>CM066314.1:85324428-90124428 GCA_033807775.1 Saussurea involucrata
TACCTGACCCTTGGATAGGTTCTTGTGAAGGAGAATCTGCAGAAGATCACCTTTTTGATCTTGTGGATTGAGAAGACATCTGCTTTGGTTCTTGGCTTTGTCCTTGTGAAGATGTTCTCAAATTCTTCTCTGATCCTTGGATCTGTCACATGATCTACTGGATGATTTGTCTGATAGGATTGTTTGTAGAGGTATTTGTATACCACTTCTTCCATTTCTTCATATGTTGGACCAGGTTGTGGTACTTGTCTTCTGAGACTCTCCATCTATTGAACAACTTCTGCGGCTCTAGCAGTTAGAGGAATGTCTGACATAGGCTTAAGTCCATGTGCCCAGTCAACTTCTTCAGGCTTTGGGGTTTGAAAGGCATCAAACGCACTCTTCATTAGTTTCTCTGTTGGCTTTGGCAATGTTTTCTTCTTAGGCTATTCTGTCAGTATTCCTTTGCCCTTATCTTTGGCTTTTGGCGGGGCAGAAACAGTTGCTTCTGTAAGTTTGGAGGTTGGCACTTCTGTTGGCTTGATGGGGGTTGCCTCTGTGGGTTTTGACATTTGTGATTTAGAGGACTTTTGTGGCGATGGTTCTGTTGGCTTTAGTTGCTCTGTAACCTCTGTTGGAGGTTGTTTGTTGACTTCTTCTGTAAGCTCGGTTTCTGTGGATTGAGGTATGTCGAATCTTCTTGCCATTTTGAACGGTAGTGTGAACCTGTGCCTTTCTTCTTCTCTCTGAGACATTCGATCAGTCATTGTATTGTGCATCTTTTTCAGAATGTCAGAAGCAGAGGTTGCAGAGGTCGTTGCTTTTATTGGTTTGGTGGCAATCGACTTTCTTCTCGGTATGGTTTGGGGTATTTCCACAGAGGTGGGTGTTTTCTCTGTGGTTTGTTCATCTGTTTCTTCCAAGATGATTACCTCAGGGGCGGTTGTTGCCTCTGTGGTTTGCTGATCTGCTTCTGGAGTTTTGGTTTCGTCAGGAGATGATTCCACAGAGATGAGTGTTGTCTCTGTGGTCCTTTGGGTTTGTTGTTGTTGGGTTTGTTCTGGAGGGGCTTGGCTGATTGGTTCTGCTGCGATTGGTGGACTTTGTATTCCTCTGCTCGTAGCTTTATCTCTTAGATTCTCCCCCTCAGGATTATCTAATGGACCAGGTTGGTCATCATAAGAATCATCCTGACTTTTACCAGAAGTACCCTCTACTCTGCAAGAAGTCTTGGGCTTCTTCGGTAATTCAGCTCCTGCTGCCATCAACTTTTCACAGACATCATCGCAGAGGCCAATCAATGTCGCAAGCTCTGCTTCTGTTTTGAAACGCATTCTGCCGACACTCTTTCTGAAATCCTTGACATAGTTGGCATTTGCAGTTGTGAAGGAGACAATGACTTCTGTGACCTGGTTAATGACGTTCTGTCCGAGCTCTGTAAGCTGTGCTCTGCTCATATAGTCTTTTGGTTGCATCATTGTCGTGTTGCGTATTGCCTCTGCTTGGACTTGTGATAGGGCATTCTGTAAGTCTGCAGAAGTAATGCCCTCTGCTCTGTTGGATTGCGTATTCATTTGTTCAAGGAAATTTTTGACAGAGTCCCTGAAAGCAGAAGTTGCAGTTGTTCCGAATTCCTGAGCTGCAGAAGTGGCTGTTGCTTTGGCAGTAGTTTCGGCAGAAGACTTCATCTCTGAGATGGTTGTTTTTACCTCTGTGGACAGATTGTCCATTTTGGAGTTCAGATGCAGGATAGCCGTAGATGTTGTCTCTGTAAAGGAATTGAAAGAGCTTTGCAACTCTTTCATTGTTTGGTTCACAGAGGTGACAAGGGTTTGGAACTCATCCCTTGATACTTGTGTTCCTTGTGTAACCTCTGGAGGAACACATTCGTCTCCAGAGTGAGTCCCTGTTCCTGGGACACCTTCGTTCACCCTTGTTTGTACGATGGGGGTGGAAGGATTTCCTTCTGATCCTCGAGAAGAAACCTGAGTTTCGATCTCTACAGAAGTTCTGTGAAGAACAGTGTCCAAATCCACTCCAGAGGTGGTTATTGGAATGTCCTT
This sequence comes from Saussurea involucrata, assembly GCA_033807775.1. NCBI lineage: Eukaryota > Viridiplantae > Streptophyta > Magnoliopsida > Asterales > Asteraceae > Saussurea > Saussurea involucrata. Next base: position 85,326,471 of record CM066314.1, read on the forward strand.
CTGTTGACTGGGAGACTTGTCTAGATTCTCTTCATCTCTGTGCTCACTACTTCTCTCTGAAAGAAGTTTTGGTCCTAATGTGTGCGTGGCAGAGGAAACGAATTCATCTGTAGGGTGTTCTAGGGTGATCTGGGGCGACTGATCACGAACAATAGGTGAGTCTCTTTGAGGAGACTCCCTAGGAATGGATTCCCCGGTTTCTGTGGGCACAGAGGTTGAAGGAGTAACCTCTGGCTGGATGGGTTGGGTTAGGATCGAGCTGTGCTGCTCTTTTTCAATAACTTCTTCTGCAGCTAGACCTGCGGAGTTAGAAATGTGGGTTGCACTGGGAGTTGGTTTTGGTTGTGTGCCTCTATTTATCCAGGCATCTTTTCTTGTTTCTCCCTCTGTTAAGCATCCAAGCACTACATCATTGTCTATCACATCATCCTCTGTAGCTATCCTACGACTTGGTGCTTCTTCCCTAGGTTCTGTTGAAGTTCCTTGCTCTGGTCGTAAGAAGTCATACATTTGATGAGATCCGAATAATCTCATGACATGTGGATGATAGAGACCTTTACGTATCCAGACAGCTTCTTCTTCATCTGAATCTGTCTCTAAGACCTCTATTCCTGTCTCTGTTGTTGCAAATCCCTCTGTTTGTACAACTTCGGCCCCTTTTCCTTTTTCTTCTTCCATCATTTTCTCAGAAGCCTCTGCAATTTCACCTCTATTCCACTCAGCTTCTGTTTGTTCTATTTCTTCTGAAGCTAGATTTGGACTTCTTCTGTGGACGTCCAATCCTTGAATGAAAGGGTTTTGTAAAGTAACAGGGGTGTTGGCTGGCTGATCTCTGGGTGTTGTGTCATCTTCTTGCAGATTTGTGTCAATGCCAGAAATGACGAAGTCTTGTTCTTCTGGAGAGTGGTGGTCGAGAGGTTGTGCCGTCCACCCTGCTGTATTTAGGGTGTTGGCAATGTCAGGGTTCTGTAAGAAGTCGTTCAGGTCTCCTTGGTGAGCAAATCTATCTGGAGATTGATAGGGTGATTGATACTTTTCTGTAGCCATTTCTTCTTCTGCAACTTCTTCTTCAGCAGTTTCCTCTTCTGCAATGGTAACCAACTTTTCAAGTGATTTACCATGCTTCTTTTTGGTTTTCCTTCTCTTAGGATTTGGTGCCCCTTCCTCTGTTGATTTCGATCTTCTTCTCTTCTTCATTTTTGGGGAAGGAGGAGGAGCAGAGGAGCCAATTTCTGTGGCATGAGGAGGTGAAGGTTGATCTTCTGCAGCGCTTGTTGAGGTGCCTTCTACTGTTTTTCTCTTCTTAGCTTTTGTAGTAGATGCAGAGGTTTTTGAGGAAGACTTCTTTCCCATAAGTTCTGCACGTTTGGCTATAAAGCTGAGTTGAATAGCCATGTGCTTTGCTAACTTCTGATCCTTTTCTTCTTGAGTGGAAAGAGGTTTTGCTATCATTATTCCTAGGGGGACACCTAAACGCGGGGGTGTCATAGGACTCGGTTTAGGAGTTCTATGATCGCGTATATACTCTTTCTTAAGGGATTTATTCGATGCGTAGCGCAGAAGCTTCTTTGACAGAGGTCTGCAGTGTGAGTAGCCATCAGTATGATCAGTGGGGGTATTCTTGTTCATCGGGACCTGTTTGGGAGTTGGCCCTTCCATTGGCCAGTTTTGGATTAGCAGTAGAGGTTCGAACAGTACTCCCAATATTCTTTGGAATTGCAGAGGTGGTAGAAAGTTGGGATCGTTCTCTTTGAGCCTTCTCGTGTTGTTCTTTCTGTCGATGGTGTTTATGATCTCTTGCATCATTATGGTCGCATAATCTAGTGGAAGATCGTAGTAAACCCCATACATGATGCTCAAGATTTGATGTGAGCTCTGGTCAATACTCCCTATTTTCCCTGTTAGGCATCTGTTAAGAATAGAGAACAAAGTGTTCCACAGAGGTGGTAATCTTCCTCTGCGAAAGTCATTTCTCTTCTGTAGTTGGGAGTTGTACCCAAGCATTTCTACGAAGCGACAGAGCTCTTCGTCTGTTGGTTGCTCTACATAACTCTTCAATCCCAGAAGACCCCTTGTTGGTAGGTTGAATTCAAGTGAGAACATTGTTCTGTTGAACTTGATTTCAAGATGCTCAGATTTATCAGGTCTTGAAATGTACCATTTGATAAGAGAATCATCTTTATCAAATCGGCAACTTTGCCAAAATTGGTTCAGATAACGGACTGGAATTTTGTTTGGGGTTCTTGAGAGTAGAGGGAAGAGGATGTGATTTTCTATTATATTCAGAAGAATAGCATGGGCTTCGCCGAAAGAAGTGGGTGAGGGGACCAAATAGCAGTTGTTGGATTTGATGGGAAGTATGGTTTCGAAGTGATCTTTTGCTATGAAGTTTTGCAGGTGTGTCGTCGGAGCAAATTCTGCTGAGTCCCCGGAATCTTGTTGTTCAATAGCTCTTGCAAGGTTGGGGTTTTCTGAATGTTCAGAATGGGCAGGGGAGTGTTCCGGTGAGTTTGCCGGAGAGAGTTCTTGGGAGATAGCTTTAGAAGATGAAGCCATTTGATTTTAAGAACAAGGTTTTTGCAAGCTTTTGCAGGGTTTCGCCGGAGAAGAAGATAAGAGTTTGTAAAAGGTTTTATGAGAGGGTAAGCTTGGTTTTTATAGGAGGGTAAAATGGTAGTATTCGAAAGAGTAAAATATATGGCAATGGATTAAAATTTGGAATCCGTACTCGAGTTTGAGCGGCGGGTTCAACTTTCCAAATAAAAAACGTTCCATGTACGCCCAATGAAAATGGGACACATAGGCCTTGTCAGAATATGATAGGACGTCGTGCGCGGCCCATTAATGCTAGGCGCGTGAGGTTGTTTTTAGCCACATGAGTTTCACTCTCAGTAAAAGTAACCGTTTTTACATCAGAAATGCCCAAATTACAAAATGACGGAACTTTTGTGTTTTACAGAAGCTCTGTGATTTTGAAAATCTTGAGTTTTAACCTCTTCTCATATATCTCATTGTTGTCATGACTCTGAAGGTTCTTCTTTGAACGAAAACGTTTGTAAAGACATTGGAGAGGATCAATAGGATTTTGTCAAGAAATTTTACTCACAGAGGTTTTGTAGCTCTGATGGAACTTGCAGAAGCTCTGTGAGAGCCAGCAGAAGCTCTATGAGAGAAAAAATCTTATAACTTGAATTCTATTTACTTTCTGATCATCCAATTTTTGATCTGTGTTAAGAGATGTTTTTCGCACATTATTGAAAGTTGGTGTCCGAGAAAACTATTTTGATAAACATTTTGTTCGAGAAGGTCATGGTGTGTGTTGTCGGTTTCCGAGATAACATTATAAAAAGTTCGACAGAGGGTTAATTTGTGATCACAGAGCATATTTCCTGCAGAACCTCTGTTGAGCTCAGCAGAAGCTCTATGACCTTAAATTTCTCTTATTTCGAATTTTGTTAAACTTTTTGAACTTTTGATTTTTGAAATGTTATTCATAGTTTATTTAGGACATATTTGACAATTCTTGTCCTAGAAAACTGTTTTCCAAAAACCTTTTGTGCGAGAGACATACCTTTTGGTTCTTCTGTTCTCGGCAGTTTTGTCTTACTTCTGTCGATGGAGAATTATCGACATTCTTCTTTGGCTTTCCTTTGAAAGATTTACCTCTGTAGATCATTTCAGGGTCCCTTTTTCTCCCCCTTGATCTAATCACTTCTGTAGATCAAGAATTTTCCTTTTGCTCCCCCTTTATCTATGCTTGGTTCAAAAAAATGGTAATATTTGTATTGAGCATAGATCATGTTTACCAGAGGTTCTGTAAGGGTTATCAGAAGATCTGAGCGGACCCACAGAGGCTCTGTAAGTAAGAATTATTTTTACAAAAAAAACATACAGAAATAAATTTATCAATGCAATAACTTAAGTAATAATAGATATTTATACTTATTTACAGAAGATAAAGCTATACTTACAGAGGATTTTCACACCATGTTAATCATTCCTAACTTACCCACCAAGAAGTTGAATCTTTTCTCGTCTAGTGCTTTGGTGAATAAGTCAGCGAGTTGATATTCTGTGGGCACGAAGTGCATTTCGATTGTACCGTATTCAACATGATGTTTCAAGAAATGGTACCTTATATCGATATGCTTGGTTTTTGAGTGTTGCACAGGGTTGGCAGAGATAGCAATGGCACTTTTGGAATCACAGAAGATGGGTATTTTGAACAGGATGTGGCCGTAGTCTTTTAGCTGAGTCTTCATCCATAGAACCTGAGAACAACAGCTTGCAGCAGCAACGTATTCAGCTTCTGCAGTGGATGTGGAGACACAATTCTACTTCTTGGAGGTCCAACTGACTAGTTTACCACCTAGGAATTGACAACTCCCAGAGGTACTCTTTCTGTCGAGCATGCATCCTCCATAGTCTGAATCTGTATAAGCTTTAAGACTAAAACCAGAGTTCTTTGGATACCAGAGACCAAGATTGTTGGTCCCTTTCAGGTATCTAAAAATTCTCTTTACAGCATCATAATGTGATTTCTTTGGATTAGCTTGATAACGTGCACAAAGACATGTGGCATGCATAATGTCAGGTCTGCTTGCTGTTAAGTATAACAGAGATCCAATCATGCCTCTGTAGAGAGTACATTCTACAGAAATACCATTTGGATCTAAGAATAACTTATTTCCAGTGGCCATTGGAGTCTTCATTGCAGAGGTATCAGAGAGATTATATTTTAAAAGTATGTCTGAGACATATTTGGCTTGATTTATAAAAATTCCCTCTAAAAATTCACTCTGCATGAGTTTTTCAAAATTTTTGCACTCTTCTGAATTTGTAGACCCAAAAATTATGTCATCTACGTATACTTGTACAAGCATTATCTCACTACTTTTGCGTTTATAGAATAAGGTAGTATCTGTTGTACCTCTGTTGTAGCCATTGACTAGAAGGAAGGTAGAAAGTCGTTCGTACCATGCTCTTGGAGCCTGTTTTAGTCCGTATAGAGCCTTTTCAAGGTAGTATACATGCCTTGGGAACTTTGAGCTTTCAAAACCTGGTGGCTGATTTACGTAAACCTCTTCTTGGATTTCACCATTTAGAAAAGCTGATTTTACGTCCATCTGATAGACTTTAAAACCTCTGTGGGCTGCGAAGGCTAAGAATATTCTTATTGCTTCGAGCCGTGCGACAGGGGCAAAAGTCTCATCGTAGTCTATGCCTTCTTCTTGTCTATATCCTTTTGCTACTAATCTTGCTTTGTTTCTGACGACCACTCCATCTTCATCCTTCTTGTTTCTGTAGACCCATTTAGTCCCAATGGCCTGTTTCCCTCTTGGCAGAGGTACTAAAGTCCATACTCTGTTACGCTCAAATTGCAGAAGTTCTTCTTGCATGGCGTCTACCCAGTTTGGGTCATCTAGGGCTTCAGAAATCTTCTTTGGTTCTATCACACTAATAAAATTTGTAAAGAAACAAAAATTAGCTGTGGCAGACCTTGTTTTTACTGAGTCAGAAGGTTCTCCAATTATTTGGCTTGGAGGATGGCTTTTTGTCCACTGAGTTGTGCGTGGAAGATGATCATCAATGTCATCAAAACTTTCTTCAGAGGCTTCTTGTGTTTCTTCTTGTGTAGCCTCTGTAATTCTTCGTGCCTTGGTAGTTGATTCTACCGTTTGTGGAATGATTGGTATGAGTGGTGGTGGAGTTTGTTCCTCTGAGGACGTATAGTCTTGGTCCTCGATCTCCTCTGTAATTGGTTCTTCTGTGGTTTGTGCAGCTTCTGTGGTCGTTTTTCTTGATGTTTCATCTTCTGCACTTTCTTCTGCTTCGGCAATTGCATCTGTAGTATTTATAGAAGAAGATGAAGCATTATTTGGACCAGTTAGAGTCATACCTATAGGAATTTGTCCGACATAGGATGGTTCTTCAGAAACTCTAATGGTTCCGACAGAAGGATCAATGTCATTGTGGAACATCTCCAAAAATAGAAGATCCAAATCTTCTTTTGTTCTTGAGATGTCAGAGGATTTCCCTTTAATTCCGAGTTCTGAACTTATTTGCTCAGAAGTTATTTGGAATGAATCATCAAAAGAAACATTGATGCTTTCTACAATCTTGTGAGACTTTGTAAGGAATGTTCTGTAGGCTTTGGAAGTGGCAGAGTATCCAATGAATTTGCCTTCATCAGCTTTTACATCAAACTTTCCTCTTGAATCTCTGTCGTTTAAGACAAAGCATTTGCATCCGAATACATGGAAAAATTTGATGTTTGGCCGCCTTTTATTAAGCAATTCGTAAGGCGTCTTGAGGTGTCTTTTTACAACGGTTGAACAATTCTGAGTATAACACACAATAGAAATTGCTTCTGCCCAAAAGTTCATTGATAATCCGCATGCTGACAGCATATTTCTTGCGGCTTCCACAAGTGTTCGATTCTTTCTTTCGACAACACCGTTCTGTTGTGGAGTGCGAGCTGCAGAGAAGTTCTGTGATATTCCTTCTTTTGTAAGATAGGCTTCAATGACAGAGTTTTTAAATTCTGTGCCATTGTCACTTCTTAACTTCTGTATTCTGCAATCATAAAGAACTTGGATTCTTTTCATTAGATTTATCAATATATTTGGAACATCTGATTTCTTTCTAACAAATTCAACCCATGTGAAATGGGAATACTCATCAATTAGGACAAGTATGTATTTCTTGCCACCTAGGCTCTGTATGGCAATGGGACCGCAGAGGTCGACATGAAGCATGTACAGAGGCCTAGTGCAAGATACGTCAGTTTTGCCTTTGTGGGAAGCCCTTCTGTGTTTTCCCATTTCACAGGCCGAACACAAATGATCCTTATTGAATTTAACATTTGGCAAACCTTTAACTAGATTGAGTTTTACTAGTTTATCCAAGGTGTGAAAGTTTAAGTGACAGAACCTGTTGTGCCATAACCACGCTTCTTCACTTTTGCAGGCTACTAGGCAAACTTTGTCCTTGGATTTTGAAGTAAAATTCATTAGGTATAGATCACCTCTTCTTTCAGCTCGCAGAAGTTCCATTCCTGTGTTTTCACTCTGTAGAGAGCAGAAAGTTCTTTTGAATAACACATCGAATCCTGTATCACAGAGTTGACTTACGCTTAGTAGGTTGTGTTTGAGGCCATTCACATATGCAACTTTGTATACAGAGACATTTTCTTTCTGTATGACTCCATAGCCTTTGATGTGTCCTTTCATGTTGTCTCCAAAAGTTACAGATCCACCATCGTGTGTTTCTTTGTATGTGGATAGTAATCTTCTGTTTCCAGTCATGTGCCTTGAGCATCCGGAGTCAAGATACCAAATTGGCACATGTTGCTTCTGTAAGACAATCACAGAGATTTAGGTACCCATATCCACATGGGTCCAATATTGTTAGAATTTTTCAGGTTTGCCTTAGCATTCTTGAAATACATTTTATCTTTTGTAGAAGAATCAGATTGTTTCTCTTTTGGTTCTGACTTTCGAATTTCAGTGGTGAGAAAGCAATCTGGACTTGAGAAGTGTTTATTCAATTTAAACATAAGATCAAAACAATGACAGTATTGAATATGAGATGTGATTTGTTTGAACTTTTCATTGAATTTTTTGAACTGAGCCACAGAGACATTACACTCTTTCTTTACATTAGATTTCCTATTACAAGAAGATCTATGAATACTAGAATGTTGTTTGCAAAAGTCTTGTTTAGTTCCTGCCTTCTGTGACTCTCTTCTGTGGTGAACATCTTTCTTCACTGTCACAGAGGAAAAATATTTGTTAGCTTCAGGCCATTTTCCCTTTTGTTGCCAAGTGGGATTCTCTTTGAGTTTCCTTAAAGGTTTTGAAAATTTTAAGCTTTTTGGATTTTCAGGGGCCTTTTTCAGATTTTCAAGCTCTGTAGAGGTTTTGACTTGTATACACATTTTGAGAAAATCTGGATGGATAGGTATCTCTGTGATTTTCTCTTTTGGAGAAATTGTTCTGTTAAGAACTTCAGAGGAGAATTTGACATCCTCTGTGTCACAGTGAATTATCCCTGATTTGAAATCAGTCTCTGAGTCGTCAGAGGATGAATCGTCCTCATATGCAGAGGTTGAGTCATTTCTTTCGACAGAGGCTGGATTTTCTGAGCATGTATCATACGAGCTTTCTTCCTCTGTAAAAAAACTTTCGTAGATGGAAGAGGTTTCTGATGAGATATCTTCAGCGAGTTTTTGATCTATAGAAGATGTACAGAGATTTTCTAAAATATTTGATTTTAAAACTTCCAAAATTTCTTTTTCAATAGATTCTTCAAGTTTTTCTTCTGAAAAGATGGGTTTAAACTCAGGAGCTTCTGCTGACAATTTCTTTTCGACATTTATCATACAGACAAAAGCGACCTGTGTTTGAGTCTCTGGTTTACCAAACTTAAAGATACCAATCTGATCTTGTGTTTTCAGATATTTCTTTGGTTTGATTTCTCTATTGACAGAGGTTGAAGATGATGAATCTGTGTTTTCAAACCACACATTGATCATCTTTGTATGTTTCCTCAAGTGAGGTTCTGCAGAGATTTTAACCCTTTTTGTTAAGTCTAGAGTTTTGTCAAAAACACAAGTGTTGAGTTCTGAGTAAGAAGACTAAAGAAGACTCAGAAGATTCAGAAGTTCTGAGTAGAAGACTCAGAAGTTCTGAGTGAGAAATCTCAAAAAGATTCTAAGTGTTGGATTCTGACTAGGAGGTTCAGAGTTCTGAGTAGGAGACTCAGAACTTCTGACTATGAAGACAAATGTTCTGAAGCGCCTATTCAGAAGTATGTTCAGAAGTTCTGAACAACATGTTCAGAACTTATATCTTAGGATATTTTCTGTTATAATCAGTTACTAATTAGGACACGTGTAATTGTTCTATTAGTCTGTTTCTTATATGTACTGTAGCTTTAGCTATTCTCTACAGTATATATAGTGTTAGCAACAGTTTGCTAAAAAATCTTTTGATATAATCTTTGGTGAATCCATTTAGAGAAATTCATTGTAATATCTTGTAATTCACAGATTGTTAATAAATCATATGACCAGTTGCTGTGAATACGATCTTAATTGTTCATATTTGATTGTAAGAGTGTATCCTGGACTTTCAATTGGTATCAGAGCTTAAAATATCCATTGATCTAAATGGATACTTTCTTGAATTTGATTTACCTGAGTTCTTCAAACCAAAAGAGGTACAATTCTTGGATGTGTATTATGATAGACCTAAGGAGACTCAGATCTGGTTGGGTGAAAAATTAAGATGTCTTGGCAAAACAAAGCAAGCTGTTTACTCAGATTTTTTAATCACTGGAATCAGAGACTTTGAGAGTTATTTGAGAGATCAGTATACTTTGAGAGAGTCGTATACTTTCAATTCTCCCTCCATTGTATTGTAAAGCATATGAATAGAGATCATTCAACAAATTGTTCTTCTTTATACAATTCTTGAATTTGTTTCTATCATTGATTCAAGAAATTTGAATTTGTCTTTCTGTTGAATCGATATCTTACAATTAAGTCATCCAAAGATTTTCTCTCTATGCTGATTAATTCTCGAAATTAAACAGAGATCACAGGTATGTTTTCGAAATTCTTGATTGGTTTCTTGATCAAAGTGATTATATCTGCTGCATGTTGATTAGTATTCAAATTTTTTGTTGAAAAGAAGATTTCATTAATTCATGTACTCTAACTGTTTGATGAAATGCATGTGACAGATTTGATTAATTCTTGCATGTTCTAGATTTGTGTTGATTCTCATTTTTGATCATAATTCATAGTTGATATTCGAATTTGTCATTTCATCATGCCTGAGTGTTAGGTCTAGAGTTTTGTCAAAAACACAAGTGTTGAGTTCTGAGTAAGAAGACTAAAGAAGACTCAGAAGACTCAGAAGTTCTGAGTGAGAAATCTCAAAAAGATTCTAAGTGTTGGATTCTCACTAGAAGGTTCAGAGTTCTGAGTAGGAGACTCAGAACTTCTGACTATGAAGACAAATGTTCTGAAGCGCTTATTCAGAAGTATGTTCAGAATTCATATCTTGGGATATTCTCAGTTATATTCAGTTACTAATTAGGACACGTGTAATTGTTCTATTAGTCTGCTTCTTATATGTACTGTAGCTTTAGCTATTCTCTACAGTATATATAGGAGTTAGCAACTGTAGCTAAAAAAAATCTTTTTGGAGAATCTTTGATATAATCTTTGGTGAATCCATTTAGAGAAATTCATTGTAATATCTTGTAATTCACAGATTGTTAATAAATCATATGACCAGTTGCTGTGAATACGATCTTAATTGTTCATATTTGATTGTAAGAGTGTATCCTGGACTTTCAATTGGTATCAGAGCCAATCAACAAACAAATTCGTCCAAGAGTGTGTTTGATCGCGTTCTTGAAGTTTCTTGATCAATTCGACAATTGATTCCGCTGCTGCTAACAATTCTTGAATTCCTAACAATTCTTGAATTCGTTTCTATCATTGATTCAAGAAATTTGAATTTGTCTTTCTGTTGAATCGATATCTTACAATCAAGTCATCCAAAGATTTTCTCTCTATGTTGATTAATTCTCGAAATTAAACAGAGATCACAGGTATGTTTTCGAAATTCTTGATTGGTTTCTTGATCAAAGTGATTATATCCGTTGCATGTTGATTAGTATTCAAATTTTTTTTGTTGAAAATAAGATTTCATTAATTCATGTACTCTAACTGTTTGATGAAATGCATGTGACAGATTTGATTAATTCTTGCATATTCTAGATTTGTGTTGATTCTCATTTTTGATCATAATTCATAGTTGATATTTGAATTTGTCATTTCATCATGGCTGAGATTATTGAAGTTTTTGTGAGACCTGCAATTTCTATAACCAGTTCAGACAATTTACAAAAATTAAGTCCTGTAAAAGCAAAAGAAACAATTTCTGAACCAAAAACTGAGATTGTTCATTTTGAAAGCAAGATTGCTAATCTTCAAGCAAAACAAGACGAATATGCAAAAGTTATAAAGATTTTGCAAAAAGAGAAATCTGATTTTCTAAAGGATTTTGAAAAGGTTCAAGAAAACATAAAGTTGTTAGAAAAAGAGAATGTTGATTTGAAAGAGAAAGGCAATTTTAGAAGAAAGATGTTGACAGAGTCTGAAAATAGAATCAAATCATGTGAAATGAAAAATTGTCAACTCTTGAAACAGATCTATGATTTTGAACAAGTTCTTATACTTGAAAGAGTGAAATTTGAGAAAGAGAGAAGAGACTTTCAAACTGAGAGGAAAGGTTTTGAAACAAAGTCTGTTGAATTATCTTTGAAAATTTCTGATTTGGAGAAAATTCTTGCAAAAGAAAGAAAAGAGTTTGAATGCAAGAAAAATGTTTTTCAAAAAGAAAAGATTGGTTTTGAGAAAAAGAAAACAGGAATGTTAAATGAGTTTTCTGTAAAAATCAATGAGTTGGAGAAAGAGTTAGAAGATGGAAGGAAAGAGACTGAAAAGAAGAAGGTAAATGGCTTTAAAGAAAAATGCTTAAAAGATGAGTTTGAGAAGGAAAAGAAAGTTTTTCATTTGGAGATAAGGAGGCTTATTAAGAAATTATCTGATTTATCAACTAAAATCATGATAGAGAGGAAGTCCAAATCTGATTTGCAGTCAAGGTTTGATTTGTATGTTAAAAAGTTTAGGGAATTTGAAACGAAAGTTGTTGACAAATCAAATCATAGTTCAAAAGATCAGATTCGTTCTTCTAATCTGTTTTATGATTCTGCTATTGATAAATCTTATAATTGTTCTTTTAAAAAGATAAAAATGGAATGGAGAGTTAAAGGAACAACTTCCAAGAAAGAAGTGCCAAAATCAAAAGTTCCTAATTCAAATGTCAAGAAGAACAATACATTTCAAAGAAAATCTTTTGTTAAACCTGATGTGATTTATTCTGTAAATCAATTAGTCAGAATTGCACAAAAGAAACTTTGTTGTTCATATTGTGGGACTAATGATTTTGTGAACAAGAATTTTATTCAGCACTGGTATGGTTCTTATAGAATATCTGCATATGCTACTGCACCTAACAAACCTGGACCCAAGTTCATATGGGTACCAAAGACAACTTAATCTGTTTTGCAGGTTATTCATGTGTAGAGCTGAATGATAATAGTGACACATGACTTAAAACCGATGCTGTGCTTAAATTGAGAATCTTGACTTTTGGATAATTCAGTCCAAAACTCGATCTGAAAGTAATTATGGATTTCTGATTCATATAGATCAATTTGTTGATCTTGAAGATTTTTTTGAAAAAGTTCTGTTTGCTATGAGGTTATCGAACTCATAGATGTGAGTGTTATCGAACTCATAGATGTGTTCAGAATCACATTTTAAGCAATCCTGCAAATTTTGGTTGAAAATTTCTGATTTTTGAGCAAGTTATGGTGATTTGAAGTTTAGAATGTTCAAAAATCACAAAATCCAAACATTTTTCTAAGGAATTTTCTCTGGATAGTTTTATCAGAATTCTGACTCTCTTACTCAGAAGTTCTGACTCTATTACTCAGAATTCTGACTCAACTAATCAGAATTTTGAACAAGTTACTCAGACTTCTGACTCTACTACTTAGAATTATAACTCAACTAATCAGAATTCTGACTCTGATACTTAGAATTTTGAGCAAGATACTCAGAATTCTGACTCTTCTAATCAGAATTCTGACTCTACTACTCAGAATTTTTTTGATAACTAATGAAGAATCATCGTCGATGATTACCAAAATCTCTTGATTTTGCAGGATTATCTTGATTTCAGAGGAAGTATTGACTCAAAATTTGATCTGATTGTTTCAAGATAATGTTCAAAACCCGTGATTCAACGTTTTAGGTTTTTGAACATATCAGTTCAAAACCCGTACTTAAATGACTATGGCTTCTAAATAATTCAGTTCAGGACCCGTACTTCAGAGACTAAGACTTCTAAACAAATCAGTTTAGAACTCATATTTCTCAGGTGATATCCTTAACTGTCATATTTTTCTGTTTCAAGGAACAAGTGGTGAAAGGTAACATTGCATTACGTTTATTTCTATTGCTTTGAATGTTTGAATCTTAACAAATTTAATTCAATGATATGATTTTTTTTAATTTTCATTCAATGAATAAATGTGTGTCAAAGAGTAATTTTACAAGTATTTTGTATTATCTGAGCTATATTTGTTTCAACTTTCACTTCTGAATTAAATCGAAAGGTAAGCAAAACATGAATGAAATTATGCCGAATTCTCAATGTTATGAAATCTATACTTATATAGAATATAATGCTCAAAAAGCCTAAATGTCAGAATGATGGATGGAAACGAAAATATGGGGGAAGTACTACGTTTTAGAACCAAGTGATTGAGATGCATTATATATATATAAAATTATTTAGTTTGAAAGTTTGTACCTGTGGCCTTTCTGGTTTGGGAGAGTAAGTCCTAAGGGGTGCTCGACACCTAGTCCCTAAGATCAACTGGTCTGGGATCGGCTGACCCAAATCCTGCAATAGAACCAGATAAGAAAGCCATGTTCTACTGGTACAAATGGGTTTAAGATATGTCGATGTGGCCTTTCGGGTTTGGGAAATTAAGTTCCAAGGGGTGCTTGTCACCTAGCACCTAAGACCAACTGGTCTGGGATATGCTGACCCAAATCCTGCTATAGAACCAGATAGAAAGTCATGTTTAACGATGTATCTTATTCTTACTAAACTTTTTGATTAAAAGATGCCAATGTGCACAAAATTAAAAGATGCCAATGAGCACACATCTCTTGAAACTTTGGGAAAATACAAAGTCGGAATAAACCTGTAAATTTGTGAAAATCCTGATTTTGGACAAATAGTGTGAGTATAGCAAAGTATTCTTATATGTTTTAGAATTGCATATTCTTGAAGCTAATCATATTTAGCATGCTAAGCACACCAAATAGATCTAATAAAGGGATTGAAACTGAACATTTTTAACTTGATTTGCAATGATGACTTGTATTTGAATCCAAACACATGCATTTGATTTCATTTGATTGAAAAATCTGATAAATTTCATTAAGTTGGATTTCTTTTGTAAAATTTTCAAATGATCAAATGTTAGTAGTTATCAAGTGTAGTTCAGTGAATCTAATTTTTCTTGTATAAATGTTTTCATTAAAGCACTATATTTGAAATGAATAATTTTAATGAAATATATGCATACTTTCAGGGGGAGAAAACAAATTGCTCCATAATTCTTATTTTGAGGGGGAGCAAGGTTATTCATTAAGGAGGAGAAAAAGCATAGACTTCATTCGAAGAAAAAGCATCGCTAAAGTTTTGAAAATCAAGGGGGAGAAAAGCTAAAGATTTTGAAGATGATTTTGCTTTCCAAAACTTTAGGGGGAGAAAAGCTAAAGATTTTGAAGATGATTTTGCTTTCCAAAACTTTAGGGGGAGAAAAGCTAAAGATTTTGAAGATTGATATGGTTTTTGTATAGAAATAACAAAAGAGAAAAATGTTATTTTAAGAAGGAGAAGAGGAAAAGAAAACTGATCTATTGTTTCTTATAAAGAAATCTTATGAAAGTTGACATGAAGATGAGAATTGTCATTTCAAGGGGGAGCAAAGAAAAAGCAAATATATAACAGAAATCAATTTGGAAATCGTTGCTGCTGCTGATTAAAGACTGACTAGAAGTTGTTAACTCAGATTATTCAGAATTCTGAGCAGAAGTTGTCAAAGCATTCAGAAGAGATCCTTCTGAAGATTGTTCCTGCTCTACGAATTTGATGATGAAAAGTACAAGTGTGTTTGACAAAAAGGGGGAGATTGTTAAGTCTAGAGTTTTGTCAAAAACACAAGTGTTGAGTTCTGAGTAAGAAGACTAAAGAAGACTAAAGAAGACTCAGAAGTTCTGAGTAGAAGACTCAGAAGTTCTGAGTGAGAAATCTCAAAAAGATTCTAAGTGTTGGATTCTGACTAGAAGGTTCAGAGTTCTGAGTAGGAGACTCAGAACTTCTGACTATGAAGACAAATGTTCTGAAGCGCCTATTCAGAAGTATGTTCAGAAGTTCTGAACAACATGTTCAGAACTTATATCTTAGGATATTTTCTGTTATAATCAGTTACTAATTAGGACACGTGTAATTGTTCTATTAGTCTGTTTCTTATATGTACTGTAGCTTTAGCTATTCTCTACAGTATATATAGTGTTAGCAACAGTTTGCTAAAATCTTTTGATATAATCTTTGGTGAATCCATTTAGAGAAATTCATTGTAATATCTTGTAATTCACAGATTGTTAATAAATCATATGACCAGTTGCTGTGAATACGATCTTAATTGTTCATATTTGATTGTAAGAGTGTATCCTGGACTTTCACTTTTACTTACAGAGAGTAAGTTTGGAAAGTTTGGTTTGTTAGTTTTTCCCAAAACAAATAGAGAGGACAGAGGTTTTAGTCGTTTATTTTCAACTCCTAAGGTAATATCACTGTACCCTATACCTCGTCTTGCTATTTGAGAGTTTACCTTTTCATACACCTTCTGTGCATCTTTATAGTTTTTAATTAAAACTTCTCTTCTTAAAAGATCTTGCCAAAGTACCTCTCTTTCCTTTTGAAAGTATTCTTTGAGAGATCTTATGTCTGTAGTTTCACTTCTTGAAACTGAAAGTTCTTTTGTTTTGATTTTTAAAGCATAGGTTAAATCAGAATTTTGCCTTTTTAAAGGATCTATATTTTTGCTCCTATATTTTTCGACTTTTCCTTTTTCTTCAAAGATTTTGGCTTTTTCTTGAGTGAGAAGCCTTACTTCTCTCTCATTAAAGGTCAGCTTTTTCTGAATGCTTTCAATTATATCTTTCAGTTCAATGTTAAGTTTAAATAAATCATCATCTACAGAATTAGTACTTGAGGTAGAGTTTGAAATGGATACCTCATTGTCAGTGCTGGAGTCAACTTCTGCCATGCCACAGAACAGGGCATTTGTGGGAAATTCATCATCAGAGGTAGAGTCTGATTCGAAGTCTTCTTTGTTTGCCTCAGAATGCCCCTTGTTCGCCATTAGAGATTTTTATGCGTAATACCCGGCCTTCTTTTTGTAAAAAGCTGAGTCCTTCTGTGGGCGATTTGGTCTACTTCTGCATTCTTTTGCGAAATGACCTGGCTTGCCGCAGTTGAAACAACCTTGGGAGATGTTTCCAGTTCGGTCGTCAGACTTCTGTAGGTCTCCACTCTCTATGTTCGGCATTCGTTTGCGTAATGACCGGGTTTACCACATTTGTAGCATTCTTGTGTGTGGCCTACCTTGTCATCTGATCTCTGTCGATCATTTCCTCTATAGCTTCTGTCGCTCGACCTCTGTAGGTCATCATTTCTGTAGTCTGACCTTTGTCGGTCACTTGATTCTTCTCTTCTTCCATCATCTCTTCTACCAGAATTCCTTTGGTTATTTCTAAACTCTCTTGTCAATAGAGCCATTGATTTAGCTAATGACGCAAGAGTTATCTCTTCCTCTATCAGCTCGTCTTCTTCGCTATCAACCATTACCATCTTCTTTTTCTCCTTCTTTTTCTCCTCTGTAGATCTCTCATTTCTTGGTTTGTCTGCAGCCTCTGTAGATTTACTAACCAATGCGTATGACACAATGGTTAGTGTTTTAGCTTGAGCTATTTGAGGCTCTTGTGCAGCAAGTGTTCCATAGAGATCAGAGAGTGTCCAGGAGTCTAGATCTTGATTTGTTTGTAAAGACATAGACAACTGAAGCCACTCATCGTTCAGGCTCTTTAGAAACATGACGTTATTTTCTTCCGTGGTTCTGTGAATACCAGACTTTTTGCATTTGTTTATGAGAGAGTTGAACCGGTCGTATGTTGTTTGCAGAGATTCTGTTGCAGAGGCTCTGAAAGCATGATATTCATTTATGTATTGTGCCCTTCGGTTCTTCTGAGTTTTAGCACCTCCTTCCAACTGTCTTTCTAATTCTTTCCAGAGATCGTGCGCTATTTCGCATGCATCTAAGGATTGAAAAAGTTCGTTGGGATTGCCATGATCAATATTCTCTTTGTTTTCTGTGCAACTTCATCTTCTGCCTTATCTTCATTTGACCATTCTTCTCTTGGCTTAGGTTTTTGATGTTCAGGGATTTCAGCAGATTCAGCAGTAGCTGGTACACGTGGCATAGTTATCATCGGAACTGGAGGAAGATTGTAAAGATATTGTTTGAGAGTTTTTTCAGTACCCTCAAAGAAATGAACCATTCTTATCTTCCATTGAGGATACTCATCTCTAAGAAGAGTAGGAGGTTTGGTTAGTGAGCCAGCAGTGAAAAAGTTATTTGTATTTGTCATTTTGAGGAATGGATAATCTGATGGAGGATTTCTAAGTACGAAGATCTAGAAGGTTTTCTGGGTACGACTAATATCTAGAAATATGGTGATGAAGAGAGAAAACAATCTATCAAAAAAATTGTAAAACGAGGATCACTTGATATTGAAAATCAAGCTTTGCTCTGATACCAATTGTTGGTTCCCGTTTTGCTTAAACAAGATTATCAGATCTATTAGTTCAAGTTTAAGGTTTGATGCGGGAGCGTATTTAAAGAACTAACAGATAAGTTTGATAGATTTAGAACAAAATATAAATAAACAGTGAACAAAATATTATATCTCAAAGTTTACTGAATATATATCAAGAACAGGTTTATGAACCGTGAGTAAGAAAAAGCTTTAAAACAGATATGACTCTTAAGGTGAATAAGCTTTTGTGTTCTTGATGATGGTCGATTTATATGATTGATGATTATTAGGATTAAGGAAGAACCCAACATGAGTCTTCCTTATATACTACTCTAAAGGGGACCATAAAGCATATACTACTATTCAAAAGGTACGTATGAATAGTAGAGAGGATGTCGTGAACAGTTGCAAGGATGGCATGAACAGTCAGACATGCTGTATTGCATTTAATGCAGCAGACGTCTAATATGTACTAAGCCCTACTGAGTCCAATCAGAGTTTGACACGTCGACATTGGACAGGGCATGCTACCATGCAAGTTGATGAACGGGTCCTGTAACAGTAGAAAGATATTATAAATATCTTCGTCTTTCAGCGAGGACCACAGAGGCTCTGTAATGAGTTACAGAGGTTCTGTGGTCTGGTCCTCTGTGGAGCAGTCTTCACCGGATTCCGAGATATTGGTTTTCTTTGTGCGTATAACAGAGCTTCTGTAGCGCGCCTCTTTTGCTTCTGTAGATTCTTGATCTTGATCCATCGGTAAGTCCGGCAGAGCCTCTGTAAGAGGCTTTCTTCACTTAGCCTATTTTTCACTACTTCTAAATACTTCTATGATTAGGAAGATTGAAGCTAACAAGTACATCAAATAAAATTACAAGTACAAAAGATGTAGACAGATAAGGATAGAAAGAATTACAAGGCGATCCTATCCGTCAAAAGGTTCTTCCTTGATGAGAAGTTCATCGAGGGTCTTTGATGTGGGAATCATCCAGTCAGTGTAATACCCCGCTTTAAAAAAACATGTACTTTAACGTCTCCGAAATATATATCGTATTTAAAATTGTCAATCAATTATAGTTGAGGAGCTAAAAGTGTCAATTAACCAAAGTTTTATTAATTAATAATAATAACTAATTAATAAATATATATATATATATATATATATATATATATGTCTAAACTTATAGAGTAAACTACATAATTTCGTCTCGGTGAAGCCACCAAACACCGCATCTTCTCTTCTGTCTCTCTAAAATCTCTCTTCTCTTTTCTCTCTAAGATTTCTCTTAAACCGGTGAAGTAATCAAAGATTAAACTGTATATTCGGAATCATCTCGTCAAATCCTTCGTAGAGGTATAATTTTCTCTCAATGTTATTAAGTTTTTGTTTAAGTTCTTGAGATTAGTTCCAATTGGGTTTAAGTTTAGATTATGATGTATTATTGCAAGATATGTTGTTATATATGTTTAGAAATGTGTGATTTTGTCAAAAATGAAGTAGGACTAAAAATGGTAAAGTTTAGAATCAAAATGGTGAGTTTTGTGGTTAAACGGTTAGTTGCTCACCAAGTGTTTGGTTTAATGTCTAAAAGAGTAAAGTTTTGTGATTAAGCTTAAGAGATTAATCATTAAGCTACATTTTGACGTTTAGTATGTTAATTTGTATTTGGAACATGTTTAATTGAGAAAAATCTGAAGTGTGGTTAGTAAAAGTGAATGACGAAAAGTTTAGAAATCGGACGTTACGGTATGTGCAGGTCCGTACTTTGACAGCGCATAACTCACAAACCGTAAGTCCGATTGAGCTCAAATTTTACAGGTAAAAGGTACTCAATGTGTTCTACAATTCTTATGAAGGCCCTTAAACCCAGTTTTGATTCTAAATAGCTCAAAATATCGTGTTTTCGGGACTGATCGTAGCATACTCGGATCAGTTTCTGTGTTTTTATAAATTCCGTATAAAATCAACCGATGATTCAAATGAGGTGATTCCAATTCGAGTAGAACCGTAGGAGGTCAGAGAACAGCTTTGATTTAGATCTTATATTCTGGTTTGGTCTCTAAGTATGAGAAAAACGGTCGAATAGAAGGGGCTTAGGAGCTGTCACGTACGGTTCTGCATGGTGTTGAGTTTAGTTTTCGAAATGCGTATCGGGTTGTCTGTTTTGAAATTTAAGTTGCTTAGATACCATTAGAGCCAAAATTCAGTATTAGAATGATTATGATGAGAGTTTTATGTTGTTCAAGTAATAACAATTTATAGTTTAACTTAGGTACTCGAGCTCGTTCAACTCCGTCGTGAACCTCGTTTGATCGTGCTTTACATCCCAATTTCGTTTATGATTCTGTGGATTTTGGGTGAAAGATTGAATCTTTTGGAAAAGGCTTGGAAGTGTTTCTGAATAAGCGATCAAGGTGAGTTTTACTTCAAAATATTTTTAACTGGAATACATATATGTGTGGAATGGATATATGATTAAGGTGTGAATATTATGTGTTTATAATATAGTAAGATATTATATTCATATGTGCATTACACTACACAAGTGTACATTAGTCGGGTTCCGATGTGCGGATCGATGGGTAGCCGGGTTCCGGTGTGCGGACCGGTAACGTTGATTATTTATTAGTTGGCTTGCTACCAATTAAAATGGCCAGTTGTGGAGGAATAAGGTGGGATGAGATGCACAAGTCTTGATGTGGTGTTTATACGTGTGGTATATGTGATATTTATATACTTACGGTATATGTGTGATTTGATACGAAGGTTGTATATAAACTATTTTGAAACATGGTATTATATAAATTGGTTTTATAACGAATTTGAAATGACAGGGATTATCTCACTAGGCCGTTTGGTCTAACCCTCATTTTGTTTTCAAAAATATGTATTCCAGGTCAAGGAAATTATAGCGGCAAAGGAAAGGATAAAGAGTAGGACGTTTTTTGATGACTGATGTTGATTAGGAAGCTTTTATGTATTTTGTAGTTTCGAGACTATGGGACCGTATGTGAATTATTATGTAATTTTCTTTTATGAATGTAACGATGTTATGCAATATATGTTATTTGTTGTATGTTTGGGAAACCGGGTCGTTACAGATGGTATCAGAGCCCTAGTTTAAGGGATTTAGGTATTTGGATTTATACCTAGACTTAAACTGCATATGAAGTAGGATGTCCCCATTATTTTAGAACCTTGGGATGTTAAGTATAAAAAGGTAGAAGGAACATCATGTAAGGTAATTTCAAATTACATTTGGCCAGTGTAATCGTGAACTTACAAGTACATGTTTGAACCGGAATACCTTGTTATATGGGGTATGTGCTTATGTGTATATTAACCTTGTTTGAATCAACAGAGTGACAGGTCGGACTTGACGTATGGATAGAGACGAAGACATGTATATTTCTATAAACTATACACGTGCTAAAGTGCTATTTGACTTCGGTGTAAACCAATCAATTGTGTCTCCATCCTTTTGTTGCTTATCTGCATTAGAAAAGTATTTGATAATTATGTTAGAGATAAAAATGGGTGTGCTAAATTACTGTTGTTCTGATTTTGCTAATGTGTAGATTGTGATGGCTTGAGTGTAAAGAATAATAGTAGTGTGTGGAACGTGATGATTATGTTTGGAGAGTAATGGTAGTATGTGAAGTTTTGACATTGTCATGATAGCGACGATTTAGTGTGTTGTGTAGATTATACAAAGTGTGATTGTTGATGCTATTTAAAAGAGTATTGCTTAAATGTGTGGGGTGATGTGTATAAGATAGTGACAGTTTATAATTAGCAAGCGTGCGAGGTGTGGTTGTTTCGAACATTGAGTGTGATTTCGAATTAACTTGGTTAAATTCCTGGTATAAGGTGTGGTGAAATTGTCGGTTAAATATGGAAATCAATTGTTATCTATGTTTCGTGGTCGGTGTAAATAATGCAAGAAAGTGTTGTCTGCATTAGCTTATGAGAACTAGGTTGTTAATAGCCTAGACTTAAGCTGAGGGGTATTATTTGATGATTATTGTGGTGTGTTTATTAGTTGGTTGAGAAGTTGGTATTGTATGCCAGTATAGATGTGTAAGTCTTTGATTGGTCATCGACTTTTACGTTTATGATAAGTTATAACATTAGATTGTTATTACTAAAAGTGTTATGATCTGATTTTTCCAATGAAATGTTTTGATTGGGAATTTAGACTGAAAAGAAAAATGATTAAGGGACTAGGATTTATATCTAAAATAACATGTTTATCCTGGAGTGAGAAGTGAAGGTTCTACGATATTGTGATATTTATTGATCTTCTTAAGTGAAGGATTCCTGTTCTCTATTCTTATTAATAGTGATGCATTTATTGACAAGATTATTTTGTTTGGATTAGACATTGACGAAAATGTCAGATTCAGTTTTTGGTATTAAGTTCAGGATTTTGAATTAAGTAGTGAGTGTATAAAAATGGAAATGGTTTTATTAAAACCATTTGGGAATTGAGAAATGTCTGACATTTAGTGTTATTTGTGATGAACGGACATGACACAACCGTTGGATTTTTTTATGATGGATTTTGATTGAACCATTTGGTTAGAATTCATATTGCAAGTAGAGATGTGGATTTGGTGTTAGGTTTGTTTAAGAAATGAAAGGTGATCATGGGTATGTGATGTTAATGTGAAGAAGTGAAAGTGATATATTGGAATAAGTGGTTTAGATTTAATAAGAAAGTGATGGATGATATAGAAATTGTAGAACTATCTTTAAAATGGTCTTATGTTGGGTATATTTATTCCTTAAGAGTATAAAAGAAAAGTATAATTACTAGTTAAGGTATTTTACAAATTTTGTGGGTGTTTGATCTAAAGCTTGTGATTGTTAGCAAATCATATATGGAAAGTGTATGTTTTAAGTTTCCAAGACAACTTTGAGTAGTAGATTTTATGAATAATGAAATTTTGGATGATGAATATAAATTTCTAATGATTTCAAATTGAGTGGTTAGCGTTAATGAGTTGGTGGTTACCGTTATATTAAAGATGTGGTATTTTCATATGAGATTGAAATTATTGATGTTTGGGTGCTATTGAGAATAGCATACTTGTTCGCCAAAGGGTTATTAGTTGACTTTAAGTGGAAAAGAAAATGGAAGGATGATCTTATTATAAGATAACGGAATATATGGTTGATATGTGTAATCATTGGATTTATATTATTAGTGTTATGATTAGTAGGAAGAAAGCAATGTTCAATAAACATTTTGATGGTCGTATGACGAACTTTGGGTGTAAATTGTAGTAGAATTATAATATGAATAGTTGACAATTTTATTTATTTATTTACGGTTAAGTAAATTGAGGCTAATGTTGAAGAACTTTCTTTATGGAGTTGTTTAAGTTAAAGAGTTGTTTTAGAGCCTATGCTTGACTTGGCATGATTAAGTCTCATGTGTAAGTCAATGAGATGATGACGGGTTTGCCGTTGCGTTTAAGAATTTGATTTAGTGATAATATTATAGTTGGAAATTGGGTTATGTTTAGAGAATGTCATGATAAATGTTTAAGCCTTTGATAGGTTGATTAAATTTTTATAGATTTGTTAAGTAACGACATTTATTGTTATTATAAGGCATGTTACGATTCTACTGAGATGTTGATGCTAAGTTATTATGTATGGTAATTCATGGTTAATAGAAAGAAATGAACTACATCTCAATTGGAGTTTATCTTGTGAAATAAATTGATATTATGATTTATAAAATGGATTACAAGAATTCTTGGGAAAGTGTTTTCGAGATTAAAACACTGATCATTAAGGAATTGTTTGAGGTAAATCTAAGTAAGAAAGCCGAGATGACTTAATATATATATATAGTTATCTGATTTTATGGTCGTTATGGTTAATTAAAAGAATTTTGGAATCCGAGACCCCTGAATAAATAGACTTGAGTGGAAGATAAAATTTAAGATGATTGGGTTTTCCTGCTTTAAACAGAGATTATGGGTTAATCAGAGTTGCGTAGCGAAAGCGTGATAACCTGTTATTAATTGTGTTTGGATTTGAAAGATGGTTCAAAGTGGTAACCAAAGGTTATATTATGAGAACAAAAGTGGTTGGTAGTTTAATTTGGAATGATTGATTTAACATTTGCAATTGTTAGCAAGTTTCATATTGAAGGTGTATGTTAGAATTTCGAAAAGGTATAGTGAAAGTGTAAAATGTAGCATTGTGCATAATTTCAAGATATCGATGCTAGATTATGTCTGAAGTTGATGATTATTAGTAAAATTTTCCATATATCGAAATGAATTGTGATATAGATATTTTATGCTGAATTAGGCACGATGAGATTTTTCTTGGTGTTGAAAGAGGCACAAAGTGAAATAAAGGCATATTGATATTAATTTTGTTAAAAAGATATTTTTGGATGGTTATTATATAGATGGGTATGGAGCGCTTATTAATTTAATTTCGATAGTCTCGATTGGAGTTCGATGTAGTAGTGAACATAAAGCAACCGTACCTTTTTGCTTAACCGAATTCCGGGACGGAATTCTTTTAAGGGGGAGATGTTGTAATACCCCGCTTTAAAAAAACGTGAACTTTAACGTCTCCGGAATATATATCGTATTTAAAATTGTCAATCAATTATAGTTGAGGGGCTAAAAGTGTCAATTAACCAAAATTTTATTAATTAATAATAATAACTAATTAATAAATAAATATATATATATATATATATATATATATATATATATATATATATATATGTCTAAACTTATAGAGTAAACTACATAATTTCGTCCCTGTGAAGCCACCAAACACCGCCTCTTCTCTTCTTTCTCTCTAAAATCTCTCTTCTCTTTTCTCTCTATGATTTCTCTTAAACCGGTGAAGTAATCAAAGATTAAACTGCATATTCGGAATCATCTCGTCAAATCCTTCGTAGAGGTATAATTTTCTCTCAATGTTATTAAGTTTTTGTTTAAGTTCTTGAGATTAGTTCCAATTGGGTTTAAGTTTAGATTATGATGTATTATTGCAAAGTTATGTTGTTATATATGTTTAGAAATGTGTGATTTTGTCAAAAATGAAGTAGAACTAAAAAGGGTAAAGTTTAGAATCAAAATTGTGAGTTTTGTGGTTAAACGGTTAGTTGCTCACCAAGTGTTTGGTTTAATGTCTAAAAGAGTAAAGTTTTGTGATTAAGCTTAAGAGATTAATCATTAAGCTCCGATTTGACGTTTAGTATGTTAATTTGTATTTGGAACATGTTTAATTGAGAAAAATCTGAAGTTTGGTTAGTAAAAGTGAATGACGAATAGTTTAGAAATAGGACGTTAGCGTATGTGCAGGTCCGTACTTTGACAGCGCATAACTCACAAACCGTAAGTTTGATTGAGCTCAAATTTTACAGGTAAAAGGTACGCAATGTGTTCTACAATTTTTATGAAGGGCCTTAAACCCAGTTTTGACTCTAAATAGCTCAAAATATTGTGTTTTATTGACTGATCGTAGCATACTCGGATCAGTTTCTGTGTTTTTATAAATTCTGTATAAAATCAACCGATGATTCAAATGAGGTGATTCCAATTCGAGTAGAACCGTAGGAGGTCAGAGAACAGCTTTCATTTAGATCTTATATTCTGGTTTGGTCTCTAAGTATGAGAACAACGGTCGAATAGAAGGGGCTTAGGAGCTGTCACGTACGGTTCTGCATGGTGTTGAGTTTAGTTTTCGAAATGCGTATCGGGTTGTCCGTTTTGAAATTTAAGTTGCTTAGATACCATTAGAGCCAAAATTCAGTATTAGAATGATTATGATGAGAGTTTTATGTTGTTCAAGTAATAACAATTTATAGTTTAACTTAGGTACTCGAGCTCGTTCAACTCCGTCGTGAACCTCGTTTGATCGTGCTTTACATCCCAATTTCGTTTATGATTCTGTGGATTTTGGGTGAAAGATTGAATCTTTTGGAAAAGGCTTGGAAGTGTTTCTGAATAAGCGATCAAGGTGAGTTTTACTTCAAAATATTTTTAACTGGAATACATATATGTGTGGAATGGATATATGATTAAGGTGTGAATATTATGTGTTTATAATATAGTAAGCTATTATATTCATATGTGCATTACACTACACAAGTGTTCATTAGTCGGGTTCCGATGTGCGGACCGATGGGTAGCCGGGTTCCGATGTGCGGACCGGTGAGTAGCCGGGTTCCGGTGTGCGGACCGGTAACGTTGATTATTTATTAGTTGGCTTGCTACCAATTAAAATGGCCAGTTGTGGAGGAATAAGGTGGGATGAGATGCACGAGTCTTGATGTGGTGTTTATACGTGTGGTATATGTGGTATTTATATACTTACGGTATATGTGTGATTTGATACGAAGGTTGTATATAAACTATTTTGAAACATGGTTTTATATAAATTGGTTTTATAACGAATTTGAAATGACAGGGATTATCTCACTAGGCCGTTTGGTCTAACCCTCATTTTGTTTTCAAAAATATGTATTCCAGGTCAAGGAAATTATAGCGGCAAAGGAAAGGATAAAGAGTAGGACGTTTTTTGATGACTGATGTTGATTAGGAAGCTTTTGTGTATTTTGTAGTTTCGAGACTATGGGACCGTATGTGAATTATTATGTAATTTTGTTTTATGAATGTAACGATGTTATGCAATATATGTTATTTGTTGTATGTTTGGGAAACCGGGTCGTTACAGATGGTATCAGAGCCCTAGTTTAAGGGATTTAGGTATTTGGATTTATACCTAGACTTAAACTGCATATGAAGTAGGATGTCCCCATTATTTTAGAACCTTGGGATGTTAAGTATAAAAAGGTAGAAGGAACATCATGTAAGGTAATTTCAAATTACATTTGGCCAGTGTAATCGTGAACTTACAAGTACATGTTTGAACCAGAATACCTTGTTATATGGGGTATGTGCTTATGTGTATGTTAACCTTGTTTGAATCAAAAAGTGACAAGTCGGACTTGACGTATGGATGGAGACGAAGACAGGTTTATTTCTATAAACTATACACGTGCTAAAGTGCTATTTGACTTCGGTGTAAACCAATCAATTGTGTCTCCATCCTTTCAGCTCTAGGGTGATCCTGGTATTCCTTTTGTGAAAGTATGAACTTTGGAGGAATAGAAGGAAGTTGATCACGCTTCAGGATGATTCGCTGATCGTCGAGCTGTTTGATCATTGCATCTCTCTTTTCTTGATCCTCTTCACTCAGCTTTTGAGGAGCCAAGGAAGGTCTGTTTTGGTGAGAGAGCAGCTGTTCTTCAGGTTCATCAGTCTCAGTGGTTAAATCCAAGACTGGGATTATTTCTTCAGCTCTTGTGGCTGGGATTATTCCTGGTGTAGTCGAAGGAGCTTCAGTGGGATCCTAAAACAGGGGAGAGGACTAGCTGAAACACAACGATCGTTTAAGTAAGCAGAGTTGGGGAAGAAAGAGATAGAGAAAAGAATGTGGTTAAGTATATAGAGGTTTTATGGATAGAAGGATTGCGATTGAGAAGGGATAGAGGAGGGATGCAGTGTAAGGGAATAGGAGGTAGTGTACCTGACAAACTGGCTTTTGAAGCAAGATCCTCAGATTGTCTTCTACAGCAAGGCCTTTGTTTTTGCCTTTTTCAGCTTCAGACGCTGCAGGCTTTGTCTTGGTCCGCTCCCCTGAAGGTTTGTTTATCGAAATCCCTTTGAGAGATGTAGTCTTCTGAACAGGCTTGACGATAAAGGAGTCATCATCATCATCATTCTTTGGAGAAGAAGATGGTTCATCATCAGAGATGTCAACAGCTTTATCGTCTTCAGCTTCGTCTTCATCAGATTCAACCTCTTCAGCGTAAGGTGAGGTTACATCAGCAGCAGCTTCAATGTTCTGCTCTTCGAGTTCTCCCCCTCAAATACAGAGGAAGGTTTCTCGGTTCCCTCAGGGTTTTAAACTCCCTATGGTTTTGAAGAAGTAACATCAACTTCAGTCTCAATACCCTCCCACTCAGCATGGGGAAAGTCTTCTTTATTTTTCTTCTCCCCTCATCATTATGGGGAAGGTCTTTTTTAGGCTTCTCCCCCTCTTCCACATCATGGTTGGGGGAGGTAACGGACTTTTCAGCAGCAGCAGCAATAGGATTACTGTCTTCTTGGCCAGTAATTCTTATGCAGTTTTCAATCGCTGCTACTCTGTCTTCTAGGCCAGTAATAGCAGGACTGATCTTTTTGAGATCATCTCGATCGGCCTGAGTGAAATGAGAAGTTGGGGTGTTCAGGCGATCGAGCACTTTCTGAACAATCTCTTTGACCGCAGAGACTTCAGTCTTGATCGTGGAAACTTCACTCTTAAGAGAACCAACCTCTGTCTTCAATGATGTGACTTCATTGGACAGAGAGGTGAAGTTTGTTGAGAGAGTAGTTGTGGCGGTCGAGTTTTCAGCGAGGGTGGTAGCAAATTTAACAATGCTACCATCCACCTTCTCCAGATCAGCTTTGGAGGCTTTCTTTTCGACCTCAGTGGTCAAAGTCTTCAAGTTCTCTCCAGCATTTGTAACCGCTGAAGAGTTGGCAGTTAGAGTGTTGTTGAAAGACTCCATCTTTGTTTCCAGGGCCGTCAGGGAGGTGTTGATATCCCCCAAATTAGGACCTGAAAAAGTTATAAACTTATGAACAGAGGAAATCTCAGAAGTTTGGGGTTGAGAGAGAGAAGTGTGTGGGATTTTGTGTATACCTGCATGCGGGTTGGCGAAGTTGTCGAAACCTCGATGTCCTGGAAACGTTTCATAGTCGTCTTCAATATTTCCTAGACGACTGGAAGTACCTGCAGGTCCTGTGGTGTGTCCTATCATCCTCTGAAAATGTTCAGCAGTTATATCGCTGAGGATGACGGTTGTTGAGGAGAATAAGGGAATAGATTGAGTGACCAAAGAAGAGGTGAGAGGAATGGAGGATGAGAATGATGGTTGGGTGCGAGGTTCAGCGTTGGATCCGCTGAGAATCACTTCAGTCTGTAGAGAGGCTGAAGGAGGTGGGTTCATTTCCATGTTTATAACTTCAGCGTTTAGAGACGCTGAAGCTGGGATAGAAGGGGTGGCTTGTTCAGCTGTGGCAGAGCGTACCACTTAACTTTCCATCAGCTCTTCAAGATGACCTGAGGAGTCTTCAGCATGTAAATGCTAGGGGGGTTGCTCCTTGGTTTTCTTGATTCTTTTGGAACCAAGTTGGGTAGTAGATTGTTTCCTTTTTCTAGAAGGAGTGGAGGTTGCAGCTGGGGTATCAGCGGTGGGGATTTCCACTGAATGAGCCGCAGAAGTAGAAGAAGGAGGATTGAGAATAGATAAGAGAGTAGAGAGACGTACCTCGTTTGGCAGGGGCTTGAAGTCGAGCACCTTAAGGCCAACCTGAGAGAGTTTCAGGTCTCCTACTTTTGGGTAGTTATCCTTAAGGCCGGTTTAGGAGATGGCGCTGAGGAATCTTGGGTATGGAACCCATGATGGTCTATCAGCAAAATCTACTATGAGCGCAAGATCGTCGTAGATTATCGAGGCCCAGTCAACATGGAGACCCTTCAACAATGCATAGCCCATGGCTTGCTGAGGTTGAGCAGCTTGATCAGAAGAGCCACTATTCGCTGTCATGCAGCTTATCAGGTGTGCGTAGATGAAGTTCATGTCGCTGGGCATCTTTGACTTCTTGATTACAGTCAGTTTCTTCTCGGCTTTTTCATCTCTCCCTTGATCCCAAACGTTCTTCATTGCATCAAAGAATGCAATGAGTGTTTCTCTATCAACATGTCTCTTGGGATCAGGAAAAAGAACAAATGGTTTATCTTTGGTGGCAACAGGGAGATTCAGTGCTTTTCGAATGATAGCAGGGTTGATTTTGATGGTGCCAAAATCGGTGTCACAGAGGATGACATCAAGTAGTTTGGTAGGGTCTTTGGATGATGGTAGCTGAGTGTGTCTGGCGGTATACCAAAATTGAGATAAAAGTAACTGATGAGCATGGGGTGTTATGGTCAAGGCCGTAGAGAGGCAACAGGTTTTCAGAAAATTCACAGCGTCGTCTAGATGTTTGACTTGCTTTTTCGGAGGAAAATCGAACAGCGCATAGTGGTTGTTTGATTTTGTAAAAGAGACATCCTCAAGTTTGAACTTGACCTGAGGAGCCTTGGTAATTTCAAGTTCCTCAGCAGCAGTAGTGTTCTCAGCAGTTGGAATACCAGTAGAAGGAGCAACCATTTCTGTAATCAGCTCAACCAAAGATCAACAAAACAAATAGTCTTAATGTGGAAATATTTTCCAATAAGATGTTTTTGAATTTTGTCCATTTCATTCAGCCAAAAATCCCTTTGAGAAAGATTAGGGTTTTTCTTGTTTTGAGAAAGAGTTACAAAACGTAGAGATTATGTGTTTTCCAGTTTTCATTTGAAGAAGGAATTCTGGAAAAACATATGAAGAACAAGTTTACGAGTTTTGATATAAACTTGAAGAACAACCATGAAGGTTGTATTCATAAAATCATGAACAGAAAATGATTTCATTTTATAAAAGTTCTTTTGTTTGATATGTTAAAAGCAAAGAATAAGATCAGACAAGTAATGTTGGTAAATAATAAGAGTATTAACCTGGTTCATCAAGGAAGAAGATGAACAGTTTCTGGAAATTTTGAGAGCTCAAAATTCAACAGTAAATCTTTTTCTTGCTTGGAGGAGAAGTTTTTCAAGTAAAGAGAAAAATGTAAACCCAAAATGGTTTATATAGAGAGAGTAGAGAGAGAGAAAATCTTGAGCGGGAAAAGATTTTCATCATGACACGGACACGTGTTTGCATTTGATTGGAAGGTAAACGAAACGTGCAATCGTGTGTCAGAAAAAGAACGTGCCAGGGCTTATCCGTTGCGATGACGTCACAATTGTCCTTTCATATTTTAGGATGTCTCTGAGGTTTTGAAAGCTCAGGGACACTTATGAAAATATGAAGCACTGAATAGAAAAATCAGTGTTGGTTTAAGAAATTTCAAAGTATCACTGTTAAGGAAGAGATATTCAGCGATGCAATTTGTTTTGAAATCTTACATTCACATGCGAACGTCAGCGAGTAAGAGAGAAAACATACCTTGATATCAGCGAATCAATTATGTTCAGAGAGAGAATGATAGACTGGGTTATACAAGTTGATTTTATCCCATCGCTGATCAAATGTGAACCGCTGAAGATTTTACTCTTCAAAGTTCAGCATTCCAAGCTCGCTGATGAGAAATTTGAATCTTGTCTCATCAAGAGGTTTGGTGAACAGATCAGCTAATTGGGATAAAATGAAGTTCTATATCACCATTCATCACATGATCTCTGATAAAATGATACCTGATTTCGATGTGTTTTGTCTTTGAGTGTAGCACTGGATTGTTGGCTATAGCGATGGCACTTGTGCTGTCGCAATAGATTGGAATTTTCGAGAGCTGAAGGTCATAGTCTAGTAGTGATTTCTCATCCACAAGACCTGAGAACAACAGCTTCCAGCGGCTACATACTCAGCTTCAGCAGTTGAGGTGGACACTGAGTTTTGCTTTTTACTTGTCCAACTCACCATCTTTCCACCCAGGAGCTGACAGCCTCCTGTGGTGCTTTTCCTATCCAATTTGCAACCTGCAAAATCACTATCTGAATAGGCGATTAGATCAAACCCTAAGTCTTTGGGATACCAAAGACCTAGGTTCATAGTACCCTTAAGGCAACGAAAGATTCTCTTTATAGCGATCATATGAGATTCCTTAGGTTCAGCTTGATATCATGCACACAAACAGGTTGCGTACATAATATCAGGTCGGCTAGCTGTAAGATACAAGAGAGAGCCGATCATCCCACGGTACATCGTGACATTAACAGGTATTCCATTTGAATCCTTGTCTAGTGTCAGCGGTGGTGCCATAGGGGTTTTCATAGCTGAACTCTGAGTTAAATCGAATTTCTTCAGCATATCTTTAACATACTTTCCCAGATTAATGAAAGTTCCTTTTTCATTTTGCTTTATCTGAAGACCAAGGAAATATGTTAGCTCACCCATCATACTCATTTTATACTCTTCTTTCATTCTATCAGCGAAACGAGTACAAAGGTCAGGGTTAACCAAATATAATGTCATCAACATATATCTGAACAAAAATGATATGACCTTTCACTATTATGAAAAATAGAGTTTTGTCGATTTTACCTCGATCAAATTGTTCAATTAGGAGATAAGAGGATAGAGTGTCATACCATGCACGTGGAGCTTGCTTTAAGCCATAAAGTGCCTTATCCAGTTTATAAACATAACCTGGACGCTTAGGATATGAGAATCCTGGAGGTTGTTCCACATAGACTTCTTCATTCATCTTTCCATTTAGAAACGCTGACTTAACATCCATCTGATATACTTTGAAGTCTTTGTGTACATCATATGCTAAGAATAGACGAATAGATTATAGTCTTGCTACTGGAGCAAATGTTTCGTCGTAATCTATGCCTTCCTCTTGTCTGTATCCCTGAGCAACAAGTCGAGCCTTGTTGCGGGTTACAGTTCCATGTTCGTCCAACTTGTTTCGATAGACCCATTTAGTGCCCATCACTGTTTTGTCAGTTGGTCTTCGAACAAGTTTCCAAACTTTGTTTCTTTCGAATTCAGTCAGCTCTTCTTGCATGGCGCTGACCCAATTTTGATCTTTGAGGGCATCATCTATTTTCTTTGGTTCAATCAGAGAAATAAAGTTAACACCAGCGTTTGTATCACCAAGAATTTGATCAATTGGGGCATCATCTATTTTCTTTGGTTCAAACAAATATTACCTGCACTTCGTCGAGTCTGAACACCAGCGTTTGTATCAGCAAGAATTTGATCAATTGGGTGATTTACAGTCCATCGCTGAGCAGGAGCATAAGTCGCTGACTCAAATTGAACTGGAGGAGCTGAAGATGAGGCTTCAGCAACTTCTGGAATATCAGCCAAGAGAGGAGTAGGTGTAGATGTCATCACATTCACTGATTGCTGAGAAGTAGATGGAATGTCCGAGACACTTGGTTCAGAAGCAGGTATAGTGTTTAAAGGAACTGCTGAGACCCATGATGTTTCAGCTTCACTATTCTGCATGTTTGGGATGATAGTAGGAATATCATCTTCAACTGTATGAGTATGATGAGTGGGAATATTTTCTGAATCACCAAGATGAGAAAACATCCATTGATTCAGTTCTTCAGTATCAGCAGAAGGTCGAGAATTCGCTGAACGGGATTCGTCAAAAGTGACATGAATAGTTTCTTCAACAGTTTGTCTTCTTCGATTGAAGACTCTAAAGGCTTTGGAGATTGAAGAATATCCAAGAAAGATTCCATCATCAGCCTTAGGATCAAACTTTCCAAGGGCATCTCTGTTGTTCAGTATGAAACACTGACATCCAAAGATGTGAAGAAAGCTAATTGAAGGCTTTTAACTATCAGCGACCTGTTTTGCGTAAAACAAGCAGTGTTGACAGCTTCTGCCCAAAACTGAGTAGGCGGGTGAGAATCGCTGAGCATTGAACGTGCAGCTTCAATAATAGTTCTATTTCTTCTTTCAGCGACTCCGTTTTGTTGCGGTGTTCTCACTGAAGAAAAGTTGTGAGAAATACCCTTACTCACAAAGAAGGAATCAAGAGAACTGTTTTTGAATTCAGTCCCATGATCACTCCTTATTGAGCGAATGGTCAAGTTGTTCAGGGTTTCCATCTTCCAAACAAAGGTGATGAGTTCTTCAGGGGTGTCACTCTTAGAATGGAGAAACATAACCCATGTATAGCGAGAGAATTCATCAACTATGACCAACATATATTTCTTTCCAGCGATGGATTGTTTGTTAACAGGGCCAAACAAATCTATATGGAGAAGTTGTAGAGGAGATGATACTAAGGAAACTTGCTTTGACTTAAAGCTTGCTTTGGTCTGCTTGCCTTTCTCACACGCTGAACATAAGGACTCTTTGGCGTATGAGTGTTGAGGTAGACAGTGACTAACTCTTTTGAAGAAAGAGTGTTCAGTGTCTTGAAGTTTAGATGAGAGAGCCTCTTATACCATAGCCAGTTGACATCAGATGAGGCTTTTGAGAAGAAACAGGAGTTCTCAGTGGTTGTTGAGTCCATGTTTATTACATAAACATTTTCCAAACGATAACCGCTGAGAGCTATCTTCTCCTTTTTGTTAGCGACAAAGCAGGATTCCTTAGTAAAGATTACATTGTTATCCTTGTCGCAAAGCTGACTGATGCTTAGAAGATTATGCTTCAGCCCTTCAACATATGCGACTCTTCTGAAGGTTGTTGTACCATTTGATAGTACACCAAACCCTCGGGTATGTCCTTTTCCGTTTCCACCGAAAGTTACAGAGGGACCCTTCTCTTCTTTGTACTCAGTGAGCAGGTTCTTCATACCAGTCATGTGTCTAGAGCATCCGCTATCGAGTTACCAGATACCCTTCTTAACCTGCATTACAAAGGAAGATTAGTTTTTCTTGGGTACCCACTTAACCATGTGTACACACTTGTCAGTGGGGGTAGAAGAAGAGGTGGAAGGTTCAGCAGTCTTCGCAGCATTTGAAGATTCAGCTTTGCCAGTCTTCACTTTAGTTAATTTCTTAACCTCAGTGGTCTTCTTTGCCTTGGGGGCAATGATCTTCACCTTAGCTATTTTTTCAGCTTGGGTGGCTGTGGGGCACTTACTAGCAATATGATTTGTAAGTCCACAATGATAACATTTCCTATAACCAAAAGTAGTTCTAGGACCATTTGCATGCTGAGCTTTTGATTTTGAATTAGAAGGACCAGCACCAAGTAAGCTATTGGCTTTTGAAATGGAAGGAACATTTAGTTCTTCGGATTTCTTACCAATGATTTCCACTTTGATTCTAGGAGTAGATCGCTGAATAGATCCACGCTGAATAAATCCAGAGATCTTATTCTTTGAATCAGAGGGATAAGTCACTGAGGCTTTAGAAGCGTTCAGCTTTGGTACAGAGGTACCCTTCTGTGGATTTTGGTTAAAAGCAATTCCTTTACCTTTGTTTTTAAAGACTGAGGTAGGTTTTTGATAAATAACTTTTTCTTTACCTTTAGAAGTTAAGGTAGAGATTTCCTCAGGGATAGGCGGTTTAGAAGAGGAACACTGAGAGGATGAAGTATCATCGACTGAGGATACAAAAGTTCCAAATAAGAGCATGGAACGATCAGTGGTTGGTTCTAGAGTATCAGCTTTGTAACCAAGACCACGTTTATCACTCAGGGGAATCTAAGACTTAATTATCTCAGTGATCTTTGTTGAGGAATTATACCATCCATCAACAGTAGCTTTTTCAGCTTTTAATGCAGCGATAGCTTCTTCGCGCTCGAAGTAGAGGGAATGTCAGAATTGTCTTCCTCATCTTCAAGTTTGGCCATGAGACATAGATTGGCTTCATCATCACCTTCAGAGTCAGATGATTCTTCTTCGTCAGAGGCAGCCCAATCATAGTCAGCCATGAGGCCTTTGCCTTTTTTCTTAAAGGTTTTCAGCTTTGCATACCTTTCTTTCAGCTTTTTATATTTTTCATCTCTATTCCTGGGAATAAAGTTTTTCTTGGGAAAAGCTGAGGGTCTAGAGACTTTCTTTGACCTGCACTCGCTAGCAAAATGTCCTATCTATTCACAGTTATAGCAAGTAGCCTTATCAACAGGGGTTGATGATCTTGGCTTGTCAGTAATAGCAAGAGGTTTATTCTTCCTGAAATTACTCTTTCTAGCAAATCTCCTGAACTTATTAACCAGGAATGCCAGAGTTTCATCATTATCTGAAACGTCAAAGTCTGATGATCTTTCAGAGTTAGTTTCCAACTCAGTGACAGTGATAGTCGATCGCTGAGTGGAAGGTGACTCTGAGATTAAAGCAACAGGGGTGCTTTTGGAATCTTTTACAAGATTCTTCTTAAGATGACTCGATTGCTCATGATTCAGCATCGTGCCATATAAGGTAGAAAGGGTCATTGATTTTAGATCCTTTGACAGCTTGAGACACATAGAATAACTGTCCCAGCTTTCAGGTAAACATTCTAAGAACTTTGTCAGTACTTCAAAGTTAGAATATTCCTTAACAACAGTTTTTAAATCTACAATTAAGTAGTTAAAACGTTGGTGTAATTCAGAGAGAGTTTCATTCTTACCACAAATGAAGCTTTCATACTGTCTGTTAGCTCCAATCTTTCAGTTTAAGAAAGTAGTGAAAAATAGGCTAAGTATATAAGTGTTTGACAGAGGCTCTGCCGAGTAGCCGAGTAACCGAGAAGACAGAAATCTTCGACAGAGGCTCTGCCGGGTTAACCAAGAAGACCGAAGTAAAGAAGCAACAGAAGACACTTCTAAGTGGACAAGACCACAGAGCTTCTGTCATACATGATAGAGCTTCTGTGGTAAAAGAAGATCTACGCAAAAGATCTTAACAAGGACGAACACGCTTCTTACAATATCTACCATTCGAAGGTTCTAAAGATCAATCGTACAAAGGCGTGACCTGACAACTCCACGTGTCAAACTCTGATAGGTTTCCGCCTAAAGCTGAATACAGAGCATTTAATGAACGTTGTATCTGCAATAGTTCCAGAATAGTGTTTTGTACCTTCCAACCACTATTACTCAACAGTGTCTTTGTACCTTCAGTCCTTATTGTCCCCTTTAGGAGTAGTATAAATAGAAGGTTCATGTGAACTCTTCTATTAAGCTTAATACCACGAAAATACACATATATCATTAAGCTTTGCACTTCTCACACACACCATTAACTGCAGATTTCTTGTTAATCCTTTGAAGTTCTTGGTGTTCTTAATATATATCAAATACAGTAATCTTGGAGATATTCATCTGTTCTTACATACTGTTTATTTGATATTGTGTGTTCTTCTACCTTACATTATCTTTCAGTTCTTAAATACGCTTCCGCACCATATCTAAATCTGAACTAACTGAAAGTTTAGATCATTGTTTAAGCAAAACAGGAACCAACAATTGGTATCAGAGCAAACCATGATTTTTAATATCAAGGGATCCACTCTAAAACTATGATCTTTGGTAGAAACTTGGATTTTTAACCTATTTTGCATTTTATTCAAACAGTTTCTGTTTTTCTGTCATCTTCGATTCATTCGAACTTTGGTAAACTTATAGAATCTGTTATTCTGGTTAAAAACACCATTTTAGTGCTCAGCTTAAAGCTTTTAAGTTTAAAAACCTCATACGAAGCATCCATTTCATACTCTGAAAAGTTTACTGTTCAAACCCCTTTCTGGATAATTTATCTCTCTAAAAATGACGAGTATAAACAACTTCCTCTCTGCTGGTTACTTAACCAAACCTCCCACTCTTCTTAGAGAAGAATACCCTCAATGGAAAATATGAATGATTCACTTCTTTGATGGTACTGACAAAGAATTGGTTTATTATATCCGTAACCCTCCTTTCGTTCCCATGATAACTGTACCTCGTGTTCCTAGCACAGACGACACACCAGAAATCCCAGAACACACGAAACCAAAGACCCAAGAAAATTGGTCTGATTCTGATTAGGCTAAATACGAAGTTGCTCAGAAAACTAAGAGAATTCTGATTATGGCCATTCCAAATGACCTTTTCCAGTCCATGGATGCATGTGAATTTGCATATGATCTATGGAAAAAACTGGAAAAACAACTAGAAGGAGGAGTCAAAACCCAGAAGAACCGCATAGCTCAATACATAAATGAATACTATGCCTTTAAAGCTCTGCCAACCGAATCTCTGCAAACTACGTATGATAGGTTCAACTCTCTAATAAACAAATGCAAGAAGTTCGGCATCCACAGAACCTCTGAAGAAAACAACGTTATGTTCCTAAAGTCTCTGAATGAAGAATGGCTTCAGTTATCTATGTCTCTGCAAACAAATCAAGACTTAGATTCCTGGACCCTATCAGACCTCTATGGAACATTGGAAGCACAAGAGCCTCAGGTAGCACAAGCAAAAGCCCAGATCATTGCACCTCTTGCATTGGTTGGTAAGACTACAGAGGCTAGAGAGAAACCAAAGAAAGAGAAAGCAATAGAGGAAAGAAAGGAGAAGAAGAAGAAAAATATGATGCTGGAAAGTGAAGAAGAAGGGGAAGTAGCAGCAGAAGAAGAAACGACCCTGGCCTCGATAGCTAAATCTTTATCTCTCTTGACTAGGGAATTCAACAGGGGATACCAGAAGAAATCGGGTAACGAACGATATGAAAGAGATAATCGAGAAAGAGAAGGGTCAAACGACAGAAGTGGTGACCGACAGAGGTCAAGTGATAGAAATGACAGAGGAAATGACCGACAGAGGTCGGAAGACAAAGCTAGCAACACTCCACAGATTCAAGAGTGTTACAAATATGGTAAGCCAGGCTACTACGCAAATGAGTGCCGAATCGAAAGAAGTGGTGACCGACAGATGTCAGACGACAGAGTTGGAAACTCCACACAGAACCAAGGATGCTACAACTGTGGAAAGCCATGTCACTTTGCCAACGAATGCAGGAGCAAGTCAAATCGACCTCAGAGGGATGTAGCTTTCTACAAAAAGAAAGCTGAATACTATACTCAGAAGTCACTAATGATGAAAAAAGAAATCTGGGAGTAAGACACATCCTCTGACGAAGGCGAAACAACGAATGCTCTATTCTGTGGCATGGCAGAAGTCAACTCCGACTCCGACAGTGAGGTATCCACTTTCACCTCTAACTCTAATACTACAGAAGATGATTTGATGAAACTTAACATTGAATACACTGAAATGAAAAAGACATGTGAAAATATTCAGAAAAAGCTCACCTTCTATGAGAGAGAAGCTAGACTTCTCACTCAAGAAAAAGCTAAAATCTTTAAAGAAAAAGAAGAAATTGAAATGGACTGGAACAAAAAGTTAAATCCTTTAAAAGAAAAGATTTGTGAACTTAATTCTTCTTTGAAAACAAAGTCTAAAGAACTAATGGACGTTGAGTGCGACAGAATGAACTTCCTAGCTTTTAAAAATTATTTTCAAAAGGAAAGAGAAGTCCTCTGTCAAGATTTACTCAGAAGAGATCTTCAAATTAAAAAATTTCAAGATGCTCAGAAGGTGTACGAAAAAATAAACACACAAATAGGGAGACGGGGAATTGGCTTCTGTGATATAGATCCTTATACCGGAACCAAAAGAGACAAGTCTCTGTCCTCTCTATTTCACATTGGAGATACAAGAAAACCTGGATTTCCAAATCTTCTCTCCGTAAGTAAAAGGCAAAAAGTCTCTGGGGAACCTCACAAGAGTAAACCTCTGAAGATGACAAATGTGTGGTTTGAAAACACAGATTTCTCACCTTCAATCTCTGTCAAAAGTGTTGGTTCCCGTTTTTCTTAGACAAGATTAACAGATCTATTAGTTCGAGTTTATGTTTGATGCGGAAGCGTATTTGAAGAACTAACATATATGTTTGATAGATTTGAACACACAATATAAAGAAACAGTGATCAGAATATGATATCTCAAAGTTTATTGAGTTTCAATATATAGCAAGAACAGATTTAAGAACAGTGAGTATGCAAAGCTTTAAACAGATATGACTCTAAATGTGCATAAGTTATGTGTTCTTGTGTGTTGATTTTTCTGTTAACTGTTTTTTTTTTGGGAAGAACTAAACATTAGTCTTCCTTTTATACTACTCTAAGGGGACCTTAAAGTATAAGCTACTGTTGATCGGACGACATGAATAGTTGTACGTATTGTATTGCATTAAATGCCGCAGACGTCTATGTTGTACTAAGCCCTATTGAGTCCACTCAGAGTTTGACACGTGTTGAGGTTGGACAGGGCATGCTACCATGCAAGTTGATGAATAGGTCCAGGAACAGTAGCAAGATATTTCTTCAACAGTGGCAAGATATTATAAATATCTTCCAAGTCTTCAGTCTGAACCGCAGAGGCTCTGTCAAGGGTGACAGAGGTTCTGCGGCTCGGTCCTTTGTAGAGTAGTCTTCACTGGGTTCCTTGTCTTCTGATGTTGTCCGCAGAGGCTCTGTTATTGGTAACAGAGGTTCTGCAGTCTTAGTCTTTTGAAAGCGTCCTTCTGTAGTTTTTTCGGTCTTTGATCACTCTTGATCAAACTTCCTTTGATTCTTCTGAGATGCCCGACAGAGCTTCTGTTGTACTCAGCAGAGCTTCTGTGGAAGTTCTTCTGTACTTAGCCATTTTTCAATACTTCTAATATTTCAGAATATTGGAGCTAACAATCTCCCCTTAAGTATTGAAAAATAAAAGGTTGAATTTATGCATTTTAACCTACGTATTAAAAAGAGGTTAAACAATACCTCAGAAGATTATTTCTTTCATTTGGAATTTATGCCAGAGGCATTTACATTTGAGTACATTAAATGAATAGAAATAAACGTTTACAGAGGCTCTTTGAAGAGACTCAGATTTTTGCATTTGGGAAGTCGTCGAACTTTTTGTTGTCTTTTCCTACTTCCTTGAGTTCTTCATAGAATTTGAAGCAGAGATTTCTTATGCCTAGTGCAACATCAATCTCTTTGATCATCATTGAAGCAGATTCTTCGTCCATAAGCTCTGTTGCTTTGTTCTCTTCTAGTATTTTTCTGAACATGTTCAGAGTACAGGTTGTGTACTTCTGACAGTCCATTATCACAAAAAGTTTAAGTTGATCTGCAGGATTCTTGTAAACTAACCCGTACCTTGGAGTTTTGATAATCGAATTGGGTGGGCAGAAATCCTCTGGAGGTCTGATACTTAAGGTAGTCACGCCTAGATCGATGGCTAGTTGAAAGTCGAGCATGTTGTAGATTAGGAGCTTTTCACGCATCGCCTTTCTGAGAACTCGATAAGACCTTTGGTGGCAGTCGTCATTGAAGTTGTATTTCGTCGATTGCAGAAGGTCAGGTAAGTCATAGGGATTGAGGTTTCGGATATCAACATCAGAGAATTGATTCTCTGATTTGTCAGACCTTTTGACTTTCCAGATTGTATACATCGTATGAGGACAGGTTCTCATTTTAGAGTATTTACAATAGATTACCTTCTTTATTTTGTGAATGGAGTAAACTTGGTTGACCGGTTTTGACTTTGTAGTGGTGAAGATGGCATCGAATTCCTTTCCGAGCTTCTGATCTCGGACATGAGCTGGCAGATCGTTCTGGAAGTGCTGCCTGTAGAGATAATTGTAAACTTGCTCTTCCATTTGTTCAATGGTTGGAGTAGTTCTTGGAATTTGTCTCTTTAGCTCATTCATCTGTCGAGTGATGTCTGCTACTTTACTTTCTGTTACTTTAGCTATGGGATCCAGGGTTGGGTTTTCTGACAGAGGATTCAAGTTGAATGCCCAGTCTTCCTCTTCGGGTTTAGGAGTGACGAAGGCATTAAAGGCACCTTTCATCAACTTCTCTGTAGCAACTGGCATCTTCTTCTTTGGCTCTTCTTCTGTCATTTTTCCCTTGCCTTTATCTTTTGGTTTTGAGGTTTCAGATGTTGGGTTTTGGATTTGTGTGGGTGGAACCTCTGTAGATTTACCAGTGAGAGGTTCTTTGGGTTTTGGGGTTGGATGCTCTGATGTTTTGGTTGTTGCCTCTAAAGGTTTTGATACTTCGGGTTGTGAGGACTCTGTTGGTGTGGACTCTTCGGGTCTTGGAGGTGGGATGTCAAAACGCTTTGCTGATTGAAAAGCAGATACAAATTCCATTCTGCGAAGAATGTACTCTGCAGTGCGTTTTGGTCTTTGGGGTTTTCTAGCTATGGATTTTACTCTAGTTTTGCGCGGGATTATTGCTTGTGAGGTTGGTGTTGGTTCTTTGGGTGGGAGTGAGGTTTGTTATGAGAATGAGGATGCAAAAGTGATTACCTAAGGTTCTGTGGTTGGTGCATCCTCTCCAACGATATTTTGCCTCTTTTGAGTTCCTTGTTGTGGGGTTTCCTTCGGAGTTTCTGTAGTAGAGGGTTCTGCGGTGTTAGCTTCAATCTTCCTAATCATAGAAGTATTTAGAAGTAGTGAAAAATAGGCTAAGTGAAGAAAGCCTCTTACAGAGGCTCTGCCGACATTACCGAGAAATCAAGGTCAAGAAGCTACAGAAGCAGCAGAGGCTTCCTACAGAAGCTCTGTCATACGCACAAAGAAGACCAATGACTCAGAATCCGACGAAGACTGCTCCACAGAGGACCAGACCGCAGAACCTCTGTAACTCATTACAGAGCCTCTGTGGTCCTCACTGAGACTTGAAGATATTTTTAATATCTTAGTACTGTTACAGGACTCGTACATCAACTTGCATGGTAGCATGCCCTGTCCAACATCGACGTGTCAAACTCTGATTGGACTCAGTAGGGCTTAGTACATATTAGACGTCTGCTGCATTAAATGCAATACAGCACGTCTGACTGTTCATGCCATCCTTGCAACTGTTCACGACATCCTCTCAACTATTCATACGTACCTTTTGAATAGTAGCATATGCTTTATGGTCCCCTTTAGAGTAGTATATAAGTAAGACTCATGTTGAGTTCTTCCTTACACACAAAAACACACAAAAACACACAATACACAACACTTCAATCGAACATCAAGAACACAAAAGCTTATTCACCTTAAGAGTCATATCTGTTTTAAAGCTTTTTCTTACTCATGGTTCATAAACCTGTTCTTGATATATATTCAGTAAACTTTGAGATATAATATTCTGTTCACTGTTTATTTATAGTTTGTTCTAAATCTATCAAACTTATCTGTTAGTTCTTTAAATACGCTTCCGCATCAAACCTTAAACCTGAACTAATAGATCTGATAATCTTGTTTAAAGCAAAACGGGAACCAACAATTGGTATCAGATCCTTCCTTGATTTTCAATATCAAGTGATCCACTTATCAAGATTCGTGATAGATATTATTGAGATTTAAAATTGTGTGGAAACTGCTTAAACCCAGAAAATCTTCAAGTTCATCGAAGTAACTCTTTAGTCATACTTTCTTTCTAAAAATCTTCAAAAATGACAAATACAAATAATTTCTTTACTACTGGTTCTCTCACTAAACCTCCTACTCTCCTTCGAGATGAGTATCCTCAGTGGAAAATAAGAATGGTCCATTTTTTCGAGGGCACTGAAAGAAATCTAGTACAATATCTGTACAATCCTCCTCCTATTCCCATGACGGTAGTACCTCGTGTACCTGCTACTGCTGAATCTGCCGAAATCCCCGAACATCAAAAACCAAAGCCAAAAGGGGAGTGGTCAACCGAAGATAAAGCAGAAGATGAAGTTGCTCAGAAAACCAAGAGGACATTAATTATGGCAATACCCAACGAACTCTTTCAATCCTTGGATTCATGTGAAACAGCGCATGATCTGTGGAAAGAACTGGAAAGACAGTTGGAAGGAGGTGCTAAAACACAAAAAAACCGAAGAGCACAGTACATCAATGAATATCATGCATTCAGAGCCTCTGCAACAGAATCTCTGCAAACAACATACGACAGATTCAACTCTCTAATCAACAAGTGCAGAAAATCAGGCATTGACAGAACTTCTGAAGAAAACAATGTCATGTTTTTAAAAAGTCTAAATGAAGAATGGCTCCAGCTGTCTATGTCCCTACAGACAAATCAGGATCTAGACACCTGGACTCTCTCTGATCTTTACGGAACATTAGCCGCACAAGAACCTCAGATAGCACAGGCTAAAACACTAAC
This sequence comes from Saussurea involucrata, assembly GCA_033807775.1. Lineage (NCBI taxonomy): Eukaryota > Viridiplantae > Streptophyta > Magnoliopsida > Asterales > Asteraceae > Saussurea > Saussurea involucrata. The sequence continues at coordinate 85,369,778 of CM066314.1, forward strand.
CATTGCACCATATGCATTGGTTAGTAAAACTAAAGAGGATGCACAGAGACCAAGAAATGATAAAGCCACATAGGAGAAGAAGAAGGAGAAGAAGAAGATGGTGATAATTGACAGTGAAGAAGAAGAGCAAGCAGAAAAGGAAATAACTCTTGCGTCACTAGCTAAATCTTTAGCTCTATTGACAAAAGAGTTCAGAGGAAACAGAAGAGGTTCCGGAAATGAAAGATATGATAGAGACAACCAGGATGACAGAAGAGACAACAGAAGAGATGACAGAAGAGGAGAAGAATCAAGTGGCCGACAGAGGTCAAGCGATAGAAATTACAGAGGGAATGACCGACAGAGGTCAGATGACTCGGTAAGCCACACGCAGCAAGAATGCTACAAGTGCGGCAAACCTGGTCACTATGCAAATGAATGTAGATCAGAGAAAGGCGGAGACCTACAGAAGTCCAATGATCGAACAGGAAACACTCCTCAAGGGTGTTTTAACTGCGGAAAACCAGGCCATTATGCGAATGAATGCAGAAGCAGATCAAATCGCCCACAGAGGGACTCTGCTTTCTACAAAAAGAAAGCCGAATATTATGCTCAAAAATCCTTAATGGCAAAAGGACATTCTGAGGAGAACACAGAAGACTTCCAGTCAGACTCTACTTCTGACGATGAACATACCGCCAATGCCCTCTTCTGTGGCATGGCAGAAGTCGACTCCTGCACTGACTCTGAGGTATCTACTTCAAATTCCAACTCTTGTATTACCTCTGTAGATGATAATACACTTAGAATTAACATTGAATTAATTGAACTGAAAGAGACAAATCAAAGTATTCAGAAAAGACTCACTTTCAATGAGAGAGAAGTACGGCTTCTCACTCAAGAAAAAGCAAAGATTTTTGAGGAAAAAGAGAGAATAGAAAAGAAATGGAACAAAACTCTAGATCCTTTAAAAAACAAATTTCTGAATTAACCAATACTTTAAAAGATAAAACAAAAGAACTTTCAGTTTCAAGGAGCGAAACTACTGACATAAGAGCTCTTAAAGAATACTTTCAAAGAGAAAGAGAGGTATTATGGCAAGATTTACTCAGAAGAGAAGTTTTGCTTAAAAACTATAAAGATGCACAGAAAGTTTATGAAAAAATAAACTCACAAATAGGGAGACAAGGTATAGGGTATGATGATATCACCCTAGGTGTTGAAGGCAAAAGAAACAAACCTCTGTCCTCGTTATTTGTGATTGGAAAAACAAACAAACCAGATTTTCCAAATCTAATCTCTGTAAGCAAACGGGCGAAAATCTCTGTGGATCCTTACTTGAAGAAACATAAGAAGATGATTAACGTGTGGTTTGAAAACACAGACTCATCATCTTCAACCTCTGTCAATAGAGGTATCAAACCAAAGAAATATCTGAAAACACAAGATCAGATTGGTATCTTCAAGTTTGGTAAACCAGAGACCCAAACACAGGTTGCTTTTGTCTGTTTGATAAACGTTGAAAAGAAGTTATCAGCAGAAGCTCCTGAGTTTAAACCCATTTTTTCAGAAGAAAACTTTAAAAACTTAATTGAAAAAGAAATTTTGTAAATATGGAAATCAAGCGTTTTAGAAAAATTCTGTACATCTTCTATAGATAAATCTCTCACTAAAGAAATCTTATTAGAAACCTCTGCAATCTATGAAAACTATTCTACAGAGGAAGAAAGCTTGTATGATGCATGTTCGGAAAATTCAACCTCTATTGAAAGAATTGACTCAACCTCTGTATACGAGGACGACTCATCTTCTGACGATTCAGAGACAGATGTTATATCTGGGATAACTCTCTATGACACAGAGGATGTTAAATACTCCTCTGAAGTTCCTCACAGAACTATTTCTCCAAAAGGGAAACTCACAGAGATTCCAATCTGCCAAGATTTTCTAAATTTGAATCTACATGTCAAAACCTCTGCTGAGCTTAAAATGTTACAGAAGACTTCTATTGATCCTATAAGTTCTAGATTTTCAAAACCCAAGGTTAATAAATCTTTTTCTTCTGTGACAGTGATAAAGGAAGCTCACCACAGAAGCAACCCACAGAAGGCAGGTCCTAAACAGAGCTTTTGCAAACAACATTCGAGTATTCATAGATCTTCTAGTAATAGGAAATCTAATGTAAAGAAAGAATGTAATGCCTCTGTGGCTGAGTTTAAAAAGTTCAATGAAAAGTTCAAACAAATTACATCTCATATTCAATACTGTCATTGCTTTGATCTTATGTCTAAACTTAATAATCATTTTTCAAATCAAGATTGTCTACTCTCTACGCCAATTCAAAAGTCAAATCCCACAAAGAAACAATCTGACTTTTCTGTAGAAAACAAAATGTATTTCAAGAATGCCAAAGCAAACTTGAAAAACTCTAACAATATTGGACCCATATGGATATGGGTACCTAAATCTCTGTGATTGTCCTGCAGAAGAAGTATGTGCCAATCTGGTATCTAGACTCCGGATGCTCAAGGCACATGACTGGTGACAGAAGTGCACTATCCACGTACAAAGAAACACAAGATGGTGGATCTGTGACTTTTGGAGACAACAAGAAAGGACACATAAAAGGCTATGGAGTCATAAGGAAAGAAGACGTTTCTGTATACAAAGTTGCATATGTGGATGGCCTTAAGCACAACCTACTCAGTGTAAGTCAACTTTGTGATACAGGATTCAATGTGTTGTTCAAAAGAACTTTTTGCTCTCTACAAAGTAAGGAAACAAGTATGGAACTTCTGCGAGCTGAAAGAATAGGTGATCTATATCTAATGAACTTAAACTCAAAGAACAAGGACAAAGTTTGCCTTGTTGCCTGCAAAAGTGAAGAAGCCTGGTTATGGCACAACAGGTTCTGTCACTTGAATTTTCACACATTGGAAAAACTGGTCAAACTTGATCTAGTTAAAGGTTTGCCAAATGTTAAATTCAATAAGGATCATTTATGTTCTGCCTGTGAGATGGGAAAACTCAAAAGAGCTTCCCACAAAGGCAAAACAGATGTGTCTTGCACCAGGCCTCTGTACATGCTTCATGTCGACCTCTGCGGTCCCATTGCAATACAGAGCCTAGGTGGCAAGAAATATATACTTGTCTTAGTTGATGAGTATTCACGTTTCACATGGGTTGAATTTATCAGAAAGAAATCAGATGTTCCAATTATATTGATAAATCTAATGAAAAGAATCCAAGTTCTTTATGACTGCAAAATACAGAAGTTAAGAAGTGACAACGACACAGAATTCAAAAACTGTGTCATTGAAACTTATCTTTCAACATAAGGAATTTCACAGAACTTCTCTGCAGCTCGCACTCCACAACAGAACGGTGTTGTCGAAAGAAAGAATCGAACACTTGTGGAAGCCGCAAGAACTATGATGTCAGCATGCGGATTATCAATGAACTTTTGGGCAGAAGCAATTTCTACTGCGTGTTATACTCAAAATCGATCAACCATTGTGAAAAGACACCTCAAGACGCCTTACGAATTGCTTAACAAACGGCGGCCAAACATCAAACTTTTCCATGTATTCGGATGCAAATGCTTCGTCTTAAACGACAGAGATTCAAGAGGAAAGTTTGATGTAAAAGCAGATGAAGGCAAATTCATTGGATACTCTGCCACTTCTAAAGCCTACAGAACATTCCTTACAAAGTCTCACAAGATTGTAGAAAGCATCAATGTTTCTATTGATGATTCATTCCAAATGACTTCTGAGCAAATAAGTTCAGAACTCGGAATTAAAGGGAAATTCTCTGACATCTCAAGAACAAAAGAAGATTTGAATCTTCTATTTTTGGAGATGTTCCACAATGACATTGATCCTTCTGTCGGAACCATCAGAGTTTCTGAAGAACCATCCTCTGTCGGACAAAATCCTACAGGTATGACTCTAACTGGTCAAAATAATGCTTCATCTTCTTCTATAAATACTACAGATGCAATTGCCGAAGCAGAAGAAAGTGCAGAAGATGAAACATCAAGAAAAACGACCACAGAAGCTGCACAAACCACAGAAGAACCAATTACAGAGGAGATCGAGTACCAAGACTATACATCCTCGGAGGAACAAACTCCACCACTCATACCAATCATTCCACAAACGGTAGAATCAACTACCAAGGCACGAAGAACATCAGAGGCTGCACAAGAAGAAACACAAGAAGCCTCTGAAGAAAGTTTTGATGACATTGATGATCATCTTCCACGCACAACTCAGTGGACAAAAAGCCATCCTCCAAGCCAAATAATTGGAGAACCTTCTGACTCAGTAAAAACAAGGTCTGCCACTGCTAATTTTTGTTTCTTTACAAATTTTATTAGTGTTATAGAACCAAAGAAGATTTCTGAAGCCCTAGATGACCCAAACTGGGTAGACGCCATGCAAGAAGAACTTCTGCAATTTGAGCGTAACAGAGTATGGACTTTAGTACCTCTGCCAAGAGGGAAACAGGCCATTGGGACAAAATGGGTCTACAGAAACAAGAAGGATGAAGATGGAGTGGTCGTCAGAAACAAAGCAAGATTAGTAGCAAAAGGATATAGACAAGAAGAAGGCATAGACTACGATGAGACTTTTGACCCTGTCGCACGTCTCGAAGCAATAAGAATATTCTTAGCCTTCGAAGCCCACAGAGGTTTTAAAGTCTATCAGATGGACGTAAAATCAGCTTTTCTAAACGGTGAAATCCAAGAAGAGGTTTACGTAAATCAGCCACCAGGTTTTGAAAGCTCAAAGTTTCCAAGGCATGTATACTACTTTGAAAAGGCTCTATACGGACTGAAACAGGCTCCAAGAGCATGGTACGAACGACTTTCTACCTTCCTTCAAGTCAATGGCTACAACAGAGGTACAACAGATACTACCTTATTCTATAAACGCAAAAATAGTGAGATAATGCTTGTACAAATATACGTAGATGACATAATTTTTGGGTCTACAAATTCAGAAGAGTGCAAAATTTTTGAAAAACTCATGCAGGGTGAGTTTGAAATGAGTATGATGGGAGAATTAACATTCTTCCTCGGACTTCAAGTCAAACAATCTTCAGAGGGAATTTTTATAAATCAAGCCAAATATGTCTCTGACATACTTTTAAAATATAATCTCTCTGATACCTCTACAATGAAGACTCCAATGGCCACTGGAAATAAGTTATTCTTAGATCCAAATGGTATTTCTGTAGAATGTACTCTCTACAGAGGCATGATTGGATCTCTGTTATACTTAACAGCAAGCAGACCTGACATTATGCATGCCACATGTCTTTGTGCACGTTATCAAGCTAATCCAAAGAAATCACATTATGATGTTGTAAAAAGAATCTTTAGATACCTGAAGGGGACCAACAATCTTGGTCTCTGGTATCCACAGAACTCTGGTTTTAGTCTTAAAGCTTATACAGATTCAGACTATGGAGGATGCATGCTCGACAGAAAGAGTACCTCTGGGAGTTGTCAATTCCTAGGTGGTAAACTAGTCAGTTGGACCTCCAAGAAGCAGAATTGTGTCTCCACATCCACTGCAGAAGCTGAATACGTTGCTGCCGCTAGCTGTTGTTCTCAGGTTCTATGGATGAAGACTCAGCTAAAAGACTACGGCCACATTCTGTTCAAAATACCCATCTTCTGTGATTCCAAAAGTGCTATTGCTATCTCTGCCAACCCTGTGCAACACTCAAAAACCAAGCATATCGATATAAGGTATCATTTCTTGAAACATCATGTTGAATACGGTACAATCGAAATGCATTTCGTGCCCACGGAATATCAACTCGCTGACTTATTCACCAAAGCATTAGACGAGAAAAGATTCAACTTCTTGGTGGGTAAGTTAGGAATGATTAACATGGTGTGAAAATCCTCTGTAAGTATGGCTTTATCTTCTGTAAATAAGTATAAATATCTATTATTACTAAGTTATTGCGTTGATAAATTTATTTCAGTTTATTTTTTTTATATATATAAAATAAATTGTTTACAGAGCCTCTGTGGGTCCGCTCAGATCTTCTGATAACCCTTACAGAACCTCTGGTAAACATAATCTATGCTCAATACAAATCATACCATTCTTTGAACCAAGCATAGATCAAGGGGGAGAAAAAGGAAAATTCTTGATCTACAGAAGCGATTAGATCAAGGGGGAGCAAAAGGGACCCTGAAATGATCTACAGAGGTAAATCCTTCAAAGGAAAGCCAAAGAAGAATGTCAATAATTCTCCATCGACAGAAGAAAGACAAAACTGCCGAGAACAGAAGAACCAAAAGGTATGTCTCTCGCACGAAAGGTTTTTAGAAAACAGTTTTCTAGGACAAGAATTGTCAAATATGTCCTAAATATACTATGAATAACATTTCAAAAATCAAAAGTTCAAAAGGTTTAACAAAATTCGAAATAGGAGAAATTTAAGGTCATAGAGCTTCTGCTGAGCTCAACAGAGCTTCTGCAGGAAATATGCTCTATGATCACAAATTAACCTTCTGTCGATCTTTTGGAATGTTATCTCGGAAACCGACAACACACACCATGACCTTCTCGAACAAAACGTTTATCAAAATAGTCCAAACCCAGCTTCAGAAGAAATAAAACAAACTGAAGCTGAATGGAACAGAGGTGAAATTACAGAGGCTTCTGAGAACATGAAGGAAGAAGCAAGAAAAGATGCCTGGATAAATAGAGGCACACAACCAAAACCAACTCCCAGTGCAACCCACATTTCTAACTCCGCAGGTCTAGCTGCAGAAGGAGTTATTGAAAAAGAGCAGCACAGCTCGATCCTAACCCAACCCATCCAGCCAGAGGTTACTCTTTCAACCTCTGTGCCCACAAAAACCGGGGAATCCATTCCTAGGGAGTCTCCTTAAAGAGACTCAACTATTGTTCGTGATCAGTCGCCCCATATCACCCTAGAACACCCTACAGAGGAATTCGTTTCCTCTGCCACGCACACATTAGGACCAAAACTTCTTTCAGAGAGAAGTAGTGAGCACAGAGACGAAGAGACTCTAGACAAGTCTCCCAGTCAACAGAAGGACATTCCAATAACCAACTCTGGAGTAGATTTGGACACTGTTCTTCACAGAACTTTTGTAGAGATCGAAACTCAGGTTTCTTCTCGAGGATCAGAAGGAAATCCTTCCACCCACATCATACAAACAAGGGTGAACGAAGGTATCCCAGGAACAGGGACTCACTCTGGAGACGAATGTGTTCCTCCAGAGGTTACACAAGGAACACAAGTATTAAGGGATGAGTTCCAAACCCTTGTCATCTCTGGGAACCAAACATTGAAAGAGTTGCAAAGCTCTTTCAAATCCTTTACAGAGACAACATCTACGGCTATCCTGAAACTGAACACCAAAATGGACAATCTGTCCACAGAGGTAAAAACCGCCATCTCAGAGATGAAGTCTTCTGCCGAAACTACTGCCAAAGCAACAGCCACTTCTGCAGCTCAGGAATTCGGAACAACTGCAACTTCTGCTTTCAGGGACTCTGTCAAAGATTTCCTTGAACAAATGAATACGCAATCCCACAGAGCAGAGGGCATCACTCCTGCAGACTTACAGAATGCCCTATCACAAGTACAAGCAGAGGCAATACGCAACTCGACAATAATGCAACCAAAAGACTATATGACCAGAGCACAGCTTACAGAGCTCGGACAGAACGTCATTAACCAGGTCACAGAAGTCATTGTCTCCTTCACAACTGCAAATGCCAACTATGTCAAGGATTTCAGAAAGAGTGTCGGCAGAATGCGTTTCAAAACAGAAGCAGAGCTTGTGACATTGATTGGCCTCTGCGATGATGTCTGTGAAAAGTTGATGGCAGCAGGAGCTGAATTACCGAAGAAGCCCAACACTTCCTGCAGAGCAGAGGGTACTTCTGATAAAAGTCAGGATGATTCTGAGGATGACCAACCTGGTCCATCAGATAATCCTGAGGGGGAGAATCTAAGAGAGAAAGCTACGAGCAGAGGAATACAAAGTCCACCAATCGCAGCAGAACCAATCAACCAAGCCCCTCCAGAAGAAACCCAACAACAAACCCAAAAGACCACAGAGACAACACCCATCTCTGTGGAATCATCTCCTGACGAAACCAAAACTCCAGAAGCAGATCAGCAAGCCACAGAGGCAACAACCGCCGCTGAGGTAATCATTTTGGAAGAAACAGATGAACAAACCACAGAGAAAACACCCACCTCTGTGGAAACACCCCAAACCATACACAGAAGAAAGTCGATTGCCACCAAACCAAAAAGAGCAACGACCTCTGCGTCTGATGTTCTGAAAAGAATGCACACAACAATGAGTGATCGAATGGCACAGAGAGAAGAAGAAAGGAACAGGTTCACTTTAGCTTTCAAAATGGCAAGAAGATTTGATGTCAATACTTCATCAACAGAAATTGAGCTCGCAGAAGAAGTCAGCAAACAACCTCCAACAGAGGTTACAGAGCAAGTCAAGCCAACAGAACCATCGCCACAAAAGTCCTCTAAATCACAATCGTCAAAATCCACAGAGGCAACCTCCATCAAACCAACAGAAGTGCCAACTTCAAAACCCACAGAAGCAACAGGTTCAGCCACGACAATAGCAAAAGATAAGGGCAAAGGGATACTGACAGAAGAGCCAAAGAAGAAGAAAACATTGCCAAAGCCAACAGAAAAACTAATGAAGAGTGCGTTTGACGCCTTTCAAACCCCAAAACCCGAAGAAGTTGACTGGGCACATGGATTGAAGCCTCTGTCAGAAATTCCTCTAACTGGTAGAGCTGCAGAAGTTGTTCAATAGATGGAGAGTCTCAGAAGACAAATTCCACGACCTGGTCCAACACATGAAGAGATGGAAGAAGTGGTATACAAATACCTCTACAAACAATCCTATCAGACAAATCATCCAGTAGATCATGTGACAGATCCAAGGATCAGAGAAGAATTTGAGAACATTTTCACAAGAACAAAGCCAAGAACCAAAGCAGATGTCTTCTCAATTCACAAAATCAAAAAGGTGATCTTCTGCAGATTCTCCTTCACAAGAACCTATCCAAGGGTCATGTACAATCTTTACAAAGTCAGAAGAGAGAACAATTCAGAATCTACCTTCGCTGATGCTGACTTAAGAAACATCAATCCTTACGATCTACCTGACCTTCTGCAATGGACAAATGACAACTACAACACAGAGCCTAATACCAGAGCCTATCAAGTGTTGAGAAAAGCGATGAGGGAAAAGCTTCTGCTATACAGCATGATAGATTTTCAGCTGGGAAAGGATCTTGGTCTCAAACATCTAGATCTACGACCACCAGAAGATCGCTGCCCACCAGACGCTGTGCCCAACTCAATCATCAGAGAACCAAGATTTGGGTTAGTATTTCAAAACCCACAACACCAGGTTAAACTTTTTGTACTCATGGATTGTCAGAAGTACGCAACCAGTACTCTGAGCAAATTCAGAGCAAGCCTTGTAAAATACAGAGGTACAGAGAAAATGGATAGAGACGATGCAGATACTTTCATCAGAAAAATAGACTCAACAATCCGCCTAAGAGAACTCTGCATCAGATTCTACAAAGAGATCAGAAAAGTCGGCAGAGACAACAGAAGCTACAACAATTTCAAAGATGCCAAAATCTGATTCTCAGACCTCCAATCTCTGCAAACAAAGTTAAAGTTTATCTTTCATTGTACTCAAATGTAAAATGCCTCTGGCATATTTCTAAATGAAAGAAATTTCGAGGTATTGTTTAACCTCTGTCTTATCTAACTTAGCCAAACTTAACTCAAGTTCAAATTTTTTATTTTTCACTACTTAGGGGGAGATTGTTAGCTTCAATCTTCCTAATCATAGAAGTATTTAGAAGTAGTTAACAATAGGCTAAGTGAAGAAAGCCTCTTACAGAGGCTCTGCCGACATTACCGAGAAATCAAGGTCAAGAAGCTACAGAAGCAGCAGAGGCTTCCTACAGAAGCTCTGTCATACGCACAAAGAAGACCAAAGACTCAGAATCCGGCGAAGACTGCTCCACAGAGGACCAGACCGCAGAACCTCTGTAACTCATTACAGAGCCTCTGTGGTCCTCACTGAGACTTGAAGATATTTATAATATCTTGCTACTGTTACAGGACTCGTACATCAACTTGCATGGTAGCATGCCCTGTCCAACATCGACGTGTCAAACTCTGATTGGACTCAGTAAGGCTTAGTACATATTAGACGTCTGCTGCATTAAATGCAATACAGCACGTCTGACTGTTCATGCCATCCTTGCAACTGTTCACGACATCCTCTCAACTATTCATACGTACCTTTTGAATAGTAGCATATGCTTTATGGTCCCCTTTAGAGTAGTATATAAGGAAGACTCATGTTGAGTTCTTCCTTACACACAAAAACACACAAAAACACACAATACACAACACTTCAATCGAACATCAAGAACACAAAAGCTTATTCACCTTAAGAGTCATATCTGTTTTAAAGCTTTTTCTTACTCATGGTTCATAAACCTGTTCTTGATATATATTCAGTAAAGTTTGAGATATAATATTCTGTTCACTGTTTATTTATAGTTTGTTCTAAATCTATCAAACTTATCTGTTAGTTCTTTAAATACGCTTCCGCATCAAACCTTAAACCTGAACTAATAGATCTGATAATCTTGTTTAAAGCAAAACGGGAACCAACATGCGGTTTTCTCTATTGTTTTTGCAGCAGCAGCCTCTGTTGTTTCTTTTGTTCTCTCCCCCTCAGGATGACCAGATGCACCATCATCAGGATCATCCTGCCTTCTTTTAGCAACAGCTTCTGTTCTGCAGGTGTCTTGTGCTACTTGCCTTGCTGCTTGTTTCTTCATTGTTTCAAAGTAGATTGCGATCGAAGTCTTGAAGGCTTTGGTCGCACTTTTCTCGAACTCTGCAGCGGTTGTTTTGGCAATGTCAGTGGCAGAGGTGATGGCAGCAGCAGCAGAAGTTTCTGTAGTTGACTTCATTTCTGCAAGGGCTGCTTTAACCTCTGTGGATAAGGTATCCACTTTGGTATTTAATCCTGTAAGCGCGCCTGAAGTCGAATCTGTAAAAGTCTTGAATGAGCTTTGCAACTTATTCAATGTTTGAGTTATAGAGGTTACAAAGACTTGGAACTCATCCTTCGTAACATGTTCCTCTTGGGTAACCTCTGGAGGAACAACCCCTTCTCCAGAGTGAGTCCCTGTTCCTGGGACACCTTCTTTCATTCCTGTTTGAACGTTGAGAATGGAAGGATTTCCATATGATATTTGAGAAGAAACAAGAGTTTCAATCTCTACAGAAGTTCTGTGAAGAACAGTGTCCAAATCCACTCCAGAGGTGGGTATCGGAATGTTCTTCTGTTGACTCGGAGACTTGTCTAGAGTCTCTTCGTCTTTGTGCTCACTACTTCTCTCTGAAAAAAGTTTTGGCCCTATATTGTGCATGGCAGAGGAAACGAATTCCTCTGTAAGGTGTTCTAGTGTGATCTGGGCGATGGATCACGAACTATAGGTGAGTCTCTTTGAGGAGACTCCCTAGGAATGAATTCCCCGGGTTCTGTGGGCGCAGAAGTCGAAAGAGTGACCTCTGGCTGTTTGGTTTGGGTAGCGATCGAGTTGTGCAACTCTTTTTCAATAACTCGTTCTGTAGCTAGACCTGCGGAGTTAGATGTGTGGGTTGCACTGGGAGGGGGTGAGGGATGTGTGCCTTCTACAACTTTGGCATCTTTTTCTTTTTCTTTTTCTTTTTCTTTTCCTCCAGAAGTTTCTACACTATCCTCTAACCTTGTTTCTATATTCTCACCTATTTGGACCTCTTCTTCTGCAGTCCCTTTTCTTGACAGAAGTGTTTCATGAACCTCTGTTAAGATTGGGGTTTGCAGAGGTGGAGGTTGATCTTTTTCGATTCCCTCTGTAATTGATTGCAGAGGAGAAGATGGTTTCTTCTTCTTTGATTTCCTCTTCTTGGGTTTTGGTGCCTCCTCCTCTGTAGATTTTGACTTCCTCTTCCTTTTGGGAGAGGGAGGGGCAGAGGGATGTGCAGTGGGTGGAGAAGATGGTTCTGCAGGGGGTTGTTGGATAGAAGAAGCAGAGGCAAGTGGTTCCTCTATAGGGGTCTTGGTTTTCTTTCCCTTTTTCTTCTTCTTCTCTTCAGATCCCTCAGAAGACTTCTTCTTTGAAGGATAGAGGTCTTTCCTTATATTCCTGAAGTTCTTCTGGTTGGCCTTGTGTTTAGCCAACTTTATCTTCCATTCTTCCTCGATAAGCCTCTCTAAAACACTACCTCCTAAGGGCACTCCTATACGCGGGGGTGTTACAGGACTGGGTTTAGGAGTCCTGTAAACGCGTGTGTACTCACTGACTAGTTCTATATCACTAGCATAACCTAACATTACCTTTGAGAGTGGCCTGCTGTGAGGGTAGCCGTCCTCATGTTCTGTAGGGGTGTTCTTGGACATAAGAAATTGCTTAGGTTTGGGACCGTCCATTGGCCATTTTTGGATAAGGAGGAGGGGCTCGAAAAGTACACTGAAGATTCGCTGGAACTGCAGAGGGGGCAACCAGTTGGGATCAGATATTTTGGCTTTCTGGGAGGCGAGTTTGCGATCGATGGTGTTGATGATTTCTTGCATCATTATGGAGGCATAATCTAGGGGTAGATCATAGTACACACCATACATGATTGAGAGAATTTGAGGTGAGCTTTGATCGATGCTCCCGATTTTGCCCGTGAGGCAACGATTTAGGATGGAGAATAAGGTATTCCACAGAGGGGGTAGTCTAGCCCTGCGGAAATCGTTCCTCTTTTTCAACTGTTGGTTGTACCCTAACATGTGTAGAAAGTTGATAAGTTCTTCGTTTGTTGGTTGGGGGGGCATACTTTTTGATTCCCATGAGACCTCTTGTTGGAAGGCCAAATTCTAATGAGAACATGGTGCGGTTGAACATCAGTTCAAGGCTCTTACTTTGGTTAGGCTTAGAAATATAGCCTCTTATCAAATCGGTGTCAGCGTCATAACGGCAAGATTGCCAAAACTGATGTAGATAACATACGGGTATTTGTTCAACGGTTTTGCTAAGAAGAGGGTAAAGAAAGTGGTTCTCAAGGATGTTTAGCAGGATTGCATGTTCTTTGCCAAAAGCCGTAGGAGAAGGAACAAGATAACAGTTGTTCGATTTAATGGGAAAGGTTTGCTCGAAATGGTCATTTGAGAAAAATTGTTGCAGGTGGGTAGTGGGTACAAAGGATACCTCGTCGCCGGAGTCATGTCTGTCGGTATCGGCGGCGATGTGTGGGTTGTGGGAGTGCTCAGAATGCACTGGAGAGGGTGGCGGAGAGTTCGTCGGTGAAACGTGAGTAGCTTTGGAACTGGAAGCCATTTGTAGGTTTGAAAGTTCTAGGTTTTCAGAAAGAAATAAGCAAGTTCTCCGGAGAAGATGAGAGAATAGTAAAGTTTTGAAAGTGATTTTAACTTAGGTTTTATACTGTGGTAACGGATAGAATTTGGAACGGTGAAAATGTGAGAAAGTTAAATAAAATTTGAGGTCCGCACTCGAGTTCATTCGGCGTGGTGCAAGTTTCCAGGACGACGTGATATGTACGTCAATGAAAACTCGACACGTCATCAGTGTCAGTGACGACGAGACGTCGTGGGCGGCCACATTAAATGAAAAGCGCGTGGGTTTTAAATTTTCACCACAGAAAAGTTACCGTTACAAATACAGAAATTCCCAAGTGGAAATCTTTACAGAGGTTCTGTGGGTACAGAAGCTCTGTGATTTTGGAAAACTTTTATCTCTGTAGATTGTATCTTTAATGAAAATCGTTTGAAAAACACGGAGAGGATCAATAAATCTTTAGTAGAGAGAAATTATCCTACAGAGGTTTTTGGACCTCTGCCAGAGCCAGCAGAGGCTCTGTGACAGGAAATTTCAAATAACTAATAATTTATAAACATTTTTAATCATCCAAGTTTTTGATCAGATTTAACAATGTATTTAGGACCTATTTGAAAGTTGGTGTCCTAGAAAATTGTAAATCTCAAAGATTTTGTGCAACAGAAGTCATTTGAATGATTTGAGTGATCTACAGAGGTTCTTTGGTTGAAAGAACTCTGCGGCTTATGACTTCTGTAGCATTGTGTGAGTACGAGATACCAACCTATTTTTCTTCTTGATCGGCGAATGTGATCTCTTCTGTCGTATTCTTAGCTCCCCCTTGACTTATGAATCTTTGTAGATTCAGCAAGTTCTCCTTTTTCGCTCCCCCTTGATCTAACAACCTCTGTAGATCAAGTATCTTCTTCTGCTCCCTCTTGACCTATGCTTGGTTCATAATAAGATAAGTTGAGCATAAACCATAGGTCAAGTCCATCAGAGGTTCTGTGAAGGTTGTCAGAGGCTCTGAGCAGACCTTACAGAAGCCTGTGATTTCAAGAACTATTGAAGATTTAAGAATTTACAAACAAAAATAATATAAGTAAATAAAAATATTTACAAAGTTTACAGAATATCTAGGTTATACTTACAGAGGTTTTGGGTACCCATATTCGTATGGGTCCTATTGTATGAAACGCCTTTATGCACTTGTAATACATACCAGAAATGAAAGGCTTTTTGTCATTTTGAACATTTTGAACAGGTATTAAGCCTTTCACTATCCAAACCTTTTTCACCTTTTTAAAAGCTTGATTAACTAATTTTCCAACCTATGATCATGAAAAAAATTCGATGTCGAGGTCTGAATTTTTGAAAACATATTTGGCTTAAAGGATCCTTTTAACAAATTATTCCTTGAATTTGAAGTTGTGTTAAGTGAATGATTTGAGTTTGCAAAATCAAATTCCTTGATCCTTTTAGCAAAAATATTCTTTTTCCTTAAATTTACCTCAAGCATCTTTTGGAGATTAAATTTGCTTCTCTTCTCCAACATGATCTCAGTTGATAAATTAGAGAGTCTTTTTGTTAATCTGGATATTTCTGTTTTAAAAATCCTTCTCTCTCTTTCAAAGTCATCTTTTTGACTTAAATCTTGAAATCTTTGAACCTTCAACTGTTCAGATTCTTTTCTTTCAAAATCAGATTCTTTCCTTTCTTTTTCAAGGATTTTCTGTAATTCTGAGATTTTACAGGTAAGCTCCATAGACTTTGTTTCAAGAACAGTTTTCTTCTCTTCATAATTTCCTTTTTCATTGACCACAATCTTTTCAAAACTGGAAATCAATTTAGAGAAATTTAATCATTTTAGTTCAAGTCTTTTCTTTTCTTCATCTGACATAGATAAGATCCTTTTTAGTTCAAGATTTTCACAGTTTAAGATTTTAACAGATTCTTCAAGTATAGCAATTTTATCAGAAATAATAAAAATGCTTTTGTTCTTTACATCTAGTTCTTTTTCAAGAGAAGGAATTATTTTGCGAAAATTTGTGCTGAGTTTTGAATAAAAAATTGAATCAGCATCACCACAAAATTTCATTCTAGACATTTTAAATGAGGTTTTTAACGAAAGAAACAGTTTCTATGATGTTACCAGATCGAATAAATCGAAAATGGCAGTAAAACAGAATCTGTTTGAAGGAATGAAGAACAGGTTAAAAACAGACAATTTCTTTCACAAATCTTGTAAAAACGAGGATCACTTGATATTAAAAAATCAAGCTTTGCTCTGATACCAATTGTTGGTTACCGTTTTGCTTAGACAAGATTAACAAATCTATTAGTTCGAGTTTATGTTTGATGCGGAAGCGTATTTGAAGAACTAACAGATATGTTTGATAGATTTGAACACACAATATAAAGAAACAGTGATCAGAATATGATATCTCAAAGTTTACTGAGTTTCAATATATAGCAAGAACAGATTTAAGAACAGTGAGTATGCAAAGCTTTAAACAGATATGACTCTAAATGTGCATAAGCTATGTGTTCTTGTGTGTTGATTTTTCTGTTAACTGTTTTTTTTTTTGGGAAGAACTAAACATTAGTCTTCCTTTTATACTACTCTAAGGGGTCCATAAAGTATAAGCTACTGTTGATCGGACGACATGAATAGTTGTACGTATTGTATTGCATTAAATGCTGCAGACGTCTATGTTGTACTAAGCCCTATTGAGTCCACTCAGAGTTTGACATGTGTTGAAGTTGGACAGGGCATGCTACCATGCAAGTTGATGAACAGGTCCAGGAACAGTAGCAAGATATTTCTTCAACAGTGGCAAGATATTATAAATATCTTCCAAGTCTTCAGTCTGAACCGCAGAGGCTCTGTCATGGGTGACAGAGGTTTTGCGGCTCGGTCCTTTGTAGAGTAGTCTTCACTGGGTTCCTTGTCTTCTGATGTTGTCCGCAGAGGCTCTGTTGTTGGTAACAGAGGTTCTGCAGTCTTGGTCTTCTGAAAGCGTCCTTCTGTAGTTTCTTCGGTCTTTGATCACTCTTGATCAAACTTCCTTTGATTCTTCTGAGATGCCCGACAGAGCTTCTGTTGTACTCAGCAGAGCTTCTGTGGAAGTTCTTCTGTACTTAGCCATTTTTCAATACTTCTAATATTTCAGAATATTGGAGCTAACAAAAAGAGAATCCAAACCTAAGAGGTATCTGAAAATTAAAGATCAGATAGGAATCTTCAAGTTTGGTAATCCCGAGACTCAAACTCAAGTTGCATTTGTCTGCATGATGAATTCTGAAAAGAAATTATCAGCAGAGGCACCTGAGTTCAAGCCAAAAATTACAGAATTAAAACTTGATATCTCTGAAGAAAACCTCTGTACATCTTCCAGCGATCAAGATCTCTCTGAAGAAAACTTAACAAAAATACTTCTGTTAACTTAGAAGATAGTTCCTTAGAAAAGGAAGAAAGTAAGTATGACACATGTTCTGAAAGTCCAACCTCTGTTGAAAGAGAACCAAGTGACTCAACCTCTGTATATGAGGACGATTCATCCTCTGACGAATCAGAGACTGACTCTAAGTCAGAGATAGGACCTAGTGACACAGAGGTTATTAAACAAACCTCTGAAGTTCTTAACAGAACTATTCCTCCCAAAGAGAAAATCACTGGAATTCCTATCTGTCCAGACTTTTTGAATATGTGCATACAAGCCAAAACCTCTCTTGAGCTTGAAAATTTCAAACAACAGAAGTTAATGTCCACTCAAATTCCAACGAGTTCAAAGATTTTAAAACCCTTTAAACCTGTTAAAGAAAAACTAAAATGGCAACAGAAGGGTAAATGGACTAAAATTAACAAATCTTTTTCTTCTGTGACAGTGAAATCTACAGAAGTTCACCACAAAAGGGGAACACAGAAGTCCGCACTCAACAAAGGATTTTGCAAACAACGATCTAGCCTACATAAACCTTCTTGTAATAGAAAGTCTAATGTTAGGATAAATTGTAATGCCTCTGTGCCCCCATTTAATGTATTTAATGAAAAGTTCAAGCAAATCTCTTCGCACATTCAATATTGTCATTGCTTTGATCTTATGTTTAAAATAAACCAACATTTCAAAAGTCCACACTGTCTTCTCTCTGTACCCAAAGCAAAGGATAAATCCAAGGGTAAGAAGAAACAAAATGCTTCTTCAACAGAAGCTAAAACAAATACCAAGAATGCTAAGGCAAACTTGAAAACCCCTGACAAAACTGGACCCATGTGGATATGGGTACCTAAAACTCTCTAATTGTCTTGCAGAAGCAGTATGTGCCAATCTGGTATCAAGACTCCGGATGCTCGAGGCACATGACTGGCGACAGAGGTCTTCTATCCATATACAAAGAAAAGAACGATGGTGGATATGTGACCTTTGGAGACAATAAAAAGGGGTACATCAAAGGCTACGGAGTCATAAAGAAGGAAAATATAACCGTATGCAAAGTTGCATATGTTGATGGCCTTAAACACAATCTTCTCAGTGTTAGTCAACTCTGCGATACGGGATTCGACGTAATGTTCAAAAGAACCTTTTGCTCTCTACAGAGCGAGGACACATGACTTGAACTTCTGCGAGTCGAAAGAAGAGGAGATCTATATCTCATGAACTTCAATGCAAAGAACAAGAAAGACAAAATCTGCCTTGTTGCATGCAAAAGCGAAGAAGCCTGGTTATGGCACAACAGGTTCTGCCATTTAAACTTTCATACTCTTGATAAACTTGTAAAACTTGATCTAGTCAAAGGTCTACCAAACGTTAAATTTAATAAAGATCATATTTGCTCTGCCTGCGAAATGGGAAAACTCAAAAGAGCTTCCCATAAAGGCAAAACTGATGTATCTTGCCCTAGACCTCTGTACATGCTACATGTTGATCTCTACGGTCCAATATCTACATAGAGCCTAGGTGGCAAGAAATATCTGCTTGTTTTGATCGATGAATTCTCAAGATTTACATGGTTTGAATTTGTCAGAAAGAAATTAGATGTTCCAAACATACTGATAAATTTAATGAAGAGAATCCAAGTTCTGTATGAGTGCAGGATTCAAAAACTGAGAAGCGACAATGGCACAAAATTCAAAAACTCTGTCATTGAAGCCTATCTTACAGAAGAAGGAATTTCACAAAACTTCTCTGTTGCACGCACCCCACAACAGAATGGCGTGGTCGAACAAAAGAATCACACACTTATGGAGGCCGCCAGAACTATGCTGACCGCATGTGGATTACCAATGACATTTTGGGCAGAAGCAGTATCAACCGCTTGCTATACCCAAAATAGGTCAACCATTGTAAAGAGACACATCAAAACACCATATCATTTGATCAACAAAAGACGACCAAACATCAAGTTCTTCCATGTATTTCGATGCAAGTGCTTCGTCTTAAATGATAGAGAAGCAGGAGGAAAGTTTGAAGTAAAGGCAGATGAAGGCAAGTTCATAGGATACTATGCAACTTCCAAGGCCTACAGAGTTTATCTTCTGCGCTCTCGAACGATCGTAGAAAGCATAAATGTTTCTTTTGACGACACCTTCCAGAAGACTTCTGAACAAATCAGTTCAGAACTCGGTCTAAAAGGGGAATCCTCTGTCATCTCAAAAACAAGAGAAGAAGACTTAAATCTTCTATTTCAAGAGATGTTCCATGACGACATTGATCCGTCTGCTGGAGCCGTCAGAGCCTCTGGAGAATCATCTTCTGCCAGCCAGAACACAATAGGTATCTCTCTAACTGGTCCCTTAAATGATTCATCTTCCTCTGTTAATCATACAGATGCAAATGCCGAGGGGGAGCCAACAGAAGATGATACAACAAGGAAAACAACCACAGAAGCTACTGAAGAACCAACTCCAGAAACCACATAGGAACCAATAACAGAGGAACAAGAAGACTCAGTCTATACTTCCTCAGAGGAACAAACACCGCCACTCATTCCAATCATTCCATAATCTGTAGGATCAAGCACGAAAGGAAAATCTACGACAGAGGCTACACCAGAACAACAATTAGAAACCTCTGAAGATCAACTTGATGAAATCGACGACCATCTCCCAAGAACAACAAAGTGGACAAAGAGCCATCCTCCAAGTCTTATAATCGGCGAACCTTCTGTAAAGGTAAAAACAAGATCTGCCACTGCTAACTTTTGTTTCTTTACAAACTTTATTAGTGTGATCGAGCCAAAAAGGATCTCTGAAGCCCTTGACGACCCAAACTGGGTATATGCTATGCAAGAAGAGCTTCTACAGTTTGAACAAAAAAAAGTCTGGACTTTAGTTCCTCTGCCACGAGGAAAACAAGCCATAGGAACTAAATGGGTCTTCAGAAATAAGAAGGATGAAGATGGAGTGGTCATAAGAAACAAAGCAAGATTGGTGGCCAAGGGATATCGCCAAGAAGAAGGCATAGATTACGATGAAACTTTTGCCCCTGTCGCACGACTCGAAGCCATAAGAATCTTCTTAGCCTTCGCAGCCCACAGAGGTTTTAAAGTATTTCAAATGGACGTAAAATCTACTTTTCTAAATGGCGAAATCCAAGAAGAAGTATACGTCCAACAGCCACCAGGGTTTGAAAGCTCTAAGTACCCAAAATACGTGTACTACCTCGACAAAGCTCTATATGGACTGAAACAGGCTCCAAGAACATGGTACGAAATACTTTCTACCTTTCTTCTCGATAATGGTTACGACAGAGGTACGACGGATACAACTTTGTTTTATAAACGAAAAAGTGATGAAATTATGCTTGTACAAATATATGTGGACGACATAATTTTTGGGTCTACAAATACAGAAGAGTGCAAAAAGTTTGAAAAACTCATGCAAAGTGAGTTTGAAATGAGTATGATGGGAGAATTAACTTTCTTCCTCGGACTCCAAGTAAAACAATCATCAGAGGGAATTTTCATAAATCAAGCTAAATATGTCTCCGACATACTTTTAAAATACAGTCTCTCTGATGCCTCTGTAATGAGAACTCCAATGGCCACAAGAAATAAGTTAGACTCAGATCCAAATGGCATGCCTATAGAGTGCACGGTCTACAGAGGAATGATTGGGTCTCTGTTATACTTAACTGCAAGTAGACCTGACATAATGCATGCCACATGTCTCTGTGCAAGATATAGAGCTAACCCGAAGGAATCCCATTATAATGCTGTAAAGAGGATCTTCAGATACCTAAAAGGGACCAAAAATCTTGGCCTCTGGTATCCGAAGAACTCTGGTTTTGGTCTTAAAGCGTATACAGATTCAGATTATGGAGGATGCAAGCTCGACAGAAAGAGTACCTCTGGGAGTTGTCAGATCCTAGGTGGTAAACTAGCCAGCTAGACCTCTAAGAAGCAGAACTGCGTATCCACATCTACAGCAGAAGCCGAATACGTTGCTGCTGCTAGTTGTTGCTCCCAGGTTCTGTGGATGAAAACTCAGCTTAAGGACTATGGCCACATCATATTCAAGATTCCCCTCTTCTGTGACTCAAAGAGCGCCATAGCCATCTCTGCCAATCCGGTACAGCACTAAAAAACAAAGCATATCGATATTCGTTACCACTTTTTGAAACACCATGTTTAATATGGGACAATCGAAATGCACTTCGTGTCTACAGAGTACCAGCTTGCAGACTTATTCACCAAGGCACTAGATGAGAAAAGATTTATTTTCTTGGTGGGTAAGTTGGGAATGATAAACATGAGTTAAAACCTCTGTAAGTATAACTTAAATCTTCTGTAAATATATATATACATGTTTCTGTCGTTTTATTTATTTTATTTTATTTCTGTATGTAAATTCTCAATCACCAAGTGTTCAATACTCAACAGAGCTTCTATAGGATTGCTCAGAACCTCTGAAAATCTTGATCTATGTTATATGCACAACTTATCTTATTTGATCCAAGCATAGGTCAAGGGGGAGCAGAAGGAAACCTTGAAATGATCATTCAAGGGGGAGCCAAAGACGAATTGCGATCGACATTATCCACAGAAGTCAGGTACTAAGCCGAAGTCAGAAGAGTCAAAATATAAGTATCTCGAAACAAATCCTTTTTGAAAACAGTTTTCTAGGACAAACATTTCTAAATATGTCCTAGAAACATTGTTTAAAACATACCAAACAAGTTTTGATCAAAAAGATTTACGAGACTTCTGTTATGAGATTTTTAGTGTAATAGAGCTTCTGCTGAGCTCAACAGAACTTCTGTATGCAGAATCCTCTATAAACTACAAATCTCATACAAGAACTCTACCGATCAAACTCAAATGTTCTCTTTAAGGATTTACTCGAACAAAAGGTTACAGAAGAAGGTCTTTTGGGACAAAGAGCTCATTCCATCAAAAAGTATCTGTCGACCAATCTAGACACTCAAAAAGGAGCGTCACGCACAAAAACTTTTCCAGAACAGTTTTCTAGGACAAAAAATTTCAAATGTGTCCTAAAATATAAAGCAGTGAAAACTTTGGATGATAAAAATATATTATAAATTTTTAGTTATGATAAATTCCATCTCATAGAGCTTCTGCTAGCTCTGACAGAGCTCCAAAAACCTCTGTGAATTCAATTTCTTCTCTAAAAATCTATCGATCCTCTCCAATGCTTTTCAAACGTTTTTGGTAAAGATGCAAGCAACAGAGGATACAAAGAGAGTTTCAAACAACAGAGCTCTACCTCAAACAGAGCTTCTGTCATTTTCAAAAATTGGGAAACTCTGTAACAGTAATGGCTATTTTTACTGCGAGTGAAAATTATGTCGAGGAAAGGAAACCCACGCTCCAAGCATTAATGGGCCGCGCACGACGTCCTGTCATACTCTGACAATGCTAACGTGTCTCATTTTCATTGGGCGTACATGGCACACGTTCTTCTGGAAAGTTGAACCAGCCGTTTACACTCGAGTACGGATTCCAAATTTTATTCACTTCCATATATTTACCTCTTCAGAATTCTAACCGTTACCTCTCACTATAAAACCCAAGTTACCACTCCTCATAAACCTTTACGAACTCTCATCTTCTTCTCCGGCGAACCTTGCAAAACCTGCAACCTACCTATTTTTCATTCTCTTTCTTTAAGATAAACAACAATGGCATCATCCTCCAACATTCCTGAAGACTCTCCTGTTCAAGAAAACTCACCTACTCAATCTGAGCATTCCCAAAACCCAAATATAGCCGCAGACCTGGAAAAAGACAACTCCGGCGATGAAGCTAATTTCTCTCCAACCACACACGAGAAAAACTTCATCGCAAATGAACACTTTGAAAGTGTTCTTCCTCTCAAACCCAACAACTATTATCTTGTTCCTTCAAGAACCACTTTTGGGGAATCTCATGCCATTCTCCTTCACATTTTGGAGAAACATTACCTCTTCCCCCTGTTGACTAAAACCGTCAGCAAAATACCAGCAAGATATCTAAACCAATTTTGGCAAAGCAGCAGATATGACCCAGCGGACCGACAGATCAAGGGCTACATTTCTAAACCTGATAAAACCCAACACATGGAACTCAAGTTCAATAGAACGATGTTCTCACTTGAGTTCAGTCTTCCAACCAGAGGTCTGCTAGGTATAAAGAATTACGCTGAAGCACCTACAAACGAAGAACTCTGTAGATTTGTTGAAATGTTAGGGTACAATACAACCCTAAGAAAAAGGAACGACTTCAGAAGAGGTCGATTACCCCCTCTGTGGAATACCCTCTTCTCAATTCTAAACAGATGCCTCACTGGCAAAATCGATAGTCCAGATCAAACCTCCCATCAGATTCTATCCATAATGTACGGGGTATATTATGACCTGCCTCTGGACTACTCAACCTTGATGATGCAAGAAATGATAAATACCATTGACAGAAAAATCTCCACCCAGAAAGCCAAAGTACGCTCAAAATCATCTTTCCCTCCTCTGCAGTATCAACGAATTCTTGGAGTACTTCTGGAGCCCCTACTCCTTCTAGAAAAATGGTCTTTAGAAGGTCCAACTGCCAAAATATATGCCATGACAAAAAATGTTCCAACTGAGCACGTCGATGGATATCCTTTCTGCAGACCTCTGCCATCAAGACTTCTGGGATATGCTACAGATGAAACCCTAAGGTTAGCTTACATACACGATCATAGGACTCCAGAACCGAACCCTATGACACCCCCGCGTTTAGGTGTGCCTTTAGAAACTAGGGTAGTTGAAAGAATGACAGATGAAGAATGGGCTAAGGCTTTCCAGAAGCATGAAGAAGTTCAAACCAAGTTCCTTGCTCAGAGGAAATCCATCTACTCTGCCTCAACTCCTAAAAAGAAAACAAAGAGGAAAACCACAGAGGGTACTTCAACTTCTGCTATCGAAGCTCAACAATCTCCACCTCATGCAACAGAGGTTGGATCATCTGCACCTCCCTCTTCTCCAAAGCATAAAAAGAAGAGAAAATCCAAAGCCTCAGAGGAAGGGGCACCTAAACCCAAGAGGAGAAAGAGCAAGAAGAAAACTGGGAAACCTCTGTCTCCTATGCAAACAATTGCAGTGGATACAGTGGAAGAAGAAGTCACAGAAGAACAAACCCAAAAATACCAGTGCATTCCCCAACTCCTCTCAACTATGCACATCATGGGGATTTCTCTGACTTCCTCCAACGTCCTGAATTTGCCAACACTCTTGACACTGCTGGATGGACTGCAGAAGCTCTCTCACATGAAACCACAGAAGCCACAGAAGATCCAGATTTCACAATCTCTGGAGTTGATTCTGATCTTGATGATGATGATCAAACTCCAAGGGACAATCCGTCTGAGACACCAGAGGTACTGCAGAACCCTTTTCTTCAACCCGGCCTTGATATTCACAGAAGACGCCCAGAGCAAGTAATCGCTGCCTCTGACGGTACACAGGTTATGCACCCCCAAGTACAACAACTTTTTGGTACTCATCCTATGTACGACTCCCTGGGTCCAAGGGAAGAAGAGGTAACAGAAGAAGGGGAGACTAGGGTAGATGTCTCAACCCATATGGTAACAACAGAGGTTGAGACCATAGATGGAGAACAAGTGGTTGGATGCTTCACAGAAGCAAAAGCTAGAAAAAATGCCTGGATTAATAGAGGCACACAACCAAAACCAACTCCCAGTGCAACCCACACTTCTAATGCCGCCAGTCTAGTGGCAGAGGGCAATATTGAAAAAGCGCAGCACGACTCGACCCCAACCCAAACCATCCGGACAGAGGAAATTCTTTCATCCTCTGTACCATTAATAACCGGGGAAACCATTCCAGGGGAATCCTCTCTAAAGGATTCATCCGTAGTAAGTGATCTATTGCCCCGGATCACAATAGAAATCCTTGCAGAGGAATTTGTTTCTTCTGCCACACACACACAACTAGATCCAAACATCTCTTCAAAGGAGATTAGAGTGCACAAAGACGGAGAGACTCTAGACAAGTCTCCGAGTCAACAGAAGGATAATCTAGTACCCACCTCTGGAGTGGATCTAGACAATGTCATTCTCAGAACTTCTGTAGAGTCTGAACCACTAGATGTTTCTGCTCGAGGATCAGAAGGAAATCCTTCCGCCCCCAACAGTATATATAGGAGTTAGCAACTGTAGCTAACAGGATCTTTGGCTAACCTTTTGGATAACTCTTTACGCATAAATTGTTAGATCTATTGAGAGAGAAATTCATTGTAATATCTTTAATAGATCATATGACCAGTTGCTATTAATACGATCTTAATTGTTCATATTTGATTGTAAGAGTGTAACCTGGACTTACAATTGGTATCAGAGCCAATCAACAAACAAATTCGACCAAGAGTGTGTTTGATCGCGTTCTTGAAGTTTCTTGATCAATTCGACAATTGATTCCGCTGCTGCTAACAATTCTTGAATTCCTAACAATTCTTGAATTCGTTTCTATCATTGATTCAAGAAATTTGAATTTGTCTTTCTGTTGAATCGATATCTTACAATCAAGTCATCCAAAGATTTTCTCTCTATGCTGATTAATTCTCGAAATTAAACAGAGATCACAGGTATGTTTTCGAAATTCTTGATTGGTTTCTGGATCAAAGTGATTATATCTGCTGCATGTTGATTAGTATTCAAATTTTTTGTTGAAAAGAAGATTTCATTAATTCATGTACTCTAACTGTTTGATGAAATGCATGTGACAGATTTGATTAATTCTTGCATGTTCTAGATTTGTGTTGATTCTCATTTTTTTATCATAATTCATAGTTGATATTCGAATTTGTCATTTCATCATGCCTGAGATTATTGAAATTTTTGTGAGACCTGCAATTTCTATAACCAGTTCAGACAATTTACAAAAATTAAGTCCTGTAAAAGCAAAAGAAACAATTTCTGAACCAAAAACTGAGATTGTTCATTTTGAAAGCAAGATTGCTAATCTTCAAGCAAAACAAGACGAATATGCAAAAGTTATAAAGATTTTGCAAAAAGAGAAATCTGATTTTCCAAAGGATTTTGAAAAGGTTCAAGAAAACATAAAGTTGTTAGAAAAAGAGAATGTTGATTTGAAAGAGAAAGGCAATTTTAGAAGAAAGATGTTGACAGAGTCTGAAAATAGAATCAAATCATGTGAAATGAAAAATTGTCAACTCTTGAAACAGATCTATGATTTTGAACAAGTTCTTATACTTGAAAGAGTGAAATTTGAGAAAGAGAGAAGAGACTTTCAAACTGAGAGGAAAGGTTTTGAAACAAAGTCTGTTGAATTATCTTTGAAAATTTCTGATTTGGAGAAAATTCTTGCAAAAGAAAGAAAAGAGTTTGAATGCAAGAAAAATGTTTTTCAAAAAGAAAAGATTGGTTTTGAGAAAAAGAAAACAGGAATGTTAAATGAGTTTTCTGTAAAAATCAATGAGTTGGAGAAAGAGTTAGAAGATGGAAGGAAAGAGACTGAAAAGAAGAAGGTAAATGGCTTTAAAGAAAAATGCTTAAAAGATGAGTTTGAGAAGGAAAAGAAAGTTTTTCATTTGGAGATAAGGAGGCTTATTAAGAAATTATCTGATTTATCAACTAAAATCATGATAGAGAGGAAGTCCAAATCTGATTTGCAGTCAAGGTTTGATTTGTATGTTAAAAAGTTTAGGGAATTTGAAACGAAAGTTGTTGACAAATCAAATCATAGTTCAAAAGATCAGATTCGTTCTTCTAATCTGTTTTATGATTCTGCTATTGATAAATCTTATAATTGTTCTTTTAAAAAGATAAAAATGGAATGGAGAGTTAAAGGAACAACTTCCAAGAAAGAAGTGCCAAAATCAAAGGTTCCTAATTCAAATGTCAAGAAGAACAATACATTTCAAAGAAAATCTTTTGTTAAACCTGATGTGATTTATTCTATAAATCAATTAGTCAGAGTTGCACAAAAGAAACTTTGTTGTTCATATTGTGGGACTAATGATTTTGTGAACAAGAATTTTATTCAGCACTGGTATGGTTCTTATAGAATATCTGCATATGCTACTGCACCTAACAAACCTGGACCCAAGTTCATATGGGTACCAAAGTCAACTTAATCTGTTTTGCAGGTTATTCATGTGCAGAGCTGAATGATAATACTGACACATGACTTAAAACCGATGATGTGCTTAAATTGAGAATATTGACTTTTGGATAATTCAGTCCAAAACTCGATCTGAATGTAATTATGGATTTCTGATTCATATAGATCAATTTGTTGATCTTGAAGATTTTTTTGAAAAAGTTATGTTTGCTATGAGGTTATCGAACTCATAGATGTGAGTGTTTTTCGTAGAAAACATTTCAAGAGAATGTGTTCAGAATCACATTTTAAGCAACCCTGCAAATTTTGGTTGAAAAATTCTGATTTTTGAGCAAGTTATGGTGATTTGAAATTCAGAATGTTCAAAAATCACAAAATCCAAAAATTTTTCTAAGGAATTTTCTCTGGATAGTTTTATCAGAATTCTGACTCTGTTACTCAGAAGTTCTGACTCTACTACTCAGAATTCTGACTCCACTACTCAGAATTCTGACTCAACTAATCAGAATTCAGACTCTGATACTTAGAATTTTGAGCAAGTTACTCAGAATTCTGACTCTTCTAATCAGAATTCTGACTCTACTACTCAGAATTTTTTTTTTGATAACTAATGAGGAATCATCGTAGATGACTACCAAAATCTCTTGATTTTGCAGGATTATCTTGATTTCAGAGGAAGCATTGATTCAAAATTTGATCTGATTGTTTCAAGATAATGTTCAAAACCCGTGATTCAACGTTTTAGGTTTTTGAACATATCAGTTCAAAACCCGTACTTAAATGACAATGGCTTCTGAATAATTCAGTTCAGGACCCGTACTTCAGAGACTAAGACTTCTAAACAAATCAGTTTAGAACTCATACTTCTCAGGTGATATCCTTAACTGTCATATTTTTCTGTTTCAAGGAACAAGTGGTGAAAGGTAACATTGTATTATGTTTTATTTCTATTGCTTTGAATGTTTGAATCTTAACAATTTAATTCAATGATATGATTTTTTTTATTTTTCATTCAATGAATAAAATGTGTGTCAATGGTGCTTTTACAAGTATTTTTGTATTATCTGAGCTATATTTGTTTCAACTTTCACTTCTGAAATAAATCGAAAGGTTAGCAAATCATGAATGAAATTATGCTGAATGCTCAATGTTATGAAATTTAGACTTATATAGAATATAATGCTCAAAAAGCATAATTTGTCAGAATGTTGGATGGAAACGAAAATATGGGGGAAGTACTACGTTTTAGAACCAAGTGATTGAGATGCAATATATATATACAAAATCATTTAGTTTGAAAGTTTGTACCTGTGGCCTTTCTGGTTTGGGAGAGTAAGTCCTAAGGGGTGCTCGACACCTAGTCCCTAAGATCAACTGGTCTAGGATCGGCTGACCCAAATCCTGCAATAGAATCAGATAGAAAGCCATGTTCTACTGGTACAAATGGGTTTAAGATATATCGATGTGGCCTTTCCGGTTTGGGAAAGATGCCAATGAGCACATATCTCTTGAAACTTTGGGAAAATTCAAAGTCGCAATAAACCTGTATATTTGTGAAAATCCTGATTTTGGACAAATAGTGTAAGTAGAGCAAAGTATTCGTATATGTTTTTAGAATTGCATATTCTTGAAGCTAATCATATTTCGCATGCTAAGCACACCAAATAGATTTAATAAAGGGATTGAAACTGAACATTTTTAACTCGATATGCAATGATGACTTGTATTTGAATCCAAACACATGCATTTGATTTCATTTGATTGAAAAATCTGATAATATTCATTAAGTTGTATTTCTTTTGTAAAGTTTTCAAATGATCAAATGTTAGTAGTTATCAAGTGTAGTTCAGTAAATCTTATTCTCCTTGTATAAATGTTTTCATTAAAGCACTATATTTGAAATGAATAATTTTAATGAAATATATGCATACTTTTAGGGGGAGAAAACAAATTGCTCCAGAATTCTTATTTTGAGGGGGAGCAAGGTTATTCATTAAGGAGCAGAAAAAGCATAGACTTCATTCGAAGAAAAAGCATCGCTAAAGTTTTGAAAATCAAGGGGGAGAAAAGCTAAAGATTTTGGAGATTAATATGTTTCTGTTTTCCACAACTTTAGGGGGCGAAAAGCTAAAGATTTTGAAGATGATTTTGCTTTCCAAAACTTTAGGGGGAGAAAAGCTAAAGATTTTGAAGATTGATATGGTTTTTGTACAAAAATAACAAAAGAGAGAAATGTTATTTTAAGAAGAAGAAGAGGAAAAGGAAACTGATCGGTTGTTTCTTATAAAGAAATCTTATGAAAGCTGAAATGAAGATGAGAATTGTCATTTCAAGAGGGAGCAAAGAAAAAGCAAATATATAACAGAAATCAATTTGGAAATCGTTGCTGCTGCTGATTAAAGACTGACCAGAAGTTGTTAACTCAGATTATTCAGAATTCTGAGCAAAAGTTGTCAAAACATTCAGAAGAGCTCCTTCTGAAGATTGTTCCTGCTCTAAGAATTTGATGGTGAAAAGTACAAGTGTGTTTGACAAAAAGGGGGAGATTGTTAGGTCTAGAGTTTTGTCAAAAACACAAGTGTTGAGTTCTGAGTAAGAAGACTAAAGAAGACTCAGAAGACTCAGAAGTTCTGAGTAGAAGACTCAGAAGTTCTGAGTGAGAAATCTCAAAAAGATTCTAAGTGTTGGATTCTGACTAGAAGGTTCAGAGTTCTGAGTAGGAGACTCAGAACTTCTGACTATGAAGACAAATGTTCTGAAGCGCTTATTCAGAAGTATGTTCAGAATTCATATCTTGGGATATTATCTGTTATATTCAGTTACTAATTAGGACACGTGTAATTGTTCTATTAGTCTGTTTCTCATATGTACTGTAGCTTTAGCTATTATCTACAGTATATATAGGAGTTAGCAACTGTAGCTAACAGGATCTTTGGCTAACCTTTTGGATAACTCTTTACGCATAAATTGTTAGATCTATTGAGAGAGAAATTCATTGTAATATCTTTAATAGATCATATGACCAGTTGCTATTAATACGATCTTAATTGTTCATATTTGATTGTAAGAGTGTAACCTGGACTTACAAAAACATGGGCGAAAGAAGGTGTCTCAGGAACAGAGACTCACTCTGGGGACGAATGTGTTCCCCCCTAGGTTACAACTAGTTCACATGTATCAAGGGATGGGTTCCAAACCCTTGTCACCTCTGTGAACAATACATTGAAGGAGTTGCAAAGCTCTTTCAAATCTTGTGCAGAAACATCATCCAGGGCAATTCTTGATCTGAACACCAAAATGGACAAACTGTCCACAGAGGTGCAAAATGCCGTAACCCAGATGAAGTCAACTGCTACCACCACTACTACCTCTGCAGCAACTGAATTTGGAAAAGCCGCAACCGCTGCATTCAAAGAATCTGTCAAGCACTTTCTTCAACAACTAAAAGAGCAATCCTCAAAATCTTAGGGTCTTACACCTGAAGACCTGAAGAAGGCCTTAGACGAAGTTCAAGAGCAAACAACCAGAAATACTCAGGCCATGAAGCCTTCTGACTACATGACAAGAGCTCAAGTGACAGAACTCGGCCAAGGAATACTTTATCAGATGACCGAATTCATCACAGCTTTCACCGCTGCCAACGCAAACTATGTCAGAGAGTTTCAAGCAAGCTTCGGCAGAATGCGCTTCAACACAGAAGCAGAGGTTGAAACACTGCTCGGCCTCTGTGATGACTTATGCGCAAAGATGATAGCTGCAAGGGCTGTTCCACCAAAGAAACCAGATACATCTTGCAGGGCAGAAGGTAAAACAGATAAGGGTCAGGATGACTCTGATGATGATTCTGATGATTCATCAGATCATCCTGAGGGGGGAGAATCAAAGGGAGAAACAAAGGGAAGTAGCTGCAAGCAGAGGTCTACCAGAACCACCAGTATCCGCAGAACCCCTGAACCAAATTCCCCCAACTCAAAACCAAGGAGAAAACCAACAATAGTCCACAGAGGCAACAACCACCTCTGTGGAAATGATCTATGAAGAAACCCCTGCTAAAACCCAAAAACCTGAAACCCAAAACAGAAACAAAACCACAGAGACAACAACCATCTCTGTGGAATCCATTACTGAAGAAACCCAAGTACCCAAATCAACAGTTCAACAGAAGACCACAGAGGCAACACCCACCTCTGTGGAATTTTCTTCTGTATTTGGAGAAGATATCCAAATCCAAGAAGAGGTCCAACTTCTGACATCCTCCGAAGACGAACTACCTTCCCCAACACCCAAAACCAACCCAAGAACCAAAACCATTGCTCACAATAGAAAATATCTGAGCAAAACACCTGAAACCTTTCCAACAGAACCCAAATCACCAATCAAGCCCTCTGAAACTCAAGTATCAAATCCAACAGAGGCAACACCCACAGAACCTCCTACAATAAAGCCCTCTGAAACTCAAGCGTCAAAACCTACAGAGGCAACCCCATCTCAACAAGCAGAACAGCCGAAGGCAAAAGGCAAGGGAAAAGGGATTATGACAGAAGAACCGCAGAAGAAAAAGCCCAAGCATCAACCTTCGACAGAAAAACTGATGAAGAGCTCTTTCGATGCATATAAGACACCAAAGCCTGAAGAAGAAGACTGGGCTTTCGGCACTACACCTCTGTTAAATATTCCTGTTTTAGATCCAAAGATAAAACCTTCAGAGGATCGAGTGACAGAAGTCAAGAACCAATTAGATGCTCTGCGCAAAACCTTACCTCAACAACCACCACCACAAATGGAAGAAGTGGTATACAGGTACTTATACAGCAGAATGGGCATAATGGATCAATCAGAACCAACCATTCAAGACCCTGACTTCCGTGCTGACCTCGAAAACCTCTTCACCAGAACAAAACCCAAGCCTAAACACGAAGTCTTCTCAACATCCAAGATCGTCAAAGTCCTATATTATAAGTTCTCAAGAACTAGAACCTGGCCTAAACTCTCTTACAACATCTACATGGTCAAAAGAGAGGACAGATCAGAGAACCAATTTGCAGATGCAGATCTTAGGAATCTCAATCCTTATGATCTACCTGATCTTCTGGAATGGACAAAAGAAAACTTCACAACCGACGAAGTTCGCAGAGCCTACAGGGTGATTAGAAACGCCATACGCGAAAAGCTTCTGCTATACAGCATGGTAGATTTCTAATTGGCTCGAGATCTTGGAGTGAAAAGCTTAAACGTTCAACCACCAGAAGACTACTGCCCTCCCTCTGCTAAACAAAACTCAATCATCACAAATCCAAAGGTCGGGTTAGTATTTCAAGATCCTTCTGGTAAATCAAAGTTGTTCGTAGAGATGGACTGTCAGAAGTACGCAACAAGTACTTTGATAGAGTTTAGAGCGATACTAGTGGACCACAGAGGAACGAAGCTCATGAATCAAAGTCTTGCCGACAGACTGATAGAGGTTATCGATGCAACAATCAACTTCCGAACTCTATGCATCAGCTTCTATCACGAACTCATACAAGAAGGACTCCACCGTAGAAGTTTCAATGACTTCAAGGATGCCAACGTCTGATTCAGTCTATCAGATCCTCTATAATATTTTCTTTTCAATACAATCATGTGTAAATGCCTTTGGCATAATCAAATGTGAAAAGAAAAGTGTTCTTAGTATGTACTTAGCCTTAAAATCCATGTACTTTTCAATTTTTCATTTTTCACTACTTAGGGGGAGATTGTTAGCTCCAATCTTCCAGTTTAACAAAGTAGTGAAAAATAGGCTAAGTATAGAAGTGTTCGACAGAGGCTCTGCCGAGTAGCCGAGTAACCGAGAAGACAGAAATCATCGACAGAGGCTTTGCCGGGTTAACCAAGAAGACCGAAGTAAAGAAGCAACAGAAGACACTTCTAAGCGGACAAGACCACAGAGCTTCTGTCATACTTGACAGAGCTTCTGTGGTAAAAAGAAGATCTACGCAAAAGATCTTAACAAGGACGAACATGCTTCTTACAATATCTACCATTCGAAGGTTCTAAAGATCAATCGTACAAAGGCGTGACCTGACAACTCCACGTGTCAAACTCTGATAGGTTTCCGCCTAAAGCTGAATACGGAGCATTTAATGAACGTTGTATCTGCAACAGTTCCAGAATAGTGTTTTGTACCTTCCAGCCACTATTACTCAACAGTGTCTTTGTACCTTCAGTCCTTATTGTCCCTTTTAGGAGTAGTATAAATAGAAGGTTCATGTGAACTCTTCTATTAAGCTTAATACCACGAAAATACACATATATCATTAAGCTTTGCACTTCTCACACACACCATTAACTGCAGATTTCTTGTTAATCCTTTGAAGTTCTTGGTGTTCTTAATATATATCAAATACAGTAATCTTGGAGATATTCATCTGTTCTTACAAACTGTTTATTTGATATTGTGTGTTCTTCTACCATACAGTATCTTTCAGTTCTTAAATACGCTTCCGCGCCATATCTAAATCTGAACTAACTGAAAGTTAAGATCGTTGTTTAAGCAAAACAGGAACCAACACCGTCTTACCAGGTTGATCTTTCGAGAGTCCTGGACTTCAGAATTACCTTCATACTGAACACAGATTGTGTCCCACATAGTTTTTGAGGTTTTCAGGTTCATGACGGAATGGTAGACTTCGTCAGGAAGAGCCATGGAGAGTATGGATCTGACTTTGGTGTCGATAGCCACTTTCTTCTTATCTTCATCAGTCCACGTATGAATTTCCTTAGGAATCAGCCTTTCTGGAATAGCAGGTCTATTCACAGCGGCTGGAACTGCAGCATCAATTCTTACAGGAATATATGGGCCGTTTTCAAGATAGTAAGGCATAGTAGGGTCTACACCTTCTAAGAAGAGAATCATCCTATTTTTCCATAGATTAAAATTATCTCTGGAGAATCTAGGGGGTTTTGCAAGAGAACCGTTGTCAATATAGTTTGTGTTTGTGTTGGTAGCCATTTTAGTAAATAGCAAGGAAGAGAAATCTTAGTATAGATTAGATCTTGTTTATGAGATTAAACAAATCCGCTCTGATACCACTTGTTGGTCCCGAAGGGCTATACAAGTTTGTAGAAGGGGGGTTGAATACAAACACACGTTTTTACTTTTCTAAATTGTTTATCGATAAATCAAGACAATTTAGAACTTGTTGCGGAACAAGATTAAGGATAAACCTAATCTAAACAAGTCTTGAGAAACACTAAGTTTCTTGCACTAGAAAGAGTTAAAGAAATTACGAATAATAACTTAACAATAAGAGAGAAATAAGAAGATGGTCCGAGCACACTTCAAAACTGAAGTCAGGATCTTCTTATATACTGCATGCATTTAATGCATGGCAGTATGGCTTTACACGTGGCAGAAGCTGAGTGGTTGCATGTCCTTAACCTTTGTAGACAACCTTAGTAGCCGCATGGTGCATAGTGTAGAATCAGAGTTGTTGTACGATTACAGACAAAAGGGATGTCCGTTCTGACAGTTCGTACGGAGACGTGCAAGGGAGGTAAGACATTAGTAACATGCAGGGAGACTTCATGATCAGCTTTCGTTGAGTCAGATCTTTATCAGCGAATGATAAAGTTCAGCGATTGCTGAAGTATTCTACTTGATACTTCACGTTGAATGGACAGGTCTTGCTTCGCTGATATCCGCATCAGTTCATGAGTAGACTTGTCGCTGGTTCTTGAGCTTGATCTTCGACTTCAGCATAGAACTTTGGTTGACATGAAACTTGTCTTCGGGGATCATAAGTAAACAACTAACTTATAAGCGATCATCTCATAGACTGAACAGGCTCATAGCTATATGATGATGAACAGTGTTAGCTGAATATCTAATCTAAAGAGTGAGAGTTCCTATCAGCGGTACTGTAAAGTCTTAGTACTTATCAGCGATAGTGAAACTCTGATACATATTGTTTATTTACAATTTTCACTAAGTGTTTAAGAGAGGGTCATTATCAAATCACCGAGGGTTTGGATCAACACCTTCTCTTCCTTATATTTAGTAAGCAGGTTTTTCTTTCCAGTCATATGTCTAGAGCATCCGCTATCGAGATACCAGATACCCTTCCAAACCTGCAAACAAAGGAAGATTAGTTCGACTTGGGCACCCATTTAACCATGGGCCCACATTTATCAGTAGTGGTAGAGGAAGTGGAAGGTTCATCAGTCTTCGCATCATTGGAAGATTCAGCTTCAGAATTATTCTTCACTTTGGTTAACTTCTTAACCTCAGTGGTCTTCTTTGCCTTGGGGGCATTAATCTTCACCTTAGCTAACTTTTCAGCTTTAGTGGTTGTGGGGCACTTACTAGCAATGTGATCGGTAAGTCCACAGTGATAACATTTCCTATAGCTAAAGGTAGCTTTAGGACCATTTGCATGCTTAGCCATTAATTTTATATGAGCAGGGCCAGCACCAAGAATACCTTTAGCATCAGATCTTGGGGGAACCTGAGGTTCATCAAGATTCTTAGCTAGAAATTTCAGCTTGATCCTAGGAGTGGATCGCTGAACATTATCATAAACCTTATCCTTATAGGATGAGGAATGATTAACTGAAGGTTTAACATTCTTCAGATTTGGTATTTTGGTACCCTTTTGAGGTTTTGGATA
This sequence comes from Saussurea involucrata, assembly GCA_033807775.1. Taxonomy (NCBI): domain Eukaryota; kingdom Viridiplantae; phylum Streptophyta; class Magnoliopsida; order Asterales; family Asteraceae; genus Saussurea; species Saussurea involucrata. Next base: position 85,405,433 of record CM066314.1, read on the forward strand.
AACAATTTTCTCTTTACCTTTAGAAGTTAAGGTAGAGATTTCCTCAGGGATGGGAGTTTTAGAAGAGGAACACTGAGATGAGGAAGTGTCGGGAATAGAGGACACGAACATTCCAAACTTAAGCATGGAATGATCAGTGGTTTGTTCTTCAGCGTCAGCTTTGTAACCAAGACCACGTTTGTCACTCAGAGGAATCCGAGACTTAATTATCTCAGTGATCGTTGTTGAGGATTTACACCATCCTTCAACAGTAGCTTTTTTAGCTTTTAATGCAGCGATAGCTACTTTACGTTCGATTTTGACTAGTTGATTTATATGAACCTGATCTTTTAAATCTTCTTCAATTTTAGAAAGCTTTTCTATTTAAAGGTGACAGTTTTTAAGCTATTCAGCGAGATCAAGGTTTTTATTTTCAACAACAGTTTTGCCATTCATGGCATCATATAAACTCATAGTCAGGAGACTATCAGCTTCATCAATATCTGAAATATTGGTAAAGAAAGAAGGTGATACCTTAGTAGCAGAGGTTGAAGTAGAGGGAATCTTAGTATTTTCTTCCTCTTCTTCGATTTTGGCCATGAGACAGAGATTGGCCTCATCATCATCTTCAGAGTTAGATGATTCTTCTTCATCAGAAGTAGCCCAATAAAAGTCATCCATCAGGCCTTTGCCTTTCTTCTTTAACCCTTTCAGCTTTGCATATTTTTCTTTCAGCTTTTGATAATTGTTATCTCTAGCCCTGGGGTTAGAGGATTTATTGGAGAAATCTGAGGGTTTATAGACTTTCTTTGACCTGCATTCACTAGAAAAGTGTCCTACTTTTTCACAGTTAAGCAGGTAGCAGTAGCCTTATCAACAGGTGTAATACCCTGGGTAAGGTCGTTATTTAAACCCTCTTATCGTTAAATTGAATAAGTTTATAATAATATATTTAGGGTAAAAATTGGTTAATTTGTAAGTTAAGGGTGTTTAGGCTATTATTGATTAGTGTAAGGGCTAAAAGGGTAAATGTGGATAGATATTATCCTTAGAATATCCAGATAATCTTAATTACTCAGCAAAAATATCAAAGGGTGTGTATGTGTTTTGGGAGCAAAAAGGAGAAGAAAAAAAAGAAGGCTAGGTTAAGAAATCAATTGGGTATTTGGAAGTGAAATTAAGGTATGTGTCTTTACAAATTATGTTTATAACTGCTATTAGATTGTTTCTGTCGGTTTAGAATCAGCAAAAACGAACTGGTGTAAACCTCAGCCGAATTCTGGGTAGAAATGGGATAAACATCAGAGGTATCCAGACAAGTTGAATGTGTCCGGGTAGCTTTGTTGAAGGTGTCCGGGTAGTTCTTTGTTGGAGTCCGGACGAGTCTTTTATCCGGGTAAGTTCCTTTTTCCTATGATTTCCGGATAGAATTGGATACCGGATGGTATCCGGATTACCTTGGTGTCCGGATGACGTCCGGATTGTATATGTTGTCCGGAAAAGCTATGTTGTCCGGAAAAGCCATGTTGTCCGGAAAAGTAGTGTTGTCCGGGTAACTTGTGGTATCCGGATACTTTAGATGTTTGGTTATTTTTAACTAGTTTTTGAATGAGGACTGAATAAGGTTTTCTGAAAATTTTCTAGGGGCGCTGCCCCCAGACCCCGCAAGGGCGTTGCCCCTTGACCCCATCCGCTAGCCGGCTAGCGGAACCCCCGTGTTAAGTCGCCTTAGGGGAACATTTGAGGATTTGAGTTCTTTAGAGTTCTTAGCCTTAGTAAGACTTATGTGTTTTATGTGCTAAAAAGATATATGTATCTATGTGTTACAGATCCTGTGAATTCTGGGTAAAGGACTGAACATGTTTAGAAGGTTTGGAAACGTGTTGATAAGCAATCAGGTGAGTTTTACTTTAAAAACGTTTTTAAATGGAATACGTATATGTGTGGATTGGGAATGAAATAGTTGATGACTATGTGTTTATATGTGAATTATAATATAGTGAGGTATTATATTTACATGAGTATTATAATGTGTTATAATACGTTGGTCGGGTCTAGGACCGGTGTGTTTGGCTATAGAATCCGTATAGCGTTGTTTGGCTGTAGATGTTGTGCAGCGTTGTATATTATTAATTGGCTTGCTACCACTAATATGGCCAGGAGGAATGAGAAGGGAAGGTACATGATATGTGAGCTTAATTGGATATATGTAATTGTGTTGCGTGATTTATGTGAATGAAGTTATATAAATAGTTTTCAAACTAACAGGGATTTCTCACTTAGACCATCAGGTCTAACCCTCATTTTGTTTTAAAATATGTATTCCAGGTGGTGGATCAAGTAAGAGCAAGTAAGTAGAGTAATCAATGGATGGCTTTTGTGAAGGATTATAAGATGAAGATTTTGGTTTGTTTAGAAGTTGTATCACAATATTAAATGTGATGTATGTAAATAGTACAAAGTTTGTAGTAGAATCGTTTCTTTTATTTGTAAAAGACTGCGGGACCGAACTTGTAATATGATGTTTCTTTTGTTATATGAATGTTATGTTACATTATGTGAATTGTTGTGTATATGGGATTTGGGTTGTTACAACAGGGGTTGATGATCTTGTCTTGTCAATAAGTGCGAGGGGCTTGTTCTTTCTGAAAATTTTCTTTTTGGCGAATCTCCTGAACTTATTAGATAGGAGAGCCATAGATTCATCAAGATCTGAAGAGTCAGCATCTGATGAACATTCAGAGTTAGTTTCCACCTCAGTGACAGTGATAGTAGATTGCTGAATGGAAGGTGACTCTGAGAGTAAAGCAACAGGTGTGCTTTTAGAATCTTTTACAAGATGACACGACTACTCATTATTGAGCATAGTGCCATATAAGGTAGAAAGAGTCATAGATTTTAGATCCTTAGATAGCTTGAGACACATTGAATAACTGTCCCAGCTTTCATGTAAACATTCTAGGAACTTTGTCAGAACTTCAAAGTTAGAATATTCCTTACCAACAGTCTTTAGATCAATTATTAAACAGTTAAAGCATTGGTGAACTTCAGAGAGAGTTTCATTCTTACCACAAATGAAGCTTTCGTACTGTCTTACCAGGTTGATCTTTCTTGAGTCCTAGACATCAGACGTACCTTCATATTGAACACAGATTGTGTCCCACATGGATTTGGAGGTTTTCAGGTTCATGACGGAATGGTAGACTTCATCAGGAAGAGCCATGGAGAGGATGGATCTGGCTTTGGTGTCGATAGCCACTTTCTTCTTATCTTCATCAGTCCACATATGAATTTCCTTGGGAACCAATCTTTCAGGAATGGCAGCTCTAGTCTCAGTGCCTGGAACTTCAGGGTCAATTCTAACAGGAACATATGGACCATATTCGATGTAATATGGCATAGTAGGGTCTACACCTTCTAAGAAGAGAATCATCCTATTTTTCCATAGATTGAGGTTATCTCTGGAAAATCTAGGTGGTTTTGCAAGAGAACCATTGTCAATATAGTTTATGTTTGTGTTGGTAGCCATTATGAGAAATAGCAAGGAAGAGAAAAGATTAGTATAAGCAAGATCTTGTTTATGAGTTTAAATAATCTGCTCTGATACCACTTGTTGGTCCCGAAAGGGTTATACAAGTTTGTAGAAGGGGGGGGGGGTGAATACAAACACACAGATTTTACTTTTCTAAATTGTTTATTGATATTTATCAAACAATTTACAACTTGTTGCGGAACAAGATTAAGGATTAAACCTAATCTAAACAAGTTATGAGAAACACTAAGTTTCTTGCACTAGAATTAAGAAAGAAAGAAGATAAGAATATTACTAATAATATTCTAACAGAAAGTTGTAGAGATGAGAAGATGACTGAGCACTTCATTTCTGAAGTAGAGTTCTTCTTATATACTGCATGCATGTAATACCCCGGGTAAATCCGTTAGTTAAAAATCTAATGCCGTTAAGTTTATTTAACTTTAAAGTTTAAGGTTTAGGGTGAGTTTGGTTAAATTAAAGGTTTATAGGTGTTTTGGTTATTATTGAGAAGTTCAAGGACCAAAGTAGTAAATTAAGTTAGATATTATCCCTTCTGAATTCAGATATTATCACAAGCAGAAAATCAGTAAAATTAGTGTGTGTGTGTGTTGAGAGAAAGCAAGAAGAGAAAAGAAGGGTTTGGTGCTAAAGGGTTCAACTTGGTATATTTGGAAGATGATTTAAGGTATGTTCCTTTGTATTTTATGTTTGTAATTGCTTTTGGAAGGATTCTATCGGAGTAGAAACATCACAAACACTTATGGTATTAATTCAGTCGATTTTCTGGGTAAAAAGCACCAAACCGACAGAGGTTTCCAGACACAGTATGAATGTGTCCGGGTAGATTCGTGGGTGGTGTCCGGGTAAGTTAATGATAGAGTCCGGACGATTGGATTGATGGTTTTCGGATGATCTAGAGTCCGGATGGCATCCGGATTCCTTTGTTGTCCGGATTAGTCTTTGTTGTCCGGATTCTTTGTGTTGTCCAGAAAGTTGTCCGGATACTTTGAGGTTTCCGGATAACTTGGTTGTTTGGGTAAATTTTGAGGATAAAAGTTATGTAGATGTATCTAGAGTCCATAACCTGCTAGTAAGTCTTATACATAAGTTGGTAAGGAGATATTTGTATGTAAATGGTTTCAGATTCTGAGAATTTTGGATAAAGGATCGGATAGCTCGGAGAAAGGCTTGGAAGCGTATTTTAAGCATTCAAGGTGAGTTTTTCTTTAAAACGTTTTGAACTGGGATACACATATATGTGTATAAATATATATGTGAGATGATTATGTGGTAGTAATATGATTATGTGTATATAAATGACAATAGGATGTAATGAGATATATATTGTATTTATATAAGCTTTGCACTACACGAGTGCACTTGTTGCCGGGTTCCGGTGTGCGGACCGGTGTGTAGCCGGGTTCCGGTGTGCGGACCGGTGAGTAGTCGGGTTCCGGTGTGCGGACCGACAAGTAGCCGGGTTCCGGTGAGCGGACCGGTTGTTGATTTATTAGTTGGCTTGCTACCAACTAATATGGCTATTTGTGGAGGGATAAAGTGAATGAGATGTACACGATGCACGAGTCTGGATTGGTATTTAAATACGTGTGGTATGTTTATATTTTACCAAAGTATTACCAAAGGTTTATCTAAACTATTTTGATACAAAGGATTTACATAAAAGGTTTTATAATGATTTTGGAAAGGACCAGGATTAACTCACTAGACCCGTTTGGTCTAACCCTCATTTTGTTTTCAAAAATATGTTTTCCAGGTTAAGGATCGGCAGGAGAGAATGAAGTGTAGGAAGCTTTTGATGGATGTTGATTAGGAAGCTTTTATATATTTTGTAATGTCAAGACTAATGAGACCGTACTTGGTTTGTTACGTAACTTTTGTTGTAAATCAATGATATGTATGAATGTTATGTATTATGATGAATGTTATGGGACTTGGGTTGTTACAAATGGTATCAGAGCCCTAGTTTAAGGGATTTAGGTATTTGTACCCATACCTATACTTAAACTGCATGTGAAGTAGGATGTCCTTGATATATTAGAACCTTGGGATGCTATGTATAAAAGGTAGAAGAAACATCATGTAAGGTAATTTCAGATTACACCTGGCCAGTGTAATTGTGATCTTACAGGTGCATGTTTGGACTGGGATACCTTATTATATGGGGTATGTGCTTATGTGTATATTAATCTTGTCTGAATCTATAGAATGGCAAGCGGTACTAGAAATACGATTAGAGAGGGAGGAAGAAATCCTAATAGAACGAATCCAACAGTCGGGACACGGGGAAGAGGAAGATAAAGAGGTAGGGGCAGAACCGGAGGTAGAGTTCAGGGGCAAGGTACGGAGTTTATTACAAGAAACGATCTGATGGCGGAGATGGGAAGACTTCAAGCAAATATCCAGACTATGTTCGACCAAGCTCGTCATACTGAAACACCAGATCCTGGTTTGGAAGACGAAATGCCCATTACACCTACGGTCATACCAGTGTCAAGAAGGTGTGATTACAAGATGTTCTTAAACTGTAGACCTCCAACTTACTCAGGATATAGAGACCCAGTGAAGGTGATGAGATGGTTAAAAGAAATAGAAGCCATCTTCAAGACCATTAAGTGTGCAGATGAGGACAGAGTATTATACGGAACGGCGATGTTGAAGGCAGAAGCTCTGTAGTGTTGGGAAGCTCACATTGATTCCACAAGGTCGGATGTATACTATACTTTTACTTGGGACGAATTCACAACAGCATTCAAAGGACAGTTTTGTTCTCAAGCAGCAGTTAGACAATTGGAAGAGGAGTTCATGAACCTACACCAGCGAAGTTTATCGGTTAGGGATTACACTGCTCTCTTTCTGGAGAAGTCTCGCTTTGCAGAGTACTATGTTGCCACGGAGGCTCTAAAGATGGAAAGGTTTATTTTTGGATTAAATGCAGAAATTAGAAAGCTAGTTACTGCAAGAGGACCCGATACCTTCTCAGCCGCAGTGGATGCCGTGGAAAGTGTGGAACAGGATAACCGGAGAGACGTTGGTGATAAGAGTGCTGGGAAAAGAAAACTGGAAGAAACGATGTACGATTCGGAAGAATACGAATCCCCGAGGTTTGATAGTTATTCACCTTTCAGACCAGTTGAAATACCATGTCCAAAATGCAACCGTGTGCATCAAGGAAATTGTTATGTGGATTCCCGAAGTTGTTACAAATGTGGAAAGACTGGTCACATTGTTAGAGACTGTCGGGTAACTCGATTATGTTTCGTTTGCTATTCCCCGGATCATATTCAGTCAGATTGTCCGCAATGGAAAGCACAGCAGGGTAGTATGACGATAAGACCAACGAGTGTTAGGCCGGGAGAGGAACAAGGGCCTGAGGTATCGAAAGCAAAGGGCCGTCTTTTTCAGATGACGGAACGAGAGGTGGAAGAAAGTCCTGATGAGGTTACAGGTATATTTCTATAAACTCTATACGTGCTAAGGTGTTATCTGACTTCGGTGCAACATGGTTATTGATATTTCCGTGCTTTTGTTGCTTATCTGTGTTAGAGATATAGGTGGGTGTGGGGTGGCTATTCAGTTAGTTACTATGGCTTTGATTAAGTTCAAAGTAGTAGTAATAGGTATTCATACCTTATTGCCTAACCGAATTCCGGGACGGAATTCTTTTAAGGGGGAGATGATGTAATACCCCGGGTAAATCCGTTAGTTAAAAATCTAATGCCGTTAAGTTTATTTAACTTTAAAGGTTAAGGTTTAGGGTGAGTTTGGTTAAATTAAAGGTTTATAGGTGTTTTGGTTATTATTGAGAAGTTCAAGGACCAAAGTAGTAAATTAAGTTTGATATTATCCCTTCTGAATTCAGATATTATCACAAGCAGAAAATCAGTAAAATTAGTGTGTGTGTGTGTGTGTGTTGAGAGAAAGCAAGAAGAGAAAAGAAGGGTTTGGTGCTAAAGGGTTCAACTTGGTATGTTTGGAAGATGAATTAAGGTATGTTCCTTTGTATTTTATGTTTGTAATTGCTTTTGGAAGGATTCTATCGGAGTAGAAACATCACAAACACTTCTGGTATTAATTCAGTCGATTTTCTGGGTAAAAAGCACCAAACCGACAGAGGTTTCCAGACACAGTATGAATGTGTCCGGGTAGATTCTTGGGTGGTGTCTGGGTAAGTTGTTGATAGAGTCCGGACGATTGGATTGATGGTTTTCGGATGATCTAGAGTCCGGATGGCATCCGGATTCCTTTGTTGTCCGGATTAGTCTGTGTTGTCCGGATTCTTTGTGTTGTCCGGAAAGTTGTCCGGATACTTTGAGGTTTCCGGATAACTTGGCTGTTTGGGTAAATTTTGAGGATAAAAGTTATGTAGATGTATCTAGAGTCCATAACCTGCTAGTAAGTCTTATACATAAGTTGGTAAGGAGATATTTGTATGTAAATGGTTTCAGATTCTGAGAATTTTGGATAAAGGATCGGATAGCTCAGAGAAAGGCTTGGAAGCGTATTTTAAGCATTCAAGGTGAGTTTTGCTTTAAAACGTTTTGAACTGGGATACACATATATGTGTATAAATATATATATATATGAGATGATTATGTGGTAGGAATATGATTATGTGTATATAAATGACAATATGATGTAATGAGATATATATTGTATTTATAAAAGCTTTGCACTACACGAGTGCACTTGTTGCCGGGTTCCGGTGTGCGGACCGGTGTGTAGCCGGGTTCCGGTGTGCGGACCAGTGAGTAGTCGGGTTCCGGTGTGCGGACCGACAGGTAGCCGGGTTCCGGTGAGCGGACCGGTTGTTGATTTATTAGTTGGCTTGCTACCAACTAATATGGCCATTTGTGGAGGAATAAGGTGAATGAGATGTACACGATGCACGAGTCTGGATTGGTATTTAAATACGTGTGGTATGTTTATATTTTACGAAAGTATTACCAAAGGTTTATCTAAACTATTTTGATACAAAGGATTTACATAAAAGGTTTTATAATGATTTTGGAAAGGACCGGGATTAACTCACTAGACCCGTTTGGTCTAACCCTCATTTTGTTTTCAAAAATATGTTTTCCAGGTTAAGGATCGGCAGGAGAGAATGAAGTGTAGGAAGCTTTTGATGGATGTTGATTAGGAAGCTTTTATATATTTTGTAATGTCAAGACTAATGAGACCGTACTTGGTTTGTTATGTAACTTTTGTTGTAAATCAATGATATGTATGAATGTTATGTATTATGATGTATGTTATGGGACTTGGGTTGTTACAATGCATTAAATGCGCAGCAGTATAACTTTACACGTGGCAGCAGCTGATTGGTTGCATGGTTTGACCTTTGTAGACAACCTAGTAGCCCCACGATGTACAGTGTAGAATCAGAGTTGGTAGTACGATCCTGGACAAAAGGGATGTCCTTTCTGACAAATCGTACAGAAGCGTGCAAGGGAGGAAAGACAAAAGTAACTTGTAGAGGAAGACTTCATGATCAGTGTTCACTGGATATATCTTTATCAGCGAGTGATAAAGTTCAGCATTCACTGAAGCCTTCTACTTGTAACTTCACGTTGAGTGGACAAATCTTGGCTTCGCTGATATCCGCATCAGTTCATTAGTAGACTTGTCGCTGGTTCTTGGGCTTGACCTTCGACTTCAGCGTAGAACATAATTGACGTGAAACTTGACTTCAGGGGTTTATTGTCAGCGATCATCAACAAGACTGAACAGGCTCAGAGGTTTATTGATGAACAGTTTCGCTGAATCTTTAAACTAAAGAGCATGAGTTTCCTATCAGCAGTACTGTAGAGACATAGTACTTATCAGCGATAGTGAAACTCTAATACATATTGTTCACTTACAATTTTCACTAAGTGTTTCTTAAAGAGTCATTATCAAATCACTGAGGGTTTGGATCAACATAAACTGAGACCCATTGTTGGGGAGGTATCGTGGGAGATCATTTATGATGTGATGTATGTATACATCGTAGAGAGGAAATGTTGTTTGGAATGTTATGAGCCGTATAAAGGTAGATCTTCGTGGATTTGAAGAGGATGGGTGAATGATTTTGAGTAAGACTCCTGTTACTGGAGAGTCCCAGTTCTAGAAATCATGGGATAGACCCGTTGGGATGGTAAGGAAGGTTAGTGTCGAGATCTTGAAAGTGTCAATTCAAGACCGAGTTGAGGATTAGAGCCCTGACTTTTTAGTCGAGCTTTCCAGAAGAGGATTGAAAACGTGTAGAGGTAGATTGTAAGATAAATTGATCACAACGAACATAGTATGAAATGGTTGAGTAAGTGAACCGTGGAACGCACGCATAGACAGTAGTTTCAAAGCCGAGAGGGCGACCACTGGTCGAAGGAAGAGTGTTGATGATAAGTTGTGTGAGTAACGCGGTTGACCTCGTTAGAGTGAGTATCCTTCAATTGCAAGTAGAGTTTAGGCATTACGTCTTCACATATGTTACATGAGATTTTTGTGATTAAAGTAAACGTGTAAATATCAATTTTGATCTAAAATGAGTCAGAGTGTGCAAACGTATGTTTAAAGAAAAGGCGATTCCATTTACATCGCACAATGAAATAGGTTTTGCAGATTGACAGTCTATGCGTAATAAAAAAGGTTTCATATATAAATCGTCTTCAAATTTTTTGATACATAAAACAATGCTTAAAATTTCCTTTTTAACGGTTGAATAATTCTTTTGAGTATCATTTCAAGCGCCTGAAAAAAATCTTACAAGTTCTTCATTAGAATCTTTACTTTTTTGTTTTAATATTCCTCCAAATCCTAAATCACTAGCATCGGTTTCAACAATAATACGCCATTTGGTTGCGGTATATTAAGACAAGGTAAATATTTAACCTTTTCTTTAATATGTTTGACAATATTTGTATGTTCTTGAGTCCATGGTGGTGGATTCTTTTTGAGTCTTTGATATAAAGGTTTGCATATAATACCTAAATCTTTGAAGAAGTCATGAACATAATTTAAACATCCTAAAAAATCGTTGGAGTTTAGTTTTGTCTTTAATTTCATCTGGAAATTTGTTAGCAAATTATAGGCTTCTTTGAATTGGCTTGATAATACCTTGAATAATATCATGACCTAAGAATCTAATATTTGTCTGAAATAGACTCATTTTGTGGAAGAGATGACTAGCCTATTATTATGAACTAGGTCATAAAATATATTTAAATGTTTGAAATGTTGTTTTATGGATTTTGAAAAGATTAAAACATCATCAATATAAACAATAGCAAATTTGCTTATAGGGATAATGATATCATTCATAATATTTTGAAATTCTGAAGGGGCATTTTTTAGACCAAAAGGCATTACGTTCCATTCATAATGACCAAAAGGAACATTAAAGCATGTTTTGTATTTATCTTGTTCATGAATCTGTATTTGCCAAAATCCAGATTTCATGTCGAATTTTGAAAATATTTTTGCATCGTAAAGTCTTTTTAATAAATCTCTTTTATTTGGTATTGGATATCGAATCCATTCCAAAACTTTGTTTAAAGGTTTGTAATTAATAACAAGTCTTAGTCTTGGAGAACCTCTTTCTAATTCAGCTGCATTCATAACATAAAAGGCTGAACAAGACAAAGGTGATTTTGAAGCTCTTATAAGTTTTTTATCTAATAAATCTTGAATTTCTTTTTTGCAATGTTCTCGCAAATCGTTTGACATATGAATAGCTTTTGATTTTGAAGGGATATCTTTTTCATTAAAATCTTTTATATAGGGTAATTTAATAATATGTTGTTTTCTTTTCCAAAAAGCATTGGGGAAAGTAGAACATACATGATTTTCAAATCTTTCTTTTAGTTTTTTAATTCTATTTTGAATATTTTGATCTTGGAGATTATCAAGAATTCTTTTATTACTAATTTCATTAATCAAATATTTTGCTTGATTAACTTTGTTGTTTAAAGTATTTAGTTCTGTATGAATAATTGGATCCGAAAATTAAAAAAATATTTCTTTGTTTAAAACTTTTGTACAAATACCTTCTTCATTTATAGTAATTGGGTAAAGTTGGGAAATAAAAGGGGTTCCTAAAATTAAAGTAGAAGTTAAGTTTTTGACAAGGATTAAAGATGTTTTGTAACAATAATCATCTTTACAAATATGAACATCAGAAACTTTGTAAGGAACTTGATTATTATAATCTTCTCTTAATTTTTCTCTAATTCTTTCTGCAAAAGGTTTTGGTAATCCTGCAATGAACCTTTCTTTCCAATACGCTTCTATACAGTCAGGTCTTAACATTACCTTTGATAAAAACATGTCTTTATATCATCTGTAATCTTGTAATTTTCTACAAGTGAGATTTAAGAGTATTTCGGAACTTTTTTCTTGGAATAGGGATGAATCTCCTATATAGTTTTTTATAATGCTGAAGATAAGAGTATTGATTATGTCATCTTCTTGAGTTTGAACTTGTTGATTATTTTCAGTTTTGACTATAGTTTTCTTTGAATTGAGGATTATATGTTGTTCTTCTACAGTAATGTACATATCATGATTCTCAAAGTTATGTTTACGAACCTACTCCTTCTGAAATTCAAACTAAAATTAATCAATACAAAAACCAAATATGAGTGAGTCAAAAATGAGTGATTCAACTATTAATATGAAGTATCTTAAAGAGGAATTTTACTATGACCATAATGAAGAAAGAAGAAATTTCTATTATTCATCTGTTAATGAGCCAAAAGAAGAATTTAGACATCAACTCTTGTGGAGATAATATATCATGAAATATGTTAAATCCCAGATCTCTAGCAATAAGATATGAATGTAGTGAGAGAGAATCTAGAGAGCAAATATGTCATCCATGTATTGAGCTCAAAGGATTACAAAAGGTTTCTAAAAGATTACAAAAGCTTACTAACAAATGAACTAGACGAGCCTATTTATACCCATGACATACAAGGTATAAAGGCATTCACAATACTGTATAGACTCATACAGTACATTGACTTTACAGTAAATCTTGAATACAACAATGCTCTAACAAAATACAATGTTCATATAACCTTTTTTAATTGGTATGAAATGTATTGTAAAGAACAAAATATTCCAAACCCGTTTATTAATATTTATGATACCCCAAAGATAACTCAAGATTATAAAATAAAGAAGAGTGATGAAATCATAACTACAACACATCCCCCAAAAGATTCAGTTTTAATAAATAATAAATATATAGGAACACCTTTAGTTATACCAAAAGCTGATAAATATGAAACCCTTAGAACCCTTATATATCAAAACAATTATTCAAATGAAATTCTTAACACTATGAGCCAACAACTAAATAGATTAGAAAATAATCAAAGTAATAATAAACAAAAGGTTGAGATTCCTTCTTCTAAAGAAAAAGGACAAAGAAAATAATGAAAATCCAATTTTTATACCACACCAAATTGATTCCAATGCCAATTTACGTTACAACAAAAAATTAGTTAATGAATTAGAACAAAAGTTAACCAAACTAAATATTAATGTACTTAATCAAGAATCAGATTCAGAGTCTAAAGATATATCCCAAATTTATGAACAATTTGCAAATAAATTAACCTTCAAAGGCAGTTCTACTAGTACCAGTCGCCCTCAAACAAGAAACTATTATTATAGACCAACTTTCCCAGATCTTCAATTTGAAGACAGGGAATATGCCGCTACTAGAAATGCATATGATGGTATGTCCGTCTATGAATGGAACGTTGATGGACTTTCTGAACACCAAATTATTAATACAGTTACAGAAATCAACATGGCCACAAATGCCTATCTTACTAAAGGCAATAATAAAAAACAAATTGCAAATATTATCATTTCTGGTTTCAATGGCAATTTAAAAGGCTGGTGGGATATGTACGTTATTGCAGAAGAAAAACATATAATCCTCAATTCAAAGAAAACTATAGTCAAAACGGGAAATAATCAACAAATATATGCTCATACATGTAATAACCAAGACTTTTGAAAAAGGCTAAAGTTGGTGGAAAAGATTTGCATAATGTTTAGTTTAGGGTCAGTTTTGGAAAATGGAGGAAAAGGGTATAAAAACTCCTTTTTGGGGTTCAAAACCCTAGGAGCTTACCTTGTGTGTGTGTTTAGCGGTTGGAGAGAAAAGAAAGCAAGAGAAGAGTTTTGTGCAAGATCAATTGAAGAGAAGGTTTCATCCATCGATCGAATTGGAAGAGAAAGTGGATTTGGGGTTCGATTCTACACGAATTCGTAGCAGGTAATCTTCTGTTTCAATTCTTGTTCTTAGATTTCTGCTGAGATTTGGTTGGTTGGGGTTTATGTTTAGAAAGTTGAAAATAATTCACTAAGTGGGGATTACACATCATCTAGGTGTTTAATCAGCCTTGGAACGGTTATTAAAGAGTTAAATGTTGTAGTGAATGCGTTCATTGTTAAGAAATCAAGCTTAGTTGGGTTTTCCTTTAATTTTGGCATCGTGTTGGTCATCAGACCCGTACCCGGTAAGTAGCCCAGATGATGGTTACCGGATGGTGCATTTAGAAGTGAGGGATACCGGATGTATCAATTCGACAGTTCCCAGAAGTCGACACCCGGTAAGTTGAAATATTCGGTAAGTGTTCCGGTAAGTGTGAGATCCGCTAAGTAATAGTTCTGGTAAGTTTATGCCCGGTAAGTGTAGCTTACCCGGTAAGTTGTCCAAATTTGTGGTGTTGACCGGTAAGTAGTGGTACCCGGTAAGCGAGTTACCCGGTAAGTAGTTGCATCCGGTAAGTCATTGTTACCCGGTAAGCTGGCGCGTCCGGTAAGTTAGTATCCGGAAAGGTGGTTTAGGATATGAGCAGTTGTATTTCATCCATATCGCAGGTAGACCGATTGAAAGTCAGAAGCAAAGTAAAACAAGATGTTAAACACACCAGGTGAGTTTTTTTAAACTAAAATACGTGTTTTAAACGTGTTTTCCATGGAAAGTAAATGAGTAGTTTTACCATGTTTATTTACATGCTTTTACTTGTTTGAAAGTGTTTATATGAGATGTATGCATACATTGTGTTAGACGTAAACTGGCTAAGTCGGGAGGTAGACCCGCCAGTGCTCACGCCAGGAGGGTGACCCGTTTATGCCATGGAAGGGAGTATCCAGTAAGGCAACGTGAGACTGACTCGTTGTCACTCTTGAGTGACTTCAGGGTGCCATTTACGGGAGCGGATTTATCCGTGAAAGTGTTTATGAAACGTTATGTGAAAGTGTTTATGAAAAGTTATGTGAAAGTTTCATGAAATGCTATGAGAAAGTTATAAATTGTTTTAAATGATTCTTGAGAACTATCAGCAGCGAGCTCACTGGACCTCATGATCTAACCCTCGCATTTTCCAAATTAAACCTTTTCAGGTAAGCAGATAGTAGGAGGCTCAAGTAATTGAGCAAGAGCAGGATAGAGTACAGATGCAGATAGAGACAGTGTCACTCATACTTTTATAGGTAGTTATTCTCAGTTGTGTACAGGTTGTTTCCGCCAACCTATGTTTTGAGATTTATGTAAGAAATTTTGGGACCCAATATTGTAAAGCTTATTATTTATTGCTATGAATGTCCTATTTTAGACTGGGTTGTTACAATTGGTATCAGAGCCATAGTTTAAGGGATTTAGGTGACTGGATGGGCCTAAACTTAAACTTTGGGAGTAGAAATCACAACTGAGAATCAGGAAATGCGTTAGGAGGACCCTATTATAGAAATAGGACTAATAGGGTACCGAGGACGGTCATGTAAGGTATGTTTGGGATTACACCTAGCCAATGTAATTACGAACTTACAGGTACATGTATGTGCTTAATCTGCCTTATTATTCCGAAGTTGTAGTCTTATACTAGCTTATATGTCGTACTCCAGTAATATAGAATGTCAGCAAGATCCCTGAGGGGTAGATTGAGACCCATTGTTGGGGAAGTATCATGAGAGATCATGTATAATGTGATGTACATATACATCGTAGAGAAGGAAATGTTGTTTGGAATGTTACGAGCCGTCTAAAGGTAGATCTTTGTGGGTTCAAAGAGGATGAGTGATTGCTTTTGAAGTAAGACTCATGTTTCTGGAGAGTCCCAGTTCTAGAGGTCGTAGGATAGATCAGTTGTGTTGGTAATGAAGGACAGTGTCGAGATCTTGGAAGTGTCAATTCAAGAGCGAGCAGAGGATTAGAGCCCTGACTCTTTAGTCGAGTTGTTCAGTGGCAAGATCATTGAAGAGAGATTTCTGTAGAGGACTGAAAGCGTGTTGAGGTAGAATGTGAGATAATTGATGAAGACAAAAATAGTATGAAATGGTTGAGTAAGTGGGCCGTTGAAGGTATGTATAGCAAGTTGTGGCAAGGCCGAGAGGGCGACCACTGGTCGAAAGTAGAGTGTCAATGATATGTTGCATGAGTAAAACGGTTGACCTTGTTTGAGTGAGTAGCCTTCATTTGCGAGTAAAGTTTCATGCATTGCGTTATTGTGTGTGTTACATGAGTTTTCGAGATTAAAAGCAAATGCGTAAATAGCAATTTTGGTCGGGATTGAGTCAGCATGCGCAAGTGTGTATTTAAAGAAAAAGGTAATTCCATTTACGTCGCATAATGAAATTTTGAGCTTAGCGATTTGCAAAATATCCCACTATTATCATGGTAAGTTAAGTTGTTGCGAAAAGTGAAGAAAACGTTTGCCTACAATGCTTTTATAACCAAAATGAGTATTGACATGTTGATGTCATATAAATGAGTGTGAGAGCCGACTGGCTTAATTCATGTCGATAAGTTTCTTTCAAAATTTTGTTGAATAAAAAGATTTTCAACCAATATATTCCTGTCGTAACAACATATTTTTGGTTGAGTAAGATTAAGTTTTACGGAAAGTTGCATGCAAACGATTCTCGAGATCATTGTGCAGGGCATTGAAGTTATAGGAATGTTGGGGTCGTGTGTACCCAAGTTGTTTCCAAGTGTTGTTTCTTTAAAATAATAAAAAGGCTATGAACTCACTAGGTCGTAGAGTACTATATTTTAAGCTAAGGAAGAACTCCTAGAGTGGAGAGATGTTGGACAAATCATGGGAGAATGTAGTTTTGGTATTTGTGTTCAAGAGGAGAGGTGAGCAGTGGAAGGGTCGGAAGTGGACTTTAGTGTCGGTTGTATGAGGGTCTGTACCCTTGTGCGGTGACTGGAAATACAGTTGCCGAGGGACGATTATGTTCAGGGGAAGGACTAGAAGTCATCAAGGGGTTGGTATTAGCAACTCGTTATGAATAGTGTGGTGAAGTAGGAATGAAATATCTTCGACGTCGAATAAGAGTTTTAAAGTGATCTTGTAATATTGACGTTGCACGAGTAAGTTTGAGAGGAGGACGACGGGATATGAATTTGATTATGATATGTTGGAAGGATTAGGTTCAGTAAGGGACCCTTGTTGAAGAATAGGTTAAGGAAGTATCAACAGGTCAACTATTGACGTTAAAGTCAGCAGTTGTGTAAGGTGTATGAGGCCGAAGACTTGAATCAGAAGGTTGGAAGTTGAAGTACCACATTGTAGGGGGTGTTAAGATAGTGAAAGACCGCTGTTTTAGATAAGCGTTTTACTTACGAGGTGGATGGTTCATAAAGGATGGAGTATTTAGCACAAACGAAGTGAGTGTATAGATTATGTTGATCTGTGAGGAAATGTGCCCTGTCGATGTAATGGTTTGGAATCGCAAAGAGCTAGCAAGAAACGAGTATGTTAGAGTTAATCAGAAACTCGTGAGTTATGGTTCAACTAGAGCTGGGGAGAGACAAAGTAGCGAGGTAGACTCGGTTATTTATGCGAGAGAACATGAAGGTAAGTTTGAGTTGTGTACGAATGACCATGAGAGACCTGGTCTGCAGTGAGATGTTATGGGTGGAGAATGTACGGATGAGTAGTGGCATCAATTGCCAAGATAAATGTGCCAGCCAGTGTGTGATGTGATGTTAGAAAGAGGAAGCATCAGATGGAAGTCTTTTTGGGGTTTTCGGACGAGGTGTACGATTTGTTAATCAAGTTGTTAGAGCACGTGGTTTGTAAGTTGGCATTGTGTTATGGCTATTATTGGAATAGAATGTCGGAGCGACCATGGATGGTTACCCAAAGGAGAAACCAAGTGTTTTTGGTTGCATGAGTCGCCAAGTAAGTATATTTTAGGATCTGGAAAAGGCTAAAGAAGATGTTGGATGAGTGAGTCTAAGAGGTGGAGTAGTAGATGCTAAATTTTAAGGAATGTGAATTGTTTCCTTTTGTGCGAAAGGATTAGTCCGAGAAAGTAACAGATTGGAAATCAAGGAGTGTGTAGTGGCTTCGAGCATCGGTGTCATTTGGGATGACTGGGTTGGATGCCTCAAGTTAGAATTTTTGTTATGTGTAATAACGAGAAACTGTTATCAACATGTGGAAAGATCGGAAGAGAGGGGAAAGTAACGTTTGGTGGGCGGTGCTCCACGTTAACGTAGGGAGGCGAAGATAGTATGTCGGAACAAGTGAGTAAGATGGAAGTAGTAAGCTTAGCAGTAACACCGAAAAGGTGGAGTAGTGTGTATAGATTGTCATCAGTAAGTGTGCGGACTCCTGGAAAGAGTATAGATGAAGAGGTTTTGTGCATGTCTTTGTGCAGGAAAGAAGTGGAAAATGGCAGTTGAATGAGTTGAGTTGGTGATGTTGTGGGAAACATTCAAACGAACTGATCGTTTAGTGTAAGCTATTGAGAACAGTAGGGTGTGATCATGGTTACTCCTCCTACTTGAGTGGGGGTAACCGAAGTTATGTTATATGACTGGACGCTTGTGGCAAGCAGTGAGGAATTGATGAGCCTTCAGGATAAGTTCAATTCGGATAGGTGAACACTCCAATAAGGAATTATGGAGGTTTCCTACTATTAGTCACGTTAAGTGTGGAGTGATAAAGGGGTGAGGACGTACGAAGTAGCTGTCGAGCTGTAGCCGATGTGATTCGGGAGTGGAGTATGTTTTGCATAGACGAATGTCGGTTGGAAGAAGTAATCTAGAAATTTTAGGTACACCGAGGAGAGGACTCCTGGGTGTGAGCTTGTTGGGATGTACAAGGTTGTCCTTGTGCCAAGTTGTCAGTGAGTGAGTTTGCCTGGTAGAAGATCCTCGTTGTTGTCGGGAAATTTCCGCCAAGTTCTCTCTCTTAAGGAAGTAAAAAAATGTATGAGAGACCTTAATTAGACGTGTTTTAAAACCGTGAGTCCCGGTGTGGGGACGGAAGCGAGCAAATGGAGGCGCAGTTGGCCTTGGATTTATCAGGTAGTTTTAAGCGAGTATAGTGATCGAAGAGGGTACAAGTTGTAATAACCAGGTATGTTATTGGTTTATTTAAAAGTGTTACTTTAATTAAATATTATGGAGTTAGAAGTTAAGGGGTAAGTTTTAATTTGATTTATAAGTTGAGGGATTAAAGTTGTTATTTAATAGAAGTGTGAGGGTTTGTTTGGATTTTGGTAAATGACTCATCACCATCACCGCCCTATTCATTTCTATTAGGAGGAGGTGTCCTCATTTAGCTAAGTTAGTATATGGTGTGTGTGTGTGTGTGTTTACTTTCAGAAAAGAGAAAAGAGAGAAAAGAGGGAGAGATTGAGGTGCAAAAGGGCCAAGAAGAAGAAGTAAACTAATTTCATTCAGCTGGGTTTCTAGGATTCAGTTCAAGAAATCAAAAGGTAAACTATCCTAAACAAATCCTTACTTCTATGTGTATTAGGTTTTATATGAATTTTGAAGTGGGTTTTGGTAATTTTAGAAAGATATGATAGTTTTGGGTTTGAATCATGAATCATTGAATGAGTTTCACTAGATTAAATGATACTTTGATGATTGGAAATTGTGGGGAAAGGTTTAGGACATCCATTATTTCATTTTGGAGGCTTAAAAATCGTTTTGGGATGAATTGGGATTGAGAAAGGGCCATTTTCGGCTGAAATGGGAGTGCAGGTGCTCCACGCTAGTTTGGTGCTAGTGAACTAGCGCGGGAAGTGGCGTCGTTTTCTGTCCAGTGCCCCGCGCCCATTGTGGCGTGAGTTAGCTAGCGCCGGGCACTGTTTCGCGTTTTCGGGTTTCGTTTCGCGTATGGTTTGAGGATATGTTTGTGGTATCACCTAAGGGTTGTTTTTGGGGCTTATTAGGAATAGATTTGGGACAGAATTAGATGGTTTAACACCATTCTTATGGCGCCAATTCAGGTGTTCGGGTTGAGCTAAAGTGTGTCCTGGAGCGTGTATCGATGTGCTAAGGCTAAAGTGAGTTTTACTTATAAATGTTTTTAAACTGGAATACATATATGTGTGTATTGGATATGTGATTGATGATGTGTTTATATGCTTATGTTGGAAACATAATATGTAGAGATGTATATTATATTTACATGAGTATTATACGAGAGTATATTGGTCGGGCTTAGGACCGGTGGTGTTGGCTGTAATACTCGTACGGCGGTGTTGGCTGTAATTGTCGTACGGTGGAGTTAATTTATTAGTTGGCTTGCATCCAACTAATATGGCCATGGGAATGAGGAAGGAAAGTACATGAAGTATGAGTTCTAATTGATATGTGTGATTGTGTTATGTGTATGGGATTTATATAAATGGTTTCAAACTAACCGGGATTTTCTCACTTAGACCATTAGGTCTAACCCTCATTCTTGTTTTAAAATATGTATTCCAGGTCGTGGAGCAAATAAGGACAAATGATAGGTTAATCATGTCTAGCTTTTGGAAGATACATGATTATGAAGATTCAAGATGTGTTTTGTATCTGTTATGTAGTTATGATATTATGTACTTTATTATAAAAGAAAAAGTTTGTACTGAAAGACCTATTTTGTTAAGCTAAGGGACCGTAAATGAAGAATGACGTATCTTTGTTTGGTGAAATTATGTTATGAAATATGTGTTATTTGTATGTTTGGGAATCCGGGTTGTTACACAAGTAAATAGTGCAAGATGGCACGATATAGCAAAGTGGTGACTCGCCGAGGGCGGTTTCAATATATGGGATGCGGTTATGTTTCCCATCTGAACGGTTTAGGGTAACCGAGTAGAACTGAGTGGTTGGATTGAAAACATAAGACTGTTGAACCTTGAGGTTTGAGAGATAGGTAAAGTGGACTACGTCTGTGGGTCCGTCGGAGTTATGAAAGTTGAATAGATAGTGCGCGATCTTGAGGTATTCAATGAGATTTTGAGAAAAAATTCATAGTGTGATGTACGTCTCTTTTGTGGAGAGCCAATGTGGGAAGTGAGATGATGGTGACCTTGCAAGAAATACAGACGATAAGAAGTTGACTTTTGTCATTAGTGAGCGAGTTAGAGCAGCGACATACGTGTAAGACTGGTCAGAGGAATTCAAGAGTGTTCATCCGACATTTCATGTCTCGGACTTAAAGAAGTGTTTGTCAGATGCTGAGGTGGCTGTTCCTCTGGGGGACATCAATATAGATGAGAGGTTGACTTACGTAGGAGAACCGATTGAAATCGTGAGCAGTAAGGTTTGCAAAACGAGGAGCAAAGAGGTTCAACTAGTAAAAGTCCAGTGGAGGTATCATAAGGGACGAGAGGCAACGTGGGAAGGGGAAGCGGAGATGAGGTCCAGATACCCTCACCTCTTTGTTAATGGAATTTCGGGGATGGAATTCTTTTGAGGGGGGAGTATTGTAATAACCAAGACTTTTGGAAAAGGCTAAAGTTGGTGGAAATGATTTGCATAATGTTTAGTTCAGGGTCAGTTTTGGAAAATGGAGGAAAAGGGTATAAAAACTCCTTTTTTGGGTTCAAAACCCTAGGAGCTTACCTTGTGTGTGTGTGTGTGTGTTTAGTGGCTGGAGAGAAAAGAAAGCAAGAGAAGAGTTTTGTGCAAGAACAATTGAAGAGAAGGTTTCATGCATCGATCGAATTGGAAGAGAAAGTGGATTTGGGGTTCGATTCTACACGAATTCGTAGCAGGTAATCTTCTGTTTCAATTCTTGTTCTTAGATTTCTGCTGAGATTTGGTTGTTTTGGGTTTATGTTTAGAAAGTTGAAAATAATACACTAAGTGGGGATTACACATCATCTAGGTGTTTAATCAGCCTTGGAACGGTTATTAAAGAGTTAAATGTTGTAGTGAATGCGTTCATTGTTGAGAAATCAAGCTTAGTTGAGTTTTCCTTTATATTTGGCATCGTGTTGGTCATCAGACCCGTACCCGGTAAGTAGCCTAGATGCTGGTTACCGGATGGAGCATTCAGAAGTAAGGGATACCGGATGTATCAATCCGGCAGTTACCGGAAGTCGACACCCGGTAAGTTGAAATATTCGGTAAGTGTTCCGGTAAGTGTGAGATCCGGTAAGTAATAGTTCCGGTAAGTTTATGCCCGGTAAGTGTAGCTTACCCGGTAAGTTGTCCAAATTTGTGGTGTTGTCCGGTAAGTAGTGGTACCCGGTAAGCGAGTTACCCGGTAAGTAGTTGTATCTGGTAAGTCATTGTTACCCGGTAAGCTGGCGCGTACGGTAAGTTAGTATCCGAAAAGTTGGTTTAGGATCTGAGCAGTTATATTTCATCCATATCTCAGGTAGACCGATTGAAAGTCAGAAGCAAAGTAAAACAAGAAGTTATACGCACCAGGTGAGTTTTTCTAACTAAAATACGTGTTTTAAACGTGTTTTCCAAGGAAAGTAATTGAGTAGATTTGCCATGTTTATTTACATGCTTTTACTTGTTTGAAAGTGTTTATATGAGATGTATGCATACATTGTGTTAGACGTAAACTGGCTAAGTCGAGAGGTAGACCCGCCAGTGCTCACGCCGGGAGGGTGACCCGTTTATGCCATGGAAGGGAGTATCCAGTAAGGCAGCGTGAGACTGACTCGTTGTCACTCTTGAGTGACTTCAGGGTGCCATTTACGGGAGCGGATTTATCCGTGAAAGTGTTTATGAAAAGTTATGTGAATGTGTTTATGAAAAGTTATGTGAAAGTTTCATGAAATGCTATGAGAAAGTTATAAATTGTTTTAAACAATTCTTGAGAACTATCAGGAGGGAGCTCACTAGACTTCATGGTCTAACCCTCGCATTTTCCAAACTAAACCTTTTCAGGTAAGCAGATAGTAGGAGGCTCAAGTAATTGAGCAAGAGCAGGATAAAGTACATATGCAGATAGAGACAGCGTCACTCATACTTTTGTAGGTAGTTATTCTCAGTTGTGTACAGGTTGTTTCCGCCAACCTATGTTTTGAGATTTATGTAAGAAATTTTGGGATCCAGTATTGTAAAGCTTATTATTTATTGCTATGCATGTCCCATTTTAGACTGGGTTGTTACACTACATCGTCAAAATCTAAAAGATATTCAAAAAAATACTCTGGCAAAAGATTTAAGACAAAATATGATAAGACTAGCAAATACGATAAAACTGATAAGTACCATAAGAAAAAACCTTATAATAAATTTAACAAAAAATCTCATAAACAAACAGATTCAAGAGATATAATTATTTGTTATAAGTGTTGCAAAACCGGACATATGGCAAAGAATTGCTATGTTAAGAAAAAGATTAATGATTTACAAATCTCTGATCAGCTAAAAACTCAAATAAGTAAACTAATCCTCAATGATGATTATTCAACCTCAGATTATGAATCTAGCATTTCAGATTATGATAATAATGACTTAAATGTTTTAGAAGATTATTCAACTACCAGTTCAGACTCCGAAACATGTGAATGTTTAGGAAACTGTACTTATAATAAAATTAATGTCATAACAAAAGAAGATAGAAAGATCCTTGAGATTCTAGATAAAATTCTTGATCAAACCATTAAAGAAGAAGCCACAAAAAAATTTCTTAATTACAATCCAAAAATTGAAGCAAACACTTCAAAAGCAAACGAGCCTTTTAATCTTCAAGAAGTTTTTAAAAGATTTTCTCAACCAATTAAACCTATATCTACTCAAGAACTTCAAGAAGAATTAAATTTAGTTAAAATAGAAATTAGAATTATCAAAGAACGTCTCTCAAGAATCGAAAAGGATAAAACCGATATTCCAACTGAAAATCCAAAAGTCACAGTCATTTCAAATAAAAATATTAATAAAATTAAAATTCCTAAAAACATTTCATATCAAAAATGGCATACAAGTATTAATCTTTGTATAGAAAATAAATTCAAAGTAACTGTCATCGCCCTTATTGACAGTGGTGCTGACATGAATTGTATCCAAGAAGGGATCATCCCCACGATTTATTATGAAAAAACTTCAAATCGATTATCAACCGCTAGTGGATCAAAACTTAACATTTCGTACAAAGTTTCTGATGTTCATATTTGTAAAGATGATTATTGTTACAAAACATCTTTAATCCATGTCAAAAACTTAACTTCTACTTTAATTTTAGGAACCCCTTTTATTTCCCAACTTTACCCAATTACTATAAATGAAGAAGGTATTTGTACAAAAGTTTTAAACAAATAAATATTTTTTAAATTTTCGGATCCAATTATTCATACAGAACTAAATACTTTAAACAACAAAGTTAATCAAGAAAAATATTTGATTAATGAAATTAGTAATAAAAGAATTCTTGATGATCTCCAAGATCAAAATATTCAAAATAGAATTAAAAAACTAAAAGAAAGATTTGAAAATCATGTTTGTTCTACTTTCCCCAATGCTTTTTGGAAAAGAAAACAACATATTATTAAATTACCCTATATAAAAGATTTTAATGAAAAAGATATCCCTTCAAAATCAAAAGCTATGCATATGTCAAACGATTTGCAAGAACATTGCAAAAAAGAAATTCAAGATTTATTAGATAAAAAACTTATAAGAACTTCAAAATCACCTTGGTCTTGTTTAGCCTTTTATGTTATGAACGCAGCTGAATTAGAAAGAGGTTCTCCAACACTTGTTATTAATTACAAACCTTTAAACAAAGTTTTGGAATGGATTCGATATCCAATACCAAATAAAAGAGATTTATTAAAAAGACTTTACAACGCAAAAATATTTTCAAAATTCGACATGAAATCTGGATTTTGGCAAATACAGATTCATGAACAAGATAAATACAAAACAGGCTTTAATGTTCCTTTTGGTCATTATGAATGGAACGTAATGCCTTTTGGTCTAAAAAATTCCCCTTCAAAATTTCAAAATATTATGAATTATATCATTATCCCTATAAGCAATTTTTCTATTGTTTATATTGATGATGTTTTAATCTTTTCAAAATCCATAGAACAACATTTCAAACATTTAAATATATTTTATGACCTAGTTCATAATAATGGGCTAGTCATCTCTTCCACAAAAATGAGTCTATTTCAGACTAATATTAGATTCTTAGGTCATGATATTATTCAAGGTACTATCAATCCAATTCAAAGAAGCCTAGAATTTGCTAACAAATTTCCAGATGAAATTAAAGACAAAACTAAACTCCAACGATTTTTTAGGATGTTTAAACTATGTTCATGACTTCTTCAAAGATTTAGGTATTATATGCAAACCTTTATATCAAAGACTCAAAAAGAATCCACCACCATGGACTCAAGAACATACAAATATTGTCAAACATATTAAAGAAAAGGTTAAATATTTACCTTGTCTTAATATACCGAAACCAAATGCTAGTATTATTGTTGAAACCGATGCTAGTGATTTAGGATTTGGAGGAATATTAAAACAAAAAATTAAAGATTCTAATGAAGAACTTGTAAGATTTTTTTCAAGCGCTTGGAATGATACTCAAAAGAATTATTCAACCATTAAAAAGGAAATTTTAAGCATTGTTTTATGTATCAAAAAATTTGAAGACGATTTATATATGAAACATTTTTTATTACGCATAGACTATCAATCTGCAAAACCCATTTTAGAAAATGATATAAAAATGTTATTTGAAAACAAATTTTTGTAAGATGGCAAGCATTGTTAAGCAATTTTGACTTCCAAATAGAATTTATTAAAGGCGAAAACAATTCTCTTCCAGATTTCTTATGAAGAGAAAATGAATCAAAGAGATGTTAAAAATGCTATTGTTCAAAAGATACAAGATCGTGATCAAAAGAAGAAAATGCAACTTTCCCCCTTTAAAGCAGTTACTAGTGCTGCCTCTGCATCTTCATCATCTATTTTCCAAAAAATTCCTACCAAAAATAGATTTGCTCCAATCACCCCTACCAAGGCTCAGCCTTCTTATTCTTCCCTAGTTCAAAAACCAGTCATTATTTCTCCAAGATACACTCCCAAAAAGGCTATTATATTATCCAATACCCAGACAGTCACTCCTCAAAAACCCAAGACTACCAGACCTTCTTCTTCAAAAGGTAATAGTAGTTCTTACATCCCAACCCAAATCAACAGCTTGTTAAGATTCTTGAAGAATACGAACTACAAATCTACGACATGGGATTTCATACCCTAGTGGATTTTCTCTTTCCCAAAGATTCCCTGTTCATGGGAAGTAATTTAAAATCAAGAGAATATTATCAAGCGATCTTAGAAGACACAGGTTCCATCAAAGTTCAGCATAATTTTAATACTTCTGACCGTTCCATCATCGCTTTCAGCAAGGTCCATATTTTTCATATCCTCTCTATCCAAGAATGGAAAGCCCGTCCCTATGCAGAAAAAACCCTTTCAAATTATCCAAAATACCCTTATTACAATTATTACGATTATCAAGATGCTTCGTTCAATCTTTTCTATCTTAGAAACTACTCACATTCGTGGTTTCTATTCTTCGACAAGCATTTTGATTGTTCATATCCAAGATGGTTAGTACGATGGTTCAAATTCATGGGTAACATCCCGGACACCCTTCCAGTTCCTATTTTAAAAGGATTTAAAAAATTCAAAGAGATATTTATTCAGGACATTCCAGAGTTCGAACACCTTCTCCAATTTACTATCTTATTCAAAATTCCATGGATCATTTCCTCGACTTTTAGCATCATCCCTGCAGTTGGCATTTCTCCAAGTTTGTTACAAAGAATGGTCCGAGTTAAATGGTGGGATAATCTCCCTTTTGATCAGGTTCAAAAAATGACGGTTCAAGGAGTCTCAGAGTGTTACTCACAAACTTTGATGTCTTTGCCTCCACGGCCCCACTTCCTGGAACCCTCAAGCAAAGAAAAAGAATTAGAACAATTCCTTGCTGCTAATTCTAAAGAAGAACTCAATAGATTGATCAAAGAAATCAAGCAAAGTTCTCCAAGCAGTTCCAGCATGTCTCAAGAAACAGAATTAATCCAAGATGCTCAAGATCCATATTCGAACATTAATCTTTATGATTAATTTCTGATTTGTGTGAGTTTGGTGAATTGTCTTTGTAGACAAATTTTTGTTGATCAAAACGTGTAATTATTCAAATGTAAAAAAATACATCTCTTCGTATTTTCGATATTATCTTTATCAAAAGTGATCAAACAAATTATGGATTATTGCTAACATTTCAGGTACAATAATAATCAAGAAAGACAAAAGAGCTATTAGCAAGAAAGTCAAAAGAGAGAGCTTCTTTTCAAAATGTTAGGACTAAAAGTCCTATAAAATAGAAAGTGATATAAAGAAATAATTAGTGTTATTTATTTGTTTGTAAAGCCTCTCAAGATAATGGGCTTTATGGCTAATGGGCTTGGGCATGTCAAGCCCTTGGTATTTAGAGTGGTCTTTAGGTTAGTAGTAGTGAGATTAGCCGTGCGCTTAACAGTGTTTAGAGAGAGAGAGAGAGTTTGTTCATCATTCTAATCTTGTAACTCTCTGCATTCAATCAATAAAGGATTAATCGCTTCAAATTCATTGTTACTTGTTAATCTGGGATCCACAATTGGTATCAGAGCAGAGGGACAAAGCTATTGATTCAAAGGTATTCTTTTTGATTTTTCTTGATCATTCATCGCACGCATTGTGTTCATATCAAGAATTTGATTGCTTTGATTTTGGTGATAAAACCCAAAATTGAGGCTTGATAAATTCTTCTCATTCGTTTTCTAAGATATATCTGCGTTTTTCAAATCGTTTGGTTGAGTAAAAATCCCTGATTTTTAAAATTCTTGATTTGTTTGGTTTTTGCTCTCTGTTCATGAAAATTATCAATTTTTCTTGTCAAAAGTACTAGTTGATTCGATTTAGTATTGTTTTCGTGTGATTTTGGGCTAGTTTTCTTGTTAGTACTAAGTTCTTGCAGATTATCTCTCATCAAGACTGTAGAAATTCATCGAACCGGGTAAGTTTTCTTCTTGTATCTGATTTGTTTTCGAAGTCCCGGTACTGATATCTCCCGGTAGTGAATAACTCCCGGTGCTGATATCTCCCGGTAGTGACTACTCCCGATACTGATATCTCCCGGTGGTGAATAACTCCCGGTGCTGATATCTCCCGGTAGTGACTACTCCTGATACTGATATCTCCCGGTAGTGATAACTCCCGGTGCTGATATCTCCCGGTAGTGATTACTCCCGGTGCTGATATCTCCCGGTAGTGAACAACTCCCGGTATAATTATCTCCCGGTAGTGAACATCTCCCGGTATTCCATCTCCCGGTACTCCATCTCCCGGTACCTAATTTATTCCCGGTATTACTCAGTTGTGGGACTTGGTTTGCCAGTCCCGGTATCACAACTCCCGGTATTTCTCTGTGACTTCCCAGTTGCGGGACTCTAATACCGGAAGTTGTAAATTTCGGATTTTTAGGTTTTGTGATTTTTGAACTTTCATAACTTCAAATCACCATAACTCGCTCAAAAATCAGAATTTTACAATGAAATTTTACAGGGTTACTCAAAATGAGATTCTGAACAAATTCTCTGGGAATGTTTCCTACTAAAAACACCTACAACTATGAGTTCGATCACACCACAGTAAACTGAACATGCTTTCAGTTCCGGATCAGTAAACCCTGTCTGCTTTTGATCGATATCTTGAATTGTCTCACGATCACTTCTGTCAAGTAACAATGTCTTATCCGCCTTACTCTGAGCTCAAAGAGAAAGTTTCTCTTTTAGAAGCGCATATCTCTAAGCTAGAAGCCGAGGCTAAGATCAAATATGATGCCATAGGCAGGCTAGCGATTGAAAAGGCTGAGGACAAATATGTTATAGAAAACTATCAAACTGAGTGCTCGGTCTATTCAGAAAGAGCTAAAATCCTCGAGCCCAAATATCTGAATATTCTCAAAAGTTAGAGAAGTCTCAAGAGGAGTATTCTAAAAGCATCTTAGTTCAAGAAAATGTTTTAAAAGAAAATGAAAAGTTGACCACTAAGCTTAAGGAGTTTGAATCCAAACTTTACAAACTTGGTCAATCTGAACAAACCATCCACTTGAACAAGCCTAAGGAGTTCAAATATTACAACTCGCTTTGGGGACTCAGATATGATAATCCGTGCTACCTAAAGAAAGTCTTGTCGAAAGTCCCCACTCTTTATGAATTTGATTTCATGGGCTAAGACAAGATTTATCCCGAGTACAAAATTAAGTGGACTAAGGCATCTCCGGAAGATGAGGATGTTGGAACCCAGATACACTTAATCAAGATTAACAGATCTATTAG
This sequence comes from Saussurea involucrata, assembly GCA_033807775.1. Lineage (NCBI taxonomy): Eukaryota > Viridiplantae > Streptophyta > Magnoliopsida > Asterales > Asteraceae > Saussurea > Saussurea involucrata. The sequence continues at coordinate 85,434,570 of CM066314.1, forward strand.
TTGGGTTTAGAGTTTGATGCGGAAGCGTATTAAACTAACAGATATGTTTGATAGATATTAGAACGCACATATATAAAGAAAACAGTAAAGAATGAAAAGGATTTGTTGAACAGTTACTGTTATTCAATATATGATAACAACACGAAGAATAGATTAAGAACTGTTGGTGTGTGTGAGAATATAACACTCAGATATTTGACAATAAAGCTTGAGAGTATTAGTGATTCCTTGTGTATTCGTCCGTTAGGAAGATCTCAACATGAGACTTCCTTTTATACTACTCTTAGAAGACTATGAAGTAGGTCACTGTTCCTTTTACGGCATGAATAGTAAACTAGATGGTGTGAACAGTGGACTGGATGGTGTGAGCAGTTGTTTGAGCCATGCGCATTTAATGGAGCAGATGTACTTTTGGTAAATGCATTAAATGGCGCAGACGTCTATTTTGTACCTTGCCCTATTGAGTCCACTCAGAGCTTGACACGTGTTTTGACAGTACTTTTCCATGCAAGTTGATGAACGTGTCCAGTAATATCTTCCAAGTCTTCATTGAGGACCACAGAGGCTCTGTAATGAATTACAGAGGTTCTGCGGTCTGGTCCTCTGTGGAGCAGTCTTCGCCGGATTCCGAGTCTTTGGTCTTCTTTGTGCGTATGACAGAGCTTCTGTAGGCCTCTGCTGCTTCTGTAGCTTCTTGACCTTGATTTCTCGGTAATGTCGGCAGAGCCTCTGTAAGAGGCTTTCTTCACTTAGCCTATTTTTCACTACTTCTAAATACTTCTATGATTAGGAAGATTGAAGCTAAAAATCTCCCCCTAAGTAGTGAAAAATAAAAAATTTGAACTTGAGTTAAGTTTGGCTAAGTTAGATAAGACAGAGGTTAAACAATACCTCGAAATTTCTTTCATTTAGAAATATGCCAGAGGCATTTTACATTTGAGTACAATGAAAGTAACTTTGTTTGCAGAGATTTGAGGTCTGAGAATCAGATTTTGGCATCTTTGAAATCGTTGTAGCTTCTGTTGTCCCTGCCGACTTTTCTGATCTCTTTGTAGAATTTGATGCAGAGTTCTCTTAGGCGGATTGTTGAGTCTATTTCTCTGATGAAAGTATCTGCATCATCTCTATCCATTTTCTCTGTACCTCTGTATTTTACAAGGCTTGCTCTGAATTTGCTCAGAGTACTGGTTGCGTACTTCTGACAATCCATGAGTACAAAAAGTTTAACCTGGTGTTGTGGGTTTTGAAATACTAACCCAAATCTTGGTTCTCTGATGATTGAGTTGGGCACAGCGTCTGGTGGGCAGCAATCTTCTGGTAGTCGTAGATCTAGATGTTTGAGACCAAGATCCTTTCCCAGCTGAAAATCTATCATGCTGTATAGCAGAAGCTTTTCCCTCATCGCTTTTCTCAACACTTGATAGGCTCTGGTATTAGGCTCTGTGTTGTAGTTGTCTTTTGTCCATTGCAGAAGGTCAGGTTGATCGTAAGGATTGATGTTTCTTAAGTCAGCATCAGCGAAGGTAGATTCTGAATTGTTCTCTCTTCTGACTTTGTAAAGATTGTACCTGACCCTTGGATAGGTTCTTGTGAAGGAGAATCTGCAGAAGATCACCTTTTTGATTTTGTGAATTGAGAAGACATCTGCTTTGGTTCTTGGCTTTGTTCTTGTGAAGATGTTCTCAAATTCTTCTCTGATCCTTGGATCTGTCACATGATCTACTGGATGATTTGTCTGATAGGATTGTTTGTAGAGGTATTTGTATACCACTTCTTCCATCTCTTCATGTGTTGGACCAGGTCATGGAATTTGTCTTCTGAGACTCTCCATCTGTTGAACAACTTCTGCAGCTCTACCAGTTAGAGGAATTTCTGACAGAGGCTTCAATCCATGTGCCCAGTCAACTTCTTCGGGTTTTGGGGTTTGAAAGGCGTCAAACGCACTCTTCATTAGTTTTTCTGTTGGCTTTGGCAATGTTTTCTTCTTCTTTGGCTCTTCTGTCAGTATCCCTTTGCCCTTATCTTTTGCTATTGTTGTGGCATAACCTGTTGCTTCTGTGGGTTTTGAGGTTGGCACTTCTGTTGGTTTGATGGCGGTTGCCTCTGTGGATTTTGACGATTGTGATTTAGAGGACTTTTGTGGCGATGGTTCTGTTGGCTTGACTTGCTCTGTAACCTCTGTTGGAGGTTGTTTGATGACTTCTTCTGCGAGCTCAGTTTCTATTGATGAAATATTGACATTGAATCTTCTTGCCATTCTGAAAGCTAAAGTGAACCTGTGCCTTTCTTCTTCTCTCTTCACCATACGATCACTCATTGTTGTGTGCATACTTTTCAGAATGTCAGAAGCAGAGGTCGTTGCTCTTTTTGGTTTGGTGGCAATCGACTTTCTTCTGGGTATGGTTTGGGGTGTTTCCACAGAGGTGGGTGTTTTCTCTGTGGTTTGTTCATCTGTTTCTTCCAAAATGATTACCTCAGGGGCGGTTGTTGCCTCTGTGGCTTGCTATTCTGCTTCTGGGGTTTTGGTTTCATCAGGAGATGATTCCACCGAGATGGGTGTTGTCTCTGTGGTCTTTTGGGTTTGTTGTTGTCGGGTCTGTTCTGGAGGTGCTTGACTCAGAGGTTCTGCGGCTATTGGTGGACCTGTAAGTCCTCTGCTTGCAGCTTTCTCTGTAGTTTTCTCCCCCTCATGATGATCTGATGGACCAGGATGGTCATCATCATCAGAGTCATCCTGACCCTTGTCTGATGTACCCTCTGCTCTGCAGGAAGCATCGGGTTTCTTTGGCATTGTGGCTCCAGCAGCGATCAGTTTCGCGCAGACATCATCACAGAGGCCAAGAAGAGTTGCTAGCTCTGCCTCTGTTTTGAATCTCATCCTTCCTACACTTTCTCTGAAATCTTTGACGAAGTTAGCATTGGCAGTGGTGAAGGAAAGTATGACTTCTGTCACTTGATTAATCACGTTCTGCCCAAGCTCTGTCAGCTGTGCTCTTGTCATGTAGTCTTTGGGTTGCATCAGCATGTTATTTCGCATGGCTTCTTCTTGAACTTTTTGTAGGGCCTTCTGTAGATCTACAGGAGTGATGCCCGTTGACACTGAAGTCTGTTTGTTCAATTGATCAAGGAACTTGTTGATGGAGTTCTCAATCGAAGAAGGAGTAGTTGTTGCGGCAGAAGTGGTGGATGCGGTTGCAGCAGACTTCATCTGTGAGATGGCAGTTTTCACCTCTGTGGACAGGTTGTCCATTTTGGTGTTCAGGTTTAGCAGTGCCAGTGATGTTGTCTCTGCAAAAGATTTGAAAGAGCTTTGCAACTCTTTCAAGGTTTGGTTCACAGAGGTCTCAAGGGTTTGGAACTCATCCCTTGTAACTTGTGTTCCGGTGGTAACCTCTGGAGGAACACATTCGTCTCCAGAGTGAATCCTGTTCCTGGGATACCTTCTTTCATTCCTGTTTGTACGTTGAGAATGGAAGGATTTCCTTCTGATCCTTGAGAAGAAACATGAGTTTCAATCCCTACAGAAGTTCTGAGAAGAACATTGTCCAAATCCACTCCAGAGGTGGGTATTGGAATATCCTTCTGTTGACTAGGATACTTGTCTAGAGTCTCTTTGTCTTTGTGCTCTCTACTTCTCTCTGAAAGAAGTGTGGGTCTTAATAAGTGCGTGGCAGAGGAAACAAATTCCTCTGTTGGGCGTTCTTCTGTGATCTGGGGCAATTGATCACGAACTATAGGTGAGTCTCTTTGAGGAGACTCCCAAGGAATGGATTCCCCGGTTTCTGTGGGCACAGAGGTTGAAAGAGTAACCTCTGGCTGGATGGGTTGGGTTAGGTTCGAGCTGTGCTGCTCTTTTTCAATGACACCTTCTGCAGCTAGACCTGCGGTGTCAGAAATGTGGGTTGCACTGGGAGTTGGTTTTGGTTGTGTGCCTCTATTTATCCAGGCATCTTTTCTTGCTTCTTCCCTAAGTTCTGTGGAAGTTTCTTGCTCTGGTCGTAATTGGTCCAAATAATCTCATGACATGTGGATGATAAAGACCCTTACGTATCCAGATAGCTTCTTCTTCATCTGAATCTGTCTCTAAGATCTCTATTTCTTTTTCCGTTGTTGTTAATCCCTCTTGTTGTACAACTTCGGCCCCTTTTTCTCTCTCTTCTTCCATCATATTCTCAGAAGCCTCTGTAATTTCACCTCTGTTCCATTCAGCTTTAGTTTGTTCTATTTCTTCTGAAGCTGGGTTTGGACTTCTTCTGTGGACATCCAATCCTTGAATGAAAGTGTTTTGTAAAATAACAGGGGTTTCGGCTGGTTGATTTCTGGGTGTTGTGTCATCTTCTTGCAGATGTGTGTCAATGCCAGAAATGAAGAAAACTTGTTCTTCTGGAGAGTGGTGGTCGAGAGGTTGTGCCGTCCACCCTGCTGTATTTAGGGTGTTGGCAATTTCAGGGTTCTGTAAGAAGTCGTTCAGGTCTCCTTGGTGAGCAAATCTATCTGGAGATTGATAGGGTGATTGATACCTTTCTGTAGCTATTTCTGCTTCTGCAACTTATTCTTCAGCAGTTTCCTCTTCTGCAATGGTTACCAACTTTGCAAGTGATTTACCATGCCTCTTTTTGGTTTTCCTCCTCTTAGGATTTGGTGCCCCTTCTTTTGTTGATTTTGATCTTTTCTTCTTTATTTTTTGAGAGGAGGGAGGAGCAGAGGAGCCAATTTATGTGGCATGAGGAGGTGAGGGTTGATCTTCTGCAGTGCTTGTTGAGGTGCCTTCTGCAGTTTTCCTCTTCTTAGCTTTTGGAGTAGATGCAGAGGTTCTTGATGAAGACTTCTTTCCCATTAGTTCTGCACGTTTGGCTATAAAGCTGAGTTGAATAGCCATGTGCTTTGCTAACTTCTGATCCTTTTCTTCTTGAGTGGAAAGAGGTTTTGCTATCATTGTTCCTAGGGGGACACCTAAACGCGGGGGTGTCATAGGACTCGGTTTAGGAGTTCTATGATCGCGTATATACTCTTTCTTAAGGGATTTATTCGATGCGTATTGCAGAAGCTTCTTTGACAGAGGTCTGCAGTGTGAGTAGCCATCAGCATGATCAGTGGGGGTATTCTTGTTCATCGGGAACTGTTTGGGAGTTGGCCCTTCCATTGGCCAATTTTGGATTAGCAGCAGAGGTTCGAACAGTACTCCTAATATTCTTTGGAATTGCAGAGGTGGTAGAAAGTTGGGATCGTTCTCTTTGACCCTTTTCGAGTTGTTCTTTCTGTCGATGGTGTTTATGATCTCTTGCATCATTATGGTCGCATAATCTAGTGGAAGATCATAGTAAACCCCATACATGATGCTCAAGATTTGATGTGAGCTCTGGTCAATACTGCCTATCTTTCCTGTCAGGCATCTGTTAAGAATAGAGAACAAAGTGTTCCACAGAGGTGGTAATCGGCCTCTGCGGAAGTCATTTCTATTCCGTAGTTGGGTGTTGTACCCAAGCATTTCCACGAATCGACAGAGCTCTTCGTCTTTTGGTTGCTCTGCATAACTCTTCAATCCCAGAAGACCCCTTGTTGGTAGGTTGAATTCAAGTGACAACATTGTTCTGTTGAACTTGATTTCAAGATGCTCAGATTTATCAGGTCTTGAAATGTACCCTTTGATAAGAGAATCGTCTTTATCAAATCGGCAGCTTTGCCAAAATTGGTTCAAATAACGGACTGGAATTTTGTTCGGGGTTCTTGATAGTAGAGGGAAGAGGACATGATTCTCCATGATGTTCAAAAGTATGGCATGGGCTTCGCCGAAAGTAGTGGGTGAGGGGACCAAATAGCAGTTGTCGGATTTGATAGGAAGAATGGCTTCGAAATGATCCTTTGCTATAAAGTTTTGCAAGTGAGTCGTCGGAGCAAAGTCTGCTGAGTCCCCGGAATCTTGTTGTTCAATATTTCTTGCAAGGCTGGGGATTTCAGAATGTTCTGAATGTGCAGGGGAGTGTTCCGGTGAGTTCGCCGGAGAGAGTTCAGAGGATGTAGCTCGAGAAGATGAAGCCATTTGATTTTAAAAATAAGATTTTTGCAAGCTTTTTGCAGGGTTTCGCCGGAGAAGAAGATGAGAGTTTGTAAAATGTTTTATGAGAGGGTAAGCTTTGTTTTTATAGGATGGTAAAACGGTAGAATTCGAAAGAGTAAAATATATGGCAATGGATTAAAGTTTGGAATCCGCACTCGATTTTGAGCGGCGGGTTCAACTTTCCAAATAAAAACGTTCCATGTACGCCCAATGAAAATGGGACACGTAGGCCTTGTCAGAATATGACAGGACGTCGTGCGCGGCCCATTAGTGCTAGGCGCGTGAGGTTGATTTTAGCCATATGAGTTTCACTCGCAGTAAAAGTAACCGTTATTACTACAGAGATGCCCAAGTAATCAGATTGACAGAGCTTCTGTAGTTTACAGAGGCTCTGTGATCTTGAAACTCTTTGATGTTTATCCCTTTTTCATATATCTCATTGTTATCATGACTCTGTAGGTTCTTCTTTGAACGAAAACGTTTGTAAAGTCATTGGAGAGGATCAATAGGATTGTCAAGAAATTTTACTCACAGAGGTTTTGTGGCTCTGATGGAACTTGCAGAAGCTCTGTGAGAGCCAGCAGAAGCTCTATGAGAGAAAAAATCTTATAACTTGAATTCTATTAATTTTCTGATCATCCAATTTTTGATCTTTGATAAGAGATGTTTTTCGCACATTATTGAAAGTTTGTGTCCGAGAAAATTATTTTGAAAAACGTTTTGTTCGAGAAGGTCACTGTGTGTGTTTTCGGTTTCCGGGATAACATTCCAAAAGATCGACAGAGGGTTAATTTGTGATCACAGAGCATATTTCCTGCAGAACCTCTGTTGAGCTCAGCAGACGCTCTATGACCTTAAATTTCTCCTATTTCGAATTTTGTGAAACTTTTTGAGCTTTTGATTTTTGAAATGTTATCCACAGTATATTTAGGACATATTTGACAATTCTTGTCCTAGAAAATTGTTTTCCAAAAACCTTTTGTGCGAGAGACATACCTTTTGGTTCTTCTTTTCTCGGCAGTGATATCTTTAGATTATTTCAGGGTTCCCTTCTGCTCCCCCTTGATCTAATCACCTCTGTAGATCAAGTAATTTCCTTTTGCTCCCCCTTGACCTATGCTTGGATCAAAGAATGATAAGTTTTGCATAGAACATAGGTCATGTTTTTCAGAGGTTCTGTAGGGGTCGTCAGAGGTTCTGAGTTGACTTACAGAAGCTCTGTGATTTTAAGAACTATTTAAGGTTTTTAAGAATTTACATACAGAAGTAGAATCAATCCAAGCAATAAATTAAGCAATGTATTTACTTATTATTTACAGAAGATAAAGCTATACTTACAGAGGATTTTCACACCATGTTAATCATTCCTAACTTACCCACCAAGAAGTTGAATCTTTTCTCGTCTAATGCTTTGGTGAATAAGTCAGCGAGTTGATATTCTGTGGGCACGAAATGCATTTCGATTGTACCGTATTCAACATGATGTTTCAAGAAATGATACCTTATATCGATATGCTTGGTTTTTGAGTGTTGCACAGGGTTGGCAGAGATAGCAATAGCACTTTTGGAATCACAGAGGATGGGTATTTTGAACAGAATGTGGCCGTAGTCTTTTAGCTGAGTCTTCATCCATAGAACCTGAGAACAACAGCTAGCGGCAGCAACGTATTCAGCTTCTGCAGTGGATGTGGAGACACAATTCTGCTTCTTGGAGGTCCAACTGACTAGTTTACCACCTAGGAATTGACAACTCCCAGAGGTACTCTTTCTGTCGAGCGTGCATCCTCCATAGTCTGAATCTGTATAAGCTTTAAGACTAAAACCAGAGTTCTGTGGATACCAGAGACCAAGATTGTTGGTCCCCTTCAGGTATCTAAAGATTCTTTTTACAGCATCATAATGTGATTTCTTTGGATTAGCTTGATAACGTGCACAAAGACATGTGGCATGCATAATGTCAGGTCTGCTTGCTGTTAAGTATAACAGAGATCCAATCATGCCTCTGTAGAGAGTACATTCTACAGAAATACCATTTGGATCTAAGAATAACTTATTTCCAGTGGCCATTGGAGTCTTCATTGCAGAGGTATCAGAGAGATTATATTTTAAAAGTATGTCAGAGACATATTTGGCTTGATTTATAAAAATTCCCTCTGAAGATTGTTTGACTTGAAGTCCGAGGAAGAATGTTAATTCTCCCATCATACTCATTTCAAACTCACTCTGCATGAGTTTTTCAAAAATTTTGCACTCTTCTGAATTTGTAGACCCAAAAATTATGTCATCTACGTATATTTGTACAAACATTATCTCACTATTTTTGCGTTTATAGAATAAGGTAGTATCTGTTGTACCTCTGTTGTAGCCATTGACTAGAAGGAAGGTAGAAAGTCGTTCGTACCATGCTCTTGGGGCCTGTTTCAGTCCGTATAGAGCCTTTTCAAGGTAGTATACATGCCTTGGAAACTTTGAGCTTTCAAAACCTGGTGGCTGATTTACGTAAACCTCTTCTTGGATTTCACCGTTTAGAAAAGCTGATTTTACGTCCATCTGATAGACTTTAAAACCTCTGTGGGCTGCGAAGGCTAAGAATATTCTTATTGCTTCGAGACGTGCGATAGGGGCAAAAGTCTCATCGTAGTCTATGCCTTCTTCTTGTCTATATCCTTTTGCTACTAATCTTGCTTTGTTTCTGACGACCACTCCATCTTCATCCTTCTTGTTTCTGTAGACCCATTAGTCCCAATGGCCTGTTTCCCTCTTGGCAGAGGTACTAAAGTCCATACTCTGTTACGCTCAAATTGCAGAAGTTATTCTTGCATGGCGTCTACCCAGTTTGGGTCATCTAGGGCTTCAGAAATCTTCTTTGGTTCTATAACACTAATAAAATTTGTAAAGAAACAAAAATTAGCAGTGGCAGACCTTGTTTTTACTGAGTCAGAAGGTTCTCCGATTATTTGGCTTGGAGGATGGCTTTTTGTCCATTGAGTTGTGCGTGGAAGATGATCATCAATGTCATCAAAGCTTTCTTCAGAGGCTCCTTGTGTTTCTTCTTGTGCAGCCTCTGATGTTCTTCGTGCCTTGGTAGTTGATTCTACCGTTTGTGGAATGATTGGTACGAGGGGTGGTGGAGTTTGTTCCTCTGAGGATGTATAGTCTTGGTCCTCGATCTCTTCTGTAATTGGTTCTTCTGTGGTTTGTGCAGCTTCTGTGGTCGTTTTACTTGATGTTTCATCTTCTGCACTTTCTTCTGCTTCGGCAATTGCATCTGTAGTATTTATAGAAGAAGATGAAGCATTATTTGGACCAGTTAGAGTCATACCTGTAGGATTTTGTCCGACAGAGGATGGTTCTTCAGAAACTCTGATGGTTCCGACAGAAGGATCAATTTCATTGTGGAACATCTCCAAAAATAGAAGATTCAAATCTTCTTTTGTTCTTGAGATGTCAGAGAATTTCCCTTTAATTCCGAGTTCTGAACTTATTTGCTCAGAAGTCATTTGGAATGAATCATCAAAAGAAACATTGATGCTTTCTACAATCTTGTGAGACTTTGTAAGGAATGTTCTGTAGGCTTTGGAAGTGGCAGAGTATCCAATGAATTTGCCTTCATCTGCTTTTACATCAAACTTTCCTTTTGAATCTCTGTCGTTTAAGACGAAGCATTTGCATCCGAATACATGGAAAAATTTGATGTTTGGCCGCCGTTTGTTAAGCAATTCGTAAGGCGTCTTGAGGTGTCTTTTCACAATGGTTGATCGATTTTGAGTATAACACGCAGTAGAAATTGCTTCTGCCCAAAAGTTCATTGATAATCCACATGCTGACATCATAGTTCTTGCGGCTTCCACAAGTGTTCGATTCTTTCTTTCGACAACACCGTTCTGTTGTGGAGTGCGAGCTGCAGAGAAGTTCTGTGAAATTCCTTCTGTTGAAAGATAAGTTTCAATGACCCAGTTTTTGAATTCTGTGCCGTTGTCACTTCTTAACTTCTGTATTTTGCAGTCATAAAGAACTTGGATTCTTTTCATTAGATTTATCAATATAATTGGAACATCTGATTTCTTTCTGATAAATTCAACCCATGTGAAACGTGAATACTCATCAACTAAGACAAGTATATATTTCTTGCCACCTAGGCTCTGTATTGCAATGGGACCGCAAAGGTCGACATGAAGCATGTACAGAGGCCTGGTGCAAGACACATATGTTTTGCCTTTGTGGGAAGCTCTTTTGAGTTTTCCCATCTCACAGGCAGAACATAAATGATCCTTGTTGAATTTAACATTTGGCAAACCTTTAACTAGATCAAGTTTGACCAGTTTTTCCAATGTGTGAAAATTCAAGTGACAGAACCTGTTGTGCCATAACCAGGCTTCTTCACTTTTGCAGGCAACAAGGCAAACTTTGTCCTTGTTCTTTGAGTTGAAGTTCATTAGATATAGATCACCTATTCTTTCAGCTCGCAGAAGTTCCATACTTGTTTCTTCACTTTGTAGAGAGCAGAAAGTTCTTTTGAACAACACATTGAATCCTGTATCACAAAGTTGACTTACACTGAGTAGGTTGTGCTTAAGGCCATCCACATATGCAACTTTGTATACAGAAACGTCTTCTTTCCTTATGACTCCATAGCCTTTTATGTGTCCTTTCTTGTTGTCTCCAAAAGTCACAGATCCACCATCTTGTGTTTCTTTGTACGTGGATAGTGCACTTCTGTCACCAGTCATGTGCCTTGAGCATCCGGAGTCTAGATACCAGATTGGCACATACTTCTTCTGCAGGACAATCACAGAGTTTTAGGTACCCATATCCATATGGGTCCAATATTGTTAGAGTTTTTCAAGTTTGCCTTGGCATTCTTGAAATACATTTTGTTCTCTGCAGAAGAGTCAGATTGTTTCTTTGTGGGATTTGACTTTTGAATTGTCGTAGAGAGTAAACAGACTTGACTTGAAAAATGATTATTAAGTTTAGACATAAGATCAAAGCAATGACAGTATTGAATATGAGATGTAATTTGCTTGAACTTTTCATTGAACTTTTTAAACTCAGTCACAGAGGCATTACATTCTTTCTTTACATTAGATTTCCTATTACTAGAAGATCTATGAATACTCGAATGTTGTTTGCAAAAGCTCTGTTTAGGACCTGCCTTCTGTGGGTTGCTTCTGTGGTGAACTTCTTTCATCACTGTCACAGAAGAAAAAGATTTATTAACCTTGGGTTTTGAAAATCTAGAACTTATAGGATCAATAGAGGTCTTCTGTATCATTTTAAGCTCAGCAGAGGTTTTGATATGTAGATTCAAATTTAGAAAATCTTGGCAGATTGGAATCTCTGTGAGTTTCTCTTTTGGAGAAATAGTTCTGTGAGGAACTTCAGAGGAGAATTTGACATCCTCTGTGTCACAGTGAATTATCCCTGATTTGAAATCAGTCCCTGAGTTGTCAGAGGATGAATCGTCCTCGTATACAGAGGTTGAGTCAATTCTTTCAATAGAGGCTGGATTTTCTGAGTATGTATCGTACGAGCTTTCTTCCTCTGTAGAATAGTTTTCATAGATTACAGAGGTTTCTAATAAGATTTCTTCAGTGAGAGTTTTATCTATAGAAGATGTACAGAAATTTTCTAAAACGCTTGATTTCCATATTTCCAAAATTTCTTTTTCAATTAAATTTTTAAAGTTTTCTTCTGAAAAAATGGGTTTAAACTCAGGAGCTTCTGCTGATAATTTCTTTTCAACGTTTATCAAACAGACAAAAGCAACCTGTGTTTGGGTCTCTGGTTTACCAAACTTGAAGATACCAATCTGATCTTGTGTTTTCAGATATTTCTTTGGTTTGATACCTCTATTGACAGAGGTTGAAGATGATGAGTCTGTGTTTTCAAACCACACGTTAATCATCTTCTTATGTTTCTTCAAGTAAGGATCCACAGAGATTTTCGCCCGTTTGCTTACAGAGATTAGATTTGGAAAATCTGGTTTGTTTGTTTTCCAATCACAAATAACGAGGACAGAGGTTTGTTTCTTTTGCCTTCAACACCTAGGGTGATATCATCATACCCTATACCTCGTCTCCCTATTTGTGAGTTTATTTTTTCATAAACTTTCTGTGCATCTTTATAGTTTTTAAGCAAAACTTCTCTTCTGAGTAAATCTTGCCATAATACCTCTCTTTCTCTTTGAAAGTATTCTTTAAGAGCTCTTATGTCAGTAGTTTCGCTCCTTGAAACTGAAAGTTCTTTTGTTTTATCTTTTAAAGTATTGGTTAATTCAGAAATTTGTTTTTTTAAAGGATCTAGAGTTTTGTTCCAATTCTTTTCTATTCTCTCTTTTTCCTCAAAAATCTTTGCTTTTTCTTGAGTGAGAAGCCGTACTTCTCTCTCATTGAAAGTGAGTCTTTTCTGAATACTTTGATTTATCTCTTTCAGTTCAATTAATTCAATGTTAATTCTAAGTGTATTATCATCTACAGAGGTAATACAAGAGTTGGAATTTGAAGTAGATACCTCAGAGTCAGTGCAGGAGTCGACTTCTGCCATGCCACAGAAGAGGGCATTGGCGGTATGTTCATCGTCAGAAGTAGAGTCTGACTGGAAGTCTTCTGTGTTCTCCTCAGAATGTCCTTTTGCCATTAAGGATTTTTTAGCATAATATTCGGCTTTCTTTTTGTAGAAAGCAGAGTCCCTCTGTGGACGATTTGATCTGCTTCTGTATTCATTCGCAAAATGGCCTGGTTTTCCGCAGTTAAAACACCCTTGAGGAGTGTTTCCTGTTCGATCATTGGACTTCTGTAGGACTTCGCCTTTCTCTGATCTACATTCATTTGCATAGTGACCAGGTTTGCCGCACTTGTAGCATTCTTGCTGCGTGTGGCTTACCGAGTCATCTGACTTCTGTCGGTCATTCCCTCTGTAATTTCTATCGCTTGACCTCTGTCGGCCACTTGATTCTTCTCCTCTTCTGTCATCTCTTCTGTTGTCTCTTCTGTCATCCTGGTTGTCTCTATCATATCTTTCATTTCCGGAACCTCTTATGTTTCCTCTGAACTCTTTTGTTAATAGAGCTAAAGATTTAGCTAGTGACGCAAGAGTTATTTCCTTTTCTGCTTGCTCTTCTTATTCACTGTCAATTATCACCATCTTCTTCTTCTCCTTCTTCTTCTCCTCTGTGGCTTTATCATTTCTTGGTCTCTGTGCATCCTCTTTAGTTTTACTAACCAATGCATATGGTGCAATGGTTAGTGTTTTAGCCTGTGCTATCTAAGGTTCTTGTGCGGCTAATGTTCCGTAAAGATCAGAGAGAGTCCAGGTGTCTAGATCCTGATTTGTCTGTAGGGACATAGACAGCTGGAGCCATTCTTCATTTAGACTTTTTAAAAACATGACATTGTTTGCTTCAGAAGTTCTGTCAATGCCTGATTTTCTGCACTTGTTGATTAGAGAGTTGAATCTGTCGTATGTTGTTTGCAGAGATTCTGTTGCAGATGCTCTGAATGCCTGATTTTCCTTCCAACTGTCTTTCCAGTTCTTTCCACAGATCATGCGCTGTTTCACATGAATCCAAGGATTGAAAGAGTTCGTTGGGTATTGCCATAATTAATGTCCTCTTGGTTTTCTGAGCAATTTCATCTTCTGCTTTATCTTCGGTTGACTACTCCCCTTTTGGCTTTGGTTTTTGATGTTCGGGGATTTCGGCAGATTCAGCAGTAGCAGGTACACGAGGTACTACTGTCATGGGAATAGGATGAGGATTGTACAGATATTTTACTTGATTTTTTTCAGTGCCCTCGAAAAAATGGACCATTCTGATTTTCCACTGAGGATACTCATCTCGAAGGAGAGTAGGAGGTTTAGTGAGAGAACCAGTAGTAAAGAAATTATTTGTATTTGTCATTTGAAGATTTTAGAAAGAATGTATGACTAAAGAGTTACTTCGATGAACTTGAAGATTTTCTGGGTTTAAGCAGTTTCCAGACACAATTTTAAATCTCAATAATATCTATCACGAATCTTGATAAGTGGATCACTTGATATTGAAAATCAAGGAAGGCTCTGATACCAATTGTTGGAACCCAGATACACTTAATCAAGATTAACAGATCTATTAGTTGGGTTTAGAGTTTGATGCGGAAGCGTATTAAACTAACAGATATGTTTGATAGATATTAGAACGCACATATATAAAGAAAACAGTAAAGAATGAAAAGGATTTGTTGAACAGTTACTGTTATTCAATATATGATAACAACACGAAGAACAGATTAAGAACTGTTGGTGTGTGTGAGAATATAACACTCAGATATTTGACAATAAAGCTTGAGAGTATTAGTGATTCCTTGTGTATTCGTCCGTTAGGAAGATCTCAACATGAGACTTCCTTTTATACTACTCTTAGAAGACTATGAAGTAGGTCACTGTTCCTTTTACGGCATGAATAGTAAACTGGATGGTGTGAACAGTGGACTGGATTGTGTGAGCAGTTGTTTGAGCCATGCGCATTTAATGGAGCAGATGTACTTTTGGTAAATGCATTAAATGGCGCAGACGTCTATTTTGTACCTTGCCCTATTGAGTCCACTTAGAGATTGACACGTGTTTTGACAGTACTTTTCCATGCAAGTTGATGAACGTATCCATTAATATATTCCAAGTCTTCATTGAGGACCACAGAGGCTCTGTAATGAATTACAGAGGTTCTGCGGTCTGGTCCTCTGTGGAGCAGTCTTCGCCGGATTCCGAGTCTTTGGTCTTCTTTGTGCGTATGACAGAGCTTCTGTAGGAAGCCTCTGCTGCTTCTGTAGCTTCTTGACCTTGATTTCTCGGTAATGTCGGCAGAGCCTCTGTAAGAGGCTTTCTTCACTTAACCTATTTTTCACTACTTCTAAATACTTCTATGATTAGGAAAATTGAAGCTAACAGAGGAGTTTGAGGATTTTAAAAGACAAACGGCCATACCTCTACCACCAATAGAGGCAAAACCTAAATCTGAAAATCCTACTTCTGAAAATGACACGAAATCGGATGATGCGCCGCCTAGGAAGAACATAAATGTACAAATTCCTTTCGTGTACGAAACGCTTAATGCATCGTATTTAAACAGCAAAATTCCTTATCTCCCCAATGACTATTTTGACATCTGCTCTCTTGCCAAAACGGTTGAGACTCCGCCTCCTGTTCCGGAAACCGCAGATGAAGACTCTAATGACCAAACAGAGTTGAAACGTTATGTTCCACCTCTGATTTTGGAAAACATTATTTTTAAACTGGAAGAGTCAATTGTGAGAGATAAGGTCAGTTATGAAACCGAAAGGATTGTACTTTTAGATTCTATTGAAAAGCTCAAACGGAATAAACCCGACACACTACCCGAATCTGAAAGAGAGTCATATCGAACCGAGATTGATAAGTTGACGTCTCAACTGGCTGTTTTGGCATCTGAAGCCTTAACGCTGAGAATGGCTAAGGGGAACTCTGTGGATACCCCAATGACGCCGGTCACTCCTGAAACAATCTCGTTTGATGATGCTCAGATCTTTTCAGATAGTTCGTCGTGCAAAGCCTTTATGGGAGTGTCTGATGACACCATCACTAAAGATTTGAGCGTTAAGGATAAAGGTAAGGCCATCGAACCCGATTTTGTTCAAAAGGATCTTTTGCCAATTTTTTATAATCCCTTTGCGAATGACTCCTCGTCTGACTCTGATGGCGACACTCCACCTGATTCTGCAAGAAGATTTTCTGAGTTTATGAATTCCACTCCTTGTCATGAAGATGATTTTTCTAAGATTGATGTTGCTCCTAAGCTTGCAAGTCACATTCAACTTCTTGAGAAAATGCCTTCACCGGTTAATTTTAAAAAGGGAGAATGTTCCAACTCCAAATATGTTTCTAAGACCAATTCTTCAAATTCAAAATCTAAAAGACGGTCAAAGAAACGCCCGAAAACCGGTAAGTCTCACAAAATACAATCTTATTACTCTAGTTCTACTGACTGTGAGCCTCATGATTCTTCAGATAATCATGTTTTTAGAAAAGTAAAAATGGCTTGGAGAAAGAAATCAACTACAGAAGAATGTAATGGAATCACGTTTCATGATTCCCCTGTAGTTGATACAAAGTCTTTTATTTCCAAGACTGGTTCACGTGCTCATGTTTACCCTATAGCTAAGCTGATCAGTTTAAACCGAGCAAAGGTCTGTTGCACGTATTGTGGAAAGAGTGACTTTGTACATCCAAGGTACGTCAATAACTGGTATGGTACTTATAGTATCCCAAATCCCCATTTTAAAGTCAAGACATCTAACCACCAAGGATCCATCAAAGCATGGATACCAAAATCTTTTTGATCTGTTTTTGCAAGGATTTCATGTGTGATAATATACAAAATTTTATTTTCACATGACTGCGTTCGAAGGTTGTGCCACATTTGAGGGGGAGCATCAGGTATTTGACATATACATGAATTTTTTGTGAATTCAAAGAACCGTGGCAATTCATCCTGAAAAACTTACTTGAGTTTGTTTTTCTCCGTTTTTAAATTCCAGAATTGCCACGTGTTATATTTTCTTTGATTTAGTTATTTCCATGTCTCACATATTTTGTTGACTTTTCGATGGAAATACACCCGCTTGAATTCTAATTTTGTTCTCATAGTACGTCCTTACTTACTAATGATTCAGTTCTTCTCTGGTAAATTAATTGTGACTTGTTCTTCACAATTAAACTTTCTGATCAATTGTTTCATTTGTTGCAAACACTGTGCTTACTGAGTCATCCTAGTCGCGCTTGACCTTGTTCTTTGATCTTCATTCACATTTTATAATGACTTCTGATCAACTCAGATCAGGACTCGTTCTTAAAAGATTGACTTCTAAACATGCCAATTTAGAACTCGTACTTCAATGTGTGCTTAATGTTTTATTGGTTCATTCAAAGAGTGTTAGGAATTACATCGTTTCTATGGTCTATCCAGAACCGGAAGGACCTACCCAAGAAACACATCGTTTTTAGATAACAGTGAGGGGTCTAGATGTATAGACGAGTTTGGAGTGAAAAAAAAATGGTGAGGATGTGACAGGACTTAAAAGACATATTGGTCCTTACCAAAACGAGTCAGTTAGCCGGGTGATAATGTCGATTTTCGACATTATTTTTTATCCTGAACTAGGTGGTTTACGCGTGTCTTCAAGTGAAATACGGGTTTTTGACGGGTTTTTGGTGAGAAAGTACAGGTTTAAGCATTTTATCCAGAAGAGCAGCAGATTCGAGTCCCGGAGCTGAAAACGAGAAAAACTGAAGAGATGAGAAACAGAAGCTGACGCCGGTCATGGCGCCAGCCAACCCGCGCCGCCATCCGCGCCAATGGTTTAAAACAGAAGTTGGCGCCGATCATGGCGCCAGCCCATCCGCGCCGGCGCTGGCCCCGACACCCAGTTGTTTAAAACTCTTTTCTTTAGTAGGGTTAGGACTTTTCGACACAAAGACGACGACGGCTGACCAGAAGGCGATTTTTGGAGGAGGAAAAGAGATTTTCGAGAAGGGGAATACGAGAGAAACTGATTGTGAAGGGAAATCAAAGACGACTGAGCACGTGAGATCAACGGGGATTCTTCTCAGGGAGTTATTTATCATTATCTCTATACCTTTCGAACCATGGATTCTTTGAAGTTTTTCTTTATCTTTCAGTATCTTTTACACACCCCCAACATGAGCTAAACTACATGTTGGGGGGTTGGATGATGCTTGGGTTTTCGATGTAGATTTAGAATGGTTTATGTTTTGATTCTAATTGATGGATGACGTTTGTGAACTTGTGCTTAATGCATTTAATAAATTGATCACTTGTTAAATGATTTCATCGTTCTTGAGTATGTTTGAGAGAAATCTTGAGATTTAGATCAGGTTCATTAGCCACCGGGAGAATTTAGATAGAAATATAAAAATTCCCTCGGTGTTGTGTTCTAAATCTGCCCATTTAGTCAAGATATTTGTGAGATCGAAAGATGAGCAAGTGTTCTTGAATAAATTCTCGCTGTAGCTTGAAAGAGTATAACGAGATTGGATTTTGCAAGTCACGAATCATGAGAATTAATCATAAATCACTTTGAATGATAGTTGAATATCCCATTCGGATTCCAACCCTTCAACTCTCCTCTTAATTTTACTAAACCAATCAGTCGTTCCAGCACTCTTGTGTGCGATAGTTAAATTAATATTTCAGAAACTCAACCAAATCAAATTTCCAATCGTTCAGTTAACATTCTTTACAGTCATTGCGGTACTTAACACCAAGTTCCTGTGGATTCGATACTCGTACTTACGTACATATTACTTGAGACGACACCGTACACTTGCGGTTAGTCAAGGAGGGTGTAAACCCGCCTATCAAGTTTTTGGCGCCGTTGCCGGGGAACTTGTTTTGTGTTGATATCACTACCAGCTGTAGGGATTATTACATTGAGCACTTTTAATTTTTGTTTTATTTTATTTTTGCAATTTTTTTTTATGTTATTTCATTTTTCGTATGCAAGATTTTGACCTAAGTTCTTGTTACTTCATAGCTGCAAGATCTGATTGGTGACTTACTTTCTGCTGCAGATTGCTTCTAGTTTATGCTAAGAAGGAGTTCCTCTGGTGAACTCGAACCGTTTGATCCTGAAATCGAAAGGACTGCAAGGAGATTAAGGAGGCAAGCCAGACTCAGAAGTCAGCAAGAAATGGAGGGTCTAGACAACGACAACATTAATGATGGGGAAGATTGGGGAGAAGGGTTCGCCATGGGTAATGGGGAACAAATTCCAAACGTGAATGCAAACAACCCCAACAACCAGAACCATAATGTCAATCCCGGTCTCAACAACGTTCACAACAACAATGTTAACAATAACAACATTAACAACAATGGTGTTAACAACAATGTGAATCATCCGCCACCACCACGACAGAGAGTGCCTATGCGGAATTTTGCTAATCCAAACATGGGGGCCGTCCAGAGAGGGTCGTATGTTCCTCCAATTGCAGCTGTTAGATCTGAAGTTTTGTCAATAAACCAAGTGTTGAAGTTCTGATAAGAAGACTTAGATGTTCTGAGTAGAGGAGTCAGAGATCTGAGAAGAAGAGTCAGAGTTTTGAGAGAAAGAGTCAGAAGCTCTGAGAAGCGTTATCAGAAGAATGTTCAGAAGTTCTGAACTACTTGTTCAGAACTTATGACTACATACTTTACTTAGTATTTAGTAAACTAATTAGGACACGTGTTATGTTCTTATTAGTCTTTCTTATTTGTACTGTAGCTTTAACATGTCCGTTGCAGTATAAATAGTAGTTAGCTCTACGTTGCTAACTGGTTGATTTTCCCGTATATCTTTGTATTCATTCTTTGTAATCTTTAAGATTCTCTCTCTCTTAGATTTGTAATTCTATTCATCATTGAATACAATTGGGCTTGATCATACAACTTCTCAATTACTGCTTTCTATATTGATTGTAAGATTAGATCCTGTACTTTCAATTGGTATCAGAGCTAATCAACAAACAAATTCATTCAAGATTGTGATTGCGAAGATCGATTGATCAATTTCTTGAAGATTTCTTGATTCATTCAAAAATCGATTCCGCTGCTAGGGCTAGTTCTTGAATTCTTGGCAATTCTTGAATTACCTGTTACATTTCGATCAAGAAACTCGAATTTGTCTTTCTGTTGAATTTTCTTACAATCATGTCTTCTAAAGAATATCTAGCCATGGGATCTGAAACCAAACCGCCTGTACTACACTTTTGATGAAGATGATCATATCAACTTTCCACAGATGCAAAGCTATATGGCAAAAATGAGGAATGAGGATGATTCTGATTATGAAGATGCTGATTCTGGGTCATCTGCTGAGGTACATTCTTCACTTGAAATAGAGTTAATGACACAGATTGGTGAAATGAAAACTGAATTTGCCAATCTAAGAAAACAGATAAAAGGAGAAAGAAATTTGGTTAACAAATTCAGAATTGAAAAAGAAGTAATAAAAGAACAATATGAAGAATCTGAGGCTCAGAAACAGAAAGTTAAAAATGAAAATTCTGAATTGTTGAAAAAGCTTTCTGAACTAAAAGTTGAGTTTTCAAAAATAAAGGATGAAAAAGGTGATTTACAAATAAAATTTGATATGTTATTTGAAGAAAGAAAGAATTTATACACCAAAATCAAAGAATTGGAAGATCTGAATTTGAAAAGGGGTCAGACTCAGCAAACATTAAATCTTTTATTAAGCAATGTAAAAGATACAAGATTTTACAATCCAAAGAAGGGATTGGGATTGGAAGAAAATGTCATTTAAAAAAAAGCTCCAATCAACTTGTATGAAAAACTTCAAGTTTCTAAGCCAAAAATCCCAGAAATTGTTGAAGTTTTCATAAGACCTGCTAGTTCTTTAACAAGTTCTGACAATTTGCAAAGACCAAACTCTAAAAAGTCAGATGAGAAAAGTTCTGAGTCTAAAACAGAAAAGTCAGTTGGTTCAGAAGAAAAGGTTAAGAAAGAAGTTTCTAAACCAACAGATGAGAAGCCAAAATACAATGATATTAAATTCAAGTATGATTCTTTAAATGTCAGCTACAAAAATAAACAACCAAGTTTTTCATATCATGACATTGAGAGCATATTTGACACAAGTAAAAATTCTGAAACAGTCAATCAGAAGTCTGAAACTTCTAGTCAGGATTCTGAACTTTGTAGTCAGAACTCTGAGTCTAAAGATCAGACATCTGAGTCTGTAAATCAGAACTCTGACTTAGGTAGTCAGAAGTCTGATTCAACTGGATTTTCTGAAACAAAATCAGATGAAGGTTTCAACTTGAAAAGAGATTTAATCTTGTGAGTCAAGAACTTGAGGACTTAAGGAAAGCTTATGATGAACTTGAAAATGATTTCTGTGAGGTGGATATTAAACTTGAAGAAGCTTTGAAAGAAAATAATATTTTTATTCAGAAAATAACAGAGCTTGAAAAACTGAAGACTGAGTATGATCTTTTTAAAATTAATGCTCCAAGAGAAAATGATAAATTCTTTAATGAATCAAGTACATATGAAAAGGTGAATCATCTAATTCTTCTAACAAAAAGGACTTGAATTTTTCAGAAAAAGAAGAAAGCAAAAGGAAAGATGATCTTGCAAAGTTGAATGATCTGAAAAGGGATCTTGAGAAGCTTAGAATGAAATCTACTTTTGAACTCAAAGCTAGAAATTCTTGTAATAAGGGCAATTGTACTCTGAACAGTATCAATAAAAATGAAATGATCTATGTTTCAGATTTATTGTCACTTGCAAAGAAAAATCTTGTTTGTGTTAGATGTAAAAATGATTCATTCCAATATTCTCATAAATGTCAAGTCAAAATAACTTCTGTTTCATACATAAGAAAAGATATTCAGAATTCAGAAAAGAAAACTGTTTCTGTTCATCAGAATACAGAAAAGAAGAAATTTTTTGTTCCTCAGACTGAGAAGAAAGAAAAGATAAAAGAAAAGAAAGTTGAAAACGTTGCAAAATCAAAAGATACAACATTCAAAAAGAAAGTGAATAAGTTTGTAAGCAGAAAATGTTCTGACTTCATAAAAGTTCAAGGAAAGTGGTGTTTGAAGAAAGATTTTGAGTGGAAAGTAAAAGGTACTAATGATAAATCCAATGACAAAACTAACAAAGATGGACCCATTCCAAAATGGGTACCTAAAACTAACTGATCCTTTTGCAGGGCTGTCATGTGTGGTTTTTAGATTCAGGAGCTTCAAGACACATGACAGATCAAAAGTCTTTTCTAACAAACTTCACAGAAAAGGCTGGAGGAGCAGTAAACTTTGGAAATAGTAGCAAAGGACAAGTCAAAGGTTATGGGGATTTAACTAAAGGGGATCTGACTATTCAAAGGGTTTTCTATGTTGAAGGATTACAGCATAATCTTTTCAGCATAAGTCAGTTTTTAGACAGTTTTTGTCAAATCAAGTTTCAAATAACAGGTTGCATGATTTTAACTGAAAATGATGTTAAAGTCTTCTGGGCCAAAAGACATATATACTTATTTGTAGTTAATTTTTCAAAATTGAAAACATTAAATATAGTTTGTCTTTTATCAAAATCAACTGCAAATGAATGTTGGCTTTGGCACAGAAGATGTTCTCATCTAAATTTCAAAGATATTAATAATCTCGTTGCAAAACATCTGGTTAAAGGCTTACCAAAGCTTAAATTTGAAAAAGAATCATTATGCTCAGCTTGTGAAATGGGCAAGATGAAAAAGAGTTCTCACAAATTAAAAATGGACTCATCTTGCAAAGCACCATTAGAAATGATTCATACTGATCTTTGTGGTCCAATTTCAGTTCAATCTATGGGAGGAAAGAAATATATGCTTGTGATTGTTGATAAATTCTCCAGATACACATGGGTTGAGTTCCTAAGAGCTAAGTCAGAAGCTGCTACTACATTGATAAATTTTATCAAAAGGATTCAAGTTCTCTTACAACTTCCAGTTCAGAAAATCAGAAGTGATAATGGAACAGAGTTCAGAAATGAGACTCTTCAGAATTTTTTAGAAAGTTCTGGGATTTCTCACAATTTTTCTGCTGTCAGAACTCCTCAACAAAATGGTGTTGTTGAAAGGAAAAATAGAACTCTAGTTGAAGCTGCGAGAACAATGCTGGCTTATGCAAATCTTCCTACTTTCCTATAGGCTGAAGCAATTGCAACTGCTTGTTTTACACAGAATAGAACTTTAATTAATAAGAGATTAAATAAGACTGCTTATGAACTGATAAATAAAAGAAAACCATTAATCAAATTCTTTCATGTTTTTGGTTGCATGTGCTATGTTCTTAGAGACAGAGAAAATCTTGCCAAATACGATAAAAAGGCAGATGAAGGATACTTTGTGGGTTATTCTTTAAGTTCCAAAGCATTCAGAATCTACAATAGAAGAACCAAGAGGATGATGGAGAGCATAAATGTAACTTTTGATGAAGCCAGAAATAGGACTTCTGAACAAGACAGTTCAGAACTCATGCTGAACAAGACAAAAATGACTTCTGATACAAATTCTAATCCTATTTGTTCAGAACTCAATTTACTGTTTAAGGATGGTTTTAGTGAACTAATTTCTGATTCTTATGCAGAATATGAAAATCCGAAGATGGTCAAAGAGATGAAAAGTAAGACTCCAGAAATAGTTCAATCAACTGTAATTTCTGACAAAGGTCCATCAGAGGAATGTCCAAATCTAATAAATACAAGTGGTGAAAATTCTGAACCTTGTAATCAGAATTCTGATTCTTGTACTCAGAACTCTGAACAAGTCACTCAGAATTCTGACTCCATTGATCAGAACCCAAACTTGGATGTAACTCTTACTCATACATCAGAATAAGGGGACAGTTCAGAATTACAAGCAATCATTGATGAGAATGATGCAAACAACAATTATTCAGAGATTGATGTACTCCCTAGTGCAAATAAATGGACTAAAAATCATCCTATTCATCAAGTAATAGGTGATCCATCAGCAGGAGTAAAAACCAGATCAGCTACAGCAAATGAAGCAATGTTTGCTGGTTTCTTGAGTGTGATTGAACCAAAGAAAGCTAATGAAGCCCTAGAGGATCCAGACTGGATTTCCGCAATGCAAGAGGAATTGCTTCAATTTGAAAGAAATAAAGTTTGGAGACTCATTCCAAAGCCTGAAGGTAAATCTATTATTGGAACTAAATGGGTGTTCAGAAACAAAAAGGATGAAACAGGTGTTGTCATCAGAAACAAGGCAAGATTGGTTGCTAAGGGATACTGTCAACAAGAGGGAATTGATTATGATGAGACATTTGCACCAGTGGCACGAATAGAGGCAATCAGAATATTTTTGGCCTATGCTGCACATAAAAACTTCAAGGTGTATCAAATGGATGTCAAATCAGCCTTTCTAAATGGCAAACTTAATGAAGAGGTGTATGTTCATCAACCTGAAGGTTTTGTTGATCCAGAATTCCCTGATCATGTTTATATTTTAGACAATGCTTTATATGGTCTAAAACAAGCACCACGAGCCTGGTATGACACTCTTACCAAACACTTATTAGGTTCAGGGTTCAAGAAAGGTAAGATTGACACAGCTTTGTTTTTAAAGAAATAGGGTGATGATTTAATTCTGATTCAGATTTATGTTGATGACATAATATTTGGTTCTACCAGTCCAGAATTATGTGATAATTTTTCAAAAATCATGTCATCTGAATTTGAAATGAGCATGATGGGTGAGCTGAATTTTTTCCTTGGTCTTCAAGTCAAACAATTACCAAAAGGTATTTTTATAAATCAAGGAAAATATGTCAGAGACATTCTGAAAAAGTTCAAAATGTCTGATTGTGCTTCTATGAGAACACCTATGGCAACTAACATAAAGTTAGATGCTGATCTCAAAGGTGTTTCAGCAGATATCAAACTCTATAGAGGCATGATTGGATCATTACTGTATTTGACTGCAAGTAGACCAGATATCATGTTTTCTACCTGTTTCTGTGCTAGATTTCAATCTAACCCAAAAGAATCACATATGTTGGCTGTCAAAAGGATTTTAAGATATCTCAAAGGAACACCTGATCTAGGTTTATGGTATCCAAAAGAAACTGACTTCAAATTGACTGCTTTCACTGATGCTGATCATGCAGGAAGTAGGTTGGACAGAAAGAGTACATCTGGTGCTTGTCACTTTTTGGGAGATAAAATAGTGAGTTGGGCATCAAAGAAGCAGAATTGTGTGTCCACTTCAACTGCTGAAGCAGAGTATGTTGCTGCTGCTGCTTCATGCTCTCAAACATTATGGATGAGAACACAACTCATGGACTATGGATATCAGCTTAACAAGATTCCCATCTATTGTGACTCAGAAAGTGCAATTGCCATTACTCAGAACCCTGTTCAACATTCGAAGACTAAGCATATAGATGTGATGTATCATTTTATAAAGGACTATGTGGAAAAAGGAACTATAGAGATGTACTTTGTGCATACAAAGTATCAATTGGCTGACTTGTTCACAAAGCCTCTTGATCACAAAAGGTTTTCTTTTCTCATATGTAAAATAGGAATGCTTAATCTGCATAATTGAAAATATTTGTTTTTCTTAAAAATACTAAATTTTTCTAAGTAAAATTGTCTGAGTAGTGTACTCAGAATTCTGAGTCTTAAGATTCAGAACTTCTGAGTACTAAGATCAGAACTTCTGAGTCTTGAGTTCAGAACTTCTGAGTCTTAAGGTCAGAAATTCTGAGTCAATACTTCAGCAATCTAACTTTCAAAAATTTATTTTTAAGAAATACAAATACTTCAACTGTGTGGATTATGCTTCTTCTATTATCTTTTTATCTCATCTTTATGTATCATTAATAGTCAAATGCATGCTCAAGTCAAGGGGGAGCATCAAAATTCTTTTGGAAATCACTTTGTGATGCTTAAAAGATTTGTTTTCATTTTTTTACCTCTGATAATTCTAAGAAGAACAAGCTTTTAATGATAAATTTTTTTGTTATTCAAACTATATCTGAATTAAAAATTTTCATATTCAGATATAAGATTTTAAATGATTTTTTAAATCATCATAATATGAACAGAATTTCGATGATAAAAAGTGCTTCTATCTGTTCAAACCTCTTCTGAATAATCAAAATGTTTTATATTTGTCAGAAGTTGATTTTAAATGACATTTTGGTTACAAGGCAAAATTCTTCTGAGTAGAACAATCAGATATCTGATAAAGAAAAGTCAAAACATCTGAGCGTGTTATTCAGATCTTTGACTTGAGTCAAAATTCTATCCACTAACACGTGTCAGCTTCATATTTGTTTGATTATGCCACGCATTTCATTTAAATCCTCTGTGGCATTTCAAATGTGTTGACTCCGTTATAACATTGATTTCGCTTTTCCGTTAAACCTTTCAACTTCGCGGATTTTAAATAGGTCTTAAAATCCCTATTTCAAATCTTTTCAAATTCCAGAGCGAAAAGTGAGATACGAATCAAATCCAGAGTTCTTTGAGTTTGTTTTCTTCTTAAATCATGTCTGGAATACGAAGGAGTGGTCCAATTTCGCTACATTCTACAAAATCGATAATGGATTCATCTGATTCGGATAATGATGAAGTACAGAATAGAGATGTAGAGGAAGGGGCAATAAGAAATGATGGAGAAGATGAACAAATGGATGAATCTGAAGGAAATGCGGATGAGGTAAACGTTAATATTGAACATGAACAGAGTGCTGCAGGTTCTATTATGTCAGATAGAACTATTTTAGTGGAAAGAGTTGTTCCTGAGAGTGAATGGCTGAAATTATCTGAAAATAACTGTGTTATATTATTTGAGGAAAGCCGTTTTAAGCCTGAACACAGAATTATCATGGAGTTATTCAAACACCATCCGTACAGAAAATGGTTTACACGAAGTAAAAATGTGCATGTTCAGTACATACAACAATGGTGGAAACATCTTAGGTTAGAAGATAATAGGTTTGTGTCTGAAATTGGAGGAGTGACATTTGCCTTATCTATCTCTGCACTAAGAGAAATGCTGAATCTAGCAGAGAAAGATGATGTACAAAGAAGGACAGATTTTGAAGACTCACCCCTAACAGAGGAATTAATAGCAG
Source organism: Saussurea involucrata (assembly GCA_033807775.1). Taxonomy (NCBI): domain Eukaryota; kingdom Viridiplantae; phylum Streptophyta; class Magnoliopsida; order Asterales; family Asteraceae; genus Saussurea; species Saussurea involucrata. Next base: position 85,461,307 of record CM066314.1, read on the forward strand.
AGTTTATGAAGTTGGGATACAATGAAGGATTGAGAACTCTCAGTTTGTTCAGAAGAAACAAATTACCACCTATTTGGGCTTGCTTCTTTCATGTGGTAAATAAATGTGTGTCAGGGAAGAATAGTTCTGCTGATCAAGGTTCTAAACAAATTCTTCAGATCTTTCAGGGTTTAGTGAAGAATAGGCATTATGACTATACTTTAATACTTTGGGAAGACATGAAGAATACATTTGAGAAGAATCAGAAAGCAATTCAGAAGAAAACAAAGGATGCTCCACTTACATACATTCCTTATATAAGGTACTGGCAAATTGTTATTTGGTATGCCATGCAGGAAAACAGAACAATCTCAAGAAGAACAAATGAAGAGCATGGTCCCACATTTTATTTGGGTAAGATGACCTCAGTAACAAGACTTGAAAATTATCCCAATAATAAACTGTTGCCAAAATCACTTAGGAATTATATTCCAAGGGAGAGTGAGATTTTAAAAGCTTATTGCACCTCTATGGGAATTGAATTACCTCAAATCCCTACCCAAGAGGACCAACCTGAGAAGAGAGGTGAGGGGTCTAGTCGAATTAGAGAGTGGGAGGATGTTCAGATGGGTGAACATTCTGAGAGACTTGAAAGAGAAAATTCTGAGAGCTTGGTTAGATTTGGTGAGGAAAAACAGAATGAGAGTGGTGAGGATGAGAGATTGTCAACAGAGGTTCAAACAGAAAGAGATGCCTCTGAACCAGCTAATCTTGACCAGGTAACCACAAATGCTATTGGTTCACATCTCTTGGTGTCCAATATTGAAACAAACACCATGGACCTAGTGGTGGATCTTGAACAACCCATCCATATCCACTCAGAAGCATTTCAACATGCTACTGTTTCACACAAATCCGGGGAACCATCCCAAACTCATTTGGAGGGAGGTGATAAATCCCAATCTATTTTTCAACACATTGAGTCTGAATATCACAGTCCTATTCACATTGAGCCTGTAATTCCTTCTGACACTTGCACAAATCAGGAATTTCGTATTCCTGAAACAACATTCATAGACATACCTAATGTTGGGTGTCGAGGATTGGATGGAAGTCCTGGTGAGGTGAACATTACAAAAGCCTCATTCAAACGTGCATCTGTTGTACAAGATGACTTTGTGTTATCTACAGGCCATGAGCCCTCTGGGCACATGAAAACTGGACCATCTGTTGGTTCAGGTTCACTGTTAGAAACTTCTGAATTTGAAAAGATTCAGAAACAAAACAAGGAGATGGGGGAAAAAGTAGAAAATTTGGAGAAGAAGGTGGAGGATTTGAATGATGAGATGTCAGATTTGAAAGTTGTGTTGGAGAAAAAGTTAATTTCTGTTGAAACCAAAGTAGATGATGTAAAGAAATCCTTGGATTCTCACAAAAAGGAGATCATGGATATAATGTCTGGTTTTCAAAAAGATATGTTAAAACAAATGCAAGGTATGCAGGAATCTATACTGAAAGCACTGAGTGTATCATTAGCTTCTACTTCAAAGCCTCTTGATCCTGTTCCTATTGCAGAAGCTGAACCTGAAATTATTTTTAATCAGAACTTGAAAAGAAAGTTTGATGATAATGAGCCTCATGATCATCAAAAGGGGGAGAAAAGACAGAGGTTAAGTTTTGATGATGACATTGGCATAGAAGATTTTGAGATAGCAGATATGCACTTAGCCAGTACAAAAAGTTCAGAAGATCAGACACATGAAATGTTAAAGGCAATAACTCAGATAGTTTAGATTGATAGTTCAGATACAGAGGAAATGGAGTTGGAAAGTACAGATGGTGGTGATTCAGATAAAACAGAGGAATTGAACTTAGACACAGAGATGGAAGGAAACTCAGATGAAACTGAAGCTATTGAGGAATCTGTATTAAGATCAGAAAAGACAGTGGAAAGTAAAGTGGTCAACATGTGTACAGATATTGTGGTGTATAACAAAGAAAATATGACGGATTCTGAATTAGAAGAAAGGAGGTTAAGTGAAGAGTTGATCAGAAGGATGCATAATAATTTAGTCAGAGCTTTGAATGTTCAAAAAGTTCAGCAAGGAATAAAAATGGTAAGACCTATTGATCTAATGGGAGAAGAAGACAGAACTGTGAATTATACTCAGGATTTTGAAGATGATTTTATATTTAACTTTTGTGATGAGTTAAATACAGAAGAAGAGTATGTGAAAGTGAAAGACTACTTTATGCCTTCTGAGTATGTATTCAGAAAACCAATTGAAATCCCAAAGATTAACTTGCAAAGACTAGAAGAACCTGTATGTGATTTCATCCTAGAGTTAAGTGATGTGCCATTAGCCAGACAATTTCATGATGATATTTTTCCTGAGGAAATATATGATAATCTGTACTACACAGAAGGAGAGTATGAGCTTTTGGAAAGTAATATTGATGGTTTTATGGATGACAGAGCTCAGATGGTCTACTCAGAAGCTTCTAACAGGTTCAGAGTTCCTGACTCAAAACTGCATATTCAGAAAAGAATTGAGAAAGTTCTGATGTTTCAACAAGAAGAATTCAATGGTTTAATGTTTGTTAGAATGGAAGTACTGAAAGAAAGAAATACAAAGGTTTCCATGTCTACTTTTGATTTTCATAGATTGACTCTTGATGATCAGATCTTTCTAGTCAAGTTATTTGCCAGCACTGAAGAAGCCTTGATGGAAATTGAATGCAGAAGACTTCTGGGTATCTATGTCAGAAATATACACTTGTATGACTTCCAATTAGCTATTGAAGAAAGAAAAGAGAAGTGTAATCTGAGTTCTACCACAAAGAAAACATAAATTGGTTTATATTTGAAGGGATTTGTGAATGAAGGAATGGAGACAGAAGGGTTCACATATACAGTTCACGAAAGGCTTGAAATGTTCAGATTAAAAGAGTTGGTGAAGTACAGTGATGCAACTCTGAACTGGTTATTGATTAAAATGGAAATAAGTGTGGAAACTGAAAGAGAGAGTTTAAAGAAGAGATGTATGAACTCTGTGAAGAGGAGGTTGGATCTTAGAAGAAAAATCAGAAACTGTAGTGAATGTTTGCTATCTGAGGTGAATCCCAAAAAGATTCTACATAATGATTTTGTGTTTCCTGCTGAGTATGAAGTGAATGAAATTCTGTCAGATGAAGTTGAAGAAGTCTAGAACACAACACCTCAGAATGTGCAGATAACTAGTTTTGATCAAGCTGAACAGTCTGAACCCAAAGAAGATGAAATATCCATTGATCTAAATGGATACTTTCTTGAATTTGATTTTCCTGAGTTCTTCAAACCAAAAGAAGTACAATTCTTGGATGTGTATTATGATAGACCTAAGGAGACTCAGATCTGGTTGGCTGAAAAATCAAGATGTCTTGGCAAAACAAAGCAACCTGTTTACGCAGATTTTCTAATCACTGGAATCAGAGAATTGAAGGTTAAGAAATTCAGAAAGATGGAGTACTTATCCTTTGAAGTTCTGAGAGAATATGGCAAGGTTTATTACTTTACTGATGCAGATTTTGAGAAACTATCAGTGGTTGACTTCTACAGATTACACAGCTTTCTATGCTTCAAAGAGTCAAGCAAAGACAGAAATGAAAGGAAGGCAAGAAGTGTGGTGATTGAGGCCATGTTCTGCATCTTAAGGTGGCACTGTTATACAGATTTCCAAATAGCTTTGTACTTACAAAAGCCATGTGTTTATCTGGCAAATCCCAACACAGATCATGAACAGAAAAAGGTGTTAAAGACTGGAAGTGTTCACAAATATCCAGATTTGGGAGTGTTTTTGAAAAACAAAAGTGGAAAAATCTTCTTCAGAGCAAAGGAAACTGCAAAATACTGTTCTGGAACTTTAAGAATCATAAAGCATAATTTGGAGAAAAAGATGCTGAAAGTGAAGGAAGCAAATATAATTCAAGAAGTAATCAATCAACAAGTTGAAATTATTCAAGAAATCATTGTCAAAATTGATAAGAGGCTTAATCTGAGAAATGTGCTACTTCAGAAAATCGTTCCTGCTCTGAAAGACCTGGATGATGCTAAATTCAAGTTTATTTGACAAAAAGGGGGAGATTGTTAGATCTGAAGTTTTGTCAATAAACCAAGTGTTGAAGTTCTTATAAGAAGACTCAGATGTTCTGAGTAGAGGAGTCAGAGATCTGAGAAGAAGAGTCAGAGTTCTGAGAGAAAGAGTCAGAAGCTCTGAGAAGCGTTATCAGAAGAATGTTCAGAAGTTCTAAACTACCTGTTCAAAACTTATGACTACATACTTTACTTAGTATTTAGTAAACTAATTAGGACACGTGTTATGTTCTTATTAGTCTTTCTTATTTGTACTGTAGCTTTAACATGTCCGTTGAAGTATAAATAGTAGTTAGCTCTACGTTGCTAACTGATTGATTTTCCCGTATATCTTTGTATTCATTCTTTGTAATCTTTGAGATTCTCTCTCTCTTAGATTTGTAATTCTATTCATCATTGAATACAATTGGGCTTGATCATACAACTTCTCAATTACTGCTTTCTATATTGATTGTAAGATTAGATCCTGTACTTTCAGCAGCAAACAATTTTGAAATCAAGACTGGCACCATCCAATTGGTGCAAGCAAATATGTTTGGAGGAGCAGCATCTGAAGACCCGCACAGCCATCTGAAAACTTTTGAAAAGATTTGCAACACTTTCAAGGTGAATGGGGTTGACCCAGGTTCGATCAAACTCCGACTCTTTCCGTTTTCATTGAGGGGTCGAGCAGCTGAATGGGAAGAGAGTCTACCAAACGGGCAGATTCGTACATGGAATGATATGGTGACGGCTTTCTTAAACAAATTCTTTCCACTGGGGCGAACAGCCCAACTGCTGTCAGATATCACCCATTTTGGTCAATGGGATAGCGAGTCCTTCTATGAGGCTTGGGAACGATACAAGGGTATGCTAAAGAAGTTCCCTCATCATGGTCTGCAAGAATGGATGGTCATCCAAACGTTCTATCAGGGATTGCATCCACATCATAAGAATGACCTCACTTCCGCTGCTGGTGGTGCACTAATGAATATGTCATATGAAGCTGCATACGAGTTGATTGAGAATCTTGCGGAACATAGTTATGCTACTCCTCGGTCATCCATTAGGAAGGTGGCAAGCGTGCAAGAAAGTGATGAAATGAAAGTTATTAAGGCACAATTGGCAGCTATCACAAATCAGCTGAAAGGGACAACAATTCAGCCAACTCTCCAAGGGGATATGGGCTGTCAAGAGTCATTTGGTTCACCTCAAGAGTTTCCTCCGCCAGAACAAGTGCAATTTCTTCAAAACCGCAATAACCGGCCAATGAACGACCCGTTCTCAAATACTTACAATGAGGGATGGAAACGGCATCCTAATTTCTCGTGGAGCCAGCCTCAAAATGCACAAAAAGAGCCCATGTTTCAGCAGCAACAAAATCAGTACGGTAATACTTCTAGCTCTTCTACTCAATCTTCTAATGTTTATCGTCCTCCAGGTTACAATCAAAGGAGGCAAGAAGAAGCACAAGGAGGGGAGAAAAAGTCCGGATTGGAAGAGATGCTAATGAAGTTTGTATCAAAGATGGACAATGCGGTTGGAGAGTTGACATCATCTGTTGGTACACTGTCAAGTTCAGTCGGAACGATAAGAGCTGCGACGGAACAGAACACCTCATCAATCCGAATTCTTGAGGGTCAAATGGGACAAATGGCAGAGGCGTTAGCTGTTCGGAGTCAAGGTACGTTTCCGAGTCAGCCCGGGAAGAAGAATAGAGAAGATTGTAAGGCAATCCAGCTGAGGAGCGGGAAAGATTTAGCCAAAGACCCACGTCTAGAGGCGAGAGAGGCAGAAAAAGAAATCAACGATCATGCGACGGAAGAATCAGACGAAGAGAAAGTGGATGGGGAGATGGAAATGGAAGATAAGAACGCTTCCAACGCTGAGATACCAAAATCTGCACCAAAGGCAACCATACCACCGGGGGCACCGAAAATCCCATATCCGAACTGGTTGAAAGCGCAAAGGGAGGAGGTTCAGTTTTCTAAATTTTTAGAAGTGTTTAAAAAATTACACATTAATATCCCTTTTGCAGAAGCATTAGCGCAGATGCCGTCTTACGTGAAGTTCTTAAAGGATATCCTCTCTAACAAGAGAAAAATTGAGGAACACGCAACTGTGGCACTCACTGAAGAGTGCAGTGCAATAATCCAGCACAAACTTCCACAGAAATTGACAGATCCAGGGAGTTTTACGATTCCTGTTCATATAGGAGGTGCCGATTTTGGTAAGGCACTTTGTGATTTAGGTGCAAGTATTAACTTGATGCCTTTGTCCATTTTCAGGAGGCTTGGATTGGGAGAGGTGCAACCTACAAACGTGACACTCCAACTGGCGGATAGATCCATCAAATATCCGTACGGAGTCATTGAAGACGTTTTGGTGAAGGTAGACAAATTCTACTTTCCAGTAGATTTTGTGATTCTAGATATGGATGAAGACAAGGAGATTCCTCTCATTTTGGGCCGACCATTTCTGGCCACCGGAGGGGCATTAATTGATGTACAAGGCGGAAAATTATCTCTTAATGTTGGCAAGGAAAGAGTTGTGTTCAATGTCTTTCCAACAGCACGAGCCGGGGTAGAGAGAGGTGCTTGTTATCGGGTTGAAGTGATAAATGAAGCTGTTGAGGAGACTTCCCGATTTAATTATAGCAATGATCCACTTGGGAATGCCTTAACCGGAATATGCACCGATAGCGGGAACGAAAGTGTGAAGCAACTGAATGTCTTATCCGAGTATCGAGGCCCGAAAAGATCAACGAAAGAAGACTTGGGTGAGCCAATTGCTAAATCACAGCCATCATCAAAAGTGCCACCCAAGTTAGAGCTTAAACAGTTGCCGGCACATCTAGAGTATGCCTTTTTAGGCGACAATTCAACACTACCGGTAATCATCGCTGCACACCTCACTCCGGTAGAAAAAGAAAAGTTGATCCGAGTTTTGAGGGCTCACCAATCTGCCATCGGGTGGACCATAGCAGATTTGAAGGGGTTGAGTCCAACTTTTTGTATGCACAGAATTAATCTGGAAGAAGAGCACAAGCCTAGTGTTCAGCACCAACGTCGGTTGAATCCGAACATGAAGGAAGTAGTCCGGAAGGAAGTGTTAAAACTTCTAGATGCTGGAATCATTTATGCTGTGGCCGACAGTCCGTGGGTAAGTCCGGTACAAGTTGTACCCAAGAAAGGAGGAATTACAGTCGTGAAAAACAACAACAACGAACTTATTCCATCACGAACAGTGACCGGGTGGCGTGTGTGTATCGATTATAGGAAGTTGAATGAAGCCACCAAGAAAGACCATTTCCCACTTCCATTTATCGATCAGATGTTAGAGCGACTTTCAGGCCATGCCTATTATTGTTTTCTTGACGGGTATTCGGGATACAATCAAATCCCAATTGCACCAGAAGATCAGGACAAGATGACTTTTACTTGTCCATATGGCACGTTCGCATATCGGAGAATGCCCTTCGGCTTATGTAACGCACCGGGTACGTTTCAGCGGTGCATGATGGCGATTTTCTCCGACATGGTGGAAAAAACAATTGAGATCTTTATGGATGACTTCTCAGTGTTTGGGGATTCATTCGACGCGTGTCTCAACCACTTAGAAGCTGTTTTGAAGCAGTGTCAAGAAACGAGCCTAGTACTCAACTGGGAGAAGTGCCATTTCATGGTAACAGAAGGCATCGTACTTGGACACAAGATTTCACGGGAAGGCATAGAGGTGGACAAAGCGAAAGTAGCCATGATAGAGAATCTGCCATATCCAACAACAGTGAAGGGAGTGAGAAGCTTCCTGGGACACGCAGGGTTTTACCGGCGTTTCATCAAGGACTTCTCCAAGATTGCTAAACCTTTAAGCTCTTTACTTTTGAAGGATGTTAATTTTAATTTTACTAATGAATGTATTGTTGCGTTTGACAGGTTGAAACAGGAACTCATTTCAGCCCCTATCTTGACTGCACCCGATTGGAGTCTTCCGTTCGAGTTGATGTGTGACGCGAGCGACATTGCCGTTGGAGCTGTCTTGGGTCAACGAAAGGAGAAGAATTTGCATGTGATCTATTATGCCAGCAAAACGTTAGACGAGGCACAGATCAACTATGCAACCACCGAGAAAGAGTTATTGGCGGTAGTGTACGCTTGTGAGAAGTTTCGATCATACTTGGTTGGATCCAAGATTATTATCTATACTGATCACTCGGCGTTGAAATACCTAATGGCAAAGAAAGACGCGAAGCCGAGGTTAATTCGATGGGTACTGCTGTTGCAAGAGTTCGACATTGAGATCCGGGACAAGAAAGGGTCAGAGAATTTAGTGGCCGATCATTTATCTAGAATTGGAGAGGAGTCGTCAGAAACAACCGAAACTATCCCTATAAATGATTCTTTTCCAGATGAGCAGTTATATTCCATTAAGTCTTCTGTTGACCCTTGGTATGCTGACTTAGTTAATTTTCTTGCAGGTGATGTGAAACCTTTTGGACTGAACTCACATCAACGAAAGAGGTTCTACGCTGAAGCCAAACGGTACTATTGGGATGAACCGTTCTTGTACAAAAGATGTGGAGACGGGATGATCAGACGCTGTGTACCCGATGAAGACAAAGAGAGTATCCTCACATTCTGCCATACTTTGGAATGTGGAGGTCATTTTAGTGCTGATCGAACAGTTGCAAAAATGCTACAGTCGGGATTTTTCTGGCCGACAATGTTCAAGGATACTCGCCAGTTCATTTCCCGATGTGATAGATGCCAGCGAGTGGGAAATATTTCAAAGAAGGATGAGATGCCGATGCAGGTATTCATGGAGGTAGAACTATTCGACGTATGGGGCATTGACTTCATGGGGCCTTTTCCCCCTCATTCCGAAATGAATACATACTAGTCGCGGTTGACTATGTATCAAAGTGGGTAGAGGCAATTGCAACACCGACCAATGATTCGAAGGTGGTTATTCAATTTCTCAAGAAATACATCTTCTCAAGGTTCGGGGTCCCAAGGGCATTAGTTAGCGACGGGGGAAGTCATTTATGTAATAAGTATCTCGACATGCTACTCAGGAAGTATGGAGTAAAACACCGAGTTACTACCCCCTATCATCCGCAAGCAAATGGATTAGCGGAAGTATCGAACCGTGAGTTGAAAAGCATCTTGGAAAAGATGGTGAATTCATCACGAAAAGACTGGTCAACAAAGCTAGACGACGCATTATGGGCATATCGTACGGCTTTCAAGACACCAATTGGGACTACACCATATCGATTGGTGTTTGGGAAGTCGTGCCACTTACCAGTCGAGCTGGAACATAGAGCATATTGGGCAGTGAAGCAGTTGAACATGGAGCTAGACGCGGCAGGTAAGAAAAGGTTTTTGGAGCTGAATCAGTTAGAAGAAATCCGTTTAGACGCATATGAGAGCGCCTCCACCTACAAGGAACGGACGAAGAAGTTCCACGACCACCGGATTCGAGAAAAGGTATTAGTTCCTGGTATGCAAGTTTTACTATTCAACTCTCGTTTGCGTCTATTTCTAGGTAAGCTGAAGACCAAGTGGTCAGGACCGTTCAAAGTGATCGAAGTATTTCCATATGGATCGGTGGAGCTAGAGGGGACGGATGGCCAAAGATTCAAGGTGAATGGTCAATGGGTGAAACCGTACCTGGGTGGCGACATCGAAAAAATCCCGAGAAGCTATATAGATGAGATCAAGGAGTGATTGCATGAGACGTCGTGCCCCGACATTAAATACGGCGCTGGGTGGGAGGCAACCCACCATAGGTTAGTTTCATTTTATGTTGGTGTGTTTTGTTTCATTTTTTTTTATGTTTTCGTGCGTTAATCCCTGAGAAGTAAGTCGTAAGGATCGAGCATCGTCAGAAGAATTGAGCAAAGAGTCAAGTAAGTGAAGAAAGCAAACAGTGGCTGGCGCCAGTGTTGGCGCCGATCCACTGGCGCCAGCATCGGCGCGGAAGGAAATAGGGCGAATCAAACAGAGACTGGCGCGGGTCTTCGAGCCGGCCCATCAGCATCAGCACCCGCGCGGGAAAAAGAAAGGCCTCATCCAGAGGCTGGCGCGGATGACCGCGCGGCCCAATCGGCCCCGACATCCGCGCGGGTCTGCTGACAGGTATAAAATCCCCTTTTCGTTTTTTTTTGTCAGCCAATTCTCCACAACCCTAAGTTCTCCTGCGCCGTTTCCTCTCTAAAACCTCTGCTTTAGTCGATTTCGGCCTCCAAAGTTCAAGGATCCTTCAATCTTTTCTACTTTCCTCTTCCTCAAGACATCAAGGTACACTCTCTAACCCTTAATTTCACTTTGTTGAGAATGTTTGGTTCAAAATCGAAGGTATGATATTTCTCCATTGTTGTTCTTCATCTTCAAATGGGTATACATGAGAACTTGTTGCTATGACTAGTCCATAGTTGTTTATCACTTAGGGCTTAATTGGTGTTAGGATTCATGCTAGTCAGTTGGGTTCACCACTTGTTGATGATTTTGTGCTTGTTAAGAGCTGGTTTAATCCTATTTGTTGAGTATGAAAGGTTGTGATGGGAGAGATGAACATCCATGAATGCTACTGTTTGATGCTTATACTTTATGAATGGTGAGAAACTGTGCTTATTGACTGTGCTTAATGATTAAGCTGCAGAAATTTTATGAGTCTCCATGTGCTAGGGCAGAATTTTGGGTGACATTTTGTGAATGTGTGTGGGTATATGCTTAATTAGATATAGGAGACAACACAAACACTTAGGTTTGGGGTGTCCACTTTTAATTTCTTTCCCACACAGCACCCCATTGCAAACCTTGGTCCTACCAAGGTTTGGGGTATGGTTCTTGTACTTAATTTGAAAATATGAGTTATGTAACAAACCTAGTCTTGGACTAGGTTTGGGGTGGACCTACCATGTTTGTAGTACTAATTAACTCAACTTCTTTTTGCAGAACCATGGTGCGTACAAGACCCGATACTCCCGGCAGGTACTTCAACTACTATCAGCTGTCTGCGGCGGAACGAGCGGCCTTAGCACGGGCACCTAACCGGAACTTCAACGAGCGTCTCGCAAATTTTGCGGAAAGGACGATTCATCCTGAGAGAGGGATGAATATAGATGACATGCCGAACCCAAGGGTACGAGAGATAGCGATACAGAGGGGGTGGACCAATTACGTGAGGGCACCCGAGCCATTCGACCCTCAACTCGTGATAGAGTTTTATGCAGCTATAGTGCCACCTGCCTTTGGGGAGCATCACACGGTCATTGTTCGGGGGGTAATGGTGCGAATCACGTTCGATGACATTTGTCGTCATTATCAGGTTCCCCGGTACAAAGACCTAGACGCAACCTTCGGCATACCACCCATCCCGGGTGTGGGGCAAGGAGAGACCCATAGTCCTGTCATCGCAGCAGCACTGCGACGAAGTGGCCGCGAGGAATGGGTAGTCAAAAGAGATGAGATTAAGAAAAGTGATCTCCTTCCCGAGATCGGCGTGTGAATGCGATTCCTAAAGGGAAGCTTGGCCCCTTCCACTCATTACACAAACGCCGATCCTTATGTGGCCCGCATCTTATTTTGCATCCAACACAACATGCCACTGGATGTCGGGCATATCATCGTTTTGCATATGATAGACGCTGCTGCTGCACGGAACACAGGTATTCTTCCATTCCCCTGCCTTATCACTAAACTATGCAGGGATGCGGGTATAGCAATCGGAGCCACATTACCCCCTCAAGAGCCATTTGATAGAAATACATACCGCGCCCAACTGGCAGCTGCCGAAAAACTAGACATGCAACTTGCGGCAGCAGACGAGGAAATGGAGATACCGAGCGATGTAGATGCTGTGGACGCCGACGACGTCAATTATGATCCAGCTGCGGATGAAGGGGATCAGCCGGAGTTCCACCAACCCGCCGGTGGCTACCAACGGATTCACGAGCGTTTGGGTGGGGTGGAAAGGGACCTACGGACAACAATTGGAATGATGCAAAGGGGGTTCCGGTATTTGGGTGTGCCGGATGAAGAGGAAGAGGCCCACGATGGCGCAGGACCATCAAACCAACCACCGGCACGAAGAGTGAGGAGACAACGGCCGGGTGGAGCTAGGCGCCGGAATCGTGAGGAATGAAGCTGGTTTGTTTTCCTGTCCCCTTTTTGACTTATTTTGCTCTGATTTTTTTTATTTGGGATGACTGTACATAATTTGCATAATTCCTTTTCGGATGACTGTAATTAATTTGCACACAATATTTTTGTATGCACATTGGGGACAATGTGTATGTTGGTTTGGGGTAGCGGTGAAGTCATGGTATCATCATGATGATCTTTATTATGTCTTAGGCAAGGAACGGTATTATGATTATTATGATTTGAATTTTTTTTTCCGATTCACCATTAGTAGTAAGTAGAACTCTGTTTTTTGAGGAATGAACTGAAGGGGATAATATAGCATCAAATGAGACCTGAATAGTGTATGCATTGGGGACATTAGTGGAGACCACCCAATAGTGAGGTATTGAGCCATTCAAGCGTCGATTCTGAGAGGAAATACATAAACTCGATACACATCTCACTAAATTTTTGTCGTGACTATAGTTGATCTCACTATAGATTTGCACCAACCAACAAAGACGGCCATAAGGATATCTAGTGTCATTAGAATCTTATCTGAGTATTAACCTTGAGAAATGATTTCAGGCAATGTGAGAAGAGAGTTTTATCTTACGCACCCTTCTTTTTGAGCGATCCCTAGCCAATTTTTGCAGCCAAACACTAATTTTGTCGATTCTGAACCCCCTATTAAACCCCTAACCTTATTAATAGCCTACCTTGGGCCAAACAAGTACCGGTTACGAGAGATGGGAGGGGACATTGCACGAAAAAGAAAAGGGGGGAAATAAAGAGACGTAAATCAGAAAGAAGTTCGGAAAGATCAATATGACCAAAAAGGGTCATGCAAAAAAGAAAAAAAAAAGAGAAAACAGTGAAAAAGAAATAAGGCCAATGGGCCAAACTCACTGACGAAAAATAGAATAATTTGGGAGCTCGATGGTGTGGAAGGAAATCAGGGTGACATACTAAATCAAGGGAACGGGAACCAGTTTTCGTACACCGGTGCTGTGAGGACTTTTGATCCTAATTACCTTTCATTTCTTACCCCATAGCCTAGCCCCATTGCAACCCTTGAAAAGACCTGATTGATCTTTTGGAAAGTATGAAGATAGATGAAAGTGACACTGTTAGTCTTAGTCTTGTTAGTTGGTTCCTTCCGAGATCATTTATTTGGACATTGGTGCGTTTTTCTTGTTACGTTGTTCATGCTATTAATTGAGTATTCTTGTGCATAACTTCCAATTGCATGACAACACGTGAGACAACTTAGGGTTCAAGTGAATTGAGAGTCCGACGAGGTAGGGTCGAGGCGAAATCCTCCCTTATCATGCATGACTTTAGGTGGAATGTGATGTAGTGTGGTCCCGATCAGTTCTATTCTCAACGAGTAAGAGTTTCGATCTTTGCAAACTAGGGTGCATCAGTAGAGGATTCTGATTAATATGATTAATCCCTTTTGTTGAATAAGATGTGTAAAGATCCTTAATGACACCACTGACTTCACATGTGTGCAAATTTTATCATAATCCTGGTTTTTAAATTGTCTATCGCTATTTTGCTTGAGGACAATCAACGCTCGGTTTGGGGTTGTTGATAATGTCGATTTTCGACATTATTTTTTATCCTGAACTAGGTGGTTTACGCGTGTCTTCAAGTGAAATACGGGTTTTTGACGGGTTTTTGGTGAGAAAGTACAGGTTTAAGCATTTTATCCAGAAGAGCAGCAGATTCGAGTCCCGGAGCTGAAAACGAGAAAAACTGAAGAGATGAGAAACAGAAGCCGGCGCCGGTCATGGCGCCAGCCAACCCGCGCCGCCATCCGCGCCAATGGTTTAAAACAGAAGTTGGCGCCGATCATGGCGCCAGCCCATCCGCGCCGGCGGTGGCTCCGACACCCAGTTGTTTAAAACTCTTTTCTTTAGTAGGGTTTGGACTTTTCGACACAAAGACGACGACGGCTGACCAGAAGACGATTTTTGGAGGAGGAAAAGAGATTTTCGAGAAGGGGAATACGAGAGAAACTGATTGTGAAGGGAAATCAAAGACGATTGAGCACGTGAGATTAACGGGGATTCTTCTCAGGGAGTTATTTATCATTATCTCTATACCTTTCGAACCATGGATTCTTTGAAGTTTTTCTTTATCTTTCAGTATCTTTTACACACCCCCAACATGAGCTAAACTACATGTTGGGGGGTTGGATGATGCTTGGGTTTTCGATGTAGATTTAGAATGGTTTATGTTTTGATTCTAATTGATGGATGACGTTTGTGAACTTGTGCTTAATGCATTTAATAAATTGATCACTTGTTAAATGATTTCATCGTTCTTGAGTATGTTTGAGAGAAATCTTGAGATTTAGATCAGGTTCATTAGCCACCGGGAGAATTTAGATAGAAATATAAAAATTCCCTCGGTGTTGTGTTCTAAATCTGCCCATTTAGTCAAGATATTTGTGAGATCGAAAGATGAGCAAGTGTTCTTGAATAAATTCTCGCTGTAGCTTGAAAGAGTATAACGAGATTGGATTTTGCAAGTCACGAACCATGAGAATTAATCATAAATCACTTTGAATGTTAGTTGAATATCCCATTCGGATTCCAACCCTTCAAATCTCCTCTTAATTTTACTAAACCAATCAGTCGTTCCAGCACTCTTGTGTGCGATAGTTAAATTAATATTTCAGAAACTCAACCAAATCAAATTTCCAATCGTTCAGTTAACATTCTTTACAGTCATTGCGGTACTTAACACCAAGTTCCTGTGGATTCGATACTCGTACTTACGTACATATTACTTGAGACGACACCGTACACTTGCGGTTAGTCAAGGAGGGTGTAAACCCGCCTATCACCGGGTAACCACACAATCTATTCATTCTCGTTCTTTGGAGATGAATATTGAAACAGACATGGACCCAGTGTCGACAACTCGTGTCACCCCACCTAGCCACTCAAGCATCTCACAAAAGATGTTTGTTTCATAAATGCACGGAGATTTAGCATATAATCTATCTATTCCTCACTCGGAGGTCTTAGATATTGAAAAAGGAAGACATCAGCTCCGGTCTCCGAACTTCATATTCTATTCACTGTGTCAATTGATTTTTAACTTGAGTCCCAAGTTAAATCAATTTTTGAGCCAAATCGATATAATTTATTTCTTTCACATATGCACGAGTCTTTGTGATTCCCATTGCATATCTTCGTGATATTTCCGGAACAGTTTGAGAGGTAATTTTCAATATTTTACGTCAGTGATAACTGGAAGTCCTATCAGAGATACCCCGATGCCAACTCTGAACATAGGCCACACAATTATTTTAATTGTTGTGATAACAGTTACTATTGGGTTTCTGTGTTAGATGATTACCCCATTTTGGTTACTTAACGTTTTATCTAGTACTTTTGCTACACATCAGTGTTGTCTTTGAAGTTACATGATGCTCAGGATGCACCTAATCATCATGAGGGGAGAACTGATACAAATTCAAAGACATAGATCATCATCATGAGGGGGAAAAACGTTATAAAAGTTCAAAGACCCAGACTATCAAGTTGAGGGGGAGTAAGCAAAAGTTGAGGGGGAGTAACTGTTATAGCCTGTGCTGAAAGTATTACAACGTGCATGGTTCTTCTATCCGTTTAACAAAGTGCTGATGTTTTCAAAGCTAATTCAACTCGTGGTTCAACTCGTGATACTAAGAAGACCAAGAGCATATTTCAAGGGGGAGCGTGAAAGATATGAAGACAAGCAACACTAAAGTGCTTCAAAGATTCAAGACGAAGAGAAGATCAAGATCGGAAGAGTTCATGTTCGTATTTTTTCTTTATATAACTTTAGGGGGATATTGTTAGGACTAAAAGTCCTATAAAATAGAAAGTGATATAAAGAAATAATTAGTGTTATTTATTTGTTTGTAAAGCCTCTCAAGATAATGGGCTTTATGGCTAATGGGCTTGGGCATGTCAAGCCCTTGGTATTTAATGTGTGTTTAGAGAAGTAGTGGTGAGATTAGCCGTGCGCTTAACAGAGTTTATAGATAGAGTTTGTTCATCATTATAATCTTGTAACTCTCTGCATTCAATCAATAAAGGATTAATCGCTTCAAATTCATTGTTACTTGATCAATCTGGGATCTACACAAAAGATGGTCGGCCATGCCAAAGATGCTTTTTTCAAAAGGCAATAATACATCACAAGAGGCCAAAATACTTTTCAAAAGATGCATTATAATAATGCAAAGCAAGTCGACATCCAACTGCCGGTTAAAGTATTCAATCAACGAAGAAAAACGGACAAATGCCGGTTACTTCTGATTACTCAAGGAATTCAAGTGCCTATATAAGAAGACACAATAATAGAAGAGAGGGCATCAGTTTTTCTACCAATTTTTTCTATAATCCATTTCTCATAAAATGTTATGTCTAAGAAATCCTCAGATTTTCAACTTCAAGATATTCAAAGTCTTTAGACTTTTAAATTTTCATTTCTCCTGATGTTTGCAAAGCTTGTCGTGAAGACAATTGTACAGTCAATTATTTAATCAAAGAAGGTATATTTTAATCATCATTCGTGTTATCGTATTTAATAATGGTTGCCTTATCTTGCAAAATTTTAGTCGTATTCATCATATAAAAATATTTATTCCAAATATTTCTCTAATTAGATTTCTTAATGAACTTACAAACTTTTTTATAGGAAACCATATAATAAATTTTAGAATAATTTATCGAGAATATTTAAGATATGGTTTCATATCCATATTGTTGACAGAAATTACCAAGTTCATCTTTACTATTAATTTTGTCCTTTTTTATTTTAGCTTTAAGTTTTAAATCTGAGCAGATAGCTAATCCTTCTCGATTAACATAACTGGTTATTTGACCATAAGTTAATTCTTTGTAAGGAACTTGATTATTATAATCTTCTCTTAATTTTTCTCTTATTCTTTCTGCAAAACGTTTTGGTAATCCTGCAATGAACCTTTTTTTCCAATAGGCTTCTCTATAGTCAGGTCTTAACATTACCTTTGATAAAAACATGTCTTTATACCATCTGTAATCTTGTAGTTTTCTACAAGTGAGATTTAAGAGTATTTCAGAACTTTTTTCTTGGAATAGGGATGGATCTCCTATATAGTTTTTTATAATGCTGAAGATAAGAGTATTGATTATGCCATCTTCTTGAGTTTGAATTTGTTGATTATTATCAGTTTTGACTATAGTTTTCTTTGAATTGAGGATTATACGTTTTTCTTCTGTAGTAACGTACATATCCCACCAGCCTTTTAAATTGCCAGTGAAACCAGAAATGATAATATTTGCAATTTATTTTTGATTATTGCCTTTAGTAAGATAGGCATTTGCGGCTATGTTGATTTCTGTAACTGTATTAATAATTTGGTGTTCAAAAAGTCCATCAATGTTCCATTCATAGACGGACATACCATCATATGCATTTCTAGTAGCGGCATATTCTCTGTCTTCAAATTGAAGATATGGGAAAGTTGGTCTATGATAATAGTTTCTTGTTTGAGGGCGACTAGTACTAGTAGAACTGCCTTTGAAGGTTAATTTATTAGCAAATTGTTCATAAATTTGGGTTATATCTTTAGACTCTGAATCAGAATCTGATTCTTGATTAAGTACATTAATATTTAGTTTGGCTAACTTTTGTTCTAATTCATTAACTAATTTTTTGTTGTAACCTAAATTGGCATTGGAATCAATTTGGTGTGGTATAAAAATTGGATTTTCATTATTTTCTTTATCCTTTTCTTTAGAAGAAGGAATCTCAACCTTTTGTTTATTATTACTTTGATTGTTTTCTAATCTATTTAGTTGTTGGCTCATAGTGTTAAAAATTTCATTTGAATAATTGTTTTGATATATAAGGGTTCTAAGGGTTTAATCTTTATCAACTTTTGGTATAACTAAAGGTGTTCCTATATATTTATCACTCACTCATATTTGGTTTTTGTATTGATTAATTTCAGTTTGAATTTCAGAAGGAGTAGGTTCGTAAACATAACATTGAGAATCATCAGATCCTTCTTGATAAATGGTTTGAGGAATTGATTATTGAAATCTACATTTTTGAATTTTAATGATTGAGATTTTTGAATAGTTTTTACACCACTTATTGATCCTGTTGATAATCTTGAAGAAACAGATCGGAGATTGTTGAAATTAATATCAACTGATCTGTCTTCTTGTTCAATGATATTGGATATGTGATTTGAATTATCTATGGGTTTTGGGATACTAATATCTTGAAGAATCCAAATACAAGATTGAGTAATTTCATTCCATTTAAGACGTTTGGGTGTTTGAATATTAATATGTTGAGGATTGGCTTCATATATTATTGTTTCATATCTAGGGCTTGATAACCTAGTTATTGGTTCAATGGTTGAAGTCATGGTTTTGTAACAAACTCTGTAGATTATGGCTACAGCTTTAGTGTCTTCTTTAAATTCTATGTTTTTTGTTTTGATAGTAAGAACTAAAGTGTCTAAAATATTTGGATCAAATAATCCTACTGAAAAGTTGGGATAACAATTGAAGTAGATTGGGCCATTTGATACATTAGTTTCTGCCATAGCAAGGATGGAATTTTGGTAATTTGTATGCCTAACATCTCTAAGTATTTGTAACAACCCGAATTTCTAGCAAAATGTGAAGGTTTGGTGGCTAAAGTCTAAGAAATGAAAGTTTGGGTTAAGGGACCTTTGTGAAATTTATGAAATATATAAATGTTGCCAATCCCTAGGTTTTCATTTATTCAGTATTCTTTTGTGCGTGAGAGGCGGCTGAGGTGAGAGACAGAGAAAGAGAAAGATGGTTCAAATTGCAATCGGAGAAGGAAGTTTAGCAATCGTCAAAGTTAAAAAGAAAAGAGTATTGAAATCTGATTCTACAGCCGTATCAACAGGTAACCCCAAATCCCAACATTTAAATTTAGAACTTTGTTCGAATGGTTAGAATTGTAAGAGGATTTCTTTAATTAAGAGTAAAAGAAGTTATATAAAAGGAATCAAATGCTTATAATGGAGTTAGAATAAAGATAAGTGGGAAAGGGGTTGATTAATCGATTTATGTTGGAGTAATTTCAGTTTTAATGTTGTTAGTATCGTCATCATGTTTGTTTTCGTGATTCAGAAATTTGATAAGGAACCGAAATAGGAACTTAACCCAAGATCCGGAATAAAATGTGTTTCGGAGCTGTTAATAATTTTGGTATCGGAACTCATGTAGGGATCCGGAACTGCAGCAGTCGAGATGATCTGGAGTCTCACCTAAAAAGGGGATCCGGAATTGCTATATCAAGAGAGTCCGGAGTCTAAAATAAATTAAGGGCTGGAGTGTAACCATTTATGGATCCGAAATCATGTTTTAAAAACAGATCCAAAATGTATTCAATTTAATTCACTTTGGGCATGGTTCCGGAATTGTCAATTTGGGCTCAACAAGGTGGATCCGGAACCCGATAAAAAAAATATGAACCGGAAGTTGATTTTTGTAAGTAGGTTCCGGAATATTATATAAATGTGTCGGAGTGCATTTTGAATCTCGGACTCTCATACCCCGTGGACCGAATTGAGGTAATTCATGGACATAACATGTGGACTGCACTTGTCAAATCTATGGACTTGGTCACGTGGATCAAGTTTGCTAAATTCATGGATTTAAGTCACATGATGGGCCAAGAGGGTGGACCGAAATTCAATTAATTATGATGGACCAAGAACTAGTTGGCCACGTGATCAACCTCTCATATTGCAATCCATAGTGTTGGGCCCACTTTGCTTTATAAATGGACTAAAGCCACATGATCATTTTTGCTTTTAAAGATGGGCCGATTTTAAACTATCAATCCGGAATTCATGTCTTGGGAGAGTCCAATAATTATGATTTTGGATTAGAAGAATGTCTTATCAATTAGAAACATTTGAGTTAAGACCGGGAGCAAGCTTGAGTAATAAATGTAAGAGTTATGACGTACGTTTATTAATATAGTAGGTGTTCTACCTAGAGATCGGAAGTGTAAGTGAGAAGCTTTGAAGCGAGCAAGCCAGGTGAGTTTTTCTAACTAAAATACGTGATTTTACGTGTTTTCCAAAGGAAGTGATTGTGTAGAAATGCCATGTTATTTTACATGATTTTTACGTGAATGAAAGTTAAATGTTTTACTGATTATGGTGTACTTACGAGCATATTTTATTTATAAACTTTTATAAACGATTCCATGACAAATATGATTTGACTGAAATGTGATTTAGCATGAAAGAAACGTTTATTAAAGATTTTACGTTACGTGATTTACGATGAGTTATGTGTATGTTATGTGGAGTCAGTCTACACAGTGGGATCTGAGTACCTCAGGATCCGATGATCCCTTGGGCATTTGTGACCAGCTTGTAGGAGGAAATTCGTTTCCTTCCTACTAGGATATGTGATGAGCTTGTAGGAGGGAATTCGTTTCCTTCCTACTTGGATATAGGGGAGTCTGCTTAGGCCCCGGTATGAGGCGAGAGGGGAGTCTGCTTGGGCCCTGATCGCGGTTAGCTTACGTGATCCTTAAACACTGTGCAGCACCATGATTGATGTTATGTGTAAAATGTTATGAGTTTTATAAAATGATTTTTATAATGTTGATGTACGCTGTTTACGGAGGGAACTCACTAGACCTCATGGTCTAACCCTCGCTTTTCAAAACTAAAACATTTTCAGGTAAGCAACTAGTAGGAGGCTCAGGTAAGTGAGCCAGAGCAAGATAGAGTACATATGCAGGTAGAGACAGTGCCGATGCCACTTTTAGTAGTTGTTCTCAGTTGTGTATAGGTTGTTTCCGCCAACCTAAGTTCTTGAGACTAATGTAAAGAAATTTTGGGACCCAGTTTTGTAATGTTTATGATTTAATACTATGTATGTCCTGTTTTATTTTGGGCTGTTACAAATGGTATCAGAGCCAAAGTTTAAGGGATTTAGGTGACCGGACGGGCCTAAACTTAAACTTTGGAGTAGAAATCACAACTGAGAATTAGGAAATGCGTTAGGAGGGCACTATTGTGGATATAGGAAATGCGTTAGGAGGGCACTATAGAAGATGGAGGACTAATAGGATACCGAGAACAGTCATGTATGGTAAGTTTGGGATTACACTTCACTAGTGTAATTGTGAACTTACAGGTACATGTATGTGCTTAACCTGCCTTATTATTCCGATGTTGTAGTCTTAAGCTAGTTTTTATGTCGTGTTCCAGTAATCTAGAATGTCAGCGAGATCCCTGAGGGATAGATGGAGACCCATTGTTGGGGAAGTATAAGGAGAGATCATTTATGATGTATGTATACAACGTAGAGAAGAAACATGGTTTAGAACGTTATGAGTCATCTAGAGGTAGATCTCCGTGAATTTGAAGAAGATGAATGATTGCTTTTGAATAAGACTCCCGGTTCTGGTGAGTTCCAGTTGTAGAAATCGTAAGGTAGATCAGTTGGGATGTTAAGGAAAGACAGTGTCGAAATCTTGAAAGTGGCAATTGAGCTCTGACTTCTTAGTCAAGCTTTTCAATGGCAAGATCAATGAAATAAGATACCAAAAGTGAATTGAAAGCATGTAGAAGTAGAATGTGTGGTATTTGATCAAAATGAAAAAAGTATGAAATGATTGAGTAAGTGGGATGTGGAACGCATGTACAACAAGTTATTGCATGACCGAAAGGGCGACCATTGGTCGAAGGTAGAGTGTCAAGGATAAGTTGCGTGAGTAAAGCGATCGACTCTGTTTGAGTGAGTAGCCTTCAATTGCAAGTAGAGTTTCATGCATGGAGTTCTTATATGTAACATGAAATTTTCACGATTTAAGTTAAATGTGTAAATATCAATTTTGATCGAAAATGAGTCAAAATGTACAAACGTAAGTTTAAAGAAAAGGTGCTTTCATTTACATCGCACAATGAAATTTTGAGCTTAACGGTTTGCAAAATATTTCACACTTTTCATGATAAGTTAAATTGTTGCAAAAAGGTCAAAAAAACGTTTGCCAGCAAAACTTTTATAATTCAAAATGAGTATTGACATGTAGATATTATAAAATGGGTATGAGAACCGACTGGTTTACTCTATGTCGGTAATCCCTTTTCAGAATTTTGTCGCACGAAAAGATTTTCATTCAATAGGTTACTGTCGTAACAACATCGTTGTGGTTAAGTAAGATTAAATCTTACGGAAATATGCATACAAACGATTCTCGATATCGTTGAGCAGGGCATTGGAGTCATGAGAAGGTTGGGTCATGTGTACCCAGTTGTTCCCAGTGTTGTTCTTTTAAATGAGAAAATATGCGAAATGATTTATTTACCGCGTTGTCATGCATGAAGGCTATGAACTCACTAGGTCGTAGAGTATTACATTTTAAGCTAAGGAAGAACTCCAAGAATGGAGAGGTGTTAGTTTTAGCAACTCGTTATGAGTAGTGGCGTGAGACAGAAATGAAATGTCCACGGCGTGGGATATGAGTTTTGAGGTGAGCTTGTAATATTGATGTTGCAAGAATAGGTTAAGAAAGTAGTTACAAATTGACTATTGTTGTTGAAGTCGACAGTTGGGTAAGATGGTTGCGGTCGAATACTTGGACCAAAAGGTTGAAAGTTGATAGAGCACCTTGTAGGAGTGTTAAGTTGGTGAGAGACTGCTGTTTTGGATAAACGTTCTACTCACGAGATTTGGTCGGTTCATAAAAAGATAAGGTACTTAGCACGGACGAAGTGAGTGTGGAGATTTTATCGATCTGTGAGAGAATGCGCTCTGACTATGCAATGGTTTGGAGTCGCAAAGAACTAGCATGAATCGAATATGTTTGAATTAGTCGGGAACTCATGAGTTGTTGTTTTAGAGTTCGTAAAAGACAAAGTAGCGAGATAAACTCGGTTAGTTATGCAGAGGAATTTGAAGATAAGTTCGAATTGTGTACGAATGACCTCGAGAGACCTGGTCTGCAGTGTGATGTCATAGGTGAAGACTGTACGAATGTGTAGTGGCAGTAATTGTCAAGATAAATGTGCCAGCTAGTGTCGTAGTGATGTAATGTTAGAAAAAGGAAGCATCAGATGGAAGCCTTTTCAGGGGCTTCGGATGAGGTATGTCATTTGTTAATCAAGTGGTTGGAGCACATAGTTGTAAGTTGGCATTGTGATATGTCTATTGTCGGAATAGAATTCCGGAGTGATAGTGGGTGAATGCCCAAATGAGAAACCAAGAGTTCAGGTTGTGTGAGTAGCCAAGTAAGTATATTTTGGAATCATTGGGAGATTAAAGAAGATGTTGGATGGGATAGTCAAAATGCGGTATAGTAAAGGCGAAATTTTAGTGAATGCGAGTTGTTTCTTATGGGTGAAGGAATGATCCTAGAAGAAAATAGTTGAAGATTTGGTTTGGTTGAGCAATGAGAGAGTGTTATCAGCATGTGGAAAGATCGGGAGAGAGGGGCAAGTAATGTTTGGTGGGCGGTGCTCCACGCTAACGTGAGGAGGTGAAGATCGTGTGATGGTATAAGTGAGTAAGCTTGACAGTAATACCGAAAGGTGCAGTGGTGAGTAGATTGTCACCGATAAGTGTGCGAACTCCGGGAAAGAATATCGAGGAAGGGGAATTGTGTATGTTTTATACGGGAAAGAAGGAGAAAAGGGGCAGTTGAATGAATTGAATTGGTGTCGTTGTGAGAAATGTTCAAACAAATTGGTCGTTCAATAATAGGCTATTGGGAATGGTTTTGTGAGAGCATGGTTACTTCTCCTCGATGAGCGAGAGTAACCGAAGTTATGATTTATGACTTGACACTTGTGGCAAGTAGTGAGAGATTGATGTGTTTCAGGATAAGTTTAATTCATATAGGTGAACACTTCAGCGAGGGATCAAGGAGGTTCCTGCTTTTAGTTATGTATAAGTGTGGAGTGGTGAAGTGGTGAGGATGTGTGAGATGGTTGATGAACTGTGGTCGAGGTGTTCCGAGAAAAGGAAGTGTTATCTGCATAGACGAATGTTGGTTGTGATAAGTAATCTAGAATTGCTTGTAATCCGATGAAGGAACTCTGGATTGTGAGTTTGTCGGGATGTACAGGGTTGGCCTTATGCCAAGCTGTCAAGCGGGTAATTTACTTTTCCGGTAAAAGAATCTCGTGTTGTGGCGGGGGAGTCTGCCAAGTTTCTCCTTAAAGGAAGTAAAGATGCATGATAGCCTTTTTAATCTACTATTGTCATGATTGATCGAGTAGGAACAGTAGCCTACGAGTTGGAGTTACCGTAAGAACTGAAGGGAATGCACCTAATGTTCGATGTTTCGAATTTAATTAGGTGGTTGACTGAGTCAGAAGTGGCATTATCTTTGGGAAGTGTTAGTTTTGGTGTGGGCAAGATACCCCCATATTTTCCCATAAGGAATTCCGGGGACGGATTTCTTTTAAGGGGGGAGTGTTGTAACAACCCGAATTTCTAGCAAAATGTGAAGGTTTGGAGGCTAAAGTCTAAGAAATGAAAGTTTGGGTTAAGGGACCTTTGTGCAATTTATGAAAGATATAAATGTTGCCAATCCCTAGGTTTTCATTTATTCAGTATTCTTTTGTGCGTGAGAAGCGGCTGAGGTGAGAGATAGAGAAAGAGAAAGATGGTTCAAATTGCAATCGGAGAAGGAAGTTTAGCAATCGTCAAAGTTAAAAAGAAAAGAGTATTGAAATCTGATTCTACAGCCGTATCAACAGATAACCCCAAATCCCAACATTTAAATTTAGAACTCTGTTCGAATGGTTAGAATTGTAAGAGGATTTCTTTAATTAAGAGTAAAAGGAGTTATATAAAAGGAATCAAATACTTATAATGGAGTTAGAATAAAGATAAGTGGGAAAGGGGTTGATTAATCGATTTATGTTGGAGTAATTTCAGTTTTAATGTTGTTAGTATCGTCGTCATGTTTGTTTTCGTGATTCATAAATTTGATAAGGAACCGGAATAGGAACTTAACCCAAGATCCGGAATAAAATGTGTTTCGGAGCTGTTAATAATTTTGGATCCGGAACTCATGTAGAGATCCGGAACTGCAGCAGTCGAGATGATCCGGAGTCTCACCCAAAAAGGGGATCCGGAATTGCTATATCAAGAGAGTCCAGAGTCTAAAATAAATTAAGGGCCGGAGTGTAACCATTTATGGATCCGGAATCATGTTTTAAAAACAGATCCGGAATGTATTCAATTTAATTCACTTTGTGCATGGTTCCGGAATTGTCAATTTGGGCTCAACAAGGTGGATCCGGAACCCGATAAAAAAAATATGAACCGGAAGTTGATTTTTGTTAGTAGGTACCGGAATATTATATAAATGTGTCGGAGTGCATTTTGAATCTCGGGCTCTCATACCCCGTGGACCGAATTGAGATAATTCATGGACATAACACGTGGGCTGCACTTGTGAAATCCATGGACATGGTCACGTGGATCAAGTTTTCTAAATTCATGGATTTAAGGCACGTGATGGGCCAACAGGGTGGACCGAAATTCAATTAATTATGATGGACCAAGAACTAGTTGGCCACGTGATCAACCTCTCATATTGCAATCCATAGTGTTGGGCCCACTTTGCTTTATAAATGGACTAAAGCCACATGATCATTTTTGCTTTTAAACATGGGCCGGTTTTAAATTATCAATCCGGAATTCATGTCTTGGATTATGATTTTGGATTAGAAGAGTGTCTTATCAATTAGAAACATTTGAGTTAAGACCGGGAGCAAGCTTGAGTAATAAATGTAAGAGTTATGACGTACGTTTATTAATATAATAGGTGTTCTACCTAGAGATCGGAAGTGTAAGTGAGAAGCTTTGAAGCGAGCAAGCCAGGTGAGTTTTTCTAACTAAAATACGTGATTTTACGTGTTTTCCAAAGAAAGTGATTGTGTAGAAATACAATGTTATTTTACATGATTTTTACCTGAATGAAAGTTAAATGTTTTACTGATTATGGTGTACTTACGAGCATGTTTTATTTATAAACTTTTATGAACGATTCCATGACAAATATGATTTGACTGAAATGTGATTTAGCATGAAAGAAACGTTTATTAAAGATTTCACGTTCCGTGATTTACGATGAGTTATGTGTATGTTATGTGGAGTCGGTCTGCACAGTGGGATCTGAGTACCTCGTGATCCGATGATCCCTTGGGCATTTGTGACCAACTTGTAGGAGGAAATTCGTTTCCTTCCTACTCGGATATGTGATTAGCTTGTAGGAGGGAATTCGTTTCCTTCCTACTCGGATAGAGTGGAGTCTGCTTGGGGCCCGGTATGAGGCGAGAGGCGAGTCTGCTTGGGCCCTGATCGCGGTTAGCTTACGTGATCCTTAAACACTGTGCAGCACCATGATTGATGTTATGTGGAAAATGTTATGAGTTTTATAACATTATTTTTATAATGTTGATGTACGTTGTTTACGGAGGGAACTCACTAGACCTCATGGTCTAACTCTCGCTTTTCAAAACTAAAACCTTTTCAGGTAAGCAACTAGTAGGAGGCTCAGGTAAGTGAGCAAAAGCAAGATAGAGTACAGATGCAGTTAGAGACAGTGCCGATGCCACTTTTAGTAGTAGTTGTTCTCACTTGTGTATAGGTTGTTTCCGCCAACCTAAGTTCTTGAGACTAATGTAAAGAAATTTTGGGACCCAGTTTTGTAATGTTTATGATTTAATGCTATGTATGTCTTGTTTTATTTTGGGTTGTTACAGTATTAATAATACTGGGGCATCTATTCCTAATCTAAACAAAGGTTTGATAGCAATTTGAACTAATCCAATATGTAAATATTTGTATTTTTGTCTATGTTGTATTATGGATGATTTAGATAAGAGGGTGAGATTATTGTAATCTCTATTGATTGATACAGTTTGTTCTGTGGTTTTGATTGAGTATCCTTTAAAATAATCAAAAGCTCCTATTTTATAAACTGTTTTAACATCTTGTTTGGGAATCGTCCAATTTGTTAGGCTTTGCTATATTTGAAATATAAATTTCAGAAGAATTCATATTAAAATCATTTTCTTTTATGTTATCAGTTTCAGAAGAATGTTTCTTAGCGAATAAATTCATAACTTTATTTATTTAACAAAATTTATTTAAAGGGTTGTTTTAAAATTAAAGAGTAGTACTTTCTTTAAATAGTTCTTGAATAATCAGAGGGACCACCTTCGGAGGGACCACCCATGAATAGTCGTGGTCCGGCTGGGCGTCTTACCTCATGCGCCACTTACGCTACTCCAACCGACTTGGCTGACCAACACCGACATAAAAAGACTGACCAACACTGACATCCAGTTTGTATTAAAAGAAATTATTTTCTTAAATTTAAAACTATCTTTAAATATACCTTGAAAAAATATACAAATTTTAGTATTCATTTACCAATTTCCACCGATTCTGGCTCTGATACCATGAGTGTAAGGATCGTTTACTATAATATATCTTAAATATTCTCGATAAATTATTCTAAAATTTATTATATTGTTTCCTATAAAAAAGTTTGTAAGTTCATTAAGAAATCTAATTAGAGAAATATTTGGAATAAATATTTTTATATGATGAATACGACTAAAATTTTGCAAGATAAGGCAACCATTATTAAATACGATAACACAAAGCATGATTAAAATATACCTTCTTTGATTAAATGATTGATTGTACAATTGTCTTCACGACAAGCTTTACATACATCAGGAGAAA
Organism: Saussurea involucrata; assembly: GCA_033807775.1. Lineage (NCBI taxonomy): Eukaryota > Viridiplantae > Streptophyta > Magnoliopsida > Asterales > Asteraceae > Saussurea > Saussurea involucrata. The sequence goes on from CM066314.1 coordinate 85,489,299, forward strand.
TGAAAATTTGAATGTCTAAAGACTTTGAACATCTTGAAGTTGAAAATCTAAGAGAGGATTTCTTAGACATAACATTTTATGAGAAATGGATTATAGAGAAAATTGGTAGAAAGAATGATGCCCTCTCTTCTTGTAACAACCGGGTTTTCTAGCAAGTATGAAAGTTTGGTGGCTAAAGTCTAAGAAATGAAAGTTTAAGTTGAGGGTCAAAAAGGAAAATTGTGGGAAGGTATAAAAGAGCCCAAATCCCTAGGTTTAGCTAATTTCTTCTATTGTTGGTGGTGTTTGGCGGCTGAGAGAAAAGAAGGAAGGAGAAAAGAAGTTTTGGGAGAGAAATCAAAGAGAAGAAGAAATCGGTGAAGGTAAATCTCCTCTTAATTATTCCTCCTTGTTATTTGGTGTTTCCTATCTGTTTGATCTATGTATGTGAGTGAGAAAACTATGATTTCAATGAGTTCTTCACCTAAACACCATTTCTAAGGGTATAATGGGATTTTGGTTGTAATAATTCGTTTTAAAGGTTAAAAAGTTGAATAAATGGGTGTTTTGTGGTTGGGGGATGAATCCAGGTGATTTCCTAATCAAATCTATGGTAGGAAATCAGATTTTAACCACTCCCGGGTGTTGCAGTAGTTACCGGGTAAGTGTTGAGTTCCCGGATAGAAATCCTATTATTGTTTACCGGATGGAAAGTTTCCGGGTAAGTAGTCTTACCGGGAAATTTGGTTACCGTATGTGTTGTACCCGGTAAAGGGGCGTTGTACCCGGTAAGGGGTGTGTACCCGGTAAGGGGTGTTGTACCCGGTAAGGTGTGTTGTACCCGGTAAGGGGTGTTGTACCCGGTAACTTTTGTGCCCGGATAGTAGTGTCCGGATATATATAGTTGATTAAGAAATGTCTGATGTTTTAGGTGTCGAGCTCGGTTAACTCGAGGGTAGATCGAGAGTGCGTTCAATACCATCACAAGGTGAGTTCCCTAAACCCTTTTTACACGAGGTACTATGTTAAATGTTTTCACTGATTATGGTTCATTATGAGCATGAAATGTTTACCAACTATTACGCATGTTTTCCATGAAATGCATGTTTTATTTAAAAAGGGTTATTTAGCAAATGAAATGATGTTTAAAGTTTTCACGCATGTGATTACGATACGTTATGTGTATGTTATGTGGAGTCGGTTTACACAGTGGGATCAGGGTACCTTGGGATTCGATGATCCCTTGGGCATTTGTGGTGAGCTTGTAGGATGGAATTCGTTTCCTTCCTACTCGGATAGAAGGGAGTCCATTTGGACTCCGGTGTAAGCCGAGAGGGTGTCCGTTAGGCCCCGATCGTGGTAGCTTATGTGATCCTTGAACCATGTGTAGAACCTTGAATAATGTTTATGTGAAGAATGTGAACTTTTTTTATAAAATGATTTTATACTGTTGTATATGCTTTATGTAGGGAATTCACTAGACCTTTTGGTCTAACCCTCGCTTTTCAAAAACTAAACCATTTTCAGGTAAGCGTAGCACCGGTTCTTCTAGTAAGAACTAGGAGATGGCACAAGAAGGATTTGGAGCTTAGAGCGACTCCAAGATTTTGTCTAAGATGACTATAGATAGAAGTTCTCGGCTGTGGATTAAAAGCTTCCGCTGGCCAATTTTGCCTAGTCTAGATTTATGAATGATTAAAGACAAGTTTTAATATGTAATTTGAATGCTTAATCTATGTTATTGCATGCTATGTTTTATGGGACGTTACAAATGGTATCAGAGCCTTAGTTTAAGGGATTTAGGTGACCAGTCGGGCCTAAACTTAAACTGTAAGATGAGGAACACAACCGAGACATAGGATTGCTGTTAGGTCTAGAGTTTTGTCAAAAACACAAGTGTTGAGTTCTGAGTAAGAAGACTAAAGAAGACTCAGTAGACTCAAAAGTTCTGAGTAGAAGACTCAGAAGTTCTGAGTGAGAAATCTCAAAAAGATTCTAAGTGTTGGATTCTGACGAGAAGGTTCAGAGTTCTGAGTAGGAGACTCAGAACTTCTGACTATGAAGACAAATGTTCTGAAGCGCTTATTCAGAAGTATGTTCAGAATTCATATCTTGGGATATTATCTGTTATATTCATATACTAATTAGGACACGTGTAATTGTTCTATTAGTCTGTTTCTCATATGTACTGTAGCTTTAGCTATTCTCTACAGTATATATAGGAGTTAGCAACTGTAGCTGTTGGAACCCAGATACGCTTAATCAAGATTAACAGTCTATTAGTTGAGTTTAGCGTTTGATGCGGAAGCGTATTAAACTAACAGATATGTTTGATAGATATTAGAACGCACATATATAAAGAAAACAGTAAAGAATGAAAAGGATTTCTTGAACAGTTACTGTTATTCAATATATAATAACAACACGAAGAACAGATTATGAACTGTTGGTGTGTGAGAATATAACACTCAGATATTTGACAATAAAGTTTGAGAGTATTAGTGATTCCTTGTCTATTCGTCGTTAGGAAGATCTCAACATGAGACTTCCTTTTATACTACTCTTAGAAGACTATGAAGTTGGTCACTGTTCCTTTTACGGCATGAATAGTAAACTGGATGGTGTGAACAGTGGACTGGATGGTGTGAGCAGTTGTTTGAGCCATGCGCATTTAATGGAGCAGATGTACTATTGGTAAATGCATTAAATGGCACAGACGTCTATTTTGTACCATGCCCTATTGAGTCCACTCAGAGCTTGACACGTGTTTTGACAGTACTTTTCCATGCAAGTTGATGAACGTATCCAGTAATATCTTCCAAGTCTTCATAGAGGACCACAGAGGCTCTGTAATGAATTACAGAGGTTCTGCGGTCTGGTCCTCTGTGGAGCAGTCTTCGCCGGATTCCGAGTCTTTGGTCTTCTTTGTGCGTATGACAGAGCTTCTGTAGGAAGCCTCTGCTGCTTCTGTAGCTTCTTGACCTTGATTTCTCGGTAATGTCGGCAGAGCCTCTGTAAGAGGCTTTCTTCACTTAGCCTATTTTTCACTACTTCTAAATACTTCTATGATTAGGAAGATTGAAGCTAACAATCTCCCCCTAAGTAGTGAAAAATAAAAATTTGAACTTGAGTTAAGTTTGGCTAAGTTAGATAAGACAGAGGTTAAACAATACCTCGAAATTTCTTTCATTTAGAAATATGCCAGAGGCATTTTACATTTGAGTACAATGAAAGATAAAACTTTGTTTGTAGAGATTGGAGGTCTGAGAATCAGATTTTGGCATCTTTGAAATCGTTGTAGCTTCTGTTGTCTCTGCCGACTTCTCTGATTTCTTTGTAGAATCTGATGCAGAGTTCTCTTAGGCGAATTGTTGCGTCAATCTCTCTTATGATTGTATCTGCAGCATCTTTTTCCATTTTCTTTGAACATCTGTATTTCACAAGGCTTGCTCTGAACTTGTTCAGAGTATTTGTTGCGTACTTCTGACAGTCCATGCATACAAATAGTTTAGTTTCGCCTTGAGGGTTTTTAAATACTAACCCAAACCGTGGTTCTGTGATGATTGAGTTTGGTATGGCGTCTGGTGGGCAGCGATCCTCTGGTGGTCGTAGATCCAGATGTTTGAGACCGAGATCCTTTCCCAGCTGGAAATCTATCATGCTGTAGAGCAGAAGCTTTTCCCTCATCGCTTTTCTCAATACTTGATAGGCTCTGGTGTTTGCTTCTGTGTTGTAGTTGTCCTTTGTCCATTGCAGAAGGTCAGGTAGATCGTATGGATTGATGTTTCTTAAGTCAGCATCAGCGAAGGTAGATTCTGAATTGTTCTCTCTTCTGACTTTGTAAAGATTGTACCTGACCCTTGGATAGGTTCTTGTGAAGGAGAATCGGCAGAAGATCACTTTTTTGATCTTGTGAATTGAGAAAACATCTGCTTTGGTTCTTGGCTTTGTTCTCGTGAAGATGTTCTCAAATTCTTCTCTGATCCTTGGATCTGTCACATGATCTGTTGGATAGTTTGTCTGAAAGGATTGTTTGTAGAGGTATTTGTATACCACTTCTTCCATTTCTTCATGTGTTGGACCAGGTCGTGGAATTTGTCTTCTGAGACTCTCCATCTGTTGAACGACTTCTGCAGCTCTACCAGTTAAAGGAATTTCTGACAGAGGCTTCAATCCATGTGCCCAGTCAACTTCTTCGGGTTTTGGGGTTTGAAAGGCGTCAAACGCACTCTTCATCAGTTTCTCTGTTGGCTTTGACAATGTTTTCTTCTTCTTAGGCTCTTCTGTCAGTATCCCTTTGCCTTTATTTTTTGTTGTCGTGGCAGAACCTGTTGCTTCTGTGGGATTTGAGGTTTGTACTTCTGTAGGTTTGATGGAGGTTGCCTCTGTGGATTTTGACGATTGTGACTTAGAGGACTTTTGTGGCGATGGTTCTGTTGGCTTGACTTGCTCTGTAACCTCTGTTGGAGGTTGTTTGGTGACTTCTTCTGTGAGCTCAGTTTCTGTTGATGAAGTGTTTTCATTGAATCTTCTTGCCATTCTGAAGGCTAAAGTGAACCTGTGCCTTTCTTCTTCTCTCTTCACCATACGATCACTTATTGTTGTGTGCATCCTTTTCAGAATGTCAGAAGCAGAGGTCGTTGCTCTTTTTGGTTTGGTGGCAATCGACTTTCTTCTGGGTATGGTTTGGGGTGTTTCCACAGAGGTGGGTGTTTTCTCTGTGGTTGGTTCATCTGTTTCTTCCAAAATGATTACCTCAGGGGCGGTTGTTGCCTCTGAGGTTTGCTTATCTGCTTCTGTAGTGTTGGGTTCTTCAGAGGTTGAATCCACAGAGATGGGTGTATTCTCTGTGGTTTGTTGAGTTTGTTGTTGTCGGGTCTGTTCTGGAGGTGCTTGACTCAGAGGTTCTGCGGCTATTGGTGGACCTGTAAGTTCTCTGCTTGCAGTTTTCTCTGTAGTTTTCTCCCCCTCAGGATGATCTGATGGACCAGGATGGTCATCATCATCATCAGAGTCATCCTGACCCTTGTCTGATGTACCCTCTGCTCTGCAGGAAGCATCGGGTTTCTTTGGCATTGTGGCTCCAGCAGCGATCAGTTTCGCGCAGACATCATCACAGAGGCCAAGAAGAGTTGCTAGCTCTGCCTATGTTTTGATCTCATCCTTCCTACACTTTCTCTGAAATCTTTGACGAAGTTAGCATTGGCAGTGGTGAAGGAAAGGATGACTTCTGTCACTTGATTAATCACGTTCTGCCCAAGCTCTGTCAGCTGTGCTCTTGTCATGTAGTCTTTGGGTTGCATCAGCATGGTATTTCGCATGGCTTCTTCTTGAACTTTTTGTAGGGCCTTCTGTAGATCTGCAGGAGTGATGCCTGTTGACACTAAAGTCTGTTTGTTCAATTGATCAAGGAACTTGTTGATGGAGTTCTCAATCGAAGAAGGAGTAGTTGTTTCGGCAGAAGTGGTGGATGCGGTAGCAGCAGACTTCATCTGTGAGATGGCAGTTTTCACCTCTGTGGACAGGTTGTCCATTTTGTTGTTCAGGTTTAGCAGTGCCAGTGATGTTGTCTCTACAAAAGATTTGAAAGAGCTTTGCAACTCTTTCAAGGTTTGGTTCACAGAGGTCTCAAGGGTTTGGAACTCATCCCTTGTGACTTGTGTTCCGGTGGTAACCTCTGGAGGAACACATTCGTCTTCAGAGTGAATCCCTGTTCCTGGGATACCATCTTTCATTCCTGTTTGTATGTTGAGAATGGAAGGATCTCCTTCTGATCCTTGAGAAGAAACATGAGTTTCAATCCCTACAGAAGTTCTGAGAAGAACATTGTCCAAATCCACTCCAGAGGTGGGTATTGGAATATCCTTCTGTTGACTAGGAGACTTGTCTAGAGTCTCTTTGTCTTTGTGCTCTCTACTTCTCTCTGAAAGAAGTGTGGGTCTTAATAAGTGCGTGTCAGAGGAAACAAATTCCTCTGTAGGGTGTTCTTGTGTGATCTGGGGCGATTGATCACGAACATTAGGTGAGTCTCTTTGAGGAGACTCCCTAGGAATGGATTCCCCGGTTTCTGTGGGCACAGAGGTTGAAAGAGTAACCTCTGGCTGGATGGGTTGGTTTGGGATCGAGCTGTGCTGCTCTTTTTCAATAACTCCTTCTGCAGCTAGACCTGCGGAGTTAGAAATGTGGGTTGCACTGGGAGGGGGTGATTGATGTGTGCCTTCTTCAACTTCGGCATCTTTTCTTGTTTCTTATTCTGGTTCTGTGGAAGTTCCTTCCTCTGTGCGCAAGGAGTCATACATGTGATGAGATCCGTATAATCTCATGACATGAGGATGATAGAGACCTTTTCGTATCCAGATAGCCTCTTCTTCATCTGAATCTACCTCTGGGATTTCTATCCCTGTTTCTTTGGTTTCTTCTACAACCGTTGCCTCTGTAACTTTAGTTGTATTCCACTCAGCTTCGATTTGTTCTGTTTCTTCTGAACCTTGGTTTGGACTTCTTCTGTGGACGTCCAATCCTTAAATGAAAGGGTTTTGTAAAATCACAGGGGTTTCGGCTGGTTGATTTCTGGGTGTTGTGTCATCTTCGTGTAGATGTGTGTCAATGCCAGAAATGAAGAAATCTTGTTCTTCTGGAGTGTGGTGGTCGAGAGGTTGTGCCATCCACCCTGCTGTATTAAGGGTGTTTGCAATTTCGGGGTTCTGTAGGAAATCATTCAGGTCTCCTTGGTGAGCAAATCTATCTGGAGATTGATAGGGTGATTGATATCCTTCTTCTGTCATTCCTACTTCTGCATCTTCTTCTTCTGCAGTTTCTCCCTCTATGATTTCCTCTTCTGCAATGGTAAACAACTTTTTAAGTGTTTTACCATGCTTCTTTTTGGTTTTCCTCCTCTTTAGTTTTGGTGCCCCTTCCTCTGTTGATTTGGATCTCTTCTTTTTCTGTTTTGTGAAAAGGGGAGGAGCAGAGGAGCCAATCTCTGTGGCATGGGGAGGTGAAGGTCGATCTTCTGTAGTGCTTGTTGAGGTGCCTTCTGCAGTTTTTCTCTTCTTTGCTTTTGGAGTAGATGCAGAGGTTCTTGATGAAGACTTCTTTCCCATTATTTCTGCGCGTTTGGCTATGAAGCTGAGCTGAATAGCCATGTGTTTTGCTAACTTTTGATCCTTTTCTGCTTGAGTGGAAAGAGGTTTTGCTATCATTGTTCCTAGGGGGACACCTAAACGCGGGGGTGTCATAGGACTCGGTTTTGGAGTTCTATGATCGCGTATATACTCTTTCTTAAGGGATATGTTCGATGCGTAGCGCATAAGTTTCTTTGACAGAGGTCTGCAGTGTGAGTAGCCATCAGCATGATCAGTGGGGGTATTTTTGTTCATCGGGAACTGTTTAGGAGTTGGCCCTTCCATTGGCCAATTTTGGATTAGCAGCAGAGGTTCGAACAGTACTCCCAATATTCTTTGGAATTGCAGAGGTGGTAGAAAGTTGGGATCGTTCTCTTTGACCCTTTTCGAGTTGTTCTTTCTGTCGATGGTGTTTATGATCTCTTGCATCATTATGGTCGCATAATCTAGTGGAAGATCATAGTAAACCCCATACATGATGCTCAAGATTTGATGTGAGCTCTGGTCAATACTCCCTATCTTTCCTGTCAGACATCTGTTAAGAATAGAGAACAAAGTGTTCCACAGAGGTGGTAATCGGCCTCTGCGGAAGTCATTTCTCTTCCGTAGTTGGGTGTTGTACCCAAGCATTTCCACGAATCGACAGAGCTCTTCGTCTGTTGGTTGCTCTGCATAACTTTTCAAACCCAGAAGACCCCTTGTTGGTAGGTTGAATTCAAGTGAGAACATTGTTCTGTTAAACTTGATTTCAAGATGCTCAGATTTATCAGGTCTTGAAATGTACCCTTTGATAAGAGAATCGTCTTTATCAAATCGGCAACTTTGCCAAAATTGGTTCAAATAACGGACTGGAATTCTGTTAGGGGTTCTTGATAGTAGAGGGAAGAGGATATGGTTTTCCATGATGTTCAGAAGTATGGCATGGGCTTCGCCGAAAGTAGTGGGTGAGGGGACCAAATAGAAGTTGTTGGATTTGATAGGAAGAGTGGCTTCGAAATGATCCTTAGCTATGAAGTTTTGCAAGTGTGTCGTCGGAGCAATGTCTGCGGAGTCCCCGGAATCTTGTTGTTCAATATCTCTTGCAAGGCTGGGGTTTTCAGAATGTTCTGAATGAGCAGGGGAGTTTTCCGTTGAGTTCGCCGGAGAGAGTTCAGAGGATGTAGCTCGAGAAGATGAAGCCATTTGCAAGTGTTTTGCAGGGTATCGCCGGAGAAGAAGATGAGAGTTTGTAAAAAGTTTTATGAGAGGGTAAGGTTTGTTTTTATAGGATGGTAAAACGGTAGACTTCGAAAGGGTAAAATATATGGCAATGGATTAAAGTTTGGAATCCGCACTCGAGTTTGAGCGGCGGGTTCAACTTACAAAAAAAAACGTTCCATGTTTGCTCAATGAAAATGGGACACGTAGGCCATGTCAGAAGATGACAGGACGTCGTGCGCGACCCATTAATGCTAGGCGCGTGGAGTTGTTCTTAGCCATATGAGTTTCACTCTTAGTAAAAGTAACCGTTATTACCACAGATAACAAAATGGCAGAACTTTTGTGTTTTACAGAAGCTCTGTGATTTTGAAAATCTTAGAGTTTTAACCTTCTCATATATCTCATTGTTATCATGACTTTGAAGATTCCTCTTTGAACGAAAACGTTTGTAAAAATATTGGAGAGGATTAATAGGATTTTGTCAAGAAATTTTACTCACAGAGGTTTTGTAGCTCTGATGGAACTTGCAGAAGCTCTGTGAGAGCCAGTAGAAGCTCTATGAGAGAAAAAATCTTATAACTTGAATTCTATTAATTTTCTGATCATCTAATTTTTGATCTGTGTTAAGAGATGTTTTTCGCACATTTTTGAAGGTTGGTGTCCGATAAAACTATATTGATAAACGTTTTGTTCGAGAAGGTCATGGTGTGTGTTGTCGGTTTTCGAGATAACATTCCAAAAGATCGACAGAGGGTTAATTTGTGATCACAGAGTATATTTCCTGCAGAAGCTCTGTTGAGCTCAGCAGAAGCTCTATGACCTTAAATTTCTCCTATTTCGAATTTTGTTGAATCTTTTGAACTTTTGATTTTTGAAATGTTATTCACAGTATATTTAGGACATATTTGACAATTCTTGTCCTAGAAAACTGTTTTCTAAAAACCTTTCATGCGAGAGACATACCTTTTGGTTCTTCTGTTCTCGGCAGTTTTGTCTTTCTTCTGTCGATGGAGAATTATCGACATTCATCTTCGGCTTTCCTTTGAGAGATTTTACCTATGTAGATCATCTCAGGGCCCCTTTTGCTCCCCCTTGATCTAATCACTTCTGTAGATCAAGAATTTTCCTTTTGCTCCCCCTTGATCTAATCACCTCTGTAGATCAAGTAATTTCCTTTTGCTCCCCCTTGACCTATGCTTGGATCAAAAAATGATAAGTTTTGCATAGAACATAGGTCATGGTTTTTCAGAGGTTCTGTAGGGGTCGTCAGAGGTTCTGAGTTGACTTACAGAAGCTCTGTGATTTTAAGAACTATTTAAGGTTTTAAGAATTTACATACAGAAGTAGAATTAATCAAAGCAATAAATTAAGCAATGTATTTACTTATTATTTACAGAATATAAAACTATACTTACTGAGGATTTTCACACCATGTTAATCATTCCTATCTTACCTACCAAGAAGTTGAATCTTTTCTCGTCTAGTGCTTTGGTGAATAAGTCAGCGAGTTGATATTCTGTGGGTACAAAATGCATTTCGATTGTACCGTATTCAACATGATGTTTCAAGAAGTGATACCTTATATCGATATGCTTGGTTTTTGAGTGTTGCACAGGGTTGGCAGAGATAGCAATAGCACTTTTGGAATCGCAGAAGATGGGTATTTTGAACAGAATGTGGCCGTAGTCTTTTAGCTGAGTCTTCATCCATAGAACCTGAGAACAACAACTAGCGACAGCAACGTATTCAGCTTCTGCAGTGGATGTGGAAACACAATTCTGCTTCTTGGAGGTCCAACTGACTAGTTTACCACCTAGGAATTGACAACTCCCAGAGGTACTCTTTCTGTCGAGCATGCATCCTCCATAGTCTGAATCTGTATAAGCTTTAAGACCAAAACCAGAGTTCTGTGGATACCAGAGACCAAGATTTTTGGTCCCTTTTAGGTATCTAAAGACTCTCTTTACGACATCATAATGTGATTTCTTTGGATTAGCTTGATAGCGTGCACAGAGACATGTGGCATGCAAAATGTCAGGTCTGCTTGCTGTTAAGTATAACAGAGATCCAATCATTCCTCTGTAGAGAGTGCATTCTACAGAGATGCCATCTGAATCTAAGAATAACTTGTTTCCAGTGGCCATTGGAGTTTTCATTGCAGAGGCATCAGAGAAGCTATACTTGGAAAGAATGTCAGAGACATATTTAGCTTGATTTATAAAAATTCCCTCTGATGATTGTTTGACTTGGAGTCCGAGGAAGAAAGTTAATTCTCCCATCATACTCATTTCAAACTCACTCTGCATGAGTTTTTCAAATCTTTTACACTCTTCTGAATTAGTAGACCCAAAAATTATGTCATCTACGTATATTTGTACAAGCATTATCTCACTACTTTTGCGTTTATAGAATAAGGTAGTATCTGTTGTACCTCTGTTGTAACCATTGACTAGAAGAAAGGTAGAAAGTCGTTCATACCATGATCGTGGAGCCTGTTTCAGTCCATATAAAGCTTTTTCAAGGTAGTATACATGCCTTGGAAACTTTGAGCTTTCAAATCCTGGTGGCTGATTAACGTAGACCTCTTCTTGGATTTCACCGTTGAGAAAAGCTGATTTTACGTCCATCTGATAGACTTTAAAACCTCTGTGGGCTGCGAAGGCTAAGAATATTCTTATTGCTTCGAGCCGTGCGACAGGGGCAAAAGTTTCATCGTAGTCTATGCCTTCTTCTTGTCTATATCCCTTTGCTACTAATCTTGCTTTGTTTCTGATGACCACTCCATCTTCATCCTTCTTATTTCTGTAGACCCATTTAGTCCCAATGGCCTGTTTTCCTCTTGGCAGAGGTACTAGAGTCCATACTCTGTTACGCTCAAATTGCAAAAGTTCTTCTTGCATGGCGTCTACCCAGTTTGGGTCATCTAGGGCTTCAGAAATCTTCTTTGGTTCTATCACACTAATAAAATTTGTAAAGAAACAAAAGTTAGCAGTGGCAGACCTTGTTTTTACTGCGTCAGAAGGTTCTCCGATTATTTGGCTTGGAGGATGGCTTTTTGTCCATTGAGTTGTGCGTGGAAGATGATCATCAATGTCATTCAGACTTTCTTTAGAGACTTCTTGTGTTTCTTCTTGTGTAGCCTATGTTGTTCTTCGTGCCTTGGTAGTTGATTCTACCGTTTGTGGAATGATTGGTATGAGTGGTGGTGGAGTTTGTTCCTCTGAGGACGTATAGTCTTGGTCCTCGATTTCCTCTGTAATTGGTTCTTTTGTGGTTTGTACAGCTTCTGTGGTCGTTTTCCTTGATGTTTCATCTTCTGCACTTTCTTCTGCTTCGGCAATTGCATCTGTAGTATGTACAGAAGAAGATGAAGCATATTTAGGACCAGTTAGAGACAAACCTGTAGGATTTTGTCCGACAGAGGATGGTTCTTCAGAAACTCTGATTGTTCCAACAGAAGGATCAATGTTTTCGTTGAGCATCTCTAAAAATAGAAGATCCAAGTCTTCTTTTGCTCGTGAGATGACAGAGGATTTCCCTTTAATTCCGAGTTCTGAACTGATTTGTTCAGAAGTCATTTGGAATGAATCATCAAAAGAAACATTGATGCTTTCTACAATCTTGTGAGATTTTGTAAGGAATGTTCTGTAGGCTTTGGAAGTGGCAGAGTATCCAATGAATTTGCCTTCATCTGCTTTTACATCAAACTTTCCTCTTGAATCTCTGTCGTTTAAGACGAAGCATTTGCATCCGAATACATGGAAAAATTTGATGTTTGGCCGCCGTTTGTTAATCAATTCGTAAGGCGTCTTGAGGTGTCTTTTCACAATGGTTGATCGATTTTGAGTATAACACGCAGTAGAAATTGCTTCTGCCCAAAAGTTCATTGATAATCCGCATGCTGACATCATAGTTATTGCGGCTTCCACAAGTGTTCGATTTTTTCTTTCGACAACACCGTTCTGTTGTGGAGTGCGAGCTGCAGAGAAGTTCTGTGATATTCCTTCTGTTGAAAGATAGGCTTCAATGACAGAGTTTTTAAATTCTGTGCCATTGTCACTTCTTAACTTCTGTATTCTGCAATTATAAAGAACTTGGATTCTTTTCATTAGATTTATCAATATATTTGGAACATCTGATTTCTTTCTAACGAATTCAACCCATGTGAAACGCGAATACTCATCAATTAGGACAAGTATGTATTTCTTGCCACCTAGGCTCTGTATGGCAATGGGACCGCAGAGGTCGACATGAAGCATGTACAGAGGTTTAGTGCAAGATACATCTGTTTTGCCTTTGTGGGAAGCTCTTTTGAGTTTTCCCATCTCACAGGCAGAACATAAATGATCCTTATTGAATTTAACATTTGGCAAACCTTTAACTAGATCAAGTTTGACCAGTTTTTCCAATGTGTGAAAATTTAAGTGACAGAACCTGTTGTGCCATAACCAGGCTTCTTCACTTTTGCAGGCAACAAGGCAAACTTTGTCTTTGTTCTTTGAGTTGAAGTTCATTAGATATAGATCACCTATTCTTTCAGCTCGCAGAAGTTCCATACTTGTTTCTTCACTTTGTAGAGAGCAGAAAGTTCTTTTGAATAACACATTAAATCCTGTATCACAAAGTTGACTTACACTGAGTAGGTTGTGCTTAAGGCCATCCACATATGCAACTTTGTATACAGAAACGTCTTCTTTCCTTATGACTCCATAGCCTTTTATGTGTCCTTTCTTGTTGTCTCCAAAAGTCACAGATCCACCATCTTGTGTTTCTTTGTACGTGGATAGTGCACTTCTGTCACCAGTCATGTGCCTTGAGCATCCAGAGTCTAGATACCAGATTGGCACATACTTCTTCTGCAGGACAATCACAGAGATTTAGGTACCCATATCCATATGGGTCCAATATTGTTAGAGTTTTTCAAGTTTGCCTTGGCATTCTTGAAATACATTTTGTTCTCTGCAGAAGAGTCAGATTGTTTCTTTGTGGGATTTGACTTTTGAATTGTCGTAGAGAGTAAACAGACTTGACTTGAAAAATGATTATTAAGTTTAGACATAAGATCAAAGCAATGACAGTATTGAATATGAGATGTAATTTGCTTGAACTTTTCATTGAACTTTTTAAACTCAGCCACAGAGGCATTACATTCTTTCTTTACATTTGATTTCCTATTACTAGAAGATCTATGAATACTCGAATGTTGTTTGCAAAAGCTCTGTTTAGGACCTGCCTTCTGTGGGTTGCTTCTGTGGTGAACTTCTTTCATCACTGTCACAGAAGAAAAAGATTTATTAACCTTGGGTTTTGAAAATCTAGAACTTATAGGATCAATAGAGGTCTTCTGTAACATTTTAAGCTCAGCAGAGGTTTTGATATGTAGATTCAATTTTAGAAAATCTTGGCAGATTGGAATCTCTGTGAGTTTCTCTTTTGGAGAAATAGTTCTGTGAGGAACTTCAGAGGAGAATTTGACATCCTATGTGTCACAGTGAATTATCCCTGATTTGAAATCAGTCTCTGAGTTGTCAGAGGATGAATCGTCCTCGTATGCAGAGGTTGAGTCAATTCTTTCAATAGAGGCTGGATTTTCTGAGCATGTATCGTACGAGCTTTCTTCCTCTGTAGAATAGTTTTCATAGATTGCAGAGGTTTCTAATAAGATTTCTTCAGTGAGAGTTTTATCTATAGAAGATGTACAGAAATTTTCTAAAACGCTTGATTTCCATATTTCCAAAATTTCTTTTTCAATTAAATTTTTAAAGTTTTCTTCTGAAAAAATGGGTTTAAACTCAGGAGCTTCTGCTGATAATTTCTTTTCAACGTTTATCAAACAAACAAAAGCAACTTGTGTTTGGGTCTCTGGTTTACCAAACTTGAAGATACCAATCTGATCTTGTGTTTTCAGATATTTCTTTGGTTTGATACCTCTATTGACAGAGGTTGAAGATGATGAGTCTGTGTTTTCAAACCACACGTTAATCATCTTCTTATGTTTCTTCAAGTAAGGATCCACAGAGATTTTCGCCCGTTTGCTTACAGAGATTAGATTTGGAAAATCTGGTTTGTTTGTTTTTCCAATCACAAATAACGAGGACAGAGGTTTGTTTCTTTTGCCTTCAACACCTAGGGTGATATCATCATACCCTATACCTCGTCTCCCTATTTGTGAGTTTATTTTTTCATAAACTTTCTGTGCATCTTTATAGTTTTTAAGCAAAACTTCTCTTCTGAGTAAATCTTGCCATAATACCTCTCTTTCTCTTTGAAAGTATTCTTTAAGAGCTCTTATGTCAGTAGTTTCGCTCCTTGAAACTGAAAGTTCTTTTGTTTTATCTTTTAAAGTATTGGTTAATTCAGAAATTTGGTTTTTTAAAGGATCTAGAGTTTTGTTCCAATTCTTTTCTATTCTCTCTTTGTCCTAAAAAATCTTTGCTTTTTCTTGAGTGAGAAGACGTACTTCTCTCTCATTGAAAGTGAGTCTTTACTGAATACTTTGATTTATCTCTTTCAGTTCAATTAATTCAATGTTAATTCTAAGTGCATTATCATCTACAGAGGTAATACAAGAGTTGGAATTTGAAGTGGATACCTCAGAGTCAGTGCAGGAGTCGACTTCTGCCATGCCACAGAAGAGGGCATTAGCGGTATGTTCATCGTCAGAAGTAGAGTCTGACTGGAAGTCTTCGGTGTTCTCCTCAGAATGTCCTTTTGCCATTAAGGATTTTTGAGCATAATATTCGGCTTTCTTTTTGTAGAAAGCAGAGTCCCTCTGTGGGCGATTTGATCTGCTTCTGCATTCATTCGCAAAATGGCCTGGTTTTCCGCAGTTAAAACACCCTTGAGGAGTGTTTCCTGTTCGATCATTGGACTTCTGTAGGTCTCCGCCTTTCTCTGATCTACATTCATTTGCATAGTGACCAGGTTTGCCGCACTTGTAGCATTCTTGCTGCGTGTGGCTTACCGAGTCATTTGACCTCTGTCGGTCATTCCCTCTGTAATTTCTATCGCTTGACCTCTGTCGGCCACTTGATTCTTCTCCTCTTCTGTCATCTCTTCTGTTGTCTCTTCTGTCATCCTGGTTTTCTCTATCATATCTTTCATTTCCAGAACCTCTTCTGTTTCCTCTGAACTCTTTTGTCAATAGAGCTAAAGATTTAGCTAGTGACGCAAGAGTTATTTCCTTTTCTGCTTGCTCTTCTTCTTCTTCTTCACTGTCAATTATCACCATCTTCTTCTTCTCCTTCTTCTTCTCCTTTGTGGCTTTATCATTTCTTGGTCTCTGTGCATCCTCTTTAGTTTTACTAACCAATGCATATGGTGCAATGGTTAGTGTTTTAGCCTGTGCTATCTGAGGTTCTTGTGCGGCTAATATTCCGTAAAGATCAGAGAGAGTCCAGGTGTCTAGATCCTGATTTGTCTGTAGGGACATAGACAGCTGGAGCCATTCTTCATTTAGACTTTTTAAAAACATGACATTGTTTTCTTCAGAAGTTCTGTCAATGCCTGATTTTCTGCACTGGTTGATTAGAGAGTTGAATCTGTCGTATGTTGTTTGCAGAGATTCTGTTGCAGAGGCTTTGAATGCATGATATTCATTGATGTACTGTGCTCTTCGGTTTTTTTGTGTTTTAGCACCTCCTTCCAACTGTCTTTCCAGTTCTTTCCACAGATCATGCGCTGTTTCACATGAATCCAAGGATTGAAAGAGTTCGTTGGGTATTGCCATAATTAATGTCCTCTTGGTTTTCTGAGCAACTTCATCTTCTGCTTTATCTTCGGTTGACCACTCCCCTTTTGGCTTTGGTTTTTGATGTTCGGGGATTTCGGCAGATTCAGCAGTAGCAGGTATACGAGGTACTACTGTTATGGGAATAGGAGGAGGATTGTACAGATATTGTACTTCATTTTTTTCAGTACCCTCGATAAAATGGACCATTCTTATTTTCCACTAAGGATACTCATCTCGAAGGAGAGTAGGAGGTTTAGTGAGAGAACCAGTAGTAAAGAAATTATTTGTATTTGTCATTTGAAGATTTTAGAAAGAAAGTATGACTAAAGAGTTACTTCGATGAGCTTGAAGATTTTCTGGGTTTAAGCAGTTTCCAGACACAATTTTAAATCTCAATAATATCTATCAAGAGTCTTGATAAGTGGATCACTTGATATTGAAAATCAAGGAAGGCTCTGATACCAATTGTTGGAACCCAGATACGCTTAATCAAGATTAACAGTCTATTAGTTGAGTTTAGAGTTTGATGCGGAAGCGTATTAAACTAACAGATATGTTTGATAGATATTAGAACGCACATATATAAAGAAAACAGTAAAGAATGAAAAGGATTTCTTGAACAGTTACTATTATTCAATATATAATAACAACACGAAGAACAGATTAAGAACTGTTGGTGTGTGAGAATATAACACTCAGATATTTGACAATAAAGTTTGAGAGTATTAGTGATTCCTTGTCTATTCGTCGTTAGGAAGATCTCAACATGAGACATCCTTTTATACTACTCTTAGAAGACTATGAAGTTGGTCACTGTTCCTTTTACGGCATGAATAGTAAACTGGATGGTGTGAACAGTGGACTGGATGGTGTGAGCAGTTGTTTGAGCCATGCGCATTTAATGGAGCAGATGTACTATTGGTAAATGCATTAAATGGCACAGACGTCTATTTTGTACCATGCCCTATTGAGTCCACTCAGAGCTTGACACGTGTTTTGACAGTACTTTTCCATGCAAGTTGATGAACGTATCCAGTAATATCTTCCAAGTCTTCATAGAGGACCACAGAGGCTCTGTAATGAATTACAGAGGTTCTGCGGTCTGGTCCTCTGTGGAGCAGTCTTCGCCGGATTCCGAGTCTTTGGTCTTCTTTGTGCGTATGACAGAGCTTCTGTAGGAAGCCTCTGCTGCTTCTGTAGCTTCTTGACCTTGATTTCTCGGTAATGTCGGCAGAGCCTCTGTAAGAGGCTTTCTTCACTTAGCCTATTTTTCACTACTTCTAAATACTTCTATGATTAGGAAGATTGAAGCTAACAGTAGCTAACTGAATCTTTTGGCTAACCTTTTAGATAACTCTTTACGCATAAATTTGTTAGATCTTTGGCTAATCTTTCACATAACCTTTCACGCATATCTTTTGAGAGAGAAATTCATTGTAATATCTTGTAATTCACAGATTGTTAATAAATCATATGACCAGTTGCTGTGAATACGATCTTAATTGTTCATATTTGATTGTAAGAATAGATCCTGCACTTTCAATTGGTATCAGAGTCAGAATTCTGAATAGTTGAGTCATAATTCTGAGTAGTAGAGTCAGAAGTCTGAGTAACTTGTTCAAAATTCTAAGTATCAGAGTCAGAATTCTGATTAGTTGATTAAGTTCTTGAGCTTAATGGTCATACAACTCGAATTTCAAGGACGAATTCTTAATTATAAACTGAGGTGGTTTCAGTCGAGCTTATTGCACATGGGATTCGATTTTAAAGTTGTAATTTGTGAAGAAGAAGAGCAAATTTTGAGGGGGAGCTTGGATAGATTTGCAAGGCGTAAAGATATGCAACACTAAAGTTTTCAAAGAAATCAAGGGGGAGATCATTTGAAGATGTTTTCTTTATAAAACTTTAGGGGGAGAGGAGCTAATGATTTGAAGATGATTTGCTTTCCAAAACTTTAGGGGGAGAATGTTAGGACACTGAAGTTGTCCTTTATAATAGAAAGTTTTGTAAAGCAATAGCTGTGTTAAAGGGCTTATGCTTAACTGTTGTAGCAAGTGATGAAGACTATAAATAGGTCTTTACTTGTAGTTTGTAAGAAGTGAATTCATTAATACAAGATGTAGATCTCTAATCACTTTGTGTTCTCTCTAGGTTAGATTTCCTTTTCAATAATGTTCTTCATCATCTTGTTACACAATACTTGAAAAAGGTGCCAAGGACAAACGTGTAAGGTAAGTTTGGGAATACACCTGGACAATGAAATTTCGAACTTACAGGTACATGTGCGTGCTTAAACCACCTTATATAGCAAACTTGTTGTGTCATGTCTAGCAAAGGTTAACTGTTGGTTTCTTTCAGTTTAGCGCTATGGCTGGGAGAACGTTGAGGAGTAGGTTAGTACCTGTTGTTCCAAGGAATCAAGATGAGGAGGTCCTAGCTAACGGACCGTTGGAACCCACAAGGGCGACTGTTACCCACGGAAGGGGTAGGGGTCGTGGTAGGGTCGGGGAAGAACGCCTCACCGGGCCGCCACCCAAGTGGCCAAGGATGGGGGAAACCCGATCCGAAGAACGACTCATGTGACTAGAAGGACGAGGAGTGTGGAAATCCCCGCCCACCAAGAGGACTCTAATCAGGAGAGTTCAGCTTCTGTGAGAAGGGAAATCAGCCGAGGGGACGTGGACGAGGCCGCGGATCTACATTTGTCACTCGAGAGAATCTCGCAGCTGAGTTGGGTAAGATTCAGGAGACTTTGCAAGCCCTCCTTACTAAGCAGGATCAGACAGCCTCGGTGAGCAAAGAGGCGAGCGAGAACCGGGAAAGTGTGGAGCTGTCAGTCCACTAGTGACCGGTACTGGGAGTCACTCGAAATCGACCCCTCTGGTGGTGAATGAGTCAGCAGCTAAGGGATGCAGTTACAAGGCCTTTGCCTCATGCAAGTCCCCTACTTTCAATGGCGAGTGTGACCGTCTTGGCAATGAAATGGGTTAAGGAGATGGAACTGGTATTTGATACTTGCAAGTGTGCCGATGGGGATAGGGTGATGTTTGCCCTATCCATGCTGAAGTCTGATGCAGTTTACTGGTGGGATGCCGAAACTGGGGGAAAGGGTTCGCCAATGGCTAAGGGAATGATGTGAGAAACGTTTGTGGAAAGATTTCAAGCACAGTTTTGTCCACTCGCGGCAGTGAAGAAGTTGGAGGAAGAGTTTTTGGGATTGGAACAGGGGGAAATGTCGGTGCGAGAATATACTTCCAGGTTTATCGAGAAATCTCGCTTCGTAGATCTGTATGTACCAACTGAGGAATGTCGGGTGGAACGGTTTATCTATGGGCTGAAAAGTAGCACCCGGGAATTGGTGTTGACAAGGAATCCCACTACCTTTCAGGCGGCCATCAATGCGGCCGAGTTGACTGAGAAAGAAAAGAACCGTCAGATGTCTGAGAAGGGTGGTGAGAAACGCAAGTGGGATGGGCAAGAAAGTGACTCGAGGAAAGGTAAAGTGTTTCGACCAGAGAACCGTGTTAACAGAGATACTGCTGGTAAGTCGTGCAAAAGGTGTAACAAGGTGCACCGGGGAGAGTGCATGGCAGGTTCAAACTCATGCTACCGGTGTGGATTGCCCGGTCATTTGTCAAAGGATTGTCCGCGTGGTGGGAGATCATGTTTCCAATGTAGGGCTACGGGCCAAATGCTTTATGTAACGACCCGGTTTCCCAAACATGCGTCAAATAACATATATTGCATAACATCGTTACATTCATTACAAAAGATACTTAATAAATCACGTACGGTCCCATAGTCTAAAAACTATATAATACAAAACAGAAGAATTTCCTAATCTTCGTCATTTATCAACCGCATCCTACACTTTATCCTTCCCTTTTTGCTATTAAAAGTTTCACGACCTGGAATACATATTTTTGAAAACAAAATGAGGGTTAGACCAAACGGTCTAGTGAGATAATCCCTGTCATTTTAAAATCATTTGTACAAACACCATAAACCACAAGTAATTAAATACCAAACAAGAGTCGTTCACTGTGTACAATTCCTCCTTCACATGGCCAAATTAGTTGGTTGCAAGCCAACTAATCAATTTACTCTGATGTACTAAATACAGCCAACACCGTTGTCCCTCTGTACAGCCAACTCCACCAGTCCTAAGCCCGGCCAACTTGCACTCGTGTAGTGTAATACTTGTATAAATATAATATACACTTCAATTATATCATACTTTAAACATATGCACATAATCACACTACTTACCACATTATCAAACCAAATATATGTATTCCAGTTTGAAAACGTTTTAAAGTAAAACTCACCTGATTGCTTATCAAAAACCCTTCCAATCTTTTCTCGAGTAATCCAATCCTTCACCCAAAATTCATAGAATCTGGAACAATTTAATACAATTATCTTTTACCCTCAATTGATTCCTTAAAAACTAATAATCTTAAATAATCCAAAATCCTCGACTCATATCGCAACCAACTCGCTGTGATAACCCCTTGTCGCAACACATAGTACATGTCGCAATTAAATACTGCGACACAGTAGAATATCGCTACCAACTATTGCGATATACATCATGTCGCAACCAACTGTTGCGATACACCACTTGTTGCAACTAACCATTGCGATAACGATGAGCTTGTCGCAACCCAAGGTTGCGATACTCATAACTGTCGCAACTACCATAACTGTCGCAACCCACTACTGCGACATTCATGACTGTCTCAGTCAACTAAGTTCATCTTTTACCCAGAAATTTATAGATTTAGACCATGAATGATTATGTAATTTTGCAGAAATACTTAAGACTATAAATAACAACTATCCATAAACTCAGTTTTCCAAAAACCTCCATATTTCATCAAAACCCATTTCTAAACCTTTTAGTAAACTTTAGGAAACTAATAAACATAAAAGGATAATTTAACTAGAAACATACCTTGATTCTTACATCTTTCACCTAAATTTCCAACTTGAATACCCTTGTTTTCTTCTTCTTCTTCTTCCCTTTCGGTTCACTCTCTCTCTCTCTCTTCTCTTTTCCGTACAAGAAAACACACACACACACACACACACTCACTTTAGATATGAAAGTATCTAATGGTGAGACACCTCACCTTCTCTACTCAAAATGGGGCGGTGGGTGTGGTTTGTTTAATCACATTCACCAACTAAACCCCAAACTTCTCTTAATTGGCAAAACATACCCCCAAACTTATAAATAAAAATCAAAGTCTACCCCTTAACTTATAAATCCATAAAACAAATCCCAAGCTTACCGTAAAACCAAAATAATAAAAATTAAATAAACCAACAACGTACCCGGTTATTACAACATCTCCCCCTTAAAAGAATTCCGTCCCGGAATTCGGTTAAGCGAAAAGGTATGAATACTTAGTTTTCACTACTAACTCGAACTCAATCAAAGCCATAAGAACTAACTGAATAGGCACCCCACACCCTTCTATATCTCTAACACAAATATCAAATACTTTTCTAATGCAGATAAGCAACAAAAGAATGAAGACATAGTTGATCGTTTTGCACCGAAGTCAAATAGCACTTTAGCACGTATAGAGTTTATAGAAATATACCTGTCTTCATCTCTATCCATACGTCGAGTCCGACTTGCCATTCTGTAGATTTCAACAAGGTTAATATACACATACGCACATACCCAATATAACAAGGTATTCCAATTCAAACATGTACCTGTAAGTTCATAATTACACTGGCCAAATGTAATTTGAAATTACCTTACATGATGTCCCTTCTACCTTTTTATATTTAACATCCTAAGGTTCTAATATATCGAAGACATCCTACTTCACATGCAGTTTAAGTCTAGGTATGGATCCGAATACCTAAATCCCTTAAACTAGGGCTCTGATACCATTTGTAACGACCCGGTTTTCCAAACATGCGTCAAATAACATATACTGCATAACATCGTTACATTCATTACAAAAGATACATAATAAATCACGTACGGTGTAACAACCCAAAACCCATAACATACATCACAATACATAACATTCATACATATCATTGATTCACAACCAAATTTACATAATAAACCAAGTACGATCCCTTTTGTTTCGTAACTACAAAATACATAACATCTTCCTAATCATCATCGGTCCACGGAAGCAGTCTACACCTTATTCTTTCCTTTGCCGCTATCAATGCCTCGACCTGGAAAACATATTTTTGAAAACAAAATGAGGGTTAGACCAAACGGGTCTAGTGAGTTAATCCTAGTCTTTTCCAAAATCAATATAAAACTCTTTTCACATAATACTTTGTATCAAAATAGTTTACATAAAACCTTTCGTATAAGCACGCATATACCACACGTGTATAAATACCACATTAGGACTCGTGCACCGTGTATCTCTCCTCATCTCATCTTCTTTCCCCTGGCCACATTAGTCGGTAGCAAGCCAACTAATTATCGTCACTGTACAATACAGTCGACTCCACTGTAATTACATACAGCCCCGCTGCAATTACCTACATCTCCACTGCAATTTCATGCAGCCCCGCTGTATTTCCATACAGCCCCGTCGAATAATAATTCGGCTCACCTATACTCGTTTTGTGCAATATAAATACAATATATATCTCAATATATCATATTGTCATTTATAAACCTTTCATCATTTTTCCAACCATATATATATATATATAATTATATACATATATCCTTTTAACATAAACATATAATCAAACCTTGACACGTATCCGTCTTATATTTACAAACACATATATATATTTCACACATACTCACATACATATATAAACACATATATGTATTCCAGTTAAAAATGTTTTAAAGTAAAACTCACCTTGATTGCTTATCAAAAATACTTGCAAGCTTCTTTCAAAAAGATCCTATCCTTCACCTTGACTCCACAGAATCTGAAACCATTTAAGATACATATATCGCTTTACTAGCCAATCGCATAAAGCCTACTAAGTTCCGGCCCTCCAATGTTTCACTTATACTCTTTCCCTTCTGACTTGACAACAAAACTGAAAGTTCAGGATCTATTCTTACAATCAAATATGAACAATTAAGATCGTATTCACAGCAACTGGTCATATGATTTATTAACAATCTATGAATTACAAGATATTACAATGAATTTCTCTAAATGGATTCACCAAAGATTATATCAAAGATTTGGTTAGCTAGAGTTGCTAACTCCTATAAATACTGTAGAGAAAAGTTAAAGCTACAGTACATATGAGAAATAGACTAATAGAACAATTACACGTGTCCTAATTAGTAACTGAATATAACAGAGAATATCCCAAGATATGAATTCTGAACATACTTCTGAATAAGCGCATCAGAACATTTGTCTTCATAGTCAGAAGTTCTGAGTCTCCTACTCAGAACTCTGAGTCTTCTACTCAGAACTTCTGAGTCTTCTGAGTCTTCTCTAGTCTTCTTACTCAGAACTCAACACTTGTGTTTTTGACAAAACTCTAGACCTAACAAAAACATAACAACGTTCCGGGACTACCCAGAGTACCGGGAGACAACACTACCGGGACTTCCCAAATTACCGGGAGACTACACTACTGGGACTTCCCAGAGTACCGGGAGACTACACTACCGGGACATCCCAGAGTACCGGGAGTCCATGGTACCGGGAGTCGTCCATACCGGGAGTCCACCTGACCGGGACTCCACCGGGACTTGACATCACCGGGAGTCTCAAGAACACAGTCGGTCACTTTTCCAATCCAGAACCCAAATCAAATCTATACAGCTATGATTTAAACTTTCTAATCCGATAGAAACTGTCTATTGATAATTCCAAACATAAAACCTAAAGGATACATACCTTAAAATCGACTCTACCCGTTCAATCGATTCTCAAACCGATCCTTTCCACTTCTGCTCCCTTTTTTTTCTCCTCACGAACACACACACACACACTGTCCTTCTATTTTTAGGTTTATGAAGGAATATCTGAAGTGTGAGAGATATTTATATCTCCAATTTACACTTTTGGCACAAACTACTCATTAATGACCAACTCACCCCAAATCTTATAACTTATCTCGAACTTCCCCTTAATATCAAAATCCCTTAGTTAAATAAATTTAACGGACTTACCCGGGGTATTACATTATCTCCCCCTTAAAAGAATTCCGTCCCGGAATTCGGTTAAGCGAAAAGATACAAATACTTATCACTACTACCTCGAACTCAATCAAAACCATAAAAACTAACTGAATAGCCACCCCACACCCACATATGTCTCTAACACAGATCAGCAATATAAGCACAGAAATACCAAGAATCACTTCGTACCGAAGTCAAATAACACCTTAGCACGTATAGAGTTTATTAGAAATGTACTTGTATCCTCATCCGGAATTTCCTCCTCATCTTGCGTTGTCATTTGGGATACTCGTCCATTTGCTTTCGGTTCTTCAGACCCTTGTATCTCTCCCGTCCTGACACTTATTGGTTTCCCCGCCGTACTACCCTGTTGTATTTTTCTTTGTGGACAGTCTGACTGAATATGATCAGGGGAATTGCAAACGAAACAGAATCGATTTGCACGACAATTCTTAGCGATGTCTCCAGCCCTTCCACACTTGTAACAACTTCTAGGATCAACATAACAATTTCCTTGATGTACGCGGTTGCATTTTGGACATAGTTTTTCATTTGGTCTAAAAGGTAGGCGACTCTCGAACCTCTGAATTTCGTACTCCGTTGAATCATGTGTCATCTCTTCCGATTTTCTTTTCCCAGCACTCTTATCACTAGCATCTCTCTTAATATCTCGTTCCACATTTTCCGCGACATTTACTGCGGCTGAGAAGTTATCAGGTCCTGTTGCAGTCACTAACTTTCTGACTTCCGAATTTAACCCGAAGATAAACCTTTCCGTCTTCATCGCCTCCGTAGCAACGTAGTATTCTGCGAACCGAGACTTTTCCAGGAAGCTCGCGGTGTAGTCTCGAACGGATAAGTTTCCTTGTTGTAAGTTCATAAATTCCCCTTCCAGATGTTTGACGGCCGCTTGGGGACAAAATGCATTCCTGTAGGCTATCATAAATTCTTCCTAAGAGAGGGTAGAATAAACATCAGATCCCTTACAGTGAATAAAAGATTCCCACCAATACAAAGCATCCCCTTTTAACATTGATGCCCCGTACAATACCCTATCTTCCTCCGCACACTTGCTTGTCTTGAAAATAGCTTCTATTTCCTTCATCCATCTCATTTCTTTCACGGGATCCCTGTCTCCTGAGTAGGTCGGAGGTCTACAGCTTAAAAACATTTTATAATCACATTTCCTCACTACTGGTACGACAGTAGATGTAATGGGCATCTCTTCTTCATGAGTAGGATCTGGTCTTTCTGTTTCAGTATTGCGAGTTTGGTTGAACATAGTTTGGATATTAGCTTGTAATCTTCCCATTTCTGCCATTAGATCATCCCTGGTAACGAACTCTGTACCCTGTGGCTGGACTCTGCCTCCGGCTCGACCTCCAGCTCTACCCCTAGTTCTACCTCTGACTCTGCCACCAGTTCTACCTCCCCTGTCCCCTGTTCCTATTGGCGGATTAGTTCTATTCGGATTTCTTCCTCCTCCTCGATTTGAATTTCGTGTTCCACTTGCCATTCTGTAGATTTAAATAAGATTAACATACACATAAGCACATACCCCATATAACAAGGTATTCCAGTTCAAACATGTACCTGTAAGATCACAATTACACTGGCCAGGTGTAATATGAAATTACCTTACATGATGTTCCTTCTACCTTTTATACTTAGCATCCCAAGGTTCTAATATATCAAGGACATCCTACTTCACATGCAGTTTAAGTCTAGGTACGGGTACAAATACCTAAATCCCTTAAACTAGGGCTCTGATACCATTTGTAACAACCCAAAACCCAAAACATACATCACAATACATAACATTCATACATATCATTGATTCACAACCAAATTTACATTAGAAACCAAGTACGGTCCCTTTTGTTTCGTAACTACAAAATACATAACATCTTCCTAATCATCATCGGTCCACGGAAGCAGTCTACACCTTATTCTTTCCTTTGCCGCTATCAATGCCTCGACCTGGAAAACATATTTTTGAAAACAAAATGAGGGTTAGACCAAACGGGTCTAGTGAGTTAATCCTAGTCTTTTCCAAAATCAATATAAAACTCTTTTCACATAATACTTTGTATCAAAATAGTTTACATAAAACCTTTCGTATAAGCACGCATATACCACACGTATATAAATACCACATTAGGACTCGTGCACCGTGTATCTCTCCTCATCTCATCTTCTTTCCCCTGGCCACATTAGTCGGTAGCAAGCCAACTAATTATCGTCATTGTACAATACAGTCGACTCCACTGTAATTACATACAACCCCGCTACAATTACCTACAGCTCCACTGCAATTTCATGCAGCCCCGCTGTATTTCCATACAGCCCCGCCGAATAATAATTCGGCTCACCTATACTCGTTTTGTGCAATATAAATACAATATATATCTCAATATATCATATTGTCATTTATAAACCTTTCATCATTTTTCCAACCATATATATATATATATAATTATATACATATATCCTTTTAACATAAACATATAATCAAACCTTGACACGTATCCGTCTCATATATACAAACACATATATATATTTCACACATGCTCACATACATATATAAACACATATATGTATTCCAGTTAAAAACGTTTTAAAGTAAAACTCACCTTGATTGCTTGTCAAAAATACTTTCAAGCTTCTTTCAAAAAGATCCTATCCTTCACCTTGACTCCACAGAATCTGAAACCATTTAAGATACATATATCGCTTTACTAGCCAATCGCATAAAGCCTACTAAGTTCCGGCCCTCCAATGTTTCACTTATACTCTTTCCCTTCTGACTTGACAACAAAACATAACAACGTACCGGGACTACCCAATGTACCGGGAGACAACACTACCGGGACTTCCCAAAGTACCGGGAGACTACACTACCGGGACTTCCCAGAGTACCGGGAGACTACACTACCGGGACTTCCCAGAGTACCGGGAGACTACACTACCGGGACTTCCCAGAGTACCGGGGGTCCATGGTACCGGGAGTCGGCTATACCGGGAGTCCACCTGACCGGGACTCCACCGGGACTTGACATCACCGGGAGTCTCAAGAACACAGTCGGTCGCTTTTCCAATCCAGAACCCAAATCAAATCTATACAGCTGATTTAAACTTTCTAATCCGATAGAAACTGTCTATTGATAATTCCAAACATAAAACCTAAAGGATACATACCTTAAAATCGACTCAACCCGTTCAATCGATGCTCAAACCGATCCTTTCCACTTCTGCTCCCTTTTTTTTCTCCTCACGAACACGCACACTCACACTGTCCTTCTATTTTTAGGTTTATGAAGGAATATCTGAAGTGTGAGAGATATTTATATCTCCAATTTACACTTTTGGCACAAACTACTTATTAATGACCAAC
Organism: Saussurea involucrata; assembly: GCA_033807775.1. Lineage (NCBI taxonomy): Eukaryota > Viridiplantae > Streptophyta > Magnoliopsida > Asterales > Asteraceae > Saussurea > Saussurea involucrata. The sequence goes on from CM066314.1 coordinate 85,516,886, forward strand.
TCACCCCAAATATCAAAATCCCTTAGTTAAATAAATTTAACGGACTTACCCGGGGTATTACATACGGTCCCATAGTCTCAAAACTATATAATACAAAACATAAGCATTTCCTAATCTTCATCTGCTATCAACCGCATCCTACACTTTATCCTTCCATTTTTGCTATTAAAAGTTCCACGACCTGGAATACATATTTTTTAAAACAAAATGAGGGTTAGACCAAACGGTCTAGTGAGATAATCCCTGTCATTTTAAAATCATTTGTACAAACACCATAAACCACAAGTAATTAAATACCAAGCAAGACTCGTGCACGGTGTACAATTCCTCCTTCACATGGCCAAATTAGTTGCTTGCAAGCCAAGTAATCAATTTACTCCCCTGTACTAAATATAGCCAACACCGCTGTCCCTCTGTACAGCCAACTCCACCGGTCCTAAGCCCGGCCAATTTGCACTCGTGTAGTGTAATACTTGTATAAATATAATATACACTTCAATTATATCATACTTTATACATATGCACATAATCACACTACTTACCACATTATCAAACCACATATATGTATTCCAGTTTGAAAACGTTTTAAAGTAAAACTCACCTGATTGCTTATCAAAAACCCTTCCAAGCTTTTCTCGAGTAATCCAATCCTTCACCCAAAATTCATAGAATCTGGAACAATTTAATACAATTATCTTTTACCCTCAATTGATTCCTTAAAAACTAATAATCTTAAATAATCCAAAATCCTCGACTCATATCGCAACCAACTAGCTGTGATAACCCCTTGTCGCAACACATAGTACATGTCGCAATTAACTACTGCGACACACTAGAATATCGCAACCAACTGTTGCGATATACATCATGTCGCAACCAACTGTTGCGATACACCACTTGTCGCAACTAACAATTGCGATAACGATGAGCTTGTCGCAACCCAAGGTTGCGATACTCATAACTGTCGCAACTACCATAACTGTCGCAACCCACTACTGCGACATTCATAACTGTCTCAGTCAACTTGTTGGTCCCGAAGGCCTATACAAGTTTGTAGAAGGGTGGGTTGAATACAAACACACAGATTTTACCTTTCTAAATTGTTTATTGATAAATCATTAACAATTTATAGCTTGTTGCGGAGACAAGATTAAGGATAAACCTAAATCTAAACAAGTTGGAACACTAAGGTTTCTTGCACTAAGAGAGATAAGGAAATTACTAATAATAACCTATCTTGAGATAAGAGATTGAACTTGTCCAGAGTTAGCAAGTTACTTCAAAAGAAGTGAGTTCATCTCTTTATATACTGCATGCATTTAATGCAAGTCAGTATATACTTTACACATCTCATCAGCTGGTTGGTTTCCTGTCATTGACCTTAGTTGACAACCTTAGTAGCCGTATGGATGAATAGTGTAGTATCAGAGTGGTTGTACGATTTCAGATATTCGGAGGTTCTTTTCTGACAATTCCTACGGAGTCGTGCAAGGGTGGTTAAGACAAAAGTACTTTGTACGGAGGACTTCATGATCAACTTTCGTTGATTCAGCGATTATCATTTACTATTCAGCAGATGATAAAGTTCAGCGATAGCTGAAGTCTTGTACTTGATACTTCACGTTGAGTGGACAAATCTGAGTCTTCGCTGATCTGCATCAGTTCATTAGGAGACTTGTGCTGGTTCTTGAGCTTGATCTTCGACTTCAGCGTAGAACCTTTGTTGACGTGAAACTTGTCTTCAGGGATCATAAGTAAACAACTAACTTATCAGCGATCATCATAATGACTGAACAGACTCAGAGCATTAATGATGAACAGTGTTCGCTGAATGTTTAATTTAAAAGAGAGAGAGTTCCTATCAGCGGTACTGGAAGATCTTAGTACTTATCAGCGATAGTGAAACTCTGATACATATTGTTTACTTACAATTTTCACTAAGTATTTAAGAGAGGGTCATTATCAAATCACTGAGGGTTTGAATCAACAATCTCCCCCTATTTGATTATGACATAGCAACAAAGAAAATTGCTATTTAATGAAAACATGAGGATAAAAAGAACTCATAAAATATTTGTCCCTTTTACTGTTTTCTGGGATCTTTTCAGTACTGATGGAGTAAAGTACGTTCGCTGAAATCTTTCTTTAAAATATTGAATCAGGTTACAATGAAGAACATAAAGATTACAAGTACAAGCGAAATAATTTACAAGTACAGAAGGATAACTGATACAATAGTGAAAGGAGATTATATCAGTTTTCAAAGGGTTCTTCCTTAATGAGAAGTTCATCAAGGGTCTTTTTAGTGGGGATCATCCAGTCAGGGACATTTACTCCTTGATTCTTTAACTTCAGAGCAGCTTCAAAAATCAAGGGCTTCAGGTGTCTAGCTTTGATGTCGCGTCTGACTTCACACCAGTGTACGAGATCTCTGAGTTGTTCGATGGGAGCGATTTGGAGCTCAGAGACACGTTGAAAGTGATGATTTCCATCATAGTCTAAGAAGAATATATTTCCATCATAATGTCATCAACATATATTTGAACTAAAATGATATGACCTTTCACTTTCTAAAAAATAGAGTTTTGTCAATCTTACCTCTTTCAAATTGTTCAATATGGAGATAAATAGAGAGAGTATCATACCATGCACGAGGAGCTTGCTTGAAGCCATAAAGTGTTCCACATAAACTTCTTCATTCAGCTAACTGATAATCAGTTGGGATAAAATGAAGTTCTATATCACCATTCATCACATGATCTCTGATAAAATGATATCTGATTTCTATGTGTTTTGTCTTTGAGTGTAGCACTAGATTGTTTGCTATAGCGATGGCACTAGTGCTGTCGCAATAGATTGGAATTTTGGAGAGCTGAAGATCATAGTCTAGTAGCTGATTTCTCATCCACAAGACTTGAGAACAACAGCTTCCAGCGGCTACATATTCAGCTTCAGCTGTGGAAGTGGACACTGAGTTTTGCTTCTTACTTGTCCAACTTACCAGCTTTCCACCCAGGAGTTGACATCCTCATGTGGTGCTTTTCCTATCCATTTTGCAACCTGCAAAATCACTGTCTGAATAGGCAGTTAGATCGAATCCTGAGTCTTTGGGATACCAAAGGCCTAGATTCGCTGTACCCTTAAGACATCGAAAGATTCGCTTTACAGCTTTCATATGAGATATCTTAGGTTCAGCTTGATATCGTGCACACAAGCATGTTGCAAACATAATATCGGGTCGGCTAGCTGTAAGATACAATAGTGAGCCGATCATCCCACGGTACAGCGTGACATTGACAGGAACACCCTTTGTGTCCTTATCAAGTGTCAGCGGTGGTGCCATAGGGGTTTTCATAGCTGAACTTTCAGTTTAGTCGAATTTCTTCAGCATATCTTTAACATATTTTCCCTGATTAATGAAAGTTCCTTTTTCAGTTTGCTTAATCTGAAGACCAAGGAAATATGTTAGTTCACCCATCATACTCATTTTATACTCATCTTTCATTCTATCAGCGAAACGAGTACAAAGCTCAGGGTTAGTAGAACCAAATATAATGTCATCAACGTATATTTGAACTAAAATGATATGACCTTTCACTTTTCTAAAAAATAGAGTTTTGTCAATCTTACCTCTTTCAAATTGTTCAATATGGAGAAAAGTAGAGAGAGTATCATACCATGCACGAGGAGCTTGCTTTAAGCCATAAAGTGTTCCACATAAACATAACCTGGACGCTTAGGATCTGAGAATCCTGGAGGTTGTTCCACATAAACTTCTTCATTCAGCTTTCCATTCAGAAACGCTGACTTAACATCCATCTGATGTACAGTTAAATTTTTGTGCTAAGAAAAGACGAATAGATTCAAGTCTTGCTACTGGAGCAAATGTTTCGTCATAATCTATGCCTTCCTCTTGTCTGTATCCCTGAGCAACAAGACGAGCTTTGTTGCGAGTTACAGTACCATGTTCGTCCAACTTGTTTCGATAGACCCATTTAGTGCCTATCACCGTTTTGTCAGTTGGTCTACGAACGAGTTTCCAAACTTTGTTTCTTTAGAATTCAGTCAGCTCTTCTTGCATAGCGCTGACCCAGTTTGGATCTCTGAGGGCATCATCTATTTTCTTTGGTTCAGTTAGAGAAATAAAGTTAACAAATAAACAAATATTACCTGCACTTCTACGAGTCTGAATACCAGCGTTGGGATCACCAAGAATTTGATCGATTGGGTGATTGACAGTCCATCGTTGAGCCGGAGCATACGTCGCTGACTCAGTCTGAACTGGAGAAACTGAAGATGAGGCTTCAGCTACTTCTGGATTATCAGCTAAGAGATGAATGTTTGCATTTGTCACTTCATTCACTGATTGCTGAGAAATAGATGGAATTTCTGAGACATTTGGATCAACTGCAGGTATAGTGTTTATAGGAACATCTGAGACCCAAGATGTTTCAGCTTCACTATTCTGCATATCTGGAATGATAGTAGGACCATCATTTTCTACGGTGTGAGCATGAGGAGTGGGAACTTCTTCTGAATCACCAAGATGAGAAAACATCCATTGATTCAGTTCTTCAGTATCAGCGGACGGTTTAGAGTTCGCTGAACGGGATTCGTCAAACGTGACGTGAATAGTTTCTTCTACAGTTTTTCTTCTACGGTTGAAGACTCTGAAGGCTTTGGAGACTGAGGAGTATCCAAGAAAGATTCCATCATCAGCCTTAGGATCAAACTTTCCAAGGGCATCTCTGTTGTTCAGTATGAAACACTGACATCCAAAGATGTGAAGAAAGCTGATTGAAGGCTTTCTCCCATGAAAGAGTTCATAGGCTGTCTTTTTGAATCTTTTAACTATCAGCGACCTGTTTTGCGTAAAACAAGCAGTGTTGACAGCTTCTGCCCAAAACTGAGTAGGCAGGTGAGAATCGCTGAGCATTGAACGTGCAACTTCAATAATTGTTCTATTTCTTCTTTCAGCGACTCCATTTTGTTGCGGTGTTCTCACTGACCAAAAGTTGTGAGAAATACCCTTACTCTCAAGGAAGGAATCAAGAGAACTGTTTTTGAATTCAGTTCCATGATCACTCCTTATTGAGCGAACAGTCATATTGTTTAGAGTTTCCATCTTCCGAACAAAGGTGATGAGTTCTTCAGGGGTGTCACTCTTAGAACGGAGAATCATTACCCATGTGTAACGAGAGAATTCATCAACTATGAGCAGCGTATATTTCTTTCCAGCGATGGATTGTTTGTTAACAGGGCCAAACAAATCCATATGGAGTAGTTGTAGAGGAGATGACACTGAGGAGACTTGCTTTAACTTGAAGCTTGCCTTGGTCTGCTTCCCTTTTTCACACGCTGAACATAAAGACTCTTTGGCGTATGAATGCTGAGGTAGACCAGTGACTAACTCTTTGGAGGAAAGAGTATTCAGTGTCTTGAAATTTAGATGTGAGAGCCTCTTGTGCCATAGCCAGTTAACATCAGAAGATGCCTTTGAGAAGAAACAGGAGTTCTCAGTGGTTGTTGAGTCCATGTTTATTACATAAACATTTTCCAAACGATAACCGCTGAGAGCTATCTTCTCCTTTTTGTCAGTGACAAAGCAGGATTCCTTAGTGAAAATCACTTTGTTATCCATGTCGCAAAGCTGACTGATGCTCAGAAGATTATGCTTCAGCCCTTCAACATATGCGACTCTTCTGAAGGAGGTTGTACCATTTGAAAGTACACCATACCCTCGGGTATGTCCTTTTCCATTTCCACCGAAAGTCACAGAGGGACCCTTCTCTTCCTTGTATTCAGCGAGCAGGTTTTTCTTTCTAGTCATGTGTCTAGAGCATCCGCTATCGAGATACCAGATACCCTTCCTAACCTGCATTTACAAAGGAAGATTAGTTTTGCTTGAGTACCCACTTAACCATGTATACACGTTTGTCAGTGGAGCTAGTTGGAATAGAAGGTTAAGCGGTCTTCGCAGCATTTGAAGATTCAGCTTTGTCTTTCTTCACTTTGGTTAATTTCTTAACTTTAGTGGTAGGAGTCACCTTGACCTGATTTGCATCGGGGTTGGTCTTCTTTGCCTTGGGGGCAATCTTCACCTTAGCTATCTTTTCAGCTTTCGTGGCTGTGGGGCACTTACTAGCAATATGATCGGTAAGTCCACAGTGATAACATTTCCTATAACTAAAAGTAGTTCTAGGACCACTTGTATGCTGAGCTTTTAATTTCGAATTAGAAGTGCCAGCACCAAGTAAATTATTGGCTTTAGAAATGGGACGAACATTCAGTTCTTCAGATTTCTTACCAAGGACATCCACTCTGAGTCTAGGAGTAGATCGCTGAATAGATCCAGAGATCAGCTTTCTAGATCCAGAGGGGTTGGTCACTGAGGCTTTAGAAGCATTCAGCTTTGGTACTAAGGTACCCTTCTGAGGATTTTTATAAATAACAATTCCTTTACCTTTGTCTTTAGAGACAGAGGTAGGTTTTGAATAAACCATTTTCTCCTTACCTTTTGAGGAGGTAGGAGTTTCCTCAGGGATTGGTGTAATGGACGAGGAGCACTGAGATGATGAAGTGTCAGCGACTGAGGATACGAACGTTCCAAATTTAAGCATTGAACGTTCAGTGGTTGGTTTTGGAGTATCATATTTATAACCCAGACCACGTTTATCACTCAGAGGAATCTGAGCCTTAATTATCTCAGTGATCTTTGTTGAAGAATTACACCATCCTTCAACAGTAGCTTGTTCAGCTTTTAATGCAGCGATAGCTTCTGCTCGTTCGATTTTGACTAGCTGATTTAAATAGACTTGATCTTTAAAATCATCTTCAATTTTAGAAAGCTTTTCTATTTGAAGGTGGCAGTTTTTAAGCTTTTCAGCGAGATCAAGATTTTGGTTTTCAACCACAGTTTTGCCGTTCATGGCTTCGTATAAACTTCTAGTCAATAGATCGATCTTACGGAGACTATCAGCTTCATCAATATTTGCAATACTTGTAAAGAAAGAAGGTGATACCTGAATGGCAGATGTTGAAGTGGAGGGAATGTCTGAACTTTCTTCCTCTTCTTCAATTTTGGCCATAAGACATTGATTTGCTTCATCATCTTCAGAGTCAGATGATGATGCTTCTTCATCAGAAGTAGCCCAATCATAGTCAGCCATCAGGCCTTTTCCTTTCTTCTTAAAGCTTTTCAGCTTTGCATACTTCTCCTTCAGCTTTGAGTATTTGTCATCTTTATTCCTTGGAACAAAGTTTTTCTTTGAGAAAGCTGAAGGTCTCATGACTTTCTTTGACCTGCACTCATTAGCGAAATGACCTGTCTTTTCGCAGTTGAAACAAGTAGCAGTAGCCTTATCAACAAAAGCTGATGATTTAGGCTTATCAGTTATGGAAAGAGGTTTGTTCTTTCTAAACATTTTCTTCTTGGCGAATCTCCTGAACTTTTTAGTTTGGAGAGCCAAGGATTCATCATCATCTGAAGAATCAGAGTCTGATGACCTTTCAGAGTTACTTTCTAACTCAGTGATAGTGACTGAGGGTCGCTGAGTAGAAGGTTCCTCTGAGATTAAAGCAACAGGGGTGCTTTTGGAATCTTTCACAAGATTCTTCTTAAGATGGCTAGATTGCTCATGATTCAGCAATGTACCATATAAGGTTGAAAGGGTCATTGATTTAAGATCCTTTGACAGCTTGAGACACATGGAATAATTGTCCCAGCTTTCAGGTAAACATTCTAGAAACTTTGTCAGCACTTCAAAGTTAGAATATTCCTTACCAACAGTTTTTAGATCTATAATTAAGCAATTAAAACGTTGGTGAACTTCAGAGAGAGTTTCATTCTTACCAGAAATGAAGCTTTCGTATTATCTTACCAGGTTGATCTTTCTAGAGTCCAGGACTTCAGACGTTCCTTCATACTGAACACATATTGTGTCCCACATGGCTTTTGATGATTTCAGGTTCATGACGGAATGGTAGACTTCGTCAGGAAGGGCCATGGATAGTATGGATCTGGCTTTTGTATCTATAGCCACTTTCTTCTTATCTTCATCGGTCCACATGTGTATTTCCTTAGGAATCAGCCTTTCTGGAATAGCAGGTCTAGTTGCAGTGGCTGGAACTAAAGGATCAATTGTTACAGGGATGTGTGGGCCGTTTTCAAGATAGTAAGTCATAGTAGGGTCTACACCTTTTAAGAAGAGTGTCATCCTATTTTTCCACAAGTTGAAGTTGTCTCTGGAAAATCTAGGGGGTTTTGCAAGAGAACCATTGTCTATATAATGTGTGTTTGAGTTGGTGGCCATTTTCAGATAATAGCAAGGAAGAGAAATATCTTAGATTAGATCTTGTTTATGAGATTAAACAAATCTGCTCTGATACCACTTGTTGGTCCCGAAGGCCTATACAAGTTTGTAGAAGGGGGGGTTGAATACAAACACACATATTTTACTTTTCTAAATTGTTTATTGATAAATCATTAACAATTTACAGCTTGTTGCGGAGACAAGATTAAGGATAAACCTAAATCTAAACAAGTTGGAACACTAAGGTTTCTTGCACTAAGAGAGATAAGGAAATTACTAATAATAACCTATCTTGAGATAAGAGATTGAACTTGTCCAGAGTTAGCAAGTTACTTCAAAAGAAGTGAGTTCATCTCTTTATATACTGCATGCATTTAATGCAAGTCAGTATATACTTTACACGTGTCATCAGCTGGTTGGTTGCATGTCATTGACCTTAGTTGACAACCTTAGTAGCCGTATGTATGACTAGTGTAGTATCAGAGTGGTTGTACGATTTCAGATATTCGGAGGTTCTTTTCTGACAATTCGTACGGAGTCGTGCAAGGGTGGTTAAGACAAAAGTACTTTGTACGGAGGACTTCATGATCAACTTTCGTTGATTCAGCGATTATCATTTACTATTCAGCAGATGATAAAGTTCAGCGATAGCTGAAGTCTTGTACTTGATACTTCATGTTGAGTGGACAAATCTGAGTCTTCGTTGATCCGCATCAGTTCATTAGGAGACTTGTCGCTGGTTCTTGAGCTTGATCTTCGACTTCAGCGTAGAACCTTTGTTGACGTGAAACTTGTCTTTAGGGATCATAAGTAAACAACTAACTTATCAGCGATCATCATAATGACTGAACAGACTCAGAGCATTAATGATGAACAGTGTTCGCTGAATGTTTAATTTAAAAGAGCGAGAGTTCCTATCAGCGGTACTGGAAGATCTTAGTACTTATCAGCGATAGTGAAACTCTGATACATATTGTTTACTTACAATTTTCACTAAGTATTTAAGAGAGGGTCATTATCAAATCACTGAGGGTTTGGATCAATACAACTAAGTTCATCTTTTACCCAGAATATTATAGATTTAGACCAAGAATGATTCTGTAATTTTGCAGAAATACTTAAGACTATAAATAACAACTATCCATAAACTCAGTTTTCCAAAAACCTCCATATTTCTTCAAAACCCATTTCTAAACCTTTTAGTAAACTATAGGAAACTAATAAACATAAAAGGATAATTTAACTAGAAACATACCTTGATTCTTACAACTTTCACCTAAATTTCCAACTTGAATACCCTTGTTTTCTTCTTCTTCTTCCCTTACGGTTCACTCTCTCTCTCTCTTCTCTTTGCCGTACAAGAAAACATACACACACATACACTCACTTTAGATATGAAAGTATCTAATGGTGAGACACCTCACCTTTTCTACTCAAAATGGGGCGGTGGGTGTGGTTTGTTTAATCACATTCACCAACTAAACCCCAAACTTCTATTAATTGGCAAAACATACCCCCAAACTTCTAAATAAAAATCAAAGTCTACCCCTTAACTTATAACTCCATAAAACTAATCCCAAACTTACCGTAAAACCAAAATAATAAAAATTTAATAAACCAACAACGTACCCGGTTATTATAACATCTCCCCCTTAAAAGAATTCCGTCCCGGAATTCGGTTAAGCGAAAAGGTATGAATACTTATTTTTCACTACTACCTCGAACTCAATCAAAGCCATAAGAACTAACTGAATAGGCACCCCACACCCTTCTATATCTCTAACACAAATATCAAATACTTTTCTAATGCAGATAAGCAACAAAAGAATGAAGACATAGTTGATCGTTTTGCACCGAAGTCAAATAGCACTTTAGCACGTATAGAGTTTATAGAAATATACATGTCTTCATCTCTATCCATACGTCGAGTCCGACTTGCCATTCTGTAGATTTCAACAAGGTTAATATACACATACGCACATACCCAATATAACAAGGTATTCCAATTCAAACATGTACCTGTAAGTTCATAATTACACTGGCCAAATGTAATTTGAAATTACCTTACATGATGTCCCTTCTACCTTTTTATATCTAACATCCTAAGGTTCTAATATATCGAGGACATCCTACTTCACATGCAGTTTAAGTCTAGGTATGGATCCGAATACCTAAATCCCTTAAACTAGGGCTCTGATACCATTTGTAACGACCCGGTTTCCCAAACATGCGTCAAATAACATATACTGCATAACGTCGTTACATTCATTACAAAAGATACATAATAAATCACGTACGGTCCCATAGTCTCAAAACTATATAATACAAAACATAAGCATTTCCTAATCTTCATCTGCTATCAACCGCATCCTACACTTTATCCTTCCATTTTTGCTATTAAAAGTTCCACGACCTGGAATACATATTTTTGAAAACAAAATGAGGGTTAGACCAAACGGTCTAGTGAGATAATCCCTGTCATTTTAAAATCATTTGTACAAACACCATAAACCACAAGTAATTAAATACCAAGCAAGACTCGTGAACTGTGTACAATTCCTCCTTCACATGGCCAAATTAGTTGGTTGCAAGCCAACTAATCAATTTACTCCGCTGTACTAAATATAGCCAACACCGATGTCCCTCTGTACAGCCAACTCCACCGGTCCTAAGCCCGGCCAATTTGCACTCGTGTAGTGTAATACTTGTATAAATATAATATACACTTCAATTATATCATACTTTATACATATGCACATAATCACACTACTTACCACATTATCAACCCACATATATGTATTCCAGATTGAAAATGTTTTAAAGTAAAACTCACCTGATTGCTTATCAAAAACCCTTCCAAGCTTTTCTCGAGTAATCCAATCCTTCACCCAAAATTCATAGAATCTGGAACAATTTAATACAATTATCTTTTACCCTCAATTGATTCCTTAAAAACTAATAATCTTAAATAATCCAAAATCCTCGACTCATATCGCAACCAACTAGCTGTGATAACCCCTTGTCGCAACACATAGTACATGTCGCAATTAACTACTGCGACACACTAGAATATCTCAACCAACTGTGGCGATATACATCATGTCGCAACCAACTGTTGCGATACACCACTTTTCGCAACTAACCATTTCGATAACGATGAGCTTGTCGCAACCCAAGGTTGCGATACTCATAACTGTTGCAACTACCATAACTGTCGCAACCCACTACTGCGACATTCATAACTGTCTCAGTCAACTAAGTTCATCTTTTACCCAGAAATTTATAGATTTAGACCATGAATGATTCTGTAATTTTGCAAAAATACTTAAGACTATAAATAACAACTATCCATAAACTCAGTTTTCCAAAAACCTCCATATTTCGTCAAAACCCATTTCTAAACCTTTTAGGAAACTAATAAACATAAAAGGATAATTTAACTAGAAACATACCTTGATTCTTACAGCTTTCACCTAAATTTCCAACTTGAATACCCTTGTTTTCTTCTTCTTCTTCTTCCCTTTCGGTTCACTCTCTCTCTCTTCTTGGTATTTTTGTGCTTATATTGCTGATCTGTGTTAGAGACATAGGTGAGTGTGGGGTGGCTATTCAGTTAGTTTCTATGGTTTTGATTGAGTTCGAGGTAGTAGTGATAAGTATTCGTATCTTTTCGCTTAACCGAATTCCGGGACGGAATTCTTTTAAGGGGGAGATAATGTAATACCCGGTTAAGTCCGTTAATTTATTTGACTAAGGGGTTTTGATATTACAGGGAAATTTGAGATAAGTTATAAGATTTGGGGTGGGTTGGTAATTAGTGAGTAGTTTGTGCCAAAAGTGTAAATGGAGATATAAATATCTCCCACACTTCAATTATCTCTTCAGAAACCTAAACATAGAAAGACAGTGTGTGTGTGTGTGTGCGTGTTCGTGAGGCGAAAAAGGAGCAGAAGTGGAAAGGCTCGGTTTGAGCATCGATTGAACGGGTTTGAGACGATTTTAAGATTCTGTGGAGTCAGGTGAAGGATAGGATCTTTTTGAAAGGAACTTGCAAGTGTTTTTGGATAAGCGATCGAGGTGAGTTTTACTTTAAAACATTTTCAACTGGAATACATATATGTGTTTATATGTGTATGTGAGTATGTGTGAAATATATATATATTGTATTTATATTGTACGAAACAAGTATAGGTGAGCCGAATTATTATTCGGCGGGGCTGTATGGAAATACAGCGGGGCTGCATGAAATTGCAGTGGAGCTGTAGGTAATTGCAGCGGGGCTGTATGTAATTACAGTGGAGTCGACTGTATTGTACAGTGACGATAATTAGTTGGCTTGCTACCGAGTAATGTGGCCAGGGGAAAGAAGATGAGATGAGGAGAGATACACGGTGCACGAATCGTAATGTGGTATTTATATACGTGTGGTATATGTGTGCTTATACGAAAGGTTTTATGTAAACTATTTTGATACAAAGTATTATGTGAAAAAAGTTTTATATTGATTTTGGAAAAGACCAGGATTAACTCACTAGACCCGTTTGGTCTAACCCTCATTTTGTTTTCAAAAATATGTTTTCCAGGTCGAGGCATTGATAGGGAGCGGCAAAGGAAAGAATAAGGTGTAGACTGCTTTCGTGGACCGATGATGATTAGGAAGATGTTATGTATTTTGTAATTACGAAACAAAAGGGACCGTACTTGGTTTATTATGTAATCTTTGTTGTAATTCAATGATATGCATGTATGTTATGTTAATTGTTGTATGATATGGGTAACCGGGTCGTTACAATAATTTAACTAGAAACATACCTTGATTCTTACAGCTTTCACCTAAATTTCCAACTTGAATACCCTTGTTTTCTTCTTCTTCTTCTTCCCTTTCGGTTCACTCTCTCTCTCTCTTCTCTTTGTCGTACAAGAAAACACACACACACACATACACTCACTTTAGATATGAAAGTATCTAATGGTGAGACACCTCACCTTCTCTACTCAAAATGGGGCGGTGGGTGTGGTTTGTTTAATCACATTCACCAACTAAACCCCAAACTTCTAAATAAAAATCAAAGTCTACCCCTTAACTTATAACTCCATTAAACTAATCCCAAACTTACCGTAAAACCAAAATATTAAAAATTAAATAAACCAACAACGTACACGGTTATTATAACATCTCCCCCTTAAAAGAATTCCGTCCCAGAATTCGGTTAAGCGAAAAGGTATGAATACTTAGTTTTCACTACTACCTCGAACTCAATCAAAGCCATAAGAAGTAACTGAATAGGCACCCCACACCCTTCTATATCTCTAACACAAATATCAAATACTTTTCTAATGCAGATAAGCAACAAAAGAATGAAGACATAGTTGATCGTTTTGCACCGAAGTCAAATAGCACTTTAGCACGTATAGAGTTTATAGAAATATACCTGTCTTCATCTCTATCCATACGTCGAGTCCGACTTGCCATTCTGTAGATTTCAACATGGTTAATATACACATACGCACATACCCAATATAACAAGGTATTCCAATTCAAACATGTACCTGTAAGTTCATAATTACACTGGCCAAATGTAATTTGAAATTACCTTAAATGATGTCCCTTCTACCTTTTTATATTTAACATCCTAAGGTTCTAATATATCGAGGACATCCTACTTCACATGCAGTTTAAGTCTAGGTATGGATCCGAATACCTAAATGCCTTAAACTAGGGCTCTGATACCATTTGTAACGACCCGGTTTCCCAAACATACGTCAAATAACATATACTGCATAACATCGTTACATTCATTACAAAAGATACATAATAAATCACGTACGGTCCCATAGTCTCAAAACTATATAATACAAAACATAAGCATTTCCTAATCTTCATCTGCTATCAACCGCATCCTACACTTTATCCTTCCATTTTTGCTATTAAAAGTTCCACGACCTGGAATACATATTTTTGAAAACAAAATGAGGGTTAGACCAAACGGTCTAGTGAGATAATCCCTGTCATTTTAAAATCATTTGTACAAACACCATAAACCACAAGTAATTAAATACCAAGCAAGACTCGTGCACTGTGTACAATTCCTCCTTCACATGGCCAAATTAGTTGGTTGCAAGCCAACTAATCAATTACTCCGTTGTACTAAATATAGCCAACACCGCTGTCCCTCTGTACAGCCAACTCCACCGGTCCTAAGCCCGGCCAATTTGCACTCGTGTAGTGTAATACTTGTATAAATATAATATACACTTCAATTATATCATACTTTATACATATGCACATAATCACACTACTTACCACATTATCAAACCACATATATGTATTCCAGTTTGAAAACGTTTTAAAGTAAAACTCACCTGATTGCTTATCAAAAACCCTTCCAAGCTTTTCTCGAGTAATCCAATCCTTCACCCAAAATTCATAGAATCTGGAACAATTTAATACAATTATCTTTTACCCTCAATTGATTCCTTAAAAACTAATAATCTTAAATAATCCAAAATCCTCGACTCATATCGCAACCAAGTAGCTGTGATAACCCCTTGTCGCAACACATAGTACATGTCGCAATTAACTACTGCGACACACTAGAATATCGCAACCAACTGTTGCGATACACCACTTGTCACAACTAACCATTGCGATAACGATGAGCTTGTCGCAACCCAAGGTTGCGATACTCATAACTGTCGCAACTACCATAACTATCGCAACCCACTACTGCGACATTCATAACTGTCTCAGTCAACTAACTTCATCTTTTACCCAGAAATTTATAGATTTATACCATGAATGATTCTGTAATTTTGAAGAAATACTTAAGACTATAAATAACAACTATCCATAAACTCAGTTTTCCAAAAACCTCCATATTTCATCAAAACCCATTTCTAAACCTTTTAGTAAACTTTAGGAAACTAATAAACATAAAAGGATAATTTAACTAGAAACATACCTTGATTCTTACAGCTTTCACCTAAATTTCCAACTTGAATACCCTTGTTTTCTTCTAATTCTTCTTCCCTTTCGGTTCACTCTCTCTCTTTCTCTCTCTTCTCTTTGTCGTACAAGAAAACACACACACACTCACACTCACTTTAGATATGAAAGTATCTAATGGTGAGACTGTTAATCCATGATCTATCAAGATTAGAGAGAAATTCTAGAGAGAGAGTAGAGAGAGAAAGTAGATCTTATTATGTCGGCTCTCTGTGTTTACAAGATATGAGTTATGACCAAAAGCTTATTCTTCTCATTTCTCTCATTCTTTTCAAGTTCAGAAACTTTCTGAGAAAGAGACAAAATTTGCTTTTCATAGTTCTTTTTGTCATTTGTACGATTCACTATTTCCTCTTTTAGCAACTTTTCTGTGTCAGAAAGTCTCTTTGTAAGCTCTATAACCTTTTTCTTGAGTTCTTCATTTTCAGCATCTGATGATTTCTGTTCCACATCCTCCTTTTCAGCTTTCTTTTCTTCCTCTTTTCTCTTAAAAGCAACTTCAGATCCAAGCATTTGCTTTGTTAACTCGTTCCACATAAGCATTGGATTATTTTTGAAACATTCAACGCGTTTGAAGATATGTTGCGGAAGTTTGTAAAGTGCGAAGATCAAGTTGGATGAAGCTTCCTTGTCGGCTTTCATTCTGTTAATCTCTTCTTCTGTATAATCTTTGCCAGTTCTGATCATTGGGCCTTCAGTGAAAGATTTTATCATATTTTCATCATTTTCTCTACTTGCAATAAAATCGATGAACGAAACTCTCCATAGTTCAAAATCAGATTCTTTGAACAGCACTGGAAGCCGCTTCATGTTTGAAGAATTAATCTGAAAAATTCAAACAATTTCTAAGTCAGAAATGCGCAAGTCAAAGAGGCGCAAAGTTCACTTAGAAAAAAAATTAAAACTCTAAAACTTTTCTGAAAATAGAGCAATTCGGTAGGAAGCAAGCAAGCAAGTAGCTTAAACTAATTAAGCAAGCAAGTAAGTAGCTTAAACTAATTAAGCAAGCAAACAAGTAGCTGAAATTAATTCAAAGCAAGCAGGCTAGTAGGTGAAACTAATTCATTTGCGTTATCGAAGCAAGCATGTAGGTGGAATTTTTTGTTAAGTCTGTTTCTCGCAAGCCACAGTTGCGCAAAATGGATTTAGTAGCTTGCGAATTCCTTAAGCATACACACAGCTGAATTTATGTAGCTTGCGAGAAATGGACTTAAGCAAGTAAGCATGTAGGTGAATATAATTCTAAGTGAGAATCTCGCAAGAAGCAAGAATGCATGTAGGTTGCGCAAAATGGATTTAGTGGCTTGCGCAAATTGGATCAGTGGCTTGCGAATTATTTGTCCAGCAGCTTGCGAATTCTGTTTCTGCAATATCACAAACTCAACAACCAAATTAAATCTCTTGAATTATGAATCAAAACAAGTCACAAACAACTTCTAATCACATCTGAATAACAAGATTGGATCAAAATTTCAGATTTAAAAATTTTATCCAAGAACACCTCAAGAACACCTTCAACCCAAAAATTTCAAAAATGAATTTTATGCATTAAAACTTGAAATCTTTGATTGAAACATGTCTAAAACTTGTTTTTGGAACCAATTTTGCACAAAAATGAATCAAATCGACACAAAATAGCAAAATCAAGTTTCAAAAAATTTGACAGACAAGTTTTCTCAAGAACACCAAATTTCACAAAAACTTCAAATTCCTCAAATCTTGATGTGTTTTTTTGAAAATCTTTTGATGCAAAACTTGATTAATATGATGGAGAAACACTTTGCAATCAAAATCAAATCAAAAAACAAACAAGAATTGTATAACCCATTTGTGTTCTTCAAATCTTCAAAAATGGTAGATTTCTCTAAAAATCTTCAATTCTTCATCAAATCTTCGAATTAATCAACCAAACTTTGCAGAAATGTTAGAAAATCAGTTTCTAACATGATGATGTGAACCAATTTCGCTGAAAATCACTGAATCAAAATCTGAAAAACTGATCAGACAGTTACGATCGAACCGAACAAAATTCTTGAAATCCTTCAAATTGACCTCCAAATCTTTGAAATTAGCCTTTGATCCTTGAACAAGAAATGTTCCTCTATCAAAAAGGAATCCAACGAGCTAAGATTTGAACAAATTCAATCAAAAATCAACAAAATTTGATAAAATCTCAAGAAAACGAGATTTTCTTGAAAAAATTCAAGAAAATCAATCAAATTTGCTTGTGAAATCACCAAATTCGTATGTTTGATCAGTAGAATTCCATCTCTAAATCTTGTTCCAGCTCTGATACCAATTGTTAATCCATGATCTATCAAGATTAGAGAGAAATTCTAGAGAGAGAGTAGAGAGAGAAAGTAGATCTTATTATGTCGGCTCTCTGTGTTTACAAGATATGAGTTATGACCAAAATCTTATGGAATTGTTACAAGATTACTCTAAACAAAGCCTTATATACCCTAAGACTTATTAAGGAAATAAGATAACTTTGACTTTCTACACAAGACAAAATACATTGACTTTGACTCTATAAATCAAGATTAAATCTTGAAGACATATTTGTCCTAACAGAGACACCTCACCTTTTCTACTCAAAATGGGGCGGTGGGTGTGGTTTGTTTAATCACATACACCAACTAAACCCCAAACTTCTCTTAATTGGCAAAACATACCCCCAAACTTCTAAATAAAAATTAATGTCTACCCCTTAACTTATAACTCCATAAAACTAAACCCAAACTTACCTTAAAACCAAAATAATAAAAATTAAATAAACCAACAACGTACCCGGTTATTACACGGTATGAGTGCCCACAGTTGAAGAAAGGGGGATCAGCCCAGTATAGTGAACGGAAAGGAGGGAAGAGCAATGATAAGGGAACGGAGCCAGCGCGTCCGAAGGGACGTGCGTTCCACATGACAGCAAAAGAGGCGGAGTAGGTTCCAGATGTGGTGGCAGGTACGTTTCTAGTGAACTCTTCATGTGCCAAGGTGTTATTTGATTCGGGAGCAAATCGTGTCTTTGTATCGCATGCTTTTATGAAATATTTTGGGGTGAGGCCTAGACGTTTGGAGAGAGCACTAGAGGTGGAAACTACCGATGATAATCGTGTTTATATTAAGGAGTTGGTAGAGGATTGTGTCATAGATATAGAAGGGAGGTTGGTGTCTATACAATTGTATCCCATGGATATGGGAGAGTTTGACGTGGTGTTGGGTATGGATTGGTTAGCTAAGAATGATGCGAATATCGTTTGCAACAAAAAGCTTGTCAGAATTCGGTTACCTGATGGGGATTCCGTAGTGATCTATGGGAATCGCCGTGATAGGAAGACGAGCCTTATCTCTATGACTAGGGCTACTAAGTGTTTGAGGTAGGGTTGTCAGGGATTCTTGGCATACGTGGTGGACGCCAAGAAAGAGAAGCGTGGGGTGGATAACGTGCGAGTAGTAAGTGAGTACCCGAAAGTATTCCCGGACGATTTGACAAGTCTACCCCCGGATCGTCAGATCGAGTTCAGAATTGATCTGATGCCTGGAGCGGCACCAATCGCCCGCACACCTTATAGATTGGCGCTGTCCAAAATGAAAGAAATGATGACTCAATTACAAGAGTTGCTAGACAAGGGGTTCGTTAGACCTAGTACGTCTCCGTGGGGAGCACCTGTGCTCTTCGTGAATAAGAAGGACGGTACTGTGAGGCCTAAGATCATCAACAATCCAAGAATTATGTAACAAGAAGAGGAAGAACAATTTATTATAGAAAGAAAACTAATCTAGAGAGAACAAGACTGTTTAAGATCTACATCTTGAATTATGGAAAGTGTTAGTTACAAACTACATTACAAATGCTATTTATACTTCCTCACTTGTTACAACAATTAATCCTAAGCCCATATACAAAGCCTTTGCTTTACAAAACTTTCTAATATATTTATGACAACAATAGTGTCCTAACTGGTACTATGCGAATGTGCATAGACTATCGAGAACTCAACAAAGTCACGATCAAGAACAAGTACCCTATACTGAGAATCGACGACCTGTTTGATCAATTGCAAGGAGCCAGTTACTTCTATAAAATAGACTTGAGGTCGGGTTATCACCAACTCAAGGTAAGGGAGGAGGATGTGCCAAAGACTGCTTTTAGAACCATGTATGGACACTACGAATTCTTGGTGATGCCGTTCGGGTTAACCAATGCCCCGACATCTTTCATGGACCTAATGAATAGGGTGTACCAACCTTATTTAGACAAGTTCGTGATAGTGTTCATAGACGATATCCTGATATTTTCAAGATCGGAAGAGGAGCACGAAAGTCACATTCGGATGATTCTCGAGCTGTTAAAGCAAGAGAAACTATATGCGAAGTTTCCTAAGTGCGAATTTTGGTTGAGAGAGGTGCACTTTCTCACACATGTGGTGTCTGAGAAAGGGATCATGGTAGACCCGTCTAAGATTGAAGCCATCCGAGATTGGGAGCAACCTAAGAATTCGTTAGAAGTTCGAAGTTTCCTCGGACTGGCGGGATACTACCGAAAGTTCATAAAGGACTTTTCGCGTATTGCCACGCCATTGACCTCTTTAACCAAGAAAAATGTCAAGTTTGCTTGGTCAGAAAAATAAGAAGAAGCCTTTTAAAAGCTGAAGGATATGTTGAGCAGCGCTCCGGTGTTGTCACTACCGGACGGTTCTGATGATTTCGTGGTTTTCAGTGACGCATCGAAGCTCGGATTGGGTTGCGTGCTCATGCAACGAGGAAAGGTGATCGCTTATGCCTCCCGGCCGTTAAAGGATCACGAGGTTCGATACCCCACTCATGATTTAGAGTTGGCGGTCGTGGTTTTCGCTCTGAAGATTTGGCGGCATTACCTTTATGGGACGAAGTGTCAAATCTTCACGTACCACAAAAGCTTATGTCATCTCATTGACCAAAAAGAGTTGAATATGCGCCAAAGAAGATGGATCGAATTGTTGACCGACTACGATTGTAAGATCGAATATCATCCAGGTAAGGCAAACGTAGTGGCGGATGCTTTGAGCCGTAAGGAAAGGAGTGACATCCCCAGTATCGTAGCCATGAGAGCCGAGGTGACGTTCAATTTGCTAGCCGAGATAAAGAAATGTCAAGCCAAAGCACTCGAAACTGAAAATCTCAAAAAGGAAAGGATGGTAGGGAAAACGACCTCACTAGTGGAGGATAGTCGAGGGGTGAAGTGCCTTGGTGGGAGGATCTGGGCCCCGAAACTCGGGGATCTCAGGAGAATAATTTTAGAAGAAGCCCACATATCAAAGTACACGATTCACCCTGGGACTAACAAGATGTACGGAGATCTATGATGAGACTATTGGTGGCCTGGAATGAAAAAAGGATATGGCTCACTTTGTAGAGACCTGTATGACGTGTTCGCGTGTAAAGATCGAACATCAACGATCGTACGGGAAGCTTCAGTCCTTGGAGATACCTATGTGGAAGTGGTACCAAATTACGATGGAATTTGTAACCCACTTGCCTAAGACACCAAAGGGTTATGACGCTATATGGGTGATCGTGGACCGACTCACGAAATCCGCGCATTTCTTGCCCATACGAGAGTCTTACTCGTTGGAGCGGTTAGCAAAGTTATATATCGACGAGATCGTAACAGGCCATGGTGTGCCATCGTCGATAGTGTCAGACCGAAATATCCGGTTTACCTCCACGTTTTGGAGGAGCTTCCAAAGGGAAATGGGTTCACAAATCAAGATGTGTACCGCTTATCATCCTCAGACCGACGGTCAGAGTGAGCGAACGATCCAGACGTTGGAAGATATGTTAAGGGTTTTCGCCCTAGACTTTCAAGGCTCATGGGAAAAGCATTTTCCGTTAATCGAGTTCGCTTATAATAACAACTATCATTCGAGCATCAAGGCAGCGCCGTACGAGGCACTTTATGGTAGGAAATGTCAGACACCGTTGTGTTGGAACGAGGTCAGAGAAAGACAGTTAGCTGGACCAGAGATAGTGCAACTGACTTTAGACAAGATAGTCTAAGTACGCGAAAGGCTGAAGGTCGCTCGCGACCGACAGAAGAGTTATGCGGATAAGAGACGAAAAGACATAGAATTTCAGGTTGGAGATTATGTATTGTTAAATGTGTCCCCGTGGAAAGGAGTCGTACGATTTGGGAAACGAGGGAAGCTAAGCCCACGTTACATAGGACCGTTTGAGATCACGGAGCGGGTTGGGGAAGTAGCGTATAGGTTGAATCTACCTGAAGAATTGCAAGGCATCCACAATGCGTTCCATGTATCAAATCGGAGGAAGTGCCTGGCAGATGTGGATAAGTCTGTACCACTAAAAGATATAAGGGTGGACGAGAAATTAAACTTCGTAGAGGAACCCGAAGCCATCACGGATTTTAAGGCGAGGAAGTCACGGAATAAGGAAATCAGACTGGTAAAGGTACAATGGCGACATCACAAAGGTCCAGAGGCGACTTGGGAATCGGAGTCGGAAATGAAGGCAAGATACCCGCATCTTTTCCAATGAGGAATTCCAGAGACAAAATTCTTTTAAGGAGCGAGTGTTGTAACAACCGGGTTTTCTAGCAAGTATGAAAGTTTGGTGGCTAAAGTCTAAGAAATGAAAGTTTAAGTTGAGGGTCAAAAAGGAAAATTGTGGGAAGGTATAAAAGGGCCCAAATCCCTAGGTTTAGCTAATTTCTTCCATTGTTGGTGGTGTTTGGCGGCTGAGAGAAAAGAAGGAAGGAGAAAAGAAGTTTTGGGAGAGAAATCAAAGAGAAGAAGAAATCAGTGAAGGTAAATCTCCTCTTAATTCTTCCTCCTTGTTATTTGGTGTTTCCTATCTGTTTGGTCTAAGTATGTGAGTGAGAAAACTATGATTTCAATGAGTTCTTCACCTAAACACCATTTCTAAATGTATAATGGGATTTTGGTTGTAATAATTCATTTTAAAGGATAAAAAGTGGAATAAATGGGTGTTTTGTGGTTGGGGGATGAATCCAGGTGATTGCCTAATCAAATCTATGGTAGGAAATCGGATTTTAACCACTTTTGGAAAATGGGTTTTCTTCCAGTTCGTAGTTACAGGATAGTAGGAACTCTCCATAGTTCAAAATCAGATTCTTTGAACAGCACTGGAAGCCGCTTCATGTTTGAAGAATTAATCTGAAAAATTCAAACAATTTCTAAGTCAGAAATGCGCAAGTCAAAGAGGCGCAAAGTTCACTTAGAAAAAAAATTAAAACTCTAAAACTTTTCTGAAAATAGAGCAATTCGGTAGGAAGCAAGCAAGTAAGTAGCTTAAACTAATTAAGCAAGCAAGTAAGTAGCTTAAACTAATTAAGCAAGCAAACAAGTAGCTGAAATTAATTCAAAGCAAGCAGGCTAGTAGGTGAAACTAATTCATTTGCGTTATCGAAGCATGTAGGTGGAATTTTTTGTTAAGTCTGTTTCTCGCAAGCCACAGTTGCGCAAAATGGATTTAGTAGCTTGCGAATTCCTTAAGCATACACACAGCTGAATTTATGTAGCTTGCGAGAAATGGACTTAAGCAAGTAAGCATGTAGGTGAATATAATTCTAAGTGAGAATCTCGCAAGAAGCAAGCATGCATGTAGGTTGCGCAAAATGGATTTAGTGGCTTGCGCAAATTGGATCAGTGGCTTGCGAATTATTTGTCCAGCAGCTTGCGAATTCTGTTTCTGCAATATCACAAACTCAACAACCAAATTAAATCTCTTGAATTATGAATCAAAACAAGTCACAAACAACTTCTAATCACATCTGAATAACAAGATTGGATCAAAATTTCAGATTTAAAAATGTTATCCAAGAACACCTCAAGAACACCTTCAACCCAAAAATTTCAAAAATGAATTTTATGCATTAAAACTTGAAATCTTTGATTGAAACATGTCTAAAACTTGTTTTTGGAACCAATTTTGCACAAAAATGAATCAAATCGACACAAAATAGCAAAATCAAGTTTCAAAAAATTTGACAGACAAGTTTTCTCAAGAACACCAAATTTCACAAAAACTTCAAATTCCTCAAATCTTGATGTGTTTTTTTTGAAAATCTTTTGATGCAAAACTTGATTAATATGATGGAGAAACACTTTGCAATCAAAATCAAATCAAAAAACAAACAAGAATTGTATAACCCATTTGTGTTCTTCAAATCTTCAAAAATGGTAGATTTCTCTAAAAATCTTCAATTCTTCATCAAATCTTCGAATTAATCAACCAAACTTTGCAGAAATGTTAGAAAATCAGTTTCTAACATGATGATGTGAACCAATTTCGCTGAAAATCACTGAATCAAAATCTGAAAAACTGATCAGACAGTTACGATCGAACCGGACAAAAATCTTGAAATCCTTCAAATTGACCTCCAAATCTTTGAAATTAGCCTTTGATCCTTGAACAAGAAATGTTCCTCTATCAAAAAGGAATCCAACGAGCTAAGATTTGAACAAATTCAATCAAAAATCACCAAAATTTGATAAAATCTCAAGAAAACGAGATTTTCTTGAAAAAATTCAAGAAAATCAATCAAATTTGCTTGTGAAATCACCAAATTCGTATGTTTGATCAGTAGAATTCCATCTCTAAATCTTGTTCCAGCTCTGATACCAATTGTTAATCCATGATCTATCAAGATTAGAGAGAAATTCTAGAGAGAGAGTAGAGAGAGAAAGTAGATCTTATTATGTCGGCTCTCTGTGTTTACAAGATATGAGTTATGACCAAAATCTTATGGAATTGTTACAAGATTACTCTAAACAAAGCCTTATATACCCTAAGACTTATTAAGGAAATAAGCTAACTTTGACTTTCTACACAAGACAAAATACATTGACTTTGACTCTATAAATCAAGATTAAATCTTGAAGACATATTTGTCCTAACAGAGACACCTCACCTTTTCTACTCAAAATGGGGCGGTGGGTGTGGTTTGTTTAATCACATACACCAACTAAACCCCAAACTTCTCTTAATTGGCAAAACATACCCCCAAACTTCTAAATAAAAATTAATGTCTACCCCTTAACTTATAACTCCATAAAACTAATCCCAAACTTACCTTAAAACCAAAATAATAAAAATTAAATAAACCAACAACGTAGCCGGTTATTACACGGTATGAGTGCCCACAGTTGAAGAAAGGGGGATCAGCCCAGTATAGTGAACGGAAAGGAGGGAAGAGCAATGATAAGGGAACGGAGCCAGCGCGTCCGAAGGGACGTGCGTTCCACATGACAGCAAAAGAGGCGGAGGAGGTTCCAGATGTGGTGGCAGGTACGTTTCTAGTGAACTCTTCATGTGCCAAGGTGTTATTTGATTCGGGAGCAAATCGTGTCTTTGTATCGCATGCTTTTATGAAATATTTTGGGGTGAGGCCTAGACGTTTGGAGAGAGCACTAGAGGTGGAAACTACCGATGATAATCGTGTTTATATTAAGGAGTTGGTAGAGGATTGTGTCATAGATATAGAAGGGAGGTTGGTGTCTATACAATTGTATCCCATGGATATGGGAGAGTTTGACGTGGTGTTGGGTATGGATTGGTTAGCTAAGAATGATGCGAATATCGTTTGCAACAAAAAGCATGTCAGAATTCGGTTACCTGATGGGGATTCCGTAGTGATCTATGGGAATCGCCGTGATAGGAAGACGAGCCTTATCTCTATGATTAGGGCTACTAAGTGTTTGAGGTAGGGTTGTCAGGGATTCTTGGCATACGTGGTGGACGCCAAGAAAGAGAAGCGTGGGGTGGATAACGTGCGAGTAGTAAGTGAGTACCCGAAAGTATTCCCGGACGATTTGACAAGTCTACCCCCGGATCGTCAGATCGAGTTCAGAATTGATCTGATGCCTGGAGCGGCACCAATCGCCCGCACACCTTATAGATTGGCGCTGTCCAAAATGAAAGAAATGATGACTCAATTACAAGAGTTGCTAGACAAGGGGTTCGTTAGACCTAGTACGTCTCCGTGGGGAGCACCTGTGCTCTTCGTGAATAAGAAGGACGGTACTGTGAGGCCTAAGATCATCAACAATCCATGAATTATGTAACAAGAAGAGGAAGAACAATTTATTATAGAAAGAAAACTAATCTAGAGAGAACAAGACTGTTTAAGATCTACATCTTGAATTATGGAAAGTGTTAGTTACAAACTACATTACAAATGCTATTTATACTTCCTCACTTGTTACAACAGTTAAGCCTAAGCCCATATACAAAGCCTTTGCTTTACAAAACTTTCTAATATATTTATGACAACAATAGTGTCCTAACTGGTACTATACGAATGTGCATAGACTATCGAGAACTCAACAAAGTCACGATCAAGAACAAGTACCCTATACTGAGAATCGACGACCTGTTTGATCAATTGCAAGGAGCCAGTTACTTCTATAAAATAGACTTGAGGTCGGGTTATCACCAACTCAAGGTAAGGGAGGAGGATGTGCCAAAGACTGCTTTTAGAACCAGGTATGGACACTACGAATTCTTGGTGATGCCGTTCGGGTTAACCAATGCCCCGACATCTTTCATGGACCTAATGAATAGGGTGTACCAACCTTATTTAGACAAGTTCGTGATAGTGTTCATAGACGATATCCTGATATTTTCAAGATCGGAAGAGGAGCACGAAAGTCACATTCGGATGATTCTCGAGCTGTTAAAGCAAGAGAAACTATATGCGAAGTTTCCTAAGTGCGAATTTTGGTTGAGAGAGGTGCACTTTCTCACACATGTGGTGTCTGAGAAAGGGATCATGGTAGACCCGTCTAAGATTGAAGCCATCCGAGATTGGGAGCAACCTAAGAATTCGTTAGAAGTTCGAAGTTTCCTCGGACTGGCGGGATACTACCGAAAGTTCATAAAGGACTTTTCGCGTATTTCCACGCCATTGACCTCTTTAACCAAGAAAAATGTCAAGTTTGCTTGGTCAGAAAAATAAGAAGAAGCCTTTTAAAAGCTGAAGGATATGTTGAGCAGCGCTCCGGTGTTGTCACTACCGGACGGTTCTGATGATTTCGTGGTTTTCAGTGACGCATCGAAGCTCGGATTGGGTTGCGTGCTCATGCAACGAGGAAAGGTGATCGCTTATGCCTCCCGGCCGTTAAAGGATCACGAGGTTCGATACCCCACTCATGATTTAGAGTTGGCGGTCGTGGTTTTCGCTCTGAAGATTTGGCGGCATTACCTTTATGGGACGAAGTGTCAAATCTTCACGTACCACAAAAGCTTATGTCATCTCTTTGACTAAAAAGAGTTGAATATGCGCCAAAGAAGATGGATCGAATTGTTGACCGACTATGATGGTAAGATCGAATATCATCCAGGTAAGGCAAACGTAGTGGCGGATGCTTTGAGCCGTAAGGAAAGGAGTGACATCCCCAGTATCGTAGCCATGAGAGCCGAGGTGACGTTCAATTTGCTAGCCGAGATAAAGAAATGTCAAGCCGAAGCACTCGAAACTGAAAATCTCAAAAAGGAAAG
The DNA here is from genome assembly GCA_033807775.1 of Saussurea involucrata. Lineage (NCBI taxonomy): Eukaryota > Viridiplantae > Streptophyta > Magnoliopsida > Asterales > Asteraceae > Saussurea > Saussurea involucrata. Next base: position 85,543,724 of record CM066314.1, read on the forward strand.
GATGGTAGGGAAAACGACCTCACTAGTGGAGGATAGTCGAGGGGTGAAGTGCCTTGGTGGGAGGATCTGGGCCCCGAAACTCGGGGATCTCAGGAGAATAATTTTAGAAGAAGCCCACATATCAAAGTACACGATTCACCCTGGGACTAACAAGATGTACGGAGATCTATGATGAGACTATTGGTGGCCTGGAATGAAAAAAGGATATGGCTCACTTTGTAGAGACCTGTATGACGTGTTCGCGTGTAAAGATCGAACATCAACGATCGTACGGGAAGCTTCAGTCCTTGGAGATACCTATGTGGAAGTGGTACCAAATTACGATGGAATTTGTAACCCACTTGCCTAAGACACCAAAGGGTTATGACGCTATATGGGTGATCGTGGACCGACTCACGAAATCCGCGCATTTCTTGCCCGTACGAGAGTCTTACTCGTTGGAGCGGTTAGCAAAGTTATATATCGACGAGATCGTAACAGGCCATGGTGTGCCATCGTCGATAGTGTCAGACCGAAATAGCCGGTTTACCTCCACGTTTTGGAGGAGCTTCCAAAGGGAAATGGGTTCACAAATCAAGATGAGTACCGCTTATCATCCTCAGACCGACGGTCAGAGTGAGCGAACGATCCAGACGTTGGAAGATATGTTAAGGGTTTTCGCCTTAGACTTTCAAGGCTCATGGGAAAAGCATTTTCCGTTAATCGAGTTCGCTTATAATAACAACTATCATTCGAGCATCAAGGCAGCGCCGTACGAGGCACTTTATGGTAGGAAATGTCAGACACCGTTGTGTTGGAACGAGGTCAGAGAAAGACAGTTAGCTGGACCAGAGATAGTGCAACTGACTTCAGACAAGATAGTCTAAGTACGCGAAAGGCTGAAGGTCGCTCGCGACCGACAGAAGAGTTATGCGGATAAGAGACGAAAAGACATAGAATTTCAGGTTGGAGATTATGTATTGTTAAATGTGTCCCCGTGGAAAGGAGTCGTACGATTTGGGAAACGAGGGAAGCTAAGCCCACGTTACATAGGATCGTTTGAGATCATGGAGCGGGTTGGGGAAGTAGCGTATCGGTTGAATCTACCTGAAGAATTGCAAGGCATCCACAATGCGTTCCATGTATCAAATCGGAGGAAGTGCCTGGCAGATGTGGATAAGTCTGTACCACTAAAAGATATAAGGGTGGACGAGAAATTAAACTTCGTAGAGGAACCCGAAGCCATCACGGATTTTAAGGCGAGGAAGTCACGGAATAAGGAAATCAGACTGGTAAAGGTACAATGGCGACATCACAAAGGTCCAGAGGCGACTTGGGAATCGGAGTCGGAAATGAAGGCAAGATACCCGCATCTTTTCCAATGAGGAATTCCAGAGACAAAATTCTTTTAAGGAGCGAGTGTTGTAACAACTGGGTTTTCTAGCAAGTATGAAAGTTTGGTGGCTAAAGTCTAAGAAATGAAAGTTTAAGTTGAGGGTCAAAAAGGAAAATTGTGGGAAGGTATAAAAGGGCCCAAATCCCTAGGTTTAGCTAATTTCTTCCATTGTTGGTGGTGTTTGGCGGCTGAGAGAAAAGAAGGAAGGAGAAAAGAAGTTTTGGGAGAGAAATCAAAGAGAAGAAGAAATCAGTGAAGGTAAATCTCCTCTTAATTCTTCCTCCTTGTTATTTGGTGTTTCCTATCTGTTTGGTCTAAGTATGTGAGTGAGAAAACTATGATTTCAATGAGTTCTTCACCTAAACACCATTTCTAAATGTATAAAGGGATTTTGGTTGTAATAATTCGTTTTAAAGGATAAAAAGTGGAATAAATGGGTGTTTTGTGGTTGGGGGATGAATCCAGGTGATTGCCTAATCAAATCTATGGTAGGAAATCGGATTTTAACCACTTTTGGGAAATGGGTTTTCTTCCAGTTCGTAGTTACAGGATAGTAGGAACTTCCCGGGTGTTGCAGTAGTTTCCGGGTAAGTGTTGAGTTCCCAGATAGAAATCCTATTGGTGTTTACCGGATGGAAAGTTTCCGGGTAAGTAGTCTTACTGGGAAATTTGGTTACCGTATGTGTTATACCAGGTAAAGGGGCGTTGTACCCGGTAAGGGGTGTTGTACCCGGTAAGGGGTGTTGTACTCGGTAAGTTCTGTGCCCGAATAGTAGTGTCCGGATATCTATAGCTGATTAAGAAATGTCTGATCTTTTAGGTGTCGAGCTCGGTTAACTCGAGGGTAGATCGAGAGTGCGTTCAATACCATCACAAGGTGAGTTCCCTAAACCCTTTTTACACGAGGTACTATTGTTAGTGTTCATTTTATGTCGTATTCAAGTTGAGGGACTAAATATGTAAATTGTAGATCTAGGTATAAAAGGCTTAGATCTCCTTGCTTTTGACTAACACTTTCACTTTACATATCATTTCAATATTTTACTCTCTGTGAGATTTCTCTCTACACTTTGTAACTATCCTTTGAAGATCAATGAGAGTTGAATGGATTGAATCATAGATCTTGTGTATATTACTTGTATCTTGGGATCACAAGTGGTATCAGAGCCTAGCAGATTCAGCGATTTGTGAAGATTTCTTGAAGAAAATTGGGCATTTTTGAAGATTTTCGGATTTCATTTAGATTTGCAATTTTGGATGTGTTTTGGCTACATAATTCACCACAGACTTGTTCGAATTGATGTTCTGGATCAATTCGTGCAAAGAAACAGGATCATAACACGTATTTTGAGAGATTTCAGTAGATTTTTTAAGAGTTTTTGAAGTTTACGATGGATGTTCGAAAACTGGATCTTCTGATGTTTTCTTGGTGATAATTCCTGAACAAAAAGTGTTCAGATTGTGTGTGCGAATCATCCTACGAAGTTTCAAATCAATTAGATTTGATTTGAGCAAGTTAGGATACTTAGAAAATTTTTGGTTCTCGGCATTCATAACTGTCGTACGATATTGTGTTCATAAACTCATAACTGTCGCACAGAACTGACATTCATAACTGTCGTACAGTTCTTGACCGACTTCACATTTTAGTTGGATAAGACTTGTCCGAGAGTTACTGTTCATTGGACTTAGTCGTACAAAGTGTGTCCGACAGTTACTGTTCAAAAGTCCAAGTCGTACAAGTTTCATACGAGAGTTGGTCCAAGTCGTACAAAGTTTGTCCGAGAGTTACTATTTACCCTTCTAGTCTTAAATGTTCTGTCCGACTACGACTGTTCATTTTGCTAGTCGTACAATACACATTCGACAGTTGTCCGACAGTCGTACAGTTGACTATTTTCTGCCTGACAGTTGACTATTTTCACAGTTCGCTTATCTGTTTAAAGATCAAAACAAGTAATTTTTCAAGATGATGAGAAATGATATCATGAATTCTTTAGGAAGTGATTCTAGACCCCCGATTCGAATTGAAAGAGAATATGAACAGTGGAAGGAAAGGTTTGAGGATTTTCTTGAGCGACAGCAACATGGATTACACTTGTTAGATTCGCTTTGAAATGGTCCAATGAAACCTGTATATGAAGTTGTTCAAGCTCCAAATACACAAAATGCAGCTCCTAAGTTGGTTCCCGTATCTGAATACACTGTTGATCAGAAGGCTAGATATGATGCAGATAAAAAGGCGAGATCATATGTAATCATGGGGATTCCAAATGAAGTTTTCAACAAGATTGATAGCTACAAGGATACTGCAAATAATATGTGGACATAGTTAGAGAAGATGTTGCAAGGGTCTCAGATTGGCAATCAGATGAAAATCACTTTGTGCATAAACAAATATGAAGAGTTTAGAGCTAAGGAGGATGAGACACTTTATCAAACTTATGACAGATTCATGATTCTACTCAATGAGCTTAGTAAGAACAAGGTCAAAAAGGATCTGATTGAGATAAATGTCAAATTTATTAGCATCCTACAACCCGAGTGGAAGAGTGTTTCTAGGAAAATGAAACAAAGTCCTAGACTGTCTACCATGCCATTACATGAGCTGTATGAGACCATCTTACAAGATGAAGATGAAATAGAAGAGATAAGAGAGGAAAAGAATAAGAAAAAGAAGAATGAGATCTCTCAAGAACCAATTGCACTTCAAGCCGAGATGCAAATAAGCAGTTTTATGTCTGATGATTCTGGATGGTTTGATACTGGTTACAAGGGTAATATTTCTGACGATGGTGCCGAATTAGAGCAAGCGATGATTCTACTCACAAGGCACTTTCAGAAGAGGTTTTACAAACCACCGTCATCAAACAACAATCTAAGATATATTTCCGGTTCACGAAAGATTGAGAACAACAATTATGAGAGGAAACTATGTTAAATGTTTTCACTGATTATGGTTCATTATGAGCATGAAATGTTTACCAACTGTTACGCATGTTTTCCATGAAATGAATGTTTTCCATGAAATGCATGTTTTATTTAAAAAGGGTTATTTAGCAAATGAAATGATGTTTAAAGTTTTCACGCATGTGATTACGATACGTTATGTGTATGTTATGTGGAGTCAGTTTACACAGTGGGATCAGGGTACCTTGGGATCCGATGATCCCTTGGGCATTTGTGGTGAGCTTGTAGGATGGAATTCGTTTCCTTCCTACGCGGATAGAAGGGAGTCCATTTGGACTCCGATGTAAGCCGAGAGGGGGTCCGTTAGGCCCCGATCGTGGTAGCTTATGCGATCCTTGAACCATGTGTAGAACCTTGAATGATGTTTATGTGAAGAATGTGAACTGTTTTTATACAATGATTTATACTGTTATATATGCTTTATGGAGGGAATTCACTAGACCTTTTGGTCTAACCCTCGCTTTTCAAAAACTAAACCATTTTCAGGTAAGCGTAGCACCGGTTCTTCTAGTAAGAACTAGGAGATGGCACAAGAAGGATTTAGAGCTTAGAGCGACTCCAAGATTTTGGCTAAGATGACTATAGATAGAAGTTCTCGGCTGTGGATTAAAAGCTTCCGCTGTCCAATTTTGTCTAGTCTAGATTTATAAATTATTAAAGACAAGTTTTAATATGTAATTTGAATGCTTAATCTATGTTATTGCATGCTATGTTTTATGGGACGTTACACTTCTATTCTTGTGTCTTCTTATATAGGCACTTGAATTCCTTGAGTAATCAGAAGTAACCGACATTTGTCCGTTTTTCTTCGTTGATTGAATACTTTAACCGACAGTTGGATGTCGACTTGCTTTGCATTATTAGAATGCATCTTTTGAAAAGTATTTTGGCCTCTTGTGATGTATTATTGCCTTTTGAAAAAAGCATATTTGGCATGGCCGGCCATCTTTTGAAAAGAAGCTCTCTCTTTTGACTTTCTTGCTAATAGCTCTTTTGTCTTTCTTGATTATTATTGTACCTGAAATGTTAGCAATAATCCATAATTTGTTTGATCACTTTTGATAAAGATAATATCAAAAATACGAAGAGATGTATTTTCTACATTTGAATAATTACACGTTTTGATCAACAAAAATTTGTCTACAAAGACAATTCACCAAACTCACACAAATCAGAAATTAATCATAAAGATTAATGTCCGAATATGGACCTTGATCATCTTGGATTAATTCGGTTTCTTGAGACATGCTGGAACTGCTTGGAGAGCTTTGCTTGATTTCTTTGATCAATCTCTTGAGTTCTTCTTTAGAATTAGCAGCAAGGAATTTTTCTAATTCTTTTTCTTCATCGTCTTCGTCTTGAATAACTTTGAGGGTTCCAGGAAGTGGGCCGTGGAGGCAGAGACATCAAAGTTTGTTGAGTAAAACTCTTAGATTCCTTGAATCGTCATTTTTTGAACCTGATCAGAAGGGAGATTATCCCACCATTTAACTCAGACCATTCTTTGTCACAAACTTGGAGAAATGCCAACTGCAGGGATGATGCTAAAAGTCCAGGAAATGATCCATGGAATTTTGAATAAGTGTAACGACCCGAATTCCCAAACATAGTTCAAATAGCATACATTGCATAACGTCGTTAAAACAAGAGATACATTATATAACAAATACGGTCCCCTAGTCTTTTACAAACATTCAGTACATCATTACAAACGTTTACATAGTAAATTACATCATTACTAACAACATGCTATATCTACTAAACACATCATAGTCCTCCCAAAAGCTATTCGCGGCTTAACCTTCTTATTTGCTCTTACTCGATCCACGACCTGGAATACATAGTTTTAAAACAAAATGAGGGTTAGACCTTGAGGTCTAGTGAGAAAATCCCCGTTAGTTAAAAACCATTTATACAAACATCATACACATAATTCACATAAGAATACCAACTATGACTCATGCATCATGTATCTTTCCATCTCATTCTCTTGGCCATATTAATTGGTTGCGAGCCAATTAATTTATTTACACCACTGTATTGAATACAGCCAACACCAATGTCCCTCTGTACAGCCAACATACACCGGTCCTAAGCCCGACCAACTTGCACCCATGCAGTGTAATACTCATATAAACATAATATTCACATTATTACACTCATTCCACATATATGTATTCCAGTTGAAAACATTTTAAATAAAAACTCACTTGTTTGCTTATCCAAAATTCCTTCCACAAAGAACTCATATAAACATAATATGCACATTATTACACTCATTCCACATATATGTATTCCAGTTGAAAACATTTTAAATAAAAACTCACTTGTTTGCTTATCCAAAACTCCTTCCACAAAGAACTCAGCTTTCACCTTCGATTCACAGTATCTGAAATAATTAAACACAAATATCTCTTTACCAAATAGAACACACACGTCTTACTAAAGCTAAAGGCTCTAGGTAACTCTATCCTAAAATGTTACCCCCAAACCCAAACTTAAGTCGAGTCTACAGTATAATTAATCCTCATTCCTTCCCTATCCAAAAGTCAACATAACACAGGCCACTGGATACTCAAAAGTATCGAAACTCCTAAATTTGGCCAAACAGCCAAAGTATTCGGACAACACCCACTATCCGGACAACACAACTTTCCAGACAGAACAGGTATTCCGGACAACACTACTGTCCGGATAACATGACCAATCCGGACGACATCCGGAAACCAAAGTAACCCGGATACCACCCGGTATCTTAATTCATCCGGAAACTTAAGAGAAAACAGGAACTTACAGGATACAGGACTCGTCCGGACACCACTAGAACAACTTCCGGACACCATCAACCAAACTACCCGGACACATTCAATCTATCCGGAAACCTCTGACTGTTTATCAAGTTTCTACCCAGATTCGACATAAAACCATATCAGACATGAAATCGACTATTCTAATCCGATAGAAACTATCTACTAGCAATTACAAACATAAAATACAAAGCAACATACCTCAATTTCACTTCCAAGTACTCCAAATGAAGCTTTAACCTCACTTTTCTTCCTTTCTTCTTTTCTTCCAAACACACACACACACAAAGAGCTGATATTTTCTAATGTTTGCAAATATCTGAATACCTAAGGGTAATATCTATTCCTATTTACTATTTAGACCTTAAGCTATCCATTAATGACCAAATCACCCCAAAACTTATAAATTAACCCAAACTTACCCTAAACATCAACTATAGAGTTAAATAAATTTAACGGAACTAGAATTTAACTAACGAACTTACCCGGGGTATTACATCATCTCCCCCTTAAAAGAATTCCGTCCCGGAATTCGGTTAGGCAAAAGATACGGGTACTTAGTTCTCATTTCGGATTCTGATTCCCAAGTAGCATCCTGACCTCTATGATGTCGCCACTGAACTTTCACTTGTCTGATTACTTTGTTCCGCAACACTTTAACTTTGTGGTCAACTATGGCTTCAGGTTCCTCCACATAATTCAGCTTTTCATCAACTTGTATATCTGGTAGAGAAACTGCCTGATCCGGCGTAACCAAACACTTTCAGAAATTCGATACATGAAACGCATTATGGATCCTGCTTAACTCTGGCGGAAGATCTAACCTGTAGTCTACTTCACCGATCCTTTCTATGATTGCAAAAGGCCCAATGTACCTCGGGCTCAGGTTACCTTGTTTCCCGAATCGAATGACTCCTTTTCAAGGCGAGACTTTTAACATCACAAAATCTCAAACTTGGAACTCCAACGGTTTTCGGCGTCGGTCGGCGTAGCTTTTCTGTCTGTCTTGAGCTACTTTCAAACGTTCCCGAATCTGAGAAATCTTATCCACGGTCAACTGGACTATATCTGGCCGTGCTAAATGTTTCTCTCCCACTTCGTTCCAACACAGAGGCGTTCGGCATTTTCTACCATACAGAACTTCAAACGGTGCCGCTTGTATGCTGGAATGGTAACTGTTGTTGTAGGAAAATTCTATCAGTGGCAAGTGCTTATCCCACGATCCCCCAAAGTCAACAATGCAAGCCCGGAGCCTGTCTTCTAAAGGCTGAATCGTCCGTTCACTCTGACCGTCGGATGATACGTCGTACTTAGCTTTATCTGCGTACCCATTTCTTTTTGAAAGCTACTCCAGAATCTTGAAGTAAAACGACTATCACGATCAGAAATAATCGAGATTGGAACCCCATGTCGAGTTACTATTTCGTTGATGTACAACTTGGCTAATCGTTCCAACGAATCAGTTTCTTTTATTGGTAGGAAGTGAGCAGATTTCGTCAATCTGTCAACGATCACCCAAATGGCATCAAATCCCTTCGGAGTCCTTGGTAGCTTCGTGATAAAATCTGTAGTAATCTGATCCCATTTCCACATAGGTATTTCTAACCGTTGCAACTGACCAAACGGCTTTTGATGTTCAATCTTTACCTTCTTACAAGTAGTACAACCTTCCACATGCTTAATAATGCTTCTTTTTATTCCAGGCCACCAATAAAACTGTTTCAGGTCTTTATACATCTTATTCGTACCTGGGTGAATAGAAAAACAAGATTGATGAGCTTCTTGTAGTACCCGATCACGTAAACCACCCAAACGAGGCACCCAGATTCTGTTTCCCAAACACAACAACCCACGATCATCTTTTACAAGCAATGCTGATATACCCACTAACCGTTCTGGTTTCAAGTGTTCTTCTTGAAAAGCTTCTATTTGACACTTCTGCAATTCGTCAAAGATGTTAGGTAGTGTAATACCCCGGGTAAGTTCGTTAGTTAAATCCTAATTCCGTTAAATCTAGTTAACTTTATAAAACGAGGTTTAGGGTAAGTTTGGGTAAAATAATAAGTTAAAGGGGTGTTGGACATTAGTTGATAGTTGAAGGTTCAATTGGTAAATGGGGATTTGATATACACCCTTGTAGACTTCAGATATTTCACAAACCTAAAATCAGATTAATCAGTGTGTGAGTGTGTGTTTGGATACGAGAAGAAGCAGAAGAAGAGTTTGTACGGTTAGGGCTTCAATTGGTTTGGTTGGAAACGATTTTGAGATAAGTCCTTTATGTTTTATGTTTATAATCAGTAGTATTAGACTTCTATCGGATTAGAATGTTTAATTTGTAGTTGTATAGGTTTAATTTGGATCTGGGTAAAATGGAACCGACTGTGTTCTTGATAGTACCGGTATATTTCATTGAGTACCGGTAGTGTGGAGTCCTGGTACTATCGACTCCCGGTGGAGTCCCGGTACAGTGGAGTCCCGGTGCAGCGAGTTTCGGTAGTTTTGGTAGTGTCCGGATATAGTTTCTGATTGTATTTTTGGTAGTGTCCGCAAGGGCGTTGCCCCTTGACCCCATCCGCTATCCGGGTAGCGGAACCCCCGTGATAAGTCGCTGAAGGGAGAGCTGTTGAGGATAAGATTTTAGTAGGCTTTATGTGTTTGACTAGTAAGGCGATATTATTATTTAATCTGTTACAGATTCTGTGGATTTGGATTGAAAGACTGATTCTTTTGGAGAAAAGCTTGGAAGTGTTTATGGATAAGCGATCGAGGTGAGTTTTGCTTTAAAACGTTTTTTGAACTGGGATACATATATATGTGTATATATATATATGAGATGATTATGTGGTAGGAATATGATTATGTGTATATAAATGACAATGTGATGTAATGAGATATATATTGTATTTATATAAGCTTTGCACTACACGAGTGCACTTTTTGCCGGGTTCCGGTGAGCGGACCAGTGTGTTGCCGGGTTCCGGTGTGCGGACCGGTGTATTGCCGGGTTCCGGTGTGCGGACCGGTGATGTGTCGTAGTTGTTGTACGACGTTGATTTATTAGTTGGCTTGCTACCAACTAATATGGTCATGGTAACGAGGAATGAAGAGGAGTTGAGCACGTTGCACGAGTCTTGATGTAGTAATTAAAATACATGTGGTATATATGTGACGTTTATATACTTATGGTATTTGTGTGTGTACTGGCAAAGGTTGTATTTAAACTATTTTGATTGACGAAAGGTTTTATAATGATTTTGGAAAGGACCGGGATTAACTCACTAGACCCGTTTGGTCTAACCCTCATTTTGTTTTCAAAAATATGTTTTCCAGGTTATGTAACGACCCGGTTCCCATAACATACATCATAATACATAACATTCGTACATATCATTGATTTACAACAAAAGTTACATAACAAACCAAGTACGGTCTCATTAGTCTTGACATTACAAAATATATAAAAGCTTCCTAATCAACGCCCATCAAAAGCTCCTTACACTTAATCCTTTCCTTTGCCGATCCTTAACCTGGAAAACATATTTTTGAAAACAAAATGAGGGTTAGACCAAACGGGTCTAGTGAGTTAATCCTGGTCTTTTCCAAAATCAATATAAAACTCTTTTCACATAATACTTTGTATCAAAATAGTTTACATAAAACCTTTCGTATAAGCACGCATATACCACACGTATATAAATACCACATTAGGACTCGAGCACCGCGTATCTCTCCTCATCTCATCTTCTTTCCCTTGGCCACATTAGTCGGTAGCAAGCCAACTAATTATCGTCACTGTACCATACAGTCGACTCCAATGTAATTACATACAGCCCCACTGCAATTACCTACAGCTCCACTGCAATTTCATGCAGCCCCGCTGTATTTCCATACAGCTCCGCCAAATAATAATTCGGCTCACCTATACTCGTTTCGTGCAATATAAATACAATATATATCTCATTACATCATATCGTCATTTATAAACCTTTCATCATTTTTCCAACCATATATATATATATATAAAAATATATACATATATCCTTTTAACATAAACATATAATCACACCTTGACACGTATCCGTCTCATATATATAAACACACATATATATATTTCACACATACTCACATACATATATAAACACATATATGTATTTTAGTTGAAAACGTTTTAAAGTAAAACTCACCTGAATGCTTATCAACACGTTTCCAAGCCTTCTTAACCGGTTCAGTCCTTTACCCAGAATTCAGAGGATCTGTAACACATAGATACAGACATCTCTTTACCACATAAAACACATAAGTCTTACTAAGGCTAACAACTCTAAAGAACTCAAACCCTCAAATGTTGCCCCCAAACCCGTACTCAAGTCAAGACCACAGGATAGTCAGCCCTCATTCACTCCCTATCTAATGGTTAACAAAATACAGGTTACTGGATACTCGACAGCATCTAGATTCTCAATATTGGCCAAACAGCAAAAGTATCCGGATACCATAGGTTATCCGGACAACACTACTTTTCCGGACAGCACTACTTTTCCGGACAACATATATAATCCGGACGTCATCCGGACACCATGTAATCTGGACAACATCCGGTATCTTAACTCATCCGGAAACTATAGAAAAAGAGACTTACCCAGATATTTGACTTGTCCGGACACCTTTAAACAACATCCGGACACCACAACTATATTACCCGGACACTACCAACCAAACTACCCGGACACATTCATGGTGTCCGGAAACTGCTGCTGAACTCCCTATTTTTACCCAGAAATCAACAGAACTAACCCCAGATACGAAATCAGTGTTTCTACTCCGATATGAACCATTAACTAGTAATTACCAACACAAAATACACAGGGAACATACCTTAAATCGTTTCCAAGCAATCCAATTGAAGCCTTAACCCTAGCTTTGTTCTTTTCTCTTCTTTTGCCTCACAAACACACACTCACACACTCTAATGTTTCGGGACAGTTGCTGAAAAAGAAAATATCTGGATATAGTTTAAGGGATAATATCTATCCATACTTACCATATAGACCTTGAACTTCTCAATAATGACCCAAACACCCTTAACTTATAAATTAACCCAAACTTACCCTAAACATCCAACTTTAAAGTTAACTAAATTTAACGGAACTAGGATTTAACTAACGAACTTACTCGGGGTATTACATCATCTCCCCCTCAAAAGAATTCCGTCCCGGAATTCGGTTAAGTGAAAAGGTAAGAATACTTATCACTACTACTTCGAACTCAATCAAAACCATAGAAACTAAATGAATAGCCACCCCACACCCACCTATGTCTCTAACACAGATCAGCAATATAAGCACAGAAATACCAAGAACCACTTCGCACCGAAGTCAGATAACACCTTAGCAAGTATAGAGTTTATTAGAAATGTACTTGTATCCTCATCCGGAATTTCCTCCTCATCCTGCGTTGTCATTTGGAATACTCGTCCCTTTGCTTTCGGTTCCTCAGACCCTTGTATCTCTCCCGTCCTGACACTTATTGGTTTCCCCGTTGTACTACCCTGTTGTATTTTCCTTTGTGGACAGTCTGACTGAATATGATCAGGGGAATTGCAAACGAAACAGAATCAGTTTGCGCGACAATTCTTAGCGACGTGTCCAGCCCTTCCATACTTGTAACAACTTCTAGGATCAACATAACAATTTCCTTGATGTACGCGGTTGCATTTTGGACATAGTTTTTCATTTGGTCTAAAAGATAGGCGACTATCGAACCTCTGAATTTCGTACTCCGTTGAATCATGCGTCATCTATTCCGATTTTCTTTTCCCAGCACTCTTATCATTTGCATCTCTCTTACTATCTCGCTCTACATTTTCTGCGGCATTTACTGCGACTGAGAAGTTATCAGGTCCTGTTGCAGTCACTAACTTTCTGACTTCCGAATTTAACCCGAAGATAAACCTTTCCGTCTTCATAGCCTCCGTAGCAACGTAGTATTCTGCGAACCGAGACTTTTCCAGGAAGCTAGCGGTGTAGTCTCCAACGGATAAGTTTCCTTGTTGTAAGTTCATAAATTCCCCTTCCAGATGTTTGACGGCTGCTTGGGGACAAAATGCGTTCCTGTAGGCTATCACAAATTCTTCCCAAGAGAGGGTAGAATAAACATCAGATCCCTTAGAATGAATAAAGGATTCCCACCAATACAAAGCATCCCCCTTTAACATTGCTGCTCCATACAATACTCTATCTTCGTCAGCGCACTTACTCGTCTTGAAGATAGCTTCTATTTCCTTCATCCATCTCATTGCTTTCACGGGGTCCCTGTCTCCTAAGTAGGTCGGAGGCCTACAGCTCAAGAACATTTTGTAGTCGCACCTCCTTGGTACTGGTATAATAGTTGGTGTAATTGGCATCTCTGCTTCCGGTTCAGGGCCCGGTGTTTCGGCTTCACCGTGACGATTCTGGTCAAACATTGCTTGTATACTAGCTTGTAGCCTTCCCATCTCTGCCATCAAATCATCCCTCGTGACAAACTCAGTTCCTTGTGGCTGAATTCTGCCCCTGGCTCTACCTCCTGTTCTACCTCCAGTTCTGCTTCCAGTTCTGCCTCCCCTTTCCCCCGTTCCTATCGGCCGATTTGTACTATTCGGATTTCCCCCTCTCCTATTCGTGCGTCTAGTACCGCTTGCCATTCTGTAGATTCAAACAAGATTAATATACACATAAACACATACCCCATATAATAAGGTTTTCCGGTTCAAACATGCACCTGTAAGATCACAGTTACACTGGCCAGGTGTAATATGAAATTACCTTACATGATGTTCCTTCTACCTATTATACTTCATCATCCCAAGGTTCTAATATATCGAGAACATCCTACTTCACATGCAGTTTAAGTCTAGGTACGGGTACAAATACCTAAATCCCTTAAACTAGTGCTCTGATACCATTTGTAACGACCTGGTTCCCATAACATACATCATAATACATAACAATCATACATATCATTGAATTACAACAAAGGTTACATAACAAACCAAGTACGGTCTCATTAGTCTTGACATTACAAAATATATAAAAGCTTCCTAATCAACGCCCATCAAAAGCTCCTTACACTTAATCCTTTCGTTTGCCGATCCTTAACCTGGAAAATATATTTTTGAAAACAAAATGAGGGTTGGACCAAACGGGTCTAGTGAGTTAATCCTGGTCTTTTCCAAAATCAATATAAAACTCTTTTCACATAATACTTTGTATCAAAATAGTTTACATGAAACCTTTCGTATAAGCACGCATATACCACACGTATATAAATACCACATTAGGACTCGTGCACCGCGTATCTCTCCTCATCTCATCTTCTTTCCCTTGGCCACATTAGTCGGTAGCAAGCCAACTAATTATCGTCACTGTACAATACAGTCGACTCCACTGTAATTACATACAGCCCCACTGCAATTACCTACAGCTCCACTACAATTTCATGCAGCCCCTCTGTATTTCCATACAGCTCCGCCAAATAATAATTCGGCTCACCTATACTCGTTTCGTGCAATATAAATACAATATATATCTCATTACATCATATCGTCATTTATAAACCTTTCATCATTTTTCCAACCATATATATATATATAAATATATACATATATCCTTTTAACATAAACATATAATCACACCTTGACACGTATCCGTCTCATATATATAAACACACATATATATATTTCACACATACTCACATACATATATAAACACATATATGTATTTTAGTTGAAAACGTTTTAAAGTAAAACTCACCTGAATGCTTATCAACACGTTTCCAAGCCTTCTTAACCGGTTCAGTCCTTTACCCAGAATTCAGAGGATCTGTAACACATAGATACAGACATCTCTTTACCACATAAAACACATAAGTCTTACTAAGGCTAACAACTCTAAAGAACTCAAACCCTCAAATGTTGCCCCCAAACCCGTACTCAAGTCAAGACCACAGGATAGTCAGTCCTCATTCACTCCCTATCTAATTGTTAACAAAATACAGGTTACTGGATACTCGACAGCATCTAAATTCTCAATATTGGCCAAACAGCAAAAGTATCCGGATACCATAGGTTATCCGGACAACAGTACTTTTCCGGACAGCACTACTTTTCCGGACAACATATATAATCCGGACGTCATCCGGACACCATGTAATCCGGACAACATCCGGTATCTTAACTCATCCGGAAACTATAGAAAAAGAGACTTACCCGGATATTTGACTTGTCCGGACACCTTTAAACATCATCCGGACACCACAACTATATTACCCGGACACTACCAACTAAACCACCCGGACACATTCATGGTGTCCGGAAACTGCTGCTGTTCATCCCTATTTTTACCCAGAAATCAACAGAACTTACCCCAGATACGAAATCAGTGTTTCTACTCCGATAGGAACCATTAACTAGTAATTACCAACACAAAATACACAGGGAACATACCTTAAATCGTTTCCAAGCAATCCAATTGAAGCCTTAACCCTAGCTTTCTTCTTTTCTCTTCTTTTGCCTCACAAACACACACTCACACACTCTAATGTTTCTGGACAGTTGCTGAAAAAGAAAATATCTGGATATAGTTTAAGGGATAATATCTATCCATACTTACCATATAGACCTTGAACTTCTCAATAATGACCCAAACACCCTTAACTTATAAATTAACCCAAACTTACCCTAAACATCCAACTTTAAAGTTAACTAAATTTAACGGAACTAGGATTTAACTAACGAACTTACCCGAGGTATTACAGGTTAAGGATCGGAAAAGGAGAGGATAAAGTGAAGGAAGCTTTTATATATATATTTTGTAATTTAGGAGACCGAAGGGACCGTAATTGGTTTGTTATGTAACTTTCGTTGTAAATCAATGATATATATGCAGGTTATGTTATATGTTGTATGTTATGGGAACTGGGTTGTTACAAATGGTATCAGAGCCCTAGTTTAAGGGATTTAGGTATTAGTATCTGTACCTAGACTTAAACTGCATGTGAAGTAGGATGTCCCAATTATTTTAGAACCTTGGGATATTAAGTATAACAAGGTAGAAGGAACATCATGTAAGGTAAATTCGAGTTACACCTGGCTAGTGTAATGGTGAACTTACAGTTACATGTTTTGGACCGGAATACCTTATTATATGGGGTATATGCTTATGTGTATATTAACCTTGTTGAAATCTACAGAGTGGCAAGTCGGTCTCGACATATGGATAGAGACGAAGACATGTATATTTATATAAACTCTACACATGCTAAAGTGCTATTTGACTTCGGTGCAAACCGATTAATTGTGTTTTAAATCTTTTGTTGCTTATTTGCATTAGAAAAGAATTTGATAATTGTGTTGGTAATATAGATAGGAGTGGAGTGCCTATTAAGTTATTTTTGATAATCTTGTTGGAATTTGAGGTAGTAGTAAGTATAGGATGGTGTTGGAACTTGATTATGTTAAAACTTTGGATTAGGTAATGATAAGTGATCCTCGGTAATTCGGTATATATTGGAATAAGAAGTTATGATGAAAGAATAAATTGTCGAGTGATTGAATTAAAGTTTTCATTTGTTAACAAATTTTATATTGGGGATATATGAATTATTTGTGATAAGGCTTAGTAAGAGTGTAGGTTTGGAAGCATTTGGTGTGAAAAGAGGTTGGTTCTAATTTAGTAAGAGTGTAACAAATATTTTGGATGATATTGAAATTAGTATGTTTATTTATTATGATATTGCTTGGGATAAATTTAAGTGAGAAATCAAGGGTAATCGAAACTAGAAAGTGAAGAGTGTTATTGGGAATAATTAGTAAGGAAAAGCTATTAGTGATCAAAGGTGATAATCCGTTATCATATGTGTTTGGATTTGAAAGATTTATCAAGGTGGTAATAAAATTTATGGTATGAGAACGAAAGTGGTTGGTAGTTTAATTTGGAATGATTGATCTAACACTTGCAATTGTTAGTAATTTTCAAATTGAAGGTGCATGCTATAATTTTGGAAAGATATTGCGAAAGTGTTGAATGTGGCGTTGTATAAAATTCAGTATTTCAAACGCTAGGTTATGCCTCCAAATGTTAAAGTTTATGTTATAAATAAAAATTCAAATGTGTTAGATGATTTGTGATATATATATATATATATATATATAATTTTGTGCTGGAAGAGGCACGATGATATATTTTGTGCTAATCGAGGCACGAGGTGAAATAAAGATGTATTGATTTAGTTAATAAGATGTTTTTATGGTTGTTATATTTTGGGGATGGGTGTGCTTAATTACTGTTGTCCTGATTTTGTTAAAATGTGGAGTATGATGGCCAGAGTGTAAAGAATGATAGTAGTGTGTGGGGCATGACGATTATGTGTAGAGAGTAACGATGATGTGTGAAGTCTTGACCTTAATATGAAGGCGACCGTTTAGTGTGTTGTGTGGATTACACTTAGTATGATTGTTGACGCTACCTAGAAAGGTATTGTTTAAATATGTGGGGTGATGTGGATAAAATGGTGGTAGTTTATAATTTGTAAGCGTGCGAAACGTGGTAGTAATAAATTTTTAGTGACGGATTAACGTTGTGATGGGGTGAGTGTTAGTGGAAACCTCTGTTCGGGATTTGTTTATAAGTTGTTCAGATGTGGCAAGTATGTGTGGAAAGGCACGAATAACTAGGTGGTGTGTAGTATTGTTATTCGAGAATAAGTGATTGGAGTGGTAGTAGATGGTTGGTTAAGTAGTGGAGTATTACTGTTTGAGAAATGAAAAGTGTGTGGTTGTTTCGAGCATTGAATGCGATTTCGAATTAACTCGATTAAGTTTCTAATATGAGGTGTGGTGAAATTGTTGAGTGAATATGGTAATTGTTGAAATTAGGTGTGTGCGGTTGGTTTGGAAGTGAAATAAAGTTAGCTCGTGGGATCGATCTAGAGTGAGTACCTCCTAGTGAGTTGTCCTTGGGGAAACATGTTTTATGTTGATAAGAGAGTGGAAGAAAGTAGTCTAATGTAATGCTCAGAGTGATGGACCATTGGATAGGACATGGTAGTATCGATGGTTCGTGATTGGTGTAATTAATGCAAGAAAATGGTCTGTCTTAAACGTATTTTGGGTTAGAGAAGTGACGGTAGAGTTGTGAATGGTCTATGGAGAAAAGTTTAACTACGGGTTAAGGTGATACTCCAAGTTGATTCTGTGATCTATTGGAGAGTAGGGTGTCGTTACTTTTGGGGTGTTAAATTGATGAGACATTAACATTGGTAGAATGCATTCTTTTAAGAATGATGAAATTCTGTGCGAAACCATTAGATTAGAGCTTAATGTAAAATATGGAGTCTAGATGTGTAAATGATATTTGGTGTAGTATTTGTACAATTGAGAAATTGGCGTTGTAAGTTAAAGTAGAGGCGTAAGTCTTTGACTTCTCATCGAGTTTTGCAATTATGGTAAGACATTGTATTGTTATTGGAAACTATGTTACAATATGAGTTCTATTTGGAAGAGTATAAGAAATAGGTTGTAATTGCTAAGCAAGTTTTATCTGGAAAGGGTATAATTATGTTTTATGAGTTTGAAAGCGATTTATGGTAATTGATTACCCTCGTTTATTGCCTAATCGAATTTCGGGACGGAATTCTTTTAAGGGGGAGATAATGTAATACCCCGGGTAAGTTTGTTAGTTAAATCCTAATTCCGTTAAATCTAGTTAACTTTATAAAACGAGGTTTAGGGTAAGTTTGGGTAAAATAATAAGTTAAAGGGGTGTTGGACATTAGTTGATAGTTGAAGGTTCAATTAGTAAATGGGGATTTGATATACACCCTTGTAGACTTCAGATATTTCACAAACCTAAAATCAGATTTATCAGTGTGTGAGTGTGTGTTTGGAGACGAGTAGAAGCAGAAGAAGAGTTCGTACGGTTAGCGCTTCAATTGGTTTGGTTGGAAACGATTTTGAGATAAGTCCTTTATGTTTTATGTTTATAATCAGTAGTATTAGACTTCTATCGGATTAGAATGTTTAATTTGTAGTTGTATAGGTTTAATTTGGATCTGGGTAAAATGGAACCGACTGTGTTCTTGAGAGTACCGGTATATTTCATTGAGTACCGGTAGTGTGGAGTCCCGGTACTATCGACTCCCGGTGGAGTCCCGGCACTGGAGAGTCCCGGTACAGGAGAGTCCCGGTACTGGAGAGTCCCGGTACTAGAGAGTCCCGGTACAGTGGAGTCCCGGTGCAGCGACTTTCGGTAGTTTTGGTAGTGTCCGAATATAGTTTCTGATTGTATTTTTGGTAGTGTACGCAAGGGCGTTGCCCTTTGACCCCATCCACTATCCGGGTAGCGGAACCCCCGTGATAAATCGTTGAAGGGAGAGCTGTTGAGGATAAGATTTTAGTAGGCTTTATGTGTTTGACTAGTAACGCTATATTTGTATTTAATCTGTTACAGATTCTGTGGATTTGGATTGAAAGACTGAATCTTTTGGAGAAAAGCTTGGAAGTATTTTTGGATAAGCGATCGAGGTGAGTTTTGCTTTAAAACATTTTTTGAACCGGGATACATATATATGTGTGTATATATATATATATATATATATATATATATATATATATATATATATATATGAGATGATTATGTGGTAGGAATATGATTATGTGTATATAAATGACAATATGATGTAATGAGATATATATTGTATTTATATAAGCTTTGCACTACACGAGTGCACTTTTTTCCGGGTTCCGGTGAGCGGACCGGTGTGTTGCCGGGTTCCGGTGTGCGGACCGGTGTATTGTCGGGTTCCAGTGTGCGGACCGGTGATGTGTCGTAGTTGTTGACGGCGTTGATTTATTAGTTGACTTGCTACCAACTAATATGGCCATGGTAACGAGGAATGAGGAGGATATCAGCACGATGCACGAGTCTTGATGTAGTAATTAAAATATGTCTGTCCTAAGTGATCAAAGAAACTTCAGACCGATATGTCAGGCGAGCGTCGAGCAGTAAGCTTGGAGAGTAGAGTCGAGGTAAGGTCAGGAAGGATAGCGTACAAGTGAAGCCCACTAGAGAGAAGTTAGCTGGCGGGTTCTTGTTTTCCGATAGGAAGAGGAAGGAAAACGCTTTGCTTCGACCTGACCTTAAAGTGGATGAGAACACGAGGTTAGTAAATCAAGCAAGTTGACGGTCAGAGAGAAAATAAAAAACACGAGTGTGGTATATATATGTGACGTTTATATACTTATGGTATATGTGTGTGTACTGGCAAAGGTTGTATTTAAACTATTTTGATTGACGAAAGGTTTTATAATGATTTTGGAAAGGACCGAGATTAACTCACTAGACCCGTTTGGTCTAACCCTCATTTTGTTTTCAAAAATATGTTTTCCAGGTTAAGGATCGGCAAAGGAGAGGATAAAGTGAAGGAAGCTTTTATATATATATTTTGTAATTTAGGAGACCGAAGGGACCGTAATTGGTTTGTTATGTAACTTTCGTTGTAAATCAATGATATATATGCAGGTCATGTTATATGTTGTATGTTATGGGAACTGGGTTGTTACAGAAACCATTTAAACACACTCACACACTGCTCAAGCAAACACACATGCATCATACATTTCACGCAGTAAACTATGTGTGATCCAAAATGAGTTTATGTTAGATCTAATCCTTCTTGGCATACACACGGCTTAAACATGCATACACACTCCTTAAAAAATTTCACGACCGATCCGAAACCATGAATTTGTATGCTGTTGACTTTTGATAATTCAGATGCTGTTGACTTTTAACTTTCTTTGTATCTACTGTTGCTTGTTTCACAACCTCCAAACAAAACAAACTTACAAACAATTTGTTAAACTTTGAATTATGGATCAAAAACAACTAAAAACACATTTTTAAAAACATCTCAACAATTATTTTGGATCAAAAACTCAGATTTGAACACTTTTGCTTAAGAACATCATCAACCCAGAAATTTCAAAAAATGATTTTTATGAAATAAAACTTGAAATTTATGATTGAAACATGTCTAGAAACACTTTTTGGAAACGATTTTGCACAAAAATAGATCAAAACATCACCAAATTGCAAAATCAAGTCTCCAAAAATTTCACAGACAACATTTTTCAAGAACACAAAATTTTCAAAAAATCTTTAAATTGATCAATTCTTGATGTGTTTCTGCGAAATTGATGATGCAAATCTTGTTTATAATGATGGAGAAACACTTTGCAATCAAAATCAAACACAAAAACAATCAAAAATTGCATAACCCATTTGTGATCTTCAAGTTCTTCAAAAATGGAGATTTTCTTCAAAAATCTTCAAAAAATCTTCAAATCTTCATGAATTTGGACGAATTTGTGCACACAATTCGATCTCCCAAATCTCTGATACCAATTGTAAACACCAGATCTATTAGGTAAACATGTAATCATCCATTGATCTTCAAGAATCTAGATATTACAGTGGAATTAAGCACTTTCTCTCACTAGATTCTCTATCTAGAACACCCACTCTAGATTTACAATTATGCTCATTCTTCTAATGACTTGCTTAACAACTAAGCAAACTAAACCTATTTATACCTATGAATTACAACACAAGTATTTCTAATTACATTGACTTTCTAACTAAACAACTTTGACTTTGACTATTTTGACTTTTACTTTGACTTTACAATGTTTGACCATTACAAGACTTTACAATAAATCTTGAATACAATAATGCTCTAACAGTATATTTAAAGATAGTTTTAAATTTAAGAAAATAACTTCTTCTAATACAAACTGTTTGTCAGCGTTGGTCAGCCTTTTTATGTCGGTGTTGGTCAGCCCAGTCGGTTGGAGTAGCTTAAGTGGCGCAGGAGGTAAGACGCCCAGCCGGACCACGACTATTCATGGGTGGTCCCTCCGAAGGTGGTCCCTCTGATTATTCAAGAAGTATTTAAAGAAAGTACTACTCTTTAATTTTAAAACAACCCTTTAAATAAATTTTGTTAAATAAATAAAGTTATGAATTTATTCACTAAGAAACATTCTTCTAAAACTGATAACATTGAAGAAAATGATTTTAATATGAATTCTTCTGAAATTCATATTTCAAATATTGAGCAAATCCTAACAAATTGGACGATTCCCAAACAAGATGTTAAAGCAGTTTATAAAATAGGAGCTTTTGATTATTTTCAAGGATACTCAATCAAAACCACAGAACAAACTGTATCAATCAATAGAGATTACAATAATCTCACCCTCTTATCTAAATCATCCATAATACAACATAGACAAGAATACAAATTTTTACCTGTTGGATTAGTTCAAATTGCTATCAAACCTTTGTTTAGATTAGGAATAGATGCCCCAGTATTATTAATACTTAGAGATGCTAGGCATACAAATTTCCAAAATTGCATCTTTGCTATGGCAGAAACTAATGTATCAAATGACCCAATCTACTTCAATTCTTATCCCAACTTTTCAGTAGGATTATTTGATCCAAATATTTTAGACACTTTAGTTCTTAGTATCAAAACAAAAAACTTAGAATTTAAAGAAGACACTAAAGCTGTAGCCATAATCTACAGAGTTTGTTACAAAACCATGACTTCAACCATTGAACCAAAAACTAGGTTATCAAGCCCTAGAGATGAAACAATAATATATGAAGCCAATCCTCAACATACTAAGATTCAAACACCCAAACGTCTTAAATGGAATGAAATTACTCAATCTTGTAATTGGAATCTTCAAGATATTAGTATCCCAAAACCCATAGATAATTCAAATCACATATCCGATATCATTGAACATAAAGACGGATCAGTTGATATTAATTTCAACAACTTCAACAATCTTCAATCTGTTTCTTCAAGATTATCAACAGGATCAATAAGTGGTGTAAAAACCCCTTCTATTCAAAAATCTCAATCATTAAAATTCAAAAATGTAGATTTCAATAAATCAATTCCACAAACCCTTTGTCAAGAAGGATCTGATGATTCTCAAAGTTATGTTTACGAACCTACTCCTTCTGAAATTCAAACTGAAATTAATCAATACAAAAATCAAATATGAGTGAGTCAAAAATGAGTGATTCAACTATTAATATGAAGTATCTTAAAGAGGAATTTTACTATGACCATAATGAAGAAAGAAGAAATTTCTATTATTCATCTGTTAATGAACCAAAAGAAGAATTTAGACATCAACTCTTGTGGAGAAAATATATCATGAAATACAATGTTCATATAACCTTTTTTAATTGGTATGAAATGTATTGTAAAGAACAAAGTATTCCAAACCTGTTTAATAATATGTATGATACCCCAAAGATAACTCAAGATTATAAAATAATGAAGAGTGATGAAATCATAACTACAACACATCCACCAAAAGATTCAGTTTTAATAAATAATAAATGTATAGGAACACCTTTAGTTATACCAAAAGCTGATAAAGATGAAACCCTTAGAACCCTTATATATCAAAACAATTATTCAAATGAAATTATTAACACCATGAGCGAACAACTAAATAGATTCGAAAACAATCAAAGTAATAATAAACAAAAGGTTGAGATTCCTTCTTCTAAAGAAAAGGACAAAGAAAATAATGAAAATCCAGTTTTTATACCACACCAAATTGATTCCAATGCCAATTTAGGTTACAACAAAAAATTAGTTAATGAATTAGAACAAAAGTTAACCAAACTAAATATTAATGTACTTAATCAAGAATATGATTCAGATTCAGAGACTAAAGATATATCCCAAATTTATGAACAATTTGCTAATAAATTAACCTTCAAAGGCAGTTCTACTAGTACCAGTCGCCCTCAAACAAGAAACTATTATCATAGACCAACTTTCCCAGATCTTCAATTTGAAGACAGAGAATATGCCGCTACTAGAAATGCATATGATGGTATGTCCGTCTATGAATGGAACGTTGATGGACTTTCTGAACACCAAATTATTAATACAGTTACAGAAATCAACATGGCCGCAAATGCCTATCTTACTAAAGGCAATAATCAAAAACAAATTGCAAATATTATCATTTCTGGTTTCACTGGCAATTTAAAAGGCTGGTGGGATATGTACGTTACTGCAGAAGAAAAACATATAATCCTCAATTCAAAGAAAACTATAGTCAAAACTGAAAATAATCAACAAATTCAAACTCAAGAAGATGACATAATCAATACTCCTATCTTCAGCATTATAAAAAACTATATAGGAGATCCATCCCTATTCCAAGAAAAAAGTTCCGAAATACTTTTAAATCTCACTTGTAGAAAACTACAAGATTACACATGGTATAAAGACATGTTTTTATCAAAGGTAATGTTAAGACCTGACTGTAGAGAAGCCTATTGGAAAAAAAGGTTCATTGCAAGATTACCAAAACTTTTTGCAGAAAGAATAAGAGAAAAATTAAGAAAAGATTATAATAATCAAGTTCCTTGCAAAGAATTAACTTATGGTCAAATAACCAATTATGTTAATCGAGAAGGATTAGCTATCTGCTCAGATTTAAAACTTAAAGCTAAAATAAAAAAGGACAAAATTAATAGTAAAGATGAACTTGGTAATTTCTATCAACAATATGGATATAAAACCATATCTGCTCCTACATCGTCAAAATCTAAAAGATATTCAAAAAAATACTATGACAAAAGATTTAAGACAAAATATGATAAGACTAACAAATACGATAAAACTGATAAGTACCATAAGAAAAAAACTTATAATAAATCTAACAAAAAAACTCATAAACAAACAAATTCAAGAGATATAATTATTTGTTATAAGTGTGGCAAAATCGGACATATGGCAAAGAATTGCAATGTTAAGAAAAAGATTAATGAATTACAAATCTATGATCAACTAAAAACTTAAATAAGAAAACTAATCCTCAATGATGATTATTCAAGCTCAGATTATGAATCTAGCATTTCAGATTATGATAATAACGAATTAAATGTCTTAGAAGATTGTTCAACTACCAGTTCAGACTCCGAAACATGTGAATGTTTAGGAAACTGTACTTGTAATAAAATTAATGTCATAACAAAAGAAGATAGAGAGATCCTTGAGCTTCTAGATAAAATTCCTGATCAAACCATTAAAGAAGAAGCCACAAAAAAAATTCTTAATTACAATCCAAAAATTGAAGCAAACACTTCAAAAGCAAACGAGCCTTTTAATCTTCAAGAAGTTTTTAAAAAATATTCTCAACCAATTAAACCTATATCTACTCAAGAACTTCAAGAAGAATTAAATTTAGTTAAAACATAAATTAGAATTTGTAATGACCCGGTTTCCCAAACATACAAAAAATAACATATATTGCATAACATCGTTACATTCATAACAAAAGATACTTAATAAATCACATACGGTCCCATAGTCTCAAAACTATACAATACAAAACATAAGCTTTTCCTAATCTTCGTCAGCTATCAACCGCGTCCTACACTTTATCCTTCCCTTTATACCTTCCTGAACCTGGAATACATATTTTTGAAAACAAAATGAGGGTTAGACCAAACGGTCTAGTGAGATAATCCCTGTCAGTTTAATAATCCTTTTTGTAAAACACAAATATACATCAAGTATGTAAATACCAAGCAATACTCGTGCACCGTGTACCTTTCCTCATTTCCCTTGGCCATATTAGTTGGTTGCAAGCCAACTAATCAATTACTCCACCGTACGACAATTACAGCCAACACCGCCGTACGAATATTACAGCCAAGACTCCGCCGTCATTGTCCGGCCAACGTGTACTTGTGTAATGTAATGCTCATATAAATATAATATACGTCTCAATATATTATACTTCAAACATAAAACACATAATCACACCATCTACCACATTCTCAATCCACACATGTATGTAATCCAGTTTGAAAACGTTTTAAAAGTGAAACTCACCTGATTGCTTTACAATAATCCTTCCAATCCTTTTCTCCACGCTATCCAATCTTTTACCCAAAGTTATCAAATTCTGAAACAGATTAAATACAAACACTTCTTTACCAATCAGATACATAAGACTTACTAAGCTAAGAACTCGAGATAACTTAAATCCTCCAAAAGTGACCAAACAGCTAAGGTTACCGGATACTACAGAACTATCCGGACAACAAGACCAATCCGGACAGCATAAGTTTTCGGACAACATCATAAATCCGGACACCATCCGGAAACCGAAGTAACCCGGATACCACCCGGTAAGATAAATCATCCGGAAACTATAGAAAATAGATACTTACCGAATACTTGTTCGTCCGGACACTAGCCATAGAAATTACCGGACACATTCAACAAAACTACTGGACACTACCATAAAGTGTCCGGAAACCTCTGTCAGTTTATGCAATTCTTACCCAGATTCGACTGGAATTACTACCAGGCTTGAAATCAACTACTCTAATCCGATAGAAACCTTCTACTATCAATTACAAACATAAAATGTAAAGGAACATACCTTAGAAATCACTTCCAAGCAACCAATTTAAATCCCTAACCTTTCTTTCCTTCTTCCTCTTCTTTTGTCTCAAAAACATACACACACACACACACACACTGATTGTTTGCTGAGTTATGAAAATATCTGGAGTATAATGTGATAATATCAAACTTAATTACCATTGCAGCCCTTAAACTATTCAACAATGACTCAAACACCCTTAACTTGTAAATTTACTTAAACTTACCCTAAACCTCAAATTTTAAAGTTAACTTTATTTAACGGAAAGGGATTTTAACTAACGAACTTATCCGGGGTATTACATTATCTCCCCCTTAAAAGAATTCCGTCCCCGAAATTCGGTTAAGCGAAAAGGTATGAATACTTATCACTACTACTTCGAACTCATTCAAAACCATAGAAACTAACTGAATAGACACCCCACACCCACCTATATCTCTAACACATATAAGCAACAAAAGCACGGAAATACCAATAACCATTTTGCACCAAAGTCAGATAACACCTTAGCACGTATAGAGTTTATTAGAAATGTACCTGTAACCTCATCCGGAATTTCCTCCTCTTTTGCTTTCGGTACCTCAGACCCTTGTACCTCTCCCGACCTAACGCCCGTTGGTCTCACCGTCATACTACCCTGCTGTACTTTCCATCGTGGACAGTCTGACTGAATATGATCAGGGGAATTGCAAACGAAACAGAATCGAGTTACGTGACAGTCTTTAGCAATGTGACCAGTCTTCCCACACTTGTAACATCTTCGGGAATCTATATAACAATTTCCTTGATGAACACGGTTGCATTTTGGACATGGTCTTTCAGCTGGTCTGAAAGCTGAATGACTATCAAACCTCGGGAATTCGTATTCCTCAAAATCGTACGTCATTTCTTCCAATTTTCTTTTTCCAGTACTCTTATCACCAACGTCTCTCCTATTATCCCGTTCCACATTTTCCATGGCATCTACTGCGGCTGCGAAGGTATCGAGTCCTTTTGCAATCACTAGCTTTCTAATTTCTGAATTTAACCCGAAAATTAACCTTTCCATCTTCAGAGCCTCCGTGGCAACATAGTACTCCGCGAAGCGAGGCTTCTCCAGAAAACAAGCAGTGTAATCCCTAACCTTTAAACTTCTCTGATGTAGGTTCATGAATTCGTCTTCCAGTTGTCTAACTGCTGCTTGAGGACAAAACTGTCCTTTGAAAGCTGTTGTGAATTCGTCCCAAGTAAAAGTTGAGTACACATCAGATCCTCTAGAGGTAATAAGAGCCTCCCACCAAAATAGAGCATCTGCCTTCAACATCGCGGTTCCGTATAGCACTTTATCTTCTTCTACACACTTGTTGGTCCTGAAGACAGCTTCTATCTCTTTCATCCACCTCATGGCCTTCACTGATCTCTTTCTCCTGAATATGTCGGTGGTTTGAAATTTAGAAACATTTTATAGTCACACTTCCTTGGCACCGATATGACAGTATGTGTAATGGGCATCTCATCTTCCAGATTAGGATCTGGTATTCCAGTTTCTGGGTGACGAGTTATATCAAACATACCTTGTATATTGGCTTGAAGTCTTCCCATTTCCGCCGTCAAATCATTTCGTGTAACAAATTATGTACCTCATCCCTGAACTCTGCCTCCAGTTCTGCCCCTACCTCTTTCTCCCCCTATTCCCCTTGTTCCGACAGTGGGATTCGTTCTGTTAGGATTTCCTCCTCCTTCTCTATTCTTATTTCGAGTACCGCTTGCCATTCTGTTGATTCAGACAAGATTAATATACACGTAAGCACATACCCCATATAACAAGGTATTCTAGTTCAAACATGTACCTGTAAGATCATAATTACACTGGCCAGGAGTAATCTGAAATTACCTTACATGATGTTCCTTCTACCTTTTATACTTAATCATCCCAAGGTTCTACAATAATTGGGACATCCTACCTCACATGCAGTTTAAGTCTAGGTAAAGATACGAATACCTAAATCCTTTAAACTAGGGCTCTGATACCATCTGTAACGACCCGGTTTCCCAAACATACAACAAATAACAAATATTGCATAACATCGTTACGATCATAACAAAAGATACTTAATAATTCACATACGGTCCCATAGTCTCAAAACTATACAATACAAAACATAAGCCTTTCCTAATCTTCGTCAGCTATCAACCGCATCCTACACTTTATCCTTCCCTTTATACCTTCCTGAACCTGGAATACATATTTTTGAAAACAAAATGATGGTTAGACCAAACATTCTAGTGAGATAACCCATGTCAGTTTAATAATCCTTTTGTAAAACACAAATATACATCAAGTATGTAAATACCAAGCAAGACTCGTGCACCGTGTACCTTTCCTCATTTCCCTTGGCCATATTAGTTGGTTGCAAGCCAACTAATCAATTACTCCATCGTACGACAATTACAGCCAACACCGTCGTACGAATATTACAGCCAAGACTCCGCCGTCAT
Source organism: Saussurea involucrata (assembly GCA_033807775.1). Lineage (NCBI taxonomy): Eukaryota > Viridiplantae > Streptophyta > Magnoliopsida > Asterales > Asteraceae > Saussurea > Saussurea involucrata. The sequence goes on from CM066314.1 coordinate 85,572,897, forward strand.
AGTCCGGCCAACGTGCACTTGTGTAATGTAATGCTCATATAAATATAATATACATCTCAATATATTATACTTCAAACATAAACACATAATCACACCATCTACCACATTCTCAATCCACACATGTATGTAATCCAGTTTGAAAACGTTTTAAAAGTGAAACTCACCTGATTGCTTTACAATAATCCTTCCAATCCTTTTCTCCACGCTATCCAATCTTTTACCCCAAATTATCAAATTCTGAAACAGATTAAATACAAACACTTCTTTACCAATCAGATACATAAGACTTACTAGGCTAAGAACTCGAGATAACTTAAATCCTCTAAAAGTGACCAAACAGCTAAGGTTACCGGATACTACAAAACTATCCGGACAACAAGACCAATCCGGACAGCATAATTTTCCGGACAACATCAATAATTTGGACGCTGTTGGAACCCAGATTCACTTAATCAAGATTAACAGTCTATTAGTTGAGTTTAGAGTTTGATGAGGAAGCGTATTTAAAGAACTAACAGATAAGTTTGATAGATTAGAACGCACACATATAAAGAAAACAGTAAAGAATGAAAAGGATTTCTTGAACAGTTACTGTTATTCAATATATAATAACAACACGAAGAACAGATTAAGAACTGTTGGTGTGTGTGAGAATATAACACTCAGATATTTGACAATAAAGCTTGAGAGTATTAGTGATTCCTTGTGTATTCGTCCTTAGGAAGATCTCAACATGAGACTTCCTTTTATACTACTCTTAGAAGACTATGAAGTAGGTCAATGTTCCTTTTACGGCATGAATAGTGAACTGGATGGGGTGAGCAGTTGACTGGATGGTGTGAGTAGTTGTTTGAGCCATACGCATTTAATGGGGCAGATGTACTATTGGTAAATGCATTAAATGGCGCAGACGTCTATTTTGTACCATGCCCTATTGAGTCCACTCAGAGCTTGACACGAGTTTTGACAGTACTTTTCCATGCAAGTTGATGAACGTATCCAGTAATATCTTCCAAGTCTTCATAGCAGACCACAAAGGCTCTGTAAGGTATTACAGAAGTTCTATGGTCTGACCTTCTATGGAGCAGTCCACTTGTTTCCAAGTTGATCTTCTTCTTGCGCACTACAGAGGTTCTGTGATTACTTCTGTAGCTTCTGTGGCTTTTTGGACTTGATCTTCTGGAAGAAGTGGCAAAGCCTCTGTGAGAGGCTTTTCTATACTTAGCCTATTTTTCACTACTTCTAAATACTTCTATGATTAGGAAGATTGAAGCTAACAATCTCCTCCTAAGTAGTGAAAAATAAAAAATTTGACCTTGAGTTAAGTTTGGCTATGTTAGATAAGACAGAGGTTAAACAATACCTCGAAATTTTTTTCATTTAGAAATATGCCAGAGGCATTTTACATTTGAGTACAATGAAAGATAAACTTTAACTTTGTTTGTAGAGATTTGAGGTCTGAGAATCAGATTTTGGCATCTTTGAAATCGTTGTAGCTTCTGTTGTCTCTTCCGACTTTTCTGATCTCTTTGTAGAATCTGATGCAGAGTTCTCTTAGGCGGATTGTTGAGTCTATTTCTCTGATAAAAGTATCTGCATCATCTCTATCCATTTTCTCTGTACCTCTGTATTTTACAAGGCTTGCTCTGAATTTGCTCAGAGTACTGGTTGCGTACTTCTGACAATCCATGAGTACAAAAAGTTTAACCTGGTGTTGTAGGTTTTGAAATACTAACCCAAATCTTGGTTCTCTGATGATTGAGTTGGGCACAGCGTCTGGTGGGCAGCGATCTTCTGGTGGTCGTAGATCTAGATGTTTGAGACCAAGATCCTTTCCCAGCTGAAAATCTATCATGCTGTATAGCAGAAGCTTTTCCCTCATCGCTTTTCTCAACACTTGATAGGCTCTGGTATTAGGCTCTGTGTTGTAGTTGTCTTTTGTCCATTGCAGAAGGTCAGGTAGATCGTAAGGATTGATGTTTCTTAAGTCAGCATCAGCGAAGGTAGATTCTGAATTGTTTTCTCTTCTGACTTTGTAAAGATTGTACCTGACCCTTGGATAGGTTCTTGTGAAGGAGAATCTGCAGAAGATCACCTTTTTGATTTTGTGAATTGAGAAGACATCTGCTTTGGTTCTTGGCTTTGTTCTTGTGAAGATGTTCTCAAATTCTTCTTTGATCCTTGGATCTGTCACATGATCTACTGGATGATTTGTCTGATAGGATTGTTTGTAGAGGTATTTGTATACCACTTCTTCGGGTTTTGGGGTTTGAAAGGCGTCAAACGCACTCTTCATTAGTTTTTCTGTTGGCTTTGGCAATGTTTTCTTCTTCTTTGGCTCTTCTGTCAGTATCCCTTTGCCCTTATCTTTTGCTATTGTCGTGGCAGAACCTGTTGCTTCTGTGGGTTTTGAGGTTGGCACTTCTGTTGGTTTGATGGAGGTTGCCTCTGTGGATTTTGACGATTGTGATTTAGAGGACTTTTGTGGCGATGGTTCTGTTGGCTTGACTTGCTCTGTAACCTCTGTTGGAGGTTGTTTGATGACTTCTTCTGCGAGCTCAGTTTCTGTTGATGAAGTATTGACATTAAATCTTCTTGCCATTTTGAAAGCTAAAGTGAACCTGTTCCTTTCTTCTTCTCTCTTTGTCATTCGATCACTCATTGTTGTGTGCATTCTTTTCAGAACATCAGAAGCAGAGGTCGTTGCTCTTTTTGGTTTGGTGGCAATCGACTTTCTTCTGGGTATGGTTTGGGGTGTTTCCACAGAGGTGGGTGTTTTCTCTGTGGTTTGTTCATCTGTTTCTTCCAAAATGATTACCTCAGGGGCGGTTGTTGCCTCTGTGGCTTGCTGATCTGCTTCTGGAGTTTTGGTTTCGTCAGGAGATGATTCCACAGAGATGGGTGTTGTCTCTGTGGTCTTTTAGGTTTGTTGTTGGGTTTCTTCTGGAGGGGCTTGGTTGATTGGTTCTGCTGCGATTGGTGGACTTTGTATTCCTCTGCTCGTAGCTTTCTCTCTTAGATTCTCCCCCTCAGGATTATCTGATGGACCAGGTTGGTCATCATCAGAATCATCCTGACTTTTATCAGAAGTACCCTCTGCTCTGCAAGAAGTGTTTGGCTTCTTCGGTAATTCAGCTCCTGCTGCCATCAACTTTTCACAGACATCATCGCAGAGGCCAATCAATGTCGCAAGCTCTGCTTCTGTTTTGAAACGCATTCTGCCGACACTCTTTCTGAAATCCTTGACATAGTTGGCATTTGCAGTTGTGAAGGAGACAATGACTTCTGTGACCTGGTTAATGACGTTCTGTCCGAGCTCTGTAAGCTGTGCTCTGGTCATATAGTCTTTTGGTTGCATTATTGTCGAGTTGCGTATTGCCTCTGCTTGTACTTGTGATAGGGCATTCTATAAGTCTGCAGGAGTGATGCCCTCTGCTCTGTGGGATTGCGTATTCATTTGTTCAAGGAAATCTTTGACAGAGTCCCTGAAAGCAGAAGTTGCAGTTGTTCCAAATTCCTGAGCTGCAGAAGTGGCTGTTGCTTTTGCAGTAGTTTCGGCAGAAGACTTCATCTCTGAGATGGCGGTTTTTACCTCTGTGGACAGATTGTCCATTTTGGTGTTCAGTTTCAGGATAGCCGTAGATGTTGTCTCTGTAAAGGATTTGAAAGAGCTTTGCAACTCTTTCAATGTTTGGTTCACAGAGGTGACAAGGGTTTGGAACTCATCCCTTGATACTTGTGTTCCTTGTGTAACCTCTGGAGGAACACATTCGTCTCCAGAGTGAGTCCCTGTTCCTGGGACACCTTCGTTCACCCTTGTTTGTACGATGGGGGTGGAAGGATTTCCTTCTGACCTTCGAGAAGAAACCTGAGTTTCGATCTCTACAGAAGTTCTGTGAAGAACAGTGTCCAAATCCACTCCAGAGGTGGTTATTGGAATGTCCTTCTGTTAACTGGGAGACTTGTCTAGAGTCTCTTCGTCTCTGTGCTCACTACTTCCCTCTGTAGGGTGTTCTAGGGTGATCTGGGGCGACTGATCACGAACAATAGTTGAGTCTCTTTGAGGAGACTCCCTAGGAATGGATTCCCCGATTTCTGTGGGCACAGAGGTTGGAAGAGTAACCTCTGGCTGGATGGGTTGGGTTAGGATCGAGCTGTGCTGCTCTTTTTCAATAACTCCTTCTGCAGCTCTTATTCATTTGGTTTTGGTTGTGTGCCTCTATTTATCCAGGCATCTTTTCTTGCTTCTTCCTCTGTTAACCCTCCAAGCACTACTTCATTTTCTATCATATCATCCTCTATATCTATCCTATGGCTTGGTGCTTCTTTCTTAAGTTCTGTGGAAGTTCCTTGCTCTGGTCGTAAGAGGTCATACACTTGATGAGATCCAAATAATCTCATGACATGTGGATGATAAAGACCCTTACGTATCCAGACAGCTTCTTCTTCATCTAAATCTGTCTCTAAGATCTCTATTTCTGTCTCCGTTGTTGCTAATCCCTCTTTTTGTACAACTTCGGCCCCTTTTTCTCTCTCTTCTTCCATCATGTTCTCAGAAGCCTCTGTAATTTCACCTATGTTCCATTCAGCTTTAGTTTGTTCTATTTCTTCTGAAGCTGGGTTTGGACTACTTCTGTGGACATCCAATCCTTGAATGAAAGGGTTTTATAAAATAACAGGGGTTTCGGCTGGTTGATTTCTGGGTGTTGTGTCATCTTCTTGCAGATGTGTGTCAATGCCAGAACTGAAGAAATTTTGTTTTTCTGGAGAGTGGTGGTCGAGAGGTTGTGCCGTCCACCCTGCTGTATTTAGGGTGTTGGCAATTTCAGGGTTCTGTAAGAAGTCGTTCAGGTCTCCTTGGTGAGCAAATCTATCTGGAGATTGATAGGGTGATTGATACCTTTCTGTAGCCATTTCTTCTTCTGCAACTTCTTCTTCAGCAGTTTCCTCTTCTGCAATGGTTACCAACATTGCAAGTGATTTACCATGCCTCTTTTTGGTTTTCCTCCTCTTAGGATTTGGTGCCCCTTCTTCTGTTGATTTTGATCTTTTCTTCTTCATTTTTGGGGAGGAGGGAGGAGCAGAGGAGCCAATTTCTGTGGCATGAGGAGGTGAGGGTTGATCTTCTGCAGCACTTGTTGAGGTGCCTTCTGCAGTTTTCCTCTTCTTAGCTTTTGGAGTAGATGCAGAGGTTCTTGATGAAGACTTCTTTCCCATTAGTTCTGCACGTTTGGCTATAAAGCTGAGTTGAATAGCCATGTGCTTTGCTAACTTCTGATCCTTTTCTTCTTGAGTGGAAAGAGGTTTTGCTATCATTGTTCCTAGGGGGACACCTAAACGCGGGGGTGTCATAGGACTCGGTTTAGGAGTTCTATGATCGCGTATGTACTCTTTCTTAAGGGATTTATTCGATGCGTATTGCAGAAGCTTCTTTGATAGAGGTCTGCAGTGTGAGTAGCCATCAGCATGATCAGTGGGGGTATTCTTGTTCATCGGGAACTGTTTGGGAGTTGGCCCTTCCATTATGGTCGCATAATCTAGTGGAAGATCATAGTAAACCCCATACATGATGCTCAAGATTTGATGTGAGCTCTGGTCAATACTGCCTATCTTTTTTGTCAGACATCTGTTAAGAATAGAGAACAAAGTGTTCCACAGAGGTGGTAATCGGCCTCTGCGGAAGTCATTTCTCTTCCGTAGTTGGGTGTTGTACCCAAGCATTTCCACGAATCGACAGAGCTCTTCGTCTGTTGGTTGCTCTGCATAACTCTTCAATCCCAGAAGACCCCTTGTTGGTAGGTTGAATTCAAGTGAGAACATTGTTCTGTTGAACTTGATTTCAAGATGCTCAGATTTATCAGGTCTTGAAATGTACCCTTTGATAAGAGAATCGTCTTTATCAAATCGGCAGCTTTGCCAAAATTGGTTCAAATAACGGACTGGAATTTTGTTCGGGGTTCTTGATAGTAGAGGGAAGAGGACATGATTCTCCATGATGTTCAGAAGTATGGCATGGGCTTCGCCGAAAGTAGTGGGTGAGGGGACCAAATAGCAGTTGTTGGATTTGATAGGAAGAATGGCTTCGAAATGATCCTTTGCTATAAAGTTTTGCAAGTGTGTCGTCGGAGCAAAGTCTGCTGAGTCCCCGGAATCTTATTGTTCAATATTTCTTGCAAGGCTGGGGTTTTCAGAATGTTCTGAATGTGCAGGGGAGTGTTCCGGTGAGTTCGCCGGAGAGAGTTCAGAGGATGTAGCTCGAGAAGATGAAGCCCTTTGATTTTAAAAATAAGATTTTTGCAAGCTTTTTGCAGCGTTTCGCCGGAGAAGAAGATGAGAGTTTGTAAAATGTTTTATGAGAGGGTAAGCTTTGTTTTTATAGGATGGTAAAACGGTAGAATTCGAAAGAGTAAAATATATGGCAATGGATTAAAGTTTGGAATCCGCACTCGAGTTTGAGCGGCGGGTTCAACTTTCCAAATAAAAATGTTCCATGTACGCCCAATGAAAATGGGACACGTAGGCCTTGTCAGAATATGACATGACGTCGTGCGCGGCCCATTAATGCTAGGCGCGTGAGGTTGATTTTAGCCATATGAGTTTCACTCGCAGTAACAGTAACCGTTATTACCACAGATAACAAAATGGCAGAACTTTTGTGTTTTACAGAAGCTCTGTGATTTTGAAAATCTTGAGTTTTAACCTTTTCTCATATATCTCATTGTTGTCATGACTCTGAAGGTTCTTCTTTGAACGAAAACGTTTGTAAAGACATTGGAGAGGATCAATAGGATTTTGTCAAGAAAATTTACTCACAGAGGTTTTGTAGCTCTGATGGAACTTGCAGAAGCTCTGCGAGAGCCAGCAGAAGCTCTATGAGAGAAAAAATCTTATAACTTGAATTCTATTAACTTTCTGATCATCCAATTTTTGATCAGTGTTAAGAGATGTTTTTCGCACATTTTTGAAGGTTGGTGTCCTAGAAAACTATTTTGATAAACGTTTTGTTCGAGAAGGTCATGGTGTGTGTTGTCGGTTTCCGAGATAACATTCCAAAAGATCGACAGAAGGTTAATTTGTGATCACAGAGCATATTTCCTGCAGAAGCTCTGTTGAGCTCAGCAGAAGCTCTATGACCTTAAATTTCTCCTATTTCGAATTTTGTTAAACCTTTTGAACTTTTGATTTTTGAAATGTTATTCATAGTATATTTAGGACGTTTTTGACAATTCTTGTCCTAGAAAACTGTTTTCTAAAAACCTTTCGTGCGAGAGACATACCTTTTGGTTCTTCTGTTCTCGGCAGTTTTGTCTTTCTTCTGTCGATGGAGAATTATCGACATTCTTCTTTGGCTTTCCTTTGAAGGATTTACCTCTGTAGATCATTTCAGGGTCCCTTTTGCTCCCCCTTGATCTAATCGCTTCTGTAGATCAAGAATTTTCCTTTTTCTCCCCCTTGATCTATGCTTGGTTCATAAGAATGGTAAGATTTGTATTGAGCATAGATTATGTTTACCAGAGGTTCTGTAAGGGTTATCAGAAGATCTGAGCGGACCCACAGAGGCTCTGTAAACAATTTATTTTATATATATAAAATTATAAATTGAAATAAATTTATCAACGCAATAACTTAGTAATAATAGATATTTATAATTATTTACAGAAGATAAAGATATACTTACAGAGGATTTTCACACTATGTTAATCATTCCTAACTTACCCACCAAGAAGTTGAATCTTTTCTCGTCTAATGCTTTGGTGAATAAGTCAGCGAGTTGATATTCTGTGGACACGAAATGCATTTCGATTGTACCGTATTCAACATGATGTTTCAAGAAATGATACCTTATATCGATATGCTTGGTTTTTGAGTGTTGCACAGGGTTGGCAGAGATAGCAATAGCACTTTTGGAATCACAGAAGATGGGTATTTTGAACAGAATGTGGCCGTAGTCTTTTAGCTGAGTCTTCATCCATAGAACCTGAGAACAACAGCTAGCGGCAGCAACGTATTCAGCTTCTGCAGTGGATGTGGAGACACAATTCTGCTTCTTGGAGGTCCAACTGACTAGTTTACCACCTAGGAATTGACAACTCCCAGAGGTACACTTTCTGTCGAGCATGCATCCTCCATAGTCTGAATCTGTATAAGCTTTAAGACTAAAACCAGAGTTCTGTGGATACCAGAGACCAAGATTGTTGGTCCCCTTCAGGTATCTAAAGATTCTTTTTACAGCATCATAATGTGATTTCTTTGGATTAGCTTGATAACGTGCACAAAGACATGTGGCATGCATAAAGTCAGGTCTGCTTGCTGTTAAGTATAACAGAGATCCAATCATGCCTCTGTAGAGAGTACATTCTACAGAAATACCATTTGGATCTAAGAATAACTTATTTCCAGTGGCCATTGGAGTCTTCATTGCAGAGGTATCAGAGAGATTATATTTTAAAAGTATGTCAGAGACATATTTGGCTTGATTTAAAAAAATTCCCTCTGAAGATTGTTTGACTTGATGTCCGAGGAAGAATGTTAATTCTCCCATCATACTCATTTCAAACTCACTCTGCATGAGTTTTTCAAAAATTTTGCACTCTTCTGAATTTGTAGACCCAAAAATTATGTCATCTACGTATATTTGTACAAGCATTATCTCACTATTTTTGCGTTTATAGAATAAGGTAGTATCTGTTGTACCTCTGTTGTAGCCATTGACTAGAAGGAAGGTAGAAAGTCGTTCGTACCATGCTCTTGGAGCCTGTTTCAGTCCGTATAGAGCCTTTTCAAGGTAGTATACATGCCTTGGAAACTTTGAGCTTTCAAAACCTGGTGGCTGATTTACGTAAACCTCTTCTTGGATTTCACCGTTTAGAAAAGCTGATTTTACGTCCATCTGATAGACTTTAAAACCTCTGTGGGCTGCGAAGGCTAAGAATATTCTTATTGCTTCGAGACGTGCGACAGGGGCAAAAGTCTCATCGTAGTCTATGCCTTCTTCTTGTCTATATCCTTTTGCTACTAATCTTGCTTTGTTTCTGACGACCACTCCATCTTCATCCTTCTTGTTTCTGTAGACCCATTTAGTCCCAATGGCCTGTTTCCCTCTTGGCAGAGGTACTAAAGTCCATACTCTGTTATGCTCAAATTGCAGAAGTTCTTCTTGCATGGCGTCTACCCAGTTTGGGTCATCTAGGGCTTCAGAAATCTTCTTTGGTTCTATAACACTAATAAAATTTGTAAACAAACAAAAATTAGCAGTGGCAGACCTTGTTTTTACTGAGTCAGAAGGTTCTCCAATTATTTGGCTTGGAGGATGGCTTTTTGTCCACTGAGTTGTGCGTGGAAGATGATCATCAATGTCATCAAAACTTTCTTCAGAGGCTTCTTGTGTTTCTTCTTGTGCAGCCTCTGATGTTCTTCGTGCCTTGGTAGTTGATTCTACCGTTTGTGGAATGATTGGTACGAGTGGTGGTGGAGTTTGTTCCTCTGAGGATGTATAGTCTTGGTCCTCGATCTCCTCTGTAATTGGTTCTTCTGTGGTTTGTGCAGCTTCTGTGGTCGTTTTTCTTGATGTTTCATCTTCTGCACTTTCTTCTGCTTCGGCAATTGCATCTGTAGTATTTATAGAAAAAGATGAAGCATTATTTGGACCAGTTAGAGTCATACCTGTAGGATTTTGTCCGACAGAGGATGGTTCTTCAGAAACTCTGATGGTTCCGACAGAAGGATCAATGTCATTGTGGAACATCTCCAAAAATAGAAGATTCAAATCTTCTTTTGTTCTTGAGATGTCAGAGAATTTCCCTTTAATTCCGAGTTCTGAACTTATTTGCTCAGAAGTCATTTGGAATGAATCATCAAAAGAAACATTGATGCTTTCTACAATCTTGTGAGACTTTGTAAGGAATGTTCTGTAGGCTTTGGAAGTGGCAGAGTATCCAATGAATTTGCCTTCATCTGTTTTTACATCAAACTTTCCTCTTGAATCTCTGTCGTTTAAGACGAAGCATTTGCATCCGAATACATGGAAAAATTTGATGTTTGGCCGCCGTTTGTTAAGCAATTCGTAAGGCGTCTTGAGGTGTCTTTTCACAATGGTTGATCGATTTTGAGTATAACACGCAGTAGAAATTGCTTCTGCCCAAAAGTTCATTGATAATCCACATGCTGACATCATAGTTCTTGCGGCTTCCACAAGTGTTCGATTCTTTCTTTCGACAACACCGTTCTGTTGTGGAGTGCGAGCTGCAGAGAAGTTCTGTGAAATTCCTTCTGTTGAAAGATAAGTTTCAATGACACAGTTTTTGAATTCTGTGCTGTTGTCACTTCTTAACTTCTGTATTTTGCAGTCATAAAGAACTTGGATTCTTTTCATTAGATTTATCAATATAATTGGAACATCTGATTTCTTTCTGATAAATTCAACCCATGTGAAACGTGAATACTCATCAACTAAGACAAGTATATATTTCTTGCCACCTAGGCTCTGTATTGCAATGGGACCGCATAGGTCGACATGAAGCATGTACAGAGGCCTGGTGCAAGATACATCTGTTTTGCCTTTGTGGGAAGCTCTTTTGAGTTTTCCCATCTCACAGACAGAACATAAATGATCCTTATTGAATTTAACATTTGGCAAACCTTTAACTAGATCAAGTTTGACCAGTTTTTCCAATGTGTGAAAATTCAAGTGACAGAACCTGTTGTGCCATAACCAGGCTTCTTCACTTTTGCAGGCAACAAGGCAAACTTTGTCCTTGTTCTTTGAGTTGAAGTTCATTAGATATAGATCACCTATTCTTTCAGCTCGCAGAAGTTCCATACTTGTTTCTTCACTTTGTAGAGAGCAGAAAGTTCTTTTGAACAACACATTGAATCCTGTATCACAAAGTTGACTTACACTGAGTAGGTTGTGCTTAAGGCCATCCACATATGCAACTTTGTATACAGAAACGTCTTCTTTCCTTATGACTCCATAGCCTTTTATGTGTCCTTTCTTGTTGTCTCCAAAAGTCACAGATCCACCATCTTGTGTTTCTTTGTACGTGGATAGTGCACTTCTGTCACCAATCATGTGCCTTGAGCATCCGGAGTCTAGATACCAGATTGGCACATACTTCTTCTGCAGGACAATCACAGAGATTTAGGTACCCATATCCATATGGGTCCAGTATTGTTAGAGTTTTTCAAGTTTGCTTTGGCATTCTTGAAATACATTTTGTTTTCTGCAGAAAAGTCAGATTGGTTCTTTGTGGGTTTTGACTTTTGAATTGGCGTAGAGAATAGACAATCTTGATTTGAAAAATGATTATTAAGTTTAGACATAAGATCAAAGCAATGACAGTATTGAATATGAGATGTAGTTTGTTTGAACTTTTCATTGAACTTTTTAAACTCAGCCACAGAGGCATTACATTCTTTCTTTACATTAGATTTCCTATTACTAGAAGATCTATGAATACTCGAATGTTGTTTGCAAAAGCTCTGTTTAGGACCTGCCTTCTGTGGGTTGCTTCTGTGGTGAACTTCTTTCATCACTGTCACAGAAGAAAAAGATTTATTAACCTTGGGTTTTGAAAATCTAGAACTTATAGGATCAATAGAGGTCTTCTGTAACATTTTAAGCTCAGCAGAGGTTTTGATATGTAGATTCAAATTTAGAAAATCTTGGCAGATTGGAATCTCTGTGAGTTTCTCTTTTGGAGAAATAGTTCTGTGAGGAACTTCAGAGGAGAATTTGACATCCTCTGTGTCACAGTGAATTATCCCTGATTTGAAATCAGTCTCTGAGTCGTCAGAGGATGAATCGTCCTCGTATACAGAGGTTGAGTCAATTCTTTCAATAGAGGTTGAATTTTCCGAACATGCATCATACAAGCTTTCTTCCTCTGTAGAATAGTTTTCATAGATTGCAGAGGTTTCTAATAAGATTTCTTCAGTGAGAGTTTTATCTATAGAAGATGTACAGAATTTTTCTAAAACGCTTGATTTCCATATTTCCAAAATTTCTTTTTCAATTAAATTTTTAAGGTTTTCTTCTGAAAAAATGGGTTTAAACTCAGGAGCTTCTGCTGATAACTTCTTTTCAACGTTTATCAAACAGACAAAAGCAACCTGTGTTTGGGTCTCTGGTTTACCAAACTTGAAGATACCAATCTGATCTTGTGTTTTCAGATATTTCTTTGGTTTGATACCTCTATTGACAGAGGTTGAGGATGATGAGTCTGTGTTTTCAAACCACACGTTAATCATCTTCTTATGTTTCTTCATGTAAGGATCCACAGAGATTTTCGCCCTTTTGCTTACAGAGATTAGATTTGGAAAATCTGGTTTGTTCGTTTTTCCAATCACAAATAAAGAGGACAGAGGTTTGTTTCTTTTTGCCTTCAACACCTAGGGTGATATCATCATACCCTATACCTCGTCTCCCTATTTGTGAGTTTACTTTTTCATAAACTTTCTGTGCATCTTTATAGTTTTTAAGCAAAACTTCTCTTCTGAGTAAATCTTGCCATAATACCTCTCTTTCTCTTTGAAAGTATTCTTTAAGAGCTCTTATGTCAGTAGTTTCGCTCCTTGAAACTGAAAGTTCTTTTGTTTTATCTTTTAAAGTATTGGTTAATTCAGAAATTTGTTTTTTTAAAGGATCTAGAGTTTTGTTCCATTTCTTTTCTATTCTCTCTTTTTCCTCAAAAATCTTTGCTTTTTCTTGAGTGAGAAGCCGTACTTCTCTCTCATTGAAAGTGAGTCTTTTCTGAATACTTTGATTTATCTCTTTCAGTTCAGTTAATTCAATGTTAATTCTAAGTGTATTATCATCTACAGAGGTAATACAAGAGTTGGATTTTGAAGTAGATACCTCAGAGTCAGTGCAGGAGTCGACTTCTGCCATGCCACAGAAGAGGGCATTGGCGGTATGTTCATCGTCAGAAGTAGAGTCTGACTGGAAGTCTTCTGTGTTCTCCTCAGAATGTCCTTTTGCCATTAAGGATTTTTGAGCATAATATTCGGCTTTCTTTTTGTAGAAAGCAGAGTCCCTCTGTGGGCGATTTGATCTGCTTCTGCATTCATTCGCAAAATGGCCTGGTTTTCCGCAGTTAAAACACCCTTGAGGAGTGTTTCCTGTTCGATCATTGGACTTCTGTAGGTCTCCGCCTTTCTCTGATCTACATTCATTTGCATAGTGACCAGGTTTGCCACACTTGTAGCATTCTTGCTGCGTGTGGCTTACCGAGTCATCTGACCTCTGTCGGTCATTCCCTCTGTAATTTCTATCGCTTGACCTCTGTCGGCCACTTGATTCTTCTCCTCTTATGTCATCTCTTCTGTTGTCTCTTCTGTCATCCTGGTTGTCTCTATCATATCTTTCATTTCCGGAACCTCTTCTGTTTCCTCTGAACTCTTTTGTCAATAGAGCTAAAGATTTAGCTAGTGATGCAAGAGTTATTTCCTTTTCTGCTTGCTCTTCTTCTTCACTGTCAATTATCACCATCTTCTTCTTCTCCTTCTTCTTCTCCTCTGTGGCTTTATCATTTCTTGGTCTCTGTGCATCCTCTTTAGTTTTACTAACCAATGCATATGGTGCAATGGTTAGTGTTTTAGCCTGTGCTATCTGAGGTTCTTGTGTGGCTAATGTTCCGTAAAGATCAGAGAGAGTCCAGGTGTCTAGATCCTGATTTGTCTGTAGGGACATAGACAGCCGGAGCCATTCTTCATTTAGACTTTTTAAAAACATGACATTGTTTTCTTCAGAAGTTCTGTCAATGCCTGATTTTCTGCACTTGTTGATTAGAGAGTTGAATCTGTCGTATGTTGTTTGCAGAGATTCAGTTGCAGAGGCTCTGAATGCATGATATTCATTGATGTACTGTGCTCTTCGGTTTTTTTGTGTTTTAGCACCTCCTTCCAACTGTCTTTCCAGTTCTTTCCACAGATCATGCGCTGTTTCACATGAATCCAAGGATTGAAAGTGTTCGTTGGGTATTGCCATAATCAATGTCCTCTTGGTTTTCTGAGCAACTTCATCTTCTGCTTTATCTTCGGTTGACCACTCCCCTTTTGGCTTTGGTTTTTGATGTTCGGGGATTTCGGCAGATTCAGCAGTAGCAGGTACACGAGGTACTACTGTCATGGGAATAGGAGGAGGATTGTACAGATATTGTACTAGATTTCTTTCAGTGCCCTCGAAAAAATGGACCATTCTTATTTTCCACTGAGGATACTCATCTCGAAGGAGAGTAGGAGGTTTAGTGAGAGAACCAGTAGTAAAGAAATTATTTGTATTTGTCATTTTTGAAGATTTTAGAAAGAAAGTATGACTAAAGAGTTACTTCGATGAACTTGAAGATTTTCTGGGTTTAAGCAGTTTCCAGACACAATTTTAAATCTCAATAATATCTATCACGAATCTTGATAAGTGGATCACTTGATATTGAAAATCAAGGAAGGCTCTGATACCAATTGTTGGAACCCAGATTCACTTAATCAAGATTAACAGTCTATTAGTTGAGTTTAGAGTTTGATGCGGAAGCGTATTTAAAGAACTAACAGATAAGTTTGATAGATTAGAACGCACACATATAAAGAAAACAGTAAAGAATGAAAAGGATTTCTTGAACAGTTACTGTTATTCAATATATAATAACAACACGAAGAACAGATTAAGAACTGTTGGTGTGTGTGAGAATATAACACTCAGATATTTGACAATAAAGCTTGAGAGTATTAGTGATTCCTTGTGTATTCGTCCTTAGGAAGATCTCAACATGAGACTTCCTTTTATACTACTCTTAGAAGACTATGAAGTAGGTCACTGTTCCTTTTACGGCATGAATAGTGAACTGGATGGGGTGAGCAGTTGACTGGATGGTGTGAGTAGTTGTTTGAGCCATACGCATTTAATGGAGCAGATGTACTATTGGTAAATGCATTAAATGGCGCAGACGTCTATTTTGTACCATGCCCTATTGAGTCCACTCAGAGCTTGACACGTGTTTTGACAGTACTTTTCCATGCAAGTTGATGAACGTATCCAGTAATATCTTCCAAGTCTTCATAGCAGACCACAGAGGCTCTGTAAGGTATTACAGAGGTTCTATGGTCTGACCTTCTGTGGAGCAGTCCACTTGTTTCCGAGTTGATCTTCTTCTTGCGCACTACAGAGGTTCTGTGATTACTTCTGTAGCTTCTGTGGCTTTCTGGACTTGATCTTCTGGAAGAAGTGGCAGAGCCTCTGTGAGAGGCTTTTCTATACATAGCCTATTTTTCACTACTTCTAAATACTTCTATGATTAGGAAGATTGAAGCTAACAGACGCCATCCGGAAACCGAAGTAACCCGGATACCACCCGGTAACATAAATCATCCAGAAACTATAGAAAAGAGATACTTACCGGATACTTGTTCGTCCGGACACTAGCCATAGAAATTACCGGACACGTTCAACAAGACTACCGGACACTACCATAAAGTGTCCGGAAACCTCTGTCGGTTTATGCAATTCTTACCCAGATTCGACTGGAATTACTATCAGGCTTGAAATCAACTATTCTAATCCGATAGAAACCTTCTACTATCAATTACAAACATAAAATGTAAAGGAACATACCTTAGAAATCACTTCCAAGCAACCAATTTGAATCCCTAACCTTTCTTTCCTTCTTCCTCTTCTTTTGTCTCAAACACACACACACACACACACTGATTGTTTGCTGAGTTATGAAAATATCTAGAGTATAATGTGATAATATCAAACATAATTACCATTTCAGCCCTTAAACTATTCAACAATGACCCAAACACCATTAACTTGTAAATTTACCTAAACTTACCCTAAACCTCAAATTTTAAAGTTAACTTTATTTAACAGAAAGGGATTTTAACTAACGAACTTACCCGGGGTATTACAGAATTATCAAAGAACGTCTCTCAAAAATCGAAAAGGATAAAACCGATATTCCAACTGAAAATCCAAAAGTCACAGTCATTTCAAATAAAAATATTAATAAAAATAAAACTCCTAAAAACATTTCATATCAAAAATGGCATACAAGTATTAATCATTGTATAGAAAATAAATTCACAGTAACTGTCATCGCCCTTATTGACAGTGGTGCTGACATGAGTTGTATCCAAGAAGGGATCATCCCCACAATTTATTATGAAAAACTTCAAATCGATTATCAACCGCTAGTGGATCAAAAATTAACATTTCGTACAAAGTTTCTGATGTTCATATTTGTAAAAATGATTATTGTTACAAAACATCTTTAATCCTTGTCAAAAACTGTAATAACCAGGTATTTTATCTAATTTAAATTTGAAGAATTTAAATAAGTATTTATTTTAGTTTTATAGAGTTAGAAGTTAAGGGATAAGTTTTAATTTTTATTTGAAAGTTTGGGGGTAAATCTTGCCAACTAGAATAAGTTAGAGGTTTGTTTAGTACTTTTTACCAAACTTCTCCACCTCCACCGCCATACTCTTAACACATAGGAGGTGTCCTCCATAGAAAGAAATAGCAAAAGTATTAGTGTGTGTGTGGTGTATTCGGTTTGGAGAGGGAGAGAAAGAAATCGAAGGAAACAAAGAAGAAGAAGGAAATCAAAGTTGCTGCTGTGATTTAAGGACTAGGTTGAAGTAAACAAGGTAACAAATCCATCCTTTTATATGTATTAATCTCTTAAAAGTGTTCTTGAAGGTTGCTAGTTAAGTTCTTAACTGGGTTTTGTTAAAAATGGATGTTTTGGGAAATCTAAGCTTAAGGTTAGGTTATGCTTATGGTATTAAACATATCTGCAAATTATCAGTAACATGCATAGTATAAAACTGCAAAAATCTGGGTTTTAGGATGAACAGTGGACTGAGACATTCATCGAAGTCGCAATGGACGACTGCGACATTCATCGAAGTCGCAATGGTTGGTTGCGACTTGGTTATGAAGTCGCAATGGTCGTTTGCGACTTGGCTTGGAATCGCAGTAGTTGATTGCGATTTGGGTTTGGAATTGTAACGACCCGGTTCCCATAACATACATCATAATACATAACATTCATACATATCATTGATTTACAGCAAAAGTTACATAACAA
Organism: Saussurea involucrata; assembly: GCA_033807775.1. Taxonomy (NCBI): domain Eukaryota; kingdom Viridiplantae; phylum Streptophyta; class Magnoliopsida; order Asterales; family Asteraceae; genus Saussurea; species Saussurea involucrata. The sequence continues at coordinate 85,589,984 of CM066314.1, forward strand.
ACCAAGTACGGTCTCATTAGTCTTGACATTACAAAATATATAAAAGCTACCTAATCAACATCCATCAAAAGCTTCCTACACTTCATCCTCTCCTGCCGATCCTTAACCTGGAAAACATATTTTTGAAAACAAAATGAGGGTTAGACCAAACGGGTCTAGTGAGTTAATCCCGGTCCTTTCCAAAATCATTATAAAACCTTTTATGTAAATCCTTGGTATCAAAATAGTTTAGATAAACCTTTGGTAATTCTTTCATAAAATATAAACATACCACACGTATATAAATACCAAACAAGACTCGTGCATCGTGCTCCACTCATCCTCATCCTCGTTCCCATGGCCATATTAGTTGGTAGCAAGCCAACTAATAAATCAACGCCGTACAACAACTACGACACACAACGCCGTACAACATCTACGACCAACAACGCCGTACAACAACTACGACACACACTTCAGCCGGCATAGTTCGGTGTGCTCTCGTGTAGTATAATACTCACATAAATATAACATCTCATTGTTTTATATTTAAAAGCATATACTCAATCGTATCTCAATATACGATATACCACACCATCACACATATCCTTTTCATATATATATAAACACACACACACACACACACACACATATATATATATATATATATATATATATATATATATATTCCACACATACTCATATGTATATAAACACATATATATGTTCCCCAGTTGAAAACGTTTAAAGTAAAACTCACCTGAATGCTTACAATATGCTTCCAAACCTTTCTCCGAGCTATCCGATCCTTTATCCAAAATTCTCAGAATCTGAATAACTTACTAGCAGGTTATGGACTCTAGATACATCTACATAACTTTTATCCTCAAAATTACCCAAACAGCCAAGTTATCCGGAAACCACAAAGTATCCGGACAACTTTCCGGACAACTCAAAGGAATCCGGACAACACGATTTATCCGGACAACACAAGGAATCCGGATGCCATCCGGACTCTAAATCATCCGGAAACCATCAATCCAATCGTCCGGACTCTATCAACCACTTACCCGGACACCACCCAAGAATCTACCCGGACACATTCATTCTATCCGGACATCCCTGTCGGTTTTACCCCATTTTCACCCAGAAATCTGCTGTTTCGATACCAGACATGAATTCGACTTTTGTACACCGATGGGAACTACCTAATAGCAATTATGAACATAAAATGTAAAGGAACATACCTCAGATTCACTTCCAAGTACTCCAAATTGAATCCCTTAGCCACAGAACCTTCTTTTCCCCTTTTGCTCTCAACACACACAAACACCTACTGAATTCTGTTGTTATGAAAATATCCAGAAGTCTAAAGGGATAATATCTAACCCATTTTACCCATTTAGTCCTTGAGCTAAACAAAAATGACCAATTTACCTTTTTAACTTATTAATTAATCCAAACACCCCTAAACTTATAAATTTATTCAAACTTACTCTTAAACCTTAATTTTAGAGTTAATTGATATTAACGGAACTAGAATTTCACTAACGAACTTTTCCGGGGTATTACATTATCTCCCCCTTAAAAGAATTCCGTCCCGGAATTTAATTAAGCAAAAAGGCATGAATACTTATCTCTACTACTTCGAACTCAATCAAAACCATAGAAACTAAATGAATAGCCACCCCACACCCACCTATATCTCTAACACAAATAAGCAACAAAAGCACGAAAATATCAAAAACCATTTTGCATGAAGTCATATAACACCTTAGCACGTATAGAGTTTATAAAAATATACCTGTAACCTCATCAGGACTTTCTTCCACCTCTTGTTCCGTCATCTGAAAAACTCGACCCTTTGCTTTCGGTACCTCAGGCCCTTGTTTCTCTCCCGGTCTAACACCCGTTGGTCTCACCGCCATACTACCCTGTTGTGCTTTCCCTTGCTGACAATCTGACTGAATATGATCCGGGGAATTGCAAACGAAACATAATCGGTTTGCGCGACAATTCTTAGCGACATGTCCAGCCCTTCCACACTTGTAACAACTTCTAGGATCAACATAACAATTTCCTTGATGCACACGGTTTCACTTTGGACACGGTCTTTCATCTGGTCTGAAAGGTGAATAACTATAAAACCGCGGGGATTCATATTCTTCCGAATCATACATCGTTTCTTCCAGTTTTCTTTTCCCAGCACTCTTATCACCAACGTTTCTCCGGTTATCCTGTTCCACATTTTCCGCGGCATCCACTGCGGCTGAGAAGGTATCGGGTCCTCTTGCAGTCACTAGCTTTCTAATTTCTGCATTTAACCCAAAAATAAACCTTTCCATCTTTAGAGCCTCCGTGGCAACATAGTACTCCGCAAAGCGAGACTTCTCCAGAAAGAGAGCGGTGTAATCCCTAACCGATAAACTTCGCTGGTGTAGGTTCATGAACTCCTCTTCCAACTGTCTAACTGCTGCTTGAGAACAAAACTGTCCTTTGAATGTTGTTGTGAATTCGTCCCAAGTAAAAGTAGAGTATACATCCGACCTTGTGGAATCAATGTGAGCTTCCCACCAGTACAGAGCTTCAGCCTTCAACATCGCCGTTCCGTATAATACTCTGTCCTCATCCGCACACTTACTGGTCTTGAAGATGGCTTCTATTTCCTTCAACCATCTCATCGCCTTCACTGGGTCTTTATCTCTTGAGTAAGTTGGAGGTCTACAGGTTAAGAACATCTTGTAATCACACCTTCTTGACACTGGTATGACCGTAGGTGTAATGGGCATTTCGTCTTCCAAACCAGGATCTGGTGTTTCAGTATGACGAGCTTGGTCGAACATAGCCTGGATATTTGCTTGAAGTCTTCCCATCTCCGCCATCAAATCGTCTCTTGTAATAAACTCCGTACCTCGCCCCTGAACTCTACCTACGGATCTACCTCCCCCTCGCTCTCCTCTTCTTCCCCCCGTTCCTATTGGTGGATTCGTACGTTTTGGATTTCCTCCTCCTCTTCTATTCGTATTTCGAGTACCGCTTGCCATTCTGTAGATTCAAACAAGATTAATATACACATAAGCACATACCCCATATAATAAGGTATTCCAGTCCAAACATGCACCTGTAAGATCACAATTACACTGGCCAGGTGTAATCTGAAATTACCTTACATGATATTCCTTCTACCTTTTATACTTAGCATCCCAAGGTTCTAATATATCAAGGACATCCTACTTCACATGCAGTTTAAGTCTAGGTACGGGTACAAATACCTAAATCCCTTAAACTAGGGCTCTGATACCATTTGTAACACCCCGCTTACCACGACACAATATTGTCCGCTTTGCCGCACTGGCTCATGGCTTTGTTCTTGGCGACATGGCGAGGACTTCCCAGGGGGTCACCCATCCTGGTACTACTCCCACACAAGCACGCTTAACCACAGAGTTCCCAAGGAACCCGCATGCTTGTGGCCCCAAAAGGCGTTGTGTCTGGTAAGGCCAAGGTTTACTAATATACCCAGCATCTCTCCTGTCCACGGCCGATGTGGGATATGCCTAAGGTGTTACACACACCCCCTTAGGGACTCATCGTCCTCGATGAGGTTTGCCCCACCATCCCGAACGGCACAGGAGTGGCTCTGATACCATTTGTAAAGACCCGGTTCCCATAACATACATCATAATACATAACATTCATACATATCATTGATTTACAACAAAAGTTACATAACAAACCAAGTACGGTCTCATTAGTCTTGACATTACAAAATATATAAAAGCTACCTAATCAACATCCATCAAAAGCTTCCTACACTTCATCCTCTCCTGCCGATCCTTAACCTGGAAAACATATTTTTGAAAACAAAATGAGGGTTAGACCAAACGGGTCTAGTGAGTTAATCCCGGTCCTTTCCAAAATCATTATAAAACCTTTTATGTAAATCCTTGGTATCAAAATAGTTTAGATAAACCTTTGGTAATTCATTCATAAAATATAAACATACCACACGTATATAAATACCAAACAAGACTCGTGCATCGTGCTCCACTCATCCTCATCCTCGTTCCCATGGCCATATTAGTTGGTAGCAAGCCAACTAATAAATCAACGCCGTACAACAACTACGACACATAACGCCGTACAACAACTACGACCAACAACGCCGTACAACAACTACGACACACACTTCAGCCGGCATAGTTCGGCGTGCTCTCGTGTAGTATAATACTCACATAAATATAACATCTCATTATTTTATATTTAAAAGCATATACTCAATCGTATCTCAATATACGATATACCACACCATCACACATATCCTTTTCATATATATATATAAACACACACACACACACACACACACACACACACATATATATATATATATATATATATATATATATTCCACACATTCTCAATCCACACATACTCATATGTATATAAACACATATATATGTTCCCCAGTTGAAAACGTTTAAAGTAAAACTCACCTGAATGCTTACAATATGCTTCCAAACCTTTCTCCGAGCTATCCGATCCTTTATCCAAAATTCTCAGAATCTGAAACCATTTACATACAAATATCTCCTTACCAACTTATGTATAAGACTTACTAGCAGGTTATGGACTCTAGATACATCTACATAACTTTTATCCTCAAAATTACCCAAACAGCCAAGTTATCCGGAAACCACAAAGTATCCGGACAACTCAAAGGAATCCGGACAACACGATTTATTCGGACAACACAAGGAATCCGGATGCCATCCGGACTCTAAATCATCCGGAAACTATCAATCCAATCGTCCGGACTCTATCAACCACTTACCCGGACACCACCCAAGAATCTACCCGGACACATTCATTCTATCCGGACATCCCTGTCGGTTTACCCCATTTTCACCCAGAAATTTGTTGTTTCGATACCAGACATGAATTCGACTTTTGTACACCGATGGGAACTACCTAATAGCAATTATGAACATAAAATGTAAAGGAACATACCTCAGATTCACTTCCAAGTACTCCAAATTGAATCCCTTAGCCACAAAACCTTCTTTTCCCCTTTTGCTCTCAACACACACAAACACCTACTGAATTCTGTTGTTATGAAAATATCCAGAAGTCTAAAGGGATAATATCTAACCCATTTTACCCATTTAGTCCTTGAGCTAAACAAAAATGACCAATTTACCTTTTTAACTTATTAATTAATCCAAACACCCCTAAACTTATAAATTTATTCAAACTTACTCTTAAACCTTAATTTTAGAGTTAAATGATATTAACGGAACTAGAATTTCACTAACGAACTTTTCCGAGGTATTACAGGAATCGCAATAGTTGATTGCGACTTAGGATTGAAGTCGCAATAGTGGGTTGCGATTTCGGGGTGAAGTCGCAGTAGATGGTTGCGACTTGGTACTATTCATTGCGATTTTAATTTACTTTTTAGTGGGTTGCGACTTGAGTCGAGGATTTTGTAAGTTTAGTTTTAAAAGAGGTATTTGGTATTTTGTGTGATTTCAGATTCTGTGAAAGGTGGCCATACGTGATTTATCTTGGAAAAGCTTTTGTGATAAACATACCAGGTGAGTTTTACTTTAAAAGTATTTTACTGGAATACATTATGTGAATAACAAATATTTGATATGTGGTATGAATATGTCATACGTGGGTGATTATAATATATTGAGATATTATAATTACGTGAGTATTATATGGAAATATAATACGTGGCCGGGCTTTGGACCGGTGTGTTAAATTGGCTCGCAACCAATAGATTTGGCCATTGGTGGAGGGATAAGGTGGGATGAGACAGGTATGATGTACAAATATTGGTTGGTATTAATTTACGTGTGATATATGTATATTTATATAAAAGAGTATTTTATATAAATGAATTTTTATTGATTTCCAAATGTCAGGGATTTACTCACTAGACCCTTAGGTCTAACCCTCATTTTCTTTTTTAAAAATATGTATTCCAGGTGATGATTCCAGTAAGAACCAGTGATTTGAATGCTTGATGTGTAACTTTTGGGAGGAGGATCGTTAAGAAAAATGTGGATACTTTTGTACTGAATTTCTTATTATGTCTAGGCTTTAGTTGGGACCAAAACGTGAAGTACTTTTGTTGTAAACATGTTATGAATTATATGTTATTTGTATATTTGGATAGTGGGTTGTTACAAATGGTATCAGAGCCCTAGTTTAAGAGATCTAGGTATTAGTATTTGTACCTAGACTTAAACTGCATGTGAAGTAGGATGTCCCTATTATCTTAGAACCTTGGGATATTAAGTATAACAAGGTAGAAGGAACATTATGTAAGGTAAATTCAAGTTACACCTGGCCAGTATAGTTGTGAACTTACAGTTACATGTTTGGACTGGAATACCTTATTATATGGGGTATGTGCTTATGTGTATATTAACCTTGTTGAAACCTACAGAGTGGCAAGTCGGTCTCGACATATGGATAGAGACGAAGACAGGTATATTTATATAAACTCTACATGTGCTAAAGTGCTATTTGATTTCGGTGCAATCCGATTAATTGAGCTTTCAATCTTTTGTTGCTTATTTGCATTAGAAAAGAATTTGATAATTGTGTTGGTAATATAGATAGGAGTGGAGTGCCTATTAAGTTATATTTATTTTGTTGGAATTTGAGGTAGTAGTAAGTATAGGATGGTGTTGAACTTGATTTTGTTAAAACTTCCGATTAGGTAATGATAAGTGATTCTCAGTAATTCAGTATATATTGGAATAAGTAGTTATGATGAAAGAAGAGATTGTAGAGCGATTGATTTAAAGTTTTCATTTGTTAACAAATGTTATATTGGGGATATATGAATTATTTGTGATAAGGCTTAGTAAGAATGTAAGTTTGGAAGTATTTGGGGTGAAGGGGGTTGGTTTTAATTTAAGGAAGAGTGTAACAAATATTTTTGAATGATATCGAAATTAGTATGTTTATTCATTATGATATTGCTTGGGATAGATTTAAGTGAGAAATCAAGGATAATCGAAACTAGAAAGTGAAGAGTGTTATTGGGAATGATTAATAAGGAAAAGCCATTAGTGATCAAAGGTGATAACCTGTTATCATATGTGTTTGGATTTGAAAGATTGATCAAGGTGGTAATAAGATTTATTTTATGAGAACGAAAGTGGTTAGTAGTTTAATTTGGAATGAATGATCTAACACTTACAATTGTTAGCAATTTTCAAATTAAAGGTGCATGTTAGAATTTTGGAAAGATATTGCGAAAGTGTAGAATTAGGCGTTGGGTATAATTCAGTATTTCAAACGCTAAGTTATGCCTCCAAATGTTAAAGTTTATATTATGAATAAAATTTCAATTGTGTTAAATGATTTGTGATATATATAAAAATATATATATAGAATTGTGGGCTGAAAGAGGCATGATGAGATAATTTGTGCTAAATGAGGCACGGGGTGAAATAAAGATGTACTGATTTTGGTTAATAAAATATTTGTATGGTTATTATATTTTGGGGATGGGTATATGGTGTGGATCCAATTTGTTTATTATCGTTTTAAAAGAAGATGTTAATGATAATTGAGCAATGAAAAGTGTGTGGTTGTTTCGAGCATTGAGTGTGACTTCGGATTAAATCTGTTAAGTTCCTGAAATGAGGTATGGTGAAATTGTTGGTTAAGTATAGTAATTGTTGAAACTAGGTGCGTGTGATTGGTTTGGAAGTAAAAGAAAGCTAGCTCATAGGATTGGTCTAGAGTGAGCACCTTCTAGTGAGCTACCCTTGGGAAAACGTGTTTTATGTTGAGAAGAGAGTGGAAGAAAGTAGTTGAATGTAATGATCGGGGTGAAAGACCACTGGATAAGACGTGGTAGTAGTACGAGAGTGATGTTGTGGCAAGTGTGGAAATCAATTGTAATTTAAGGTTCGTAGTCGGTGTAATTCATGCAAGAAAGTGTTGTCTGTCTTAGACATATTTTGGGTTAGAGAAATGACGGTAGAGTTGGAAATGGTCTATGGAGAAAATTTTAACTACGGGTTAAGGTAATACTCCAAGTTGATTTCAAATCTATTGGAGAGTAGAATATCGTTATTTTTGGAGTGTCGGATTGTTGGGACGATGATCGAAGGCGCAGTGTGTTCAGTCAGCCGATACCAAGGAAAAAGGTAGAGTATTTAGTGTAATTTATTGATTTCTAGAACATAGAAGAATGTGTGCTAGATTGCCTGGTGCCTATTACACTTTTCTGCATGACTATTACTTGCTAGTAGGAATTTATGCTAGTCCTGATAGGTTGTTAAGTGAATGTCTTATAAGTGGTATACAGTTGGAACTAATTAGCTTTAGAATGTTTGATTTAGTTCTATTGCGCATCTCTTGTTTGAGTCTAACCGTCGTGGGATATAATCTTTTATTCGAATGTCTAACTAATTTCACACTGTATGCGTTTGTGCATTCGCGAGACGACACGTCATGACTAGTGGAGATTCCATCATAGCAAGGGTAGTAGGATGAGGTGAACCTGGAGTCTAGATGTGTGAATAATATTAGTAAGATTGATTTGAGATATTATACCTTGTTTATATCACGCGGATTTTCTTCATGAAGTAAGAATTGTTGTAGTCAGGAGAGTACTAAATTGTTGTATGCACCTTAGTAAGGAAGGGTTATGCATAATGAGAGTTCATTCGACCTTTCCTGTGTCGGTTCTGCGGAAGGGCTTAGCTGAAGCAAGTATTGTGGTACCATTAGAAAACATCAGAGTGGATCAAAAGTGGATTATTGTGGGGGAAGCATTGGCGATAGTAGGTCGCAAGATTAGAAACTAGGTTGTTAATAACCTAGACTTAAGCTAAGAGAGAAAATTTGTATTATGTTAATAGGGTATAAGAAATTGATGCTTGAGATTTTCTTAGTATAGAAAAATGGTTTAATAAGTTGGGTGTTTACCTAATACTTCCCTTGGATTGGAGGATTTAAGTGGTAAAAGGGATTTATAATATTAAGTGTTATGATTAACGAGAAGAAATCAATGTTTAATAAATATTTTGATGGTTGTGTGATGAACCTTCTTTATGGAGTTGTTTAAGTTAAAGAGTTGTTTTAAATTTTATGCTAGACCTTGCATGTTAAGCCGTTAATGAGTTGTATGATTAGTGACGAGAAATTTTAATAATTTTATCGGAGTTGTGATGAGTTATTTTCGGCTTAATTTTGTAGTAAAATTATTATGTGGTGATTTGGTAATTTTATTAGTTAGGTAATGTGAGACCGGTGTTGATGAATTTCAATTGCAGAGTGGTTTAAGTGAAACAAATGTCTAAAGATTTGTGTTAGTATTTTATGCTAAATTGGATATGTAAAGAATTGATGTGATAACGAGTTTGTTATTTTATTAAGAAATAAATTGGTATTGATATTCTTGGATGGAAGTCGGTATGAGTTATGGTGGTAAGGTTATTGAGATAATGGGAATATTTGAGATTGTGTTTTGCGGATATTCGAGAAATTAAGTTGCTATTTAGACTCTATTTTAATTTGATGAAGGATTTGGTGTTAAGTGCAATTAAGTATGGTTGTGTGAATATAGTGATTATGCTATGCTATAATGGGAAATGGAAATGGTAGGATGAAGTTTATGGGTTTAATAAAATTAAGAAATTTTCCGTGATGTAAAGTGATTCGTGTTGAGTAAATTTTATTCCATGAAAAAGTATGAGAAATAGGTTGTATTTGCTAAGCAAGTTTTATATTGAAAGTATATGTTTACGATTTAAGCTAGTATTGTAAAAGTGTAGAAGACGACATTTGTCATGAAAGGCCGATGAAGTTAAAAGTAGTGTTAGTGTGGTGAATTTTCCGAGTAAGCATAAAATGTTGTGTTATTTGAAGTAGTTTTATGTGAGTTATTTCTTTCGTGATATAAGTGACCTTTCGGATTATTTTGAACATTTATGGGATTTGATTATTGGGTGATTCGGCAGAACATTTCGATTATGATTATTTTAAGATTTGGATCGATTTTGTGGGATGGATTAAATGAGTAAATTATGCACGATGTGTGTAAAGTTCAAATAAGATAGTTAGTATTAATAAGTTGGCGGTTATCGTTGTTTTAAAGGGGCGGAATTTTGTGTGGGATTAAAATTCTTGATGTTTTGGTAATAATGAGAATAATGTGTTATATGAGTTTGAAAGCGATTTTATGGTAATTGATTACCTCGCTTATTGCTTACAAGAATTCCAGGTGAGGAATAAAGAGATCAGACAGGTAAAGGTTCAGTGGAAACATCATAGAGGTCAAGATGCGACGTGGGAATCAGAGTTGGAAATGAGAACCAAATACCCTCATCTTTTCGCTTAACTGAATTCCGGGACGGAATTCTTTTAAGGGGGAGATGTTGTAATAACCAGGTATTTTATCTAATTTAAATTTGAAGAATTTAAATAAGTATTTATTTTAGTTTTATAGAGTTAGAAGTTAAGGGATAAGTTTTAATTTTTATTTGAAAGTTTGGGGGTAAATCTTGCCAACTAGAATAAGTTAGAGGTTTGTTTAGTACTTTTTACCAAACTTCTCCACCTCCACCGCCATACTCTTAACACATAGGAGGTGTCCTCCATAGAAAGAATTAGCAAAAGTATTAGTGTGTGTGTGGTGTATTCGGTTTGGAGAGGGAGAGAAAGAAATCGAAGGAAACAAAGAAGAAGAAGGAAATCAAAGTTGCTGCAGTGATTTAAGGACTAGGTTGAAGTAAACAAGGTAACAAATCCATCCTTTTATATGTATTAATCTCTTAAAAGTGTTCTTGAAGGTTGCTAGTTAAGTTCTTAAGTGGGTTTTGTTAAAAATGGATGTTTTGGGAAATCTAAGCTTAAGGTTAGGTTATGCTTATGGTATTAAACATATCTGCAAATTATCAGTAAGATGCATAGTATAAAACTGCAAAAATCTGGGTTTTAGGATGAACAGTGGACTGAGACATTCATCGAAGTCGCAATGGACGACTGCGACATTCATCGAAGTCGCAATGGTTGGTTGCGACTTGGTTATGAAGTCGCAATGCTCGTTTGCGACTTGGCTTGGAATCGCAGTAGTTGATTGCGATTTGGGTTTGGAATCGCAGTAGTTGATTGCGACTTAGGATTGAAGTCGCAATAGTGGGTTGAGATTTCGGGGTGATGTCGCAGTAGATGGTTGCGACTTGGTACTATTCATTGCGATTTTAATTTACTTTTTAGTGGGTTGCGACTTGAATCGAGGATTTCGTAAGTTTAGTTTTAAAAGAGGTATTTGGTATTTTGTGTGATTTCAGATTCTGTGAAAGGTGGTCATACGTGATTTATCTTGGAAAAGCTTTTGTGATAAACATACCAGGTGAGTTTTACTTTAAAAGTATTTTACTGGAATACATTATGTGAATAACAAATATTTGATATGTGGTATGAATATGTCATACGTGGGTGATTATAATATATTGAGATATTATAATTACGTGAGTATTATATGGAAATATAATACGTGGCCGGGCTTTGGACCGGTGTGTTAAATTGGCTCGCAACCAATAGATTTGGCCATTGGTGGAGGGATAAGGTGGGATGAGACATGTATGATGTACAAATATTGGTTGGTATTAATTTACGTGTGATAAATGTATATTTATATAAAAGAGTATTTTATATAAATGAATTTTTATTGATTTCCAAATGTCAGGGATTTACTCACTAGACCCTTAGGTCTAACCCTCATTTTCTGTTTTAAAAATATGTATTCCAGGTGATGATTCCAGTAAGAACCAGTGATTTGAATGCTTGATGTGTAACTTTTGGGAGGAGGATCGTTAAGAAAAATGTGGATACTTTTGTACTGAATTTCTTATTATGTCTAGGCTTTAGTTGGGACCAAAACGTGAAGTACTTTTGTTGTAAACATGTTATGAATTATATGTTATTTGTATATTTGGATAGTGGGTTGTTACAAAAACTTAACTTCTACTTTAATTTTAGGAACCCCTTTTATTTCCCAACTTTACCCAATTACTATAAATGAAGAAGGTATTTGTACAAAAGTTTTAAACAAAGAAATATTTTTTAAATTTTCGGATCCAATTATTCATACAGAACTAAATACTTTAAACAACAAAGTTAATCAAGCAAATATTTGATTAATGAAATTAGTAATAAAGGAATTCTTGATAATCTCCAAGATCAAAATATTCAAAATAGAATTAAAAAACTAAAAGAAAGATTTGAAAATCATGTTTGTTCTACTTTCCCCAATGCTTTTTTGGAAAAAGAAAACAACATATTATTAAATTACCCTATATAAAAGATTTTAATGAAAAAGATATCCCTTCAAAATCAAAAGCTATTCATATGTCAAACGATTTGCAAGAACATTGCAAAAAAGAAATTCAAGATTTATTAGATAAAAAACTTATAAGAGTATCAAAATCACCTTGGTCTTGTTCAGCCTTTTATGATATGAACGCAGCTGAATTAGAAAGAGGTTCTCCAAGACTTGTTATTAATTACAAACCTTTAAACAAAGTTTTGGAATGGATTCGATATCCAATACCAAATAAAAGAGATTTATTAAAAAGACTTTACGATGCAAAAATATTTTCAAAATTCGACATGAAATCTGGATTTTGGCAAATACAGATTCATGAACAAGATAAATACAAAACAGGCTTTAATGTTCCTTTTGGTCATTATGAATGGAACGTAATGCCTTTTGGTCTCAAAAATGCCCCTTCAGAATTTCAAAATATTATGAATGATATCATTATCCCTATAAGCAATTTTGCTATTTTTATATTGATGATGTTTTAATCTTTTCAAAATCCATAGAACAACATTTCAAACATTTAAATATATTTTATGACCTAGTTCATAATAATGGGCTAGTCATCTGTTCCACAAAAATGAGTCTATTTCAGACTAATATTAGATTCTTAGGTCATGATATTATTCAAGGTACTATCAAGCCAATTCAAAGAAGCCTAGAATTTGCTAACAAATTTCCGGATGAAATTAAAGACAAAACTCAACTCCAACGATTTTTAGGATGTTTAAATTATGTTCATGACTTCTTCAAAGATTTAGGTATTATATGCAAACCTTTATATCAAAGACTCAAAAAGAATCCACCACCATGGACTCAAGAACATACAAATATTGTCAATCATATTAAAGAAAAGGTTAAATATTTACCTTGTCTTAATATACCGCAACCAAATGATAGTATTATTGTTGAAACCGATGCTAGTGATTTAGGATTTCGAGGAATATTAAAACAAAAAAGTAAAGATTCTAATGAAGAACTTGTAAGATTTTTTTCAGGCGCATGGAATGATACTCAAAAGAATTATTCAACCGTTAAAAAGGAAATTTTAAGCATTGTTTTATGTATCAAAAAATTTGAAGACGATTTATATATGAAACCTTTTTTATTACGCATAGACTGTCAATCTGCAAAACCCATTTTAGAAAATGATATAAAAAATCATATTTCAAAACAAATTTTGCAAGATGGCATGCATTGTTAAGCAATTTTGACTTCCAAATAGAATTTATTAAAGGCGAAAACAATTCTCTTCCAGATTTCTTATCAAGAAAATTTTTACAGGGGAAATGAATCAAAGAGATGTTAAAAATACTATTGTTCAAAAGATACTAGATCCTGATCAAAAGAAGAAAATGCAACTTTCCCCCTTCAAAGCAGTTACTAGTCCTGCCTCTGCATCTTCATCATCTATTTTCCCAAAAATTCCTACCTAAAATAGATTTGCTCCAATCACCCCTACCAAGGCTCATCCTTCTTATTCTTCCCTAGTTCAAAAACCAGTCATTATTTCTCCAAGCTACACTCCCAAAAAGGCTATTATATTATCCAATACCATACTGTCACTCCTCAAAAACCCAAGACTACCAGACCTTCTTCTTCAAAAGGTAATAGTAGTTCTGTAACATCCCAATTCTAGAACAACACATGCATAGCATTAAATCATGAACATTAGAAAACTAGGTCCCAAAATTTCATTACATCAGTCTAAACACTTAGCTTCTACAAGTGACACATGCAATGTCTCTATCTGCAACTGTACTCTATCCTGCTCTTGCTCACTTACGTGAGCCTCCTACTATTTGCTTACCTGAAAATGGTTTAGTTTTGAAAAGCGAGGGTTAGACCAAAAGGTCTAGTGAATTCCCTCCGTAAACAGCATATATCAACAGTATAAAATCATTTTTATAAAACTCATTGACATTCTTCACATAAGCAATCAATCATGGTACTGCACAGTGTTAAGGATCACATAAGCTAACCGCGATAGGAGCCCAAGCAGACTCCTCTCTCGCCTCTTACAGGGCCCAGGAAGACTCCCCTCTAACTGAGTAGGAAGGAAACGAATTCCCTCCTTCAAGCTCGTCACATATGCCCAAGGGATCATCAGATCTCGAGGCCTTCCGATCCCACTGTGCAGACCGACTCCACATAACATACACATAGCTCATCATAACATGAAACGTGAAATCTTTATAAATCATTTCGTGTTGCTGAGTAGTCTTTCAACTAAAAGATACTTTTCATGAGACAGTTCGTAAAAACTTGTAAATAAATCATGCTCGTAGATACACCATAATCAGTAAAACATTTATCTTTTATTCCACGTAAAAAAGGTTAAGGGAACTCACCTGGTGCGTTAGAAATTTCCCTTCTCGAAACATCAGATTTTATGAGTAACTGTAATACCCCGGGTAAGTTCGTTAGTTAAAATCCCTTTTTCCGTTAAGAAAAATTAACTTTAAAGTTGATGTTTAGGGTAAGTTTGGGTAAATATATAAGTTAAGGGTGTTTGGGGTTATTATTGAGAAGTTCAAGGACCAAAGTAGTAAATTAAGTTTTATATTATCTAATTGATATTCAGATATTATTCACAAGCAGAAAATCAGTAAAGTTAGTGTGTGTGTGTGTGTGTGTGTGTGTTGAGAGAAAGCAAGAAGAGAAAAGAAGGGTTTTGTGCTAAAGGGTTCAAATTGGTGTGTTTGTAAGATGAATTAAGGTATGTTCCTTTGTATTTTATGTTTGTAATTGCTTTTGGAAGGGTTCGATCGGAGTATAAACATCACAAACACTTCTGGTATTAATTCAGTCAGTTTTCTGGGTAAAAAGGACCAAACGGACAGAGGTTTCCGGACACCATGAATGTGTCCGGATGGATTGGTTGGTATTGTCCGGGTAATTAGCTGATGGTGTCCAGACGGTTCAAGTATCCGGATAAGTCCCTCTTGTTATATTTTTCCGGATGGAATGGGATACCGGATGGTATCCGGATTTCTCATGTTGTCCGGATTCCTTGTGTTGTTCGGAAAGTTGTCCGGATACTTTGTGGTTTCCGGATATTTTGGCTGTTGGGTCAATTTTTGAGGATAAGAGTTATGTAGATGTATCTAGAGTTCATAGCCTGCTAGTAAGTTTTATATATAAGTTGGTGAGGAGATATTTGTATGTAAATGGTTTCAGATTCTGAGAATTTTGGGTAAAGGATCGGATAGCTCAGAGAAAGGCTTGGAAGCGTATTTTAAGCATTCAGGTGAGTTTTACTTTAAAACGTTTTCAACTGGAATATATATATACATATATATATATATATATATATATATATATATATATATATATATATATATATATATATATATATATATATATATATATATATAGGGAAAGGTTCAATAGAGAAGTGCAAATATTTAGAGAAGTAGAGAAGTAAAAAAACACGGGCCCGTTCATATATGAACGTTCATATATAAACAGTCATATATGAACGTTCATATATGAACGTTCATATAACAGTCATATATGAACATTCATATATGAACGTTCATATATAAACAGTCATTTATGAACGTTCATAAATGAACGTTCATATAACAGTCATATCTGAACGTTCATATGAACGTTCATATATGACTGTTTATATATGAACGTTCATATATGAACGGACCCGTGTTTTTTTACTTCTCTACTTCTCTAAATATTTGCACTTCTCTATTGAACCTAAGGCTATATATATATATATATATATATATATATATATATATATATATATCTGTGTTTATATATATATATGAGATGGATATGTGTGGAATGGATATACGATCAAGGTGTGAATATTTTGTGTTTATAATATAGTAAGATATTATATTTATTGGTGCATTACACTACACAAGTGCACAGTAGCCGGGTTCCGGTCAGCGGACCGGTGAGTAGTCGGGTTCCGGTGTGCGGACCGACGGGTAGCCGGGTTCCGGTAAGCGGACCGGTGAGTAGTCAGGTTCCGGTGTGCGGACCGACGGGTAGCCGGGTTCCGGTGAGCAGACCGGTGGGTAGCCGGGTTCCGGTGTGCGGACCGGTTGTTGATTTATTAGTTGGCTTGCTACCAACTAATATGGCCATTTGTGGAGGAATACGGTGGATGAGATGTACACGATGCACGAGTCTGGATTGGTATTTAAATACGTGTGGTATGTTTATATTTTACGAAAGGATTACCAAAGGTTTATCTAAACTATTTTGATACAAAGGATTTACATAAAAGATTTTATAATGATTTTGGAAAGGACCAGGATTAACTCACTAGACCCGTTTGGTCTAACCCTCATTTTGTTTTCAAAAATATGTTTTCCAGGTCGAGGAATTGATAGTGGCAAAGGAAAGAATAAGGTGTAAGCTACCTCCGTTGATCGATGATGTTTAAGAAGCTTTTATTTATTTTGTAGTGTCAAGACTAATGAGACCGTACTTGGTTTGTTATGTAACTTTTGTTGTAAATCAATGATATGTATGCATGTTATGTATTATGATGTATGTTATGGGATTTGGGTTGTTACAAATGGTATCAGAGCCCTAGTTTAATGGATTTAGGTATTTGTACCCGTACCTAGACTTAAACTGCATGTGAAGTAGGATGTCCTTGATATATTAGAACCTTGGGATGCTAAGTATAAAAGGTAGAAGGAACATCATGTAAGGTAATTTCAGATTACACCTGGCCAGTGTAATTGTGATCTTACAGGTGCATGTTTGGACTGGGATACCTTATTATATGGGGTATGTGCTTATGTGTATATTAATCTTGTCTGAATCTACAGAATGGCAAGCGGTACTAGAAATACGACTAGAGAGGGAGGAAGAAATCCTAATAGAACGAATCCAACAGTCGAGACAAGGGGAAGAGGAAGAGAAAGAGGTAGGGGCAGAACTGGAGGTAGAGTTCAGGGGCGAGGTACGGAGTTTATTACAAGAGACGATTTGATGGCGG
Source organism: Saussurea involucrata (assembly GCA_033807775.1). Classification (NCBI taxonomy): domain Eukaryota; kingdom Viridiplantae; phylum Streptophyta; class Magnoliopsida; order Asterales; family Asteraceae; genus Saussurea; species Saussurea involucrata. Next base: position 85,607,299 of record CM066314.1, read on the forward strand.
AGATGGGAAGACTTCAAGTAAATATCCAGGCTATGTTCGACCAAGGTCGTCATACTGAAACACCAGATCTTGGTTTGGAAGACGAAATGCCCATTACACCTACGGACATACCAGTGTCAAGAAGGTGTGATTACAAGATGTTCTTAAACTGTACACCTCCAACTTACTCAGGAGATAGAGACCCAGTGAAGGCGATGAGATGGTTAAAATAAATAGAAGCCATCTTCAAGACCAGTAAGTGTGCGGATGAGGACAGAGTATTATACGGAACGGCGATGTTGAAGGCAGAAGCTCTGTACTGGTGGGAAGCTCACATTGATTCCATAGGGTCGGATGTATACTCTACTTTTACTTGGGACGAATTCGCAACAGCTTTCAAAGGACAGTTTTGTTCTCAAGCAGCAGTCAGACAACTGGAAGAGGAGTTCATGAACTTACACCAGCGAAGTTTATCAGTTAGGGACTACACTGCTAGTTTTCTGGAGAAGTCTCGCTTCGCAGAGTACTACATTGCCACGGAGGCACTGAAAATGGAGAGGTTTATTTTCGGGTTGAATTCAGAAATTAGAAAGCTAGTGATTGCGACAGGACCCGATACCTTCTCAGCCGCAGTAAATGCAGCGGAAAATGTAGAACAGGATAATTGGAGAGACGTTGGTGATAAGAGTATTGGAAAAAGGAAATTGGAAGAAATGACATACGAATCGGAAGAATACGAATCCCCGAGGTTTGATAGTTATTCACCTTTCAGACCAGTTGAAAGACCATGCCCAAAATGCAATCGTGTTCATCAAGGAAACTGTTATGTGGATTCTCGAAGTTGTTACAAATGTGGAAAGACTGGTCACATTGTTAGAGACTGTCGGGTAACTCGACTCTGCTTCATTTGCAATTCCCCTGATCATATTCAGTCAGACTGTCCACAATGGAAAGTACAACAGGGTGGTACGACGAGGAGACCAACGAGTGTTAGGCCGGGAGAGGAACAAGGGCCTGAGGTATCGAAAGCAAAGGGTCGTGTTTTTCAGATGACGGAACAAGAAGTGGAAGAAAGTCCTGATGAGGTTACAGGTATATTTCTATAAACTCTATACGTGCTAAGGTGTTATCTGACTTCGGTGCAAACTGGTTATTGGTATTTCCGTGCTTTTGTTGCTTATCTGTGTTAGAGATATAGGTGGGTGTGGGGTGGCTATTCAGTTAGTTTCTATGGTTTTGATTAAGTTCGAAGTAGTAGTGATAAGTATTCATACCTTTTCGCTTAACCGAATTCCGGGACGGAATTCTTTTAAGGGGGAGATAATTTAATACCCCGGGTAAGTTCGTTAGTTAAAATCCCTTTTTCCGTTAAGAAAACTTAACTTTAAAGTTGATGTTTAGGGTAAGTTTGGGTAAATATATAAGTTAAGGGTGTTTGGGGTTATTATTGAGAAGTTCAAGGACCAAAGTAGTAAATTAAGTTTGATATTATCTAATTGATATTCAGATATTATTCACAAGCAGAAAATCAGTAAATTTAGTGTGTGTGTGTGTGTGTTGAGAGAAAGCAAGAAGAGAAAAGAAGGGTTTTGTGCTAAAGGGTTCAAATTGGTGTGTTTGGAAGATGAACTAAGGTATGTTCCTTTGTATTTTATGTTTGTAATTGCTTTTGGAAGGGTTCGATCGGAGTAGAAACATCACAAACACTTCTGGTATTAATTCAGTCGGTTTTCTGGGTAAAAGGGACCAAACCGACAGAGGTTTCCGGACACCATGAATGTGTCCGGATGGATTGGTTGGTAGTGTCCGGGTAATTAGCTGATGGTGTCCGGACGGTTCAAGTATCCGGGTAAGTCCCTCTTGTTATATTTTTCCGGATGGAATGGGATACCGGATGGTATCCGAATTTCTCATGTTGTTCGGATTCCTTGTGTTGTCCGGAAAGTTGTCCGGATACTTTGTGGTTTCCGGATATTTTGGCTGTTGGGTCAATTTTTGAGGATAAGAGTTATGTAGATGTATCTAGAGTTCATAGCCTGCTAGTAAGTTTTATATATAAGTTGGTGAGGAGATATTTGTATGTAAATGGTTTCAGATTCTGAGAATTTTGAGTAAAGGACCGGATAGCTCGGAGAACGGCTTGGAAGCGTATTTTAAGCATTCAGGTGAGTTTTACTTTAAAACGTTTTCAACTGGAATATATATATATATATATATCTAAGTTTATATATATATGAGATGGATATGTGTGGAATGGATATACGAAAAAGGTGTGAATATTTTGTGTTTATAATATAGTAAGATATTATATTTATTGGTGCATTACACTACACAAGTGCACAGTAGCCGGGTTCCGGTGTGCGGACCGACGGGTAGCCGGGTTCCGGTGTGCGGACCGGTTGTTGATTTATTAGTTGGCTTGCTACCAACTAATATGGCCATTTGTGGAGGAATAAGGTGGATGAGATGTACACGATGCACGAGTCTGGATTGGTATTTAAATACGTGTGGTATGTTTATATTTTACGAAAGGATTACCAAACGTTTATCTAAACTATTTTAATACAAAGGATTTACATAAAAGGTTTTATAATGATTTTGGACAGGACCAGGATTAACTCACTAGACCCGTTTGGTCTAACCCTCATTTTGTTTTCAAAAATATGTTTTCCAGGTCGAGGAATTGATAGCGGCAAAGGAAAGAATAAGGTGTAAGTTGCGTCCGTTGATCGATGATGTTTAAGAAGCTTTTATATATTTTGTAGTGTCAAGACTAATGAGACCGTACTTGGTTTGTTATGTAACTTTTGTTGTAAATCAATGATATGTATGCATGTTGTGTATTATGATGTATGTTATGGGATTTGGGTTGTTACAGTAACACCTAGTACGTTAAAAGTATAGGAATAGCAAGTCTCGAGTTAGACTAAAACCACCCTCACAAACTCTCTTGGGTTTTCATTCTAACTCGGCCCAAAAGATTTCGGATTTACAGCCCACCTTACTTAATACCGGATCTCAATCTTATTATTAAAAATATCAAATCTTAATTTTATTATTAAAAAAATATCGGATCTTAATTTCATGAGTCCATAATCCGTTTCCAATGAAATATCGAATCCCACGTCTAATTAAAATCTCCGGTCCAATAGGAAAGTCCCACGGCCCAAAGAATGAATATTGGATCACTTCCTTAGTTTATCGATCAGGCCCACGAATGAAAACCGAGTCCTTTAATTCCGGTCCGTTTAGATGTTCTGGATCTGACTTCAATTCGGTTCAATAAGGTGTTCCGGATCCCACTTAATTCAATACCGGCCCACACTAAGTCCAATTCATTAAATACCCAAAGTTCCTTATTTAAGAACTTCGACCCAAGTGCATTTTTAATTCCGGATCAGATATTAAAGCAGATTCCAGATCTTCTTTTAATTTCCATACTGGATCCAGCAACTAAGGTTCCGGACTCTCATTTTGACTAGTTTCGGATCCATGTAAGCCCCACTTCCGGAGTACCTAAAATTTAATACCAGACTTCCAAAAGGTCCAGTTCTGGATCATTAGTAATACAGGATCATTGGTTGATTCCGGATCCCACAATACCGGAACCCCATCTCGACCCATTCCGGTTTTCTAACACAAACAAAATTCTGGATCGCTAGGCACAAGGCCCAATTCCGGATCTTCGCATAGTCGATGCGATGAGATATTGCACACTAATAGGGTCATAGTTTAATCTATTTCCAAACGACTGCTGAGCCTCCTTACAATAAAGTGATTAATCCAACTCTATAGATTCTCTTATTAAGATTAATAAGCTACTATTAAGCTGAGACGGTACTCTTATGAGTCAAATAACTTACCAGACATCTCAAATTTGCTCAACACTGAGATACTTAAATTGATAAAATTACCAAGAGATAGTGATGATTACCTTTAACTTAATGATACAAAGAATTTCTTCCTTCCCTTCCAAGCTTGCAGAATGCAGAAACATTTTCTCCTTTCTCTGCTCTCTCTTTCTCAGCCGCAAACAGTAATAATCATCTAGGGTTTTGAGCCAAATGAGGGTTTTTATACCTTCCCATCCTTTACAATTTGGCCCATAATCTTTAAACTCTAAAGTTTCTCCCACAATACTTCAATCTTTTCAATAAAATTCCTGGTTATTACAAGTTCTTACATCCCAAACCCAAATCAACAGCTTGTTAAGATTCTTGAAGAATACGAACTACAAATCTACGACAAGGGATTTCATACCCTAGTGGATTTTCTCTTTCCCAAAGATTCCCTGTTCATGGGAAGTAATTTAAAATCAAGAGAATGTTATCAAGCGATCTTAGAAGACACAGGTTCCATCAAAGTTCAGCATAATTTTAATCCTTCTGACCGTTCCAACATAGCTTTCAGCAAGGTCCATATTTTTCATATCCTCTCTATCCAAGAATGGAAAGCCCGTCCCTATGAAGAAAAAACCCTTTCAAATTATCCAAAATACCCTTATTTCAATTATTACGATTATCAAGATGCTTGGTTCAATCTTTTCTATCTTAGAAACCACTCTCATTCGTGGTTTCTATTCTTCGACAAGAATTTTGATTGTTCATATCCAAGATGGTTTGTACGATGGTTCAAATTCATGGGTAACATTCCGGATACCCTTCCAGTTCCTATTTTAAAAGGATCTAAAAAATTCAAAGAGATCTATATTCGAGACATTCCAGAGTTCGAACACCTTCTCCAATTTACTATCTTATTCAAAATTCCATGGATCATTTCCTGGACTTTTAACATCATCCCTGCAGTTGGCATTTCTCCAAGTTTGTTACAAAGAATGGTCCGAATTAAATGGTGGGATAATCTCCCTTCTGATCAGGTTCAAAAAATGACGGTTCAAGGAGTCTCATAGTTTTACTCAACAAACTTTGATGTCTCTGCCTCCACGGCCCCACTTCCTGGAACCCTCAAAGTTATTCAAGACGAAGACAATGAAGAAAAAGAATTAGAACAATTCCTTGCTGCTAATTCTAAAGAAGAACTCAAGAGATTGATCAAAGAAATCAAGCAAAGTTCTCCAAGCAGTTCCAGCATGTCTCGAGAAACAAAATTAGTCCAAGATGCTCAAGATCCATATTCGGACATTAATCTTTATGATTGATTTCTGATTTGTGTGAGTTTGGTGAATTGTCTTTGTAGACAAATTTTTGTTGATCAAAACGTGTAATTATTCAAATGTAGAAAATACATCTCTTCGTATTTTCGATATTATCTTTATCAAAAGTGATCAAACAAATTATGGATTATTGCTAACATTTCAGGTACAATAATAATCAAGAAAGACAAAAGAGCTATTAGCAAGAAAGTCAAAAGAGAGAGCTTCTTTTCAATAGATGGTCGGCCATGCCAAAGATGCTTTTTTCAAAAGGCAATAATACATCACAAGAGGCCAAAATACTTTTCAAAAGATGCATTCTAATAATGCAAAGCAAGTTGACATCCAACTGCCGGTTAAAGTATTCAATCAACGAAGAAAAACGAACAAATACCGGTTACTTCTGATTACTCAAGGAATTCAAGTGCCTATATAAGAAGACACAAGAATAGAAGAGAGGGCATCAGTTTTTCTACCAATTTTCTCTATAATCCATTTCTCATAAAATGTTATGTCTAAGAAATCCTCTCTTAGATTTTCAACTTCAAGATGTTCAAAGTCTTTAGACTTTCAAATTTTCATTTCTCCTGATGTTTGCAAAGCTTGTCGTGAAGACAATTGTACAGTCAATCATTTAATCAAAGAAGGTATATTTTAATCATGCTTCGTGTTATCGTATTTAATAATGGTTTCCTTATCTTGCAAAATTTTAGTCGTATTCATCATATAAAAATATTTATTCCAAATATTTCTCCAATTAGATTTCTTAATGAACTTAAAAACTTTTTTATAGGAAACAATATAATAAATTTTAGAATAATTTATCGAGAATATTTAAGATATATTATAGTAAACGATCCTTACACTCATGGTATCAGAGCCAAAATCGGTGCAAATTGGTAAATGAATACTAAACTTTGTATATTTTTTCAAGGTATATTTAAATATAGTTTTAAATTTAAGAAAATAACTTCTTTTAATACAAACTGGATGTCAGTGTTGGTCAGCCTTTTTATGTCGGTGTTGGTCAGCCCAGTCTGTTGGAGTAGCTTAAGTGGCGTAGTAGGTAAGACGCCTAGTCGGACCATGACTATTCATGGGTGGTCCCTCCAAAGGTGGTCCCTCTGATTATTCAAGAAGTATTTAAAGAAAGTACTACACTTTAATTTTAAAACAACCCTTTAAATAAATTTTGTTAAATAAATAAAGTTATGAATTTATTCGCTAAGAAACATTCTTATTAAACTGATAACATTGAGGAAAATGATTTTAATATGAATTCTTCTGAAATTCATAATTCAAATATTGAGCAAAGCCTAACAAATTGGACGATTCCCAAACAAGATGTTAAAACAGTTTATAAAATAGGAGCTTTTGATTATTTTCAAGGATACTCAATCAAAACCACAGAACAAACTGTATCAATCAATAGAGATTACGATAATCTCACCCTCTTATATAAATCATCCATAATACAACATAGACAAAAATACAAATTTTTACATGTTGGATTAGTTCAAATTGCTATCAAACCTTTGTTTAGATTAGGAATAGATGCCCCAGTATTATTAATACTTAGAGATGCTAGGCATACAAATTTCCAAAATTCCATCCTTGCTATGGCAGAAACTAATGTATCAAATGGCCCAATCTACTTCAATTGTTATCCCAACTTTTCAGTAGGATTATTTGATCCAAATATTTTAGACACTTTAGTTCTTACTATCAAAACTAAAAACTTAGAATTTAAAGAAGACACTAAAGCTGTAGCCATAATCTACAGAGTTTGTTACAAAACCATGACTTCAACCATTGAACCAAAAACTAGATTATGAAGCCCTAGAGATGAAACAATAATATATGAAGCCAGTCCTCAACATACTAAGATTCAAACACCCAAACGTCTTAAATGGAATGAAATTACTCAATCTTGTAATTGGAATCTTCAAGATATTAGTATCCCAAAACCCATAGATAATTCAAATCACATATCTGATATCATTGAACATGAAGACAGATCAGATGATATTAATTTCAACAACTTCAACAATCTCCGATCTGTTTCTTCAAGATTATCAACAGGATCAATAAGTGGTGTAAAAACCCCTTCTATTCAAAAATCTCAATCATTAAAATTCAAAAATATAGATTTCAATAAATCAATTCCTCAAACCCTTTATCAAGAAGGATCTGATGATTCTCAAAGTTATGTTTACGAACCTACTCCTTCTGAAATTCAAACTGAAATTAATCAATACAAAAACCAAATATGAGTGAGTAAAAAATGAGTGATTCAACTATTAATATGAATCACTTAAAGAGGAATTTTACTATGACCATAATGAAGAAAGAAGAAATTTCTATTATTCATCTGTTAATGACCCAAAAGAAGAATTTAGACATCAACTCTTTCGGTGAAAATATATCATGAAATACAATGTTCATATAACCTTTTTTAATTGGTATGGAATGTATTGTAAAGAACAAAATATTCCAAACCCGTTTATTAATATTTATGATACCCCAAAGATAACTCAAGATTATAAAATAATGAAGAGTGATGAAATCATAACTACAACACATCCCCCAAAAGATTCAGTTTTAATAAGTAATAAATATATAGGAACACCTTTAGTTATACCAAAAGCTGATAAAGATGAAACCCTTAGAACCCTTATATATCAAAACAATTATTCAAATGAAATTCTTAACACTATGAGCCAACAACTAAATATATTAGAAAACAATCAAAGTAATAATAAACAAACGGTTGATATTCCTTCTTCTAAAGAAAAGGACAAGGAAAATAATGAAAATCCAATTTTTATACCACGCCAAATTGATTCCAATGCCAATTTAGGTTACAAAAAAAAAATTAGTTAATGAATTAGAACAAAATTTATGAACAATTTATGAACAATCAAGAATCAGATTCAGATTCAGAGTCTAAAGATATATCCCAAATTTATGAACAATTTGCTAATAAATTAACCTTCAAAGGCAGTTCTACTAGTACCAGTCGCCCTCAAACAAGAAACTATTATCATAGACCAACTTTCCCAGATCTTCAATTTGAAGACAGAGAATATGCCGCTACTAGAAATGCATATGATGGTATGTCCGTCTATGAATGGAACGTTGATGGACTTTCTGAACACCAAATTATGAATACAGTTACAGAAATCAACATGGCTGCAAATGCCTATCTTACTAAAGTTAATAATAAAAAACAAATGGCAAATATTATCATTTCTGGTTTCACTGGCAATTTAAAAGGCTGGTGGGATATGTACGTTACTGCAGAAGAAAAACATATAATCCTCAATTCAAAGAAAACTATAGTCAAAACTGAAAATAATCAACAAATTCAAACTCAAGAAGATGACATAATCAATACTCTTATCTTCAGCATTATAAAAAACTATATATGAGATCCATCCCTATTTCAAGAAAACAGTTACGAAATACTCTTAACTATAAGATATATTATAGTAAACGATCCTTACATTCATGGTATCAGAGCCAAAATCGGTGGAAATTGGTAAATGAATACTAAACTTTGTATATTTTTTTCAAGGTATATTTAAAGATAGTATTAAATTTAAGAAAATAACTTATTTTAATACAAACTGGATGTCAGTGTTGGTCAGCCTTTTTATGTCGGTGTTGGTCAGCCCAGTCGGTTGGAGTAGCGTAAGTGGCGCAGGAGGTAAGACGCCCAGCCGGACCACGAATATTCATGGGTGGTCCCTCCGAAGGTGGTCCCTCTGATTATTCCAGAAGTATTTAAAAAAAGTACTACTCTTTAATTTTAAAACAACCATTTAAATAAATTTTGTTAAATAAATAAAGGTATGAATTTATTCGCTAAGAAACATTCTTCTGAAACTGATAACATAGAAGAAAATGATTTTAATATGAATTCTTCTGAAATTCATATTTCAAATATTGAGCAAAGCCTAACAAATTGGACGATTCCCAAACAAGATGTTAAAACAGTTTATCAATAAAGAGCTTTTGATTATTTTCAAGGATACTCAATCAAAACAAAAAACTTAGAATTTAAAGAAGACACTGAAGCTGTAGCCGTTACAAAACCATGACTTCAACCATTGAACCAAAAACTAGGTTATCAAGCCCTAGAGATGAAACAATAATATAGGAAGCCAATCCTCAACATACTAAAATTCAAACACCCAAACGTCTTAAATGGAATGAAATTACTCAATCTTGTAATTGGAATCTTCAAGATATTAGTATCCCAAAACCCATAGATAATTCAAATCACATATCCGATATCATTGAACATGAAGACGGATCAGTTGATATTAATTTCAACAATCTCCTATCTGTTTCTTCAAGATTATCAACATGATCAATAAGTGGTGTAAAAACCCCTTCTATTCAAAAATCTCAATCATTAAAATTCAAAAATGTAGATTTCAATAAATCAATTCCTCAAAACCTTTATCAAGAAGGATCTGATGATTCTCAAAGTTATGTTTACGAACCTACTCCTTCTGAAATTCAAACTGAAATTGATCAATACAAAAACCAAATATGAGTGAGTCAACTATTAATATGAAGTATCTTAAAGAAGAACTTTACTATGACCATAATGAAGTAAGAAGAAATTTCTATTATTCATCTGTTAATGACCAAAAGAAGAATTTAGACATCAACTCTTGTGGAGAAAATATATCATGAAATACAATTGTTGATCCAAACCATCAGTGATTGATAATGACTCTCTAAGAATCACTTAGTGAAAATTGTAAGTAGACAATATGTATTAGAGTTTCACTGTCGCTGATAAGTACTATGTCTCTACAGTACCGCTGATAGGAAACTCATGCTCTTTAAATTATACATTCAGCGATACTGTTCATCAATAAAACCTGAGCCTGTTCAGTCTTGTTGATGATCGCTGATAATCTTTGTTGTTTACTTATGATCCCTGAAGACAAGTTTCACGTCAACTATGTTCTACGCTGAAGTCGAAGATCAAGCCAAAGAACCAACGACAAGTCTACTAATGAACTGATGCGGATATCAGCGAAGCCAAGATTTGTCCACTCAACGTGAAGTTTCAAGTAGAAGACTTCAGCGAACGCTAAACTTTGTCACTCGCTGATAAAGATCTATTCAACGAACGCTGATCATGAAGTTTCCTCTACAAGTTACTTTTGTCTTACCCCCTTGCACGCCTCCGTACGAAATGTCAGAATGGACATCCCTTTTGTCCAGAATCGTACAACCAACTCTGATTCTACATTGTTCATCATGCGACTACTAGGTTGTCTACAAAGGTCAAACCATGCAACCAATCAGCTGCTGCCACGTGTAAAGTTGTACTGATATGCATTAAATGCATGTAGTATATAAGAAGAAACCTACTTCAGAAATGAAGTGCTCGGCCATCTTCTTCTCTCTACTACTTTGTGTTAGAATATTATACTTAATATTCTTATCTCCTTTCTAACTTATTTCTAGTGCAAGAAAACTTAGTGTTTCTCTTAACTCGTTTAGATTAAGTTTATTCCTTAATCTTGTTCCGCAGAATGGACATCCCTTTTGTCCAGAATCGTACAACCAACTCTGATTCTACATTTGTCATCATGCGGCTACTAGGTTGTCTACAAAGGACAAACCATGCAACCAATCAGCTGCTGCCACGTGTAAAGTTGTACTGATATGCATTAAATGCATGTAGTATATAAGAAGAAACCTACTTCATAAATGAAGTGCTCGGCCATCTTCTTCTCTCTACTACTTTGTGTTAGAATATTATACTTAATATTCTTATCTCCTTTCTAACTTATTTCTAGTGCAAGAAAACTTAGTGTTTCTCTTAACTCGTTTAGATTAAGTTTATTCCTTAATCTTGTTCCGCAACAAGTTGTAAATTGTTTGATACATATCAATAAACAATTTAAAAAGTAAAATCTGTGTGTTTGTATTCAACCCCCCTTCTACAAATTTGTATAACCCTCCGGGACCAACAAGTGGTAACAGAGCGGATTGTTTAATCTCATAAACAAGATCTTGCTTATACTAATCTTTTCTCTTCTTTGCTATTTCTCATAATGGCTACCAACACAAACACAAACTATATTGACAATTGTTCTCTTGCAAAACCCCCTAGATTTTCTAGAGATAACTTTAATCTGTTGAAAAATAGGATGATACCATTCTTAGAAGGTGTAGACCCTACTATGCCTTATTACATCGAAAATGGCCCATATATTCCTATTAGGATTGATCCTGAAGTTCCAGGCACTATAACTAGAGCTGCCATTCCTGAAAGAATCATTCCTAAGGAACCTCAAAATTGGTCTGATGAAGATAAGAAGAAGGTGGCTATCGACGCAAAAGCCAGATCCATTCTTTCCATGGCTCTTCCTGACGAAGTCTACCATTCCGTCATGAACCTGAAAACCTCCAAAGCCATGTGGGACACAATCTGTGTTCAATATGAAGGTACGTCTGAAGTCCAGGACTCAAGAAAAATCAACCTGGTAAGACAGTACGAAAGCTTCATTTGTGGTAAGAATGAATCTATCTCTGATGTACATCAGCGGTTTAATTGTTAAATTATTGATCTGAAAACCATTGGTAAGGAATATTCTAACTTTGAGATTCTGACAAAGTTCCTAGAATGTTTACCTGAAAGCTGGGACAGTTATTCAATGTGTCTCAAGCTATCAAAGGATCTAAAATCTATGATTCTCTCTACCTTATATGGCACTATGCTCAATCATGAGCAGTCGTGTCATCTTAAGAAGAATCTTGTAAAAGATTCCAAAAGCACCCCTGTTGCTTTACTCTTAGAGTCACCTACCACTCAGCGATCTACTATCACTGTCACTGAGTTGGAAACTAACTTTGAATGCTCATCAGATGCTGACTCTTCAGATCTTGATGAATCTTTGGCACTCCTATCTAATAAGTTCAGGAGATTCGCTAGAAAGATTAACTTCAGAAGGAACAAACCCCTTTGCACTCACTGACAAGCCAAAAACATCAACCCCTGTTGATAAGGCTACTGCTACCTGCTTTAATTGTGAGAAAGTAGGACACTTTTGTTAGCGTCAATCTTCCTAATCACAGAAGTATTTAGAAGCAGTGAAAAATAGGCTAAGTGAAGAAAGCCTCTTACAGAGGCTCTGCCGGACTTACCGAGGGCTCAAGATCAAGAATCTACAGAAGCTAAAGAGGCGCGCTACAGAAGCTCTGTCATACGCAAAGAAGACCAATATCTCGGAATCCGGTGAAGACTGCTCCACAGAGGACCAGACCACAGAACCTCTGTAACTCATTACAGAGCCTCTGTGGTCCTCACTGAAAGACTTGAAGATATTTATAATATCTTGCTACTGTTACAGGACCCGTTCATCAACTTGCATGGTAGCATGCCCTGTCCAACGTCGACGTGTCAAACTCTGATTGGACTCAGTAGGGCTTAGTACATAATAGACGTCTACTGCATTAAATGCAATACAACACGTCTTACTGTTCATGCCGTTCTTGCAACTGTTCACGACATCCGTTCAACTATTCATCAGTACCGTCTGAATAGTAGCATATGCTTTATGGTCCCCTTTAGAGTAGTATATAAGGAAGACTCATGTTGAGTTCTTCCTTAATAATCATCAATCAATCTCATAAATCGACCATCATAAGAACACAAAAAAAGCTTATTCACCTTAAGAGTCATATCTATTTTGAAGCTTTTCTTACTCATTGTTCTTAAATCCGTTCTTAATATATATTCAGTAAACTTTGAAATATTATTTCATGTTCATTGTTTATTTATATTTTGGTCTAAATCTATCAAACTTATCTGTTAGTTCTTCAAATACGCTTCCGCATCAAACATTAACTTGAACTAATAGATCTGATAATCTTGTTTAAAGCAAAACGGGAACCAACAATTGGTATCAGAGCAAAGCTTGATTTTCAATATCAAGTGATCCTCGTTTTACAATTTTTTTCTGATAGATTATTTTCTCTCTTCATCACCAGATTTCTGGATATTAGTTATACCCAGAAAAACTTTCAGATCTTCATACTCATAAATCCTCCATCAGATTATCCTTTTCTCAAAATGACAAATACCAATAACTTTTTTACTACTGGCTCATTAACTAAACCTCCTACTCTTCTTAGAGATGAGTATCCTCAATGGAAAATAAGAATGGTTCATTTTTTTGAGGGTACTGAAAAAAATCTCAAACAATATCTTTATAATCTTCCTCCGGTTCCTATGATAACTATGCCACGTGTACCAGCTACTAACGAATCTCTTGAAATCCCTGAACATAAGAAACCTAAGCCGAAAGTAGACTGGTCAGATGAAGATAAGGCAGAAGATGAAGTTGCCCAGAAAACGAAAAGAATATTAATCATGGCTATCCCCAACGAAATATTTCAATCTTTAGATGCATGCGAAACAGCGCACGATCTTTGGAAAGAATTAGAAAGACAACTGGAAGGGGGTGCTAAAACACAGAAGAACCGAAGGGCACAATACATAAACGAGTATCATGCCTTCAGAGCCTCTGCAACAGAATCGCTGCAAACAACATACGATCGGTTCAACTCTCTCATAAACAAATGCAGAAAGTCTGGTATTCACAGAACCACGGAAGAAAATAACGTCATGTTTCTAAAGAGCCTGAACGATGAGTGGCTTCAGTTGTCTATGTCTTTACAAACAAATCAAGATCTAGACTCCTGGACACTCTCTGATCTCTATGGAATACTAGCCGCACAAGAGCCTCAAATAGCTCAAGCTAAAACACTAACCATTGTACCATACGCATTGGTTAGTAAATCTACAGAGGCTACGGACACCAAGAAATGAGAGATCTACAGAGGAGAAAAAGAAGGAGAAAAAGAAGATGGTAATGATTGATAGCGAAGAAGACGAGCTGAAAGAGGAAGAAATAACTCTTGCGTCATTAGCTAAATCAATGGCTCTATTGACAAGAGAGTTTAGAAATAACCAAAGGAATTCTGGTAGAAGAGATGATGGTAGAAGAGATGATGGTAGAAGAGATGATGGTAGAAGAGATGATGGTAGAAGAGATGAAGGAAGAAGAGAAGAAAAAAGTGACCGACAGAGGTCAGACTACAGAAATGATGACCAACATAGGTCGAGCGAAAGAAGCTACATAGGAAATGACCGACAGAGATCAGATGACAAGGTAGGCCACACACAAGAATGCTACAAATGTGGTAAGCCTGGTCATTACGCAAACGAATGCAGAACAGAGAAAGGTGGAGACCAACAGAAGTCCGAAGATCAAACTGGAAACACCTCCCAAGGTTGTTTTAACTGCGGCAAGCCAGGTCACTTCGCTAAAGAATGCAGAGGTAGACAAAATCACCCACAAAAGGACTCAGCTTTTTAGAAAAAGAAGGCTGAGTATTATGCGCAAAAATCCCTAATGGCGAACAAAGAGCATTCTGAGGCAAGTAAGGAGGACTTCGAGTCAGACTCTACCTCTGACGATGAATTCCCCACAAATGCCCTGTTCTGTGGCATGGCAGAAGTTGACTCCGGCACGGACACTGAGGTATCCATTTCAAACTCTGTTAGATCTGAAGTTTTGTCAATAAACCAAGTGTTGAAGATCTGATAAGAAGACTCAGATGTTCTGAGTAGAGGAGTCAGAGGTCTGACTGTGAAAGCTCAGAAGTATTGCTGAGAAATATTACCAAGTCTGATAAGAGAAGTCAGAGGTCTGGGAAGAGAAGTCAGATGTCTGAGATAAAGAGTCAGAAGATCTGAGAAGCGTTATCAGAAGAATGTTCAGAAGTTCTGAACAACCTGTTCAGAACTTATGACGAGATACTTTACTTAGTATTTTGTAAACTAATTAGGACACGTGCTATGTTCTTATTAGTCTTTCTTATTTGTACTGTAGCTTTAATATTTCCATTGCAGTATAAATAGTAGTTAGCACTACGTTGCTAACTGATTGATTTTCTCGAAATTCTTGTATTCATTCTTTGTAATCTTTGAGATTCTCTCTCTCTTAGATCTGTATTTCTGTTCATCATTGAATACAATTGGGCTTGATTATACAACTTCTCAATTACTGCTTTCTATATTGATTATAAGATAAGATCCTGTACTTTCAATTGGTATCAGAGCTAATCAACAAACAAATTCGTTCAAGATTGTGATCGCGAAGATCGATTGATCAATTTCTTGAAGATTTCTTGATTCGTTCAAAAATCGATTCCGCTGCTAGGGCTAGTTCTTGAATTCTTGGCAATTCTTGAATTACCTGTTACTTTTAGATCAAGAAACTCAAATTTGTCTTTCTGTTGAATTTTCTTACAATCATGTCTTCTAAAGAATATCTAGCCATGGGATCTGAAACCAAACCGCCTGTTCTTATACCAGAAGAGTATCAGCAATGGAAAATTCGTATGATCCAATTCCTAGACAACATTGATGAAAATCTTATGGTCTCTATTCGAGAAGGTCCAATTGAAGTGTATATTGATGTTGCTGCAACCCCTGCTACAGAGACAACTCCAGAAATTCCAGCGACCAGGGTGAAGAAGAATTATTCTCAATACACAGCTGAACAGAAGAATAGGCATGCTATCGACAAAAGAGCAATTACTTTGATGACTTTGGCTGTCCCAAATGAGGTTCTTAACAGGATTGACAGTGGATCATCAGCTAAAGAAATGTGGGACGAATTGGAAAGGCAGATGTTAGGAACTGTGAGATCTATTCAGGCAAAGTTAAATCAAAGCATAAATGCTTATGAAAGGTTCAAAGCAAAAGAGTCAGAAAGTTTGACACAGACATATAGTAAATTTTGTACTATTCTAAATGATTTGAGAAGAAATGGACTGAAGAAAACGAAGTCAGAAATAAATTACAAATTTATGAACAGTCTAAATTCAGAATGGTCATCATTTGCCATAAGTCTGCAAATGAACAAGGATATGTGTGAAGAAGACTTAAATGATATGTTCTGTGTTCTTAATCAACATGAAGACTCTGTCAAGTTAGTTGTGGAAGAGAAGAAAAATGTTGCTGATCAGTTAGCATTCTTATCAAAATCCAAAGCAATCAAAGCACCCAAAAAGAATGCTTATCTATCAGAGATACCAAGTCCGGAGGAATCTGACAAGGAAGAAGGATCAGAAGATGATGAAGATATCAAGATAATGGCTGAGAAGCTAGCTTTGCTGACAAATACTTTCAACAAAAGGTATGGGAAGGGTAGATTTCAAGGAAATTATAAGAGAGTTGGGAGTTCAGATTATAAGAAGAAAGAAGACAGAGAAGAAAATAAGATTGAAAAGAGAGTAGGGAGAAGTGAAGAAAACAAAGAAGAGAAGGAAGAGAGAAAAGAAAAGAATCTGTGTTTCAAGTGTGGAAAATCTGGCCACTATGCCAAGGATTGCAGAGTTAAAGTTGTGAAAGATTATGAATACTACACCAAGAAGGCTCAGCTTGCAAAGAAGAGAGATGATGAAATTGCGTTATTGCCTGAACAGGAGAATTGGCTGTACTACACTTCTGATGAAGATGATCATATCAACTTTCCACAGATGCAAAGCTATATGGCAAAAATGAGGAATGAGGATGATTCTGATTTTGAAGATGCTGATTCTGAGTCATCTGCTGAGGTACATTCTTCACTTGAAATAGAGTTAATGACACAGATTGGTGAAATGAAAACTGAATTTGCTAATCTAAGAAAACAGATAAAAGGAGAAAGAAATTTGGTTAACAAGTTCATAATTGAAAAAGAAGTAATAAAAGAACAATATGAAGAATCTGAGGCTGAGAAACAGAAAGTTAAAGATGAAAATTCTGAATTGTTGAAAAAGCTTTATGAACTAAAAGTTGAGTTTTCAAAAATAAAGGATGAAAAAGGTGATTTACAAATAAAATTTGACATGTTATTTGAGGAAAGAAAGAATTTATACACCAAAATCAAAGAATTGGAAGATCTGAATTTGAAAAGGGGTCAGACTCAGCAAACATTAAATCTTTTATCAAGCAATGTTAAAGATACAAGATTTTACAACCCAAAGAAGGGATTGGGATCGGAAGAAAATGTCACTTTAAAAAGAGCCCTAATCAACTTGTATGATGTTGAAAAACTTCAAGTTCCTAAGCCAAAAATCCCAGAAATTGTTGAAGTTTTCATAAGACATGCTAGTTCTATAACAAGTTCTGACAATTTGCAAAGACCAAACTCTAAAAAGTGAAATGAGAAAATTTCTGAGTCTAAAACAGAAAAGTCAGTGGTTTCAGAAGAAAAGGTTAAGAAAGAAGTTTCTAAACCAACAGAAGAGAAGCCAAAATACAATGATACTAAATTCAAGTATGATTCTTTAAATGACAGCTACAAAAATAAAAAACCAAGTTTTTCATATCATGATATTGAGAACATATTTGACACAAGTAAAGATTCTTAAACAGTCAATCAGAAGTCTGAAACTTCTAGTCAGAATTCTGAATTTTGTAATCAGAACTCTGAGTCTAAAGATCAGACATCTGAGTCTGTAAATCAGAACTCTGACTCAGGTAGTCAAAAGTCTGAGTCAACTGGATTCTCTAAAAGAAAGTCTGATGAATTTTTAGAACTTGAAAAGAGGTTTAATCTTGTGAGTCAAGAACTTGAGTACTTAAGGAAAGCTTATGATGAACTTGAAAATGATTACTGTGAGGTGGATATTAAACTTGAAAAAGCTTTGAAAGAAAAGAATATTTTTATTCAGAAAATAACAGAGCTTGAAAAACTGAAGACTGAGTATGATCATTTTAAAATTAATGCTCTAAAAGAAAATGATAAATTCTTTAATGAATCAAGTACATATGAAAAAGGTGAATCATCTAATTCTTCTAACAAAAAGGAGTTGAATTTTTCAGAAAAAGAAGAAAGCAAAAGGAAAGATGATCTTGCAAAGTTGAATGATCTGAAAAGGAACCTTGAGAAGCTTAGAATGAAATCTACTTCTGAACTCAATGCTAGAAATTCTTGTAATAAGGGCAATTGTACTCTGAACAGTATCAATAAAAATGAAATGACCTATGTTTCAGATTTATTGTCACTTGCAAAGAAAAATCTTGTTTGTGTTAGATGTAAAAATGATTCATTCCAATATTCTCATAAATGTCAAGTCAAAATAACTTCCGTTTCATACATAAGAAAAGACATTCAGAATTCAGAAAAGAAAAATGTTTCTGTTCTTCCGAATACAGAAAAGAAGAAAATTTCTGTTCCTCAGACTCAGAAGAAAGAAAAGATAAAAGAAAAGAAAGTTGAAAATGTTGCAAAATCAAAAGTTACAACTTTCAAAAAGAAATTAAACAAGTTTGTAAGCAGAAAATGTTTTGACTTCATAAAAGTTCAAGGAAAGTGGTGTTTGAAGAAAGATTTTGAGTGGAAAGTAAAAGGTACTAATGTTAAATCCAATGACAAAACTAACAACGATGGACCCATTCCAAAATGGGTACCTAAAACTAACTGATCCTTTTGCAGGGCTGTCATGTGTGGTTTTTAGATTCAGGAGCTTCAAGACACATGACAGGGCAGAAATCTTTTCTATCAAACTTCACAGAAAAGGCTGGAGGAGCAGTAAACTTTGGAAATAATAGCAAAGGACAAGTCAAAGGTTATGGGGATTTAACTAAAGGGGATCTGACTATTCAAAAGGTTTTCTATGTTGAAGGATTACAACATAATCTTTTCAGCATAAGTCAGTTTTTAGACAGTCTTTGTCAAATAAAATTTCAAATAACAGGTTGCATGATTTTAACTGAAAATGACGTTAAAGTCTTCTGGGCCAAAAGACATATGGACTTATTTGTGGTTAATTTTTCAAAATTGAAAACATTAAATACAGTTTGTCTTTTATCAAACTCAACTGCAAATGAATGCTGGCTTTGGCACAAAAGATGTTCTCATCTGAATTTCAAAGATCTTAATAATCTTGTTGCAAAACATCTGGTTAAAGGTTTACCAAAGATTAAATTTGAAAAAGAATCGTTATGCTCAGCTTGTGAAATGGGCAAGATGAAAAAGAGTTCTCACAAATTAAAAATGGACTCATCTTGCAAAGCACCATTAGAAATGATTCATACTGGTCTTTGTGGTCCTATTTCAGTTCAGTCTATGGGAGGAAAGAAATATATACTTGTGATTGTTGATGAATACTCCAGATACACATGGGTTGAATTCCTAAGAGTCAAGTCAGAAGCTGCTACAACACTGATAAACTTTATCAATAGGATTCAAGTTCTCTTACAACTCCCAGTTCAGAAAATCAGAAGTGATAATGGAACAGAGTTCAGAAATGAGACTCTTCAGAATTTTTTTAGAAAGTTCTGGAATTTCTCACAATTTTTCTGCTGTCAAAACTCCTCAACAAAATGGTGTTGTTGAAAGGAAAAACAGAACTCTAGTTGAAGCTGCGAGAACAATGCTGGCTTATTCAAATCTTCCTACCTTCCTATGGGCTGAAGCAATTGCAACTGCTTGTTTTACACAGAATAAAACTTTAATCAATAAGAGATTAAATAAGACTGCTTATGAACTGATAAACAAAAGAAAACCATTAATCAAATTCTTTCATGTTTTTGGTTGCAGGTGCTATGTTCTTAGAGACAGAGAAAATCTTACCAAATTCGATAAAAAGGCAGATGAAGGATACTTTGTGGGTTATTCTTTTACTTCCAAAGCATTCAGAATCTACAACAGAAGAACCAAGAGGATGATGGAGAGCATAAATGTAACTTTTGATGAAGCCAGAATAAGGACTTCTGAACAAGACAGTTCAGAACTCATGCATAACAAGACAAAAATGACTTCTGATACAAATTCTAATCCTATTTGTTCAGAACTCAATTTACTGTTTAAGGATGCTTTTATTGAACTAATTTCTGATTCTTATGCAGAATATGAAAACTCAAAGATGGTCAAAGAGATGAAAAATAAGACTCCAGAAATAGTTCAATCAACTGTAATTTCTGATAAAGGTCCATCTGAGGAATGTCCAAATCTGATAAATACAAGTAGTGAGAATTCTGAACCATGTATTCAGAATTCTGAACCTTGTAATCAGAATTCTGAACCTTGTAGTCAGAACTCTGGTCAAGTTACTCAGAAGTCTGACTTCATTGCTCAGAACCCAAACTTGGATGCAACTCCTACTCATACATCAGAACAAGGGGACAGTTCAGAATTACAAGCAATCATTGATGAGAATGATGCAAACAACAATTATTCAGAGATTGATGTACTCCCTAGTGCAAATAAATGGACTAAAAATCATCCTATTCATCAAGTAATAGGTGATCCATCAGCAGGAGTAAAGACTAGATCAACTACAGCAAATGAAGAAATGTTTGCTAGTTTCTTAAGTGTGATTGAACCAAAGAAAGCTAATGAAGCCCTAGAGGATCCAGACTGGATTTCAGCAATGCAAGAGGAATTGCTACAATTTGAAAGAAATTAAGTTTGGAGACTCATTCCAAAGCCTGAAGGTAAATCTATTATTGGAACTAAATGGGTGTTCAGAAACAAAAAGGATGAATCAGGTGTTGTCATCAGAAACAAGGCAAGATTGGTTGCTAAGGGATACTGTCAACAAGAGGGAATTGATTATGATGAGACATTTGCACCAGTGGCAAGAATAGAGGCAATCCGAATATTTTTGGCCTATGCTGCACACAAAAACTTCAAGGTGTATCAGATGGATGTCAAATAAGCCTTTCTAAATGGCAAACTTAATGAAGAAGTGTATGTCCATCAACGTGAAGGTTTTGTTGATCCAGAATTCCCTGATCATGTTTATATTTTAGACAAAGCTTTATATGGTCTAAAACAAGCACCACGAGCCTGGTATGACACTCTTACTAAACACTTGTTAGGTTCAGGGTTCAAGAAAGGTAAGATTGACACAACATTGTTTTTAAAGAAACAGGGTGATGATTTAATTCTTATTCAGATTTATGTTGATGACATAATATTTGGTTCTACCAGTCCAGAATTATGTGACAATTTTTCAAAAATCATGTCATCTGAATTTGAAATGAGCATGATGGGTGAGCTATATTTTTTCTTGGTCTTCAAGTCAAACAATTACCAAAAGGTATTTTTATAAATCAAGGAAAATATGTCAGAGACATTCTGAAAAAGTTCAAAATGTCTGATTGTGCTTCTATGAGAACACCTATGGCAACAAACATAAAGTTAGATGCTGATCTCAAAGGTGTTTCAGCAGATATCAAACTCTATAGAGGCATGATTGGATCTTTACTTTATCTGACTGCTAGTAGACCAGATATCATGTTTTCTACTTGTTTCTGTGCTAGATTTCAATCTAACCCAAAAGAATCACATATGTTGGCTGTCAAAAGGATTTTAAGATATCTCAAAGGATCACCTGATCTAGGTTTATGGTATCCAAAAGAAACTGATTTCAAATTGACTGCCTTCACTGATGCTGATCATGCAGGAAGTAGGTTGGACAGAAAGAGTACATCTGGTGTTTGTCACTATTTGGGAGATAAAATAGTGAGTTGGTGTTAGGTTTAATTAGCTCCTAATTAAATGAATGTTTTATAAAGATATTTTAATATTTTAGATATTTTGTAATAGATATTTTCTTAGATATTTTTGTCTAGATTTTAGATATTTTAAATATCTAATGTAAATATGGCCCTATATAAGAGGTGTCCATATGTCTTTTTAAAGAGTGAGAAATATGGAAAGCACACAAAAACACACATAGACTAGTTTCTTATGAGAGTCGATTTCATGTTTAGTGTGGTGTTCTTCAACATTTCTCCTCTCCATATTTAATCATCAATGAATATGAGATAAGTTTCTTTATGATTGTTCTTCATGTATATCTTATCTCTATATTTAAATATGGACTTTATATTTCTTCTATTGTTGCTCAAAAATGGGATCAACAATTGGTATCAGAGCCGATTGAAGAAACCTTTCTTCAAAATCGATCATCTATGCAACAATGGAAGTTTTAGATGGTTTAGTTTCTGATATACTTCATGTGTTTGTTTTGATTCTTTCTCATTCATTGGTTTTATTTGATAAGCACTAAGTAGATGTTGATCTATGATCTCATCCTTGTGTGTGCTTAAGTCCATAGCAATTCTTTTGGCATCTTGGTAGTAAGGTTGTTGATCTTTGTTTGATCTGACCTTTATTTTCAAGATTGGACTATCTTTGATCCATATTTTGTTTGTCTTCCGCTGCTCATAAACATTTATATATGGATAACAAAATCATTTGGGTCTTGAGAAAGATTTGATGTTTTGTTACATGTTCAAAGTCTGATCTGAAACGTTTTTTTTAAACTTTGAGTTCTTCTAATTAGTTTTCTGACTTGATCAATTAGAGATCGAATTATTTGCACTCACGGTTTTAAAAATTATATGAAGATCGTCTTATCTTTTACATCAAATCAGATTTAATGACAGATTTGCGCTGCTGTATTAAACTGATCATATCTCACTCATAAAAACACCGATTGATGCGATTCAAAAGGCCCTGGATTCCTAAGACACAGATGAACAGATTTCGTGTTTTGAGAATTAAGAGATTCGAAATTTACAAGGGTCATATGCATCATTGAAGTAGACAACAGTGTGCTGATGGAAAGCTGAGAGCTGATGGCTGTCGCTGAAAGCTGAAGAAAGCCATCGCTGAAAGCTGAAGAAAGCCATCGCTGAAAGCTGGAGCTGAGAGCTGAAAACCATCGCTGAAAAAAAAGCCATCGCTGAAGCCATCGCTGAAACCATCGCCAAAAAAAAACCATCGCTGAAGCCATCGCTGAAACCATCGTTGAAACATTGCTGAACCATCGCTGAGCTGTCGCTGAAGGCCATCGCTGAAGTAAGCCATCGCTGAGGTCAGCCATCGCTGAGGTCAACCATCGCTGAAGGTCAGCTGTCGCTGAAGGTCAGCCGTTGAAAGCTATCAGCTGTCGCTAAAAAGTGCTGTCAGCTTTGCACTGTTTCAGAAAAACGCGCATAACTTCCTACTCGGTGCTCCGATTCGCATGAGTCCAGTTGAGTTGAATTCCTAAGACACAGGTGAAACTTTTTCATGTTTTGATTTTGGTCTGAATCAGTGTGCTTAATGGTCAGAATCTGTGTCAAAGTCGATGGACTCTTGTTGCACCGAAAGCATTGTATTTCACTCATGCTCTTTCCGCTTTCAAGAACGGTGTTCTCTCAACGGTTCTTCATGGTGTCAAGCTACATTTGTCACATTTTAAATGTCACTCCATCCTCTGTTATTCACGTTTAAAGCTCGGTGGATGAGCCTACATTAGAGGGGGAGCACATGATGCTTTGAAGACTTGAATAACGGAACATCAAAGGTTCCAAAGAAAGCAAAGGGGAGACTATAAGATGATGCTTTCTTTATAAAACATTAGGGGGAGATTGTTAGCTTTAATTAGCTCCTAATTAAATGAATGTTTTATAAAGATATTTTAATATTTTAGATATTTTGTAATAGATATTTTCTTAGATATTTTTGTCTATATTTTAGATATTTTAAATATCTAATGTAAATATGGCCCTATATAAGAGGTGTCCATATGTCTTTTTAAATAGTGAGAAATATGGAAAGCACACAAAAACACACATAGACTAGTTTCTTATGAGAGTCGATTTCATGTTTAGTGTGGTGTTCTTCAACATTTCTCCTCTCCATATTTAATCATCAATGAATATGAGATAAGTTTCTTTATGATTGTTCTTCATGTATATCTTATCTCTATATTTAAATATGGACTTTATATTTCTTCTATTGTTGCTCAAAAATGGGATCAACAGTTGGGCATCAAAGAAACAGAATTGTGTGTCCACTTCAACTGCTGAAGCAGAGTATGTTGCTGCTGCTGCTTCATGCTCTCAAACCTTGTGGATGAGAACACAACTCATGGACTATGGATATCAACTCAACAAAATTCCTATATACTGTGACTCAGAAAGTGCAATTGCCATTACTCAGAATCCTGTTCAACACTCAAAGACTAAGCATATAGATGTGAGGTATCATTTTATAAAGGACTATGTGGAAAAAGGAACTATAGAGATGCACTTTGTGCATACAAAGTATCAATTGGCTGATTTGTTCATAAAGCCTCTTGATCACAAAAGGTTTTATTTTCTCATATGTAAAATAGGAATTCTTAATCTAACTAATTGAAAATATTTGTGTTTCTTAAAAACAATAAATTTTTCTAAGTAAATTTTTCTGAGTAGTGTACTCAGAACTTCTGACTCTTGAGTTCAGAACGTCTGAGTCATGAGTTCAGAACTTCTGAGTCTTGACGTCAGAACTTCTGAGTCTTGACTTCAGAACTTCTGAGTCCTATAATCAGATATTCTGAGTCAATACTTCAGAAATTTAACTTTCAAAATTTATTTTTGAGAAATTCAAATACTTCAATTTTGTGGATTAATTTTTTTTTCTATTATCTTTTTATCTCATCTT
This sequence comes from Saussurea involucrata, assembly GCA_033807775.1. NCBI lineage: Eukaryota > Viridiplantae > Streptophyta > Magnoliopsida > Asterales > Asteraceae > Saussurea > Saussurea involucrata. The sequence continues at coordinate 85,631,953 of CM066314.1, forward strand.
TATGTATCATAAATAATCAAATGCATGCTCAAGTCAAGGGGGAGCATCAAGATATTTTTTTTGGAAATCATGTTATGATGCTTAAAAGGTTTGTTTTCATTTCTTATCTCTGATCATTCTAAGAAGAACAAGCTTTTAATGATAAATATTTTTTTCTTCTTGTTCAAACTATATCTGAATTTCAAACATTTTCATATTCAGATATAAGATTTTAAATTTTTCAATCATCATAATATGAACAGAATTTTGATGATAAAATATGTTTCTATCTGTTCAAACCTCTTCTGAATAATCAAAATTTTTATATTTGTCAGAAGTTGATTTTTAAATAAAATTTTGGTTACAAGGCAAAATTCTTCTGAATCATGGCCTCAGAATTCTGAGTAGAACAACAAGATATCTGATAAAGGAAAGTCAAAACATCTGAGCGTGTTATTCAGATCTTTGACTTGAGTCAAAATTCTATCCACTTACACGTGTCAGCTTCATATTTGTTTGATTATGCCACACATTTCATTTAAATTATTTGTGGCATTTCAAATGTGTTGACTCCGTTATAACTTTGATTTCGTTTTTCCGTCAAACCTTTCAACTTCGCGGATTTTAAATAGGTCTTAAAATCCCTGTTTCAAATCTTTTCAAATTCCAGAGCGAAACGTGAGATACGAATCAAATCCAGAGTTCTTTGAGTCTGTGTTCTTCTTAAAATCATGTATGGAATACGAAGGAGTGGGCCAATTTCTCTACATTCTACAAAATCGATAATGGATTCATCTGATTCGGAAAATGATGAAGTACAGAATAGAGCTGTAGAGGAAGGGGCAATAAGAAATGATGGAGAAGATGAACAAATGGATGAATCTGAAGGAAATGCAGATGAGGTAAACGTTAATATTGAACATGAACAGAGTGCTGCAGGTTCTATTATGTCAGATAGACCTATTTTAGTGGAAAGAGTTGTTCCTGACAATGAATGGCTGAAATTATCTGAAAATAACTGTGTTATATTATTTGAGGAAAGTCGTTTTAAGCTTGAACACAGAATTATCATGGAGTTATTCAAACACCATCCGTACAGAAAATGGTTTACACGAAGTAAAAATGTCCCTGTTCAGTACATACAACAATGGTGGAAACATCTTAGGTTAGAAGATAATAAGTTTGTGTCTGAAATTGGAGGAGTGACATTTGCCTTATCTATCTCTGCACTAAGAGAAATGCTGAATCTACCAGAGAAAGATGATGTACAAAGAAGGACAGATTTTGAGGACTCACCCTTAACAGAGGAATTAATAGCTGAATTTATGAAATTGGGATACAATGAAGGATTGAGGACTCTCAATTTGTTCAGAAGAAACAAATTACCACCTATTTGGGCTTGCTTCTTTCATGTGGTAAATAAATGTGTGTCAGGGAAGAATAGTTCTGCTGATCAAGGTTCTAAACAAATTCTTCAGATCTTTCAGGGCGTAGTGAAGAATAGGCATTATGACTATACTTTAATACTTTGGGAAGACATGAAGAATACATTTGAGAAGAATCAGAAAGCAATTCAGAAGAAAACAAAGGATGCTCCACTGACATACATTCCTTATATAAGGTACTGGCAAATTGTTATTTGGTATGCCATGCAGGAAAACAGAACAATCTCAAGAAGAACAAATGAAGAGCATGGTCCCACATTTTATTTGGGTAAGATGACCTCAGTAACAAGACTTGAAAATTATCCCAATCATAAACTGTTGCCAAAATCACTTAGGAATTATATTCCAAGGGAGAGTGAGATTTTAAAAGCTTATTGCACCTCTATGGGAATTGAATTACCTCAAATCCCTACCCAAGAGGACCAACCTGAGAAGAGAGGTGAGGGGTCTAGTCGAATTAGAGAGGGGGAGGATGTTCAGATGGGTGAACATTCTGAGAGAATTGAGGGGGAAAATTCTGAGAGCTTGGTTAGACTCAGTGAGGAAAAACAGAATGAGAGTGGTGAGGATGAGAGATTGTCAACATAGGTTCAAACAAAAGGAGATGCCTCTGAACCAGCTAATCTTGACCAGGTAATCACAACTGCTATTGGTTCACAATTCTTGTTGTCCAATATTGAAACAAACACCATGGACCTAGTGGTGGATCTTGAACAACCCATTGAGATCCCAAAGATTAACTTGCAGAAACTAGAAGAACCTGTATGTGATTTTATCCTAGAGTTAAGTGATGTGCCATTAGCCAGACAATTTCATGATGATATTTTTCCTGAGGAAATATATGATAATCTCTACTACACAGAAGGAGAGTATGAGCTTTTGGAAAGTAACATTGATGGTTTTATGGATGACAGAGCTCAGATAGTCTACTCAGAAGCTTCTAACAGATTCAGAGTTCCTGACTCAAGACTGCATATCCAGAAAAGAATTGAGAAAGTTTTGATGTTTCAACAAGAAGAATTCAGTGGTTTAATATTTGTTAGAATGGAAGTGCTGAAAGAAAGAAATACAAAGGTTTCCATGTCTACTTTTGATTTTCACAGATTGACTCTTGATGATCAGATCTTTCTAGTCAAGTTCTTTGCCAGTACTGAAGAAGCCTTAATGGAAATTGAATGCAGAAGACTTCTAGGTATCTATGTCAGAAATATACACTTGTATGATTTCCAATTAGCCATTGAAGGAAGAAAAGAGAAGTGTAATCTGAGTTCTCCCACAAAGAAAACAGTAATTGGTGTAGATTTGAAGGGGTTTGTGAATGAAGGAATGGAGACAGAAGGGTTCACATATACAGTTCACGGAAGGCTTGAAATGTTCAGTTTAAAAGAGTTGGTGAAGTACAGTGATGCAACTCTAAATTGGTTATTGATTGAAATGGAAGTAAGTGTGGAAACTGAAAGAGAGAGTTTAAAGAAGAGATGTATGAACTTTGTGAAGAGAAGGTTGGATCTTAGACGAAAAATCAGAAACTGTGGTGAATGGTTGTTATCTGAGGTGAATCCCAAAAAGATTCTACATAATGACTTTGTGTTTCCTGCTGAGTATGAAGTGAATGAAACTTTGTCAGATGAAGTTGAAGAAGTTCAGGACACAACACCTCAGAATGTGCAGATAACTAGTTTTGATCAAGCTGAACAGTCTGAACCCAAAGAAGATGAAATATCCATTGATCTAAATGGATACTTTCTTGAATTTGATCTGCCTGAGTTCTTCAAACAAAAAGAAGTACAATTCTTGGATGTGTATTATGATAGACCTAAGGAGACTCAGATCTGGTTGGCTGAAAAATCAAGATGTCTTGGCAAAACAAAGCAAGCTGTTTACTCAGATTTTCTGATCACTGGAATCAGAGAATTGAAGATTAAGAAATTCAAAAAGTTGGAGTATCTATCTTTTGAAGTTCTGAGAGAGGATGGCAAGGTATATTATTTCACTGATGCAGATTTTGAGAAATTATCAGTGGTTGATTTCTATAGATTACACAGTTTTCTATGCTTCAAAGAGTCAAGTAAAGAAAGGAATGAAAGGAAGGCTAGAAGTGTGGTGATTGAGGATATGTTTTACATCTTGAGGTGGCATTGTTATACAGATTTTCAAATTGCTCTGTATTTACAAAGGCCATGTGTTTATCTGGCAAATCCCAACACAGAGCATGATCAGAAAAAGGTGTTAAAGACTGGGAGTGTTCTCAAACATCCAAATTTGGGAGTATTTTTGAAAAACAAGAGTGGTAAGATTTTCTTCAGAGCAAAGGAAACTGCAAAATATTGTTCTGGAACTTTAAGGATTATAAAGCACAATTTGGAGAAAAAGATGCTGAAAGTGAAGGAAGCAAACATGACTCAAGAAGTAATCAATCAGCGAGTTGAAATTATTCAAGAAATCATTGTCAAAATTGATAAGAGACTTAATCTGAGAAATGTGCTACTTCAGAAAATTGTTCCTGCTCTGAAAGAACTGGATGATGCAAAGTTTAAGTTTATTTGACAAAAAGGGGGAGATTGTTAGATCTGAAGTTTTGTCAATAAACCAAGTGTTGAAGATCTGATAAGAAGACTCAGATGTTCTGAGTAGAGGAGTCAGAGGTCTGACTGTGAAAGCTCAGAAGTATTGCTGAGAAATATTACCAAGTCTGATAAGAGAAGTCAGAGGTTTGGGAAGAGAAGTCGGATGTCTGAGATAAAGAGTCAGAAGATCTGAGAAGCGTTATCAGAAGAATGTTCAGAAGTTCTGAACAACCTGTTCAGAACTTATGACGAGATACTTTACTTAGTATTTTGTAAACTAATTAGGACACGTGTTATGTTCTTATTATTCTTTCTTATTTGTACTGTAGCTTTAATATTTCCGTTGCAGTATAAATAGTAGTTAGCACTACGTTGCTAACTGATTGATTTTCTCGAAATTCTTGTATTCATTCTTTGTAAGCTTTGAGATTCTCTCTCTCTTAGATCTGTATTTCTGTTCATCATTGAATACAATTGGGCTTGATCATACAACTTCTCAATTACTGCTTTCTATATTGATTGTAAGATAAGATCTTGTACTTTCAAACTCTACCTCAAATATTAATACTGTAGATGATGATTTATTTGAACTTAACAATGAACTGAAAGAAGTAAATAAAAGCATTCAGAAAAGGCTGACCTTTAATGAAAGAGAAGTAAGGCTTCTCACTCAAGAAAAGGCCAAAATCTTTGAAGAAAAAGAAAAAATCGAAAAATATTGGAGCAAAAACGTAGATCCTTTAAAAAGACAAATTTCTGATCTAACCTATGCTTTAAAAATCAAAACAAAAGAACTTTCAGTTTCAAGAAGTGAAACAACAGACATAAGGGCTCTCAAAGAATACTTTCAAAAGGAAAGAGAGGTACTTTGGCAAGATCTTTTAAGAAGAGAAGTTTTACTTAAAAACTATAAAGATGCACAGAAGGTGTATGAAAAAGTAAACTCTCAAATAGCAAGACGAGGTATAGGGTATTGTGATATTACCTTAGGAGTTGAAAATAAACAACTAAAACCTCTGTCTTCTCTATTTGTTTTGGGAAAAACTAACAAACCAAACTTTCCAAACTTACTTTCTGTAAGTAAAAGGGTTAAAATCTCTGCAGAACCTCACTTGAGGAAACATACGAAGATGATCAATGTGTGGTTTGAAAACACAGATTCATCATCTTCAACCTCTGTCAATAGAGGAATCAAACCAAAGAAATATCTGAAAACACAAGATCAGATTGGTATCTTTAAGTTTGGTAAACCAGAGACTCAAACACAGGTCGCTTTTGTCTGCATGATAAATGATGAAAAAAAATTATCAGCAGAAGCTCCTGAGTTTAAACCCATCTTTTCAGAAGAAAAACTTGAAAAATCTATTGAAAAAGAAATTTTGGAAATTTTAAAATCAAATGTTTTAGAAAATATCAGCACATCTTCTATAGATCAAATTCTCGCTGAAAAGATCTCATCAGATACCTCTGCCATCTATGAAAGTCATTCTACAGAGGAAGAAAGCTCGTACGATACTTGCTCAGAAAATCCAGCCTCTGTCGAAAGAAATGACTCAACTTCTGTATATGAGGACGATTCATCCTCTGAAGACTCGGAGACTGATTCTAAATCAGGGATAGTTCACTATGACACATAGGATGTTAAAATCTCCTCTGAAGTTCTTAACAGAACTATTTCTCCAAAAGAGAAAATCACAGACATACCTATCTGCCCAGATTTTCTGAACATAAATTTAAAAGTCAAAACCTCTGCTGAGCTTGATATGTTAAAGAAGACCTCTGTATATCCTAAAAGTTCAAAATTTTCAAAACCTTTAAAGAAAATTAAAGAGAATCTCACTTGGCAACAAAAGGGAAAATGGCCTGAAGCTAACATATACTTTTCCTCTGTGACAGTGAAGAAAGATGTTCACCACAGAAGAGAGTCACAGAAGGCAGGACCTAAACAAGACTTTTGCAAACAACATTCTAGTATTCATAGATCTTCGTGTAATAGGAAATCTAATGTTAAGAAAGAATGTAATGCCTCTGTGGTTCAGTTCAATAAATTCAATGAAAAGTTCAAACAAATCACGTCTCATATTAAATATTGTCATTGCTTTGATCTTATGTTCAAATTGAATAATCACTTCTCAAATCCAGATTGCTTACTCTCCACTAGAATTCAAACTCTAAAGTCAAAACCTCGAGAGAAACAATCTGATCTTTCTACAAAGGATAAAATGTATTTCAAGAATGCTAAGGCAAACTTGAAAAATTCTAACAATATTGGACCCATATGGTTATGGGTACCTAAGTCTCTGTGATTGTCTTGCAGAAGCAACATGTGCCAATTTGGTATCTTGACTCCGGATGCTCAAGGCACATGACTGGCGACAGAAGATTACTATCCACATACAAAGAAACACACGATGGTGGATCTGTAACTTTTGGAGACAACAAGAAGGGACACATCAAAGGCTATGGAGTCATACAGAAGGAAAATATCTCTGTATACAAAGTTGCATATGTGAATGGCCTCAAACACAACCTACTAAGTGTAAGTCAACTCTGTGATACAGGATTCGATGTGTTATTCAAAAGAACTTTCTGCTCTCTACAAAGTGAAAACACAGGAATGGAACTTCTGCGAGCTGAAAGAAGAGGTGATCTATATCTAATGAATTTTACTTCAAAATCCAAGGATAAAGTTTGCCTAGTAGCCTGCAAAAGTGAAGAAGCGTGGTTATGGCACAATAGGTTCTGTCACTTAAACTTTCACACCTTGGATAAACTAGTAAAACTCGATCTAGTTAAAGGTTTGCCAAACGTTAAATTCAATAAGGATCACTTGTGTTCGGCCTGTGAAATGGGAAAACACAGAAGGGCTTCCCACAAAGGCAAAACAGACGTGTCTTGCACTAGGCCTCTGTACATGCTTCATATGGACCTCTGTGGTCCCATTGCTATACAGAGCCTAGGTGGCAAGAAATACATACTTGTTCTAATTGATGAGTATTCACGTTTCACATGGGTTGAATTTATTTGAAAGAAATCAGATGTTCCAATTATACTGATAAATCTAATGAAAAGAATTCAAGTTCTTTATGACTGCAGAATACAGAAGTTAAGAAGTGACAATGGCACAGAATTTAAAAACTGTGTCATTGAAGCCTATCTTTCTACAGAAGGAATATCACAGAACTTCTCTGCCGCTCGAACTCCACAACAGAACGGTGTAGTCGAAAGAAAGAATCGAACACTTGTGGAGGCCGCAAGAACTATGCTATCTGCATGCAGATTATCAATGAACTTTTGGGCAGAAGCAATTTCTACTGCGTGTTATACACAAAATCGTTCAACCATTGTGAAAAGACAACTCAAAACGCCTTACGAATTACTTCACAAAAGGCGGCCAAACATCAAGTTTTTCCATGTATTCGGATGCAAATGCTTTGTTTTAAACGACAGAGATTCGAGAGGAAAATTTGAAGTAAAAGCTGATGAAGGCAAATTCATTGGATACTCTGCCACTTCCAAAGCCTACAGAACCTTCCTTACAAAGTCTCGCAAGATTGTAGAAAGCATTAATTCTTTTGATGATTCATTCCAAATGACTTCTGAACAAATCAGTTCAAAACTCGGAATTAAAGGGAAATCCTCTGACATCTCAAAAACAAAAGAAGATTTGGATCTTCTATTTTTAGAGATGTTCAACAATGACATTGATCCTTCTGTTGGAACCATCAGAATTTCTGAAGAACCATCCTATGTCGGACAAAATCCTACAGGTATGACTCTAACAGGTCCAAATAATGCTTCATCTTCTTCTATAAATACTACAGATGCAATTCCCGAAGAAGAACATGCAGAAGATGAAACATCAAGAAAAACGACCAAAGAAGTTGCTGAAAAACAAACTCCACAATCCACAGAAGAACCAATTACAGAGGAAATCGAGGACCAAGACTATACGTCCTCAGAGGAACAAACCCCACCACCACTCATACCAATATTACCACAAACGGTAGAATCAACTACCAAGACACGGAGATCGACAGAGGCTACACAAGAAGAAACACAAGAAGCCGCTGACGAAAGGTTCGAGGACATTGATGATCATCTTCCACGCACAACCCAGTGGACAAAAAGCCATCCTCCAAGCCAAATAATCGGAGAACCTTCTGACTCAGTAAAAACCAGGTCTGCCACTGCTAATTTTTGTTTTTTACTAACTTTATCAGTGTGGTAGAACCAAAGAAGATTTCTGAAGCCCTAGATGACCCAAATTGGGTAGACGCCATGCAAGAAGAACTTCTGCAGTTTGAGCGTAACAAAGTATGGACTTTAGTACCTATGCCTCGAGGGAAACAGGCCATTGGGACTAAATGGGTCTACAGAAACAAAAAGGATGAAGATGGAGTGGTCATCAGAAACAAAGCAAGATTAGTAGCAAAGGGATATAGACAAGAAGAAGGCATGGACTACGATGAGACTTTTGCCCCTGTCACACGACTCGAAGCAATAAGAATATTCTTAGCCTTCACAGCCCACGGAGGTTTTAAAGTCTATCAGATGGACGTAAAATCAACTTTTCTAAATGGTGAAATCCAAGAAGAGGTTTACGTAAATCAGCCACCAGGGTTTGAAAGCTCAAAGTTTCCAAGGCATGTATACTACCTTGAAAAGTCTCTATACGGACTGAAACAGGCTCCAAGAGTATGGTACAAACGACTTTCTACCTTCCTTCTAGTCAATGGCTACAACAAAGGTACAACAGATACTACCTTATTCTATAAACATAAAAAGGGTGAGATAATGCTTGTACAAATCTATGTGGATGACATAATTTTCGGGTCTACTAATTCAGAAGAGTGTAAAAGTTTTGAAAAACTCATGCAGAGTGAATTTGAAATGAGTATGATGGGAGAATTAACATTCTTCATTGGACTTCAAGTCAAACAAACTTCAGAGGGAATTTTTATAAATCAGGCCAAATATGTCTCTGACATTCTTTCCAAGTATAGCCTCTCGGATACCTCTGCAATGAAAACTCCAATGGCCACTGGAAATAAGTTATTCTTAGATCCAGATGGCATCTCTGTAGAATGCACTCTTTACAGAGGCATGATTGGATCTCTGTTATACTTAACTGCAAGCAGACCTGACATTATGCATGCCACATGTCTTTGTGCACGTTATCAAGCTAATCCTAAGAAATCACATTATGATGCGGTGAAGAGAATCTTTAGATACCTAAAGGGGACCAAAAATCTAGGTCTCTGGTATCCACAGAACTCTGGTTTTAGTCTTAAAGCTTATACATATTCAGACTATGGAGGATGCATGCTCGACAGAAAGAGTACCTCTGGGAGTTGCCAATTCCTAGGTGGTAAACTAGTCAGTTGGACCTCCAAGAAGCAGAATTGTGTCTCAACATCCACAGCAGAAGATGAATACGTTGCTGCTGCTAGCTGTTGTTCTCAGGTTCTATGGATGAAAACTCAACTAAAAGACTACGGCCACATCCTATTCAAAATACCCATCTTCTGTGATTCCAAAAGTGCCATTGCTATCTCTGCCAACCCTGTGCAACACTCGAAAACCAAGCATATCGATATAAGGTACCATTTCTTGAAACATCATGTTGAATACGGTACAATTGAAATGCATTTCGTGCCAACAGAATATCAACTCGCTGACTTATTCACCAAAGCACTAGACGAGAAAAGGTTCAATTTCTTGGTGGGTAAGTTAGGAATGATAAACATGGTGTGACAATCCTCTGTAAGTATAGATTTATCTTCTGTAAATATGTACAAATTTCCTTTATTTTTGCTTTAAGTTAATTTGTTTCTGTTTGTAAGTTCTCAATCTTAAATAGTTCTTAAAATCACAGAGCTTCTGTAAGTCAACTCAGAACCTCTGACGACCCCTACAGAACCTCTGGAAAACATGACCTATGCTCTATGCAAAACTTATCATTCTTTGATCCAAGCATAGGTCAAGGGGGAGCAAAAGGAAATTACTTGATCTACAGAGGTGATTAGATCAAGGGGGAGCAAAAGGAAATTACTTGATCTACAGAGGTGATTAGATTAAGGGGGAGCAAAAGGAAATTACTTGATCTACAGAGGTGATTAGATCAAGAGGGAGCAAAAGGGGACCCTGAAATGATCTAAAGAGATCAAACTGTCAAGGAAAAGCCAAAGAAGAATGTCGATGACTCCATATCGACAGAAGTCAAACATCACTACCGAGAAAAGAAGAACCAAAAGGTATGTCTCTCGCACAAAAGGTTTTTGGAAAACAATTTTCTAGGACAAGAATTGTCAAATATGTCCTAAATATACCGTGAATAACATTTCAAAAGTCAAAAGCTCAAAAAGTTTCACAAAATTCGAATTAGGAGAAATTTAAGGTCATAGAGCTTCTGATGAGCTCAACAGAGGTTCTGCAAGAAATATGCTCTGTGATCACAAATTAACCCTTTGTCGATCTTTTGGAATGTTATCTCGGAAACCGAAAACACAAACCATGACCTTCTCGAACAAACCGTTTGTTTTTAATAGTTTTCTCGGACACAAACTTTCAAATATGTCCGAAAAACATCTCTTAAACCATATCAAAAATTGGATGATCAAAAATTTTAATAAAATTTTTGTTATGAGATTTTTTCCTTCATAGAGCTTCTACTGGCCCTCACAGAACTTCTGCAAGTTCCAACAGAGCCACAAAACCTCTGCGAAGCAAATTTCTTGACAAAAATCCGATTTTATCCTCTCCAATGCCTTTACAAATGTTTTGGTTAAAGAAGAACCCCACAGAAGTCATGATAACAATGAGATATATAAGAGGGATAAACAACAAAGATTTTCAAATTCACAGAGTTTCTGTATGGTACAGAAGTTCTGAAGTAATAACGGTTACTTTTACTGAGAGTGAATTTCACATGGCTAAGAATAACCCCACGCGCCGAGCATTAATGGGCCGCGCACGTCGTCCTGTCATCTTCTGACATGGCCTACGTGTCCCATTTTCATTGGGCGTACATGGAACGTTTTCTGTGGAAAGTTGAACCCGCCGTTCTAATTCGAGTACGGATTCCAAATTTTAATCCATTGCCATATATTCTACTCTTTCGAATACTACCGTTTTACCCTCCTATAAAAACCAAGCTTACCGTCTCATAAACCTTTTACAAACTCTCATTCTTCTCCGGCGAAACCCTGCAAAAACCTGCAAGTTTCTTATTCTCAGTATCAAAATGGCTTCATCTTCTCAAGCTATCTCCCCTGCACACTCTCCGGTGACCTCACCAGAACATTCACCGGCTCATTCTGAACATTCAGAAAACCCCAACCCTGCCCAGAACATTGAACTAGAAGATTTCGGCGACTCAGCAGACTTTGCTCCGACAACACATCTGCAAAACTTCATAGCTAAGGATCACTTCGAAAAGGTACTACCAATCAAATCCAACAACTGCTATTTGGTCCCATCACCCACTGCTTTCGGCGAAGCCCACGCCATTCTTCTGAACATAATGGAAAATCACATCCTCTTCCCTCTACTCTCAAGAACCCCAAAGAAAATACCAGTCAGATATTTGAACCAGTTTTAGCAGAGCTGCCGATTTGATAAAGACGACTCTATTATCAAAGGGTACATTTCAAGACCTGACAAATCTGAACACCTTGAAATCAAGTTCAACAGAACAACGTTCTCACTTGAGTTCAACCTACCCACGAGGGGTCTTCTTGGTTTGAAGAAATACGCAGAGCAACCAACAGACGACGAGCTCTGTCGATTCGTAGAAATGCTTGGGTACAACACACAACTACGGAAGAGAAATGACTTCCGCAGAGGAAGATTACTACCTCTGTGGAACACCTTGTTCTCTATTCTTAACAGATGCCTGACAGGGAAGATAGGCAGCATTGACCAGACCTCGCATCAGATATTAACCATCATGTATGGGGTGTACTATGATCTTCCACTCGATTACTCGACGATAATGATGCAAGAGATCATCAACACCATCGACAGAAAGAACAACACCAAACGGTTCAAAGAGAACGATCCCAACTTTCTACCACCTCTGCAATTCCAATGAATATTGGGAGTATTATTCGAACCTCTGTTGCTGATACAGAAATGGCCAATGGAAGGGCCAATTCCCAAACAGTTTCCGATGAGCAAAAATGTCCCCACTGATCATGTAGATGGCTACACACACTACAGACCTTTGTCAAGTAAACTTCTCAAGTATGCCTAGAATAAAACCCTTAAGAAAGAGTATATACGCGATCATAGAACTCCTAAACCGAGTCCTATGACACCCCCGCGTTTAGGAGTCCCCCTAGGAACAATAACAGCAGAACCTCTTTCGACTCAAGAAGAAAAGGATCAAAAATTAGCAAAACACATGGCTATTCAACTTAGCTTCATAGCCAAACGTGCAGAACTTCTGGGAAAGAAATCTTCTTCAAAAACCTCTGAATCTACTCCAAAAGCAAAGAAGAGAAAAACTGCAGAAGGAACCTCCACAAGCGCTGCAGAAGATCAACCCTCACCTCCCCATGCCACAAAAATTGGCTCCTCTGCTCCTCCCTCTTCTCCAAAACAGAAGAAGAAAAGAAAATCGAAAACCACAGAGGAAGGGGCACCAAAACCCAAGAGGAGGAAAACCAAAAAGAAGCATGGTAAATCACTAGATAAATTGGTTACCATTGCAGAAGAAGAACCCGAAGTAGAAGAAACCGCAGAAGACAGAACTGCAGAAGAAGATGCAGAAGAAGGAATGGCAACAGAGGAATATCAATCACCCTATCAATCTCCAGATAGATTTGCTCACCAAGGAGATCTGAACGACTTCCTACAGAACCCTGACATTGCCAATACCTTAAATACAGCAGGGTGGACGGCACAACCTCTCGACCACCACTCCCCAGAAGAACAATATTTCTCCATCTCTGGCATTGACACACATCTGCAAGAAGATGACACAACACCGAAAGATCAACCAGCTAACACACCTGTTATTTTACAGAACCCTTTCATTCAGGGATTGGACATCCACAGAAGAAGTCCAAACCCAGCTTCAGAAGAAAAAGAACTAACATAAACTGAGTGGAACAGAGGTGAAGTAACAGAGGCTTCTGAGACAAGGATAGAGGTCTCAGAGGTAGATTCAGATGAAGAAGAAGCTGTCTGGATAAGAAAAGGTCTCTATCATCCATATGTCATGAGATTATACGGCTCTCATCAAATGTACGACTTCTTTCGCACAGAGCAAGGAACCTCAACAGAAGCAAGGGAAGAAGCACCAAGCCGTAGGATAGCTACAGAGGCTGAAATAATAGACGGTGATGTAGTGTTTGGGTGCTTAACAGAGGAAGAAACAAGAAAAGATGCCTGGATTAATAGAGGCACACAACAACAACCAACTCCCAGTGCAACCCACATATCTAACTCCGCAGGTCTAGCTGCAGAAGGAGTTATTGAAATAGAGCAGCACAGCTCGATCCAAACCCAACCCAACCAGCCAGAAGTCACTCTTTCGACTTCTGCGCCCACAGAAACCGGGGAATCCATTCCTGGAGAGTCTCCTCAAAGAGACTCACCTAAAGTTCGTGATCCATCGCCCCGGATCACAACAGAACACCCTACAGAGGAATTCGTTTCCTCTGCCACACACACACTAGGGCCAACACTTCTTTCAGAGAGAAGTAGTGAGCACAACGACGAAGACACTCTAGACAAGTCTCCGAGTCAACAGAAGGATAATCTAGTACCCACCTCTGAAGTGGATCTAGACAATGTCATTCACAGAACTTCTGTAGAGTTTGAAGCACTAGATGCTTCTGCTCAAGGATCAGATGGAAATCCTTCCACCCCCATCGTACAAACAAGGGTGAACGAAGGTGTCCCAGGAACAGGGACTCACTCTGGAGACGAATGTGTTCCTCCAGAGGTTACACAAGGAACACAAGTATCAAGGGATGAGTTCCAAACCCTTGTCACCTCTGTGAACCAAACAATGAAAGAGTTGCAAACCTCTCTCAAATCTTTTACAGAGACAACATCAACGGCTATCCTAAAACTAAACACCAAAATGGACAATCTGTCCACAGAGGTAAAATCTGCAATCTCAGCGATGAAGTCTTCTGTCGAAACTACTGCCAAAGCTACAGCCACCTCTGCCGCTCAAGAAATCGGAACAAATGCAACTTCTGCGTTCAAGGACTCTGTCAAAAACTTCCTTGAACAAATGAATACGCAATCCAACAGAACAGAGGGCATTACTCCTGCAGATCTACAGAATGCCCTAAAACAAGTACAAGCAGAGGCAATGCGCAACACGACAATGATGCAGCCAAAAGACTACATGACCAGAGCACAGCTAACAGAGCTAGGACAGAACATCATAAACCAGGTCACAAAATTCATTGTCTCCTTCACAACAGCAAATGCCAACTTTGTCAAGGATTTCAGAAAAAGTGTTGGAGGAATGCGTTTTAAAACAGAGGCAGAGCTTGCGACTCTACTTGGCCTCTGTGATGACGTCTGTGCAAAGTTGATAGCAGCAGGAGCAGAATTACCGAAGAAAACCAAAGCTTCTTGCAGAGCAGAGGGTAGTTCTGATAAGAGTCAGGATGATTCTGATGATGACCATCCTGGTCCATCAGATAATCCTGAGGGGGAGAATACAAGGGAGAAAGCTACGAACAGAGGAATACAAACTCCACCAATCGGAGCAGAACCAATCAGTCAAGTTCCTCCAGAACAAACCCAAGATCAACAACAAACTCAACAGCCCACAAAGACAACACCCATCTCTGTGGAATCAAGTCCTGAAGAAACAAATATTCCAGTAGCTGATCAGCAACCCACAGAGGCAACAAGCACCCCTGTGGTAATCATTTTGGAAGAAAGTCCTTCAACAAAATCAACAGAAAAACCCCCAACCATACCAAGAAGAAAGTCGATTGCCACCAAACCAATAAAAGCAACGACCTCTGCAACCTCTGCTTCTGACATTCTGAAAAAGATGCACAATACAATGACTGATCGAATGTCACAGAGAGAAGAAGAAAGGCACAGGTTCACACTAGCGTTCAAAATGGCAAGAAGATTCGACATACCTCAATCCACAGAAACCGAGCTTACAGAAGAAGTCACCAAAGAACCTCCTACAGAGGTTACAGAGCAAAGAAAGCCAACAGAACCAACGCCACAAAAGTCCTCCCAAAAACAAGTGTCAAAACCTACAGAGGCAACCCCCATCAAGCCAACTGAAGCACCAACCTCCAAACCTACAGAAGAAACAGGTTCTGCACCTCCAAAAGCCAAAGATAAGGGCAAAGCAATTCTGACAGAAGAGCCCAAGAAAAAGAAGTCATTGCCCAAGCCTACAGAAAAATTAATGAAAAGCGCGTTTGATACCTTTCAAACTCCAAAGCCTGAAGAAGTTGACTGGGCATATGGATTGAAGCCTCTGTCAGACATTCTTCTAACTGGTAGAGCTGCAGAAGTTGTTCAAAAAATGGAGAGTCTCAGAAGACAAGTACCACAACCTGGTCCAACACATGAAGAGATGGAAGAAGTGGTATACAAATATCTCTATAAACAATCCTTTCAGACCAATCATCCTACAGATCATGTGACAGATCCAAGGATCAGAGAAGAATTTGAGAACATCTTCACAAGAACAAAGCCAAGAACCAAAGCAGATGTCTTCTCAATCTCAAAGGTCAAAAAGGTAATCTTCTGCAAATTCTCCTTTACAAGAACCTATCCAAGGGTCAGGTACAATCTTTACAAAGTCAGAAGAGAAGACAATTCAGAAACCACCTTCGCTGATGCTGACCTAAGAAATATCAATCCTTATGATCTACCTGATCTTCTGCAATGGACAAAGGACAACTACAACACAGAGGCAAACACCAGAGCCTATCAAGTGTTGAGAAAAGCGACGAGGGAAAAGCTTCTACTCTACAGCATGATAGATTTCCAGCTGGGAAAGGATCTTGGTCTCAAACATCTGGATTTACGACCACCAGAGGATCGCTGCCCACCGGACGCCGTACCTAACTCAATCATCACAGAACCACGGTTTGGGTTAGTATTTCAAAACCCACAAGGCAAAGTTAAATTGTTTGTGTGCATGGACTGTCAGAAGTACGCAACTAGTACTCTGAACAAATTCAGAACAAGCCTTGTAAAATACAGAGGTACAGAGAAAATGGATAGAGATGCTGCAAATACTTTCATCAGAGAGATTGATGCCACAATCCGCCTAAGAGAACTCTGCATCAGTTTCTACAAAGAGATCAGAAGAGTCGTAAGAGACAACAGAAGCTACAACGATTTCAAAGATGCCAGAATCTGATTCTCAAACCTCAAATCTCTGCAAAACCAAGTCAAAGTTTATCTTTCATTGTACTCAAATGTAAAATGCCTCTGGCATATTTCTAAATGAAAGAACCTTCGAGGTATTGTTTAACCTCTGTCTTATCTAACTTAGCCTAACTTAACTCAAGTTCAATTTTTTTATTTTTCACTGCTTAGGGGGAGATTGTTAGCGTCAATCTTCCTAATCACAGAAGTATTTAGAAGTAGTGAAAAATAGGCTAAGTGAAGAAAGCCTCTTACAGAGGCTCTGCCGGACTTACCGAGGGCTCAAGATCAAGAATCTACAGAAGCTAAAGAGGCGCGCTACAGAAGCTCTGTCATACGCAAAGAAGACCAATATCTCGGAATCCGGTGAAGACTGCTCCACAGAGGACCAGACCACAGAACCTCTGTAACTCATTACAGAGCCTCTGTGGTCCTCACTTAAAGACTTGAAGATATTTATAATATCTTGCTATTGTTACAGGACCCGTTCATCAACTTGCATGGTAGCATGCCCTGTCCAACGTCGACGTGTCAAACTCTGATTGGACTTAGTAGGGCTTAGTACATAATAGACGTCTGCTGCATTAAATGCAATACAACACGTCTTACTGTTCATGCCGTTCTTGCAACTGTTCACGACATCCGTTCAACTATTCATCAGTACCGTCTGAATAGTAGCATATGCTTTATGGTCCCCTTTAGAGTAGTATATAAGGAAGACTCATGTTGAGTTCTTCCTTAATAATCATCAATCAATCTCATAAATCGACCATCATAAGAACACAAAAAAAGCTTATTCACCTTAAGAGTCATATCTATTTTGAAGCTTTTCTTACTCATTGTTCTTAAATCTGTTCTTAATATATATTCAGTAAACTTTGAAATATTATTTCCTATTCATTGTTTATTTATATTTTGGTCTAAATCTATCAAACTTATCTGTTAGTTCTTCAAATACGCTTCCGCATCAAACATTAACTTGAACTAATAGATCTGATAATCTTGTTTAAAGCAAAACGGGAACCAACAACTTTGTTAGTGAATGTAGGTCAAAGATAGTCTTTAAACCCTTAGCTTTCTCCAAGAAATCCTCTAACCCCAGGGCTAGAGATGACAAGAATCAAAAGTTGAAAGAAAAGTATGCAAAGCTGAAAAGCTTTAAGAAGAAAGGCAAAGGCCTGATGACTGACTTTGACTGGGCTACCTCTGATGAAGAAGAATCATCTGAATCAGAAGATGATGATGAGGCCAATCTCTGCCTCATGGCAAAAATTGAAGAAGAGGAAGAAAATTCTGACATTCCCTCAACTTCAACCTCTACCACTAAGGTATCAACTTCTTTCTTTACTAATATTTCAGATATTGATGCCATGAATGGCAAAGCCATAGTTGAAAATCAAAGCCTTGATCTCGCTGAACATCTTAAAAACTGTCACCTTCAAATAGAAAAGCTTTCTAAAATTGAAGAAGATTTAAAAGATCAGGTTCATATAAATCAGATAGTCAAAATCGAACGTGAAGAAGCTATCGCTGCATTAAAAGCTGAAAAGGCTACTGTTGAAGAATGGTGTAAATCCTCAACAACGATCACTGAGATAATCAAGTCTCAGATTCCCCTGAGTGACAAACGTGGTCTTGGTTACAAAGCTGACGCTGAAGAACCAACCACTGACCATTCCATGCTTAAGTTTGGAATGTTTGTGTCCTCTATCCCTGATACTTCCTCATCTCCGTGTTCCTCTTCAAAAACTCCCATCCCTGAGGAAAACCTACCTTTATCCCTAAAGGTAAAGGCAAAGAAAAAGTTTTCAACCAAAAACCTCAGAAGGGTACCTTTGTACCTAAGCTGAATGCTTCTAAAGCTTCAGTGACTTATCCCTCTACTTCTAAGAACAAGATCCCTGGATTTATTTAGCGTTCTACTCCTAGAATCAGAGTGGATATTATTGATAAGAAATCTGAAGAACAGATTGTTCCTCCCATTTCCAATGCCAAAGGTATACTTGGTGATGGTCCTGCTCATTTAAAATTAACGGCTAAGCATGCAAATGGTCCTAAAGCTACTTTTAGCTATAGGAAATGTTATCACTATGGACTTACCGATCATATTGCTAGTAAGTGCCCCACAGCCACCAAAGCTGAAAAGTTTGCTAAGGTGAAGATAACTGCCCCCAAGGCAAAGAAGACCAATCCTGGTGCAAATTAGTTTAAGGTGAAACCTACCACTGAGGTTAAGAAATTAACCAAAGTGAAGACTAGTTCTGAAGCTGAATCATCAAATGCTGCGAAGATTGTTGAACCTTCCACTTCCTCTACCACCACTGACAAGTGTGGGCCCATGGTAAAATGGGTGCCCAAGTCAAACTAATCTTCCTTTGTTTGCAGGTTAAGAAAGGTATCTGGTATCTTGATAGCGGATGCTCTAGACATATGGCTGGAAAGAAAACCTGCTCACTGAATACAAGGAAGAGAAGGGTCCCTCAGTGACTTTCGGTGGAAACAGAAAAGGCTATACCCGAGGGTTTGGTGTACTCTCTAATGGTTCAACAACCTTCAGAAGAATCGCATATGTTGAAGGACTGAAGCATAATCTTCTAAGCATCAGTTAGCTGTGTGACAAGGATAACAAAGTGATTTTCACTAAGGAATCCTGCTTTGTCACTGACAAAAAGGAGAAGATAGCTCTCAGCGGATATCGTATGGAAAACGTTTATGTAATAAACATGGACTCTACAACCACTGAGAATTCATGTATCTTCTCAAAAGCCTCATCTGATGTCAACTGGTTTTGGCATAAGAGACTCTCTCATCTAAACTTCAAGACACTGAATACTCTTTCCTCTAAAGAGTTGGTCACTGGTCTACCTCAACACTCATACGCTAAGGAGTCTCTATGTTCAGCGTGTAAGAAAGGGAAACAAACCAAAGCAAGCTTCAAATCTAAGCAAGTTTCCCCAGTGTCATCTCCTCTACAACTTGTAACAACCCGGTTCCCATTGCATACATCATATAACATAACATACATGCACATCATTGAATTACAACAAAAGTTACATAATAAACCAAGTATGGTCCTTTTGTTTCGTAACAAAAAAAAATACATAACATCTTCCTAATCATCATCGGTCCACGAAGGCAGTCTACACCTTATTCTTTCCTTTGCCGCTATCAATTCCTCAACCTGGAAAACATATTTATGAAAACAAAATGAGGGTTAGACCAAACGGGTCTAGTGAGTTAATCCCGATCCTTTCCAAAATCATTATAAAACCCTTTTTATTATATAAAACCTTTCGTCAATCAAAATAGTTTAAATACAACCTTTGCCAATACACACACATATACCATAAGTATATAAATGTCACATATATATACCACACGTATATTAATTACCACATCAAGACTCGTGCACCGTGTATCTCTCCTCAACCCATTCTCATCCCTATGGCCATATTAGTTGGTAGCAAGCCAACTAATCATCGTCACTGTACTAAAATACAGTCGACTCCGCTGCAATTACATACAGCTCCGCTGTAATTCCATACAGCTCCACTGCAATTCCATGCAGCTCCGCTGTAATTCCATACAGCTCCACCGACTAATAGTTCGGCTAACATATACTCGTGTTATGTAATATAAATTCAATATATATATCTCAATATATCATGTTGTCATTTATAAACCTTTCATCATTTTCCAACCATATATATATATATAAATATATATATTTCTTAACGTAAACATATAACCAACCATATATCATATTCACAATCCATAGTATCCATCTCATATATATATATATATATATATATATATATATATATATATATATATATATATATATATATATATATATATCATATATATATATATGTGTATCCCAGTTGAAAACGTTTTTAAAAGTAAAACTCACCTCGATTGCTTATCCAAAAACATTTGCAAGCTTCTTTCAAAATGATCCTATCTTTCACCTCGACTCCACAGAATCTGAAATAATTTAAGATACATACATCACTTTACTAGTCTAACATAAGGCCCACCAAGTTCCTGTTCCCCAATGTTTCACTTATACTTTTACTCTCTGACTTAATACCAAAACATAACAAAGTACCGGGACTACCTAGAGTACCGGGACTCTCCAGTACCGGGACTCTCCAGTACCGGGAGTGACAATACCGGGACTCCACCGGGAGTCTCAAGAACACAGTCGGTCTAAACTTTCCCAGATGCGATTGAAATCTATACAAAACACGAAACTGGAAATTCTAAACCGATAGGAATTTACTACTGATGATTACAAACACAAAACCTAAAGAATACATACCTTAATTTCGATTCCAACACACTCAATCGAAGCCTTAACCGTACTTCCTTCTTCTGCTTCTTTTCTCCTCAAGAACACGCGCACACACACACACTAATATTTTTAGTTATGAAATATCTGAAATCCTAAAGGGATGATATCAAATCCCCATTTACCAATTGAACATTCAACTATCAACTAATGTCCAACACCCCTTTAACTTATTATTTTACCCAAACTTACCCTAAACCTCGTTTTATAAAGTTAACTAGATTTAACGGAATTAGGATTTAACTAACGAACTTACCCGGGGTATTACATTATCTCCCCCTTAAAAGAATTCTGTCCCGGAATTCGGCTAGACGAAAAGGTATGAATACTTATCACTACTATTTCGAACTTAATCGAATACCATAGAAACTGACTGAATAGATACCCCACACTCACCTATATCTCTAACACAGATAGGCAACAAAAGCACGGAAATACCAATAACCATTTCGTACCGAAGTCAGATAACACCTTAGCACGTATAGAGTTTATTAGGAATGTACCTGTATCTTCATCCGGAATTTCCTCCTCTTCTTGTGTTGTCATTTGGAAGACTCGCCCCTTTGCTTTCGGTTCCTCAGACCCTTGTATCTCTCCCGTCCTAACATTCATTGGTCTCTCCGTCATACCACCCTGTTGTACCTTCCCTTGTGGACAGTCTGACTGAATATGATCAGGGGAATTGCAAATGAAACAGAATCGATTTGCGCGACAATTCTTAGCGATGTGTCCAGCCCATCCACACTTGTAACAACTTCTAGGATCAACATAACAATTTCCTTGATGTACGCGGTTGCATTTTGGACATAGTTTTTCATTTCGTCTAAAAGGTAGGCGACTACCAAACCTCGGAACCTCGTACTCCGTTGAGTCATACGTCATCTCTTCCGATTTTCTTTTCCCCGCGCTTTTATCACTAGCATCTCTCTTAATATCTCGTTCCACATTTTCCGCGGCATCTACTGCGGCTGAGAAGTTATCAGGTCCTGTTGCAGTCACTAACCTTCTGACTTCCGAATTTAACCCGAAGATAAACCTTTCCACCTTCATTTCTTCCGTGGCGACGTAGTATTCCGCGAAACGTGACTTTTCCAGAAAACGGGCAGAATAGTCCCTAACTGATAAATTTCCTTGCCGCAAATTCATAAACTCTCCTTCCAACTGTTTAACTGCTGCTTGGGGACAAAACTGTTTCCTAAATGCTATAACGAATTCTTCCCAAGAGAAAGTAGAGTATATATCAGATCCTCCAGAGTGAATATAAGCTTCCCACCAGTATAAAGCATCCCCTTTTAACATCGATGCTCCATATAATACTCTATCTTCTTCGGCGCACTTACTTGTCTTGAAGATAGCTTCTATCTCCTTTAGCCATCTCATCGCGTTCACGGGATCCCTGTCTCCTGAGTAGGTCGGAGGTCTACAGCTTAAGAACAACTTGTAGTCGCACCTCCTTGTTACCATTATAACAGTTGGTGTAATTGGCATTGCACCTCCTGGTTCAGGATCTGGTGTTTCAGCTTCATTGTGACGATTTTGATCAAACATTTCCTGTATACTAGCTTGCAGTCTTCCCATTTCTTCCATCAGATCATCCCTTGTAACGAACTCTGTACCTGGTGGCTTAACTCTGCCTCCGGTTCGACCTCCAGTTCTACCTCCAGCTCTACCCCCGGTTCTGTCTCCAGTTCTGCCTCCCCTTTCCCCCATTCCTATTGGTGGATTCGTATTATTCGGATTTCCTCTCCCTCCTCGGTTCGTTCGTCTAGTACCACTTGCCATTCTGTTGATTCAAACAAAATTAATATACACATAAGCACGTACCCCATATAACAAGGTATTCTGGTTCAAACATGCACCTGTAAGATCACAATTACACTGGCCAGGTGTAATCTGAAATTACCTTACATGATGTTCCTTCTACCTTTTATACTTAATATCCCAAGGTTCTAAAAATACTAGGGACATCCTACTTCACATGCAGTTTAAGTCTAGGTATGAATCCAAATACCTAAATCCCTTAAACTAGGGCTCTGATACCATTTGTAACAACCCGGTTCCCATTGCATACATCATATAACATAACATACATGCACATCATTGAATTACAACAAAAGTTACATAATAAACCAAGTATGGTCCTTTTGTTTCGTAACTACAAAATACATAACATCTTCCTAATCATCATCGGTCCACGAAGGCAGTCTACACCTTATTCTTTCCTTTGCCGCTATCAATTCCTCGACCTGGAAAACATATTTTTGAAAACAAAATGAGGGTTAGACCAAACGGGTCTAGTGAGTTAATCCCGGTCCTTTCCAAAATCATTATAAAACCCTTTTTATTATATAAAACCTTTCGTCAATCAAAATAGTTTAAATACAACCTTTGCCAATACACACACATATACCATAAGTATATAAACGTCACATATATATACCACACGTATATTAATTACCACATCAAGACTCGTGCACCGTGTATCTCTCCTCAACTCATTCTCATCCCCGTGGCCATATTAGTTAGTAGCAAGCCAACTAATCATCGTCACTGTACTAAAATACAGTCGACTCCGCTGCAATTACATACAGCTCCACTGTAATTCCATACAGCTCCACTGCAATTCCATGCAGCTCCGCTGTAATTCCATACAGATTCGCCGACTAATAGTTCGGCTAGCATATACTCGTGTTATGTAATATAAATACAATATATATCTCAATATATCATGTTGTCATTTATAAACCTTTCATCATTTTCCGACCATATATATATAAATATATATATTTCTTAACGTAAACATATAACCAACCATATATCATATTCACAATCCATAGTATCCATCTCATATATATATATCACATATATATGTATCCCAGTTGAAAACGTTTTTAAAAGTAAAACTCACCTCGATTGCTTATCGAAAAACACTTGCAAGCTTCTTTCAAAATGATCCTATCTTTCACCTCGACTCCACAGAATCTGAAATAATTTAAGATACATGTTAGGACTAAAAGTCCTATAAAATAGAAAGTGATATAAAGAAATAATTAATGTTATTTATTGGTTTGTAAAGCCTCTCAAGATAATAGGCTTTATGGCTAATGGGCTTGGGCCTGTCTGTAACGACCCGATTTCCCAAACATACCACAAATAACATATATTGCATAACATCGTTACATTAATAAAAGAAAATTTCATAATAATTCACATACGGTCCCATAGTCTCGAAACTACAAAATACATAAAAGCTTCCTAATCAACATCAGTCATCAAAAAAACGTCCTACTCTTTATCCCTTCCTTTGCCGCTATAATTTCCTCGACCTGGAATACATATTTTTAAAAACAAAAAGAGGGTTAGACCAAACGGTCTAGTGAGATAATCCCTGTCATTTCAAAATCGTTATAAAACCAATTCATATAAAATCCTTTATATAAATACACATATATCACAAAGACTTAAATACCAAATAAGACTCGTGCATCGTGTACCACTCATCCTTCACATCATTCCCATGGCCATATTAGTTGGTTGCGAGCCAACTCTCCGCTGTACAACAATTACAACAACGTTGTACAACAATTACAGCACCGCTGTACAACAATTACAGCACCGCTGTACAACAATTACAGCACCGCTGTACAACAATTACAGCAAACATCCGCCGGCATAGTTCGGCAAGTGCTCTTGTGTAGTGTAATGCACATATAAATAAAATATATATATATATGTACCAATATATCATATTGTCATTTATAAAACCTTTCATCACATTCCAACCATATATATATATCACATTTTCTTTTATAAAAACGTTACCACATTCCAACCACATATACGTCTCAATATAAACACATAATCACATCATGTATCATAATCTCAATCCGTACATGTCCATCTTATATATATATATATCACATATATATGTATGCCAGTTGAAAAACGTTTTAAAGTAAAACTCACCTTAATTGTTTATCAAAACTCCTTCCAAGCTTCTTTCAAGTAATCCAATCCGTCACCCAAATTTTACATAATCTTTGATTTCTTGAGTTGATTCCTAAAAACCCAGCTGAATAAACTTGCTTCCTTCTCCTTCTTTCTCCTTTTCGTTTCTCTCTTTCTCTTTTCTCTCTTTTGTAAATCTCACACACACACATACAACTTTATGAAAATATCTAACTATCTTGTCCTCTCTTTCTCTCTTTCTCTTATCGTGACTCACATACACACACATACTAGATATCATAAATGATTTATGGAGTGACACCTCACTCTCCTAATATAAAAGGTGGCGGTTCATGGTGAATTAACAAATCACACTTACCAATCAAACCTTAAACTTTTACTAAATGGCAAATCATACCCTTAAGCTTCTAAATAAAAATTAAAGCTTACCCCTTAACTTATAATTCCATAAAACAAATTCCAAACTAATTTTAGAACCAAAATAAATAAAATAAATAAACCAACAAAATACCTGGTTATTACAACATCTCCCCCTTAAAATAATTCCGTCCCGGAATTCATTCAAGTAACAAACGAGGATAATCAATTACCATAAATCGTTTTCAAACTCATACAACACATTATTATCTTCCAGAACCCCAAATGACCTTTAAAAAAAACCTTTTAGAAGTTCATTTGGTTTTACTTGGACCCACCTTCCCAAATCAAAATACCAATAATAATGATCTCCCACGCTTTCACTGCGCAAAATTTCAACCTCGATTAATAACTAGAAAACAAAATTACTCTATTTTGCGTCTCCAATTAACCCAATACCCCAAATTAGAAGTTCAAAATCCGTATAAACCTGATACCATTAATAAGTGCAATGATCTCTAAAATTCATGAGTTTTCAATAAGATTTACACCATAACAACATAATAAACTCCTGACTAACCATAATAATCACCCAACTTGATATCTTTAACGCAAACTCACGTTATTCTCAATAACGATATTACCAAAGAATCCTTTTACAAACAAATACATTATTCTCAATATTACCAAAACATCAAGAATTTTAATTCCACACAAAAATTACGCCCCTTTAAAACAACGATAATCACCAACTTATTAATACTAACCACTTTATTTGAACTTTACACACATCGTCCGCAATTTACTCAATTAATCCATCCCACAAAGTCGATCCAAATCTTAAAATAACCATAATCGTAATTTTCTGCCGAATCACCCAATAATCAAATCCCACGAAGGTTCAAAATAACTTGAAAGTTCACTTATATCACAAAAAGAAATAACTTATACTCACATGAAACTAATCCAATTAACACAACATTTTATGCTTACTCGGAACATTTACCACGCTAATACTACTTTTAACTCCACCGGCCTTTCACGACAAACGTCGTGTTCTACACTTTTACAATACTAACTCGAAAACATAATCATTTTCAATATAAAACTTGCTTAGCAATTACAACCTATTTCTTATACTCTTCCATGGAATAAAATATACCCAACAAAAATCATTTTATATCACGGATAAGTTTCTTAATTTTATCAAACCTGTATACTTCATCCTACCATTTCCATTTCTCATGCTAGCATAGCATAACCACGATAATCACACATCAATACTTAATTGCACTTGACACCAAATCATTCATCAAAATCATATTTACACATGCAAGACCAAGTCTAATCAAACGGTTCCACTAAAAGTTACAAAAAAATATCACTAAATGCTTCAAGATACAACACATTTCTCGATCTCCAAACATAGTTAACCAAATCACTTACATTCTTTTACACTAAAGGAATATATCGAATCTCTAAACAAAATTAATCTATCCACTTTTATTTCTATACTCACAAGAATACTTGTAACAATTCGATTCAAAATAGTTAAAACAAATAATAAACACTATGAATTAACATACTTTACCCGATGTCCAATCGAAATAAAATAATATTATCCAAACATAAACATATTATTGTCTTTAAATCCCGATACTTTAATCGATTTCACTTTTCAATCTTGACTTCCCATCAAGAACTTTCCAAATAGAACTCCTATCATAACATAGTTTGCAATAACAATCTAATGTCATCACTTAACGTAACTGTAAAACTCGATGAGAAGTCGAAGACTTACACATCTACCTTAACTTACAACGCCAATTTCTTAATTGTACAAATACCACACCAAAATACCACACCCTAATAATGATACCATAAAATCCTTATGACAACTTTCAGACGCGCTCAACAAATTACGTCTTCTTCACATCAATCAATATATCATCATCAAATTAAAATAAAGTTTAATAGCGACTTAATTTCTCGAATATAAACAAAACACAATCTCAAATATTTTAATTATCTCAATAACTTCACCACCATAACTCATACCGACTTCCATCCAATAATATCAACACCAATTCATTTCTTAATAAAATAACAAACTCGTTATCACATCAATTTCTTACATCTCTGACTTAGCATAAAAATAACACAAATCTTTAAACATTTGATTCACTTAAACCGCTCTGCAAATGAAATTCATCAACACCGGTCTCACATTACCTAACTGATATAATTACCAATTCATCCCATGATAATTCTGCTACAAAACTAAGCCGAAAAGAATTCATTACAACTCCGTCAAAATTATTAAAAATTTCTTGTCACTAATCATAATACCAATCATATAAATCATTAACGACTTAACATGCAAAGTCAAGCATAAAGTCTAAAACAACTCTTTAACTTAAACAACGCCATAAAGAAAGTTCATCCACGTTAACCTCATCTTACTTAACCGTAAAAAAAAATCGCCAACTAATCTCATAATAAATCTACTACAAACTACACCACAAAGTTCATCACACGACCATCAAATATTTATTAAACATCGCTTTCTTCCCGTTAATCATAACACTAATAATATAAATCCATTTTACAACTTAAATCCTCCAATCCAGGAGAAGTATTAGCTAAACACCCAACTCCTTTGAACCACTTTATTATACCCAGAAAAACTCTCAAGCATCAATTTCTTACAACATGATTGACATAATATAAATATTCTCTCTCAGCTTAAGTCTAGGTTATCAGCAACCTAGTTCTCTCTTAAGGTTCTATCTCTTTACCAAATGAACTCATAAGACTTATTAGCGGGCTAAGAACTCCATATAATTTTATCTAACTCGTATCCTCAAATGTTTCCCCCGAACCCGAACTTAAATTGAGTCCACAGTATTTTCGGTCCTCATTCATACTCTATCCAAGAGTCAACAAAACACAAAGTTAAAGGTTAACATTAAAGTTAAATAAACAAAACCACCAAAACTGGGCTGCACAGAACAGCACAGTTACACCTCTACTCTTGGCTTAATTACCATACTTAGAAGCCAAACTAGTTGATCATGTCTAAAACAAAAACGTACTTACATCTCTTAAGCTTCATATCGTTTTGGACTCACCTCGATTGGAGCAACGACCAATTATATATGAACTTTATACAAACAGTGTGCAGATCCCGTTTTTCACAGGACCAGCTGCTGTAATTCACTGTTTGGAGCTGCTTAAAGTCATAATTTGGTCTCGGTGAAAACTACAAAGTTACACAGGACTGAAAGATCTTGTTAACTGCAAACTTTGAGCTTATTTAGACTAACGGTTGATTTTATACGAAGTTTTTTAATATCTGGACAGAAAACTTAAAATCAACAGAATTGATAATTTCTTTAAGACATTTCATCAATCACCTTGTGAACATCAATTCATGGAGCTCAAACCCATTTCAATGGTTTCATTCCTTTTTCCATTTTTGATACCAAACTTCTAGTTTATGAATTCTAATACAAGAACATAATTAATAAATGATTTCACCATGAAATACTTCAAGACTTTATCTAATCATAATCAACCAACTAAAACTCATATATCTATAACACTACTATTAAATACTTTTCTAATGCAGATAAACGGCAATTAAGGAGTCACACTTAATCAATTGCATCTGAGTCAATTAACACTTTAGCACATATAGAGTTTATAGGAATATACATGTCTTCGTCTCTATCCATACGTCACGACCGACTTGCCACTCTATTGATTCAAACAGGGTTAATATACACATAAGCACATACCCCATAAAACAAGGTATTCCGGTTCAAACATGTACTTGTAAGTTCACGATTACACTGGCCAAATGTAATTTGAAATTACCTTACATGATGTTCCTTCTACCTTTTTATACTTAACATCCCAAGGTTCTAAAATAATGGTGACATCCTACTTCACATGCAGTTTAAGTCTAGGTATAAATCCAAATACCTAAATCCCTTAAACTAGGGCTCTGATACCATCTGTAACGACCCGATTTCCCAAACATACCACAAATAACATATATTGCATAACATCATTACATTAATAAAAGAAAATTTCATAATAATTCACATACGGTCCCATAGTCTCGAAACTACAAAATACATAAAAGCTTCCTAATCAACATCGGTCATCAAAAAAACGTCCTACTCTTTATCCCTTCCTTTGCCGCTATAATTGTAACATCCCTTATCCCATATACATGACGTATTACACAATATAACACAATTAAATATAAGAAACAAACTTCACTTTACATGTACTGTCCGGTAGTCTTTTACAAATAGAAAGAAAACATTTGAAATACAATCCTTGTGCTATTTGCATCCACAACACTTAACATTCCATTACAACTACTAAATAAGTCAAAAGCTTCGTCTTAGTCTTCCTTACTAGCCATCCATCTCATACTCTACTTACTTGCCCTTACTTGATCCGCCATCTGGAATACATATTTTTAAAACAAAATGAGGGTTAGACCTGTTGGTCTAAGTGAGAAACCCCTGTTAGTTTAAAAACCATTTATATAAACTTCATTCATATAAATCACGCCACATAATTACATATATCCAATTAAGCTCACACCTCGTGCACCTTTCCTTCTCATTTCCTCCTGGCCATATTAGTGGTAGCAAGCCAACTAATAATATACAACGCTGTACAACATCTACAGCCAAACAACGCTATACAAGTTCTATAGCCAATCACACCGGTCTTAAACCCGGCCAACGTATTATAACACGTTTATAATACACATGTAAATACAATATCTCACTATATTGTAATTCGCATATACCATACATATACACATAATCACTAATTATCACATTCTCAAACCATACGTATGTATTCCAGTTGAAATTACTTTTAAAGTAAAACTCACCTCGTTGCTTTATCCAAAACCTCCGGATCCTTTATCTGTCAATTCGATCTTTCTCCCAAAGTTCACAAAATCTGTAATCAATTAATTACGGAACATTTAACAGTCGAGAATACTAAATGAATCTAAATAGTCTAAAAATCCCATTTTGCTATCTCGGCCAACACTCTCTCGCAACTCTCTCTCTTCCTCGCAACACACTCTCTCCTCGCAATCATGGCTTGCGAGCCCTAACTCCCTCGCAGCTAAAGGCTTGCGAGCCCTAACTCCCTCGCAGCTAAAGGCTGCGAGCCCTAACTCCCTCGCAGCTAAAGGCTGCGAGCCCTAACTCCCTCGCAGCTAAAGGCTGCGAGCCCTAACTCCCTCGCAGCTAAAGGCTGCGAGCCAAAAATCCCATCGCAACCAAGGCTTGCGATTCTTATGAACATTCATTAACCTCTCAATTCACTGAGTCCATCTTTTACCCAGATTTACAGATATGTTTCATACTACCATAGAACACTATCCCAAACCCAAAATACACATATCTTATCAAAACACCAAAACCCACCTACATACCTATTTATCAACTTATAAATATAAAAGGGATAGGTTATAAATGATTGTTACCTTTACTTCCTTGAACTGATCCTTAATAATCCAGCTGAAACTCCACAGCTTCCTTCTTCTTCTTCTTCTTAAATTTCCTCTCAACCCTCTCTTCTCTCTTTTCTCTCCTTTCTCTCTGTCGTGACCCAATAACACACACACACACTTTGTTTTCCTTTTTGCCAAGTCTCTAAAATGAGACACCTCATCTCAATAAAAATAAAAAGAGGCGGTGGATGAAGATAAATATCTTCATAGTTACCAAACAAACCCCATACTTTCATCAAATGGCAAAACACACCCTTAAACTTCCAAATTAACCAAACTTTTACCCTAAATATATTATTATAAACTTATTCAATTTAACAATAAGAGGGTTTTAAATAACGACTTTACTCGGGGTATTACATCATCTCCCCCTTAAAAGAATTCCGTCCCGGAATTCATACAAGCAACGAACTAGGGTAACTACCACCGAATTGATATCAAAATCTATGAACACATCAAAGTGTTTACGGAACCCTCAAAGGACTTTTACTAGACCACCCGCTTTACTGTTTCTAGTTTACCATTTGCTCTTGCTTCAATACTTCAACCTAAAACATCAAGAGTTTTAATTTCTCACAAGAAATCCGCCCCCTTAAAATAACGATAAACACTCAATACTCAAATCTCACGAAAGTCCAAATTAACTCGAAATTCACTTATACTCATAACATTACCACGCTAATTACTACTTTTAACTTCCCCGGCCTTTTACTACAAACATCTTGTCCTATACTTTCACAATACTAACTCAAAAACATAATCCTATGCTTCCAATATAAAACTCGCTTAGCAATTATAACTTATTTCTCATACTCTTCCAATATACTCATAACATAATCACAATCACTTTATATCACGGAAATTTCTTAATTTTTATCAAACCCGAAAACTTCATCCTACTATTTCCATTTCTTAAACTAGCATAGCATAACCGTAATGATCTCACATCAATGCTTAATTGCACTGGACACCAAATCATTTATCAAAATAAAATAAGGTCTACAAAGCAACTTAATTTCTCGAATATCAACAAAGCACAACCTTAATCACTTCAATTATCTTAATAACCTCATCATCAAAACTCATACCGTCTTTTATCCAAATATCAATACCAATTCATTTCTTAATAAATAACAAACTCGCTATCATATCAAGTCCTTACATTTCCAATTTAGCACTAAAATACTTTCACAGCTCTTTAGACATTGGTTTCACTTTAACCACTCCGCAATTGAAATTTATCAATACCGGTCTCACCTTACCCCACTAACACAAATACCCAAAACATCATATAATTTTACTATAAAATTAAGCCGAAAGAATTCATCACAACTCCGTTAAAATTTCATGTCACTAATAATATAACTTATTAACGGCTCAATCATGCAAAGTCCAGCACTAAGTAAAAAAAAAACATCTCTTTAACTTAAACAACTCCATAAGAAAGTTTTATCAACATTAATCTTGCCTTGCTTAACCGCAACAATTTCCAACCAAAGATATAATAAATCTACTACGAACCACACCACTAAGTTCATCACATGACCATAAAATCTTTACAACTTGATTTCTCTGATCCAATCCGGTGTTTTCTAACGGTACAACCTTACTCGCTTCGGCTAAGCCCTTCCGCAGAATCGACACAGGAAAGGCCGAATGAACTCTCACTATGCGAAACCCTTCGATACCAAGGCACATACCAAAAATTTAATACCCTCCTAACTACAACAACTCTTACACCAAGAAGAAAACCCGCAAAATACGAACAAGGTATAATATTCTAGATCGATCATACCAATATCATTCACACCTCTAGACTCCAGGTTCACCTCAACCTACTATCCCTGCTATGACGGAATCCCCACTAGTCACGACGAGTCGCCTCGCGAATGCACAAACGCATACAGTGTGAAATCAGATAGACATTCGAAATAAGGATTCTATCCCACAACGGTTAGACTCAAACAAGAGCTGCGCCATAGAACTAAATCAAACATTCTAAGGCTATTTAGTTTCCACAGTACCACTTGTAAAGCA
This sequence comes from Saussurea involucrata, assembly GCA_033807775.1. Taxonomy (NCBI): domain Eukaryota; kingdom Viridiplantae; phylum Streptophyta; class Magnoliopsida; order Asterales; family Asteraceae; genus Saussurea; species Saussurea involucrata. The sequence goes on from CM066314.1 coordinate 85,664,596, forward strand.
TTCACTTAACAACCTATCAGGACTAGCATAAATTCCTACTAGCAAGTAATAGTCATACTGCAAGTGATAAGCACCAGACAATCTAGCCTACATAGTCTTATGTTCTAGAAAGCAATTAATTTCACCAAGTACTCTACTCTTTTCCTTGACATCGGCTGACTGTAGACACCACGCCTTCGATCACAGTTTCTAAAATGTCCCAACAATCCAACACTCCAAAAATAACGACACTCTTCTCCCCAAAAGATTACAAAATCAACTTGGAGTATCACCTTAATCCGCAGTCGAACTTTTCTCCATAGGTTATCACCAACCCTACAGTCACATCCCTATTCCACAAATACATCTAAAACAGACAACACTTTATTGCATTAATTATACCGATTATGAACATTAGACTACAATTGATTTCCATACTCACCACCACATCACTCTCGTATTAATACCACGTTCTAACCAACGATCCTTCACCCCGATTAATTCATTCGACTATTTTCTTCTACTCTCTTTTCAACATAAAATACAATTTCCCAAGGATAGCTCATTAGGAGGTGCTCACTCTAAACCGATCCTACGAGCTAGCTTTCTTTCATCTCCATACCGATCGTACACGCTCAATTTCAACCATCGCTATATTTTCCCAACAATTTCACCATAGTTCAAATCGAAAAAAAATTTAACCGAGTTAATTTGAAATCTCACTCATTGTTCGAAACACCCACACACTTCCTCAATTTTCAAAAATCAATAACATATTCTTTCAAAATGATAACAAACGATTTGAAACCACACTGTACACCCATCCCCAAAATATAACAACCATAAAAACACCTTTGTTAATAAAATCCGCACCTCTTTATTTCACCTCGTGCCCCAATTAGCACAAATATACGTCATTGTGTCTCTTTTCACGTACAACATTTCCCCGTGCCTCTTTCAGCACAAAGTTATATATATATATATATATATATATATATATATATATATATATATAAATAAAATTTTTGTATATCACGAATCATCTATCACATTTGAAATTTTATCCATAACATAAACTTTAACATTTGGAGACATAACTGTAGTGTTTGAAAACTGATTTATACACAATGCCACATTCTATACTTCCACAAAATCTTTTCAAAATTCTAACATGCACATTCAATTTGAAAATTTCTAACAATTGCAAGCGTTAGATAAAACATCCCAAATTAAACTACTAACCACTTTCGTCCCTAAAATATAAATTTAATTTACCACTTTGAACAATCTTCCAAATTCAAACACATATGACAACGGTTATCACTTTTGATTACTAAAAGCTTTTCCTTACTAATCATTCCCAAAACACTATTTACTTTCTAGTTTCAATTATCCTTGATTTCTCACTTAAATTTATCATGCTATATCCTAATGAATAACCATGCTAATTTCGATATCATCCGAAATATTTGTTACACTCTTATTAAATTAGAACCAATCTCTTTTAACACCAAATGCTTCCAAACCTACACTCTTACTAAGTCTTATCAAAAGTAACTCATATATCCTTAATATAAAATTTGTTAACAAACGAAAACTTTAAGTCAATCACCTGACAATCTCTTCTTTCATCATAACCACTTACTCCAATAAATCAACTTTATTTTCTCATACCGAAATATCAAGGATCACTTATCATTTCTTAATCAAAGGTTTTAACAAGATCAGACTCCTACACCACAATATATTTACTATACTAAGTCTAAACAAACGGTCCCGCTACCATCCATCATTAATATAATCAACTATTTAAACACCCTAGATCATCACGAGCAATACTTAATAATATACAATTCACTTAAGTTTGTTCCGCAAAGGAAATTCATCATCATTCACTTCACTTTACATAATCGACAAATCATTACTTAATTGACAGGTTTAACAAAATCAAGTTCCAACGCCATCCTATACTTGCTACTACCTCAAATTCCAACAAGATTTTCAAAATAACTTAATAGGCACTCCACTCCTATCTATAATACAAAAACATTTATCAAATTCCTTTCCTAATGCAATTAAGTCAACAAAAGATTGAAAACACAATTAATCGGTTCGCACCGAAGTCAAATAGCACTTTAGCACGTGTAGAGTTTATATAAATATACCTGTCTTCATCTCTATCCATACGTCGAGTCCGGCTTGCCACTCTGTTGATCCGACAAGGTTAATATACACGTAAGCACATACCCAATATAACAAGATATTCCGGTTCAACATGTACTTGTAAGTTCCCGCTTACACTGGCCAGGTGTAATTTGAACATACCTTACATGATGTTCCTTCTACCTTTTTATACTTAACATCCCAAGGTTCTAAAATAATAAGGACATCCTACTTCACATGCAGTTTAAGTCTAGGTACGGGTACAAATACCTAAATCCCTTAAACTAGGGCTCTGATACCATTTGTAACATCCCTTATCCCATATACATGACGTATTACACAATATAACACAATTAAATATAAGAAACAAACTTCACTTTACATGTACGGTCCGGTAGTCTTTTACAAATAGAAAGAAAACATTTGAAATACAATCCTTGTGCTATTTGCATCCACAACACTTAACATTCCATTACAACTACTAAATAAGTCAAAAGCTTCGTCTTAGTCTTCCTTACTAGCCATCCATCTCATACTCTACTTACTTGCCCTTACTTGATCCGCCATCTAGAATACATATTTTTAAAACAAAATGAGGGTTAGACCTGTTGGTCTAAGTGAGAAACCCCTGTTAGTTTAAAAACCATTTATATAAACTTCATTCATATAAATCACGCCACATAATTACATATATCCAATTAAGCTCACACCTCGTGCACCTTTCCTTCTCATTTCCTCCTGGCCATATTAGTGGTAGCAAGCCAACTAATAATATACAACGCTGTACAACATCTACAGCCAAACAACGCTATACAAGTTCTATAGCCAATCACACCGGTCTTAAACCCGGCCAACGTATTATAACACGTTTATAATACACATGTAAATACAATATCTCACTATATTGTAATTCGCATATACCATACATATACACATAATCACTAATTATCACATTCTCAAACCATACGTATGTATTCCAGTTGAAATTACTTTTAAAGTAAAACTCACCTCGTTGCTTTATCCAAAACCTCCGGATCCTTTATCTGTCAATTCGATCTTTCTCCCAAAGTTCACAAAATCTGTAATCAATTAATTACGGAACATTTAACAGTCGAGAATACTAAATGAATCTAAATAGTCTAAAAATCCCATTTTGCTATCTTGGCCAACACTCTCTCGCAACTCTCTCTCTTCCTCGCAACACACTCTCTCCTCGCAATCATGGCTTGCGAGCCCTAACTCCCTCGCAGCTAAAGGCTTGCGAGCCCTAACTCCCTCGTAGCTAAAGGCTGCGAGCCCTAACTCCCTCGAAGCTAAAGGCTGCGAGCCCTAACTCCCTCGCAGCTAAAGGCTGCGAGCCAAAAATCCCATCGCAACCAAGGCTTGCGATTCTTAGGAACATTCATTAACCTCTCAATTCACTGAGTTCATCTTTTACCCAGATTTACAGATATGTTTCATACTACCATAGAACACTATCCCAAACCCAAAATACACATATCTTATCAAAACACCAAAACCCACCTACATACCTATTTATCAACTTATAAATATAAAAGGGATAGGTTATAAATGATTGTTACCTTTACTTCCTTGAACTGATCCTTAATAATCCAGCTGAAACTCCACAGCTTCCTTCTTCTTCTTCTTCTTCTTCTTAAATTTCCTCTCAACCCTCTCTTCTCTCTTTTCTCTCCTTTCTCTCTGTCGTGACCCAATAACACACACACACACACTTTGTTTTCCTTTTTGCCAAGTCTCTAAAATGAGACACCTCATCTCAATAAAAATAAAAAGAGGCGGTGGATGAAGATAAATATCTTCATAGTTACCAAACAAACCCCATACTTTCATCAAATGGCAAAACACACCCTTAAACTTCCAAATTAACCAAACTTTTACCCTAAATATATTATTATAAACTTATTCAATTTAACGATAAGAGGGTTTTAAATAACGACTTTACCCGGGGTATTACAATAATTTCCTCGACCTGGAATACATATTTTTAAAAACAAAATGAGGGTTAGACCAAACGGTCTAGTGAGATAATCCTGTCATTTCAAAATCGTTATAAAACCAATTCATATAAAATCCTTTATATAAATACACATATATCACAAAGACTTAAATACCAAATAAGACTCGTGCATCGTGTACCACTCATCCTTCACATCATTCCCATGGCCATATTAGTTGGTTGCGAGCCAACTCTCCGCTGTACAACAATTACAGCACCGCTGTACAACAATTACAGCACCGCTGTACAACAATTACAGCAAACATCCGCCGGCATAGTTCGGCAAGTGCTCTTGTGTAGTGTAATGCACATATAAATAAAATATATATATATGTACCAATATATCATATTGTCATTTATAAAACCTTTCATCACATTCCAACCATATATATATATATATCACATTTTCTTTTATAAAAACGTTACCACATTCCAACCACATATACGTCTCAATATAAACACATAATCACATCATGTATCATAATCTCAATCCGTACATGTCCATCTTATATATATATATATATCACATATATATGTATCCCAGTTGAAAAACGTTTTAAAGTAAAACGCACCTTAATTGTTTATCAAAACTCCTTCCAAGCTTATTTCAAGTAATCCAATCCGTCACCCAAATTTTACATAATCTTTGATTTCTTGAGTTGATTCCTAAAAACCCAGCTGAATAAACTTGCTTCCTTCTCCTTCTTTCTCCTGTTCGTTTCTCTCTTTCTCTTTTCTCTCTTTTGTAAATCTCACACACACACATACAACTTTATGAAAATATCTAACTATCTTGTCCTCTTTTTCTCTCTTTCTCTTATCGTGACTCACATACACACACATACTAGATATCATAAATGATTTATGGAGTGACACCTCACTCTACTAATATAAAAGGTGGCGGTTCATGGTGAATTAACAAATCACACTTACCAATCAAACCTTAAACTTTTACTAAATGGCAAATCATACCCTTAAGCTTCTAAATAAAAATTAAAGCTTACCCCTTAACTTATAATTCCATAAAACAAATTCCAAACTAATTTTAGAACCAAAATAAATAAAATAAATAAACCAACAAAATACCCGGTTATTACACTGTCAAGCCCTTGGTATTTAATGTGTGATTTGAGTGGTAATTAGGTTAGAGAAGACTTTGTGAGATTAGCCGTGCGCTTAACAGAGTTTAGAGAGAGAGAGAGTTTGTTCATCATTATAATCTTGTAACTCTCTGCATTCAATCAATAAAGGATTAATCGCTTCATATTCATTGTTACTTGATCAATCTGGGATCCACAATTGGTATCAGAGCAGATGGACAAAGCTATCGATTCAAAGGTATTTTTCTGGTTTTCCTTGATCATTCAAAGTACGTACTGCGTTCAACTCAATAATTTTTGATTGCTTTGATTTTGGTGTTAAAACCCAAAATTGAGGCTTGATAAATTTTTCTCATTCGTTTTCTAAGATATATCTGCGTTTTTCAAATCGTTTGGTTGAGTAAAAATCCCTGATTTTTAAAATTCTTGATTTGGTTTTTTTTTTGCTCCCTGTTCGTGAAAATTATCAAATTTTCTTGTCAAAAGTACTAGTTGATTCGATTTAGTATTGTTTTCGTGTATTTTTGGGCTAGTTTTCTTGTTAATACTAAGTTCTTGCAGATTATTTCTCATCAAGACTGCAGAAATTCATCGAACCGGGTAAGTTTTTCTTGTATCTGATTTGTTTTCGATGTCCCGGTATTGATATCTCCCGGTAGTGATAACACCCGGTGCTGATATCTCCCGGTAGTGAATAACTCCCGGTATAGTTATCTCCCGGTAGTGATAACTCCCGGTGCTGATATCTCCCGGTAGTGATTACTCCCGGTGCTGATATCTCCCAGTAGTGAACAACTCCCGGTATAATTATCTCCCGGTATTCCATCTCCCGGTACTCCATCTCCCGGTACTCCATCTCCCGGTATTACATCTCCCGGTACCTAACTTAGTCCCGGTATTACTCAGTTGTGGGACTCGGTTTGCCAGTCCCGGTATCACAACTCCCGGTATTTCTCTGTGACTTCCCAGTTGCGGGACTTCTCAATTGCGGGACTTTCCATTTGCGGAACTTGCTTCTAATACCGAAAGCTGTAAATTTCCGATTTTTAGGTTTTGTGATTTTTAAACTTTCATAACTTCAAATCATCATAACTCTCTCAAAAATCAGTATTTTGCAATGAAATTTTACAGGGTTACTCAAAATGTGATTCTGAACATATTCTCTAGGAATGTTTTCTGCTAAAAACATCTACAACTATGAGTTCGATCACACCACAGTAAACTGAACAGGCTTTCAATTCCGGATCAGTAAACCCTGTCTGCTTTTGATCGATATCTTGAATTGTCTCACGATCACTTATGTTAAGTAACAATGTCGTATCCGACTTACTCTGAGCTCAAAGAGAAAGTTTCTCTCTTAGAAGCGCATATCTCTAAGCTAGAAGCCGAGGCTAAGATCAAATACGATGCCATAGGCAGGCTAGCGATTGAAAAGGCTGAGGACAAATGTGTGATAGAAAACTATCAAACTGAGTGCTCGACCTATTCAGAAAGAGATAAACTCCTCGAGACCCAAATATATGAATATACTCAAAAGTTAGAGAAATCTCAAGAGGAATTTTCTAAAAGCATTTTAGTTCAAGATAATGTTTTAAAAGAAAATGAAAAATTGACCACTAAGCTTAAGGAACTTGAATCCAAACTTTATAAACTTGGTCAATCTGAACAAACCATCCACTTGAACAAGCCCAAGGAGTTCAAATATTACAACTCACTTTGGGGACTCGGATATGATAATCTGTGCTACCTAAAGAAGGTCTTGTCTAAGGTTCCCACTCTTTATGAATTTGATTTCATGGGCTTAGACAAGATATATCTAGAGTACAAAATCAAGTGGACTAAGGCATCTAAGGAAGATGAGGAGTTTGAGGACTTTAAAAGACAAACCGCCATACCTCTACCTCCAATACAGGCAAAACCTAAAACGGATAATTCCTCTTCGGAAAATAACACGAAATCGGATGATGCGCCGCCTAGGAAGAACATAAATGTACAAATTCCTTTCGTGTACGAAACGCTTAATGCATCGTATTTAAACAGCAAAATTCCTTATCTCCCCAATGACTATTTTGACATCTGCTCTCTTGCCAAAACGGTTGAGACTCCGCCTCCTGTTCCGGCAACCGCAGATGAAGACTCTAATGATCAAACAGAGTTGAAACGTTATGTTCCACCTCTGATTTTGGAAAATATTATTTTTAAACTGGAAGAGTCAATTGCGAGAGATAAGGTCATTTATGAAACCGAAAGGATTGTACTTTTAGATTCTATTGAAAAGCTTAAACAGAATAGACCCGACACACTACCCGAATATGAAAGAGAGTCCTATCGAACCGAGATTGATAGGTTGACGTCTCAACTGGCTGTTTTGACATCTGAAGCCTTAACGCTGAGAATGGCTAAGGGGAATTATGTGGATACCCCAATGACGTCGGTCACTACTGAAACAATCTCGTTTGATGATGCTCAGATCTTCTCGGATAGTTCGTCGTGCAAAGCCTTTATGGGAGTGTCTGATGACACCATCACTATGTATTTGAGCTTTAAGGATAAAGGTAAGGCCATCGAACCCGACTCTGTTCAAAAGAATATTTTTCCGGTTTTTGATAATCCTTTTGCGAATGACTCCTCGTCTGACTCCGATGGCGACACTCCACCTGATTCTGCAAGAAGATTTTATGAGTTTATGAATTCCACTCCTTGTCATGAAGATGATTTTTCTAAGATTGATGTTGCTCCTAAGCTTGCAAGTCACATTCAACTTCTTGAGAAAATGCCTTCACCGGTTAATTTTAAAAAGGGAGAATGTTCCAACTCCAAATATGTTTCTAAGACGAATTCTTCAAAATCAAAATCTAAAAGACGGTCAAAGAAACGCCCGAAAACCGGTAAGTCTCACAAAAGACAATCTTATTACTCTAGCTCTTCTAACAGTGAGCTTCATGATTCTTCAGATAATCATGTTCTTAGAAAAGTAAAAATGGTTTGGAGAAAGAAATCAACTACAGAAGACAGTGATGGAAACAAGTCTCATAATTCTCCTGTAGTTGATACAAAGTCATTTACTTCCAAGACTGGCTCACGTGCTCATGTTTACCCTATAGCTAAGCTAATCAGTCTAAACCGAGCAAAGATCTGCTGCACTTATTGTGGAAAAAGTGACTTTGTACATCCAAGGTATGTGAACAACTGGTATGGTACCTATAGCATCCCCAATACCCATATTAAAGTCAAGACATCTAACCACCAAGGATCCATCAAAGCATGGATACCAAAATCTTTTTGATCTGTTTTTGCAGGGATTTCATGTGTGATAATATGCAGAATTTTATTTTCACATGACTGCGTTCGAAGGTTGTGCCACATTTGAGGGGGAGCATCAGGTATTTGACATATACATGAATTTTTTGTGAATTCAAAGAACCGTGGTAATTCATCCTGAAAAACTTACTTGAGTTTGTTTTTCTCCGTTTTTAAATTCCAGAATTGCCACGTGTTATATTTTCTTTGATTTAGTTATTTCCATGTCTCACATATTTTGTTGATTTTTCGATGGAAATACACCCGCTTTAATTCCAATTTTGTTCTCATTGTACGTCCTTACTTACTAATGATTCAGTTCTTCTCTGGTAAATTAATTGTGACTTGTTCTTCACAATTAAACTTTCTGATCAATTGTTTCATTTGTTGCAAACAATATGCTTACTGAGTCATCATAGTCGCGCTTGAACTTGTTCTTTGATCTTCATTCACATTTTATAATGACTTCTGATCAACTCAGATCAGGACTCGTTCTTAAAAGATTGATTTCTAAACATGCCAATTTAGAACTCGTACTTCAATGTGTGCTTAATGTTTTATTGGTTCATTCAAAGAGTGTTAGGAATTACATCGTTTCTATGGTCTATCCAGAACCGGAAGGACCTACCCAAGAAACACATCCTTTTTAGATAACAGTGAGGGGTCTAGATGTATAGACGAGTTTGGAGTGAAAAAAAATGGTGAGGATGTGACAGGACTTAAAAGACATATTGGTCCTTACCAAACCGAGTCAGTTAGCCGGGTAACCACACAATCTATTCATTCTCGTTCTTTGGAGATGAATATTGAAACAGACATGGACCCAGTGTCGACAACTCGTGTCACCCCACCTAGCCACTCAAGCATCTCACAAAAGATGTTTGTTTCATAAATGCACGGAGATTTAGCACATAATCTATCTATTCCTCTCTCGGAGGTCTTAGATATTGAAAAAGGAAGACATCAGCTCCGGTCTCCGAACTTCATATTCTATTCACTGTGTCAATTGATTTTTAACTTGAGTCCCAGGTTAAATCAATTTTTGAGCCAAATCGATATAATTTATTTCTTTCACACATGCACGAGTCTTTGTGATTCCCATTGCATATCTTCGTGATATTGCCGGAACAGTTTGAGAGGTAATTTTTAATATTTTACTTCAGTGATAACTGGAAGTCCTATCAGAGATACCCCGATGCCAACTCTGAAAATAGGCCACACAATTATTTTAATTGTTGTGATAACAGTTACTATTGGGTTTCTGTGTTAGATGATTACCCTATTTTGGTTACTTACCGTTTTATCTGGTACTTTTGCTACTCATCAGTGTTGTCTTTGAAGTTACATGATGCTCAGGGTGCTCCTAATCATCATGAGGGGGAGAACTGATACAAATTCAAAGACAAAGATCATCATCATGAGGGGGAAAACGTTATAAAAGTTCAAAGACCCAGACTATCAAGTTGAGGGGGAGTAAGCAAAAGTTGAGGGGGAGTAACTGTTATAACCTGTGCTGAAAATATTACAACATGCATGGTTCTTCTATCCGTTTAACAAAGTGCTAAAGTTTTCAAAGCTAATTCAACTCTAGGTTCAACTCGTGATACTAAGAAGACCAAGAGCATATTTCATGGGGGAGCGTGAAAGATATGAAGACAAGCTGAAAGTCCAGGATACACTCTTACAATCAAATATGAACAATTAAGATCGTATTCACAGCAACTGGTCATATGATTTATTAACAATCTGTGAATTACAAGATATTACAATGAATTTCTCTCTCAATAGATCTAAAAATTTATGCGTAAAGAGTTATCCGAAAAGTTAGCCCAAAAAGATTCAGTTAGCTACAGTTGCTAACTCCTATATATACTGTAGAGAATAGCTAAAGCTACAGTACATATGAGAAACAGACTAATAGAACAATTACACGTGTCCTAATTAGTAACTGAATATAACAGATAATATCCCAAGATATGAATTCTGAACATACTTCTGAATAAACGCTTCAGAACATTTGTCTTCATAGTCAGAAGTTCTGAGTCTCCTACTCAGAACTCTGAACCTTCTAGTCAGAATCCAACACTTAGAATCTTTTTGAGATTTCTCACTCAGAACTTCTGAGTCTTCTACTCAGAACTTCTGAGTCTTCTGAGTCTTCTGAGTCTTTTTTAGTCTTCTTACTCAGAACTCAACACTTGTGTTTTTGACAAAACTCTAGACCTAACAATCTCCCCCTTTTTGTCAAACACACTTGTACTTTTCATCATCAAATTCTTAGAGCAGGAACAATCTTCAGAAGGAGCTCTTCTGAATGCTTTGACAACTTTTGCTCAGAATTCTATTTGCTTTTTCTTTGCTCCCCCTTGAAATTACAATTCTCATCTTCATTTCAGCTTTCATAAGATTTCTTTATAAGAAATAACATTTCTCTCTTTTGTTATTTCTGTACAAAAACCATATCAATCTTCAAAATCTTTAGCTTTTCTCCCCCTAAAGTTTTGGAAAGGAAAATCATCTTCAAAATCTTTAGCTTTTCTCCCCCTAAAGTTTTGGAAAGCAAAATCATCTTCAAAATCTTTAGCTTTTCTCCCCCTTGATTTTCAAAACTTTAGCGATGTTTTTTCTTCGAATGAAGTCTACGCTTTTTCTCCTCCTTAATGAATAACCTTGCTCCCCCTCAAAATAAGAATTCCGGAGCAGTTTGTTTTCTCCCCCTGAAATTATGCATATATTTCATTAAAATTATTCATTTCAAATATAGTGCTTTAATGAAAACATTTATACAAGAAAAATAAGATTCACTGAACTACACTTGATAACTACTAACATTTGATCATTTGAAAATTTTACAAAAGAAATCCAACTTAATGAAATTTATCAGATTTTTCAATCAAATGAAATCAAATGCATGTGTTTGGATTCAAATACAAGTCATCATTGCATATCAAGTTAAAAATGTTCAGTTTCAATCCCTTTATTAATTCTATTTGGTGTGCTTAGCATGCGAAATATGATTAGATTCAAGCATATGCAATTCTAAAAACATATACGAATACGTTGCTCTACTCACACTATTTGTCCAAAATCAGGATTTTCACAAATTTACAGGTTTATTGCGACTTTGTATTTTCCCAAAGTTTCAAGAGATGTGTGGTCATTGGCATCTTTTCTTTTGTGCTCATTGACATCTTTTAATTTTGTGCACATTGGCATCTTTTAATCAAAAAGTTTAGTAAGAATAAGATACATCGTTAAACATGACTTTCTATCTGGTTCTATAGCAGGATTTGGGTCAGCATATCCCAGACCAGTTGGTCTTAGGTGCTAGGTGACAAGCACCCCTTGGAACTTAATTTCCCAAACCAGAAAGGCCACATCGATATATCTTAAACCCATTTGTACCAGTAGAACATGGCTTTCTATCTGGTTCTATTGCAGGATTTGGGTCAGCCGATCCCAGACCAATTGATCTTAGGGACTAGGTGACTAGCACCCCTTAGGACTTAATCTCCCAAACCAGAAAGGCCACAGGTACAAACTTTCAAACTAAATGATTTTATATATATTTATATTTCATCTCAATCACTTGGTACTAAAACGTAGTACTTCCCCCATATTTTTGTTTCCATCCAACATTCTGACATTTAGACTTTTTGAACATTATATTCTATATAAGTCTAAATTTACATAACATTGAGCATTCAGTATAATTTCATTCATGTTTTGCTTACCTTTTGATTTATTTCAGAAGTGAAAGTTGAAACAAATATAGCTCATATAATACAACATACTTGTAAAATCACTCTTTGACACACATTTTATTCATTGAATGAAAATTAAAAAAAATCATATCATTGAATTAAATTTGATAAGATTCAAGCATTCAAAGCAATAGAAATAAACATAATGCAATGTTGCCTTTCATCACTTGTTCCTTGAAACATAAAAATATGACAGTTAAGGATATCACCTGAGAAATATGAGTTCTAAACTGATTTGTTTAGAAGTCTTAGTCTCTGAAGTACGGGTCCTGAACTGAATTATTCAGAAGCCATTTTCATTTAAGTACGGGTTTTGAACTGATATGTTCAAAAACCTAAAACGTTGAATCACGGGTTTTGAACATTATCTTGAAACAATCAGATCAAATTTTGAGTCAATACTTCCTCTGAAATCAAGATAATCCTGCAAAATCAAGAGATTTTGGTAATCATCTACGATGATTCCTCATTAGTTATCAAAAATCCAAATTCTGAGTAGTAGAGTCAGAATTCTGATTAGAAGAGTCAGAATTCTGAGTCATTTGCTCAAAATTCTAAGTATCAGAGTCAGAATTCTGATTAGTTGAGTCAGAATTCTGAGTAGTATAGTCAGAAGTCTGAGACTTGTTCAAAATTCCAAGTATCAGAGTCAGAATTCTGATTAGTTGAGTCAGAATTCTGAGTAGTAGGATCAGAACTTCTGAGTAAGAGAGTCAGAATTCTGATAAAACTATCCAGAGAAAATTCCTTAGAAAAATGTTTGGATTTTGTGATTTTTGAACATTCTGAACTTCAAATCACCATAACTTGCTCAAAAATCAGAATTTTTCAACCAAAATTTGCAGGGTTGCTTAAAATGTGATTCTGAACACATTCTCTTGAAATGTTTTCTACGAAAAACACTCACATCTATGAGTTCGATAACCTCATAGCAAACATAACTTTTTCAAAAAAATCTTCAAGATCAACAAATTGATCTATATGAATCAGAAATCCATAATTACATTCAGATCGAGTTTTGGACTGAATTATCCAAAAGTCAATATTCTCAATTTAAGCACATCATCGGTTTTAAGTCATGTGTCAGTATTATCATTCAGCTCTGCACATGAATAACCTGCAAAACAGATTAAGTTGACTTTGGTACCCATATGAACTTGGGTCCAGGTTTGTTAGGTGCAGTAGCATATGCAGATATTCTATAAGAACCATACCAGTGCTGAATAAAATTCTTGTTCACAAAATCATTAGTCCCACAATATGAACAACAAAGTTTCTTTTGTGCAACTCTGACTAATTGATTTATAGAATAAATCACATCAGGTTTAACAAAAGATTTTCTTTGAAATGTATTGTTCTTCTTGACATTTGAATTAGGAACCTTTGATTTTGGCACTTCTTTCTTGGAAGTTGTTCCTTTAACTCTCCATTCCATTTTTATCTTTTTAAAAGAACAATTATAAGATTTATCAATAGCAGAATCATAAAACAGATTAGAAGAACGAATCTGATCTTTTGAACTATGATTTGATTTGTCAACAACTTTCGTTTCAAATTCCCTAAACTTTTTAACATACAAATCAAACCTTGACTGCAAATCAGATTTGGACTTCCTCTCTATCATGATTTTAGTTGATAAATCAGATAATTTCTTAATAAGCCTCCTTATCTCCAAATGAAAAACTTTCTTTTCCTTCTCAAACTCATCTTTTAAGCATTTTTCTTTAAAGCCATTCACCTTCTTCTTTTCAGTCTCTTTCCTTCCATCTTCTAACTCTTTCTCCAACTCATTGATTTTTACAGAAAACTCATTTAACATTCCTGTTTTCTTTTTCTCAAACCCATTCTTTTCTTTTTGAAAAACATTTTTCTTGCATTCAAACTCTTTTCTTTCTTTTGCAAGAATTTTCTCCAACTCAGAATTTTTCAGAGATAATTCAACAAACTTTGTTTCAAAACCTTTCCTCTCAGTTTGAAAGTCTCTTCTCTCTTTCTAAAATTTCTCTCTTTCAAGTATAAGAACTTTTTCAAAATCATAGATTTGTTTCAAGAGTTGACAATTTTTCATTTCACATGATTTGATTCTATTTTTAGAATCTGTCAACATCTTTCTTTCAAAATTGATTTTCTTTTTCAAATCAACATTCTCTTTTTCTAACACCTTTGTGTTCTCTTGAGCCTTTTCGAAATCTTTTAGAAGATCGAATTTTTCTTTTTGCAAAATCTTTATAACTTTTGCATTTTCGTCTTGTTTTGCTTGAAGATTAGCAATCTTGCTTTCAAAATGAACAATCTCAGTTTTTGGTTCAGAAATTGTTTCTTTTGCTTTTACAGGACTTAATTTTTGTAAATTGTCTGAACTGGTTATAGAAATTGCAGGTCTCACAAAAACTTCAATAATCTCAGGCATGATGATATTACAAATTCAAATATCAACTATGAAATATGATTAAAAATGAGAATCAACACAAATCTAGAACATGCAAGAATTAATCAAATTTGTCACATGCATTTCATCAAACAGTTAGAGTACATGAATTAATGAAATCTTCTTTTCAACAAAAAATTTGAATACTAATCAACATGCAGCAGATATAATCACTTTGATCCAGAAACCAATCAAGAATTTCGAAAACATACCTGTGATCTCTGTTTAATTTCGAGAATTAATCAGCATAGAGAGAAAATCTTTGGATGAATTGATTGTAAGATATTGATTCAACAGAAAGACAAATTCAAATTTCTTGAATCAATGATAGAAACGAATTCAAGAATTGTTAGGAATTCAAGAATTGTTAGCAGCAGCGGAATCAATTGTCGAATTGATCAAGAAACTTCAAGAACGCGATCAAACACACTCTTGGACGAATTTGTTTGTTGATTGGCTCTGATACCAATTGAAAGTTCAGGATTCACTCTTACAATCAAATATGAACAATTAAGATCGTATTCACAGCAACTGGTCATATGATTTATTAACAATCTGTGAATTACAAGATATTACAATGAATTTTTCTCTAAATGGATTCACCAAAGATTATATCAAAGATTAGTTGCTAACACTATATATACTGTAGAGAAAATCTAAAGCTACAGTACATATGAGAAACAGACTAATAGAACAATTACACGTGTCCTAATTAGTAACTGAATATAACAGAGAATATCCCAAGATATGAATTCTGAACATACTTCTGAATAAGCGCTTCAGAACATTTGTCTTCATAGTCAGAAGTTCTGAGTCTCCTACTCAGAACTCTGAACCTTCTAGTCAGAATCCAACACTTAGAATCTTTTTGAGATTTCTGACTCAGAACTTCTGAGTCTTCTACTCAGAACTTCTGAGTCTTCTGAGTCTTCTTTAGTCTTCTTACTCAGAACTCAACACTTGTGTTTTTGACAAAACTCTAGACCTAACACTTATAAATTAACCCAAACTTACCCTAAACATCAATTATAGAGTTAAATAATTTTAACGGAACTAGAATTTAACTAACGAACTTACCCGGGGTATTACAATAAGATAGTAAATTGGAGAAGGTGTTCGAACTCTGGAATGTCCGGAATAAAGATCTCTTTGAGTTTTTGAAATCCTTTTAAAATAGGAACTGGAAGGGTATCCGGAATGTTACCCATGAATTTGAACCATCATACAAACCATCTTGGATATGAACAATCAAAATTCTTGTCGAAGAATAGAAACCACGAATGAGAGTAGTTTCTATGATAGAAAAGATTGAACCAAGCATCTTGATAATCGTAATAATTGTAATAAGGGTATTTTGGATAATTTGAAAGGGTTTTTTCTGCATAGGGATGGGCTTTCCATTCTTGGATAGAGAGGATATGAAAAATATGGACCTTGCTGAAAGCTATGATGGAACGGTCAGAAGGATTAATATTATGCTGAACTTTGATGGAACCTGTGTCTTCTAAGATAGCTTGATAATATTCTCTTGATTTGAAATTACTTCCCATGAACATGGAATCTTTGGGAAATAGAAAATCCACTAGGGTATGAAATCCCTTGTCGTAGATTTGTAGTTCGTATTCTTCAAGAATCTTAACAAGCTGTTGATTTGGGTTTGGGATGTAAGAACTACTATTACCTTTTGAAGAAGAATGTCTAGTAGTCTTGGGTTTTTTATGAGTGACAGTCTGGGTATTGGATAATATAATAGCCTTTTTGGGAGTGTAGCTTGGAGAAATAATGACTGGTTTTTGAACTAGGGAAGAAGGGTGATTGGAGCAAATATATTTTTGGTAGGAAGTTTTAGGAAAATAGATGATGAAGATGCGGTGGCAGGACTAGTGTTAGGACCGAAAATGTCCTAATTATATGAAAGTTTTGTAAAGGGCTTATGTTTGTAATGGGCTTGGGCTTAGCACTTAGTGGGCCTTGGGCTTGACTATATAAAGTGTTAGGAGGCTCATTTGTAATGTGTGGCACAATGTGAGAGCTTAAGAGAGAGAGAGAGAGAGAGAGAGAGAGAGAGAGAGTGTTATCCTTCATGTACTTCATAGACAAAATCTAATATGAGGATGACTTTTGTATCTCGATCTCTCTCAATATACTTGAATTGTTGTTGATTTATGGGATCACAACTAGTAACTGCCGTACAACATTTGACCGACTTCACATTTTAGTCGGATAAGACACGTACGACATTTACTATTTATTGGGTCTAGTCGTACAAGAGGCATACGACTTCTACTGTTCATTCGCGCTAGTCGTACAAGAGGCAAACGACTTATACTGTTCATTAGCGCTAGTCGTACAAGACCCATCTGACAGTTACTGTTCACCTGAGCTGATCGTACAAGACCTGTCCGATAGTTACTATTCAGATGAAGTTGTCGCACAAAAGATGCCAGATTACAACTTCTGTCACACAGAATTTGAGTTGATTTTTGCCCGTTTAAAGTGTGAGAAAAAATTTCTCTAGAGGAACCCCCGTGCTAAGTCTCGGGAGGGGGACATTTTTCTTAGATTTGATCATAAAGCGTGGGTGCTACATGATGTTTCCTCCTTCGAGCAAATTCGAACCAAGCTCTTAAGCCGAATACCTACTCGACCCGCGGTTCATTGATGGATTCTTTGTTATAAACTGTGATTGCACTCGTTTTGTCACTCAAAACTCACTTGTTATCTTTCTTGTGAGCTTATTGGAACGAGCTTGAGTTTCTACTTTTTGAAGATGTGCTCGTGCATCCAGTCGAGGTTATGGCGCACATCGAATCCGGTTTTTCATGGTTGAAAATTAGAAGAGTAAGAGCTTCTTTCAAGGGGGAGCCTAGACTTCATTCGAAGAAAAAGCATCGCTAAAGTTTTTCCAAGAAAATCAAGGGGGAGAGGAGATAAAGATTTTGAAGATTGATATCATTTTGCTTTACAAAACTTTAGGAGGAGAATGTTAGGACCGAAAATGTCCTAATTATATGAATGTTTTGTAAAGGGCTTATGTTTGTAATGGGTTTGGGCTTAGCACTTAGTGGGCCTTGGGCTTGACTATATAAAGTGTTAGGAGGCTCATTTCTAATGTGTGGCACAATGTGAGAGCTTAAGTGTGAGAGAGAGAGTGTGTTATCCTTCATGTACTTCATAGACAAAATCTAATATGAGGATGACTTTTGTATCTCGATCACTCTCAATATACTTGAATTGTTGTTGATTTCTGGGATCACAACTAGTAACTGCTTTGAAGGGGGAAAGTTGCATTTTCTTCTTTTGATCAGGAACTTGTATCTTTTGAACAATAGCATTTTTAACATCTCTTTAATTCACTTTCTCTTGATAAGAAATCTGGAAGAGAATTGTCTTCGCCTTTAATAATGCTTGCCATCTTGCAAAAATTTGTTTTGAAATAACATTTTTTAAAATGGGTTTTGCAGATTGACAGTCTATGCCTAATAAAAAAAGGTTTCATATATAAATCGTCTTCAAATTTTTTGATAGATAAAACAATGCTTAAATTTTCCTTTTTAACGGTTGAATAATTCTTTTGAGTATCATTCCAAGCGCCTGAAAAAAATCTTACAAGTTCGTCATTAGAATCTTTACTTTTGTGTTTTAATATTCCTCCAAATCCTAAATCACTAGCATCGGTTTCAACAATAATACTAGCATTTGGTTGCGGTATATTAAGACAAGGTAAATATTTAACCTTTTCTTTAATATGTTTGACAATATTTGTATGTTCTTGAGTCCATGGTGGTGGATTTTTTTGAGTCTTTGATATAAAGGTTTGCATATAATACCTAAATTTTTTAAGAAGTCATGAACATAATTTAAACATCCTATTGGAGTTGAGTTTTGTCTTTAATTTCATCTGGAAATTTGTTAGCAAATTCTAGGCTTCTTTGAATTGGCTTGATAGTACCTTGAATAATATCATGACCTAAGAATCTAATATTAGTCTGAAATAGACTCATTTTTGTGGAAGATATGACTAGCCCATTATTATGAACTAGGTCATAAAATATATTTAAATGTTTGAAATGTTGTTCTATGGATTTTGAAAAGATTAAAACATCATCAATATAAACAATAGCAAAATTGCTTATAGGGATAATGATATCATTCATAATATTTTGAAATTCTGAAGGGGCATTTTTTAGACCAAAAGGCATTACGTTGTTCCATTCATAATGACCAAAAGGAACATTAAAGCCTGTTTTGTATTTATCTTGTTCATGAATCTGTATTTGCCAAAATCCAGATTTCATGTCGAATTTTGAAAATATTTTTGCATCATAAAGTCTTTTTAATAAATCTCTTTTATTTGGTATTGGATATCGAATCCATTCCAAAACTTTGTTTAAAGGTTTGTAATTAATAACAAGTCTTGGAGAACCTCTTTCTAATTCAGCTGCGTTCATAACATAAAAGGCTGAACAAGACCAAGGTGATTTTGAAGCTCTTATAAGTTTTTTATCTAATAAATCTTGAATTTCTTTTTTGCAATGTTCTTGCAAATCGTTTGACATATGAATAGCTTTTGATTTTGAAGGGATATCTTTTTCATTAAAATCTATTATATAGGGTAATTTAATAATATGTTGTTTTCTTTTCCAAAAAGCATTGGGGAAAGTTGAACAAACATGATTTTCAAATCTTTCTTTTAGTTTTTTAATTCTATTTTGAATATTTTGATCTTGGAGATTATCAAGAATTCTTTTATTACTAATTTCATTAATCAAATATTTTGCTTGATTAACTTTGTTGTTTAAAGTATTTTGTTCTGTATGAATAATTGGATCCGAAAATTTAAAAAATATTTCTTTGTTTAAAACTTTTGTACAAATGCCTTCTTCATTTATAGTAATTGGGTAAAGTTGGGAAATAAAAGGGGTTCCTAAAATTAAAGTAGAAATTATGTTTTTGACAAGGATTAAAGTTGTTTTGTAACAATAATCATCTTTACAAATATGAACATCAGAAACTTTGTACGAAATGTTAAGTTTTGATCAACTAGCGGTTGATAATCGATTTGAAGTTTTTTCTAAATAAATCGTGTGGATGATCCCTTCTTGGATACAATTCATGTCAGCACTACTGTCAATAAGGGCGATGACAGTTACTTTGAATTTATTTTCTATACAAAGATTAATACTTGTATGCCATTTTTGATATGAAATGTTTTTAGGAATTTTAATTTTATTAATATTTTTATTTGAAATGACTGTGACTTTTGGATTTTCAGTTAGAATATCGGTTTTATCCTTTTCGATTTTTGAGACACGTTCTTTGATAATTCTAATTTATGTTTTAACTAAATTTAATTCTTCTTGAAGCTCTTGAGTAGATATAGGTTTAATTGGTTGAGAAAATCTTTTAAAAACTTCTTGAAGATTAAAAGACTCGTTTGCTTTTGAAGTGTTTGCTTCAATTTTTGGATTGTAATTAAGATATTTTTTGTGGCTTCTTTTTTAATGGTTTGATCAGGAATTTTATCTTAAAGCTCAAGGATCTCTCTATCTTCTTTTGTTATGACATTAATTTAATTACAAGTACAATTTCCTAAACATTCACATGTTTCGGAGTCTGAACCGATAGTTGAACAATCTTCTAAAACATTTATGTCATTATTATCATAATATGAAATGCTAGATTCATAATCTGAGCTTGAATAATCATCATTGAGGATTAGTTTGCTTATTTGAGTTTTTAGTTGATCAGAGATTTGAAATTCATTAATCTTTTTCTTAACATAGCAATTCTTTGCCATATGTCTGGTTTTGCCACACTTATAACAAATAATTATATCTCTTGAATCTGTTTGTTTATGAGATTTTTTGTTAAATTTATTATAAGGTTTTTTCTTATGGTACTTATCAGTTTTATCGTATTTGTTAGTCTTATCATATTTTGTCTTAAATCTTTTGCCAGAGTATTTTTTTGAATATCTTTTAGATTTCGACGATGTAGGAGCAGATATGGTTTCATATCCATATTGTTGACAGAAATTACCAAGTTCATCTTTACTATTAATTTTGCCCTTTTTTATTTTAGCTTTAAGTTTTAAATCTGAGCAGATAGCTAATCCTTCTCGATTAACATAACTGGTTATTTGACCATAAGTTAATTCTTTGTAAGGAACTTGATTATTATAATCTTCTCTTAATTTTTCTCTTATTCTTTCTGCAAAAAGTTTTGGTAATCCTGCAATAAACCTTTCTTTCCAATAGGCTTCTCTACAGTCAGGTCTTAACATTACCTTTGATAAAAACATGTCTTTATACCATCTGTAATCTTGTAGTTTTCTACAAGTGAGATTTAAGAGTATTTCGGAACTTTTTTCTTGGAATATAGATGGATCACCTATATAGTTTTTTATAATGCTGAAGATAAGAGTATTGATTATGTCATCTTCTTGAGTTTGATTTTGTTGGTTATTTTCAGTTTTGACTATAGTTTTCTTTGAATTGAGGATTATATGTTTTTCTTCTGCAGTAACGTACATATCCCACCAGCCTTTTAAATTGCCAGTGAAACCAGAAATGATAATATTTGCAATTTGTTTTTTATTATTGCCTTTAGTAAGATAGGCATTTGCGGCCATGTTGATTTATGTAACTGTATTAATAATTTGGTGTTCAGAAAGTCCATCAACGTTCCATTCATAGACGGACATACCATCATATGCATTTCTAGTAGCGGCATATTCTCTGTCTTCAAATTGAAGATCTGGGAAAGTTGGTCTATGATAATAGTTTCTTGTTTGAGGGCGACTGGTACTAGTAGAACTGCCTTTGAAGGTTAATTTATTAGAAAATTGTTCATAAATTTGGGACATATCTTTAGACTCTGAATCTGATTCTTGATTAAGTACATTAATTTTTAGTTTGGTTAACTTTTGTTCTAATTCATTAACTACTTTTTTGTTGTAACCTAAATTGGCATTGGAATCAATTTGGTGTGGTATAAAAATTGGATTTTCATTATTTTCTTTGTCCTTTTCTTTAGAAGAAGGAATCTCAACCTTTTGTTTATTATTACTTTGATGATTGTTTTCTATTCTATTTAGTTGTTGGCTCATAGTGTTAAGAATTTCATTTGAATAATTGTTTTGGTATAACTAAAGGTGTTCCTATATATTTATTATTTATTAAAACTGAATCTTTTGGGGGATGTGTTGTAGTTATGATTTCATCACTCTTCATTATTTTATAATCTTGAGTTATCTTTGGGGTATCATAAATATTAATAAACGGGTTTGGAATATTTTGTTCTTTACAATACATTTCATACCAATTAAAAAAGGTTATATGAACATTGTATTTCATGATATATTTTCTCCACAAGAGTTGATGTCTAAATTCTTCTTTTGGGTCATTAACAGATGACTAATAGAAATTTTTTCTTTCTTCATTATGGTCATAGTAAAATTCCTCTTTAAGATACTTCATATTAATAGTTGAATCACTCATATATGGTTTTTGTATTGATTAATTTCAGTTTGAATTTCAGAAGGAGTAGGTTCGTAAACATAACTTTGAGAATCATCAAATCCTTCTTGATAAAGGGTTTGAGGAATTGATTTATTGAAATCTACATTTTTGAATTTTAATGATTGGGATTTTTTAATAGAAGGGGTTTTTACACCACTTATTGATCCTGTTTATAATCTTGAAGAAACAGATCGGAGATTGTTGAAATTGTTGAAATTAATATCAACTGATCCGTCTTCATGTTCAATGATATCGGATATGTAATTTGAATTATCTATGGGTTTTGGGATACTAACATCTTGAAGATTCCAATTACAAGATTGAGTAATTTCATTCCATTTAAGACGTTTGGGTGTTTGAATCTTAGTATGTTGAGGATTGGCTTCATATATTATTGTTTCATCTATAGGGCTTGATAACCTAGTTTTTGGTTCAATGGTTGAAGTCATGGTTTTGTAACAAACTCTGTAGATTATGGCTACAGCTTTAGTGTCTTCTTTAAATTCTAAGTTTTTTGTTTTGATAGTAAGAACTAAAGTGTCTAAAATATTTGGATCAAATAATCCTACTGAAAAGTTGGGATAAGAATTGAAGTAGATTGGGTCATTTGATACATTAGTTTCTGCCATAGCAAGGATGGAATTTTGGAAACTTGTATACCTAGCATCTCTAAGTATTAATAATATTGGGGCATCTATTCCTAATCTAAACAAAGGTTTGATAGCAATTTGAACTAATCCAACATGTAAAATTTTTTATTTTTGTCTATGTTGTATTATGGATGATTTAGATAAGAGGGTGCGATTATTGTAATCTTTATTGATTGATACAGTTTGTTCTGTGGTTTTGATTGAGTATCCTTGAAATTAATCAAAAGCTCCTATTTTATAAACTGTTTTAACATCTTGTTTGGGAATCGTCCAATTTGTTAGGATTTTCTCAATATTTGAAATATGAATTTCAGAAGAAATCATATTAAAATCATTTTCTTCTATGTTATCAGTTTCAGAAGAATGTTTCTTAGCGAATAAATTCATAACTTTATTTATTTAAAGGGTTGTTTTAAAATTAAAGAGTAGTACTTTCTTTAAATACTTCTTGAATAATCAGAGGGACCACCCATGAATAGTCGTGGTCCGGCTGGGCGTCTTACCTCCTGTGCCACTTACGCTACTCCAACCGACTGGGCTGACCAACATCGACATAAAAAGGCTGACCAACACTGACATCTAGTTTGTATTAAAAGAAGTTATTTTCTTAAATATAAAACTATCTTTAAATATACCTTGAAAAAATATACAAAGTTTAGTATTCATTTACAAATTTCCACCGATTCTGGCTCTATTACCATGAGTGTAAAGATCGTTTACTATAATATATCTTAGACATAACATTTTATGAGAAATGGATTATAGAGAAAATTGGTAGAAAAACTGATGTCCTTCTTATATAGGCACTTGAATTACTTGAGTAATTAGAAGTAACTGGCATTTGTCCATTTTTCTTCGTTGATTGAATACTTTAACCGGCAGTTGGATGTCGACTTGCTTTGCATTATTAGAATGCATCTTATAAAAAATATTTTGGCCTCTTGTGATGTATTATTGCCTTTTGAAAAAGCATCTTTGGCATGGCCGACCATCTTTTGAAAAGAAGCTCTCTCTTTTGACTTTCTTGCTAATAGCTCTTTTCTCTTTCTTGATTATTATTGTACCTGAAATGTTAGCAATAATTCATAATTTGTTTGATCACTTTTGATAAAGATAATATCGAAAATACGAAGAGATGTATTTTCTACATTTGAATAATTACACGTTTTGATCAACAAAAATTTGTCTACAAAGACAATTCACCAAACTCACACAAATCAGAAATTAATCATAAAGATTAATGTCCGAATATGGATCTTGAGCATCTTGGATTAATTCTGTTTCTTGAGACATGCTGGAACTGCTTGGAGAACTTTGCTTGATTTCTTTGATCAATCTATTGAGTTCTTCTTTAGAATTAGCAGCAAGGAATTCGGACCATTCTTTGTAACAAACTTGGAGAAATGCAAACTGCAGGGATGCTGCTATAAGTCCAGGAAATGATACATGGAATTTTGAATAAGATAGTAAATTGGAGAAGGTGTTCGAACTCTGGAATGTCCTGAATAAAGATCTCTTTGAATTTTAGTAATCCTTTTAAAATAGGAACTGGAAGGGTGTCCGGAATGTTACCCATGAATTTGAACCATCGTACAAACCATCTTGGATATGAACAATCGAAATTCTTGTTGAAGAATAAAAACCACGAATGAGAGTAGTTTCTAAGATAGAAAATATTGAACCAAGCATCTTGATAATCGTAATAATTGTAATAAAAGTATTTTGAATAATTTGAAAGGGTTTTTTCTGCATAGGGACGGGCTTTCCATTCTTGGATATAGAGGATATGAAAAATATGGACCTTGCTGAAAGCTATGATGGAACGGTCATAAGGATTAAAATTATGTTGAACTTTGATGAACCTGTGTCTTCTAAGATCGCTTGATAATATTCTCTTGATTTTAAATTACTTCCCATGGATAGGGAATATTTGGGAAAGAGAAAATCCACTAGGGTATGAAATCCCTTGTCGTAGATTTGTAATTCGTATTCTTCAAGAATCTTAACAAGCTGTTAATTTGGGTTTGGGTTGTAAGAACTTGTAATAACCGGGAATTTTATTGAAAAGATTGAAGTGTTGTGGGAGAAACTTTAGAGTTTAAAGATTAGGGGCCAAATTGTAAAGGATGGGAAGGTATAAAAACCCTCATTTGGCTCAAAACCCTAGATGATTATTACTGTTTGCGGCTGAGAAAGAGAGCAGATAAAGGAGAAAATGTTTCTGCATTCTGCAAGCTTGGAAGGGAAGGAAGAAATTCTTTGCATCATTAAGTTAAAGGTAATCATCACTATCTGTTGGTAATTTTATCAATTTAAGTATCTCAGTGTTGAGCAAATTTGAGATGTCTGGTAAGTTATTTGACTCATAAGGGTACCGTCTCAGCTTAATAGTAGCTTATTAATATTAATAAGAGCATCTCTAGAGTTGGATTAATCACTTTATTGTAAGGAGGGTCAGCAGTCGTTTGGAAATAGATTAAACTAAGACCCTATTAGTGTGCAGTATCTCATCGCATCGACTATGCGAAGATCCAGAATTGGGCCTTGTGCCTAGCGATCCAGAATTTTGTTTGTGTTAGAAAACCGGAATGGGTCGAGATGGGGTTTCGGTATTGTGGGATCCGGAATCAACCAATGATCCGGTATTACTAATGATCTGGAACTGGACCTTTTGGAAGTCCGATATTAAATTTTAGGTATTCCGGAAGTGGGGCTTACATGGATCCGGAAGTAGTCAAAATGAGAGTCTGAAACCTTAGTTGCTAGATCTGGTATGGAAATTAAAAGAAGATCCGGAATATGCTTTAATATCTGATCCGGAATTAAAAATGCACTTGGGCCGAAGTTCTTAAATCAGGAATTTAGGGTTTCTAATGAATTGGACTTAGTGTGGTCCGGTATTGAATTAAGTAGGATCCGGAACACCTTATTGGACCAAATTGAAGTCAAATCCGGAACATCTAAATGGACCGGAATTAAAGTATCCGGTTTTCATTCGTGTGTCTGATCGAGAAACTAAGGAAGTGATCCAATATTCATTCTTTGGGCCGTGGGACTTTCCTATTGGACCGGAGATTTTAATTAGATGTGGGATTCGATATTTCATTGGAAACGGATTATGGACTCATGAAATTAAGATCCGATATTTTTTAATAATAAAATTAAGATTTGATATTTATAATAATAAGATTGAGATCCGGTATTAAGTAAGGTCGGCTGTAAATCCGAAATCTTTTGGGCCGAGTTAGGATGAAAACCCAAGAGAGTTTGTGAGGGTGGTTTTAGTCTAACTCGAGACTTACTATTCCTATACTTTTAACGTACTAGGTGTTACTCATAAAATCTGATGTTTCGAGAAGGGAAATTGCTAACGAACCAGGTGAGTTCCCTTAACCCTTTTTACGTGGAATAAAAGATAAATGTTTTACTGATTATGGTGTATCTACGAGCATGATTTATTTACAAGCTTTTACGAACTGTCTCATGAAAAGTATGCTTTAGTTAAAGGACTACTCAGCAACACGAAATAATTTATAAAGATTTCACGTTTCATGTTATGATGAGCTATGTGTATGTTATGTGGAGTCGGTCTGCACAGTGGGATCGGAAGACCTCGGGATCCGATGATCCCTTGGGCATATGTGACGAACTTGTAGGAGAGAATTCGTTTCCTTCCTACTCGGATAGAGGGGAGTCTGCCTGGGCCCCTGTAAGATGCAAGAAGGGAGTCTGCTTGGGCCTCGATCGCGGTTAGCTTATGTGATCCTTAACACTGTGCAGTACCATGATGTAATGAAATTTTGGGACCCAGTTTTGTAATGTTCATGATTTAATGCTATGCATGTGTTGTTCTAGAATTGGGCTGTTACAAATGGTATCAGAGCCATAGTTTAAGGGATTTAGGTGACCGGACGGGCCTAAACTTAAACTTTAGGAGTAGAAATCACAACTGCGAATCAGGAAATGCATTAGGATGGCACTATTGTAGAGATAGGATTAATAGGGTACCGAGGACAGTCGTGTAAGGTAGGTTTGGGATTACACCTGGCCAGTGTAATTGTGAACCTACAGGTACATGTATGTGCTTAAGCTGCCTTATTATTCCGAAGTTGTAGTCTTAAGCTAACTTATATCTTGTGTTCTAGTAATCTAGAATGTTAGAAAGACCCCTGAGGGGTAGACTGAGACCCCTTGTTGGGGAAGTATCATGAGAGACCATTTATGATGTGATGTATGTATACATCGTAGAGAAGAAATGTTGTAAAGAATGTTATGAGTCGTATAGAAGTAGATCTTCGTGGGCTCGAAGAGGATGAATGTTTGATTTTGAGTAAGACTCATGTTTCTGGAGAGTCCTAGTTCTAGAAATCGTGGGATAGATCAGTTCGGATGGTAAGGAAGGACAGTTTTGAAATCTTGAAGGTGTCAATGGAGCCCTGACTTCCTAGTCGAGATTTTCAATGGCAGGATCAATGAAGTGAGGTATCAGTAGAGGGTTGAAAACGTGTAGAGATAGAATTTGAGGTAATTGATCAGGATGAAAATAGTATGAAATGGTTGAGTACGTGCTATCATTCGAAAATCACTGAATCTCCCTGTTGCCACCAAAGATAACCCATTTGTTCCTTTTCCTGATCCCAAGAGACATGCTGATAGAGAAACACTAATTGCATTCTTTGATGTAATGAAGTACGTTTGGGATCAAGGGAGAGATGAAAAGGCCGAGAAGAAACTGACTGCAATCAAGAAGTCAAAAATACCCCGCGAGATGAACTTCATATACGCACACCTGATAAGCTGCGTGACAGCGAAGAGTGGCTCCTCTGATCAAGCTGCTCAACCTCAGCAAGCTATGGGCTATGCACTGCTGAAGGGTCTCCATGTTGACTGGGCCTCGATAATCTACGACGATCTTGCGCTCAGAGTAGATTTTGCTGATAGACCATCATGGGTTCCATACCCAAGATTCCTCAGCGCCATCTTCCAAACCGGCCTTAAGGATAACTACCCAAAAGTAGGAGACGTGAAACTCTCTCAGGTTGGCCCTAAGGTGCTCGAATTCAAGCCCCTGCCAAACGAGGTACGTATCTCTACTCTCTTATCTATTCTCAATCTTCCTTCTTCTACTTCTGCGGCTCATTCAGTGGAAATCCCCACCGCTGATACCCCAGCTGCAACCTCCACTCCTTCTAGAAAAAGGAAACAATCTACTACCCAACTTGGTTCCAAAAGAATCAAGAAAACCAAGGAGCAACCCCCCCAGCCTTTACATGCTGAAGACTCCTCATCTCATCTTGAAGAGCTGATGGAAAGTTCAGTGGTACGCTCTGCCACAGCTGAACAAACCACCCCTTCCATCCCAGCTTCAGCGTCTCTAAACGCTGAAGTTATAAACTTGGAAATGAACCCACCTCCTTCAGCCTCTCTACAGACTGAAGTGATTCTCAGCGGATCCAACGCTGAACCCCGCACCCAACCATCATTCTCATCCTCCATTCCTCTCACCTCTTCTTTGGTCACTCAATCTATTCCCCTATTCTCCTCAACAACCGTCATCCTCAACGACACTACTGCTAAACATTTTCAGAGGATGATAGGACACACCATAGGACCTGCAGGTACTTCTAGTCGTCTAGGAAATATTGAAGATGACTACGAAACTTTCTCAGGACATCGAGGTTTCGACAACTTCGCCAACCCGCCTGCAGGTATACACAAAATCCCACACATTTCTGAGCTTTCCTCTGTTCATAAGTTTATAACTTTTTCAGGTCCTAATTTGGGGAATATCAACACCTCCCTGACGGCCCTGAAAACAAAGATGGAGTCTTTCAACAAAACTCTAACTGCAAACTCTTCAGCGGTTACAAACGCTGGAGAGAACTTGAAGACTTTGACCACTGGGGTCGAAAAGAAAGCCTCCAAACCTGATCTGGAGAAGGTGGATGGTAGCATTGCTAAATTTGCTACCACCCTCGCTGAAAACTCAACTGCCACAACCACTCTCTCAACAAACTTCACCTCTCTGTCCAATGAAGTCACATCATTAAAGACAAAGGTTGGTTCTCTTAAGAGTGAAGTTTCCAAGATCAAGACTGAAGTCTCTGCGGTCAAAGAGATTGTTCAGAAAGTACTCGATCGCCTGAACACCCCAACTTCTCATTTCACTCAGGCCGATCGAGAAGATCTCAAAAAGATCAGTCCTGCTATTACTGGCCTAGAAGACAGAGTAGCAGCGATTGAAAACTGCATAAGAATTACTGGCCAAGAAGACAGTAATTCTATTGCTGCTGCTGTTGCTGAAAAGTCCGTTGCCTCCCCCAACCATGATGTGGAAGAGGGGGAGAAGCCTAAAGAAGACCTTCCCCATAATGATGAGGGGGTGAAGAAAAATAAAGAAGACCTTCCCCATGCTGAGTGGGAGGGTATTGAGACTGAAGCTGATGCTACTTCTTCAAAACCTCAGGGAGTTGAAAACCCTGAGGGAACCGAGAAACCTTCCTCTGTATCTGAGGGGGAGCAACTCGAAGATCAGAACATTGAAGCTGCTGCTGATGTAACCTCACCCTACGCTGAAGAAGTTGAATCTGATGAAGACGAAGCTGAAGACGATGAAGCTGTCGACATCTCTGATGATGAACCATCTTCTTCGCCAAAGAATGATGATGATGAAGATGATGATGATGATGACTCCTTTATCGTCAAGCCTGTTCAGAAGACTACAGCTCTCAAAGGGATTTCGATAAACGAACCTTCAGGGGAGCGGACCAAGACAAAGCCTACAGCGTCTGAAGCTGACAAAGGCAAAAACAAAGGCCTTACTGCAGAAGACAATCTGATGATCTTGCTTCAAAAGCCAGTTTGTCAGGTACACTACCTCCTATTCCCATACACTGCATCCCTCCTCTATCCCTTCTCAATCTAAATCCTTCTATCCATAAAACCTCTATACACTTAACCACATTCTTTTCTCTATCTCTTTCTTCCCCAACTCTGCTTACTTAAACGATCGCTGTGTTTCAGCTAGTCCTCTCCCTGTTTGAGGATCCCGCTGAAGCTCCTTCGACTACACCAGGAATAATCCCAACCACAAGAGCTGAAGAAATAATCCCAGTCTTGGATTTAACCACTGAGACTGATGAACCTGAAGAACAGCTACTCTCTCACCAAAACAGACCTTCCTTGGCTCCTCAAAAGCTAAGTGAAGAGGATCAAGAAAAGAGAGATGCAATGATCAAGAGATTCGAAGATCAGCGAATCATCCTGAAGCGTGATCAACTTCCTTCTATTCCTCCAAAGTTCAGACTTTCACAAAAGGAATACCAGGATCACTGATAAACCCAGATCTAGCAATAAATGTAGAGAGAGAATCTAGAGAGCAAATGTCATCCATATATTGATCAATGAGTTACAAATGACATTAAGCATTGTGTTATTCTAGATTGTTACCTAACTATTGAACTAGACCAGCCTATTTATACCCATAACATACAAGGTATAAAGGCAAAGCAATACAGCATAGACTCATTACAGTACATTGACTTTACAGTAAATCTTGAATACAATAATGCTCTAACAATCTCCCCCTTTGGATTCAAGATTTAAAAAAATATAGCAGCAGTCTTTAGCTCTTGATCTTCAAAACTTTAACTTTGACTTTGACCGTTGAAACTTTGGCACTCTTCAAACAGTTGAATCTTCACAAGGATGCGAAGCCTTCACATTTTTGAACATTTAGGTGTAAGCACAATCCGAGTCTCTCAAATCTAAGATAACCATATTCAAAAACACTTCAGACTTCACATGATCCGAAAACTTCAACTTTGAGCAATCCGAATCCATATATGAGTGATTCGAAAACATCTTTGTCTTTCACAATGTAAAGTCAATCTTCTTCAAAACTATCTTCATCTCTTTGACCTTGAATTGTCTTCGACATGAAATTGAATTAAACATTTCTCCCCCTTTTTTGATGAATGTGAGCATCATGATCATCAAAAACCTTTTTCAATTTCAGTCGCGTCTCTGAGTATCACTAACAATATCCTCCTTAATGAATAACCTTGCTCCCCCTCAAAATAAGAATTCTGGAGCAATTTGTTTTCTCCCCCTGAAAGTATGCATATATTTCATTAAGGAATTATTCATTTCAAATACAGTGCTTTAATGAAAACATTTATACAAGGAAAAAAAATTCATTGAACTACATTTTATAACTACTAACATTTGATCATTTGAAAGCTTTACAAAAGAAATCCAACTTAATGAAGTATACCAGATTTTTTAATCAAATGAAATCAAATGCATGTGTTTGGATTCAAATACAAGACATCATTGCATATCAAGTTAAAAAATGTTCAGTTTCAACCCCTTTATTAAATCTATTTGGTGTGCTAGCATGCGAAATATGATTAGCTTCAAGCATATGCAATTCTAAAACATATAAGAATACTTTGCTCTACTCACACTATTTGTCCAAAATCAGGATTTTCACAATTTACAGGTTTATCGCGACTTTGTATTTTTTCAAAGTTTCAAGAGATGTGTGCTCATTGGTATCTTTTAATTTTGTGCACATTGGCATCTTTTGATTTTGTGCTCATTGGCATCTTTTAATCAAAAAGTTTAGTAAGATTAAGATACACCGTCAAACATGACTTTCTATCTGGTTCTATAGAAGGATTTGGGTTAGCAGATCCCATACCAGTTGGTCTTAGGTGCTAGGTGTCGAGCACCCCTTAGAACTTAATTTCCCAAACCAGAAAGGCCACATCGATATATCTTAAACCCATTTGTACCAGTAGAACATGGCTTTCTATCTAGTTCTATAGTAGGATTTAGGTCAGCCGATCCCAGACCAGTTGATCTTAGGGACTAGGTGTCGAGCACCCCTTAGGACTTACTCTCCCAAACCAGAAAGGCCACAGGTACAAACTTTCAAACTAAATGATAGTGCATAATTTTATCTCAATCACTTGGTTCTAAAACATAGTGCTTCTCCCATATTTTCATTTCCATCCATCATTCTGACATTTAGGCTTTTTGAGCATTATATCTTATATAAGTCCAGATTTCCATAATTTTGAGCATTCAGCATAATTTCATTCATGTTTTGCTGACCTTTCGATTTATTTCAGAAGTGAAAGTTGAAACAAATGTAATTCAGATAATACAAAAACACTTGTAAAGTCACCTTTGACACACATTTCATTCATTGAATGAAAATTGAAAAATTTCACTTCCTTGAATTAAATTATGAAGGTTCAAACATTCAAAGCAGTAGAAATAAAATATAATGCAATGTTACCTTTCACCACTTGTTCCTTGAAACAGAAAGATGTGACAGTTAAGGATATCACCTGAGAAGTATGAGTTCTAAACTGATTTGTTTAGAAGTCTTAGTCTTTGAAGTACGGGTCCTGAACTGAATTGTTCAGAAGCCAAAGTCGTTGAAGCACGGGTTTTGAACTGATATGTTCAAAAACCTAAAAACGTTGAAGCACGGGTCCTGAACTTATGTATTCAGAAACCAATAATTTTGCTCTCCCTTAATGGCACAAGTACTCTTCTTAAAAAAAATTCACCGCTTCTCTTATGTTTTCAGTCATGTGTGTGGTATATATATTTCCAAATCAGCACAACACATGATTAACCTACAAAACAGATGAAGCAGATTTTGGTACCCAACGGCACTTGGGTCCTAGTGTGTTAGGTTTAGATTTCTTAAAAGGAATACTGTAAGTACCGTACCAATAAGAAGTATAATCTTTATGTACAAAATCATTTGATCCACAGTAAGAACAACAAATTTTCTTATGTGCTAACCTGACTAATTGATTTACAGAGTAAACTAAATCAGGTTTGACAAAAGATTTACCTTGAAATGTATTGCTCTTCTTGGCATTTGATGTGGAAGCAGATGATTTTGGTACATCTTTCTTTGGAATCGTTGTGCTTTTGACTCTCCATTCCATCTTCACCTTTTTGAAGACTGAAACTTCTTTAGGTTTGGAAGTATTAACTTTAGGCACATTTGAATCCTTATCCGATTTATCAAGCAAATGATTATAGAAGAGATTTGTTGAACGAATCTGATCTTTTGAGAAATCAGTTGATCTATTAAATTGTTTAGAAGGAATGTTTTTAAAATTTGAACTTGAAGCAGTTTTAAAAGAGCATTCAGAATCATTTGAAATAACAAATGGAGTCTGAAAGATAGTATCAGGATTGACCTGATTTGAGACATCGAATTTAAAAATGATGTATTCAAGTTCTTTGACTTTGTTTATCAAAACATTTTTCTCTTTGAGGATTAGATCAAATTTCTTTTGGAGATCAAATTTGATCAATTGATCCTTCATAATATCAGCTGATAAACCAGATAATCTTTTGGTAAGATTAAGAATCACATCTTCAAAATATTTGCGTTCCGATTCAAAATCTTTTTCCAAAAATTTTATTTTATCAGTAATCTCTTTGAAAATTTCCATATTCTTCTTTTTAAGGGTTTTACTTTCCTTTTCAAATAGATTTTTCTTTTCCAGAAAAATCTTTTCTTTCTTTTTCCCAAAGATTTTCTAAATCAGAGATTTTCACGGAAAGTTCAGAACTTTTAATCTCAAAAAAATATCGTTCAGTTTCAAATTTAGCTCTTTCTTTTTCGAGCTTGTCTTTTTCTAAAAATAAAACATTCTCAAAGTCCGAAACTTGTTTTGAAAGTTTTATACATTTCAGCTCAGTTAGTTCCTTTTCTTTAAGAACTTTCTTTGAAGAAAGAGACTCTCTTTCACGTTCAGAAAGCTTTTTCTTCAAATCAGCATTTTCATCTTCCATTGTTATTCTTTTCTATTGAACTTCTTTTAATTGATCGTGTAGATATGAGTTCCCCTTCTCTCTCCCGATTTCTCTACTCTTCATATCAGCATTTTCACTTTGAAGAGTTGTTACTTTCTCTTGAAGTTTCTTGATTTGATCGTGCAAACTTGAGTTGTCTTTCTTTGTTTCAAGATCTGCAATATAAACGTCAAGATCAGTAACTCTTTTAATAAGTCTATCATTTGAAGAAGAAATGTCTAAAATTTGTCTCTTCAATTTAGCATTTTCTTCCTCCAATGCTTTTATACTTCCTTGAACCTCCTTCATGTCATCTTGATGAGTTGAAGGATTTGAAGTATTAGTTTTAACAAAATTTTGCTTCAAACCTTCACCACTGGATTTAACAATAATTTTCTTCAAACTTTCATTATTAGATTTAACAAAAGTTTGTGGTGTTTAGATATTTCTGTTATAAGAACTTGTTGCAAAATTTCATTATTTGATTTAACAGAAACTTGTGGAGTTGGAGGTATTTCTGTTATAATAATTTGCTTCAAACCCATTTCTCTCTTTGGAATTGCTAGAAGTTGATCTTTCAGAAAATCAAGCAGAAAGTGTATAAAATACACTATAGAAAAAAAATTATATAATTTTTTTTGAAAAGCTCTTAAAGTGTATGAAAAACACTATAGAAAAAATTTCGGAATAAAAAATTTTCTCAAAATTCGGATCAAGAAAGATTCGAAACCACGGAATCCGGATGTATAAGGGTGCGAAACCAATGGATTCGGACCAAGAAAGGTTCGAAACCAACAGATTTCGAATGTATAAGGATCCGAAACCAAAACTTAAACAAATATCACTTCTCTTTGTGATCCGAAACCATGCAACAGT
Source organism: Saussurea involucrata (assembly GCA_033807775.1). Classification (NCBI taxonomy): domain Eukaryota; kingdom Viridiplantae; phylum Streptophyta; class Magnoliopsida; order Asterales; family Asteraceae; genus Saussurea; species Saussurea involucrata. The sequence continues at coordinate 85,699,232 of CM066314.1, forward strand.
AAATGATGCGTGGTCCGAAACCAAGCTTGAATGATCCGAAATCCTTATGAATGATCCGAAACCTTCACATAAACACCAAAAATCATTAAATCAGCCATAACTTTTTCAATTCTTGATCAATTGTAATGAAACTTGCACAGATTTGTTCGAAATTTGAATCCACACACTTTCTTAGTTGATCACAAATCCTAATTCGATCAATTTAATCGAATTAAGATCCAAAACAGTAAGTTTAGGGTTTTCGAACAAACAGATCTAAAATGATCAAATCTGCAAATTCTATGCAGATTTTGGTAAAATTCCTTGTTTTAAAGATGATCAGGGATGAAAATCGAGTTCAGTAGCGTCAATAATCAATCAAAAAGATAAAAAATGGCAGAAAAGATGAAATCTGGATGAATAGTAATCGAATAAGGATCAGAAATCATGATGAACAGTAATCTATGAAGATCCTAAATCTTCAGCTTCAGTGTAAAAAATCTTCAATTTGGACTTTGATCTGCTTGAATATTCTGTTTAGCTCTGATACCAATTGATAAACCCAGATCTAGCAATCAAATATATAGAGAGAATCTAGAGAGCAAATGTCATCCATATATTGATCAATGAGTTACAAATGACATTAAGCATTGAGTTATTCTAGACTGTTACCTAACTATTGAACTAGACAAGCCTATTTATACCCATAACATACAAGGTATAAAGGCAAAGCAATACAGCATAGACTCATTACAGTACATTGACTTTACAGTAAATCTTGAATACAATAATGCTCTAACAATCACCTCAGAGCTGAAAGGTTAATCGCTGAAAGAAGGGAAGCTGAAGAAAAAGACAGAGAACTCGCCATCCAGCTTGTCCAACAATCGGTGAAAGACCCCGCCCTGAAAAGAACTCCCATTGATGTCCAACGTCAGCTATGGGATGATGCCCAAAGGATCGTTGAAGAAAAGACGAAAGTATCTGATACGACTTTGAAATGGTGTAAAGAAATGCTGAATTATCGATCTCGACCATCCAAAATCATCAAAGTAAACATCAGAGGAAGACTGTTCGTTGACGTTCCTGTTGTTGAAATTGATGTATTCAGAGAAGACAAAACCAAGCAAACCTTCTATGCTACTACTTTAGAGAAGTTTGGTTTCTCTGAATGGTTGGAAGTGAAATTAGCCACTCAGGGATCGCGCTCAAAGTTCAAGAGCCATGCCGAGAAAATTTTAAATACTCAGATCGACTTGGTTTCTTCTGCTGTGGATATTCCTCCTTCCACTCTTCTTCCTCCTCAACAAAGAATAGTCTCTGCAAAGGAAAAGAAAGTCTCAGACTCAGGTCCTCCTATAAGAAATGAAACAGGTATTGGTTTCTCTCGTGCTGAAGTTCTTGGCCCTGAAGTTTTTGACGGATAGGATCGCCTTGTAATTCTTTCTATCCTTATCTGTCTACATCTTTTGTACTTGTAATTTTATTTGCCGTACTTGTAATTTTTCCACTTCCCTCTTTAATCTTTACGAAGTTTAAAGAAAAATTTCAGCGAATGTACTTTACTACATCAGTACTGAAAAGATCCTAGAAAATAGTAAAGGGGACAAATATTTTATGAGTTCTTTTTATCCTTATGTTTTCATTAATAGCAATTTTCTCTGTTGCTATGTCATAATCAAATAGGGGGAGATTGTTGAACCAAGCCCTCAGTGATTTGATAATGACCCTCTCTTAAACACTTAGTGAATATTGTAAGTAAACAATATGTATCAGAGTTTCACTATCGCTGATAAGTACTAAGACTTTACAGTACCGCTGATAGGAACTCTCACTCTTTAGATTAGATATTCAGCGAACACTGTTCATCATCATATAGCTCTGAGCCTGTTCAGTCTATGAGATGATCGTTGATAAGTTAGTTGTTTACTTATGATCCCTGAAGACAATTTTCACGTCAACCAAAGTTCTACGCTGAAGTCGAAGATCAAGCTCAAGAACCAGCGACAAGTCTACTCATGAACTGATACGGATATCAGCGAAGCAAGACCTGTCCATTCAACGTGAATTATCAAGTAGAAGACTTCAGCAATCGCTGAACTTTATCATTCGCTGATAAAGATCTGACTCAACGAAAGCTGATCATGAAGTCTCCCTGTATGTTACTATTGTCTTACCTCCCTTGCACGTCTCCGTACGAACTGTCAGAACGGACATCCCTTTTGTATGTAATCGTACAACAACTCTGATTCTACACTGTGCACCATGCGGCTACTAAGGATGTCTACAAAGGTCAATGACATTCAACCACTCAGCTGCTGCCACGTGTAAAGCCATACTGCCATGCATTAAATGCATGCAGTATATAAGAAGAACCTTAATTCAGTTTTGAAGAGTGCTCGAACAATCTTCTTATTTTTATTAAGATATTATTCGTAATTTCTTTAACTCTTTCTAGTGCAAGAAACTTAGTGTTTCTCAAGACTTGTTTAGATTAGGTTTATCCTTAATCTTGTTCCGCAACAAGTTGTAAATTGTCTTGATTTATCAATAAACAATTTAGAAAAGTAAAAACATGTGTTTGTATTCAACCCCCCCCCCTTTCTACAAACTTGTATAGCCCTTCGGGACTAACAGTTGTAGATTGTTTTCTCTTTCGAGGAGTGGAGGTTGCAGCCTGGGTACCAGCGGTTGGGATTACTGTAATACCCCGGGTAAGTTCGTTAGTTAAAATCCCTTTTTCCGTTAAGAAAAGTTAACTTTAAAGTTGATGTTTATGGTAAGTTTGGGTAAATATATATGTTAAGGGTGTTTGGGGTTATTATTGAGAAGTTCAAGGAACAAAGTAGTAAATTAAGTTTGATATTATCTAATTGATATTCAGATATTATTCACAAGCAGAAAATCAGTAAAGTTAGTGTGTGTGTGTGTTGAGAGAAAGCAAGAAGAGAAAAGAAGGGTTTTGTGCTAAAGGGTTCAAATTGGTGTGTTTGGAAGATGAATTAAGGTATGTTCCTTTGTATTTTATGTTTGTAATTGCTTTTGGAAGGGTTCGATAAACATCACAAACACTTCTGGTATTAATTCAGTCGGTTTTGTAGGTAAAAAGGACCAAACCGACAGAGGTTTCCGGACACCATGAATGTGTCCGGATGGATTGGTTGGTAGTGTCCGGGTAATTAGTTGATGGTGTCCGGACGGTTCAAGTATCCGGGTAAGTCCCTCTTGTTATATTTTTCCGGATGGAATGGGATACCGGATGGTATCCGGATTTCTCATGTTGTCCGGATTCCTCGTGTTGTCCGGATACTTTGTGGTTTCCGGATATTTTGGTTGTTGGGTCAATTTTTGAGGATAAGAGTTATGTAGATGTATCTAGAGTTCATAGCCTGCTAGTAAGTTTTATATATAAGTTGGTGAGGAGATATTTGTATGTAAATGGTTTCAGATTCTTAGAATTTTGGGTAAAGGATCGGATAGCTCGGAGAAAGGCTTGGAAGCGTATTTTAAGCATTCAGGTGAGTTTTACTTTAAAACGTTTTCAACTGTAATATATATATATCTGTGTTATATATATATATATATATATATATATATATATATATATATATATATATATATGAGATGGATATGTGTGGAATGGATATACGATCAAGGTGTGAATATTTTGTGTTTATAATATAGTAAGATATTATATTTATTGGTGCATTACACTACACAAGTGCACAGTAGCCGGGTTCCGGTGAGCGGACCGGTGAGTAGTCGGGTTCCTGTGTGCGGACCGACGGGTAGCCGGGTTCCGGTGAGCGGACCGGTGGGTAGCCGGGTTCCGGTGTGCGGACCGGTTGTTGATTTATTAGTTGGCTTGCTACCAACTAATATGGCCATTTGTGGAGGAATAAGTTGGATGAGATGTACACGATGCACGAGTCTGGATTGGTATTTAAATATGTGTGGTATGTTTATATTTTACGAAAGGATTACCAAAGGTTTATCTAAACTATTTTGATACAAAGGATTTACATAAAAGGTTTTATAATGATTTTGGAAAGGACCAGGATTAACTCACTAGACCCGTTTTGTCTAACCCTCATTTTGTTTTCAAAAATATGTTTTCCAGGTCGAGGAATTGATAGTGGCAAAGGAAAGAATAAGGTGTAAGCTGCCTCCGTTGATCGATGATGTTTAAGAAGCTTTTATATATTTTGTAGTGTCAAGACTAATGAGACCGTACTTGGTTTGTTATGTAACTTTTGTTGTAAATCAATGATATGTATGCATGTTATGTATTATGATGTATGTTATGGGATTTGGGTTGTTACAAATGGTATCAGAGCCCTAGTTTAATGGATTTAGGTATTTGTACCCGTACCTAGACTTAAACTGCATGTGAAGTAGGATGTCCTTGATATATTAGAACCTTGGGATGCTAAGTATAAAAGGTAGAAGGAACATCATGTAAGGTAATTTCAGATTACACCTGGCCAGTGTAATTGTGATCTTACAGGTGCATGTTTGGACTGGGATACCTTATTATATGGGGTATGTGCTTATGTGTATATTAATTTTGTCTGAATCTACAGAATGGCAAGCGGTACTAGAAATACGACTAGAGAGGGAGGAAGAAATTCTAATAGAACGAATCCAACAGTCGGGACAAAGGGAAGCGGGAGAGTAAGAGGTAGGGGCAGAACTGGAGGTAGAGTTCAGGGGCGAGGTACGAAGTGTATTACAAGAGACGATTTGATGGCGGAGATGGGAAGACTTCAAGCAAATATCCAGGTTATGTTCGACCAAGCTCGTCATACTGAAACACCAGATCCTGGTTTGGAAGACGAAATGCCCATTACACCTACGGTCATACCAGTGTCAAGAAGGTGTGATTACAAGATGTTCTTAAACTGTAGACCTCCAACTTACTCAGGAGATATAGACCCAGTGAAGGCGATGAGATGGTTAAAAGAAATAGAAGCCATCTTCAAGACCAGTAAGTGTGCGGATGAGGACAAAGTATTATACGGAACGGCGATGTTGAAGGCAGAAGCTCTGTACTGGTGGGAAGCTCACATTGATTCCATAGGGTCGGATGTATACTCTACTTTTACTTGGGACGAATTCGCAACAGCTTTCAAAGGGCAGTTTTGTTCTCAAGCAGCAGTCAGACAACTGGAAGAGGAGTTCATGAACTTACACCAGCGAAGTTTATCAGTTAGGGACTACACTGCTAGTTTTCTGGAGAAGTCTCGCTTCGTAGAGTACTACGTTTCCACGGAGGCACTGAAAATGGAGAGGTTTATTTTTGGGTTGAATTTTGAAATTAGAAAGCTAGTGATTGCGACAGGACCCAATACCTTCTCAGCCGCAGTAAATGCAGCAGAAAATGTAGAACAGGATAATAGGAGAGACGTTGGTGATAAGAGTAATGGAAAAAGGAAATTGGAAGAAATGACATACGAATCGGAAGAATACGAATCCCCGAGGTTTGATAGTTATTCACCTTTCAGACCAGTTGAAAGACCATGCCCAAAATGCAATCGTGTTCATCAAGGAAACTGTTATGTGGATTCCCGAAGTTGTTACAAATGTGGAAAGATTGGTCACATTGTTAGAGACTGTCGGGTAACTCGACTCTGCTTCGTTTGCAATTCCCCTTATCATATTCAGTCAGACTGTCCACAATGGAAAGTACAACAGGGTGGTACGACGAGGAGACCAACGAGTGTTAGTCCGGGAGAGGAACAAGGGCCTGAGGTATCGAAAGCAAAGGGCCGTGTTTTTCAGATGACAGAACAAGAGGTGGAAGAAAGTCCAGATGAGGTTACAGGTATATTTCTATAAACTCTATACGTGCTAAGGTGTTATCTGACTTCGATGCAAACTGGTTATTGGTATTTCCGTGCTTTTCTTGCTTATATGTGTTAAAGATATAGGTGGGTGTGGGGTGGCTATTCAGTTAGTTTCTATGGTTTTGATTAAGTTCGAAGTAGTAGTGATAAGTATTCATACCTTTTCGCTTAACCGAATTCCGGGACGGAATTCTTTTAAGGGGGAGATAATGTAATACCCCGGGTAAGTTCGTTAGTTAAAATCCCTTTTTCCGTTAAGAAAAGTTAACTTTAAAGTTGATGTTTAGGGTAAGTTTGGGTAAATATATAAGTTAAGGGTGTTTGGGGTTATTATTGAGAAGTTCAAGGACCAAAGTAGTAAATTAAGTTTGATATTATCTAATTGATATTCAGATATTATTCACAAGCAGAAAATCAGTAAAGTTAGTGTGTGTGTGTGTGTGTTGAGAGAAAGCAAGAAGAGAAAAGAATGGTTTTGTGCTAAAGGGTTCAAATTGGTGTGTTTGGAAGATGAATTAAGGTATGTTCCTTTGTATTTTATGTTTGTAATTGCTTTTGGAAGGGTTCGATCGGAATAGAAACATCACAAACACTTCTGGTATTAATTCAGTCGGTTTTCTGGGTAAAAAGGACCAAACCGACAGAGGTTTCCGGACACCATGAATGTGTCCGGATGGATTGGTTGGTAGTGTCCGGGTAATTAGATGATGGTGTCCGGACGGTTCAAGTATCCGGATTGGTTGTTATATTTTTCCGGATGGAATGGGATACCGGATGGTATCCAGATTTCTCATGTTGTCCGGATTCCTTGTGTTGTCCGGAAAGTTGTCCGGATACTTTGTGGTTTCCGGATATTTTGGCTGTTGGGTCAATTTTTGAGGATAAGAGTTATGTAGATGTATCTAGAGTTCATAGCCTGCTAGTAAGTTTTATATATAAGTTGGTGAGGAGATATTTGTATGTAAATGGTTTCAGATTCTTAGAATTTTGGGTAAAGGATCGGATAGCTCGGAGAAAGGCTTGGAAGCGTATTTTAAGCATTCAGGTGAGTTTTACTTTAAAACGTTTTCAACTGGAATATATATATATATATATATATATATATATATATATATATATATATATATATATATATGTGTGTTTATATATATATATATGAGATGGATATGTGTGGAATGGATATACGATCAAGGTGTGAATATTTTGTGTTTATAATATAGTAAGATATTATATTTATTGGTGCATTACACTACACAAGTGCACAGTAGCCGGGTTCCGGTGAGCGGACCGGTGAGTAGTCGGGTTTCTGTGTGCGGACCGACGGGTAGCCGGGTTCCGGTGAGCGGACCGGTGAGTAGTCGGGTTCCGGTGTGCGGACCGACGGGTAGCCGGGTTCCGGTATGCGGACCGGTTGTTGATTTATTAGTTGGCTTGCTACCAACTAATATGGCCATTTGTGGAGGAATAAGGTGGATGAGAGGTACACGATGCACGAGTCTGGATTGGTATTTAAATACGTGTGGTATGTTTATATTTTACGAAAGGATTACCAAAGGTTTATCTAAACTATTTTGATACAAAGGATTTACATAAAAGGTTTTATAATGATTTTGGAAAGGACCAGGATTAACTCACTAGACCCGTTTGGTCTAACCCTCATTTTATTTTCAAAAATATGTTTTCCAGGTCGAGGAATTGATAGCGGCAAAGGAAAGAATAAGGTGTAAGCTGCCTCCGTTGATCGATGATGTTTAAGAAGCTTTTATATATTTTGTAGTGTCAAGACTAATGACACCGTACTTGGTTTGTTATGTAACTTTTGTTGTAAATCAATGATATGTATGCATGTTATGTATTATGATGTATGTTATGGGATTTGGGTTGTTACAATTACCGTGGAGGTAGCTGCAAAAGTAGAAGAATTGGGGTTGAGAAGAGATAAGAGAGTAGTAAGACGTACCTCGTTTGGCATGGGATTGTAGTCGAGGACCTTAGCACCAACCTGTGAGAGTTTCAGGTCGCCCACCTTAGGGTATTTGTCTCGGAGTCCTTGTAGGAAGAGAGCGCTAAGAAATCGAGGATAGGGAACAGTCGTTTGCCTTATTGCTTCTTCGACTCTCTGAATCATGTCGTCAAAGATGATTTGGCCCAATCGATGTGTAGTCCCTTCATCAGTGAATACACCATAGCCTGCTGAGGTTTGGAGGCTTGGTTAGTGGAACCAACCTTAGTTGTCATGCAACTTATCAGATGAGCGAAGATGAAATTCATCTCGCTGAGCATTTTTGGTTTCTTGATCATGGTCAGCTTCTTCTCAAGGAGCTTGTCTCTCCTTGTTTCCCACACATACTGCATTGCATCGAAGAATGCAACGAGTGCTTCTCTATCCACTGGGTTTTTGGGATTTGGTAGAGGGACAAAGCGTTTTTCTTTTGTGTCAGCGGGGAGATTTAGGGCACACCTGATAGTATAAGGTGTGATCTTGGAGGTACCATGTATGGTGTCAAAAAGGATGACCTCGTTTTCCTTTTTGGGGTCTTTGGTGGAGGTGATCATATCTCTTCTGGCAGTATACCAGAACTAAGCGAGTAGGTTTTTGTTTACGGGAGGTGTGACGGTCAGGCTGTGGATAGAGGGGAGGTCTTAAGAAAACTCACAGCGTCGTCTAGGTGTGTGATTTTCTTTCTCGGAGGGAAGTTGAAGAGAGCATAAGGGTTGTTGCCTTGAAAGTTAATTTGGTCGAATTTGAATCCAACTTGAGGAGCTGGAGTGAGCTCAGTTCTTTTAGGAGCAGTAGGAGACTGAGTTGAAGGAGCTTCAGTAGATGCCATTTCTGTTTATAATTACAAACATGAAGAAAGATAAAGAATAAAGTCTTAATGTGGAAAGATTTTCCAAAATAAGATGGTTTTGGGTTTTGCACATTCCATTCAGACACAAGATATCTTAATGGAGATTAGGGTTTTCTTGTTTTGAAAAAGAGTACAAAACATAGTGAACATTTGTTTTCCAATTTCTTTTTAAAGAAGAGATTCTGGAAAAACATATGGAGATGCAAGTTTAAGATTTTTGTTTCAAACTTGAAGAACAGTCTGTTTCCAGATTGTTTTCATAAAATCATGAAAAGAAAATGATTTCATTTTAAGAAAGTCCATTTGTTTGATCTTGAAAAAACAAGGATAAGATCCAAAACAAGTTTGTAAAGGTAAATAATAAGAAGATTAACCTTTGATGTTGAAGATGAAGATGAACAGTTTTCTAGAGAAAAAGAGTTCAAATGCAACAGTTGTTCTTGCTTGAAGGAGACGATGTTCGCGTAAAGGTAAAAATATAAACTTGAATGGGTTTATATAGTGAGAGTAGAGAGAGAAAAACTATGAGCGGGAAAGTTTTTCATGATGACACGAACACGTCCCTTGAATTTGATTGGTCAAGGAAGACGAAACGGGCGAATGTGTCAGAGAAAAAGCGTGCCATGGTCTATCCGTTTGATGACATCACAAACATCCTTTCATATTTTAGGATGTCGCTGAGGATTTTGAAAACTCAGGGACATTTTGAAAACATGAAGCGCTGACAAGAAATATCAGTGTTAAGTTTAGAAATTTCAAAGTATCACTAAAAGGAAGAGATATTCAGCGATGCAATTTGTTTTGAAATCTTGCATTCATAGGCGAACGTCAGCGAGTAAGAAATAACATACCTTGATATCAGCGAATCAATTTTGTTCAGAGAGAACATACCTTGATATCAGCGAATCAATTTTGTTCAGAGAGAATGTGAGTAATAGGGTTATACAAGTTTATTTTATCCCTGATCAAATGTGAAACGCTGAAGATTTACTCTTCTAAGTTCAGCATTCCAAGCTCGCTGATGAGAAAGTTAAATCTTGTCTCATCAAGAGGTTTGGTAAACAAATCAGCTAACTGAAAGTCAGTTGGAATAAAATGAAGTTCTATATCTCCATTTATCACATGATCTCTGATAAAATGATACCTGATTTCGATGTGTTTGGTCTTTGATTGTAGCACTGGATTGTTGGCTATAGCGATGGCACTAGTGCTGTTGCAATAGATTGGAATTTTTTAGAGCTGAAGGTCATATTCCAGTAGTTGATTTCTCATCCACAAGACCTGAGAACAACAGCTTCCAGCGGCTACGTATTCAGCTTCAGCGGTTGAGGTGGACACTGAGTTTTGCTTTTTACATGTCTAACTCACCAGCTTTCCACCCAGGAGCTGACAGCCTCCTGTGGTGCTTTTCCTATCCAATTTGCAACCTGCAAAATCACTATCTGAATAGGGGATAAGATCAAACCCTGAGTCTTTGGGATACCAAAGACCTAGGTTAGGAGTACCCTTAAGGTAACGAAAGATTCGCTTTACAGCGATCAAATGAGATTCCTTAGGTTCATCTTGATATCGTGCACACAAACAGGTTGCGTACATAATACCATGTCAGCTAGCTGTAAGATACAGAAGAGAGCCGATCATCCCACGGTACATCGTGACATTAACAGGTTTTCCAGAAGGATCTTTGTTTAGTGTCAGCGGTGGTGCCATAGGGGTTTTCATAACTGAACTCTGAAAGTTCCTTTTTCACTCTGTTTGATTTTCCTTGGTGAATGAAAGTTCCTTTTTCATTCTGTTTGATTTGAAGACCGAGGAAATAGGTTAGTTCACCCACCATACTCATTTTATACTCAGCTTTCATTCTTTCAGCGTAACGAGTACAAAGGTCAGGGTTAGTGGAACCAAATATAATATCATCGACAGATATTTGAACAAGAATAATATGACCTTTTACTTTCCTGAAAAATAGAGTGTTATCGATTTTACCTCTCTCAAATTTTTCAATATGGAGATAAGTAGAAAGAGTGTCATACCATGCACGAGGAGCTTACTTTAAGCCATAAAGTGCCTTATCGAGTTTATAGACTGAGAATCCTGGAGGTTGTTCCACGTAGACTTCTTCATTCAGCTTTCCATTGAGGAACGCTGATTTAACATCCACTTGATAAACTTTGAAGTCTCTGTGTACTGCGTAAGATAAGAATAGACGAATGGATTCTAGTCTTTCCACTAGAGCAAATGTTTCGTCATAATCTATACCTTCCTCTTGTATGTATCCATGAGCAACAAGACGAGCCTCGTTGTGGGTTACAGTTCCATGTTCATCCAACTTGTTTCGATAGACCCATTTAGTGCCTATCACTGACTTGTCAGATGGTCTGGGAACAAGCTTCCAAACATTGTTTTTTTCGAATTCTGTCAGCTCTTATTGCATAGCGCTGACCTAGTTTGGATCTCTGAGGGCATCATCTGTTTTCTTTGGTTCAATCAGAGAAATAAAGTTAACAAATAAACAAATGTTATCTACACTTCGTCGAGTCTGAACACCAGCATTTGGATCACCAAGAATCTGATCAATAGGGTGATTTATAGTCCATCGCTGAGCCGGAGCATACGTGGCTGACTCAACCTGAACTTCTGGAGGAGCTGAAGATGAGGCTTCAGCAACTTCTGGTATATCAGCCAAGAGCGGAAGAGGTTCAGATGTCATTTCATTCACTGATTGCTGAGAAGTAGATGGTATGTCTGAGATAGAAGGTTCAGAAGCAGGCATAGTGATTAGAGGAACATCTAAGACCCATGATGTTTCAACTTCACTTGTCTGCATGCTTGGGATGATGGTAGGATCATCATCTTCAGCGGGATGAGTATGAGATGGAGGAGTGGGAACATTTTCTGAATCACCAGGATGAGAAAACATCCGTTGATTCAGTTCTTCAGTATCAGCAGAAGGTCTGGAGTTCGCTGAACGGGATTCATCAAAAGTGACGTGGATTGTTTCTTCTACATTTTGTCTTCTTCGATTGAAGACTCTGAAGGCTTTGGAGACTGAGGAGTATCCACGATAAATTCCATCATCAGCCTTAGGATCAAAGTTTCCAAGGGCATCTCTGTTGTTCAGTATGAAACACTAACATCCAAAGATGTGAAGAAAGCTAATTGAAGGCTTTCTCCCATGGAAAAGTTCATAGGCTATCTTCTTGAATCTTTTGACAATCAGCGACCTGTTTGAGTAAAACAAGCAGTGTTGACAGCTTCTGCCCAAAACTGAGTAGGTAGATGAGAATCGCTGAGCATTGAATGTGCAACTTCGATGATAGTTCGATTTCTTCTTTCAGCGATTCCATTTTGTTGAGGTGTTCTCATTGAGGAAAGGTTGTGAGAAATACCCTTACTTTCAAAGAAGGAATCAAGAGAACTGTTTTTGAATTCAGTCCCATGATCACTCCTTATTGAGCGAACGGTCATGTTATTCAAGACTTCCATTTTGCTGACAAAAGTGATGAGTTCTTTAGGGGTGTCACTCTTAGAACGGAGAAACATTACCCAGGTATACCGAGAGAATTCATCAACTATGACCAATGTATATTTCTTTCCAGCGATGGATTGTTTGTTAACAGTGCCAAACAAATCCATATGGAGAAGTTGTGTAATACACTGGGTAAGTTCGTTAGTTAAATCCTAATTCCGTTAAATCTAGTTAACTTTATAAAACGAGGTTTAGGGTAAGTTTGGGTAAAATAATAAGTTAAAGGGGTGTTGGACATTAGTTGATAGTTGAAGGTTCAATTGGTAAATGGGGATTTGATATTATCCCTTTAGGATTTCAGATATTTCATTACTCAAAATATGCTACTGCACCTAACAAACCTGGACCCAAGTTCATATGGGTACCAAAGTCAACTTAATCTGTTTTGCAGGTTATTCATGTGCAGAGCTGAATGATAATACTGACACATGACTTAAAACCGATGCTGTGCTTAAATTGAGAATATTGACTTTTGGATAATTCAGTCCAAAACTCGATCTGAATGTAATTATGGATTTCTGATTCATATAGATCAATTTGTTGATCTTGAAGATTTTTTTGAAAAAGTTATGTTTGCTATGAGGTTATCGAACTCATAGATGTGAGTGTTTTTCGTAGAAAACATTTCAAGAGAATGTGTTCAGAATCACATTTTAAGCAACCCTGCAAATTTTGGTTGAAAAATTCTGATTTTTGAGCAAGTTATGGTGATTTGAAGTTCAGAATGTTCAAAAATCACAAAATCCAAACATTTTTCTAAGGAATTTTCTCTGGATAGTTTTATCAGAATTCTGACTCTCTTACTCAGAAGTTCTGATCCTACTACTCAGAATTCTGACTCAACTAATCAGAATTCTGACTCTGATACTTGGAATTTTGAACAAGTCTCAGACTTCTGACTATACTACTCAGAATTCTGACTCAACTAATCAGAATTCTGACTCTGATACTTAGAATTTTGAGCAAATGACTCAGAATTATGACTCTTCTAATCAGAATTCTGACTCTACTACTCAGAATTTGGATTTTTGATAACTAATGAGGAATCATCGTAGATGATTACCAAAATCTCTTGATTTTGCAGGATTATCTTGATTTCAGAGGAAGTATTGACTCAAAATTTGATCTGATTGTTTCAAGATAATGTTCAAAACCCGTGATTCAACGTTTTAGGTTTTTGAACATATCAGTTCAAAACCCGTACTTAAATGAAAATGGCTTCTGAATAATTCAGTTCAGGTGCCGTACTTCAAAGACTAAGACTTCTAAACAAATCAGTTTAGAACTCATATTTCTCAGGTGATATCCTTAACTGTCATATTTTTATGTTTCAAGGAACAAGTGATGAAAGGCAACATTGCATTATGTTTATTTCTATTGCTTTGAATGCTTGAATCTTATCAAATTTAATTCAATGATATGATTTTTTTTAATTTTCATTCAATGAATAAAATGTGTGTCAAAGAGTGATTTTACAAGTATGTTGTATTATATGAGCTATATTTGTTTCAACTTTCACTTCTGAAATAAATCAAAAGGTAAGCAAAACATGAATGAAATTATACTGAATGCTCAATGTTATGTAAATTTAGACTTATATAGAATATAATGTTCAAAAAGTCTAAATGTCAGAATGTTGGATGGAAACAAAAATATGGGGGAAGTACTACGTTTTAGTACCAAGTGATTGAGATGAAATATAAATATATATAAAATCATTTAGTTTGAAAGTTTGTACCTGTGGCCTTTCTGGTTTGGGAGATTAAGTCCTAAGGGGTGCTAGTCACCTAGTCCCTAAGATCAATTGGTCTGGGATCGGCTGACCCAAATCATGCAATAGAACCAGATAGAAAGCCATGTTCTACTGGTACAAATGGGTTTAAGATATATCGATGTGGCCTTTCTGGTTTGGGAAATTAAGTTCCAAGGGGTGCTTGTCACCTAGCACCTAAGACCAACTGGTCTGGGATATGCTGACCCAAATCCTGCTATAGAACCAGATAGAAAGTCATGTTTAACGATGTATCTTATTCTTACTAAACTTTTTGATTAAAAGATGCCAATGTGCACAAAATTAAAAGATGTCAATGAGCACAAAAGAAAAGATGCCAATGAGCACACATCTCTTGAAACTTTGGGAAAATACAAAGTCGCAATAAACCTGTAAATTTGTGAAAATCCTGATTTTGGACAAATAGTGTGAGTAGAGCAACGTATTCGTATATGTTTTTAGAATTGCATATGCTTGAAGCTAATCATATTTCGCATGCTAAGCACACCAAATAGATTTAATAAAGGGATTGAAACTGAACATTTTTAACTTGATATGCAATAATGACTTGTATTTGAATCCAAACACATGCATTTGATTTCATTTGATTGAAAAATCTGATAAATTTCATTAAGTTGGATTTCTTTTGTAAAATTTTCAAATGATCAAATGTTAGTAGTTATCAAGTGTAGTTCAGTGAATCTTATTTTTCTTGTATAAATGTTTTCATTAAAGCACTATATTTGAAATGAATAATTTTAATGAAATATATGCATAATTTCAGGGGGAGAAAACAAACTGCTCCAGAATTCTTATTTTGAGGGGGAGCAAGGTTATTCATTAAGGAGGAGAAAAAGCGTAGACTTCATTCGAAGAAAAAACATCGCTAAAGTTTTGAAAATCAAGGGGGAGAAAAGCTAAAGATTTTGAAGATGATTTTGCTTTCCAAAACTTTAGGGGGAGAAAAGCTAAAGATTTTGAAGATGATTTTCCTTTCCAAAACTTTAGGGGAGAAAAGCTAAAGATTTTGAAGATTGATATGGTTTTTGTACAGAAATAACAAAAGAGAGAAATGTTATTTCTTATAAAGAAATCTTATGAAAGCTGAAATGAAGATGAGAATTGTCATTTCAAGGGGGAGCAAAGAAAAAGCAAATAGAATTCTGAGCAAAAGTTGTCAAAGCATTCAGAAGAGCTCCTTCTGAAGATTGTTCCTGCTCTAAGAATTTGATGATGAAAAGTACAAGTGTGTTTGACAAAAAGGGGGAGATTGTTAGGTCTAGAGTTTTGTCAAAAACACAAGTGTTGAGTTCTGAGTAAGAAGACTAAAGAAGACTCAGAAGACTCAGAAGTTCTGAGTAGAAGACTCGGAAGTTCTGAGTGAGAAATCTCAAAAAGATTATAAGTGTTGGATTCTGACTAGAAGGTTCAGAGTTCTGAGTAGGAGACTCAGAACTTCTGACTATGAAGACAAATGTTCTGAAGCGCTTATTCAGAAGTATGTTCAGAATTCATATCTTGGGATATTATCTGTTATATTCAGTTACTAATTAGGACACGTGTAATTGTTCTATTAGTCTGTTTCTCATATGTACTGTAGCTTTAGCTATTCTCTATAGTATATATAGGAGTTAGCAACTGTAGCTAACTGAATCTTTTTGGGCTAACTTTTCGGATAACTCTTTACGCATAAATTGTTAGATCTATTGAGAGAGAAATTCATTGTAATATCTTGTAACTCACAGATTGTTAATAAATCATATGACCAGTTGCTGTGAATACGATCTTAATTGTTCATATTTGATTGTAAGAGTGTATCCTGGACTTTCAGCTTGTCTTCATATCTTTCACGCTCCCCCATGAAATATGCTCTTGGTCTTCTTAGTATCACGAGTTGAACCTAGAGTTGAATTAGCTTTGAAAACTTCAGCACTTTGTTAAACGGATAGAAGAACCATGCATGTTGTAATATTTTCAGCACAAGTTATAACAGTTACTCCCCCTCAACTTTTGCTTACTCCTCCTCAACTTGATAGTCTGGGTCTTTGAACTTTTATAACGTTTTCCCCCTCATGATGATGATCTTTGTCTTTGAATTTGTATCAGTTCTCCCCCTCATGATGATTAGGAGCATCCTGAGCATCATGTAACTTCAAAGACAACACTGATGAGTAGCAAAAGTACCAGATAAAACGGTAAGTAACCAAAATAGGGTAATCATCTAACACAGAAACCCAATAGTAACTGTTATCACAACAATTAAAATAATTGTGTGGCCTATGTTCAGAGTTGGCTTCGGGGTATCTCTGATAGGACTTCCAGTTATCACTGAAGTAAAATATTAAAAATTACCTCTCAAACTGTTCCGGCAATATCACGAAGATATGCAATGGGAATCACAAAGACTCGTGCATGTGTGAAAGAAATAAATTATATCGATTTGGCTCAAAAATTGATTTAACCTGGGACTCAAGTTAAAAATCAATTGACACAGTGAATAGAATATGAAGTTCGGAGACCGGAGCTGATGTCTTCCTTTTTCAATATCTAAGACCTCCGAGAGAGGAATAGATAGATTATGTGCTAAATCTCCGTGCATTTATGAAACAAACATCTTTTGTGAGATGCTTGAGTGGCTAGGTGGGGTGACACGAGTTGTCGACACTGGGTCCATGTCTGTTTCAATATTCATCTCCAAAGAACGAGAATGAATAGATTGTGTGGTTACCCGGCTAACTGACTCGGTTTGGTAAGGACCAATATGTCTTTTAAGTCCTGTCACATCCTCACCATTTTTTTTCACTCCAAACTCGTCTATACATCTAGACCCCTCACTGTTATCTAAAAAGGATGTGTTTCTTGGGTAGGTCCTTCCGGTTCTGGATAGACCATAGAAACGATGTAATTCCTAACACTCTTTGAATGAACCAATAAAACATTAAGCACACATTGAAGTACGAGTTCTAAATTGGCATGTTTAGAAATCAATCTTTTAAGAACGAGTCCTGATCTGAGTTGATCAGAAGTCATTATAAAATGTGAATGAAGATCAAAGAACAAGTTCAAGCGCGACTATGATGACTCAGTAAGCATATTGTTTGCAACAAATGAAACAATTGATCAGAAAGTTTAATTGTGAAGAACAAGTCACAATTAATTTACCAGAGAAGAACTGAATCATTAGTAAGTAAGGACGTACTATGAGAACAAAATTGGAATTAAAGCGGGTGTATTTCCATCGAAAAATCAACAAAATATGTGAGACATGGAAATAACTAAATCAAAGAAAATATAACACGTGGCAATTCTGGAATTTAAAAACGGAGAAAAACAAACTCAAGTAAGTTTTTCAGGATGAATTGCCACGGTTCTTTGAATTCACAAAAAATTCATGTATATGTCAAATACCTGATGCTCCCCCTCAAATGTGGCACAACCTTCGAACGCAGTCATGTGAAAATAAAATTCTGCATATTATCACACATGAAATCCCTGCAAAAACAGATCAAAAAGATTTTGGTATCCATGCTTTGATGGATCCTTGGTGGTTAGATGTCTTGACTTTAATATGGGGATTGGGGATGCTATAGGTACCATACCAGTTGTTCACATACCTTGGATGTACAAAGTCACTTTTTCCACAATAAGTGCAGCAGATCTTTGCTCGGTTTAGACTGATTAGCTTAGCTATAGGGTAAACATGAGCACGTGAGCCAGTCTTGGAAGTAAATGACTTTGTATCAACTACAGGAGAATTATGAGACTTGTTTCCATCACTGTCTTCTGTAGTTGATTTCTTTCTCCAAACCATTTTTACTTTTCTAAGAACATGATTATCTGAAGAATCATGAAGCTCACTGTTAGAAGAGCTAGAGTAATAAGATTGTCTTTTGTGAGACTTACCGGTTTTCGGGCGTTTCTTTGACCGTCTTTTAGATTTTGAATTTGAAGAATTCGTCTTAGAAACATATTTGGAGTTGGAACATTCTCCCTTTTTAAAATTAACCGGTGAAGGCATTTTCTCAAGAAGTTGAATGTGACTTGCAAGCTTAGGAGCAACATCAATCTTAGAAAAATCATCTTCATGACAAGGAGTGGAATTCATAAACTCATAAAATCTTCTTGCAGAATCAGGTGGAGTGTCGCCATCGGAGTCAGACGAGGAGTCATTCGCAAAGGGATTATCAAAAACCGGAAAAAGATTCTTTTGAACAGAGTCGGGTTCGATGGCCTTACCTTTATCCTTAAAGCTCAAATACATAGTGATGGTGTCATCAGACACTCCCATAAAGGCTTTGCACGACGAACTATCCGAGAAGATCTGAGCATCATCAAACGAGATTGTTTCAGTAGTGACCGACGTCATTGGGGTATCCACATAATTCCCCTTAGCCATTCTCAGCGTTAAGGCTTCAGATGTCAAAACAGCCAGTTGAGACGTCAACCTATCAATATCGGTTCGATAGGACTCTCTTTCAGATTCGGGTAGTGTGTCGGGTCTATTCTGTTTGAGCTTTTCAATAGAATCTAAAAGTACAATCCTTTCGGTTTCATAAATGGCCTTATCTCTCGCAATTGACTCTTCCAGTTTAAAAATAATATTTTCCAAAATCAGAGGTGGAACATAACGTTTCAACTCTGTTTGATCATTAGAGTCTTCATCTGCGGTTGCCGGAACAGGAGGCGGAGTCTCAACCGTTTTGGCAAGAGAGCAGATGTCAAAATAGTCATTGGGGAGATAAGGAATTTTGCTTTTTAAATACGATGCATTAAGCGTTTCGTACACGAAAGGAATTTGTACATTTATGTTCTTCCTAGGCGGCGCATCATCCGATTTCGTGTTATTTTCCGAAGAGGAATTATCCGTTTTAGGTTTTGCCTGTATTGGAGGTAGAGGTATGGCGGTTTGTCTTTTAAAGTCCTCAAACTCCTCATCTTCCTTAGATGCCTTAGTCCACTTGATTTTGTACTCTAGATATATCTTGTCTAAGCCCATGAAATCAAATTCATAAAGAGTGGGAACCTTAGACAAGACCTTCTTTAGGTAGCACGGATTATCATATCCGAGTCCCCAAAGTGAGTTGTAATATTTGAACTCCTTGGGCTTGTTCAAGTGGATGGTTTGTTCAGATTGACCAAGTTTATAAAGTTTGGATTCAAGTTCCTTAAGCTTAGTGGTCAATTTTTCATTTTCTTTTAAAACATTATCTTGAACTAAAATGCTTTTAGAAAATTCCTCTTGAGATTTCTCTAACTTTTGAGTATATTCATATATTTGGGTCTCGAGGAGTTTAGCTCTTTCTGAATAGGTCGAGCACTCAGTTTGATAGTTTTCTATCACACATTTGTCCTCAGCCTTTTCAATCGCTAGCCTGCCTATGGCATCGTATTTGATCTTAGCCTCGGCTTCTAGCTTAGAGATATGCGCTTCTAAGAGAGAAACTTTCTCTTTGAGCTCAGAGTAAGTCGGATACGACATTGTTACTTGACATAAGTGATCGTGAGACAATTCAAGATATCGATCAAAAGCAGACAGGGTTTACTGATCCGGAATTGAAAGCCTGTTCAGTTTACTGTGGTGTGATCGAACTCATAGTTGTAGATGTTTTTAACAGAAAACATTCCTAGAGAATATGTTCAGAATCACATTTTGAGTAACCCTGTAAAATTTCATTGCAAAATACTGATTTTTGAGAGAGTTATGATGATTTGAAGTTATGAAAGTTTAAAAATCACAAAACCTAAAAATCGGAAATTTACAGCTTCCGGTATTAGAAGCAAGTCCCGCAAATGGAAAGTCCCGCAATTGAGAAGTCCCGCAACTGGGAAGTCACAGAGAAATACCGGGAGTTATGATACCGGGACTGGCAAACCGAGTCCCACAACTGAGTAATACCGGGACTAAGTTAGGTACCGGGAGATGTAATACCGGGAGATGGAGTACCGGGAGATGGAGTACCGGGAGATGGAATACCGGGAGATAATTATACCGGGAGTTATTCACTACTGGGAGATATCAGCACCGGGAGTAATCACTACCGGGAGATATCAGCACCGGGAGTTATCACTACCGGGAGATAACTATACCGGGAGTTATTCACTACCGGGAGATATCAGCACCGGGAGTTATCACTACCGGGAGATATCAATACCGGGACTTCGAAAACAAATCAGATACAAGAAAAACTTACCCGGTTCGATGAATTTCTGCAGTCTTGATGAGAAATAATCTGCAAGAACTTAGTATTAACAAGAAAACTAGCCCAAAAATACACGAAAACAATACTAAATCGAATCAAAAGTTGTCAAAGAATTCAGAAGAGCTCCTTCTGAAGATTGTTCATGCTCTAAGAATTTGATGATGAATAGTACAAGTGTGTTTGACAAAAAGGGGGAGATTGTTAGGTCTAGAGTTTTGTCAAAAACACAAGTGTTGAGTTCTGAGTAAGAAGACTAAAGAAGACTCAGAAGTTCTGAGTAGAAGACTCAGAAGTTCTGAGTCAGAAATCTCAAAAAGATTCTAAGTGTTGGATTCTGACTAGAAGGTTCAGAGTTCTGAGTAGGAGACTCAGAACTTCTGACTATGGAGACAAATGTTCTGAAGCGCTTATTCAGAAGTATGTTCAGAATTCATATCTTGGGATATTCTCTGTTATATTCAGTTACTAATTAGGACACGTGTAATTGTTCTATTAGTCTGTTTCTCATATGTAATGTAGCTTTAGATTTTCTCTACAGTATATATAGTGTTAGCAACTAATCTTTGATATAATCTTTGGTGAATCCATTTAGAGAAAAATTCATTGTAATATCTTGTAATTCACAGATTGTTAATAAATCATATGACCAGTTGCTGTGAATACGATCTTAATTGTTCATATTTGATTGTAAGAGTGAATCCTGAACTTTCAATAAGTTTAGGGGTGATTGAGTCATTAATGGATAGCTTAAGGTCTAAGTGGTAAATAGGAATAGATATTACCCTTAGGTATTCAGATATTTGCAAACATCAGAAAATATCAGCTCTTTGTGTGTGTGTGTGTTTGGGAAGAAAAGAAGAAAGGAAGAAAAGTGAGGTTAAGGCTTCATTTGGAGTACTTGGAAGTGAAATTGAGGTATGTTGCTTTGTATTTTATGTTTGTAATTGCTAGTAGATAGTTTCTATCGGATTAGAATAGTCGATTTCATGTCTGGTATGGTTTTATGTCGAATCTGGGTAGAAACTTGATACACAGTCAGAGGTTTCCGGATAGATTGAATGTGTCCGGGTAGTTTGGTTGATGGTGTCCGGAAGTTGTTCTAGTGGTGTCCGGACAAGTACTGTATCCGGTAAGTTCCTATTTTCTCTTAAGTTTCCGGATGAATTAAGGTATCGGGTGGTATCCGGGTTACTTTGGTTTCCGGATGTCGTCCGGATTGGTCATGTTATCCGGACAGTAGTGTTGTCCGGAATACCTGTTATGTCCGGAAAGTTGTGTTGTCCGGATAGTGGGTGTTGTCCGGATACTTTGGCTGTTTGGCCAAATTTGGGAGTTTGGATACTTTTGAGTATCCAGTAGCCTGTGTTGTGTTGACTTTTGGATAGGGAAGGAATGAGGATTAATTATACTGTAGACTCGACTTAAGTTCGGGTTTGGGGGTAACATTTGAGGATACAGTTACCTAGAGCCTTTAGCTTTAGTAAGACGTGTGTGTTCTATTTGGTAAAGAGATTTTTGTGTTTAATTATTTCAGATACTGTGAATCGAATGTGAAAGCTGAGTTCTTTATGGAAGGAGTTTTGGATAAGCAAACAAGTGAGTTTTTATTTAAAATGTTTTCAACTGGAATACATATATGTGGAATGAGTGTAATAATGTGCATATTATGTTTATATGAGTATTACACTGCATGGGTGCTAGTTGGCCGGGCTTAGGACCGGTGTATGTTGGCTGTACAGAGGGACAGTGATGTTGACTGTATTCAGTACAGTGGTGTAAATAAATTAATTGGCTCGCAACCAATTAATATGGCAAAGAGAATGAGATGGAATGATACATGATGCATGAGTCATAGTTGGTATTCTTATGTGAATTATATGTATGATGTTTGTATAAATGTTTTTTAACTTACGGGGATTTTCTCACTAGACCTCAAGGTCTAACCCTCATTTTGTTTTAAAACTATGTATTCCAGGTCGTGGATCGAGTAAGAGCAAATACGAAGGTTAAGCCGCGAATAGCTTTTGGGAGGACTATGATGTGTTTAGTAGATATAGCATGTTGTTAGTAATGATGTAATTTACTATGTAAACGTTTGTAATGATGTACTGAATGTTTGTAAAAGACTAGGGGACCGTATTTGTTATATAATGTATCTCTTGTTTTAACGACGTTATGCAATGTATGCTCTTTGAACTATGTTTGGGAATCCGGGTCGTTACAGATTGTATCAGAGCCCTAGTTTAAGGGATTTAGGTATTAGTATCTGTACCTAGACTTAAACTGCATGTGAAGTAGGATGTCCCTATTATTGTAGAACCTTGGGGTGTTAAATATAAAAAGGTAGACGTAACATCATGTATGGTAATTTCATTTTACACCTGGCCAGTGTAATTGTGATCTTACAGGTACATGTTTGAACTGGAATACTTTGTTATATGGGGTATGTGTTTATGTGTATATTAACCTTGTCTGAATCTACAAAATGGCAAGTGGTACTAGACAAACGAATTGGGAAGGAGGAGAAAATCCGAATAGAACAAACCCAATAGCCGGAGGAAGGGGAAGAGGGGGAGAAAGAGGTGGAGGCAGAACAGAAGGCAGAATTGGAGGCAGAATTGGGGTTAATGAATTTGTTACTAGGGACGATTTAACAGCCGAAATGGGAAGACTGCAGGCCAGTATGCAAGACATGTTTGATTGAACTCGTCATAATGAAGCCGATACACCAGATCCTGGTCAGGAAGACGAGATGCCTATTACACCTACAATCACACCAGTACTAAGAAAGTGTGACTATAAAATCTTCTTAAGTTGTAAACCTCCAACTTACTCAGGAGATCGGGATCCAGTGAAGGCTATGAAGTGGCTGAAGGAAATATAAGCTATCTTCAAGACTAGTAAATGCGCTGAAGAGGATAGAGTACTCTATGGAACTGCAATGTTGAAAGGCGATGCCCTATACTGGTGGGAAGCACATATGTCCTCGGGAGGATCTGATATATATTCTACTTACTCTTGGGAAGAATTCGTGATAGCTTTCAAGAAACAGTTTTGTCCTCAAGCCACAGTTAAACAATTGGAAGGGGAGTTTATGAACTTGCAGCAAGGGAATTTGTCAGTCCGGGACTACACCGCTCGTTTCTATGAAAAGTCTCGTTTTGCGGAATACTACGTTGCTACGGAGGCCATGAAGATTGAAAGGTTTATCTTTGGATTGAATGCAGAAGTCAGAAGTTTTGTGATTGCTAAAGGACCAGAAACTTTCTCTGCTGCAGTAGACGCCGCGGAAACCGTGGAACAAGATAAAGGGAGAAGTACTAGTGATAAGAATGTGGGGAAAAGAAAGTGGGAAGGACCACAGTATGATCCGAAGAAGTCCAGGTTTCAGCGATTTGATAACCGTCCACCTTTCCGACCAGTTGAAAGACCTTGCCCAGAGTGCCACCGTTTTCATCAAGGAAGTTGTCAAGTGGATCCTAGAAACTGTTACAAGTGTGGAAAGATCGGTCATATTGCTAAAGACTGTCGAGTAGTTAGATTTTGTTACTCGTGCAATTCTCCTGATCACCTTCAGTCCGATTGTCCACTGGGGAGAATACAGCCGGGTGGTACGTCGGTAAGACCAACGGGTGCTAGACCGGTAGTACCAAGGCCAGAAGTACCAAGAGCAAGGGGCCGTGCCTTCCAGATGACAGAGCAAGAAGCAGATGAGACTCCCGATGTGGTTACAGGTACATTCTTAATAAATTCTACACGTGCTAAAGTGTTATTTGATTCCGGTGCAAACCGATCGTTTGTGTCGCCTTCTTTTGCTGCCTATATGCATTTAAAGCCTAAAGTGTTAGATCATGCGTGAATGGTATATACGGCTAATGATAATCAAGTACCGGTTAGCGAGGTATTTGATAGTTGTGTGATAAACATAGATGGGTGTGGAGTGCCTATTCAGTTATCTCCTATAGCCTTGATCGAGTTTGATGTGGTAGTGGGAATGGATTGTTAGCCGAGAATCAGGCTAATATAGTTTGTGATAAGAAGTTGATAAATGTTGTCTTACCTGAGAAGGGACCAGTAGTGATTTATGGTGACCGTAGAAATCATCAGTCTTGCCTTATCTATTTGTTGAAAGCTCATAAGTGTATCAATAAAGGCTGCTCAAGTTACTTAGCTTATGTGATAGATATTAAGCTAGAAAAGAATAAGTTGGGAGATATTCCGGTTGTTCGTGAATTTCCGGAAGTTTTTTCCAGAAGATTTGACTAGCCTTCCGCACGTTAGACAAGTAGAGTTTGGTATAGATCTGATTCCTGGAGCCGCTCCTGTTGCCCGTGCACCGTATCATTTGGCACCTCCAGAGATGAAAGAGATGATGACACAACTGCAGGACCTTTCAGATAAAGGCTTCATCAGGCCCAGTTCTTCGCCGTGGGGAGCACCGGTTCTGTTTGTGAAAAAGAAGGATGGTTCGATGAGGATGTGTATTGATTATCGGGAACTGAATAAGCGCATGATCAAGAACAAATATCCGCTTTCCAGAATTGATGACCTCTTCGATCAATTAGTTGGAGCTTGTTATTTCTCCATGATTGATCTAAGATCGGGCTACCATCAACTGAAGGTTAAAGAAGAAGACGTTCTAAAAACTGCCTTTTGCAGACGGTATGGTCAGTATGAATTCTTAGTGATGCCTTTTGGATTGACGAACGCTCCAGCTGCTTTTATGGATCTAATGAACCGAGTATGTAAGCCATATCTCGATAAATTTGTTATTGTGTTTATCGATGATATCCTTATCTACTCCCGATCCAAAGAAGAGCACGCGCAACATATTCGTTTAATTCTGGAATTGTTGAAGAAGGAACAGTTATACGCTAAGTTCTCTAAGTGTGAATTCTGGCTACGGTTAGTTCAGTTTCTGGGGATTGTAGTTTCCGGGAAAGGTATTCAAGTTGATCCGATGAAGGTAGAAGCAATTGAAAAATGGGAACCGCCGAAGACGCCAACGGAAGTACGAAGTTTTCTGGGTTTAGCCGGTTAACTATCGAAAGTTTATACAAGATTTCTCTCGTATCGCGACGCCTTTGACTAAGTTGACTCGAAAGAATCTAAAGTTTGAACGGAAAGCAGAACAGGATGAAGCATTCAGGATATTGAAAGAGAAACTTTGCAGTGCGCCGATTTTGTCACTACCGGAAGGTTCCGAAGACTTTGTTGTATATAGTGATGCTTCCAAACTGGGATTGGGATGTGTACTTATGCAGCATGGGAAGGTTATTGCTTATGCTTCTCGTCAGTTAAAAGATAATGAAAGACAGTATCCTACACACGACATGGAACTGGCAGCAGTTGTTTTCGCGTTGAAGATTTGGAGACATTACCTTTACGGCTCTAAATGTCAAATCTATACTGATCATAAGAGTCTCCAACACCTTTTTTCGATCAGAAGGAACTAAATATGAGGCAAAGAAGATGGCTAGAATTGGTGAATGATTACGACTGTGAAATCCTTTATCATCCGGGAAAGGCGAATGTGGTAGCTGATGCACTAAGTCGTCAAGAAAGGAGTGGAACAATAACAGCTATTTCACTACGAGCTGAACTCCTACCTGTAACAACCCAGTTCCCATAACATACAACATATAACATAACCTGCATATATATCATTGATTTACAACGAAAGTTACATAAGAAACCAATTACGGTCCCTTCGGTCTCCTAAATTACAAAATATATATATAAAAGCTTCCTTCACTTTATCCTCTCCTTTGCCGATCCTTAACCTGGAAAACATATTTTTGAAAACAAAATGAGGGTTAGACCAAACGGGCCTAGTGAGTTAATCCCAGTCCTTTCCAAAAACATTATAAAACCTTTCGTCAATCAAAATAGTTTAAATACAACCTTTGCCAGTACACACACATATACTGTAATAACCAGGTAATTTATCTAAATTAAATTTGGAATTTTATAAGTCCTTATGTCAGTGTTTTGAGAAACTAAAAGTTAAGGGGTAAGTTTTTAATTTATAATAAGAGTTTAGGGGTGTTTTGCCAAGTGGGATAAGCTTAGGGTTTGTTTGGTCATTTTGCCAAACTTATTTCTTCACCACTGCCCTAAATTTAATTAGGTGAAAGAGTACCCTCACATTAGAACACTAAAATATCTAAGTGTATATTTGTGTGTGTGTGTGTTCGGTTTTGAGAGAGAAAAAGAGAGAGAGAGCCGTGGAAAAAGGAAATAAGGAGAAGAAGGATTTTCAAAGAACTTCTGCTGTGTTTTGGTACCAAACTGAAGTAATCAAGGTAAACCATACATATCTTTATGTGTTTATATTTCCTCAAAATGTTCTTGAATCACTAGTTTAAGTTCTTGATGGGTTTTGTTCAAAATGGATGTTTTGGGAAATTTAAGTATAAGGTTAGGTTGTGTTAATGGTCTTAAACATATCTGCACTTTTACAGTAGCATGCATAGAGTAAAAATACAAAAAAATCTGGGTTTTAGGATGAAACAGTGAACTGTGACATTCATCGAAGTCGCAATAGAGGATTGCGACATTCAACGAAGTCGCAATGGTCGATTGCGATTTGGGCTTGAAGTCGCAATGGTCGTTTGCGACTTGGATTGAAATCGCAGTAGTTGATTGCGATTTGGCTTGGAATCGCAGTAGTTGGTTGCGATTCGGGTTTGAAATCGCAATAGTGGGTTGCGATTCCAGGGTGGAATCGCAATAATGGGTTGCGACTCCAGGGTAGAATCGCAATTAGGGGTTGCGACTCCAGGGTGGAATCGCAATAGGAGACTGCGACTTGGGTACTGTTCATTGCGATTTGATTTGAGAATTTTGTAAGGTTAAGTGTTAAAAGAGATATTTGGTATTTTATCTGATTTCAGATTCTGTGAAGAAGCGACATACGTGAATTATTCTTGAAAGAGTTTTGTGATAAACGCACGAGGTGAGTTTTACTTTAAAAAGTATATTTTACTGGAATGCAATATGTGATTAACAAATGTTTAATGATGTGTATGAATATGTCATACGTGAGTAATTATAATATATTGAGATATTATAATTACGTGAGTATTATATGAAAATATAATACGTGGCCGGGCTTAGGACCGGTGTGATAAATTGGCTCGCAACCAATTGTTATTGGCCATTGGTGGAGGGATAAGGTGGTATGTGAAAGGTATGTTGTGTGAATTGCATTTAGTATCATTTTACGTGTGATGTATATGTATTTATATAAAAGTGTGTATTTATATAAATGAATTTTAATGATTTCCAAATATCAGGGATTTACTCACTAGACCCTTAGGTCTAACCCTCATTTTTGTTTTAAAAATATGTATTCCAGGTGGTGGTACCAGTAAGAGTAAGTGATTAGATTACTTGGTGGATAGCTATGTGGAATGATGATCATTATGAAGTTGATGATACTTTTGTACTTAAATTTCAGTTATAAGCTATTATCAGATCTAAATGGGATCAAGTTTGTACTGAATTTTTATTGGTTAGATCAGACTTTGGGACCAAATGTGTAATGTGAATGTTTTGTTGAAACCCTGTTATGAATTATATGTTATATGCATGTTTCGTTTTGCGGGATGTTACATATACCATAAGTATATAAATGTCACATATATATACCACACGTATTTTAATTACTACATCAAGACTCGTGCATCGTGCTCAACTCCTCCTCATTCCTCGTTACCATGACCATATTAGTTGGTAGCAAGCCAACTAATAAATCAACGCCGTACAACAACTACGACACATCACCGGTCCGCACACCGGAGCCCGGCAATACACCGGTCCGCACACCGGAACCCGGCAACACACCGGTCCGCTCACCGGAACCCGGCAAAAAGTGCACTCGTGTAGTGCAAAGCTTATATAAATACAATATATATCTCATTACATCATATTGTCATTTATATACACATAATCATATTCCTACCACATAATCATCTCATATATATATACACATATATATGTATCCCAGTTCAAAAAACGTTTTAAAGCAAAACTCACCTCGATCGCTTATCCATAAACATTTCCAAGCTTTTCTCCAAAAGATTCAGTCTTTCAATCCAAATCCACAGAATCTGTAACAGATTAAATACAAATATCACCTTACTAGTCAAACACATAAAGCCTACTAAAATCTTATCCTCAACAGCTCTCCCTTCAGCGACTTATCACGGGGGTTCCGCTACCCGGATAGCGGATGGGGTCAAGGGGCAACGCCCTTGTGGGTAGTTTTCGGAGCAACTTAATCCAAAAATACAATCAGAAACTATATTCGGACACTACCAAAACTACCGAAACTCGCTGTACCGGGACTCTCCAGTACCGGGACTCTCCAGTACCGGGACTCTCCAGTACCGGGAGTCGATAGAACCGGGACTCCACACTACCGGTACTCAATGAAATATACCGGTACTCTCAAGAACAAAGTCGGTTCCATTTTACCCAGATCCAAATTAAACCTATGCAACTACAAATTAAACATTCTAATCCGATAGAAGTCTAATACTACTGATTATAAACATAAAACATAAAGGACTTATCTCAAAATCGTTTCCAACCAAACCAATTGAAGCCCTAACCGTACGAACTCTTCTTCTGCTTCTTCTCGTCTCCAAACACACACTCACACACTGATAAATCTGATTTTAGGTTTGTGAAATATCTTAAGTCTACAAGGGTGTATATCAAATCCCCATTTACCAATTGAACCTTCAACTATCAACTAATGTCCAACACCCCTTTAACTTATTATTTAACCCAAACTTACCCTAAACCTCGTTTTATAAAGTTAACTAGATTTAACGGAATTAGGATTTAACTAACGAACTTACCCGGGGTATTACATTATCTCCCCCTTAAAAGAATTCCGTCCCGGAATTTGATTAGGCAATAAACGAGGGTCAATTACCATAAATCGCTTTCAAACTCATAAAACATAATTATACCCTTTCCAGATAAAACTTGCTTAGCAATTACAACCTATTTCTTATACTCTTCCAAATAGAACTCATATTGTAACATAGTTTCCAATAACAATACAATGTCTTAACATAATTGCAAAACTCGATGAGAAGTCAAAGACTTGCGCCTCTACTTTAACTTACAACGCCAATCTCTCAATTGTACAAATACTACACCAAATATCATTCACACATCTAGACTCCATATTTTACATTAAGCTCCAATCTAATGGTTTCGCACAGAATTTCACCATTCTTAAAAGAACGCATTCTACCAATGTTAATGTCTCATCAATCTAACACCACAAAAGTAACGACACCCTACTCTCCAATAGATCACAGAATCAACTTGGAGTATCACCTTAACCCATAGTTAAACTTTTCTCCATAGACCATTCACAACTCTACCGTCACTTCTCTAACCCAAAATACGTTTAAGACAGACCATTTTCTTGCATTAATTACACCAATCACGAACCATAGATACTACCATGTCCTATCCAATGGTCCATTACTCTGAGCATTACATTAGACTACTTTCTTCCACTATCTTCTCAACATAAAACATGTTTCCCCAAGGACAGCTCACTAGGAGGTACTCACTCTAGATCGATCCCACGAGCTAACTTTATTTCACTTCCAAACCAACCGCACACACCTAATTTCAACAATTACCATATTCACTCAACAATTTCACCACACCTCATATTAGGAACTTAATCGAGTTAATCCGAAATCGCATTCAATGCTCGAAACAACCACACACTTTTCATTTCTCAAACAGTAATACTCCACTACTTAACCAACCATCTACTACCACTCCAATCACTTATTCTCGAATAACAATACTACACACCACCTAGTTATTCGTGCCTTTCCACACATACTTGCCACATCTGAACAACTTATAAACAAATCCCGAACAGAGGTTTCCACTAACACTCACCCCATCACAACGTTAATCCGTCACTAAAAATTTATTACTACCACGTTTCGCACGCTTACAAATTATAAACTACCACCATTTTATCCACATCACCCCACATATTTAAACAATACCTTTCTAGGTAGCGTCAACAATCATACTAAGTGTAATCCACACAACACACTAAACGGTCGCCTTCATGACAAGGTCAAGACTTCACACATCATCGTTACTCTCTACACATAATCGTCATGCCCCACACACTACTATCATTCTTTACACTCTGGCCATCATACTCCACATTTTAACAAAATCAGGACAACAGTAATTAAGCACACCCATCCCCAAAATATAACAACCATAAAAACATCTTATTAACAAAATCAGTACATCTTTATTTCACCTCGTGCCTCGATTAGCACAAAATATATCATCGTGCCTCTTTCAACATACAATATTTCACCGTGCCTCTTCCAGCAAAAAATTATATATATATATATATATATATATATATATATATATATATATATATCACAAATCATCTAACACATTTGAATTTTTATTTATAACATAAACTTTAACATTTGGAGGCATAACCTAGCGTTTGAAATACTGAATTTTACACAACGCCACATTCTACACTTTCGCAATATCTTTCCAAAATTCTAACATGCACCTTCAATTTGAAAATTGCTAACAATTGCAAGTGTTAGATCAACCATTCAAAATTAAACTACCAACCACTTTCGTTCTCATACCATAAATTTTATTACCACCTTGATAAATCTTTCAAATCCAAACACATATGATAACGGATTATCACCTTTGATCACTAATAGCTTTTCCTTACTAATTATTCCCAATAACACTCTTCACTTTCTAGTTTCGATTACCCTTGATTTCTCACTTAAATTTATCCCAAGCAATATCATAATAAATAAACATACTAATTTCAATATCATCCAAAATATTTGTTACACTCTTACTAAATTAGAACCAACCTCTTTTCACACCAAATGCTTCCAAACCTACACTCTTACTAAGCCTTATCACAAATAATTCATATATCCCCAATATAAAATTTGTTAACAAATGAAAACTTTAATTCAATCACCCGACAATTTCTTCTTTCATCATAACTTCTTATTCCAATATATACCGAATTACCGAGGATCACTTATCATTACCTAATCCAAAGTTTTAAAAAAATCAAGTTCCAACACCGTCCTATACTTACTACTACCTCAAATTTCATCAAGATTATCAAAAATAACTTAATAGGCACTGTAATAACCAGGTAATTTATCTAAATTAAATTTGGAATTTTATAAGTCTTCATTTAGTATTTTATGGAGTTAGGAGTTAAGGGGTAAGTTTTAAGTTTTATTTGGAAGATTGGGGGTAAGTTTTGCCAATTTGTTTGAGTGTGGGGTTTGTTTGGTGAGAGTGGAGATATTATCCACCCCCACCGCCCTGTTCCCTATAGACACCAAGAGGTGTCACCTTTAGACACTCTTTAGATAATACAAAGTCCTTGTGTGTGTGTGTGTTTCGTTTTGGTAAGAAAAGGAAAGAAATCGAGAAATCTTAAAGGAAGAAGAAGAGGATCGAATTCAAGAGGTTACTGCAGATATTAAAGATTTAACTGAAGCTATTAAGGTAACAAATCCATTACTCAATTGTGTTTTAATTCATAGAAGTGTTCTTGAACCTACTAGTTAAAGTTCTTAGTGGGTTTTGCTAAAAATGGATGTTTTGGGAGGTTTAAGCTTAAGGTTAGGTTGTATACTTGGTCTTAATCATAACTGCATCTTTATAGCATCATGCATAGCTTAAAATTACAAATTCTGGGTTTTAGGATGAAACAGTGAACTGTGACATTCATCGAAGTCGCAATAGAGGACTGCGACATTCAACGAAGTCGCAATGGTCGATTGCGACTTGGGCTTGAAGTCGCAATGGTCGATTGCGATTTGGATTGGAATCGCAGTAGTTGATTGTGATATGGGTTTGGAATCGCAATAGTTGATTGCGATTTGGGTTTGGAATCGCAGTAGTTGATTGCGACTTAGGATGGAGTCGCAATAGTGGGTTGCGATTTCGGGGTGAAGTCGCAGTAAGAGGTTGCGACTTTGTACTGTTCATCACGGTTGCGACTTGCACTATTCATTGCGATTTCATGTTATTTTGGGTTGCGATTTGAGTTGTGAATTTTGTAAGTTTAAGTGTTAAAAGAGATATTTGGTATTTTATCTGATTTCAGATTCTGTGAAGGATCGACATACGTGAATTATCTTGGAAGAGTTTTTGGTGATAAACACACGAGGTGAGTTTTACATTAAAAAGTATATTTTACTGGAATGCAATATGTGATTAACAAGTGTTTGATGATGTGTATGAATATGTCATACGTGAGTAATTATAATATATTGAGATGTTATAATTACGTGAGTATTATATGAAAATACAATACGTGGTCGGGCTTAGGACCGGTGTGATAAATTGGCTCGCAACCAATTGTTATTGGCCATTGGTGGAGGGATAAGGTGGTATGTGAAAGGTATGTTGTGTAAATTGCATTTGGTATCATTTACGTGTGATGTATATGTATTTATATAAAAGTGTGTATTTATATAAATGAATTTTTATGATTTCCAAATGTCAGGGATTTACTCACTAGACCCTTAGGTCTAACCCTCATTTTTGTTTTAAAAATCTGTATTCCAGGTGGTGGTACCAGTAAGAGTAAATGATTAATTTACTTGGTGGATAGCTATGTGGAATGATGATCATTATGAAGTTGATGATGCTTTTGTACTTAAATTTCAGTTATTAGCTACTATCAGATCTAAATGGAATCAAGTTTGTACCGAATTTTATATTGGTTAGATCAGACTTTGGGACCGAATGTGTAATGTGAATGATTTTGTTGAAACCCTGTTATGAATTATATGATATATGTATGTTTAGTTTTGCGGGATGTTACAGATGGTATCAGAGCCCTAGTTTAAGGGATTTAGGTATTAGTATCCGTACCTAGACTTAAACTGCATGTGAAGTAGGATGTCCCGATTAAATTAGAACCTGGGGATATTAAGTATAAAAGGTAGAAGGAACATCATGTAAGGTAATTTCAAATTACACCAGGCCAGTGTAATTATGATCTTACAGGTACATGTTTGAACTGGAATATCTTAATATATGGGGTATGTGCTTATGTGTGTATATTAACCTTGTTTGAATCCACAGAATGGCGAGTGGCACCAGACAAGGGAATCAGGGAAGAGGAAGGAATTCAAGTGGAGGAAATCCGCCATTAGGAACAGGGGGAAGGGGAGGAGATCGTGGTAGAGGTAGAACTGGAAGGGGAACAGGAGGCCGAGCTGGAGGTAGAACACAACAGCATGGTACAGAGTTTGTTACACGAGATGATCTGACTGCTGAAATGGGGAGATTACAGGATAGCATACAAGCCATGTTCGAACGTAATCGTTTTAATGAAACTGAAAGACCAGATCCAGAACATGAAGTGGAGATACCACTTACCTCTACTGTTCTACCAGCGATGAAAAGGTGCGACTATAAAATGTTTCTTAGTTGTAAGCCCCCTACATATTCAGGAGATAGGGATCCAGTAAAGGCGATGAGATGGTTGAAAGAAATCGAGGCTATCTTCAAGACGTGTAAATGTGCTGAAGAAGACAAAGTGCTTTATGGAGCTGCGATGCTGAAAGGGGATGCTCTGTATTGGTGGGAGTCTCATACAGAATCAAGAGGAACGGACATTTATACTACTTTTTCATGGGAGGAATTCGTGTTAGCTTTCACAACACACTTTTGTCCACAAGCCGCTGTCAGACAGTTAGAAGAAGAATTCATGAATCTACAACAAGGAAATATGTCGGTTAGAGATTATACTGCACGATTTTTGGAGAAGTCTCGTTTTGCAGGATATTATGTTGCTACAGATAAGATGAAGATGGAGAGGTTTATTTATGGGTTGAATTCCGAGGTTCGAAGATTGGTGACTGCCACAGGGCCAAATACTTTTACAGCTGCGGTGGATGCTGCCGAGAATGTGGAAAGAGATACTGGTGATAAGAGCTTAGGGAAAAGAAAATGGGAAGGACCACCACAGGATTCAAGGAAACCTAGATTTCAGAGGTTTGACAACCGTCCGTCAGTTCGACCAACAGAAAGACCATGTCCAAGGTGTAATCGTTACCATCAGGGAAATTGCCAAGTAGAGTCACGGGTTTGTTTTAAATGTGGGAAAACTGGGCATGTTGTAAAGGATTGCCGAGTAACACGATTTTGCTTTTTGTGCAATTCTCCGGATCACCTCCAATCAGACTGTCCGCGAGGTAGAATACAATCAGGGGGTACATCGGGGAAACCGGCCATTACGAGACCAGTAGTTCCAAGAATAGAACCGCCGAGAACGAGGGGTCGTACGTTCCAAATGACAGCTAAAGAGGCGGAGGAAACTCCTGATGTGGTCACAGGTACATTTTTCATAAACTCCACGCGTGCTAAAGTGTTATTTGATTCCGGTGCAAACCGATCTTTTGTGTCTCCCTCCTTTGCTGCTCACATGCATTTAGAGCCTAAAATGTTAAAACATGCTTTATTAGTAGACACCGCAAATGATAACCAAGTAGCAGTTAAAGAGGTTTTTGATCATTGTATGATAAACATAGAGGGGTGTGGAGTACCGATACAACTATTTCCAATAGCTTTGATTGAATTTGACGTGGTAGTAGGAATGGATTGGCTAGCCGAGAATCAGGCTAATATAGTTTGTGATAAGAAAATAATCAATGTCGTTTTACCTGATAAGAGATCGGTAGTGATTTATGGAGATCGTAAGAATCATCAGTCCAGTCTTATATCGATGATAAAAGCCCGTAAATGTGTCAATAAGGGGTGCTCTAGTTATCTAGCTTATGTGATAGATAGTAGGCCTGAAAAGTGTAAGCTGGAAGATATTTCCATTGTTAATGAATACCCATAAGTTTTTCCTGAAGACCTGAACAGTCTTCCTCCAGTTAGGCAAGTAGAATTTGGAATAGACCTAGTACCTGGAGCCAATCCCATTGCTCATGCGCCGTACAGATTAGCACCACCGGAAATGAAAGAAATGATGTCACAGCTTCAAGATTTATCTGATAAGGGCTTCATCAGACCCAGCTCATCGCCATGGGGTGCACCAGTTTTATTTGTGAAGAAGAAAGACGGTTCAATGAGAATGTGTATCGATTATCGGGAGCTGAACAAGCGCACAATCAAGAACAAGTATCCACTCCCAAGAATTGATGACCTTTTTGATCAATTAGTTGGAGCTTGTTACTTCTCCAAGATTGATCTCAGATCTGGCTACCATCAGTTGAAGGTTAAGGAGGAGGATGTTTTAAAGACTGCATTTCGCACAAGATACGGCCACTACGAATTTTTGGTAATGCCTTTCGGATTGACGAACGCTCCAGCCGCTTTTATGGATCTAATGAATCGGGTATGTAAGCCTTATCTCGATAAATTTGTCATTGTGTTTATCGATGATATACTTATATATTCCCGATCCAAAGAGGATCATGCGCAACATCTTCGTTTGATTTTGGAGTTACTGAAGAAAGAAAGGTTGTACGCTAAGTTCTCTAAATGTGAATTCTGGTTGCGGGAAGTTCAGTTTTTGGGTCATGTAGTTTCAGAGAAGGGTATACAAGTTGATCCAGCAAAGGTGGAAGCAATTGAAAATTGGGAACCGCCAAAGACGGCAACCGAAGTACGAAGTTTTCTGGGTCTAGCTGGATACTGTCGGAAGTTCATAAAAGACTTTTCTCGAATCGCGACGCCATTGACCAAGCTGACTCGGAAGAATCTGAAGTTTGAGTGGAAAGCAGAACAGGATGAGGCATTCAGAATATTGAAAGAGAAACTCTGCAGCGCGCCGATATTAGCATTGCCAGAAGGTTCTGATGATTTCGTGGTCTACAGTGATGCTTCTAAGTTGGGATTGGGATGTGTACTCATGCAACGTGGGAAGGTGATTGCCTATGCTTCGCGTCAATTAAAGGATCACGAAAGACAATATCCTACCCATGATATGGAACTAGCAGCAGTTGTTTTTGCCTTGAAGATTTGGAGACGTTATCTTTATGGTTCTAAATGTCAAATTTTCACGGACCACAAGAGTCTCCAACATCTTTTCGATCAAAAGGAACTGAATATGAGACAAAGAAGATGGTTGGAATTGGTAAATGATTATGATTGCGAAATTCTATATCACCCAGGGAAAGCGAACGTGGTGGCAGATGCATTAAGTCGTCAAGAAAGAAGTGGAACAATAAAAGCTATATCATTACGAGCTGAACTTCTTCCTAATATCTTTGATGAATTGTTGAAATGCCAAATAGATGCTTATCAAGAGGAAAGTTTGAAGTCAGAACGGTTGGTTGGGATATCAACATTGCTTGGGAAAGATGACCGTGGGTTGTTGTGTATGGGAAACAGAATTTGGGTACCTCGTTTGGGTGGATTACGGGATCGTGTACTACAAGAAGCTCATCAATCTCGATTTTCTATTCATCCAGGTACAAATAAAATGTATAGAGATTTGAAACAATTCTATTGGTGGCCGGGAATGAAGAGAAGTGTTGCTAAGTATGTGGAAGATTGTACCACCTACAAGAAAGTGAAGATTGAACATCAGAAACCGTTTGGTCAGTTGCAACGACTAGATATACCAATGTGGAAATGGGATCAGATCACTACTGATTTCATTACCAAGTTGCCAAGAACTTCAAAGGGATTCGATTCTATTTGGGTAATTGTGGATAGGTTGACGAAGTCTGCACATTTCTTGCCGATAAAAGAAACTGATTCTTTGGAACGTTTAGCTAAGTTGTACATTAATGAAATAGTAACTCGACATGGAGTTCCAATCTCGATTATTTCCGATCGAGATAGTCGCTTTACTTCTAGGTTTTGGAGAAGCTTTCAAAAAGAGATGGGAACGCAGATAAAGTTGAGCACAGCATATCATCCACAGACTGACGGGCAGAGTGAAAGAACAATCCAAACTTTAGAGGATATGCTTCGGGCTTGTATAGTGGATTTTGGGGGATCATGGGATAAACATCTACCTTTGATAGAATTCGCCTACAACAACAGTTATCATGCCAGCATTCAGGCGGCTCCGTTTGAAGTATTGTATGGTAGAAAATGCCGAACGCCTTTG
Organism: Saussurea involucrata; assembly: GCA_033807775.1. Lineage (NCBI taxonomy): Eukaryota > Viridiplantae > Streptophyta > Magnoliopsida > Asterales > Asteraceae > Saussurea > Saussurea involucrata. Next base: position 85,736,570 of record CM066314.1, read on the forward strand.
TGTTGGAATGAAGTGGGGGAGAAGCAATTGGCAGGGCCAGAAATAGTACAGTTAACAGCAGATAAGATTACTCAGATTCGGGATAGATTGAAAATGGCTCAAGACAGACAGAAAAGTTATGCAGATCGACGCCGGAAACCGTTGGAATTTCAGGTTGGGGAATTTGTGATGTTAAAAGTTTCGCCTTGGAAAGGAGTCATACGTTTTGGGAAGCAAGGTAAACTCAGTCCGCGTTATATTGGGCCATTTGAAATTACAGAAAGGATCGGTGAAGTAGCTTACAGATTGGATCTTCCGTTGGAACTGAGCAGGATTCATAACGCGTTCCATGTGTCGAATTTTCGGAAATGTTTAGTTGCACCAGACCAAGCAGTCTCACTACCAGATATTCACGTGGATGAAAAGTTGAACTATGTGGAGGAACCAGAAGCTATAGTTGATCATAAAGTCAAAGTGTTGAGGAATAAAGAGATCAGGCAGGTAAAGGTTCAGTGGAAACATCATAGAGGTCAGGATGCGACTTGGGAATCAGAGTCGAAGATGAGAACCAAATACCCTCATCTGTTCTCTTAACTGAATTCCGGGACGGAATTTTTTTAAGGGGGAGATGTTGTAATAACCAGGTAATTTATCTAAATTAAATTTGGAATTTTATAAGTCTTCATTTAGTATTTTATGGAGTTAGGAGTTAAGGGGTAAGTTTTAAGTTTTATTTGGAAGATTGGGGGTAAGTTTTGCCAATTTGTTTGAGTGTGGGGTTTGTTTGGTGAGAGTGGAGATATTATCCACCCCCACCGCCCTGTTCCCTATAGACACCAAGAGGTGTCACCTTTAGACACTCTTTAGATAATACAAAGTCCTTGTGTGTGTGTGTGTTTCGTTTTGGTAAGAAAAGGAAAGAAATCGAGAAATCTTAAAGGAAGAAGAAGAGGATCGAATTCAAGAGGTTACTGCAGAGATTAAAGATTTAACTGAAGCTATTAAGGTAACAAATCCATTACTCAATTGTGTTTTAATTCATAGAAGTGTTCTTGAACCTACTAGTTAAAGTTCTTAGTGGGTTTTGCTAAAAATGGATGTTTTGGGAGGTTTAAGCTTAAGGTTAGGTTGTATACTTGGTCTTAATCATAACTGCATCTTTATAGCATCATGCATAGCTTAAAAGTACAAATTCTGGGTTTTAGGATGAAACAGTGAACTGTGACATTCATCGAAGTCGCAATAGAGGACTGCGACATTCAACTAAGTCGCAATGGTCGATTGCGACTTGGGCTTGAAGTCGCAATGGTCGATTGCGATTTGGATTGGAATCGCAGTAGTTGATTGCGATTTGGGTTTGGAATCGCAATAGTTGATTGCGATTTGGGTTTGGAATCGCAGTAGTTGATTGCGACTTAGGATGGAGTCGCAATAGTGGGTTGCGATTTCGGGGTGAAGTCGCAGTAAGAGGTTGTGACTTTGTACTGTTCATCACGGTTGCGACTTGCACTATTCATTGCGATTTCATGTTATTTTGGGTTGCGATTTGAGTTGTGAATTTTGTAAGTTTAAGTGTTAAAAGAGATATTTGGTATTTTATCTGATTTCAGATTCTGTGAAGGATCGACATACGTGAATTATCTTGGAAGAGTTTTTGGTGATAAACACACGAGGTGAGTTTTACTTTAAAAAGTATATTTTACTGGAATGCAATATGTGATTAACAAGTGTTTGATGATGTGTATGAATATGTCATACGTGAGTAATTATAATATATTGAGATATTATAATTACGTGAGTATTATATGAAAATATAATACGTGGCCGGGCTTAGGACCGGTGTGATAAATTGGCTCGCAACCATTTGTTATTGGCCATTGGTGGAAGGATAAGGTGGTATGTGAAAGGTATGTTGTGTAAATTGCATTTGGTATCATTTATGTGTGATGTATATGTATTTATATAAAAGTGTGTATTTATATAAATGAATTTTTATGATTTCCAAATGTCAGGGATTTACTCACTAGACCCTTAGGTCTAACCCTCATTTTTGTTTTAAAAATCTGTATTCCAGGTGGTGGTACCAGTAAGAGTAAATGATTAATTTACTTGGTGGATAGCTATGTGGAATGATGATCATTATGAAGTTGATGATGCTTTTGTACTTAAATTTCAGTTATTAGCTACTATCATATCTAAATGGAATCAAGTTTGTACCGAATTTTATATTGGTTAGATCAGACTTTGGGACCGAATGTGTAATGTGAATGATTTTGTTGAAACCCTGTTATAATTATATGATATATGTATGTTTAGTTTTGCGGGATGTTACATGCACTCCACTCCTATCTATATTACCAACACAATTATCAAATTCTTTTCTAACGCAAATAAGCAACAAAAGATTGAAAACACAATTAATCGGTTTGCACCGAAGTCAAATAGCACTTTAGCACGTGTAGAGTTTATATAAATATACCTGTCTTCGTCTCTATCCATATGTCGAGACCGACTTGCCACTCTGTAGATTTCAACAAGGTTAATAGACACATAAGCACATACCCCATATAATAAGGTATTCCGGTCCAAAACATGTAACTGTAAGTTCACAATTACACTGGCCATGTGTAACTCGAATTTACCTTACATGATGTTCCTTCTACCTTGTTATACTTAATATCGCAAGGTTCTAAAATAATAGCGACATCCTACTTCACATGCAGTTTAAGTCTAGGTACATATACTAATACCTAAATCCCTTAAACTAGGGCTCTGATACCATTTGTAACAACCCAGTTCCCATAACATACAACATATAACATAACCTGCATATATATCATTGATTTACAACGAAAGTTACATAACAAACCAATTACGGTCCCTTCGGTCTCCTAAATTACAATATATATATATAAAAGCTTCCTTCACTTTATCCTCTCCTTTGCCGATCCTTAACCTGGAAAACATATTTTTGAAAACAAAATGAGGGTTAGACCAAACGGGCCTAGTGAGTTAATCCGGTCCTTTCCAAAAACATTATAAAACCTTTCGTCAGTCAAAATAGTTTAAATACAACCTTTGCCAGTACACACACATATACCATAAGTGTATAAACGTCACATATATATACCACACATATTTTAATTACTACATCAAGACTCGTGCATCGTGCTCAACTCCTCCTCATTCCTCGTTACCATGGCCATATTAGTTGGTAGCAAGCCAACTAATAAATCAACGCCGTACAACAACTATGACACATCACCGGTCCGCACACCGGAACCCGATAATACACCGGTCCGCACACCGGAACCCGGCAACACACCGGTCCGCTCACTGGAACCTGGCAAAAAGTGCACTCGTGTAGTGCAAAGCTTATATAAATACAATATATATCTCATTACATCATATTGTCATTTATATACACATAATCATATTCCTACCACATAATCATCTCATATATATATATACACATATATATATGTATCCCAGTTCAAAAAACGTTTTAAAGCAAAACTCACCTCGATCGCTTATCCATAAACACTTCCAAGCTTTTCTCCAAAAGATTCAGTCTTTCAATCCAAATCCACAGAATCTGTAACAGATTAACTACAAATATCTCCTTACTAGTCAAAAACATAAAGCCTACTAAAATCTTATCCTCAACAGCTCTCCCTTCAGCGACTTATCACGGGGGTTCCGCTACCCGGATAGCGAATGGGGTCAAGCTCTCCCTTCAGCGACTTTTCGGAGCAACTTAATCCAAAAATACAATCAGAATCTATATCCGGACACTACCAAAACTACCAAAACTCGCTGCACCGGGACTCCACTGTACCGGGACTCTCCAGTACCGGGACTCCACACTACCGGTACTCAATGAAATATACCGGTACTCTCAAGAACATAGTCGGTTCCATTTTACCCATATCCAAATTAAACCTATACAACTACAAATTAAACATTCTAATCCGATAGAAGTCTAATACTACTGATTATAAACATAAAACATAAAGGACTTATCTCAAAATCGTTTCCAACCAAACCAATTGAAGCCCTAACCGTACGAACTCTTCTTCTGCTTCTTCTCGTCTCCAAACACACACTCACACACTGATAAATCTGATTTTAGGTTTGTGAAATATCTTAAGTCTACAAGGGTGTATATCAAATCCCCATTTACCAATTGAACCTTCAACTATCAACTAATGTCCAACACCCCTTTAACTTATTATTTAACCCAAACTTACCCTAAACCTCGTTTTATAAAGTTAACTAGATTTAACGGAATTAGGATTTAACTAACGAACTTACCCGGGGTATTACAGTTTCGGATCACAAGGATACGAAACCATAATTATTTGTAAGTGTGTGTGTTTTTAATGTTGAGGTGTTCGTGTGTATGTATGAGAAGTGTGTGTGTGTGTGTGTTTAAGATGTTAGTGTGTGTGCTTAATTTTTTTTGAATTCGGATGCAAATGGTGTGTGTGTGTTTGTTTAACCTACTTTTGTGTGTGCTTACTTTTGAAGAACTCGGATCCTTCTTGATACGAATCCTACACATTTCGCATCCTTCTCGATACCAATCCTACACATTTTGCATCCTTTTTGAACCAAATTCTCATCATCTCGGACCCTCTTGATACGAATTCTCATCATTTCGGATCACCCTTGATACGAATTCTCATCATTTCAGATCACTCTTGATACGAAATCATCATTTCGGATCCTTCTTTCGCCGGAAACCAGGCTCGCCGGAAAAACGTTTTTCGCCGGAAAAACAAGTGGGTCTTGGAAAAACGTCGCATGATCGAGATTTTTTCATTGGAATAGATTGGTAGACGATGAAGGATCGCAATGAAAAAAAATCATTGATTTTCGCCGAGAAACGAAGGAGATATTCGAATTTGAATTCTGCTAATCGTTAATGAGGATGATGATGAACAGTACTAACGAACTTCCGTTAGTTCTGTTAGTCTTGTGACATTATTGGTCCTTTTTCCGTTAAAGTCTGTTAAGATAGTCTAATTTGTGTCAGTTTTAGTCCTTGGAGTTATAGTTTCAGGTCTTTACATCTTTAGTCCCTGGAGTTTAGGTTTTAAGTTTTTACAGTTTTGGTCCCTGAACTTTTCAGACTTTAGGATTTTTCGTTTATAGTCCCTATACTTGTTAGTTTTTAGAATTTTTACATTTTTAGTCATTGTTTTTTCGTTAAATTTTGTTTTAGTCATTTCTTTGTACATTTTTTCAATCTTTACCTGTAATTGCTCATAACTGATACATTTTTCTTGTATTTTGCAGGTTTATCAATTAAAGTCCAACATTTTCGCGTCAATTTTTCAGAATTAATTTTTGGAAGACAAATTTATAATTTGTTTTTCAAATCTTATTTTTGAAATTTTTCCTGACTTTAATTGTGTTTTTCTATATTTTACGAGTGTGCACATAATTCTATCTTCTAAGCGAAGTTTCTGTTGACGATCACTCTATTAGGTAGTATTATTTTTGGTATTTTTCATCTAATCTTTTGTGTGTGTTTCTTTTCAGAATTCTTATCAAGATGTATCATCCATAAGAGATAGAGAAAAAATGGACTCTTTCTGAAGCTAAAGATGAGATCAAGCGTCTTGATCGTTCACTGTTGAGATATCATGATGAGGCACTTCTTTATAAATGCCTAGCCGAAGATAGAGAAAAAGAAAAAGCAGTCATTAGAATAAAAGTTAAAAAGCTTGAATCTGAAATTTCTGACTTGAAGAAGAAAATGAGAGATATAAGTGATGAAAATATAGATTGTCAGTTTAAAATTAAGATTCTTTTTGAAGAAAGAATAGAAGCTTTTGCAAGGATCAAGCAACTTGAGGAGTTAAATTTTAAAAGAGGTCAGACTGAGCAAACTCTAAAATTATTAACTAGTAACCCAAAAGATAATCGATTTTATAATCCAAAAATGGGACTAGGTTTATCTGATGTAGAGGTATTGAAGAAATCGCCTGAAAATCTTTACACAATTGAAAAATTGGGTGAAGGTTTAAAGGAATCCATTAACAAGGAAATACCTCCTATATCAAAAAAATTTGTTAAATCTGAATGTTCAACTCGTGTTTCTGATAAAGAAAAGGATAAGATGGAGAAAGGTTCGGAATAAAAGCCTAGGTTTGTAACGACCCGGTTTCCCAAAACATACATAATATACATCAATTAACATATTATACATGACGTCGTTACATTCATTACAAAAGATACATAATAAATCACATACGGTCCCATAGTCTCAAAACTATACAATACAAAATATAAGCATTTCCTAATCTTCGTCAGCTATAAACCGCATCCTACACTTTATCCTTCTCTTTATACCTTCCTGAACCTGGAATACATATTTTTGAAAACAAAATGACGGTTAGACCAAACGGTCTAGTGAGATAATCCCGGTCAGTTTAGTAAACCTTTTTGTAAAAACACACATATATCACATATAATTTAAATACCAAGCAAGACTCATGCATTGTGTACATCTCCTCATTCCCATGGCCAAATTAGTTGGTTGCAAGCCAACTAATCAATTACTCCACCGTACGACAATTACAGCCAAAACCGCCGTACGACAATTACAGCCAACACCGCCGTACGAAAATTACAGCCAAATACTCCGCCGGTTCTAAACCCGGCCAACGTGCTCTCGTGTAGTGTAATGCTCATATAAATAAAATATATATCTCAATATATCGTATTTTCATTTATAAAAACGTCATCACTTTTCAACCACATATCCATTTTAATATAAACACATAATCACACATCTATCACATACCCAATCCACACATATACGTATTCCAGTTTGAAAACGTTTTAAAGTAAAACTCACCTGATTGCTTTACTACAACTCTTCCAAGCCTTTTCCAAAGATTCAGTCTTTCCATCCAAATCCACCGAGTCTGAAACAGATTAAATACAAATATCCCCTTACAAAATAAACACATAAGACATGCTAGGCTAAGGACTCTAAATAACTCAAATCCTCAAAAAGTGACCAAACGGCTAAAACTATCCGGACAACCCAAACAATCCGGACAACATGACTTTCCGGATAACATCAATAATCCAGACGCCATCCGGTAACTTGTAACAACCCGGATTTCCAAATAGACAACAACTAACATGCATTGCATAAACATCGTTACATAACATACCTTTCATCATATAACAAGTACGGTCCCTTAAGTCTTTACAATCATAATAATTACATTACAAACTTTTTCACTAATTACATCTACGATATTTAGTAATGACACTATATCTACAAAACACATCGTAGTCTTCAAATCATAAGTCTTCACAAAAGCTATCCACTGATTATTTCTCTTACTTGCTCTTATCCGATCCACGCCCTGGAATACATATTTAAAACAAAATGAGGGTTAGACCTAATAGTCTAAGTGAGAAAATCCCTGTTTCTTTGAAAACTCTTTTGCACACCACTATTCACATAATATAACACAATTACCAGTTATGACTCAATCATCATGTATTTTCCCATCTCATTCTCTTGGCCATATTAGTTGGTTGCAAGCCAACTAATAAATTAACTTCACTGTACGACAATTACAGCCAACAACGTTGTACGAATATTACAGCCAACACACCGGTCCTAAGCCCGGCCACGTATTCTCGTATAGTAGAATACTCATGTAAATATAATATCTCAATATATTATATTACATACATAAACAAGTAAGCATACCATCTATCACATTTCCAATCCACGCATATATATATATATATATATATTCCAGTTTCAAAATGTTTTAAAGTAAAACTCACTTGTTTGACTTATCAAAACGTTCTACAAGCTTTTCTCAAAACGACTCTGCTTTCACTTCAAATTCACAGAATCTGTAACAATTCAAATACATAGTTCTCTTCATAACTTGTACACACAAAGCTCCCTAGTAGACTAGATAACTCGATTCCCCAATGTTGATCCAAACCCTCAGTGATTTGATAATGACCCTCTCTTACACTTAGTGAAAATTGTAAGTAAACAATATGTATCAGAGTTTCACTATCGCTGATAAGTACTAAGATCTTACAGAACCGCTGATAGGAACTCTCACCCTTTAGATTAAACATTCAGCGAACACTGTTCACCATAATGCTCTGAGTCTGTTCAGTACTTATGGTGATCGCTGATAAGTTAGTTGTTTACTTATGATCCCTGAAGACAAGTTTCACGTTAACATAGGTTCTACGCTGAAGTCGAAGATCAAGCTCAAGAACCAGCGGCAATTCTCCTAATGAACTGATGTGGATCAGCGAAGACCTAGATTTGTCCACTCAACGTGAAGTATCAAGTACAAGACTTTAGCTATCGCTGAACTCTATCATTCGCTGATATAGAATGATAGATCGCTGAATCAACGGAAAGCTGATCATAAAGTCCTCCGTACAAAGTACTTTTGTCTTAACCACCCTTGCACGTCTCCGTACGATATGTCAGAAAAAGAACCTCCTTATTGTCTGAAATCGTACAACCACTCTGATACTACACTGTTCAAACATGCGGCTACTAAGGTTGTCAACAAAGGTCAATGACGTACAACAAATGAGCTGCTGCCACGTGTAAAGTGTAAACTGCCTTGCATTAAATGCATGCAGTATATAAGAAAAAGAACTCACTTCATTTTGAAGTAACTTGCTAACTCTGGACAAGTTCATCCTTCTTATCTTGAGATAGGTTATTATTAGTGATTTCCTTCTCTTTCTTAGTGCAAGAAACTTAGTGTTCCAACTTGTTTAGATTTAGGTTTATCCTTAATCTTGTTTCCACAACAAGCTGTAAATTGTTAATGATTTATCAATAAACAATTTAGAAAAGTAAAATCTTAGTGTTTGTATTCATCCCCCTCCCCCCTTCTACAAACTTGTATAGCCCTCCGGGACCAACAAGTGGTATTAGAGCAGATTTGTTTAATCTCATAAACCAGATCTAATCTATACTAAGATTCCTCTTCCTTGCTATTTCCTAAAATGGCTACCAACACACACACAAACTATATCGACAATGGTTCTCTTGCAAAACCCCCTAGATTCTCCACAGATAATTTTAATCTATGGAAAAATAGGATGACTCTCTTCTTAGAAGGGTGTAGACCCTACTATGCCTTATTATCTTGAAAATGACCCATTTATTCCTGTAAGAATTGATGTTGCAGTTCCAGCCGCTGAGAATAGACCTGCTATTCCAGAAAGGCTGGTTCCTAAGGAAGTTCATATGTTGACTGACGAAGATAAGAAGAAAGTGGCTATCGATACAAAATCCAGATCCATACTATCCATGGCTCTTCCTGATGAAGTCTACCATTCCGTCATGAACCTGAAATCCTCAAAAGCCATGTGGGACACAATATGTGTTCAGTATGAAGGTACTGCTGAAGTCCAGGACTCTCGAAAGATCAACCTGGTAAGACAGTATGAAAGTTTCATTTGTGGTAAGAATGAGACTCTCTCTGAAGTTCACCAACGTTTTAACTGTTTAATAATAGATCTAAAAACTGTTGGTAAGGAATATTCTAACTTTGAAGTGCTGACAAAGTTTTTAGAATGTTTACCTAAAAGCTGGGACAGTTATTCTATGTGTCTCAAGTTGTCAAAGGATCTAAGATCAATGACCTTTGCTACCTTATATGGCATGATGCTGAATCATGAGCAATCGAGTCATCTTAAGAAGAATCTTGTAAAAGATTCCAAAAGGACCCCCGTTGCTTTAATCTCAGAGGAACATTCTACTCAGCGACCCGTGGTCACTATCACTGAGTTAGAAAGTAACTCTGAAAGGTCATCAGATTCTGACTCTTCAGATGATGATGAATCTTTGGCTCTCCTAACTAAAAAATTCAGGAGATTCGCCAAAAAGAAAATGTTCAGAAAGAACAAACCTCTTTCTATTACTGATAAGCCAAGATCATCAGCTATTGTTGATAAGGCTACTGCTACTTGTTTTAACTGCGAAAAGATTGGACATTTCGCTAACGAGTGCAGGTCTAAGAAAGTTTCGAGAAACTTAGCGTTTCCCAAGAAATCCTTTATTCCCAGGAATAAAGATGACAAATATGCTAAGCTGAAAGAAAAGTATGTGAAGCTGAAAAGCTTTAAGAAGAAAGGCAAAGGCCTGATGGCTTATGATTGGGCTGCCTCTGAAGAAGAAGAATCATCATCTGACTCTGAGGATGATGAAACCAATCTCTGTCTTATGGCAAAGATTGAAGATGAGGAAGAAAGTTCAGACATTCCCTCTACTTCAACCTCTTCAATTCAGGTATCACCTTCCTTCTTTACTGTAATACCCCGGATAAGTTCGTTAGTTAAAATCTCATTTCCGTTAAATTTAGTTAACTTTAAAGTTTAAGGTTTAGGGTAAGTTTGGTTAAATTAATGGTTTAAAGGTGTTTTGGTTATTTATAAGGAGTACAAGGTCTAAGTGGTAAATATATTTAGATATTAGCCTTTAGAAGTCCAGATATTTTACAAAAGCAGAAATTCAGTAGGGGTGTGTGTGTGTTTTTGGAGAGCAAAAAAAGCAAAGGAAGAAAGAAGGGTTCTTGTGGTTAAGACTTCATTTGGTGTACCTGGAAGAGAAATTGAGGTATGTTGCTTTACATTTTATGTCTATAATTGCTAGTAATTAGTTCCTATCGGAGTAGAAACGTCACAAACACTTCTGGTATTAATTCAGTCGGTTTTCTGGGTAAAAAGTACCAAACCGACAGAGGTGTCCGGATGATATGAAGGTGTCCGGGTAGATTCTTGGGTGGTGTCCGGGTAAGTTGTTGATAGAGTCCGGACGATTTGATTGATGGTTTCCGGATGATTTAGAGACCGGATGGCATCCGGATTCCTTTGTTGTCCGGATTGGTCTGTGGTGTCCGGATTCCTTGTGTCGTCCGGATAAATCGTGTTGTCCGGATTAGTCTTGTTGTCCGGAAAGTTTAGCTGTTTGGTCACTTTTGGGGATTTGAGTTATCTACAGTCCTTAGTCTTCTAGTATGTTTTATGTGATCAGTTGATAAGGGGATATTTGTATTTAATCTGTTTCAGATTCTGTGGATTTGGATTGAAAGACTGAATCTTTTGGAGAAAAGCTTGGAAGTGTTTATGGATAAGCGATCGAGGTGAGTTTTGCTTTAAAACGTTTTTGAACTGGGATACATATATATGTGAATATATATACTAGTTGTGTACCCGCACAATGCGTCGGAGTGTAAATCTTGAATAAATACAAGCGATAATACCGATTACAACAGATAAACATGCATTCCACACAACTTTAAACAATATTTAATCATAACATAAAAGATCTTAGAAATAGGTATCTATCATGCAAAAAAAAAAGCAACCACATCGGAGTTACATAAACACGGTTATGAAACATACACTTGAATCAGATTATTACCATCGAACAACTCTCCGACAGTGTTGATGGTTCAAATCTGAGAATGGGTATTGTCGGTGGCTGCACACCTTTAATTAGGTTGAGCAAACATTAATCCAACTGAACAAAATTATTAAACTCATCAAAAATAATCAACAAACCTATAAAATGCCATGCTCTTTAAAACTTGGTATTCTTCAATAACATGAAAACTGATTTGCATTATTAGTAGATCAACTAAAATGACTTAATAACCAACAAAAATAATCAGAAAACAAAGGAACCCATCAATTTTTTGTATATTTCATAATCAAGTTAAGCATTTATCGATTCAAGTACCTTACCTGATGAACATAAAAGGGTGCAAGAATCATACCCGGTAAGAGGGAGTGCATGAATCGAGAGTCTTACCCGGTAAGTGATGGCTACGACTCTTACCCAGTAAGCGTTTACCGGGTGATAAACTCTTACCATTAATTCATTTTGATGACCGAGAATGTTACCCCATAAAGTAAATGAGATTGGTGACTCTGGCCGGAAAGCGCTTACCCGGTAAGCTTTTGGTAAACGACTCGTAAATCCACAATCAATTTTCAATATCACATAAAAGACCTATTAGATTCCTAAAGTCACATACTATTACCATCCTATTAAATCTAGAAGATTTCTTTAGTAACATGCAGATAATTAGACAATAAAGTAAACTTTAGAATGTGTTAAAATTCTGATCATATAACAACTACCATACCAATATGAAAATGATTGTGTTTTGACAAACCCCTTTCACAAAAGGATTAATTTGTTACAATGAGAAAAAATACAAATAAGTTGAAACAGAAGTCAGAAGAAGATCCCAAACAAAAAAACCCTTCAAATGGCCTATTCTACGACTGTAACAAATTTTAATCAAAAAAGAGACCTCTTAGTTATACACTTAAATCAACATTGACAACCAAAAATTGCTTACAACCCATAGTTCCTTATGCATTTTTGCATCTAACTAACTACAAAGTTTGAAGTATATGTCAAGTATATAAATCTATAAGGACCAACAAACAATAATAAGCAAAATCTATCATGACCCACAAAGCAAACCGGAGCAGTTTGAGCCTGTCTAAGCTTCTTGTTGGTACGACCCTGCATGATAGATTTCTGTAACTCACTATGAACCTTTTCATCTGTTTACAAAATTTGATCAAAAACGGTTTCAGTCTAGACATGGCACTCAATTCATCAGTGTAAAGAAAATAGAACCTGCCACACACTTGATATGAAACACTGAATAGAAGAGGGAGGCTTATTAGTGAAAAGAAAATAAAGTCTGCATGCAATTCATTAGTGAAAATAAAATAGACCCGTGAGACGGGGATGAGGTAGTGGAACCACGGCTAGGGCCTTCGCCATGCCTACGTCAGATCTAAAAGTTAGACGTCTCAGACTCCAATGTAGCTGCCCTATAATCGTGGATTTAGTTTTGGCAACATGTAACCGTCCCTATTATTCACAACAATTGCCTTGTTTGAACCCGCGGTAGTTGCAAAAGAAAAAAAAAGTCCATATCACAAATATTCCATCAATTAATAATCAAATTACCAAACTGCATTCTCAAAGAGGTTCAATATGCATACATTAAAAAATCTCAAATGAAAAAGTTAAAAAGGCCATACATACAAGATTTTGTTCTAAATTAGATGTGTACTAATACCTCAGAATATCAACTGTGAAAGAAACACTTATTAAAAGCTATTCTTACCCGGTCTCATTACCTAATTCTTTTGCTCCTCATACCCACGAAAGTTTCTGTGTTCATCCTATACAAGTATATACAAGTACCTTCAGGTGTGAGCATATAAGATGGGGTGATGGAGAAAAATCAAGCAAGAAATGGAAAAACCCAAATCAATAATCAAGAAATTGAGTATGTTTAATGCAAAAAATGGTGTAAGGTAAAATAAAAAACATAAGTAGATTAAGTCACAACTTAGATACCACATGATGTTTTGTTGCAACAAATGGAATAACAAATATGACGCTTAAACCAAGCTTCTAATGCAGAATTTCAACAAGGAGTTAAAGTAAGATGATTTTTCAAATTAGAGAACTCTGTTTGGTTAAATCACAAAAGCCAATTGGCTCCATCTTGGTAACCCTCACATATATGTTAATTGTTTTTCAAGTGTACACCCAATGGGTTCTTTACCCAACTCATACTAATAAAACACCTAGCATGTCTGGAAATCAGTTATCATATTTCGCTTTGTCGCATACATGAGATCTGAGAACAAAAAACCCGAATATACATTAAAAAAAATAGCGTCAAGGTTTAAACATTGCAAGATAACCCAAAAGTACACATATTAATAAAAGAAACATTTTGGAGAAAACAATTCATTTCTTTATTCATTTTCTTTAAAACTTCATGGATATGATCCACTAATTGAGCCATTTGTTGTAGAAAGTTGAAACAACAGGAGTAGTTCACCTACACATTTGAGGTTTCACACTTTGCACCCTGTGAGGCTATCGTCTCCCATTGTGCCTTTTTGTGTCTATTTTTAAGCACATATGTTAAAATAGGATATGAAATGTCAATGTTTCTAATCTTTGCTGCTTAATTTTTTTGTTGTTTGGTTTCGTTGTGAATTATGATTCACTGTAAGCAAAAGTTTGTATTTAGTAATTTATGTTTTATCACATTGATCAGAGAACTCAAAGAAGTTGTTTGGCTGTGTTGTTCCTATTTGAAAGATCTGATTGATCCCATCTGGTTCTGAAAATCAAAATCCCAAATAAAAACCTGAGGTGTACCTGATTAAGAGGACCGTATGAGTCTTTACGAGTGCATATTTGATGAGGAGCGTATATAAACGATATACCTGGAAACAAAAATAAAAAATCTTACCTGGATGAGAGGAGAAAACATAAAAGTCGACTGAGTTGAGCAAACAGAAATCAAAATCGATTGAGGAAAGAAGACAAAACTCAAAATCGATTGAGAGGAGCAAACATAAATCAAACAGAGCAGAATCAAAGAAACCTTAAAATCGATTCGTGTCTTCATCAAGAGTGCGTATGAATGGTATACCTGTAGACTCGATTTGTGTTCTTGTAGAGAGTAGCCAGAAGGGATGCGACAACCAGAGAACTAAGAGGCCCTGCATATTTGAGATCACCCTAAATCGATCGATACAAAGAAGGAAATAGAGAATCGTCAACAAGAAGGAATGCCGCCAACCGGTTCTTATATATGGTCTACGATTACAGTGAGAGTATTGTTGCAGTACTTCTGGTATGGAATGGGTATTAGACGTGGAGAGGTAGTCGAGGAAATCTTCCATTAGAAGAAAGAAGGCGTATGGCTTGCAGATTGGTATGGGCTGAGACGTGAACATATTGGTATGGGCTGAGACGTGAAAGATAAAAGTAGGGAAAAGAAAAATCAATCAAGCATGGCCTCAATAGGGAAAAGCCTATCTGAATTCAATAAAAGTGATCATATAAATGAGATGCATTGAATGTTTGTACATCATGCATGAGTATTTGTGATTAAGAGATTTTTGAATTTTCTGCATAAATGGGTAGTACATTGTGCTTAAAGACTTGTCTTTAAGACTTTTTGCTAGCATGCATATATAAGTAGTATAGATATGAGATGATTACGTGGTAGGAATATGATTATGTGTATATAAATGACAATATGATGTAAAGAGATATATATTGTATTTATATAAGCTTTACACTACACGAGTGCACTTGTTGTCGGGTTCCGGTGTGCGGACCGGTGTGTAGCCGGGTTCCGGTGTGCGGACCGGTGAGTAGTCGGGTTCCGGCGTGCGGACCGACGGGTTGCCGGGTTCCGGTGTGCGGACCGGTTGTGGATTTATTAGATGGCTTGCTACCAACTAATATGGCCATTTGTGGAGGAATAAGGTGAATGAGATGTACACGATGCACGAGTCTGGATTGGTATTTAAATACGTGTGGTATGTTTATATTTTACGAAAGAATTACCAAAGGTTTATCTAAACTATTTTGATACAAAGGATTTACATAAAAGGTTTTATAATGATTTTGGAAAGGACCGGGATTAACTCACTAGACCCGTTTGGTCTAACCCTCATTTTGTTTTCAAAAATATGTTTTCCAGGTTAAGGATCGGAAGGAGAGGATGAAGTGTAGGAAGCTTTTGATGGATGTTGATTAGGAGGCTTTTATATATATTTTGTAATTTATGAGACCGAAGGGACCGTACTTGGTTTGATATGTAACTTTTGTTGTAAATCAATGATATGTATGCATGTTATGTTATTTGTTGTATGTTTGGGAAACCGGGTTGTTACAAATGGTATCAGAGCCCTAGTTTAAGGGATTTAGGTATTTGTACCCGTACCTAGACTTAAACTGCATGTGAAGTAGGATGTCCTTGATATATTAGAACCTTGGGATGCTAAGTATAAAAGGTAGAAGGAACATCATGTAAGGTAATTTCAGATTACACCTGGCTAGTGTAATTGTGATCTTACAGGTGCATGTTTGGACTGGAATACCTTATTATATGGGGTATGTGCTTATGTGTATATTAACTCTATAAAAATCAACAGAGTGGCAGATCGGACTCGACGTATGGATAGATATGAAGACAGGCATATTTCTATAAACTCTAGACGTGCTAAGGTGTTATCTGACTTCGGTGCAAACCGATTTTTTTGTGTTTTCAATTTTATTATTTGTGTTAGAAAAATATTTGATAATTGTGTTAGAGATATAGAAGGGTGTGTTTAATTATTGTTGTTTTAATTTGTTAGTGTGTGGAGTGTGATGGCTTGAGTGTAAAGAATAATAGCAGTATGTAGAACGTGACGATTATGTGTATAGAGTAACGGTAATGTGTGAAAGTCTTGACCTTGTCATGAAGGCGACGGTTTAGTATGTTCTGAAGATTATACTTAATGTGACTGTTCACGCTATCAAGAAAGGTATGGTTTAAAAGTGTGGGGTGATGTGGATAAGATGGTGGCAGTTTATAATTAGTGAATGTGCGAGGTGTAGTAGTAATGAATTTCGTGAGATTAAGTGGTGGATTTGTGATGATATGGGGTGAGTATAAGTGGAAACCTCTGCTCGGAATTTTGTTTGTAAGTTGTGTAGAGGTGCCAAACGTATGTGGGGAGAGGTATGGATGTCTAGGCGGTGTGTAGTAGTGTTATTCAAGAATAAGAGAATGGAGTGGCAGTAGATGGTTAGCTAAAGAATGGAGTATTACCGTTTGAGAAATGGAAAATGTGTAGTTGTTTCGAGCATTGAGTGTGATTTCAGATTGACTCGATTAAGTTCATGATATGAGGTATGGTGAAATTGTTAGTAAAGTATAGTAGTTGTTGAAATTGGGTACGTGCGATTGGTTTGGAGGTGAAAGAAAGCTAGCTCATAGGATCCGTTAAGAGTGAATACCTCCTAGTGTGCTATCCTTAGAGAAAACGTGTTTTATGTTGAGAAGAGAGTGGGAGAAAGTAGTCGAATGTAATGATCAGAGTAAAGGACCATTGGATAGGACGTGATAGTAGTTACCCTCGTTTATTGCTTAACCAAATTCCGGGACGGAATTCTTTTAAGGGGGAGATAATGTAATACCCCGGATAAGTTCGTTAGTTAAAATCTTCTTTCCGTTAAATTTACTTAACTTTAAAGTTTAAGGTTTAGGGTAAGCTTGGTTAAATTAATGGTTTAAAGGTGTTTTGGTTATTTATAAGGAGTACAAGGTCTAAGTGGTAAATATATTTAGATATTAGCCTTTAGAAGTCCATATATTTTACAAAAGCAGAAATTCAGTAGGGGTGTGTGTGTGTTTTTGGAGAGCAAAAGAAGCAAAGGAAGAAAGAAGGGTTCTTGTGGTTAAGACTTCATTTGGTGTACTTGGAAAATAAATTGAGGTATGTTGGTTTACATTTTATGTCTATAATTGCTAGTAAGTAGTTCCTATCGGAGTAGATACATTACAAACACTTCTGGTATTAATTCAGTCGGTTTTCTGGGTAAAAAGTACCAAACCGACAGAGGTGTCCGGATGATATGAAGGTGTCCGGGTAGATTCTTGGGTGGAGACCGCGTAAGTTGTTGATAGAGTCCGGACGATTTGATTGATGGTTTCCGGATGATTTAGAGACCGGATGGCATCCAGATTCCTTTGTTGTCCGGATTAGTCTGTGGTGTCCGGATTCCTTGTGTTGTCCGGATAAATCGTGTTGTCCGGATTAGTCTTGTTGTCCGGAAAGTTTAGCTGTTTGGTCACTTTTGGGGATTTGAGTTATCTAAAGTCCTTAGTCTTCTAGTATGTTTTATGTGATCAGTTGATAAGGGGATATTTGTATTTAATCTGTTTCAGATTCTATGGATTTGGATTGAAAGACTGAATCTTTTGGAGAAAAGCTTGGAAGTGTTTAGGGATAAGCGATCGAGGTGAGTTTTGCTTTAAAACGTTTTTGAACTGGGATACATATATATGTGTGTATATATATATATATATGAGATGATTATGTGGTAGGAATATGATTATGTGTATATAAATGACAATACGATGTAATGAGATATATATTGTATTTATATAAGCTTTGCACTGCACGAGTGCACTTGTTGCCGGGTTCCGGTGTGCGGACCGGTGTGTAGACGGGTTTCGGTGTGCGGACCGGTGTGTAGTCGGGTTCTGGTGTGCGGACCGGTGAGTAGTCGGGTTCCGGCGTGTGGACCGACGGGTTGCCGGGTTCCGGTGTGCGGACCGGTTGTTGATTTATTAGTTGGCTTGCTACCAACTAATATGGCCATTTGTGGAGGAATAAGGTGAATGAGATGTACACGATGCACGAGTCTGGATTGGTATTTAAATACGTGTGGTATGTTTATATTTTACTAAAGAATTACCAAAGGTTTATCTAAACTATTTTGATACAAAGGATTTACATAAAAGGTTTATCTAAACTATTTGGAAAGGACCGGGATTAACTCACTAGACCCGTTTGGTCTAACCCTCATTTTGTTTACAAAAATATGTTTTCCAGGTTAAGGATCGGCAGGAGAGGATTAAGTGTAGGAAGCTTTTGATGGATGTTGATTAGGAGGCTTTTATATATATTTTGTAATTTATGAGACCGAAGGGACCGTACTTGGTTTGTTATGTAACTTTTTTTGTAAATTAATGATATGTATGCATGTTATGTTATTTGTTGTATGTTTGGGAAACCGGGTTGTTACATTTACAAATATTGCAAATATTGATGAAGCTGATAGTCTGCGTAAAATCGATCTTTTGACTGGAAGTTTATATGAAGCCATGAATGGCAAAACTGTAGTTGAAAATCAAAACCTTGATCTCATTGAACAGCTTAAAAACTGTCACCTTCAAATAGAAAAGCTTTCTAAAATTGAAGAAGATTTTAAAGATCAAGTGCATTTAAATCAGCTAGTCAAAATCGAACGAGCAGAAGCTATAGCTGCATTGAAAGCTGAGAAAGCTACATTTGATGGATGGTATAATTCATCAACAAAGATCAATGAGATAATTAAGTCTCAGATTCCCCTGAGTGATAAACGTGGTCTTGGTTACAAAGCTGATAATCTAGAATCAACCACTGATCGTTCCATGCTCTTATTTGGAACTTTCGTATCCTCAGTCGCTGATACTTCATCCTCTCAGTGTTCCTCGTCCAGACCGCCTATCCCTGAGGAAACTTCTACCTCTTCAAAAGGTAAAGAGAAAATGGTTTATCCAAAACCTACCTCTGTCTTTAAAGATAAAGGTAAAGGAATTGCTATTTACCAAAATCCTCAGAAGGGTACCTTAGTACCTAAGCTGAATGCTTCTAAAGCTTTAGTGATTCATCCCACTGGATCAAGGAATCAGATCTCTGGATTTACTCAGCGTGGATCTATTCTGCGATCTACTCCTAGAATCAGAGTGGATGTCTCTGGTAAGAAATCCGAAGAACTGAATGTTCCTCCCATTTCAAAAGCCATCAGCTTACTTGGTGCTGGTACTTCTAATTCAAAATCTGTAGCTCAGCATTCAAATGGTCCTAGAACTTTTAGTTATAGGAAATGTTATCACAGTGGACTTACTGATCATATTGCTAGTAAGTGCCCCACAACCACCAAAGCTAAAAAGATAGCTAAGGTGAAGATTGCCCCCAAGGCAAAGAAGACCACTGAGGTTAAGAAATTAACCAAAATGAAGACTGACAAAGCTGAATCTTCAAATGCTGCGAAGATTGTTGAACCTTCCATTCCAACTACTTCCACTGACAAACGTGTACACATGGTTAAGTGGGTACCCAAGAAAAACTAATCTTCCTTTGTGATGCAGGTTAAGAAGGGTATATGGTATCTCGATAGCGGATGCTCTAGACACATGACTGGAAAGAAAAGCCTGCTCGCTGAATACAAGGAAGAGAAGGGTCCCTCTGTGACTTTTGGATGAAATGGAAAAGGACATACCCGAGGGTTTGGTGTACTCTCTAATGGTACAACAACCTTCAGAAGAGTCGCATATGTTTAAGGGCTGAAGCATAATCTGTTAAGCATCAGTCAGCTTTGCGACAACGATAACAAGGTAATCTTTACCAAGGAATCCTGCTTTGTCACTGAAAAAAGGAGAAGATAGCTCTCAGCGGTTATCGTTTGGAAAATGTTTATGTAATAAACATGGACTCAACAACCACTGAGAACTCTTGTTTCTTCTCAAAAGCCTCATCTGATGTCAACTGGCTATGGCATAAGAGGCTCTCTCATCTGAATTTCAAGACACTGAACACTCTTTCTTCAAAAGAGTTAGTTACTGGTCAACCTCAGCACTCATACGCCAAATAGTCTTTATGTTCAGCGTGTGAGAAAGGAAAGCAGACCAAAGCAAGCTTTAAGTCAAAGCAAGTCTCCTCAGTGTCGTCTCCTCTACAACTACTCCATATGGATTTGTTTGGCCCTGTTAACAAACAATCCATCGCTGGAAAGAAATATACACTGGTCATAGTTGATGAATTCTCTCGTTATACATGGGTTATGTTTCTCCGTTCCAAGAGTGACACCCCTGAAGAACTCATCACCTTTGCTCGGAAGATGGAAACCCTGAACAATTTGACTGTTCGCTCAATAAGGAGTGATCATGGGACTGAATTCAAAAACAGTTGTTGGGAACTGAAGATTTGCCAAGTATGGTTAGTACTGCCAGAACAACATTAGTACTGCCAGAACAACATTAGTACTGCCAGAACAACAATAGTACTGCCAGAACAACAATACTACTGCCAGAGCAAGGTTAGTACTGCAAGTAAAAGTTAATGCTGCTGGAACAATGTTAGTACTGCTTGTGCATAACGATGTTAATGCTGCTTGTGATCATAATTATGAAATGCGAGAATGTTGGAGATAAAGATGGAATGATTGAAGATAAGCATGAAAGAATATTCTGAAGATCAATTTTGTTTTGATAGTTATCTTGTAATTATTTAGTATAAATAGAGTTTTGATAGATAGCTATTCGGCGTGAGATTTTAGAATTCGTTTTTGTTTTAGAGAGAATTAACCTCAAGGTTTAGAACCCTATTTCTAGAGAAGTAGAAGTCGTCTTGTTGAGCCTGTTCAACAAGATTGAGGTTTGGTTGTAAACTTGTGAGTTGAAGTATTGAATACAAACAGATTGTGTTTTCTGATTAGTTGTTCATTGAGTGTGTTTGAATTAAAGTTCTATTCCGCAAGAATCTTTAATTCTGATTTCTAAGTATAATTATTCTTGTTTGGAATAGATCCTGACAAGTGGTATCAGAGCTTGGTTTCTTAGAAATCTACAATTATTATGGACAACACAGTTGAATCAAACAGTACTCTTGTTTCAAAGGTTCCCATGCTCAGGCCTAATGAGTTTGACATGTGGAAGATTAGAATCAAGCAGTATATTTTGCTTACTGATTATTCCATCTGGGATATTATAGAGAATGGTCCATGTGCTGAAGGAAGGGTTGGACCAGATGGCAAAATACCTCCTCCAAAGACTGATGCAGAAAGAAAGGTTAGACAAACAGAGATGAAATCCTTAAGCACTCTGCTTTTGGCTATTCCCAATGAGTATCAGCACCAATTTCATCACTGCACTGATGCTCAGAGTTTATGGAATGCATTGGAAAAGAGATTCACTGGTACCAAGAGCACCAAGAGGAACCAGAAGGCAATTCTTAAGCAACAATATGAAAATTTTACTTCTACAAAGAATGAGTCTATGACTCAAACTTTTGATAGATTTAATAAGTTGATTGGAGAATTGGCTACAGTTGGAGTTCGTATGGAGGCTGATGATGTAAACAGGAAGTTTCTAAGATCATTAGGTGAGGAATGGACAATGTATGCTGTGTCTTTCAGACAGAATGACCAGTTAGAAGATAAAGAGCTCGATGATCTTTACAATGATCTTAGGGTATTTAAAGCAGAGGTTGAAGCCAAGAAGAAACCCTCAGGATATGTGTATAATGCTGCACTCCTATCAGCATCA
Organism: Saussurea involucrata; assembly: GCA_033807775.1. Classification (NCBI taxonomy): domain Eukaryota; kingdom Viridiplantae; phylum Streptophyta; class Magnoliopsida; order Asterales; family Asteraceae; genus Saussurea; species Saussurea involucrata. The sequence goes on from CM066314.1 coordinate 85,758,508, forward strand.
ACTGATTCTACTGCTAACCCTGAATCAGTTAGTACTGATGGTGTAGTCAATCAGGAGAAGGCCAATGATTCTGTACTAGAAGCTTTCTTTTCTAGTCATGTTAACTCCTCATTAATTAATGATGACTTAGAACAGATTAATGCTGATGATCTTGAGGAGATGGATATCAAGTGGCAGATGGCTATGCTTTCTATGAGGGTGAAGAAGTTTATAAAGAGGACTGGGAGAAACAACTTTTCCCAAAGAAGAGAAGATGATGCTGGGTTTGACAAGTCTAAGGTGGAATGCTACAAGTGTCATAAGATGGGACACTTTGCCAGAGAATGCAGAGGTGGAGTATCTCAAAACAACCATCAACAAGCTCAGACTGGAAGCTTCAACCAGAACAGAAACTCTGTTCAAGCCCTTGTTTCTCAACAAGGAATGGGATTTGATTGGAGTGATCAAGCAGAAGAGGCAATTCAGAATCATGCACTCATGGCAGAAGTCTCAGATCTTCATACTGAGGTAAAATCTAATCTCTGTTCTCAAGCTTGTATAGACACTGTGAAAAAGTATAGAGATCACAACCAGGGAATGTGTGATGACCTTAAGAGATTAGAAAAGGATAGAAGAGATTATGTAGTGATTGTTGAGAGGTTTGAAGAACAAATTAAGGCTTTTCAAGCCAATGAACTTCAACACTCATATGATACAAACTACTGGAAGTGGGAAAAGAATGGTCTGGAGTTCCAACTGAAAGAGTCTAGGGAGGAATGTGAGAAATTAAAAGGAGAACTTGAGAAAGTAAAACTTGATGTTGAAAAGTTTTCATGTGCTTCTAAAGTCATGGACACCATAATAAATGCTCAAATCCACAGTAAGATGAAACCAGGCCTAGGGTACAATGCCACACCCCCACCCTACAACAACACATACATCCCTCCTAGGTCAGACCTGTTAGAAACCAAGGATAGGAAGGACTTACCTGAAGGAGCCACTAAAGTAGATCCATTAGATGAAGTTGTTGTTGAGGATAAAACTGAAAAAGAAGAGTCTAAGAAAAGGAACAAGAATGTCAGTGGTGAGATCCCCTTAGAGAATTACATCAAGACTAATGAGGAAGGTGGAAGTCCCTGGGATAAGAACAATGAGATGAAAAGATCTGAAAAAGGAAAGGGAGTTCATTATACACAGACCACTGTTGTGAATTCCAATACTTGTGAACATTGTTCTTGCAAGAATTCTCAAAAGAATGAGCCCCAAAAACATGATAAAAAGAGGGGAAATCAAAGAAACTGGAATAATCAGTGGGCTCAAAAACAAGGAGTTGATCTGCAAAGGATTAACAGACCAAAACCTTGTTTTATCTGTGGAAAATTGAATCACCTTGCCAAACACTGTTATTTCAATCCTATTAACCAAAGGATAAATTTTCAAAGAACTTTTCAAAAATCAAATGGTTATAGGAAGCCTGTAAGGAACCATGTGGCTAAGAAACAAGCTAAATCCAAAAGCCACATGAGGAAAAAGACTGAAAAAGAATGTGTCACAATGTGGGTTCCTAAAAGCACTATTGTTAGTACTGCTAACACTGTTAGTACTTCTTCTAAAGATAATACTGCTTCTAGTGTTAGTACTGCTAACACTGTTAGTACTTCTTCTAAAGATAATACTGCTTCTAATGTTAGTACTGCTAACACTGTTAGTACTTCTTCTAATGATAATACTGCTTCTAGTGTTAGTACTGCTAACACTGTTAGTACTTCTTCTAAAGATAATACTGCTTCTAGTGTTAGTACTGCTAACACTGTTAGTACTTCTTCTAAAGATAGTACTGCTAACACTGTTTGTGCTGCTAGACCAATCATCTTGACAAAGTACTCCAGTACTGAAGTTCCTCAGGTTGAAAAACTTATCCAAACTGAATGTAAGTACTTTGATGAGAAAGGGAGACCCAAGACCACTTTGGCTTGGGTTCCCAATAAAAACTAATTGATTTATCTTATGTGCAGGGCAACCAACAGCTCAAGGGGAAGAGCATCTGGCATGTTGATAGTGGTTGCTCCAGGCACATGACAGGTAACATGGCCTGCCTCAAGAATTTCAAAAGAATTGATGGAGGACATGTTGCTTTTGGGAATAATCCTGCAGGAGGTAAGATAAGTGGTAAAGGTGATGTATCAAAAGGTAAGATGACATTTGAGGATGTTTACTATGTTGAGCAATTGAGATACAACCTGTTAAGTGTATCACAGGTCTGTGACAAGAAACATAGTATATTATTTACTGATTCTGAATGCATTATTCTTGCTCCTGGATTCAAAGTAGTTGATGAAAACATGATACTATTGAGAACTCCTAGAAAGGATAATGTGTATTGTTTAGATTTAGAAAGTGTTTCATCTGATTCATCCCTAAACTGTTTGGTATCAAAAGCTTCAATGGATGAATCAGCACTTTGGCACAGAAGGATGTGTCACATGAATTTTAAAACAATGAATAAACTTGTTAAAAATAATCTTGTTAGGGGTTTACCATCAAAAGTTTATTCATGTGATGATCATTGTGTTGCGTGTCTCAAAGGCAAACAACACAAAACTTCTCATAAGTCCAAAGAGATAAACACTATCTCAAATCCTCTTCAGTTGTTGCATATGGATCTGTTTAGCCCTACAAATGTCATGAGCATTGGCAAGAAGTCATACTGTTTAGTTATTATTGATGATTACTCTAGATTTACTTGGGTATATTTTATGAGAACTAAAGATGAGACAAGTGGACTGATCAAATCTTTTATTCTTAGAATTGAAAACCAATCAAATCAAAAAGTGAAAGTCATTAGATCAGATAATGGGACTGAATTTAAAAACTTTGATCTAAACACCTTTTGTGAGGAAAAAGGAATTGAGAGACAATACAGTGCTCCTAGGACTCCACAACAGAATGGTGTTGCTGAGAGAAGGAATAGGACACTGATTGAGGCTGCTAGATCTCTGTTAGCTGATTCAAAACTACCCACTACTTTTTGGGCAGAAGCAGTTAATACTGCTTGTTATGTCCAAAACAGAGTTTTAGTAATAAAGCCTAAAAACAAGACACCTTATGAGCTTTTTCAGAAAAAGAAACCATTTATTGGATTTTTCAAACCATTTGGGTGTCCTTGTACAATTCTCAATACCAAATCTCACTTAGGTAAGTTTGATAGCAAAGCAGATGATGGTTTTCTTGTTGGTTACTCATCTCAGAGTAAGGCTTATAGAGTGTTTAATACCTCTTCTAGAATAATTGAAGAAAGTGACAATGTCAAATGCAATGAGAACACACCAAATCCTATTGGTTCAGGTCCTGATTGGCTATTTGACATTGATTCACTCACTAATTCTTTGGGTATCAGTAGTGATGTAAATGCAGGACAAAGGGATGCACCACCATCAGATCACAGAATTCAGTCTGTGATATTTCCACTCCCTACCATTGATCCTGTTGACTTCTGTGAACAAGAAAAGGAAGCTGAACCCATTCAGAATGAAGAAGAGAGAAGAATAGAGGAAAATCAGCCTTCAAGTCCAAATTCCAGAGAGTCTGAAGTGACTGAAGAAGCTGAAGAAAATCCAGACTTAAATGAGTCAAATCTGGATGTGAACTTACAAGAGGAATCTGGTCATCCATCCAGAACTCAGAAAAATCATCCTCCTGAGTTGGTAATTGGAGACATTGCTTCTCCCATGATGACTAGGAATCAAAGCAGACTTCAAGAGCTACAAGATCAGCAAAATACAGTTAATACTGTACTCACTTGCTTTCTATCCCAAATTGAGCCCAAAAAGGCTTATGATGCTATGAGAGATCCAAGTTAGATAGAAGCAATGCAAGAGGAGCTGCTACAATTCAAGCTACAGAATGTTTGGAACTTGGTGGACCTTCCAAAAGGTCATAGGGCAATTGGCACCAAGTGGATTTTCAGAAATAAGAAGGATGAGAGAGGAATTGTGATCAAGAACAAAGCCAGGCTGGTTGCACAAGGGTATACTCAGGAAGAGGGTATAGACTATGAGGAAGTCTTTGCTCCAGTTGCAAGGATTGAGGCAATTAGGTTGTTTCTAGCCTATGCCTCATATATGAAGTTCAAGGTCTACCAGATGGATGTAAAAAGTGCTTTTCTATATGGGACTATAGATGAAGAAGTGTATGTCTGTCAACCCCCTGGATTTGAGAATCCATTGTATCCTGACAGAGTGTACAAGTTAAAGAAGGCACTTTATGGTCTACATCAAGCCCCAAGAGCATGGTATGACACCCTGTCTACCTATCTCTTGGAAAATGGAGTTGAAAGAGGAATCATTGATAAGACCTTATTCATTAAAAGGAAAAAGAAGGACACCCTACTTGTTCAGATCTATGTGGATGACATTATCTTTGGATCCACAAATGATCACATGTGTAAAGACTTTGAGGAGTTAATGCACAAGAGCTTCAAGATGAGTTCCATGGGTGAACTTACTTTCTTCCTTGGGCTTCAGGTGAAACAGAAGAAGGATGGGATTTTCATATGCCAATCCAAATATGTGAAAGACATCCTGGATAAGTTTGGATTATCAGACTCAAAGCCAGCAAGCACACCAATGGAGACACACAAACAGATCATTGCTGATCTTGAGGGGGAGGATGTGGATGTCCATCATTACAGATCAATGATTGGATCACTCATGTATCTCACAACCTCTAGACCAGATATTATGTTTCCAGTATGTGTATGTGCCAGATTTCAAGTTACACCAAAGCAATCACACCTTCATGCAGTCAAGAGGATATTTAGATACCTAAGAGGGCAACCTAGATTAGGTCTCTGGTATCCTTATGAATCATCCTTTGATTTACTTGCATACTCAGATAGTGACTTGGGTGGAGCTAACATGGATAGGAAGTCTACTTCTGGTGGATGTCAGTTTTTGGGTGCAAGACTAGTATCTTGGCAGTGTAAGAAACAAACAACAGTGTCCTTATCTACAACAGAAGCTGAGTATATAGCTGCTGCAAGCTGCTTCTCTCAGGTTCTATGGATACATAATCAGATGTTGGACTATGGGGTAACATTTCTGCACACTCCAATCTTCATTGACAACAACAGTGCTATGAGAATTTGTTAAATCCCAAATCTCTAGCAATAAGATATGAATGTAGTGAGAGAGAATCTAGAGAGCAAATATGTCATCCATGTATTGAGCTCAAAGGATTACAAAAGGTTTCTAAAAGATTACAAAAGCTTTTTTAACAAATGAACTAGACAAGCCTATTTATACCCATGACATACAAGGTATAAAGGCATTCACAATACTGTATAGACTCATACAGTACATTGACTTTTACAGTAAATCTTGAATACAATAATGCTCTAACAATCTCCCCCTTTGGATTCAAGATTTAAAAAATTTGACAGCAGTCTTCAGCTCTTTGTAAAGTCAATCTTCTTCAACAGACACTTTATCAAACTATCTTCAAGTAGCTTTATCTCCACTAGTTCACGGCGAACTATATGCTTTGACACTCTTTAAGAACTCAGCTTTGAAGAATCTTCAGACAAACATGAAAAGTCATTGTCTTTTTCTTTGAAAAATCAACCTTCTTCAATACAATCTTCAATAGATTATCTTCAAGTCTTGAACATGGATTTCATATCTTTATATAGAACCATCAATTCGGAACAAGATAAATCAGAAACGATTAGAGTTTGGATCAGAAAGATGTGAAACCATCCACATTGTTGAACTTTTAGGTGTAAGCGCATTCCGAGAACCACTCAGAACTAAGATAACCAAATTCAACAACATTTGGACTTCACATGATCCTTCTCCCCAATCTTCAGTCTTTGTTCACGAATCTTTGACTTGAAATATCTTTGATTTGAAAGCTCTTTGACATGAAATTGAAATTAAACTTTTCTCCCCCTTTTTCGATGATGGTGAACATCATAATCAACGAAAACCATTTTCAATTTCAGTCGTGTCTTTGAGTATTGCTAACAATCTCCTCCTTACATAATAACCTTGCTCCCCCTTAATGGTACAAATATTTTTCAAAAAATACGCCGCTTCTCTTCTGTTTTCAGTCATGTGTGTGGTATGTATCTACAATTCAGTACAACACATGAAGAACCTGCAAAACAGATTAAGCAGATTTTGGTACCCAATGGCACTTGGGTCCTAGTGGGTTAGGTGTAGATTTCTTACAAGGAATACTGTAAGAACCATACCAATAAGAAGTATAATCTTTATGCACAAAATCATTTGATCCACAGTAAGAACAACAGATTTTCTTATGTGCCAACCTAATCAGATGATTTACAGAATGAATAGGATTAAGTTTAGCAGAAGATTTACCTTTTGGCGCATTGTTCTTCTTGGCATTTGATGTGAATACAGATGATTTTGGCACATCTTTCTTTGGAATTGTTGTGCCTTTGATTCTCCATTCCATCTTCACCCTCTTGAAGACTGGAACTTCTTCAGATTTGGAAGTATTAATTTTAGGCACCTTAAGAATATCATCCGATTTATCAAACAGAGGATTATAGAAAAGATTAGAAGAACGAATCTGACCTTTTGAGAAATCTGTTGATCTTTTAAATTGTTTAGAAGGAATGTTTTTAAAACTTGAACTTGAAGCAGTTTTAAAAGAACATTCAGAATCATTTGAATCAACAAATGGAGTCTGAAAGATAGAATTATGACTAGCCTGCTTTGAGACATCAAATTTAAAAATGACGTCTTCAAGTTCTTTGACTTTGTTTATTAAAACATTTTTCTCTTTAGAAATTAGATCAAATTTCTTTTGGAGATCAGATTTGATCAACTGATCCTTCATAATATCAGCTGATAAACCAGATAATCTTTTGGTAAGATTAAGAATCACATCTTCAAAATATTCGCGTTCCGATTCAAAATCTTTTTCCAAAAACTTTCTTTTATCAGTAATCTCTTTGAAAATTTCCATATTTTTCTTTTTAAGGGTTTTACTTTCCTTTTCAAAGAGATTTTGCTTTTCCGTGAAATCTTTTCTTTCCTTTTCCAAAAGATTTTATAATTCAGAGATTTTCACGGAAAGTTCAGAACTTTTGATATCAAAAAAATTTCGTTCAGTTTCAAATTTAGCTCTTTCTTTTTCGAGCTTGTCTTTTTCTAAAAATAAAACTTTCTCAAAGTCTGAAACAGGGACTAAAAAAGACAAAAACTGAATCTTAAGACTCTAAGGACTAAAAGTGTAAAAAATCTAAAACTAACAAATCAAGGGACTGAAAATGTAATAAAACACAAACTAAACTGCAAGGACTAAAATTTACAAATCTAAAACTAACTAAACTTGTCTTAACAGAAAACACTAACTGAGGACCAAAAATGTAACAAATCTAACGGAAACATTAACTGACTGTTAGTAAAATGACACTAACTGACTCAAACTGGAATTTAACGAAAAGGACTCAAAATGTAACAAAACTAACCAACTAACGGAACAATACTAACTGACTCTGACTGATTTAACGGAAAAAGGACCGAATTTGTCAGAAAACTAACGGAGTACTAACGACCTCCGTTAGTACTATTCATCATCTTCACAAAAACACGAGATTACGATCTGAGCATTTCAATTTCAGTTTTCTTGCTCAATTCTCGACCAAAAGTGACGAAACTTGTTGCGTTGCACTCCTTAAACGATGAAAAATCAAATCCAACCAATTAAAATCGATCATGCAACACTTTTTCTAGTGACCCACGATTTTCCGGTCAAAGAAACGATTTTCCGGCGAGAAGATTTCAGACAACTATATCATCTTCGTTTCTCAACAAAAATTAATAAAAATTGTTCCTTTGTTTTCCTTATTCAATGACAAATCTAATGATACCAAACACTCTCAATCATGCAACAAAAACTGAGCTGTCTCCGGCGATCCCGTTTTTCCGGCGAAGCTCCGGCGAATATTTCAGACGACAATATCTTCTTCGTCTCTCAACCAAATTCGATAATTTTTGTTGCAATGCTATCCTAAAACAAATGTCAATCGAATCCAAGCAACAAAACTCGATTAAACACTGATTTGTGAAGACCCACTAGATTTTCCGGCGAGATAGTTTCGTACTTGATTTCAAGAAGGGTTCGAATTCTAGTTTCAAGAAGGGTCCGAATTGATGAATTCGTATGCTCTGTTTCTGTTCCGAATTGATGAATTTGTATGCAGAATTGATGGTCCGAATTGATGAATTCGTATCAAAGAAGGGTTCGAATTGATGGTCCGAATTGATGAATTCGAACACTTTCGTATCTTCTTCACGTTTTTTGTTCAGATAAATCTCCTATTCCGAATTGATGAATTCGGATGTTCTTCACTTTGTTTGTTCAGATAAACCCACAACAAGCTCTCACACACACAACATATGACACACGCAACACACACACTCAACACACACTCACACACGCATGGCACACGCATGGCACACTCTCTCTTGCCACATCATCATACATGTCACGTAAACACACACATGCACTTTATACACATACACACACTTCTCTTTTTTTAAAACACACACTTGCAGCACACATAATTTTATTTTATTTTTTTATTTTTTTTATTTTTTTACTTCTCTGCAAAAAAATAACAAACTCACAAAACAATATAAGATTTTTCAATTTAGGATCAAAAATAATCAACAACACATTTTAAAACATCTCAATTAAAAATTCTGGATCAAAATTCAAGATCTAGAATTTTTTTATCAAGAACACTTTGAAGATTCTCAAGAACACCTCAAGAACACATTCAAACCAAAAATTTCAAAAGTGATTTTTATGGATTAAAACTTGAAATTTATGATTGAAACATGTCTAAAAACACATTTGGACATGATTTTGCACAGAAATGGATCAAATTACCAACAAATTGCAAAATCAAACTCCAAAATTTTTCACAACCCACTTTTTCTCAAGAACACAAAATTTTCAAAAATCTTCAAATTGATCAAATCTTGATTTGTTTTTATGAAATTGATGATGCAAAACAGATTTAAAATGATGGAGAAACACTTTGCAATCAAAATCAAATCAAAAAACGAACAAGAAATGCATAACCCATTTGTGTTCTTCAAGAACTTCAAAAATGGTGATTTCTTCAAAAATCTTCAAAAATCTTCAAATCTTCACGAATTTGGACGAATTTGCACACAATTCAATCTCCCAAAGCTCCGATACCAATTCTTAAATCCCAAATCTCTAGCAATAAGATATGAATGTAGTGAGAGAGAATCTAGAGAGCAAATATGTCATCCATGTATTGAGCTCAAAGGATTACAAAAGGTTTCTAAAAGATTACAAAAGCTTTTTTAACAAATGAACTAGACAAGCCTATTTATACACATGACATACAAGGTATAAAGGCATTCACAATACTGTATAGACTCATACAGTACATTGACTTTTACAGTAAATCTTGAATACAATAATGCTCTAACAGAATTGTTAACAATCCAGTCAAACACTCAAAAACAAAGCACATAGAGATCAGGTATCACTTTATTCGAGATTGTAATGAAAATAAATTAATTCAAGTTGATAAAGTTCATACCAATGACCAGTTTGCTGATCTATTCACAAAAGCTTTTGATGTGGGTAGATTCACTTACTTGGTAACAAGTGTGGGCATGATCAACCTTGAATAAAGTCATGATTTTCAGTTTTTATACCTGTATTTCCTTCTATATTTGGTACTACTAACTCTTTTTCTCAGGATCTTCTGTATGACTCAGATTGACAAGTGCTGAAAAGTGCACGTATAGTTACTACTGCCAGTGGATAGTTACTACTGCCAGTGCATAGTTACTACTGCTAGTGCATAGTTACTACTGCCAGTGGATAGTTACTACTGCCAGTGCATAGTTACTACTGCCAGTGCATAGTTACTACTGCCAGTGCATAGTTACTACTGCCAGTGCATAGTTACTACGGCTAGTGCATAGTTACTACCGCCAGTACATAGTTAATACTGCTTCGTACTTAATACTGCATGTGTCGTTAATACTGCTTTAAAAGAAAAATTAGGACTAATACTGCTATAAATACCTCTTTCAACCCGCTAAAGATCATAACGTCTCTTTGAATTCTATTCATCTCTCTCTCTTTCTAACTATTCTCTCCCAAGAATCTCTGTTTTCTGTCAAGAATCCTCAGGTACAATGGAGTTTATCGACGAACACAACGAGATTGCCATGCTCCAGAAGCCAAAATAGTCCGCAGGTTTTCACGACATTGTGGATTTCCTCAAGTCCACGCATATATCCTATGCCCTAACGGTGACCCCGACAATCTACACCGAGCATCAGAAGCAGTTCTGGGAAAATGCCACCGTGGTGTCTGAATATGGGCAGAAAATCATCAAAACAAGGGTGTGTAACAAACCCTTGAATGTTACAGAGGATCTTATTCGCATCACTCTTCGATTGGATGATGCCTCAGGTATGACGTCTATTCCTAATGACGATCTATACTCAACTTTAACGAGAATGGGGTATGAAGGTCCCATTGGAATCTTTAAGTTTTTCAAGTCTAAATTTTCTACACAATGGCGATTCTTTGTTCATACCTTAATGCATTGCATTTCAAAGAAAACTACTGGATGGAGTGAGTTTAGCAGTACCATTGCTTATGCCGTGGTCTGCCTGGCCACTGCCAGGAAGTTTAATTTTTCACAAATGATTTTCAATGATCTTGTGTCAAACCTGGAATCCAAAAAGAGTTTTTATATGTACCCAAGGTTTGTCCAAGCAGTGATTACTAAGGAATTGACGGATTTACCTCAATTTACTGAGGTATATGTACCTAAACCCCCTAAAGGAAAGGTCTTCTCAAATATGAGAAGAATTTCCAGGGACTCGGAAGGAGTTGACACTCCATTGTTCTCTACAATGATGGGTGTGTCCCACACACAAGAAGGTATGGCATCAGGGTCAAGGCCCTCATTAGACCAACCCACTGATAGCCAAACCCCACCTTCAATCACCAAAGAAATTCCTCAGTCCATTCTTCAAAGACCCACTCCTCAAATAACCAAAAAGTTTACAAGAAGAATGGTACGCAAGGCTCCTTCCCTTGATGTACCTCCTACAAGCCCAAAGCCGTTAAGCCCTCTATTGGAGCATTCTCCAATAGAGAATATCGAAAGGGAAACCACAGGGGTGTCTCCCAACCCCAAGAAGGTGCTCACTAAGGAGAAGGTTGAGCGTGTGAGTAGCAAGGCTGCCACTACTTCTGCTAGCACATAGAAGGACAGTGGCAACATAACTAAGACCTTCCTCACGACAACTCATAATGAGAAATCATTCAGAGGTCCCAGGTGCCAAGAAACCACGGGGGTAGGCAGTGCTTTTGCTAGGCAAAAGACACCTACTAAAATTTCCAATGATCCTTTAAAGGAAGTAAAAACTCCTAAACAAGGTGAGGATAGATATACATATGAGGAATTGATGGAAACCATTGCCAATATCAACACAGATGTTGTAAGTCAGCAAAAGGAGATAGATGGACTCAAGAAAGTGGTCCTATATCAACAAACACAGCTTGAGAAGCATAAGAAGTTGATTACAACGTTGAAGAAGAAAGCTTAGTATGTTCTTAAAAGAAGACGCCCCAACAATGATGCTCCCAAAAAAGGGGAGTCAGAAGCTGAATTCAACATGGAGAGTGCACAGGAAAAGGGGGAGAATGAGTGTGTTGAAGAAATTGCAAAAGAAGCAGAAACTGATCATGCAGCAGAAAAGGTTAATGCTGCTGAAATTCAGAAAGAAGCAGAAACTGAACCAACAGCAGAAACGGTTAATGCTGCTGAAATTCAGAAAGAAGCAAAAACTGAACCAACAACAGAAACGGTTAATGCTGATGAAAGTCAAAAAGCAGAAGCAGCAGAAACCATTCCAGAGGCAGTAGAAACAAAAGAAGCAGCAGAAACCATTCCAGAGGCAGCAGAAACAAAAGAGGCAGCAGAAACAAAAGAAGCAGCAGAAACCATGCAAGAAGCAGTATCTACAAAGGAAGAAGCAGCAGAAACAAAGGAAGCAACAGAAACTAAAAAGCCTACTTTGGAAGAAGTTGAAGTTGCAGAGGCTTTGATTAAAGCCAAACATGACACTCCTAAAAAGCAAGAAGAAACCCTGGGTGAAAAGCTGGTGTCACTGAAAAGAACAAGAACCAAGTCTATAGCTACCAAGAGTAAATTTGTCAAGAAACCTAGGGTAGAACCAGTGGTAGAAGAAGAAAAAGAAGAGGATGTTCCAGAAAAGAAAGATGATACAAAGGTTGCTGAAGAAGAAGTAGCAACTCCATCAGGTCAACCAAGAAATGCTCAATGTGATATGTATATCACTGTGGTTAATACTGATCCAATCAAAGTTGACCCATTATCTTCCATGCCTCCTGAGATCATCTTCTGGGATACCTTGGCAGATCAGAGAAAGGAGTACATTAGAGTCAAAAGAGCAGATGGGAAGTATGAGGTCTGTTCTACATGGGGAAGACTTATCAGAATGTGCTCTAGATCTGACGTAGAGGAGATGTACAAGGTTGGAATGAAGCTGTATGGAAATATGCTGAATGAGAAAGGGATGTCTATCACCAAATTGGTTCTTTAATACCTGTGCCTAATGTTCAAACCAGAAGCAGTTCAGTATATGATAGAAAGAAATTTTCAAGCCATTACCAACTGGATGCTCATTGAAAAATGTGGAGTGTATGTCATCACACTTGACTATACATATCATGAGTATTATTTGGTGGATGTTGCATACAAGCACATCAAGAAAAGGTTGAATGGAATGCTACATGCTAAGTTGGCTTGCAACAAGGATTCTGAAATGGGAAGATACTTGGTGAGAAGGATTATCAATCAAAGCCTGGGTTTGAATCCTGATTTATGTGTTCATGATTAGGTTTTGGAAGCATCATCTGAAGAACTTGACTTCTCAACCTAAAAAGTCAAGTTAGGGGGAGATTGTTGGGAACTGAAGATTTGCCAAGTATGGTTAGTACTGCCAGAACAACATTATTACTGCCAGAACAACAATAGTACTTCCAGAACAACAATACTACTGCCAGAGCAAGGTTAGTACTGCAAGTAAAAGTTAATGCTGCTGGAACAATGTTAGTACTGCTTGTGCATAACGATGTTAATGCTGCTTGTGATCATAATTATGGAATGCGAGAATGTTGGAGATAAAGATGGAATGATTGAAGATAAGCATGAAAGAATATTTTGAAGATCAATTTTGTTTTGATAGTTATCTTGTAATTATTTAGTATAAATAGAGTTTTGATAGATAGCTATTCGGCGTGAGATTTTAGAATTCGTTTTTGTTTTAGAGAGAATTAACCTCAAGGTTTAGAACCCTATTTCTAGAGAAGTAGAAGTCGTCTTGTTGAGCCTGTTCAACAAGATTGAGGTTTGGTTGTAAACTTGTGAGTTGAAGTATTGAATACAAACAGATTGTGTTTTCTGATTAGTTGTTCATTGAGTGTGTTTGAATTAAAGTTCTATTCCGCAAGATTCTTTAATTCTGATTTCTAAGTATAATTATTCTTGTTTGGAATCGATCCTGACAACAGTTCTCTTGATTCTTTCTTTGAGAGTAAGGGTATTTCTCACAACTTTTCATCAGTGAGAACACCGCAACAAAATGGAGTCGCTGAAAGAAGAAATAGAACAATTATTGAAGCTGCATGTTCAATGCTCAGCGATTCTCACCTGCCTACTCAGTTTTGGGCAGAAGCTGTCAACACTGCTTGTTTTACGCAAAACAGGTCGCTGATAGTTAAAAGATTCAATCAGCTATGAACTTTTTCATAGGAGAAAGCCTTCAATCAGCTTTCTTCACATCTTTGGATGTCAGTATTTCATACTGAACAACAGAGATGCCCTTGGAAAGTTTGATCCTAAAGCTGAAGATGGAATCTTTCCTGGATACTCCTCAGTCTCCAAAGCCTTCAGAGTCTTCAATCGAAGAAGATAAACTGTAGAAGAAACAATTCACGTCACGTTTGACGAATCCCGTTCAGCGAACTCTAAACCGTCCGCTGATACTGAAGAACTGAATCAGTGGATGTTTTCTCATCTTGGTGATTCAGAAGATACTCCCACTCCTCGTGCTCATACAGTTGAAGATGATAGTCCTACTATCATTCCAAATATGCATAATAGTGAAGCTGAAACATCATGGGTCTCAGCTGTTCCTTTAAACACTATACCTGCTTCTGAACCCATTATCTCAGACATTCCATCTACTTCTCAGCAATCAGTGAATATAATGAGAACTGCACCCATTCCTCTCTTGGCTGATACTCCAGACGTCGCTGAAGCTTCATCTTCAGCTACTCCAGTCAGGTTGAGTCAACGTCTCACGCTCCGGCTCAACGATGGACTGTAAATCACCCAATTGATCAAATTTTTGGTGATCCAAACGCTGGTATTCAGACTCGACGAAATGCAGGTAATATTTGTTTAGTTGTTAACTTTATTTCTCTGACTGAACCAAAGAAAGTAGATGATGCCCTCAAAGATCCAAACTGGGTCAGCGCCATGCAAGAAGAGCTGACTGAATTCGAAAGAAACAAAGTTTGGAAACTTGTTCGTAGACCAACTGACAAAACAGTGATAGGCACTAAATGGGTCTATCGAAACAAGTTGGACGAACATGGAACTGTAACCCGCAACAAAGCTCGTCTTGTTGCTCAGGGATACAGACAAGAGGAAGGCATAGATTACGACGAAACATTTGCTCCAGTAGCAAGACTAGAATCTATTCGTCTATTCTTAGCATACGCTGTACACAAAGACTTCAAAGTATATCAGATGGATGTTAAGTCAGCGTTTCTAAATGGAAAGCTGAATGAAGAAGTCTATGGGGAACAACCTCCAGGATTCTCAGATCCTAAGCGTCCAGGTTATGTTTATAAACTGGATAAGGCACTTTATGGCTTGAAGCAAGCTCCACGTGCATGGTATGACACTCTTTCTACTTATCTCCATATTGAACAATTTGAGCGAGGTAAAATCGGCAAAACTCTAATTTTCAGAAAAGTAAAAGGTCATATCATTCTTGTTCATATATATGTTGATGACATTCTATTTGGCTCTACTAACCCTGATCTTTGTACTCGTTTTGCTGATAGAATGAAAGATGAGTATAAAATGAGCATGATGGGCGAACTAACATATTTCCTTAGTCTTCAGATAAAGCAAAATGAAAAAGGAACATTCATTAATCAGGGAAAGTATGTTAAAGATATGCTGAAGAAATTCGACTTAACTCAAAGTTCAGCTATGAAAACCCCTATGGCACCACCGCTGAAACTAGACAAGGATACTAAGGGTATTCCTGTTAATGTCACGCTGTACCGTGGGATGATCGGCTCTCTCTTGTATCTTACAGCTAGCCGACCTGATATTATGTACGCAACATGTTTGTGTGCACGATATCAAGCTGAACCCAAGATATCTCATATGACCGCTGTAAAGCGAATTTTTAGATACCTTAAGGGTACTGTGAATCTAGGTCTTTGGTATCCCAAAGACTCAGGATTTGATCTAATCGCATATTCAGATAGTGATTTTGGAGGTTGCAAATTGGATAGGAAAAGCAGCACAGGAGGATGTCAGCACCTGGGTGGAAAGCTGGTGAGTTGGACAAGCAAAAAGCAAAACTCAGTGTCCACCTCCACAACTGAAGCTGAGTATGTAGCCGCTTGAAGCTGTTGTTCTCAGGTCTTGTAGATGAGAAATCAACTACTGGACTATGACCTTCAGCTCTCAAATATTCCAATCTATTGCGACAGCACAAGTGCCATCGCTATAGCCAATAATCCAGTACTACGCTCAAAAACAAAACACATCGAAATCAGGGATCATTTTATCAGAGATCATGTGATGAATGGTGATATAGAACTTCACTTTATCCCAACTAATTATCAGTTAGCTGATCTGTTCACCAAACCTCTTGATGTGACAAGATTCAACTTTCTCATCAGCGAGCTTGGAATGCTGAACTTTGAAGAGTAAAATCTTCAGAGGTTCACATTTGATCAGCGATAGGATAAAATCGACTTGTATAACCCATTCTATCTTCTCTCTGAATAAACTTGATTCGCTGATATCAAGGTATGTTTTTCTCTCTCTGACAATCGCATGTAAATGCAAGATTTCAAAACAAATTGCATCGCTGAATATCTCTTCCTTATCAACGATACATTGAAATTTCTAAAAACCATCACTGATATTTCTATTCAGTGCTTCATGTTTTCAAAAGTGTCCCTGAGTTTTCAAAACCTCAGAGACATCCAAGAATATGAAAGGACAGTTGTGACGTCATTGCAACGGAAAAGCCCTGGCACGTTCTTCTTTCTGACACACGTTTGCACGTTTCGTTTACCTTCCAATCAAATGCAAACACGTGTCCGTGTCATGATGAAAATCTTTTCCCGCTAAAGATTTTCTCTCTCTCTAAACTCACTATATAAACTCTTTCTGGGTTTATATTTTTCTTTTACGCGAACTTCTCCTCCAAGCAAGAAAATGAAAATTTACCGTTGCATTTGTGCTCTCAAGTTTTTTCAAGAACTTAAGAACTTCATCTTCTTCAACGAACCAGGTTAATAATTCTTTTATTTTACCTGTTTCTTCAAACTTGTTAATGATCTTCTCTTTGTTTTCACAAGATCAAACAAAAGAACTTTTTTAAAATGAAATCATTTCTTTCATGGTTTTATGAACACAACCTTTCATGGTTGTTCTTCAAGTTTAAACGCAAAATCTTAAACTTGTTCTTCACACATTTGTTTTTCCAGAATCCTTATTCTCAAAAGAAACTGGAAAACAAGATTTTCTTTGGGTTTGCATTTCATTTTTTTTTTTTAAAAAAAAAAACAAGAAAAACCCTAATCTTCATTAAGACATTTTTGTCTGAATGAAATGGACAAAATTCGAACCATCTTATTGGAAAATCTTTCCACATTATGATTATTCTTATTTGTTAATCTTTGGTTGAACTGATAATACAGAAAATGGCATCTTCTGACATTTCCAAGAACACCATCGCTGAGAACACTGTTGCTGATAATACTGCTGAGGAATTGGAAATCCTCAAGGCTCCTCAGGTCAAGTTCTCTCTTGACAAACTGGATTGGACCAAGGTAAATAACCTCTATGCGCTTCTCGAGTTTCCTCCTCGAAAGCAAGTCACACATCTAGATGATGCTGTGAACTTCCTGAAGAATTGTTGTCTATCCACAACACTGACCATAACACCTCCTGCACATCAGCTACTGCTATCCCAATTCTGGTACTCTGCCAGACACTCTCAGCTACCATCAGCCAAAGACCCCTAAAAAACAATTGACTGCATCCTCTGCGATATTGAATATGGCACTATGAAGATTACACCTGCCATTATTCGCAAAGCCCTGAACCTTCCCTTGGCCACCAAAGAAAAACCCTTTGTTCCCCTCCCTGACCACAAGAAACACTCAGACAAGGAAGCCATCACTTCATTCTTCGATGCAATGGGCTATGTATGGGTAACTGGGAGGGACATGAAGCCCGAGAAGAAGCTGACCCTTATCAAGAAGTCTAAAATGCCCAGCGAGATTAATTTCATCTTCGCTCACTTAATCAGCTACATGACTGCAAAGACCGGCTCCTCTGATCAAGCTGCTCAACCTCAGCAAGCAATGGGATATGCCTTGCTAAAAGGTCTACATATAGACTGGGCATCGATAATCTACGATGATCTGGTACTCAGAGCAGACTCCGCCGCTGACAGATCTCCATGGGTTCCTTATCCTCGATTCATCAGCGCTGTATTCCAAACAGGCCTGAAGGACAGCTACCCAAAAGAGGGTGACCTGAAACTCTCTCAGGTTGGCCCTAAGGTTCTCGACTTCAAGCCAGTGGCAAATGAGGTACGTCTCTCTACACTTTTAACTCTTCTCAACCCTACTTCTTCTACTTCTGCAGCTCCTTCAGCGGACAAACCCACCGCTGATACCCAGGCTGCAACCTCCATTCCTTCTCTTAAAAGGAAACACTCACATACCCAACTTTGTTCCAAAAGAACTAAGAAAACCAAGGAGCAACCCCAGCAATCTATTGCTGAAGACTCCTCAGCTCCTCTTGAAGGGCTGAAGGAACGTTCAGTGGTACGCTCTGCCACAGCTGAACAAGCCACCCATTCTATCCCAACCTCAGCGTCTCTAAACGTTGAGGTTACAAACTTGGAATCTACCCAACCTCCTTCAGTCTCTCAAAAGACTGACGAAGCGATTTTCAGCGAATCTATTCGTCTATTCTTAGCATACGCTGTACACAAAGACTTCAAAGTATATCAGATGGATGTTAAGTCAGCGTTTCTAAATGGAAAGGTGAATGAAGAAGTCTATGTGGAACAACCTCCAGGATTCTCAGATCTTAAGCGTCCAGGTTATGTTTATAAACTGGATAAGGCACTTTATGGTTTGAAGCAAGCTCCACGTGCATGGTATGACACTCTTTCTACTTATCTCCATATTGAACAATTTGAGCGAGGTAAAATCGACAAAACTCTATTTTTCAGGAAAGTAAAAGGTCATATAATTCTTGTTCAGATATATGTTGATGACATTATATTTGGCTCTACTAACCCTGATCTTTGTACTCGTTTCGCTGATAGAATGAAAGATGAGTATAAAATGAGCATGATGGGTGAACTAACATATTTCCTTGGTCTTCAGATAAAGCAAAATGAAAAAGGAACTTTCATTAATCAGGGAAAGTATGTTAAAGATATGCTGAAGAAATTCGACTTAACTCAAAGTTCAGCTATGAAAACCCCTATGGCACCACCGCTGAAACTAGATAAGGATACTAAGGGTATTCCTGTTAATGTCACGTTGTACCGTGGGATGATCGGCTCTCTCTTGTATCTTACAGCTAGCCGACCCGATATTATGTACGCAACATGTTTGTGTGCACGATATCAAGCTGAACCCAAGATATCTCATATGACCGCTGTAAAGCGAATTTTTAGATACCTTAAGGGTACTGCGAATCTAGGTCTTTGGTATCCCAAAGACTCAGTATTCGATCTAATCTCCTATTCAGATAGTGATTTTGCAGGTTGCAAATCGGATAGGAAAAGCACCACAGGAGGATGTCAGCTCCTGGGTGGAAAGCTGGTGAGTTGGATAAGCAAAAAGCAGAACTCAGTGTCCACCTCCACAACTGAAGCTGAGTATGTAGCCGCTGGAAGCTGTTGTTCTCAGTTCTTGTGGATGAGAAATCAACTACTGGACTATGACCTTCAGCTCTCAAATATTCCAATCTATTGCGACATCATAAGTGCCATCGCTATAGCCAATAATCCAGTACTACACTAAAAAACAAAACACATCGAAATCAGGTATGATTTTATTAGAGATCATGTGATGAATGGTGATATAGAACTTCACTTTATCCCAACTGATTATCAGGTAGCTGATCTGTTCATGATGAGACAAGATTCAACTTTCTCATCAGCGAGCTTGGAATGCTGAACTTTGAAGAGTAAAATCTTCAGAGGTTCACATTTGATCAGCGATAGGATAAAATCGACATGTATAACCCATTCTATCTTCTCTCTGAATAAACTTGATTCGCTGATATAAAGGTATGTTTTTCTCTCTCTGACAATCGCATGTAAATGCAAGATTTCAAAACAAATTGCATCGCTGAATATCTCTTCCTTATCAGCGATACTTTGAAATTTCTAAAAACCATCACTGATATTTCTATTCAATGCTTCATGTTTTCAAAAGTGTCCCTGAGTTTTCAAAACCTCAGAGACATCCAAGAATATGAAAGGACAGTTGTGACGTCATTGCAACGGATAAGCGCTGGCACGTTCTTCTTTCTGACACACGTTTGCACGTTTCGTTTACCTTCCAATCAAATGCAAACACGTGTCCGTGTCATGATGAAAATCTTTTCCCGCTAAATATTTTTTCTCTCTCTAAACTCACTATATAAACTCTTTCTGGGTTTATATTTTTCTTTTACGCGAACTTCTCCTCCAAGCAAGAAAAAGAAAATTTACTGTTGCATTTGTGCTCTCAAGTTTTTTCAAGAACTTAAGAACTTCATCTTCTTCAACGAACCAGGTTAATAATTCTTTTATTTTACCTGTTTCTTCAAACTTGTTAATGATATTCTCTTTGTTTTCACAAGATCAAACAAAAGAACTTTTTTAAAATGAAATAATTTCTTTCATGGTTTTATGAACACAACCTTTCATGGTTGTTCTTCAAGTTTAAACGCAAAATCTTAAACTTGTTCTTCACACATTTGTTTTTCCAGAATCCTTATTCTCAAAAGAAACTGGAAAACAAGATTTTCTTTGGGTTTGCATTTCATTTTTTTTTCAAAAAAAACAAGAAAAACCCTAATCTTCATTAAGACATTTTTGTCTGAATGAAATGGACAAAATTCGAACCATCTTATTGGAAAATCTTTCTGCATTAAGATTATTCTTATTTGTTAATCTTTGGTTGAACTGATAATACAGAAAATGGCATCTTCTGACATTTCCAAGAACACCATCGCTGAGAACACTGCTGCTGATAATACTGCTGAGGAATTGGAAATCCTCAAGGCTCCTCAGGTCAAGTTCTCTCTTGACAAACTGGATTGGACCAAGGCAAATAACCTCTATGCGCTTCTTGAGTTTCCTCCTCGAAAGCAAGTCACACATCTAGATGATGCTGTGAACTTCCTGAAGAATTGTTGTCTATCCACAGCACTGACCATAACACCTCCTGCACATCAGCTACTGCTATCCCAATTCTGGTACTCTGCCAGACACTCTCAGCTACCATCAGCCAAAGACCCCTAAAAAACAATTGATTGCATCCTCTGCGATATTGAATATGGCACTATGAAGATTACACCTGCCATTATTCGCAAAGCCCTGAACCTTCCCTTGGCCACCAAAGAAAAACCCTTTGTTCCCCTCCCTGACCACAAGAAACACTCAGACAGGGAAGCCATAACTGCATTCTTCGATGCAATGGGCTATGTATGGGAAACTGGGAGGAACATGAAGCCCGAGAAGAAGCTGACCCTTATCAAGAAGTCTAAAATGCCCATCGAGATGAATTTCATCTTCGCTCACTTAATCAGCTGCATGACTGCAAAGACCGGCTCCTCTGATCAAGCTGCTCAGCCTCGGCAAGCAATGGGATATGCCTTGCTAAAAGGTCTACATATAGACTGGGCATCGATAATCTACGATGATCTGGTACTCAGAGTAGAATCCGCCGCTGACAGATCTCCATGGGTTCCTTATCCTCGATTCATCAGCGTTGTATTCCAAACAGGCCTAAAGGACAGCTACCCAAAAGAGGGTGACCTGAAACTCTCTTAGGTTGGCCCTAAGGTTCTCGATTCCTTCTCTTAAAAGGAAACACTCACATACCCAACTTAGTTCCAAAAGAACTAAGAAAACCAAGGAGCAACCCCAGCAATCTATTGCTGAAGACTCCTCAGCTCCTCTTGAAGAGCTGAAGGAACGTTCAGTGGTACGCTCTGCCATAGCTGAACAAGCCACCCATTCTATCCCAACCTCAGCGTCTCTAAACGTTGAGGTTACAAACTTGGAATCTACCCAACCTCCTTCAGTCTCTCAAAATACTGACGAAGCGATTCTCAGCGAATCCAACGCTGAACTCCGCACCCAACCTCCAGTCTTAACCTTCGCTTCTCCCTCTACTCAATTGGACTCTACTCCAGTTGTCACTGAAGCACCTGTCATTCCTCCAGAAGCTAAAGCTGACACTCAATGAATGATGGGTGTAGGACCTGCAGTGATGACCATGCGTACACGCACTTTAGCTGACGACATGGAACATTTCTCAGGACACCGAGATTTTGATGCTTTGATCAATCCTCCTCCAGGTATACACCAACCCCTATACACTATAACTGAACCCCAAACTTCTGAGCTTTCCTCTGTTCACAAGTTCTTATATGTTATAGGTCCTAATTTGGGAGACATCAACGCCTCTCTGAACAAAAAAGAGTCGACGCTGACAGGTCTCAAAACTACTCTTTCCGACAACTCTTCAGCTGTAACAAACGCTGGAGAGAATCTCACAAAGCTTACAACCGTGGTCGAAAAGAATGCCTCCAAAGCTGACTTGTAGAAGGTTGATAAATCACTCAGCGACTTTGCCAAAGTTCTCTCTGACATCTACACAGACTACCTCGACATCAAAAAATCAGTTGACACCATGTCCAGCGAAGTCACAACGCTGAAGACATCAGTTGGCAAACTCGAAGGTGATATGCCTGCTGTAAAGACTGACGTTGGTTATGTAAAGACTGACGTCGGTGAGATGAAGACAATGATGCAGCAGATCCTGACCAACACCACCGCCCCTGCTCCTGCACCTGAGCACTTTACTCCGACGGATCATGCTGAACTCGTGAAGATCAATCCTGGTATTTCTGGTCTAGAAAACATATTATCAGCGATTGAAATCTGTGTGGGGATCCCTGGCCAAGAAGACAGGGAACCAACACAAGCTGCTGAATCATCGCATTCCTCCCCCACTCATCATGAAAAAGGGGGGGAGAAGAGTGCTGAAGACCTTTCTGTAACAACCCAAATCCCATATACACAACAAATCACATAATGTGACATAACATTGATATAACAAATGAAACATCCTATTACAAGTACGGTCCCGTAGTCTTTTACAATCCGAAGAAACCATTCTACTACAAACTTCATACTTAAATACATACACAACATTTAATCATTTTGATACAACTGCTAAACATGCCAAAATCTTCATCATATATTCCTTCTACAAAAGCCATCCCTTGATTACTCTAATTACTTGCTCTTACCCGATCCGCCACCTGGAATACATATTTTAAAACAAAATGAAGGTTAGACCTAATGGTCTAAGTGAGGTAAATCCCTGTTAGCTTGAAATCATTTATATAAACCCTATTCATATAAATCACACAGCAAAATCAAATATATCAATTTGAACTCACACATCGTTTACCTTCTCTTCTCATTCCTCCTGGCCATATTAGTTGGTTGCAAGCCAACTAATAATTTACAACGCTGTACAACATCTACAGCCAAACAACGCTATACAGATTCTATAGCCAAACACACCGGTCCTAAGCCCGGCCAACGTATTATAACACATTATAATACTCTTGTAAACATAATACCTCAATATATTATAATTCACATATACCATACATATGAACACATAATCACCAATTATCACATTCCCAAACCATACGTTTATGTATTCCAGTTGAAAATACTTTTAAAGTAAAACTCACCTGATTGCTTATTGACACGTTTCCAAGCCTTCTAAACAGGTTCAGTCCTTTACCCAGAATTAACAGGATCTGTAACAAATAGATACAGATATCTCTTTACCACATAAAGCACATAAGTCTTACTGAGGCTAAGAACTCTAAAGAACTCAAATCCTCAAATGTTCCCCTAAGGCGACCTAACACGGGGCAAGGGGCAACGCCCTTGCGGGGTCTGGGGGCGGCCCCCCAGGAAGTTTTTGGAACAACCTAATTCAAAATACATTTAGAAACTACATCTGGACACTCAAAAGTATCTGAAATCTCAAAATTGGTCAAACAACTACAGTATCCGGATACCTCAACTTTTCCGGACAACACAACTTTTCCGGACAACAGGACTTTTCCGGACAACTTATACAATCCGGACGTCATCCGGACACCAAAGTAATACGGATACTATCCGGTAACTTATTTTATCCGGAAAACATAGGAAAAAGGAACTTACCCGGATAAAAGTCTCGTCCGGACACTAGCAACAAGACTACCCGGACACCACCAACAAAACTACCCGGACACATTCAACTTGTCCGGATACCTCTGCTGTTCATCCTAATTTCTACCCAGAATTCGGTTGAGGTTTACACCAGTTCGATTATGTTGATTCCAGACCGATAGAAACAATCTACTAATCATTATAAACATAATTAGTAAAGGAAACATACCTGTAACTACTTCCAATTGCACCAAATTGAAACCCTAACTCCAAAACCTCTTTTCTTCTTCTTTTCTTCTCCAAGTACACACACACACACACTTTGCAAGTTTTCTGGATAATACTGATTTTTGGAAATATCTAATTCCATTAAGGTTAATATCTAAATCAATTTACCACTCTAATCCTTAAGTTAACATAAATGACCAATTACACCCTTTACTTATAAATCTATCCAAACTTACCTTTAACTTCACATTCTAAAGTTAACAAAATTTAACGGGACTAACTTTTAACTAACGAACTTACCCCGGGTATTACACTTTCCCATGATGAATCTATCAGGGGAGAGAAGACTGAAGACCTTACCTTCACTGAAGAGGGTGAGAAGACAATTGAAGAAGCAGCAACCGCTGGACCTCAGGGAGATGAAAACCCTGAGGGAACCGAGAAGCTTACCTGTGTATCTGAGGGGGAGCAACTCTAAGAAGAAGCTGAAGAATCTGAGTCTGAAGCTGAAGATGAATAAGCCATCGACTTGTCTGATGACGAACCATCCTCTTCTCCAAAGAATGATGATGATGAAGATGATGATGATGATGACTCTTTTATCGTCAAGCCTGCTCAGAGGACTAAAGCTCTTAAAGGGATTCTGATAAATGAACCTATAGGGGAGCGGACAAAGACAAATCCATCAGCGTCTGAAGCTGACAAGGGCAAGGGAAAAAGTGTCGCTGAAGACGATGAAAAACGGATGATCTTGCTTAAAAAGTCGGTTTGTCAGGTACACTAATCTTCCTTACACTATATCCCTCATCTTTATACACATTATCAGTTCTACACTCACTAAAACCTCCATACACTTTATCCCATTCTTTCTCTATCTCTGTTCTACCCAAGTTCTTACTCGTAAGATCGCTGTGTTTCAGCTAGTCCTCTCTCCTGTTTGAGGATATCGCTGAATTTCCTAAAGCTGTGACTTCACCAACAATAATACCAGTTGCCGCTGAAGAAATAATCCCAGTCTTGGATTTGATCTCTGAGACTGATGAACCTGAAGAACAGATGCTCTCTCACAAATACAGACCTTCCTTGGCTCCTCAAAAGCTAAGTGAAGAAGATCAAGAAAAGAGAGATGCAATGATCAAGAGACTCGAAGATCAGCGAATCATTCTAAAGCGTGATCAACTTCCTTCCGTTCCTCTAAAGTTCATAATTTCCCAAAAGGAATATAAGGAACACCTCAGAGCTGAACGCCTAATCGCTGAAAGAAGGGAAGCTGAAGAAAAAGACAGAGAATACACCATCCAGCTTACTCAACGATCAGTAAAAGACCCCAAGCTGAAAAGAGCTCCCATTGACGTCCAACGTCAGCTATGGGATGATGCTCAAAGAATCGTTAAAGAAAAGACTAAGGTCTCTGATACGACTTTGGAATGGTGTAAAGAAATGCTGAACTATCGATCTCGACCATCCAAAATCATCAAAGTAAACATCAGAGGAAGACTGTACGCAGACGTTCCTGTTGTTGAAGTTGATGTCTACAGAGAAGACAAAACCAAGCAAACCTTCTATGCTGCCTCTTTAGAGAAGTTTGGTCTCTCTGGATGGTTGGAAGTGAAATTAGCGATTCAGGGATCGCGCTCAAAGTTCAAGAGCCATGTCGAGAAGATCTTAAACACTCAGATCGACCTGGTTTCTTCTGTTGTGGATATTCATCCTTCTACTCTTATTCGTCCTCAACAAAGAAGAGTCTCTGCAAAGGAAAAGAAAGTCTCAGACTCAGGTCCTCCTATACGGAATGAAACAGGTATTGGTTTCTCTCGTGCTGAAGTTCTTGGCCCTGTTGCTGATCTCTCAGCGCTTAACACCTCCCTACCACCTGGAGAAACTTTCATTCCTGGCACAGTTGTAAGTGATCCTTATGGCATATTCTTTCTAGACTACGAAGGAAACCATCACTTTCAACGCATCTCTGAGCTTCCAATCACTCCCATCGAACAACTCAGAGATCTCATATACTGGTGTGAAATCAGACGCGACATTAAAGCTAGACACCTGAAGCCCTTGATTTTTGAAGAAGCTCTGAACAAAAAGAATCAAGGAGTAGATGTCCCGGACTGGATGATTCCAACATCAAAGACCCTCGATGAACTTCTCATCAAGGAAGAACCTTTTGACGGATAGGATCGCCTTGTAATTCTTTCTATCCTTATCTGTCTACATCTTTTGTACTTGTAATTGTATTAGCTGTACTTGTAATTTTTCTACTTCCATCTGTAATCTTTACAAAGTTTAAAGAAAAATTTCAGCGAACGTACTTTACTCCATCAGTACAGAAAAGATCCCAGAAAACAGTAAAAGGGACAAATATTTTATGAGTTCTTTTTATCCTTATGTTTTCATTAAATAGCAATTTTCTCTGTTGCTATGTCATAATCAAATAGGGGAGATTGTTGATCCAAACCCTCAGTGATTTGATAATGACCCTCTCTTATACTTAGTGAAAATTGTAAGTAAACAATATGTATCAGAGTTTCACTATCGCTGATAAGTACTAAGATCTTACAGTACCGCTGATAGGAACTCTCACCCTTTAGATTAAACATTCAGCGAACACTGTTCACCATAATGCTCTGAGTCTGTTCAGTACTTATGGTGATCGCTGATAAGTTAGTTGTTTACTTATGATCCCTGAAGACAAGTTTCACGTTAACATAGGTTCTACGTTGAAGTCGAAGATCAAGCTCAAGAACCAGCGACAAGTCTCCTAATGAACTGATGAAGATCAGCGAAGACTCAGATTTGTCCACTCAACGTGAAGTATCAAGTACAAGACTTTAGCTATCGCTGAACTCTATCATTCGCTGATATAGAATGATAGATCGCTGAATCAATGGAAAGCTGATCATAAAGTCCTCCGTACAAAGTACTTTTGTCTTAACCACCCTTGCACGTCTCTGTACGATATGTCAGAAAAAGAACCTCCTTATTGTCTGAAATCGTACAACCACTCTGATACTACACTGTTCAAACATGCGGCTACTAAGGTTGTCAACAAAGTTCAATGACGTACAACAAATGAGCTGCTGCCACGTGTAAAGTGTAAACTGCCTTGCATTAAAAGCATGCAGTATATAAGAAGAAGAACTCACTTCATTTTGATGTAAATTGCTAACTCTGGACAAGTTCATACTTCTTATCTTGAGATAGGTTATTATTAGTGATTTCCTTCTCCTTCTTAGTGCAAGAAACTTAGTGTTCCAACTTGTTTAGATTTAGGTTTATCCTTAATCTTGTTTCCGCAACAAGCTGTAAATTGTTAATGATTTATCAATAAACAATTTAGAAAAGTAAGATCTTAGTGTTTGTATTCATCCCCCCCCCCCCTTCTACAAACTTGTATAGCCCTTCGGGACCAACACCCAAATGTTTCCCCCAAACTCGTACTTATGTCTAGTCCACAGTACATTCCGTGCTCATTCATTCCCTATCGAATAGTTAACAAAACACAGGCTACTGGATACTCAAAAGTATCAGAAATCCCAAAAAGTGATCAAACAGCCTAAGTTTCCGGACACAATCAGAACTTTCAGACAGTTAGGGTAATCCGGACAGCATGACCTTTCCGGATAACTATAACAATCCGGACAGCCCAACTACCCGGACATCATATCAATCCGGATACTATCCGGTAACTCAATTCATCCGGAAAACTAGTGAAAATGGAACTTACCCGAATAAAACCCCCCGTCCGGACACGTTTAGAACATTACCCGGACACCACCAACAAAACTATTCGGACACCTTCAATTCATCCGGACACCTCTGTCGGTTTACCCCAATTTTACCCAGATTTGACAGATTTTAACCTCAGGCCCGAATTTAATGATTCTACTCTGATAGGAACTATTAACTAGCAATTATAGACACAATTTACAAAGGAAACATACCTTAATTCACTTCCAAGCACACCAAATGAATCCCTAGCTTTACTTATTCTCTTTTCATCTTTTGCTCTCAATACACACACACTCACACACTGAAATTCTGGATATTTTTGAATTATAAAATATCTGATTTCATCAAAAGGGATATTATCTCAATCACTTTACCACTTTAGCCCCTAAACTATCCATGAATGACTAAAACACCTTAAACTCCTAATTTAACCCAAACTTGCCCTAAACTTCCACTTTAAAGTTAAATAAATTTAACGGAACTAACATTTAACTAACGAACTTACTCGGGGTATTACATAACTAATTTCATCCCGAAACTTATAGAAAATAAATACTTACCGGACACTTCAATTACCGGATATCATCAAAAGAATCGTCAGGACACTAACAAGAGGGCTACCGGACACTACCAAAAAGGGACTACCGGACACCACCAAATTGTGTCCGGAAACCTCGATCTGTTCATCAAAATTTTACCCAGATATCTATTGAAACCATGAACGATTATGTAATTTTGCAGATATGTTTAAGGCCACTTTTAGAACACTATTCTAAACCCAGATTTCCCAAAATATCCATAATTCATCAAAAACCCATTTCTAAACCTTTTAGTAAACGTTTCAATATATAACTATCCATAACAACAATTATAAATGGAATCATACCTTGATTCTTCACATATGATTGCTTCTAAAATCTTGCTGGAATTAATATGCTTTCCTTCTTCTTCTTTAACTTGCTCTCTCTCAAATCTCTCTCTCTTTTTGCTGTACAAGAAAACACACACACACACACACATATACTAAAAATATCTAACTTTTTTGGTTTCTCTTTCTCTTTTTCTCTTACTGAATTCGACACACACACATACATACTAAGACACAAAATATCTCTTGTTAAAGTTGCCACCTATTGATTTAAAAAGGAAGAAGGCGGTGCTGATGGACACCTCATCCATCATTTAACCAACTAACCCCTCTAGTATCATCAAATGGCAACTTACACCATTTAACTTATAAATTAAAATTAAAGTCTACCCCATAACTTATAACTCCATAAAACTAATCCCAAACGTACCTTAAACCAAAATAATAAAATTAAATAAACCAATAACATACCCGGTTATTACAAGGTTCAATACGACAAATTTTAAATACGATGAATTAAATTCTAGTTATCAAACCAAGAAGGTTGAATTAACTGAATTTAATTTATTATTCTCAAATTAATCTATGTAAAAATCTTCTGATTCTAAAATCAATGAACCTGAATCTGTCAAGTCTGAATCTTGTGACGAAAAGGAGTCAAACATTAAATCAGATTCTTACAAAAAGGAGTTTGTTCAAGAAACCAATTCTGAATTCCCTGATTTGGATTCTGCTTTACGTAAAATAGTTGATTTAGAAAATCAAATTTCTAAATTGCAATTAAATTTTGAAACATTAGAGGATGATTATGTTGATCCAAACCCTCAGTGATTTGATAATGACCCTATCTTAAATACTTAGTGAAAATTGTAAGTAAACAATATGTATCAGAGTTTCACTATCGCTGATAAGTACTAAGATCTTACAGTACTGCTGATAGGAACTCTCGCACTTTTAGATTAAACATTCAGCGAACACTGTTCACCATATCGCTGAGTCTGTTCAGTCCTTATGGTGATCGCTGATAAGTTAGTTGTTTACTTATGATCCCTGAAGACAAGATTCACGTCAACAAAGGTTCTACGCTGAAGTCGAAGATCAAGCTCAAGAACCAGCGACAAGTCTCCTAATGAACTGATGCGGATCAGCGAAGACTCAGATTTGTCCACTCAACGTGAAGTATCAAGTACAAGACTTCAGCTATCGCTGAACTTTATCATTCGCTGAATAGTAAATGATAATCGCTGAATCAACGAAAGCTGATCATGAAGTCCTCCGTACAAAGTACTCTTGTCTTAACCTCCCTTGCACGCCACCGTACGAAATGTCAGAAAAGAACCTCCGAAAATCTGAAATCGTACAACCACTCTGATACTACACTGTTCATTCATGCGGCTACTAAGGTTGTCAACAAAGGTCAATGACATGCAACCAATCCGCTGATGACACGTGTAAAGTGTATACTGAATTGCATTAAATGCATGCAGTATATAAAGAGATGAACTCACTTCATTTGAAGTAACTTGCTAACTCTGGACAAGTTCAAATCTCTCAAGATAGGATTTTATTAGTAATCTCCTTATCTTTCTTAGTGCAAGAAAACCTTAGTGTTCCAACTTGTTTAGATTTAGGTTTATCCTTAATCTTGTTTCCGCAACAAGCTGTAAATTGTTAATGATTTATCAATAAACAATTTAGAAAAGTAAAATAGTGTGTTTGTATTCAACCCCCCCCTTCTACAAACTTGTTTAAGCCTTTCGGGACCAACAAGTGGTATCAGAGCAGATTTGTTTAATCTCATAAACAAGATCTAATCTAAGATATTTCTCTTCCTTGCTATTATCTGAAAATGGCCAACTCAAACACAAACACTCATTATATTGACAATGGTTCTCTTGCAAAACCCCCTAGATTTTCCAGAGACAACTTCAACTTATGGAAAAATAGGATGACACTCTTCTTAGAAGGTGTAGACCCTACTATACCTTACTATCTTGAAAACGGTCCACACATCCCTGTAACGATTGATCCTGCCGTTCCAGCCACTGCAACTAGAGATGCTATTCCAGAAAGGCTGATTCCAAAGGAAATCCATCATTGGACCGATGAAGACAAGAAGAAAGTGGCTATAGATACAAAAGCCAGATCCATACTATCCATGGCCCTTCCTGACGAAGTCTACCATTCCGTCATGAACCTGAAATCCTCAAAAGCCATGTGGGACACAATATGTGTTCAGTATGAAGGAACGTCTGAAGTCCAGGATTCAAGAAAGATCAACCTGGTAAGACAATACGAAAGTTTCATCTCTGGTAAGAATGAAACTCTCTCTGAAGTACATCAACGTTTTAATTGCTTAATTATAGATCTTAAAACGGTTGGTAAGGAATATTCTAACTTTGAAGTTCTGACAAAGTTTTTAGAATGTTTACCTGAAAGCTGGGACAATTATTCCATGTGTCTCAAGCTGTCAAAAGATCTAAGATCAATGACACTTGCTACCTTATATGGCACATTGCTGAATCATGAGCAATCTAGCCATCTTAAGAAGAATCTTGTAAAAGATTCCAAAAGCACCCCTGTTGCTTTAATCTCAGAGGAACCTTCTACTCAGCGACCCGTGGTCACTATCACTGAGTTAGAAAGTAACTCTGAAAGGTCATCAGATTCTGATTCTTCAGATGATGAATCCTTGGCTCTCCTAACTAAAAAGTTCAGGAGATTCGCCAAGAAGAAATTGTTTAGAAAGAACAAAACTCTTTCTATAGCTGACAAGCCTAAGTCATCAGCTTTTGTTGATAAGGCTACTGCTACTTGTTTTAACTGCGAAAAGACAGGTCATTTCGCTAACGAGTGCAGGTCAAAGAAAATCATGAGACCTTCAGCCTTTACAAAGAAATCATTTGTTCCAAGGAATAAAGACGACAAATACTTAAAGCTGAAGGAGAAGTATGGAAAGCTGAAAAGCTTTAAGAAGAAGGGAAAAGGCCTGATGGCTGACTATGATTGGGCTGCTTCTGATGAAGAAGCCTCATCATCTGATTCTGAAGATGATGAAGCAAATCAATGTCTCATGGCCAAGATTGAAGAAAAGGAAGAAAGTTCAAACATTCCCTCCACTTCAACATCTGCCATTCAGGTATCACCCTCCTTCTTTACCAATATTGTAAATATTGATGAAGCTGATAGTCTCCGTAAAATCGAACGAGCGGAAGCTATCGCTGCTTTAAAAGCTGAACAAGCTACTGTTGAAGGATGGTGTAATTCTTCAACAAAGATCACTGAGATAATTAAGGCTCAGATTCCTCTGAGTGATAAACGTGGGCTGGGTTATAAATATGATACTCCAATACCAACCACTGAACGTTCAATGCTTAAATTTGGAACGTTCGTATCCTCAGTAGCTGACACTTCTTCATCTCAGTACTCCTCGTCGATTACACCAATCCCTGAGGAAACTCCTACCTCAAAAGGTAAGGAGAAAATGGTTTATTCAAAACCTACCTCTGTCTCTAAAGATAAAGGTAAAGGAATTGTAATTTATCAAAATCCTCAGAAGGGTACTTTAGTACCTAAGCTGAATGCTTCCAAAGCCTTGGTGATTCATTCATCTGGTTCTAGAAATCAGACCTCTGGATCAGTTCAGCGACCTACTCCTAGACTCAGAGTAGATGTCCTTGGTAAGAAATCTGAAGAACTGAATGTTCGTCCTATTTCAAAAACCAATAGTGTACTTGGTGCTGGCACTTCAAATTCCAAATTAAAAGCTCAGCACACAAGTGGTCCTAGAACTAATTTTAGTTATAGGAAATGTTATCACTATGGACTTACCGATCATATTGCAAGTAAGTGTCCCACAGCCACCAAAGCTGATAAGATAGCTAAGGTGAAGATAGCACCCAAGAAGACCAAACCAGTTGCAAGTCAGGTCAAGGTGACTCCTACCGCTGAGGTCAAGAAATTGACCAAAGTGAAGAAAGACAAAGTTGAATCTTCAAATGCTGCGAAGACTGCTGAACCCATTCCAACCACTTCCACTGACAAACGCGTATACATGGTGAAGTGGGTACCCAAGCAAAACTAATCTTCCTTTGTATTGCAGGTTAAGAAGGGTATCTGGTATCTCGATAGCGGATGCTCTAGACACATGACTGGAAAGAAAAGCCTGCTCGCTGAATACAAGGAAGAGAAGGGTCCCTCTGTGACTTTCGGTGGAAATGGAAAAGGACACACCCGAGGGTATGGTGTACTTTCAAATGGTACAACATCCTTCAGAAGAGTCGCATATGTTGAAGGGCTGAAGCATAATCTTCTGAGCATCAGTCAGCTTTGCGACATGGATAACAAAGTGATTTTCACTAAGGAATCCTGCTTTGTCTCTGACAAAAAGGAGAAGATAGCTCTCAGCGGTTATCGTTTGGAAAATGTTTACGTTATAAACATGGACTCAACAACCACTGAGAACTCCTGTTTCTTCTCAAAGGCATCTTCTGATGTCAACTGGCTATGGCACAAGAGGCTTTCACATCTCAACTTCAAGACACTGAATACTCTTTCATCCAAAGAGTTAGTCACTGGTCTACCTCAACATTCATACGCCAAAGAATCCTTATGTTCAGCGTGTGAAAAAGGGAAGCAGACCAAGGCAAGCTTTAAGTCCAAGCAAGTTTCCTCAGTGTCATCTCCTCTTCAACTACTCCATATGGATTTGTTTGGCCCCGTTAACAAACAATCCATCGCTGGAAAGAAATATACGCTGGTCATAGTTGATGAATTCTCTCGTTACACATGGGTAATGTTTCTCCGTTCTAAGAGTGACACCCCTGAAGAACTCATCACCTCTGTTCGGAAGATGGAAACTCTGAACAATATGACTGTTCGCTCAATAAGGAGTGATCATGGAACTGAATTCAAAAACAGTTCTCTTGATTCCTTCCTTGAGAGCAAGGGTATTTCTCACAACTTTTCGTCAGTGAGAACACCACAACAAAACGGAGTCGCTGAAAGAAGAAATAGAACAATTATTGAAGCTGCACGTTCAATGCTCAGCGATTCTCACCTGCCTACTCAGTTTTGGGCAGAAGCTGTCAACACGGCTTGTTTTACGCAATACAGGTCGCTGATAGTCAAAAGATTCAAAAAGACAGCCTATGAACTTTTTCATGGGAGAAAGCCTTCAATCAGCTTTCTTCACATCTTTGGTTGTCAGTGTTTCATACTGAACAACAGAGATGCCCTTGGAAAGTTTGATCCTAAGGCTGATGATGGAATCTTTCTTGGATACTCCTCAGTTTCCAAAGCCTTCAGAGTCTTCAACCGAAGAAGACAAACTGTAGAAGAAACTATTCACGTCACGTTTGACGAATCCCGTTCAGCGAACTCTAAACCGAACGCTGATACAGAAGAACTGAATCAATGGATGTTTTCTCATCTTTGTGATTCAGAAGATGTTCCCACTACTCATACTCATACAACTGAAAATGATGGTCCTACTATCATTCCCAATATGCAGAATAGTGAAGCTGAAACATCTTGGGTCTCAGCTGTTCCTATAAACACTATACCCGCAGTTGATCCAAATGTCTCAGAAATTCCATCTATTTCTCAGCAATCAGTAAATGAAGTGACAAATGCAAGCATTCCTCTCTTAGCTGATTATCCAGAAGTAGCTGAAGCCTCATCTTCAGTTTCTCCAGTTCAGACTGAGTCAGCGACGCATGCTCCGGCTCAGCGATGGACTGTAAATCACCCAATCGATCAAATTCTTGGTGATCCCAACGCTGGTATTCAGACTCGTAGAAGTGCAGGTAATATTTGTTTATTTGTTAACTTTATTTCTCTAACTGAACCAAAGAAAATAGATGATGCCCTCAGAGATCCAAACTGGGTCAGCGCTATGCAAGAAGAGCTGACTGAATTCGAAAGAAACAAAGTTTGGAAACTTGTTCGGAGACCAACTGACAAAACAGTGATAGGCACTAAGTGGGTCTATCGAAACAAGTTGGACGAACATGGTACTGTAACTCGCAACAAAGCTCGTCTTGTTGCTCAGGGATACAGACAAGAGGAAGGTATAGATTATGACGAAACCTTTGCTCCAGTAGCAAGACTTGAATCTATTCGTCTTTTCTTAGCATATGCTGTACACAAAAACTTCACTGTACATCAAATGGATGTTAAGTCAGCGTTTCTAAATGGAAAGCTAAATGAAGAAGTTTATGTGGAACAACCTCCAGGATTCTCAGATCCTAAGCGTCCAGGTTATGTTTATAAGCTGGATAAGGCACTTTATGGCTTGAAGCAAGCTCCTCGTGCATGGTATGACACTCTTTCTACTTATCTCCACCTTGAAAAATTTGAGAGAGGTAAGATTGACAAAACTTTGTTTTTTAGAAAAATAAAAGGTCATATCATTTTAGTTCAAATATATGTTGATGACATTATATTTGGTTCTACTAACCCTGAGCTTTGTACTCGTTTCGCTGATAGAATGAAAGATGAATATAAAATGAGTATGATGGGTGAACTAACGTATTTCCTTGGTCTTCAGATTAAGCAAACTGAAAAAGGAACTTCTATAAATCAGGGAAAGTATGTTAAAGATATGCTGAAAAAATTCGACTTAACTGAAAGTTCAGCTATGAAAACCCCTATGGCACCACCGATGATACTTGATAAGGACACAAAGGGTGTTCCTGTCAATGTCACGCTGTACCGTGGGATGATCGGCTCACTACTGTATCTTACAGCTAGCCGACCCGATATTATGTTTGCAACATGTCTGTGCGCACGATATCAAGCTGAACCTAAGATATCTCATATGAAAGCTGTAAAGCGAATCTTTCGATATCTTAAGGGTACAGCGAATCTAGGTCTTTGGTATCCCAAAGATTCAGGATTCGGTCTAACCGCCTATTCAGACAGTGATTTTGCAGGTTGCAAAATGGATAGGAAAAGCACCACAGGAGGATGTCAGCT
The DNA here is from genome assembly GCA_033807775.1 of Saussurea involucrata. Classification (NCBI taxonomy): domain Eukaryota; kingdom Viridiplantae; phylum Streptophyta; class Magnoliopsida; order Asterales; family Asteraceae; genus Saussurea; species Saussurea involucrata. Next base: position 85,794,166 of record CM066314.1, read on the forward strand.
CCTGGGTGGAAAGCTGGTAAGTTGGACAAGTAAGAAGCAAAACTCAGTGTCCACTTCCACAGCTGAAGCTGAGTATGTAGCCGCTGGAAGCTGCTGTTCTCAAGTCTTGTGGATGAGAAATCAACTACTAGACTATGATCTTCAGCTCTCCAAAATTCCAATCTATTGCGACAGCACAAGTGCCATCGCTATAGCAAACAATCCAGTGCTACACTCAAAGACAAAACACATAGAAATCAGATATCATTTTATCAGAGATCATGTTATAAATGGTGATATAGAACTTCATTTTATCCCAACTGATTATCAGTTAGCTGATTTGTTTACCAAACCTCTTGATGAGACAAGATTCAACTTTCTCATCAGCGAGCTTGGAATGCTGAACTTTGAAGGATAAATCTTCAGCGGTTCACATTTAATCAGCGATACGTTTATACATTCTTGTATAGGCTCTGGATAAAATAAACTTGTACAATCCATTTCATCATCTTCTCTCTGAATAAATTGGGTTAAACTGATATCAAGGTATGTTTTCTCTGACAAAACGCATGAAAATGCAAGATTTCAAATTCTTTCATCGCTGAATATCTCTTCCTTAAACAGCGATATTTTGAAATTTCTTAAAACCCTCACTGATATTTCTATTCAGTGCTTCATATTTTCCAAAGAGTCCCTGAGTTTTTCTTTCAAAACCTCAGAGACAACGAAAGAATGTGAAAGGACAGTTGTGACGTCATTGCAACGGATAACACCAGGCACGCTCTTTTTCTGACACACGTTTACACGTTTCGTTGTCTATCCAATCAAATGCAAACACGTGTCCGTGTCATGATGAAAAACTTTCCCGCTCAAGTTTATATTTGTCTTTTACGCGAATCAATCTTTCTCCGCAAGAAAAGAACACTGTTGCATTTTGTGCTCTCAATCAACAAGAACTGTTCATCATCTTCTTCATCAAACTCAAGGTTAATATGTTCTTATCTATTATCAAATGCGAATAACTTGTTTTCGATCTTATCATTGTTTTACACAAGATCAAACAAAAGGACTCAAAAATAAAATCATTTTCTTTCATGGTTTTATAAACACAACCATTTCATGGTTGTTCTTCAAGTTTTAAATCTAAAATCTTAAACTTGTTCTTCTTTCGTATCCATTTTTTTAAGAAACTGGAATACAAGGCTTATGGGTGTTATATTCGTTTTTTTTTTCAAAAACAAGAAAAACCCTAATCTTCATTAAGACTTTTTTTTGTCTGAATGAAATGGACAAAATTCGAAAAATCTTAATGGAAATTTTCTTTCCACATTAAGATAATTCTTATTTGTTAACATCTTTGGTTGAACTGATAATACAGTGAAATGGCAACTTCAAAGCTGAATGTTACCGCTGAGTCCATCTCCGCTGATTCTGAGGAACTGGAAATCACCAAAGCTCCTCAGGTTAAGTTTGAGCTGGATCAACTAGACTGGACAAAGGCAAACAACCTTTCAGCGCTTCTCGAGTTTCCTCCTCGGAAGCAGGTATCCCATCTAGACGACGCTGTAAATTTTTTGAAGAATAGCCCCATCTACACAGCACTGACAATCACACCTCCTGCCAGTCAGCGTCTATTATCCCAATTCTGGTACTCTGCCAGACACACCGACCTACCCTCGGCCAAAGATCCATCTAAAACCATCGACTGCATACTCAGCGATACTGAGTATGGCACCATCAAGATAACCCCCGCAATAATCCGCAAAGCTCTGAAATTCCCTAACGCTACCTCAGAAAATCCTTTCATTCCATTTCCTGACCACAAGAAGCACGCTGACAGGGAAGAAATCATTGCTTTCCTTGATGCGATGGGTTACATCTGGGAGACTGGAAGAGACAAGCTACCTGAGAAGAAGCTGACGCTGATAAAGAAATCCAAGATGCCCAGCGAGATGAACTTCATCTTCGCTCACCTGATCAGCTGCATGACAGCGAAATCCGGATCTTCTGATCAAGCCGCTCAACCTCAGCAGGCCATGGGTTACGCACTGCTGAAAGGTCTCAACATTGACTGGGCCTCCATCATCTATGAAGACCTCATTCAACGTGTTGATTCTGCCGCTGACCGACCAGCATGGGTTCCTTACCCGCGATTCATCAGCGCCATCTTTCAATATGGCCTGAAGGACAGCTATCCTGAAGAGGGTGGTCGGAAACTCTCTCAGATTGGCCCTAAAGTTCTCGACTTCAAGCCTGTCGCCAACGAGGTACGTCTCTCTACCCTTCTCACTCTACTTAATTCTCCGCTTTTTGTGGCTCCTTCAGCGACTATACCCCTCGCTGATTCCCAAGCCACAAAATCCATTCCTTCTAAGAAAAGGAAACAATCTCTTACCCCTCTTGATTCCAAAAGGATCAAGAAAACCAAGGAGCAACCCCAGCAACTCCATGCTGAAGACTCCTCAGCTCATTCTGAAGAGCTGAAGGAAAGTTCCGTGGTACGCTCTGCCACACCAATTCAAGCCATCCCTTCTAAACCTACTTCAGCGTCCTTAAACGCTGAGGTTAGAACTTTGGAATCTACCCAACCTTCTTCAGTCTCTCAAAAGACTGATGAAGTACTTCTCAGCGAATCCAACGCTGAACATGAAACCCAACCCCAATTCTTATCCTTCGCTCCTCCCTCTACTTCTTTGGACACTCCTCCAGTCAAAACTGGAGATGCCATCATTCAAGAAGCCGTTGAAGCTTCTCAGCGAATGACGAAGAAAGGACCTGCAGAGATCTCCATCCCTCACGGAACTTTTGAGGGAGATATGGAACACTATGGAGGGACTCGAAACTTTGATGAGTTCGTCAACGCTCCTGCAGGTACAGATCCCACCTTAAACACTGTAACTAAACCTGAAACTTCTGAGCTTTCCTTTGTTCACAAGTACTTATATGTTACAGGTCCTTATTTGGGAGACATCAACCAGTCTCTGAAGTCTATGGAGATGAAACTTACGGATCTCACCACCGGTCTATCAAATAACTCTACAGCTGTAACAAACGCTGGAGAGAATCTGACGAAGCTGACTACTGTGGTGGAAAAGAAGGCCTCCTCTGATGACATCAAAGACCTTGATAAAACTCTCGCCGACTTTGCCAAAGTGCTCTCCGACATCTACACTGACTACACCAACCTCAAATCATCAGTTTCCACCATTTCCAGCGAGGTTACAACGCTGAAGAAATCGGTTGGTACACTCGAAGGTGATATGTCAGTGGTCAAGACCGACTTGGGCTCAGTGAAGACCGATCTTAGTTCTGTCAAGACAATGATCGAGACGCTGGTGAACAAGGCAAATAATCCAGCTCCTGCTCCGGCCCCTGCACCTGTTTTGGACTCATTCACCGCAGAGGATCGCCAAGAGCTGAAGAAAATCACGCCTGCTATTTCTGGCCTAGAAGACCGAATAGCTAAGCTTGAAGGTTGTGTGAAAGTCTCTGGCCCAGAAGACAGAGACAACACCAATGCTGAGTCTACCCATTCCTCCCCCGCCCATCATGAGAAAGAGGGGGAGAAAAGCGCTGAACAGGAGAAGAGCGCTGAAGATCAAAATAAGAGCGCTGAACACCTTTCCCATGATGAATCTATCAGGGGAGAGGGTAATGAAGATCGGATTACTGGACCTCAGGGAGATGAAAACCCTTAGGGAACCGAGAACCTCGCCTCTGTATCTGAGGGGGAGCAACTCGAAGAAGATGCTGAGGAATCCGAAGCAGAAGAAGACGAAGACATCGACATCCCTGAAGCTGAACCATCCTCCTCTCCAAGGAACGATGATGATGATGATGAAGATGACGATGATTTCTTTGTTGTCAAACCTGCTCCTCGAACCAAAGCTCTTAAAGGTATTTCAATAAAAGAACCTTCAGGGGAGAAGACAAAGACAAAGCACTCAGCCTCTGGCGCTGAGAAAAGCAAAGACAAAGGCATCGCTGAAGATGATAATCTGGCGATCCTACTTGCAAAGCCGATTTGTCAGGTACACTAAACTTATTTTTCCTTCCCTGATCATCTCTGAAAAATCAGTTATCCATTCCACAAACACCATACACATCCACATTTTTTTCTATCTTTTCTACCCAAGTTCTTCTACCCAGTTCTTATTTGTAAGATCGCTGCGTTTCAGCTAGTCCTCTCCCCTGTTTGAGGATATCGCTGAAAGATCTTCTATTGCGACTTCACCAATAATTCCAGCTACCGCTGAAGACATAATCCCAGTCTTAGATTTAATCTCTGAGACTGATGAATCAGAAGAACAACCTCTCTCGCACAGAAACAGACCCTCCTCAGTTCCTCAAAAGAGGAGAGAAGAAATGATAAAGCGATTCGAGGATCAGCGAATCATCCTAAGGCGCGATCAACTACCTTCAGTTCCTCCTAAGTTCAGAATTTCAAAAGCTGAATACCAGGATCATCTCAGAGCTGAACGCCTCATCGCTGAAAGGAAGGAAGCTGAAGATAAAGATAGAGAATACGCCATCAAGCTCACTCAAGAATCTGTCAAAGACCCCAAGCTGAAGCGTATTCCCATTCAAATCCAACGAAAGCTTTGGGAACAAGCCCAGAAGATCGTGGAAAAGAAAGCTGAAGTTTCTCAGACCACCCTGATCTGGTGTAAAGAGAAAATCCACTTCAGATATCGTCCAGCAAAGATCAACAAGGTTTTCATCTCTGGAAGAACCTCCATCGGAGTACCTATTGTTGACATCAAACTGTTCAGAGAAGATGACTCATCTGAAACCTTTCGTGCTGACACTGTAAAGAGATATGGTCTCTCTGAATGGCTGGAGATGAGGTTAGCTATCCAACCATCAAAATCTAAGTACAAGGATCATTTCGAAAAGCTGATAAACAGACAGATCGATTTGATATCTTCTTGTGTGGATATTCCTCTTGTTCCTGATCTAAAGCCGAAAAGAAAAAGGGGCTCTCCAAAGAAGAAACGTCAAGATTCAAACTCAGGTCCTGTCATACGAAATGAAACTGGAATTGGTTTCCCTCGCGCTGAAGTACTTGGTCCTGATCCTGATCTATCTACCCTTGACATCTCTTTGCCACTGAAAGTGCATGATCTATTCTTACAATCAATATAGAAAGAAGTAATTGAGAAATTGTATGATCAAGCCCAATTGTATTCAATGATGCACAGAATTACAGATCTAAGAGAGAGATAATCTCAAAGATTACAAGGAATGAATACAAGTAATATGGGAAAATCAATCAGTTAGCAATGTAGTGCTAACCACTCTATTTATACTGTAACGGATATATTAAAGCTACAGTACAAATAAGAAAGACTAATAAGAACAAAACACGTGTCCTAATTAGTTTACACATTACTAAGTAACGAAACTCGTCATAAGTTCTGAACAGGTAGTTCAGAACATCTGAACATTCTTCTGATCACGCTTCTCAGAACTTCTGACTTCTCTTTCTCAGATCTCTGGCTCTTCTTCTCAGAACTTCTGACTCTTCTTCTCAGAACTTCTGAACCTTCTTATCAGATCTTCAACACTTGGTTTATTGACAAAACTTCAGATCTAACAATCTCCCCCTTTTTGTCAAATAAACTTAAACTTTGCATCATCTAATTCTTTCAGAGCAGGAACAATTTTCTGAAGTAGCACATTCCTCAGATTAAGCCTCTTATCAATCTTGTCGATAATTTCTTGAATAACTTCAACTTGCTGATTTATTGCTTCTTGAGTTATGTTTGCTTCCTTTACTTTCAGCATCTTTTTCTCCAAATTGTGCTTTATGATCCTTAAAGTTCCAGAACAATATTTTGCAGTTTCCTTTGCTCTGAAGAAGATCTTTCCACTTTTGTTCTTCAAAAATACTCCCAGATCTGGATACTTGTGAACACTTCCAGTCTTTAACACCTTTTTCTGCTCATGATCTGTATTGGGATTTGCCAGATAAACACATGGCTTTTGCAAATACAGAGCTATTTGGAAATCTGTATAGCAATGCCACCTTAAGATATAGAACATGGCCTCAATCACCACACTTCTTGCCTTCCTTTCATTTCTGTCTTTACTTGACTCTTTAAAACATAGAAAGCTGTGTAATCTGTAGAAGTCAACCACTGACAGTTTCTCAAAATCTGCATCAGTAAAATAATAAACCTTGCCATCTTCTCTCAAAACTTCAAAGGATAAGTACTCCATCTTTCTGAATTTCTTAACCTTCAATTCTCTGATTCCAGTGATTAGAAAATCTGAGTAAACGGCTTGCTTTGTTTTGCCAAGACATCTTGATTTTTCAGCCAACCAGATCTGAGTCTCCTTAGACCTATCATAATACACATCCAAGAATTGTACCTCTTTTGGTTTGAAGAACTCAGGTAAATCAAATTCAAGAAAGTATCCATTCAGATCAATGAATATTTCATCTTCTTTGGGTTCAGACTGTTCAGCTTGGTCAATATTAGTTATCTGCACATTCTGAGGTGTTGTGTCCTGAACTTCTTCAACTTCATCTGACAAAATTTCATTCACTTCATACTCAGCTGGGAACACAAAATCATTATGTAGAATCTTTTTGGGATTCACCTCAGATAGCAACCATTCACTACTGTTTCTGATTTTTCTTCTAAAATCCAACCTCCTCTTCACACAGTTTATGCATCTCTTCTTTAAACTCTCTTTTTCAGCATCCATACTTACTTCCATTCTAATCAACAACCAATTCAGAGTTGCATCACTGTACTTCACCAACTCTTTTAATCTGAACAATTCAAGTCTTTCGTGAACCATATATGTGAACCCTTCTGTCTCCATTCCTTCATTCACAAAACCCTTCACATGCAGATCAACTTCTGTTTTCTTTGTGGGAGAACTCAGATTGCACTTTTCTTTTCTTTCTTCGATAGCCAACTGGAAGTCATACAAGTATGTATTTCTGACATAAATACCCAGAAGTCTTCTGCATTCAATTTCTATCAAGGCTTCTTCAGTGCTAGCAAAGAACTTGACTAGAAAGATCTGATCATCAAGAGTCAATCTGTGAAAATCAAATGTAGACATGGAAACCTTTGTATTTCTTTCTTTCAGTATTTCCATTCTAACGAACATTAAACCATTGAATTCATCTTGTTGAAACATCAGAACTTTCTCGATTCTTTTCTGAATATGCAGTTTTGAGTCAGGAACTCTGAACATGTTAGAAGCTTCTGAGTAGACCATCTGAGCTCTGTCATCCATAAAACCATCAATGTTACTTTCCAAAAGCTCATACTCTCCTTCTGTGTAGTAGAGATTATCATATATTTCCTCAGGAAAAATATCATCATGAAATTGTCTGGCTAATGGCACATCACTTAACTCTAGAATGAAGTCACACACAGGTTCTTCTAGTCTTTGCAATTTAATCTTTGGAATCTCAATTGGTTTTCTGAATACATATTCAGAAGGCATAAAGAAGTCTTTCACTTTCACATACTCTTCTTCTGTATTTAACTCATCACAAAAGTTAAACCTAAAATCATCTTTAAAATCCTGAGTGTAATCCACAGTTCTGTCTTCTTCTCCCATTAGATCAATGGGTCTTATCACTTTTATTCCTTTATGAATTTTCTGAACACTCAAAGCTCTGACTACTTCATTATGCATTCTTCTGATCAATTCTTCATTCAACCTCCTTTCTTCTGATTCAGACTCCATTGCCCTTTCACTGTTATAAACCACAATATCTGTACACCTGTTTACCACTGTACTTTCCACTATTTCTTCTATTCTCAAATCAGATTCCTCAATAGCTACAGTTTCATCTGAGTTTCCTTCCATCTCAGTATCCAAGTTCAATTCCTCTGTTTTATCTGATTCATTACTATCAATACTTCCCAACTCCATTTCTTCTGTATCTGAACTGTCAAGCTGTACTATCTGAATCATCTCCTTTAAATTTTCCTGTGTCTGATCTTCTGAACTTTTTGTATTGGCTAAGTGCATGTCTGCTATCTCAAAATCTTCTATGCCAATATCATCATCAGAACTTAACCTTTGTCTTTTCTCCCCCTTTTGATGATCATGAGGCTCATTATCATCAAACTTTCTTTTTAAGTTCTGATTAGAAGTACCTTCAGCTTCAGCTTCTGCAATAGGAACAGGATCAAGAGGCTTTGAAGTAGAAGCCAGTGATACACTCAGTGCTTTCAGTATAGAATCCTGCATATCTTGCATTTGTTTCAACATATCTTTTTGAAAACCAGACATTATATCCATGATCTCCTTTTTGTGAGAATCCAAGGATTTCTTTACATCATCTACCTTGGTTTCAACAGAAATTAACTTTTTCTTCAACACATTTTTCAAATCTGATACCTCATCATTCAGATCCTCCATCCTCTTCTCCAAATTTTCTACTTTTTCCCCCATCTCCTTGTTTTGTTTCTGAATCTTTTCAAATTCAGAAGTTCTAACAGTGAACCTGAACCAACAGATGGTCCAGTTTTCATGTGCCCAGAGAGCTCATGGCCTGTAGATAACACACAGTCATCTTGTACAACAGATGCACGTTTGAATGAGGCTTTTGTAATGTTCACCTCACCAGGACTTCCATCCAATCCTCGACACCCAACATTAGGCATGTCTATGAATGTTGTTTCAGGAGTACGAAATTCCTGATCTGTGCAAGTGTCAAAAGGAATTTCAGGCTCAATATGAATAGGACTGTGATATTCAGACTCAATGTGTTGAAAAATAAGTTGGGATTTATCACCTCCCTCCAAATGAGTTTGGGATGGTTCCCCGGATTTGTGTGAAACAGTAGCATGTTGAAATGCTTCTGAGTGGGTATGGATGGGTTGTTCAAGATCCACCACTAGGTCCATGGTGTTTGTTTCAATATTGGACACCAAGAGATGTGAACCAATAGCATGTGTGGTTACCTGGTCAAGATTAGCTGGTTCAGAGGCATCTCTTTCTGTTTGAACCTCTGTTAACAATCTCTCATCCTCACCACTCTCATTCTGTTTTTCCTCACTGAGTCTAACCAAGCTCTCAGAATTTTCCCTCTCAGGTCTCTCAGAATGTTCACCCATCTGAACATCCTCCCCCTCTCTAATTCGACTAGACTCCTCACCTCTCTTCTCAGGTTGGTCCTCTTGGGTAGGGATTTGAGGTAATTCAATTCCCATAGAGGTGCAATAAGCTTTTAAAATCTCACTCTCCCTTGGAATATAGTTCCTAAGTGATTTTGGCAATAGTTTATGATTGGGATAGTTTTCAAGTCTTGTTACTGAGGTCATCTTACCCAAATAAAATGTAGGACCATGCTCTTCATTTGTTCTTCTTGAGATTGTTCTGTTTTCCTGCATGGCATACCAAATAACAATTTGCCAGTACCTTATGTAGGGAATGTATGTCAGTGGAGCATCCTTTGTCTTCTTCTGAATTGCTTTCTGATTCTTCTCAAATGTATTCTTCATATCTTCCCAAAGTATTAAAGTATAGTCATAATGCCTATTCTTCACTAAACCTTGAAATATCTGAAGAATTTGTTTAGAACCTTGATCAGCAGAACTATTTTTCCCTGACAAACATTTATTTACCACATGAAAGAAGCAAGCCCAAATAGGTGGTAATTTGTTTCTTCTGAACAAACTGAGAGTCCTCAATCCTTCATTGTATCCCAACTTCATAAACTCTGCTATTAATTCCTCTGTTAGGGGTAAATCCTCAAAATCTGTTCTTCTTTGTACATCATCTTTCTCTGGTAGATTCAGCATTTCTCTTAGTGCAGAGATAGATAAGACAAATGTCACTCCTCCAATTTCAGACACAAACTTATTATCTTCTAACCTAAGATATTTCCACCATTGTTGTATGTACTGAACGGGCACATTTTTACTTCTTGTAAACCATTTTCTGTACGGATGATGTTTGAATAACTCCATGATAATTCTGTGTTCAGGCTTAAAACGACTTTCCTCAAACAATATAACACAGTTATTTTCAGATAATTTCAACCATTCACTCTCAGGAACAACTCTTTCCACTAGAATAGATCTATCTGACATAATAGAACCTGCAGCACTCTGTTCATGTTCAATATTAACGTTTACCTCATCCGCATTTCCTTCAGATTCATCCATTTGTTCATCTTCTTCATCATTTCTTATTGCCCCTTCCTCTGCAACTCTATTTTGTACTTCATCATTTTCCGAATCGGATGAATCCATTATCGATTTTGTAGAATGTAGAGAAATTGGACCACTTCTTCGTATTTCAGACATGATTTAAGAAGAAAACAGATTCAAAGAACTCTGGATTTGATTCGTATCTCACGTTTCGCTCTGGAATTTGAAAGAAATTTGAAATAGGGATTTTAAGACCTATTTAAAATCCGCGAAGTTGAAAGGTTTAACGGAAAAGCGAAATCAATGTTATAACGGAGTCAACACATGTGAAATACCACAAAGGATTTAAATGAAATACGTGGCATTGTCAAACAAATATGAAGCTGACACGTGTTAGTGGATAGAATTTTGACTCAAGTCAAAGATCTGAATAACACGCACATATGTTCTGATTCCATGACTCAGAAGAATTTTGCCTTGTAACCAAAATGTCTTTTAAAATCAACTTCTGACCAATATAAAACATTTTGATTATTCAGAAGAGGTTTGAACAGATAAGAAATGAAAACAAATCTTTTAAGCATCACAAAATGATTTCCAAAAGAATTTTGATGCTCCCCCTTGACTTGAGCATGCATTTGAGTATTAATGATACATAAAGATGAGATAAAAAGATAATCGAAGAAGAATAATCCATACAGTTGAAGTTATTTGTATTTCTCAAAAATAAATTTTTGAAAGTTAGATTGCTGAAGTATTGACTCAGAATTTCTGACCTTAAGATTCAGAGGTTCTGATCTCAAGACTCAGAAGTTCTGAACTCAAGACTCAGAAGTTCTGAACTCAAGATTCAGAAGTTCCGAACTCAAGACTCAGAAGTTCCGAACTCAAGACTCAGAAGTTCTGAACTCAAGATTCAGAAGTTCCGAACTCAAGACTCAAAAGTTCTGAACTCAAGACTCAGAAGTTCTGAACTCAAGAGTCAGAAGTTCTGAACTCAAGACTCAGACAAGTTTACTTAGAAAAATTTAGCATTTTTTAAAAAAAATATTTTCAACTAGGCAGATTAAGCATTCCTATGGATTTTGTGATTTTTGAACATTCTAAACTTCAAATCACCATAACTTGCTCAACAAAATCAACAAATTGATCTATATGAATCAGAAATCCATAATTACATTCAGACCGAGTTTTGGACTGAATTATCCAAAAGTCAAAATTCTCAATTTAAGCTCAGCATCTTGTTTTAAGTCATGTGTCAGTATTATCATTCAGCTCTACACATGAATAACCTGCAAAACAGATTAAGTTGTCTTTGGTACCCATATGAAATTGGGTCCAGGTTTGTTAGGTATAGTAGCATATGCAGATATTCTATAAGAACCATACCAGTGCTGAATAAAATTCTTGTTCACAAAATCATTAGTCCCACAATATGAACAACAAAGTTTCTTTTGTGCAACTCTGACTAATTGATTTACAGAATAAATCACATCAGGTTTACCAAAAGATTTTCTTTGAAAAGTATTGTTCTTCTTGACATTTGAATTAGGAACTTTTGATTTTGGCACTTCTTTCTTAGAAGTTGTTCCTTTAACTCTCCATTCCATTTTTATCTTTTTAAAAGAACAATTATAAGATTTATCAATAGCAGAATCATAAAACAGATTAGAAGAACGAATCTGATCTTTTGAACTATGATTTGATTTGTCAACAACTTTCGTTTCAAATTCCCTAAACTTTTTAATATACAAATCAAACCTTGACTGCAAATCAGATTTGGACTTCCTCTCTATCATGATTTTAGTTGATAAATCAGATAATTTCTTAATAAGTCTCCTTATCTCCAAATGAAAAACTTTCTTTTCCTTCTCAAACTCATCTTTTAAGCATTTTTCTTTAAAGCCATTTACCTTCTTCTTTTCAGTCTCTTTCCTTCCATCTTCTAACTCTTTCTCCAACTCATTTATTTTTACAGAAAACTCATTTAACATTCCTGTTTTCTTTTTCTCAAAACGATTCTTTTCTTTTTGAAAAACATTTTTCTTGCATTCAAACTCTTTTCTTTCTTTTGCAAGAATTTTCTCCAAATCAGAATTTTTTAGAGATAATTCAACAGACTTTGTTTCAAAACCTTTCCTCTCAGTTTGAAAGTCTCTTCTTTCTTTCTCAAATTTCTCTCTTTCAAGTATAAGAACTTGTTCAAAATCATAGATTTGTTTCAAGAGTTGACAATTTCTCATTTCACATGATTTGATTCTATTTTTAGAATCTGTCAACATCTTTCTTTCAAAATTGATTTTCTCTTTCAAATCAACATTCTCTTTTTCTAACACCTTTGTGTTCTCTTGAGCCTTTTCGAAATCTTTTAGAAGATCGAATTTATCTTTTTGCAAATTTACAACAACTTTTGCACTTTCCTCAAATTTGGCTTCAAGATTAGCAAACTTGCTTTCAAAATGAACAATCTCAGTTTTTGGTTTAGAAATTGTTTCTTTTGCTTTTACAGGACTAAATTTTTGTAAATTGTCTGAACTGGTTATAGAACTTGCGGGTCTCACAAAAACTTCAACAATCTCAGGCATGATGAAATGACAAATTCTAATATCAACTATGAATTATGATAAAAAAATGAGAATCAACACAAATCTAGAACATGCAAGAATTAATCAAATCTGTCACATGCATTTCATCAAACAGTTAGAGTACATGAATTAATGAAATCTTCTTTTCAACAAAAAATTTGAATACTAATCAACATGCAACAGATATAATCACCTTGATCAAGAAACCAATCAAGAATTTCGAAAACATACCTGTGATCTCTGTTTAATTTTGAGAATTAATCAGCATAGAGAGAAAATCTTTGGATGACTTGATTGTAAGATATCGATTCAACAGAAAGAAAAATTCAAATTTCTTGAATCAATGATAGAAACGAATTCAAGAATTGTTAGGAATTCAAGAATTGTTAGCAGCAGCGGAATCAATTGTCGAATTGATCAAGAAACTTCAAGAACGCGATCAAACACACTCTTGGTCGAATTTGTTTGTTGATTGGCTCTGATACCAATTGAAAGTGCAGGATCTATTCTTACAATCAATATAGAAAGAAGTAATTGAGAAATTGTATGATCAAGCCCAATTGTATTCAATGATGCACAGAATTACAGATCTAAGAGAGAGATAATCTCAAAGATTACAAGGAATGAATACAAGTAATATGGGAAAATCAATCAGTTAGCAATGTAGTGCTAACCACTCTATTTATACTGTAACGGATATATTAAAGCTACAGTACAAATAAGAAAGACTAATAAGAACAAAACACGTGTCCTAATTAGTTTACACATTACTAAGTAACGAAACTCGTCATAAGTTCTGAACAGGTAGTTCAGAACATCTGAACATTCTTCTGATCACGCTTCTCAGAACTTCTGACTTCTCTTTCTCAGATCTCTGGCTCTTCTTCTCAGAACTTCTGACTCTTCTTCTCAGAACTTCTGAAGCTTCTTATCAGATCTTCAACACTTGGTTTATTGACAAAACTTCAGATCTAACAGCCACCATGTGAACTTTTCGTCCCTGGTAAAGTCATCAGTAATCCTTATGGAATATTCTTTCTTGACTACGACGGACGTAAATGCTTTCAACGGATCGCTGAGCTTCCAATCACTCCAATCGAACAGCTCAAAGATCTCATCTACTGGTGCGACTTCAGAAAAGACATTCAGGCACGACACCTAAAACCCTTGATTTTTGAAGCTGCTCTGAAGCTAAAGAATAAAGGAGAAAGGTTCCAGACTGGATGATTCCAACTGAAAAGACAACCCTTGATGAACTTCTCATTAAGGAAGAACCCTTTGAAGGCTGACAACAATCACCATTTTTCTCTATTGTATTAGTCATCCTTCAGTACTTGTAATTTATTTCGCTTGTACTTGTAATCTTTCTTATTCATATTGTAACCTGTTTCAAAGATTTAAAGAAAGATTTCAGCGAATGTACTTTACTCCATCAGTACTGAAAAGATCCCAGAAAACAGTAAAAAGGGACAAATATTTTATGAGTTCTTTTTATCCTTATGTTTTCATTAAATAGCAATTTTCTCTGTTGCTATGTCATAATCAAATAGGGGGAGATTGTTGATCCAAACCCTCAGTGATTTGATAATGACCCTATCTTAAATACTTAGTGAAAATTGTAAGTAAACAATATGTATCAGAGTTTCACTATCGCTGATAAGTACTAAGATCTTACAGTACTGCTGATAGGAACTCTCGCACTTTTAGATTAAACATTCAGCGAACACTGTTCACCATATCGCTGAGTCTGTTCAGTCCTTATGGTGATCGCTGATAAGTTAGTTGTTTACTTATGATCCCTGAAGACAAGATTCACGTCAACAAAGGTTCTACGCTGAAGTCGAAGATCAATCTCAAGAACCAGCGACAAGTCTCCTAATGAACTGATGCGGATCAGCGAAGACTCAGATTTGTCCACTCAACGTGAAGTATCAAGTACAGGACTTCAGCTATCGCTGAACTTTATCATTCGCTGAATAGTAAATGATAATCGCTGAATCAACGAAAGCTGATCATGAAGTCCTCCGTACAAAGTACTTTTGTCTTAACCTCCCTTGCACGCCACCGTACGAAATGTCAGAAAAGAACCTCCGAAAATCTGAAATCGTACAACCACTCTGATACTACACTGTTCATTCATGCGGCTACTAAGGTTGTCAACAAAGGTCAATGACATGCAACCAATCCGCTGATGACACGTGTAAAGTGTATACTGAATTGCATTAAATGCATGCAGTATATAAAGAGATGAACTCACTTCATTTGAAGTAACTTGCTAACTCTGGACAAGTTCAAATCTCTCAAGATAGGATTTTATTAGTAATCTCCTTATCTTTCTTAGTGCAAGAAAACCTTAGTGTTCCAACTTGTTTAGATTTAGGTTTATCCTTAATCTTGTTTCCGCAACAAGCTGTAAATTGTTAATGATTTATCAATAAACAATTTAGAAAAGTAAAATAGTGTGTTTGTATTCAACCCCCCCCCCCCCTTCTACAAACTTGTTTAAGCCTTTCGGGACCAACAGATTATGACAATATTGGGGTAAATTTTGATCACAGTCAAAAAGTCAATCTTGATCTTAAGAGTGAGATTCAACGACTTGAATCCCAATTATTCGAATTGTCAAATTCTAAGGTTTTAAAGTTTTGTGAAAAATGTTCAAAACAAAATGAATTCAAAGATCAGGATAAATCTTCAAGTCCGGTTGATGTTAAAGCAAAGGATTCTTTCGAAGGAATGAATTTTAAGGAAAAAGATTCTATTTCCAAATCATCATTTGTGTCCTTTGATAATTCCTTGTTTGAATATAATTCAGACACAAATGAAAAAGCTAAAGTTGTCAAGAAACTTGTGTTTGACAACACTGATGTTCAAAAGAAAGCTCTTGAAGAAAAGAAATAAATTGAGCTAAAATATGTAAAACTTTTGAAGCAAGTCTCCGATTTTGAAAAAGTTTTATATCTTGAAAAGAAAAGCAAGAGAAAGAAAGAACTGAATTTGAAACTGAACGAAAATCTTTTGAGATTAAAAGTTCTAAGATTTCCGTGAAAATCTCTGAATTAGAAAATGTTTTTGAAAGGGAAAGAAAATATTTCACGGAAAAGGAAAATCTCTTTGAAAAGGAAAATAAAACTCTTAAAAAGAAAAATATGGATACTTTCAAAGAGATTATTGATAAATCAGATGATATTCCTAAAGTGCCTAAAGTTAATACTTCCAATCTTAAAGAAGTTCCAGTCTTCAAGAAGGTGAAGATGGAATGGAGAGTTAAAGGCACAACAATTCCAAAGAAAGATGTACCAAAATCATCTGCATCCACATCAAAAGTAAAGAGGAACAATGCTTCGAAAGGTAAATCTTATGTTTCACCTAATCTTGTTTATTCTACAAATCATCTGATTAGGTTGGCACATAAGAAAAATTGTTGTTCCTACTGTGGATCAAATGATTTTGTGCATAAAAATTATACTTCTTATTGGTACGGTACTTACAGTATTTCTTCTAAGAAATCTACACCTAACACAATAGGACCCAAGTACCATTGGGTACCAAAATCTGCTTAATCTGTTTTGTAGGTTCTTCATGTGTTGTGCTGATTTGGAAATATATACCACACACATGACTGGAAACAGAAGAGAAGCGGTGACAGTTTTTGAAGAGTACATGTGCCATTAAGGGGGAGCAAAAAAAAAGAATTGGCTTCTAAACACATCAGTTTAGGACCCGTTCTTCAAAGAATTAATGGCTTCTAAACATATCAGTTTAGGACCCGTACTTCAAAGTTTTTTACTTCTGATCATATCAGATCAGGACTCATTCTTCAACGACTATGACTTCTGAATTTACTTCAATCCTGGTAATTCAGAACTCGTTTTAATGATTAAGGATACTTTAATCCAAGTCTTGTTCTTTGTGCAGATTTTACATAAAGATCTTTTGCACATGTTAAGGGGGAGCTTATATGTTTTTAAATCATTATATCATGATTTGAGGGGGAGCTCAAATATTTCCGAATGTAAGTATCTTCTGATCTTAATCTCGGATTGTTTGAAAGAAGAACAACTTTCAAGCATGAAAAAGGTTTTTTCCTTAAATGTTCAAACCACTTCTCTAATTCAAGCAAATTTTATAATTTTAGAAGTGTGACTTTAAATGTTTTTCATATATATATATATATATATCTCGGATTATCGTAACATCAATTCTGACCGTGTGTTTCCAAAGATTAATACTTGTGTATTATCTTTTATATACTTTCAAGTATTCATACACACCGGTTCAGCTTCATATTGAATTTGTTATTACCATGTCTCAAAACGAAACAATTTTTTCGATGGTAATACTCCCGTTTGCATTTCAAATTTTGTTGAGCATCATACATTCATTTCAGGGTGAGAACTTAAACGTTTCATTCAAAGATTGTTTATATTTGTTCATATAAACAAATTTCAATTCTTTGATACCCTAAAACTGTAACATCCCAAATTCATAACATGCAAAAATCCAGAAATTAGCTTTCAGATTTCATAAATAAACTGTCTTTTAAACATCATCTAACTATACTAAACATATCTTAACAGCGGAAGTCTCTAAACCCACAGCCGAGAGCTATATCTATAGTCTTCACGGTCAAAATCTTGGAGTTGCTCTACGCTCCAAGTCCTCTTGCCATCTCTCAGTTCTTACTAGAAGAACTCGTAGCACGCTTACCTGAAAATGGTTTAGTTTTTTTGAAAAGCGAGGGTTAGACCGAAAGGTCTAGTGAATTCCCTCCGTAAGACAGCATGTACGAACAATAGGAAATCATTTTCTTAAAAAGCATCACCAATCATAAATCATCACATATGGTACTGCACCGCGTAGGGGATCACATAACCATCCGCGATCGGGGCCCAAGCAGACTCCCCTTTCGCTTTCTCGAATCGGGGCCCAAGCCGACTCCCCTTTTCGCTTCTCGTATCGGGGCCCAAGCAGACTCCCCGATACCCGCCTAGGAGGGAAACGAATTCCAACCTACCAGCTCGTCGTACATATCCAAGGGATCATCGGATCCCGAGGCTCTCTGATCCCACAGTGCAGACCGACATCACATAGCATGTACATACGTTTCATAATAATGTAAAAATAGAATCTTTACAAATCATGCTTTTCATTTCGTCATGCTAAACGTTTCTTAAATAAACATAAGTACGTATGTGGGAAATCATGCAATTCAGTTCGTAAACATTTCGTGCGCTTTAAGAACCATAATCAGTAAGGAAAACATTAAACACTTTACGCCGTAAAAAGGTTTAGGGAACTCACCTTGCTTGACGTATAACGCACTTCTAAAATACTTCCAAGCTAACCCCAACGAACACCTAAGGGAATTGAATTCACATCAGATTAACCGACCAAGAACTGCTATCCGGACACCACTGACTATCCGGACACAACACTTTTCCAGACACAGTCCGGACACTCCACTTCTTCGGACAAGCAATCTGGACACTAGTCCTATCCCGACACCAAATCCATCCAGAGACCTCGGTCACTCGGATACTAAGAAACACCCGGACACTCTCACATGGTACTCACCCGGACACCTGCAAAATCGTCCGGACACTACCGAATAAGAACGTCCGGACTCTACGGCTGTTCGAACTTATGATTCTTAAAAGTGATTTACAACTCGATTTAAGCCACTAGTTCGATTAGATAACCACAAGGGTTCATCCACCAACCCCAAATACTCATTTAATACACTTGCTTACCCCTAAATCGGTACATACTAAGCAAAATCCTCAAAACCCACTTTTAAGGAAAAAGTGGTTGAAAACTCCTTGGATCTTTGATTTCAGACTTAGGAATCTTGACCAATAAAGCTAGGAACACGAGAATTAACAGGGATTAAGGGTTACCTTACTGATTTCTTCTTTGATTCTTCACTCCTTTGATTTCTTCCCAAGAAACTCCTTTCTTCTCCCTTTTCTCTCTTAGCCGCCAAACCACAAGCCAAAATACTGATTTCTCAATTATGAGTTTCCCTAGGGTATTGAGCCCTTAGGTACTTTCATAAATAACAAAACAGCCCCTTAACTTGTCTTTCAATTCCTGCACAAAGGCCACTAAACTTTCATATTTACAAAAGAAAACCCGGTTGTTACAACACTCCCTCCTTAAAAGAATTTCGTCCCCGGAATTCCTTATTGGAAAAGATGCGGGTATCTTGCTCTCATCAAAACCGACACTTCCCCAAGGTAATGCCACTTCTGACTCAATCAACCACCTCATTAATTTCGAAACATGGGACATTGGTTGCATCCCCCTTCATTTCTTGCGGTACTCTAACTCGTAGGCTAATGTTCCTACTCGATCGGACTTGACAACAGAAGATTAACTAAGGCTTCTCATGCATCTATACTTCCTTTAAGGATGAACTTGGCTAAATCCACCGCCACCACACGAGATTCATCTCCCAAGAGACCAACACACACTTGACAGCTTGGCACCTGGCCAACCATGTACACCTCGACAACTCACAACCTAGAGTTCCTTCATCTTATCACAACTCTCAACCCTGTGCCACCCAACAATTTTCTAAGCAGGTAACATTTCCCATTCTCGGACCACCTAGACCACAGTTCGTCAATCACCTCTCACATCCTCACTACTTCACCACCCCATACTTATATGTAACTAAGAGCAGAAATCTCCAAACCCATCGTTGAAGTGTTCACCTACTCACATTAAACTTGTCTTGAAACACAATAATTCCCCGCTGATTGCCACGTTCGTTCAGTCAAAAGAAGCATAACTCCGGTTTTCCTCAATCCCTTGGGAGGAGTAACCATGGTCACGCCATACTATTCTCACTAGCTTAAACACTGCACGACCAAATCGTTTAAACATTTCTCACAGAGTCACTAACTTAACCCATTCAACTGTCTTATCCACTCCCTTCCTGCACAAAATCATATACAATTCCCTTCCTCAGTATTCTTTCTAACAGTTCGCACACTTATCAATAACCATCTACCCAACCCTTCACCTATCGGCATTACTGTCAAGTTTATTACTTCCGATTTACTCACTTATTCCGACCTACTCACTTCACCTCCCCACGATAGCGTGGAACACTGCCCACCAAACATTACTATCTCCTCTCTTCTGACCTTTCCACATGTTGATATCGCCTTCTCATCCCTTACACAACCAAACATTTGCACCCAGACCCTACTTTAAGGCATTCAACCAAGTCGTCTTGAAATGACCCTATCGTTCGTCGTCACTACGCATTCTTTAATCTCCATCTTTTACTTTCTCAGACAATCCTTTCACACATAAGCAATAGCTCACACTCTTTAAGGATTTCACATCCATTCCACCACTTTTGACTAACACGTCCATCATTTTCTTTAAACCTCCAATGATCCCAAAGTATGCTTACTTAACGACTCTTACAACCACCAAACAATTGGTTTCTTATTTGAGTACCTACTCACCACCACTCCGTCGTCATATTCCGAACATAATCATACTACGACGTCAACTTACACCCTACGGACTCCAACGATCCGGTTAACAAATCGTACACCTCAACCGATACCCCCAAAAGGTTTCTATCTGGTGCTTCATGTTGATCCAAACCCTCAGTGATTTGATAATGACCCTCTCTTAAATACTTAGTGAAAATCATAAGTAAACAATATGTATCAGAGTTTCACTATCGCTGATAAGTACTAAGATCTTACAGTACCGCTGATAGGAACTCTCGCTCTTTTAAGTTAAACATTCAGCGAACACTGTTCATCATTAATGCTCTGAGTCTGTCAAGTCATTATGATGATCGCTGATAAGTTAGTTGTTTATTTTATGATCCCTGAAGACAAGTTTCACGTCAACAAAGGTTCTACGCTGAAGTCGAAGATCAAGCTCAAGAACCAGTGACAAGTCTCCTAATGAACTGATGCGGATCAACGAAGACTCAAATTTGTCCACTCAACGTGAAGTATCAAGTACAAGACTTCAGCTATCGCTGAACTTTATCATCTGCTGAATAGTAAATGATAATCGCTGAATCAACGAAAGCTGATCATGAAGTCCTCCGTACAAAGTACTTTTGTCTCAACCACCCTTGCACGACTCCGTACGAATTGTCAGAAAAGAACCTCCGAATATCTGAAATCGTACAACCACTCTGATACTACACTATTCATCCATACGGCTACTAAGGTTGTCAACCAAGGTCAATGACATGCAACCAACCAGCTGATGACACGTGTAAAGTATATACTGACTTGCATTAAATGCATGCAGTATATAAAGAGATGAACTCACTTCATTTGAAGTAACTTGCTAACTCTGGACAAGTTCAAATCTCTCTCAAGATAGGATTTTATTAGTAATCTCCTTATCTTTCTTAGTGCAAGAAACCTTAGTGTTCCAACTTGTTTAGATTTAGGTTTATCCTTAATCTTGTTTCCGCAACAAGCTGTAAATTGTTAATGATTTATCAATAAACAATTTAGAAAAGTAAAATAGTGTGTTTGTATTCAACCCCCCCCCCCCCCCCCCCCCCCCTTCTACAAACTTGTATAGGCCTTCGGGACCAACAAGTGGTATCAGAGCAGATTTGTTTAATCTCATAAACAAGATCTAATCTAAGATATTTCTCTTCCTTGCTATTATCTGAATATGGCCAACACAAACACACACCATATAGACAATGGTTCTCTTGCTAAGCCCCCTAGATTTTCCAGAGACAACTTCAACTTGTGGAAAAATAGGATGACACACTTCTTAGAAGGTGTAGACCCTACTATGACTTACTATCTTGAAAACGGCCCACACATCCCTGTAACAATTGATCCTTTAGTTCCAGCCACTGCAACTAGAGCTGCTATTCCAGAAAGGCTGATTCCAAAGGAAATACACATGTGGACCGATGAAGATAAGAAGAAAGTGGCTATAGATACAAAAGCCAGATCCATACTATCCATGGCCCTTCCTGACGAAGTCTACCATTCCGTCATGAACCTGAAGTCATCAAAAGCCATGTGGGACACAATATGTGTTCAGTATGAAGGAACGTCTGAAGTCCAGGACTCAAGAAAGATCAACCTGGTAAGACAATACGAAAGCTTCATTTCTGGTAAGAATGAAACTCTCTCTGAAGTTCACCAACAGTTTAATTGTTTAATTATAGATCTAAAAACTGTTGGTAAGGAATATTCTAACTTTGAAGTGCTGACAAAGTTTCTAGAATGTTTACCTGAAAGTTGGGACAATTATTCCATGTGTCTCAAGCTGTCAAAGGATCTTAAATCAATGACCCTTTCAACCTTATATGGTACATTGCTGAATCATGAGCAATCTAGCCATCTTAAGAAGAATCTTGTAAAAGATTCCAAAAGCACTCCTGTTGCTTTAATCTCAGAAGAACCTTCTACTCAGCGACCCTCGGTCACTATCACTGAGTTAGAACGTAACTCTGAAAGGTCATCAGACTCTGATTCTTCAGATGATGATGAATCCTTGGCTCTCCTAACTAAAAAGTTCAGGAGATTCGCCAAGAAGAAAATGTTTAGAAAGAACAAACCTCTTTCCATAACTGACAATCCTAAATCATCAGCTTTTGTTGATAAGGCTACTGCTACTTGTTTCAACTGTGAAAAGACAGGTCATTTCGCTAATGAGTGCAGGTCAAAGAAAGTCATGAGACCTTCAGGTTTCTCAAAGAAAAAATTTGTTCCAAGGAATAAAGATGACAAATACTCAAAGCTGAAGGAGAAGTATGCAAAGCTGAAAAGCTTTAAGAAGAAAGGAAAAGGCCTGATGGCTGACTATGATTGGGCTACTTCTGATGAAGAAGCATCATCATCTGACTCTGAAGATGATGAAGCAAATCAAAGTCTCATGGCCAAGATTGAAGAAGAGGAAGAAAGTTCAGACATTCCCTCCACTTCAACATCTGCCATTCAGGTATCACCTTCTTTCTTTACCAATATTGCAAATATTGATGAAGCTGATAGTCTCCGTAAGATCGATCTCTTGACTAGAAGTTTATACGAAGCCATGAACGGCAAAACTGTGGTTGAAAACCAAAATCTTGATCTCGTTGAAAAGCTTAAAAACTGCCACCTTCAAATAGAAAAGCTTTCTAAAATTGAAGATGATTTTAAAGATCAAGTCTATTTAAATCAGCTAGTCAAAATCGAACGAGCAGAAGCTATCGCTGCATTAAAAGCTGAACAAGCTACTTTTGAAGGATGGTGTAATTCTTCAACAAAGATCACTAAGATAATTAATGCTCGGATTCCTCTGAGTGATAAACGTGGTCTGGGTTATAAATATGATACTCCAAAACCAACCACTGAACGTTCAATGCTTAAATTTGGAACGTTCGTATCCTCAGTCGCTGATACTTCATCAACTCAGTACTCCTCGTCGGTTACACCAATCCCTGAGGAAACTCCTACCTCCTCAATAGGTAAGGAGAAAATGGTTTATTCAAAATCTACCTCTGTCTCTAAAGACAAAGGTAAAGGAATTGTTATTTATCAAAATCCTCAGAAGGGTACCTTAGTACCTAAGCTGAATGCTTCCAAAGCCTTAGTGATTCATTCATCTGGTTCTAGAAATTAGACCTCTGGATCAGTTCAGCGACCTACTCCTAGACTCAGAGTAGATGTCCTTGGTAAGAAATCTGAAGAACTGAATGTTCGTCCTATTTCAAAAACCAATAGTGTACTTGGTGCTGGCACTTCTAATTCCAAATTAAAAGCTCAGCACTCAAGTGGTCCTAGAACTAATTTTAGTTATAGGAAATGTTATCACTGTGGACTTACCGATCATATTGCAAGTAAGTGCCCCACAACCACCAAAGCTGATAAGATAGCTAAGGTGAAGATAGCACCTAAGTCCAAGAAGACCAACCCAGTTGCAATTCAGGTCAAGGTGACTCCTACCACTGAGGTCAAGAAATTGACCAAAGTGAAGAAAGACAAAGCTGAATCTTCAAATGCTGCAAAGACTGCTGAACCCATTCCAACTACTTCCACTGACAAACGCGTATACATGGTGAAGTGGGTACCCAAGCAAAACTAATATTCCTTTGTAAATGCGGGTTAAGAAGGGTATCTGGTATCTTGATAGCGGATGCTCTAGACACATGACTGGTAAGAAAAACCTGCTCGCTGAATACAAGGAAGAGAAGGGTCCCTCTGTGACATTTGGTGGAAATGGAAAAGGACATACCCGAGGGTATGGTGTACTTTCAAATGGTACAACATCCTTCAGAAGAGTCGCATATGTTGAAGGGCTGAAGCATAATCTTCTGAGCATCAGTCAGCTTTGCGACATGGATAACAAAGTGATTTTTACTAAGGAATCCTGCTTTGTCACTGACAAAAAGGAGAAGATAGCTCTCAGCGGTTATCGTTTGGAAAATGTTTATGTAATAAACATGGATTCAACAACCACTGAGAACTCCTGTTTCTTCTCAAAGGCATCTTCTGATGTTAACTGGCTATGGCACAAAAGGCTCTCACATCTCAACTTCAAGACGCTGAATACTCTTTCCTCCAAAGAGTTAGTCACTAGTCTACCTCAACATTCATACGCCAAAGAGTCTTTATGTTCAGCGTGTGAAAAAGGGAAGCAGACCAAGGCAAGCTTCAAGTCAAAGCAAGTCTCCTCAGTGTCATCTCCTCTTCAACTACTCCATATGGATTTGTTTGGCCCTGTTAACAAACAATCCATCGCTGGAAAGAAATATACGCTGGTGTTAGATCTGAAGTTTTGTCAATAAATCAAGTGTTGAAGATCTGATAAGAAGACTCAGATGTTCTGAGTAGAGGAGTCAGAGGTCTGACTGTGAAAGCTCAGAAGTACTGATAAGAGAAGTCAGAGATCTGGGAAGAGAAGTCAGATGTCTGGGATAAGAAGTCAGAAGATCTGAGAAGCGTTATCAGAAGAATGTTCAGAAGTTCTGAACTACCTGTTCAGAACTTATGACGAGATACTTTACTTAGTATTTTGTAAACTAATTAGGACACGTGTTATTTTCTTATTAGTCTTTCTTATTTGTACTGTAGATTTAATATTTCCGTTGCAGTATAAATAGTAGTTAGCACTGCGTTGCTAACTGATTGATTTTCTCGTAATTCTTGTATTCATTCTTTGTAATCTTTGAGATTCTCTCTCTCTTAGATCTGTATTTCTGTTCATCATTGAATACAATTGGGCTTGATCATACAACTTCTCAATTACTGCTTTCTATATTGATTGTAAGATAAGATCTTGTACTTTCAATTGGTATCAGAGCCAATCAACAAACAAATTCGTTCAAAATTGTGATCGCGAAGATCAATTGATCAATTTCTTGAAGATTTCTTGATTCATTCAAAAATCGATTCCGCTGCTAGGGCTAGTTCTTGAATTCTTGGCAATTCTTGAATTACCTGTTACTTTTCGATCAAGAAACTCAAATTTGTCTTTCTGTTGAACTTTCTTACAATCATGTCTTCTAAAGAATATCTAGCCATGGGATCTGAAACCAAACCGCCTGTTCTTATACCAGAAGAGTATCAGCAATGGAAAATTCGTATGATCCAATTCCTAGACAACATTGATGAAAATCTTATGATCTCTATTCGAGAAGGTCCAATTGAAGTGTATATCGATGTTGCTGCAACCCCTGCTACAAAGACAACTCCAGAAATTCCAGCGACCAGGGTGAAGAAGAATTATTCCCAATACACAGCTGAACAGAAGAATAGGCATGCTATCGACAAAAGAGCAATTACTTTGATGACTTTGGCTGTCCCAAATGAGGTTCTTAACAGGATTGATAGTGGATCATCAGCTAAAGAAATGTGGGACGAATTGGAAAGGCAGATGTTAGGAACTGTGAGATCTCTTCAGGAAAAGTTAAATCAAAGCATAAATGCTTATGAAAGGTTCAAAGCAAAAGAGTCAGAAAGTTTGACAGAGACATATAGTAAATTTTGTACTATTCTAAATGATTTGAGAAGAAATGGACTGAAGAAAACGAAGTCAGAAATAAATTACAAATTTCTGAACAGTCTAAATTCAGAATGGTCATCATTTGCCATAAGTCTGCAAATGAACAAGGATATGTGTGAAGAAGACTTAAATGATCCGTTCTGTGTTCTTAATCAACATGAAGACTCTGTCAAGTTAGTTGTGGAAGAGAAGAAAAATGTTGCTGATCAGTTAGCATTCTTATCAAAATCCAAAGCAATCAAAGCACCCAAAAAGACTGCATATCTATCAGAGATACCAAGTCTGGAGGAATCTGACAAAGAAGAAGGATCAGAAGATGATGAAGATATTAGGATAGTGGCTGAGAAGCTAGCTTTGCTGATAAATACTTTCAACAAAAGGTATGGGAAGGGTAGATTTCAAGGAAATTATAAGAGAGTTGGGAGTTCAGATTATAAGAAGAAAGAAGACAGAGAAGAAAATAAGATTGAAAAGAGAGTAGAGAGAAGTGAAGAAAACAAAGAAGAGAAGGAAAAGAGAAAAGAAAAGAATCTGTGTTTCAAGTGTGGAAAATCTGGCCACTATGCCAAGGATTGCAGAGTTAAAGTTGTGAAAGATTATGAATACTACACCAAGAAGGCTCAGCTTGCAAAGAAGAGAGATGATGAAGTTGCGTTATTGGCTGAACAGGAGAATTGGATGTATTACACTTCTGATGAAGATGATCATATCAACTTTCCACAAATGCAAAGCTATATGGCAAAAATGAGGAATGAGGATGATTCTGATTTTGAAGATGCTGATTCTGAGTCATCTGCTGAGGTACATTCTTCACTTGAAATAGAGTTAATGACACAGATTGGTGAAATGAAAACTGAATTTGCTAATCTAAGAAAACAGATAAAAGGAGAAAGAAATTTGGTTAACAAGTTCATAATTGAAAAAGAAGTAATAAAAGAACAATATGAAGAATCTGAGGCTGAGAAACAGAAAGTTAAAGATCAAAATTCTGAATTGTTGAAAAAGCTTTATGAACTAAAAGTTGAGTTTTCAAAAATAAAGGATGAAAAAGGTGATTTACAAATAAAATTTGACATGTTATTTGAGGAAAGAAAGAATTTATACACCAAAATCAAAGAATTGGAAGATCTGAATTTGAAAAGGGGTCAGGCTCAGCAAACATTAAATCTTTTATTAAGCAATGTTAAAGATACAAGATTTTACAACCCAAAGAAGGGATTGGGATCGGAAGAAAATGTCACTTTAAAAAGAACCCCAATCAACTTGTTTGATGTTGAAAAACTTCAAGTTCCTAAGCCAAAAATCCCAGAAATTGTTGAAGTTTTCATAAGACCTGCTAGTTCTATAACAAGTTCTGACAATTTGCAAAGACCAAACTCTAAAAAGTCAAATGAGAAAATTTCTGGGTCTAAAACAGAAAAGTCAGTGGTTTCAGAAGTCTGTTGAATTATCTTTGAAAATTTCTGATTTGGAGAAAATTCTTGCAAAAGAAAGAAAAGAGTTTGAATGCAAGAAAAATGTTTTTCAAAAAGAAAAGATTGGTTTTGAGAAAAAGAAAACAGGAATGTTAAATGAGTTTTCTGTAAAAATCAATGAGTTGGAGAAAGAGTTAGAAGATGGAAGGAAAGAGACTGAAAAGAAGAAGGTAAATGGCTTTAAAGAAAAATGCTTAAAAGATGAGTTTGAGAAGGAAAAGAAAGTTTTTCATTTGGAGATAAGGAGGCTTATTAAGAAATTATCTGATTTATCAACTAAAATCATGATAGAGAGGAAGTCCAAATCTGATTTGCAGTCAAGGTTTGATTTGTATGTTAAAAAGTTTAGGGAATTTGAAACGAAAGTTGTTGACAAATCAAATCATAGTTCAAAAGATCAGATTCGTTCTTCTAATCTGTTTTATGATTCTGCTATTGATAAATCTTATAATTGTTCTTTTAAAAAGATAAAAATGGAATGGAGAGTTAAAGGAACAACTTCCAAGAAAGAAGTGCCAAAATCAAAAGTTCCTAATTCAAATGTCAAGAAGAACAATACATTTCAAAGAAAATCTTTTGTTAAACCTGATGTGATTTATTCAGTAAATCAATTAGTCAGAGTTGCACAAAAGAAACTTTGTTGTTCATATTGTGGGACTAATGATTTTGTGAACAAGAATTTTATTCAGCACTGGTATGGTTCTTATAGAATATCTGCATATACCACTACACCTAACAAACCTGGACCCAAGTTCATATGGGTACCAAAGACAACTTAATCTATTTTGCAGGTTATTCATGTGTAGAGCTGAATGATAATACTGACACATGACTTAAAACAGATGCTGAGCTTAAATTGAGAATTTTGACTTTTGGATAATTCAGTCCAAAACTCGGTCTGAATGTGATTATGGATTTCTGATTCATACAGATCAATTTGTTGACTTTGAAGAATATTTTTTACGAAAAAGTTCTGTTTACTATGGGGTTATCGAACTCATAGTTGTGGATATTTTTGGTAGAAAACATTTCAAGAGAATGTGTTCAGAATCACATTTTGAGCAACCATGCAAATTTTGGTTGAAAAATTCTGATTTTTGAGCAAGTTATAGTGATTTGAAGTTCAGAATGTTCAAAAATCACAAAATCCAAACATTTTTCTAAGGAATTTTCTCTGGATAGTTTTATCAGAATTCTGACTCTCTTACTCAGAAGTTCTGACTCTACTACTCAGAATTCTGACTCAACTATTCAGAATTCTGACTCTGATACTTAGAATTTTGAACAAGTTACTCAGACTTCTGACTCTACTACTCAGAATTCTGACTCAACTAATCAGAATTCTGACTCTGATACTTAGAATTTTGAGCAAGTTACTCAGAATTCTGACTCTTCTAATCAGAAATCTGACTCTACTACTCATAATTTTTTTTGATAACTAATGAGGAATCATCGTAGATGATTACCAAAATCTCTTGATTTTGCAGGATTATCTTGATTTCAAAGGAAGTATTGACTCAAAATTTGATCTGATTGTTTCAAGATAATGTTCAAAACCCGTGATTCAACGTTTTAGGTTTTTGAACATATCAGTTCAAAACCCGTACTTAAATGACAATGGCTTCTGAATAATTCGGTTCAGGACCCGTACTTCAGAGACTAAGACTTCTAAACAAATCAGTTTAGAACTCATACTTCTCAGGTGATATCCTTAACTGTCATATTTTTCTGTTTCAAGGAACAAGTGGTGAAAGGTAACATTGTATTATGTTTTATTTCTATTGCTTTGAATGTTTGAATCTTAACAATTTAATTCAATGATATGATTTTTTTTTTAATTTTCATTCAATGAATAAATGTGTGTCAAAAAGTGATTTTACAAGTATTTTGTATTATCTGAGCTATATTTGTTTCAACTTTCACTTCTGAATTAAATCGAAAGGTAAGCAAAACATGAATGAAATTATGCCGAATGCTCAATGTTATGAAATCTATACTTATATAGAATATAATGTTCAAAAAGCCTAAATGTCAGAATGTTGGATGGAAACAAAAATATGGGGGAAGTACTACTTTTTAGTACCAAGTGATTGAGATGAAATATAAATATATATAAAATCATTTAGTTTGAAAGTTTGTTCCTGTAGCCTTTCTGGTTTGGGAGAGTAAGTCCTAAGGGGTGCTCGACACCTAGTCCCTAAGATCAACTGGTCTGGGATCGGCTGACCCAAATCCTGCAATAGAACCAGATAGAAAGCCATGTTCTACTGGTACAAATGGGTTTAAGATATATCGATGTGGCCTTTCTGGTTTGGGAAATTAAGTTCCATGGGGTGCTTGTCACCTAGCACCTAAGACCAACTGGTCTGGGATATGCTGACCCAAATCCTGCAATAGAACCAGATAGAAAGTCATGTTTAACGATGTATCTTATTCTTACTAAACTTTTTGATTAAAAGATGCCAATGTGCACAAAATTAAAAGATGCCAATGTGCACAAAATTAAAAGATGCAAATGAGCACACATCTCTTGAAACTCTGGGAAAATTCAAAGTCGCAATAAACCTGTAAATTTGTGAAAATCCTGACTTTGGACAAATAGTGTGAGTAGAGCAAAGTATTCGTATATGTTTTTAGAATTGCATATTCTTGAAGCTAATCATATTTCGCATGCTAAGCACACCAAATAGATTTAATAAAGGAATTGAAACTGAACATTTTTAACTTGATATGCAATGATGACTTGTATT
Source organism: Saussurea involucrata (assembly GCA_033807775.1). Taxonomy (NCBI): domain Eukaryota; kingdom Viridiplantae; phylum Streptophyta; class Magnoliopsida; order Asterales; family Asteraceae; genus Saussurea; species Saussurea involucrata. The sequence goes on from CM066314.1 coordinate 85,824,096, forward strand.
TGAATCCAAACACATGCATTTGATTTCATTTGATTGAAAAATCTGATAAATTTCATTAAGTTGGATTTCTTTTGTAAAATTTTCAAATGATCAAATGTTAGTAGTTATCAAGTGTAGTTCAGTGAATCTTATTTTTCGTGTATAAATGTTTTCATTAAAGCACTATATTTGAAATGAAATATATGCATACTTTCAGGGGGAGAAAACAAATTGCTCCATAATTCTTATTTTGAGGGGGAGCAAGGTTATTCATTAAGGAGGAGAAAAAGCATAGACTTCATTCGAAGAAAAAACATCGCTAAAGTTTTGAAAATCAAGGGGGAGAAAAGCTAAAGATTTTGAAGATGATTTTGCTTTCCAAAACTTTAGGGGGAGAAAAGCTAAAGATTTTGAAGATTGATATGGTTTTTGTACAGAAATAACAAAAGAGAGAAATGTTATTTTAAGAAGGAGAAGAGGAAAAGAAAACTGATCGGTTGTTTCTTATAAAGAAATCTTATGAAAGCTGAAATGAAGATGAGAATTGTCATTTCAAGGGGGAGCAAAGAAAAAGCAAATATATAACATAAATCAATTTGGAAATCGTTGCTGCTGCTGATTAACGACTGACCAGAAGTTGTTAACTCAGATTATTCAGAATTCTGAGCAAAAGTTGTCAAAGCATTCAGAAGAGCTCCTTCTGAAGATTGTTCCTGCTCTAAGAATTTGATGATGAAAAGTACAAGTGTGTTTGACAAAAAGGGGGAGATTGTTAGATCTAGAGTTTTGTCAAAAACACAACTGTTAAGATCTGATCTGAAGAATCAGAGTTCTGAGTAAGAAGACTCAGAAGTTCTGATCAGAGAATAATGAAAAGATTACAAGTATGGAAGTTGCTCAGAAGACTCAGAAGTTCCGAGTAGAAGACTCAGAAGTTCTGAGTGAGAAATCTCAAAAAGATTCTAAGTGTTGGATTCTGACTAGAAGGTTCAGAGTTCTGAGTAGGAGACTCAGAACTTCTGACTGAAGACAAATGTTCTGATGCGCTTATTCAGAAGTATGTTCAGAATTAATATCTTGGGATATTCTCTGTTATATTCAGTTACTAATTAGGACACGTGTAATTGTTCTATTAGTCTGTTTCTCATATGTACTGTAGCTTTAAATTTTCTCTACAGTATATATAGTGTTAGCAACAGTTTGCTAACTAATCTTTGATATAATCTTTGATAGAATCTTTTGGCTAACCTTTTGGATAACTCTTTACGCATAAATTGTTAGATCTATTGAGAGAGAAATTCATTGTAATATCTTGTAATTCACAGATTGTTAATAAATCATATGACCAGTTGCTGTGAATACGATCTTAATTGTTCATATTTGATTGTAAGAGTGTATCCTGGACTTTCACATACAACTTCTCAATTACTGCTTTCTATATTGATTGTAAGATAAGATCCTGTACTTTCAGCTGGTCATAGTTGATGAATTCTCTCGTTACACATGGGTAATGTTTCTCCGTTCTAAGAGTGACACCCCTGAAGAACTCATCACCTTTGTTCGGAAGATGGAAACTCTGAACAATATGACTGTTCGCTCAATAAGAAGTGATCATGGAACTGAATTCAAAAACAGTTCTCTTGATTCCTTCCTTGAGAGTAAGGGTATTTCTCACAACTTTTCGTCAGTGAGAACACCGCAACAAAATGGAGTCGCTGAAAGAAGAAATAGAACAATTATTGAAGCTGCACGTTCAATGCTCAGCGATTCTCACCTGCCTACTCAGTTTTGGGCAGAAGCTGTCAACACTACTTGCTTTACGCAAAACAGGTCGCTGATAGTCAAAAGATTCAAAAAGACATCCTATGAACTCCTTCATGGGAGAAAGCCTTCAATCAACTTTCTTCACATCTTTGGTTGTCAGTGTTTCATACTGAACAACAGAGATGCCCTTGGAAAGTTTGATCCTAAGGCTGATGATGGAATCTTTCTTGGATACTCCTTAGTCTCCAAAGCCTTCAGAGTCTTCAACCGTAGAAGACAAACTGTAGAAGAAACTATTCACGTCACGTTTGACGAATCCCGTTCAGCGAACTCTAAACCGTCCGCTGATACTGAAGAACTGAATCAATGGATGTTTTCTCATCTTGGTGATTCAGAAGAAGTTCCCACTCCTCATGCTCATACCGTAGAAAATGATGGTCCTACTATCATTCCAGATATGCAGAATAATGAAGCTGAAACATCTTGGGTCTCAGCTATTCCTATAAACACTATACCCGCAGTTGATCCAAATGCCTCATAAATTCCATCTATTTCTCAGCAATCAGCAAATGAAGTGACAAATGCAAACATTCCACTCTTAGCTGATAATCCAGAAGTAGCTGAAGCCTCATCTTCAGTTTCTCCAGTTCAGACTGAATCAGCGACGTATGCTCCGGCTCAGCGATGGACTATAAATCACCCAATCGATCAAATTCTTGGTGATCCCAACGCTGGTATTCAGACTCGTAGAAGTGCAGGTAATATTTGCTTATTTGTTAATTTTATTTCACTAACTGAACCAAAGAAAATAGATGATGCCCTCAGAGATCCAAACTGGGTCAGCGCTATGCAAGAAGAGCTGACTGAATTCGAAAGAAACAAAGTTTGGAAACTTGTTCGGAGACCAACTGACAAAACAGTGATAGGCACTAAGTGGGTCTATCGAAACAAGTTGGACGAACATGGTACTGTAACTCGCAACAAAGCTCGTCTTGTTGCTCAGGGATACAGACAAGAGGAAGGCATAGATTATGACGAAACCTTTGCTCCAGTAGCAAGACTTGAATCTATTCGTCTTTTCTTAGCATATGCTGTACACAAAAACTTCACTGTACATCAGATGGATGTTAAGTCAGCGTTTCTGAATGGAAAGCTGAATGAAGAAGTTTATGTTGAACAACCTCCAGGATTCTCAGATCCTAAGCGTCCAGGTTATGTTTATAAACTGTACAAGGCGCTTTATGGCTTAAAGCAAGCTCCTCGTGCATGGTATGACACTCTTTCTACTTATTTCCACATTGAAAATTTTCAGCGAGGTAAGATTGACAAAACTCTTTTTTTTAGAAAAGTGAAAGGTCATATCATTTTAGTTCAAATATATGTTGATGACATTATATTTGGTTCTACTAACCCTGAGCTTTGTACTCGTTTCGCTGATAGAATGAAAGATGAGTATAAAATGAGCATGATGGGTGAACTAACATATTTCCTTGGTCTTCAGATTAAGCAAACTGAAAAAGGAAATTTTATAAATCAGGGAAAGTATGTTAAAGATATGCTGAAGAAATTCGACTTAACTGAAAGTTCATCTATGAAAACCCCTATGGCACCGCCGCTGACACTTGATAAGGACACAAAGGGTGTTCATGTCAATGTCACGCTGTACCGTGGGATGATCGACTCACTATTGTATCTTACAGCTAGCCGACCCGATATTATGTTTGCAACATGCTTGTGTGCACGATATCAAGCTGAACCTAAGATATCTCATATGAAAGCTGTAAAGCGAATCTTTCGATATCTTAAGGGTACAGTGAATCTAGGCCTTTGGTATCCCAAAGACTCAGGATTCGATCTAACCTCCTATTTAGACAGTGATTTTGCAGGTTGCAAAATGGATAGGAAAAGCACCACAGGAGGATGTCAGCTGCTGGGTGCAAAGATGGTAAGTTGGACAAGTAAAAAGCAAAACTCAGTGTCCACTTCCACAGCTGAAGCTGAGTACGTAGCCGCTGGAAGCTGTTGTTCCCAATTCTTGTGGATGAGAAATCAGCTACTAGACTATGATCTTCAGCTCTCCAAAATTCCAATCTATTGCGACAACACAAGTGCCATCGCTATAGCAAACAATCCAGTGCTACACTCAAAGATGAAACACATAGAAATCAGATATCACTTTATCAGAGATCATGTGATGAATTGTAATATAGAACTTCATTTTATCCCAACTGATTATCAGTTAGCTGATTTGTTTACCAAACCTCTTGATGAGGCAAGATTCAACTTTCTCATCAGCGAGCTTGGAATGCTGAACTTTGAAGGGTAAAATCTTCAGCGGTTCACATTAATCAGCGATAGGATAAAATCAACTCGTATAACCTATTCAATCATCTTCTCTCTGAATAAACTTGGTTAAACTGATATCCAGGTATGTTTTCTCTCTCTGACAAACGCATGAAAATGCAAGATTTCAAAAACAAATGCATCGCTGAATATCTCTTCCTTAACAGCGATATTTTGAAAGTTCTTAAAACCTTCACTGATATCTTCTATTCAGTGCTTCATGTTTTTCAAAAGAGTCCCTGAGCTTTCAAAACCTCAGAGACATCCTAAAAGAATGTGAAAGGACAGTTGGGACGTCATTGCAACGGATAACACCAGGCACGACTTCTTTCTGACACACGTTTGCACGTTTCGTTCAACTTCCAATCAAATGCAAACACGTGTCCGTGTCATGATGAAAAACTTTCCCGCTCAAGTTTTTCTCTCTCTACTCTCTTCCTATATAAACAATTTCATCGTTTATATTTTTCTTTTACGCGAACAATCTTTCTCCGCAAGAAAAGAATTACTGTTGCATTTGTGCTCTCAATCTTCAAAGAACTGTTCATCATCTTCTTCATCAACTTCAAGGTTAATATGTTCTTCTTTTTCAAATGCAAATAACTTGTTTCTGATCTTCTCTTTGCTTAAATAAGATCAAACAAAAGAACTTTTTAAAATGAAATCATATCTTTCATGGTTTTATGAACACAACCATTTCATGGTTGTTCTTCAAGTTTTAAATCTAAATCTTAAACTTGTTCTTCATTCGTATCCAGATTTTTTTTGAAACTGGAATACAATAATTTATGGGTTTTACATTTCTTTTCAAATACATGAAAAACCCTAATCTTCATTAAGACATTTATGTCTGAATGAAATGGATAAAATTCGAACCATCTTAATGGAAATTCTTTCCATACTAAGACAATTCTTATTTGTTAATATCTTTGGTTGAACTGATAATACAGTGAAATGGCAACTTCAAAGCTGAATGTTACCGCTGAGTCCATCTCCGCTGACTCTGAGGAAGTGGACATCATCAAAGCCCCTCAGGTTAAGTTCGAGCTGGATCAACTAGATTGGACTAAGGCCAACAACCTCTCAGCTCTTCTTGAGTTTCCTCCTTGGAAGCAAGTATCACATCTGGACGATGTTGTGAGTTTTCTGAAGAACAGCCCCATCTACACAGCCCTGACCATAACACCTCCTGCCAGTCAGCGGCTCTTATCCCAGTTCTGGTACTCTGCCAGACACACTGAGCTACCCTCTGCCAAAGATGCATCCAAAACCATCGACTGCATACTCAGCGATACTGAGTATGGCACCATCAAGATCACACCGCCATAATCCGAAAAGCCCTAAACTTCCCAAATGCTACCAAAGAAAAACCCTTCGTTCCATTCCCTGACCACAAGAAGCACGCTGACAGAGAAGCAATCATTGCTTTCCTCGACACAATGGGTTACATCTGGGAGACTGGAAGGGACAAGAAGCCTGAGAAGAAGCTAACACTGATAAAGAAATCCAAAATGCCTAGCGAGATGAACTTCATCTTCATACACCTGATCAGCTGCATGACAGCGAAGTCCGGCTCGTCTGATCAAGCCGCCCAACCTCAGCAGTCCATGGGATACGCACTGCTGAAAGGTCTAAACATTGACTGGGCCTCCATTATTTATGATGACCTGATTCAACGTGTCGATTCTGCCGCTGACAGACCATCATGGGTTCCTTACCCACGATTCATCAGCGCCATCTTTCAATATGGCCTGAAGGACAGCTATCCTGAAGAGGGTGATCTGAAACATTCTCAGATTGGCCCTAAGGTTCTCGACTTTAAGCCTGTCGCCAACGAGGTACGTCTCTCTACTCTTCTCTCTCTTCTAAATTCTCCACTTTCTGTGGCTCCTTCAGCGACAATACCCATCGCTGAAACCCCGGCCACAAAATCCTCTCCTTCTAAGAAAAGGAAACCCCAGCAATTCCATGCTGAAGACTCCTCAGCTCATTCTGACGAGCTGAAGGAAAGTTCTGTGGTACGCTCTGCCACACCCGTTCAAGCCATCCCTCAAATCCAGACTTCGGCGTCTCCAAATGCTGAGGTTAGAAACTTGGAACCTACCCAACCTCCCTCAGTCTCTCAAAAGACTGATGAAGTGATTCTCAGCGATTCCAACGCTGAACTCAGTACCCGAACCCCATTCTTATCCTTCGCTTCTCACCCCACTCTCTTGGACACTCCTCCAAAAATTACTGGAGATGCCATCATTCCAGAAGCCACCGCTGATGCTTCTCAGCGAATGATGAAGACAGGACCTGCAGAGATCTCCATCCCTCACCGAACTTTTGAGGAAGATATGGAACATTATGCAGGAACCCGCAACTTTGATGATTTCGTCAATCCTTCTGCAGGTACAAATCCCACCTTAAACACTGTAACTAAACCTGAAACTTCTACGCTTTCCTTTGTTCATAAGTACTTATATGTTACAGGTCCTGATTTGGGAGACATCAACGAGTCTCTGAAGTCCGTGGAAACAAAGCTGACCGGTCTCACCACCACACTCTCCAACAACTCTACAGCTGTAACAAACGCTGGAGAAAATTTGACAAAGCTGACAACGGTGGTGGAGAAGAAAGCTTCCACTGAAGACATCAAGGGACTTGATAAGACTCTCGCCGATTTTGCCAAAGTGCTCTCCGACATCTACACTGACTACACCAGCCTCAAAAGATCAGTTTCTACCGTGTCCAGCGAGGTAACAACGCTGAAGACATCGGTTGGAAAATTAGAGGGTGATATGTCAGCGGTCAAGACTGACTTAGGCTCTGTAAAGACCGACGTTAGTTCTATGAAGACGATGATCGAGACGCTGGTAAACAAGGCAAATAATCCAGCTCCTGCTCCTGCCCCTATTTTGGATTCATTCACAGCGGAGGATCGCACAAAGCTGAAGAAAATCACGCCTGCTATTTCTGGCCTTGAAGACAGAATAGCAAAGCTTGAAGGTTGTGTGAAAATCTCTGGCCCAGAAGACAGAGATAACACCAACGCTGAGTCTACTCACTCCTCCCCCCATCATGAGAAAGAGGGGGAGAAGAGCGCTGAACATACCGGGGAGAAGATCGCTGAAGACCAGGAGAAAAGCGCTGAAGACCTTTCCCATGATGGATCCATCAGGGGAGAGGGAGATAAAGATCTGATCGCTGGACCTCAGGGAGATGAAAACCCTAAGGGAACCGAGAAGCTCGCCTCTGTATCTGAGGGGGAGCAACTCGAAGAAAATCCTGAGGAATCCGAAGCAGAAGAAAATGAAGACATTGACATCGCTGATAATGAACCATCTTCCTCTCCAAGGAATGATGATGATGATGATGATGAAGATGACGATTTCTTTGTTGTCAAACCTGCTCCTCGAACCAAAGCTCTTAAAGGAATCGTAATAACTGAATCTACAGGGGAGAAGACAAAGACAAAGCACTCAGCCTCTGGCGCTGAAAAAGGCAAAGGCAAAGGAGTCGCTGAAGACGAAAACTTGACGATCTTGCTTGCAAAGCCGGTTTGTCAGGTACACTGAACTTTACTTATATTCCTTCCCTAAACAATCAGTTATCTACTCCACAACTACCATACACATCCACATTATTTTTCTATCTTTTCTACCCAAGTTCTTCTACCCAGTTCTTATTTGTAAGATCGCTGTGATTCAGCTAGTCCTCTCCCCTGCTTGAGGATTTCGCTGAAGGCTCAACTACTGCGATCTCTCCAATAAAGCCAGCTGCTGCTGATGAAATAATCCCAGTCTTAGATTTGATCTCTAAGACTGATGAACCAGAAGAACAACCTCTCTCGCACAGAAACAGACCTTCCTCAGCTCCTCAAAAGCTGAGTGAAGAGGATCAAAAGAGAAAAGAGGAAATAATAAAGCGATTCGAGGATCAGCGAATCATTCTAAGGCTTGATCAACTGCCTTCAGTTCCTCCTAAGTTCAGAATTTCAAAAGCTGAAAACAAGGAACACCTCAGAGCTGAACGCCTCATCGCTGAAAGAAAGGAAGCTGAAGAGAAAGACAGAGAATACGCGATCAAGCTTACTCAAGAATCTGTCAAAGACCCCAAGCTGAAACGTGTTCCCAATCAAGTCCAACGAAAGCTTTGGGAAGAAGCCCAGAAGATCGTGGAAAAGAAAACTGAAGTTTCTCAGACCACCCTGATCTGGTGTAAAGAGAAAATTCACTTCAGATATCGTCCAGCGATGATCAACAAGGTATTCATCTCTGGAAGAACCTCTATCGGAGTACCTATTGTTGACATCAAACTTTTCAGATAAGATGGCAAATCTGAAACCTTTCGCGCTGACACTGTAAAAAGGTATGGTCTCTCTGAATGGCTGGAGATGAGGTTAGCTATCCAATCGTCACAATCTAAGTACAAGGATCATTTCGAAAAGCTGATAAACAGACAGATCGACTTGATATCTTCTTGTGTGGACATTCCTCCTCTTCCTGATCTTAAGCTGAAAAGAAAAAGGGCCTCTTCAAAGAAGAAACGTCAAGATTCAAACTCAGGTCCTGTCATACGAAATAAAACTGGAATTGGTTTCTCTCGCGCTGAAGTGCTTGGTCCTGACCCTGATCTATCTGCCCTTGACATTTATTTGCCACCATGTGAACTTTTCGTCCCTGGTAAAGTCATCAGTAATCCTTATGGAATATTCTTTCTCGACTACGACGGACGTAAATGTTTTCAACGGATCGCTGAGCTTCCAATCACTCCAATCGAACAGCTCAGAGATCTCATCTACTGGTGCGACTTCAGAAAAGACATTCAAGCACGACACCTAAAACCCTTGATCTTTCAAGAAACACTGAACAAAAGAAAACGAGGTGTAACGGTTCCTGACTGGATGATCCCCACTGAAAAGACCCTTGATGAACTTCTCATTAAGGAAGAACCCTTTGAAAACTAATATAATCTCCTTTTTCTCTATTGTATCAGTTATCCTTCTGTACTTGTAAATTATTTCGCTTGTACTTGTAATCTTTCTGTTCTTCATTGTAACCTGATTCAATATTTTAAAGAAAGATTTCAGCGAACGTACTTTACTCCATCAGTACTGAAAAGATCCCAGAAAACAGTAAAAGGGACAAATATTTTATGAGTTCTTTTTATCCTTATGTTTTCATTAAATAGCAATTTTCTTTGTTGCTATGTCATAATCAAATAGGGGGAGATTGTTGATCCAAACCCTCAGTGATTTGATAATGACCCTCTCTTAAATACTTAGTGAAAATCATAAGTAAACAATATGTATCAGAGTTTCACTATCGCTGATAAGTACTAAGATCTTACAGTACCGCTGATAGGAACTCTCGCTCTTTTAAGTTAAACATTCAGCGAACACTGTTCATCATTAATGCTCTGAGTCTGTTCAGTCATTATGATGATCGCTGATAAGTTAGTTGTTTATTTTATGATCCCTGAAGACAAGTTTCACGTCAACAAAGGTTCTACGCTGAAGTCGAAGATCAAGCTCAAGAACCAGCGACAAGTCTCCTAATGAACTGATGCGGATCAACGAAGACTCAGATTTGTCCACTCAACGTGAAGTATCAAGTACAAGACTTCAGCTATCGCTGAACTTTATCATCTGCTGAATAGTAAATGATAATCGCTGAATCAACGAAAGCTGATCATGAAGTCCTCCGTACAAAGTACTTTTGTCTCAACCACCCTTGCACGACTCCGTACGAATTGTCAGAAAAGAACCTCCGAATATCTGAAATCGTACAACCACTCTGATACTACACTATTCATCCATACGGCTACTAAGGTTGTCAACCAAGGTCAATGACATGCAACCAACCAGCTGATGACACGTGTAAAGTATATACTGACTTGCATTAAATGCATGCAGTATATAAAGAGATGAACTCACTTCATTTGAAGCAACTTGCTAACTCTGGACAAGTTCAAATCTCTCTCAAGATAGGATTTTATTAGTAATCTCCTTATCTTTCTTAGTGCAAGAAACCTTAGTGTTCCAACTTGTTTAGATTTAGGTTTATCCTTAATCTTGTTTCCGCAACAAGCTGTAAATTGTTAATGATTTATCAATAAACAATTTAGAAAAGTAAAATAGTGTGTTTGTATTCAACCCCCCCCCCCCCTTCTATAAACTTGTATAGGCCTTCGGGACCAACACTTCCTCTCCTTCTAACATCACATCACTATGACACTAGCTGGCACGTTTATCCTGGCCAATACTGTCACTACACTTTCGTACACCCTTTGCCCATAACATCACACTGCAGACCCGATTTCTCAAGATTATTCATACAATTCGACCTTGCCTTCATATCCTCCTGAATACCAAAATCGAGTCTATCTTGCTACTTAGTCCTTTCCAACTTGGCGAACTATAACTCGCGAGTTCTCCAATTGGCTCAACACAACCTGTTGATCCAAACCCTCAGTGATTTGATAATGACCCTCTCTTAAATACTTAGTGAAAATTGTAAGTAAACAATATGTATCAGAGTTTCACTATCGCTGATAAGTACTAAGATCTTACAGTACCGCTGATAGGAACTCTCACTCTTTAAATTAAACATTCAGCAAACACTGTTCATCATTAATGCGCTGAGTCTGTTCAGTCATTATGATGATCGCTGATAAGTTAGTTGTTTACTTATGATCCCTGAAGACAAGTTTCACGTCAACAAAGGTTCTACGCTGAAGTCGAAGATCAAGCTCAAGAACCAGCGACAAGTCTCCTAATGAACTGATGCGGATCAGTGAAGACTGAGATTTGTCCACTCAACGTGAAGTATCAGGTACAAGACTTCAGCTATCGCTGAACTTTATCATCTCCTGAATAGTAAATGATAATCGCTGAATCAACGAAAGCTGATCATGAAGTCCTCCGTACAAAGTACTTTTGTCTCAACCACCCTTGCACGCCTCCGTACGAAATGTCAGAAAAGAACCTCCGAATATCTGAAATCGTACAAACACTCTGATACTACACTGTTCATCCTTACGGCTACTAAGGTTGTCAACCAAGGTCAATGACATGCAACCAACCAGCTGATGACACGTGTAAAGTATATACTGATTTGCATTTAATGCATGCAGTATATAAAGAGATGAACTCACTTCATTTGAAGTAACTTGCTAACTCTAGACAAGTTCAAATCTCTCTCAAGATAGGATTTTATTAGTAATCTCCTTATCTTTCTTAGTGCAAGAAACCTTAGTGTTTCAACTTGTTTAGATTTAGGTTTATCCTTAATCTTGTTTCCGCAACAAGCTGTAAATTGTTAATGATTTATCAATAAACAATTTAGAAAAGTAAAATAGTGTGTTTGTATTCAACCCCCCCCCCCCCCCCCCCCCCTTCTACAAACTTGTATAGGCCTTTCGGGACCAACAAGTGGTATCAGAGCGGATTTGTTTAAACTCATAAACAAGATCCAATCTAAGATATTTCTCTTCCTTGCTATTATCTGAAAATGGCCAACACAAACACACACTATATAGACAATGGTTCTCTTGCAAAATCCCCTAGATTTTCCAGAGATAACTTCAACTTATGGAAAAATAGGATGATGCTCTTCTTAGAAGGTGTAGACCCTACTATGACCTACTATCTTGAAAACGGCCCACACATCCCTGTAACAATTGATCCTTTAGTTCCAGCCACTGCAACTAGAGCTGCTATTCCTGAAAGGCTGATTCCAAAGGAAATACACATGTCGACCGATGAAGATAAGAAGAAAGTGGCTATAGATACAAAAGCCAGATCCATACTATCCATGGCCCTTCCTGACGAAGTCTACCATTCCGTCATGAACCTGAAGTCGTCAAAAGCCATGTGGGACACAATATGTGTTCAGTATGAAGGAACGTCTGAAGTCCAGGACTCAAAAAAGATCAACCTGGTAAGACAATACGAAAGCTTCGTTTATGGTAAGAATGAAACTCTCTCTGAAGTTCACCAACGTTTTAATTGCTTAATTATAGATCTAAAAACTGTTGGTAAGGAATATTCTAACTTTAATGTGCTGACAAAGTTTCTAGAATGTTTACCTGAAAGCTGGGACAATTATTCCATGTGTCTCAAGCTGTCAAAGGATCTTAAATCAATGACCCTTTCAACCTTATATGGTACATTGCTGAATCATGACCAATCTAGCCATCTTAAGAAGAATCTTGTAAAAGATTCCAAAAGCACTCCAGTTGCTTTACTCACAGAGGAACCTTCTACTCAGCGACCCTTGGTCACTATCACTGAGTTAGAAAGTAACTCTGAAAGGTCATCAGATTCTGATTCTTCAGATGATGATGAATCCTTGGCTCTCCTAACTAGAAAGTTCAGGAGATTCGCCAAGAAGAAAATGTTTAGAAAGAACAAACCTCTTTCAATAACTGACAAGCCTAAAACATCAGCTTTTGTTGATAAGGCTACTGCTACTTGTTTCAACTGCGAAAAGACAGGTCATTTCGCTAATGAGTGCAGGTCAAAGAAAATCATGAGACCTTCAGCTTTCTCAAAGAAAAACTTTGTTCCAAGGAATAAAGATGACAAATACTCAAAGCTGAAGGAGAAGTATGCAAAGCTGAAAAGCTTTAAGAAGAAAGGAAAAGGCCTGATGGCTGACTATGATTGGGCTGCTTCTGATGAAGAAGCCTCATCATCTGACTCTGAAGATGATGAAGCAAATCAATGTCTCATGGCTAAGATTGAAGAAGAGGAAGAAAGTTCAGACATTCCCTCCACTTCAACATCTGCCATTCAGGTATCACCTTCTTTCTTTACCAATATTGCAAATATTGATGAAGCTGATAGTCTCCGTAAAATCGATCTATTGACTAGAAGTTTATACGAAGCCATGAACGGCAAAGCTGTGGTTGAAAACCAAAATCCTGATCTCGCTGAAAAGCTTAAAAACTGCCACCTTCAAATAGAAAAGCTTTCTAAAATTGAAGATGATTTTAAAGATCAAGTCTATTTAAATCAGCTAGTCAAAATCGAACGAGCAGAAGCTATCGCTGCATTAAAAGCTGAACAAGCTACTGTTGAAGGATGGTGTAATTCTTCAACAAAGATCACTGAGATAATTAAGGCTCAGATTCCTCTGAGTGATAAACGTGGTCTGGGTTATAAATATGATACTCCAAAACCAACCACTGAACGTTCAATGCTTAAATTTGGAACGTTCGTATCCTCAGTCGCTGATACTTCATCATCTCAGTACTCCTCGTCGGTTACACCAATCCCTGAGGAAACTCCTACCTCCTCAAAAGGTAAGGAGAAAATGGTTTATTCAAAACCTACCTCTGTCTCTAAAGACAAAGGTAAAGGAATTGTTATTTATCAAAATCCTCATAAGGGTACCTTAGTACCAAAGCTGAATGCTTCCAAAGCCTTAGTGATTCATTCATCTGGTTCTAGAAATCAGACCTCTGGATCAGTTCAGCGACCTACTCCTAGACTCAGATTAGATGTCCTTGGTAAGAAATCTGAAGAACTTAATGTTCGTCCTATTTCAAAAACCAATAGTGTACTTGGTGCTGGCACTTCTAATTCCAAATTAAAAGCTCAGCACTCAAGTGGTCCTAGAACTAATTTTAGTTATAGGAAATGTTATCACTGTGGACTTACCGATCATATTGCAAGTAAGTGCCCCACAGCCACCAAAGATGATAAGATAGCTAAGGTGAAGATAGCACCCAAGAAGACCAATCCAGTTGCAATTCAGGTCAAGGTGACTCCTACCGCTGAGGTCAAGAAATTGACCAAAGTGAAGAAAGACAAAGCTGAATCTTCAAATGCTGCGAAGACTGCTGAACCCATTCCAACTTCTTCCACTGACAAACGCGTATACATGGTGAAGTGGGTACCCAAGCAAAACTAATCTTCCTTTGTATTGCAGGTTAAGAAGGGTATCTGGTATCTCGATAGCGGATGCTCTAGACACATGACTGGAAAGAAAAACCTGCTCGCTGAATACAAGGAAGAGAAGGGTCCCTCTGTGACTTTCGGTGGAAATGGAAAAGGACACACCCGAGGGTATGGTGTACTTTCAAACGGTACAACATCCTTCAGAAGAGTCGCATATGTTGAAGGGCTGAAGCATAATCTTCTGAGCATCAGTCAACTTTGCGACATGGATAACAAAGTGATTTTCACTAAGGAATCCTGCTTTGTCTCTGACAAAAAGGAGAAGATAGCTCTCAGCGGTTATCGTTTGGAAAATGTTTATGTAATAAACATGGACTCACCAACCACTGACAACTCCTGTTTCTTCTCAAAGGCATCTTCTGATGTTAACTGGCTATGGCACAAAAGGCTCTCACATCTCAACTTCAAGACGCTGAATACTCTTTCCTCCAAAGAGTTGGTCACTGGTCTACCTCAACATTCATACGCCAAAGAGTCTTTATGTTCAGCGTGTGAAAAAGGGAAGCAGACCAAGGCAAGCTTTAAGTCAAAGAAAGTTTCCTCAGTGTCATCTCCTCTACAACTACTCCATATGGATTTGTTTGGCCCTGTTAACAAACAATCCATCGTTGGAAAGAAATATACGCTGGTCATAGTTGATGAATTCTCTCGTTACACATGGGTAATGTTTCTCCGTTCTAAGAGTGACACCCCTGAAGAACTCATCACCTTTGTTCGGAAGATGGAAACTCTGAACAATATGACTGTTCGCTCAATAAGGAGTGATCATGGAACTGAATTAAAAAACAGTTCTCTTGATTCCTTCCTTGAGAGTAAGGGTATTTCTCACAACTTTTCGTCAGTGAGAACACCGCAACAAAATGGAGTCGCTGAAAGAAGAAATAGAACAATTATTGAAGTTGCACGTTCAATGCTCAGCGATTCTCACCTGCCTACTCAGTTTTGGGCAGAAGCTGTCAACACTGCTTGTTTTACGCAAAACAGGTCGCTGATAGTTAAAAGATTCAAAAAGACAGCCTATGAACTTTTTCATGGGAGAAAGCCTTCAATCAGCTTTCTTCACATCTTTGGATGTCAGTGTTTCATACTGAACAACAGAGATGCCCTTGGAAAGTTTGATCCTAAGGCTGATGATGGAATCTTTCTTGGATACTCCTCAGTCTCCAAAGCCTTCAGAGTCTTCAACCGTAGAAGACAAACTGTAGAAGAAACTATTCACGTCACGTTTGACGAATCCCGTTCAGCGAACTCTAAACCGAACGCTGATACAGAAGAACTGAATCAATGGATGTTTTCTCATCTTGGTGATTTAGAAGATATTCCCACTCCTCATGCTCACACCGTAGAAAATGATGGTCCTACTATCATTCCAGATATGCAGAATAGTGAAGCTGAAACATCTTGGGTCTCAGCTGTTCCTATAAACACTATACCTGCAGTTGATCCAAATGTCTCAGAAATTCCATCTATTTCTCAGCAATCAGTGAATGAAGTGACAAATGCAAACATTCCTCTCTTAGCTGATAATCCAGAAGTAGCTGAAGCCTCATCTTCAGTTTCTCCAGTTCAGACTGAGTCAGCGACGTATTCTCCTGCTCAGCGATGGACTGTAAATCACCCAATCGATCAAATTCTTGGTGATCCCAACGCTGGTATTCAGACTCGTAGAAGTGCAGGTAATATTTGGTTATTTGTTAACTTTATTTCTCTAACTGAACCAAAGAAAATAGATGATGCCCTCAGAGATCCAAACTGGGTCAGCGCTATGCAAGAAGAGCTGACTGAATTCGAAAGAAACAAAGTTTGGAAACTTGTTCGGAGACCAACTGACAAAACGGTGATAGGCACTAAGTGGGTCTATCGAAACAAGTTGGACGAACATGGTACTATAACTCGCAACAAAGCTCGTCTTGTTGCTCAGGGATACAGACAAGAGGAAGGCATAGATTATGACGAAACCTTTGCTCCAGTAGCAAGACTTGAATCTATTCGTCTTTTCTTAGCATATGTTGTACACAAAAACTTCACTGTACATCAGATGGATGTTAAGTCAGCGTTTCTGAATGGAAAGCTGAATGAAGAAGTGTATGTGGAACAACCTCCAGGATTCTCAGATCCTAAGCGTCCAGGTTATGTTTATAAACTGGACAAGGCACTTTATGGCTTAAAGCAAGCTCCTCGTGCATGGTATGACACTCTTTCTACTTATCTCCACATTGAAAAGTTTCAGCGAGGTAAGATTGACAAAACTATTTTTTTTAGAAAAGTGAAAGGTCATATCATTTTAGTTCAAATATATGTTGATGACATTATATTTGGTTCTACTAACCCTGAGCTTTGTACTCGTTTCGCTGATAGAATGAAAGATGAGTATAAATTGAGCATGATGGGTGAACTAACATATTTCCTTGGTCTTCAGATTAAGCAAACTGAAAAAGGAACTTTTATAAATCAGGGAAAGTATGTTAAAGATATGCTGAAGAAATTTGACTTAACTGAAAGTTCATCTATGAAAACCCCTATGGCACCACCGCTGACACTTGATAAGGACACAAAGGGTGTTCATGTCAATGTCACGCTGTACCGTGGGATGATCGACTCACTATTGTATCTTACAGCTAGCCGACCCGATATTATGTTTGCAACATGCTTGTGTGCACGATATCAAGCTGAACCTAAGATATCTCATATGAAAGCTGTAAAGCGAATCTTTCGATATCTTAAGGGTACAGCGAATCTAGGCCTTTGGTATCCCAAAGACTCAGGATTCGATCTAACCGCCTATTCAGACAGTGATTTAGCAGGTTGCAAAATGGATAGGAAAAGCACCACAGGAGGATGTCAGCTCCTGGGTGCAAAGATGGTAAGTTGGACAAGTAAAAAGCAAAACTTAGTGTCCACTTCCACAGCTGAAGCTGAGTACGTAGCCGTTGGAAGCTGTTGTTCCCAAGTCTTGTGGATGAGAAATCAGCTACTAGACTATGATCTTCAGCTCTCCAAAATTCCAATCTATTGCGACAGCACAAGTGCCATCGCTATAGCAAACAATCCAGTGCTACACTCAAAGACGAAACACATAGAAATCAGATATCACTTTATCAGAGATCATGTGATGAATGGTAATATAGAACTTCATTTTATCCCAACTGATTATCAGTTAGCTGATTTGTTTACCAAACCTCTTGATGAGACAAGATTCAACTTTCTCATCAGCGAGCTTGGAATGCTGAACTTTGAAGGGTAAAATCTTCAGCGGTTCACATTAATCAGCGATCGGATAAAATCAACTCGTGTAACCTATTCAATCATCTTCCCTCTGAATAAACATGGTTAAACTGATATCCAGGTATGTTTTCTCTCTTTGACAAACGCATGAAAATGCAAGATTTCAAAAACAAATGCATCGCTGAATATCTCTTCCTTAACAGCGATATTTTGAAAGTTCTTAAAACATTCACTGATATCTTCTATTCAGTGCTTCATGTTTTTCAAAAGAGTCCCTGAGCTTTCAAAACCTCAGAGACATCCTAAAAGAATGTGAAAGGACAGTTGTGACGTCATTGCAACGGATAACACCAGGCACGACTTCTTTCTGACACACGTTAGCACGTTTCGTTCAACTTCCAATCAAATGCAAACACGTGTCCATGTCATGGTGAAAAACTTTCCCGCTCAAGTTTTTCTCTCTCTACTCTCTTCCTATATAAACAATTTCATCGTTTATATTTGTCTTTTACGCGAACAATCTTTCTCCGCAAGAAAAGAATTACTGTTGCATTTGTGCTCTCAATCTTCAAAGAACTGTTCATCATCTTTTTCATCAACTTCATGGTTAATATGTTCTTCTTTTTCAAATGCAAATAACTTGTTTATGATCTTCTCTTTGCTTAAATAAGATCAAACAAAAGAACTTTTTAAAATGAAATCATATCTTTCATGGTTTTATGAACACAACCATTTCATGGTTGTTCTTCAAGTTTTAAATCTAAATCTTAAACTTGTTCTTCATTCGTATCCAGATTTTTTTTGAAACTGGAATACAAGAATTTATGGGTTTTACATTTCTTTTCAAAATCATGAAAAACCCTAATCTTCATTAAGACATTTATGTCTGAATGAAATGGACAAAATTCGAACCATCTTAATGGAAATTCTTTCCATACTAAGACAATTCTTATTTGTTAATATCTTTGGTTGAACTGATAATACAGTGAAATGGCAACTTCAAAGCTGAATGTTACCGCTGAGTCCATCTCCGCTGACTCTGAGGAAGTGGACATCATCAAAGCCCCTCAGGTTAAGTTCGAGCTGGATCAACTAGATTGGACTAAGGCCAACAACCTCTCAGCTCTTCTCGAGTTTCCTCCTCGGAAGCAAGTATCACATCTGGACGATGCTGTGAGTTTTCTGAAGAACAGCCCCATCTACACAGCCCTGACCATAACACCTCCTGCCAGTCAGCGGCTCTTATCCCAGTTCTGGTACTCTGCCAGACACACTGAGCTACCCTCTGCCAAAGATGCATCCAAAACCATCGACTGCATACTCAGCGATACTGAGTATGGCACCATCAAGATCACACCGCCATAATCCGAAAAGCCCTAAACTTCCCAAATGCTACCAAATAAAAACCCTTCGTTCCATTCCCTGACCACAAGAAGCACGCTGACAGAGAAGCAATCATTGCTTTCCTCGACACAATGGGTTACATCTGGGAGACTGGAAGGGACAAGAAGCCTGAGAAGAAGCTAACACTGATAAAGAAATCCAAAATGCCTAGCGAGATGAACTTCATCTTCACACACCTGATCAGCTGCATGACAGCGAAGTCCGGCTCGTCTGATCAAGCCGCCCAACCTCAGCAGTCCATGGGATACGCACTGCTGAAAGGTCTAAACATTGACTGGGCCTCCATTATTTATGATGACCTGATTCAACGTGTCGATTCTGCCGCTGACAGACCAGCATGGGTTCCTTACCCACGATTCATCAGCGCCATCTTTCAATATGGCCTGAAGGACAGCTATCCTGAAGAGGGTGATCTGAAACTTTCTCAGATTGGCCCTAAGGTTCTCGACTTCAAGCCTGTCGCCAACGAGGTACGTCTCTCTACTCTTCTCTCTCTTCTAAATTCTCCACTTTCTGTGGCTCCTTCAGCGACAATACCCATCGCTGATACCCCGACCACAAAATCCTCTCCTTCTAAGAAAAGGAAACCCCAGCAATTCCATGCTGAAGACTCCTCAGCTCATTCTGACGAGCTGAAGGAAAGTTCTGTGGTACGCTCTGCCACACCCGTTCAAGCCATCCCTCAAATCCAGACTTCAGCGTCTCCAAATGCTGAGGTTAGAAACTTGGAACCTACCCAACCTCCCTCAGTCTCTCAAAAGACTGATGAAGTGATTCTCAGCGATTCCAACGCTGAACTCAGTACCCGAACCCCATTCTTATCCTTCGCTTCTCACCCCACTCTCTTGGACACTCCTCCAAAAATGTAACGTCCCAAAAATTACAAGCAAATTTAAATTTTTAAATAAACAATTCATTGATAACAACTCAATAAATGATCCCAACGTTTCGTTTGCAAACACATAATTAATGTCTTTATAAAATAAAACCAGCGGAATAAACGTTTAATTATTAAAATCATAAAGCAACCAGCTTTTCTCGCGCGCCAGTGTGTACTCGTCACGCCTTGGAGCCGCCCGTACCTGAAACCACAGTTTATTGGGAAAGGGTAAGCACGAAGCTTAGTGAATTCCAACACATGCGCAGATAGGAATTATATACACATCTCCCCTATCCGCACATAAGCAACAACATCACAGTTACATAAAACGAGTAAACATCTACAAGTAATTATGTATCCAACACCTCAGTACCATCGAGGCCTCGGTCCCACCGAATTGTAATGTATCCAACACCTCAGTACCATCGAGGCCTCGGTCCCACCGAATTGTAATGTATCCAACACCTCAGTACCATCGAGGCCTCGGTCCCACCGAATTTTAATGTAACCAACACCTCAGTACCATCGAGGCCTCGGTCCCACCGAATTGTAATGTAACCAACACCTCAGTACCATCGAGGCCTCGGTCCCACCGAATTGTAATGTAACACATTTATACCAAGCATTCAAACCAATCAAATATTACACACCACAAACAACTAGTTCACACCACAAAGACAATAGTACATACAAACTATTATGACATGCATACAACCCCTAACTACACAGTGAGAGAACTCACCTCGAATGCGCGCCCAGCTTAATAACACAATTCAAGCTTCACAAATACGGTCACTTCCCAGCACCTAAACGTATGTTAAAACGTGTCAATACGAGACCCGGACCCTATGACACGACACACGCTTAAACCGTCACTAAAACTAAATTCCGTTCACCCAAAACAGGTCTGTTCGGGACCTGTTTCGACACCTTTAACCCCAGAAAATTCCCAATATTATTTCATGACCAGAAAGTACTCTGAGTTAGGGTTCCAAGGACATATTATACGCCTCCTAACGATTTTTCTACAATTTACTACGGATTTTACAAAAACAGTTTCCGGAACAGCGAAATTCAGCACCTTTCAGTATAAAACGACAAATCGACCCATGCTACGTCCCGAACTGGGTTTTGTACAAAACAAAGAAACGTTTCTAGACTCAAAAAGGGAAGTTTTGTCACCGGAATCACCCCAATCGGAGTTTCTTTTACATAAAATGACGATTCACAGAACTTACGACCACTTTTTCGCCCAGCTAGAGGCCAAACCAGTTTTCCGCTAAAACACTGAAAACGTGCCCGGCCCTGAACCGGAACCGTGGGCGCCAGTTTCGGCTCAAACGGAGTTACGACGGAAAAGTTATGACTACACGAAAACTGGTCAGCACACTAGAATTTTCATAAAAATCACGATTTATAAAAAAAACGGTTCAAGGCTTAACGATTTGGGTTTTACGCTACGAGTGTCACCCACTGCCACCGCCCTCCACCCACAGCCACCGCAGCAGCGGCGTGCGGCGGTGGTGGTCTCGCCGGAAAAACGAAAGGAAAAGGAAAAGAAACGAGACGAACGAGAGAGTTACTTACCTTACGACGACGTGTCACCACCACAACCAAACTCCTCCCTCTCGACCTCCGACGACCCAGGTGCGGCGACCTCCGGCGACGGCAGCAGCGGTGGCGAGGGCTGCCGCTGTGTTCTTTCTTCTCGTCACTCTCTTTCTCGCGATCACTCTCTCTCTCGTCGTATCCCTCTCTCTCGGCCGCACAACACTAGGAAACGAGATGGGTTCGAATTGTTGGGTTTAGGGAATGTTTTGTTTGCTTGATACACAAGAAAAGAAGAAAACGAGAATGGTTGGGTTAAGGGTTTTGCTATGTGTTTTTTTTTTCTTTGTTTCACTCTCACGGCAATTTGCTTGTGTGTAATCAGACTTACGGCAACAACACAAATAACAAAAGAAAAGGATGGGTCTTGGGCCGAAACCCAATGAGGGTGTTTGGCCCTTTGACACAATTAGCCCCTCAACCTACATTCCTCTCGCAACTAGCCAAAAATTTCAATACATTAACGATTTGACCCAACTCGGCTAACCCCGTTAACGGGAACCACAATAATTCAACTTAAAAAAAAGATTTAATACAAAGAAATAACATACTGGGATACGGGCTTTACAACTCTCCCCCACTTGGATTAGACTTCGTCCTCGAAGTCTCTGTCTACGAATAACTCCGGATAGTTCTCCCTCATCTCAACCTCAGGTTCCTAAGTCCACTTGAAACCCCTACTAAACTTCTCGAATACTATTCTTACTAACGTACTCTTTCTAAGACACTGGGATTATGATCGGCAGAACACCCCGACAATTGAAATCATTCCTAGCCAAGCGACTACGGTTGTCCCCCAACCTTAGATATTCCATATCTCCCGAGTCAAATCTCAAGCTCTAACCACTCTAAAGCTGCTCACCGGTATACTCTACAGGATACTCGATTACGATCCCTCCTATCATTAATTGACGATTAACTTCTACGAATTCTAATAGACTCCTAAGATTCTCAATAACTTATATTAACAAAACATCGACTCCCTGCCGAACATTGGTCCAACCGATTACAATAACAAGCATCGGCTACCCGCCGAACATCGGTCCAACCGATCACAATAATAAGCATAAGCGTGGTATTATCCTAGACACTAACACAAATAAATATCCCCCACACCCAAATCAACTAACACACACGTAGGTCATTCCACCATAACCATTCATCACAAGTGATCATTTCAGGGTTACTACTACCATCACCATGATTATCTTAACATCGGCTACAACTCTCCGACTATACTAAAGGTGTTTGGCCTCAAGCCTAAAAGTCGACACCTAACTATACCACCTAACTATACCACCTACCTCGAAATGGTTGATGCGCATTTATTCTTTTAATAACCAAAGGGCATCAATCCCTTAACCGATACTATTCGGCCTACAGTACTAACGCGCGTGGAATACCCAACCTCCCACCGTCGACGTATCCCCCACACTCGCTCTACAAAGCTAATTTATCTGAACCGAGGATACACCCTGACGCCTACCTCTCAGGTAACGCCTCAGGGCCCCTCACATCGGAATTACCTCTCAGGTAAGTGCCCACAACTATATCCTCCTAGCACCTACTAGAAAGCCTAGGCTATAACACCTGAACACCGGGGCCTCACCCCGAGATACCCAACCGACCACTACCAACGACTGACTAACGTGTCTAAGGATCCAAAGCAAACAGCCTACCAACAACATGCCTATTCCTGATTGACTCACTCACCCAAACATGTAAACACTCAACGTGCAAAGAATGCCAAACGGTGCGACAAAAACAACTCATCAACTAGACTCCACATCGAGCCATTAAAACCGGGCAATTGGCCCATGACTAACTCCAAGTCAAAACCGAGCAAAATGCTCCACGCTTGCTAGACCCATAGGTCGTAAAATACGTTTAAACAAAGTTTAAGCAAGCAATACTCTGAAATCAACCTTAGTCCCAGACTCAACACGGGTTAAACAAAAGAGTTTTCCAAAAGGACTCACACCCTTAAAACTCTCGAAATGACACATGACACTTAAAAGCACATTTCCCCAAATGGTGTACAAAATTATTTACAAAATATTTTCAACATCAGGATTTTCATCTCAAAAAGATCGTATTTAATAAAACTACTATTACCTGATCGATAGTTACGCAAAACTGGACACGCTCGTCCCACATAGGAAAATCATGTTGAAAATCATTCCATTGCAGTTCAGTTTACTCACACAAAAGCAAAGCGTAATAAATAATTTCTGTAAAATGAACCGCCTCGATTCCAGTATGGATTGACTCATGACGTGCACTTAAAGTAACCGCTTGACCTTAAACAGGGTGCGACAAAGGTGTGCACATAATTCAAAATAAGTTTCACGACATTTGATTCAAAAATTCTTCTTTTTAATCATAAAATGACGTGGCACAGGGTTCGCCACAAATTTTTCGCTCGTCAGCTAGTCACACAAATCGATGACACGGTTTACAAATATATTTTTGTTAAAATACAACTGCCTCGTGTAAGATTCAAACTTGAAGACAGAAACCAGGCCGCTTCTATTAATTGGAAATATCGACTAAAACCTCATAAAATCTCAAACTGGGGGCAGACATGCAAGCTTGTAACACTTCCTCAAGTTTCGTACTTGGGACATATAACGTCAAAACATTATAGTTGAAAAATGTATTTATCGAAAATGCTCAAAATACTCGTTTCTTTCAAATCAAAAGTTTTTAATTTCCAAAAAGAAATGATCGGTAATTCTAAATTAACCGAATGTCAACAATCTACGCATTTATATTTCCAAAATATAACACATTGTAATCGAATGCATGATATTCACAACATTAAAACACTCATTGGATCAAATGGTCTTTCATTTCGACAAAAAGGAACTAAAACATTTTCAAGCACGACTCGTTTATCAAAATGTCGAAAACAAAGATTACCCCAGTATGCATACCCCTAAGTCGATAAATCGCATTTTCATGGAAATGACGATAAAACCTTTAGCTGACTAAAAAGCGCACTAAACAACTCCTTATGAAATGTTACCAAAATTCCTCCATGCACCACTTATGTCACGCATGAATCAATCCACGCCCTGAACTATTTGCAATAAAACACTTAGTAATACAAACTCTCGAACGAAAAGTTAAGCGACACCGGAATTCCAAACTCATTTTAAACAAATCACCAAAATAGCCTTTATACAGACATCGTGGAATGTAACTTTTCGTCTCAACTCTAACACATGTGGAGGAGTTCCAATGTTAGAGTCTCAATCCGTAGTCACTTACCCAACACCTTAACCACCACAAAACACGGATAACATCGTACCCGAAAGAACCGTTGGAAAAATAACGAAAATGAGACAAATTCTAACAAAGTTTGCACTCCCGAGATAAAACGATTTCATACACTTTCAAAACCATATTTCAAAATCTTGTGCGTGTGCTGAGCAGTTCCCAAAATTCCAAAACACCGCCCATACAAAGATTTGAAACACAAGAATTTGGTAATGCAATCTTATTTTCAAAATAACTTCGTGCATGACTCATTCGGCATTCAACGTCTCGACCCATACTACTCCGAAACTCTCCGGTCTACTATTGTCATCCAGACATTTAAACCTCTTAAGGCAAGTTGGGAAATCACATTAAATCATCTTACGGGTTTTCCTCAAATCAAAGTCGGCTCTATGAGCCTATGACTCTAGCACAATCTTCCATCTTGGCCCGAAATGATCTGCTTACAACAAATATCATCCTTATCGTCACTCCAAGTGACTAATATTAGAATCGTCTTTCTATTCCAACGATTACTAGTTTAGGACCTTCATCACTACCTCCAACGATCATCACCTCAAAACACTTCGAGTACACACCTGTACTAGTAGGTTTACTATAGTTGTCTCTCCTCGTGACGGCTATTCTGAGTAGACAACACAACGCGTTATTAGCACATAACAACGCACACTAACAACACTAACGCCCAACTCCTTGGATTCCTCGTGACTTCCCCGACTCGAGCATTGATCCTGTGCTTCCGGTAGTAGGAGCTCTACTACTACCATCCACACCTATCATCGCCCGTTCCGAGTTCCATCCCAAGGGGTCCAAGTAGTTTCTCGCCGAAACTATACACATATGCCCGCACCGGCATATGTACACACTCTTCCTAGCTCCCTAGGAATTCCATCCAAACCACTACCCTTACTACTGCCAAATCCCTAATAGCAAGCAGCAGACATGCAATACAGTGTAATAAGCACCAAGCAATTTAGCATACATACTCCTATGTTCTAGAAAGCAAACTAGCACACGTACTCATACATAAACACCCTTCCCAGCTCTCTAGGAACTTCCTCTTATCCCACTACCCTTGCTACTACCGAATCCCTACTAATTATAACGGGTGACCTCGCGAATACCCGATTATATGCAGTGCGAAACAAATAGACAGTCGAATACAAGACTCTATCCTAGAACGGTTGGACTCAAACAAGAGCTGCACAATAGAACTAAATCGAATATTCTAAGGCTATAAATCTCTTACTGCATACAACCTAGAGGGCATCCACTTAGTAACCTATCATAATTAGCATAAATTCCTAATAGCAAGTAGTTCAACATACCGCATAGTGTCAACAACAGGCAATCTAGCATGCATACTCTATGATCTAGAAAGCAATGAAACACTAAGTACTGTACCTTTCCCCTTTGGCTCCGGCTGACTGTACACACTGCGCCTCCAATCACCGTTCCTCAAACGGGTTTTCCTTTCTTTTATTTTCCAAAAATTTTAAAGAAAATTTTATAGCCGCAAACTTGAGATCAAACACACCGAGGTGTATTTGATTCACTCAAGCTGTGCTCTGATACCAAGTTGTAACGTCCCAAAAATTACAAGCAAATTTAAATTTTTAAATAAACAATTCATTGATAACAACTCAATAAATGATCCCAACGTTTCGTTTGCAAACACATAATTAATGTCTTTATAAAATAAAACCAGCGGAATAAACGTTTAATTATTAAAATCATAAAGCAACCAGCTTTTCTCGCGCGCCAGTGTGTACTCGTCACGCCTTGGAGCCGCCCGTACCTGAAACCACAGTTTATTGGGAAAGGGTAAGCACGAAGCTTAGTGAATTCCAACACATGCGCAGATAGGAATTATATACACATCTCCCCTATCCGCACATAAGCAACAACATCACAGTTACATAAAACGAGTAAACATCTACAAGTAATTATGTATCCAACACCTCAGTACCATCGAGGCCTCGGTCCCACCGAATTGTAATGTATCCAACACCTCAGTACCATCGAGGCCTCGGTCCCACCGAATTGTAATGTATCCAACACCTCAGTACCATCGAGGCCTCGGTCCCACCGAATTTTAATGTAACCAACACCTCAGTACCATCGAGGCCTCGGTCCCACCGAATTGTAATGTAACCAACACCTCAGTACCATCGAGGCCTAGGTCCCACCGAATTGTAATGTAACACATTTATACCAAGCATTCAAACCAATCAAATATTACACACCACAAACAACTAGTTCACACCACAAAGACAATAGTACATACAAACTATTATGACATGCATACAACCCCTAACTACACAGTGAGAGAACTCACCTCGAATGCGCGCCCAGCTTAATAACACAATTCAAGCTTCACAAATACGGTCACTTCCCAGCACCTAAACGTATGTTAAAACGTGTCAATACGAGACCCGGACCCTATGACACGACACACGCTTAAACCGTCACTAAAACTAAATTCCGTTCACCCAAAACAGGTCTGTTCGGGACCTGTTTCGACACCTTTAAACCCAGAAAATTCCCAATATTATTTCATGACCAGAAAGTACTCTGAGTTAGGGTTCCAAGGACATATTATACGCCTCCTAACGATTTTTCTACAATTTACTACGGATTTTACAAAAACAGTTTCCGGAACAGCGAAATTCAGCACCTTTCAGTATAAAACGACAAATCGACCCATGCTACGTCCCGAACTGGGTTTTGCACAAAACACAGAAAAGTTTCTAGACTCAAAAAGGGAACTTTTGACACCGGAATCACCCCAATCCGAGTTACGAGGAAAAAGTTACAGCTTACGCAAAACAGTGACAGAACTGCAGTGGCCAAACCGGTTTTCCGCTAAAACACGGAAAACGTGCCCGGCCCTGAACCGGAACCGTGGGCGCCAGTTTCGGCTCAAACGGAGTTACGACGGAAAAGTTATGACTACACGAAAACTGGTCAGCACACTAGAATTTTCATAAAAATCACGATTTATAAAAAAAACGGTTCAAGGCTTAACGATTCGGGTTTTACGCTACGAGTGTCACCCACTGCCACCGCCCTCCACCCACAGCCACCGCAGCAGCGGCGTGCGGCGGTGGTGGTCTCGCCGGAAAAACGAAAGGAAAAGGAAAAGAAACGAGACGAACGAGAGAGTTACTTACCTTACGACGACGTCTCACCACCACAACCAAACTCCTCCCTCTCGACCTCCGACGACCCAGGTGCGGCGACCTCTGGCGACGGCAGCAGCGGTGGCGAGGGCTGCCGCTGTGTTCTTTCTTCTCGTCACTCTCTTTCTCGCGATCACTCTCTCTCTCGTCGTATCCCTCTCTCTCGGCCGCACAACACTAGGAAACGAGATGGGTTCGAATTGTAGGGTTTAGGGAATGTTTTGTTTGCTTGATACACAAGAAAAGAAGAAAACGAGAATGGTTGGGTTAAGGGTTTTGCTATGTGTTTTTTTTCTTTGTTTCACTCTCACGGCAATTTGCTTGTGTGTAATCAGACTTACGGCAAAAACACAAATAACAAAAGAAAAGGATGGGTCTTGGGCCGAAACCCAATGAGGGTGTTTGGCCCTTTGACACAATTAGCCCCTCAACCTACATTCCTCTCGCAACTAGCCAAAAATTTCAATACATTAACGATTTGACCCAACCCGGCTAACCCCGTTAACGGGAACCACAATAATTCAACTTAAAAAAAAGATTTAATACAAAGAAATAACATACTGGGATACGGGCTTTACAAAAAATTACTGGAGATGCCATCATTCCAGAAGCCACCGCTGATGCTTCTCAGCGAATGATAAAGACAGGACCTGCAGAGATCTCCATCCCTCACCGAACTTTTGAGGAAGATATGGAACATTATGCAGGAACCCGCAACTTTGATGATTTCGTCAATCCTTCTACAGGTACAAATCCCACCTTAAACACTGTAACTAAACCTGAAACTTCTGAGCTTTCCTTTGTTCACAAGTACTTATATGTTACAGGTCCTAATTTGGGAGACATCAACGAGTCTCTGAAGTCCGTGGAAACAAAGCTGACCAGTGTCACCACCACACTCTCCAACAACTCTACAGCTGTAACAAACGCTGGAGAAAATTTGACAAAGCTGACAACGGTGGTGGAGAAGAAAGCTTCCACTGAAGACATCAAGGGACTTGATAAGACTCTCGCCGATTTTGCCAAAGTGCTCTCCGACATCTACACTGACTACACCAGCCTCAAAAGATCAGTTTCCACCGTGTCCAGCGAGGTAACAACGCTGAAGACATCGGTTGGAAAATTAGAGGGTGATATGTCAGCGGTCAAGACTGACTTAGGCTCTGTAAAGACCGACGTTAGTTCTATGAAGACGATGATCGAGACGCTGGTAAACAAGGCAAATAATCCAGCTCCTGCTCCTGCCCCTATTTTGGATTCATTCACAGCGGAGGATCGCACAGAGCTGAAGAAAATCACGCCTGCTATTTCTGGCCTTGAAGACAGAATAGCAAAGCTTGAAGGTTGTGTGAAAATCTCTGGCCCAGAAGACAGAGATAACACCAACGCTGAGTCTACTCACTCCTCCCCCCATCATGAGAAAGAGGGGGAGAAGAGCGCTGAACATACCGGGGAGAAGATCGCTGAAGACCAGGAGAAAAGCGCTGAAGACCTTTCCCATGATGGATCCATCAGGGGAGACGGAGATAAAGATCTGATCGCTGGACCTCAGGGAGATGAAAACCCTGAGGGAACCGAGAAGCTCGCCTCTGTATCTGAGGGGGAGCAACTCGAAGAAAATCCTGAGGAATCCGAAGAAGAAGAAAATGAAGACATCGACATCGCTGATAATTAACCATCTTCCTCTCCAAGGAATGATGATGATGATGATGAAGATGACGATTTCTTTGTTGTCAAACCTGCTCCTCGAACCAAAGCTCTTAAAGGAATCGTAATAACTGAATCTACAGGGGAGAAGACAAAGACAAAGCACTCAGCCTCTGGCGCTGAAAAAGGCAAAGGCAAAGGAGTCGCTGAAGACGAAAACTTGACGATCTTGCTTGCAAAGCCGGTTTGTCAGGTACATTGAACTTTACTTATATTCCTTCCCTAAACAATCAGTTATCTACTCCACAACTACCATACACATCCACATTATTTTTCTATCTTTTCTACCCAAGTTCTTCTACCCAGTTCTTATTTGTAAGATCGTTGTGATTCAGCTAGTCCTCTCCCCTGCTTGAGGATTTCGCTGAAGGTTCAACTACTGCGATCTCTCCAATAAAGCCAGCTGCTGCTGATGAAATAATCCCAGTCTTAGATTTGATCTCTGAGACTGATGAACCAGAAAAGAACAACCTCTCTCGCACAAAAACAGACCTTCCTCATTCTAAGGCGTGATCAACTGCCTTCAGTTCCTCCTAAGTTCAGAATTTCAAAAGCTGAAAACAAGGAACACCTCAGAGCTGAACGCCTCATCGCTGAAAGAAAGGAAGCTGAAGAGAAAGACAGAGAATACGCGATCAAGCTTACTCAAGAATCTGTCAAAGACCCCAAGCTGAAACGTGTTCCCAATCAAGTCCAACGAAAGCTTTGGGAAGAAGCCCAGAAGATCGTGGAAAAGAAAACTGAAGTTTCTCAGACCACCCTGATCTGGTGTAAAGAGAAAATTCACTTCAGATATCGTCCAGCGAAGATCAACAAGGTATTCATCTCTGGAAGAACCTCTATCGGAGTACCTATTGTTGACATCAAACTTTTCAGAGAAGATGGCAAATCTGAAACCTTTCGCGCTGACACTGTAAAAAGGTATGGTCTCTCTGAATGGCTGGAGATGAGGTTAGCTATCCAATCGTCACAATCTAAGTACAAGGATCATTTCAAAAAGCTGATAAACAGACAGATCGACTTTATATCTTCTTGTGTGGACATTCCTCCTCTTCCTGATCTTAAGCTGAAAAGAAAAAGGGCCTCTCCAAAGAAGAAACATCAAGATTCAAACTCAGGTCCTGTCATACGAAATAAAACTGGAATTGATTTCTCTCGCGCTGAAGTGCTTGGTCCTGACCCTGATCTATCTGCCCCTGACATTTATTTGCCACCATGTGAACTTTTCATCCCTGGTAAAGTCATCAGTAATCCTTATGGAATATTCTTTCTCGACTACGACGGAAGTAAATGTTTTCAACGGATCGCTGAGCTTCCAATCACTCCAATCGAACAGCTCAGAGATCTCATCTACTGGTGCGACTTCAGAAAAGACATTCAGGCACGACACCTAAAACCCTTGATCTTTCAAGAAGCACATAACAAAAGAAAACGAGGTGTAACGGTTCCTGACTGGATGATCCCCACTGAAAAGACCCTTGATGAACTTCTCATTAAGGAAGAACCCTTTGAAAACTAATATAATCTCCTTTTTCTCTATTGTATCAGTTATCCTTCTGTACTTGTAAATTATTTCGCTTGTACTTGTAATCTTTCTGTTCTTCATTGTAACCTGGTTCAATATTTTAAAGAAAGATTTCAGCGAACGTACTTTACTCCATCAGTACTGAAAAGATCCCAGAAAACAGTAAAAGGGACAAATATTTTATGAGTTCTTTTTATCCTTATGTTTTCATTAAATAGCAACTTTCTTTGTTGCTATGTCATAATCAAATAGGGGGAGATTGTTGATCCAAACCCTCAGTGATTTGATAATGACCCTCTCTTAAATACTTAGTGAAAATCATAAGTAAACAATATGTATCAGAGTTTCACTATCGCTGATAAGTACTAAGATCTTACAGTACCGCTGATAGGAACTCTCGCTCTTTTAAGTTAAACATTCAGCGAACACTGTTCATCATTAATGCTCTGAGTCTGTTCAGTCATTATGATGATCGCTGATAAGTTAGTTGTTTATTTTATGATCCCTGAAGACAAGTTTCACGTCAACAAAGGTTCTACGCTGAAGTCGAAGATCAAGCTCAAGAACCAGCGACAAGTCTCCTAATGAACTGATGCGGATCAGCGAAGACTCAGATTTGTCCACTCAACGTGAAGTATCAAGTACAAGACTTCAGCTATCGCTGAACTTTATCATCTGCTGAATAGTAAATGATAATCGCTGAATAAACGAAAGCTGATCATGAAGTCCTCCGTACAAAGTACTTTTGTCTCAACCACCCTTGCACGACTCCGTACGAATTGTCAGAAAAGAACCTCCGAATATCTGAAATCGTACAACCACTCTGATACTACACTATTCATCCATACGGCTACTAAGGTTGTCAACCAAGGTCAATGACATGCAACCAACCAGCTGATGACACGTGTAAAGTATATACTGACTTGCATTAAATGCATGCAGTATATAAAGAGATGAACTCACTTCATTTGAAGTAACTTGCTAACTCTGGACAAGTTCAAATCTCTCTCAAGATAGGATTTTATTAGTAATCTCCTTATCTTTCTTAGTGCAAGAAACCTTAGTTTTCCAACTTGTTTAGATTTAGGTTTATCCTTAATCTTGTTTCCGCAACAAGCTATAAATTGTTAATGATTTATCAATAAACAATTTAGAAAAGTAAAATAGTGTGTTTGTATTCAACCCCCCCCCCCCCCCTTCTATAAACTTGTATAGGCCTTCTGGACCAACACTTCCTCTCCCTCTAACATCACATCACTATGACACTAGCTGGCACGTTTATCCTGACCAATACTGTCACTACACTTTCGTACACCCTTTGCCCATAACATCACACTGCAGACCTGATTTCTCAAGATTATTCACACAATTCGACCTTGCCTTCATATCCTCCTGAATACCAAAATCGAGTCTATCTTGCTACTTAGTCCTTTCCAACTTGGCGAACTATAACTCGCGAGTTCTCCAATTGGCTCAACACAACCTGTTGATCCAAACCCTCAGTGATTTGATAATGACCCTCTCTTAAATACTTAGTGAAAATTGTAAGTAAACAATATGTATCAGAGTTTCACTATCGCTGATAAGTAATAAGATCTTACAGTACCGCTGATAGGAACTCTCACTCTTTAAATTAAACATTCAGCGAACACTGTTCATCATTAATGCGCTGAGTCTGTTCAGTCATTATGATGATCGCTGATAAGTTAGTTGTTTACTTATGATCCCTGAAGACAAGTTTCACGTCAACAAAGGTTCTACGCTGAAGTCGAAGATCAAGCTCAAGAACCAGCGACAAGTCTCCTAATGAACTGATGCGGATCAGCGAAGACTCAGATTTGTCCACTCAACGTGAAGTATCAGGTACAAGACTTCAGCTATCGCTGAACTTTATCATCTGCTGAATAGTAAATGATAATCGCTGAATCAACGAAAGCTGATCATGAAGTCCTCCGTACAAAGTACTTTTGTCTCAACCACCCTTGCACGCCTCCGTACGAAATGTCAGAAAAGAACCTCCGAATATCTGAAATCGTACAAACACTCTGATACTACACTGTTCATCCTTACGGCTACTAAGGTTGTCAACCAAGGTCAATGACGTGCAACCAACCAGCTGATGACACGTGTAAAGTATATATTGATTTGCATTTAATGCATGCAGTATATAAAGAGATGAACTCACTTCATTTGATGTAACTTGCTAACTTTGGACAAGTTCAAATCTCTCTCAAGATAGGATTTTATTAGTAATCTCCTTATCTTTCTTAGTGCAAGAAACCTTAGTGTTTCAACTTGTTTAGATTTAGGTTTATCCTTAATCTTGTTTCCGCAACAAGCTGTAAATTGTTAATGATTTATCAATAAACAATTTAGAAAAGTAAAATAGTGTGTTTGTATTCAACCCCCCCCCCCCCCTTCTACAAACTTGTATAGGCCTTTCGGGACCAACAAGTGGTATCAGAGCGGATTTGTTTAAACTCATAAACAAGATCCAATCTAAGATATTTCTCTTCCTTGCTATTATCTGAAAATGGCCAACACAAACACACACTATATAGACAATGGTTCTCTTGCAAAACCCCCTAGATTTTCCAGAGATAACTTCAACTTATGGAAAAATAGGATGATGCTCTTCTTAGAAGGTGTAGACCCTACTATGACCTACTATCTTGAAAACGGCCCACACATCCCTGTAACAATTGATCCTTTAGTTCCAGCCACTGCAACTAGAGCTGCTATTCCTGAAAGGCTGATTCCAAAGGAAATACGCATGTGGACCGATGAAGATAAGAAGAAAATGGCTATAGATACAAAAGCCAGATCCATACTATCCATGGCCCTTCCCGACGAAGTCTACCATTCCGTCATGAACCTGAAGTCGTCAAAAGCCATGTGGGACACAATATGTGTTCAGTATGAAGGAACGTCTGAAGTCCAGGACTCAAGAAAGATCAACCTGGTAAGACAATACGAAAGCTTCATTTCTGGTAAGAATGAAACTCTCTCTGAAGTTCACCAACGTTTTAATTGCTTAATTATAGATCTAAAAACTGTTGGTAAGGAATATTCTAACTTTGAAGTGCTGACAAATTTTCTAGAATGTTTACCTGAAAGCTGGGACAATTATTCCATGTGTCTCAAGCTGTCAAAGGATCTTAAATCAATGACCCTTTCAACCTTATATGGTACATTGCTGAATCATGACCAATCTAGCCATCTTAAGAAGAATCTTGTAAAAGATTCCAAAAGCACTCCAGTTGCTTTACTCTCAGAGGAACCTTCTACTCAGCGACCCTTGATCACTATCACTGAGTTAGAAAGTAACTCTGAAAGGTCATCAGATTCTGATTCTTCAGATGATGATGAATCCTTGGCTCTCCTAACTAGAAAGTTCAGGAGATTCGCCAAGAAGAAAATGTTTAGAAAGAACAAACCTCTTTCAATAACTGACAAGCCTAAAACATCAGCTTTTGTTGATAAGGCTACTGCTACTTGTTTCAACTGCGAAAAGAGAGGTCATTTCGCTAATGAGTGCAGGTCAAAGAAAATCATGAGACCTTCAGCTTTCTCAAAGAAAAACTTTGTTCCAAGGAATAAAGATGACAAATACTCAAAGCTGAAGGAGAAGTATGCAAAGCTGAAAAGCTTTAAGAAGAAAGGAAAAGGCCTGATGGCTGACTATGATTGGGCTGCTTCTGATGAAGAAGCCTCATCATCTGACTCTGAAGATGATGAAGCAAATCAATGTCTCATGGCTAAGATTGAAGAAGAGGAAGAAAGTTCAGACATTCCCTCCACTTCATCATCTGCCATTCAGGTATCACCTTCTTTCTTTACCAATATTGAAAATATTGATGAAGCTGATAGTCTCCGTAAAATCGATCTATTGACTAGAAGTTTATACGAAGCCATGAACGGCAAAGCTGTGGTTGAAAACCAAAATCTTGATCTCGCTGAAAAGCTTAAAAACTGCCACCTTCAAATAGAAAAGCTTTCTAAAATTGAAGATGATTTTAAAGATCAAGTCTATTTAAATCAGCTAGTCAAAATCGAACGAGCAGAATCTATCGCTGCATTAAAAGCTGAACAAGCTACTGTTGAAGGATGGTGTAATTCTTCAACAAATATCACTGAGATAATTAAGTCTCAGATTCCTCTGAGTGATAAACGTGGTCTGGGTTATAAATATGATACTCCAAAACCAACCACTGAACGTTCAATGCTTAAATTTGGAACTTTCGTATCCTCAGTCGCTGATACTTCGTCGTCGTAGTACTCCTCGTCGGTTACACCAATCCCTGAGGAAACTCCTACCTCCTCAAAAGGCAAGGAGAAAATGGTTTATTCAAAACCTACCTCTGTCTCTAAAGACAAAGGTAAAGGAATTGTTATTTATCAAAATCCTCAGAAGGGTACCTTAGTACCAAAGCTGAATGCTTCCAAAGCCTTAGTGATTCATTCATCTGGTTCTAGAAATCAGACCTCTGGATCAGTTCAGCGACCTACTCCTAGACTCAGATTAGATGTCCTTGGTAAGAAATCTGAAGAACTGAATGTTCGTCCTATTTCAAAAACCAATAGTGTACTTGGTGCTGGCACTTCTAATTCCAAATTAAAAGCTCAGCACTCAAGTGGTCCTAGAACTAATTTTAGTTATAGGAAATGTTATCATTGTGGACTTACCGATCATATTGCAAGTAAGTGCCCCACAGCCACCAAAGCTGATAAGATAGCTAAGGTGAAGATAGCACCCAAGAAGACCAAACCAGTTGCAATTCAGGTCAAGGTGACTCCTACCGCTGAGGTCAAGAAATTGACCAAAGTGAAGAAAGACAAAGCTGAATCTTCAAATGCTGCGAAGACTGCTGAACCCATTCCAACTTATTCCACTGACAAACGCATATACATGGTGAAGTGGGTACCCAAGCAAAACTAATCTTCCTTTGTATTGCAGGTTAAGAAGGGTATCTGGTATCTCGATAGCGGATGCTCTAGACACATGACTGGAAAGAAAAACCTGCTCGCTGAATACAAGGAAGAGAAGGGTCCCTCTGTGACTTTCGGTGGAAATGGAAAAGGACACACCCGAGGGTATGGTGTACTTTCAAACGGTACAACATCCTTCAGAAGAGTCGCATATGTTGAAGGGCTGAAGCACAATCTTCTGAGCATCAGTCAGCTTTGCGACATGGATAACAAAGTGATTTTCACTAAGGAATCCTGCTTTGTCTCTGACAAAAAGGAGAAGATAGCTCTCAGCGGTTATCGTTTGGAAAATGTTTATGTTAACTGGCTATGGCACAAAAGGCATCTTCTGATGTTAACTGGCTATGGCACAAAAGGCTCTCACATCTCAACTTCAAGTCGCTGAATACTCTTTCCTCCAAAGAGTTAGTCACTGGTCTACCTCAACATTCATACGC
This sequence comes from Saussurea involucrata, assembly GCA_033807775.1. Lineage (NCBI taxonomy): Eukaryota > Viridiplantae > Streptophyta > Magnoliopsida > Asterales > Asteraceae > Saussurea > Saussurea involucrata. Next base: position 85,860,370 of record CM066314.1, read on the forward strand.
CAAAGAGTCTTTATGTTCAGCGTGTGAAAAAGGGAAGCAGACCAAGGCAAGCTTTAAGTCAAAGCAAGTTTCCTCAGTGTCATCTCCTCTACAACTACTCCATATGGATTTGTTTGGCCCTGTTAACAAACAATCCATCGCTGGAAAGAAATATACGCTGGTCATAGTTGATGAATTCTCTCGTTACACATGGGTAATGTTTCTCCGTTCTAAGAGTGACACCCCTGAAGAACTCATCACCTTTGTTCGGAAGATGGAAACTCTGAACAATATGACTGTTCGCTCAATAAGGAGTGATCATGGAACTGAATTCAAAAACAGTTCTCTTGATTCCTTCCTTGAGAGTAAGGGTATTTCTCACAACTTTTCGTCAGTGAGAACACCGCAACAAAATGGAGTCGCTGAAAGAAGAAATAGAACAATTATTGAAGCTGCACGTTCAATGCTCAGCGATTCTCACCTGCCTACTCAGTTTTGGGCAGAAGCTGTCAACACTGCTTGTTTTACGCAAAACAGGTCGCTGATAGTTAAAAGATTCAAAAAGACAGCCTATGAACTTTTTCATGGGAGAAAGCCTTCAATCAGCTTTCTTCACATCTTTGGATGTCAGTGTTTCATACTGAACAACAGAGATGCCCTTGGAAAGTTTGATCCTAAGGCTGATGATGGAATCTTTCTTGGATACTCCTCAGTCTCCAAAGCCTTCAGAGTCTTCAACCGTAGAAGACAAACTGTAGAAGAAACTATTCACGTCACGTTTGACGAATCCCGTTCAGCGAACTCTAAACCGAACGCTGATACAGAAGAACTGAATCAATGGATGTTTTCTCATCTTGGTGATTTAGAAGATATTCCCACTCCTCATGCTCACACCGTAGAAAATGATGGTCCTACTATCATTCCAGATATGCAGAATAGTGAAGCTGAAATATCTTGGGTCTCAGCTATTCCTATAAACACTATACCTGCAGTTGATCCAAATGTCTCAGAAATTCCATCTATTTCTCAGCAATCAGTGAATGAAGTGACAAATGCAAACATTCCTCTCTTAGCTGATAATCCAGAAGTAGCTGAAGCCTCATCTTCAGTTTCTCCTGTTCAGACTGAGTCAGCGACGTATGCTCCTGCTCAGCGATGGACTGTAAATCACCCAATCGATCAAATTCTTGGTGATCCCAACGCTGGTATTCAGACTCGTAGAAGTGCAGGTAATATTTGTTTATTTGTTAACTTTATTTCTCTAACTGAACCAAAGAAAATAGATGATGCCCTCAGAGATCCAAACTGGGTCAGCGCTATGCAAGAAGAGCTGACTGAATTCGAAAGAAACAAAGTTTGGAAACTTGTTCGTAGACCAACTGACAAAACGGTGATAGGCACTAAATGGGTATATCGAAACAAGTTGGACGAACATGGTACTGTAACTCGCAACAAAGCTCGTCTTGTTGCTCAGGGATACAGACAAGAGGAAGGCATAGATTATGACGAAACTTTTGCTCCAGTAGCAAGACTTGAATCTATTCGTCTTTTCTTAGCATATGCTGTACACAAAAACTTCACTGTACATCAGATGGATGTTAAGTCAGCGTTTCTAAATGGAAAGCTGAATGAAGAAGTGTATGTGGAACAACCTCCAGGATTCTCAGATCCTAAGCGTCCAGGTTATGTTTATAAACTGGACAAGGCACTCTATGGCTTAAAGCAAGCTCCTCGTGCATGGTATGATACTCTCTCTACTTATCTCCATATTGAAAAATTTGAGAGAGGAAAGATTGACAAAACTTTATTTTTTAGAAAAGTGAAAGGTCATATCATTTTAGTTCAAATATATGTTGATGACATTATATTTGGTTCTACTAACCCTGAGCTTTGTACTCGTTTCGCTGATAGAATGAAAGATGAGTATAAAATGAGCATGATGGGTGAACTAACATATTTCCTTGGTCTTCAGATTAAGCAAACTGAAAAAGGAACTTTTATAAATCAGGGAAAGTATGTTAAAGATATGCTGAAGAAATTCGACTTAACTGAAAGTTCAGCTATGAAAACCCCTATGGCACCACCGCTGATACTTGATAAGGACACAAAGGGTGTTCCTGTCAATGTCACGCTGTACCGTGGGATGATCGGCTCACTATTGTATCTTACAGCTAGTCGACCCGATATTATGTTTGCAACATGTATGTGCGCACGATATCAAGCTGAACCTAAGATATCTCATATGAATGCTGTAAAGCGAATCTTTCGATATCTTAAGGGTACAGTGAATCTAGGTCTTTGGTATCCCAAAGACTCAGGATTCAATCTAACCGCCTATTCAGACAGTGATTTTGCAGGTTGCAAAATGGATAGGAAAAGCACCACAGGAGGATGTCAGCTCCTGGGTGGAAAGCTGGTAAGTTGGACAAGTAAGAAGCAAAACTCAGTGTCCACTTCCACAGCTGAAGCTGAATATGTAGCCGCTGGAAGCTGTTGTTCTCAAGTCTTGTGGATGAGAAATCAGCTACTAGACTATGATCTTCAGCTCTCCAAAATTCCAATCTATTGCGACAGCACTAGTGCCATCGCTATAGCAAACAATCCAGTGCTACACTCAAAGACAAAACACATAGAAATCAGATATCATTTTATCAGAGATCATGTGATGAATGGTGATATAGAACTTCATTTTATCCCAACTGATTATCAGTTAGCTGATTTATTTACCAAACCTCTTGATGAGACAAGATTCAACTTTCTCATCAGCGAGCTTGGATTGCTGAACTTTGAAGGGTAAAATCTTCAGCGGTTCACATTTGATCAGCGATACGTTTATACAAACTTGTATAGTCTTCGGGATAAAATCAACTCATAAACCATTTAATCATCTTCTCTCTGAATAAACTTGGCTAAACTGATATCCAGGTATGTTTTCTCTCTCTGACAAACGCATGTAAATGCAAGATTTCAAAATAAACTACATCGCTGAATATCTCTTCCTTAACAGCGATATTTTGAAAGTTCTTAAACCTTCACTGATATTCTCTATTCAGTGCTTCATGTTTTTCAAAAGAGTCCCTGAGTTTTCAAAACCTCAGAGACATCCTAAAAGAATGTGAAAGGACAGTTGTGACGTCATTGCAACGGATTACACTAGGCACGATTTCTTTCTGACACACGTTTGCACGTTTCGTTCAAACTTCCAATCAAATGCAAACACGTGTCCGTGTCATGATGAAAACCTTTTCCCGCTCAAGGTTTTCTCTCTCTAAAACTCCATATATAAACAACTCTTGGTTTATATTTGTCTTTTACGCGATCAAATCTTCCTCCGCAAGAAAGAATCCTCTGTTGCATTTGTGCTCTCAAAAACCTCAAGAACTGTTCATCATCTTCTTCATCAAAACATCAAGGTTAATATGTTCTTATCTATTATCAAATGCGTATAACCTGTTTTCGATCTTCTCATTGTTTTAACAAGATCAAACAAAAGAACTTTGTAAAATAAAATCATTTCTTTCATGGTTTTATAAACACAACCATTTCATGGTTGTTCTTCAAGTTTTAAATCTAAATCTTAAACTTGTTCTTCATTCGTATCCAGTTTTCTTTTAGAAACTGGAATACAAGACTTTATGGGTTTTACATTTCTTTTCAAAAATCAAGAAAAACCCTAATCTTCATTAAGACATTTTTGTCTGAATGAAATGGACAAAAATTCGAAAAATCTTAATGGAAATTTCTTTCCACATTAAGATAATTCTTATTTGTTAACATCTTTGGTTGAACTGATAATACAGTGAAATGGCAACTTCAAAGCTGAATGTTACCGCTGAGTCCATCTCCGCTGACTCTGAGGAAATGGATATCTTCAAAGCCCCTCAGGTTAAGTTCGAGCTGGATCAACTCGATTGGACTAAGGCCAACAACCTCTCAGCTCTTCTCGAGTTTCCTCCTCGGAAGCAAGTATCACATCTGGACGATGCTGTGAGTTTTCTGAAGAATAGCCCCATCTACACAGCCCTGACCATAACACCTCCTGCCAGTCAGCGGCTCTTATCCCAGTTCTGGTACTCTGCCAGACACACTGAGCTACCCTCTGCCAAAGATGCATCCAAAACCATCGACTGCATACTCAGCGATACTGAGTATGGCACCATCAAGATCACACCCGCCATAATCCGAAAAGCCCTGGACTTCCCAAACGCTACCAAAGAAAACCCTTCGTCCCATTCCCTGATCACAAGAAGCACGCTGACAAAGAAGAAATCATTGCTTTCCTTGACGCAATGTGTTATATCTGGGATAATGGAAGGGACAAGAAGCCTGAGAAAAAACTGACGCTGATAAAGAAATCCAAAATGCCCAGCGAGATGAATTTCATCTTCGCTCACCTGATCAGCTGCATGACAGCGAAATCCGGATCTTCTGATCAAGCCGCCCAACCTCAGCAGTCCATGGGATACGCACTGCTGAAAGGTCTAAACATTGAATGGGCCTCCATTATTTATGATGAACTGATTCAACGTGTCGATTCTGCCGCTGACAGACCAGCATGGGTTCCTTACCCACGATTCATCAGCGCCATCTTTCAATATGGCCTGAAGGACAGCTATCCTGAAGAGGGTGATCTGAAACTTTCTCAGATTTGCCCTAAGGTTCTCGACTTCAAGCCTGTCGCCAATGAGGTACGTCTCTCTACTCTTCTCACTCTTCTAAATTCTCCGCTTTCTGTGGCTCCTTCAGCGACAATACCCATCGCTAATACCCCGGCCACAAAATCATCTCCTTCTAAGAAAAGGAAACCCTCACACACCCAACTTGATTCCAAAAGGATCAAGAAAACCAAGGAGCAACCCCAGCAATTCCATGCTGAAGGCTCCTCAGCTCATTCTGACGAGCTGAAGGAAAGTTCCGTGGTACGCTCTGCCACACCCGTTCAAGCCATCCCTCCAATCCAGGCGTCAGCGTCTCTAAACGCTGAGGTTAGAAACTTGGAAACTACCCAACCTCCCTCAGTCTCACAAAAGACTGATGAAGTGATTGTCAGCGATTCCAACGCTGAACTCAGAACCCGAACCCCAATCTTAACCTTCGCTTCTCCCTCCACTCACTTGGACTTTCTTCCAAAGATCACTGGAGAAGCCATCATTCCCGAAGCCACCGCTGACGCTTCTCAACAAATGATGAAGAAAGGACCTGCAGAGATCACCATTCCTCACCGTACTTTCGAAGAGGATATGGAACATTATTCAGGAACTTGCAACTTTGACGAGTTCATCAATCCTCCTGCGGGTACAAATCCCACCTTAAACACTGTAACTAAACCTGAAACTTCTGAGCTTTCCTTTGTTCACAAGTACTTATATGTTACAGGTCCTAATTTGGGAGACATCAACGCCTCTCTGAAGTCCGTGGAAACAAAGCTGACCAGTCTCACCACCACACTCTCCAACAACTCAACAGCTGTAACAAACGCTGGAGAGAATTTGACAAAGCTGACAACGGTGGTGGAGAAGAAAGCTTCCACTGAAGACATCAAGAGTCTTGATAAGACGCTCAACGATTTTGCCAAGGTGCTCTCTGACATCTACACTGACTACACCAGCCTCAAAAACTCAGTTTCGATCGTATCCAGCAAAGTAACAACGCTGAAGACATCGGTTGGAAAACTCGAGGGTGATATGTCAGAGGTCAAGACTGACTTAGGCTCTGTAAAGACCGACGTTGGTTCTATGAAGACGATGATCGAGACGCTGGTCAACAAGGCAAATAGTCCAGCTCCTGCCCCTGCCCCTGTCCCTATTTTGGACTCTTTCACAGCGGCAGATCGCACAGAGTTGAAGAAAATCACGCCTGTTATTTCTGGCCTAGAAGACAGAATAGCAAAGCTTGAAGGTTGTGTGAAAATCTCTGGCCCAGAAGACAGAGATAACACCAATGCTGAGTCTACTCATTCCTCCCCCAATCATGAGAAAGAGGGGGAGAAGAGCGCTGAACATTCTGGGGAGAAGAGCGCTGAAAATCTTGAGAAAAGTGCTGAAGATCTGACCAAGAGCGCTGAAGACCTTTCCCATGATGAATCTATCAGGGGAGAGAGGAATGAAGATCTGACCGCTAGACCTCAGGGAGATGAAAACCCTGAGGGAACCGAGAAGCTTGCCTCTGTATCTGAGGGGGAGCAACTCGAAGAAGATGCTGAGGAATCCGAAGCAGAAGAAGATGAAGACATCGACATCCCAGAAGACGAACCATCCTTCTCTCCAAGAAAGGATGATGATGATGATGAAGATGACGATGATTTCTTTATCGTCAAACCTGCCCCAAGGATCAAAGCACTTAAAGGAATCTCAATAAAAGAACCATCAGGGGAGAAGACAAAGACAAAGCCCTCAGCCTCTGGCGCTGAGAAAAGCAAAGACAAAGGCCTCGCTGAAGATGAAAATCTGGCGATCTTGCTTGAAAAGCCGGTTTGTCAGGTACACTAAACTTTACTTATATTCCTTCCCTGAACATATCTACACAACCAGTTCTACTCCACAACCTCTCTACACATCCACATTCTTTTTCTATCTTTTCTACCCAAGTTCTTCTACCCAATTCTTATTTGTAAGATCGCTGCGTTTCAGCTAGTCCTCTCCCCTGTTTGGGGATGTCGCTGAAGGTTCTTCTATTGCGACTTCACAAATAAAGCCAGCTGCTGCTGATGAAATAATCCCAGTCTTGGATTTGATCTCTGAGACTGATGAACCGGAAGAACAACCTCTCTTACACAGAAACAGACCTTCCTCAGCTCCTCAAAAGCTGAGTGAAGAGGATCAAAAGAGAAGAGAAGAAATAATAAAGCGATTCGAGGATCAGCGAATCATTCTAAGGCCTGACCAACTGCCTTCAGTTCCTCCTAAGTTCAGAATTTCAAAAGCTGAATACCAGGAACACCTTAGAGCTGAACGCCTCATTGCTGAAAGAAATGAAGCTGAAGAGAAAGACAGAGAATACGCCATCAAGCTTACTCAAGAATCTGTCAAAGACCCAAAGCTGAAGCGTGTTCCCATTCAAATCCAACGAAAGCTGTGGGAAGAAGCCCAGAAGATCGTGGAAAAGAAAACTGAAGTTTCTCAGACCACCCTGATCTGGTGTAAAGAGAAAATTCACTTCAGATATCATCCAGCGAAGATCAACAAGGTATCCATCTCTGGAAGAACCTCTATCGGAGTACCTATTGTTGACATCAAACTGTTCAGAGAAGATGGCCAAACTGAAACCTTTCGCGCTGATACTGTAAAAAGGTATGGTCTCTCTGAATGGCTGGAGATGAGGTTAGCTATCCAATCATCACAATCTAAGTACAAGGATCATTTCGAAAAGCTGATAAACAGACATATCGATTTGATATCTTCTTGTGTGGATATTCCTCCTGTTCCTGATCTAAAGCTGAAAAGAAAAAGGGGCTCTCCAAAGAAGAAACGTCAAGATTCAAACTCAGGTCCTGTCATACGAAATAAAACTGGAATTGGTTTCTCTCGCGCTGAAGTGCTTGGTCCTGATCCTGATCTATCTGCCCTTGACATTTCTTTGCCACCATGTGAACTTTTCGTCCCTGGTAAAGTCATCAGTAATCCTTATGGAATATTCTTTTTTGACTACGACGGACGTAAATGCTTTCAACGGATCGTTGAGCTTCCAATCACTCCAATCGAACAGCTCAGAGATCTCATCTACTGGTGCGACTTCAGAAAAGACATTCAGGCACGACACCTAAAACCCTTGATCTTTAACGAAGCGCTGATCAAAAGAAAACAAGGCGTAACGGTTCCTGACTGGATGATCCCCACTGAAAAGATGACCCTTGATGAACTTCTCATTAAGGAAGAACCTTTTGAAAACTGATATAATCGCCTTTTTCTCTATTGTATCAGTTATCCTTCTGTACTTGTAAATTATTTCGCTTGTACTTGTAATCTTTCTGTTCTTCATTGTAACCTGATTCAAATTTAAAGAAAGATTTCAGCGAACGTACTTTACTCCATCAGTACTGAAAAGATCCCAGAAAACAGTAAAAGGGACAAATATTTTATGAGTTCTTTTTATCCTTATGTTTTCATTAAATAGCAATTTTCTTTGTTGCTATGTCATAATCAAATAGGGGGAGATTGTTGATCCAAACCCTCAGTGATTTGATAATGACCCTCTCTTAAATACTTAGTGAAAATTGTAAGTAAACAATATGTATCAGAGTTTCACTATCGCTGATAAGTACTAAGATCTTACAGTACCGCTGATAGGAACTCTCACTCTTTAAATTAAACATTCAGCGAACACTGTTCATCATTAATGCGCTGAGTCTGTTCAGTCATTATGATGATCGCTGATAAGTTAGTTGTTTACTTATGATCCCTGAAGACAAGTTTCACGTCAACAAAGGTTCTACGCTGAAGTCGAAGATCAAGCTCAAGAACCAGCGACAAGTCTCCTAATGAACTGATGCGGATCAGCGAAGACTCAGATTTGTCCACTCAACGTGAAGTATCAAGTACAAGACTTCAGCTATCGCTGAACTTTATCATCTGCTGAATAGTAAATTATAATCGCTGAATCAACGAAAGCTGATCATGAAGTCCTCCGTACAAAGTACTTTTGTCTCAACCACCCTTGCACGCCTCCGTACGAAATGTCAGAAAAGAACCTCCGAATATCTGAAATCGTACAAACACTCTGATACTACACTGTTCATCCTTATGGCTACTAAGGTTGTCAACCAAGGTCAATGACATGCAACCAACCAGCTGATGACACGTGTAAAGTATATACTGATTTGCATTTAATGCATGCAGTATATAAAGAGATGAACTCACTTCATTTGATGTAACTTGCTAACTCTAGACAAGTTCAAATCTCTCTCAAGATAGGATTTTATTAGTAATCTCCTTATCTTTCTTAGTGCAAGAAACCTTAGTGTTTCAACTTGTTTAGATTTAGGTTTATCCTTAATCTTGTTTCCGCAACAAGCTGTAAATTGTTAATGATTTATCAATAAACAATTTAGAAAAGTAAAATAGTGTGTTTGTATTCAACCCCCCCCCCCCCCCCTTCTACAAACTTGTATAGGCCTTTCGGGACCAACACAACCATTCTAGCTAGTTCTGTACGATCCGAGCCCTTTCATAGACATGACACATTTCTTACTGACTGACATGGTCTACACTCACTCCGCTTGTGTTACACACCTTATCCTCCTACGGACCCTCCTCACCTTGTAAATAGAACACTTATTCTACAACCGCAGTCTCTTACTAACTTACATATCTACAAGGCGTTCTATCAACTTACACTCTTCTGGTTTGAGTATTCAGCCTCGGCCAACATACCCCATTGCCGACTTCAACAACAAAAGTCAACTTGTAACTACTTTCTCACCCTATTCTTTAACATGGGTTCCTTACGGGACCTATTCCTCCCAACACATCATAATTAACTTCATAACCCGTCGCTCCTATTTCAATACTTACTCAAGTAACATCAATATTACCAGCTCACCTTAAAACTCAAATCCCACACCGTGGACCTTTCATTTCTGCCTCACAACACTACTCATAAAGAGTTGCTAAAACCATTACCTTGATGACTCCTAGTCCTTCCTCCGAACACCATCGCCCTTCGGCAACTGTGTTCTCAATCACCTAGCAAGGGTACAGACCCTCATACACCCGACACTATCATTCATCCCCGACTCTTCCAGGGTCCAACTCTCCTTTTAAACACATATATCATAACTACATACGTTCTCCCCTGACGTGTCCAACGCCTCTCCGCTCTCGGAGTTCTTCCTTACCTGAAAATGTAATACTCTACGGCCTAGTGGTTTCATAGCCTTCATGCTTGACAATACAGTAAATAAATCTTTTTGCACATTTCATCATTTTAAATAACAACGTTTGGGAAACATTTGGGTACACAAGACCCCAACACTTTTATAGCTTCAACGCCCTGCACAACTATTCGAGAATCGTTTGCATGCATCTTTCCGGGAACCTTAATCTTACTCATTCCTGAATAGTGTTAATATGACAGTAATACGTTGAAAGAAAAATCTTTTCATACGACACAATTCCGAAAGAGATTACCGACACCAAGTAAACCCAGTCGGTTGTCACACCCTTTTGTATGATATCAACAGGTTAAACTCATTTTTTTGTAAAAAATTAACTTATCATGAAAGTGTGAAATACTTTGCAACCCGTTAGGCTCAAAATTTCAATGTGCAATGTGAATGAAATCACTTTTTCTTTAAACATACGTGTGCACGTTCTGACTCATTTTCGATCAAAATTTATATTTAAACATTTAACTTAAATCGTGAAAAAATTCATGTTACATAAAAGAACGCCATGCATGAGACTCTACTTGCAATTGAAGGCTATTCACTCTAACAAGGCCAACCGTTGTACTTACGCAACTTATCCTTGACACTCCACCTACGACCAATTGTCGCCCCTTCGGTCATGCAATAACTTGCTGAACACGCTTTCCACGTCTCACTTACTCAACCATTTCATACTATTTCGCTTTAATCAACTATCTCACTTTCCATTTCTACATGGTTTCATTTTACTATAGGCATCTCGTTTCATTTACCCTGCCCAAGAAAAGCTCGATTAAGAATCTAGAGCTCCATTGATACTTTCAAGATTTCGACACAGTCCTTCCTTACCATCCCGACTGATCTACTCCATGATTCCTAGAACTGAAAAAGGTTTAGGGAACTCACCTTGCTTGACGTATAACGCACTTCTAAAATACTTCCAAGCTAACCCCAATGAACACCTAAGGGAATTGAATTCACATCAGATTAACCGACCAAGAACTGCTATCCGGACACCACTGACTATCCGGACACAACACTTTTCCGGACATAGTCCGGACACTCCACTTCTCCGGACAAGCAATCCGGACACTAGTCCTATCCGGACACTAAATCCATCCAGAGACCTCGGTCACCCGGATACTAAGAAACACCCGGACACTCTCACAGGGTACTCACCCGGACACCTGCAAAATCGTCCGGACACTGCCGAATAAGAACGTCCGGACTCTACGGCTGTTCGAACTTAGGATTCTTAAAAGTGATTTACAACTCGATTTAAGCCACTAGTTCGATTAGATAACCACAAGGGTTCATCCACCAACCCGAAATACTCATTTAATACACTTGCTTACCCCTAAATCGGTACATACTAAGCAAAATCCTCAAAACCCACTTTTAAGGAAAAAGTGTTTGAAAACTCCTTGGATCTTTGATTTCAGACTTAGGAAACTTGACCAATAAAGCTAGGAACACGAGAATTAACAGGCATTAAGGGTTACCTTACTGATTTCTTCTTTGATTCTTCACTTCTTTGATTTCATTCCAAGAAACTCCTTTCTTCTCCCTTTTCTCTCTTAGCCGCCAAACCACAAGCCAAAATACTGATTTCTCAATTATGAGTTGCCCTAGGGTATTGAGCCCTTAGGTACTTTGATAAATAACAAAACATCCCCTTAACTTATCTTTCAATTACTGCACAAAGGCCACTAAACTTTCATATTTACAAAAGAAAACCCGGTTGTTACAAAAACCTTACATGATTATCCTTCATGATTATCATTAATATTTGATCTGATTGATACATTGTCAGATTCTCAAACAAGTCTTTCAAATTCATTTCATTCTTTCAATATTCTTGTTTTGAGAAATCTTCAAAGATCAAATGCTCAAATTTTCATGATATTATTGAGGAGCATACTTTCTGATGGCAATGTTAATCAAATGCCGATATTCATAATTGTTCAAGCTAAACTGTTGAACAACACATCATTTTAACCAGTGTTTCCTACCCAAGAAGTTATCCTTGAGTGATTAAGGGGTGAGGGATCTACATCAAAGAGTGGGGGAGATTACTCATATGGTTGAGTATCTCATTGTGTTGAGGTAAAATGTAAATGAGAGTTTGGGTAGAAGTGAGTGAATTAAAAACAGAAACAGGGTGTGAGAACAGAGTTAAAAAAATAAGAGAACTCTGCACCATCCATTTTCTGAGACGAGAAGCCACATTACTGATTGGTTCACATTCTTTTGTGACCATCATTGAAACAGGCAGTCAGCCCATGCCAACTCTTGCATTTAACCCTACCAGCTACTCATTTCTCTCTTAACAAAGGAATGTTTCATTTTTCTTGGGGACGCAGCATATAATCTATCTAATCTTCACTCGGAAGGTCTAGATATTGAAAAAGAAGGAAGTTTGCCCCACCTTCGCTCTTCATTCATGCACATTGAGTCTGTGGAAAATTGTTGTTGTCTCAACAGTTTACACGTTTTGAGCCTATATTTTTTCAAGCATATGTTGCTTCAATTCTTTCTACACAAGAACGTACACACAAGGAATATGTTTTCTTGTCATAACGTTCATAGAAATTCCTTTATGGTTTTTCGATGATTGAACGGAAGCCCTGGGGGAGTGAACATCAAAAAGCTCCTTTACAAAGTACATTCGTTGTACTAAGTAGCTTTTTGCTACTTACAGGCATTTTGACTGATTCATCCGTTGTTTCAGGGTTACCACATTCCCTTTCCTGAATTTGAAGATTCGGATAAATATCTTTCGGAATTGACGGTTTATCAGATAAAAAGAAGGAGAATGTTACTTGTGGTGTATAAAAAGCGTGCTGGAATTGATAAAGGTTTTGATGATCATGATGCTCACAATCATCAAAAAGGGGGAGAAATAGTATGCTGAAGAACAGGGGGGGGGGGAAATAATACCCTGAAGAAAAGAGAGATTTGTCAATGAAAGATTAAGGGGGAGAAATTTGTCAAAGTCAACAAGATGTTCCGAGATGTTTCGAGAAAGTTTGTTATTCAAAGAAAATTTCAAGATCGAAGAGATGAAGATACAAAGTTCAAGAAATCATTCAAAGTTTGAGTTCAAAGCTTCAAAGATTTCAAAGCTTCAAAGTTCAAAGCCTCAAAGTTTTCAAATCTTCATAGTTCAAAGCTACAAAGTTCAAAGCTGCAAAGATCTGAAATTCACGTTCAAGACTTAAAAGACAATTTGTTGAAGATTGTATTGAAAAAGATTGACTTTTCATTGTGAAAGACAAAGACTTTTCATGTTTGACTGAAGATTCTTCAAAGCTGAGTTTTTAAAGAGTGTCAAAGCATATAGTTCACCGTGAATTAGTGGAGATAAAGCTGTTTGAAGATTATCTGAGCTTCAAAATTTAAAGCGGTCAAAGTTAAAGTTTTGAAGATCAAGAGCTGAAGACTGTTGTCATATTTTTTAAATCTTGAATCCAAAGGGGGAGAATGTTAGAGCATTATTGTATTCAAGATTTATTGTAAAGTCTTGTAATGGTCAAACATTGTAAAGTCAAAGTAAAAGTCAAAATAGTCAAAGTCAAAGTTGTTTAGTTAGAAATTCAATGTAATTAGAAATACTTGTGTTGTAAATCATAGGTATAAATAGGTTTAGTTTGCTTAGTTGTTAAGCAACTCATTAGGAGAATGAGCATAATTGTAAATCTAGAGAGAGTGTTCTAGAGAGAGAATCTAGTGAGAGAAAGTGCTTAATTCCTATGTAATATCTAGATTCTTGAAGATCAATGGATGATTACATGTTTACCTAATAGATCTGGTGTTTACATATACCTTGAAAAAATATACAAAGTTTAGTATTCATTTACCAATTTCCACTGATTCTGGCTTTGATACCATGAGTGTAAGGATCGTTTACTATAATATATCTTAAATATTATCGATAAATTATTCTAAAATTTTTTATATTGTTTCCTATAAAAAAGTTTGTAAGTTTATTAAGAAATCTAATTGGAGAAATATTTGGAATAAATATTTTTATATGATGAATACGACTAAAATTTTGCAAGATAAGGCAACCATTATTAAATACGATAACACGAAGCATGATTAAAATATACCTTCTTTGATTAAAAGATTGACTGTACAATTTTCTTCACGACAAGCTTTGCAAGCATCAGGAGAAATGAAAATTTGAAAGTCTAAAGACTTTGAACATCTTGAAGTTGAAAATCTAAGAGAGGATTTCTTAGACATAACATTTTATGAGAAATGGATTATAGAGAAAATTGGTAGAAAAACTGATGCCCTCTCTTCTATTCTTGTGTCTTCTTATATAGGCAACTGAATTCCTTGAGTAATTAGAAGTAACCGACATTTGTCCGTTTTTCTTCGTTGATTGAATACTTTAACCGGCAGTTGGATGTCGACTTGTGTTGATCCAAACCCTCAGTGATTTGAAAATGACCCTCTCTTATACTTAGTGAAAATTGTAAGTAAACAATATGTATCCGAGTTTCACTATCGCTGATAAGTACTAAGATCTTACAGTACCGCTGATAGGAACTCTCGCTCTTTAAATTAAATATTCAGCGAACACTGTTCACCATTAATGCTCTGAGTTTGTTCAGTCATTATGATGATCGCTGATAAGTTAGTTGTTTACTTATGATCCCTGAAGACAAGTTTCACGTCAACAAAGGTTCTATGCTGAAGTCAAAGATCAAGCTCAAGAACCAGCGACAAGTCTCCTAATGAACTGATGCGGATCAGCGAAGACTCAGATTTGTCCACTCAACGTGAAGTATCAAGTACAAGACTTCAGCTATCGCTGAACTTTATCATTTGCTGAATAGAAAATGATAATGCTCTGAATCAACGAAAGCTGATCATGAAGTCCTCCGTACAAAGTACTTTTGTCTTAACCCCCCTTGCACGACTCCGTACGAAATGTCAGAAAAGAACCTCCGACTGTCTGAAATCGTACAACCACTATGATACTACATTGTTCATCCATGCGGCTACTAAGGTTGTCAACCAAGGTCAATGACATGCAACCAACCAGCTGATGACACATGTAAAGTGTATATTGACTTGCATTAAATGCATGCAGTATATAAAAAGATGAACCCTCTTCTTTTGAAGTAACTTGCTAACTCTGGACAAGTTCAGTCTCTTATCTCAAGATAGGTTATTATTAGTAATTTCCTTATCTCTCTTAGTGCAAGAAACCTTAGTGTTCCAACTTGTTTAGATTTAGGTTTATCCTTAATCTTGTTTCAGCAACAAGCTGTAAATTGTTAATGATTTATCAATAAACAATTTAGAAAAGTAAAATCTGTGTGTTTGTATTCAACCCCCCCCCCCTTCTACAAACTTGTATAGGCCTTCGGGACCAACAAGTGGTATCAGAGCGGATTTGTTTAATCTCATAAACAAGATCTAATCTAAGATATTTCTCTTCCTTGCTATTATCTGAAAATGGCCACCAACACAAACACAAATTATATAGACAATGGTTCTCTTGCTAAACCCCCTAGATTTTCCAAAGATAACTTCAACTTATGGAAAAATAGGATGACACTCTTCATAGAAGGTGTAGACCCTACTATGCCTTACTATCTCGAGAATGGTCCATTCATCCCTGTAAGAATTGATGCTGCTGTTCCAGCCGCTGAGAATAGACCTGCTATTCCAGAAAGGCTGGTACCTAAGGAAATCTTTCAATGGACTGACGAAGAAAATAATAAAGTGGCTATAGATACAAAATCCAGATCCATACTATCCATGGCTCTTCCTGACGAAGTCTACCATTCCGTCATGAATCTGAAAACATCAAAAGCCATGTGGGACACAATATGTGTTCAGTATGAAGGAACATCTGAAGTCCAGGACTCAAGAAAGATCAACCTGGTAAGACAATACGAAAGCGTCATTTCTGGTAAGAATGAATCTCTCTCTGAACTTCACCAACGTTTTAATTGTTTAATTATAGATCTGAAAACCGTTGGTAAGGAATATTCTAACTTTGAAGTACTGACAAAGTTTCTAGAATTTTTACCTGAAAGCTGGGACAATTAAGCTATGTGTCTCAAGCTGTCAAAGGATCTAAAATCAATGACCCTTTCAACCTTATATGGCACGTTGCTGAATCATGAGCAATCGAGCCATCTTAAGAAGAATCTTGTAAAAGATTCCAAAAGCACCCCTGTTGCTTTAATCTCAGAGGAACCATCTACTCAGCGACCCTCGGTCACTATCACTGAGTTAGAGAGTAACTCTGAAGGTTCATCAGATTCTGATTATTCAGATAATGATGAATCTTTGGCTCTCCTAACTAAGAAGTTCAAGAGATTTGCCAAAAAGAAAATGTTTAGAAAGAACAAACCTCTTTCCATAACTGACAAGCCTAGATCATCAGCTTTTGTTGATAAGGCTACTGCTACTTGTTTTAACTGCGAAAAGACAGGACATTTCGCTAACGAGTGCAGGTCTAAGAAAGTTTCTAGACCCTCAGCTTTTACAAAGAAACCCTTTGTTCCATAGAATAAAGATGACAAATATTCAAAGCTGAAAGAAAAATATGCTAAGCTGAAAAGCTTTAAGAAGAAGAATAAAGGCCTGATGGCTGACTATGATTGGGCTGCTTCTGATGAAGAAGCATCCTCATCTGACTCTGAAGATGATGAAGCAAATCTATGTCTCATGGCCAAGATTGAAGAAGAGGAAGAAAGCTCAGACATTCCCTCCACTTCAACCTCTGCTATTCAGGTATCACCTTCTTTCTTTACCAATATTGCATATATTGATGAAGCTGATAGTCTCCGTAAGATCGATCTCTTGACTAGAAGTTTATATGAAGCCATGAACGGCAAAACTGTGGTTGAAAACCAAAACCTTGATCTCGCTGAAAAGCTTAAAAACTGCCACCTTCAAATAGAAAACCTTTCTAAAATTGAATAAGATTTTAAAGATCAAGTATATTTAAATCAGCTAGTCAAAATCGAACGAGCAGAAGCTATCGCTGCATTAAAAGCTGAAAAAGCTATTGTTGAAGGATGGTGTAATTCTTCAACAAAGATCACTGAGATAATAAAGTCTCAGATTCCCCTGAGTGATAAACATGGTTTGGGTTACAAATATGATACTCCAAAACCAACCACTGAGCGTTCAATGCTTAAATTTGGAACGTTCGTATCCTCAGTCGATGATACTTCATCTTCTCAGTGCTCCTCGTCCATTACACCAATCCCTGAGGAAACTCCTACCTCCTCAAAAGGCTAGGAGAAAATGGTTTATTCAAAACCTACCTCTGTCTCTAAAGACAAAGGTAAAGGAATTGTTATTTACCAGAATCCTCAGAAGGGTACCTTAGTACCAAAGCTGAATGCTTCTACAACTTCAGTGGCTCATCCCTCTGGATCAAGGAAGCAGACCTCTGGATCTATTCAGCGATCTACTCCTAGACTCAGAGTGGATGTCCTTGGTAAGAAATCTGAAGAACTGAATGTTCGTCCCATTTCTAAAACCAATAGCTTACTTGGTACTGGCACTTCTAATTCGAAATTAAAAGCTCGGCATTCAAATGGTCCTAGAACTACTTTTAGTTATAGGAAATGTTATCACTGTGGACTTACCGATCATATTGCTAGTAAGTGTCCAACAGCCACCAAAGCTGAAAAGATAGCTAAGGTGAAGATTGCCCCCAAGGCAAAGAAGACCAACCCTGGTGCAAATCAGGTCAAGGTGAATCCTACCACTGAAGTTAAGAAATTAACCAAAGTGAAGAAAGACAAAGCTGAATCTTCAAATGCTGCGAAGACTGCTGAATCTTCCATTCCAACTACTTCCACTGACAAATGTGTATACATGGTTAAGTGGGTACCCAAGAAAAACTAATCTTCTTTTGGATTGCAGGTTAAGAAGGGTATCTGGTATCTTGATAGCGGATGCTCTAGACACATGACTGGAAAGAAAAGCCTGCTCGCTGAATACAAGGAAGAGAAGGTTCCTCTGTAACTTTCGGTGGAAATGGAAAAGGACATACCCGAGGGTATGGTGTACTTTCAAATGGTACAACCTCCTTCAGAAGAGTCGCATATGTTGAAGGGCTGAAGCATAATCTTCTAAGCATCAGTCAGCTTTGCGACATGGATAACAAAGTAATCTTTACTAAGGAATCCTGCTTTATCGCTGACAAAAAGGAGAAGATGGCTCTCAACAGTTATCGTTTGGAAAATGTTTATGTAATAAACATGGACTCAACAACCACTGAGAACTCCTGTTTCTTCTCCAAGGCCTCATCTGATGTCAACTGGCTATGGCATAAGAGGCTATCTCATCTAAATTTCAAGACACTGAACACTCTTTCTTCAAAAGAGTTAGTCACTGGTCTACCTCAGCATTCATACGCCAAAGAGTCTTTATGTTCAGCGTGTGAAAAAGGGAAGCAGACCAAAGCAAGCTTTAAATCTAAGCAAGTTTCTTCAGTGTCATCTCCTCTACAACTACTCCATATGGATTTGTTTGGCCTTGTTAACAAACAATCAATCGCTGGAAAAAATATACGCTGGTCATAGTTGATGAATTCTCTCGCTTCACTTGGGTAATGTTTCTCCGTTCTAAGAGTGACACCCCTGAAGAACTCATCACTTTTGTTCGGAAGATGGAAACCCTGAACAATCTGACCGTTCGCTCAATAAGGAGTGATCATGGGACTGAATTCAAAAACAGTTCTCTTGATTCCTTCCTTGAGAGTAAGGGTATTTCTCACAACTTCTCTTCAGTGAGAACACCGCAACAAAATGGAGTCGCTGAATGAAGAAATAGAACAATTATTGAAGCTGCACGTTTAATGCTCAGCGATTCTCACCTGCCTACTCAGTTTTGGGCAGAAGCTGTCAACTCTGCTTGTTTTACGCAAAATAGGTCGCTGATAGTTAAAAGATTCAAAAAGACAGCCTATGAACTCTTTCATGGGAGAAAGCCTTCAATCAGCTTTCTTCACATCTTTGGATGTCAGTGTTTCATACTGAACAACAGAGATGCTCTTGGAAAGTTTGATCCTAAGGCTGATGATGGAATCTTTCTTGGATACTCCTCAGTTTCCAAAGCCTTCAGAGTCTTCAATCGTAGAAGACAAACTGTAGAAGAAACTATTCACGTCACGTTTGACGAATCCCGTTCAGCGAACTCTAAATCGTTCGCTGATACTGAAGAACTGAATCAATGGATGTTTTCTCATCTTGGTGATTCAGAAGATATTCCCACTCCTCATGCTCATCCAGTAGAAGATGATAGTCCTATCATTCCAAACATGCAGAATAGTGAAGCTGAAACATCATGGGTCTCAGCTGTTCCTATAAACACTATACCTACCGCTAAACCAAATGCCTCAGACATTCCGTCTATCTCTCAGCAATCAGTAAATGAAATGACAAATGCAAGTATTCCTCTCTTAACTGAAACTCCAGAAGTAGTTGAAGCCTCATCTTCAGCTCCTCCAGTTCAAGATGAGTCAGCGACTTATGCTCCGTCTCAACGATGGACCGTAAATCACCCAATTGATCAAATTCTTGGTGATCCAAACGCTGGTATTCAGACTCGACGAAGTGCAGGTAATATTTGTTTATTTGTTAACTTTATTTCTCTAACTGAACCAAAGAAAATAGATGATGCCCTCAAAGATCCAAACTGGGTCAGCGCAATGCAAGAAGAGCTGACTGAATTCGAAAGAAACAAAGTTTGGAAACTTGTTCGGAGACCAACTGATAAAACAGTAATAGGCACTAAATGGGTCTATCGAAACAAGTTGGACGAACATGGTACTGTAACCCGCAACAAAGCTAGTCTTGTTGCTCAGGGATACAGACAAGAGGAATGCATAGATTATGACGAAACATTTGCTCCAGTAGCAAGACATGAATCTATTCGTCTATTCTTAGCATATGCTGTACACAAAAACTTCAAAGTACATCAGATGGATGTTAAGTCAGCGTTTCTGAATGGAAAGCTGAATGAAGAAGTGTATGTTGACCAACCTCCAGGATTCTCAGATTCTAAGCGTCCAGGTTATGTTTATAAACTGGATAAGGCACTTTATGGCTTAAAGCAAGCTCCTCGTGCATGGTATGACACTCTTTCTACTTATCTCCATATTGAAAAATTTGAGCGAGGTAAGATTGACAAAACTCTATTTTTAAGAAAAGTGAAAGGTCATATCATTCTAGTTCAAATATATGTTGATGACATTATATTTGGTTCTACTAACCCTGAGCTTTGTACTCGTTTCGCTGATAGAATGAAAGATGAGTATAAAATGAGCATGATGGGTGAACTAACATATTTCATTGGTCTTCAGATTAAGCAAACTGAAAAAGGAACTTTTATCAATCAGGGAAAGTATGTTAAAGATATGTAACGTCCCAAAAATTACAAGAAATTTTAAAAATTTTTAAAACATACATTTCATTATAAAAATCACCCCAATCTAATAATGTGCAAACCAAGTTGAAACATTTCGTTTACCAAACCATTCAAAAAGTTACGCAGCGGAAAATGTTATAAATAAAGTCTAGAGGTTTAAAAGTAAAAATTAAAAAAACATCATCAACGCTCCGCGCTCGTGTGTACCGTCAAACCTGCCTGCCCCTCGCACCTGAGATCACAACATAAGGGAAAAGGGTAAGCTAAAGCTTAGTGAATTCAAACACACACGTAGGTAGCAACCCACGTATATCGCCCCTACTCGCAAGTAGGCCACATCACTATCACCTTGAATACAGCCACAATCAATTATCATATAAAGACAAACCTCGGTCCCACCGAGCAACTAGATAAATTAATTATAAGCTCAGTCCCACCGAGCCCCCGGTCCCACCGAGTAAAACAAAATATAACTAAGCTTAGTCCCACTAAGCCCTCGGTCCCACCGAGTAAAACAATACAAATAAGCTTAGTCCCACCAAGCCCTCGGTCCCACCGAGTGAGCAAAATATAAATATACAAATCGCCAATCATTAACAGTTACCACATACCAATTATCTCATGCAACCACATAATTACACGTAACAACCAATAACACAAAAACAACATACATGAAATTCCTAACTACGCGGTGAAAGAACTCACCTCAAAAGCGCGTCTAGCTCGTAATCAAAATTCCAAGCTCCACAATCCAAAAATCACTTCCCAATACCTAAACGAACGTTAACATGCATTAATACGAGACTCGGACCTAAAGACGCGACGCACGCTACAACCGTCACTAAAATGACTTTTCCACCTAACTAAACGGGTCTGTTCGGGACCTGATTCGACCCTCTTAAACCCAGAAAATCCTCAAACATTTTATATGACTAGAAAGTGCTCTGAGTTACGGCTCCAAGGACATATCGCACGCGCTCTAACGATTTTTCTACAATTTATTATGGATTTTACAAAACTGATTATGTGCACAGCGAAAAAACAGCACCTTTCGCTACAAACAGCAGTTTAACTCAATTTACAGCCCGAACTGGATTTTGCACAAAACCCGGAAAAGTTGCTAGACTCGAAAAGGGAACTTTTGGCACCAATTTCACCCCAATCCGAGCTACGAGTAAAAAGTTATCGGCTACGCAAGAACAGGGCAGAATCCAGAATTCTTTACATGAAATGACGAACCGCTGAACTTGCGGCCACTTTTTCTCCTAGCTCGAGGCCGAACCAGTTTTCCGCTAAAACACAGAAAACGTGCCTGGTCCCGAGCTCGAAGCGTGGGCGCCAGTTTCGGCTCAATCGGAGTTATGAAGGAAAAGTTATAGCCGTCGCAAAACAGTGGCGGAACGGTTATTCACATAAACTGACGATTTTTTATAAGGCGATTACGCAACTGATTTTTTTTTTTACGAGTTCGGGTTTTTTAAGCAACGGTGGGTTTAGGTCAGTAGGGTCCCGCCACACGAGCACCACCCACCGCCCTCTCCGGCAGGGTGGTCGCCGGCGGCGGCAGCAGGCGGCGGTTGCTCGCCGGAAAAAGAATAAACAAGAACGAACAAGATAGAGCGAGGGGAACGGCTTACCTTGCGATGGTCGTTTCTCTTCCCTCGACTTCTCCGGTGAATGGAAATCCTCCGGCGACTGGAACTCCGGCGACTGGAACCTCCGGCGACTGGAACTCCGGTGACCACTCTCTCTCTTCTTCTCTTGGTTCTCTCTCTTGCGATCTCTTTCTCTCACTCACTAATTCTCCCTCTCGGCAAAATCCAAACCAAAAGAAAAACCCACAACAATCAAAGGGGCTGTTTTGTTGCTGATTTTGGAAACCGACGAGAAGAGAGAAAGGGGGGGGTCGGTCCCCCTTCCTTAGCCGTTCACCCCACAAAAATCCCTTATGTCCACAATTGGCCCCTAAACTCCAACACCTTGGCACTTTTGATCCCTAAATTCCCATTACATTGTAAAAAAAAAAATAAGGTTTGCCATACCTAACATTCGAGGTCCCTTTGACAACTTCCGTTAAAGAGACTCGCTAGAAAAAAAATTAAGGATTTTAAAAAAACATACCGGGACACGGGCTTTACAACTCTCCCCCGCTTGAATTAGACTTCGTCCCCGAAGTCTACTCCTGCAAACAGCTCCGGATAATTCTCTCGCATCTCCGCTTCAGGTTCCCAAGTCCACTCGGAACCCTTTCGGTGTCTCCATTGAACCTTCACCAACCCAACAACCTTGTTCCGCGAGGTTCTCGTCCTCCTGTCAAGAATAGCAATTGGCTTTTCCACATAATTAAGCCGCTCATCGATCTGAATATCTTCGAGCGGTACTACTGCAGACTCATCCATCACACACTTCCGCAATTGCGAAACGTGGAAGGTGTTGTGAATCAAGTTCAGTTCCTCCGGTAACTCTAACCGGTAAGCCACTTTCCCCACGCGGGCGATGATCCGGTAAGGTCCAATATAACGAGGCCATAGCTTCCCGCGCTTACGAAACCGGATCACCCCTTTCCAGGGTGAAACCTTCAATAACACATAGTCGCCAACTTGAAACTCCAAGTCTGATCGCCTTTTATCGGCGTAGCTCTTCTGTCGACTCTGAGCTGTAACCAAACGATCCCGCACAATCTGTATCATCTCGGTCGTCCTTAACACAATGTCAGTGCTCCCTAGCACCCGATGACCCACTTCGCCCCAACAAACGGGCGTCCTGCACTTCCTACCGTACAACAGCTCGTACGGCGGCATGCCAATACTAGAGTGATAGCTGTTGTTGTAGGAAAATTCTGCTAGAGGAAGGTGCTGATCCCAACTACCTCCAAAGTCAATGACACAAGCTCGAAGCATATCCTCGAGGGTCTGAATGGTTCGCTCGCTCTGACCATCCGTCTGTGGATGGAAGGCTGTACTAAAGTGTAACCGTGTACCCATCTCCGACTGGAACTTCTCCCAAAACCGGGAGGTAAAACGAGTATCCCTGTCGGAGACAATCGAAACTGGCACCCCGTGCCTGGCCACGATCTCACGCACAAACACCTCCGCAAGCTTCTCCGCCGAGGAGCTCTCCCTGATGGCCAAGAAGTGAGCACTCTTGGTCAGACGGTCAACAATCACCCAGATGGCATCATTCCCACGGGGAGTCCTTGGGAGTTTCGTTATGAAGTCCATGGTAATTTCTTCCCATTTCCAAACCGGAACCTCCAACGGTTGCAATTTCCCATGAGGTCGTTGATGTTCCGCTTTGACCTTCCGACAGGTCATACATACCTCCACACATCTAGCCACATCCCGCTTCATGCCGGGCCACCAGTAACCTTCGCGCAAGTCCCTGTACATTTTTGTAGCCCCCGGATGAATCGAGAACTTGGACTTATGCGCCTCATCCATCAGCACCTGACGGTTCCCACCGAGGAGTGGAACCCAAACCCTACCATGTCGAGTTAACAACCCACGACTATCACGAATAAAATTCGGGATTTCCCCCGACACTCTTTCCCGCTTCGCATTCTCCTCTAAGACAGCCACCTCCTGAGCGCTTTTTATTGACTCCAAGATAGGGGCCACCACTGTCAATCGCTGACATAAACCCCTCAATGGCTCACCGACCGGGTGTCGGCTGAGTGCGTCCGCGACCACGTTCGCTTTACCCGGGTGGTAAAGTATCTCGCAGTCATAATCCTTCAGTACATCGAGCCATCTTCGCTGGCGCATATTAAGATTCTGTTGATCCATCAAGTACTTGAGGCTCTTATGGTCAGTGTAGATTGTACACTTGACACCATAGAGATAGTGCCTCCAAATTTTAAGAGCAAACACTACCGCTCCCAACTCCAGGTCATGCGTCGGGTAATTTGCTTCGTGAGGCTTCAGCTGTCTAGAAGCGTAGGCTATGACCTTGCCGCGCTGCATAAGCACGGCACCCAAACCCTGATGTGATGCGTCGCAATACACCACCAAATCCTCCATACCCTCAGGCAAGGTTAGTACAGGAGCCTCGCACAACCGCCTGCGTAGCTCCTCAAACGCCTTCTGTTGCTCCTCACCCCAGCTGAAGGCCGCAGATTTCTTCGTCAATCGCGTCATCGGCAACGCGATCTTGGAGAAATCCTGAATAAACCTTCGGTAATACCCCGCCAAACCTAGGAAGCTCCGCACCTCGGTAGGAGTCTTCGGTACTTCCCACCGTAACACTGCTGAGATTTTAGCTGGGTCAACCATGATACCATCCTGGTTCACGACATGTCCTAAGAACTGGACCTCTCGTAACCAGAATTCGCACTTGGAAAACTTCGCGTATAACTTCTCTCGCCTTAAAACCTCCAACACTTCCCGAAGATGTACCTCGTGCTCCTCCTTGGACTTGGAATACACCAGAATGTCGTCGATGAATACAATCACCGATCTGTCCAACATCGGACTGCACACACGGTTCATGAGGTCCATGAATGCTGCTGGTGCATTGGTGAGCCCAAAAGGCATCACCACGAACTCGTAATGACCGTACCGTGTACGGAAGGCTGTCTTCTCTGTGTCCTCACTCCTGACCCGCATCTGGTGGTACCCTGACCGCAAGTCGATCTTAGAGAACCATGAGGCTCCCTGAAGCTGGTCGAATAGATCGTCAATCCTCGGCAACGGATAACGATTCTTTACCGTAAGCTTATTCAGCTCCCGGTAATCTATACACATTCGCTGTGACCCATCCTTCTTCTTTACAAATAAAATAGGTGCTCCCCACGGCGAACAGCTCGGTCTGATGAACTCCTTTTCGAGTAGTTCCTGTAACTGGGCGTGCAGTTCTTTCATTTCCGGTGGGGCCAGGCGATAGGGTGCCTTGGCCACCGGAGCAGCACCCGGGATCAGATCGATCCGAAACTCTACCTGTCGTTCGGGAGGTATCCCCGGCAAATCCTCAGGGAATACGTCGATGAACTCCCGTACAACTGGCACATCTTCCGCAGACTCCTTCTCCTCCCCAACTCTCGTGTCTAACACATATGCCAGGAACCCCTGACCACTATGCTGAAGGTACCTTCGAGCTCTCGCAGCCGAACATATAGCCGTAGTCCGCCTAGACGAATCTCCCTGTACTAACAGTTCTCCCCCGCTTGGGGTTCGAACTCGCACTTGTTTGTGGCGACAAACAATCTCCGCGTCGAACTTATCCATCCAATCCATTCCCACAATCACACAAAGCTCCCGCATGGCAATCGGGATCAGGTCAATGGGAAACCGCACTCCTGAAATCTCTAAAATGCACCCGCGAAACACATCCGTGACCGTCAAGGTCCTATCATCAGCCACCTCAACAAGAGGATGACTCAAACGTCCTACCACTCGGCCCAAACCCTCGCTAAACGTGCGTGACACAAAAGAGTGAGTAGCCCCACTATCAAACATCACAACCGCAGGCACCGAGTTAACTAGGAACGTGCCTACCATATAATCCCGACACAAAATAATAAACAACATGCAAAGGAAAAACAAGAAGAGGGAAACAAAGGGAATGTACCTGTAACCACTTTAGGCGTCGCCTGCGCCTCATCCACCGTCAACTGGTGGACTCTGCCTCGAGCCGCTCCCGCCCCCGACGGGCCTGCTCGACCATCGGTAATACGTAACGGGGCATTCCCAGGCGCCCTCGGTGCTCCACCCCCAGTAGCTACCCCTGCCCTAGGACAGTTGGCCCTTACATGGCCTGTCTGATTACAGTTGAAACAAACCACTAACGGTACCCTACAATCCCGGCTAAGGTGACCGGGTTGGCCACACTTAAAACACCCCTCAACTCTCCTCACCCCGGTATCTCGGGGTTTAAACCCGCCACCCCTAGAACCCGTGCGCGTATCCGTGAACCTCGATCTCTTCGGTGCTGCCGAGATGGGCGTCACCGGCTGTGCTGCCTTCCGTTTCTTGGCTTGGGTCTCCAGCTCAATCTCCCTCCTCCGAGCAGCGTCCATCATGGCAGACAGCGTAGTATACTGAGCCGTGCTAACAAATTCCCGAATCTCCGTGCGCAACATATCCTTATACCGTGACATCTTCATCTCTTCCGAGGCAGCATACTGTGGGCAAAATAATGACATCTCAGTGAATTTCTTGTTCATTTCCTTTACTGTCTCTGTAGTCTGTGTGAGCTCTAGAAATTCCTTCGCGAGTCGTTCCATTTCTACCGGCGGTACATACTCTGCACGGAAACGAGTGACAAACTCGTCCCAAGTCAAGGTAGTGCGCTCGGCAGGCGTCAATGCCGTGGCGCACCAATCCTTCGCGCCGTCACGAAGTAGGTTTACTGCAAAACGGACCTTTAGGTTGTCCGGGCAGCCACTGGTCAGGAAAGCGAATTCCATGTCGGATACCCACCTCATGCTGGTAATAGGATTCGGGTCTCCTTTAAATTCTGGTGGGGAACAGGCAGAGAGATCCCGATACTGGAACTCTCGGGTACGAAGCTGACCCTCCGCAGGCAGGGGAATAGCCGCAATACGCTCCTCTAGAAGAATCACCACCTCATCTCGAATAGCGGTGATGATCTCGGGAATCGCCTCCCCGATCGCGTGAGACACCTCTGTAGCAATCAGCTCCCTAATACGCTCCTCAGTAAGTCCTGCCTCAGCCTGCGGCGCAGCCGCGCGGTTCCTTCTAGTGTTGACCATTCTAAAAAAAATCAGAGAGTTATTAACACAACTAACTCACCCTACCACTCTCACGTTCCACACCTTGGCTTCCTAGCGACTCTCCCCGACTCGAGCATGGATCCTGTGCTTCAGATAGTAGGAGCTCGGCTACTACCCTTCACACCTATCCTTACTCGTTTCGAGTCCTGTCCCGGGACGTCCAAGTAGTTGGTTTCCACAAACAACACGTATACACATTCCAGTAACTGCTAACACTTTACCTAGCTCTCTAGAATAGTCATATCACCCCACTACCCTTGCTAAGACGGAAATCCCACTAACCCTGACGAGTCGCCTCGTGAATGCACAGTCGTATACAGTGTAAAAACCAGATAGGCGTTCGAATAAAAGATTCTACCCTAGAACGGTTAGACTCAAACAAGAGCTGCGCAATAGAACTAAATCCAATATTCTAAGGCTATTCAGTTCCTACCGCATACAACCTAAAGTGCATTCGCTTAACCACCTATCAGAGCTAGCATGATTTCCAATAAGCAAGTAATAAGCATACAGTACCATACAGTTCACATAAGCAATCTAGCATGCATACCCTATGCCTAGAAAGCGATATTTACACTAAGCTCCTTACCTTCCCAGCTGGCATCGGCTGACTGTACACACTGCGCCCACGATCACCGTTTCCCAAACGGGTTTTCTCTTTTCATTTAATTTTTAAAAAGATCAAATAAAAGAATTTAAAATCTCTTAGCCGCAACTTGAGACCAAACACACCGAGATGTGCTTGATTCACTCAAGCTGTGCTCTGATACCAAGTTGTAACGTCCCAAAAATTACAAGAAATTTTAAAAAATTTTAAAACATACATTTCATTATAAAAATCACCCCAATCTAATAATGTGCAAACCAAGTTGAAACATTTCGTTTACCAAACCATTCAAAAAGTTACGCAGCGGAAAATGTTATAAATAAAGTCTAGAGGTTTAAAAGTAAAAATTAAAAAAACATCATCAACGCTCCGCGCTCGTGTGTACCGTCAAACCTGCCTGCCCCTCGCACCTGAGATCACAACATAAGGGAAAAGGGTAAGCTAAAGCTTAGTGAATTCAAACACACACGTAGGTAGCAACCCACGTATATCGCCCCTACTCGCAAGTAGGCCACATCACTATCACCTTGAATACAGCCACAATCAATTATCATATAAAGACAAACCTCGGTCCCACCGAGCAACTAGATAAATTAATTATAAGCTCAGTCCCACCGAGCCCCCGGTCCCACCGAGTAAAACAAAATATAACTAAGCTTAGTCCCACTAAGCCCTCGGTCCCACCGAGTAAAACAATACAAATAAGCTTAGTCCCACCAAGCCCTCGGTCCCACCGAGTGAGCAAAATATAAATATACAAATCGCCAATCATTAACAGTTACCACATACCAATTATCTCATGCAACCACATAATTACACGTAACAACCAATAACACAAAAACAACATACATGAAATTCCTAACTACGCGGTGAAAGAACTCACCTCAAAAGCGCGTCTAGCTCGTAATCAAAATTCCAAGCTCCACAATCCAAAAATCACTTCCCAATACCTAAACGAACGTTAACATGCATTAATACGAGACTCGGACATAAAGACGCGACGCACGCTACAACCGTCACTAAAATGACTTTTCCACCTAACTAAACGGGTCTGTTCGGGACCTGATTCGACCCTCTTAAACCCAGAAAATCCTCAAACATTTTATATGACTAGAAAGTGCTCTGAGTTACGGCTCCAAGGACATATCGCACGCGCTCTAACGATTTTTCTACAATTTATTATGGATTTTACAAAACTGATTATGTGCACAGCGAAAAAACAGCACCTTTCGCTACAAACAGCAGTTTAACTCAATTTACAGCCCGAACTGGATTTTGCACAAAACCCGGAAAAGTTGCTAGACTCGAAAAGGGAACTTTTGGCACCAATTTCACCCCAATCCGAGCTACGAGTAAAAAGTTATCGGCTACGCAAGAACAGGGCAGAATCCAGAATTCTTTACATGAAATGACGAACCGCTGAACTTGCGGCCACTTTTTCTCCTAGCTCGAGGCCGAACCAGTTTTCCGCTAAAACACAGAAAACGTGCCTGGTCCCGAGCTCGAAGCGTGGGCGCCAGTTTCGGCTCAATCGGAGTTATGACGGAAAAGTTATAGTCGTCGCAAAACAGTGGCGGAACGGTTATTCACATAAACTGACGATTTTTTATAAGGCGATTACGCAACTGATTTTTTTTTTTACGAGTTCGGGTTTTCTAAGCAACGGTGGGTTTAGGTCAGTAGGGTCCCGCCACACGAGCACCACCCACCGCCCTCTTCGGCAGGGTGGTCGCCGGCGGCGGCAGCAGGCGGCGGTTGCTCGCCGGAAAAAGAATAAACAAGAACGAACAAGATAGAGCGAGGGGAACGGCTTACCTTGCGATGGTCGTTTCTCTTCCCTCGACTTCTCCGGTGAATGGAAATCCTCCGGCGACTGGAACTCCGGCGACTGGAACCTCCGGCGACTGGAACTCCGGTGACCACTCTCTCTCTTCTTCTCTTGGTTCTCTCTCTTGCGATCTCTTTCTCTCACTCACTAATTCTCCCTCTCGGCAAAATCCAAACCAAAAGAAAAACCCACAACAATCAAAGGGGCTGTTTTGTTGCTGATTTTGGAAACCGACGAGAAGAGAGAAAGGGGGGGGTCGGTCCCCCTTCCTTAGCCGTTCACCCCACAAAAATCCCTTATGTCCACAATTGGCCCCTAAACTCCAACACCTTGGCACTTTTGATCCCTAAATTCCCATTACATTGTAAAAAAAAATAAGGTTTGCCATACCTAACATTCGAGGTCCCTTTGACAACTTCCGTTAAAGAGACTCGCTAGAAAAAAAA
This sequence comes from Saussurea involucrata, assembly GCA_033807775.1. Taxonomy (NCBI): domain Eukaryota; kingdom Viridiplantae; phylum Streptophyta; class Magnoliopsida; order Asterales; family Asteraceae; genus Saussurea; species Saussurea involucrata. Next base: position 85,890,238 of record CM066314.1, read on the forward strand.
TTAAGGATTTTAAAAAAACATACCGGGACACGGGCTTTACAAGATATGCTGAAGAAATTTGATTTAACTCATAGTTCAGCTATGAAAACCCCTATGGCACCACCGCTGACACTTGACAAGGATTCAAAGGGAATACCTGTTAATGTCACGATGTACCGTGGGATGATCGGCTCTCTCTTGTATCTTACAGCTAGCCGACCCGATATTATGTATGCAACATGTTTGTGTGCACGATATCAAGCTGAACCTATGTTATCTCATATGAAAGCTGTAAAGCGAATCTTTCGATATCTTAAGGGTACAGCGAACCTAGGTCTTTGGTATCCCAAAGATTCAGGATTCGATCTAACCGCCTATTCAGATAGTGATTTTGCATGTTGCAAAATGGATAGGAAAAGCATCACAGGAGGATGTCAGCTCCTGGGTGGAAAGCTGGTAAGTTGGACAAGTAAAAAGCAAAATTCAGTGTCCACTTCCACAGCTGAAGCTGAATATGTAGCTGCTGGAAGCTATTGTTCTCCAGTCTTGTGGATGAGAAATCAGCTACTAGACTATGATCTTCAGCTCTCCAAAATTCCAATCTATTGCGACAGCACAAGTGCCATCGCTATAGCAAACAATCTAGTACTACATTCAAAGACCAAACATATAGAAATCAGATATCATTTTATCAGAGATCATGTGATGAATGGTGATATAGAACTTCATTTTATCCCAACTGATTATCAGTTAGCTGATTTATTTACCAAACCTCTTGATGAGACAAGATTCAACTTTCTCATCAGCGAGCTTGGAATGCTGAACTTTGAAGGATAAAATCTTCAGTGGTTCACATTAATCAGTGATAGGATAAAATCAACTCGTATAACCTATTCAAACATCTTCTCTCTGAATAAAACTTGGTTAAACTGATATCAAGGTATGTTTTCTCTCTCTGACAATCGCATGAAAATGCAAGATTTCAAAACAAAATGCATCGCTGAATATCTCTTCCTTAAACAGCGATATTTTGAAATTTCTTAAAACCATCACTGATATTTTCATTCAGTGCTTCATGTTTATAAAAGAGTCCCTGAGTTTTTCAAAACCTCAGAGACATCCTAAAAGAATATGAAAGGACAGTTGTGACGTCATTACAACGGATAAACCCCGACACGTTTTCTCTTCCTGACACACGTTTGCACGTCTCGTTCAAACTTCCAATCAAATGCAAACACGTGTCCGTGTCATGATGAAAATCTTTTCCCGCTCAAGATTTTCTCTTTCTAAAATCTCTATATAAACAAACTCGTAGTTTATATTTTTCTTTTACGCGATCAATCTTCCTCCGCAAGAAAGAATTCACTGTTGCATTTGTGCTTTCAAAAACTTCAAGAACTGTTCATCATCTTCTTCATCAAACATCAAGGTTAATATGTTCTTATTTATTACCAAATGTGTATAACTTGTTTCTGATCTTTTCCTTGTTTTAACAAGATCAAACAAAAGAACTTCTTAAAATGAAATCATTTTCTTTCATGGTTTTATGAACACAACCATTTCATGGTTGTTCTTCAAGTTTAAATGCGAAAATCTTAAACTTGTTCTTCATTCGTTTCCAGAATCTAATTCTTCATAGAAAACTGGATAACAAGAATAAATGGGTTTACATTTCGTTTCTTAAAATCAAGAAAAACCCTAATCTTCATTAAGACATTTGTGTCTGAATGAAATGAATAAAATTTGAACCATCTTAATGGAAAATCTTTCCACATTAAGATAATTCTTATTTGTTAACATCTTTGGTTGAACTGATAATACAGAGAAATGGCTTCGTCTGACATTCCTGCTACCGCTGAGAACATCTCCGCTGATTCTGAGGAAGTGGACATCCTCAAGGCTCCTCAAGTCAAGTTTGCCCTTGACAAACTGGATTGGACTAAGGTGAACAACCTCTATGCGCTTCTCGATTTTCCTCCTCGAAAGCAAGCCACACATCTAGATGATGCTGTGAAATTCCTAAAGAATTGTTGCATCTCCACAGCCCTGACCATAACACCTCTTGCTCATCAGCTTTTGCTCTCACAATTCTGGTACTCAGCCAGACACTCTCAACTACCTTCAGCCAAAGACCCCTCCAAAACAATCGATTGCATCCTCTGTGATATCGAATATGGCACCATGAAGATCACCCCTGCCATTATTCGCAAAGCTCTCAGCCTTCCCATCGCTACCAAGGAAAAACCATTCGTTCCCCTCCCTGACCCCAAGAAAAACTCAGACAGGGAAGCCATCATTTCATTTTTCGATGCAATGGGCTATGTATGGGAAATCGGCAGAGACATGAAGGCCGAAAAGAAGCTGACGATTATCAAGAAATCAAAAATGCCCATCGAGATGAATTTCATCTTCGCTCATCTAATCAGCTGCATGACTGCAAAGAGCGGCTCCTCTGACCAAGCCGCTAAACCTCAGCAAGCAATGGGGTATGCACTGCTGAAAGGTCTCAACATAGACTGGGCATCGATTATCTATGATGACCTAGTTCTAAGAGTGGACACCATCGCTGACAGACCTCCATGGGTCCCTTACCCCCGATTCATCAGCGCCATCTTCCAATATGGCCTGAAGGAGAGCTACCCAACTGAAGGTGACCTGAAACTCTCTCAGGTCGGCCTAAAGATACTCGACTTCAAACCAATGGTGAATGAGGTACGTCTTTCTACACTCCTGACTCTTCTCAACCCTTCTTCTTCTCATTATGTGGCTCCTTCAACGACAATACCCATCGCTGATACCCTGGCCACAAAATCCTCTCCTTCTAAGAAAAGGAAACATTCATCTACCCCACTTGGTTCTAAAAGGATCAAGAAAACAAAGGAGTAACCCCAGCAATCTCATGCTGAAGACTCCTCAGCACTTCCTGCGGAGCTGAAGGAACGTTCAGTGGTACGCTCTGCCACACCTGAACAACCCATCCATTCAATCCCAACTTCAGCGTCTCTAAACGCTAAGGTTACAAACTTGGAACCTACCCAACCTCCTTCAGTCTCTCAAAAGACTGATGAAGTGATTGTCAGCGAATCCAACGCTGAACTCAGCACCCAACCCCCATTCTTATCCTTCGCTCCTCCCTCTACTCATTTGGTCTCTACTCCAGATCTCGCTAGAGCTGCCATCATTTCTACGAAACCTAAAGCTGATTCTCCAGGAATGATGAAGACAGGACCTGCAGGACAATCCATGGGCACTTTTGAAGATGACATGGAACACTTTTCAGGAACCCGTAATTTTGACGAGTTCATCAATCCTCCTGCAGGTACACACCAACCCATAAACACTGTGACTAAACCCCAAACTTCTGAGCTTTCCTATGTTCACAAGTTTTTATATGTTACAGGTCCTAATTTGGGAGACATCAACGCCTCTTTGAAAGCTGTGGAGACAACGCTGACAGATCTCACCACCACTCTTTCTAATAACTCTACAGCTGTAACAAACGCTGGAGAGAATCTGAACAAGCTGACAACGGTGGTGGAGAAGAAGGCTTCCACAGATGACTTGAAGCAAGTTGATAACACTCTCAGCGACTTCGCCAAGGTGCTCGCTGACATCTACACAGACTACACCTCTCTCAAAAATTCAGTTTCATCCATGTCCAGCGAGGTCACAACGCTGAAGACATCGGTTGGACAACTAGAGGGAGATATGTCTACTGTAAAGACTGACTTAGGCTCTGTAAAGACCGACGTTAGTTCGATGAGATCGATGATCGAGCAACTACTACAGAAAGCGAATACTCCTGCTCCTGCCCCTGTCCCTGCATCTGACAATTTCACAGCGGCGGATCGCACTGAGCTGGAAAAGATCAATCCTGCTATCTCTGGCCTTCAAGATAGAATAGCAAAGATTGAAGATTTGATAGGTATCTCTGGCCAAGAAGACAGAGAACCTACCAACGCTGTTGAATCAACCCATTCCTCCCCCAGTCATCATGAAAAAGAGGGGGAGAAGAGCGTTGAGGATCTCTCAAAGAGCGCTAAAGACCTTTCCCATGATGAATCTATCAGGGGAGAGAAGGATACTGAAGAAACCACCGCTGGACCTCCGGGAGATGAAAAACCTGAGGAAACCGAGAAGCTCGCCTCTGAATCTGAGTGGGAGCAACTCGAAGAAGAAGCTGATAAAACCGAATCTGAAGCAGAAGATGATGAAGCCGTCGACATCCTTGATGATGAACCATCCTCTTCTCCAAAGAATGATGATGATGATGCCGAAGATGACGATGACTTCTTTATCGTCAAACCTGCTCCGAAGATCAAAGTTCTTAAGGGAATCTCGATAAATGAACCTTCAGGAGAGCGGACAAAGACAAAGCCCTCAGCCGCTGGAGCTGAGAAAGGCAAAGGCAAAAGCATCGCTGAAGATGACAATCTGACGATCTTGCTTGAAAAGCCGTGTAATACCCCGGGTAAATCCGCTAGTTAAAAATCTAATGCCGTTAAGTTTATTTAATTTTAAAGTTTAAGGTTTAGGGTGAGTTTGGTTAAATTAAAGGTTTATAGGTGTTTTGGTTATTATTGAGAAGTTCAAGGACCAAAGTAGAAAATTAAGTTAGATATTATCCCTTCTGAATTCAGATATTATCACAAGCAGAAAATCAGTAAAATTAGTGTGTGTGTGTGTGTGTGTTGAGAGAAAGCAAGAAGAGAAAAGAAGGGTTTGGTGCTAAAGGGTTCAACTTGGTATGTTTGGAAGATGAATTAAGGTATGTTCCTTTGAATTTTATGTTTGTAATTGCTTTTGGAAGGATTCTATCGGAGTAGAAACATCACAAACACTTCTGGTATTAATTCAGTCGATTTTCTGGGTAAAAAGCACCAAACCGACAGAGGTTTCCGGACACAGTATGAATGTGTCCGGGTAGATTCTTGGGTGGTGTCCGGATAAGTTGTTGATAGAGTCCGGACGATTGGATTGATGGTTTCCGGATGATCTAGAGTCCGGATGGCATCCGGATTCCTTTGTTGTCCGGATTAGTCTGTGTTGTCCGGATTCTTTGTGTTGTCCGGAAAGTTGTCCGGATACTTTGAGGTTTCCGGATAACTTGGCTGTTTGGGTAAATTTTGAGGATAAAAGTTATGTAGATGTATCTAGAGTCCATAACCTGCTAGTAAGTCTTATACATAAGTTGGTAAGGAGATATTTGTATGTAAATGGTTTCAGATTCTGAGAATTTTGGATAAAGGATCGGATAGCTCGGAGAAAGGCTTGGAAGCGTATTTTAAGCATTCAAGGTGAGTTTTGCTTTAAAACGTTTTGAACTGGGATACACATATATGTGTATAAATATATATATATGAGATGATTATGTGGTAGGAATATGATTATGCGTATATAAATGACAATATGATGTAATGAGATATATATTGTATTTATATAAGCTTTGCACTACACGAGTGCACTTGTTGCCGGATTCCGGTGTGCGGACCGGTGTGTAGCCGGGTTCCGGTGTGCGGACTGGTGAGTAGTCGGGTTCCGGTGTGCGGACCGACAGGTAGCCGGGTTCCGGTGAGCGGACCGGTTGTTGATTTATTAGTTGGCTTGCTACCAACTAATATGGCCATTTGTGGAGGAATAAGGTGAATGAGATGTACACGATGCACGAGTCTGGATTGGTATTTAAATACGTGTGGTATGTTTATATTTTACGAAAGTATTACCAAAGGTTTATCTAAACTATTTTGATTCAAAGGATTTACATAAAAGGTTTTATAATGATTTTGGAAAGGACCGGGATTAACTCACTAGACCCGTTTGGTCTAACCCTCATTTTGTTTTCAAAAATATGTTTTCCAGGTTAAGGATCGGCAGGAGAGAATGAAGTGTAGGAAGCTTTTGATGGATGTTGATTAGGAAGCTTTTATATATTTTGTAATGTTAAGACTAATGAGACCGTACTTGGTTTGTTATGTAACTTTTGTTGTAAATCAATGATATGTATGAATGTTATGTATTATGATGTATGTTATGGGACTTGGGTTGTTACAAATGGTATCAGAGCCCTAGTTTACGGGATTTAGGTATTTGTACCCGTACCTAGACTTAAACTGCATGTGAAGTAGGATGTCCTTGATATATTAGAACCTTGGGATACTAGTATAAAAGGTAGAAGGAACATCATGTAAGCTAATTTCATATTACACCTGGCCAGTGTAATTGTGATCTTACAGGTGCATGTTTGGACTGGGATACCTTATTATATGGGGTATGTGCTTATGTGTATATTAATCTTGTATGAATCTACAGAATGGCAAGCGGTACTAGAAATACGACTAGAGAGGGAGGAAGAAATCCTAATAGAACGAATCCAACAGTCGGGACAAGGGGAAGAGAAAGAGAAAGAGGTAGGGGCAGAACCGGAGGTAGAGTTCAGGGGCAAGGTACGGAGTTTATTACAAGAAACGATCTGATGGCGGAGATAGGAAGACTTCAAGCAAATATCCAGACTATGTTCGACCAAGCTCGTCATACTGAAACACCAGATCCTGTTTTGGAAGACGAAATGCCCATTACACCTACGGTCATACCAGTGTCAAGAAGGTGTGATTACAAGATGTTCTTAAACTATAGACCTCCAACTTACTCAGGAGATAGAGATCCAGTGAAGGCGATGAGATGGTTAAAAGAAATAGAAGCTATCTTCAAGACCAGTAAGTGTGCGGATGAGGACAGAGTATTATACGGAACGGCGATGTTGAAGGCAAAAGCTCTGTACTGGTGGGAAGCTCACATTGATTCCACAAGGTCGGATGTATACTCTACTTTTACTTGGGACGAATTCACAACAACATTCAAAGGACAGTTTTGTTCTCAAGCAGCAGTTAGACAATTGGAAGAGGAGTTCATGAACCTACACCAGCGAAGTTTATCGGTTAGGGATTACACTGCTCTCTTTCTGGAGAAGTCTCGCTTTGCAGAGTACTATGTTGCCACGGAGGCTCTAAAGATGGAAAGGTTTATTTTTGGATTAAATGCAGAAATTAGAAAGCTAGTGACTGCAAGAGGACCCGATACCTTCTCAGCCGCAGTGGATGCCGCGGAAAGTGTGGAACAGGATAACCGGAGAGACGTTGGTGATAAGAGTGCTGGGAAAAGAAAACTGGAAGAAACGATGTACGATTCGGAAGAATACGAATCCCCGAGGTTTGATAGTTATTCACCTTTCAGACCAGTTGAAAGACCATGTCCAAAATGCAACCGTGTGCATCAAGGAAACTGTTATGTGGATTCCCGAAGTTATTACAAATGTGGAAAGACTGGTCACATTGTTAGAGACTGTCGGGTAACTCGATTATGTTTCGTTTGCAATTCCCCGGATCATATTCAGTCAGATTGTTCGCAATGGAAGGCACAGCAGGGTAGTATGACGGTAAGACCAACGAGTGTTAGGTCGGGAGAGGAACAAGGGCCTGAGGTATCGAAAGCAAAGGGCCGTGTTTTTCAGATGACGGAACGAGAGGTGGAAGAAAGTCCGGATGAGGTTACAGGTATATTTCTATAAACTCTATACGTGCTAAGGTGTTATCTGACTTCGGTGCAACATGGTTATTGATATTTCCGTGTTTTTGTTGCTTATCTGTGTTAGAGATATAGGTGGGTGTGGGGTGGCTATTCAGTTAGTTACTATGGCTTTGATTAAGTTCGAAGTAGTAGTAATAGGTATTCATACCTTATTGCCTAACCGAATTCCGGGACGGAATTCTTTTAAGGGGGAGATGATGTAATACCCCGGGTAAATCCGTTAGTTAAAAATCTAATGCCGTTAAGTTTATTTAACTTTAAAGTATAAGGTTTAGGGTGAGTTTGGTTAAACTAAAGGTTTATAGGTGTTTTGGCTATTATTGAGAAGTTCAAGGACCAAAGTAGTAAATTAAGTTAGATATTATCCCTTCTGAATTCAGATATTATCACAAGAAGAAAATCAGTAAAATTAGTGTGTGTGTGTGTGTGTGTTGAGAGAAAGCAAGAAGAGAAAAGAAGGGTTTGGTGCTAAAGGGTTCAACTTGGTATGTTTGGAAGATGAATTAAGGTATGTTCCTTTGTATTTTATGTTTGTAATTGCTTTTGGAAGGATTCTATCGGAGTAGAAACATCACAAACACTTCTAGTATTAATTCAGTCGATTTTCTGGGTAAAAAGCACCAAACCGACAGTGGTTTTCGGACACAGTATGAATGTGTCCGGGTAGATTCTTGGGTGGTGTCCGGGTAAGTTGTTGATAGAGTCCGGACGATTGGATTGATGGTTTCCGGATGATCTAGAGTCCGGATGGCATCCAGATTCCTTTGTTGTCCGGATTAGTCTGTGTTGTCCGGATTCTTTGTGTTGTCCGGAAAGTTGTCTGGATACTTTGAGGTTTCCGGATAACTTGGCTGTTTGGGTAAATTTTGAGGATAAAAGTTATGTAGATGTATCTAGAGTCCATAACCTGCTAGTAAGTCTTATACATAAGTTGGTAAGGAGATATTTGTATGTAAATGGTTTCAGATTCTGAGAATTTTGGATAAAGGATCGGATAGCTCGGAGAAAGGCTTGGAAGCGTATTTTAAGCATTCAAGGTGAGTTTTGCTTTAAAACGTTTTGAACTGGGATACACATATATGTGTATAAATATATATATATGAGATGATTATGTGGTAGGAATATGATTATGTGTATATAAATGACAATATGATGTAATGTGATATAAATTGTATTTATATAAGCTTTGCACTACACGAGTGCACTTGTTGCTGGGTTCCGGTGTGCGGACCGGTGTGTAGCTGGGTTCCGGTGTGCGGACCGGTGAGTAGTCGGGTTCCGGTGTGTGGACCGACAGGTAGCCGGGTTCCGGTGAGCGGGCCGGTTGTTGATTTATTAGTTGGCTTGCTACCAACTAATATGGCCATTTGTGGAGGAATAAGGTGAATGAGATGTACACGATGCACGAGTCTGGATTGGTTTTTAAATACGTGTGGTATGTTTTTATTTTACGAAAGTATTACCAAAGGTTTATCTAAACTATTTTGATACAAAGGATTTACATAAAAGGTTTTATAATGATTTTGGAAAGGACCGGGATTAACTCACTAGACCCGTTTGGTCTAACCCTCATTTTGTTTTAAAAAATATGTTTTCCAGGTTAAGGATCGGCAGGAGAGAATGAAGTGTAGGAAGCTTTTGATGGATGTTGATTAGGAAGCTTTTATATATTTTGTAATGTCAAGACTAATGAGACCGTACTTGGTTTGTTATGTAACTTTTGTTGTAAATCAATGATATGTATGAATGTTATGTATTATGATGTATGTTATGGGACTTGGGTTGTTACAAGCCGGTTTGTCAGGTACACTAAACATCTCTCACTCCATCCCTCCTCTATCATACACTATCATTTCTACTACCCAAGCCTATACACTTGAACCAATTCTCTCTATCTGATTCTACCCAAGTTCTTAGTCGTAAGATCGCTGTGTTTCAGCTAGTCCTCTCCCCTGTTTGAGGATATCGCTGAAGGCTCCACAACTGCGACTTCACCAATAATACCAGCTGCTGCTGAAGAAATAATCCCAGTCTTAGATTTAATCTCTGAGACTGGTGAACCAGAAGAACAGCTACTCTCGCACAGAGGCAGGCCTTCCTTAGCTCCTCAAAAGCTAAGTGAAGAGGATCAGAAAAGAAGAGAGGAGATAATAAAGCGATTCGAGGATCAGCGAATCATTCTCAGGCGCGATCAACTTCCTTCAGTTCCTCCAAAGTTCAGGGTTTCCAAAAAGGAATACAAGGAACACCTTAGAGCTGAACGTCTAATCGCTGAAAGAAAGGAAGCTGAAGAAAAGGACAGAGAATACGCCATCCAGCTTTCTAAACGAGCAATAAAAGACCCCAAGCTGAAAAGAGTTCCCATTGATGTTCAACGTCAGCTATGGGATGATGCTCAAGAGATCGTTAGAGAAAAGACTAAGGTCTCTGATACGACTTTGGAATGGGCTAAACAAATGCTGACCTATCGATCTAGACCATTCAAAATCATCAAGGCAAACATCAGAGGAAGACTGTACGCTGAAGTTCATGTTGTTGAAGTGGATGTCTACAGAGATGACAAAACCAAGCAAACTTTCTATGCTGCTACCTTAGAAAAGTCTGGTCTCTCTGAATAGTTAGAAACAAAATTAGCCATTCAGGGATCGCGCTCAAAGTTCAAAAGCCATGTCGAGAAGATCTTAAACAAACAGATCGACCTGCTTTCATCTGCTGTGGATATTCCTCCTACTCTTCCTCAACCAAGAAAAGTCTCTGATAAGAAAAAGAAAGCCTCTGGTTCAGGTCCTCATATTCGGAATGAAACGGGCATTGGTTTCTCTCGTGCTGAAATTGTTGGCCCTGATGCCGATCTCTCAATGCTTGACACCTCCCTACCACCTGGAGAAACTTTCATTCCTGGCACAGTTGTAAGTGATCCCTATGGTATATTCTTTTTAGACTACTATGGAAATCATCACTTTCAACGTATCTCTGAGCTCGACATCGCTCCCATCGAACAACTCAGAGATCTCGTATACTGGTGTGAAGTCAGATGCGACATCAAAGCTAGACACCTGAAGCCCTTGATTTTTGAAGCAGCTCTGAAGAAAAAGAATCAAGGAGTAGATGTCCCTGACTGGATGATCCCCACATCAAAGACCCTTGATGAACTTCTCATCAAGGAAGAACCCTTTACAAGCTGATATGATCGCCTTTTTCTCTATTGTATCAGTTATTCTTCTGTACTTGTAATTTATTTCGCTTGTACTTATAATCTTTCCACTTCTCTTTGTAACCTGATTCAAAGTTTTAAAGAAAGATTTCAGCGAATGTACTTTACTCCACCAGTACTGAAAAGATCTCAGAAAACAGTAAAAGGGACAAATATTTTATGAGTTCTTTTTATCCTTATGTTTTCATTAAAAAGCAATTTTCTTTGTTGCTATGTCATAATCAAATGGGGGGAGATTGTTGATCCAAACCCTCAGTGATTTGAAAATGACCCTCTCTTATACTTAGTGAAAATGGTAAGTAAACAATATGTATCAGAGTTTCACTATCGCTGATAAGTACTAAGATCTTACAGTACCGCTGATAAGAACTCTCGCTCTTTAAATTAAACATTCAGCGAACACTGTTCACCATTAATGCTCTGAGTCTGTTCAGTCATTATGATGATCGCTGATAAGTTAGTTGTTTACTTATGATCCCTAAAGACAAGTTTCACGTCAACAAAGGTTCTACGCTGAAGTCGAAGATCAAGCTCAAGAACCAGCGACAAGTCTCCTAATGAACTGATGCGGATCAGCGAAGACTCAGATTTGTCCACTCAACGTGAAGTATCAAGTACAAGACTTCAGCTATCGCTGAACTTTATCATTCGCTGAATAGAAAATGATAATGCTCTGAATCAACGAAAGCTGATCATGAAGTCCTCCGTACAAAGTACTTTTGTCTTAACCCCCCTTGCACGACTCCGTACGAAAGGTCAGAAAAGAACCTCCGATTGTCTGAAATCGTACAACCACTCTGATACTACACTGTTCATCCATGCGGCTACTAAGGTTGTCAACCAAGGTCAATGACATGCAACCAACCAGCTGATGACACGTGTAAAGTGTATACTGACTTGCATTAAATGCATGCAGTATATAAAGAGATGAACCCTCTTCTTTTGAAGTAACTTGCTAACTCTGGACAAGTTCAGTCTGTTATCTTAAGATAGGTTATTATTAGTAATTTCCTTATCTCTCTTAGTGCAAGAAACCTTAGTGTTCCAACTTGTTTAGATTTAGGTTTATCTTTAATCTTGTTTCCGCAACAAGCTGTAAATTGTTAATGATTTATCAATAAACAATTTAGAAAAGTAAAATCTGTGTGTTTGTATTCAACCCCCCCCCCCCCCCTTCTACAAACTTGTATAGGCCTTCAGGACCAACAACTTGCTTTGCATTATTAGAATGCATCTTTTGAAAAATATTTTGGCCTCTTGTGATGTATTATTGCCTTTTGAAAAAAGCATCTTTGGCATGGTCGACCATCTTTTGAAAAGAAGCTCTCTCTTTTGACTTTCTTGCTAATAGCTCTTTTGTCTTTCTTGATTATTATTGTACCTGAAATGTTAGCAATAATCCATAATTTGTTTGATCACTTTTGATAAAGATAATATCGAAAATACGAAGAGATGTATTTTCTACATTTGAATAATTACACGTTTTGATCAACAAAAATTTGTCTACAAAGACAATTCACCAAACTCACACAAATCAGAAATTAATCATAAAGATTAATGTCTGAATATGGATCTTGAGCATCTTGGATTATATCTGTTTCTTGAGACATGCTAGAACTGCTTGGAGAACTTTGCTTGATTTCTTTGATCAATCTCTTGAGTGCATCTTTAGAATTAGCAGCAAGGAATTGTTCTAATTCTTTTTCTTCATCGTCTTTGTCTTAAATAACTTTGAGGGTTCCAGGAAGTGGGGCCATGGAGGCAGAGACATCAAAGTTTGTTGAGTAAAACTATGAGACTTCTTGAACCGTCATTTTTTGAACCTGATGAGAAGGGAGATTATCCCACCATTTAACTCGGACCATTCTTTGTAACAAACATGGAGAAATGCCAACTGCAGGGATGACGCTAAAGGTCCAGGAAATGATCCATGGAATTTTGAATAAGATAGTAAATTGGAGAAGGTGTTCGAACTCTGGAATGTCCTGAATAAAGATCTCTGTGAATTTTTGAAAACCATTTAAAACAGGAACTGGAAGGGTATCCGTAATGTTACCCATGAACTTGAACCATCGTACAAACCATCTTGGATATGAACAATCAAAATTCTTGTTGAAGAATAGAAACCACGAATGAGAGTAGTTTCTAAGATAGAAAAGATTGAACCAAGCATCTTGATAATCGTAATAATTGTAATAAGGGTATTTTGGATAATTTGAAAGGGTTTTTTTCTGCATAGGGACTGGCTTTCAATTCTTGGATAGAGAGGATATGAAAAATATGGACCTTGCTGAAAGCTATGATGGAACGGTCAGAAGGATTAAAATTATGCTGAACTTTGATGTAACCTGTGTCTTCTAAGATCGCTTGATAATATTCTCTTGATTTTAAATTACTTCCCATGAACAAGGAATCTTTGGGAAAGAGAAAATCCACTAGGGTATGAAATCCCTTGTCGTAGATTTGTAGTTCGTATTCTTCAAGAATCTGAACAAGTTGTTGATTTGGGTTTGGGATGTAAGAACTACTATTACCTTTTGAAGAAAAAGGTTTGGTAGTCTTGGGTTTTTTAGGAGTGACAGTCTGGGTATTGGATAATATAATAGCCTTTTTGGGAGTGTAGCTTGGAGAAATAATGAATGGTTTTTGAACTAAGGAAGAATAAAAAGGTTGAGCCTTGGAAGGGGTGATTGGAGCAAATCTATTTTGGGTAGGAATTTTTGGGAAAATAGATGATGTAGATGTAGAGGCAGGACTAGTAACTGCTTTGAAGGGGGAAAGTTGCATTTTCTTCTTTCTATCAGGATCTTGTATCTCTTGAACAATAGTATTTTTAACATCTCTTTGATTCATTTCCCCTGTAAAAATTCTCTTGATAAGAAATCTGGAAAGGAATTGTTTTCGACTTTAATAAATTCTAATTGGGAGTCAAAATTGCTTAACAATGCTTGCCATCTTGCAAAAATTTGTTTTGAAATAACATTTTTTATATCATTTTCTAAAATGGGTTTTGCAGATTGACAGTCTATGGGTAATAAAAAAGGTTTCATATATAAATCGTCTTCAGATATTTTGTTACATAAAACAATGCTTAAAATTTCCTTTTTAACGATTGAATAATTCTTTTGAGTATCATTCCAAGCGCCTGAAAAAACTCTTACATGTTCTTCATTAGAATCTTTACTTTTTTGTTTTAATATTCCTCCAAATCCTAAATCACTAGCATCGGTTTCAACAATAATACTAGCATTTGGTTGCGGTATATTAAGACAAGGTAAATATTTAACCTTTTCTTTAATATGTTTGACAATATTTGTATGTTCTTGAGTCCATGGTGGTGGATTCTTTTTGAGTCTTTGATATAAAGGTTTGCATATAATACCTAAATCTTTGAAGAAGTAATGAACATAATTTAAACATCCTAAAAATCGTTGGAGTTGAGTTTGTCTTTAATTTCATCTGGAAATTTGTTAGCAAACTCTAGGCTTCTTTGAATTGGCTTGATAGTACCTTGAATAATATCATGACCTAAGAATCTAATATTAGTGTGAAATAGACTCATTTTTGTGGAAGAGATGACTAGACCATTATTATGAACTAGGTCATAAAATATATTTAAATGTTTGAAATGTTGTTCTATGGAATTTGAAAAGATTAAAACATCATCAATATAAACAATAGCAAAATTGATTATAGGGATAATGATATCATTCATAATATTTTTAAATTCTGAAGGGGCATTTTTGAGACCAAAAGGCATTACGTTCCATTCATAATGACCAAAAGGAACAATACAAAGTTTAGTATTCATTTACCAATTTCCACCGATTCTGGCTCTGATACCATGAATGTAAGGATCGTTTACTATAATATATCTTAAATATTCTCGATAAATTATTCTAAAACTTATTATATCGTTTCCTATAAAAAAGTTTGCAAGTTCATTAAGAAATCTAATTGGAGAAAATATTTGGAATAAATATTTTTATATGATGAATACGACTAAAATTTTGCAAGATAAGGCAACCATTATTAAATACAACAACACGAAGCATGATTAAAATATACCTTCTTTGATTAAATGATTGGTTGTAGAATTGTCTTCACGACAGGCTTTGCAAACATCAAGAGAAATGAAAATTTGAAAGTCTAAAGACTTTGAACATCTTGAAGTTGAAAATCTAAGAGAGGATTTCTTAGACATGACATTTTATGAGAAATGGATTATAGAGAAAATTGGTAGAAAAACCGATGCCCTCTCTTCTATTCTTGTGTCTTCGTATATAGGCACTTGAATTCCTTGAGTAATCAGAAGTAACCGACATTTGTCCGTTTTTCTTCGTTGATTGAATACTTTAACTGGCAGTTGGATGTCGACTTGCTTTGCATTATTAGAATGCATCTTTTGAAAAGTATTTTGGCCTCTTGTGATGTATTATTGCCTTTTGAAAAAAAAACATCTTTGGCATGGCCGACCATCTTTTGAAAAGAAGCTCTCTCTTTTGACTTTCTTGCTAATAGTTCTTTTGTCTTTCTTGATTATTATTGTACCTGAAATGTTAGCAATAATCCATAATTTGTTTGATCACTTTTGATAAAGATAATATCGAAAATACCAAAGGATGTATTTTCTACATTTGAATAATTACACGTTTTGATCAACAAAAATTTGTCTACAAAGACAATTCACCAAACTCACACAAATCAGAAATTAATCATAAAGATTAATGTCTGAATATGGAGCTTGAGCATCTTGGATTAATTCTGTTTCTTGAGACATGTTGGAACTGCTTGGAGAACTTTTCTTGATTTCTTTGATCAATCTCTTGAGTTCTTCTTTAGAATTAGCAGCAAGGAATTGTTCTAATTCTTTTTCTTCATCGTCTTCGTCTTGAATAATTTTGAGTTCCAGGAAGTGGGGTCGTGGAGGCAGAGACATCAAAGTTTGTTGAGTAAAACTATGAGACTCATTGAACCGTCATTTTTTGAACCTGATCAGAAGGAAGATTATCCCACAATTTAACTCGGACCATTCTTTGTAACAAACTTGGAGAAATGCCAACTGCAGGGATGATGCTAAAAGTCCAGGAAATGATCCATGGAATTTTGAATAAGATAGTAAATTGGAGAAGGTGTTCGAACTCTGGAATGTCCTGAATAAAGATCTCTTTGAATTTTTGAAATCCATTTAAAATAGGAACTGGAAGGGTATCCGGAATGTTACCCATGAATTTGAACCATCGTACAAACCATCTTGGATATGAACAATCAAAATTCTTGTCGAAGAATAGAAACCACGAATGAGAGTAGTTTCTAAGATAGAAAAGATTGAACCAAGCATCTTGATAATCGTAATTATTGTAATAACGGTATTTTGGATAATTTGAAAGGGTTTTTTCTGCATAGGGGCGGGCTTTCCATTCTTGGATAGAGAGGATATGAAAAATATGGACCTTGTTGAAAGCTATGATGAAACGATCAGAAGGATTAAAATTATGCTGAACTTTGATGGAACCTGTGTCTTCTAAGATCGCTTGATAATATTCTCTTGATTTTAAATTACTTCCCATAAACAGGGAATCTTTGGGAAAGAGAAAATCCACTAGGGTATGAAATCCCTTGTCGTAGATTTGTAGTTCGTATTCTTCAAGAATCTTAACAAGCTGTTGATTTGGGTTTGGGATGTAAGAACTACTATTACCTTTTGAGGAAGAAGGTCTGGTAGTCTTGGGTTTTTTAGGAGTGACAGTGTAGGTATTGGATAATATAATAGCCTTTTTTGGAGTGTAGCTTGGAGAAATAATGAATGGTTTTTGAACTAGGGAAGAATAAGAAGGCTGAGCCTTGGTAGGGGTGATTGGAGCAAATCTATTTTGGGTAGGAATTTTTGGGAAAATAGATGATGAAGATGAAGAGGAAGGACTAGTAACTTCTTTGAATGGGGAAAGTTTGTGACACCCGTCAAACAAGCCACTCAGGTTAGCAACTGAATAGTATAATACTTGTTTTAACAAGTAGGAATAACTCATTATGACTTAATTATGATGGCTAAGGGTTAGTTTCCTAAGAATTCCAATAGTACACTTAGAAAATCCTGTTACCGCATGGAACTGCTTAAGCTGTCTTTAAAATGCCGATTGGAACAGTAACATTTAATTTTAACAATATTAATAATAAAAGGAGTAAATATATAGTTTATATATATACCCAATTCTAAATCCTAACACTTTATTTAACCAAACCAAAAACTAAGTAGATAAATGGGAATTAACTACCCTTAATCAATCTTTTTATAAAATTTCATAATATATTTATACTTAAGCCATATTAATTAAAACTTAAACAAAAAAAAATATAAAATCAGAATTTAGGGCCCCAAATTCGGCCCTTACATGACCCAAAACCCTCATTCAATAAAAAAAAAACTTCCATATTTTCAAGAACCCTTTCATTTTCCTCTCAACCTCTCTCTCTCTACATTCAAACTCACCACTCTCTCTTCCCTCTATAACTCCAGCCGAAATCAGCCCCAAATCCTTGGTGAAAATCATCAAATCCTTGAAGACTTGAAGGTAATAATCCTCCCTAGTGTGAGTAAACTCATCTCTCTTGTATCCTACTTCTTTTCTTCTTGTTACTTGTAAAATTTCTCCTTCTTTCCTCACTTTATTTTGATATCCTTGAGTTTCTGGATAAAGGGACCTTAATGTACCCTTTTCATGGTGGATTAATCACCAAAGACTTGTTATGTCAAACAAATGGTGGTAATCCTTAAGCCATACAACTAGAACTCAAGGAGATGATGTTTTAACTACATGCATGTGGGTTTTGTTATAATCTGAGATGTGTGAGTTCATGCATGAGTTTTTAAAGGACAAAAATAGATTTTCTTATCTAAGAACATTGTCAAAGTAGTGGTAAATGAGTGTTCAATCAAAGAACCAACCATATGAGTGAAAATATGGAGATAAAACACTCATTTTCCATGAATAAACAATTTTTAGTTTCTGGCAGATTACTTGCATCATTTCATCCGACCATATCTTGAAAAATACTTAACCAAATTCTTGATTTTCTTTCTGGAAATTATTCTAATGAGTTATAACTCGAACAAAATTGGTTTCACTCAAAAATATTAAGATTTGACGTCTCAAACACTCAAACCAAGACTGGTGTGCAAGAAATCAGAATCTGGCAGAATGAAAGGTCTAACTTAAAATCGTCATATCTCCCTCAATATGTAACCAAAAATTATGAAATTTTTCTGGAAGATAATTTTATGAGTTAGGATTAAAAGACATTTTGAATCACTGGAAAATGTTGAGAATTGACCCTCCAAATGGGCTTGACAAAAAGATGGTGCAGACTGTTTTGGTAACTGTGACACTTAAACTTAAGTGTAATGATTAAAATAGCTAGCCAACTCTAAAAATAGTGATATTTATGTCAAAAGTTCCCTAAAACATTAAATTGATACACATAAAAAGTTGGACTAATAAAAATTTCCAGAAGATATTTAAAAATGACCATAAGTGGACTAAATATTCTGCCATCAGATAAGTAAAACACTAATTCAAAAGAAAAAGGGATTTGTAGGGTCATTAAAAGATGAAAAGCTTGTAAATTGTAGAAATTGTCAAAACCATAAATAAAAACTATATATACATGTATATGAAGGTATAAATAATACCCTAACAAATAATAGATTTATAACAAACTGAACATTGTTAAATCACAAGGTAAGTGAGAAATACAATTACATATGTAATTAATGAAAGTATTCGTCATGAATAAAATATAAAACGTGGTAAAATGGATTAAATACTACTTATAACCTATAAATTTTATTATGTAACAATAAAATCCTACAAACCTTTTAAAACTAATAATTTACTTGAGATCAACAACGCAAAATAATACTTACACTTAATAACTAACACTAAGGCATTTTATAAGACATGATGGGCTAAGCAATGCTTTAGGCATAAGAGTTAGACCGAAACTGATAATGTGTTTCACTTCCTTAGGAAGGACCTAGAATCGAGAACTGTGCAACCGTGCGGTAACCCTTGGAAATCCTTGCTGAATATTGTGAGTATTCACAACCCCTTTTTACTCTTTTGTTACAATTTGGGGTGAAAAGCATGATATTGAATTTCAAATTGATTGAATTATGCTATGAAATGTTGAATTTTAACTTTAAAATGTTTGTGCACTAAGGTATGTATACTTTCTGATGTGCTTGAGTTTTAAATGAAAAAGTCCCCACTTGTTAGACACTACTTATTAACTCATTACGAGCCGATGGTATCTGTGGGTAGCGCTATTTGGATTGACAACCCCACTTTAAGCTGACGAGCTAGAAGTGCACTTTACCAATAACAATAATGGTCTTACCCATGTGGAATTAAGCCACCGCAGAGGTAGGACGTGAATAATTTAAGGGGAGTTGGTTTGTCGGAAGGTTTGGTAGTGGCTCAATGCGATGACATCATCGTATACTTTATACCTCGTGCAAATACTCGAACAATTGGTTACGTAAACTTCGTGTGAACAAAAGTTTCACAATAACAATTTCTGCATACAAATTTATTTTTAGTGCATACGAAAACCTGTGAACTCACCAACTCTTTGTAGTTGACCCTTTTCCTTTTTATCATGCTTTTCAGGTGTTAATAAGTAAGTGAATGCATGTAGGGTGCATTTTGCGTGATGACATCAACATCAAGAACATTAAAACTTCTATTGTTAATTTCTGTATCCGACGTATTCTTTTTGGAACAATTTACTTAAGACGTTGTAATGTAATATTTTGAACTACTGTATTAAATGTTGTGGTTGGTGTTGTCTGTTACCTTTTGAATGAAACCCTATGCTGTTATACCTCGTGTTTCCGCTTTAGCGGGGTGTGACAGATTTGGTATCAGAGCCTAAGGTTATAGAGAATGCCGGTTTTCTTATGGAAACCACAAACTATAACCCAACTATAATGCAAACTATTTTCAAAACGGTTTTCGAAATGATTGTCAAAATCTGAGGCATATTGTTAATATAATTAAGTTGAGTGCCACATTATTATACCTCAATTAAACAAAGCCTGATCACCTATGTATAATTCAGGTATGTATAATGGTAGACTCGAATTAGTTATACTGGAAGTATGCTTAAAATAAATTTTCTAATTAAACACGGAAGCATGATTTTTGTGTGTGCATGCATAAACATTGCATATCCTAGGCACTTACAATAGCACGCTTAGTAACTATGCATTAGGGATAGTTGTGAAGAAATGGTTCCAAGAAAGTGGCGTTAGTGAAAGAACTTTTTGACTACTTTCGATGATTAAAGTTGGAAACTTATTTTGGTGGCATGTAGCTGACTATTAGAACTCTAAGTACTAGGTATCTTTTAGAGAAAACATTTTGTTGCTTATTGAACCTATGTGATGGTTGAACCGTGTTTGTTTGAACCAAGTGTTTTGAAATCCATGATTATGAAGTTACTGTATGTTGCTATATTTATGTGCTCAAATGATTAGTTGTAGACATACCATATGATATTCATAACCTAGTTAAGTAGAACTTGTATCAAAAGTATGACCAAATTCCTATTTGATTCTGGAGCGGATAGGAGCTTTGTATCACTAGAGTTTAGGCCAAAAATTAACTTGAAACCCCAAAAGTTGAAAGAGGTATACGTTATTGAATTTGCTAATGGGCAGGAAGTTAAGGTCAGAGATGTAATTACGGACTGCACTTTAAACTTAGCTAATAGGAGCTTTAGTATAGACCTTATTCCAATTGAGCTTGGAAGCTTTGACATAGTCGTGGGCATGGATTGGCTATCCAAAAACCGGGTAGACATATGTTGTTCTGAAAAGATCATCCGAATTCCGTTACCAGAGGGTAAAACACTCGTCGTACATGGAGACAAGTCCGGAAAGAACTTTAAGTTAGTGACGTGTATGAAGATGCGGAAGTACTTGAAAAAGGAATGCATCGCATTTTTGGCTCATGTCATAGTCAAGGAAATCGAAGAAAAACGCATTCAGGATTTTCCTGTGGTTCGAGATTTTCCCGAGGTGTTCCCGGAGGAGCTACCAGGACTACCCCCGTCAAGACAAGTCGAGTTTCACATCGACTTAATTCCTGGAGCTGCACCTGTGGCTAAGTCACCGTACCGATTGGCCCCATCAGAAATGCAGGAATCGTCAGGACAACTCCAGGAGCTGCTCGACAAAGGACTTATAAGACCTAGCTCTTCGCCATGGGGTACACCAGTTCTTTTCGTTAAAAAGAAAGATGGATCCTTGCGGATGTGCATCGATTATAGAGAACTCAATAAGCTAACTATCAAGAACCGATACCCTCTTCCCCGAATCGACGACCTGTTCGACCAACTCCAAGGTGCTACCTACTTTTCAAAAATTGATCTTCGATCTGGATATCATCAAATGAGGGTCCGTGAAGAGGATGTTCCCAAGACGGCGTTTAGGACTCGATACGGCCATTACGAATTCCTAGTTATGCCTTTCGGGCTAACCAACGCACCAGCTGTCTTCGTGGACTTAATGAACAGGGTTTGTAGACCGTACCTGGACGAGTTTGTGATCGTGTTCATAGATGATATACTAATTTATTCGCAAAGCAAGGAGGATCATGAGCGACATCTAAAGTTGATACTAGAATTGCTCAGAGACCAGAAATTGTATGCAAAGTTCTCCAAATGCGAATTGTGGATTCGAGAGGTACAATTTCTTGGCCACGTGATTAATGAGAAGGGAATTCATGTAGATCCGGCAAAAATTGAGGCCATCAAGAAGTGGGAAGCCCCGAAAACCCCGACAGAAGTTCGCCAATTTCTCGGTTTAGCAGGCTATTATCGGCGATTCATTGCGAATTTCTCAAAAATTGCGCAACCACTAACGACATTAACCCAAAAGGATAAGAAGTTTATTTGGGGAGAGAAACAAGAAGAAGCATTCCAAACACTTAAGCATAGGTTATGTAATGCACTGATTCTGGCATTGCCAGAAGGCGTGGAGAATTTCGTAGTCTACTGCGATGCATCACACCAAGGATTGGGGTGTGTGTTGATGCAGAAGGACAAAGTCATTGCATATGCTTCGAGGCAACTTAAAGTTCATGAGAAGAACTATACTACTCATGATCTAGAATTAGGATCCGTAGTGTTCGCACTCAAGATTTGGAGACATTATCTTTACGGCACGAAATGCACCATCTACACCGATCATAAAAGCCTTCAACATATCCTTGACCAGAAAATGCTTAATATGAGGCAAAGAAGATGGGTTGAACTGCTTAGTGACTATGATTGTGAAATAAAGTACCATCCAGGCAAGGCTAATGTGGTAGCCGACGCACTAAGCAGGAAGGAAAGGGTGAAACCGTCAAGGGTACGAGCAATGGGTGCGTTCATTCAGACGAGTCTAAAGACACAAATTCTTGAAGCTCAAGAAAAAGCATTGAAAGCAGAGAATTTGAAGGACGAGACCCTACATCACTGGGAACTTAGATTTGAAACAAAGTCAGATGGGGTACGCTACTTTGAAGACAGAGTTTGGATACCAAAGGTTAATAACCTACGATCAACAATTTTGGATGAAGCCCATAAATCAAGATATTCGATTCACCCAGGAGCTGACAAGATGTACAAAGACCTAAAGGAATACTACTGGTGGCCGGGAATGAAGAAAGACATCGCTTTGTACGTAAATCAGTGCTCAAATTGTGCTAAAGTAAAGGCCGAACATCAGAAACCATCTGGTCTATTACAACAACCCAAGATTCCCCAATGGAAATGGGAACAAATAGCTATGGATTTCGTAACTAAGCTACCCAGGACCAGTAAAGGGCACGACGCAATCTGGGTTATAGTGGACCGACTTACGAAATCTGCGCATTTTCTTCCTATTCGGGAAGACTACAAGATGGAAAGGCTTGCACAAATTTACGTCAATGAAATCGTTATGCGTCATGGAGTTCCTATTTCCATCATCTCGGATAGAGATAGTCGTTTTACGTCACGATTTTGGCGATCACTCCAGAAAGCGTTGGGTACATGTTTGGATTTGAGCACTTCCAACCATCCTCAAACGGACGGTCAGTCAGAAAGAACCATACAGACGCTAGAGGATATCTTGCGTGCATGTGTGATAGATTTTGGTGGAAGTTGGGATACTCACCTACCATTAGTGGAGTTATCCTACAACAACAGCTATCATTCCAGCATTCAGTGTGCACAGTATGAAGCCTTATATGGACGCAAGTGTAGATCCCCACTTAGCTGGTTAGAAATCGGCGACAAATAATTGACTAGGCCCGAAATCGCGCAAGAGACTACTGACAAGATCTCAGTTATCAAGGATAGACTTAAGGCCGCAAGAGATCGTCAGAAGAGTTATGCTGATAACCGCAGGAAGCCATTAGAATTCCAAGTGGGTGATAAAGTGATTCTAAAAGTATCGCCTTGGAAAGGATTAGTACGCTTCGGAAAAAGAGGCAAGTTGAGTCCGAGATATGTTGGCCCGTTTGAAATAATTGAACAGATTGGTCCAGTAGCATATAAACTTAATTTACCGCAAGAGCTGAGTGCCATCCACAATACGTTCCATGTGTCAAACCTTAAGAAATGTCTAAGTGATGAATCATTGGTTCTACCCCTAGAGGATATTCAGGTCAACGAGCGATTACACTTCATAGAAGAACCAATTGAAATCCTCGATCAAGAAGTCAAACGAACAAGACGTAGTAAGATCCCGATTTTAAAAGTTCGTTGGAATTCGAGGCACGGACCTGAATATACATGGGAGCGAGAAGATCACATGAAACGTGAGTACCCTCATCTATTTGCAAAGGATCAGACGGGAAATAGCAATCAACGAATTTTGGGACGAAATTCTTCTAACAAGGGAAGACTGTGACACCCGTCAAACAAGCCACTCAGGTTAGCAACTGAATAGTATAATACTTGTTTTAACAAGTAGGAATAACTCATTATGACTTAATTAGGATGGCTAAGGGTTAGTTTCCTAAGAATTCCAACAGTACACTTAGAAAATCCTGTTACCGCACGGAACTGCTTAAGTTGTCTTTAAAATGCCGATTGGAACAGTAACATTTAATTTTAACAATATTAATAATAAGAGGAGTAAATATATAGTTTATTTATACCCAATTCTAAATCCTAACACTTTATTTAACCAAACCAAAAACTAAGTAGATAAATGGGAATTAACTACCCTTAATCAATCTTTTTATAAAATTTCATAATATATTTATACTTAAGCCATATTAATTAAAACTTAAAAAAAATATAAATGCAGAATTTAGGGCCCTAAATTCGGCCCTTACATGACCCAAAACCCTCATTCAATAAAAAAAAACTTCCATATTTTCAAGAACCCTTTCATTTTCCTCTCAACCTCTCTCTCTCTACATTCAAACTCACCACTCTCTCTTCCCTCTCTAACTCCAGCCGAAATCAGCCCCAAATCCTTGGTGAAAATCATCAAATCCTTGAAGACTTGAAGGTAATAATCCTCCGTGGTGTGAGTAAACTCATCTCTCTTGTATCCTACTTCTTTTCTTCTTGTTACTTGTAAAATTTCTTCTTCTTTCCTCACTTTATATTGAAATCCTTGAGTTTCTGGATAAAGGGACCTTAATGTACCCTTTTCATGGTGGATTAATCACCAAAGACTTGTTATGTCAAACAAATGGTGGTAATCCTTAAGCCATACAACTAGAACTCAAGGAGATGATGTTTTAACTACATGCATGTGGGTTTTGTTATAATCTGAGATGTGTGAGTTCATGCATGAGTTTTTAAAGGACAAAAATAGATTTTCTTATCTAAGAACATTGTCAAAGTAGTGGTAAATGAGTGTTCAATCAAAGAACCAACCATATGAGTGAAAATATGGAGATAAAACACTCATTTTCCATGAATAAACAATTTTTAGTTTCTGGCAGATTACTTGCATGCATTTCATCCGACCATATCTTGAAAAATACTTAACCAAATTCTTGATTTTCTTTCTGGAAATTATTCTAATGAGTTATAACTCGAACAAAATTGGGTTCACTCAAAAATATTAAGATTTGAGGTCTCAAACACTCAAACCAAGACTGGTGTGCAAGAAATCAGAATCTGGCAGAATGAAAGGTCTAACTTAAAATCGTCATATCTCCCTCAATATGTATCCAAAAATGATGAAATTTTTCTGGAAGATACTTTTATGAGTTAGGATTAAAAACCATTTTGAATCACTGGAAAATGTTGAGAATTGACCCTCCAAATGGGCTTGACAAAAAGATGGTGCAGACTGTTTTGGTAACTGTGACACTTAAACTTAAGTGTAATGATTAAAATAGCTAGCCAACTCTAAAAATAGTGATATTTATGTCAAAAGTTCCCTAAAACATTAAATTGATACACATAAAAAGTTGGACTAATAAAAATTTCCAGAAGATATTTAAAAATGACCATAAGTGGACTAAATATTCTGCCATCAGATAAGTAAAACACTAATTCAAAAGAAAAAGGGATTTGTAGGGTCATTAAAAGATGAAAAGCTTGTAAATTGTAGAAATTGTCAAAACCATAAATAAAAATTATATATACATGTATATGAAGGTATAAATAATACCCTAACAAATAATAGATTTATAACAAACCGAACATTGTTAAATCACAAGGTAAATGAGAAATACAATTACATATGTAATTAATGAAAGTATTCGTCATGAATAAAATATAAAATGTGGTAAAATGGATTAAATACTACTTATAACCTATAAATTTTATTATGTAACAATAAAATCCTACAAAACTTTTAAAACTAATAATTTACTTGAGATCAACAACGCAAAATAATACTTACACTTAATAACTAACACTAAGGCATTTTATAAGACATGATGGGCTAAGCAATGCTTTAGCCATAAGAGTTAGACCGAAACTGATAATGTGTTTCACTTCCTTAGGAAGGACCTAGAATCGAGAAACTGTTCAACCGTGCGGCAACCCTTGGAAATCCTTGCTGAATATTGTGAGTATTCACAGCCCCTTTTTACTCTTTTGTTACAATTTGGGGTGAAAAGCATGATATTGAATTTCAAATTGATTGAATTATGCTATGAAATGTTGAATTTTAACTTTAAAATGTTTGTGCACTAAGGTATGTATACTTTCTGATGTGCTTGAGTTTTAAATGAAAAAGTCCCCACTTGTTAGACACTACTTATTAACTCATTACGAGCCGATGGTATCTGTGGGTAGCGCTATTTGGATTGACAACCCCACTTTAAGCTGACGAGCTAGAAGTGCACTTTACCAATAACAATAATGGTCTTACCCATGTGGAATTAATCCACCGCTGAGGTAGGACGTGAATAATTTAAGGGGCGTTGGTTTGTCGGAAGGTTTGGTAGTGGCTCAATGCGATGACATCATCGTATACTTTATACCTCGTGCAAATACTCGAACAAATGGTTACGTAAACTTCGTGTGAACAAAAGTTTCACAATAACAATTTCTGCATACAAATTTATTTTTAGTGCATACGAAAACCTGTGAACTCACCAACTCTTTGTAGTTGACCCTTTTCCTTTTTATCATGCTTTTCAGGTGTTAATAAGTAAGTGAAGGCTTGTAAGGTGCATTTTGCGTGATGACATCAACATCAAGAACATTAAAACTTCTATTGTTAATTTATGTATCCGACGTATTCTTTTTGGAACAATTTACTTAAGACGTTGTAATGTAATATTTTGAACTACTGTATTAAATGTTGTGGTTGGTGTTGTCTGTTACCTTTGAATGAAACCCTATGCTGTTATACCTCGTGTTTCCGCTTTAGCGGGGTGTGACAATGTTGCATTTTCTTCTTTTGATCAGGATCTTGTATCCTTTGAACAATACTATTTTTAACATCTCTTTGATTCATTTCCACTATAAAAATTCTCTTGATAAGAAATCTGGAAGAGAATTGTTTTCGCCTTTAATAAATTCTATTTGGAAGTCAAATTGCTTAACAATGCTTGCCATATTGCAAAAATTTGTTTTGAAATAACATTTTTTATATCATTTTCTAAAATGGGTTTTGCAGATTGACAGTCTATGCGTAATAAAAAATGTTTCATATATAAATCGTCTTCAAATTTTTTGATACATAAAACAATGCTTAAAATTTCCTTTTTAACGGTTGAATAATTCTTTTGAGTATCATTCCAAGCGCCTGAAAAAAATCTTACAAGTTCTTCATTAGAATCTTTACTTTTTTGTTTTAATATTCCTCCAAATCCTAAATCACTAGCATCGGTTTCAACAATAATACTAGCATTTGGTTGCAGTATATTAAGACAAGGTAAATATTTAACCTTTTCTTTAATATGTTTGACAATATGTGTACGTTCTTGAGTCCATGGTGGTGGATTCTTTTTGAGTCTTTGATATAAAGGTTTGCATATAATACCTAAATCTTTGAAGAAGTCATGAACATAATTTAAACATCCTAAAAATCGTTGGAGTTGAGTTTTGTCTTTAATTTCATCTAGAAATTTGTTAGCAAACTCTAGGCTTCTTTGAATTGGCTTGATAGTACCTTGAATAATATCATGACTTAAGAATCTAATATTAGTCTGAAATAGACTCATTTTTGTGGAAGAGATGACTAGCCCATTATTATGAACTAGGTCATAAAATATATTTAAATGTTTGAAATGTTGTTCAATGGATTTTGAAAAGATTAAAACATCATCAATATAAACAATAGCAAAATTGCTTATAGGGATAATAATATCATTCATTTGAAATTCTGAAGGGGCATTTTTGAGACCAAAAGGCATTACGTTCCATTCATAATGACCAAAAGGAACATTAAAGCCTATTTTGTATTTATCTTGTTCATGAATCTGTATTTGCCAAAATCCATATTTCATGTCGAATTTTGAAAATATTTTTGCATCATAAAGTCTTTTTAATAAATCTCTTTTATTTGGTATTGGATATCGAATCCATTCCAAAACTTTGTTTAAAGGTTTGTAATTAATAACAAGACTTAGAGAACCTCTTTCTAATTCAGCTGCGTTCATATCATAAAAGGCTGAACAAGACCAACGTGATTTTGAAGCTCTTATAAGTTTTTTATCTAATAAATCTTGAATTTCTTTTTTGCAATGTTCTTGCAAATCGTTTGACATATGAATAGCTTTTGATTTTGAAGGGATATCTTTTTCATTAAAATCTTTTATATAGGGTAATTTAATAACATGTTGTTTTCTTTTCCAAAAAGCATTGGGGAAAGTAGAACAAACATGATTTTCAAATCTTTCTTTTAGTTTTTTAATTCTATTTTGAATATTTTGATCTTGGAGATTATCAAGAATTCTTTTATTACTAATTTCATTAATCAAATACTTTGCTTGATTAACTTTGTTGTTTAAAGTATTTAGTTCTGTATGAATAATTGGATCCAAAAATTTAAAAAATATTTCTTTGTTTAAAACTTTTGTTCAAATACCTTCTTCATTTATAGTAATTGGGTAAAGTTGGAAAATAAAAGGGGTTCCTAAAATTAAAGTAGAAGTTAAGTTTTTTACAAGGATTAAAGATGTTTTGTAACAATAATCATTTTTACAAATATGAACATCAGAATCTTTGTACGAAATGTTAAGTTTTGATCCACTAGCGGTTGATAATCGATTTGAAGTTTTCCATAATAAATCGTGGGGATGATCCCTTCTTGGATACAATTCATGTCAGCACCACTGTCAATAAGGGCGATGACAGTTACTTTGAATTTATTTTCTATACAAAGATTAATACTTGTATGCCATTTTTGATATGAAATGTTTCTAGGAATTTTAATTTTATTAATATTTTTATTTGAAATGACTGTGACTTTTGGATTTTCAGTTGGAATATCGGTTTTATCCTTTTCGATTTTTGAGAGACGTTCTTTGATAATTCTAATATATGTTTTAACTAAATTTAATTCTTCTTGAAGTTCTTGAGTAGATATAGGTGATAAGTCCTAAATATCTAGCAATCAATCACAGTGTAATCTAGAGAGAGAAAGTAATGAGAGAATGTCATTCATGTATTGAAAAGTGTTAGTACAAATGACACAAAAGGTTGTGAAATACATGAAGAGTCTTTCCTTATATAGTAAGGGTATGGCATGCCCATACCTCATACTGGAAAGCATATACAGTACAAAAGACTATATGCCTGATAACTACAATATAGCTCTAACAATCTCCCCTTAGTTATCAAGGCAGCTCCGGTCGTCTTGGTCTGAAGCCCAAATATGATTCAATTCTTCGCATGGCAACTCGGAATGAGATTCTGTCGTTGATCTCATCAATTGCATTAATCAGCAGAATTCTTCCATGAGAAGACATCCAAGTGATCTTCCTTTCTCCGTCATGTCGTTTCAGTCTTTCTTGTAACTGTAACAGTACCACCTTCAGAGTCCCGTCAGAATACTTGGCCAACTCAGCAATTCTGTAATATCCCGGGTAAGTTCGTTAGTTAAATGTTAATTCCGTTAAATTTTGTTAACTTTAAAATGTGAAGTTAAAGGTAAGTTTGGATAGATTTAAGAGTAAAGGGTGTAATTGGTCATTTATGATAACCTAAAGACTAAGGTGGTAAATTAGATTAGATATTACCCTGAATGGAATTAGATATTTTCATAAAATCAGTATTATCCAGAAATTCAAAGTGAGTGTGTGTGTGTGTACTTGGAGAAGAAAAGAAGAAGAAAGAAGGTTTTTGAACTAGGGATTCAATTTGGTGAAATTGGAAGTAATTTCAGGTATGTTTCCTTTGCAAATCGTGTGTGTAATTGCTATTAGGTAGTTTCTATCGGAGTAGAATAAACGATTTCACATCTGAGAATGATTCAGTCGATTTCTGGGCTGAAAGTATGCAAACCGACATAGTTTTCCGGACACCATGAATGTGTCCGAATGGGTTGGTTGGTAGTGTCCGGGTAATTAACTGGTGGTGTCCGGATGGTGTTGTAAGATGTCCGGACGAGTCAACTATCCAGGTAAGTCTCTCTTTTCTATAGTTTCCGGATGAGTTAAGATTCCGGATGCTGTCTGGATTACTTTGGTGTCCGGATGACGTACGGATTGTATAGGTTGTCCGGAAAAGTCATGTTGTCCGGAAAAGTCATGCTGTCCGGAAAAATAGTGTTGTCCGGATACTTTAGCTGTTTGACCAATTTTGTGATTTCGGATACTTTTGAGTGTCTGGATACAGACCCCGCAAGGGCGTTGCCCCTTGACCCCATCCGCTAACCGGGTAGCGGAACCCCCATGTTAAGTCGCCGTAGGGGAACATTTGAGGATAAGAGTTTGATAAGTTATTCGGGATTCTCAGCCTGTTTGTGTTCTATTTGGTAAAGTGGTATATGTATTTGACTTGTACAGATACTGTGAAATTGAAGTGAAGCTGAATTATTTTGGGAAAAGCTTGGAGAACGTTTTGATAAGACAAACATGTGAGTTTTACTTGAAAATGTTTTTAAACTGGAATACATATATGTGTGTATAGAATATGTGATAAATGATGTGTTTATATGCTTATGTTGGAAATATAATATGTGAAGATTGTATTATATTTGCATAAGTATTATACGAGACTATATCGGCCGGGATTAGGACCGATGATGTTGGCCGTAGTAATTGTACGGTGGTGTTGGCCTTAGTAGTTGTACGGTGGTGTTGGCCGTAGAAGTTGTACGGTGGAGATAATTTATTAGTTGGCTTGCAACCAACTAATATGGCCATGGGAATGAGAAGGGAAAGTACATGAAGAGTGAGTTCAAATTGATAATTGTGATTGTGTTATGTGAATGTAATTTATGTAAATGGAGTTTATATAAATGATTTCAAATTGACAGGGATTTTCTCACTTAGACCACTAGGTCTAACCCTCATTTTGTTTTAAAATATGTATTCCAGGTCATGGAGCAAGTAAGGATCAATGATAAGATATTGTGTGATTAGCTTTTTGGGAAGACTTGTGTTATGAAGATCATGAAGTGTTTTTGTACTTGTGACTCTGTTATTAGTCATAATGTAAATTATTTAGTCGAAAAAGTTTGTACTGAATTACTTATTATATATTTAAAGACTATGGGACCGAATATGAAATATGATGTATCTTTTGATGAAATTATGTTATGAAATGTATGTTATTTGTATATATGGAATATGGGTTGTTACAGATGGTATCAGAGCACTAGTTTAAGGGATTTAGGTATTAGTATCTGTACCTAGACTTAAACTGCATGCGAAGTAGGATGTCCCTAGTATTGTAGAACCTTGGGATGTTAAATATAAAAAGGTAGAAGGAACATCATGTAAGGTAATTTCAGATTACACCTGGCTAGTGTAATTGTGATTTTACAGGTACATGTTTGAACTGGAATACCTTATTATATGGGGTATGTGCCTATGTGTATAATAACATTGTTTGAATCTACAGAATGGCCAGTGGTACTAGACAAACAAATCGAGGAGGAAGAAGCAACTCTGATAGAACAAATCCTCCGGTGGGAACTAGGGGAAGAGGAGGAGAAAGAGGCAGGGGCAGGACTGGAGGCAGAGTACAGGGGCGAGGCACAGAGTTTGTTACAAGAGACGACTTGGCTGCTGAGATGGGAAGGTTACAAGCCAATATTCAATACATGTTTAACCAGACGCATAATACTGAAACGGAAAGACCAGATCCTAACTTGGAAGACGAGATGCCTATCACCCCTACTGTTGTATCAGTACCAAGAAGGTGTGACGATAAAATGTTTTTAAGATGTAAACCACCAACTTATGGAGGGGATAGAGATCCAGTGAAGGCGATGCGGTGGCTGAAGGATATTGAAGCTGTATTTAAAACCAGCAAATGTGCGGAAGAGGATAAGGTGTTATACGGAACTGTAATGTTGAAGGCAGATGCTTTATATTGGTGGGAGGCCCTTATTGACTCTAAGGGATCTGATGTATACTCAACCTTTACTTGGGGTGAATTCTAAAAGGCATTCAAAGAACAGTTTTGTCCTCAAGCAGCAGTCAGACAATTAGAGGAGGAATTCCTGAGCCTACAACAAGGGAATTTATCAGTCAGAGACTATACTGCCCGTTTCCTAGAGAAGTCGCGTTTTGGAGAGTATTATGTTGCCACGGAGAAAATGAAGATGGAAAGGTTCATATTTGGATTGAATTCGGAAATTCGAAAGTTAGCGACTGCAACGAGACCTGATACCTTCTCAGAAGCAGTAAATGCCGCGGAAAATGTGGAGAGGGATAATAAGAGTGATGTTGGTGATAAGAGTATGGGAAAGAGGAAATGGGAAGGACCTCAGTATGATCTAAAAAAGTCCAGGTTTCAAAGATTCGATAATCGCCCGCCTTTTCGACCAGCGGAAAGACCGTGTCCGAAGTGCCACCGTGTCCATCAAGGAAGATGCCAAGTTGATTTGCGGGTTTGTTATAGATGTGGAAAGACCGGACATGTTTCTAAAGTGTTGGAACCCAGATACAACAAGTAACAATAATAATAGCAATAATCTTTGTATTGATTGATAAAGAGAAGAGTTTACAATATAGGAAATGAAGAACAACTCACTCTTTGAAGCTCTCTTTTCTATCTCTTTCAACGTCTGACTCTTTCAAATGGAGGCTGGGAGATTTTAGAGGCTTAACCTTAAAAGTCTCACAAACAAGACTTTATATACCTAGGTTTTAAGGCCTATGTCCATTAGCAACTAAAGCCCACATATTTAATTTGGGCTTTTACAATTTAACTAAGTAATCTTGAATACAATATAAAATAAAAGCTAACAATCTCCCCCTTTGTATTCAAGATTAAAAATAGCCCAATCTTCCACAAGGTCAGTCGCTTCAATTCCTTCTTTGACTCCCCCTTGATCGTTGCATACTCCCCCTTGATCTTTGCGTACTCCCCCTCGACCGTTGCATTACTTTTCTAGTCTCAGTTATCTCTCAAATGATCAGAGAACGATTTGATGTGCGGAAGCTTGTATAACCAGTTTCAGTAGTAACCGATAGTAGATAAACAGCTACGAGATGAAGAGTAGCAAATACATTCTGCTCATTAGAATCTGCATTAAAGAATAAGTAACCAGGGGTAATCATCTAACATAGAAGCACAATAGCAACTATTATCACAACAATTTATAAAAAATTGTGTGGCCTATGCTCAGAGTTGGCAATGATGAAGCTCTGACAGGACTTCCAGTTATCATTGAAGTAAATTAAAAAAATAAACTTCTCAAACTGTTCTTGGCAATATCACATAGATAAGCAAGTGGAATCACAAAGATTCGTGATATTGTGTGGAAGAAAATAGAATATTATCTATTAAGCTCAAAAGTGTGTAAACTGTTTGGACATAACAGGTTTCCACAGACTCAATGTGCATGAGTGAAGTGTGAAGGTGGGGCAACTTTCCTTCTTTTCAATATCCAACCTTCCAAAGAAAGATCAGATAGCATATGTGCTGCTTCCCCGTGGAAAAGTGAAACAGTTCCTTGTGGAGAAGGAAGTGAGTAGCTGGTGGGGTTAAGACAAGAGTTGGCATGGGCTCACTGCCTGTTTCAATGACAATCACCAAAAATTTGTGATAAATCAGAAATGTGGTTTGCCCGGCTCAGAAAAAGATAGTGCAGAGTTGTATATTTCTTTTGACTCTGTTCTCACACCCTCATTCTTTTATCATGTAGCTCACATCTAACCAAACTCTCTTTTTAAATTTTACCTCTCAAGCACAATGAGAAAAACTCAGATGAGTTATCTCCCACACTCTTTGATGTAGACCCTTCACCTCTCAAACACTCAAGGTTTACTTCTTTGGTAGGAAACACAGGTTTAAGTGATCGATAGAAGTTCTATAAAGCTCACACATTTATCCCATGAAATTGTTGTCCTAGAGGTTGGATTGTTCCACACACTGACTACTTGTAGTCTCAGAAAAGCATTTAAAATCCAAATTTCTATAGCAGATAAAACATTTTAGCATGTAGAAGTGGTTTGACCATTTGAAAGACGTTTTATCATTCTAAAGATGGCCTTTCTCTAAAAATGATGATGAGTTTAAAGGTTTAGAAATTTTACCTTTACACGAACAGGGTCAAATCTGATTTATTTTCTCCCCCTCAAATTGAGCAGTAAATTTCATTTAATCTCAATTTGAAATCAGATATCCTATAAGAATCAGAAAGTGTTGGTAATCATTTTTGATTATTCCACATTTGTTAGGAATATCCAACAGCACAAATAGTTCCACTTAAAAAAAATACAAGGTGCGGGGGATCAGAGTTTAGAAATTACCAGCCAAAACTCTGATTTGAACATATCTGAAGTGCTGGTCCTACACTGAAGTATGTAGAAACAACAGTCAGTTGAAGTCCTGGTTCTATACTGATGTGTATAGAAGCAACCTCAGTCTGATCTGAATATGGCAATGGAGAGAGTGAAGTGATGCTTTCGATCCAGCAAGTATCCATCGACTTTGACACAGATTCTGACCTTTAAGCACACATAATTTGAGAAAACTCAGAACATCAAAGTCGCGCGTCTCTGAATTATCTTTCCAATGCAACTGGAATCGAGTAATTTGGAGCACCGAGTCAAATGTTATGCACATGTTTCTGAAGCAGCGCTAAGCTGACAGCAAGTAAACAAAAATCGGGCTCTGAGGTTGAGTCGCAGAAGTTCGGTCCACAGAGGCTCTGTCGGATTTCACAGAGGCTCTGTGGTGAACAGTACCACAGAGGTTGGTCGGCAGAGGTTTGGTCGCTGCTCGGCAGAAGCTTAACAGAAGTGTTACACTTACTTTGACACTGATTTAGACCATTTTACCTCTGGAGTTTGCAAAAACTCAAAACACAAACAACTTTCATTGGTTTGTTATCTGTTCAGATCATCTTGAATCACCTCTTTTCGAGCTCATACGACAAAGATATGGTTGATTTACCACAGTCGCGCAGATCTGTCCATCAGCTTTCCATCAGCACACTGTTGTCTACTTCAACGATGCATATGACCATTATAAATTTCGAATCTCTGAATTCTCAAAACACGAAAGCTGTTCATCAATGTGTTTTGAATCCAGGGCCTTTTGAATCGCATCAATCGGTGCCTTTATCAGTGAGATATGAACGATTTACTACAGCATCGCAAATCTGCCAGCATGCTGTCATTGTACTTGAATGTTGTGCACCGAAATCAATTGCCTTTGACGGATGAGTCTTAAACTGAGTGTTTAAGAGTCCATATTGAACTTTGAAGCCTGAGTCCTTAACAGATGTATTAAGGAGTCCATTTACCTGCAAGACAGATCAAAGAACTTTTTGTACCCATTTCCAAATGGGTCCTATTTTGTTAGGATTTGCATGAAGTGCTTTGCTGATCTTTTTATGTTCAACAGAAACAAATGTCTTTCGAACATTTTGAACAAGTGAAGAGCCTTTGACTATCCAAACCATTTTTACTCTTCTAAAAACTTGATTAACTGATTGATCTAGCCTACGATAATACAAAGGATTAGAAGTGGAGATCTGATTTGTTGAAAACTTGTTTGGCTTAATGAACTCTTTTGTTGTAACATAACTTTTAGAATTTAATTTGAGAACCAAATCATTTCGTTCTTTAATGCACAGATCAACTTGTGATTGTAAATCAGATTTCAACTTCCTCTCTTTCCTAATCTCAGCAGATAAATCAAAGAACCTTATTGTCAGTCTCTTCTCTTCAGATCTAAAGTACAATCTCTCTCTTTCAAAGTCATCTTTTAGGCATTTCTTTTGAAATCCTTGAACCTTCAACTTTTCGGACTTTTTTCTTTCAAAAACACACTCTTTCCTCTCCTTTTCAAGAGTTTTCTGTAACTCTGAAATTTTGCAAAAAAGCTCCATATATTTTGTTTCAAAAGTAGTTTTCTCCTTTTCAAACTTTTCTCTTTCACAGATCACAAACTTTTTAAAATCAGAAACCAACTTAGAAAATCTTAAACATTTAAGTTCACGTCTTTTCTTCTCTTCTTCAAAAATCTTTTCAGACTCACATAATGTTCTCTTAAGATCGAGATTTTCACAGGTTAAGAGTTTATCTAATTCTTCAAACTTAGCAATCTTTTCTGAATCAATCAGAATGCTTTTGTTCTTTTCTTCCAACTCTTTCTCAAGATTAGGAATAATTTTGCGAAAATTAGTACTGAGTTTAGAATAATAATGAAAATCAGCATCAGCACTAAATTTTAGTCTTGACATATTGTTACTTGAAAAAATGATCGTTAACAGATACTTTGTGAGAAGTAGAATTTGTGCACTTGAGTCAATTTTTCAAATCTTATCGGATTGAGCTGAAATTTGGTAGGTAGGTGCAAGAGAATATTCTGGACAACTTTAATTCTTAGAGTTTTGTCCAAAAACCAACAGAAAATGGTTTTTCGAAGCAAAACAGAGTGCAGCAAAATAAAAGGTTAAAACTCCGAAAATTGATAAAAATCAATGGATTGAAGCACAAATTCGAATCTGTTTGGCTCTGATACCAATTGTTGGAACCCAGATACAACAAGTAACAATAATAATAGCAATAATCTTTGTATTGATTGATAAAGAGAAGAGTTTACAATATAGGAAATGAAGAACAACTCACTCTTTGAAGCTCTCTTTTCTATCTCTTTCAACGTCTGACTCTTTCAAATGGAGGCTGGGAGATTTTAGAGCCTTAACCTTAAAAGTCTCACAAACAAGACTTTATATACCTAGGTTTTAAGGCCTAAGTCCATTAGCAACTAAAGCCCACATATTTAATTTGGGCTTTTACAATTTAACTAAGTAATCTTGAATACAATATAAAATAAAAGCTAACATAAAGATTGTTGAGTAACGCGATTTTGTTTTTTTATGTAATTCTCCGGATCACTTATAGTCGGATTGTCCAAGGGGAAGAATACAGTAGGGGGGTACGTCAGGGAAACCAGCGGTGGGCAAATAAGTAGTACCGAGACTAGAGCCACCAAGAACGAGGGGTCGTACATTCCAGATGACAGCAAAAGAAGCGGAGGAAACTCCGGATGTGGTTACAGGTACATTTTTCATAAACTCTACACGTGCCAAAGTGTTATTTGACTCTGGTGCAAACCGATCTTTTGTATCTCCTGCATTTGCTGCTTATTTGCGTTTGAAGCCTAAAGTGTTAGAACATGCCTTACTGGTAGATACTGCAAATGATAACCAAGTGTCGGTTAAAGAAGTATTTGATAGTTGTGTAATAAATATAGAAGGGTGTGGAGTACCGATACAACTATTTTCTATAGCTTTGATCGAATTTGATGTGGTAGTGGGGATGGATTGGTTAGCCGAGAATCAGGCTAACATAGTATGTGATAAGAAAATAATTAATGTTGTATTACCTGAGAAGGGACCGGTAGTGATTTATGGTGATCGTAGCAATCATCAGTCTTGCATTATATCTATGATAAAAGCCCGTAAGTGTGTTAATAAAGGTTTCCAGAGTTACTTAGCTTACGTGATAGATATTAAACCAGAAAAGAATAAGTTGGAAGATATTCCTATTGTTAGTGAATTTCCTGAAGTGTCCCCTGAAGACTTGAATAGTCTTCCGCCCGTTAGGCAAGTAGAGTTTGGTATAGATCTGATTCCTGGAGCCGCTCCTGTAGCCCGTGCACCGTATCGACTGGCCCCTCCAGAGATGAAAGAGATGATGGCACAACTACAAGACCTATCCGACAAAGGCTTCATCAGACCTAGTTCTTCGCCGTGGGGAGCGCCAATTTTGTTTGAGAAAAAGAAGGATGGTTCGATGAGAATGTGTATCGACTATCGAGAACTGAATAAGCGCACGATCAAGAACAAGTATCCGCTTCCCAGAATTGATGACCTCTTCGATCAATTGGTTGGAGCCTACTATTTCTCTAAGATTGATCTAAGATCTGGTTATCATCAGTTGAAGGTTAAAGAAGAATAAGGTATGGCCATTATGAATTTTTAGTAATGCCGTTCGGTTTGACGAATGCTCCAGCTGCCTTTATGGATTTAATGAATCGAGTATGTAAGCCGTATCTCGATAAATTTGTTATTGTATTTATCGATGATATACTTATCTATTCTCGGTCTAAAGAAGAGCATGCGCAACATCTTCGTTTGATTCTGGAGTTATTAAAGAAAGAAAAGTTGTATGCTAAATTTTCGAAATGTGAATTTTGGCTACGAGAAGTTCAGTTTCTAGGGCATGTAGTTTCCGAAAAAGGTATACAAGTTGATCCGATGAAAGTGGAAGCAGTTGAAAAGTGGGAACCGCCAAAGACAGCAACGGAAGTACGAAGTTTTATGGGTTTAGCAGGTTACTATCGAAAGTTTATAAAAGACTTCTCTCGTATTGCCACGCCTTTGACTAAGCTGACTCGAAAGAATCTGAAGTTTGAATGGAAAGCAGAACAGGATGGAGCATTTCGGGTACTGAAAGAGAAACTCTGTAGCGCGCCGATACTAGCATTACCATAAGGTTCCGAGGACTTTGTGGTCTATAGTGATGCTTCTAAGTTGGGATTGGGTTGTGTATTAATGCAGCGTGGAAAGGTTATTGCTTATGCTTCTCGTCAATTAAAAGATCATGAGAGACAGTATCCTACGCATGACATGGAGCTGGCAGCGGTTGTCTTCGCGCTAAAGATTTGGAGGCATTATCTCTACGGTTCTAAATGTCAAATTTTTACTGATCATAAGAGTCTCCAACATCTTTTTGATCAAAAGGAACTAAATATGAGGCAAAGAAGATGGCTAGAACTGGTGAATGATTACGACTGTGAAATTCTTTATCATCTCGGAAAGGCGAATGTGGTAGTTGATGCCCTGAGTCGTCAAGAAAGGAGTGGAACAATAAAAACTATTTCACTAAGGGCTGAACTCTTGCCTAACATCTTTGACGAACTGTTGAAGTGTCAAATAGAAGCCTATCAGGAAGAACATTTGAAATCAGAATGGTTAGTGGGGATATCAGCATTGCTTGTGAAAGATGACCGTGGGTTGTTGTGTCTGGGAAACAGAATTTGGGTGCCTTGTTTGGGTGGATTACGTGATCGTGTATTACAAGAAGCTCATCAATCTCGTTTCTCTATTCATCCAGGTACGAATAAGATGTATAGAGATCTGAAACAATTCTATTGGTGGCCGGGAATAAAAAGAAGCATTGCTCAGTATGTGGAAGGTTGTACTACTTGTAAGAAGGTAAAGATTGAACATCAAAAGCCGTTTGGTCAGTTATAACGATTAGAAATACCAATGTGGAAAGGGGATCAGATTACTACAGATTTCATAACGAAGCTACCAAGGACTCCGAAGGGATTTGATGCCATTTGGGTGATCGTTGACAGACTGACGAAGTCTGCTCACTTCCTACCAATAAAAGAAACTGATTCGTTGGAACGATTAGCCAAGTTGTACATGGGGTTCCAATCTCGATTATTTCCGATCGCGATAGTCGTTTCACTTCAAGATTCCGGAGGAGCTTTCAAAAAGAAATGGGTACCCAGATAAAGTTAAGTACAGCGTATCATCCTCAAACTGACGGTCAGAGTGAACGCACAATTCAGACTTTGGAAGATATGTTACGGGCTTGCATTGTTGACTTTGGGGGATCTTGGGATAAGCACTTGCCACTGATAGAATTTGCCTACAACAACAGTTACCATTCCAGCATACAAGCGGCACCGTTTGAAGTTCTATATGGTAGAAAATGCCAAACGCCTCTGTGTTGGAACGAAGTGGGAGAGAAACATTTAGCAGGGCCAAATATAGTCCAGTTGACCACAGATAAGATTACTCCGATTCGGGAACGCTTGAAAGTGGCTCAAGACAGACAGAAAAGCTACGCCGACCGACGCCGAAAGCCGTTAGAATTCCAAGTTGGAGATTTTGTGATGTTAAAAGTCTCGCCTTGGAAAGGAGTCATCCGATTTGGGAAGCAAGGTAAACTTAGCCCGAGATACATTGGACCGTTTGCAATCACAGAAAGGATTGGCGAAGTAGCCTACAGGTTAGATCTTCCGCCAGAGTTAAGCAGAATCCACAATGTGTTTCATGTATCAAATTTCCGAAAGTGTTTGGTTACGCCAGCTCAGGCAGTTTCTCTACCAGATATACAATTTGAGGAAAAGCTGAATTATGTGGAAGAACCAGAAGCAATAGTTGATCACAAGGTTAAAGAGTTGCGGAACAAAGTAATCCGACAAGTGAAATTCCAGTAGAGACATCATAGGGGTTAGGATGCTACATGGGAATCAGAGTCGGAAATGAGAGCCAAATACCCTCACCTTTTTGCCTAACCGAATTCCGGGACGAAATTCTTTTAAGGGGGATATGATGTAATACCCCGGGTAAGTTCGTTAGTTAAATGTTAATTCCGTAAAATATTGTTAACTTTAAAATGTGAAGTTAAAGGTAAGATTGGATAGATTTAAGAGTAAATGGTGTAATTGGTCATTTATGATAACCTAAGGACTAAGGTGGTAAATTAGATTAGATATTACCCTGAATGGAATTATATATTTTCATAAAATCAGTATTAACCATAAATTCAAAGTGAGTGTGTGTGTACTTGGAGAAGAAAAGAAGAAGAAAGAAGGTCTTTGAACTAGGGATTCAATTTGGTGCAATTGGAAGTAATTTCAGGTATGTTTCCTTTGCAAATCGTGTGTGTAATTGCTATTTGGTGCAAAGTCATGCTGTCCGGAAAAGTAGTGTTGTCCGGATACTTTAGCTGTTTGACCAATTTTGTGATTTCGGATACTTTTGAGTGTCTGGATACAGACCCCGCAAGGGCGTTGCCCCTTGACCCCATCCGCTAACCGGGTAGCGGAACCCCCGTGTTAAGTCGCCGTAGGGGAACATTTGAGGATAAGAGTTTGATAAGTTATTCGGGATTCTCAGCCTGTTTGTGTTCTATTTGGTAAAGTGGTATATGTATTTGACTTGTACAGATACTGTGAAATTGAAGTGAAGCTGAATTGTTTTGAGAAAAGCTTGGAGAACGTTTTGATAAGACAAACATGTGAGTTTTACTTGAAAATGTTTTTAAACTGGAATACATATATGTGTGTATAGAATATGTGATAAATGATGTGTTTATATGCTTATGTTGGAAATATAATATGTGATGATTGTATTATATTTGCATAAGTATTATACGAGAGTATATCAGCCGGGATTAGGACCGATGATGTTGGCCGTAATAATTGTACGGTGGTGTTGGCCGTAGTAGTTGTACGGTGGTGTTGGCCGTAGAAGTTGTACGGTGGAGATAATTTATTAGTTGGCTTGCAACCAACTAATATGGCCATGGGAATGAGAAGGGAAAGTACATGAAGAGTGAGTTCAAATTGATAATTGGGATTGTGTTATGTGAATGTAATTTATGTAAATGGAGTTTATATAAATGATTTCAAATTGACAGGGATTTTCTCACTTAGACCACTAGGTCTAACCCTCATTTTGTTTTAAAATATGTATTCCAGGTCATGGAGCAAGTAATGATCAATGATAAGATAATCTGTGATTAGCTTTTTGGGAAGACTTGTGTTATGAAGATCATGAAGTGTTTTTGTACTTGTGACTCTGTTATTAGTCATAATGTAAATTATTTAGTCGAAAAAGTTTGTACTGAATTACTTATTATATATTTAAAGACTATGGGACCGAATATGAAATATGATGTATCTTTTGATGAAATTATGTTATGAAATGTATGTTATTTGTATATATGGAATATGGGTTGTTACAAATTCGAATAAAGATTTTATGCCCTCTTTCATTTCTGAACGTAATTCCAAGCTCTGTGTCATCAATAACAGTATATAGAGTCATTCTCATCAGACCTCCCAATTCTTGATTTGGACGAATGAGATTCACCATCGGTTGATTACTCTCCAATGCCATTTAGAAATCATGACTTTGAGTATACAAAATATGTCTCCGCAAAAACCTCTTGATGGCGTTCAAAGCAATAAGAACATTTTCTTTTCTAATCTGTAGGTCTCGGAAGAAGTTGTACATGAACTCAAAATCATCCATTGTGAGATGGCAAAAATCAGCTTCACTGAAGGTGTAGTCTCGACAATCCTGTCTTTGTACCACGAAATAAGGAAAGAACATCTTGTAGAATCTTTTGACATAGACCTCCTTCATTTGCACAATTAACTTCTTGCTTTTAACATATCTCTCGTTTTGGCAATCCCCCCTTAAGAAATAAACATATTCGAACTTGAAATCATCTGATTGATCGTTGATCCCCAAAACTTCATACGGATTAAGTCTCCTTATTCTGTGCACAAACAACCTTCTTTCAGTCTCCTCCATGAACGGTGTTCTCAACCTTGACAGTCTTAATCTTTCCTCTGCCTCTTGAATTGTACTAGAAGGACCAGGCTGGTTTGATGTAGAAGGGTTTGAGGGTCCAGCTTGATTAGCTGAAGGGTTAAAGGTAGGTACGATGGGTGGTTCGGGTATTTCAGGTTTGTTTTCTTCGGTGAAAGGATCCGGCATAATTGGTGAATCAGGTATTGGATTAGTTGGTTCAGGAGATGGTATTTTGCTTTGATCAAGGTTTGGTTGGTTAAGGTTGATGTTAAGGTTGATGTTAAGGTTTGTGGTTTCAGACTGGGTTGGTAATAATGTTGAAGAAACGGGTTCAGGTGATTGAATGAGGCTCATAGTGATGTCCTCCGGTGTTTTCGGACCAAAGATCTCAGTTAGAAAGTCGAACTCATCATCATTGAACTCAACTTTAATATCTGCCATATCATCATTAACCATCAAATGAATCTCTTCCTCTTCTTCCTTAACTTTCCAAAAACTGTCATACTTTTTGCCCCTTTCATTATCTTCCTCGTCCGAACTAACATCAATGACATCCAAGAATCCTTCACTTTCGTTCGCCTTTCTTATTTCCTCCTCGTCTACCTCCGGCTTTTCAACCATCGGTTCCACGTTCGGATCAATGTATAACACAATCTGTTTCCCACTTTCCTATCCCATTGCACCGGATTCAAACATATCAGATATCTCAGAAACAGACGGATTTTTCTTTTCACCTTTGGAGCTTTTAGACTCAGCCCTTCTCTTTTTGCTCTTCTCCCCCTCATGATCATGATCATCGGGATCTTGATCATGCTTTCGCTTCGTACCTTGGGCTTGTGTTTTACAATTTTGATTCAGGATAACTACTTGCTTGGCTAATTCATCCATGGACGTCTTCATATCACTCAGAGACTGCACAACTTCTGACTTGAATGCATTGAACTCCGTGGGTGTAACAGTCGGTGTAGGTGTAGGTGGAGGTGGAGGTGGTTGATGTCGAGGTTGGAAATTCTGAAGTAGTTGTAGTATACTTTGGTTTTGGTGATCTTCAGGACTGATGGAAAGTAGCTTAGCATAGAACAAATCTTTCAGCTCATCAACGGTTTGATCCATCGGATTTTTCTGAACTGGAGGAGGTTCAGGCACTTCAGGCACTTCAATCAACGGCCCTTTGCCATTCAATAAAGATTTTACCCCTTGTAACTCCCGAATAAAAGTTTCCTCAACAACCTTTAGGGCGCCGTTAAGCTCTTCCCTTGTCACAAAGACGGGTAATTTAACTCC
This sequence comes from Saussurea involucrata, assembly GCA_033807775.1. NCBI lineage: Eukaryota > Viridiplantae > Streptophyta > Magnoliopsida > Asterales > Asteraceae > Saussurea > Saussurea involucrata. The sequence continues at coordinate 85,933,734 of CM066314.1, forward strand.
GGTACCACTTAGGTGATCCGTTGACACAACAATTGAATCAACTGTGTGACCTACGTTCATTGTTGGCGTGATGTTAGCACTGGTAGGATTTCCACTCTGTCCTCGTAGTCCTAAAGAAGGATCTACTCTGAGTGTTCCGGATGGGTCACAAAGACTCGCATCAGATATTCCAATAAGTGTCCTACGCAAAGAAGATAAAATGTTAGCAACAGGCACTAGACTCTCAACTTGTGCAGGAATGAAGGTCGAGGACTAGGGAGGGAGTCACTCTGTTTCAATACCCGGATTCTCCAAGTGAGAACCAGATAGATTATGTGCTATAACCCCGTGAGAAAGTGAGATGGCTTCTTGTTAGCTCCAAATATTCATAATATTAGAAGTATTGAAAAATAGGCCAAGTATGAAAGAGTTCCACAGAAGCTCTGCGGTGTTCCACAGAAGCTCTGCGGTGTTCCACAGAAGCTCTGGCGAAGCAAACAAGATCATTCAAGGAACACCAAGTCCCATGAAGAATCTACAGAAGACTACTCACAAAGGACCAAAGAAGGATCTATAGAAGAATGCTCACCAAGGACCGAGCCGCAGAACCTCTGTCACCCTTGACAGAGCCTCTGTGGTTCAGACTGAAGACTTGGAAGATATTTATAATATCTTGCCACTGTTGCAGAAATATCTTACCACTGTTACAGAAATATCTTGCTACTGTTCCAGGGTCCGTTCATCAACTTGTACAAGGCATGGTCCGACAACAAACACATGTCAAACTCTGATAGGAATCCTTGCAAGTTGATATTAGCGCATTTAATGCATGCAGGTTTCCAATTGTTCATGCCATCCCTTCTTTCCTGTAGCAATAGTCTTTTTGTCTAGAATAGATCTTTTGTAGTAGTATAAAAGGAAGACTCATGTTGAGTTCTTCCTTACAACTTATCAGCCAACATCAGACAACAACTAACACACAAAAACACTAGCACTCAATTATCGTCAAATCTGTTCTTAGTGTTCTTCATCAAATACAGTAAACTTTGAGATATTCATCTGTTCTTCATATACTGTTTATTTGGTATTTTGTGCTGTTTCTATTTAAACATATCTGTTAGTTCTTCAAATACGCTTCCGCAACACATCTTATTTGAACTAATAGATAAGATAATCTTTGTTAATCAAATACGGGAACCAACAATTGGTATCAGAGAAAAGCTTGTTTTTAAATATCAAGCGATCCTCGTTTAACAAGATTATTGGTAGAAACGTGGTCTGATTTTTAACCTGTTGTTCATTTCTTCAAAACAGATTCTATTGTTCAGCCATTTTCGATTTATTCAATATTTGGTAAATCTAGAGAAAGTGTTTCTTTAATCAAAACTCCATTAAAGTGCACTGTTGAGAGCTTCCAAACCCAGAAAATCTTTCTAGATAATTCTCTCGTACTTTTTCGTATCATATCTTCATTCTGAAACGTTCTACTCTTAAAATGTCAAGCACACAAAATTTCTTCACAGTTGGTTCATTAACCAAACCACCATCTCTTCTACGAAATGAGTATCCTCAGTGGAAAATAAGAATGATCCATTTCTTTGAGGGTACTGACAAAGAGCTCGTACAATACCTTTATAATCCTCCTCATGTTCCTATGTTAATAGTACCTCATGTACCAGCTACAGCTGACACTCCTGAAATCCCTGAGCATCAAAAACCTAAAACCAGGGATGGTTGGTCAGATCAAGATAAGGAAAAAGATGAACTCGCGCAGAAAACAAAAAGAATTATGATAATGGCAATCCCCAACAATCTCTTCCAGGCTTTAGATGCATGCGAATCTTCGTATGATCTTTGGAAAGAACTGGAGAAACAACTTGAAGGAGGAGCTAAAACTCAGAAAAATCGAAGGGCTCAATACATAAACGAATATTACGCTTTTAAAGCCCTGACTAATGAATCTCTGCAAACAACGTATGACAGGTTCAACTCTCTGATCAATAACTGCAAGAAGTTCGGCATACACAGAACTTCTGAAGAGAATAATGTCATGTTTCTCAAAAGTTTGAACGAAGAATGGCTCCAGTTATCCATGTCCCTACAAACCAATCAAGATTTAGATTCGTGGACTCTTTCAGACCTCTACGGAACATTAGCTGGTCAAGAGCCTCAAATCGCACAAGCAAAGACACTAACCACTGCACCTCTTGCTTTGGTTGGCAAATATACAGAAGATACAGAGAGGCCGAGGAAAGAAAGAGCGACAGAAGAAAAGAAGAAGGAGAAAAAGAAAAAGGTGGTGGTAGTTGACAGCGAAGATGAAGTGTAATACCCCGGGTAAGTCCGTTAGATATTTTACCTATCCGTTAAATTAATTTAACCATAAGATATAATTATTTGGTTAAGTTTGAGATAAGTTATAAGGTTAAGGGTGTTTTGGGTCATTTTGGAATAGTTTGAGCCAAGTAGGTAATTTTGACCTATATTTGTAACAACCGGTTTCCCAAACATACAGCAAATAACATACATTGCATAACTTCATTACATTCATAATAAAAGATACATAATAAACCACAAACGGTCCCTTCGGTCTCGAAACTACAAAATACATTAAGCTTCCTAATCAACGCCCATCAAAAGCTCCTTACACTTAATCCTTTCCTTTGCAGATCCTTAACCTGGAAAACATATTTTTGAAAACAAAATGAGGGTTAGACCAAACGGGTCTAGTGAGTTAATCCCGGTCTTTTCCAAAATCAATATATAACTCTTTTCACATAATACTTTGTAACAATTTGTTTACATAAAACCTTTCGTATAAGCACGCATATACCACACGTATATAAATACCACATTAGGACTCGTGCACCGTGTATCTCTCCTCATCTCATCTTCTTTCCCCTAGCCACATTAGTCGGTAGCAAGCCAACTAATCATCGTCACTGTACAATACAGTCGGCTCCACTGTAATTTCATACAGCCCCGCTGCAATTACCTACAGCTCCACTGCAATTTCATGCAGCCCCGCTGTATTTCCATACAGCCCCGCCGAACAATAATTCGGCTCACCTATACTCGTTTCGTGCAATATAAATACAATATATATCTCAATATATCATATTGTCATTTATAAACCTTTCATCATTTTTCCAACCATATATATATAAGTATATACATATATCCTTTTAACATAAACATATAATAACACCTTGACACTTATCCGTTTCATATATATAAACACATATACATATTTCACACATACTCACATACATATATAAACACATATATATATTTCACACATACTCACGTACATATATAAACACATATATGTATTCCAGTTGAAAACGTTTTAAAGTAAAACTCACCTCGATCGCTTATCCATAAACACTTCCAAGCTTTTCTCCAAAAGATTCAGTCTATCAATCCCAATCCACAGAGTCTGCAAATAGATTAAATACAAATATCCCCTTACTAACTGATCACATAAAACATACTAGAATACCAAGGACTCTAGATAACTCAAATCCTCAAAAGTGACCAAAACTGCTAAAGTATCCGGACAACCCAAACAACCCGGACAAAACCACCTTTTTCGGACAACACGACTTTTCCGGACAACCTCAGTAATCCGGACAGCAAGACTAATCCGGACAACACGACTTATCCGGACAACACAAGGAATCCGGATGCCATCCGGTCTCTAAATTATCCGGAATCCACAATCAAATCGTCCGGACTCTATCAACAACTTACCCGGACACCACCCAAGAATATACCCGGACACCTTCAAGAATCTACCCGGACACATTCAACTTATCCGGACACCGCTGTCGGTTTACCCCATTTTTGCCCAGAAATCGACAGAATCATTAACAGATGTGATTTCGATTATTCTACTCCGATAGATACTTCCTACTAACCATTATAAACATAATTTGTACTAGGAACATACCTTAATCAGCTTCAATAACTCCAATTGATCATTTACCCTTCTTTCTCTTTCCTTTCTTCTTCTTTTTTCTCTCAACACACACACACACCTTCAATCTAAGTTTTGCTATAATGAATACATATGTACTCTTAATTCAGATATTATCCACACTAATTACCCTTTTAGACCCCAATCTATTCCATAATAACCAAAGTACCCTTAACTTAATAAATCATCTCAACTTACCCAAAATAGTAACTTTAAAGTTAAATAAACTTAACGGAAAGATATTTTTAACTAACGAACTTATCCGGGGTATTACATTATCTCCCCCTTAAAAGAATTCCGTCCCGGAATTCGGTTAAGCAATAAACTAGGGTAACTACTTATCACGTCCTATCCAATGGTCCTTCACTCTGATCATTACATTCGTCTACTTTCTCCCACTCTCTTCTCAGCATAAAACACGTTTTCCCAAGGATAGCTCACTAGGAGGTACTCACTCTTAACGGATCCTATGAGCTAGCTTTCTTTCACCTCCAAACCAATTGCACGCACCTAATTTCAACAACTACTATACTTTACTAACAACTTCACCATACCTCATATCAGAAGCTTAATCGAGTCAATCCGAAGTCACACTCAATGCTCAAAATAACTTCACATTTTCCATTTCTCAAACGGTAATACTCTATTCTTTAGCTAACCATCTACTGCCACTCCATTCTCATATTCTTGAATAACACTACTACACACCGCCTAGACATCCATACCTCTCCCCACATACTTTTGGCACCTCTACACAACTTACAAACAAAATTCCGAGCAGAGGTTTCCACTTATACTCACCCCATATCCTCACAAATCCACCACTTAATCTCACGAAATTCATTACTACTACACCTCGCACATTCACTAATTATAAACTGCCACCATCTTATCCACATTACCCCACACATTTAAACAATACCTTTCTTGATAGCGTCAACAATCACATTAAGTATAATCTACACAACATACTAAACTGTCGCCTTCATGACTAGGTCAAGACTTTACGCACTATCGTTACCTTCCACACATAATTCATCACGTTCTACATATTGCTATTATTCTTTACACTCAAGCCATCCTACTCCACACACTAACAAATTAGAACAACAATAATTAAACACAACTGTTAGCTTCAATCTTCCTAATCATAGAAATACTTAGAAGTAGTGAAAAATAGGCTAAGTATAGAAAAGCCTCTCACAGAGGCTCTGCCACTTCTTCCAGAAGATCAAGTCCAGAAAGCCACAGAAGCTACAGAGGTAATCACAGAACCTCTGTAGTGCGCAAGAAGAAGATCAACTCGGAAACAAGTGGACTGCTCCACAGAAGGTCAGACCATAGAACCTCTGTAATGCCTTACAGAGCCTCTGTGGTCTGCTATGAAGACTTGGAAGATATTACTGGATACGTTCATCAACTTGCATGGAAAAGTACTGTCAAAACACGTGTCAAGCTCTGAGTGGACTCAATAGGGCATGGTACAAAATAGACGTCTGCGCCATTTAATGCATTTACCAATAGTACATCTGCTCCATTAAATGCGCATGGCTCAAACAACTGCTCACACCATCCAGTCCACTGTTCACACCATTCAGTTCACTATTCATGCCGTAAAAGGAACAGTCACCTACTTCATAGTCTTCTAAGAGTAGTATAAAAGGAAGTCTCATGTTGAGATCTCCCAGAGAACGAATACACAAGGAATCACTAATACTCTCAAACTTTATTGTCAAATATCTGAGTGTTATATTCTCACACACACCAACAGTTCTTAATCTGTTCTTCGTGTTCTTATTATATATTGAATAACAGTAACTGTTCAAGAAATCCTTTTTATTCCTTACTGTTTTCTTTATATATGTGCGTTCTAACATCTATCAAACATATCTGTTAGTTTAAATACGCTTCCGCATTAAACTCTAAATTCAACTAATAGACTGTTAATTTTGATTAAGTGTATCTGGGTTCCAACAATTGGTATCAGAGCCTCTCTTGATTTTCAATATCAAGTGATCCACTTATCAAGATTCGTGATAGATATTATTGTGTCTGGAAACTGCTTAAACTCAGAAAATCTTCAAGTTCATCGAAGTAACTCTTTAGTCATACCTTCTTTCTAAAATCTTCACAAATGACAAATACAAATAATTTCTTTACTACTGGTTCTCTCACTAAACCTCCTAGTCTCCTTCGAGATGAGTATCCTCAGTGGAAAATAAGAATGGTCCATTTTTTCGAGGGCACTGAAAAAAATCTAGTACAATATCTGTACAATCCTCCTCCTATTCCCATGACAGTAGTACCTCGTATACCTGCTACTGCTGAATCTGCCGAAATCCCCGAACATCAAAAACCAAAACCAAAAGGGGAGTGGTCAACCGAAGATAAAGCAGAAGATGAAGTTGCTCAGAAAACCAAGAGGACATTGATTATGGCAATACCCAACGAACTCTTTCAATCCTTGGATTCATGTGAAACAGCGCATGATCTGTGGAAAGAACTGGAAAGACAGTTGGAAGGAGGTGCTAAAACACAAAAAAACCGAAGAGCACAGTACATCAATGAATATCATGCATTCAGAGCCTCTTCAACAGAATCTCTGCAAACAACATACGACAGATTCAACTCTCTAATCAACAAGTGCAGAAAACCAGGCATTGACAGAACTTCTGAAGAAAACAATGTCATGTTTTTAAAAAGTCTAAATGAAGAATGGCTCCAGCTGTCTATGTCCCTACAGACAAATCAGGATCTAGACACCTGGACTCTCTCTGATCTTTACGGAACATTAGCCGCACAAGAACCTCAGATAGCACAGGCTAAAACACTAACCATTGTACCATATGCATTGGTTAGTAAAACTAAAGAAGATGCACAGAGACCAAGAAATGAAAAAGCCACAGAGGAGAAGAAGAAGGAGAAGAAGAAGATGGTGATAATTGACAGTGAAGAAGAAGAGCAAGCAGAAAAAGAAATAACTCTTGCGTCACTAGCTAAATCTTTAGCTCTATTGACAAAAGAGTTCAGAGGAAACAAAAGAGGTTCCGAAAATGAAAGATATGATAGAGAAAACAGAAGAGATGACAGAAGAGAAGAAGAATCGAGTGGCCGACAGAGGTCAAGCGAAAGACATTACAGAGGAAATGACCGATAGAGGTCAGATGACTCGGTAAGCCACACGCAGCAAGAATGCTACAAATGCGGCAAACCTGGTCACTATGCAAATGAATGTAGATCAGAGAAAGGCGGAGACCTACAGAAGTCCAATGATCGAACAGGAAACACTCCTCAAGGATGTTTTAACTGCGGCAAACCAGGCCATTTTGCGAATGAATGCAGAAGCAGATCAAATCGCCCACAGAGGGACTCTGCTTTCTACAAAAAGAAAGCCGAGTATTATGCTCAAAAATCCTTAATGGCAAAAGGACATTCTGAGGAGAACACAGAAGACTTCCAGTCAGACTCTACTTCTGACGATGAACATACCGCCAATGCCCTCTTCTGTGGCATGGCAGAAGTCGACTCCTGCACTAACTCTGAGGTATCTACTTCAAATTCAAACTTTTGTATTACCTCTATAGATGATAATACACCTAGAATTAACATTGAACTAATTGAACTGAAAGAGATAAATCAAAGTATTCAGAAAAGACTCACTTTCAATGAGAGAGAAGTACGGCTTCTCACTCAAGAAAAAGCAAAGATTTTTGAGGAAAAGAGAGAATAGAAAAGAAATGGAACAAAACTCTAGATCCTTTAAAAAAACAAATTTCTGAATTAACCCAGACTTTAAAAGATAAAACAAAAGAACTTTCAGTTTCAAGGAGCGAAACTACTGACATAAGAGCTCTTAAAGAATACTTTCAAAGAGAAAGAGAGGTATTATGGCAAGATTTACTCAGAAGAGAGGTTTTACTTAAAAACTATAAAGATGCACAGAAAGTTTATGAAAAAGTAAACTCACAAATAGCGAGACGAGGTATAGGGTATGATGATATCACCCTAGGTATTGAAGGCAAAAGAAACAAACCTCTGTCCTCTTTATTTGTAATTGGAAAAACAAACAAACCAGATTTTCCAAATCTAATCTCTGTAAGCAAAAGGGCGAAAATCTCTGTGGATCCTTATTTGAAGAAACATAAGAAGATGATTAACGTGTGGTTTGAAAACTCAGACTCATCATCTTCAACCTCTGTCAATAAAGGTATCAAACCAAAGAAATATCTGAAAACACAAGATCAGATTGGTATCTTCAAGTTTGGTAAACCGGAGACCCAAACACAGGTTGCTTTTGTCTGTTTGATAAACGTCGAAAACAATTTATCAGCAGAAGCTCCTGAGTTTAAACCCATTTTTTCAGAAGAAAACTTTAAAAATTCAATCGAAAAAGAAATTTTGGAAATATGGAAATCAAGCGTTTTAGAAAAATTCTGTACATCTTCTATAGATAAAACTCTCGCTAAAGAAATCTTATTAGAAACCTCTGCAATCTATGAAAACTATTCTACAGAGGAAGAAAGCTTGTATGATGCATGTTTGGAAAATTCAACCTCTATTGAAAGAATTGACTCAACCTCTGTAAAAGAGGACGACTCATCTTCTGACGATTCAGAGACAGATGTTACATCTGGGATAACTCTCTATGACACCGAGGAAGTTAAATACTCCTCTGAAGTTCCTCACAGAACTATTTCTCCAAAAGAGAAACTCACAGAGATTCCAATCTGCCAAGATTTTCTAAATTTGAATCTACATATCAAAACCTCTGCTGAGCTTCAAATGTTACAAAAGACCTCTATTAATCCTATAAGTTCTAGATTTTCAAAACCCAAGGTTAATAAATCTTTTTCTTCTGTGACAGTGATAAATGAAGTTCACCACAGAAGCAACCCACAGAAGGCAGGTCCTAAACAGAGCTTTTGCAAACAACATTCGAGTATTCATAGATCTTCTAGTAATAGGAAATCTAATGTAAAGAAAGAATGTAATGCCTCTGTGGCTGAGTTCAAAAAGTTCAATGAAAAGTTCAAGCAAATTACATCTCATATTCAATATTGTCGTTGTTTTGATCTTATGTCTAAACTTAATAATCATTTTTCAAATCAAGACTGTCTACTCTCTACGCAAATTCAAAAGTCAAATCCCACAAAGAAACAATCTGACTTTTTTGCAGAAAACAAAATGTATTTCAAGAATGCCAAAGCAAACTTGAAAAACTCTAACAATATTGGACCCATATGGATATGGGTACCTAAATCTCTGTGATTGTCCTGCAGAAGAAGTATGTGCCAATCTGGTATCTAGACTCCGGATGCTCAAGGCACATGACTGGTGACAGAAGTGCACTATCCACGTACAAAGAAACACAAGATGGTGGATTTGTGACTTTTGGAGACAACAAGAAAGGACACATAAAAGGCTATGGAGTCATAAGGAAAGAAGACGTTTCAGTATACAAAGTTGCATATGTGGATGGCCTTAAGCACAACCTACTCAGTGTAAGTCAACTTTGTGATACAGGATTCAATGTGTTGTTCAAAAGAACCTTCTGCTCTCTACAAAGTGAAGAAACAAGTATGGAACTTCTGCGAGCTGAAAGAATAGGCGATCTATATATAATGAATTTCAACTCAAAGAACAAAGACAAAGTTTGCCTTGTTGCCTGCAAAAGTGAAGAAGCCTGGCTATGGCACAACAAGTTCTGTCACTTGAATTTTCACACATTGGAAAAACTGGTCAAACTTGATCTAGTTAAAGGTTTGCCAAATGTTAAATTCAATAAGGATCATTTATGTTCTGCCTGTGAAATGGGAAAACTCATAAGAGCTTCCCACAAAGGCAAAACAGATGTGTCTTGCACCAGGCCTCTGTACATGCTTCATGTCGACCTCTGCGGTCCCATTGCAATACAGAGCCTAGGTGGCAAGAAATACATACTTGTCCTAATTGATGAGTATTCACGTTTCACATGGGTTGAATTCGTAAGAAAGAAATCAGATGTTCCAAATGTATTGATAAATCTAATGAAAAGAATCCAAGTTCTTTATGATTGCAGAATACAGAAGTTAAGAAGTGACAATGGCACAAAATTTAAAAACTCTGTCATTGAAGCCTATCTTTCACAAGATGGAATATCACAGAACTTCTCTGCAGCTCGCACTCCACAACAGAACGGTGTTGTCGAAAGAAAGAATCGAACACTTGTGGAAGCCGCAAGAACTATGATGTCAGCATGCGGATTATCAATGAACTTTTGGGCAGAAGCAATTTCAACTGCGTGTTATACTCAAAATCGATCAACCATTGTGAAAAGACACCTCAAGACGCCTTACGAATTGCTTAACAAAAGGCGGCCAAATATCAAATTTTTTCATATATTCGGATGCAAATGCTTTGTCTTAAACGACAGAGATTCAAGAGGAAAGTTTGATGTAAAAGCAGATGAAGGCAAATTCATTGGATACTCTGCCACTTCCAAAGCTTACAGAACATTCCTTACAAAGTCTCACAAGATTGTAGAAAGCATCAATGTTTCTTTTGATGATTCATTCCAAATGACTTCTGAACAAATCAGTTCAGAACTCAGAATTAAAGGGAAATCCTCTGTCATCTCACAAGCAAAAGAAGACTTGGATCTTCTATTTTTAGAGATGCTCCACGAAAACATTGATCCTTCTGTTGGAACAATCAGGGTTTCTGAAGAACCATCCTCTGTCGGACAAAATCCTACAGGTTTGTCTCTAACTGGTCCTAATAATGCTTCATCTTCTTCTGTAAATACTACAGATGCAATTGCCGAAGCAGAAGAAAGTGCAGAAGATGAAACATCAAGTAAAACGACAACAGAAGCTGCACAAACCACAGAAGAACCAATTACAGAGGAAATCGAGGACCAAGACTATACGTCCTCAGAGGAACAAACTCCACCACCACTCATACCAATCATTCCACAAACGGTAGAATCAACTACCAAGGCACGAAGAACAACAGAGGCTACACAAGAAGAAACACAAGAAGTCTCTAAAGAAAGTCTGAATGACATTGATGATCATCTTCCACGCACAACTCAATGGACAAAAAGCCATCCTCCAAGCCAAATAATCGGAGAGCCTTCTGACGCAGTAAAAACAAGGCCTGCCACTGCTAACTTTTGTTTCTTTACAAATTTTATTAGTGTGATAGAACCAAAGAAGATTTCTGAAGCCCTAGATGACCCAAACTGGGTAGACACCATGCAAGAAGAACTTTTGCAATTTGAGCGTAACAGAGTATGGACTCTAGTACCTCTGCCAAGAGGAAAACAGGCCATTGGGACTAAATGGGTCTACAGAAACAAGAAGGATGAAGATGGAGTGGTCATCAGAAACAAAGCAAGATTAGTAGCAAAGGGATATAGACAAGAAGAAGGCATAGACTACGATGAAACTTTTGCCCCTGTCGCACGGCTCGAAGCAATAAGAATATTCTTAGCCTTCGCAGCCCACAGAGGTTTTAAAGTCTATCAGATGGACGTAAAATCAGCTTTTCTCAACGGTGAAATCCAAGAAGAGGTCTACGTTAATCAGCCACCAGGATTTGAAAGCTCAAAGTTTCCAAGGCATGTATACTACCTTGAAAAAGCTCTATATGGACTGAAACAGGCTCCACGAGCATGGTATGAATGACTTTCTACCTTTCTTCTAGTCAATGGTTACAACAGAGGTACAACAGATACTACCTTATTCTATAAACGCAAAAGTAGTGAGATAATGCTTGTACAAATATACGTAGATGACATAATTTTTGGGTCTACTAATTCAGAAGAGTGTAAAAGATTTGAAAAACTCATGCAGAGTGAATTTGAAATGAGTATGATGGGAGAATTAACTTTCTTCCTCGGACTCCAAGTCAAACAATCATCAGAGGGAATTTTTATAAATCAAGCTAAATATGTCTCTGACATTCTTTCCAAGTATAGCTTCTCTGATGCCTCTGCAATGAAAACTCCAATGGCCACTGGAAACAAGTTATTCTTAGATTCAGATGGCATCTCTGTAGAATGCACTCTCTACAAAGGCATGATTGGATCTCTGTTATACTTAACAGCAAGCAGACCTGACATTATGCATGCCACATGTCTCTGTGCACGCTATCAAGCTAATCCAAAGAAATCACATTATGATGCCGTAAAGAGAATCTTTAGATACCTAAAAGGGACCAAAAATCTTGGTCTCTGGTATCCACAGAACTCTGGTTTTGGTCTTAAAGCTTATACAGATTCAGACTATGGAGGATGCATGCTCGACAGAAAGAGTACCTCTGGGAGTTGTCAATTCCTAGGTGGTAAACTAGTCAGTTGGACCTCCAAGAAGCAGAATTGTGTTTCCACATCCACTGCAGAAGCTGAATACGTTGCTGCCGCTAGCTGTTGTTCTCAGGTTCTATGGATGAAGACTCAGCTAAAAGACTACGGCCACATTTTGTTCAAAATACCCATCTTCTGCGATTCCAAAAGTGCTATTGCTATCTCTGCCAACCCTGTGCAACACTCAAAAACCAAGCATATCGATATAAGGTATCACTTCTTGAAACATCATGTTGAATACGGTACAATCGAAATGCATTTTGTGCCCACAGAATATCAACTCGCTGACTTATTCACCAAAGCACTAGACGAGAAAAGATTCAACTTCTTGGTGGGTAAGATAGGAATGATTAACATGGTGTGAAAATCCTCAGTAAGTATAGTTTTATCTTCTGTAAATAATAAGTAAATACATTGCTTAAATTATTGTTTTGAAAGATTCTACTTCTATATGTAAATTCTTAAAACCTTCAATAGTTCTTGAAACTACAGAACTTCTGTAAGGTCTGCTCAGAACCTCTGACAACCTTCACAGAACCTCTGATAGACTTGACCTATGTACTATGCAAAACTTATCATATTCTGATCCAAGCATAGATCAAGGGGGAGCAAAAGGAAAATTCTTGATCTACAGAAGTGATTAGATCAAGGGGGAGCAAAAGGGGCCCTCAAATGATCTACAGAGATAAATCTTTCAAAGGAAAGCCAAAGAAGAATGTCGATAATTTTCCATCGACAGAAGTAAGACAAAACTGCCGAGAACAGAAGAACCAAAAGGTATGTCTCTCGCACGAAAGGTTTTTAGAAAACAGTTTTCTAGGACAAGAATTGTCAAATATGTCCTAAATATACTGTGAATAACATTTCAAAAATCAAAAGTTCAAAAGGTTTAACAAAATTCGAAATAGTAGAAATTTAAGGTCATAGAGCTTCTGCTGAGCTCAACAGAGCTTCTGTAGGAAATATGCTCTGTGATCATAAATTAACCCTTTGTCGATCTTTTGGAATGTTATCTCGAACAAAACGTTTATCAAAATAGTTTTCTCGGACACCAACCTTCAAGAATGTGCGAAAAACATCTCTTAACACAGATCAAAAATTGGGTGATCAGAAAGTTAATAGAATTCAAGTTATAAGATTTTTTCTCTCATAGAGCTTCTGCTGGCTCTTGCAGAGCTTCTGCAAGTTCCATCAGAGCTACAAAACCTCTGTGAGTAAAATTTCTTGACAAAATCCTATTGATCTTCTCCAATATCTTTACAAACGTTTTCGTTTAAAGAAGAACCTTCAGCAATGATAACAATGAGATATATGAGAAAAGGGTTAAACTTCAAAATTTTCAACATCACAGAGCTTCTGGAAACTAACAAAGGCTCTGCTATTTTGTTAATTTGGGCATTTCTGTAACAATAACGGTTACTTTTACTGATAGTGAAACTCATATGGCTAAGAACAACTCCACGCGCCTAGCATTAATGGGCCGCGCACGACGTCCTGTCATCTTCTGACATGGCCTACGTGTCCCATTTTCATTGGGCAAACATGGAACGTTTTTTTTTGGTAAGTTGAACCTGCCGCTCAAACTCGAGTGCGGATTCCAAACTTTAATCCATTGCCATATATTTTACCCTTTCGAAGTCTACCGTTTTACCATCCTATAAAAACAAACCTTACCCTCTCATAAAACTTTTTACAAACTCTCATCTTCTTCTCCGGCGATACCCTGCAAAACACTTGCAAATGGCTTCATCTTCTCGAGCTACATCCTATGAACTCTCTCCGGCGAACTCAACGGAAAACTCCCCTGCTCATTCAGAACATTCTGAAAACCCCAGCCTTGCAAGAGATATTGAACAACAAGATTCCGGGGACTCCGCAGACTTTGCTCCGACGACACACTTGCAAAACTTCATAGCTAAGGATCATTTCGAAGCCACTCTTCCTATCAAATCCAACAACTGCTATTTGGTCCCCTCACCCACTACTTTCGGCGAAGCCCATGCCATACTTCTGAACATCATGGAAAACCATGTCCTCTTCCCTCTACTATCAAGAACCCCTAACAAAATTCCAGTCCGTTATTTGAACCAATTTTGGCAAAGCTGCCGATTTGATAAAGACGATTCTCTTATCAAAGGGTACATTTCAAGACCTGATAAATCTGAGCATCTTGAAATCAAGTTCAACAGAACAATGTTCTCACTTGAATTCAACCTACCAACAAGGGGTCTTCTGGGATTGAAAAGTTATGCAGAGCAACCAACAGACGAAGAGCTCTGTCGATTCGTGGAAATGCTTGGGTACAACACCCAACTACGGAAGAGAAATGACTTCCGCAGAGGCCGATTACCACCTCTGTGGAACACCTTGTTCTCTATTCTTAACAGATGCCTGACAGGAAAGATAGGGAGTATTGACCAGAGCTCACATCAAATCTTGAGCATCATGTATGGGGTTTACTATGATCTTCCACTAGATTATGCGACCATAATGATGCAAGAGATCGTAAACACCATCGACAGAAAGAACAACTCGAAAAGGGTCAAAGAGAACGATCCCAACTTTCTACCACCTCTGCAATTCCAAAGAATATTGGGAGTACTGTTCGAACCTCTGCTGCTAATCCAAAATTGGCCAATGGAAGGGCCAACTCCCAAACAGTTCCCGATGAACAAAAATACCCCCACTGATCATGCTGATGGCTACTCACACTGCAGACCTCTGTCAAAGAAACTTCTGCGCTACGCATCGAACAAATCCCTTCAGAAAGAATATATACGCGATCATAGAACTCCAAAACCGAGTCCTATGACACCCCCGCGTTTAGGTGTCCCCCTAGGAACAATGATAGCAAAACCTCTTTCCACTCAAGCAGAAAAGGATCACAAGTTAGCAAAACACATGGCTATTCAACTCAGCTTCATAGCCAAACGCGCAGAAATAATGGGAAAGAAATCTTCAGCAAAGATCTCTGCTTCTACTCCAAAAGCTAAGAAGAGAAAAACTGCAGAAGGCACATCAACTAGCACTGCAGAAGATAGACCTTCACCTCCCCATGCCACAGAGATTGGCTCCTCTGCTCCTCCCCTTTTCACAAAACAGAAAAAGAAAAGATCCAAATCAACAGAGGAAGGGGCACCAAAACCAAAAAGGAGAAAAACCAAAAAGAAGCATGGTAAATCACTTAAAAAATTGGTTACCATTGCAGAAGAGGCAATCATAGAGGGTGAAACTGCAGAAGAAGAAGATGCAGAAATAGGAATGACAGAAGAAGGATATGAATCACCCTATCAATCTCCAGATAGATTTGCTCACCAGGGAGACCTGAATGATTTCCTACAGAACCCCGAAATTGCAAACACCCTTAATACAGCAGGGTGGACGGCACAACCTCTCGACCACCACTCTCCAGAAGAACAAGATTTCTTCATTTCTGGCATTGACACACATCTACAAGAAGATGACACAACACCCAGAAATCAACCAGCCGAAACCCCTGTGATTTTACAAAACCCTTTCATTCAAGGATTGGACGTCCACAGAAGAAGTCCAAACCAAGCTTCAGAAGATACAGAACAAACCGAAGCTGAGTGGAATACAACTGAAGTTACAGAGGCAACGGTTGTAGAAGAAACCACAGAAACAGGGATAGAAATCTCAGAGGTAGATTCAGATGAAGAAGAGGCTATCTGGATACGAAAAGGTCTCTATCATCCTCATGTCATGAGATTATACGGATCTCATCACATGTATGACTCCTTGCGCACAGAGCAAGGAACTTCCACAGAACCAGAAGAAGAAACAAGAAAAGATGCCGAAGTTGAAGAAGGCACACAACCAAACCCAACTCCCAGTGCAACCCACATTTCTAACTCCGCAGGTCTAGCTGCAGAAGGAGTTATTGAAAAAGAGCAGCACAGCTCGATCCTAACCCAACCCATCCAGCCAGAGGTTACTCTTTCAACCTCTGTGCCCACAGAAACCGGGGAATCCATTCCTAGGGAGTCTCCTCAAAGAGACTCACCTAATGTTCGTGATCAATCGCCCCAGATCACACAAGAACACCCTACAGAGGAATTCGTTTCCTCTGTCACGCACACATTAAGGCTAAACCTTCTTTCAGAGAGAAGTAGTAAGCACAGAGACGAAGAGACTCTAGACAAGTCTCCTAGTCAACAGAAGGACATTCCAATACCCACCTCTGGAGTGGATTTGGACTCTGTTCTTCACAGAACTTCTGTAGAGAACGAAACTCACGTTTCCTCTCGAGGATCAGAAGGAAATCCTTCCACCCCCATCGTACAAACAAGGGTGAACGAAGGTGTCCCAGGAACAGGGACTCACTCTGGAGACGAATGTGTTCCTCCAGAGGTTACACAAGGAACACAAGTATCAAGGGATGAGTTCCAAACCCTTGTCACCTCTGTGAACCAAACAATGAAAGAGTTGCAAAGCTCTTTCAAATCCTTGGCAGAGACAACATCTACAACTCTCTTGAATCTGAACACCAAAATGGACGATCTGTCCACAGAGGTGAAAACCGCCATCTCAGAGATGAAGTCTTCTGCAACAACCACTGCCAAAGAAACAGCCACTTCTGCCGCTCATCAATTCGAAACAACTGCAACTTCTGCGTTCAGGGACTCGGTCAAAGATTTCCTTGAACAATTGAATACGCAATCCAACAGAGCACAGGGCATTACTCCTGCAGACTTACAGAATGCGTTATCACAAGTTCAAGTAGAGGCAATACGAACCACGACAATGATGCAGCCAAAAGACTATATGACCAGAGCACAGCTAACAGAGCTAGGACAAAACGTCATAAACCAGGTCACAGAAGTCATTGTCTCCTTCACAACTGCAAATGCCAACTATGTGAAGGACTTCAAGAAAAGTGTCGGCAAAATGCGTTTCAAGACAGAAGCAGAGCTTGCGATATTTATTGGTCTCTGCGATGATATATGTGAAAAATTGAAGGCAGCAGGAGCTGAATTGCCAAAGAAGCCCAACACTTCTTGCAGAGCAGAGGGTACTTCGGATAAGAGTCAGGATGATTCTGATGATGACCAACCTGGTCCATCAGATAATCATGAGGGGGAGAATTTAAGGGAGAAAGCTACGAGCAGAGGAATTCAATCTCCACCAATCGCAGCAGAACCAATCAGCCAAGCCCCTCAAGAACAAACCCAACAACAAACTCAAAGAACCACAGAGAATACACCCATCTCTGTGGATTCAACCTCTGAAGAACCCAACACTACAGAAGCAGATAAGCAAACCTCAGAGGCAACTACCACCCCTGAGGTAATTACTTTGGAAGAATCCGATCAAAGAACCACAGAGAAAACACCCACCTCTGTGGAAACACCCCAAACAATACCAAGAAGAAAGTCGATTGCCACCAAACCAAAAAGAGCAACGACCTCTGCCTCCCACATTCTGAAAAGAATGAATACAACAATGAATGATCGATTGACAAAGAGAGAAGAAGAAAGGAGAAAGTTCATCACAGCATTCAAAATGACAAGAAATATTTCATCAATAGAAACTGAGCTCATAGAAGAAGTCACCAAACAACCTCCAAAAGAGGTTACAGAGCAAGTCAAGCCAACAGAACCATCGCCACAAAAGTCCTCTAAGTCACAATCGTCAAAATCCACAGATGCAACCTCCATCAAACCTACAGAAGTGCAAACCTCAAATCCCACAGAAGCAACAGGTTCTGCCACGACAACAAAAGATAAAGGCAAAGGGATACTGACAGAAGAGCCTAAGAAGAAGAAAACATTGTCAAAGCCAACAGAGAAACTGATGAAGAGTGCGTTTGACACCTTTCAAACCCCAAAACCCGAAGAAGTTGACTGGGCACATGGATTGAAGCCTCTGTCAGAAATTCCTTTAACTGGTAGAGCTGCAGAAGTTGTTCAACAGATGGAGAGTCTCAGAAGACAAATTCCACGACCTGGTCCAACACATGAAGAAATGGAAGAAGTGGTATACAAATACCTCTACAAACAATCCTTTCAGACAAACTATCCAACATATCATGTGACAGATCCAAGGATCAGAGAAGAATTTGAGAACATCTTCACGAGAACAAAGCCAAGAACCAAAGCAGATGTTTTCTCAATTCACAAGATCAAAAAGGTGATCTTCTGCCGATTCTCCTTCACAAGAACATATCCAAGGGTCAGGTACAATCTTTACAAAGTCAGAAGAGAGAACAATTCAGAATCTACCTTCGCTGATGCTGACTTAAGAAACATCAATCCATACGATCTACCTGACCTTCTGCAATGGACAAAGGACAACTACAACACAGAGGCAAACACCAGAGCCTATCAAGTATTGAGAAAAGCGATGAGGGAAAAGCTTCTGCTCTACAGCATGATAGATTTCCAGCTGGGAAAGGATCTCGGTCTCAAACATCTGGATCTACGACCACCAGAGGATCGCTGCCCACCAGACGCCATACCAAACTCAATCATCACAGAACCACGGTTTGGGTTAGTATTTCAAAACCCTCAAGGCGAAACTAAACTATTTGTATGCATGGACTGTCAGAAGTACGCAACAAATACTCTGAACAAGTTCAGAGCAAGCCGTGTGAAATACAGAGGTTCAAAGAAAATGGAAAAAGATGCTGCAGATACTATCATAAGAGAGATTGACGCAACAATTCGCCTAAGAGAACTCTGCATCAGATTCTACAAAGAGATCAGAAAAGTTGGAAGAGACAACAGAAGCTACAATGATTTCAAAGATGCCAAAATCTGATTCTCAGACCTCAAATCTCTGCAAACAAAGTTAAAAGTTTATCTTTCATTGTACTCAAATGTAAAATGTCTCTGGCATATTTCTAAATGAAAGAAATTTCGAGGTATTGTTTAACCTCTGTCTTATCCAACTTAGCCTAACTAAACTCAAAGTCAAATTTTTATTTTTCACTACTTAGGGGGAGATTGTTAGCTTCAATCTTCCTAATCATAGAAATACTTAGAAGTAGTGAAAAATAGGCTAAGTATAGAAAAGCCTCTCACAGAGGCTCTGCCACTTCTTCCAGAAGATCAAGTCCAGAAAGCCACATAAGCTACAGAGGTAATCACAGAACCTCTGTAGTGCGCAAGAAGAAGATCAACTCGGAAACAAGTGGACTGCTCCACAGAAGGTCAGACCATAGAACCTCTGTAATGCCTTACAGAGCCTTTGTGGTCTGCTATGAAGACTTGGAAAATATTACTGGATACGTTCATCAACTTGCATGGAAAAGTACTGTCAAAACACGTGTCAAGCTCTGAGTGGACTCAATAGGGCATGGTACAAAATAGACGTCTGCGCCATTTAATGCATTTACCAATAGTACATCTGCTCCATTAAATGCGCATGGCTCAAACAACTGCTCACACCATCCAGTCCACTGTTCACACCATTCAGTTCACTATTCATGCCGTAAAAGGAACAGTGACCTACTTCATAGTCTTCTAAGAGGAGTATAAAAGGAAGTCTCATGTTGAGATCTCCCAGAGAACGAATACACAAGGAATCACTAATACTCTCAAACTTTATTGTCAAATATCTGAGTGTTATATTCTCACATACACCAACAGTTCTTAATCTGTTCTTCGTGTTCTTATTATATATTGAATAACAGTAACTGTTCAAGAAATCCTTTTTATTCCTTACTGTTTTCTTTATATATGTGCGTTCTAATATCTATCAAACATATCTGTTAGTTTAAATACGCTTCCGCATTAAACTCTAAATTCAACTAATAGACTGTTAATCTTGATTAAGTGTATCTGGGTTCCAACAACACCCTTCTATATCTCTAACACAATTATCAAATATTTTTCTAACACAAATAATAAAATTGAAAACACAAAAGAATCGGTTTGCACCGAAGTCAGATAACACTTTAGCACGTATAAAGTTTATAGAAATATACATGTCTTCATCTCTATCCATACGTCGAGTTCGACTTGCCACTCTGTTGATTTCAACAAGGTTAATATACACGTAAGCACATACCCAATATAACAAGATATTCCGGTTCAACATGTACTTGTAAGTTCATGATTACACTGGCCAGGTGTAATTTGAAAATACCTTACATGATGTTCCTTCTACCTTTTTATATTTATCATCCCAAGGTTCTAAAATAATAAGGACATCCTACTTCACATACAGTTTAAGTCTAGGTATAAATCCAAATACCTAAATCCCTTAAACTAGGGCTCTGATACCATTTGTAACAACCCGGTTTCCCAAACATACAACAAATAACATACATTGCATAACTTCATTACATTCATAATAAAAGATACATAATAAACCACAAACGGTCCCTTCGGTCTCGAAACTACAAAATACATTAAGCTTCCTAATCAACGCCCATCAAAAGCTCCTTACACTTAATCCTTTCCTTTGCCGATCCTTAACCTGGAAAACATATTTTTGAAATCAAAATGAGGGTTAGACCAAACGGGTCTAGTGAGTTAATCCCGGTCTTTTCCAAAATCAATATATAACTCTTTTCACATAATACTTTGTATCAATTTGTTTACATAAAACCTTTCGTATAAGCACGCATATACCACACATATATAAATACCACATTAGGACTCGTGCACCGTGTATCTCTCCTCATCTCATCTTCTTTCCCCTGGCCACATTAGTCGGTAGCAAGCCAACTAATCATCGTCACTGTACAATACAGTCGACTCCACTGTAATTTCATACAGCCCCGCTGCAATTACCTACAGCTCCACTGCAATTTCATGCAGCCCCGCTGTATTTCCATACAGCCCCGCCGAACAATAATTCGGCTCACCTATACTCGTTTCGTGCAATATAAATACAATATATATCTCAATATATCATATTGTCATTTATAAACCTTTCATCATTTTTCCAACCATATATATATATATAAGTATATACATATATCCTTTTAACATAAACATATAATCACACCTTGACACTTATCCGTTTCATATATATAAACACATATATATATATTTCACACATACTCACATACATATATAAACACATATATATATTTCACACATACTCACGTACATATATAAACACATATATGTATTCCAGTTGAAAACGTTTTAAAGTAAAACTCACCTCGATCGCTTATCCATAAACACTTCCAAGCTTTTCTCCAAAAGATTCAGTCTATCAATCCCAATCCACAGAGTCTGCAAATAGATTAAATACAAATATCCCCTTACTAACTGATCACATAAAACATACTAGAAGACCAAGGACTCTAGATAACTCAAATCCTCAAAAGTGACCAAAACTGCTAAAGTATCCGGACAACCCAAACAACCCGGACAAAACCACCTTTTCCGGACAACACGACTTTTCCGGACAACCTCAGTAATCCGGACAGCAAGACTAATCCGAACAACACGACTTATCCGGACAACACAAGGAATCCGGATGCCATCCGGTCTCTAAATTATCCGGAAACCACAATCAAATCGTCCGGACTCTATCAACAACTTACCCGGACACCACCCAAGAATATACCCGGACACCTTCAAGAATCTACCCGGACACATTCAACTTATCCGGACACCTCTGTCGGTTTACCCCATTTTTGCTCAGAAATCGACAGAATCATTAACAGATGTGATTTCGATTATTCTACTCCGATAGATACTTCCTACTAACCATTATAAACATAATTTGTACTAGGAACATACCTTAATCAGCTTCAATAACTCCAATTGATCATTTACCCTTCTTTCTCTTTTCTTTCTTCTTCTTTTTGCTCTCAACACACACACACACCTTCAATCTGAGTTTTGCTATAATGAATACATCTGTACTCTTAATTCAGATATTATCCACACTAATTACCCTTTTAGACCCCAATCTATTCCATAATAACCAAAGTACCATTAACTTAATAAATCATCTCAACTTACCTAAAATAGTAACTTTAAAGTTAAATAAACTTAACGGAAAGATATTTTTAACTAACGAACTTATCCGGGGTATTACATTATCTCTTAAGCCCCGTATACTCATCAGATACCTAAAATAGAAAGAGTGTGTGTGTGCGGGAGTTCTGGAGGCGAAAAGAAGCAGTGGATGAAACCTATGGTTAGAGCATCAATCGATTGGGTTAGAGGAGATTTTGAGGTAAGTTTCTTTACAGTATGTATTTGTAATCACGAATAGAAGATATCTATCGGTTTAAAATTTCTAATTTCGCGTCTTGATTAGATTTCAATCGATTTCTGGGTAAGTGGAAACCGACTGTGTTCTTGAAGACTCCCGGTGGAGTCCCGGTACTGTCGACTCCCGGTATAGTGAACTCCCGGTATAGTGAACTCCCGGTATTGTTAACTCCCGGTGATCGAGTCTCCCGGTACCAAGGAGTCCCGGTACTCTGTGTAGTCCCGGTAGTTTGCTAAGTTTAGTGGTATAGTTGAGAACAGGAACTAGTAGGCATTATATGTTTGGCTAGTAAAGCGGTGTATGTATCTTAAATTGTTTCAGATTCTGTGGAGTCGTGATAAGAGATAAGACCATTTTGAAAGGAGATTGCGAGCTGTGTAAGAATCAAAACAGGTGAGTTTTACTTTAAAAACGTTTTTAACTGGAATACATACATGTATGGATTGGGAATGTGATAGTCGATGATTAAGTGTTTATATGTAAATTATAATATATTGAGATATTATATTTACATGGGTATTATGTTATGTTATAATACGTTGGCCGGGCTTAGGACCGGAGTGTTTGGCTGTAAATTTCGTACAACGTCGTTTGGCTGTAAATGTCGTACAGCGTTGTTAAATTATTAGTTGGCTTGCTACCAACTAATATGGCCAGGAAGAATGAGAAAGGAAGGTACAAGATATGTGAGTTTAATTGAATATATGTGATTGTGTTGCGTGATTTATATGAATGAAGTTTATATAAATGGGTTTTAACCTAACAGGGATTTTTCTAACTTAGACCCTTATGTCTAACCCTCATTTTGTTTTAAAAATATGTATTCCAGGTGGTGGATCGAGTAAGGGCAAATGATTAGAGTAATCGATGGATAGTTTTTTTGAAGGAATGCATGATGAAGATTTTAGCATGTTTAGCATTTGTATTATAATAATTAAATGTTATGTATGTATTTAGTATAAAGTTTGTAGTAGAATGGCTTTTTCTGATTGTAGAAGACTATGGGACCGTACTTGTAATATGATGTTTCGTTTGTCATATCAATGTTATGTTACATTATGTGATCTGTTGTGTTATATGGGAATTGGGTTGTTACATGAAGAGATTATGGAAGAAGGAGAAATAACTCTAGCATCAATAGCAACATCCTTAGCTCTATTGACAAGAGAATTCAGAGGAAACCAAAAGAGTTATGGTAATGAAAGATATGGCAGAGATAATAGAGAAAGAAGAGAAGATCGGAGTAAAAGGGATCAAGGAAGAAGAGAAGACTCAGCTGACTGACAGAGGTCAGGCGACAGAAGTAACGATCAACAGAAGTCAAGTGATAGATTCAACAGAGGAAATGACCGACAGAGGTCAGATGACAAGGCAAGCTACACACCACAAGAATGCTACAAGTGTGGTAAGACTGGTCATTATGCAAATGAATGCAGATCGGAAAAATGTGGTGACCGACAGAAGTCCGACGATCGTGCTGGTAATACTTCCTAGAACCAAGGTTGCTACAACTGTGGGAAGCCAGGACACTTTGCCAATGAATGCAGAAGCAGGTCAAATCGCCCACAGAAGGACTCAGCTTTTTACAAAAAGAAAGCTGAGTATTATGCTCAAAAGTCACTCATGGCGAATAAAGTGGTGAACAAGGAAGATTGGGAGTCAGATACAACCTCTGATGAAGAATACACCAACAATGCCTTGTTATGTGGCATGGCAGAAATCAGCTCCGACTCTGACACTGAGGTATCTACTTCAAACTCCACCTCTAAAACTACAGAAGTGGATTTGCTTATAATTAAAACTGAAAACGTTGAACTGAAAAAGACTTGTGATGATATTCAGAAAAAGCTCACATTTTATGAAAGAGAAGCTAGACTTCTCACTGAAGAAAAAGCAAAGATTTTCAAAGAAAAGGAAGAATTAGAAGCACATTGGAACAAAAAATCTATTTCCTTTAAAAGAGAAAATTTCTGAATTAAATACATCTTTAAAATCCAAAACAAAAGAACTTTCAGATTCTGAGAGTGACGGACTTAACATTTTAGCTCTTAAGGAATATTTTCAAAAGGAAAGAGAAATCCTTTGGCAAGATCTACTTAGAAGAGATGTTTTAATTAAAAATTATCGTGATGCTCAAAAGGTGTATGAGAAAATAAATACTCAAATAGGAAGGCGAGGTATTGGGTACAGTGATATTAATCAAGGTACAGAAAACAAAAAGAATAAACCTCTGTCATCTCTATTTACTTTAGGAAAAGTCAACAAACCTAATTTTCCAAACTTAATCTCTGTAAGTAAGAGAGTAAAAGTCTCTGGGGAATCTCACTTAAGGAAACCCATGAAGATGATATGTGTGGTTTGAAAACACAGACTTATCACCTTCAACCTCTATCAAAAGAGGATCCAAACCAACGAGATATCTGAAAACTCAAAATCAGATAGGAATCTTCAAGTTTGGTTGTAATACCCCGGGTAAGGTCGTTATTTAAACCCTCTTATCGTTAAATTGAATAAGTTTATAATAATATATTTAGGGTAAAAATTTGGTTAATTTGTAAGTTTAGGGTGTTTAGGCTATTATTGATTAGTGTATGGGCTAAAAAGGTAAATGTGGATAGATATTATCCTTAGAATGTCCAGGAAATCTTAATTATTCAGCAAAAATATCAAAGGGTGTGTCTGTGTTTTGGAAGAAAAGAAGAAAGGAAGAAAAGCTAGCTTAAGAGATCATTTGGTGTACTTGGAAGAGATTACAGGTATGTTTCCTTTACAATTTATGTTTGTAAATGTTAATAGGAAGTTTCTGTCGGATTAAAATCATCAAAATCGATCTGGTATAAATCACAGTCGGATTCTGGGTAGAAATAGGGCAAACAGTCAGAGGTGTCCGGACACTATGAATGTGTCCGGGTGGTTTTGTTGGGAGTGTCCGGGTAACTTGTTGGTGGTTTCCGGATAGTGTTCTGCAGATTTCCGGACGAGTTATTTATCCGGGTAAGTCTTCTTTTCATTAAGTTCCGGTTAAAAATGGGCTACCGGATAGTATCCGGATTTCTTTAGTGTCCGGATGTTAACCGGATTAGTTGTGCTGTCCGGAAAAGCTGTGCTGTCCGGAAAAGTAGTGTTGTCCGGATAAACTTTGGTTTCCGGATACCTTGGCTGATTGATCAAATTGATGAGTTTAGATGCTTTTAAGTGTCCAGTAGCCTGAGTATTGTTAATTCATGGATAGGGAATGATCTAGGATCGAATGTACTGTGGACTCGACTTAAGTTCGGGTTTGGGGGTAACATTTAGGGACTAAAGTGTTTTAGAGTTCTTAATCTCTGTAAGACTTGTGTGATCAAAGTAGTAAGACAATACTTGTATATGATTGTTTCAGATTCTGTGAAATTAAAGTGAAGCTGAATTGTTTGAGAAAAGCTTGGTGGACATTTTGATAAGTCAAACAGGTGAGTTTTTACTTTAAAAACGTTTTTAAATGGAATACGTATATGTGTGGATTGGGAATGAAATAGTTGATGACTATGTGTTTATATGTGAATTATAATATAGTGAGGTATTATATTTACATAAGTATTATAATATGTTATAATACGTTGGCCGGGTTTAAGACCGGTGTGTTTGGCTATAGAATCTGTATAGCGTTGTTTGGCTGTAGATGTTGTACAGCGTTGTATATTATTAGTTGGCTTGCTACCACTAATATGGCCAGGAGGAAATGAGAAGGAAAGGTACACGATGTGTGAGTTTAAATTGGATATATGTAACTATGTGGCGTGATTTATATGATTGAAGTTTGTATAAATGGTTTTTAAACTAACAGGGGTTTCTCACTTAGACCAACAGGTCTAACCCTCATTTTGTTTTAAAAATATGTATTCCAGGTGGCGGATCAAGTAAGTGCAAGTAAGTAGAGTATGAGATGGATGGCTAGTAAGGAAGACTATAAGACGAAGCTTTTGACTTATTTAGTAGTTGTAATGGAATGTTAAGTGTTATGGATGCAAATAGCACAAGGATTGTATTTAAAATTTTTTCTTTCTATTTGTAAAAGACTACCGGACCGTACATGTAAAGTGAAGTTTGTTTGTTATATCTAATTGTGTTATATTGTGTGATATGTCGTGTATATGGGTTAAGGGTTGTTACAAATGGTATCAGAGCCTTAGTTTAAGGGATTTAGGTATTTGTATCTGTACCTAGACTTAAACTGCATGTGAAGTAGGATGTCCCTATCATTATAGAACCTTGGGATGATGAAGTATAAAAGGTAGAAGGAACATCATGTAAGGTAATTTCATATTACACCTGGCCAGTGTAATCGTGATCTTACAGGTACATGTTTGAACTGGAATACCTTGTTATATGGGGTATGTGCTTATGTGTATATTAATCTTGTTTAAATCTACAGAATGGCAAGTGGTACAAGAAATTCGAATCGAGGAGGAGGAAGAAATCCAAACAGAACTAATCCGCCAGTAGGAACAGGGGACAGGGGAGGCAGAACAGGGGGCAGAACTGGAGGTAGACTTCGAGGTGGAGCTGGAGGTAGAACCGGAGGTAGAACTCAACAAAATAGTACGGATTTCATTACCAGAGCTGATTTAATGACAGAAATGGGGAGATTACAAGACAATATTCAAGCTATGCTCAACCAAGCTCATAATACTGAAACAGAAAGACCAGACCCTACTCTTGAAGAGGAGATGCCAATTACCCCAACGGTCTTACCGGTAATGAGAAAATGTGATTTCAAAATGTTTCTTAGCTGCAAGCCTCCGACATTCTCAGGGGATCGGGATCCGGTGAAAGCAATGAGGTGGATGAAGGAAATTGAAGCCATTTTTAAAACGAGTAAGTGTGCGGACGAAGATAGAGTATTGTACGGGGCAACCATGTTGAAAGGAGATGCGTTGTATTGGTGGGAATCGTTTATTCATTCAAAAGGACCCGATGTTTATTCTACCCTCTCTTGGGAAGAATTTGTGATAGTCTACAGGAACGCATTTTGTCCCCAAGCAGCCGTCAAACAACTGGAAGGAGAATTCATGAATTTGCAACAAGGAAACTTATCTGTTCGAGATTATACTGCTAGCTTTTTAGAAAAGTCTCGATTTGCAGAATATTATGTGGCTACAGAGGCGATGAAGACAGAAAGATTTATCTTTGGGCTGAACTCAGAGATTAGAAGGCTAGTGACTGCAAAGGGACCCGATACCTTTTCAGCTGCAGTTGATGCAGAGGAAAATGTTGAACGAGATATGAGAAGAGATACGGGAGATAAGAGTATCGGAAAGAGAAAGTGGGAAGGACCACAATATGATCCGAAGAGGTCCCGATTTCAGAGGTATGATAACCGTCCGTCGTTTCGACCAGCGGAAAGACCATGTCCGAAGTGCAACCGTGTCCATCAAGGAAACTGCCAAGGTGATTTGCGAGCATGTTATAAGTGTGGGAAGACTGGGCACGTCATTAAGGATTGTAAGGTAACGCGGCTATGTTTCTTATGCAATTCTCCGGATCATTTCCAGTCAAACAGTCCGCGAGGGAGGATGCAGCAAGGTGGGTCATCAGGCAGGCCAGCAAATGTTAAACCAGTAGTGCCAAGACTGGAACCGCCAGTAACCAGAGGTCGCGCATTTCAGATGACTGAGAAAGAAGCGGAGGAAACTCCAGATGTGGTCACAGGTACATTTTTGATAAACTCTACACGTGCTAAGGTGTTATTTGATTCCGGTGCAAACCGATCGTTTGTGTCTCCTGCATTTGCTGCTTGTTTGTGTTTGAAACCTAAAGTGTTAGATCATTCTCTATTAGTAGATACTGCAAATGACAACCAAGTGTCGGTTAGTGAAGTATTTGATGGTTGTGTGATTAATATAGAGGGGTGTGGAGTGCCTATACAATTGTTTCCTATAACTTTGATAGAATTTGATGTAGTAGTGGGATTGGACTGGTTGGCTGAGAATCAGGCTAATATAGTGTGTGACAAGAAGAAAATAAATGTTGTATTGCCTGAGAGAGGACCGGTAGTGATTTATGGTGATCGTAGGAATCATCAGTCTTGCCTTATATCACTAGTAAAGGCACGTAAGTGTGTGAATAAGGGTTGTCAGAGTTACTTGGCTTACGTGATAGATGTTAAGACGGAAAAGATTAGGATGGAAGATATTCCTATCGTTAGTGAATTCCCTGAAGTATTCCCTGAAGACTTGAACAGTCTTCCGCCAGTTAGACAAGTCGAGTTCGGTATAGACTTAATTCCTGGAGCCACTCCTGTAGCCCGTGCACCGTACCGTTTGGCACCTCCAGAGATGAAAGAGATGATGGCACAACTACGAGATCTATCCGATAAGGGTTTCATCAGACCTAGTTCTTCACCGTGGGGAGCACCAGTGTTATTTGTGAAAAAGAAAGATGGGTCGATGAGAATGTGTATTGACTACCGAGAATTGAATAAGCGCACGATAAAGAACAAGTATCCGCTACCCCGAATTGATGATCTCTTTGATCAGTTAGTTGGAGCTTGCTATTTCTCCAAGATTGATCTAAGGTCCGGTTATCACCAGCTGAAGGTTAAAGAAGAAGACGTTTTAAAGACTGCTTTTCGAACGAGGTATGGTCATCATGAATTTTTAGTAATGCCATTTGGATTGACGAACGCTCCAGCTGCCTTTATGGATTTGATGAATCGGGTATGTAAGCCGTATCTCGATAAATTTGTAATTGTTTTTATCGATGATATTCTTATCTATTCTCGATCCAAGGAAGAGCACGCGCAACATCTTCGTTTGATTCTAGAGCTGCTGAAGAGGGAAAGGTTGTATGCAAAATTTTCAAAATGTGAGTTCTGGTTACGGAAAGTACAATTTCTGGGGCACGTGGTTTCTGAGAAAGGTATACAAGTCGATCCGATGAAAGTAGAAGCAGTTGAAAAGTGGGAACAGCCCAAGACAGCAACCGAGGTACGCAGTTTTCTGGGTTTAGCCGGTTACTATCGGAAATTCATAAAGGACTTCTCTCGTATCGCAACGCCTTTGACTAAGCTGACCCGAAAGAATTTGAAGTTTGAATGGAAAGCGGAACAGGACGAGGCATTCAGAATATTGAAAGAGAAACTATGTAGCGCGCCAATTCTATCACTTCATGAAGGTTCTGAAGACTTTGTCGTTTACAGTGATGCGTCTAAATTGGGATTGGGTTGTGTGCTTATGCAGCGTGGAAATGTTATAGCTTATGCTTCTCGCCAACTGAAGGATCATGAACGGCAGTATCCTACGCACGATATGGAGCTTGCTGCAGTCGTTTTCGCGTTAAAGATTTGGAGACATTATCTGTATGGTTCCAAATGTCAGATTTATACTGACCACAAGAGTCTTCAACATCTCTTTGATCAGAAGGAACTAAATATGAGACAAAGGAGATGGTTGGAATTGCTGAATGACTACGACTGTGAAATCCTTTATCACCCGGGGAAGGCGAATGTAGTGGCAGATGCGCTCAGTCGTCAAGAAAGGAGTGGAACAATAAAAGTTATATCGATACGAACTGAACTCCTACCCAACATATTTGACGAATTGCAGAAGTGTCAAGTGGAGGCTTATCAGGATGAACATCTGAAATCAGAACGGTTAGCGGGGATGTCAGCATTGCTAGTAAAAGATGATCGGGGGTTATTGTGTCTGGGAAACAGAGTGTGGGTACCTAGTTTGGGTGGGTTACGTGATCGTGTTTTACAGGAAGCTCATCAATCCCGTTTCTCTATTTACCCAGGTACAAACAAGATGTATAAAGATCTAAAGCAAATCTATTGGTGGCCGGGGATAAAAAGAGGGATTGCTCAGTATGTGGAAAGGTGTGATACTTGGAAGAAGGTAAAGATCGAACACCAAAAGCCATTTGGTCAACTGCAACGGCTAGAAATACCTATGTGGAAGTGGGAGCAGATTACCACGGACTTTATCACAAAGCTACCAAGAACTCCGAAGGGATTCGATTCTATTTGGGTGATCGTCGACAGGTTGTCAAAGTCTGCACACTTCCTACCAATAAAGGAAACCGATTCATTGGAGCGATTAGCTAAATTGTACATTAATGAAATAGTAACTCGACATGGAGTTCCAATCTCGATCATTTCTGATCGTGATAGTCGTTTTACTTCAAGATTTTGGAGAAGCTTTCAAAGGGAAATGGGGACTCAGATAAAGTTAAGTAAGGCGTATCATCCTCAAACAGATGGACAGAGTGAACGAACAATTCAGACCTTAGAAGATATGCTCCGGGCTTGTATTGTTGATTTTGGGGGATCGTGGGATAAGCATTTGCCGTTAATCGAATTCGCTTACAACAACAGTTATCATTCCAGCATACAAGCGGCACCGTTTGAAGTACTGTATGGTAGGAAATGTCGAACGCCTCTGTGTTGGAACGAAGTGGGAGAGAAACAGTTAGCGGGGCCGGAAATAGTTCAGTTAACCGCCGATAAGGTTACACAGATCCGAGAAAGATTGAAAGTGGCTCAAGATAGACAGAAGAGTTACGCTGATCGCCGTCGAAAGCTGTTAGAATTTCAAGTTGGGGATTACGTAATGTTAAAGGTTTCGCCGTGGAAAGGAGTCATCAGATTTGGTCGACAGGGTAAGCTTAGCCCAAGGTATATTGGACCATTTGCAATCACTGAAAGGATCGGGGAAGTAGCTTACAGATTAGATCTTCCACCAGAGTTGAGCAGAATTCATAATGCATTTCACGTGTCAAACTTCCGAAAGTGTTTAGTTACTCAAGATCAGGCAGTCTCCCTACCAGAGATACAAGTCGACGAAAGACTAAATTATATAGAAGAGCCAGAAGCTATAGTTGATTATAAGGTTAAAGTGCTGCGGAATAAGGAGATCAGGCAAGTGAAAGTTCAGTGGAGGCATCATAGAGGTCAGGATGCCACGTGGGAAACCGAATCGGACATGAGAGCCAAATACCCTCACCTTTTTGCTTAACTGAATTCCGGGACGGAATTCTATTAAGGGGGAGATGATGTAATACCCCGGGTAAGGTCGTTATTTAAACCCTCTTATCGTTAAATTGAATAAGTTTATAATAATATATTTAGGGTAAAAATTTGGTTAATTTGTAAGTTTAGGGTGTTTAGGCTATTATTGATTAGTGTAAGGGCTAAAAGGGTAAATGTGGATAGATATTATCCTTAGAATGTCCAGGAAATCTTAATTATTCAGCAAAAATATCAAAGGGTGTGTGTGTGTTTTGGAAGAAAAGAAGAAAGGAAGAAAAGCTAGCTTAAGAGATCATTTGGTGTACTTGGAAGAGATTACAGGTATGTTTCCTTTACAATTTATGTTTGTAAATGTTAATAGGAAGTTTCTGTCGGATTAAAATCATCTAAATCGATCTGGTATAAATCACAGTCGGATTCTTGGTAGAAATAGGGCAAACAGTCAGAGGTGTCCGGACACTATGAATGTGTCCGGGTGGTTTTGTTGGGAGTGTCCGGGTAACTTGTTGGTGGTGTCCGGATAGTGTTCTGCAGATTTCCGGACGAGTTATTTATCCGGGTAAGTCTTCTTTTCATTAAGTTCCGGTTAAAAATGGGTTACCGGATAGTATCCGGATTTCTTTAGTGTCCGGATGTTAACCGGATTAGTTGTGCTGTCCGGAAAAGCTGTGCTGTCCGGAAAAGTAGTGTTGTCCGGATAAACTTTGGTTTCCGGATACCTTGGCTGATTGATCAAATTGATGAGTTTAGATGCTTTTAAGTGTCCAGTAGCCTGAGTATTGTTAATTCATGGATAGGGAATGATCTAGGATCGAATGTACTGTGGACTCGACTTAAGTTCGGGTTTGGGTGTAACATTTACGGACTAGAGTGTTTTAGAGTTCTTAATCTTGGTAAGACTTGTGTGATCAAAGTAGTAAGACAATACTGTATATGATTGTTTCAGAAAAGCTTGGTGGACATTTTGATAAGTCAAACAGGTGAGTTTTTACTTTAAAAACGTTTTTAAATGGAATACGTATATGTGTGGATTGGGAATGAAATAGTTGATGACTATGTGTTTATATGTGAATTATAATATAGTGAGGTATTATATTTACATAAGTATTATAATATGTTATAATACGTTGGCCGGGTTTAAGACCGGTGTGTTTGGCTATAGAATTTGTATAGCGTTGTTTGGCTGTAGATGTTGTACAGCGTTGTATATTATTAGTTGGCTTGCTACCACTAATATGGCCAGGAGGAAATGAGAAGGAAAGGTACACGATGTGTGAGTTTAAATTGGATATATGTAACTATGTGGCATGATTTATATGATTGAAGTTTGTATAAATGGTTTTTAAACTAACAGGGGTTTCTCACTTAGACCAACACGTCTAACCCTCATTTTGTTTTAAAAATATGTATTCCAGGTGGCGGATCAAGTAAGGGCAAGTAAGTAGAGTATGAGATGGATGGCTAGTAAGGAAGACTATAAGACGAAGCTTTTGACTTATTTAGTAGTTGTAATGGAATGTTAAGTGTTATGGATGCAAATAGCACAAGGATTGTATTTAAAATGTTTTCTTTCTATTTGTAAAAGACTACCGGACCGTACATGTAAAGTGAAGTTTGTTTGTTATATCTAATTGTGTTATATTGTGTGATATGTCGTGTATATGGGTTAAGGGTTGTTACATTGGTAAACCAGAGACTCAAACTCAAGTTGCTTTGGTCTGCACAATAGATTCTGAAAAGAAATTCTCTGCAGAAGCACTTGAGTTCAAACCAAACTTTTCAGAAGAAAAACTAATAAATAAAATTGAAAAGGAAATTATGGAAATCGGGAAAATAGATATTTTGAAAAATCTATGTACACCTTCTGTAGATCAAAAACTCTCTAAAGAGATCTTGTCAGACACCTCTATTGACTTAGAATGTAATTTTTCAGAGGAAGAAAGCAAGTATGACACATGCTCGGAAAGTCCAGCCTCTGTCGAAAGAAATATTGATGACTCAACCTCTATATATGAGGACGATTCATCATCTGACGAATCAGAGGCTGACAGAATAGAAAAGTTTCCTTTTGATTTGGAGGTTATTAAACAAACCTCTGAAGTTCTTAACAGAACTATTCCTCCTAAGGAGAAAATCACTGGAATTCCAATCTGTCCAGACTTTGAGGATATGTGCATACAAGCCAAAACCTCTATTGAGCTTGAAAATTTCAAAAAACAGAAGTTATTGTCCACTCAAAATCCAAAAGATTCAAAGTTTTTAAAACCCTTACAAGTTAAAGAGAAACCAAAATGGCAACAAAAGGGTAAGTGGCCAAAACCTAACAAATTTTTTTCATCTGTGGCAGTGAAATCAACAGAAGTTCACCACAGAAGGGACTCACAGAAGGCTGCTACAAACAAAGATTTTTGCCAACAATCTAATCTTCATAAATCTTCTTGTAATAGGAAGCCATATGCTATAATAGAATGTAATGCCTATGTGGCCCTGTTTAAAGCTTTCAATGAAAATTTCAAGCAAATCACTTCTGATATTCTATACTGTCATTGCTTTGATCTAATGTTCAAGTTGAATAATCATTTCTGTAGTTCAAATTATTTTCTCTCTGCACCTAAATCAAATATTAAAGAGAAACAAACTGATTCTTCGACAAAAGATAAAATGTATTTCAAGAATGCTAAGGCAAACTTGAAAAATTCTGACGAAACTGGACCCATATGGATATGGGTACCTAAAACTCTATGATTGTCTTGCAGAAGCAGTATGTGCCAATATGGTATCTAGACTCCGGATGCTCGAGGCACATGACTGGCAACAAAAGTCTTCTATCCACGTACCAAGAAAAACAAGATGGTGGATCAGTGACTTTTGGAGACAACAAAAAGGGGCATATTAAAGGCTATGGAGTCATAAAGAAAGAGAATATCATCGTACACAAAGTTGCATATGTGGATGGCCTAAAACACAACCTACTCAGTGTAAGCCAACTTTGTGACACAGGATTCGATGTACTGTTTAAAAGAACATTCTGCTCTCTACTAAGTGAAGACACCGGAATTGAACTTCTGCGAGCCAAAAGAATAGGTGATCTGTATCTAATGAACTTCAATGCCAAAAACAAGGACAACATTTGTCTTGTTGCAAGCAAAAGTGAAGAAGCCTGGCTATGGCACAACATGTTATGTCACTTAAACTTTAATACTATAGATAAACTGGTAAAACTTGAACTGGTCAAAGGTTTACCAAATGTTAAATTTAATAAGGATCATTTATGCTCTGCCTGTGAAATGGGAAAACTCAAAAGAGCTTCCCACAGAGGCAAAACTGATGTGTCTTGTCCTAGGCCTCTGTACATGCTTCACGTTGACCTCTGCGGTCCAATTGCTATACAGAGCCTAGGTGGCATGAAATATATACTTGTCTTAATTGATGAGTATTCTCGATTTACATGGGTTGAATTTATCAGAAAGAAATCAGATGTTCCATGCATCCTGATTAATCTAATGAAAAGAATCCATGTTCTTTATGAGTGCAGAATTCTGAAGTTACGAAGTGACAATGGCACAGAATTCAAAAACTCTGTCATTGAAGCATATATCACAGAAGAAGGAATATCCCAGAACTTCTCTGCCGCTCGCACCCTACAACAGAATGGCGTGGTCAAACGAAAGAACCGCACGCTAGTGGAGGCTGCAAGAACCATGCTTTCTGCATGTGGATTACCAATGACCTTTTGGGCAGAAGCAATTTCAACTGCTTGCTATACCCAAAATCGTTCAACAATCGTGAAAAGACACATCAAAACTCCTTATGAATTGATCAACAAACGGAGACCAAACATCAAGTTTCTCCATGTGTTTGGATGCAAATGCTTTGTCTTAAACGACATAGACTCAAGAGGAAAGTTTGAAGAAAAGGCTGACCAAGGCAAGTTCATCGGGTACTCTGCCGCTTCCAAAGCCTACAGAGTTTACCTTCTAAAGTCGCGCACGATAGTAGAAAGCATCAATGTGTCTTTTGATGACTCATTCCAGAAGACTTCTGAACAACTCAATTCAGAACTCGGGCTAAACAAGGAATCCTCTGGAATCTCAAAAACAAATAAAGATTTAGATCTTCTATTTCAAGAGATATTCAACGACGATGTCGATTCCTCTGCTAGAACCAACAGAACCTCTGCAGAATCACCTTCTATAAACGAAATAAGTATCTCTCTGTCTGATCCATTTAATCCCTCATCCTCTTCTACAAATACTACAGGTACTGAAAATCTAACAGAAGATACGACGACAAAAGATTCTACAACATAGGTTATCCAAATACCAACAAATCCAACAGAGGAAGCAACACCAGAAGAAACACCAGAGGGAAGTAAAGATGAAACCACAATACCTACAGAGAAGGAAATCCCAACTTTAATACCCATTCCTACAGAAGCTGAACCATCAACCACTTCAACTACAGAAGTTCAACTTGATGACTCAAATGATCATCTTCCAAGAACAAAAAGCCATCCTAAAACACAAATCATCAGTAATCCCACTGATAAGGTAAAAACAAGATCAGCTTATGCAAAATTTTGTTTCTTTACCAAATTTATTAGTGTGATCGAACCGAAAAAGATTTCTGAGGCCCTAGACGACCCAAACTAGGTGGATGCTATGCAAGAAGAGCTTCTGCAGTTTGAGAGAAACAAAGTCTGGACTCTAGTACCTCTGCCACGAGGGAAACAGGCCAAAAGGACTAAATGGGTCTTCAGAAACAAAAAGGATGAAGATAGAGTGATCATTCGAAATAAAGCAAGACTGGTGGCCAAGGGATATCCCCAAGAAGAGGGTATCGATTACGATGAAACTTTTGCCCCTGTTGCACGGCTCGAAGGAATAATAATTTTCTTAGCCTTCGCATCCCACAGAGGTTTTAAAGTATATCAAATGCATGTAAAATCTGCCTTTCTCAATGGCGAAATTCAAGAAGAAGTATACGTCAAACAACCACCAGGATTTGAAAGCTCAAAGTACCCAAGGTATGTCTATTACCTCGACAATGCTCTATATGGACTGAAACAGGCTCCAAGAGCATGGTACGAAAGACTTTCCACTTTTCTTCTCAATAACGACTACAAAAGAGATACCACTGATACAACTCTATTCTTTAAAGGAAAAGGAAATGAGCTTATTCTTGTACAAATATGTGTAGATGACATTATTTTTGGGTCTACAAATGCACAAAAATGCAAAGACTTTGAAAAACTCATGCAGAGTGAGTTTGAAATGAGTATGATGGGAGAATTAACCTTTTTCCTCGGACTTCAAGTCAAACAAACATCAGAAGGAATTTTCATAAACCAATCAAAATATGTCTCTGACATACTTGAAAAATATAGCCTCTCTGATGCCTCTGTCATGAAAACCCCAATGGCCACTGGAAATAAACTTTTTTCAGATCCAAATGGCATCTCTGTCGAGTGCACGCTTTACAGAGGAATGATTGGGTCTTTATTATACTTAACAGCCAGTAGACCTGACATAATGCATGCCACATGTCTCTGTGCAAGATATCAAGCTAATCCTAAAAAGTCACATTATATTGCTGTAAAGAGAATCTTTAGATACCTCAGAGGGACCAAAAATCTTGGCCTCTAGTATCCACAGAACTCTGGTTTTGGACTAAAGGCATACACAGATTCACATTATGGAGGATGTAAACTCGACAGAAAGAGTACCTCTGGGAGTTGTCAATTCCTAGGTGGGAAATTAGTAAGCTGGACTTCAAAGAAACAGAATTGTGTCTCAACATCTACGGCAGAAGCTGAATACGTTGCTGCTGCTAGCTATTAGTAATAACCAGGTATATTATTTAATAATTTAACTTGTAGTACTCTAGTTAATTTAGATTTGAGAAATTTTATAAGTATTTATTTTTAGTATATTATGGAGTTAGGAGTTAAGGGGTAAGTTTTAATTTTATAATAGAAGTGTAGGGGTATGTTTTGCCAAATAGGGAAAAGTTGGGGTTTGCTTGGTCTTTTTACCAAACCACACCACCACCGCCATATTCACCCCTCTAGGAGGAGGTGTCCTCTTTTTGTTAACAAATATCCTAAAACTAGTGAGTGTGTGTGTGATACGTGAAGAGAGAGAGAGAGAGGAGAGAAATCGAAGAAAGGCCAAGAAAGAGAAGAAACCAGAGAATTTGCAGCTGGGTTTAGGAATTTATCCAAGAGAAACCAAGGTAATAATCCCTACAAATCTTTACTTTTATGTATAGTAGGTTTTACATGAGTTTTGAAGTGGGTTTTGATGATTTAGAGATGTTTTGGAAATTCTGAGCTTATGGTTAGGTTATGTTAGTGCACTTAAACATATATGCATAATTACAGTAACATGCATAGCTTAAAAGATCAAAATTCTGGGTTTTAGGATGAACAGTTAACTGAGACATTCAAACATGTCGCAACAGTGGGCTGCGACATGGTTGAAGGTTGCGATCTTCATGAATGTCGCAACCTTGAGTTGCGACTTGCTCATGAAGTCGCAATAGTGGGTTGCGACTTGCTCATGAAGTCGCAGCAGTGAGTTGCGACTTGGTGTTATGTCGCAACAGTTGGTTGCGACTTGAGAGGGATGTCGCAACAGTTGCTTGCGACATGAGGGGGAAGTCGCAGTAGTTGATTGTGACTTGGTGTAGAATATTGCGACATAGAGTAATTCTATAGTTGATTGCGACTTGAGTCGAGGATTTCAGACCTTATTGATTTTAGTCTTAAAAAGAAATATTTGTACTTATTTGATACAGATTCTGTGAAACTGAACTGAAGGATTTGGAGTGCTCGATAAATAGCTTGGGAGGATTTTGGGAATTTAGCGAAACAAGTGAGTTTTTATTAAAATGTTTTCAAATGGAATACATATATGTGAATGAGTGTAATATTGTGCATATGGTGTTTATATGAGTATTACATTGCATGGGTACTAGTTGGCCGGGCTTAGGACCGGTGAAAGTTGGTTGTACAGAGGGACAGTGGTGTTGGCTGTATTTAGTACAACGATGTATATTGATTAATTGGCTTGCTACCAATTAATATGGCCAAGAGAAAGAGAAAGAGAAAAAGAAAGAGATGGAAAGATACATGATGCATGAGTCATAGTTGGTATTTTTATGTTAATTATGTGTATGATGTTGTGCAAATGTTTTCTTTAACTAACGGGGATTTCTCACTAGACCTCAAGGTCTAACCCTCATTTTTGTTTTAAAATATGTATTCCAGGTCAGGGAGCAAATAAGGGGCAGTGATAGGATATATCATGTTTAGCTTTTTGGAAGATGCATGAATATGAAGATTCGAGATGTGTTTCGTATCTGTTATGTTATTATGACATTTTGTACTTTGCTATAAAAGTTAAAGTTTGTACTGAAAGACCTATCTTGTTAAACTAAGGGACCATAAATGAAATATGATGTATTTTGTGGTGAAATTATGTTATGAAATATATGTTTTTTGTATATTGGAAATTCGGGTTGTTACAGATGGTATCAGAGCCCTGGTTTAAGGGATTTAGGTATTAGTATCTGTACCTAGACTTAAACTGCATGTGAAGTAGGATGTCCCTGTTATTGTAGAACCTTGGGATGTTAAATACGAAAAGGTAGAAGGAACATCATGTAAGGTAATTTCTGATTACACCTGGCCAGTGTAATTGTGATCTTACAGGTACATGTTTGGACTGGAATACCTTGTTATATGGGGTATGTGTTTATGTGTATAATTAACCTTGTTTGAATCAACAGAATGGAAATTGGTACAAGACGAACAAATCGGGAAGGGGAAGGAAATCCGAATAGAACCAATCCAACAGCTGGAGGAAGGGGAAGAGGGGGAGATAGAGGCAGAGGCAGAACTGGGGGCAGGGTTCAGGGGCGCGGTACAGAGTTTGTTACGAGAGACGACCTAACAGCCGAAATGGCAAGATTACAGGCAAATATCCAGACTATGTTTAACCGGACTCATAATACGGAAATGGAAAGACCAGATCCTAACTTCGAAGACAAGATGCCTATCATACCTACTGTCACATCAGTACCAAGAAGGTGTGACTATAAAATGTTTTTAAGCTGTAAACCACCAACTTATGGGGGGGATATAGATCCAGTGAAGGCGATGCGGTGGCTGAAGGAAATCGAAGCTGTATTTTAAATCAGTAAATGTGCGGAAGAGGATAAGGTGTTATACGGAACTGCAATGTTGAAGGCAAATGCTTTATATTGGTGGGAGGCCCTTATTGACTCTAAGGGATCTGATGTATACTCAACCTTTACTTGGGGCGAATTCTCAAGGGCATTCAAAGAACAGTTTTGTCCTCAAGCAGCAGTCAGACAATTGGAGGAGGAATTCCTGAGCCTACAACAAGGAAGTTTATCCCTCAGAGACTATACTGCCCGTTTCTTAGAGAAGTCGCGTTTTGGAGAATACTACGTTGCCACGGAGAAAATGAAGATGGAAAGATTCATATTCGGATTGAATTCAGAAATTCGAAAGTTAGTGACTGCAACAAGACCTGATACTTTCTCAGCAGCAGTGAATGTCACGGAAAATGTGGAGCGGGATAATAAGAGGGATGCCGGTGATAAGAGTACGGGAAAGAGGAAATGGGAAGGACCTCAATATGATTCAAAAAAGTCCAGGTTTCAAAGATCCAATAATCGCCCGCCTTTCCGACCGGCGGAAAGACCTTGCCCAAAGTGCCACCGTTTTCATCAAGGAAGCTGTCATGTGGATCCCAGAAACTGTTATAAGTGCGGAAAAGTCGTTCACATTGCTAAAGATTGTCGAGTTGTTAGATTTTGTTACTCGTGCAATTCTCCTGATCATCTTCAGTCCGATTGTCCACTGGGGAGAATACAATCAGGGGGTACGTCAGTAAGACCGACGGGTGTCAGACCAGTAGTACCGAGGATCGAACCAGCCAGAACCAGGGGTCGTTCATTTCAGATGACAGCAAAGGAAGCGGAGGAAACTTCGGACGTGGTTACAGGTACATTCCTAGTAAATTCTACATGGGCTAAGGTGTTATTTGATTCCGGTGCAAACCGATCGTTTGTGTCTCTTTCATTTGCTGCTTATATGCATTTAAAGCCTAAAGTGTTAGATCATGCTTTAATGGTAGATACTGCAAATGATAATCAAGTGTCGGTTAAAGAAGTATTTGATAGCTGTGTGATAGATATAGAAGGGTGCGGAGTACCGATTCAGTTATTTCCAATAGCCCTGGTCGAGTTTGATGTGGTAGTGGGAATGGATTGGTTAGCCAAAAATCAAGCTAACATAATTTGTGATAAGAACTTAATAAATGTTGTGTTACCTGAGAAGGGGCCAGTAGTGATTTATGGTGATCGTATAAATCATCAGTCTAGTCTTATATCTATGATAAAAGCCCGTAAGTGTGTTAATAAAGGCTGTCAAAGTTACTTAGCTTATGTGATAGGTACTAAGCTAGAGAGGAGCAAGTTGGAAGATATTCCGATTGTTAATGAATTTCTGGAAGTGTTTCCTGAAGACTTGAATAGTCTTCCGCCCGTTAGACATGTAGAGTTTGGTATAGATATGATTCCTGGAGCTGCTCCTGTTGCCCGTGCACCGTATCGTTTGGAACCTCCAGAGATGAAAGAGATGATGACTCAACTGCAAGATCTTTCAGATAAAGGCTTCATCAGACCGAGTTCTTCACCGTGGGGAGCACCAGTTTTGTTTGTGAAAAAGAAGGATGGTTCGATGAGAATGTGTATCGACTACCGGGAATTGAATAAGCGTACGATCAAGAACAAGTATCCGCTACCCATAATTGATGACCTCTTCGATCAGTTAGTTGGAGCTTGTTATTTCTTCAAGATTGATCTAAGATCCGGTTATCACCAGTTGAAGGTCAAAGAAGAAGACGTTCTAAAAACTGCTTTTCACACAAGGTATGGTTATTATGAATTCTTGGTGATGCCGTTTGGTTTGACGAATGCTCCAGCTGCCTTTATGGATTTAATGAATCGGGTATGTAAGCCGTATCTTGATAAATTCGTAATTGTATTTATCGATGATATACTTATACACTCCCGATCTAAGGAAGAACACGCTCAACATCTTCGTTTGGTTCTAGAACTATTGAAGCAAGAAAAGTTGTATGCTAAATTTTCAAAATGTGAATTCTCGCTACGGGAAGTTCAGTTTCTGGGGCATGTAGTTTCCGAGAAAGGTATTCAAGTTGATCCAATGAAAGTAGAAACGATTGAAAAGTGGGAACCGCCGAGAACGCCAACCGAAGTATGTAGTTTTCTGGGTTTATGTAACAACCCGGTTTCCCAAACATACAACAAATAACATACATTGCATAACTTCATTACATTCATAATAAAAGATACATAATAAACCACAAACGGTCCCTTCGGTCTCGAAACTACAAAATACATTAAGCTTCCTAATCAACGCCCATCAAAAGCTCCTTACACTTAATCCTTTCCTTTGCCGATCCTTAACCTGGAAAACATATTTTTGAAAACAAAATGAGGGTTAGACCAAACGGGTCTAGTGAGTTAATCCCGGTCTTTTCCAAAATCAATATATAACTCTTTTCACATAATACTTTGTATCAATTTGTTTACATAAAACCTTTCGTATAAGCACGCATATACCACACGTATATAAATACCACATTAGGACTCGTGCACCGTGTATCTCTCCTCATCTCATCTTCTTTCCCCTGGCCACATTAGTCGGTAGCAAGCCAACTAATCATCGTCACTGTACAATACAGTCGACTCCACTGTAATTTCATACAGCCCCGCTGCAATTACCTACAGCTCCACTGCAATTTCATGCAGCCCCGCTGTATTTCCATACAGCCCCGCCGAACAATAATTCGGCTCACCTATACTCGTTTCGTGCAATATAAATACAATATATATCTCAATATATCATATTGTCATTTATAAACCTTTCATCATTTTTCCAACCATATATATATAAGTATATACATATATCCTTTTAACATAAACATATAATCACACCTTGACACTTATCCGTTTCATATATATAAACACATATATATATATTTCACACATACTCACATACATATATAAACACATATATATATTTCACACATACTCACGTACATATATAAACACATATATGTATTCCAGTTGAAAACGTTTTAAAGTAAAACTCACCTCGATCGCTTATCCATAAA
This sequence comes from Saussurea involucrata, assembly GCA_033807775.1. Lineage (NCBI taxonomy): Eukaryota > Viridiplantae > Streptophyta > Magnoliopsida > Asterales > Asteraceae > Saussurea > Saussurea involucrata. Next base: position 85,976,486 of record CM066314.1, read on the forward strand.
CACTTCCAAGCTTTTCTCCAAAAGATTCAGTCTATCAATCCCAATCCACAGAGTCTGCAAATAGATTAAATACAAATATCCCCTTACTAACTGATCACATAAAACATACTAGAAGACCAAGGACTCTAGATAACTCAAATCCTCAAAAGTGACCAAAACTGCTAAAGTATCCGGACAACCCAAACAACCCGGACAAAACCACCTTTTCCGGACAACACGACTTTTCCGGACAACCTCAGTAATCCGGACAGCAAGACTAATCCGGACAAAACGACTTATCCGGACAACACAAGGAATCCGGATGCCATCCGGTCTCTAAATTATCCGGAAACCACAATCAAATCGTCCGGACTCTATCAACAACTTACCCGGACACCACCCAAGAATATACCCGGACACCTTCAAGAATCTACCCGGACACATTCAACTTATCCGGACACCTCTGTCGGTTTACCCCATTTTTGCCCAGAAATCGACAGAATCATTAACAGATGTGATTTCGATTATTCAACTCCGATAGATACTTCCTACTAACCATTATAAACATAATTTGTACTAGGAACATACCTTAATCAGCTTCAATAACTCCAATTGATCATTTACCCTTCTTTCTCTTTTCTTTCTTCTTCTTTTTTCTCTCAACACACACACACACCTTCAATCTGAGTTTTGCTATAATGAATACATCTGTACTCTTAATTCAGATATTATCCACACTAATTACCCTTTTAGACCCCAATCTATTCCATAATAACCAAAGTACCCTTAACTTAATAAATCATCTCAACTTACCCAAAATAGTAACTTTAAAGTTAAATAAACTTAACGGAAACATATTTTTAACTAACGAACTTATCCGGGGTATTACAGTTTAGCTGGCTACTATCAAAAGTTTATAAAAGACTTCTCTCGTATCGCGACGCCTTTGACAAAATTGACTCGAAAGAATCTGAAGTTTGAATGGAAAGCAGAACCGGATGAAGCATTCCGAATATTGAAAGAGAAATTGTGCAGCGCACCGATTTTACCACTACCTGAAGGTTCTGAAGAATTTGTTGTTTATAGTGATGCTTCTAAACTGGGATTGGGATGTGTACTTATGCAGCGTGGGAAAGTTATTGCTTACGCTTCTCGTCAGTTGAAAGATCATGAAAGACAGTATCCTACGCACGATATGGAACTTGCAGCTGTTGTTTTCGCGTTGAAGATTTGGAGACATTATCTTTATGGTTCCAAATGTCAAATTTATACTGATCATAAGAGTCTCCAACATCTTTTCGATCAGAAGGAACTAAATATGAGGCAAAGAAGATGGCTAGAACTGGTGAATGATTACGACTGTGAAATTCTTTATCACCCGGGAAAAGCAAATGTAGTGGCCGATGCGCTGAGTCGTCAAGAAAGAAGTGGAACAATAAAAGCTATATCACTACGAGCCGAACTCCTACCTAATATCTTTGATGAATTGCTGAAGTGTCAAATAGAAGCCTATCAGGAAGAACAGTTAAAATCAGAACGGTTAGTGGGGTTATCAGCATTGCTAGTAAAGGATGATCGTGGGTTGTTGTGTTTGGGAAGCAGAATTTGGGTGCCTCGTTTGGGTTGTTTACGTGATCGGGTACTTCAAGAAGCTCATCAGTCTCGATTCTCTATACATCCAGGTACGAATAAGATGTATAAAGATCTGAAACAATTTTATTGGTGGCCGGGAATTAAAAGAAGCATTGCTCAGTATGTGGATAATTGTACTACTTGTAAGAAGGTCAAGATTGAACATCAAAAGCCGTTTGGTTAGTTACAATGATTGGAAATACCGATGTGGAAATGGGATCAGATTACAACAGATTTCATCACAAAGATACCCAAGACTCCGAAGGGATTTGATTCTATTTGGGTTATTGTAGATAGATTAATGAAGTCTGCTCATTTCTTACCGATAAAGGAAACTGATTCGATGGAACGCTTAGCCAAATTGTACATTGACGAAATAGTAACTCGACATGGAGTTCCAATCTCAATTATTTCAGATCGGGATAGTAGTTTTACTTCATGGTTCTAGAGAAGTTTTCAAAAGGAGATGGCAACGCAAGTAAAGTTAAGTACATCTTATCATCCTCAAACTGACGGTCAGAGTGAACGAACAATTCAGACATTAGAAGATATGCTCCGGGCTTACATTGTTGACTTTGGGGGATCGTGGGATAAGCATTTACCGTTGATCGAATTTGCCTACAACAACAGTTATCATTCCAGCATACAAGCGGCACCGTTTGAAGTTTTGTAGGGTAGAAAATGTCGAACGCCTCTGTGTTGGAATGAAGTGGGAGAGAAACAGTTAGCAGGACCAGATATATTACAGTTAACAGCGGATAAGGTTACTCAGATTCGGGAGAGATTGAAAGTGGCTCAAGACAGACAGAAAAGCTATGCCGACCGACGCCGAAATCGTTAGAGTTCCAAGTTGGAGATTTTGTCATGTTAAAAGTATCACCTTGGAAAGGAATCATTCGATTTGGAAAGCAAGGTAAACTTAGTCCGAGATATATTGGACCATTTAAAATTACCGAAAGAATTGGGGAAGTAGCCTACCGACTAGATTTACCTCCAGAGTTAAGCAGGATTCACAACGCTTTTCATGTGTCGAATTTTCGAAAGTGTTTGGTTACACCAGATCAGGCAGTGTCTCTACCAGATATACAGGTGGATGAAAAATTGAACTATGTGGAGGAACCGGAAGCCATTGTTGATCATAAAGTCAAAGTTTTGCAGAATAAAGAAATTAGACAAGTGAAAGTACAGTGGAAACATCACAGAGGTCAGGATGCTACGTGGGAATCAGAGTCAGAAATGAGAACCAAATACCCTCATCTGTTCACTTAACTGAATTCCGGAACGGAATTCTTTTAAGGGGGAGATGTTGTAATAACCAGGTATATTATTTAATAATTTAACTTGTAGTACTCTAGTTAATTTAGATTTGAGAAATTTTATAAGTATTTATTTTTAGTATATTATGGAGTTAGGAGTTAATGTAATAACCAGGTATTTTATCTAATTTAAAATTGGAATTTATAAGTCTTGATTTTCGTATTTTGTGGAATTAAGAAATTTAGGGATAAGTTTTTATTGTATAATAGAAGCTTAAGGGTGTGATTTGTCAAGTGAAGCAAGTTTAGGGTTAGTTGGGTATTTTCCCCAAACCTTTAAGACACAAACCGACTCAGTATACTAAATAGAAGAAATATCTCAAATTGAAACAGTAAAGTAGAACCCAAATAGTGTATGTGTGTGTGTGAAATTGTTCACGGCTGAGAGAGAGAAAGAGAAAGAACCGTAGAAGAAGAAGAAGAAGAAGAATTAAAGACACTTCAGCTGGAATTTTGTATTGGTGCAGTAAAATCAAAGAGGTAATTATCTTATTAAAACACTCTTTTATAAGAATTAGGTTTCTTTTGGATTTTGAGGTGGGTTTAGGTAATCTTAGATGAATTTGTGTATTTTAGTGGCAATTTAGAGTGTTAAAAGGGGTTTAGAACATTTCTGTGCAATCTGGGTAAAAGTTGGATTTCCTGAAATTGAACTGAACTTTTCTGAAAAAGACGATGAACAGTGTTTTTGCGAAAAGTAGGAATTCGCAAGCCTTGGTTGCGAAAAGTCCACTTTTCGCAAATAGCTAAAGCGCATAGTTAAGTTTTCGTATCTGTTGGTTACGAAAAGTAGGGAACTCGCAACTGTGGGTTGCGAGAAATGAGGTTTTCGCAACCAATTGATATTGGCCATTGGTGGAGGGATAAGGTGGAAGGAGACAGGTATGATGAATAATTGTTAGTTGGTATTAACTTACGTGTGTGGTATGTGTATTTATATAAATAGTGTTTTATATAAATGAGTTTTTAATGAATTACAAATGTCAGGGATTTACTCACTAGGCCCTTAGGTGTAACCCTCATTTTCTGTTTTAAAAATTATGTATTCCAGGTGGTGATTCCAGTAAGAACAAGTAAATAGAATACTTGTTGGCTAGCTTTGGAGAAGATTACCATCATGATGCTACGGATACTTTTGTAGTTATAATCTTTGTTATTACTATGTAATTCCAAGTGGATCAAGTTGTAATGAATTTTTTTTTATGTTCAGACTTTAGATGGGACCAATTGTGAAAGATGAAGTACTTTGTTGTAACATGTTATGGAATGTATGTTATATGTATATTTTGTTATCGGGTTGTTACAGATGGTATCAGAGCCCTAGTTTAAGGGATTTAGGTACTAGTATCTGTACCTAGACTTAAACTGCATGTGAAGTAGGATGTCCCTATTATTTTAGAACCTGGGGATGCTAAGTATAAAAGGTAGAAGGAACATCATGTAAGGTAATTTCAAATTACACCAGGCCAGTGTAATTATGATCTTACAAGTGCATGTTTGAACTGGAATACCTTGTTATATAGGGTATGTGCTTATGTGTATATTAACTTTGTTTGAATCTACAGAATGGCAAGTGGCACTAGACAAAGGAATCAAAGAGGAGGAAGGAATTCGGGTGGAGAGAATCCACCAATAGGAACAGGGGGAAGAGGAGGAGATCGTGGTAGAGGCAGGACCGGAAGGGGAACTGGGGGCCGAACTGGAGGAAGAACACAACCACAGGGCACAGAGTTTGTTACACGGGACGATTTGATGGCAGAAATGGGGAGGTTACAAGATAACATACAAGCTATGTTTGAACATAATCGCCACAACGAAACTGAAAGATCAAATCCGGAACACGAAGTTGAAATACCACTTACCTCTACTATCTTACCGGTGATGAAAAGGTGCGACTATAAAATGTTTCTTAGTTGCAAGCCCCCTACCTATTCAGGAGATCGGGACCCGGTCAAGGCAATGAGATGGCTAAAAGAAATAAAAGCCATCTTCAAGACGTGTAAGTGTTCTGAAGAAGACAAAGTGCTTTATGGAGCAGCAATGCTAAAAGGTGATGCTCTGTACTGGTGGGAGGCTCATACAGAATCGAGAGGAGCGGATGTATATACTACTTTTTCATGGGAGGAATTCGTGTTAGCTTTCACAACACACTTCTGTCCACAATTGGAAGAAGAATTTATGAATCTACAGCAAGGGAATTTGTCAGTCAGAGATTACACTGCTAGATTTTTAGAAAAATCTCGTTTTGCAGGATATTATGTTGCTACAGAAAAGATGAAAATGGAGAGATTTATCTATGGGTTAAATTCAGAAGTTCGAAGACTAGTGACTGCAACAAGGCCAGATACGTTTACCGCTGCTGTAGATGCTGCAGAAAATGTCGAACGAGACAATAAAAGGGATGCCGGTGATAAGAGCTTGGGGAAAAGGAAATGGGAAGGACCACCACAAGATCCAAAGAAGTCTAGATTCCCATGGTTTGATAACCGTCCGTCGTTCCGACCAGCGGAAAGACCATGTCCGAGATGTAATCGCTACCATCAGGGAAATTGTCAAGTAGAGTCGCGGGTTTGTTTTAAGTGTGGGAAAACCGGTCATGTTGTTAAAGATTGTCGAGTAACACGGTTTTGCTTTTTGTGCAACTCTCCGGATCACCTCCAATCTGATTGTCCGCGAGGTAGAATACAACAAGGGGGTAGAACCGGGAAGCCAGCCATTACTAGACCAGTGGTTCCAAGAATAGAACCGCCCAGAACGAGGGGTCGTACATTTCAAATGACAGCTAAAGAGGCGGAGGAAACTCCAGATGTGGTCACAGGTACATTTTTCATAAACTCCACGTGTGCTAAAGTGTTATTTGATTCTGGTGCAAACCGATCTTTTGTGTCTCCATCTTTTGCTGCTCACATGCATTTAGAGCCTAAAATGTTAAAACATGCCTTATTAGTAGACACTGCAAATGATAAGCAAGTGGCAGTTAAAGAGATTTATGATTGTTGTATGATAGACATAGAGGGGTGTGGAGTACCGATACAACTATTCCCAATAGAGTTGGTCGAATTTGATGTGGTAGTAGGAATGGATTGGTTAGCTGAGAATCGGGCTAACATAGTTTGCGATAAGAAAATAATCAATGTTGTTTTACCTGATAAGAGGGCAGTAGTGATTTATGGTGATCGTAAGAGTTATCAATCCAATCTTATATCGATGATAAAAGCCCGTAAATGTCTTAACAAGGGTTGCTCGAGTTATTTAGTGTAACATCCCTTAATCCCAACATACAAGTTTCATATAATTCACCACAAAATAACATATCATAATCCAAATATGGTCCCTTAAATTCTACAATTAAGTCTTTCAGTACAAACTTTTTCGAATAAAGTAAAATACATAACAACTACTAATTATAACTGAAATCTTCATAATCATTCAACATCCACAAAAGCTAACATGATATATCCTATCATTGTCTCTTGTTTGCTCCATGACCTGGAATACATATTTTAAAACAAAAATGAGGGTTAGACCTTGAGGTCTAGTGAGAAAAATCCCCGTTAGTAAAAGAAAACATTTGCACATAATTCACGTAAGAATACCAAATATGACTCATGCATCATGTATCTTTCCATCTCTATCTCTTTTCTTTTCCTTAGCCATATTAATTGGTAGCAAGCCAATTAATTAATTTACACCGCTGTACTAAATACAGCCAACACCACTGTCCCTTTGTACAGCCAACTTTCACTGGTCCTAAGCCCGGCCAACTAGTACTCATACAATGTAATATTCATATAAACACTATATGCACCATATTACATTAAATCACATATATGTATTCCATTTGAAAACATTTCAAATAAAAACTCACCTCGTACGTTTATCACAAAATCTCTTCCAAGATAATTCACGTATGACCACCCTTTGTAGAATCTGAAATCACAAAATACCAAATATCTCTTTTAACACTAATCTTACGAAATCCTCCACCCAAGTCGCAACCCAAAATAACATGAAATCGCAATGAACAGTACCAAGTCGCAACGGTAATGAACAGTACTAAGTCGCAACCTCTTATTGCGACTTCACCCCGAAATCGCAACCCACTATTGCGACTTCACCCTAAGTCGCAATCAACTATTGCGATTCCACCCTGGAGTCGCAACCCACTATTGCGATCCCAAACCCGAATCGCAATCAACTACTGCGATTCCAAGCCAAGTCGCAAATGACCATTGCGACTTCAATGCCAAGTCGCAACCAACTGTTGCGACTTCGTTGAATGTCGCAGTCGTCTATTGCGACTTCGATGAATGTCTCAGTCCACTATTTCATCCTAAAACCCAGATTTTTGTACTTTTATTCTATGCATGATACTGTAAAAGTGCAGATATGTTTAAGACCATTAACACAACCTCACCTTAAGCTTAAACTTCCCAAAACATCCATTTTTAACAAAACCCACCAAGAACTTAAACTAGTAAATTCAAGAACACTTGGAGGAATTAAAACACAAAAAGATATGGATGATTTACCTTGATTACTTCAGTTTGGTACAAAATCACAGTAGCAATTCCAGAAATTCCTTCTTCTTCTTCTTTAGCCTTTATCTCAATCTTATCTCTCTATCTCTCTCTTCTTCACGTAACACACACACACACCATAGGATATTTCTCTTTTTGCTTAATAGAAGACATCATTTTCCAATTGAAGAAGTATATGGCGGTGGTGGGGTTTAGTTTGGCCAAAAAGACCAAACCCACCCTAAACTTATCTCAAATGGCAAGACACACCCCTAAACTTCTATCATAAAATTAAAACTTATCCCTTAACTTCTAATTCTATAAAACACTAACATAAAGACTTATAAAATTCCCAATTTAAATTAGATAAAATACTTGGTTATTACAACATCTCCCCCTTAAAAGAATTCCGTCCCGGAATTTGGTCAAGCAAAAAGGTACTGATACTTATCTTCCACTATAACCTCGAACTCAATCATAGCCATAGAAACTACCTGAATAGACACTCCGCCTCTATCTATACCTCTAACACAAATAAGTAACAAAAGCACGAAAATACCAAGAACCACTTCGTACCGAAGTCATATAACACTTTAGCACGTATAGAGTTTATAGAAATATACCTGTAACCTCATCAGGACTTTCTTCCACCTCTTGTTCCGTCATCTGAAAAAACGCGGCCTTGAACTCTCGGTGCTTCAGACCCTTGTACCTTTCCCGATTCAACTTCTGTTAATCTCGCTGTTGTACTACCCTGACGTGCTTTCCACTGTGGACATTCTGACTGAATATGATCAGGGGAATTGCAAACAAAACAGAATCGATTTGCGCGACAATTCTTAGCGATGTGTCCCGTCCTTCCACACTTATAACAACTTCTAGGATCAACATAACAATTTCCTTGATGTACGCGGTTGCATTTTGGACATAGTTTTTCATTTGTCTAAAAGGTATGTGACTATCGAACCTTTGAATTTCGTATTCCGTTGAATCATACGTCATTTCTTCCGATTTTCTTTTCCCAACACTCTTATCCCCAACATCCCTCTTATTGTCTCGCTCCACATTTTCCGCAGCATTTACCACTTCTGAAAAAGTATTAGGTCTCGCTGCAGTCACTAACTTTCTAATCTCTGAGTTCAATCCGAATACATACCTTTCCATCTTCATCTTTTCTGTGGCAACATAATACTCCCCAAAACGCGACTTTTCCAAGAAACGAGCAGCGTAGTCTCTTACTGACAAATTTCCTTGTTGTAGACTCATGAATTCCTCTTCCAACTGTCTAACTGCGGCTTGCGGACAAAACTGTTCCTTAAATGCTCTCGAGAATTCGCCCCAAGTAAAAGTTGAATATACATCAGGTCCTTCAGAGTCAATGAGGGCCTCCCACCAATACAAGGCATCCGCTTTCAACATTGCTGTTCCATATAACACTTTATCTTCTTCCGTGCATTTACTTGTTTTAAATACAGCTTCAACTTCCTTCAGCCATCGCATTGCTTTTACTGGATCTCTGTCCCCTCCATAGGTGGGTGGTTTACAGTTTAAAAACATTTTATAATCACACTTTCTTGGTGATGATGTGACAATAGGTGCGATAGGCACCTCGTTTTCAAAGGTAGGGTCTGGTATTTCCGTTTCCGTATGGTGAGTCTGGTTAAACATAGCTTGGATATTTGCCTGAAGTCTTCCCATTTCAATCGCTAGGTCGTCTCTCGTAACAAACTATGTGCCTCGCCCCTGTACTCTGCCCCCTGACCTACCTCTACCTCTTTCTCCCCCTCTTCCCCTTCCATCGGCTATTGGATTAGATCTATTCGGATTTCCTTCCCCTTCTCGGTTTGTTTGTCTCGTTCCACTTGCCATTCTGTGGATTCAACAAGGTTAATATACACATAAGCACATACCCCATATAATAAAGTATTCTGGTTCAAACATGTACCTGTAAGATCATAATTACACTGGCCAGGTGTAATCTGAAATTACCTTACATGATGTTCCTTCTACCTTTTTATATTTATCATCCCAAGGTTCTATAATAACAAGGACATCCTACTTCGCATGCAGTTTAAGTCTAGGTACAGATACTAATACCTAAATCTCTTAAACTAAGGCTCTGATACCATTTGTAACATCCCTTAATCCCAACATACAAGTTTCATATAATTCACCACAAAATAACATATCATAATCCAAATATGGTCCCTTAAATTCTACCATTAAGTCTTTCAGTACAAACTTTTTCGAATAAAGTAAAATACATAACAACTACTAATTATAACTGAAATCTTCATAATCATTCAACATCCACAAAAGCTAACATGATATATCCTATCATTGTCTCTTGTTTGCTCCATGACCTGGAATACATATTTTAAAACAAAAATGAGGGTTATACCTTGAGGTCTGGTGAGAAAAATCCCCGTTAGTAAAAGAAAACATTTTCACATAATTCACGTAAGAATACCAAATATGACTCACGCATCATGTATCTTTCCATCTCAATCTCTTTTCTTTTCCTTGGCCATATTAATTGGTAGCAAGCCAATTAATTAATTTACATCGCTGTACTAAATACAGCCAACACCACTGTCCCTTTGTACAGCCAACTTTCACCGGTCCTAAGCCCGACCAACTAGTACTCATACAATGTAATATTCATATAAACACTATATGCACCATATTACATTAAATCACATATATGTATTCCATTTGAAAACATTTCAAATAAAAACTCACCTCGTACGTTTATCACAAAATCTCTTCCAAGATAATTCACGTATGACCACCCTTTGTAGAATTTGAAATCACAAAATACCAAATATCTCTTTTAACACCAATCTTACGAAATCCTCCACCCAAGTCGCAACCCAAAATAACATGAAATCGCAATGAACAGTACCAAGTCGCAACGGTAATGAACAGTACTAAGTCGCAACCTCTTATTGCGACTTCACCCCGAAATCGCAACCCACTATTGCGACTTCACCCTAAGTCGCAATCAACTATTGCGATTCCACCCTGGAGTCGCAACCCACTATTGCGATCCTAAACCCGAATCGCAATCAACTACTGCGATTCCAAGCCAAGTCGCAAATGACCATTGCGACTTCAATGCCAAGTCGCAACCAACTGTTGCGACTTCGTTGAATGTCACAGTCGTCTATTGCGACTTCGATGAATGTCTCAGTCCACTGTTTCATCCTAAAACCCAGATTTTTGTACTTTTATTCTATGCATGATACTGTAAAAGTGCAGATATGTTTAAGAAAATTAACACAACCTCACCTTAAGCTTAAACTTCCCAAAATATCCTTTTTTAACAAAACCCACCAAGAACTTAAACTAGTAAATTCAAGAACACTTGGAGGAATTAAAACACAAAAAGATATGGATGATTTACCTTGATTACTTCAGTTTGGTACAAAATCACAGTAGCAATTCCTGAAATTCCTTCTTCTTCTTCTTTAGCCTTTATCTCAATCTTATCTCTCTATCTCTCTCTTCTTCACGTAACACACACACACACACCATAGGATATTTCTCTTTTTGCTTAATAGAAGACATCATTTTCCAATTGAAGAAGTATATGGCGGTGGTGGGGTTTAGTTTGGCCAAAAAGACCAAACCCACCCTAAACTTATCTCAAAGGGGCAAGACACACCCCTAAACTTCTATCATAAAATTAAAACGTATCCCTTAACTTCTAATTCTATAAAACACTAACATAAAGACTTATAAAATTCCCAATTTAAATTAGATAAAATACTTGGTTATTACAACTAGCCTATGTGATAGATAGTAGGCCTGAAAAGAGTAAGCTGGAAGATATTTCCGTTGTTAGTGAGTATCCTGAGGTTTTCCCTGAAGACTTGAATAGTCTTCCTCCTGTTAGACAAGTAGAATTTGGTATTGACTTAATCCATGGAGCCGCTCCTATTGCTCGCGCGCCGTACCGATTAGCACCACCAGAAATGAAAGAAATGATGGCACAACTTCAAGATTTATCTGATAAGGGCTTCATCAGACCTAGCTCTTCGCCGTGGGGTGCACTAGTTTTGTTTGTGAAAAAGAAAGACGGTTCAATGAGAATGTGTATCTACTACCGGGAGCTGAATAAACGAACGATCAAGAACAAGTATCCACTTCCAAGAATTGATGACCTTTTTGATCAATTAGTTGGAGCTTGTTACTTCTCCAAGATTGATCTCAGATCTGGCTACCATCAGTTGAAGGTTAAGGAAGAGGATGTTTTAAAGACTGCATTTCGCACAAGATACGGCCACTACGAATTTTTAGTAATGCCTTTCGGATTGACGAACGCTCCAGCCGCTTTTATGGATCTAATGAATCGGGTATGTAAGCCTTATCTCGATAAATTTGTCATTGTGTTTATCGATGATATACTTATTTATTCCCGATCCCAAGAGGATCATGCGCAACATCTTCGTTTGATTTTGGAGTTATTGAAGAAAGAAAAGTTGTACGCTAAGTTCTCTAAATGTGAATTCTGGTTGCGGGAAGTTCAGTTTTTGGGTCATGTAGTTTCAGAGAAGGGTATACAAGTCAATCCAGCGAAAGTGGAAGCGATTGAAAGATGGGAACCGCCGAAGACGGCAACCGAAGTACGTAGTTTTCTGGGTATAGCTGGATACTATAGGAAATTTATAAAAGACTTTTCTAGAATCGCGACGCCATTGACTAAGCTAACTCGGAAGAATTTAAAGTTTGAATGGAAAGCAGAGCAAGATGAGGCATTCAGAATATTGAAGGAGAAACTCTGCAGCGCGCCGATATTAGCATTGCCAGAAGGTTCCGATGATTTTGTGGTCTACAGTGATGCTTCTAAACTAGGATTGGGATGTGTACTTATGCAACGTGGAAAAGTGATTGCCTATGCTTCTCGTCAATTAAAGGATCACGAAAGACAATATCCTACTCACGATATGGAACTTGCAGCGGTTGTCTTTGCATTGAAGATTTGGAGACATTATCTTTATGGTTCTAAGTGCCAAATTTTTACTGACCATAAGAGTCTCCAACATCTTTTCGACCAGAAGGAACTGAATATGAGGCAAAGGAGATGGTTGGAATTGGTAAATGATTATGATTGTGAAATCCTTTATCACCCCGGGAAGGCGAACGTGGTAGCAGATGCATTATGTCGTCAAGAAAGAAGTGGAACGATAAAGGCGATATCGCTACGAGCTGAACTCCTCCCAAATATCTTTGACGAATTACTGAAGTGCCAGATAGATGCTTATCAAGAAGAAAGTTTGAAATCTGAACGGTTGGTTGGGATATCAGCATTGCTTGGGAAAGATGACCGTGGGTTGTTGTGTATGGGAAACAGAATTTGGGTACCTCGTTTGGGTGGATTACGGGATCGTGTACTACAAGAAGCTCATCAATCTCGATTTTCTATTCATCCAGGTACAAATAAAATGTATAGAGATTTGAAACAATTCTATTGGTGGTCGGGAATGAAGAGAAGTGTTGCTAAGTATGTGGAATATTGTACTACCAGCAAGAAAGTGGAGATTGAACATCAAAAACCGTTTGGTCAGTTACAACGACTAGATATACCAATGTGGAAATGGGATCAGATCACTACTGATTTCATTACCAAGTTGCCAAGAACTTCAAAGGGATTCGATTCTATTTGGGTGATTGTGGAAAGGTTGACGAAGTCTGCTCATTTCTTGCCGATAAAAGAAACTGATTCCTTGGAACGTTTAGCTAAATTGTACATTAATGAAATAGTAACTCGACATGGAGTTCCAATCTCGATTATTTCCGATCGAGATAGTCGATTTACTTCTAGATTTTGGAGAAGCTTTCAAAAAGATATGGGAACGCAAATAAAATTGAGTACATCATATCATCCACAGACTGACGGACAGAGTGAAAGAACAATTCAGACTTTAGAAGATATGCTCCGAGCTTGTATAGTCGATTTTGGGGGATCATGGGATAAACATCTGCCTTTGATAGAATTCACCTACAACAACAGTTATCATTCTAGCATTCAAGCGGCACCGTTTGAAGTATTGTATGGTAGAAAATGCCGAACGCCTCTGTGTTGGAATGAAGTGGGGGAGAAACAATTAGCAGGGACAGAAATAGTACAGTTAACAGCGGATAAGATTACTCAGATTTGGGACATATTAAAAGTGGCTCAAGACAGACAAAAAAGTTATGCAGATCGACGTCGGAAACCGTTAGAGTTTCAGGTTGGGGATTTTGTAATGTTGAAAGTATCGCCCTGGAAAGGAGTCATACATTTTGGGAAGAAAGGTAAACTCAGTCCGAGGTATATTGGTCCGTTTGCAATTACCGAAAGAATTGGGGAAGTGGCTTACCGACTAGATTTACCTCCAGAATTAAGCAGGATTCACAACGCGTTCCATGTATCAAATTTTAGGAAATGTTTGGCGACTTCAGACCAGGCAGTCTCTCTACCGGATATCCAGGTTGATGAAAAGCTGAACTATGTGGAGGAACCGGAAGCTATAGTTGATCACAAAGTCAAAGTATTGAGGAACAAAGAGATCAGACAGGTAAAGGTTCAGTGGAAACATCATAAAGGTCAGGATGCGACGTGGGAATCGGAGTCGGAAATGAGAGCCAAATACCCTCATATGTTCTCTTAACTGAATTTCGGGACGGAATTCTTTTAAGGGGGGGATGTTGTAATAACCAGGTATTTTATCTAATTTAAAATTGGAATTTATAAGTCTTGATTTTCGTATTTTGTGGAATTAAGAAATTTAGGGATAAGTTTTTATTGTATAATAGAAGCTTAAGGGTGTGATTTGTCAAGTGAAGCAAGTTTAGGGTTAGTTGGGTATTTTACCCAAACCTTTAAGACACAAACCGACTCAGTATACTAAATAGAAGAAATATCTCAAATTGAAACAGTAAATTAGACCCCAGATAGTGTATGTGTGTGTGTGAAATTGTTCACGGCTGAGAGAGAGAAAGAGAAAGAACCGTAGAAGAAGAAGAAGAAGAATTAAAGACACTTCAGCTGGAATTTTGTATTGGTGCAGTAAAATCAAAGAGGTAATTATCTTATTCAAACACTCTTTTATAAGAATTAGGTTTCTTTTGGATTTTGAGGTGGGTTTAGGTAATCTTAGATGAATTTGTGTATTTTAGTGGCAATTTAGAGTGTTAAAAGGGGTTTAGAACATTTCTGTGCAATCTGGGTAAAAGTTGGATTTCCTGAAATTGAACTGAACTTTTCTGAAAAAGACGATGAACAGTGTTTTTGCGAAAAGTAGGAATTCGCAAGCCTTGGTTGCGAAAAGTCCACTTTTCGCAAATAGCTAAAGCGCATAGTTAAATTTTCGTATCTGTTGGTTACGAAAAGTAGGGAACTCGCAACTGTGGGTTGCGAGAAATGAGGTTTTCGCAACCAATTGATATTGGCCATTGGTGGAGGGATAAGGTGGAAGGAGACATGTATGATGAATAATTGTTAGTTGGTATTAACTTACGTGTGTGGTATGTGTATTTATATAAATAGTGTTTTATATAAATGAGTTTTTAATGAATTACAAATGTCAGGGATTTACTCACTAGGCCCTTAGGTCTAACCCTCATTTTCTGTTTTAAAAATTATGTAATCCAGGTGGTGATTCCAGTAAGAACAAGTAAATAGAATACTTGTTGGCTAGCTTTGGAGAAGATTACCATCATGATGCTACGGATACTTTTGTAGTTATAATCTTTGTTATTACTATGTAATTCCAAGTGGATCAAGTTGTAATGAAATTTTTTTTATGTTCAGACTTTAGATGGGACCAATTGTGAAAGATGAAGTACTTTGTTGTAAACATGTTATGGAATGTATGTTATATGTATATTTTGTTATCGGGTTGTTACAGTTAAGGGGTAAGTTTTAATTTTATAATAGAAGTGTAGGGGTATGTTTTGCCAAATAGGGAAAAGTTGGTGTTTGCTTGGACTTTTTACCAAACCACACCACCACCGCCATATTCACCCCTCTAGGAGGAGGTGTCCTCTTTTTGTTAACAAATATCCTAAAACTAGTGAGTGTGTGTGTGTGATACGTGAAGAGAGAGAGAGAGAGGAGAGAAATCAAAGAAAGGACAAGAAGGAGAAGAAACCATAGAATCTGCAGCTGGGTTTAGGAATTTATCCAAGAGAAACCAAGGTAATAATCCCTACAAATCTTTACTTTTATGTATAGTAGGTTTTACATGAGATTTGAAGTGGGTTTTGATGATTTAGAGATGTTTTGGAAATTCTGAGCTTATGGTTAGGTTATGTTAGTGGACTTAAACATATCTGCATAATTACAGTAACATGCATAGCTTAAAAGATCAAAATTCTGGGTTTTAGGATGAACAGTTAACTGAGACATTCAAACATGTCGCAATAGTGGGTTGCGACATGGTTGAAGGTTGCGATCTTCATGAATGTCGCAACCTTGAGTTTCGACTTGCTCATGAAGTCGCAATAGTGGGTTGCGACTTGCTCATGAAGTCGCAGCAGTGAGTTGCGACTTGGTGTTATGTCGCAACAGTTGGTTGCGACTTGAGAGGGATGTCGCAACAGTTGCTTGCGACATGAGGGGGAAGTCGCAGTAGTTGATTGCGACTTGGTACTATGTCGCAGTAGTTGATTGCGACTTGGTGTAGAATATTGCGACATAGTGTAATTCCATAGTTGATTGCGACTTGAGTCGAGGATTTCAGAACTTAGAGATTTTAGTCTTAAAAAGAAATATTTGTACTTATTTGATACAGGTTCTGTGAAACTGAACTGAAGGATTTGGAGTGCTCGATAAATAGCTTGGGAGGATTTTGGGAATTTAGCGAAACAAGTGAGTTTTTATTAAAATGTTTTCAAATGGAATACATATATGCAAACGAGTGTAATATTGTGCATATGGTGTTTATATGAGTATTACATTGCATGGGTACTAGTTGGCCGGGCTTAGGACCGGTGAAAGTTGGTTGTACAGAGGGACAGTGGTGTTGGCTGTATTTAGTACAGCGGTGTATATTGATTAATTGGCTTGCTACCAATTAATATGGCCAAGAGAAAGAGAAAGAGAAAGAGAAAGGGATGGAAAGATACATGATGCATGAGTCATAGTTGGTATTTTTATGTGAATTATGTGTATGATGTTGTGCAAATGTTTTCTTTAACTAACGGGGATTTATCACTAGACCTCAAGGTCTAACCCTCATTTTTGTTTTAAAATATGTATTCCAGGTCAGGGAGCAAATAAGGGGCAGTGATAGGATATATCATGTTTTGCTTTTTGGAAGATGCATGAATATGAAGATTCGAGATGTGTTTCGTATCTGTTATGTTATTATGACATTTTGTACTTTGCTATAAAAGTTAAAGTTTGTACTGAAAGACATATCTTGTTAAGCTAAGGGACCATAAATGAAATATGATGTATTTTGTGGTGAAATTATGTTATGAAATATATGTTATTTGTATATTGGAAATTCGGGTTGTTACACTGTTGCTCTCAAGTTCTGTGGATGAAAACTCAGCTGAAAGACTTTGGTCACATCATCTGCAAAATCCCCATCTTCTGTGATTCCAAAAGTGCAATTGCCATCTCTGCAAATCCAGTACAGCATTCAAAGACAAAGCACATAGACATCAGGTATCACTTTCTGAAGTATCATGTTGAAAATCAAACCATCGAAATGCATTTTGTACCAACAGAATTTCAGCTTGCTGATTTATTCACCAAGGCACTTGATGAGAAAAGATTCCTTTATTTGGTGGGTAAATTAGGAATGATAAATATGACTTAAATCTCTGTAAGTATCTTATCTTCAATTTTAAATTGTTGTACAAATTACTTTGTAAATTATATTTTTTATTTTAAATAATTTTGTAAGTCTAAAATATCAATGTATGAAACAGTAATTGAGAAGTAATATGATCAAACCAATTGTATTCAATGAAGAACAGATTTACATATCTTAGAGAGAGTATCTCAAAGATTACAAAAGATGAATACAAATATATCGGGAGAATCTGTTAGCAATGTAGTGCTAACCACTATATATACTGCAACGGAAATATTAAAGCTACAGTACAAATATGAAAGACTAATAAGAACAATACATGTGTCCTAATTAGCTAACCAAAATACAAAGTAAAGTATATAGTTATAAGTTCTGAACATGTTGTTCAGAACTTCTGAACATAATTCTGATTAAGCATCTCAGAACTTCTGGCTCTTCTTCTCAAACTTCTGACTCTTCTTTTCAGACTTCTGTAATTGGTAATCTTTCAAAGCAATCCTTCTGAGCTTTCGTAGTCAGAACTCTGACTCTTCTCTTCAGAACTTCTGAGCCTTCTTATCAGAATTCAA
This sequence comes from Saussurea involucrata, assembly GCA_033807775.1. Lineage (NCBI taxonomy): Eukaryota > Viridiplantae > Streptophyta > Magnoliopsida > Asterales > Asteraceae > Saussurea > Saussurea involucrata. The sequence goes on from CM066314.1 coordinate 85,994,314, forward strand.
TACTTGGTTTATTGACAAAACTCGGATATAACAATCTCCCCCTTTTTGTCAAATAAACTTATACTTTGTATCACCAAGCTCTTTCAATGCAGAAACAATTTTCTGTAACAGCACATTTCTCTGAGTAAGTCTCTTGTCAATTCTATCAATAATTTCCTTAATAGTTTCAACTTGCTGAGTGATCACTTCTTGAATCATATTAGCTTGCTTCACCTTCAGCACCTTTTTCTCCAAATTATGCTTGATGAATCTCAAAGTTCCAGAGCTATATTTTGCAGTCTCCTTTGCTCTGAAAAAGATCTTTTCACTCTTGTTTTTAAAAAAGACTCCCAATTCTGGATGTCTGCACACACTTCCAGTTCTTAATACTTGCTTATGACCATGATCTGTGATGGGTCTTGAAAGATAGACACATGGCCTTTGTAAATACAAATCTATTTGAAAATCTGTATAACAATGCCATCTTAGGATGTAAAACATAGCTTCAATCACTACACTCCTTGCTTTCCTTTCATTCTTATCTTTGCTTGATTCTTTGAAGCACAACATACTGTGTAGTCTGTAGAAATCCATTACTGATAGCTTTTCAAAGTCTGCATCAGTAAAATAGTACACCTTACCATCTTCTCTCAATACTTCAAAGGATAAGTATTATTGCTTTCTGAACTGCTTGATCTTTAATTCTCTGATCCCAGTGATTAGAAAATCTGAATACACATCTTTCTTTGGTTTTCCAAGACATCTTGACTTCTCAGCCAACCAGATCTGAGTCTCTTTTGGTTTGTCATGATATACACTTAGAAAGTTTACTTTACTTGGATTAAAGAAGTTTGGCAGATCAAACTCCAGAAAATACTCATTCACATCTACAGATCTTTCATCTTCTTTTGGTTCTGACTGTTCAGGTTGATCAGTACTCGTCATTTGATCATTCTGAGGAGTTGTCTTTTGAATTTCTTCTTCAATTTCTTCTGAAAAGACCTCATTCACCTCATATTCTGCTGGAAACACAAAATCACTATGCAGCATCTTTTTAGGATTTACTTCTGACAAAAGCCATTCACCACAATTTCTGATCTTATTTCTGTGACTTAATTTTCTTTTTATAGATTTCACACATCTCTTCCCCAGACTTTTTCTTTCAGATACAGAAAATCCTTCCATTCCATTTAGTAACCAACTAAAAGTTGCATCACTATACTTTACCAAATCCTTCAATCTGAATAGTTCAAGTCTTTCATGAATTGTATATGTAAAGCCTTCTGATTCCATTCCTTCATTTATAAACCTTTTCTCATTACACCAATCCCTGGAATCATCTCTGGACAGCTTAAGTTGCATTTCTCCTTTCTTCTTTCAATAGCCAGTTGAAAATCATACAAGTACATGTTTCTGAAATAAATGCCCAGAAGTCTTCTACATTCAATCTCTACCCAGGCTTCTTCAGTACTGGCAAAGAACTTAACGAGAAAGATCTGATGTTCAACAGTTAATCTGTGGAAATCAAAACTTGATAAGGAAACCTTTACATATTTTTCTTTCAATACTTCCAATTTTACATACTTCAGACCATCAAATTCTTCTGTTTGAAACATCAACACTTTCTCAATCCTTTTCTGAATGTGCAGCCTTGAGTCAGGAATTCTAAATCTGTTTGAGGCTTCTGCATAAATCATCTGAGATTTTCCATCCATGAAACCATCAACATTGTTTTCCAAAACTTCATATTCTCCTTCTTTGTGATAAAGATTCTCATATGTCTCTTCTGGAAAGATGTCGTCATGAAAATATTTAGCAAGTGGTACATCACTTAATTCCAGAACAAAGTCACATATAGGTTCCTCTAACATTGGTAGATTAATCTTAGGGATTTCAATTGGATTTCGTAATAGATATTCTGAGGGCATGAAGTATTCTTTGACTCTTTCATATTATCCTATATTGTCAGCAATATCATCAACATAGTTAAAATAGAATTCCTCTTGAAATTTCTGAGAATATCCAACTGAACTATCTTCTTTTCCCATCAGATCAATAGGTCTTACCACCTTCATAGCTTTTTGAATATTCTGAACATTAAGTGCTCTGACTAACTCACTGTGCATCCTTCTGATCAAAATCTCATTCAATCTCCTTTCTTCCAGTTCAGAGTTCAACAAGCCAACTCTGACATATGGGACAATATCTGTACAAGTGTTCACAACCACTAAGCTTTCATCTATTTCCTCTGACCCAAAAACAGGTTCCTCAATAGCTTCAGTTTCATCAGAATTAACTTCCATTTCTGTGTCTAAATTCAATTCTTCTGTTTTATCAGAATCACCACCATCTATGCTTTCCACCTCCATTTCCTCTGTATCTGAACTGTTAATCTGAACTATCTGAGTATCCACTGTCTTTACAATTTCTTCTGTCTGAACTTCTGTGTTCTTTGTACTGACTAAGTGCATATATGCTATTTCAAAATCTTCTATACCAATATCATCATCAGAACTCAATCTTTGCATTTTCTCCCCCTTTTGATGATCATGAGGTTCATTATCATCAAACTTCCTCTTTGAGTTCTGACCAGTAACACCTTCAGGTTCAGCTTCTGCTAGTGGAATAAGATCAAGAGGCTTTGAAGTTGAAGCCATAGATACACCCAGTGCTTTAAATACAGAATCTTGCATACTCTGCATTTGTTTCAACAGATCTTTTTGAAATTCAGACATTATATCCTTGATCTCCTTTTTATAAGATTCCAAGGATATCTTCAGATTATCTATCTTAGTTTCAACAGATATCAATTTTCCCTCCAACATATCTTTCAATCCTTTCACCTCATCATTTAGTCCATCCACTTTTTTTTCCATTTTTTCAACTTTTTCCCCCATCTCCTTGTGTTGATTCTGAATCATTTCAAATTCAGAAGAGTCTAACTGTGAACCTGAACCAACAGATGGTCCAGTTTTCATGTGCCCAGAGGGCTCATGGCCTGTAGATAACACGAAGTCATCTTGTACAACAGATGCACGTTTGAATGAGGCTTTTGAAATGTTCACCTCACCAGGACTTCCATCCAATCCTCGACACCCAATATTAGGTATGTCTATGAATGTTGTGTCAGGAATACGAAATTCCTGATTTGTGCAAGTGTTAGAAGGAATTTCAGGCTCAATGTGGATAGGACTGTGATATCCAGACTCAATGTGATGAAAAACGGGTTGGGATTTATCACCTCCCTCCAAATGAGTTTGGGATGGTTCCCCTGATTTATGTGAAACAGTAGCATGTTGAAGTGCTTCTGAGTGGGTATGGATGGGTTGTTCAAGTTCCACCACTAGGTCCATGGTGTTTGTTTCAATATTGGACACCAAGAATTGTGAACCTATAGCAGATGTGGTTACCTGGTTAAGATTAGCTAGTACAGAGGCATCTCTTTCTGTTTGAAGCTCTGGTGACATTCTCTCATCCTCACCACCCTCATTCTGTTTTTCCCCACATATTCTAACCGAGCTCTCAAAATTTTGCACCTCATTTCTTTCAGAATGTTCACCCATTTGAACATCCTCCCCCTCTCTAACTTGACTAGACCCCTCACCTCTCTTCTCAGGTTGGTCCTCATGGGTAGGGATTTGAGGTATTTCAATTCCCATAGAGGTGCAATATGCTTTTAAAATCTCACTCTCCCTTGGTATGTAATTCCTAAGTGATTTTGGCAAAACTTTATGATTAGGATAATTCTCAATATTAGTAACTGAAGACATCTTACCCAAATAGAAAGTAGGACCATGCTGTTCATTTAATCTTTTTGAAATGGTTCTGTTTTCTTGCATTGCATACCATATCACAATTTGCCAATACCTTATGTAAGGTATGTATGCCAGAGGAGTATCCTTTGTCTTCTTTTTAATAGCTTTCTGATTTTTCTCAAAAGTGTTCTTCATGTCTTCCCAAAGTATAGCAGTGTAATCATAATGCCTATTTTTCACTAAACCCTGAAAGATTTTAAGAATCTGTTTTGAACCTTGATCTGCAGAGCTATTCTTTCCTGACAAGCATTTATTCACCACATGAAAGAAACATGCCCAAATAGGTGGTAATTTGTTCCTTCTGAACAAACAAAGGGTCCTCAATCCTTCATTATATCCTAACTTCATAAACTCTGCAATTAGTTCCTCTGTTAAAGGTGAGTCATCAAAATCTGACCTTCTTTGTACATCATCTTTCTATGGAAGATTTAACATTTCTCTTAGTGCAGAGATTGATAAAGCAAATGTTACTCCACCAATTTCAGATACAAACTTGTTGTCTTCTAACCTAAGATGTCTCCTCCATTGTTGAATATACTGAATAGGAACTGTTTTGCTTCTTGTAAACCATTTCCTGTAAGGATGATACTTGAATAATTCCATGATGATTCTGTGTTCAGGCTTAAATCTACTCTCCTCAAATAGTAAAACACAATTATTTTCTGATAACTTTAACCATTCACCTTCAGGTACAACCCTTTCCACTAAAATTGGTCTATTTGACATAATCGACCCTGCAGCACTCTGTTCATGTTCAACATTTATGTTTACCTCATCTGCATTTCCTTCTGATTCAGCCATTTGTTCATCTTCTTCATTTATTTCATCATTTCCTATTGCTTCTTCCTCAACAGCTCTATTTTGCACTTCATCATTATCTGAATTGGATGAATCCATCAAAGACTTAGTAGAATGCAAAGATATTTGACCACTTCTTCGAAATCCAGACATGATTTAAGAAGAAAACAAACTCAAAGAACTCTGGATTGATTCGTATCTCACTTTTCACTCTGAAATTTGAAAGAATTTGAAATAGGGATTTTAAGACCTATTTAAAATCCGCGAAGTTGAAAGGTTTGACGGAAAAGCGAGGTCAAAGTTATAACGGAGTCAACACGTTTGAAATGCCACAGAAGATTTAAATGAAATGCGTGGCATAATCAACCAAATATGAAGCTGACACGTGTTATTTGATAGAATATTGACACAAGTCAAAAATCTGAATAACACGCTCAGAAGATTGTCTTTCCTTTATCAGAGATCTGAGTATTCTACTCAGAGTTCTGAGTCCATGATTCAAAAGAATTTGCCTTGTAACCAAGATTTATTTAAAATCAACTTCTGACAAATGTAAAAACTTTAATTAATCAGAAGAGGTTTGAACAGATAGAAAAACAATTTATCATCAGAATACTGTTCACGAAATGATGATTTAACGAAAATCATTTAAAATCTTATATCTGAATATGAAAATGTTTGAAATTCAGATATAGTTTGAACAAGGAGAAAAAAATTATCATTAAAAGCTTGTTCTTCTTAGAATGATCAGAGATAAGAAATGAACACAAACCTTTTTAGCATCATGATATGATTTCCAAAAGATTTTGATGCTCCCCCTTGACTTTAACATGTACTTGACCATATATGATACATAAAGATGAGATAGAAAAAAATAGAAAAACAATAATCCACAAGATTGAAGTATTTGTATTTCTCAGAAATAAATTTTTGAAAGATAGATTTCTGAAGTATTGACTCAGAATCTCTGACCTTAAGACTCAGAAGTTCTGAACTCAAGACTCAGAAGTTCTGAACTCAAGACTCAGAAGTTCTGAACTTAAGAGTCAGAAGTTCTGAACTTAAGAATCAGAGTTCTGTGTACACTACTCAGACAATTTTACTTTGAAAAATTTAACATTTTATTTTTAAGAAACACAAATATTTTCAATTAGTCAGATTAAGCATTCCTATTTTACATATGAGAAAAGAGAACCTTTTGTGATCAAGAGGCTTTGTGAACAAGTCAGCCAATTGATACTTTGTATGCACAAAGTGCATCTCTATAGTTCCTTTTTCCGCATAGTCCTTTATAAAATGATACCTCACATCTATGTGTTTAGTCTTTGAATGTTGAACAGGATTCCGAGTAATGGCAATTGCACTTTCTGAGTCACAATAGATGGGAACTTTGTTGAGCTGATATCCATAATCCATGAGTTGTGTTCTCATCCACAAAGTTTGAGAGCATGCAGCAGCAGCAGCAACATACTCTGCCTCAGCAGTTGAAGTGGACACACAATTCTGTTTCTTTGATGCCCAACTCACTATCTTATCCCCCAAAAAATGACAAGCACCAGAAGTACTTTTTCTGTCCAACCTACTTCCTGCATGATCAACATCATTGAAAGCAGTCAATTTGAAGTCAGTTTCTTTTGGATACCATAAACCTGGATCAGGTGATCCTTTGAGATATCTTAAAATCCTTTTGACAGCCAACATATGTGATTCTTTTGGGTTAGATTAAAATCTAGCACAGAAACAAGTAGAAAACATGATATCTGGCCTACTTGCAGTCAGATAAAGTAAAGATCCAATCATGCCTCTATAGAGTTTGATATCTGCTGAAACACCTTTGAGATCAACATCTAACTTTATGTTTGTTGCCATAGGTGTTCTCATAGAAGCACAATCAGACATTTTGAACTTTTTCAGAATGTCTCTGACATATTTTCCTTGATTTATAAAAATACCACTTGGTAATTGTTTGACTTGAAGACCAAGGAAAAAATTCAGTTCACCCATCATTCTCATTTCAAATTCAGATGACATGATTTTAGAAAAGTTATCACATAGTTCTGCACTAGTAGAGCCAAATATTATGTCATCAACATAAATCTGAATAAGAATTAAATCCTCACCCCGTTTCTTTAAAAACAAAGTTGTGTCAATCTTACCTTTCTTGAACCCTGAAACTAACAAGTGTTGAGTAAGAGTGTCATACCAGGCTCTTGGTGCTTGTTTTAGACCATATAAAGCTTTGTCTAAAATATAAACATGATCAGGAAATTCTGGATCAACAAAACCTTCAGGTTGATGAACATACACCTCTTCATTAAGTTTACCATTTAGAAAGGCTGATTTGACATCCATTTGATACACTTTGAAATTCTTGTGTGCAGCATAGGCCAAGAATATTCTGATTGCCTCTATTCTTGCCACTAGTGCAAATGTTTCATCATAATCAATTCCTTCTTGTTGACAGTATCCCTTAGCAATCAATCTTGCCTTGTTTCTGATAACAACACCTGACTCATCCTTTTTGTTTCTGAACACCCATTTAGTTCCAATGATAGATTTACCTTCAGGCTTTGGAATGAGTCTCCAAACTTTGTTTCTTTCAAATTGGAACAATTCCTCTTGCATTGCTGAAATCCAATCTGGATCCTCTAGGGCTTCATTAGCTTTCTTAGGTTCAATCACACTTAAGAAACCAGCAAACATTGCTTCATTTGCTGTAGCTGATCTGGTTTTTACTCCTGCTGATGGATCACCTATTACTTGATGAATAGGATTATTTTTAGTCCATTTATTTGCACTAGGAAGCACATCAATCTCTGAAAAATTGTTGTTTGTATCATTCTCATCAATGATTGCTTGTAACTATGAGCTGTCCTCTTGTTCTGATATATGTGTAGAAGTTGTATCCAAGTTTGGATTCTGAGCAGTGAAGTCAGAATTCTGAGTGACTTGTTCAGAGTTCTGAATACAAGGATCAGAATTTTGAGTACAAGGTTCAGAATTTTCACTACTTGTATTTATCAAATTTGGACATTCCTCAGATGGACCTTTATCAGAAATTACAGTTGACTGAACTATTTCTAGAGTTCTATTTTTCATCTCTTTTACCATCTTTGGTTTTTCATATTCTGCATAAGAATCAGAAATTAGTTCTAGAAAAGCATCCTTAAACAGTAAATTGAGTTCTGAACAAATAGGATTAGAATTTATATCAGAAGTCATTTTTGTCTTGTTCTTCATGAGTTCTGAACTGTTTTGTTCAGAAGTCTTCATTCTGGCTTCATCAAATGTTACATTAATGCTTTCCATCATCCTCTTGGTTCTTCTATTGTTGATTCTGAATGCTTTGGAAGTTAATGAATAACCAACAAAGTATCCTTCATCTGCCTTTTTATCAAATTTGGCAAGATTTTCTCTGTCTTTAAGAACATAGCATCTGCAACCAAAAACATGAAAGAATTTGATTAAAGGTTTTCTTTTATTTATCAGTTCATAAGCAGTCTTATTTAATCTTTTATTGATTAAAGTTTTGTTCTGTGTAAAGCAAGCAGTTGCAATTGCTTCAGCCCATAAGAAAGTTGGAAGATTTGAATAAGCCAACATGGTTCTTGCAGCTTCCACTAGAGTTCTGTTTTTCCTTTCAACAACACCATTTTGTTGAGGAGTTCTGACAGCAGAGAAATTGTGAGAAATCCCAGAACTTTCTAAAAAATTCTGAAGAGTCTCATTTCTGAACTCTGTTTCATTATCACTTCTGATTTTCTGAACTGGAAGTTGTATGAAAACTTGAATCCTTTTGATAAAGTTTATCAATGTAGTAGCAGCTTCTGACTTAGCTCTTAAGAACTCTACCCATGTGTATCTGGAATATTCATCAACAATTACAAGCATATATTTCTTTCCTCCCATAGACTGAACTGAAATAGGACCACAAAGATCAGTATGAATCATTTCTAATGGTGCTTTGCAAGATGAGTCCATTTTTAATTTGTGAGAACTCTTTTTCATCTTGCCCATTTCACAAGCTGAGCATAATGATTCTTTTTCAAATTTGATCTTTGGTAATCCTTTAACCAGATGTTTTGCAACAAGATTATTAAGATCTTTGAAGTTTAAATGAGAACATCTTCTGTGCCACATCCAGCATTCATTTGCAGTTGAGTTTGATAAAAGACAAACATGATTTAATGTTTGTAATTTTGAAAAGTTAACCACAAATAAATCCATGTGTCTTTTGGCCCAGAAGACTTTAAGATAATTCTCAGTTAAAATCATGTAACCTGTTATTTTTAACTTGATTTGACAAAGACTGTCTAAAAACCGACTTATGCTGAAAAGATTATGTTGTAATCCTTCAACATAGAAAACTTTTTGAATTGTCAGATCTCCTTTTGTTAAATCTCCATAACCTTTAACTTGACCTTTGCTGTTATTTCCAAAGTTTACTGCTCCTCCAGCCTTTTCTGTGAAATTTGATAGAAAAGACTTCTGACCTGTCATGTGTCTTGAAGCTCCTGAATCTAAAAACCACACATGACAGCCCTGCAAAAACAATCAGTTAGTTTTAGGTACCCATTTTGGAATGGGTCCTTCTTTGTTAGCTTTGTCATTTGATTTAACAAAAGTACCTTTTACTTTCCATTCAAAATCTTTCTTTAAACACCATTTGCCTTGAACTTTTATGAAGTCAGAACATTTTCTGTTCACAAATTTGTTCAATTTCTTCTTGAAAGTTGTAAATTTGGATGTTGCAGTATTTTCAACTTTCTTTTCTTTCATATTAAGCTCTTTCTCATTCTTTCTTTTGTTTTTAATTTGAGGATTCACTTCTTTTATCTTTTCTTTTCTCTGAGTTTGAGGAACAGAAACATTCTTCTTTTCTGTATTTTGAATATCTTTTCTTATGAATGAAACAGATGTTATTGTGATTGGACATTTCTGAGAATATTGAAAAGAATCATTTCCACATTGAACACAAGTCAGATTTTTCTTTGCAAGTAACAACAAATCTGTACCATAAGTCGTTTCACTGTTATTGCTATTTTTCAAAGTACATGTACATTTATTACAAAAACTCTGTGCTTTTGGTACAGAAACAGAATTCAATTCAATCTTCTCAGGAACTCTTTTCAGATCATCTTTCCTTTTGCTTTCCTCTTTTTCCGAAATATTCAACCTATTTTTGTTAGAAAATTAAGTAGATGATTCACCTTTTTCATATGTACTTGATTCATTAAAGAATTTATCATTTTCTTTTATAGCATTAATCTTGAACAGATCATATTCAGCTTTCAGTTTCTCAAGCTCTTTTATTTTCTGAATAAAAACACTCTTTTCTTTTAAAGCATTTTCAAGATTAAAATCTACATCACAGAAGTCATTTTCAAGTTCATCATAAGCTTTCCTTAGGTCCTCAAGTTCTTGACTTACAAGATTAAATCTCTTTTCAAGTTCTAGAAATTCTTCTAACTTTGTTTCAGAATTTTCAGTTAACTCAGAATTCTGACTCTTTGAATAAGAATTCTGATTAATAGACTCAGATTTCTGACCCTCGGAATCAGAAAATTGATAAGAACAGTCAGAATTCTGATTAGAAGATTTAGATTTCTGACTAATTGTTTCAGAAACCTTACTAGTATCAAATATACTTTCTATGTCAGAATATGAAAAACTTTGTTGTTTATTTTTGTAACTGACATTTAGAGAGTCATATTTGAATTTAGTGTCATTGTATTTTGGTTTCCCTTCTTTTGGTTTAGAAATTTATTTCTTAACTTTATCTTCTGAAACATTTGACTTTTCTGTTTTTGATTCAGAAACTGTTTCCTTTGTCTTTTTAGAACTTGATTTCTGTAAACTATCAGAACTTGTGATAGAACTTGCAGGTCTTATAAAAACTTCAACAACTTCTGGAATTTTTGGTTTAGGAACATGAAGCTTATCAAAACCATACAAGTTTACTGGAGCTCTTTTTAAAACAACATTTTCTTCCAATCCCAATCCCTTCTTTGGATTATAAAATCTTGTATCTTTTACATTGCTTGTTAGAAGATTTAATGTTTGCTGCGTCTGACCTCTTTTCAAGTTAAGATCTTCTAATTCTTTGATTTTGATGTACAGATTCTTTCTTTCCTCAAATAGCATATCAAACTTTATTTGTAAATCACCCTTTTCATCCTTGACTTTTGAAAGTTCAATTTTTAATTCAGAAATATTTTTCACCAATTCAGAATTTTCAGTTTTAACTTTCTGTTTCTCAACCTCAGATTCCTCATACTGTTCTCTTATTACCTCTTTTTCAATTCTGAATTTGTTAACTAAATTTCTTTCTCCTTTTATTTGTTTTCTTAGTTTAACAAATTCAGTTTTCATTTCACCAATCTGAGAAATCCCAAATCTCTAGCAATAAGATATGAATGTAGTGAGAGAGAATCTAGAGAGCAAATATGTCATCCATGTATTGAGCTCAAAGGATTACAAAAGGTTTCTAAAAGATTACAAAAGCTTACTAACAAATGAACTAGACAAGCCTATTTATACCCATGACATACAAGGTATAAAGGCATTCACAATACTGTATAGACTCATACAGTACATTGACTTTACAGTAAATCTTGAATACAACAATGCTCTAACAATCTCCCCCTTTGGATTCAAGATTTAAAAAAAATAACAGCAGTCTTCAGCTCTTTGTAAAGTCAATCTTCTCAAACAGACACTCTATCAAACCATCTTCAAATAGCTTTATCTCCACTAGTTCACGGCGAACTATATGCTTTGACACTCTTTAAGAACTCAGCTTTGAAGAATCTTCAGACAAACATGAAAAGTCATTGTCTTTTTCTTTGAAAAATCAACCTTCTTCAATACAATCTTCAACAGATTGTCTTCAAGTCTTGAACATGGATTTCATATCTTTATATAGAACCATCAATTCGGAACAAGATAAATCAGAAACGATTAGAGTTTGGATCAGAAATATGTGAAACCATCCACATTGTTGAACTTTTAGGTGTAAGCGCATTCCGAGAACCACTCAGAACTAAGATAACCAAATTCAGCAACATTTGGACTTCACATGATCCTTCTCCCCAATCTTCAGTCTTTGTTCACGAATCTTTGACTTGAAATATCTTTGATTTGAAAATTCTTTGACATGAAATTGAAATTAAACTTTTCTCCCCCTTTTTCGATGATGGTGAGCATCGAAAACCATTTTCAATTTCAGTCGTGTCTTTGAGTATTGCTAACAATCTCCTCCTTACAGAATAACCTTGCTCCCCCTCAAAATAAGAATTCTGGAGCAATTTATTTTCTCCCCCTGAAAGTATGCATATATTTCAATAACGTACAGTATTTGAAATTGTAGCACAAATTTTAAAACAAATTTACACAAGGAAAATAACATTCATTGAATTTTATTTTATAAGTACAAACATTTGATCATTTGAAAACTTTACAAAAGAAATTCAACTTAATGAAATTTAACAGATTTTTCAATCAAATGAAATCAAATGCATGTGTTTGGATTCAAGAACAAGTCATCATTGTATATCAAGTTAAAAAATATTCAGTTTCAACCCCTTTATTAAATCTATTTGGTGTGCTAGCATGGGAAATATGATTAGCTTCAAGCATATGCAATTCTAAAACATATAAGAATATTTTGCTCTACTCACACTATTTGTCCAAAATCAGAATTTTCACAAATTTACGGGTTTATCGCGACTTTGTATTTTCCCAAGTTTCAAGAGATGTGTGCTCATTGGCATCTTTGCTTTTGTGCTCATTGGCATCTTTTGATTTGTGCACATTGGCATCTTTTGATTTTGTGCTCATTGGCATCTTTTGATCAAAAAGTTTAGTAAGAATAAGATACACCGTTAAACATGACTTTCTATCTGGTTCTATAGCAGGATTTGGGTTAGCAGATCCCAGACCAGTTGGCCTTAGGTGCTAGGTGACGAGCACCCCTTAGAACTTAATTTCCCAAACCAGAAAGGCCACATCGATATATCTTAAACCCATTTGTACCAGTAGAACATGGCTTTCTATCTGGTTCTATTGCAGGATTTGGGTCAGCCGATCCCAGACCAGTTGATCTTAGGGACTAGGTGTCGAGCACCCCTTAGGACTTACTCTCCCAAACCAGAAAGGCCACAGGCACAAACTTTCAAACTAAATGATAGTGCAACAATTTTATCTCAATCACTTGGTTCTAAAATATAGTGCTTTGCCCATATTTTCATTTCCATCCATCATTCTGACATATAGGCTTTTTGAGCATTATATTCTATATATATATCCAGATTCACATAACTTTGAGCATTCAGCATAATTTCATTCATGTTTTGCTGACCTTTCGATTTATTTTAGAGGTGAGAGTTGAAACAAATCTAACTCAGATAGTACAAAGTTTCTTGTAAAATCATCCTTTAGCACACATTTAATTCATTGAATGAAAATTGAAAATTTCATCTTATTGAATTAAATTTGTAAAGTTTCAAGTTTTCAAATCAGTAGAAACAAATATAATCCAATGTTACCTTTTGCCACTTGTTCCTTGAAACAAAAATATATAGCAGTTAAGGATATTACCTGAGAAGTGTGAGTTCTAAACTGATTTGTTTAGAAGTCTTAGTCTTTAAAGTACGGGTCCTGAACTGAGTTGTTCAGAAGCCATAGTCGTTGAAGCACGGGTTTTGAACTGATATGTTCAAAAGCCATATTTCTTTGTCTCCCCCTTAATGGTACAAATATTCTTTAAAAAAACAAATCCACCGCTTCTCTTCTGTTTTCAGACATGTGTGTGGTATGTATTTACAAATCAGTACAACACATGATGAACCTGCAAAACAGATTAAGCAGATTTTGGTACCCAATGGCACTTGGGTCCTAGTGGGATAGGTGTAGATTTCTTACAAGGAATACTGTAAGAACCATACCAATAAGAAGTATAATCTTTATGCACAAAGTCATTTGATCCACAGTAAGAACAACAGATTTTCTTATGTGCCAACCTAATCAGATGATTTACATAATGAATAGGATTAGGTTTAGCATAAGATTTACCTTTTGGCGTATTGTTCTTCTTTGCATTTGATGTGGATACAGATGATTTTGGCATTTCTTTCTTTGGAACTGTTGTGCCTTTTACTCTCCATTCCATCTTCACCCTCTTGAAGACTGGAACTTCTTCAGGTTTGGAAGTATTAATTTTAGGCACCTTAAGAATATCATCCGATTTATCAAACAGAGGATTATAGAAAAGATTAGAAGAACGAATCTGACCTTTTGAGAAATCTGTTGATCTATTAAATTGTTTTGAAGGAATGTTTTTAAAACTTGAACTTGAAGCAGTTTTAAAAGAACATTCAGAATCATTTGAATCAACAAATGGAGTCTGAAAGATAGAATTATGACTGGCCTGCTTTGAGACATCAAATTTAAAAATGACGTCTTCAAGTTCTTTGACTTTGTTTATCAAAACATTTTTCTCTTTAGAAATTAGATCAAATTTCTTTTGGAGATCAGATTTGATCAACTGATCCTTCATAATATCAGCTGATAAACCAGATAATCTTTTGGTAAGATTAAGAATCACATCTTCAAAATATTCACGTTCCGATTCAAAATCTTTTTCCAAAAACTTTCTTTTATCAGTAATCTCTTTGAAAATTTCCATATTTTTCTTTTTAAGAGTTTTACTTTCCTTTTCAAAGAGATTTTTCTTTTCCGTGAAATCTTTTCTTTCCTTTTCCAAAAGATTTTCTAATTCAGAGATTTTCATGGAAAGTTCAGAACTTTTAATCTCAAAAAAATTTCGTTCAGTTTCAAATTTAGCTCTTTCTTTTTCGAGCTTGTCTTTTTCTAAAAATAAAACTTTCTCAAAGTCTGAAACTTGTTTTGAAAGTTTTATACATTTCAGCTCAGTCTCTTTCTTTTCTTCAAAAACTTTATTTTCTTCAAAAGAAAAATTAGACAGTTTTCTCTTTAGATCGGCATTTTCACTGTCCAAAATTTTCCCTATATCTTTAACTTCTTTTAATTGAGCATGTAACTTTAAGTTCCACTTCACTCTCTTTTCTTCTCTACTCTTCAAATCGGCATTTTCTTTTTGAAGAGTTGTTACTTTCTCTTGAAGATTCTCGATTTGATCGTGCAGACTTGAGTTGTCTTTCTTTGCTTCAAGATCTGCAATATAAACTTCAAGATCAGTTATTCTTTTAGTAAGTTTAGCATTTGAAGAAGAAATGTCTAAAATTTGTCTTTTCAGATCAACATTTTCTTCTTCCAATGCTTTATTTAAAATAGGAGTTGAAGAATTTGAAGCATTATCTTTAACAGGAGTTTCTGATATAGGAGATGTTTCTGATAAAATAACTTGTTGCAAAATTCCATTATTTGCCTTAGCTTTTTCAAGTGGCTTTGGAGGTGTTTTTGTTATTATGACTTGTTGCAACACTTCATTATTTGGTTTAACAGATACATGTGAATTAACAGATGTTTCTGTTATAATGACTTGTTGCAACTTTACATTTGGTTTAACAAAAACTTTTGCAATTGGAGGAATCTCTTTTTTTAGAGTTTGCTTCAAATCTTCACCACTGCTTTTAACAATAACTTGTTGTAAAACCATTTTGAATATTGCTAGAAATTGATCGTTCAGAAGATCAAGCAGACAGTGTATGAAAATACACAAAAAAATTATATAAAATTTTTTCTTGAAAAGCTCTTACAGTGTATGAAATACACTATATGAAATACACTTCGGGATAAATTTTTTTCTCAAAAAACTCTTAGGAATTTTTTTTTTTTTTTTTTTAAATCAATGAATTCGAATGTATAAGGGTTCGAATTCAATGAATTCGGATGTATAAGGATTCGAATTCAATGAATTCGGATGAATAAGGGTTCGAATTCAATGAATTCGGATGAATAAGGGTTCGAATTCAATGAATTCGGATGAAGAAGGATTCGAATTCAATGAATTCGAATGTATAAGGGTTCGAATTCAATGAATTCGAATGTATAAGGGTTCGAATTCAATGAATTCGGATGAAGAAGGATTCGAATTCAATGAATTCGAATGAATAAGGGTTCGAATTCAATGAATTCGGATGAAGAAGGATTCGAATTCACTCAATTCGGATGTAACTGGGTTCGAATTCACTCAATTCGAACTTAACTTGGTTCGAATTCACCCAATTCGGACTTAACTTGGTTCGAATTCACTCAATTCGAATGTACTTAGGTTCGAATTCAACCAATTCGAATCCATAAGGGTTCGAATTCATCCAATTCGAATCCATAAGGGTTCGAATTCATCCAATTCGAATCCACAAGGGTTCGAATTCTCTACAATTCGAATCTAATAGGATTCGAATTCTATGAATTCGAATTCTTCTTGAGTCGAATTCTACACTTATGATGCCAAGAACAATCCGAATTCTCTATGAATGTTCCGAATTCTCTTTGAATGATCCGAATTCACCAAGAATGATCCGAATTCTGCACTTCGAACTTCAAAATCACTTAATCTGCCATAACTTCTTCAATTCTTGATCAATTGTGATGAATCTTATATCAAATTGTTCGTAATTGAAATCCGCACACTTTTTCTGTTGATTGCAATTCACAATTCGATCAATTTGAACAGATTAAGATCAAAACAGTGATCTTGAAGTTTTCGAAAAAAAAGTTCAAGAATCGATCAGATCTGTCAATTCTGTGCAGATTTTGATGTTAATCCAAGAATTAAAAGTGTTCAGGAAGCAAATCCGAATGCAATGATGCAAAGAATTGATTCAAAAACTCAAAATCCAGAAAAAGTATATGTCTGAATGATAAGTGTTCAGATGAACAGTAATGAACACCCAATCCGAATTCTTCGTGTTTAGTGTAAAAAATCTTCAATTTGGTCTTCGATCTGCTTGAATCTTCTGTTTAGCTCTGATACCAATTGAGAAATCCCAAATCTCTAGCAATAAGATATGAATGTAGTGAGAGAGAGAATCTAGAGAGCAAATATGTCATCCATGTATTGAGCTCAAAGGATTACAAAAGGTTTCTAAAAGATTACAAAAGCTTACTAACAAATGAACTAGACAAGCCTATTTATACCCATGACATACAAGGTATAAAGGCATTCACAATACTGTATAGACTCATACAGTACATTGACTTTACAGTAAATCTTGAATACAACAATGCTCTAACACAATCTGTGTCATTAAGTCTATTTCAAGTGCAGAATGTACCTCAGCGGATGACTCAGAATCAGCATCTTCAAAGTCAGAATCATCCTCATTCTTCATCTTTGCCATATAACTCTGCATCTGTGAAAAATGAATGCAGTCATCTTCATCTGAAGTGTAGTACAACCAATTTTCTTGTTCAGCTAACATTGCCACTTCATCATCTCTTTTCTTTGCTAGCTGAGCCTTTTTGGTGTAGTACTCATAATCCTTCACAATTTTCACTTTGCAATCCTTTGCATAGTGACCAGACTTTCCACACTTGAAGCACAAATTCTTTTCTTTTCTTTCTTCCTTTTCTTCTCTATTTTCTTCCCTTCTTTCTTCCTTCTTTTAATACTTACTCTCTCCTCTCTCTTCTCTTTTCTTGAAATCTGAATTTCCCTGCTCTTTCTTGTACTTACCCTGAAATTTTCCTTTTCCATACCTCTTGTTGAAAGTGTTAGTCAACAAGGCCAACTTTTCAGCAATCATTTTGATATCTTCATCTTCTTCTGATCCCTCTTCCTTATCAGATTCCTCCAGCTTTGGTATCTCAGATAGATACGCAGTCTTCTTGGGTGCTTTAACAATTTTGGACTTTGACAGAAAAGCTAACTGTTCTGCAACATTTTTCTTTTCTTCAACCACAATTTTAACAGAGTCCTCATGCTGATTTAGTACACAAAATAGATCATTGAGATCTTCTTCACAGATATCCTTATTCATTTGTAGACTGATAACAAATGATGACCATTATGAGTTTAGACTGTTCAGAAATTTGTAGTTTATTTCTGACTTTGTCTTTTTCAGCCCATTTCTTCTCAAATCATTCAGTATAGTACAAAATTTACTATACGTCTGAGTCAAGCATTCAGATTCTTTAGCCTTGAACCTTTCATAAGCATTTATGCTTTGGTTTAATTTTGCTTGAATTGATCTGACAGTTCCTAACATCTGTCTTTCCAGTTCATCCCACATTTCCTTGGCGGATGATCCACTGTCAATTCTATTTAGGACTTCATTCGGAACGGCCAATGTCATCAATGTGATGGCTCTTTTGTCTATAGCATGCCTATTTTTCTGTTCTGCTGTGTATTGAGAATAATTCTTCTTTACTCTTGTTGCCGGAATTTCTGGAGTTGTCTCTGTTTCAGGAGTTGCAGCCACATCGATATAGACTTCGATAGGACATTCTCGGATTGAAACCATCAGATTTTCATCTATGTTATCCAGGAATTGGATCATTCGGATTTTCCATTGTTGGTACTCTTCAGGAATTAGAACAGGTGGTTTTGTTTCAGATCCCATAGCTAGATACTCTTTAGTAGACATGATTGTAAGAATTTTCAACAGATAGATAAATTTGAATTTCTTGATAGAAAGATAACAATTAATTCAAGAATTGGAACTAGCAGCGGAATCGATTTTTTAACAAATCAAGAAATCTTCAAGAAATTGATCAATTAACCTTCGCGAATACGATCTTGAACAAATTTGTTTGTTGATTGGCTCTGATACCAATTGTAAGTCAAGGATTCACTCTTACAATCAATATATCAATGTATGAAACAGTAATTGAGAAGTAATATGATCAAACCAATTGTATTCAATGAAGAACAGATTTACAGATCTTAGAGAGAGTATCTCAAAGATTACAAAAGATGAATACAAATATATCGGGAGAATCTGTTAGCAATGTAGTGCTAACCACTATATATACTGCAACGGAAATATTAAAGCTACAGTACAAATATGAAAGACTAATAAGAACAATACACGTGTCCTAATTAGTTAACCAAAATACAAAGTAAAGTATCTAGTTATAAGTTCTGAACATAATTCTGATTAAGCATCTCAGAACTTCTGGCTCTTCTTCTCAGACTTCTGACTCTTCTTTTCAGACTTCTGTACTTGGTAATCTTTCAAAGCAATCCTTCTGAGCTTTCGTAGTCAGAACTCTAACTCTTCTCTTCAGAACTTCTGAGCCTTCTTATCAGAATTCAATACTTGGTTTATTGACAAAACTCAGATCTAACAAATTTACTTTTGTATGTAAATTCTAAAATCTCTTTTCTGAAAACAAAAGAGCTTCTATAAGTCTCCTCAGAACCTCTGACGATCCTTATAGAACCTCTGATACACGACCTATGTAATATACATTTACTTCTGAGTATTTGAACAAAGCATACGTCAAGGGGGAACAGAGGAGAACAAACTTAATCTACAGAGGTTGATTAGATCAAGGGGGAGCAAAAGGAGACCTTGCTTAATCTACAGAGATTTATAAGTCAAGGGGGAGCAGAGGAAGAGATGACAACAACAGAAGAAAAGAACATTGCCGGACAAAGAAGAACAAAAAGGTTAGTATCTCGAACAAATTCTTTTTGAAAATAATTTTCTAGGACACAAATTTCTAAATATGTTCTAGAAACATTATTAAACACATTCCAAATAAAATTTGATCAAAAAGAATATTAAGTTTTCCATTATTAGAAATTTAAGGTCACAGAGCCTCTGTTGGGTCCAACAGAGGTTCTGCAGACAGAAGCTCTGATCTTAAATCAATAATTCTTGGAAACTCTGTAAATCATCGCATACAAATGCACTGCAACAGAAGTCATCGGTTACAGAATTCTTCCCAAAAGAAAGAACTTCTGTAGACCAACACATGTTTTAAAAGACTTTTTGCTGCACAAAACCTTTTTCAAAAACAATTTTCTAGGACACCAGCTTTCAAACAGGTCCTAAAAACATTGTTAAAAACAATCAAAAACTTGGATGATCAAAAATGTTTATAAATTATTAAATATGAGAAATTTCTTGTCTCAGAGCCTCTGCTGGCTCTGATAGAGGTCCAAAAACCTCTGTAAAGGAAATTCTATGCTAATAATTTATCGATCCTCTCCATGGACTTTTCAACATTTTTTGTGAAAGTACAACCTACAGAGGCAAGAAAAACAAAGTTTTCAAATCACAGAGCCTCTATCAATTTTTACTTTGGGCATTTCTGTAATAGTAACGGTAACTTTTCTGCGAGTGAGAATCATGTGGAGGTAAAGAGGCCCACACGCCTAGCATTTAATAAGGCCGCCCACGACGTCTCGTCATAACTGACACAGAGGACGTGTCATCTTTTCATTGGACCTACATGCAACACGTTCCTATGGAAAGTTGAACCCGCTGTAACCACTCAAGTGCGGACCCCAAAATATTATTTACCTAAAAATATTAACCCTTTCAGATTCTACAGCTACATACTCAGTATAAAACCCAAGTTACCTTTCATCACAAAAACTTTACTCACTTTCTTCTTCGGCGAACCTGCATCTATTCTCAAATCTTCACTTTACTTTGCAAAAATGGCTTCCAGTTCCCACGCTGCTCAAAACTCTCCGGTGAACTCTTCTCAACACTCCCCAGTGCATTCAGAGCACTCCCAAAACCCTAACATCGCCATAAATGCTGAAACAGAAAACTCCGGCGACTCTGCAAACTTTGCACCAACCACCAACCTTCAACATTTTCTGAACAAAGAACATTTTGAGGATGTTCTTCCATTAAAGTCCAACAACTGCTACCTGGTGCCCTAACCAACAGCCTTCGGCGAAGCCCATGCTCTACTCCTAAACATCATGAAAAATCATATCCTATACCCCCTCCTTTCCAAAACCCCAACCAAAATCCCTGCACGATATCTGAATCAATTTTGGCAAAGTTGCCGATTTGATTCAGATGATTCTCTGATAAAGGGCTATATTTCAAAGCCAGACAAGTCTGAGTACTTAGAACTCATGTTCAACAGAACCATGTTCTCGATGTAGTTCAATCTGCCAACCAGAGGTCTTCTTGGAATAAAGAAATATGCTGAGGTTCCTACGGACGAGGAGCTCTGTCGATTTGTAGAAATGTTAGGGTATAACACAACCCTAAGGAAACGAAATGTTTTCCGCAGAGGCAGACTACCATCTCTGTGGAATACCCTCTTCTCCATCTTAAATCGTTGCCTCACAGGGAAAACCGGTAGCCCTGACCAGAGCTCACACCAGATCCTGACCATCATGTATGGGATCTATTACGATCTTCCACTCGATTATGCCACCATCATGATGCAGGAGATGATAAATACAATCGACAGAAAGATTGCAATCCAGAAAGCCAAACAACATACACCAGGATATCGCCACCTCTGCAATACCAAAGGATAATGGGAGTTTTACTCGAGCCTCTGCTTCTTCTGCAGAATGGCCAATGGAAGGGCCAACTATAAAACTCTATCCCTTGAACAAAAACGTTCCTACAGAGCATGAAGACAACTACCCCCACTGCAGACCTCTGTCAAAGAATCTTCTGTCATATGCAACAGATGAAGATAGGAAATTAGACTATATACGCATCCACAGGACTCCAGAACCAAGTCCTGTGACACCCCCGCGTCTAGGAGCCCTCTTAGGTGTAGATGTAGTAGAGAGGATGACAGAAGAAGAATGGGCTAGAGCTTTAGAGAAACATTATTCAGTACAAGATCGTTTCAAAGCCCAAAGAGAGAGCATTTACCCCTCTTCTCCCAAAATAAAAACCTCTGCAGCAACATCGAAAAAGAAGAGCAAGAAAAGGAAAACCATAGAGGAAACTACAACCTTTGCAGCTCAACACTCTTCTCCACCACAAGCTACAGAAACAAGATCTTCTGCACCTCCCTCCCCTCCAAAACAAAAGAAAAGGAAATCCAAATCCACAAAAGAGGCAACTCCTAAGCCAAAGAAGAGAAAGTCAAAGAAGAAACCAATATCACCTCTGCATGTCATAACAGAGGAGGTCGAACAAGAAGAGGAAGATCAGACTATGCCTCTGCAACATCCGTCCCCAATAATCTATGCAGATTAACAGGGAGATTTTAATGCCTTCCTCAACAATCCCGACATTGCTCACACCTTAGATCCATCAGATTGGGTCGCAGAACCATTGGATCAGTCTACAGAGGTTCTGCGCACAACAGAAGTCATTTCTGCAGCTCAAGGTACTAAACCTATGCACCCTCACGTTCTACAACTCATAGGATCTCATTCTCTATATGATTCCTTAAGAGCAGAAGCAGAAGCAGAAGTGACTATACAGGAAACTAAAGAAGAAGAGGTAAACATAGAAATTGCAAGAGAGGAAGAGGTTAGGGTAGAAACCACAGAGGGTTCTACAGAAAAAGATGCCGCAGAAAAAGAAGGCACACATCCCCAACCCCCTCCTAGTGCAACCCACATTTCTGATACCGCCGGTCTAGCGACAGAGGGTATCATTGAAAGAGAGCATCACAGGAATTCGTTTCCTCTGCCACGCAAACAACTATAGGGCCAAACCTCCTTTCAGAGGGGAGTAGAGAGCACAATGACGAAGAGACTCTAGACAAGTCTCCAAGTCAACAGAAGGACATTCCAATACCCACCTCTGGAGTGGATTTGGACTCTGACCTTCACAGAACTTCTGTAGAGGTTGAAACTCAAGTTTCTCCTCGAGGATCAGAAGGAAATCCTTCCACCCTCAATGTATAAACAGGGGTGAACGAAGGTGTCCAAGGAACAAGGACAAACTCTGGAGACGAATGTGTTCCTCCAGAGGTTACCACGACTTCACACGTATCAAGGGGTGAGTTCCAAACCCTTGTCACCTCTGTGAACCAAACATTGAAAGAGTTGAAAAGCTCTTTCAAATCTTTTGCAGAAACAACATCGACGGCCATCTCCAAACTGAATACCAAAATAGACAATCTGTACACAGAGGTACAAAAAGCCATAGCATAGATGAAGTCCACTGCAACAAATACTGCCACCTCTGCCACAACTGACTTTGAGAAAGCCGCAACCTCTGCATTCAATGACTCTGTCAAGACTTTCCTGCAAAAATTCAAAGATCAATCCTCTACTTCTAAGGGCCTTACACCAGAAGACCTAAAGAAGGCCTTGGAAGAAGTTCAAGAGCAAACACTACAGAACACTCAAACCATGAAGCCTTCTGACTACATGACAAGAGTTCAGCTCACATAACTTGGGCAAGGAATCCTTGATCAAATGACAGAGTTCATCAGAACCTTCACAGCTGCCAACGCGAACTACGTTAGAGAATTTCAAGCTAGCGTCGGCAAAATGCGCTTCAACACAGAAGCTGAAGTTGAAACTCTGCTAGGCCTCTGTGATGACTTGTGCGCGAAAATGATAGCTGTAGGGGCTGTACCTCCAAAGAAATCAGGTACAACATGCAGTGCAGAGGGTTCCACAGAGAGAAATCAGGATGACTCTGATGATGACCATCATGGTCCATCAGATCACCCTGAGGGGGAGAAACAAGGGGAGAAACAAAGGGAAGCAACTGCAAGCAATCCTCCAATATCAGCAGTGCCAATTTCCTCTGCACCACCAACCCAAACCCAAACTCAGGAAACACAACAGAGACCCACAGAGGAAACACCAGCCTCTGTGGAAACCACCTCTGTCCTTGAAAAAGATGTCCCTGAAGTTCAAATCCTGACTTCTTCATCCTCAGAAGAACTTCCCCATTCTCCACCAAAATCACAACCCAAAACACACCAAAAAGCTCAAAACGTTCTGCTACTTATGTTCTAAAGAGAATGGAGTTCATATCTGCTTTCAGGGCTGCAAAACGTTTTGATATCCCTCCACAAACCACAACCGAGCTCACAGAAGAAACATCTACAGAACCCAAATCCCCAATCAAACCAACATAACCATCCCCACCAAAGTCCTCAGAAACTGAAGTGTCAAAAACTACAGAGGCAATCCCCATCATACCAACAGAGACCTCAACACCCAAACCAACAGAAGCAATCCCACAGAGTCTAAAGCAGACAACAGGTTATGAGCCTTCCCAAGCCAAAGATAAAGGAAAGGGTATGATGACAGAAGAACCAAAGAAGAAAAAGCAAATGCCTCAAACGACAGAGAAGTTGATGAAGAGCTCATTCGATGCCTTTGTCACTCCTAAGCCTGAAGAAGACTGGGGATTCATTTCAGATTCTATGTCAGAA
This sequence comes from Saussurea involucrata, assembly GCA_033807775.1. Lineage (NCBI taxonomy): Eukaryota > Viridiplantae > Streptophyta > Magnoliopsida > Asterales > Asteraceae > Saussurea > Saussurea involucrata. The sequence continues at coordinate 86,018,178 of CM066314.1, forward strand.
ATTCCGGTCCTTGATCCAAAAGCAAAGGTAACAGAGGGTAGGGTTGCAGAGATAAAATGAAAAATGGATGCTCTGGGAAGACCAATACCACCACCAACTACACGACATGTAGAAATGGAAGAGGTGGTGTATAGGTATCTTTACAAACAACAATATCAGAACAATCCTCCGCCACACATTGAAGATCCTCAACTCAGAGCTGACCTTGACAACACCTTCACCAGAACAAAGCCAAAAGCAAGGGCAGAAGTCTTCTCATAGTCCAAAATTGAAAAGGTAATTTACTGCAAATTCTCTCAAACGAGAACCTTTCCAAAGATCAGGTACAACATCTACAAAGTCAAAAGGGAGAACATGTCCGAAAATCAATTTTCAGATGCAGATATAAGGAACTTAAACCCCTACGATCTGCCAGATCTTCTACTTTCGACGAAAGAAAACTTCGACAACGATGCTAACAGAAGGGCCTATCAAGTATTCAGGAAAGCGATGAGGGAAAAGCTTCTGCTATATAGCATGATAGACTTTCAACTAGGAAGAGATCTTGGAGTCAGAAATCTACGTCTGAGACCACCAAAGGATCACTGCCCACCTTCTGCAATACCCAACTCAATCATAACAACACCAAGGTACGGGTTAGTGTATAAGGATCCTGCTGGTCAAGTAAGACTTTTTGTGGAATTTGACTGTCAGAAGTATGCAACCAGTACTCTGAACAAGTTCAGATCAATCTTAGAAGAGAACAGAGGTACTGAGCTTATGGATCGAGAATCAGCAGAAAGAATGATCAGAGAAATAGATGCTACAATTGGCTTAAGAGAACTCTGCATCAAATTCTATCACGAGCTCAGAGAAGTAGGATTCGACAACAGAAGTTTCAATGACTTCAAAGATGCAAATGTCTAAATCTCTTTTACATATCTCTGTAATAATTAAAAAGAAATGAAATGAATCTTTTGAGGTATTGTTTAACCTCTGTCTACTTTACTTAGCCTAAATTATGCATAAAGTCAAATTTTCAGTTTTCAATACTTAGGGGGAGATTGTTAGCTCCAAATATTCATAATATTAGAAGTATTGAAAAATAGGCCAAGTATGAAAGAGTTCCACAAAAGCTCTGCGGTGTTCCACAGAACTCTGCCGAAGCAAACAAGATCATTCAAGGAACACCAAGTCCCAAGAAGAATCTACAGAAGACTACTCACAATGGATCAAAGAAGGATCTACAGAAGAATGCTCACCAAGGACCGAGCCGCAGAACCTCTGTCACCCTTGACAGAGCCTCTGCGGTTCAGACTGAAGACTTGGAAGATATTTATAATATCTTGCCACTGTTGCAGAAATATCTTACCACTGTTACAGAAATATCTTGCTACTGTTCCAGGGTCCGTTCATCAACTTGTACAAGGCATGGTCCGACAACAAACACATGTCAAACTCTGATAGGAATCCTTGCAAGTTGATATTAGCGCATTTAATGCATGCAGGTTTCCAACTGTTCATGCCATCCCTTCTTTTTTGTAGCAATAGTCCTTTTGTCTAGAATAGATCTTTTGTAGTAGTATAAAAGGAAGACTCATGTTGAGTTCTTCCTTACAACTTATCAGCCAACATCAGACAACAACTAACACACAAAAACACTAGCACTCAATTATCGTCAAATCTGTTCTTAGTGTTCTTCATCAAATACAGTAAACTTTGAGATATTCATTTGTTCTTCATATACTGTTTATTTGGTATTTTGTGTTGTTTCTATTTAAACATATCTGTTAGTTCTTCAAATACGCTTCCGCAACACATCTTATTTGAACTAATAGATAAGATAATCTTTGTTAATCAAATACGGGAACCAACACTTCTTGTTGAGAAGAAGCCGAATGGATGGCTGAGGTGTGCAGTTGCATTAGTGGGCGACTAACGAATTTTTCAACACCTGATCCCAACATGAGATCTGGTGGTGGATGTGGCTGCCCGTCTGGTATAGAAAGTTATGGTAGCTCTCACACTCTCCATATTTTTTTCTTCATTTTCTCTCACAGACTTACTGACATCTTCGACTATATCTCCCTCGATTCTCCTTGTACCTCCCATTTCCTCAACATTATGAGGAGTCATCAAAGGCATATAGTCAAAATTGAACTCTTCCACATTAATGTTACCTGAAGAATGCATATGTGGAAATTCCAGGAATATCAGCTACATTACCCAAGGCATTATCCGCATCATCACCATCATCATTATCATCGTCATCAGAATCATCATATTTATCTGCTTGTTCCTCCACGGGATCAGACGCATTGTCAGACCCTGTACCATCACTAGAAGACTCAACCGAAGGAGCTCTTCCAACATGTTCGGGAATTAGCTCATCGGTGTGTAGTCGTACACCATCATCTAGTTGTGTGTCCTCAGACGATGATCGTGTATCTTCAAGTACAGGTGACTGACCCCCACCTGTTCCCCTCTCGGTATTTTCCCTCGACTCTCCCCGTTCAGTAGCACTTGAATCCTGAACCCTCACCGACTCCACTCGCCTAGGGATTGAGTCATGAGTAGGTCCCTCCGGTTCTGGCCGGACCATAGACTCTTTATATTCTATAAGGCACTCGGCGTCCTGATCCGTGTATCCAATGAACCCTTCCGGTAATGGCATCTGATAAGCCTATTGCCTTCTTGGCATTTTAAGATACTGCATAGACTTTTCAGGCACAGATGGGTAATTCACTCTTCGTGGGATGTATTTGTTTGACCGAAGCATACTGTGAATGATAATCTGAAGAAACCGTATGTAAGGAATATACGGCTTTCCCTTGTTTTGTCGTCAAAGCTCTATCTTCTCGCTCAGTTCATGCCAGAAAATGGCTGCATAATCCACATGGAGATCATACACCACCGCATGAAACAATTTTAGAAACCCGATGCTCGCACTATCAGTTCCTGAATGTTTCGCAGTTAAACATCGATTAATTACCGAGAAGATCGAGTAGTAAATTGGTGGTAGATTGGCTTTATGAAATTCCTTCACTTTTGTCAGTTGCCCGATATATCCCATTGCCCATATTCCTTAAAATACTTCTTCCTCAGACGGATATGCATCAAATTCGGTCTTTCCTTCCCGTGAATTTGGCTCAGGTAGCCTCAATACTAGCCTCAGTCTTTGAAAATCAAGCTTCGTTACGAACTCATCAATCTGGAATATAAAGATTGGTCTTTCGTTCTCCATGGATGGAATGATTGTCTTCCACGCTTGCTGAAGATATAGCATAGACACATTGACTGTGTGAATCAATGCGTATGGCAACAGATGGTTGCGTAGCACTTTTTTCACAACTGAGGGGATGTTAATGTGATCAAAATGAACATTGTGATTGTTGAAGTTGATTTCGACGTAGTTGATTTTGTGAATAATGGCATGATCGGGATTTCCTCTGGTGTGAAATTGGTGTACGGAGCGTGTTGATGGTAAAGGAATGTCAGGTGTTGGTTCGGGAACAATTGGGATATGCTCATCAAATCCCATTACGTGGCTCTGTTCTTCTTGATTGGCCATGAGAACTGTTGTTTTTGAGCAAAACAGTTTTGAAAAAGTTAACTTTTTGCAAAAAAAATATTTTTGAAAAAAAAATTCTAAAAAATCCTAAGTGTAGAATTCGGATTGAACAGACAGACAGAGGAATTCAGATGCAATGGGATCCAAATCCATGACAATTCTGATCAAGAAGGTACGGCACCTTCACATATCGGATCAAGAAGGATCCGAATCCATAAGATCTTGGATTGAGAAGGGTCCGAATTCTTGACTTCGCAAACAAGAAAGATGCGAAACAAAGACAATTCGGATAAAGAATGATCCAAATTCATGACTTAGAAAATTTCAAATATTTTACAAGAAGATTTCGCATGTTTAAGAAAAAATTAATTCGTATCCAAAGGGATCCGAAAACAAGGAATTCGTATCCAATGGGATTCGAAACCACGGAATTCGTATCCAATGGGATCCGAAATCATATCACATTAAACATAAAAGCTTTTCTCAAGAAGCAAGTCAATGATTTCGTATCAACAAGGATCCGTAATCAGGACTTGAAAACATTTAGACACCAAGAAACTTTTCGGATGAAAAGTGATATCTGCCATATCGTTTTCAATTATTGATCAATTTTAATGAAATTTGTACAGATTTGTTCGCAATATGATTCCACGCACTTTCTTAGTTGATTACAAATGCTAATTCGATCAATTTGATCGAATTTTGATCCAAAACAGTCGGTTTTAGATTTTCGAACAAAACCCTCACAAATTGTTCAAATTGATGAATTCTGTGCAGAATTTGGCTAAGATTCTTGAAATAAAGATGACTAGGGATGAAAATTGAATTCAGTAATGTCAAGAATCAATCCAAATGATCCAAAAATGGTAGAAATCGTGAATCCATGATGAACAGTAGATGATGAACAGTAGATGACGAATGATCCGAAATTAGTGAACAGTGTAAAAAATCTCTGATTTGGTTCTAAATCTGCTTGAAATCCTGTTTGTGCTCTGATACCAAATGATAAGTCCTAAGTATCTAGCAATCAATCACAGTGTAATCTAGAGAGAGAAAGTAATGAGAGAATGTCATTCATGTATTGAAAAGTGTTAGTACAAATGACACAAGAGGTTGTGAAATACATGAAGAGTCTTTCCTTATATAGTAAGGGTATGACATGCCCATACCTCATACTGGAAAGCATATACAGTACAAAAGACTATATGCCTGATAACTACAATATAGCTCTAACAATAGGTTTAATTGGTTGAGAAAATCTTTTAAAAACTTCTTGAAGATTAAAAGGCTCGTTTGCTTTTGAAGTGTTTGCTTCAATTTTTGGATTGTAATTAAGAAATTTTTTTGTGGCTTCTTCCTTAATGGTTTGATCAGGAATTTTATCTAGAAGCTCAAGGATTTCTCTATCTTCTTTTGTTATGACATTAATTTTATTACAAGTACAGTTTCCTAAACATTCACATTTTTCGGAGTCTGAACTGGTAGTTGAACAATCTTCTAAAACATTTAAGTCATTATTATCATAATATGAAATGCTAGATTCATAATCTGAGTTTGAATAATCATCATTGAGGATTAGTTTGCTTATTTGAGTTTTTAGTTGATCAGAGATTTGTAATTCATTAATCTTTTTCTTAACAGAGCAATTCTTTGCCTTATGTCCGGTTTTGCCACACTTATAACAAATAATTATATCTCTTGAATCTGTTTGTTTATGAGATTTTTTGTTAGATTTATTATAAGGTTTTTTTTTATGGCACTTATCAGTTTTATCGTATTTGTTAGTCTTATCATATTTTGTCTTAAATCTTTTGCTAGAGTATTTTTTTGAATATCTTTTAGATTTTGACGATGTAGGAGCATATATGGTTTCATATCTATATTGTTGACATAAATTACCAAGTTCATCTTTACTATTAATTTTGTCCTTTTTTTATTTTAGCTTTATGTTTTGAATCTAAGCAGATAGCTAATCCTTCTCGATTAACATAACTGGTTATTTGACCATAAGTTAATTCTTTGTAAGGAACTTGATTATTATAATCTTCTCTTAATTTTTCTCTTATTCTTTATGCAAAAAGTTTTGGTAATCCTGCAATGAACCTTTCTTTCTAATAGGCTTCTCTACAGTCAGGTCTTAACATTACCTTTGATAAAAACATGTCTTTATACCATCTGTAATCTTGTAGTTTTCTACAAGTGAGATTTAAGAGTATATCGTAACTTTTTGCTTGGAATAGGGATGGATCTCCTATATAGTTTTTTATAATGCTGAAGATAAAAGTATTGATTATGTCATCTTCTTGAGTTTGAATTTGTTGATTATTTTCAGTTTTGACTATAGTTTTCCTTGAATTGAGGATTATATGTTTTTCTTCTGCAGTAACGTACATATCCCACCAGCCTTTTAAATTGCCAGTGAAACCAGAAATGATTATATTTTCAATTTGTTTTTTTATTGCCTTTAGTAAGATAGGCATTTGCGGCCATGTTGATTTCTGCAACTGTATTAATAATTTGGTGTTCAGAAAGTCCATCAACGTTCCATTCATAGACGGACATACCATCATATGCATTTCTAGTAGCGGCATATTCTATGTCTTCAAATTGAAGATTTGGGAAAATTGGTCTATGATAATAGTTTCTTGTTTGAGGGCGACTGGTACTAGTAGAACTGCCTTTGAAGGTTAATTTATTAGAAAATTGTTCATAAATTTGGGATATATCTTTAGACTCTAAATCTGAATCTGATTCTTGATTAAGTACATTAATATTTAGTTTGGTTAACTTTTGTTCTAATTCATTAACTAATTTTTTGTTGTAACCTAAATTGGCATTGGAATCAATTTGGTGTGGTATAAAAATTAGATTTTCATTATTTTCTTTGCCCTTTTCTTTAGACGAAGGAATCCCATCCTTTTGTTTATTATTATTTTGATTGTTTTCTAATCTATTTAGTTGTTGGCTCATAGTGTTAAGAATTTCATTTGAATAACTATTTTGATATATAAGGGTTCTAAGGGTTTCATCTTTATCAGCTTTTGGTATAACTAAAGGTGTTCCTATAAATTTATTATTTATTAAAACTGAATCTTTTGGGGGATGTGTTGTAGTTATGATTTCATCACTCTTCATTATTTTATAATCTGTGAAATCCCAAATCTAGCAATATGTAAAGAACAAATGTAGAGAGAATTTAGAAGGCAAACTTGTCATCCATATATTGATCTCTAAAGTACAAATGACAAAATGCTCAAGAAGTTCCTAAAGGGATCTAGATTCCTTTTAACTAAAAACTAGACAAGCCTATTTATACCCATAACATACAAGGTATAAAGGCATTAGCAACTAATACAGTACATGACTTTACAGTAAATCTTGAATACAATAATGCTCTAACAATCTCCCCCTTTGGATTCAAGATTTAAAAAAAATATGACATCAGTCTTCAGCTCTTTGTAAAGTCAATCTTCTCCAACATACACTTTGTCAAACCATCTTCAAGTCTTGTATATGAAAAACAGATCTTTATATAAAACCATCAATTCGGAACAAGAGGAATCAGAAACTATTAGAGTTTGGATCAGAAAGATGTGAAACCATCCACATTTTTGAACTTTTAGGTGTAAGCGCATTCCGAGAACAACTCAGAACTAAGATAACCAAATTCAGCAACATTTGGACTTCACATGATCCTTCTCCCCCTGATCTTCAGTCTTTGTTCACGAATCTTTGACTTGAAAGTTCTTTGACGTGAAATATCTTTGACTTGAAAGCTCTTTGACATGAAATTGAAATTAAACATTTCTCCCCCTTTTTCGATGAAAGTGAGCATCATTATCATCGATAACCTTCTTCAATTTCAGTCGTGTCTCTTAGTATTACTAACAATCTCCTCCTTAGTGGATAACCTTGCTCCCCCTCAAAATAAGAATTCTGGAGCAATTTGTTTTCTCCCCCTGAAAGTATGCATATATTTCAATAACGCACAATATATAAATTTAAAAAAAAATTTACACAAGGAAAATAAAAATTCATTGAACTTCATTTTATAACTACCAACATTTGATCATTTGAATGCTTTACAAAAGAAATTCAACTTAATGAAATTTAACAGATATTTCGATCAAATGAAATCAAATGCATGTGTTTAGATTCAAATACAAGTCATCATTGTATATCAAGTTAAAAAAATGTCCAGTTTCAACCCCTTTATTAAATCTATTTGGTGTGCTAGCATGCGAAATATGATTAGCAACAAGCATATGCAATTCTAAAACATATAAGAACACTTTGCTCTACTCAACCTATTTGTCCAAAATCAGAATTTCACAAATTTACCGGTTTATCGCGACTTTGTATTTTCCCCAAGTTTCAAGAGATGTGTGCTCTTTGGCATCTTTTGATTTTGTGCACATTGGCATCTTTTAATTTTGTGCTCATTGGCATCTTTTGATTTTGTGCACATTGGCATCTTTTGATCAAAAAGTTTAGTAAGAATAAGATACACCGTTAAACATGACTTTCTATCTGGTTCTATAGCAGGATTTGGGTCAGCATATCCCAAACCAGTTGGCCTTAGGTGCTAGGTGACGAGCACCCCTTAGAACTTAATTTCCCAAACCAGAAAGGCCACATCGATATATCTTAAACCCATTTTTACCAGTAGAACATGGCTTTCTATCTGGTTCTATTGCAGGATTTGGGTCAGCCGATCCCATACCAGTTGATCTTAGGGACTAGGTGTCGAGCACCCCTTAGGACTTACTCTCCCAAACCAGAAAGGCCACAGGCACAAACTTTCAAACTAAATGATAGTGCAACAATTTTATCTCAATCACTTGGTTCTAAAACATAGTGCTTTTCCCATATTTTCATTTCCATCCATCATTCTGACATATAGGCTTTTTGAACATTATATTCTATATAAGTCCACATTCACATAACTTTGAGCTGTTAGAGCATTATTGTATTCAAGATTTACTGTAAAGTCAATGTACTGTATGAGTCTATACAGTATTGTGAATGCCTTTATACCTTGTATGTCATGGGTATAAATAGGCTTGTCTAGTTCATTTGTTAGTAAGCTTTTGTAATCTTTTAGAAACCTTTTGTAATCCTTTGAGCTCAATACATGGATGACATATTTGCTCTCTAGATTCTCTCTCACTACATTCATATCTTATTGCTAGAGATCTGGGATTTCACAATTGGTATCAGAGCTAAACAGAAGATTCAAGCAGATCGAAGACCAAATTGAAGAATTTTTACACTAAAGCTGGAGAATTCGGATTGGGTGTTCATCACTATTCATCTGATTTTTTTAAATTTTGATCTTTTGAATCAATTTCTTGCATCACTGAACTCGGAATTGATTACTGATCATCTTTAATTCTTGGATCAACATCAAAAACTGCACAGAATCGACAGATCTGATCAATTTTTGAAGTTTTTTCAAAAAAGTTCAAAATCACTGTTTGGATCTTAATCTGGTTAAATTGTCCGAATTGTGAATCGTGATTAACATGAAAAGTGTGCGGATTTGAATTACGAGCATTTTGATATAAGATTCATCAAAATTGATCAAGAATTGAAAGAGATATGGCAAATTAAGTGATTCTGAAGTTCGAAGTGGTGAATTCGGATCATTCTTGGTGAATTCGGATCATTCAAAGAGAATTCGGAACATTCATAGAGAATTCGGATTGTTCTTGGCATCATAAGTGTAGAATTCGACTCAAGAAGAATTCGAATTCATAGAATTCGAATCCTATTAGATTCGAATTGTAGAGAATTCGAACCCTTGTGGATTCGAATTGGATGAATTCGAACCCTTATGGATTCGAATTGGATGAATTCGAACCCTTATGGATTCGAATTGGTTGAATTCGAACCTAAGTACATTCGAATTGAGTGAATTCGAACCAAGTTAAGTCCGAATTGGGTGAATTTGAACCAAGTTAAGTTCGAATTGAGTGAATTCGAACCCAGTTACATCCGAATTGAGTGAATTCGAATCCTTCTTCATCCGAATTCATTGAATTCGAACCCTTATTCATCCGAATTCATTGAATTCGAACCCTTATTCATCCGAATTCATTGAATTCGAACCCTTCTTCATCCGAATTCATTGAATTCGAACCCTTATTCATCCGAATTCATTGAATTTGATCCCTTATTCATCCGAATTCATTGAATTCGAATCCTTCTTCATCCGAATTCATTGAATTCGAACCCTTATTCATCCGAATTCATTGAATTCGAATCCTTATTCATCCGAATTCATTGAATTCGAATCCTTCTTCATCCGAATTCATTGAATTCGAACCCTTATACATCCGAATTCATTGAATTCGAACCCTTATTCATCCGAATTCATTGAATTCGAACCCTTATTCATCCGAATTCATTGAATTCGAACCCTTATTCATCCGAATTCATTGAATTCGAACCCTTATTCATCCGAATTCATTGAATTCGAACCCTTATTCATCCGAATTCATTGAATTTGAATCCTTATACATCCGAATTCATTGAATTCGAACCCTTATACATTCGAATTCATTGATTTAAAAAAAAAAAATATTCCTAAGAGTTTTTTGAGAAAAAAATTTATCCCGAAATTTTTCCTATAGTGTATTTCATACACTGTAAGAGCTTTTCAAGAAAAATTTTTATATAATTTTTTTGTGTATTTTCATACACTGTCTGCTTGATCTTCTGAACGATCAATTTCTAGCAATATTCAAAATGGTTTTACAACAAGTTATTGTTAAAAGCAGTGGTGAAGATTTGAAGCAAACTCTGAAAAAGGAGATTCCTCCAATTGCAAAAGTTTTTGTTAAACCAAATGTAAAGTTGCAACAAGTCATTATAACAGAAACATCTGTTAATTCACATGTATCTGTTAAACCAAATAATGAAGTGTTGCAACAAGTCATAATAACAAAAACACCTCCAAAGCCACTTGAAAAAGATAAGGCAAATAATGGAATTTTGCAACAAGTTATTTTATCAGAAACATCTCCTATATCAGAAACTCCTGTTAAAGATAATGCTTCAAATTCTTCAACTCCTATTTTAAATAAAGCATTGGAAGAAGAAAATGTTGATCTGAAAAGACAAATTTTAGACATTTCTTCCTCAAATGCTAAACTTACTAAAAGAATAACTGATCTTGAAGTTTATATTGCAGATCTTGAAGCAAAGAAAGACAACTCAAGTCTGCACGATCAAATCGAGAATCTTCAAGAGAAAGTAACAACTCTTCAAAAAGAAAATGCCGATTTGAAGAGTAGAGAAGAAAAGAGAGTGAAGTGGAACTTAAAGTTACATGCTCAATTAAAAGAAGTTAAAGATATAGGGAAAATTTTGGACAGTGAAAATGCCGATCTAAAGAGAAAACTGTCTAATTTTTCTTTTGAAGAAAAGAAAGAGACTGAGCTGAAATGTATAAAACTTTCAAAACAAGTTTCAGACTTTGAGAAAGTTTTATTTTTAGAAAAAGACAAGCTCGAAAAAGAAAGAGCTAAATTTGAAACTGAACGAAATTTTGTTGAGATTAAAAGTTCTGAACTTTCCATAAAAATCTCTGAATTAGAAAATCTTTTGGAAAAGGAAAGAAAAGATTTCACGGAAAAGAAAAATCTCTTTGAAAAGGAAAGTAAAACCCTTAAAAAGAAAAATATGGAAATTTTCAAAGAGATTACTGATAAAAGAAGGTTTTTGGAAAAAGATTTTGAATCGGAACGTGTATATTTTGAAGATGTGATTCTTAATCTTACCAAAAGATTATCTGGTTTATCAGCTGATATTATGAAGGATCAGTTGATCAAATCTGATCTCCAAAAGAAATTTGATCTAATTTCTAAAGAGAAAAATGTTTTAATAAACAAAGTCAAAGAACTTGAAGACGTCATTTTTAAATTTGATGTCTCAAAGCAGGCTAGTCATAATTCTATCTTTCAGACTCCATTTGTTGATTCAAATGATTCTGAATGTTCTTTTAAAACTGCTTCAAGTTCAAGTTTTAAAAACATTCCTTCTAAACAATTTAAAAGATCAACAGATTTCTCAAAAGGTCAGATTCGTTCTTCTAATCTTTTCTATAATCCTCTGTTTGATAAATCGGATGATATTCTTAAGGTGCCTAAAATTAATACTTCCAAATCTGAAGAAGTTCCAGTCTTCAAGAGGGTGAAGATGGAATGGAGAATCAAAGGCACAACAATTCCAAAGAAAGATGTGCCAAAATCATCTGTATTCACATCAAATGCCAAGAAGAACAATGCGCCAAAAGGTAAATCTTCTGCTAAACTTAATCCTATTCATTCTGTAAATCATCTGATTAGGTTGGCACATAAGAAAATCTGTTGTTCTTACTGTGGATCAAATGATTTTGTGCATAAAGATTATACTTCTTATTGGTATGGTTCTTACAGTATTCCTTGTAAGAAATCTACACCTAACCCACTAGGACCCAAGTGCCATTGGGTACCAAAATATGCTTAATCTGTTTTGCAGGTTCATCATGTGTTGTACTGATTTGTAAATACATACCACACACATGTCTGAAAACAGAAGAGAAGCGGTGGATTTGTTTTTTTAAAGAATATTTGTACCATTAAGGGGGAGACAAAGAAATATGGCTTTTGAACATATCAGTTCAAAACCCGTGCTTCAACGACAATGGCTTTTGAACATATCAGTTCAAAACCCGTGCTTCAACGACAATGGCTTTTGAACATATCAGTTCAAAACCCGTGCTTCAACGACAATGGCTTATGAATAATTCAATTCAGGACCCGTACTTCAAAGACTAAGACTTCTAAACGAATCAGTTTAGAACTCACACTTCTCAGGTGATATCCTTAACTGTTATATCTTTTTAGTTCAAGGAACAAGTGGTGAAAGGTAACATTGAATTATATTTTGTTTCTACTACTTTGAAAACTTGAATCTTTACAAATTTAATTCAATGAGATGAAATTTTCAATTTACATTCAATGAATTAAATGTGTGCTAAAAGATGATTTTACAAGAAACTTTGTATTATCAGAGTTAGACTTGCTTCAATTCAAACCTCTGAAATAATTCGAAAGGTCAGCAAAACATGAATGAAATTATGCTGAATGCTCAAAGCTATGTGAATCTGAATATATATAGAATATAATGCTCAAAAAGCCTATATGTCAGAATGATGAATGGAAATGAAAATATGGGAGAAGCACTATGTTTCAGAACCAAGTGAATGAGATAAAATTGATACACTATCATTTAGTTTGAAAGTTTGTGCCTGTGGCCTTTCTGGTTTGGGAGAGTAAGTCCTAAGGGGTGCTCGACACCTAGTCCCTAAGATCAACTGGTCTGGGATCGGCTGACCCAAATCCTGCAATAGAACCAGATAGAAAGCCATGTTCTACTGGTACAAATGGGTTTAAGATATATCGATGTGGCCTTTCTGGTTTGGGAAATTAAGTTCTAAGGGGTGCTTGACACCTAGCACCTAAGGCCAACTGGTCTAGGATCTGCTAACCCAAATCCTGCTATAGAACCAGATAGAAAGTCATGTTTAACGGTGTATCTTATTCTTACTAAACTTTTTGATCAAAAGATGCCAATGAGCACAAAATCAAAAGATTCAAATGTGCACAAAATCAAAAGATGCCAATGAGCACAAAATCAAAAGATGCCAATGTGCACAAATCAAAAGATGCCAATGAGCACAAAAGAAAAGATGCTAATGAGCACACATCTCTTGAAACTTGGGAAAATACAAAGTCGCGATAAACCCGTAAATTTGTGAAAATTCTGATTTTGGACAAATAGTGTGAGTAGAGAAAAATATTCTTATATGTTTTAGAATTGCATATGCTTGAAGCTAATCATATTTCCCATGCTAGCACACCAAATAGATTTAATAAAGGGGTTGAAACTGAACATTTTTTAACTTGATATACAATGATGACTTGTTCTTGAATCCAAACACATGCATTTGATTTCATTTGATTGAAAAATCTGTTAAATTTCATTAAGTTGAATTTCTTTTGTAAAGTTTTCAAATGATCAAATGTTTGTAGTTATAAAATAAAATTCAATGAATGTTATTTTCCTTGTGTAAATTTGTTTTAAAATTTGTGCTACAATTTCAAATATTGTACGTTATTGAAATATATGCATACTTTCAGAGGGAGAAAATAAATTGCTCCAGAATTCTTATTTTGAGGGGGAGCAAGGTTATTCTGTAAGGAGGAGATTGTTAGCAATACTCAAAGACACGACTGAAATTGAAAATGGTTTTCGATGCTCACCATCATCGAAAAAGGGGGAGAAAAGTTTAATTTCAATTTCATGTCAAAGAATTTTCAAATCAAAGATATTTCAAGTCAAAGATTCGTGAACAAAGACTGAAGATTGGGGAGAAGGATCATGTGAAGTCCAAATGTTGCTGAATTTGGTTATCTTAGTTCTGAGTGGTTATCGGAATGCGCTTACACCTAAAAGTTCAACAATGTGGATGGTTTCACATCTTTCTGATCCAAACTCTAATCGTTTATGATTTATCTTGTTCCGAATTGATGGTTCTATATAAAGATATGAAATCCATGTTCAAGACTTGAAGACAATTTGTTGAAGATTGTATTGAAGAAGGTTGATTTTTCGAAGAAAAAGACAATGACTTTTCATGTTTGTCTGAAGATTCTTCAAAGCTGAGTTTTAAAGAGTGTCAAAGCATATAGTTCGCCGTGAACTAGTGGAGATAAAGCTATTTGAAGATGGTTTGATAGAGTGTCTGTTTGAGAAGATTGACTTTACAAAGAGCTGAAGACTGCTGTTATTTTTTTAAATCTTGAATCCAAAGGGGGAGATTGTTAGAGCATTGTTGTATTCAAGATTTACTGTAAAGTCAATGTACTGTATGAGTCTATACAGTATTGTGAATGCCTTTATACCTTGTATGTCATGGGTATAAATAGGCTTGTCTAGTTCATTTGTTAGTAAGCTTTTGTAATCTTTTAGAAACCTTTTGTAATCCTTTGAGCTCAATACATGGATGACATATTTGCTCTCTAGATTATCTCTCACTACATTCATATCTTATTGCTAGAGATCTGGGATTTCACATGAGCATTTAGCATAATTTCATTCATGTTTTGCTGACCTTTCGATTTATTTCAGAGGTGAGAGTTGAAACAAATCTAACTCAGATAATACAAAAATTCTTGTAAAATTATCTTTTAGCACACATTTAATTCATTGAATGAAAATTGAAAATTTCATCTCATTGAATTAAATTTGTAAAGATTCAGGTTTTCAAAGTAGTAGAAGCAAAATATAATCCAAAGTTACCTTTCACCACGTTCCTTGAAACAGAAAGATGTAACAGTTAAGGATATCACCTGAGAAGTGTGAGTTCTAAACTGATTTGTTTAGAAGTCTTAGTCTTTGAAGTACGGGTCCTGAACTGGTTTGTACAGAAGCCATAGTCGTTGAAGCACTGGTTTTGAACTGATATGTTCAAAAGCCAAAAAACGTTTAAGCACGGGTCCTGAACTGTTGTATTCAGAAACCATAATCTCTTTTAAGTGCGGGTCCTAAACTGATATGTTTAGAAACCATAGGTCTTTGTGTTGGTCCCGAAAGGCTTAAACAAGTTTGTAGAAGGGGGGTTGAATACAAACACACTATTTTACTTTTCTAAATTGTTTATTGATAAATCATTAACAATTTACAGCTTGTTGCGGAAACAAGATTAAGGATAAACCTAAATCTAAACAAGTTGGAACACTAAGGTTTTCTTGCACTAAGAAAGATAAGGAGATTACTAATAAAATCCTATCTTGAGAGATTTGAACTTGTCCAGAGTTAGCAAGTTACTTCAAATGAAGTGAGTTCATCTCTTTATATACTGCATGCATTTAATGCAATCCAGTATATACTTTACACGTGTCATTAGCGGATTGGTTGCATGTCATTGACCTTTGATGACAACCTTAGTAGCCGCATGAATGAACAGTGTAGTATCAGAGTGGTTGTACGATTTCAGATTTTCGGAGGTTCTTTTCTGACATTTCGTACGGTGGCGTGCAAGGGAGGTTAAGACAAAAGTACTTTGTACGGAGGACTTCATGATCAGCTTTCGTTGATTCAGCGATTATCATTTACTATTCAGCAGATGATAAAGTTCAGCGATAGCTGAAGTCTTGTACTTGATACTTCACGTTGAGTGGACAAATCTGAGTCTTCGCTGATCCGCATCAGTTCATTAGGAGACTTGTCGCTGGTTCTTGAGCTTGATCTTCGACTTCAGCGTAGAACCTTTGTTGACGTGAATCTTGTCTTCAGGTATCATAAGTAAACAACTAACTTATCAGCGATCATCATAAGGACTGAACAGACTCAGCGATATGGTGAACAGTGTTCGCTGAATGTTTAATCTAAAAGTGCGAGAGTTCCTATCAGCAGTACTGTAAGATCTTAGTACTTATCAGCGATAGTGAAACTCTGATACATATTGTTTACTTACAATTTTCACTAAGTATTTAAGATAGGGTCATTATCAAATCACTGAGGGTTTGGATCAACAATCTCCCCCTATTTGATTATGACATAGCAACAGAGAAAATTGCTATTTAATGAAAACATAAGGATAAAAAGAACTCATAAAATATTTGTCCCTTTTACTGTTTTCTGGGATATTTTCAGTACTGATGGAGTAAAGTACATTCGCTGAAATCTTTCTTTAAATCTTTGAATCAGGTTACAATATGAATAAGAAAGATTACAAGTACAAGCGAAATAAATTACAAGTACTGAAGGATGACTGATACAATAGAGAAAATGGTGATTGTTGTCAGCCTTCAAAGGGTTCTTCCTTAATGAGAAGTTCATCAAGGGTTGTCTTTTCAGTTGGAATCATCCAGTCAGGAACCTTTTCTCCTTTATTCTTTAGCTTCAGAGCAGCTTCAAAAATCAAGGGTTTTAGGTGTCGTGCCTGAATGTCTTTTCTGAAGTCGCACCAGTAGATGAGATCTTTGAGCTGTTCGATTGGAGTGATTGGAAGCTCAGCGATCCGTTGAAAGCATTTACGTCCGTCGTAGTCAAGAAAGAAAATTCCATAAGGATTACTGATGACTTTACCAGGGACGAAAAGTTCACATGGTGGCAAAGAGACATCAAGGGCAGATAGATCAGGATCAGGACCAAGTACTTCAGCGCGAGAGAAACCAATTCCAGTTTCATTTCGTATGACAGGACCTGAGTTTGAATCTTGACGTTTCTTCCTTGGAGAGTCCTTTTTTCTTTTCGGCTTTAGATCAGGAATAGGAGGAATATCCACACAAGAAGATATCAAATCGATCTGTCTGTTTATCAGCTTTTCGAAATGATCCTTGTACTTAGATTTTGACGGTTGGATAGCTAACCTCATCTCCAGCCATTCAGAGAGACCATACCTTTTTACAGTGTCAGCACGAAAGGTTTCAGATGAGTCATCTTCTCTGAACAGTTTGATGTCAACAATAGGTACTCCGATGGAGGTTCTTCCAGAGATGAATACCTTGTTGATCTTCGCTGGACGATATCTGAAGTGGATTTTCTCTTTACACCAGATCAGGGTGGTCTGAGAAACTTCAGCTTTCTTTTCCACGATCTTCTGGGCTTGTTCCCAAAGCTTTCGTTGGATTTGAATGGGAATACGCTTCAGCTTGGGGTCTTTGACAGATTCTTGAGTGAGCTTGATGGCGTATTCTCTGTCTTTATCTTCAGCTTCCTTCCTTTCAGCGATGAGGCGTTCAGCTCTGAGATGATCTTGGTATTCAGCTTTTGAAATTCTGAACTTAGGAGGAACTGAAGGTAGTTGATCGCGCCTTAGGATGATTCGCTGATCCTCGAATCGCTTTATCATTTCTTCTCTCCTCTTTTGATCTTCTTCACTCAGCCTTTGAGCAACTGAGGAAAGTCTGTTTCTGTGCGAGAGAGGTTGTTCTTCTGGTTCATCAGTCTCAGAGATTAAATCTAAGACTGGGATTATGTCTTCAGCGGTAGCTGGAATTATTGGTGAAGTCGCAACAGATCTTTCAGCGATATCCTCAAACAGGGGAGAGGACTAGCTGAAACGCAGCGATCTTACAAATAAGAACTGGGTAGAAGAACTTGGGTAGAAAAGATAGAAAAAAAAATGTGGATGTGTATGGTGTTTGTGGAATGGATAACTGATTTTTCAGAGATGATCAGGGAAGGAAAAATAAGTTTAGTGTACCTGACAAATCGGCTTTGCAAGTAGGATCGCCAGATTATCATCTTCAGCGATGCCTTTGTCTTTGCTTTTCTCAGCGCCAGAGGCTGAGTGCTTTGTCTTTGTCTTCTCCCCTGAAGGTTCTTTTATTGAAATACCTTTAAGAGCTTTGGTTCGAGGAGCAGGTTTGACAACAAAGAAATCATCGTCATCTTCATCATCATCATCATCGTTCCTTGGAGAAGAGGATGGTTCAGCTTCAGGGATGTCGAAGTCTTCGTCTTCTTCTGCTTCAGATTCCTCAGCATCTTCATCGAGTTGCTCCCCCTCAGATATAGAGGAGAGGTTCTCGGTTCCCTCAGGGTTTTCATCTCCCTGAGGTCCAGTAATCCGATCTTCATTACCCTCTCCCCTGATAGATTCATCATGGGAAAGGTCTTCAGCGCTCTTCTCCTGTTCAGCGCTCTTCTCCCCCTCTTTCTCATGATGGGCGGGGGAGGAATGGGTAGATTCAGCATTGGTGTTGTCTCTGTCTTCTGGGCCAGAGATTTTCACACAACCTTCAAGCTTAGCTATTCTGTCTTCTAGGCCAGAAATAGCAGGCGTGATTTTCTTCAGCTCTTGGCGATCCTCTGCGGTGAATGAGTCCAAAACAGGTGCAGGGGCCGGAGCAGGAGCTGGATTATTTGCCTTGTTCACCAGCGTCTCGATCATTGTCTTGACAGAACCAAGGTCGGTCTTCACTGAGCCTAAGTCGGTCTTGACCACTGACATATCACCTTCGAGTGTACCAACCGATTTCTTCAGCGTTGTAACTTCGCTGGAAATGGTGGAAACTGATGATTTGAGGTTGGTGTAGTCAGTGTAGATGTCGGAGAGCACTTTGGCAAAGTCGGCGAGAGTTTTATCAAGGTCTTTGATGTCATCAGAGGAGGCCTTCTTTTCCACCACAGTAGTCAGCTTCGTCAGATTCTCTCCAGCGTTTGTTACAGCTGTAGAGTTATTTGATAGACCGGTGGTGAGATCCGTAAGTTTCATCTCCATAGACTTCAGAGACTGGTTGATGTCTCCCAAAAAAGGACCTGTAACATATAAGTACTTGTGAACAAAGGAAAGCTCAGAAGTTTCAGGTTTAGTTACAGTGTTTAAGGTGGGATCTGTACCTGCAGGAGCGTTGACGAACTCATCAAAGTTTCGAGTCCCTCCATAGTGTTCCATATCTCCCTCAAAAGTTCCGTGAGGAATGGAGATCTCTGCAGGTCCTTTCTTCGTCATTCGCTGAGAAGCTTCAACGGCTTCTTGAATGATGGCATCTCCAGTTTTGACTGGAGGAGTGTCCAAAGAAGCAGAGGGAGGAGCGAAGGATAAGAATTGGGGTT
This sequence comes from Saussurea involucrata, assembly GCA_033807775.1. Classification (NCBI taxonomy): domain Eukaryota; kingdom Viridiplantae; phylum Streptophyta; class Magnoliopsida; order Asterales; family Asteraceae; genus Saussurea; species Saussurea involucrata. The sequence goes on from CM066314.1 coordinate 86,037,343, forward strand.
GGGGTTCAAGTTCAGCGTTGGATTCGCTGAGAAGTACTTCATCAGTCTTTTGAGAGACTGACGAAGGTTGGGTAGATTCCAAAGTTCTAACCTCAGCGTTTAGGGACGCTGAAGTAGGTTTAGAAGGGATGGCTTGAATTGGTGTGGCAGAGCGTACCACGGAACTTTCCTTCAGCTCTTCAGAATGAGCTGAGGAGTCTTCAGCATGCAACTGCTGGGGTTGCTCCTTGGTTTTCTTGATCCTTTTGGAATCAAGAGGGGTAAGAGATTGTTTCCTTTTCTTAGAAGGAATGGATTTTGTGGCCGGGGTATCAGCGATGGGTATTGTCGCTGAAGGAGCCACAGAAAGCGGAGAATTAAGAAGAGTGAGAAGAGTAGAGAGACGTACCTCGTTGGCGACAGGCTTGATGTCGAGAACTTTAGGGCCAATCTGAGAGAGTTTCAGATCACCCTCTTCAGGATAGCTGTCCTTCAGGCCATATTGAAAGATGGCGCTGATGAATCGCGGGTAAGGAACCCATGCTGGTCGGTCAGCGGCAGAATCAACACGTTGAATGAGGTCTTCATAGATGATGGAGGCCCAGTCAATGTTGAGACCTTTCAGCAGTGCGTAACCCATGGCCTGCTGAGGTTGAGCGGCTTGATCAGAAGATCCGGATTTCGCTGTCATGCAGCTGATCAGGTGAGCGAAGATGAAGTTCATCTCGCTGGGCATCTTGGATTTCTTTATCAGCGTCAGCTTCTTCTCAGGTAGCTTGTCTCTTCCAGTCTCCCAGATGTAACCCATCGCATCAAGGAAAGCAATGATTTCTTCCCTGTCAGCGTGCTTCTTGTGGTCAGGAAATGGAATGAAAGGATTTTCTGAGGTAGCGTTAGGGAATTTCAGAGCTTTGCGGATTATTGCGGGGGTTATCTTGATGGTGCCATACTCAGTATCGCTGAGTATGCAGTCGATGGTTTTAGATGGATCTTTGGCTGAGGGTAGGTTGGTGTGTCTGGCAGAGTACCAGAATTGGGATAATAGACGCTGACTGGCAGGAGGTGTGATTGTCAGTGCTGTGTATATGGGGCTATTCTTCAAAAAAATCACAGCGTCGTCTAGATGGGATACCTGCTTCCGAGGAGGAAACTCGAGAAGCGCTGAAAGGTTGTTTGCCTTTGTCCAGTCTAGTTGATCCAGCTCAAACTTAACCTGAGGAGCTTTGGTGATTTCCAGTTCCTCAGAATCACTGGAGATGGACTCAGCGGTAACATTCAGCTTTGAAGTTGCCATTTCACTGTATTATCAGTTCAACCAAAGATGTTAACAAATAAGAAATATCTTAATGTGGAAAGAGAATTTCCATTAAGATTTTTCGAATTTTGTCCATTTCATTCAGACAAAAAAGTCTTAATGAAGATTAGGGTTTTTCTTGTTTTTAAAAAAAACGAATATAACACCTATAAGCCTTGTATTCCAGTTTTTTTTAAAAAAAATGGATACGAAAGAAGAACAAGTTTAAGATTTTAGATTTAAAACTTGAAGAACAACCATGAAATGGTTGTGTTTATAAAACCATGAAAGAAAATGATTTTATTTTTGAGTTCTTTTGTTTGATCTTGTGTAAAACAATGATAAGATCGAAAACAAGTTATTTGCATTTGATAAAAGATAAGAACATATTGACCTTGAGTTTGATGAAGAAGATGATGAACAGTTCTTGAAGATCGAGAGCACAAAATGCAACAGTGTTCTTTTCTTGCGGAGAAAGATTGATTCGCATAAAAGACAAATATAAACTTTGAGAGAGTTTATATAGGAAGAGAGTAGAGAGAGAAAAACTTGAGCGGGAAAGTTTTTCATCATGACACGGACACGTGTTTGCATTTGATTGGATAGACAACGAAACGTGCAAACGTGTGTCAGAAAAAGAAACGTGCCTGGTGTTATCCGTTGCAATGACGTCACAACTGTCCTTTCACATTCTTTCGTTGTCTCTGAGGTTTTGAAAGAAAAACTCAGGGACTCTTTGGAAAATATGAAGCACTGAATAGAAATATCAGTGAGGGTTTTAAGAAATTTCAAAATATTATTCAGCGATGAAAGAATTTGAAATCTTGCATTTTCATGCGTTTTGTCAGAGAAAACATACCTTGATATCAGTTTAACCCAATTTATTCAGAGAGAAGATGATGAAATGGATTGTACTAGTTTATTTTATCCAGAGCCTATACAAGAATGTATAAACGTATCGCTGATTAAATGTGAACCGCTGAAGATTTATCCTTCAAAGTTCAGCATTCCAAGCTCGCTGATGAGAAAGTTGAATCTTGTCTCATCAAGAGGTTTGGTAAACAAATCAGCTAACTGATAATCAGTTGGGATAAAATGAAGTTCTATATCACCATTCATCACATGATCTCTGATAAAATGATATCTGATTTCTATGTGTTTTGTCTTTGAGTGTAGCACCGGATTGTTTGCTATAGCGATGGCACTTGTGCTGTCGCAATAGATTGGAATTTTGGAGAGCTGAAGATCATAGTCTAGTAGTTGATTTCTCATCCACAAGACTTGAGAACAGCAGCTTCCAGCGGCTACATACTCAGCTTCAGCTGTGGAAGTGGACACCGAGTTTTGCTTCTTACTTGTCCAACTTACCAGCTTTCCACCCAGGAGCTGACATCCTCCTGTGGTGCTTTTCCTATCCATTTTGCAACCTGCAAAATCACTGTCTGAATAGGCGGTTAGATCGAATCCTGAATCTTTGGGATACCAAAGACCTAGATTCGCTGTACCCTTAAGATATCGAAAGATTCGCTTTACAGCTTTCATATGAGATATCTTAGGTTCAGCTTGATATCGTGCGCACAGACATGTTGCAAACATAATATCGGGTCGGCTAGCTGTAAGATACAGTAGTGAGCCGATCATCCCACGGTACAGCGTGACATTGACAGGAACACCCTTTGTGTCCTTATCAAGTATCAGCGGTGGTGCCATAGGGGTTTTCATAGCTGAACTTTCAGTTAAGTCGAATTTTTTCAGCATATCTTTAACATACTTTCCCTGATTTATAAAAGTTCCTTTTTCAGTTTGCTTAATCTGAAGACCAAGGAAATATGTTAGTTCACCCATCATACTCATTTTATACTCATCTTTCATTCTATCAGCGAAACGAGTACAAAGCTCAGGGTTAGTAGAACCAAATATAATGTCATCAACATATATTTGAACTAAAATGATATGACCTTTTATTTTTCTAAAAAACAAAGTTTTGTCAATCTTACCTCTCTCAAATTTTTCAAGGTGGAGATACGTAGAAAGAGTGTCATACCATGCACGAGGAGCTTGCTTCAAGCCATAAAGTGCCTTATCCAGCTTATAAACATAACCTGGACGCTTAGGATCTGAGAATCCTGGAGGTTGTTCCACATAAACTTCTTCATTCAGCTTTCCATTTAGAAACGCTGACTTAACATCCATTTGATGTACAGTGAAGTTTTTGTGTACAGCATATGCTAAGAAAAGACGAATAGATTCAAGTCTTGCTACAGGAGCAAAGGTTTCGTCATAATCTATACCTTCCTCTTGTCTGTATCCCTGAGCAACAAGACGAGCTTTGTTGCGAGTTACAGTACCATGTTCGTCCAACTTGTTTCGATAGACCCACTTAGTGCATATCACTGTTTTGTCAGTTGGTCTCCGTACAAGTTTCCAAACTTTGTTTCTTTCGAATTCAGTCAGCTCTTCTTGCATAGCGCTGACCCAGTTTGGATCTCTGAGGGCATCATCTATTTTCTTTGGTTCAGTTGGAGAAATAAAGTTAACAAATAAACAAATATTACCTGCACTTCTACGAGTCTGAATACCAGCGTTGGGATCACCAAGAATTTGATCGATTGGGTGATTTACAGTCCATCGCTGAGCCGGAGCATGCGTCGCTGACTCAGTCTGAACTGGAGAAACTGAGGATGAGGCTTCAGCTACTTCTGGATAATCAGCTAAGAGAGGAATGCTTGCATTTGTCACTTCATTCACTGATTGCTGAGAAATAGATGGAATTTCTGAGACATTTGGATCAACTGCGGGTATAGTATTTATAGGAACAGCTGAGACCCAAGATGTTTCAGCTTCACTATTCTGCATATTGGAAATGATAGTAGGACCATCATTTTCAGTTGTATGAGTATGAGTAGTGGGAACATCTTCTGAATCACCAAGATGAGAAAACATCCATTGATTCAGTTCTTCTGTATCAGCGTTCGGTTTAGAGTTCGCTGAACGGGATTCGTCAAACGTGTCGTGAATAGTTTCTTCTACAGTTTGTCTTCTTCGGTTGAAGACTCTGAAGGCTTTGGAAACTGAGGAGTATCCAAGAAAGATTCCATCATCAGCCTTAGGATCAAACTTTCCAAGGGCATCTCTGTTGTTCAGTATGAAACACTGACAACCAAAGATGTGAAGAAAGCTGATTGAAGGCTTTCTCCCATGAAAAAGTTCATAGGCTGTCTTTTTGAATCTTTTGACTATCAGCGACCTGTTTTGCGTAAAACAAGCCGTGTTGACAGCTTCTGCCCAAAACTGAGTAGGCAGGTGAGAATCGCTGAGCATTGAACGTGCAGCTTCAATAATTGTTCTATTTCTTCTTTCAGCGACTCCGTTTTGTTGTGGTGTTCTCACTAACGAAAAGTTATGAGAAATACCCTTGCTCTCAAGGAAGGAATCAAGAGAACTGTTTTTGAATTCAGTTCCATGATCACTCCTTATTGAGCGAACAGTCATATTGTTCAGAGTTTCCATCTTCCGAACAAAGGTGATGAGTTCTTCAGGGGTGTCACTCTTAGAACGGAGAAACATTACCCATGTATAACGAGAGAATTCATCAACTATGACCAGCGTATATTTCTTTCCAGCGATGGATTGTTTGTTAACGGGGCCAAACAAATCCATATGGAGTAGTTGAAGAGGAGATGACACTGAGGAAACTTGCTTGGACTTAAAGCTTGCCTTGGTCTGCTTCCCTTTTTCACACGCTGAACATAAGGATTCTTTGGCGTATGAATGTTGAGGTAGACCAGTGACTAACTCTTTGGATGAAAGAGTATTCAGTGTCTTGAAGTTGAGATGTGAGAGTCTCTTGTGCCATAGCCAGTTGACATCAGAAGATGCCTTTGAGAAGAAACAGGAGTTCTCAGTGGTTGTTGAGTCCATGTTTATAACGTAAACATTTTCCAAACGATAACCGCTGAGAGCTATCTTCTCCTTTTTGTCAGAGACAAAGCAGGATTCCTTGGTGAAAATCACTTTGTTATCCATGTCGCAAAGCTGACTGATGCTCAGAAGATTATGCTTCAGCCCTTCAACATATGCGACTCTTCTGAAGGATGTTGTACCATTTGAAAGTACACCATACCCTCGGGTGTGTCCTTTTCCATTTCCACCGAAAGTTACAGAGGGACCCTTCTCTTCCTTGTATTCAGCGAGCAGGCTTTTCTTTCCAGTCATGTGTCTAGAGCATCCGCTATCGAGATACCAGATACCCTTCTTAACCCGCAATACAAAGGAAGATTAGTTTTGCTTAGGTACCCACTTCACCATGTATACGCGTTTGTCAGTGGAAGTGGTTGGAATGGGTTCAGCAGTCTTCGCAGCATTTGAAGATTCAGCTTTGTCTTTCTTCACTTTGGTCAATTTCTTGACCTCAGCGGTATGAGTCACCTTGACCTGACTTGCAACTGGTTTGGTCTTCTTTGGTGCTATCTTCACCTTAGCTATCTTATCAGCTTTGGTGGCTGTGGGACACTTACTTGCAATATGATCGGTAAGTCCACAATGATAACATTTCCTATAACTAAAATTAGTTCTAGGACCACTTGTGTGCTGAGCTTTTAATTTGGAATTAGAAGTGCCAGCACCAAGTACACTATTGGTTTTTGAAATAGGACGAACATTCAGTTCTTCAGATTTCTTACCAAGGACATCTACTCTGAGTCTAGGAGTAGGTCGCTGAACTGATCCAGAGGTCTGATTTCTAGAACCAGATGAATGAATCACTAAGGCTTTGGAAGCATTCAGCTTAGGTACTAAAGTACCCTTCTGAGGATTTTGATAAATTACAATTCCTTTACCTTTATCTTTAGAGACAGAGGTAGGTTTTGAATAAACCATCTTCTCCTTACCTTTTGAGGAGGTAGGAGTTTCCTCAGGGATTGGTGTAATCGACGAGGAGTACTGAGATGAAGAAGTGTCAGCTACTGAGGATACGAACGTTCCAAATTTAAGCATTGAACGTTCAGTGGTTGGTATTGGAGTATCATATTTATAACCCAGACCACGTTTATCACTCAGAGGAATCTGAGCCTTAATTATCTCAGTGATCTTTGTTGAAGAATTACACCATCCTTCAACAGTAGCTTGTTCAGCTTTTAATGCAGCGATAGCTTCCGCTCGTTCAATTTTGACTAGCTGATTTAAATGGACTTGATCTTTAAAATCTTCTTCAAATTTAGAAAGCTTTTCTATTTGAAGGTGGCAATTTTTAAGCTTTTCAGCGAGATCAAGATTTTGGTCTTCAACCACAGCTTTGCCGTTCATGGCTTCGTATAAGCTTCTAGTCAGTAGTTCGATTTTACGGAGACTATCAGCTTCATCAATATTTACAATATTGGTAAAGAAGGAAGGTGATACCTGAATGGCAGATGTTGAAGTGGAGGGAATGTCTGAACTTTCTTCCTCTTCTTCAATCTTGGCCATGAGACATTGATTTGCTTCATCATCTTCAGAATCAGATGATGAGGCTTCTTCATCAGAAGCAGCCCAATCATAGTCAGCCATTAGGCCTTTTCCCTTCTTCTTAAAGCTTTTCAGCTTTGCATACTTCTCCTTCAGCTTTAAGTATTTGTCGTCTTTATTCCTTGGAACAAAGGATTTCTTTGTAAAGGCTGAAGGTCTCATGATTTTCTTTGACCTGCACTCGTTAGCGAAATGACCTGTCTTTTCGCAGTTAAAACAAGTAGCAGTAGCCTTATCAACAAAAGCTGATGACTTAGGCTTGTCAGCTATAGAAAGAGTTTTGTTCTTTCTAAACATTTTCTTCTTGGCGAATCTCCTGAACTTTTTAGTTAGGAGAGCCAAGGATTCATCATCTGAAGAATCAGAATCTGATGATCTTTCAGAGTTACTTTCTAACTCAGTGATAGTGACCACGGGTCGCTGAGTAGAAGGTTCCTCTGAGATTAAAGCAACAGGGGTGCTTTTGGAATCTTTTACAAGATTCTTCTTAAGATGGCTAGATTGCTCATGATTCAGCAATGTGCCATATAAGGTAGCGAGTGTCATTGATCTTAGATCTTTTGACAGCTTGAGACACATGGAATAATTGTCCCAGCTTTCAGGTAAACATTCTAAAAACTTTGTCAGAACTTCAAAGTTAGAATATTCCTTACCAACCGTTTTAAGATCTATAATTAAGCAGTTAAAACGTTGATGTACTTCAGAGAGAGTTTCATTCTTACCAGAGATGAAACTTTCGTATTGTCTTACCAGGTTGATCTTTCTTGAATCCTGGACTTCAGACGTTCCTTCATACTGAACACATATTGTGTCCCACATGGCCTTCGAGGATTTCAAGTTCATGACGGAATGGTAGACTTCGTCAGGAAGGGCCATGGATAGTATGGATCTGGCTTTTGTATCTATAGCCACTTTCTTCTTGTCTTCATCGGTCCAATGATGGATTTCCTTTGGAATCAGCCTTTCTGGAATAGCAGCTCTAGTTGCAGTGGCTGGAACGGCAGGATCAATCGTTACAGGGATGTGTGGACCGTTTTCAAGATAGTAAGGTATAGTAGGGTCTACACCTTCTAAGAAGAGTGTCATCCTATTTTTCCATAAGTTGAAGTTGTCTCTGGAAAATCTAGGGGGTTTTGCAAGAGAACCATTGTCGATATAGTGAGTGTTTGTGTTTGAGTTGGCCATTTTCAGATAATAGCAAGGAAGAGAAAATATCTTAGATTAGATCTTGTTTATGAGATTAAACAAATCTGCTCTGATACCACTTGTTGGTCCCGAAAGGCTTAAACAAGTTTGTAGAAGGGGGGGGTTGAATACAAACACACTATTTTACTTTTCTAAATTGTTTATTGATAAATCATTAACAATTTACAGCTTGTTGCGGAAACAAGATTAAGGATAAACCTAAATCTAAACAAGTTGGAACACTAAGGTTTTCTTGCACTAAGAAAGATAAGGAGATTACTAATAAAATCCTATCTTGAGAGATTTGAACTTGTCCAGAGTTAGCAAGTTACTTCAAATGAAGTGAGTTCATCTCTTTATATACTGCATGCATTTAATGCAATCCAGTATATACTTTACACGTGTCATTAGCGGATTGGTTGCATGTCATTGACCTTTGATGACAACCTTAGTAGCCGCATGAATGAACAGTGTAGTATCAGAGTGGTTGTACGATTTCAGATTTTCGGAGGTTCTTTTCTGACATTTCGTACGGTGGCGTGCAAGGGAGGTTAAGACAAAAGTACTTTGTACGGAGGACTTCATGATCAGCTTTCGTTGATTCAGCGATTATCATTTACTATTCAGCAGATGATAAAGTTCAGCGATAGCTGAAGTCTTGTACTTGATACTTCACGTTGAGTGGACAAATCTGAGTCTTCGCTGATCCGCATCAGTTCATTAGGAGACTTGTCGCTGGTTCTTGAGCTTGATCTTCGACTTCAGCGTAGAACCTTTGTTGACGTGAATCTTGTCTTCAGGGATCATAAGTAAACAACTAACTTATCAGCGATCATCATAAGGACTGAACAGACTCAGCGATATGGTGAACAGTGTTCGCTGAATGTTTAATCTAAAAGTGCGAGAGTTCCTATCAGCAGTACTGTAAGATCTTAGTACTTATCAGCGATAGTGAAACTCTGATACATATTGTTTACTTACAATTTTCACTAAGTATTTAAGATAGGGTCATTATCAAATCACTGAGGGTTTGGATCAACACTTTGTCTCCCCCTTAATGGTACAAATATTCTTCAAAAAATACGCCGCTTCTCTTCTGTTTTTAGTCATGTGTGTGGTATGGATCTACAAACCAGTACAACACATGAAGAACCTACAAAACAGATTAAGCAGATTTTGGTACCCAACGGCCATTGGGTCCTAGTGGGTTAGGTGTAGATTTCTTTGAAGGAATACTGTAAGTACCGTACCAAAAAGAAGTATAATCTTTATGCACAAAATCATTTGAACCACAGTAAGAACAACAAATTATCTTATGTGCCAACCTAACTAGATGATTTACAGAATGAATAGGATTAGGTTGAACAAAAGATTTACCTTTCGGCGCATTGTTCTTCTTGGCATTTGATGTAGAGGGAAATGATTTTGGCATATCTTTCTTTGGAACTGTTGTGCCTTTGACTCTCCATTCCATCTTCACCTTTTTGAAGACTGGAATTTCTTCAGGTTTGGAAGTATTAACTTTAGGCACTTTTGGTTTGTTATCTGATTTATCAATCAAAGGATTATAGAAGAGATTTGTTGAACGAATCTGATCTTTTGAGAAATCAGTTGATCTATTAAATTGTTTAGAAGAAATGTTTTTAAAACTTGAACTTGAAGCAGTTTTGAAAGAGCATTCAGAATCAGTTGTATTAACAAATGGAGTTTGAAAGATAGAATTATGACTGGTCTGCTTTGAGACATCTAATTTAAAAACGACGTCTTCAAGTTCTTTGACTTTGTTTATCAAAACATTTTTCTCTTTAGAAATTAGATCAAATTTCTTTTGGATATCAGATTTGAACTGTTGATCCTTCATAATATCAGCTGATAAACCAGATAATCTTTTGGTAAGATTAAGAATCGTATCTTCAAAATATTCGCGTTTCGATTCAAAATCTTTTTCCAAAGACTTTCTTTTATCAGTAATCTCTTTGAAAATTTCCATATTTTTCTTTTTAAGGGTTTTACTTTCCTTTTCAAAGAGATTTTTCTTTTCCGTGAAATCTTTCCTTTCTTTTTCCAAAATCTTTTCTAGTTCAGAGATTTTCACGGAAAGTTCAGAACTTTTGATCTCAAATGATTTTCGTTTAGTGTCAAAAATAGCTCTTTCTTTTTCGAGCTTCTCTTTTTCAAAAAATAAAACTTTCTCAAAGTCAGAAACTTGTTTTGAAAGTTTTATACAATTAAGTTCAATTACTTCCTTTTCTTTAAGAATCTTCTCTCTCTTGTCTTCAATGCTCTTCAGATCAGCATTTTCTTTTTGAAGTGTTGTTACTTTCTCTTGAAGTTTCTCGATTTAATCGTGCAGACTTGAGTTGTCTTTGTCTTTCTTTGTTTCAAGACCTGCAATATATATTTCAAGATCAGTAATTCTTTTAGTAAGTTTAGCATTTGAAGAAGAAAAGTCTAAAATCTGTCTCTTTAGATCAACATTTTCTTCCTCCAATGCTTTATTTTAATCAGAAAATGAAGGACTTGAAGCAACATCTTTAGCAATATATTGTTTCTGAAAGTCCAGGTTACACTCTTACAATCAAATATGAACAATTAAGATCGTATTAACAGCAACTGGTCATATGATCTATTAACAATCTGTGAATTACAAGATATTACAATGAATTTCTCTCTCAATAGATCTAACAATTTATGCGTAAAGAGTTATCCAAAAGGTTAGCCAAAGATACAGTTAGCTACAGTTGCTAACTCCTATATATACTGTAGATAATAGCTAAAGCTACAGTACATATGAGAAACAGACTAATAGAACAATTACACGTGTCCTAATTAGTAACTGAATATAACAGATAATATCCCAAGATATGAATTTTGAACATACTTCTGAATAAGCGCTTCAGAACATTTGTCTTCATAGTCAGAAGTTCTGAGTCTCCTACTCAGAACTCTGAACCTTCTAGTCAGAATCCAACACTTAGAATCTTTTTGAGATTTCTCACTCAGAACTTCTGAGTCTTCTACTCAGAACTTCTGAGTCTTCTGAGTCTTCTTTAGTCTTCTTACTCAGAACTCAACACTTGTGTTTTTGACAAAACTCTAGACCTAACAATCTCCCCCTTTTTGTCAAACACACTTGTACTTTTCACCATCAAATTCTTAGAGCAGGAACAATCTTCAGAAGGAGCTCTTCTGAATGTTTTGACAACTTTTGCTCAGAATTCTGAATAATCTGAGTTAACAACTTCTGGTCAGTCTTTAATCAGCAGCAGCAACGATTTCCAAATTGATTTCTGTTATATATTTGCTTTTTCTTTGCTCCCTCTTGAAATGACAATTCTCATCTTCATTTCAGCTTTCATAAGATTTCTTTATAAGAAACAACCGATCAGTTTCCTTTTCCTCTTCTTCTTCTTAAAATAACATTTCTCTCTTTTGTTATTTCTGTACAAAAACCATATCAATCTTCAAAATCTTTAGCTTTTCTCCCCCTAAAGTTTTGGAAAGCAAAATCATCTTCAAAATCTTTAGCTTTTCTCCCCCTTGATTTTCAAAACTTTAGCGATGCTTTTTCTTCGAATGAAGTCTATGCTTTTTCTCCTCCTTAATGAATAACCTTGCTCCCCCTCAAAATAAGAATTCTGGAGCAGTTTGTTTTCTCCCCCTGAAAGTATGCATATATTTCATTAAAATTATTCATTTCAAATATAGTGCTTTAATGAAAACATTTATACAAGGAGAATAAGATTTACTGAACTACACTTAATAACTACTAACATTTGATCATTTGAAAACTTTACAAAAGAAATCCAACTTAATGAAATTTATCAGATTTTCAATCAAATGAAATCAAATGCATGTGTTTGGATTCAAATACAAGTCATCATTGCATATCGAGTTAAAAATGTTCAGTTTCAATCCCGTTATTAAATCTATTTGGTGTGCTTAGCATGCGAAATATGATTAGCTTCAAGCATATGCAATTCTAAAAACATATACGAATACTTTGCTCTACTCACACTATTTGTCCAAAATCAGGATTTTCACAAATTTACAGGTTTATTGCGACTTTGAATTTTCCCAAAGTTTCAAGAGATGTGTGCTCATTGGCATCTTTTAATTTTGTGCTCATTGACATCTTTTAATTTTGTGCTCATTGACATCTTTTAATTTTGTGCACATTGGCATCTTTTAATCAAAAAGTTTAGTAAGAATAAGATACATCGTTAAACATGACTTTCTATCTGGTTCTATAGCAGGATTTGGGTCAGCATATCCCAGACCAGTTGGTCTTAGGTGCTAGGTGACAAGCACCCCTTGGAACTTAATTTCCCAAACCATAAAGGCCACATCGATATATCTTAAACCCATTTGTACCAGTAGAACATGGTTTTCTATCTGATTCTATTGCAGGATTTGGGTCAGCCGATCCTAGACCAGTTGATCTTAGGGACTAGGTGTCGAGCACCCCTTAGGACTTACTCTCCCAAACCAGAAAGGCCACAGGTACAAACTTTCAAACTAAATGATTTTGTATATATATATTGCATCTCAATCACTTGGTTCTAAAACGTAGTACTTCCCCCATATTTTCGTTTCCATCCAACATTCTGACAAATTATGCTTTTTGAGCATTATATTCTATATAAGTCTAAATTTCATAACATTGAGCATTCAGCATAATTTCATTCATGATTTGCTAACCTTTCGATTTATTTCAGAAGTGAAAGTTGAAACAAATATAGCTCAGATAATACAAAAATACTTGTAAAAGCACCATTGACACACATTTTATTCATTGAATGAAAAATAAAAAAATCATATCATTGAATTAAATTGTTAAGATTCAAACATTCAAAGCAATAGAAATAAAACATAATACAATGTTACCTTTCACCACTTGTTCCTTGAAACAGAAAAATATGACAGTTAAGGATGTCACCTGAGAAGTATGAGTTCTAAACTGATTTGTTTAGAAGTCTTAGTCTCTGAAGTACGGGTCCTGAACTGAATTATTCAGAAGCCATTGTCATTTAAGTACGGGTTTTGAACTGATATGTTCAAAAACCTAAAACGTTGAATCACGGGTTTTGAACATTATCTTGAAACAATCAGATCAAATTTTGAGTCAATGCTTCCTCTGAAATCAAGATAATCCTGCAAAATCAAGAGATTTTGGTAATCATCTACGATGATTCCTCATTAGTTATCAAAAAAAAATTCTGAGTAGTAGAGTCAGAATTCTGATTAGAAGAGTCAGAATTATGAGTAACTTGCTCAAAATTCTAAGTATCAGAGTCAGAATTCTGATTAGTTGAGTCAGAATTCTGAGTAGTAGAGTCAGAACTTCTGAGTAACAGAGTCAGAATTCTGATAAAACTATCCAGAGAAAATGCCTTAGAAAAATGTTTGGATTTTGTGATTTTTGAACATTCTGAACTTCAAATCACCATAACTTGCTCAAAAATCAGAATTTTTCAACCAAAATTTGCAGGGTTGCTTAAAATGTGATTCTGAACACATTCTCTGGAAATGTTTTCTACTAAAAACACTCACATCTATGAGTTCGATAACCTCATAGCAAACAGAACTTTTTTTCAAAAAAATCTTCAAGATCAACAAATTGATCTATATGAATCAGAAATCCATAATTACATTCAGATCGAGTTTTGGACTGAATTATCCAAAAGTCAATATTCTCAATTTAAGCACAGCATCGGTTTTAAGTCATGTGTCAGTATTATCATTCAACTCTACACATGAATAACCTGCAAAACAGATTAAGTTGTCTTTGGTACCCATATGAACTTGGGTCCAGGTTTGTTAGGTGCAGTGGCATATGCAGATATTCTATAAGAACCATACCAGTGCTGAATAAAATTTTTGTTCACAAAATCATTAGTCCCACAATATGAACAACAAAGTTTCTTTTGTGCAACTCTGACTAATTGATTTACAGAATAAATCACATCAGGTTTAACAAAAGATTTTCTTTGAAATGTATTGTTCTTCTTAACATTTGAATTAGGAACTTTTGATTTTGGCACTTCTTTCTTGGAAGTTGTTCCTTTAACTCTCCATTCCATTTTTATCTTTTTAAAAGAACAATTATAAGATTTATCAATAGCAGAATCATAAAACAGATTAGAAGAACGAATCTGATCTTTTGAACTATGATTTGATTTGTCAACAACTTTTGTTTCAAATTCTTTAAACTTTTTAACATACAAATCAAACCTTGACTGCAAATCATATTTGGACTTCCTCTCTATCATGATTTTAGTTGATAAATCAGATAATTTCTTAATAAGTCTCCTTATCTCCAAATGAAAAACTTTCTTTTCCTTCTCAAACTCATCTTTTAAGCATTTTTCTTTAAAGCCATTTACCTTCTTCTTTTCAGTCTCTTTCCTTCCATCTTCTAACTCTTTCTCCAACTCATTTATTTTTACAGAAAACTCATTTAACATTCCTGTTTTCCTTTTCTCAAAACCATTCTTTTCTTTTTGAAAAACATTTTTCTTGCATTCAAACTCTTTTCTTTCTTTTGCAAGAATTTTCTCCAAATCAGAAATTTTCAAAGATAATTCAACAGACTTTGTTTCAAAACCTTTCCTCTCAGTTTGAAAGTCTCTTCTCTCTTTCTCAAATTTCACTCTTTCAAGTATAAGAACTTGTTCAAAATCATAGATCTGTTTCAAGAGTTGACAATTTTTCATTTCACATGATTTGATTCTATTTTTAGAATCTGTCAACATCTTTCTTTCAAAATTGATTTTCTCTTTCAAATCAACATTCTCTTTTTCTAACACCTTTGTGTTCTCTTGAGCCTTTTCGAAATCTTTTAGAAGATCGAATTTATCTTTTTGCAAATTTACAACAACTTTTGCACTTTCCTCAAATTTGGCTTCAAGATTAGCAATCTTGCTTTCAAAATGAACAATCTCAGTTTTTGGTTTAGAAATTGTTTCTTTTGCTTTTACAGGACATAATTTTTGTAAATTGTCTGAACTGGTTATAGAACTTGCAGGTCTCACAAAAACTTCAACAATCTCAGGCATGATGAAATGACAAATTCAAATATCAACTATGAATTATGATAAAAAACTGAGAATCAACACAGATCTAGAATATGCAAGAACTAATCAAATCTATCACATGCATTTTATCAAACAGTTAGAGTACATGAATTAATGAAATCTTCTTTTCAACAAAAAATTTGAATACTAATCAACATGCAGCAGATATAATCACTTTGATCCAGAAACCAATCAAGAATTTCGAAAACATACCTGTGATCTCTGTTTAATTTCGAGAATTAATCAGCATAGAGAGAAAATCTTTGGATAACTTGATTGTAAGATATCGATTCAACAGAAAGACAAATTCAAATTTCTTGAATCAATGATAGAAACGAATTCAAGAATTGTTAGGAATTCAAGAATTGTTAGCAGCAGCGGAATCAATTGTCGAATTGATCAAGAAACTTCAAGAACGCGATCAAACACACTCTTGGTCGAATTTGTTTGTTGATTGGCTCTGATACCAATTGAAAGTCCAGGTTACACTCTTACAATCAAATATGAACAATTAAGATCGTATTAACAGCAACTGGTCATATGATCTATTAACAATCTGTGAATTACAAGATATTACAATGAATTTCTCTCTCAATAGATCTAACAATTTATGCGTAAAGAGTTATCCAAAAGGTTAGCCAAAGATACAGTTAGCTACAGTTGCTAACTCCTATATATACTGTAGATAATAGCTAAAGCTACAGTACATATGAGAAACAGACT
This sequence comes from Saussurea involucrata, assembly GCA_033807775.1. NCBI lineage: Eukaryota > Viridiplantae > Streptophyta > Magnoliopsida > Asterales > Asteraceae > Saussurea > Saussurea involucrata. The sequence goes on from CM066314.1 coordinate 86,053,102, forward strand.
AATAGAACAATTACACGTGTCCTAATTAGTAACTGACTATAACAGATAATATCCCAAGATATGAATTTTGAACATACTTCTGAATAAGCGCTTCAGAACATTTGTCTTCATAGTCAGAAGTTCTGAGTCTCCTACTCAGAACTCTGAACCTTCTAGTCAGAATCCAACACTTAGAATCTTTTTGAGATTTCTCACTCAGAACTTCTGAGTCTTCTACTCAGAACTTCTGAGTCTTCTGAGTCTTCTTTAGTCTTCTTACTCAGAACTCAACACTTGTGTTTTTGACAAAACTCTAGACCTAACAGTTTCAAACTTTCATTATTTGGTTTAACAGAAAGTTGTGGAGTTGAAGGTATTTCTGTTATAATAATTTGCTTCAAACCCATATTTAATATTGCTAGAAAATGATCGTTCAGAAGATCAAGCAGAAAGTGTATGAAAATATACTATACAAAAAATTTTATATAAATTTTTTTCTTGAAAAGCTCTTACAGTGTATGAAATACACTATAGAAAAATTTCGGAATAAAATAAGGATTCGAAATCAATCAATTCGAATGTAGTTGGATCCGAAATCAATGAATTCGAATGTAGTTGGATCCGAAATCAATGAATTCGGATGTAGAAGGATTCGAATTCAATCAATTCGAACTTAACTGTTGGAACCCAATTATACTTAATCAAGATTAACAGTCTATTAGTTGAGTTTAGAGTTTGATGCGGAAGCGTATTAAACTAACATATATGTTTGATAGATATTAGAACGCACACATATAAAGAAAACAGTAAAGAATGAAAATGATTTCTTGAACAGTTACTGTTATTCAATATATAATAACAACGCGAAGAACAGATTAAGAACTGTTGGTGTGTGTGAGAATATAACACTCAGATATTTGACAATAAAGCTTGAGAGTATTAGTGATTCCTTTTGTATTCGTTCTTAGGAAGATCTCAACATGAGACTTCCTTTTATACTACTCTTAGAAGACTATGAAGTAGGTCACTGTTCCTTTTACGGCATGAATAGTGAACTGGATGGTGTGAGCAGTTGACTGGATGGTGTGAGCAGTTGTCTGAGCCATGCGCATTTAATGGAGCAGATGTACTATTGGTAAATGCATTAAATGGCGCAGACGTCTATTTTGTACCATGCCCTATTGAGTCCACTCAGAGCTTGACACGTGTTTTGACAGTACTTTTCCATGCAAGTTGATGAACGTATCCAGTAATATCTCCCAAGTCTTCATAGCAGACCACAGAGGCTCTGTAAGGTATTACAGAGGTTCTATGGTCTGACCTTCTGTGGAGCAGTCCACTTGTTTCCGAGTTGATCTTCTTCTTGTGCACTATAGAGGTTCTGTGATTACCTCTGTAGCTTCTGTGGCTTTCTGGACTTGATCTTCTGGAAGAAGTGGCAGAGCCTCTGTGAGAGGCTTTTCTATACTTAGCCTATTTTTCACTACTTCTAAATACTTCTATGATTAGGAAGATTGAAGCTAACAATCTCCCCCTAAGTAGTGAAAAATAAAAAAATTTGACCTTGAGTTAAGTTTGGCTAAGTTAGATAAGACAGAGGTTAAACAATACCTCGAAATTTCTTTCATTTAGAAATATGCCAGAGGCATTTTACATTTGAGTACAATGAAAGATAAACTTTAACTTTGTTTGCAGAGATTTGAGGTCTGAGAATCAGATTTTGGCATCTTTGAAATCGTTGTAGCTTCTGTTGTCTCTTCCGACTTTTCTGATCTCTTTGTAGAATCTGATGCATAGTTCTCTTAGGCGGATTGTTGAGTCTATTTCTCTGATGAAAGTATCTGCATCATCTCTATCCATTTTCTCTGTACCTCTGTATTTTACAAGGCTTGCTCTGAATTTGCTCAGAGTACTGGTTGCGTACTTCTGACAATCCATGAGTACAAAAAGTTTAACCTGGTGTTGTGGGTTTTGAAATACTAACCCAAATCTTGGTTCTCTGATGATTGAGTTGGGCACAGCGTCTGGTGGGCAGCGATCTTCTGGTGGTCGTAGATCTAGATGTTTGAGACCAAGATCCTTTCCCAGCTGAAAATCTATCATGCTGTATAGCAGAAGCTTTTCCCTCATCGCTTTTCTCAACACTTGATAGGCTCTGGTATTAGGCTCTGTGTTGTAGTTGTCTTTTGTCCATTGCAGAAGGTCAGGTAGATCGTAAGGATTGATGCTTCTTAAGTTAGCATCAGCGAAGGTAGATTCTGAATTGTTTTCTCTTCTGACTTTGTAAAGATTGTACCTGACCCTTGGATAGGTTCTTGTGAAGTAGAATCTGCAGAAGATCACCTTTTTGATTTTGTGAATTGAGAAGACATCTGCTTTGGTTCTTGGCTTTGTTCTTGTGAAGATGTTCTCAAATTCTTCTCTGATCCTTGGATCTGTCACATGATCTACTGGATGATTTGTCTGATAGGATTGTTTGTAGAGGTATTTGTATACCACTTCTTCCATCTTTTCATGTGTTGGACCAGGTCGTGGAATTTGTCTTCTGAGACTCTCCATCTGTTGAACAACTTCTGCAGCTCTACCAGTTAGAGGAATTTCTGACAGAGGCTTCAATCCATGTGCCCAGACAACTTCTTCGGGTTTTGGGGTTTGAAAGGCGTCAAACGCACTCTTTATTAGTTTTTCTGTTGGCTTTGGCAATGTTTTCTTCTTCTTTGGTTCTTCTGTCAGTATCCCTTTGCCCTTATCTTTTGCTATTGTCGTGGCAGAACCTGTTGCTTCTGTGGGTTTTGAGGTTGGCACTTCTGTTGGTTTGATGGAGGTTGCCTCTGTGGATTTTGACGATTGTGATTTAGAGGACTTTTGTGGCGATGGTTCTGTTGGCTTGACTTGCTCTGTAACCTCTGTTGGAGGTTGTTTGATGACTTCTTCTGCGAGCTCAGTTTCTGTTGATGAAGTATTGACATTGAATCTTCTTGCCATTCTGAAAGCTAAAGTGAACTTGTGCCTTTCTTCTTCTCTCTGTGCCATCCGTTCAGTCATTGTGTCGTGCATTTTCCTCAGAACATTAGAAGCAGAGGTCGTTGCTTTCTTTGGTTTGGTGGCAATCGACTTTCTTCTTTGTATGGTTTGGGGTGTTTCCACAGAGGTGGGTGTTTTCTCTGTGGTTTGTTCATCTGTTTCTTCCAAAATGATTACCTTAGGGGCGGTTGTTGCCTCTGTGGCTTGCTGATCTGCTTCTGGAGTTTTGGTTTCGTCAGGAGATGATTCCACAGAGATGGGTGTTGTCTCTGTGGTCTTTTGGGTTTGTTGTTGGGTTTCTTCTGGAGGGGCTTGGTTGATTGGTTCTGCTGCGATTGGTGGACTTTGTATTCCTCTGCTCGTAGCTTTCTCTCTTAGATTCTCCCCCTCAGGATTATCTGATGGACCAGGTTGGTCATCATCAGAATCATCCCGACTACTATCAGAAGTACCTTCTGCTCTGCAAGAAGTGGTGGGCTTCTTCGGTAATTCAGCTCCTGCTGCCATCAACTTTTCACAGACATCATTGTAGAGGCCAAGAAGAGTTGCTAGCTCTGCCTCTGTTTTGAATCTCATCCTTCCTACACTTGCTCTGAAATTTTTTACGAAGTTAGCATTGGCAGTGGTGAAGGAAAGGATGACTTCTGTCACTTGATTTATCACGTTCTGCCCAAGCTCTGTCAGCTGTGCTCTTGTCATGTAGTCTTTGGGTTGCATCAGCATGGTATTTCGCATGGCTTCTTCTTGAACTTTTTGTAGGGCCTTCTGTAGATCTGCAGGAGTGATACCCGTTGACACTGAAGTCTGTTTGTTCAATTGATCAAGGAACTTGTTGATGGAGTTCTCAATCGAAGGAGTAGTTGTTGGGGCAGAAGTGGTGGATGCAGTAGCAGCAGACTTCATCTGTGAGATGGCAGTTTTCACCTCTGTGGACAGGTTGTCCATTTTGGTGTTCAGGTTTAGCAGTGCCAGTGATGTTGTCTCTGCAAAAGATTTGAAAGAGCTTTGCAACTCTTTCAAGGGTTGGTTCACAGAGGTCTCAATGGTTTGGAACTCATCCCTTGTAACTTGTGTTCCGGTGGTAACCTCTGGAGGAACACATTCGTCTCCAGAGTGAATCCCTGTTCCTGGGATACCTTCTTTCGTTCCTGTTTGTACATTGAGAATGGAAGGATTTCCTTCTGATCCTTAAGAAGAAACATGAGTTTCAATCCCTACAGAAGTTCTGAGAAGAACATTGTCCAAATCCACTCCAGAGGTGGGTATTGGAATATCTTTCTGTTGACTAGGAGACTTGTCTAGAGTCTCTTTGTCTTTGTGCTCTCTACTTCTCTCTGAAAGAAGTGTGGGTCTTAATAAGTCTGGGGCAATTGATCACGAACTATAGGTGAGTCTCTTTGAGGATGTTAGAGCATTGTTGTATTCAAGATTTACTGTAAAGTCAATGTACTGTATGAGTCTATACAGTATTGTGAATGCCTTTATACCTTGTATGTTATGGGTATAAATAGGCTTGTCTAGACCATTTGTTAGAAACACTAGAAAAGCTTTTGTAATCTTTTAGAAACCTTTTTGTAATCCTTTGAGCTCAATACATGGATGACATATTTGCTCTCTAGATTCTCTCTCACTACATTCATATAATATTGCTAGAGATTTGGGATTTCTCAATTGGTATCAGAGCTAAACAGAAGATTCAAGCAGATCGAAGACCAAATTGAAGATTTTTTACACTAAAGCTGAAGAATTCGGATTGGGTGTTCATCACTATTCATCACTGTTCATCAAGAATTCTAACCCTTCTTCATTTACTATTCATCCAGATTTCATCTTTTCTTTAATTTTTGATCTTTTGGATTGATTCTTGACATCATTGCACTCGGATTTGATTCCTGAACATCTTTAATTCTTGGATCAACACCAAAATCTGCACAGAATTTGCAGATCTGATCATTTTATATCATTTTTGTTCGAAAACTTTTTCTACTATTTTTGGATCAAAATTCGATTAAATTGATCGAATTAGGATTTGTGATTAACTAAGAAAGTGTGTGGAATCAAATTTCGAACAAATCTGTGCAAATTTCATAACAATTGATCAAGAATTGAAAAAGTTATGGCTGATTTAGTGATTTTCGTGTTCGAAGTGCAGAATTCGGATCATTCTTGGTGAATTCGGATCATTCTTGGTGAATTCGGATCATTCAAAGAAGAATTCGGAGTGTTCTTGGAAATACAAGTGTAGAATTCGACTCAAGAAGGATTCGAATTGATTGAATTCGAACCCAGCTAGATTCGAATTGAGGAGAATTCGAACCGTGTTAGATTCGAATTGAGGAGAATTCAAACCGTGTTAGATTCGAATTGAGGAGAATTCGAACTGTGTTAGATTCGAATTGAGTTGATTAAATTTTCCAAGTGTTGAATTCGAACCCTTAAGCATCCGAATTCATAGAATTCGAACCCTTAAGCATCCGAATTCATAGAATTCGAACCCTTAAGCATCCGAATTCATTGAATTCGAACCCTTAAGCATCCGAATTCATTGAATTCGAACCCTTAAGCATCCGAATTCATTGAATTCGAACCAAGTTAAGTCCGAATTGAGTGAATTCGAACCCTTCTTCATCCGAATTCGTTGAATTCGAACCCTTACTCATCCGAATTCTTGTGAATTTAAAAAAAAAAAAAATTATCTCGAAATTTTTTCTATAGTGTATTTCATACACTGTAAGAGCTTTTCAAGAAAAATTTTTATATATTTTTTTGTGTATTTTCATACACTGTCTGCTTGATCTTCTGAACGATCAATTTCTAGCAATATTCAAAATGGTTTTACAACAAGTTATTGTTAAAAGCAGTGGTGAAGATTTGAAGCAAACTCTGAAAAAGGAGATTCCTCCAATTGCAAAAGTTTTTGTTAAACCAAATGTAAAGTTGCAACAAGTCATTATAACAGAAACATCTGTTAATTCACATGTATCTGTTAAACCAAATAATGAAGTGTTGCAACAAGTCATAATAACAAAAACACCTCCAAAGCCACTTGAAAAAGCTAAGGCAAATAATGGAATTTTGCAACAAGTTATTTTATCAGAAACATCTCCTATATCAGAAACTCCTGTTAAAGATAATGCTTCAAATTCTTCAACTCCTATTTTAAATAAAGCATTGGAAGAAGAAAATGTTAATCTGAAAAGACAAATTTTAGACATTTCTTCTTCAAATGCTAAACTTACTAAAAGAATAACTGATCTTGAAGTTTATATTGCAGATCTTGAAGCAAAGAAAGACAACTCAAGTCTGCACGATCAAATCGAGAATCTTCAAGAGAAAGTAACAACTCTTCAAAAAGAAAATGCCGGTTTGAAGAGTAGAGAAGAAAAGAGAGTGAAGTGGAACTTAAAGTTACATGCTCAATTAAAAGAAGTTAAAGATATAGGGAAAACTTTGGACAGTGAAAATGCCGATCTAAAGAGAAAACTGTCTAATTTTTCTTTTGAAGAAAAGAAAGTTTTTGAAGAAAAGAAAGAGACTGAGCTGAAATGTATAAAACTTTCAAAACAAGTTTCAGACTTTGAGAAAGTTTTATTTTTAGAAAAAGACAAGCTCGAAAAAGAAAGAGCTAAATTTGAAGCTGAACGCAAATCTTTTGAGATCAAAAGTTCTGAACTTTCCGTGAAAATCTCTGAATTAGAAAATCTTTTGGAAAAGGAAAGAAAAGATTTCACGGAAAAGCAAAATCTCTTTGAAAAGGAAAGTAAAACCCTTAAAAAGAAAAATATGGAAATTTTCAAAGAGATTACTGATAAAAGAAGGTTTTTGGAAAAAGATTTTGAATCGGAACGTGTATATTTTGAAGATGTGATTCTTAATCTTACCAAAAGATTATCTGGTTTATCAGCTGATATTATGAAGGATCAGTTGATCAAATCTGATCTCCAAAAGAAATTTGATCTAATTTCTAAAGAGAAAAATGTTTTAATAAACAAAGTCAAAGAACTTGAAGACGTCATTTTTAAATTTGATGTCTCAAAGCAGACTGGTCATAATTCTATCTTTCAGACTCCATTTGTTGATTCAAATGATTCTGAATGCTCTTTTAAAACTGCTTCAAGTTCAAGTTTTAAAAACATTTCTTCTAAACAATTTAATAGATCAACAGATTTCTCAAAAGGTCGGATTCGTTCAACAAATCTCTTCTATAATCCTCTGTTTGATAAATCAGATAACAAAACAAAAGTGCCTAAAATTAATACTTCCAAATCTGAAGAAGTTCCAGTCTTCAAGAGGGTGAAGATGGAATGGAGAGTAAAAGGCACAGCAGTTCCAAAGAAAGAAGTGCCAAAATCATCTGTATCCACATCAAATGCAAAGAAGAACAATGCGCCGAAAGGTAAATCTTCTGTTCAACCTAATCCTATTCATTCTGTAAATCATCTGATTAGGTTGGCTCAAAAGAAAATTTGTTGTTCTTACTGTGGAACAAATAATTTTGTGCATAAAAATTATACTTCTTTTTGGTACGGTACTTATAGTATTCCTTCAAAGAGATCTACACCTAACCCACTAGGACCCAAGTGCCATTGGGTACCAAAATCTGCTTAAACTGTTTTGTAGGTATATCATGTGTTGTGCTGAATGTTACATTTATACCACACACATGACTGAAAACAGAAGAGAAGCGGCGTAATTTTTTGAAGAATATTTGTACTATTAAGGGGGAGATAAATATTAATGGTTTCTGAATACATCAATTCAGGACCCGTGCTTAAATGTAAATGGCTTCTGAACAATTCAGTTCAGGACCCGTACTTCAACGACTAAGACTTCTAAACAAATCAGTTTAGAACTCACACTTCTCAGGTGATATCCTTAACTGTTACATCTTTCTGTTTCAAGGAACGTGGTAAAAGGTAACATTGGATTATATTTTGTGTCTACCACTTTGAAAATTTGAATCTTTACAAATTTAATTCAATGAGATGCAATTTTCAATTTTCATTCAATGAATTAAATGCGTGCTAAAAGATGTTTTTTTTCAAGAATCTTTGTATTATCTAAGTTAGATTTGCTTCAACTTTCACCTCTGAAATAAATCGAAAGGTAAGCAAAACATGAATGAAATTATGCTGAATGCTCAAAGATATGTGAATCTGGACTTATATAGAATATAATGCTCAAAAAGCCTATTTATCAGAATGATGAATGGAAACGAAAATATGGGGGAAGCACTATGATTAAGAACCAAGTGATTGAGATATCATTCATATTTTGTGATGGAAATTCGAACTTATATAGAATATCATTTAGTTTGAAAGTTTGTGCCTGTGGCCTTTCTGGTTTGGGAGAGTAAGTCCTAAGGGGTGCTCGACACCTAGTCCCTAAGATCAACTGGTCTGGGATCGGCTGACCCAAATCCTGCAATAGAACCAGATAGAAAGCCATGTTTTACTGGTACAAATGGGTTTAAGATATATCGATAAGGCCTTTCTGGTTTGGGAAATTAAGTTCTAAGGGGTGCTCGTCACCTAGCACCTAAGGCCAACTGGTCTGGGATCTGCTGACCCAAATCCTGCTATAGAACCAGATAGAAAGTCATGTTTAACGGTGTATCTTATTCTTACTAAACTTTTTGATCAAAAGATGCCAATGAGCACAAAATCAAAAGATGCCAATGTGCACAAATCAAAAGATGCCAATGAGCACAAAAGAAAAGATGCCAATGAGCACACATCTCTTGAAACTTGGGAAAATACAAAGTCGCGATAAACCCGTAAATTTGTGAAAATTCTGATTTTGGACAAATAGTGTGAGTAGAGCAAAATATTCTTATATGTTTTAGAATTGCATATGCTTGAAGCTAATCATATTTCCCATGCTAGCACACCAAATAGATTTAATAAAGGGGTTGAAACTAAACATTTTTTAACTTGATATACAATGATGACTTGTTCTTGAATCCAAACACATGCATTTGATTTCATTTGATTGAAATATTGTTAAATTTCATTAAGTTGAATTTCTTTTGTAAAGCATTCAAATGATCAAATGTTAGTAGTTATAAAATGAAGTTCAATGAATTTTATTTTCCTTGTGTAAATTTGTTTTAAAATTTGTGCTACAGTTTCAAATACTGTACGTTATTGAAATATATGCATACTTTCAGGGGGAGAAAATAAATTGCTCCATAATTCTTATTTTGAGGGGGAGCAAGGTTATTCTGTAAGGAGGAGATTGTTAGCAATTCTTATTTTGAAAATGGTTTTCGATGCTCACCATCATCGAAAAAGGGGGAGAAAAGTTTAATTTCAATTTCATGTCAAAGAATTTTCAAATCAAAGATATTTCAAGTCAAAGATTCGTGAACAAAGACTGAAGATTGGGGAGAAGGATCATGTGAAGTCCAAATGTTGCTGAATTTGGTTATCTTAGTTCTGAGTGGTTATCGGAATGCGCTTACACCTAAAAGTTCAACAATGTGGATGGTTTCACATCTTTCTGATCCAAGCTCTAATCGTTTCTGTTTTATCTTGTTCCGAATTGATGGTTCTATATAAAGATATGAAATCCATGTTCAAGACTTGAAGACAATCTGTTGAAGATTGTATTGAAGAAGGTTGATTTTTCAAAGAAAAAGACAATGACTTTTCATGTTTGTCTGAAGATTCTTCAAAGCTGAGTTCTTAAAGAGTGTCAAAGCATATAGTTCGCCGTGAACTAGTGGAGATAAAGCTATTTGAAGATGGTTTGATAGAGTGTCTGTTTGAGAAGATTGACTTTACAAAGAGCTGAAGACTGCTGTCATATTTTTTTAAATCTTGAATCCAAAGGGGGAGATTGTTAGAGCATTGTTGTATTCAAGATTTACTGTAAAGTCAATGTACTGTATGAGTCTATACAGTATTGTGAATGCCTTTATACCTTGTATGTTATGGGTATAAATAGGCTTGTCTAGACCATTTGTTAGAAACACTAGAAAAGCTTTTGTAATCTTTTAGAAACCTTTTTGTAATCCTTTGAGCTCAATACATGGATGACATATTTGCTCTCTAGATTCTCTCTCACTACATTCATATAATATTGCTAGAGATTTGGGATTTCTCAGAGGAGACTCCCTAGGAATGGATTCCCCGGATTCTGTGGGCACAGAGGTTGAAAGAGTAACCTCTGGCTGGTTGGGTTGGGTTAGGTTCGAGCTGTGCTGCTCTTTTTCAATGACACCTTCTGCAGCTAGACCTGCGGTGTCAGAAATGTGGGTTGCACTGGGAGTTGGTTTTGGATGTGTGCCTCTATTTATCCAGGCATCTTTTCTTGCTTCTTCCCTAAGTTCTGTGGAAGTTCCTTGCTCTGGTCGTAATTGGTCATACACTTGATGAGATCCAAATAATCTCATGACATGTGGATGATAAAGACCCTTACGTATCCAGACAGCTTCTTCTTCATCTGAATCTGTCTCTAAGATCTCTATTTCTGTCTCCGTTGTTGCTAATCCCTCTTTTTGTACAACTTCGGCCCCTTTTTCTTTCTCTTCTTCCATCATGTTCTCAGAAGCCTCTGTAATTTCACCTCTGTTCCATTCAGCTTCAGTTTGTTCTATTTCTTCTGAAGCTGGGTTTGGACTTCTTCTGTGGACATCCAATCCTTGAATGAAAGGGTTTTGTAAAATAACAGGGGTTTCGGCTGGTTGATTTCTGGGTGTTGTGTCATCTTCTTGCAGATGTGTGTCAATGCAAGAAATGAAGAAATCTTGTTCTTCTGGAGAGTGGTGGTCGAGAGGTTGTGCCGTCCACCCTGCTGTATTTAGGGTGTTGGCAATTTCAGGGTTTTGTAAGAAGTCGTTCAGGTCTCCTTGGTGAGCAAATCTATCTGGAGATTGATAGGGTGATTGATACCTTTCTGTAGCCATTTCTTCTTCTGCAACTTCTTCTTCAGCAGTTTCCTCTTCTGCAATGGTTACCAACTTTGCAAGTGATTTACCATGCCTCTTTTTGGTTTTCCTCCTCTTAGGGATTTGGTGCCCCTTCTTCTGTTGATTTTGATCTTTTCTTCTTCATTTTTGGAGAGGAGGGAGGAGCAGAGGAGCCAATTTCTGTGGCATGAGGAGGTGAGGGTTGATCTTCTGTAGCGCTTGTTGAGGTGCCTTCTGCAGTTTTCCTCTTCTTAGCTTTTGGAGTAGATGCAGAGGTTCTTGATGAAGACTTCTTTCCCATTAGTTCTGCACGTTTGGCTATAAAGCTGAGTTGAATAGCCATGTGCTTTGCTAACTTCTGATCTTTTTCTTTTTGAGTGGAAAGAGGTTTTGCTATCATTGTTCCTAGGGGGACACCTAAACGCGGGGGTGTCATAGGACTCGGTTTAGGAGTTCTATGATCGCGTATATACTCTTTCTTAAGGGATTTATTCGATGCGTATTGCAGAAGCTTCTTTGACAGAGGTCTGCAGTGTGAGTAGCCATCAGTATGATCAGTGGGGGTATTCTTGTTCATCGGGAACTGTTTGGGAGTTGGCCCTTCCATTGGCCAATTTTGGATTAGCAGCAGAGGTTCGAACAGTACTCCTAATATTCTTTGGAATTGCAGAGGTGGTAGAAAGTTGGGATCGTTCTCTTTGACCCTTTTCGAGTTGTTCTTTCTGTCGATGGTGTTTATGATCTCTTGCATCATTATGGTCGCATAATCTAGTGGAAGATCATAGTAAACCCCATACATGATGCTCAAGATTTGATGTGAGCTCTGGTCAATACTGCCTATCTTTCCTCTCAGGCATCTGTTAAGAATAGAGAACAAAGTGTTCCACAGAGGTGGTAATCGGCCTCTGCGGAAGTCATTTCTCTTCCGTAGTTGGGTGTTGTACCCAAGCATTTCCACGAATCGACAGAGCTCTTCGTCTGTTGGTTGCTCTGCATAACTCTTCAATCCCAGAAGACCCCTTGTTGGTAGGTTGAATTCAAGTGAGAACATTGTTCTGTTGAACTTGATTTCAAGATGCTCAGATTTATCAGGTCTTGAAATGTACCCTTTGATGAGAGAATCGTCATTATCAAATCGGCAGCTTTGCCAAAATTGGTTCAAATAACGGACTGGAATTTTGTTCGGGGTTCTTGATAGTAGAGGGAAGAGGACATGATTCTCCATGATGTTCAGAAGTATGGCATGGGCTTCGCCGAAAGTAGTGGGTGAGGGGACCAAATAGCAGTTGTTGGATTTGATAGGAAGAATGGCTTCGAAATGATCCTTTGCTATAAAGTTTTGCAAGTGAGTTGTCGGAGCAAAGTCTGCTGAGTCCCCGGAATCTTGTTGTTCAATATTTCTTGCAAGGCTGGGGTTTTCAGAATGTTCTGAATGTGCAGGGGAGTGTTCCGGTGAGTTCGCCGGAGAGAGTTCAGAGGATGTAGCTCGAGAAGATGAAGTCATTTGATTTTAAGAATAAGATTTTTGCAAGCTTTTTGCAGGGTTTCGCCGAAGAAGAAGATGAGAGTTTGTAAAATGTTTTATGAGAGGGTAAGCTTTGTTTTTATAGGATGGTAAAACGGTAGAATTCGAAAGAGTAAAATATATGGCAATGGATTAAAGTTTGGAATCCGCACTCGAGTTTGAGCGGCGGGTTCAACTTTCCAAATAAAAACGTTCCATGTACACCCAATGAAAATGGGACACGTAGGCCTTGTCAGAATATGACAGGACGTCGTGCGCGGCCCATTAATGCTAGGCGCGTGAGGTTGTTTTCAGCCATATGAGTTTCACTCTCAGTAAAAGTAACCGTTATTACTACAGAAATGCCCAGATAACAAAATGGCAGAACTTTTGTGTTTTACAGAAGCTCTGTGATTTTGAAAATCTTGATTTTTAACCTCTTCTCATATATCTCATTGTTATCATGACTCTGTAGGTTCTTCTTTGAACGAAAACGTTTGTAAAGACATTGGAGAGGATCAATAGGATTTTGTCAAGAAATTTTACTCACAGAGGTTTTGTGGCTCTGATGGAACTTGCAGAAGCTCTGTGAGAGCCAGCAGAAGCTCTATGAGAGAAAAAATCTTATAACTTGAATTCTATTAATTTTCTGATCATCCAATTTTTGATCTTTGATAAGAGATGTTTTTCGCACATTATTGAAAGTTTGTGTCCGAGAAAATTATTTTGAAAAACGTTTTGTTCGAGAAGGTCATGGTGTGTGTTTTCGGTTTCCAAGATAACATTCCAAAAGATCGACAGAGGGTTAATTTGTGATCACAGAGCATATTTCCTGCAGAACCTCTGTTGAGCTCAGCAGAAGCTCTATGACCTTAAATTTCTCCTATTTCGAATTTTGTTAAACTTTTTGAACTTTTGATTTTTGAAATGTTATTCATAGTATATTTAGGACATATTTGACAATTCTTGTCCTAGAAAACTGTTTTCCAAAAACCTTTTGTGCGAGAGACATACCTTTTGGTTCTTCTGTTCTCGGCAGTTTTGTCTGACTTCTGTCGATATGGAGTCATCGACATTTTTCTTTGGCTTTCCCTTGAAAGTTTTATATCTTTAGATTATTTCAGGGTTCCCTTGTGCTCCCCCTTGATCTAATCACCTCTGTAGATCAAGTAATTTCCTTTTGCTCCCCCTTGACCTATGCTTGGATTAAAGAATGATAAGTTTTGCATAGAACATAGGTCATGTTTTTCAGAGGTTCTGTAGGGGTCCTCAGAGGTTCTGAGTTGACTTACAGAAGCTCTGTGATTTTAAGAACTATTTAAGGTTTTAAGAATTTACATACAGAAGTAGAATCAATCAAAGCAATAAATTAAGCAATGTATTTACTTATTATTTACAGAAGATAAAGCTATACTTACAGAGGATTTTCACACCATGTTAATCATTCCTAACTTACCCACCAAGAAGTTGAATCTTTTCTCGTCTAATGCTTTGGTGAATAAGTCAGCGAGTTGATATTCTGTGGGCACGAAATGCATTTCGATTGTACCGTATTCAACATGATGTTTCAAGAAATGATACCTTATATCGATATGCTTGGTTTTTGAGTGTTGCACAGGGTTGGCAGAGATAGCAATAGCACTTTTGGAATCACAGAAGATGGGTATTTTGAACAGAATGTGGCCGTAGTCTTTTAGATGAGTCTTCATCCATAGAACCCGAGAACAACAGCTAGCGGCAGCAACGTATTCAGCTTCTGCAGTGGATGTGGAGACACAATTCTGCTTCTTGGAGGTCCAACTGACTAGTTTACCACCTTGGAATTGACAACTCCCAGAGGTACTCTTTCTGTCGAGCATGCATCCTCCATAGTCTGAATCTGTATAAGCTTTAAGACTAAAACCAGAGTTCTGTGGATACCAGAGACCAAGATTGTTGGTCCCCTTCAGGTATCTCAAGATTCTTTTTACAGCATCATAATGTGATTTCTTTGGATTAGCTTGATAACGTGCACAAAGACATGTGGCATGCATAATGTCAGGTCTGCTTGCTGTTAAGTATAACAGAGATCCAATCATGCCTCTGTAGAGAGTACATTCTACAGAAATACCATTTGGATCTAAGAATAACTTATTTCCAGTGGCCATTGGAGTCTTCATTGCAGAGGTATCAGAGAGATTATATTTTAAAAGTATGTCAGAGACATATTTGGCTTGATTTATAAAAATTCCCTCTGAAGATTGTTTGACTTGAAGTCCGAGGAAGAATGTTAATTCTCCCATCATACTCATTTCAAACTCATTCTGCATGAGTTTTTCAAAAATTTTGCACTCTTCTGAATTTGTAGACCCAAAAATTATGTCATCTACGTATATTTGTACAAGCATTATCTCACTATTTTTGCGTTTATAGAATAAGGTAGTATCTGTTGTACCTCTGTTGTAGCCATTGACTAGAAGGAAGGTAGAAAGTCGTTCGTACCATGCTCTTGGAGCCTGTTTCAGTCCGTATAGAGCCTTTTCAAGGTAGTATACATGCCTTGGAAACTTTGAGCTTTCAAAACCTGGTGGCTGATTTACGTAAACCTCTTCTTGGATTTCACCGTTTAGAAAAGCTGATTTTACGTCCATCTAATAGACTTTAAAACCTCCGTGGGCTGCGAAGGCTAAGAATATTCTTATTGCTTCGAGACGTGCGACAGGGGCAAAAGTCTCATCGTAGTCTATGCCTTCTTCTTGTCTATATCCTTTTGCTACTAATCTTGCTTTGTTTCTGATGACCACTCCATCTTCATCCTTCTTGTTTCTGTAGACCCATTTAGTCCCAATGGCCTGTTTCCCTCTTGGCAGAGGTACTAAAGTCCATACTCTGTTACGTTCAAATTGCAGAAGTTCTTCTTGCATGGCGTCTACCCAGTTTGGGTCATCTAGGGCTTCAGAAATCTTCTTTGGTTCTATAACACTAATAAAATTTGTAAAGAAACAAAAATTAGCAGTGGCAGACCTTGTTTTTACTGAGTCAGAAGGTTCTCCAATTATTTGTCTTGGAGGATGGCTTTTTGTCCACTGAGTTGTGCGTGGAAGATGATCATCAATGTCATCAAAACTTTCTTCAGAGGCTTCTTGTGTTTCTTCTTGTGTAGCCTCTGATGTTCTTCGTGCCTTGGTAGTTGATTCTACCGTTTGTGGAATGATTGGTGCGAGTGTTGGTGGAGTTTGTTCCTCTGAGGATGTATAGTCTTGGTCCTCTATCTCCTCTGTAATTGGTTCTTCTGTGGTTTGTGCAGCTTCTGTGGTCGTTTTTCTTGATGTTTCATCTTCTGCACTTTCTTCTGCTTCGGCAATTGCATCTGTAGTATTTATAGAAGAAGATGAAGCATTATTTGGACCAGTTAGAGTCATACCTGTAGGATTTTGTCCTACAGAGGATGGTTCTTCAGAAACTCTGATGGTTCCGACAGAAGGATCAATGTCATTGTGGAACATCTCCAAAAATAGAAGATTCAAATCTTCTTTTGTTCTTGAGATGTCAGAGAATTTCCCTTTAATTCCGAGTTCTGAACTTATTTGCTCAGAAGTCATTTGGAATGAATCATCAAAAGAAACATTGATGCTTTCTACAATCTTTTGAGACTTTGTAAGGAATGTTCTGTAGGCTTTGGAAGTGGCAGAGTATCCAATGAATTTGCCTTCATCTTCTTTTACATCAAACTTTCCTCTTGAATCTCTGTCGTTTAAGACGAAGCATTTGCATCCGAATACATGGAAAAATTTGATGTTTGGTCGCCGTTTGTTAAGCAATTCGTAAGGCGTCTTGAGGTGTCTTTTCACAATGGTTGATCGATTTTGAGTATAACACGCAGTAGAAATTGCTTCTGCCCAAAAGTTCCTTGATAATCCGCATGCTGACATCATAGTTCTTGCGGCTTCCACAAGTGTTCGATTCTTTCTTTCGACAACACCGTTCTGTTGTGGAGTGCGAGCTGCAGAGAAGTTCTGTGAAATTCCTTCTGTTGAAAGATAATTTTCAATGACACAGTTTTTGAATTCTGTGCCGTTGTCACTTCTTAACTTCTGTATTTTGCAGTCATAAAGAACTTGGATTCTTTTCATTAGATTTATCAATATAATTGGAACATCTGATTTCTTTCTGATAAATTCAACCCATGTGAAACGTGAATACTCATCAACTAAGACAAGTATATATTTCTTGCCACCTAGGCTCTGTATTGCAATGGGACCGCAGAGGTCGACATGAAGCATGTACAGAGGCCTGGTGCAAGACACATCTGTTTTGCCTTTGTGGGAAGCTCTTTTGAGTTTTCCCATCTCACAAGCAGAACATAAATGATCCTTATTGAATTTAACATTTGGCAAACCTTTAACTAGATCAAGTTTGACCAGTTTTTCCAATGTGTGAAAATTCAAGTGACAGAACCTGTTGTGCCATAACCAGGCTTCTTCACTTTTGCAGGCAACAAGGCAAACTTTGTCCTTGTTCTTTGAGTTGAAGTTCATTAGATATAGATCACCTATTCTTTCAGCTCGCAGAAGTTCCATACTTGTTTCTTCACTTTGTAGAGAGCAGAAAGTTCTTTTGAACAACACATTGAATCCTGTATCACAAAGTTGACTTACACTGAGTAGGTTGTGCTTAAGGCCATCCACATATGCAACTTTGTATACAGAAACGTCTTCTTTCCTTATGACTCCATAGCCTTTTATGTGTCCTTTCTTGTTGTCTCCAAAAGTCACAGATCCACCATCTTGTGTTTCTTTGTACGTGGATAGTGCACTTCTGTCACCAGTCATGTGCCTTGAGCATCAGGAGTCTAGATACCAGATTGGCACATACTTCTTCTGCAGAACAATCACAGAGATTTAGGTACCCATATCCATATGGGTCCAATATTGTTAGAGTTTTTCAAGTTTGCCTTGGCATTCTTAAAATACATTTTATTCTCTGCAGAAGAGTCAGATTGTTTCTTTGTGGGATTTGACTTTTGAATTGTCGTAGAGAGTAAACAGATTTGACTTGAAAAATGATTATTAAGTTTAGACATAAGATCAAAGCAATGACAGTATTGAATATGAGATGTAATTTGCTTGAACTTTTCATTGAACTTTTTAAACTCAGCCACAGAGGCATTACATTCTTTCTTTACATTAGATTTCCTATTACTAGAAGATCTATGAATACTCGAATGTTGTTTGCAAAAGCTCTGTTTAGGACATGCCTTCTGTGGGTTGCTTCTGTGGTGAACTTCTTTCATCACTGTCACAGAAGAAAAAGATTTATTAACCTTGGGTTTTGAAAATTTAGAACTTATAGGATCAATAGAGGTCTTCTGTAACATTTTAATCTCAACAGAGGTTTTGACATGTAGATTCAAATTTAGAAAATCTTGGCAGATTGGAATCTCTGTGAGTTTCTCTTTTGGAGAAATAGTTCTGTGAGGAACTTCAGAGGAGTATTTAAAATCCTCTGTGTCATAGAGAGTTATCCCAGATGTAACATCTGTCTCTGAATCGTCAGAAGATGAGTCGTCCTCGTATACAGAGGTTGAGTCAATTCTTTCAATAGAGGTTGAATTTTCCGAACATGCATCATACAAGCTTTCTTCCTCTGTAGAATAGTTTTCATAGATTGCAGAGGTTTCTAATAAGATTTCTTTAGTGAGAGATTTATCTATAGAAGATGTACAAAATTTTTCTAAAACTCTTGATTTCCATATTTCCAAAATTTCTTTTTCAATTAAGTTTTTAAAGTTTTCTTCTGAAAAAATGGGTTTAAACTCAGGAGCTTCTGCTGATAACTTCTTTTGAACGTTTATCAAACAGACAAAAGCAACCTGTGTTTGGATCTCTGGTTTACCAAACTTGAAGATACCAATCTGATCTTGTGTTTTCAGATATTTCTTTGGTTTGATACCTCTATTGACAGAGGTTGAGGATGATGAGTCTGTGTTTTCAAACCACACGTTAATCATCTTCTTATGTTTCTTCAAGTAAGGATCCACAGAGATTTTCGCCCTTTTGCTTACAGAGATTAGATTTGGAAAATCTGGTTTGTTCGTTTTTCCAATCACAAATAAAGAGGACAGAGGTTTGTTTCTTTTGCCTTCAACACCTAGGGTGATATCATCATACCCTATACCTCGTCTCCCTATTTGTGAGTTTATTTTTTCATAAACTTTCTGTGCATCTTTATAGTTTTTAAGCAAAACTTCTCTTCTGAGTAAATCTTGCCATAATACCTCTCTTTCTCTTTGAAAGTATTCTTTAAGAGCTCTTATGTCAGTAGTTTCGCTCCTTGAAACTGAAAGTTCTTTTGTTTTATCTTTTAAAGTATTGGTTAATTCAGAAATTTGTTTTTTTAAAGGATCTAGAGTATTGTTCCATTTCTTTTCTATTCTCTCTTTTTCCTCAAAAATCTTTGCTTTTTCTTGAGTGAGAAGCCGTACTTCTCTCTCATTGAAAGTGAGTCTTTTCTGAATACTTTGATTTATCTCTTTCAGTTCAATTAATTCAATGTTAATTCTAAGTGTATTATCATCTACAGAGGTAATACAAGAGTTGGAATTTGAAGTAGATACCTCAGAGTCAGTGCAGGAGTCGACTTCTGCCATGCCACAGAAGAGGGCATTGGCGGTATGTTCATCGTCAGAAGTAGAGTCTGACTGGAAGTCTTCTGTGTTCTCCTCAGAATGTCCTTTTGCCATTAAGGATTTTTGAGCATAATATTCGGCTTTCTTTTTGTAGAAAGCAGAGTCCCTCTGTGGACGATTTGATCTGCTTCTGCATTCATTCGCAAAATGGCCTGGTTTTCCGCAGTTAAAACACCCTTGAGGAGTGTTTCCTGTTCGATCATTGGACTTCTGTAGGTCTCCGCCTTTCTCTGATCTACATTCATTTGCATAGTGACCAGGTTTGCCGCACTTGTAGCATTCTTGCTGCGTGTGGCTTACCGAGTCATCTGACCTCTGTCGGTCATTCCCTCTGTAATTTCTATCGCTTGACCTCTGTCGGCCACTTGATTGTTCTCCTCTTCTGTCATCTCTTTTGTTGTCTCTTCTGTCATCCTGGTTGTCTCTATCATATCTTTCATTTAGGTAACCTCTTCTGTTTCCTCTGAACTCTTTTGTCAATAGAGCTAAAGATTTAGCTAGTGACGCAAGAGTTATTTCCTTTTCTGCTTGCTCTTCTTCTTCACTGTCAATTATCACCATCTTCTTCTTCTCCTTCTTCTTCTCCTCTGTGGCTTTATCATTTCTTGGTCTCTGTGCATCCTCTTTAGTTTTACTAACCAATGCATATGGTGCAATGGTTAGTGTTTTAGCCTGTGCTATCTGAGGTTCTTGTGCGGCTAATGTTCTGTAAAGATCAGAGAGAGTCCAGGTGTCTAGATCCTGATTTGTCTGTAGGGACATAGACAGCTGGAGCCATTCTTCATTTAGACTTTTTAAAAACATGACATTGTTTTCTTCAGAAGTTCTGTCAATGCCTGATTTTCTGCACTTGTTGATTAGAGAGTTGAATCTGTTGTATGTTGTTTGCAGAGATTCTGTTGCAGAGGCTCTGAATGCATGATATTCATTGATGTACTGTGCTCTTCGGTTTTTTGTGTTTTAGCACCTCCTTCCAACTGTCTTTCCAGTTCTTTCCACAGATCATGCGCTGTTTCACATGAATCCAAGGATTGAAAGAGTTCGTTGGGTATTGCCATAATTAATGTCCTCTTGGTTTTCTGAGCAACTTCATCTTCTGCTTTATCTTCGGTTGACCACTCCCCTTTTGGCTTTGGTTTTTGATGTTCGGGGATTTCGGCAGATTCAGCAGTAGCAGGTACGCGAGGTACTACTGTCATGGGAATAGGAGGAGGATTGTACAGATATTGTACTTGATTTCTTTCAGTGCCCTCGAAAAAATGGACCATTCTTATTTTCCACTGAGGATACTCATCTCGAAGGAGAGTAGGAGGTTTAGTAAGAGAACCAGTAGTAAAGAAATTATTTGTATTTGTCATTTTTGAAGATTTTTAGAAGGAAAGTATGACTAAAGAGTTACTTCGATGAACTTGAAGATTTTCTGGGTTTAAGCAGTTTCCAGACACAATTTTAAATCTCAATAATATCTATCACGAATCTTGATAAGTGGATCACTTGATATTGAAAATCAAGGAAGGCTCTGATACCAATTGTTGGAACCCAGTTATACTTAATCAAGATTAACAGTCTATTAGTTGAGTTTAGAGTTTGATGCGGAAGCGTATTAAACTAACAGATATGTTTGATAGATATTAGAACGCACACATATAAAGAAAACAGTAAAGAATGAAAAGGATTTCTTGAACAGTTACTGTTATTCAATATATAATAACAACGCGAAGAACAGATTAAGAACTGTTGGTGTGTGTGAGAATATAACACTCAGATATTTGACAATAAAGCTTGAGAGTATTAGTGATTCCTTTTGTATTCGTTCTTAGGAAGATCTCAACATAAGACTTCCTTTTATACTACTCTTAGAAGACTATGAAGTAGGTCACTGTTCCTTTTACGGCATGAATAGTGAACTGGATGGTGTGAGCAGTTGACTGGATGGTGTGAGCAGTTGTCTGAGCCATGCGCATTTAATGGAGCAGATGTACTATTGGTAAATGCATTAAATGGCGCAGACGTCTATTTTGTACCATGCCCTATTGAGTCCACTCAGAGCTTGACACGTGTTTTGACAGTACATTTCCATGCAAGTTGATGAACGTATCCAGTAATATCTTCCAAGTCTTCATAGCAGACCACAGAGGCTCTGTAAGGTATTACAGAGGTTCTATGGTCTGACCTTCTGTGGAGCAGTCCACTTGTTTCCGAGTTGATCTTCTTCTTGTGCACTACAGAGGTTCTGTGATTACCTTTGTAGCTTCTGTGGCTTTCTGGACTTGATCTTCTGGAAGAAGTGGCAGAGCCTCTGTGAGAGGCTTTTCTATACTTAGCCTATTTTTCACTACTTCTAAATACTTCTATGATTAGGAAGATTGAAGCTAACATTAACAGATTTCGAATTCACACAATTCGAACTTAACAGGATTCGAATTCACCCAATTCGAACTTAACAGGATTCGAATTCACACAATTCGAACTTGACAGGGTTCGAATTCACCCAATTCGAACTTAACAGGATTCGAATTCACACAATTCGAACTTGACAGGGTTCAAATTCACCCAATTCGAACTTAACAGGATTCGAATTCACACAATTCGAACTTGACAGGGTTCGAATTCACCCAATTCGAACTTAACAGGATTCGAATTCAATACTTGGAAAATAAAAAACAACTCAGATTTGTCCACAACTTCTCAATTCGAATCTAACAGAGTTCGAATTCAATACTTGAAAAATCAAAACCAACTCAGATTTGTCCACAACTTCTCAATTCGAATCTAACAGAGTTCGAATTCAATGAATTCGAAAGCTTCTCCGAATTCAATGAATGTGAAATCTACACTTGTGATGACCAGGAACACTCCGAATTCCCTTGAATGATCCGAATTCTGTATGAATGATCCGAATTCACCAAGAATAATCCGAATTCTTCACTTCGAACTTGAAAAACACAGATTCAGCCATAACTTTCTCAATTCTTGATCAATTAACACGAAATTTGTACTGGTTTGCTCGAAATCAAAATCCACACACTTTCTCAGTTAATCACAATTTCTAATTCGATCAGTTTAATCGAATTAAAGTCCAAAACAGTGAATTGGGGTTTTCTAACAAAGTTTCAAAGAAATGATCAAATCTGATGATTTTGTGCAGAATTTGATGATAATCCAAGAGTTAATGTTGTTCAGATTTCAACTCCGAGTTCAGTGATGCCAAGAATTGATCCAAGAAATCAAAAATCAAAGTCTGAATAAAAAGTGATCAGATGAATAGTAAAGCATGCATGGTTCGAATTCTGTATGAACAGTGTAAAAATTCTTCAATTTGGATCTTGATCTGCTTGAATCTCCTGTTTAGCTCTGATACCAAATGTGAAATCCCAAATCTAGCAATATGTAAAGAACAAATGTAGAGAGAATTTAGAAGGCAAACTTGTCATCCATATATTGATCTCTAAAGTACAAATGACAAAATGCTCAAGAAGTTCCTAAAGGGATCTAGATTCCTTTTAACTAAAAACTAGACAAGCCTATTTATACCCATAACATACAAGGTATAAAGGCATTAGCAACTAATACAGTACATTGACTTTACAGTAAATCTTGAACACAATAATGCTCTAACATAATCTTGAGTTATCTTTGGGGTATCATAAATATTAATAAACGGGTTTAGAATATTTTATTCTTTACAATACATTTGATACCAATTAAAAAAGGTTATATGAACATTGTATTTCATGATATATTTTCTCCACAAGAGTTGATGTCTAAATTCTTCTTTTGGGTCAGTAACAGATGAATAATAGAAATTTCTTCTTTCTTCATTATGGTCATTGTAAAATGCCTCTTTAAGATACTTCATATTAATAGTTGAATCACTCATTTTTGACTCACTCATATTTGGTTTTTGTATTGATTAATTTCAGTTTGAATTTCAGAAGGAGTAGGTTCGTAAACATAACTTTGAGAATCATCAGATCCTTCTTGATAAAGGGTTTGAGGAATTGATTTATTGAAATCTACATTTTTTAATTTTAATGATTGAGATTTTTGAATAGAAGGGGGTTTTACACCACTTATTGATCCTGTTGATAATTTTGAAGAAACAGATCGGAGATTGTTGAAATTGTTGAAATTAATATCAACTGACCCGTCTTCATGTTCAATGATATCGGATATGTGATTTGATATATCTATGGGTTTTGGGATACTAATATCTTGAAGATTCCAATTACAAGATTGAGTAATTTCATTCCATTTAAGACGTTTGGGTGTTTGAATCTTAGTATGTTGAGGATTGGCTTCATATATTATTGTTTCATCTCTAGGGCTTGATAACCTAGTTTTTGGTTCAATGGTTGAAGTCATGGTTTTGTAACAAACGCTGTAGATTATGGCTACAACTTTAGTGTATTCTTTAAATTCTAAGTTTTTTGTTTTGATTGAGTATCCTTGAAAATAATCAAAAACTCCTATTTTATAAACTCTTTTAACATCTTGTTTGGGAATCGTCCAATTTGTTAGGCTTTGCTCAATATTTGAAATATGAATTTCAGAAGAATTCATATTAAAATCATTTTCTTCTATGTTATCAGTTTCAGAAGAATGTTTCTTAGCGAATAAATTCATAACTTTATTTATTTAACAAAATTTATTTAAAGGGTTGTTTTAAAATTAAAGAGTAGTACTTTCTTTAAATACTTCTTGAATAATCAGAGGGACCACCTTCGGAAGGACCACCCATGAATAGTCGTGGACCGGCTGGACGTCTTACCTCCTGCGCCACTTACGCTACTCCAACTGACTGGGCTGACCAACACCGACATAAAAAGGCTGACCAACATTGACATCCAATTTGTATTAAAAGAAGTTATTTTCTTAAATTTAAAACTATCTTTAAATATACCTTGAAAAAATATACAAAGTTTAGTATCCATTTACCAATTTCCACCAATTCTGGCTCTAATACCATGAATGTAAGGATCGTTTACTATAATATATCTTAAAGTTAAGGGTATTTCGGAACTTTTTTCTTGGAATAGGGATGGATCTCCTATATAGTTTTTTATAATGCTGAAGATAAGAGTATTGATTATGTCATCTTCTTGAGTTTGAATTTGTTGATTATTTTCAGTTTTGACTATAGTTTTCTTTGAATTGAGGATTATATGTTTTTCTTCTGCAGTAACGTACATACCCCACCTGTAGATCCCAGATTGGCAGGTAACAATAAAATCAATGAGCAATAACAATAACAATTGTTGATTTCAAGTTGTCATCCATCTCGTATTCATTCAAAGTATCGTTAAGAGAATATTACAATTCAAAGTAATGGAACGATTATGGATCTCTCTAAGCTCTAATGTAACGACCCGTCCCAATATACATCATATAACATACAGTACATGTCAAACATTTATAATAAAATATACATATTATTCACATAAGGTCCGAAAGTCTTAAAGATGTACATTACATAATGTGGTCCAAACTTTTCGCTAGCATATTTTACAATACTATCCGTACAAAATGTTTAAGGAAAACTTCTAAATCCCAAATAGCCTTCAAAAGCACGTCATACTTTATCCTTGCCTTTATACCTTCCTTGACCTGGAATACATATTTTTTAAAACAAAATGAGGGTTAGACCAAACGGTCTAGTGAGATAATCCCTGTCAGTTTAGTAATCCTTTTGTAAAACCAAATTATACAACAAGTATTTAAATACCAAGTAAGACTCGTGCACTGTGTACAAATCCTCATTCCCCTGGCCATATTAGTTGGTTGCGAGCCAACTAATCAATTTACTCCGCTGCACTTACATACAGCCAACTCCGCTGTCCCTCCGTACAACCAATACTCCACCGGTCCTAAGCCCGACAAACGTGCACTCGTGTAGTGTAGTACTCGTATAAATATAATATACACCTCAATATATCATACTTCATACATATGCACATTATTACATTACTTATCACATTCTCAATCCACATATATGTATTCCAGTTTGAAAACAGTTTTAAAGTAAAACTCACCTGATTGCTTATCAGAAACCCTTCCAAGCTTTTCTCCAAGCTATCCGATCTTTTACCCAAAATTCTCAGAATCTGAAACAATTTAAATACAAATATCTCTTTACTAATCGAACACATAAGACTTATTAACAGGCTAAGAACTCTAGATAATTCTATCTTACTCTTATCCTCAAAAGTGGCCAAACAACCAAAGTTTCCGGGCACCATGAAACTGTCCGGACATTATAACTTACCGGCATCTTATACTTACCGGACACTAGACTTGTCCGGATAATACAACTTTCCGGACATCATACTTTCCAGACAACATAATCAATCCGGACAACATAAGTTTCCGGATATGTAATAACCCAAATCCCATATACACAATAAATCACATAATGTGACATAACATTGATTAATCAAACGAAACATCATATTACAAGTACGGTCTCGTAGTCTTTTACAATCAGAAGAAGCCATTCTACTACAAACTTCATATTAAATACATACACAACATTTAATCATTATGATACAACTGTTAAACATGCCAAAATCTTCATCATATATTCCTTCACAAAAGCCATCCCTTGATTACTTTAATTACTTGCTCTTACCCGATCCGCCACCTGGAATACATATTTTAAAACAAAATGAGGGTTAGACCTAAGGGTCTAAGTGAGAAAATCCCTGTTAGTTTGAAACCATTTATATACTTCATTCATATAAATCACGCAACATAATCACATATATCCAATTAAGCTCACATATCATGTACCTTCCCTTCTCATTCCTCCTGGCCATATTAGTTGGTTGCAAGCCAACTAATAATTTACAACGCTGTACAACATCTACAGCCAAATAACGCTATATAGATTCTATAGCCAAACACACCTGTCCTAAGCCCGGCCAACGTATTATAACACATTATAATACTCATGTAAATATAATACCTCAATATATTATAATTCACATATACCATACATATAAACACGTAATCATCAATTATCACATTACCAACCCATACGTATATGTATTCCAGTTAAAAATCCTTTTAAAGTAAAACTCACCTGATTGATTATCAACACGTTTCCAAGCCTTCTAAACAGGTTCAGTCCTTTACCCAGAATTCACATGATCTGTAACAAATAGATACAGATATCTCTTTACCACATAAAACACATAAGTCTTACTAAGGTTAAGAACTCTAAAGAACTCAAATCCCCAAATGTTCCTCTAAGGCGACTTAACACGGGGGTTCCTGTAACAACCCTTAACCCATATACACGACATATCACCCAAATAACACAAATAGATATAACAAACAAACTTCACTTTACATGTACGATCCAGTAGTCTTTTACAATTAGAAAGAACAACACTTGAAATACAATCCTTGAGCTATTTGCATCCATAACATTTAACATTCCATTACAACTACTGAATAAGTCAAAAGCTTCGTCTTATAGTCTTCCTTACTAGCCATCCCTCTCATACTCTACTTACTTGCCCTTACTTGATCCGCCACCTGGAATACATATTTTTAAAACAAAATGAGGGTTAGACCTGTAGGTCTAAGTGAGAAACCCCTGTTAGTTTAAAAACCATTTATACAAACTTCAATCATATAAATCACGCCACATAGTTACATATATCCAATTTAAACTCACACATCATATACCTTTCCTTCTCATTTCTTCCTGGCCATATTAGTGGTAGCAAGCCAACTAATAAAATACAACGCTGTACAACATCTACAGCCAAACAACGCTATACAGGTTCTATAGCCAATCACACCGGTCTTAAACCCGGTCAACGTATTATAACACATTTATAATACACATGTAAATATAATACCTCACTATATTATAATTCACATATAAACACATAGTCATCAACTATTTCATTCCCAATCCACACATATACGTATTCCAGTTAAAAACGTTTTTAAAGTAAAACTCACCTTATTGCTTATCAACACGTTTCCAAGTCTTCTTAACCGGTTCAGCCTTTTACCCAGAATTCACAAGATCTGTAACACATAGATACGAACATCTCTTTACCACATAAAACACATAAGTCTTACTAAGGCTAAAAACTCTAAAGAACTCAAACCCTCAAATGTTGCCCCCAAACTCGTACTCAAGTCAAGACTACAGGATAGTCAGTCCTCATTCACTCCCTATCTAGTGGTTAACAAAATACAGGTTACTGGATACTCGACAGCATCTAAAACTCTCAAAATGGCCAAACAACAAAAGTATCCGGATACCACAAGTTACCCGGACAACATGACTTTTCCGGACAACATGACTTTTCCGGACAACTTGACTTTTCAGGACAACTTGACTTTTCCGGACAACAATAGAAAAGAGAGATTTTTCCGGATAAAAGACTCGTCCGGACACCTTCAAACAGTACCCGGACACCATCAACAAAACTACCCGGACACTACCAACAGTGCTATCCGGACACCTTCAACGTATCCGGACACCACTGTCGGTTTACCCAAAAATCACCCAGAAATCCGACTGAAATCAACCCTAGACCAGATGTGATGATTCTAATCCAATAGATACTTCCTACTAACCATTATAAACATAAATAGTACTAGAAACATACCTTAATCAGTTCCAATAACTCCAATTTGAGCCTTTACCCTTCTTTCTCCTTTCTTTCTTCTTCTTTTTGCTCCCAACACACACACACACACCTAAATCTGAGTTTTGATATTTTATGAAATATCTAAACACCTAATTCAGATATTAATAACCAATTTTACTACTTCAGCCCCTACACTTTTCATTGTTAAACTAAATACCCCTAAACTTATAAATTCCTCTCATTTTACCCTAAACATCAAATATAGAGATAAATAATTTAACGACAAGAGGATTTAACTAACAAACTTACCCGGGGTATTACATCATCTCCCCCTTAAGAGAATTCCGTCCCGGAATTCGGTTAGGCAAAAAGGTGAGGTATTTGGTTCTCATTTCCGATTCGGATTCCCACGTGGCATCCTGACCTCTATGATGCCTCCACTGAACCTTCACTTGCCTGATCTCCTTATTCCGCAGCACTTTGACTTTATGATCAACTATTGCTTCCGGTTCTTCCACATAATTCAGTCTTTCGTCGATTTGTATCTCTGGTAGGGAGACTGCCTGATCTTGAGTAACTAAACACTTTCGGAAGTTTGATACGTGAAATGCATTATGAATTCTGCTCAACTCTGGTGGAAGATCTAATCTGTAAGCTACCTCCCCGATCCTTTCAGTGATTGCAAATGGTCCAATATACCTTGGGCTAAGCTTACCCTGTCGACCGAATCTGATGACTCCTTTCCACGGCGAAACCTTTAACATTACGTAATCCCCAACTTGAAATTCCAACGGCTTTCGACGGCGATCAGCGTAACTCTTCTGTCTATCTTGAGCCACTTTCAATCTTTCTCGGATCTGTGTAACCTTATCGGCGGTTAACTGAACTGTTTCTCTCCCACTTCGTTCCAACACAGAGGCGTTCGACATTTCCTACCATACAGTACTTCAAACGGTGCCGCTTGTATGCTGGAATGATAACTGTTGTTGTAAGCGAATTCGATTAACGGCAAATGCTTATCACACGATCCCCCAAAATCAACAATACAAGCCCGGAGCATATCTTCTAAGGTCTGAATTGTTCGTTCACCCTGTCCATCTGTTTGAGGATGATACGCCGTACTTATCTTTATCTGAGTCCCCATTTCCCTTTGAAAGCTTCTCCAAAATCTTGAAGTAAAACGACTATCACGATCGGAAATGATCGAGATTGGAACTCCATGTCGAGTTACTATTTCATTAATGTATAACTTAGCTAATCGCTCCAATGAATCGGTTTCCTTTATTGGTAGGAAGTGTGCAGACTTTGACAACCTGTCGACGATCACCCAAATAGAATCGAATCCCTTCAGAGTTCTTGGTAGCTTTGTGATAAAGTCCGTGGTAATCTGCTCCCACTTCCACATAGGTATTTCTAGTCGTTGTAGTTGACCAAATGGCTTTTGATGTTCGATCTTTACCTTCTTACAAGTATCACACCGTTCTACATACTGAGCATTCCCTCTTTTTATCCCCGGCCACCAATAGAATTGCTTTAGGTCTTTATACATCTTGTTTGTACCTGGGTGAATAGAGAAACGGGATTGATGAGCTTCTTGTAAAACACGATCACGTAACCCACCCAAACGAGGTACCCACACTCTGTTTCCCAGACACAATAACCCCCGATCATCTTTTACTAGCAATGCCGACATCCCCGCTAACCGTTCTGATTTCAGATGTTCATCCTGATAAGCCTCCACTTGACACTTCTGCAATTCGTCAAATATGTTGGGTAGGAGTTCAGTTCGCATTGAAATAACTTTTATTGTTCCACTCCTTTCTTGACGACTGAGCGCATCTGCCACTACATTCGCCTTTCCCGGGTGATAAAGGATTTCACAGTCGTAATCATTCAGCAATTCCAACCATCTCCTTTGTCTCATATTTAGTTCCTTCTGATCAAAGAGATGTTGAAGACTTTTGTGGTCAGTATAAATCTGACATTTGGAACCATACAGATAATGTCTCCAAATCTTTAACGCGAAAACGACTGCAGCAAGCTCCATATCGTGCGTAGGATACTGCCGTTCATGATCCTTCAGTTGGCGAGAAGCATAAGCTATAACCTTTCCACGCTGCATAAGCACACAACCCAATCCCAATTTAGACGCATCACTGTAAACGACAAAGTCTTCAGAACCTTCAGGTAGTGATAGAATTGGCGCGCTGCATAGTTTCTCTTTCAATATTCTGAATGCCTCATCCTGTTCCGCTTTCCATTCAAACTTCAAATTCTTTCGGGTCAGCTTAGTCAAAGGCGTTGCGATACGAGAGAAGTCCTTTATGAATTTCCGATAGTAACCGGCTAAACCCAGAAAACTGCGTACCTCGGTTGCTGTCTGGGGCTGTTCCCACTTTTCAACTGCTTCTACTTTCATCGGATCGACTTGTATACCTTTCTCAGAAACCACGTGCCCCAGAAATTGTACTTTCCGTAACCAGAACTCACATTTTGAAAATTTTGCATACAACCTTTCCTTCTTCAGCAGCTCTAGAATCAAACGAAGATGTTGCGCGTGCTCTTCCTTGAATCGAGAATAGATAAGAATATCATCGATAAAAACAATTACAAATTTATCGAGATACGGCTTACATACCCGATTCATCAAATCCATAAAGGCAGCTGGAGCGTTCGTCAATCCAAATGGCATTACTAAAAATTCATGATGGCCATACCTCGTTCGAAAAGCAGTCTTTAAAACGTCTTCTTCTTTAACCTTCAGCTGGTGATAACCGGACCTTAGATCAATCTTGGAGAAATAGCAAGCTCCAACTAACTGATCAAAGAGATCATCAATTTGGGGTAGCGGATACTTGTTCTTTATCGTGCGCTTATTCAATTCTTGGTAGTCAATACACATTCTCATCGACCCATCTTTCTTTTTCACAAATAACACTGGTGCTCCCCACGGTGAAGAACTAGGTCTGATGAAGCCCTTATCGGATAGGTCTTGCAATTGTGCCATCATCTCTTTCATCTCTGGAGGTGCCAAACGGTACGGTGCACGGGCTACAGGAGTGGCTCCAGGAATTAAGTCTATACCGAACTCGACTTGTCTAACTGGCGGAAGACTGTTCAAGTCTTCAGGGAATACTTCAGGGAATTCACTAACGATAGGAATATCTTCCATCCTAATCTTTTCCGCCTTAACATCTATCACGTAAGCCAAGTAACTCTGACAACCCTTATTCACACACTTACGTGCCTTTACTAGTGATATAAGACAGGACTGCTGATTCCTACGATCACCATAAATCACTACCGGTCCTCTCTCAGGCAATACAACATTTATTATCTTCTTGTCACACACTATATTAGCCTGATTCTCAGCCAACCAGTCCATTCCCACTACTACATCAAATTCTATCAAAGTTATAGGAAACAATTGTATAGGCACTCCACACCCCTCTATATTAATCACACAACCATCAAATACTTCACTAACCGACACTTGGTTGTCATTTGCAGTATCTACTAATAGAGAATGATCTAACACTTTAGGTTTCAAACACAAACAAGCAGCAAATGCAGGAGACACAAACGATCGGTTTGCATCGGAATCAAATAACACCTTAGCACGTGTAGAGTTTATCAAAAATGTACCTGTGACCACATCTGGAGTTTCCTCCGCTTCTTTCTCAGTCATCTGAAATGCGCGACCTCTGGTTACTGGCGGTTCCAGTCTTGGCACTACTGGTTTAACATTTGCTGGCCTGCCTGATGACCCACCTTGCTGCATCCTCCCTCGCGGACAGTTTGACTGGAAATGATCCGGAGAATTGCATAAGAAACATAGCCGCGTTACCTTACAATCCTTAATGACGTGCCCAGTCTTCCCACACTTATAACATGCTCGCAAATCACCTTGGCAGTTTCCTTGATGGACACGGTTGCACTTCGGACATGGTCTTTCCGCTGGTCGAAACGGCGGACGGTTATCATACCTCTGAAACCGGGACCTCTTCGGATCATATTGTGGTCCTTCCCACTTTCTCTTTCCGATACTCTTATCTCCTGTATCTCTTCTCATATCTCGTTCAACATTTTCCGCTGCATCAACTACAGCTGAAAAGGTATCGGGTCCCTTTGCAGTCACTAGCCTTCTAATCTCTGAGTTCAGCCCAAAGATAAATCTTTCTGTCTTCATCGGCTCCGTAGCCACATAATATTCTGCAAATCGAGACTTTTCTAAAAAGCTAGCAGTATAATCTCGAACAGATAAGTTTCCTTGTTGCAAATTCATGAATTCTCCTTCCAGTTGTTTGACGGCTGCTTGGGGACAAAATGCGTTCCTGTAGACTATCACAAATTCTTCCCAAGAGAGGGTAGAATAAACATCGGGTCCTTTTGAATGAATAAACGATTCCCACCAATACAACGCATCTCCTTTCAACATGGTTGCCCCGTACAATACTCTATCTTCGTCCGCACACTTACTCGTTTTAAAAATGGCTTCAATTTCCTTCATCCACCTCATTGCTTTCACCGGATCCCGATCCCCTGAGAATGTCGGAGGCTTGCAGCTAAGAAACATTTTGTAATCACATTTTCTCATTACCGGTAAGACCGTTGGGGTAATTGGCATCTCCTCTTCAAGAGTAGGGTCTGGTCTTTCTGTTTCAGTATTATGAGCTTGGTTGAGCATAGCTTGAATATTGTCTTGTAATCTCCCCATTTCTGTCATTAAATCAGCTCTGGTAATGAAATCCGTACTATTTTGTTGAGTTCTACCTCCAGCTCCACCTCGAAGTCTACCTCCAGTTCTGCCTCCCCTGTCCCCTGTTCCTACGGACGGATTAGTTCTGTTTGGATTTCTTCCTCCTCCTCGATTCGAATTTCTTGTACCACTTGCCATTCTGTAGATTTAAACAAGATTAATATACACATAAGCACATACCCCATATAACAAGGTATTCCAGTTCAAACATGTACCTGTAAGATCAAGATTACACTGGCCAGGTGTAATATGAATTTACCTTACATGATGTTCCTTCTACCTTTTATACTTCATCATCCCAAGGTTCTATAATGATAGGGACATCCTACTTCACATGCAGTTTAAGTCTAGGTACATATACAAATACCTAAATCCCTTAAACTAAGGCTCTGATACCATTTGTAACAACCCTTAACCCATATACACGACATATCACCCAAATAACACAAATAGATATAACAAACAAACTTCACTTTACATGTACGATCCTGTAGTCCTTTACAATTGGAAAGAACAACACTTGAAATACAATCCTTGAGCTATTTGCATCCATAACATTTAACATTCCATTACAACTACTGAATAAGTCAAAAGCTTCGTCTTATAGTCTTCCTTATTAGCCATCCCTCTCATACTCTACTTACTTGCCCTTACTTGATCCGCCACCTGGAATACATATTTTTAAAACAAAATGAGGGTTAGACCTGTAGGTCTAAGTGAGAAACCCCTGTTAGTTTAAAAACCATTTATACAAACTTCAATCATATAAATCACGCCACATAGTTACATATATCCAATTTAAACTCACACATCATATACCTTTCCTTCTCATTTCTTCCTGGCCATATTAGTGGCAGCAAGCCAACTAATAAAATACAACGATGTACAACATCTACAGCCAAACAACGCTATACAGGTTCTATAGCCAATCACACCGGTCTTAAACCCGGTCAACGTATTATAACACATTTATAATACACATGTAAATATAATACCTCACTATATTATAATTCACATATAAACACATAGTCATCAACTATTTCATTCCCAATCCACACATATACGTATTCCAGTTAAAAACGTTTTTAAAGTAAAACTCACCTTATTGCTTATCAACACGTTTCCAAGTCTTCTTAACCGGTTCAGCCTTTTACCCAGAATTCACAAGATCTGTAACACATAGATACGGACATCTCTTTACCACATAAAACACATAAGTCTTACTAAGGCTAAAAACTCTAAAGAACTCAAACCCTCAAATGTTGCCCCCAAACTCGTACTCAAGTCAAGACTACAGGATAGTCAGTCCTCATTCACTCCCTATCTAGTGGTTAACAAAATACAGGTTACTGGATACTCGACAGCATCTAAAACTCTCAAAATGGCCAAACAGCAAAAGTATCCGGATACCACAAGTTACCCGGACAACATGACTTTTCCGGACAACTTGACTTTTCCGGACAACTTGACTTTTCCGGACAACAATAGAAAAGAGAGATTTTTCCGGATAAAAGACTCGTCCGGACACCTTCAAACAGTACCCGGACACCATCAACAAAACTACCCGGACACTACCAACAGTGCTATCCGGACACCTTCAACGTATCCGGACACCACTGTCGGTTTACCCAAAAATCACCCAGAAATCCGACTGAAATCAACCCTAGACCAGATGTGATGATTCTAATCCGATAGATACTTCCTACTAACCATTATAAACATAAATAGTACTAGAAACATACCTTAATCAGTTCCAATAACTCCAATTTTAGCCTTTACCCTTCTTTCTCCTTTCTTTATTCTTCTTTTTGCTCCCAACACACACACACACCTAAATCTGAGTTTTGATATTTTATGAAATATCTAAACACCTAATTCAGATATTAATAACCAATTTTACTACTTCAGCCCCTACACTTTTCATTGTTAAACTAAATACCCCTAAACTTATAAATTCCTCTCATTTTACCCTAAACATCAAATATAGAGATAAATAATTTAACGACAAGAGGATTTAACTAACAAACTTACCCGGGGTATTACAGTTCCGCTACCCGGTTAGCGGATGGGGTCAAGGGACAACGCCCTTGCGGGGTCTGGGGGCCGCCCCCCAGGAAGTTTTTGGAACAACTTAACTCAAAATACATTTGGAAACTATAACCGAACACTCAAAAGTATCCGAAATCACAAAGTTGGTCAAACAGCTAATGTATCCAGAAACCACAGATTATCCGGACAACACCATTTTTCCGGACAGCATGCCTTTTCCGGACAACATGACTTTTCCGGACAACCTATACAATCCGGACGTCATCCGGACACCAAAGTAATCCGGATACTATCCGGTATCTTACTCTATCCGAAAAACATAGGAAAAAGGAACTTACCCGGATAAAAGTCTCGTCCGGACACCTTTTGAACACTACCCGGACATCACCAACAAAACCACCCGGACACATTCAACTTGTCCGGATACCTCTGCTGTTCATCCCAATTTCTACCCAGAATTCGGCTGAGGTTTACACCAGTTCGATTTTGCTGATTCTAAACCGATAGAAACAATCTAATAGCAGTTATAAACATAATTTGTAAAGACACATACCTTAATTTCACTTCCAAATACCCAAATGATGTCTTAACCTAGCCTTCTTCTTTTTCTCCTCCTTTTGCTCCCAAAACACATACACACAACTGATATTTTTGTTGAGTAATATGAAACATCTGGATATTCTAAGGATAATATCTATCCACATTTACCCTTTTAACCCTTACACTATTCATTAATAGCCAAAACACCCTTAAACTTATAAATTCACCTAACTTACCCTAAATATTAATTATAGAGTTAAATAATTTTAACGGAACTAACTTTTAACTAACGAACTTACCCGGGGTATTACAGGATAACACATTCAATCCAGATACTACGAAATAAACATACTTACCGGATAATTTTGTCTCGTCCGGATACCTTTGCACAGGGGCCGGATGTAATACCCCGGGTAAGCTCGTTAGTTAAAATCCCTTTTCCGTTAAATAAAGTTAATTTTAAAATTTGAGGTTTAGGGTAAGTTTAGGTAAATTTGCAAGTTAAGGGTGTTTGGGTTATTGTTGAATAGTTTAAGGGCTAAAATGTAAATTGGGTTTGATATTAGCCCTTTAGAAGTCCAGATATTTTCACAATCAGCAAATATCAGCTTAAGGTGTGTGTGTGTGTTATGAGAAGAGAAGAAGAAGAAAGAAGGGTTTTGTGGCTTAGGCTTTAAATTGGTGAACTTTGAAGTGATATTAAGGTATGTTCCTTTACATTTTATGCTTGTAATTGTTAATAGAAGGTTGCTATCAGATTAGAATGGTCGATTTAATAACTGGTAGTAATTCCAGTCGAATCTGGGTAGAAAATGCATAAACCGACAGAGGTTTCCGGACACTTTATGGTAGTGTCCGGTAGTCTTGTTGATAGTGTCCGGTAATTCCTTTCGATGGTGTCCGGACGATTCGATTACCCGATAAGTGCTCTTTTTCTATAGTTTCCGAATGATTTATGTTACCGGGTGGTATCCGGGTTACTTCGGTTTCCGGATGGCGTCCGGATTATTGATATTATCCAGAA
This sequence comes from Saussurea involucrata, assembly GCA_033807775.1. Lineage (NCBI taxonomy): Eukaryota > Viridiplantae > Streptophyta > Magnoliopsida > Asterales > Asteraceae > Saussurea > Saussurea involucrata. The sequence goes on from CM066314.1 coordinate 86,089,175, forward strand.
AGTCATGTGTCCGGATTGCTTATGCTGTCCGGGAAGTTGTTGTGACCGGATTGGTTGGGTTGTCCGGATAGTTTTAGCTGTTTGGTCACTTTTGAGGATTTGAGTTATCTAGAGTCCTTAGCCTACTAGTAAGTCTTATGTGTTCATTTAGTAAGGGGATATTTGTATTTAATCTGTTTCAGATTCTATGAATTTCGGGTGAAAGACTAATCTTTTGGAAAAAGGCTTGGAAGTGTTATTGGATAAGCGATCAAGGTGAGTTTTACTTTAAAAACGTTTTCAAACTGGAATATATATATATATATATATATATATATATATATATATATATATATATATATATATATATATATATATATATGAGATGGATATGTGGTAGGAACGTGATTACGTGTTTATAAATGACAATATGATATATTGAGATATATATTGTGTTTATATAAATATTATATTACACGAGAGTACGTTGGCCGGACTATGACGGCGGAGTGTTGGCTGTATGTAAGTGCAGCGGTGTTGGCTGTAATTTTTGTACAGTGGAGTAGATTGATTAGTTGGCTTGCAACCAACTAATTTGGCCATGTGAAGGATGAGTTTGTAATAACCAGGTAATTTATCTAAATTAAATTTGGAATTTTATAAGTCTTCATTTAGTATTTTATGGAGTTAGGAGTTAAGGGGTAAGTTTTAAGTTTTATTTGGAAGATTGGGGGTAAGTTTTGCCAATTTGATTGAGTGTGGGGTTTGTTTGGTGAGAGTGGAGATATTATCCACCCCCACCGCCCTGTTCTCTATAGACACCAAGAGGTGTCACCTTTAGACACTCTTTAGACAAATACAAAGTTCTTTTGTGTGTGTGTGTGTTTCGTTTTGGTAAGAAAAGGAAAGAAATCGAGAAATCTTAAAGGAAGAAGAAGAGGATCGAATTCAAGAGGTTACTGCAGAGATTTAAAGATTTAACTGAAGCTATTAAGGTAACAAATCCATTACTCATTTGTGTTTTAATTCATAGAAGTGTTCTTGAACCTACTAGTTAAAGTTCTTAGTGGGTTTTGCTAAAATGGATGTTTTGGGAGGATTAAGCTTAAGGTTAGGTTGTATATTTGGTATTTAAATACTTGTTGTTTATTTGTGTTTTACAAAAGGATTACTAAACTGACAGGGATTATCTCAATAGACCGTTTGGTCTAACCCTCATTTTGTTTTAAAAAATATGTATTCCAGGTCGAGGAACTTTTAATAGCAAAGGGAAGAATAAAGTGTAGGAGGCGGTTGATAGCTGGCGAAGATTAGGAAATGCTTATGTTTTGTATTATATAGTTTGGAGACTATGGGACCGTACGTGATTTATTATGTATCTTTTGTTATGAATGAAACGACGTTATGTATAATATGTTAATTGATGTATATTATGTATGTTTGGGTACCGGGTCGTTACAGATGGTATTAGAGCCCTAGTTTAAGGGATTTAGGTATTCGGATCCATACCTAGACATAAACTGCATGTGAAGTAGGATGTCCCTATTATTTTAGAACCATGGGATGCTAAATATAAAAGGTAGAAGGAACATCATGTAAGGTAATTTCAAATTACATTTGGCCAGTGTAATCATGAACTTACAGGTACATGTTTGAACTGGAATACTTTATTATATTGGGGTATGTGCTTATGTGTATATTAACCTTGTTAAAGTTAACAGGATGGCAAGCGGTACTCGAAGTACGAATAGAGAGGGAGAAGGAAATCCTAATAGAACGAATCCAACAGTCGGGACAAGGGGAAGAGGGGGAGAACGAGGTAGGGGCAGAATTAGAGGTAGAGTTCAGTCGCGAGGTAATGAATTTGTTACAAGAAACGATGTGACGGCTGAAATGGGAAGACTGCAAGCAAATATACAAGTTATGTTCGACCGCACACGTCATACTGAAACTGAAATACCAGATCCTAGTCTGGAAGACGAGATGCCCATTACACCTACCATCATACCGGTGCCAAGGAAGTGTGATTATAAGATGTTTCTAAGTTGCAAACCTCCAACCTAGTCAGGAGAGAGAGATCCAGTGAAGGCTATGAGGTGGCTAAAAGAGATAGAAGCTATCTTCAAAACCAGTAAATGTGCCGACGAAGATAGAGTGCTATATGGAACTGCAATGTTGAAGGTGTAACGACCCGGAATTCCCAAACAAGCATAAAATAACATATATTGCATAACATCGTTACATAACAAAGATACATCATATAACAAGTACGGTCCCCTAGTCTTTACAATCCAAAATAAGGTATTTCATTACAAACTTTTTGCTAACTAAATACATGATATCTAATAACGAGGTTATAATTGCAAAACACGTCATAGTCTTCAAAATATAAGTCATCCCAAAAGCAAGCCACTGATTACCCTTTTCACTTGCTCTTACCCGATCCACGACCTGGAATACATATTTTTAAAACAAAATGAGGGTTAGACCTAGTGGTCTAAGTGAGAAAATCCCTGTCAGTTTAAAATCATTTGCACAAATACCATAAACATAACACCAATATAAATACCAATTAGGACTCATGCGTTGTGTACTTTCCTGTCTCATTCCCATGGCCAAATTAGATGGTTGCGAGCCATCTAATCAATTTACTCCGTTGTACTAATATACAGCCAACACTGATATCCCTCCGTACAGCCAACTCAACCGGTCCTAAGCCCGACCAATGTGCTCTCGTGTAGTGTAATACTTGTATAAATATAATATACACTTCAATATATCATACTTCATACATATGCACATAATTACACTACTTATCACATTATCAAACCACATATATGTATTCCAGTTTGAAATTTTTTTAAAGTAAAACTCACCTGTTAGCTTATTAAAACGCTTCCAAGCTTTTCCCAACAGATTCAGCTTTCACCCCAAATTCACAGAATCTGAAACAATTAGATACAAATATCCCTTTACCATATGGAACACATAATAATTACTAGAGCTAAGACCTCTAGATAAACCTATGTAACTCTTATCCTCAAATGTTCCCCCCCCCAAACCCGAACTTATATCCAGTCCTCATTCATATCCTTTTCAAGATCGACAAAACACAAAGTTACTGGATACTCAAAAGTATCTGAAATCTCAAAAGTGACCAAACAGCTAAAGTTTCCGGACACCACAATACTATCCGGACAACACAACTTTCCGGACAACTTATACAATCCGGACAATACAACTTTCCGGATAGCACAAACAATCCGGACGACATACGGAAACCAAAGTAATCCGGACACCATCCGGTATCTATTTTCTACCGAAAACTTAATCAAAAGAGAAACTTAGCGGATGAGACTCGTCCGGACACCATCGAAAAGGGACTACCGGACACTATCAAGAAGACTACCGGACACATTCATATTGTGTCCGGAAACCTCTGTCGGTTTGCTCATTTTCTACCCAAAATTCGACTGAGATCAACATCGATCCAGATTTGATGATTCTAATCCGATAGAAACTATCTACTAACAATTACAGACATAAAACATAAAGGAAACATACCTTAAATCACTTTCAAGTACACCAATTTGAAGCCTTAGCCTTAATCTTCTTCTTTTTCTTCTTTTTCTTCTTTTGGTCTCAAAACACACACACTACACACACTGATATTTTTCTGAGTTGTGATAATATCTGGAGTCTAAGGTGATAATATCAAACCTAATTTTACAATTAAGGCTTGAACTATTCACTAATGACCAAAACACCCTTAAACTTATAATTTACCCAAACTTAACCTAAACATGAATTCTAGAGTTAAATAAATTTAAAGAAACTAGAATTTAACTAACGAACTTACCCGGGGTATTACATCATCTCCCCCTTAAAGGAATTCCGTCCCGGAATTCGGTTAGGCAAAAAGGTACGAGTACTTAGTTTTCATTTCTGATTCCGATTCCCAAGTAGCATCCTGCCCTTTATGATGTCGCGACTGAACTTTTACTTGTTTGATCTCCTTACCATTCCGCAACACTTTGACTTTACTGTCAACAATGGCTTCAGGTTCCTTCACATAATTCAACCTTTCATCAACCTGAATATCTGGTAGAGAAATTGTCTGATCTGGCGTAACCAAACACTTTCGAAATTTTGATACATGAAAAGCGTTGTAGATCCTGCTTAACTCTGGCGGAAGATCTAACCTGTAGGCTACTTCTCCGATTCTTTCTGTAATTGCAAACGGTCCGATGTACCTTGGGCTCAGTTTACCTTGTTTCCCAAATTGAATGACTCCTTTCCAAGGCGAGACCTTTAACATTACGAAATCTCCAACTTGGAATTCTAACGGTTTTCGGCGTCGGTCAGCGTAGCTTTTCTGTCTGTCTTATGCCACTTTCAATCGTTCCCGAATCTCAGTAATCTTATCTGCGGTTAACTGAACTATATCTGGCCTCGCTAATTGTTTCTCTCGCACTTCGTTCCAACACAGAGGTGTTCGGCATTTTCTACCATACATAACTTCAAACGGTGCCCCTTGTATACTGGAATGATAACTATTATTGAAGGCAAATTCAATCAACGGCAAATGCTTATCCCACGATCCCCTAAAATCAACGATGCAGGCCCGTAGCATATCTTCCAAAGTCTAAATTGTTCGTTCACTCTAACCGTCAGTTTGAGGATGATACGTTGTACTTAGTTTTATCTAGGTTCCCATTTCTTTTTGAAAGCTTCTCCAAAATCTTGAAGTAAAACGACTATCACGATCAGAAATAATCGAGATTGGAACTCCATGTCGAGTTAATATTTCGTCAATGTACAATTTGGCTAGTCTTTCTAATGAATAGGTTTCTTTTATCGGTAGGAAGTGAGCAGACTTTGTCAATCTGTCAACTATCACCCAAATGGCATCAAATCCTCTAGGAGTCCTTGGTAGCTTCGTGATGAAATCTGTAGTAATCTGATCCCATTTCCACACAGGTATTTCTAAACGTTGTAACTGACCAAAAGGCTTTTGATGTTCTATCTTTACTTTCTTACAAGTGGTACAACCTTCCACATGCTGAGCGATACTTCTTTTCATTCCCGACCACCAATAAAATTGTCGTAGATCCTTATACATCTTATTCGTACCTGGATGAATAGAGAAACGAGATTGATGAGCTTCTTGTAGTACCCGATCACGTAAACCACCCAAACGAGGGACCCAAATTCTATTCCCCAGACACAGTAACCCACGATCATCTTTTACAAGTGATGCTGATATACCCACTAACCGTTCTGGTTTCAAGTTTTCCTCTTGAAAGGCTTCTACTTGACACTTCTTTAATTCATCAAAGATGTTAGGTAGGAGTTCGGCTTGTAGTGCAATAGCTTTTATTGTTCCACTTCTTTCTGGACGACTCAGTGCATCAGCTACCACATTTGCCTTTCCCGGATGATAGAGAATTTCACAGTCGTAGTCATTCACCAGTTCTAACCATCTTCTTTGCCTCATATTCAATTCCCGCTGATCGAAAAGATGTTGGAGACTCTTGTGATCGGTAAAAATTTTACATTTAGAACCGTAGAGATAATGTCTCTAAAACTTTAGTGCAAAAACAACTGCTGCAAGTTTCATGTCGTGTGTAGGATATTTCCGTTCATGATCCTTGAGTTGAAGAGAAGCATAAGCAATAACTTTCCCACGCTGCATTAATACACATCCCAATCCCAGTTTGGAGGCATCACTGTAAACAACAAAGTCATCGAAACCTTAAGGCAGTGACAGAATCGGTGCGCTACAAAGTCTTTCTTTCAAAATTCTGAATGCTTTATCTTGCTCTTCTTTACATTCAAACTTTATATTCTTTCGGGCCAGCTTTGTTAGAGGCGTAGCGATGCGAGAGAAATCTTGTATAAACTTGCGATAGTAGCCAGCTAAACCCAGAAAACTTCGTACCTCGGTTGGCGTTCTCGGCGGTTCCCACTTTTTCAATTGCTTGTACTTTCATTGGATCAACTTGAATGCCTTTCTCGGAAACTACATGCCCAAGAAATTGAACTTCCCGTAGCCAGAACTCACATTTAGAAAATTTAGCATACAACTGTTCCTTCTTCAACAACTCCAGAATCAAACGAAGATGTCGTGCGTGCTCTTCTTTGGATCGGGAGTAGATAAGGACATCATCGATAAACACAATAACAAATTTATCGAGATATGGCTTACATACCTGATTCATTAAATCCATAAAAGCAGCTGGGGCATTCGTCAGACCGAAGGGCATCACTAAGAATTCGTAGTGGCCATACCTTGTACGGAAAGCAGTTTTCAGAACGTCTTCTTCTTTAACCTTCAATTGGTGATAACCAGATCTTAGATCAATATTGGAGAAATAGCAAGCTCCAACTAATTGATCGAATAGATCATCAATTCTGGGAAGCGGATACTTATTCTTGATTGTGCGCTTATTCAGTTCCCGATAATCAATACGCATCCTCATCGGCCCGTCTTTCTTTTTCACAAACAACCCTGGTGCTCCCCACGATGAAGAACTGGGTCTGATGAAGCCCTTATCTGAAAGATCTTGCAGTTGCGTCATCATCTCTTTCATCTCTGGAGGTGCCAAACGAAACGGTGCACGTGCAACAGGAGCGGCTCCAGGAATCAGATCTATGCCAAACTCTACTTGTCTAACGGGCGGAAGACTATTCAAATCTTCTGGGAAAACTTCTGGAAATTCACTAACAACAGGAATATCTTTTGTTGGTCCCGAAGGGCTATACAAGTTTGTAGAAGGGGGGGTTGAATACAAACACACGTTTTTACTTTTCTAAATTGTTTATTGATAAATCAAGACAATTTACAACTTGATGCGGAACAAGATTAAGGATAAACCTAATCTAAACAAGTCTTGAGAAACACTAAGTTTCTTGCACTAGAAAGAGTTAAAAAAATTACGAATAATAACTTAACAATAAGAAATAAGAAGATGGTCCGAGCACACTTCAAAACTGAAGTAAGGTTCTTCTTATATACTGCATGCATTTAATGCATGGCAGTATGGCTTTACACGTGGCAGCAGCTGAGTGGTTGCATGTCATTGACCTTTGTAGACAACCTTAGTAGCCGCATGGTGCACAGTGTAGAATCAGAGTTGTTGTACGATTACAGACAAAAGGGATGTCCGTTCTGACAGTTCGTACGGAGACGTGTAACGGAGGTAAGACAATAGTAACATACAGGGAGACTTCATGATCAGCTTTCGTTGAGTCAGATCTTTATCAGCGAATGATAAAGTTCAGCGATTGCTGAAGTCTTCTACTTGATACTTCACGTTGAATGGACAGGTCTTGCTTCGCTGATATTCGCATCAGTTCATGAGTAGACTTGTCGCTGGTTCTTGAGCTTGATCTTTGACTTCAGCGTAGAACTTTGGTTGACGTGAAACTTGTCTTCAGGGATCATAAGTAAACAACTAACTTATCAACGATCATCTCATAGACTGAACAGGCTCAGAGCTATATGATGATGAACAGTGTTCGCTGAATATCTAATCTAAAGAGTGAGAGTTCCTATCAGCGGTACTGTAAAGTCTTAGTACTTATCAGCGATAGTGAAACTCTGATACATATTGTTTACTTACAATTTTCACTAAATGTTTAAGAGAGGGTCATTATCAAATCACTGAGGGTTTGGATCAACAATCTCCCCCTATTTGATTATGACATAGCAACAGAGAAAATTGCTATTTAATGAAAACACAAGGATAAAAAGAACTCATAAAATATTTGTCCCTTTTACTGTTTTCTGGGATCTTTTCAGTACTTATGGAGTAAAGTACATTCGCTGAAATTTTTCTTTAAACTTCGTAAAGATTACATAGGGAAGTGGAAAAATTACAAGTATAGCAAATAAAATTACAAGTACAAAAGATGTAGACAGACAAGGATAGAAAGAATTACAAGGCGATCCTATCCGTCAAAAGGTTCTTCCTTGATGAGAAGTTCATCGAGGGTCTTTGATGTGGGAATCATCCAGTCAGTGACATTTACTCCTTGATTCTTTTTGTTCAGAGTGTAATAACCAGGTATATTATTTAATAATTTAACTTGTAGTATTTTAGTTTATTTAGATTTGAGAAATTTTATAAGTATTTATTTTTAGTATTTTATGGAGTTAGGAGTTAAGGGGTAAGTTTTAATTTGTAATTGGAAGTTTGGGGGTAAGTCTTGCCAAATGAGTAAAGCCTAGGGTTTATTTGGTTATCTTATCCAAACCACAAACCACCGCCACTAGCATACCAAATAGAAGATGATGTCTTCATTTAGCAAAAAAAAATATCCTAAGTAAGTGTGTGAGTGTGTGTTCGATTGAGAGAAAGAAGAAAGAAAGGTAGAATCGAAAGGAAAGAAGAGGAAGGACAAGGTTTGTAGCTGAAATTTTGAAGGTTCTTATTGCTGAGATCAAAGGTATGTAAACTCTTAATCTACCCTTTTGTTGAGATAGAGTTTTATGTGAGTTTATAAGTGGGTTTTGATGATTTAAGGGTGTTTTGGAAAATCTGAGCTTATGGTTAGGTTATGTTTATAGTCTTAAACATATCTGCATAATTACAGCAACATGCATAGCTTAAAAGTTTAGATTTCTGGGTTAAGTATGAACCAGTGGACTGAGACATTCATTGAAGTCGCAACAGTGGGTTGCGACATGGTTGAATTTATGATCTTCATGAATGTCGCAACCTTGAGTTGCGACTTGCTCATGAAGTCGCAATAGTGGGTTGCGACTTGGTGCTATGTCGCGACAGTTGGTTGCGACTTGAGGGGGTTGTCGCAACAGTTGGTTGCGACGTGAAGGGCAAGTCGCAGTAGTTAGTTGCGACTTGGTACTTTGTCGCAGTAGTTGATTGCGACTTGGTGTAGTCTATTGCGACATAGAGTAATTCCATAGTTGATTGCGACTTGAGTCGAGGATTTCAGAACTTGTATTTATTTGATACAGATTCTGTGAAACTGAACTGAAGAATTTGGAGTGCTCGGAAAATAGCTTGGGAGGATTTTGGAATTAAGCGAAACAAGTGAGTTTTTATTAAAATGTTTTCAAATGGAATACATATATGTGAATGAGTGTAATATTGTGCATATGGTGTTTATATGAGTATTACATTGCATGGGTGCTAGTTGGCTGGGCTTAGGACCGGTGAAAGTTGGCTGTACAGAGGGACAGTGGTGTTGGCTGTATTTAGTACATTGGTGTATAATAATTAATTGGCTTGCTACCAATTAATATGGCCAAGAGAAAGAGAAAGAGAAAGAGATGAAAAGATACATGATGTATAAGTCATATTTGGTATTTTATTATGTGCATTATGTGTATTGAATGTTTGTAAAAGATGATTTTTAACTAACGAGGATTTTCTCACTAGACCTCAAGGTCTAACCCACATTTTTGTTTTAAAATGTGTATTCCAGGTTAAGGAGCAAATAAAGGACAATGATAGGATATATCATGTTTAGCTTTTTGGAAGATGCATGATTATGAAGATTCTAGTTGTGTTTTGTATCTATTATGTACTTTATTATAAGTGAAAAGGTTTGTACTGAAAGACCTATTTGGTTAAGATAAGGGACCATAAATGAAATATGATGTATTGTTTTGTGGTGAAATATATGTTATTTGTATGTTGGGAAGCCGGGTTGTTACAGATGGTATCAGAGCTCTAGTGTAAGAGATTTAGGTATTAGTACTTGTACCTAGACTTAAACTGCATGTGAAGTAGGATGTCCCTGTTATTTTAGAACCTTGGGATGTTAAATATAAAAAGGTAGAAGGAACATCATGTAAGGTAATTCAGATTACACCTGGCCAGTGTAATTGTGATCTTACAGGTACATGTTTGGACTGGAGTACCTTGTTATATGGGGTATGTGTTTATGTGTATAATTAACCTTGTTTGAATCAACAGAATGGCAAGTGGTACGAGACGAACAAATCGGGAAGGGGAAGGAAATCCGAATAGAACCAATCCAACAGTCGGAGGAAGGGGAAGAGGGGGAGAAAGAGGCAGAGGCAGAAGTGGGGGCAGGGTTCAGGGACGTGGTACGGAGTTTGTTACGTGAGACGACCTAGCAGCCGAAATGGGAAGATTACAAGAAAATATACAGGCTATGTTCAACCAGACTCATAATACTGAAACAGAAAGACCAGATCCTACACATGAAGAAGAGATGCCTATTACTCCTACCGTTGGACCCGTAATGAGAAAGTGTGATTACAAAATGTTTCTTAGTTGTAAGCCTCTGACCTATTCAGGAGACCGGGATCCAGTGAAAGCGATGCGATGGTTGAAAGAAATAGAATCCATCTTCAAGACTAGTAAGTGCATGAAAGAGGATAGGGTACTTTATGGAACCGCGATGTTGAAGGGTGACGCTTTGTATTGGTGGGAAGCACATATATCGTCGGGAGGTTCGGATATATATTCTACCTGTTCATGGGAGGAATTTGTCATAGCTTTCCGGAAGCAGTTCTGTCCTCATGCAGCTGTTAAACAACTAGAAGGGGAGTTTATGAATTTGCAGCAAGGAAACTTATCTGTTCGAGACTACACTGCTCGTTTCCTAGAGAAATCTCGTTTTGCGGAGTATTACATCGCCACGGAGGCAATGAAAGTGGAGAGGTTTATCTTCGGGTTGAATTCAGATGTCAGAAGGCTAGTAGCTGCAAATGGACCCGATACTTTCCCAGCTGCAGTAGATGTCGCGGAAGATGTGGAGCGAGATAATAGGAGGGATGTTGGTGATAAAAGTATGGGAAAGAGAAAATGGGAAGGACCACCACACGATCCGAAAAAGTCAAGGTTTCAGCGATTTGATAGCCGTCCACCTTTTCGACCAGTTGAAAGGCCCTGCCCAAAGTGCCACTATTTTCATCAAGGAAGCTGTCAAGTGGATCCCAGAAACTGTTATAAGTGCGGAAAGGTCGGTAACATTGCTAAAGACTGTCGAGTCGTTAGATTTTGTTACTCGTGCATTTCTCCTGATCATCTTCAGTCCGATTGTCCACTGGGGAGATGTAACAACCCAAGTTCCAAATATACATACAACATATAATCCATAACATGTTTACAACAAAGTACTTCATATTTCACATTTGGTCCCAACTAAAGTCTGAACAAAATAAAAATTTCAGTACAACTTGAACCACTTTGAGTTACATAGTAATAACAATAAAATTATAAGTACAAAAGCATCCATAGCATCATGATGATCATCTTTGTTAGGACACTGAAGTTGTCCTTTATAATAGAAAGTTTTGTAAAGCAATAGCTGTGTTAAAGGGCTTATGCTTAATTGTTGTAGCAAGTGATGAAGACTATAAATAGGTCTTTACTTGTAGTTTGTAAGAAGTGAATTCATTAATACAAGATGTAGATCTCTAATCACTTTGTGTTCTCTCTAGGTTAGATTTCCTTTTCAATAATGTTCTTCATCATCTTGTTACACAATACTTGGATTGTATGAAGATCATGGACCTAACAATCTTCTCAAAAGCTAGCCAACAAGTACTCTATTTACTTGTTCTTACTGGAACCACCACCTGGAATACATAATTTTAAAACAGAAAATGAGGGTTAGACCTAAGGGTCTAGTGAGAAAATCTCTGATATTTGTAATCTTTATAAATTCATTTATACAAATACACATATATCACACGTAAATTAATACCAACTAAGATTTATACATTATACCTGTCTCATTCCACCTTATCCCTCCACCAATGGCCAATATCAATTGGTTGCGAGCCAATTTATCACACCGGTCCAAAGCCCGGCCACGTATTATATTTTCATATAATACTCACGTAATTATAATATCTCAATATATTATAATCACGCACGTATGACATATTCATATACTTTATCAAACATTCGTTATTCACATAATGCATTCCAGTAAAATACTCTTTAAAGAAAAACTCACCTGAATGTTTATCACAAAAGTCTTCCCAAGTTAATATCACGTATGTCGATCCTTCACAAAATCTGAAATCATATAAAATACCAAATATCTCTTTTTAAAACTAAACTTACGAAATCCTCGACTCAAGTCGCAACCCACTAAAAAGTAAATTAAAATCGCAATGAATAGTACCAAGTCGCAACCATCTACTGCGACTTCACCCCGAAATCGCAACCCACTATTGCGACTTCAATCCTAAGTCGCAATCAACTACTGCGATTCCAAACCCAAATCGCAATCAACTACTGCGATTCCAAGCCAAGTCGCAAACGACCATTGCGACTTCATAACCAAGTCGCAACCAACCATTGCGACTTCGATGAATGTCGCAGTCGTCCATTGCGACTTCGATGAATGTCTCAGTCCACTGTTCATCCTAAAACCCAAATTTTTTGCAGTTTTATACTATGCATGATACTGATAATTTGCAGATATGTTTAAGACTAATAACATAACCTAAACATAAGCTTAGATTCCTCAAAACATCCATTTTTAACCAAAACCCACATAAAACTTATCTTGCAACCTCAAGAACACTTTTAATAGTTTAAAAACACATACAAGAATAGATGAATTGTTGCCTTGTTTACTTCAGATAAATCCTTAACTCTCAGTAGCATAAATCCTTCTTCCTTCTCTTAATTTCCTTCTCACGGCTCTAATTCTCTCTCTTTTCTTCTTCGCATAAAACACACACACACACCAATTAAGTTACTTCTATATTTTACTTAATGGAAGACTTCAACTTCCAAATGAAATGTTAAAGGCGGTGGTGGTAGTAATGTTTGGCAAAAAGAATAAATCCACCCTAAGCTTATATCACTTGACAATAATTACCCCTAATCTTTCAGATACAAATTAAAACCTACCCCTTAACTTCTAACTCCATAAGACACTTTAATAAAAACCTAATTAAAAGTTCATATATAATTCGAATATAAAATACCTGGTTATTACAACATCTCCCCCTTAAAAGAATTCCGTCCCGGAATTCAGTTAAGAGAACAGATGAGGGTATTTGGCTCTCATATCCGACTCTGATTCCCACGTCGCATCCTGACCTCTATGATGTTTCCACTGAACCTTTACCTGCCTGATCTCTTTATTCCTCAATACTTTGACTTTGTGATCAACTATAGCTTCTGGTTCCTCCACATAGTTTAACTTTTCATCAACCTGAATATCTGGTAGAGATGTAAAGCCCGTGTCCCGTTTTGGTTTATTCATTGTTTCAATAATTTCCCTTAGCGAATATCTTAACGAGGGTTAGCTTGGGGGACCATAAATGTTGCATTGGTAAATCGTTAAGCCATGTGGAAAAACTTTGGTTTTAGAGGGACTACTTATGGCATTGGGCAAGAGGTGGCATGGGTTTCGGCCCATGCAAATGCAAGGAACCGAGCCCTTGTTTTCCTTTTTGTTTTTGTTTGGTTTTCTTGGTTAGCAAGTAAGAAAAGGAGATAGTAAGCAAAACCCTAATCCCCTCCCCCTTCTTTTGTGCCGTCGACCACCCCATCCCCCTCCTCTTTTGTGTATTCGGCCGAGCAAGAGAGTCAGAAGTAGAGAGATCGAGAGAAGAGTCGAGAGGAGGAGGTTTGTCGAGGGACTACTTATGGCATTTGGGAAGTGTTTAGCACACGCACAAGATTTTGAAATATGGTATTGAAAATGTATGAAATCGTTTTATTACGGGGGTGCAAACTTTGTTAGAATCTGTCTCATTTCTTTATTTTTCCAACGGTTCTTACGGGTAAGATGATATCCGTGTTTTGTGGTGTTTAAAATGTTGGGCAAGTGACTACGGCTTGTGACTTTAACATTGGAACTCCTCCACATATGTTAGAGTTGAGGCGGAAAGTTACATTCCATGATGTCTGTATAAAGCTATTTGAGTGAGTTGGTTAAGATAAGTTCTGTTTTACGACAAGTTGAGTCGTGTGGGTTTAATTTCTCGTGGTGCATATCTTATTTGTTTATGTGACAATTTGGGGAAATCTTGGAAATCAATTTAAAGAACCCCACCTTTCGAGATTTTATGAGGTTTTAGTCGATATTTTCAAATGGTGGAAACGGATTGGTTTTTATCTTAAGTTTGAAACTTACACGAGACAGTTGTGTTTTAACAAAAATATATTTGTAAACCGTTTTATCGTTTGTATGACTAGCCGACGTGCGTAAGATTTGTTAGTGAACCCTGTGCCACGACATTTTATGTTGAAAAAGAGGAATTTTGGGGTCAAACGTCGTGGGACTGATTTTGAAACTATGTGCACGCTTTTGTCGCACCCGGTGTAAGGTCGAGCGGTCACTTTAAATACATGTCATGAGTCAATTCATACTAGAACCGTGACGGTTCATTTTCAAAGAAATTATTTATTTCGCTTACGTTTTGTGAGTAAATTAAGCTGCAATGAGATGATTTTCAACATGATTTTCATATGTGGGACGAGCGTGTCCATTTTTGCGTAATTATCGACCTGGTAATAGTAGTTTTATTGCTTACGGTCTTTTTGAAATGAAAAATCTTGACGTTGAGAATATTTTGTAAATGATTTTGTAAACCATTTGGGAAGTGCGTTTATAAGTGTTATGTGTCATTTTGAGAATTTTAAGGGTGTGAGTCCTTTTGGAAAACGCTTTTGTTTAACTCGTGTCGAGTTTGGGACTAATGTTATTTAAGAGTATTGCTTGCTTAAACTTTATTTAAACGCGTTTTTGACCGACTTATGGGTCTAGCAAGCGTGGAGCATTTTGCTCGGTTTTGACTTGGAGTTAGTCATGGGCTAATTGGCCGGTTTTAATGACTCGAGGTGGAGTCTTGTTGATGAATTGTTTTGTCGCACCGTTTGGCATTCATTGCACGTCGAGTATTTACACGTTTGGGTGAGGGAGACAATCCGAGATAGGCACTTGTGGGTAGGCTGTTTTGCTTTGGATCCTTAGGCACGTTAGTCAGTCGCTGGTAGTGGTCGGTTGGGTATCTCGGGGTGAGGCCCCGGTGTTCAGGTGTTATAGCCTAGGCTTTCTAGTAGGTGCTAGGAGGATATAGTTGTGGGCACTTACCTGGGAGCTAATTCCGATGTGCGGGGCCCTGAGGCGTTACCTGAGAGGTAGGCGTCAGGGTGTATCCTCGGTTCAGATAAATTAGCTTTGTAGAGCGTGTGTGGGGGATACGTCGACGGTGGGAGGTTGGATATTCCACGCGTGTTGGTAATGTAGGCCGGGTAGTATCGGTTAAGGGAATGACCTATGTGTGTGTTAGTTGACTTGATTGTAGGGGATATCTATTTGTGTTAGTGTCTAGGATAATACCACGCTTATGTGATTCATGGTAATCGGTTGGACCGATGTTCGGCGGGTGGCCGATGTTTGTTATGGTAATCGGTTGGACCGATGTTCGGCGGGTGGCCGATGTTTGTTATGGTAATCGGTTGGACCGATGTTCGGCGGGTGGCCGATGTTTGTTATGGTAATCGGTTGGACCGATGTTCGGCGGGTGGCCGATGTTTGTTATTGTAATCGGTTGGACCGATGTTCGGCGGGTGGCCGATGTTTGTTTTTGTAATCGGTTGGACCGATGTTCGGCGGGTGGCCGATGTTTGTTATTGTAATCGGTTGGACCGATGTTCGGCGGGTGGCCGATGTTTGTTATTGTAATCGGTTGGACCGATGTTCGGCGGGTGGCCGATGTTTGTTATTGTAATCGGTTGGACCGATGTTCGGCGGGTGGCCGATGTTTGTTATGGTAATCGGTTGGACCGATGTTCGGCAGGGGGTCGATGTTTTGTTAATATAAGTTATTGAAAATCTTTGGAGTCTATTAGAATTTGTAGAAGTTAATCGTCAATTAATGATAGGAGGGATCGTAATCGAGTATCCTGTAGGGTATACTGGTGAGCAGCTTTAGAATGGTTAGAGCTTGAAAGTGGATTGAGATTGGGATATCATCAAATGAGAGGGAATTATTAGTAGCTGTTTGCGGGCATAGACTTCGAGGACGAAGTCTAATTCAAGCGGGGGAGAGTTGTAAAGCCCGTGTCCCGTTTTGGTTTTATTTTTGGTTTATTCATTGTTTCAATAATTTCCCTTAGCGAATATCTTAACGAGGGTTAGCTTGGGGGACCATAAATGTTGCATTGGTAAATCGTTAAGCCATGTAGAAAAACTTTGGTTTTAGAGGGACTACTTATGGCATTGGGCAAGAGGTGGCATGGGTTTCGGCCCATGCAAATGCAAGGAACCGAGCCCTTGTTTTCCTTTTTGTTTTTGTTTGGTTTTCTTGGTTAGCAAGTAAGAAAAGGAGATAGTAAGCAAAACCCTAATCCCCTCCCCCTTCTTTTGTGCCGTCGACCACCCCATCCCCCTCCTCTTTTGTGTATTCGGCCGAGCAAGAGAGTCAGAAGTAGAGAGATCGAGAGAAGAGTCGAGAGGAGGAGGTTTGCCGGAGCCGCCTGGTGTTCGCCGGAAGCCTGCTGTTCGTCGGGAAGTCGAGGAGGGCGGGGTGCGCCGTCGAGTGTGTCTCGTAAGGTATGTGATTTGCTTTCCCTTTTCGTTGTCTCATTCTTCTTCCTTTTGTCGCCGGCGAGAAACGCCACCGCCGGCCGCCGCGCGCCGCCACTGTGGTGGCTGGGCGTCGGGTTGAGGTGGTGGTGTGCGTTAGATATGGGTGCATACGGTCACCGATCGAGAGAATGGTGATTTCGCGGGGTTGCGGTTCATTTTATTTGTTTCGTCGAAAACCGCCACCGGCGACCACCACTGCCGGAGAGCAGTGGGTAGTGCGTGGCCATGTCTTATTAATAATCATTGTTGAACCCAATAAGACGTGACTTAATCGCTTAAGTCAAATCGATCGAACCGTTGTTTTTAGAGTCGTCATTTCTTGTGAATAATTGTTCAGCCACTGTTTTTGCGACGGCCATAACGTTTCTGTCGTAACTCCGATTGAGCCGAAACTGGCGCCCACGGTTCAAGCTCGGGGTCGGGCACGTTTTCCATGTTTTAGCGGAAAACTGGTTCGGCCTCTAGCTAGTTGGAAAAGTGGTCGTAAGTTCAGTGATTCGTCATTTCATGTGAAAAATTCTGGAATCTGCCATTGTCTTGGGAAAACCATAACCTTTTGATCGTAACTCGTATCTGGGTAAGACCAGCGCCAAAAGTTCCCTTTTTGAGTCTATAAACTTTTCTGTGTTTTGTGCGAAGCCCAGTTCGGGACGTAGCATTGGTCAAAATGTCATTTTATACTGAAAGGTGCTGATTTTCGCTGTTCGGGGAACTGTTTTTGTAAAATCCATAATAAATTGTAGAAAAATCGTTAGGAGGCGTATAATATGTCCTTGGAACCCTAACTCATAGTACTTTCTGACCATGT
The DNA here is from genome assembly GCA_033807775.1 of Saussurea involucrata. Taxonomy (NCBI): domain Eukaryota; kingdom Viridiplantae; phylum Streptophyta; class Magnoliopsida; order Asterales; family Asteraceae; genus Saussurea; species Saussurea involucrata. The sequence continues at coordinate 86,106,528 of CM066314.1, forward strand.
AATAATATTGAGGATTTACTGGGTTTAAGGAGGTCGAAACAGGTCCCGAACAGACCTGCTTGGCGAGACCGGGAAGTAGTTTTAGTGACGGTTTAAACGAGTGTCGTGTCGTAGGGTCCGGGTCTCGTATTGATACGTTTTAACGTGCGTTTAGGTGCTGGGAAGTGACCGTAATTGGGAAGATTGATTTGGTATTGTTGAGCTAGGCGCGCATTCGAGGTGAGTTCTCTCACTATAACTAATGTCGGTTATTTTTACATTACGTTGTGTATGTATGTGGTAGTTCTATTTGCTTTTGATGCGGGGTTAAATAGTGGGGTGTCTAGTCGGACCTTATTGTTGTGACTACGTGGGTGGCGTAGGAGTTCGGCGGGGCCGAGGGTCACATAAGCGGGTGGCGTAGTAATTCGGTGGGACCGAAGGTTGTATACGCGAGTGGCGTATGAACCCGGGGGTGCCGGGTTGCGTTTGCACGATATCTAATAACGGTTGTTTTATCATTGCTGTAGTACGTGTGTGGTAGCCTTATGTGATTGTGTTGTGGAACTAGATAGTGGGGTGTCTAGTTGATGCTATGTTGTCATGTTAACTCGGTGGAACCGAGGATCCGGCGGGGCCGGAGATTTTATACGCGGGTGGCGTAGAGACTCGGTGGGACCGGGGATTCGGCGGGGCCGGAGATGTTATCATGTGGTCGGTGGGACCGACTTGTGCCTTTTAGGTGGGTGGGTGTGGATATACATGTTTATGATTTGTTCGTAGACTTGTATGCTGTTTATGTGCAATTATCTGTTTATGGTGGTGTGGAAATAGCTGTGTTACTTATGGTGTTGAATTCACTAAGCTTCGTGCTTACCCTTTCCCAATAGATTGTGGTTTCAGGTACGGGCGGCTCCAATGCGTGACGAGTACACACTGGCGCGCGAGGAGAGCTGGTTGCTTTATGGTTTTTAATAATTAAACGTTTAATTCCGCTGGTCTTTATTATGAAGATATTAATTATGAGTTTGCAAACGAAACGTTGGGATCATTTAATGAGTTGTTATAAATGAAATGTTTATTTAAAAATTTAAATTTGCTTGTAATTTTTGGGACGTTACAAGAGAGACTGCCTGATCTGGGGTAACTAAACATTTCCGAAAATTCGATACGTGAAACGCGTTGTGAATTCTGCTCAATTCCGACGGAAGATCCAATCTGTACGCTACTTCACCGATCCTTTCCGTAATTTCAAATGGCCCAATATACCGTGGACTAAGTTTACCTTGCTTCCCAAATCGTATGACTCCTTTCCAGGGCGAAACTTTCAACATCACAAATTCCCCGACTTGGAACTCTAACGGTTTTCGGCGTCGATCTGCATAACTTTTCTGTCTGTCTTGAGCTGTTTTCAATCTGTCCCGAATCTGCGTAATTTTATCTGCTGTTAACTGTTCTATTTCTGGCCCCGCTAATTGTTTCTCCCCCACTTCATTCCAACACAGAGGCGTTCTACATTTTCTTCCATACAGTACTTCAAACGGTGTCGCTTGGATGCTGGAATGATAACTGTTGTTGTAGGCGAATTCTATCAAAGGCAGATGTTTATCCCACGATCCCCCAAAATCAACTATACAGGCCCGAAGCATATCTTCTAAAGTCTGAATTGTTCTTTCACTCTGCCCGTCAGTCTGAGGATGATAAGCTGTACTCAATTTTATCTGCGTTCCCATCTCTTTTTGAAAGCATCTCCAAAATCTAGAAGTAAAACGACTATCTCGATCGGAAATAATCGAGATTGGAACTCCATGTCGAGTTACTATTTCATTAATGTACAATTTAGCTAAACGTTCCAAGGAATCAGTTTCTTTTATCGGCAAGAAATGAGCAGACTTCGTCAATCTATCCACAATCACCCAAATAGAATCGAATCCCATTGAAGTTCTAGGCAACTTGGTAACAAAATCAGTAGTGATCTGATCTCATTTCCACATTGGTATATCTAGTCGTTGTAACTGACCAAACGGCTTCTGATGTTCAATCTTTACTTTCTTGCATGTAGTACAATCTTCCACATACTTAGCAACACTTCTCTTCATTCCCGGCCACCAATAGAATTGTTTCAAATCTCTATACATTTTATTTGTACCTGGATGAATAGAAAATCGAGATTGATGAGCTTCTTGTAGTACACGATCACGTAATCCACCCAAACGAGGCACCCATATTCTGTTTTCCATACATAATAACCCACGGTCATCTTTCCCAAGCAATGCTGATATTCCCACTAACCGTTCTGATTTCAAACTTTCTTCCTGATAAGCGTCTATTTGGCACTTCAGTAATTCGTCAAAGATATTTGGAAGGAGTTCAGTTCGTAACGATATCGCTTTTATTGTCCCACTTCTTTCTTGACGACTTAATGCATCTGCTACCACGTTCGCCTTCCCGGGGTGATAAAGGATTTCACAATCGTAATCATTTACCAATTCCAACCATCTTCTTTGCCTCATATTCCGTTCCTTCTGATCGAAAAGATGTTGGAGACTCTTATGGTCAGTGAAAATTTGGCATTTAGAACCATAAAGATAATGTCTCCAAATCTTTAATGCGAAGACAACTGCTGCAAGCTCCATATCATGAGTAGGATATTGTCTTTCATGATCCTTTAGCTGACGAGAAGCATAGGCAATCACCTTTCTACGTTGCAAAAGTACACATCCCAATCCCAGCTTAGAAGCATCACTGTAGACCACAAAATCATCGGAACCTTCTGGCAATGCTAATATCGGTGCGCTGCAAAGTTTCTCCTTCAATATTCTGAATGCCGCATCCTGTTCTGCTTTCCATTCAAACTTCAGATTCTTCCGAGTCAGCTTAGTCAGTGGTGTTGCAATTCGAGAGAAGTCTTTTATAAACTTCCGATAGTATCCAGCTAGACCCAGAAAACTACGTACTTCGGTTGCCGTCTTCGGCGGTTCCCATCTTTCAATCGCTTCCACTTTCGCTGGATCAACTTGTATACCCTTCTCTGAAACTATAGGACCCAAAAACTGAACTTCCCGTAACCAAAATTCACACTTCGAAAATTTAGCATATAATTTTTCTTTCTTTAGTAACTCCAGAATCAAACGAAGATGTTGCGCGTGATCCTCTTTGGATCGGGAATAAATAAGTATATCATCGATAAATACTATGACAAATTTATCGAGATACGGCTTACATACCCGATTCATTAAATCCATAAAAGCGGCTGGAGCATTCGTCAGTCCGAAAGGCATCACCAATAATTCATAGTGACCGTACCTCGTGCGAAAAGCAGTCTTTAGAACATCTTCTTCTTTAACCTTCAACTGATGGTAGCCAGATCTGAGATCAATCTTGGAGAAGTAACAAGCTCCAACTAACTGATCGAAGAGGTCGTCAATTCTTGGAAGTGGATACTTGTTCTTAATCGTACGCTTGTTCAGCACCCGGTAGTCAATACACATTCTCATTGAACCGTCTTTCTTCTTTACAAACAAAACTGGTGCACCCCATGGCGAAGAGCTAGGTCTGATGAAGCACTTATCAGATAAATCTTGAAGTTGTGCCATCATTTCTTTCATTTCTGGAGGTGCTAGTCTGTACGGCGCACGAGCGATTGGAGTGGCTCCAGGTACCAGGTCTATACCAAATTCTACTTGCCTAACAGGAGGAAGACTGTGGATCCCAGATTGATCAAGTAACAATGAATTTGAAGCGATTAATCCTTTAGTGATTGAATTGCAGAGAGTTACAAGATTAGAATGATGAACAAACTCTCTCTCTAAACACTGTTAAGCGCACGGCTAATCTCACCACTACTAACCTAAAGATTGGAAAAACAACTTTATATACCAAGGGCTTTAAGCCTAAGCCCATGGACCACAAACACTAATCTAAGCCCATTTAGCATAAAAGGATTTTACAAACAAATAAAGAAAACAATTCTTTTCTTTATATTACTTTCTATTTTATAGGACTTTTAGTCCTAACAATCTCCCCCTAAAGTTATATAAAGAAAAAAAATACGAACTTGAACTCTTCCGATCTTGATCTTCTCTTCGTCTTGAATCTTTGAAGCACTTTAGTGTTGCTTGTCTTCATATCTTTCACACTCCCCCTTGAAATATGCTCTTGGTCTTCTTAGTATCACGAGTTGAATTAGCTTTGAAAACTTCAGCACTTTGTTAAACGGATAGAAGAACCATGCACGTTGTAATATTTTCAGCACAGGTTATTACAATTACTCCCCCTCAACTTTTGCTTACTCCCCCTCAACTTGATAGTCTGGGTCTTTGAACTTTTATAACGTTTTCCCCCTCATGATGATGATCTTTGTCTTTAAATTTGTATAAGTTCTCCCCCTCATGATGATTAGGAGCATCCTGAGCATCATGTAACTTCAAAGACTACACTGATGAGTAGCAAAAGTACCAGATAAAACGGTAAGTAACCAAAATAGGGTAATCATCTAATTCAGAAACCCAATAGTAACTGTTATCACAACAATTAAAACAATTGTGTAGCCTATGTCCAGAGTTGGCATCGGGGTATCTCTGATAGGACTTCCAGTTATCACTGAAGTAAAATATTAAAAATTACCTCTCAAACTGTTCCGGCAATATCACGAAGATATGCAATGGGAATCACAAAGACTCGTGCATGTGTGAAAGAAAAAAGAATTATATCGATTTGGCTCAAAAATTGATTTAACCTGGGACTCAAGTTAAAAATCAACTGACACAGTGAATAGAATATGAAGTTCGGAGACCGGAGCTGATGTCTTCCTTTTTCAATATCTAAGACCTCCGAGTGAGGAATAGATAGATTATGTGCTAAATCTTCGTGCATTTATGAAACAAACATCTTTTTTTTAGATGCTTGAGTGGCTAGGTGGGGTGACACGAGTTGTCGACACTGGGTCTATGTCTGTTTCAATATTCATCTCCAAAGAACGAGAATGAATAGATTGTGTGGTTACCCGGCTAACTGACTCGGTTTGGTAAGGACCAATATGTCTTTTAAGTCCTGTCACATCCTCACCATTTTTTTTCACTCCAAACTCGTCTATACATCTAGACCCCTCACTGTTATCTAAAAAGGATGTGTTTCTTGGGTAGGTCCTTCCGGTTCTGGATAGACCATAGAAACGATGTAATTCCTAACACTCTTTGAATGAACCAATAAAACATTAAGCACACATTGAAGTACGAGTTCTAAATTGGCATGTTTAGAAGTCAATCTTTTAAGAACGAGTCCTGATCTGAGTTGATCAGAAGTCATTATAAAATGTGAATGAAGATCAAAGAACAAGTTCAAGCGCGACTAGGATGACTCAGTAAGCACAGTGTTTGCAACAAATGAAACAATTGATCAGAAAGTTTAATTGTGAAGAACAAGTCACAATTAATTTACCAGAGAAGAACTGAATCATTAGTAAGTAAGGACGTACTATGAGAACAAAATTGGAATTCAAGCGGGTGTATTTCCATCGAAAAATCTACAAAATATGTGAGACATGGAAATAACTAAATCAAAGAAAATATAACACGTGGCAATTCTGGAATTTAAAAACGGAGAAAAACAAACTCAAGTAAGTTTTTCAGGATGAATTGCCACGGTTCTTTGAATTCACAAAAAATTCATGTATATGTCAAATACCTGATGCTCCCCCTCAAATGTGGCACAACCTTCGAACGCAGTCATGTGAAAATAAAATTCTGTATATTATCACACATGAAATCCCTGCAAAAACAGATCAAAAAGATTTTGGTATCCATGCTTTGATGGATCCTTGGAGGTTAGATGTCTTGACTTTAATATGGGGATTGGGGATGCTATAGGTACCATACCAGTTGTTCACATACCTTGGATGTACAAAGTCACTTTTTCCACAATAAGTGCAGCAGATCTTTGCTCGGTTTAGACTGATTAGCTTAGCTATAGGGTAAACATGAGCACGTGAGCCAGTCTTGGAAGTAAATGACTTTGTATCAACTACAGGAGAATTACGAGACTTGTTTCCATCACTGTCTTCTGTAGTTGATTTCTTTCTCCAAACCATTTTTACTTTTCTAAGAACATGATTATCTGAAGAATCATGAAGCTCACTGTTAGAAGAACTAGAGTAATAAGATTGTCTTTTGTGAGACTTACCGGTTTTCGGGCGTTTCTTTGACCGTCTTTTAGATTTTGAATTTGAAGAATTGGTCTTAGAAACATACTTGGAGTTGGAACATTCTCCCTTTTTAAAATTAACCGGTGAAGGCATTTTCTCAAGAAGGTGAATGTGACTTGCAAGCTTAGGAGCAACATCAATCTTAGAAAAATCATCTTCATGACAAGGAGTGGAATTCATAAACTCAGAAAATCTTCTTGCAGAATCAGGTGGAGTGGCGCCATCAGAGTCAGACGAGGATTCATTCGCAAAGGGATTATCAAAAACCGGAAAAAGATTCTTTTGAACAGAATCGGGTTCGATGGCCTTACCTTTATCCTTAAAGCTCAAATCCTTGTCATTTGAGGCATCAGACACTCCGATAAAGGCTTTGCACGAGGAACTATCCGAATAGATCGGAGCTTCGTCAAACGAGATTGTTTCAGGTGTGACCGGCGTCATTGGAGTATCAACAGAATTCCCCTTAGCCATTCTCAGTGTTAAAGCTTCTGTCGCTAGCACGGACAGCTGAGAGGTCAACTTAGCAATCTCGGTTCGATAGATCGCTCTTTCAGATTCGGGTAGTGTCTCGGGTTTAGTCTGTTTGAGCTTTTCAATAGAATCTAAAAGTACAATCCTTTCGGTTTCATAAATGACCTTATCTCTCGCAATTGACTCTTCCAGTTTAAAAATAATATTTTTCAAAATCAGAGGTGGAACATAACGTTTCAACTCTGATTTATCATTAGAATCTGCATCTGGCGTTGCCGGAACGGGAACCGGAGTTTCCACCGTTTTGGCAAGCGAACAGATGTCAAAGTAATCGTTGGGGAGATAAGGAGTTTTGCTCTTTAAATATGACGCATTAAGCGTTTCGTACACGAAAGGTATCTGTACATTTATGTTTTTCCTAGGCGGCTCATCTTCCGATTTAGGTTCAATATTTTCAGGCTTTTCCCCTACTTTGGGTAGAGGAATTCCTGTTTTTCTTTTAAGGTCTTCCTTTTCCTCATCTTCCTGTGACGGTTTAGTCCACTTGATCTTATACTCAGGGTATGTCTTATCTAGTCCCAAAAAGTTGAACTCATAAAGGGTGGGAACCTTAGATAAGATTTTCTTAAGGTAACACGGATTATCATATCCGAGTCCCCAAAGAGAGTTGTAGTATTTGAACTCCTTGGGCTTGTTCAAGTGGATGGTTTGTTCAGATTGACCAAGTTTATAAAGTTTGGATTCAAGATCTTTAAGCTTAGTGGTCAATTTTTCATTCTCTTTCAAAACATTATCTTGAACTAAAATGCTTTTAGAAAATTCCTCTTGAGATTTCTCTAACTTTTGAGTATATTCAGATATTTGGGTCTCGAGAAGTTTAGCTCTTTCTGAATAGGCCGAGCACTCAGTTTGATAATTATATCACACATTTGTCCTCAGCCTTTTCAATTGCTAGTCTGCCTATGGTATCATATTTTAACTTAACCTCGGCTTCTAGCTTAGAGATGTGGGCATCTTTGGTCTTAACCTTATGTTTAAACGAATCTAAAGTGCGCACCATTTCATGCATTTGATTTAACAAGTTAGCATTGGAAGAACCACATACCTGGCACTCGTGTTTGTCCTTCTTTTCGTCGGAAGAATCATCTTCGGAATCAGTATCCTCCGGATTCAAACCAGTGTAACAAATATGAGCTTCCGCATCTTCATGCTCATCATCAGTCTTGAGCAGCCAGTGATCGTCTTCCGCCATCAATGCTTGACCTGCCTCTTTCTGTCTTGCTAGAAGCATTTTGTTCTTGTAGTACTCAGCATTACGTACTACAGGCTTCCGGCAATCTTTGGCGAAATGACCTCGCCTCCCGCAGTTGTAGCATTTCACGGGTTCATCATCATCTCGATCATCAGACTTTCCTTTAGTGCGCTTCCCATCGTCATTTCTCTTTCTTCCATCATCATTCTTGAGTTTCCCATCGTTTTTGTCCTTGTAATCCCGACGCTTGGAGTTAGTGGAGTATCGTTGGTTGTTATTCGATGGCTTCTTGAAGAACTTTTTCCGTGCATACTCCCGGGTTAACAAGGCAACAGCCTTCTTGATGCTATCAAGCTCAGGATCAGAATCACTTTCTGGTTCGTCATCTTCATGTTCGGATTCACTCGGAGCTTCTTCTCGATGAGAACTGCGAGACGATTGTTTTTCCTTCTTGTGAGATATTAAAGCAAGAGGATCTTCCTTTATCTTCTCTTTAGACTTGTTATCTCCCATCAACTCAATAACATCATCTTCATCTTGAAGTAACATCTCGTATATCTCGTGCAGCGGAACATTCTCTAGCGAACGATTGTGGCGGACGTGTTGAACAAAGCCCTTCCATTCAGGTTGAAGGTTTTTGAGAAACTTGATGTTGCATTCTAGATTGGACTTGAAGATATTGTTCTTGTGCAAATCATTCAGAAGGTACAGAAGCGTTCATATGTCTCAGTGAGTGATTCGCCTCTTTTTGCCTTGAAGGATTCATACCTAGCGAAACAATTCGAGATCTTCATCTGATTGCCTTCTCGACTGCCTTGCATTACCTTGGCTACCTGATCCCACATTCCTTTGGCCGTGTCCTTGTAGCTGTCCATGCTACAATAGATGTTGTTGGGAAGACTATATACCAGATAAGTTTTAGCCAATATGTCACCATCGGCTTTACGTTTCTCTTCTACCGTCAGTTTGTCATACGGTTTGGGCACTTTGTGGGCAGGAGGTCCACCTTCAATAGCTGGAACATCCATTAATGGTGGAACAACAGGGCCCTCCTTGAGCGAGCGAAGAATCTCCTCGTAAAGTGGCTTGGTTTGAATGAAGCACAAAAATCTGTCTTTCCATACATTGTATTCCCCGCGATATAGAACAGGAGGCTTGAACTCAGATCCAATAGCGAGTGCGTCTTGTGAAGCCATTGTGATTGCTGTGGTGATCGTAGGACGTGATGTGATTCAAAGGATTTTTGAGAAACCTAACGCAAATTCTAACAGAGTGAAGCCTAAGACAGTTCTACTGGATGACACAGTACCGGGAGTTGAAGTACCGGGAGTTGAAGTACCGGGAGTTGAAGTACCGGGAATTGAAGTACCGGGAGATGACAATACCGGGAGTTATTACTACCGGGAGTTATTACTATACCAGGAGTTATCACTATCGGAAGATACCTATACCGGGAGTTATCACTACCGGGAGATATCGGGAATAGTCACTACCGGGAGATATCAGCACCGAGAGTTATTACTACCGGGAGTTATTAATACCGGGACTTCGAAACCAAATCAGAAACAATAAAAACTTACCCGGTTCGATGAATTTCTACAGAGTTGATGAGATGTAATCTGCAAGAACTTAGTACTAACAAAGAAACTAACCCAAAAACTCACAAAAACATTACTAAAACGAATCAACTAGCACTTTTGTCAAGAAAAATTAGTAATTTTCACGAACAGGGACCAAACACCAAAAAGATCAAGAATTTTAAAAATCAGGAATTTTTACTCAACCAGATGATTTGAAAACACATATATATCTTAGAAAACTTATGAGAAGAATTGATCAAGCCTCAATTTTAGGTTTTAACACCAAAATCGAAGCAATCAAATCCTTTATATGAACACAGTGCGAGCGATGAATGATCAAGAAAAATACTGAAAAATACCTTTGAATCAACGTCCTTCTGCTCTGATACCAATTGTGGATCCCAGATTGATCAAGTAACAATGAATTTGAAGCGATTAATCCTTTAGTGATTGAATGCAGAGAGTTACGAGATTAGAATGATGAACAAACTCTCTCTCTAAACATTGTTAAGCGCACGGCTAATCTCACCACTACTAACCTAAAGATTGGAAAAACAACTTTATATACCAAGCGCTTTAAGCCTAAGCCCATGGACCACAAACACTAATCTAAGCCCATTTAGCATAAAATGCTTTTACAAACAAATAAAGAAAACAATTCTTTTCTTTATATTACTTTATATTTTATAGGACTTTTAGTCCTAACAAAGACTATTCAAGTCTTCAGGAAAAACTTCGGGGTATTCACTAACAATGGAAATATCTTCCAGCTTAATCTTTTCAGGCCTACTATCTATCACATAGGCTAAATAACTCGAGCAACCCTTACTAACACATTTACGGGCTTTTATCATAGTTATAAAATTGGACTGATGATTCTTACGATCACCATAGATCACTACTGCCCTTTTATCAGGTAAAACAACGTTGATTATTTTCTTATCACAAACTATGTTAGCCCGATTTTCAGCTAACCAATCCATCCCCACGACCACATCAAACTCGATCAACTCCATAGGAAATAGTTGTATCGGTACCCCACACACCTCTATATTTATCATGCAACAATTAAAAACTTCCTTAACTGCCACTTGGTTATCATTTGCTGTGTCTACTAGTAAAGTATGTTTTAACATTTTAGGCTTTAAATGCATGTGAGCAACAAAGGAGGGAGACACAAAAGATCGGTTTGCACCGGAATCAAATAACACTTTAGCACGCGTGGAGTTTATGAAAAATGTACATGTGACCACATCCGGAGTTTCCTCCGCCTCTTTAGCTGTCATTTGAAATGTACGACCCCTCGTTCTCGGCGGTTCTATTCTTGGAACCACTGGTCTAGTAATGACTGGTTTTCCCGATGTACCCCCTTGTTGTATTCTACCTCGTGGACAGTCTGATTGGAGGTGATCCGGAGAATTACACAAAAAGCAAAACCGCGTTAATCGACAATCTTTAACAACATGACCGGTTTTCCCACACTTAAAACAAACCCGCGACTCCACTTGACAATTTCCCTGATGGTAGCGATTACATCTTGGACATGGTTTATCCACTGGTCGAAACGTCGGACGGTTATCAAACCTCTGAAATCTAGGCTTCCTTGAATCCTGTGGTGGTCCTTCCCATTTCCTTTTCCCCAAGCTCTTATCTCCGGCATCCCTTTTATTATCTCGTTCTACATTTTCTGCAGCATTCACCGCAGCTGTAAAAGTATTTGGCCCTGTGGCAGTCACCAATCTTCGGACCTCTGAATTTAACCCATAGATAAATCTCTCCATTTTCATCTTCTCTGTAGCAACATAATATCCTGCAAAACGATATTTTTCTAAAAATCGTGCAGTATAATCTCTAACCGACAGATTCCCTTGTTGTAGATTCATAAATTCTTTTTCCAATTGTCTAACAGCAGCTTGTGGACAGAAGTGTGTTGTGAAAGCTAACATGAATTCCTCCCATGAAAAGGTAGTATATACATCTGTTCCTCTCGATTCTATATGAGCCTCCCACCAATACAAAGCATCACCTTTCAGCATCGCAGCTCCATAAAGTACTTTATCTTCTTCAGCACATTTACACGTCTTGAAGATAGCCTCTATTTCTTTCAGCCATCTCATCGCTTTTACCGGATCCCGATCTCTTGAATATGTAGGGGGCTTGCAACTAAGAAACATTTTATAGTCACACCTTTTCATCATCGGTAAGACCGTAGAGGTAAGTGGTATTTCGACTTCGTGTTCCGGACTTGGTCTTTCAGTTTCATTATGACGATTATGTTCGAACATGGCTTGAATGCTATCCTGTAATCTCCCCATTTCAGCAGTCAAATCATCCTGTGTAACAAACTCTGTACCATGCTGTTGTGTTCTACCTCCAGTTCGACCCCCAGTTCCTCTTCCGTTTCTGCCTCTACCACGATCTCCTCCTCTTCCCCCTATTTCTATTGGTGGATTCTCTCCACCCGAATTCCTTCCTCCTCTTTGATTCCGTTGTCTAGTGCCACTTGCCATTCTGTAGATTCAAACAAAGTTAATATACACATAAGCACATACCCTATATAACAAGGTATTCCAGTTCAAACATGTACCTGTAAGATCATAATTACACTGGCCTGGTGTAATTTGAAATTACCTTACATGATGTTCCTTCTACCTCTTATACTTAGTATCCCCAGGTTCTAAAATAGTAGGGACATCCTACTTCACATGCAGTTTAAGTCTAGGTACAGATACTAATACCTAAATCCCTTAAACTAGGGCTCTGATACCATCTGTAACAACCCAACTTCCAAATATACATACAACATATAATCCATAACATGTTTACAACAAAGTACTTCATATTTCACATTTGGTTCCAACTAAAGTCTGAACAAAATAAAAATTTCAGTACAACTTGAACCACTTTGAATTACATAGTAATAACAATAAAATTATAAGTACAAAAGCATCCATAGCATCATGATGATCATCTTCTCAAAAGCTAGCCAACAAGTACTCTATTTACTTGTTCTTACTGGAACCACCACCTTGAATACATAATTTTAAAACAGAAAATGAGGGTTAGACCTAAGGGTCTAGTGAGAAAATCCCTGATATTTGTAATCTTTATAAATTCATTTATATAAACACTTTTTATATAAATACACATATCACACGTAAATTAATACCAACTAAGATTTATACATTATACCTGTCTCATTCCACCTTATCCCTCCACCAATGGCCAATATCAATTGGTTGCGAGCCAATTTATCACACCGGTCCAAAGCCCGGCCACGTATTATATTTTCATATAATACTCACGTAATTATAATATCTCAATATATTATAATCACCCACGTATGACATATTCATATACTTTATCAAACATTCGTTATTCACATAATGCATTCTAGTAAAATACTCTTTAAAGAAAAACTCACCTGAATGTTTATCACAAAAGTCTTCCCAAGTTATTATCACGTATGTCGATCCTTCACAAAATCTGAAATCATATAAAATACCAAATATCTCTTTTTAAAACTAAACTTACGAAATCCTCGACTCAAGTCGCAACCCACTAAAAAGTAAATTAAAATCGCAATGAATAGTACCAAGTCGCAACCATCTACTGCGACTTCACCCCGAAATCGCAACCCACTATTGCGACTTCAATCCTAAGTCGCAATCAACTACTGCGATTCCAAACCCAAATCGCAATCAACTACTGCGATTCCAAGCCAAGTCGCAAACGACCATTGCGACTTCATAACCAAGTCGCAACCAACCATTGCGACTTCGATAAATGTCGCAGTCGTCCATTGCGACTTCGATGAATGTCGCAGTCGTCCATTGCGACTTCGATGAATGTCTCAGTCCAGTGTTCATCCTAAAACCCAGATTTTTTGCAGTTTTATACTATGCATGATACTGATAATTTGCAGATATGTTTAAGACTAATAACATAACCTAAACATATGTCAGATTCCTCAAAACATCCATTTTTAACCAAAACCCACCTAAAACTTATCTTGCAACCTCAAGAACACTTTTAATAGTTTAAAAACACATACAAGAATAGATGAATTGTTACCTTGTTTTCTTCAGATAAATCCTTAACTCTCAGTAGCATAAATCCTTCTTCCTTCTCACGGCTCTATTTCTCTCTCTTTTCTTCTTCGCATAAAACACACACACACACCAATTAAGTTACTTCTATATTTTACTTAATGGAAGACTTCATCTTCCAAATGAAGTGTTAAAGGCGGTGGTGGTAGTAATGTTTGGCAAAAAGACTAAATCCACCCAAAGCTTATATCACTTGACAATAATTACCCCTAATCTTTCAGATACAAATTAAAACCTACCCCTTAACTTCTAACTCCATAAGACACTTTAATAAAAACCTAATTAAAATTTCATATATAATTCGTATATAAAATACCTGGTTATTACAAGAGAATACAATCAGGGGGTACGTCAGTAAGACCGACGGGTGTCAAACCAGTAGTACCGAGACTAGAACCAGCAATAACAAGGGGTTGTTCATTTCAGATGACAGCAAAGGAAGTTGAGGAAAATCCGGACGTGGTTACAGGTACATTCCTAATAAATTTTACACGTGCTAAGGTGTTATTTGATTCCGGTGCAAACCGATCATTCGTGTCTCCTTCATTTGCTGCTTATATGCATTTAAAGCCTAAAGTGTTAGATCATGCTTTAATGGTAGATACTGCAAATGATAATCAAGTGTCGGTTAAAGAAATATTTGATAGCTGTGTGATAGATATAGAAGGGTGCGGAGTATCGATTCAGCTATTCCAACAGCCCTGGTCGAGTTTGATGTGGTAGTGGGAATGGATTGGTTAGCCGAGAATCAAGCTAACATAATTTGTGATAAGAAGTTAATAAATGTTGTGTTACCTGAGAAGGGGCCAGTAGTGATTTATGGTGATCGTAGAAATCATCAGTTTAGTCTTATATCTATGATAAAAGCACGTAACTGTGTTAAGAAAGGTTGCCCGAGTTACTTAGCTTATGTGATAGATACTAAGCTAGAGAAGAGCAAGTTGGAAGATATTCCGATTGTTAGTGAATTTCCGGAAGTGTTCCCTGAAGACTTGAATAGTCTTCCGCGCATTAGACAAGTAGAGTTTGGTATAGATCTGATTCCTGGAGCCACTCCTGTTGCCCGAGCACCGTATCGTTTGGCACCTCCAGAGATGAAAGTGATGATGACTCAACTGCATGATCTTTTAGATAAAGGCTTCATCAGACCGAGTTCTTTGCCGTGGGGAGCACCAGTTTTGTTTGTGAAAAAGAAGGATGGTTCGATGAGAATGTGTATTGACTACCGGGAATTGAATAAGCGTACGATCAAGAACAAGTATCCGCTACCCAGAATTGATGACCTCTTCGATCAGTTAGTTGGAGCTTGTTATTTCTCCAAGATTGATCTAAGATCCGGTTATCATCAGTTGAAGGTTAAAGAAGAAGACGTTCTGAAAACTGCTTTTCGCACAAGGTATGGTCATTATGAATTCTTAGTGATGCCGTTTGGTTTTACGAATGCTCCAGCTGCCTTTATGGATTTAATGAATTGGGTATGTAAGCAGTATCTTGATAAATTCGTGATTGTATTTATCGATGATATACTTATCTATTCCCGATCCAAGGAAGAGCACGCTCAACATCTTCGTTTGGTTCTAGAACTATTGAAGCAAGAAAAGTTGTATGCTAAATTTTCAAAATGTGAATTCTGGCTACGGGAAGTTCAGTTTCTGGGGCATGTAGTTTCCGAGAAAGGTATTCAAGTTGATCCAATAAAAGTAGAAGCGATTGAAAAATGGGAACCGCCTAGAACGCCAACCGAAGTACGTAGTTTTATGGGTTTAGCCGGCTACTATCGAAAGTTTATAAAAGACTTCTCTCGTAACGCGACGCCTTTAACTAAGCTGACTCGGAAGAATCTAAAGTTTGAATGGAAAGCAGAACAGGATGAAGCATTCCGAATATTGAAAGAGAAACTTTGCAGCGCGCCGATTTTGTCATTACCTGAATGTTCCGAAGACTTTGTTGTTTACAGTGATGCTTCCAAACTGGGATTGGGGTGTATACTAATGCAGCGTGGAAAAGTTATAGCTTATGCTTCTCGTCAGTTGAAAGATCATGAAAGACAGTATCCTACGCATGACATGGAGGTTGCAGCAGTTGTATTCGCGTTGAAGATTTGGAGACATTATCTTTATGGTTACAAATGTCAAATTTATACTGATCATAAGAGTCTCCAACATCTTTTCGATCAGAAGGAATTAAATATGAGGCAAAGAAGATGGCTAGAACCGGTGAATGATTACGACTGTGAAATTCTTTATCATCCGGGAAAGGCGAATGTAGTAGCCGATGCATTGAGTCGTCAAGAAAGAAGTGGAACAATTAAGGTTATTACACTACGAGCTGAGCTGCTACCTAACATTTTCGATGAATTGCTGAAGTGTCAAATAGAAGCCTATCAGGAAGAACATTTGAAATCAGAACGGTTAGTGGGGTTATCAGCATTGCTAGTAAAGGATGATTGTGGGTTGTTGTGTTTGGGAAATAGAATTTGGGTGCCTCGTTTAGGTGGTATACGTGACCGGGTACTTCAAGAAGCTCATCAGTCTCGATTCTCTATACATCCAGGTACGAATAAGATGTATAAAGATCTGAAACAATTTTATTGGTGGCCGGGAATTAAAAGAAGCATTGCTCAGTATGTGGAAAATTGTACTACTTGTAAAAAAGTAAAGATTGAACATCAAAAGACGTTTGGTCAGTTACAACGATTGGAAATACCGATGTGGAAATGGGATCAGATTACTACAGATTTCATTACAAAGCTACCAAAGACTTCGAAAGGATTTGATTCTATTTGGGTGATTGTAGATAGATTAACGAAGTCTGCTCACTTCTTACCGATAAAGGAAACTGATTCGATGGAGCGCTTAGCCAAATTGTACATTGATGAATTAGTAACTCGACATGGAGTTCCAATCTCGATTATTTCAGATCGGGATAGTCGTTTTACTTCAAGGTTCTGGAGAAGTTTTCAAAAGGAGATGGGAACACAGATAAAGTTAAGTACAGTTTATCATCCTCAAACTGACGGTCAGAGTGAACGAACGATTCAGACATTAGAAGATATGCTCCAGCTTGCATTGTTGACTTTGGGGGATCGTGGGATAAGCATTTACCGTTGATCGAATTTGCCTACAACAACAGTTATCATTCCAACAAACAAGCGGCACCGTTTGAAGTTTTGTATGGTAGAAAATGTCGAACGCCTCTGTGTTGGAATGAAGTGGGAGAGAAACAGTTAGCAGGGCCAAATATAGTACAGTTAACAGTGGATAAGTTTACTCAGATTCGGGAAAGATTGAAAGTGGCTCAAGATAGACAGAAAAGCTATGCCGACCGACGCCGGAAACCGTTAGAGTTCCAAGTTGGAGATTTTGTAATGTTAAAATTCTCACCTTTGAAAGGAGTCATTCGATTTGGAAAGCAAGGTAAACTTAGCCCGAGATATATTGGACCGTTTGTAATTACTGAAAGAATTGGGGAAGTAGCCTATCGACTAGATTTACCTCCAGAGTTAAGCAGGATTCACAACGCTTTTCATGTGTCGAATTTTCAAAAGTGTTTGGTTACACCAGATCAGGCAGTGTCTCTACCAGATATACGAGTTGATGAAAAGCTGAATTATGTGGAGGAACCTGAAGCGATTGTTGACCGAAAAGTCAAATTTCTACGGAATGAGGAGATAAGACAAGTGAAAGTTCAGTGGCAACATCATAGGGGTCAGGATGCTACGTGGGAATCAGAGTCAGAAATGAGAGCCAAATACCCTCATCTGTTCACTTAACTGAATTCCGGGACGGAATTCTTTCAAGGGGGAGATGTTGTAATAACTAGGTATATTATTTAATAATTTAACTTGTAGTATTTTAGTTAATTTAGATTTGAGAAATTTTATAAGTATTTATTTTTAGTATTTTATGGAGTTAGGAGTTTGGGGGTAAGTCTTGCCAAATGAGTAAAGCCTAGGGTTTGTTTGGTTATCTTATCCAAACCACAAACCACCGCCACTAGTATACCAAATAGAAGATGATGTCTTCATTTAGCAAAAAAAAAATATCCTAAGTAAGTGTGTGAGTGTGTGTTCGGTTGAGAGAAAGAAGAAAGAAGAAAGAAAGGTAGAATCGAAAGGAAAGAATATGAAGGATAAGGTTTGTAGCTGAAATTTTGAAGGTTCATCTTGCTGAGATCAAAGGTATGTAAACTCTTAATCTACCCTTTTGTTGAGATAGAGTTTTATGTGAGTTTATAAGTGGGTTTTGATGATTTAAGGGTGTTTTGGAAAATCTGAGCTTATGGTTAGGTTATGTTTATAGTCTTAATAATATCTGCATAATTACAGCAACATGCATAGCTTAAAAGTTTAGATTTCTGGGTGAAGTATGAACCAGTGGACTGAGACATTCATTGAAGTCGCAATAGTGGGTTGCGACATGGTTGAATTTATGATCTTCATGAATGTCGCAACCTTGAGTTGCGACTTCCTCATGAAGTCGCAATAGTGGGTTGCGACTTGGTGCTATGTCGCGACAGTTGGTTGCGACTTGAGGGGGTTGTCGCAACAGTTGGTTGCGACGTGAAGGGGAAGTCGCAGTAGTTAGTTGCGACTTGGTACTGTGTCGCAGTAGTTGATTGCGACTTGGTGTAGTCTATTGCGACATAGAGTAATTCCATAGTTGATTGCGACTTGAGTCGAGGATTTCAGAACTTAGAG
Source organism: Saussurea involucrata (assembly GCA_033807775.1). Classification (NCBI taxonomy): domain Eukaryota; kingdom Viridiplantae; phylum Streptophyta; class Magnoliopsida; order Asterales; family Asteraceae; genus Saussurea; species Saussurea involucrata. Next base: position 86,124,820 of record CM066314.1, read on the forward strand.
ATTTTTAGTCTTAAAAATAAATATTTGTATTTATTTGATAAAGATTCTGTGAAACTGAACTGAAGAATTTGGAGTGCTCGGTAAATAGCTTGGAAGGATTTTGGAATTAAGCGAAACAAGTGAGTTTTTATTAAAATGTTTTCAAATGGAATACATATATGTGAATGAGTGTAATATTGTGCATATGGTGTTTATATGAGTATTACATTGCATGGGTGCTAGTTGGCCGGGCTTAGGACCGGTGAAAGTTGGCTGTACAGAAGGACAGTGGTGTTGGCTGTATTTAGTACAACGGTGTATAATAATTAATTGGCTTGCTACCAATTAATATGGCAAAGAGAAAGAGAAAGAGAAAGAGAAAAAGATGAAAAGACACATCATGTATGAGTCATATTTGGTATTTTATTATGTGCATTATGTGTATTGAATGTTTGTAAAAGATGATTTTTAACTAACGAGGATTTTCTCACTAGACCTCAAGGTCTAACCCTCATTTTTGTTTTAAAATATGTATTCCAAGTCAAGGAGCAAATAAAGGACAGTGATAGGATATATCATGTTTAGCTTTTTGGAAGATGCATGATTATGAAGATTCTAGTTGTGTTTTGTATCTATTATGTACTTTATTATAAGTGAAAAAGTTTGTACTGAAAGACCTATTTGGTTTAGATAAGGGACCATAAATGAAATATGATGTATTGTTTTGTGGTGAAATATATGTTATTTGTATGTTGGGAATCCGGGTTGTTACACATAGCTTCTTCAAAAATCAAGGGCTTCAGGTGTCTAGCTTTAATATCGCGTCTGACTTTACACCAGTATATGAGATCTCTGAGTTGTTCGATGGGAGTGATTGGAAGCTCAGAGATGCGTTGAAAGTGATGATTTCCTTGGTAGTCTAGAAACAATATACCATAAGGATCACTTACAACTTTGCCAGGAATGAAAGTTTCTCCAGGTGGTAGGGAGGTGTCAAGCGCTGAGAGATCAGCATCAGGGCCAAGAACTTCAGCACGAGAGAAACCAATACCTGTTTCATTTCGTATAGGGGGACCTGAGTCTGAGACTTTCTTTTCCTTTGCAGAGACGCTTATTTGTTGAGGCGGAAGAAGAGTGGGAGGAGGAATATCCACAGCAGAAGAAACCATGTCGATCTGAGTATTTAAAATTTTCTCGACATGGCTCTTGAACTTTGAGAGCGATCCCTGAATGTCTAATTTCACTTCCAACCATTCAGAGAAACCAAACTTCTCTAAAGTAGTAGCATAGAAGGTTTGCTTGGTTTTGTCTTCTCTGAATACATCAACTTCAACAACAGTAACGTCAACGAACAGTCTTCCTCTGATGTTTACTTTGATGATTTTGGATGGTCTAGATCGATAATTCAGCATTTCTTTACACCATTTCAAAGTCGTATCAGATACTTTCGTCTTTTCTTCAACGATCCTTTGGGCATCATCCCATTGCTGACGTTGGACATCAATGGGAGTTCTTTTCAGCGCGGGGTCTTTCACCGATTGTTGGACAAGCTGGATGGTGAGTTCTCTGTCTTTTTCTTCAGCTTCCATTTTTTCAGTGATTAACCTTTCAGCTCTGAGGTGATCCTGGTATTTCTTTTGTGAAAGTCTGAACTTTGGAGGAATAGAAGGAAGTTGATCACGCTTCAGGATGATTCGCTGATCTTCGAATCTCTTGATCATTGCATCTCTCTTTTCTTGATCCTCTTCACTCAGCTTTTGAGGAGCCAGGGAAGGTCTGTTTTGGTGATAGAGCAACTGTTCTTCAGGTTCATCAGTCTCAGTGGTTAAATCCAAGACTGGGATTATTTCTTCAGCTCTTTTGGCTGGGATTATTCCTGGTGTAGTCGAAGGAGCTTCAGCGGGATCCTCAAACAGGGGAGAGGACTAGATGAAACACAGCGATCGTTTAGGTAAGCAGAGTTGGGGAAGAAAGAGATAGAGAAAAGAATGTGGTTAAGTGTATAGAGGTTTTATGGATAGAAGGATTCAGATTGAGAAGGGATAGAGGAGGGATGCAGTGTAAGGGAATAGGAGGTAGTGTACCTGACAAACTGGCTTTTGAAGCAAGATCATCAGATTGTCTTCTGCAGCAAGGCCTTTGTTTTTGCCTTTGTCAGCTTCAGACGTTGCAGGCTTTGTCTTGGTCCGCTCCCCTGAAGGTACGTTTATCGAAATCCCTTTGAGAGCTGTAGTCTTTTGAACAGGCTTGACGATAAAGGAGTCATCATCATCATCATCATCGTCATCATCATCATTATTTGGAGAAGAAGATGGTTCATCATCAGAGATGTCGACAGCTTCATCGTCTTCAGCTTCGTCTTCATCAGATTCAACTTCTTCAGCGTATGGTGAGGTTACATCAGCAGTAGCTTCAATGTTCTGCTCTTCGAGTTGCTCCCCCTCAGATACAGATGAAGGTTTCTCGGTTCCCTCGGGGTTTTCAACTCCCTGAGGTTTTGAAGAAGTAGCATCGGCTTCAGTCTCAATACCCTCCCACTCAGCATGGGGAAGGTCTTCTTTATTTTTCTTCACCCCCTCATCATTATGGGGAAGGTCTTCTTTAGGCTTCTCCCCCTCTTCCACATCATGGTTGGGGGAGGGAACGGACTTTTCCGCAACAGCAGCAGCAATAGGATTACTGTCTTCTTGGCCAGTAATTGTTATGCAGTTTTCAATCGCTGCTACTCTGTCTTCTATGCCAGTAATAGCAGGACTGATCTTTTTGAGATCGTCTCGATCGGCCTGAGTGAAATGAGAAGTTGGGGTGTTCAGGCGATCGAGCACTTTCTGAACAATCTCTTTGACCGCAGAGACTCCAGTCTTGATCATGGAAACTTCACTCTTAAGAGAACCAACCTCTGTCTTCAATGATGTGACTTCATTGGACAGAGAGGTGAAGTTTCTTGAGAGAGTGGTTGTGGCGGTTGAGTTTTCAGCGAGGGTGGTAGCAAATTTAGCAATGCTACCATCCACCTTCTCCAGATCATCTTTGGAGGCTTTCTTTTCAACCTCAGTGGTCAAAGTCTTCAGGTTCTCTCCAGCGTTTGTAACCACTGAACAGTTGGCAGTTAGAGTTTTGTTGAAAGACTCCATCTTTGTTTCCAGGGCCGTCAGGGAGGTGTTGATATCCCCCAAATTAGGATTTTGTGTCTACTTGCAGGCGGGTTGGCGAATTTGTCGAAACCTCGATGTCCTGAAAAAGTATCGTAGTCGTCTTCAATATTTCCTAGACGACTGGAAGTACCTGCAGGTCCTGTGGTGTGTCCTATCATCATCTGAAAATGTTCAGCAGTAGTATCGATGAGGATGACGGTTGTTGAGGAGAATAGGGGAATAGATTGAGTGACCAAAGAAGAGGTGAGAGGAATGGAGGATGAGAATGATGGTTGGGTGGGGGGTTCAGCGTTGGATCCGCTGAGAATCACTTCAGTCTGTAGAGAGGCTGAAGGAGGTGGGTTCATTTCCATGTTTATAACTTCAGCGTTTAGAGACACTGAAGTTGGGATGGAAGGGGTGCTTTGTTCAGCTGTGGCAGAGCGTACCACTGAACTTTCCATCAGCTCTTCAAGATGAGCTGAGGATTCTTCAGCATGTAAATGCTGGGGGGGTTGCTCCTTGGTATTCTTGATTCTTTTGGAACCAAGTTGGGAAGTAGATTGTTTCCTTTTTATAGAAGGAGTGGAGGTTGCAGCTGGGGTATCAGTGATGGGGATTTCCACTGAATGGGCCGCAGAAGTAGAAGAAGGAGGATTGAGAATAGATAAGAGAGTAGAGAGACGTACCTCGTTTGGCAGGGGCTTGAAGTCGAGCACCTTAGGGCCAACCTGAGAGAGTTTCAGGTCTCCTACTTTTGGGTAGTTATCCTTAAGGCCAACTTGGAAGATGGCGCTGAGGAATCTTGGGTATGGAACCCATGATGGTCTATCAGCAAAATCTACTCTGAGCGCAAGATCGTCGTAGATTATCGAGGCCCAGTCAACATGGAGACCCTTCAGCAGTGCATAGCCCATGGCTTGCTGAGGTTGAGCAACTTGATCAGAGGAGCCACTCTTCATTGTCATGCAGGTTATCAGGTGTGCGTAGATGAAGTTCATCTCGCTGGCCATTTTTGACTTCTTGATTGCAGTCAGTTTCTTCTCGGCTTTTTCATCTCTCCCTTGATCCCAAACGTACTTCATTGCATCAAAGAATGCAATGAGTGTTTCTCTATCAGCATGTCTCTTGGGATCAGGAAAAGGAACAAATGGTTTATCTTTGGTGGCAACAGGGAGATTCAGTACTTTTCGAATGATAGCAGGGTTGATTTTGATGGTGCCAAAATCAGTGTCATAGAGGGTGATATCAAGTAGTTTGGTAGGGTCTTTGGATGATGGTAGCTGAGTGTGTTTGGCGGTATACCAAAATAGAGATAATAGTAACTGATGAGTAGGGGGTGTTATGGTCAAGGCTGTAGAGAGGCAACAGGTTTTCAGAAAATTCACAGCGTCGTCTAGATGTTTGACTTGTTTCTTCGGAGAAAAATTGAACAGCGCATGGAGGTTGTTTGATTTTGTAAAAGAGATATCCTCAATTTTGAACTTGACCTGAGGAGCCTTGGTGATTTCATGTTCCTCAGCAGCAGTAGTGTTCTCAGTAGTTGGAATACCAGTAGAAGGAGCAGCCATTTCTGTAATCAGCTCAACCAAAGATCAACAAAACAAATAGTCTTAATGTGGAAATATTTCCCAATAAGATGTTTTTGAATTTTGTCCATTTCATTCAGCCAAAAATCCCTTTGAGAAAGATTAGGGTTTTTCATGTTTTGAGAAAGAGTTACAAAACGTAGAGATTATGTGTTTTCCAGTTTTCATTTGAAGAAGGAATTCTGGAAAAACATATGAAGAACAAGTTTACGAGTTTTGATATAAACTTGAAGAACAACCATGAAGGTTGTATTCATAAAATCATGAACAGAAAATGATTTCATTTTATAAAAGTTCTTTTGTTTGATCTATTAAAAGCAAAGAATAAGATCATAAACAAGTAATGTAGGTAAATAATAAGAGTATTAACCTGGTTCGTCAAAGAAGAAGATGAACAGTTTCTGGAAAATTTGAGAGCTCAAAATGCAACAGTAAATCTTTTTCTTGCTTGGAGGAGAAGTTTTTTTCACGTAAAGAGAAAAATATAAACCCAAACTGGTTTATATAGAGAGAGTAGAGAGAGAGAAGATCTTGAGTGGGAAAAGATTTTCATCATGACACGGACATGTGTTTGCATTTGATTGGAAGGTAAACGAAACGTGCAATCGTGTGTCAGAAAAAGAACGTGCCAGGGCTTATCCGTTGCGATGACGTCAAAACTGTCCTTTCATATTTTAGGATGTCTCTGAGGTTTTGAAAGCTCAGGGTCACTTTTGAAAATATGAAGCACTGAATAGAAATATCAGTGTTGGTTTTAAGAAATTTCAAAGTATCGTTGTTAAGGAACAGATATTCAGCGATGCAATTTGTTTTGAAATCTTACATTCACATGCGAACGTCAGCGAGTAAGAGAGAAAACATACCTTGACATCAGCGAATCAATTATGTTCAGAGAGAGAATGATAGAATGGGTTATACAAGTTGATTTTATCCTATCGCTGATCAAATGTGAACCGCTGAAGATTTTACTCTTCAAAGTTCAGCATTCCAAGCTCGCTGATGAGAAAGTTGAATCTTGTCTCATCAAGAGGTTTGGTGAACAGATCAGCTAACTGATAGTCAGTTGGGATAAAATGAAGTTCTATATCACCATTCATCACATGATCTCTGATAAAATGATACCTGATTTCGATGTGTTTTGTCTTTGAGTGTAGCACTGGATTGTTGGCTATAGCGATGGCACTTGTGCTGTCGCAATAGATTGGAATTTTCGAGAGTTGAAGGTCATAGTCTAGTAGTTGATTTCTCATCCACAAGACCTGAGAACAACAGCTTCCAGCGGCTACATACTCAGCTTCAGCAGTTGAGGTGGACACTGAGTTTTGCTTTTTACTTGTCCAACTCACCAGTTTTCCACCCAGGAGCTGACAGCCTCCTATGGTGCTTTTCCTATCCAATTTGCAACCTGCAAAATCACTATCTGAATAGGCGATTAGATCAAACCCTGAGTCTTTAGGATACCAAAGACCTAGGTTCATAGTACCCTTAAGGAAACGAAAGATTCGCTTTACAGCGATCATATGAGATTCTCCTTAGGTTCAGCTTGATATCGTGCACACAAACAGGTTGCGTACATAATATCGGGTCGGATAGCTGTAAGATACAAGAGAGAGCCGATCATCCCACGGTACATCGTGACTTTAACAGGTATTCCATTAGAATCCTTGCCTAGTGTCAGCGGTGGTGTCATAGGGGTTTTCATAGCTGAACTCTGAGTTAAATCGAATTTATTCAGCATATCTTTAACATACTTTCCCTGATTAATGAAAGTTCCTTTTTAATTTTGCTTTATCTGAAGACCAAGGAAATATGTTAGCTCACCCATCATGCTCATTTTATACTCTTCTTTTATTCTAACAGCGAAACGAGTACAAAGGTCAGGGTTAGTAGAACCAAATATAATGTCATCAACATATATCTGAACAAGAATAATATGACCTTTTACTTTCCTGAAGAATAGAGTCTTATCGATTTTACCACGCTCAAATTGTTCAATAAGGAGATAAGTAGAGAGAGTGTCATACCATGCACGAGGAGCTTGCTTTAAGCCATAAAGTGCCTTATCCAGTTTATAAACATAACCTGGACGCTTAGGATCTGAGAATCCTGGAGGTTGTTCCACATAGACTTCTTCATTCAGCTTTCCATTTAGAAATGCTGACTTAACATCCATATGATATACTTTGAAGTCTTTGTGTATAGCGTATGCTAAGAATAGACGAATAGATTCTAGTCTTGCTACTGGAGCAAATGTTTCGTCGTAATCTATGCCTTCCTCTTGTCTGTATCCCTGAGCAACAAGACGAGCCTTGTTGCGGGTTATAGTTCCATGTTCGTCCAACTTATTTTGATAGACCCATTTAGTGGCTATCACTGTTTTGTCAGTTTCTAACGTCCCAAAAATTACAATAAATTTGAACTTTTAAAAATACCATTTTTATTAAATAAACCACAAGTGTTTAAATCCAAATAAACGTTTTATCCAAAACCTCGTTAAGTTAAACAACCAACTCAGTTAAAACAACGGAAAGTAAAATAATTCTAAACATAGAGTCTCAAAATAAATAATAGTGAAAGTCTCTTCAACGTGCCAGTGTGTACCGTCATGCCATACTGCCACTCGTACCTGAAACAGTAATTTATAGGAAAGGGGTAAGCACGAAGCTTAGTGAATTCAAACACGTACATAAAATAGCAATCATATGAACACCACCCCTATCAGCAGATAGACATAAACAAACATCACATGCCAGTCTAAGAACATATCCTAGACAAGCAACTCATGCAAGAACACCTGTGTATGTACCCATCGGTCTCCCCGAATTCATACAACAACTGTGCGCGTATCCCTCGGTCTCTCCGAGTTCATACAACACCCATATACGTATTCCTCGGTCTCCCCGAGTCCATACAACACCCATATACGTATTCCTCGGTCTCCCCGAGTTTTATACAACACCCAAAGTCTCATACTAGACACTAACACAATAGAATATTATCCACACCCAATCAGTTAACACACACGAGCTACAGCAATGCACATATAATCCCTATCCTACGCAGTGAGTGAACTCACCTCGAAAAGCAAAGCAGAACTCCACAAACGGCGATGAGAACCCACCAACTCCAACTTACTTCTTTCCACCTAAAGAAGTGTTACAAAGTGTCAAAGTGAAGTCCTAACCCGAAAATACCACTACATGTCTAAACGTGCATTTTTCCGGTTTTTGGTCTAAAACAGCAGGTCTGTTCGTGACCTGTTTAGCCCTCCTTAAACCCATCAAACCAGAAATATAATTCCATGGTCTGAAGGTTCCATGTCTTAGGTTTCTAGGGACATATCGCACGTGTTCATACGAGGTCCCTACTATTTTATATGAATTTTTCAAAACAGACAATCCGAACAGCGAATTTCGGACCAGTCTGCACTAATTGCCAATTTGGCCCTAGCTAGAAGTCTCGTTAATTTTTCTGCAAAACATATGAAACATATTAGACCCAAATTGGGAGATTTGAGCACTGATTTCACCTCAATCCAAGCTTCCTAGATTATTGTACGGATTTTACAAAACAGGAACAGATTGGACATTTTCACATAAAATGATAACTTCGATTTCTCGGTTTAGCGTTTTACATTTAGGTTTAGGATTCGCAAACTAGGGTTTAGGCACCTGGGTCTGAACTACACCAGCACCACCCACTGCCACCTTCGGCAGTGGTGGTCGACGGTGGCGTGGGGGCGGCAGCAACCACCGGCGGTGGTGGTGGTTCGATAAAACCAACCGGCGAGACCAACGGGAACGATCCCACCATTCTAACTCGGCCACGCACATACACGCTCGACCTAACAGCCGCAAACCCTCCGTTACAACCACCGACCTGGTGGTGCACGGCGGCGGCACCATGCCGGCAGCCATGGCTGCGGCAGCGGTGGTGGTTCCGCGGTTGTTCGGCGACGACGAATCAAGAAACTAAGAAGAAAAGTGAATTATCCTTACCTCTCGATGCCCACGAATCAGCAACCAACATGAGGTCCCGATCCCTTACTTGTCTCGACTGCCGGCTCACTCTCTCTCACTACACCTCGCTCTCGCCGGCAGGAAACGGCGGCGCCGGCGGTCTTGGGGTTGATCGGCGGTAGCAGCGAATGGGAGGGAGAATTAGGGTTGTGCGTTTGATGTTTTGCGATGGGTTTCATACGTGAAGTACAAAAATGAAATAAGGGAAGGGGGGGGGGGTCGGTCCTATGGGCCGATCCCATGCAATCCAATTGACAAACTTCACCTTTAGTCCCTAGGTTTTAAAACTATGTCATTTCTTACCACATGAAGCTAGGATTTTACAAAACAAACCAAACATCACAAAATTGAATCATTTGGTCCTTGCCGCCAAATCCCGTTAAAAAATTCATTTAGAGAAAAAAAAATTAATTAAAATGCATATCGGAACACGGGCTTTACAACTCTCCCCCGCTTGAATTAGACTTCGTCCTCGAAGTCTATGTCCGTGAATAGTTCTGGATAGTTCTCCCGCATCTCAACCTCGGGTTCCCAAGTCCACTCGGAACCCTTTCGGTGCTGCCACTGAACCTCCACCAAGCCAGTCACCTTGTTACGCGAGGTCCTCGTCCTCCTGTCAATAATGGCAATCGGTTTTTCCGCACCATTTGTATCTTCTCAGTTGTCTTCAGCACAATAACAGTGCTCCCCAATACTCGCTGACCAACCTCGCCCCAGCAAATGGGCGCCCTACACTTCCTACCATACAACATCTCGTACGGCGGCATGCCAATACTGGAATGGAAGCTGTTGTTGTAGGAAAACTCCGCACTTCAGTGGGGGTCTTCGGCACCTCCCACCGCATCACTGCTGGGATCTTGGTCGGATCGACCATAATACCCTTCTAGTTCACGACAAGTCTGATAACGCCACTTTTTGGCGTTATTTTCAGTTCTCAAACCAATGAGATTGGCTTGTATTCAAGTAAAAAGGCGGGTATTTTACGGTTTATCGAGTGATTTATACAGGTTATCTAAAAGGCGGCAATCATCGAGAAAAGAAGCTAAAAAGAGCCCAAAACGAGTCCAAACGAAGCCTAACGGAAGCCCAAAAGTCAAGCCGAAGACCCACAACCGAACCAGGAACCGATCCGCGAACCAGAAATCGACCCACGCAGCAAAAAGCATACGCGCGACTTGCCACGCGACTTGCAAGTCGCGTGGTAGGTCGCGTAACCCACTGTTTGTCGATTTTAAGCTGTTAATTTCGGGATTTAGGTCATTCATTCGATACGAAACTTTCACACGACGGCCAGAGCAGTTCCAGGGGCGATTTTCAGAGCCGAGTGACACCTTTTGGAGCGACGAGGGAGGATCAATCGAGGACACGTTCACGACGCAAGTAGATTCAATCACGGGAGAAGGGAGTTCATCACTACATCTTTCACATTCACCACGATCACAGTCATTATGTTTACATACGTTTTCGTTTCTCTTTCTCTTGTGTTTGAATCCCCCAACATCATGAACTAATCTTTAGATGTTGGGGGTTGGATTGAATTAGGATTGAACATATAGATGGATGACGAGTGACTTTTATCAGTTTTCCGATTTAATGAATGCATGTGATTTTGCTCTTAATGCTATTGTGAATTTGGCCAATTTACGATTGATTTGTTGTTGTTAAGTAAGTTCGAGAGAGTTAATTATCAAATAGAACTAGAAATCACACACCTAAGGTAAGAAAGGATAGAGATATACTGAGTAAACCTTAGTCTCATTATAATCTTGTGCTTAAAGTGTTTTGAACTACATAGGTTGAGATCGAGAGATTTAACTTGTGTTGTCAAGATAAAATTCATGGTAGCTTGAGAAAGAACCGTGCTTTACGAATATAACCGTTGTAACTCGAGAGAGAACAATGGTTAGATCAAGATTGGGTATTCATCAACTGAATTAACTGGTATCGGTTTTAAGTCTGATGTTCATATGTGAAAACCTAAGGATTTCCAACCCTCAGTTGTTTTCTCTATCTGAATTCCAAAGCTGCTGTTCATTGTCTGTCTTGTGTTTGATTTATTTTCTGCAGTTAGTAGTTTAATACCAATCTCTCAATTTTCGATAGTTCAGTTAATAACGATTATAGTAATTGTGATACTTAGTTCCTAGTTCCCCGTGATTCGATACTCGTACTTTCTAAAGTACTATTACTTGACTTCGACCCGTACACTTGCGGTTAGATTTAGGTGGGGTGATACCTAGCCTTATCAAGTTTTTGGCGCCGTTGCCGGGGAACTAGTTGCAACTAATAACACTACCAGCTATAAGTGTTATTAGATTGGACATTTTTTTTATTTTCGTTGTTTTATTCCATCACTTTCAGTTTCTGGATCACTAATCTCGCTTACTTTCTTTCAGGTACTAATTGGTTTATGCCAAGGACGGCCCGAGGGAAGGAAATCGAACAATTTGATCCGGAGATCGAAAGAACCGCTCGTCGGCTGCGTAAGGAAGCTAAAGCTAAAAGAAATCTAAGGTTCGAGATGTCCGACGACGAGAGACCTCCTCGAAATGACCCACCACCACCTCCGGAAAGACGCCCTATGCGGTCGTTTGCCGACCCGAATGTGGCAGCGGCCCGCATAGGCATTCAAGCGCCCACGACTGGGGCTAATTATTTCGAGCTTAAACCGAGTACCATCGTGATGGTGCAACAAAACCAGTATGGAGGAACACCGGAGGAAGACCCTCATGCACATCTCCGTGCATTCGAGAGGATTTGCAACACTTTTAAGATCAACGGCATGAGCGAGGATGCCATCAAGCTGAGATTGTTTGGATTCTCCCTCAAAGGCCGAGCCAAAACGTGGACCGAGAGTATTCCACCTGACTCGGTAACCACTTGGGAGCAACTGAAGGCCCTTTCCTTCAAAAGTTCTTTCCCCCGAGTTGGACCGCCCAACTAATGGCCGAGATCACCCATTTCGCACAATGGGATCAAGAAACGCTATATGAGGCTTGGGAGCGCTACAAGGACATGATCAAGAAGTGTCCTCATCACGGGCTACAAGGCTGGGTCATCATCCAGACCTTCTTTAGTGGCCTTCACCCGCAGTTTAAAAATGACATCACTGCTGCAGCGGGTGGGGCACTAATGGATAAGTCCTATGAAGAAGCGTGCGAACTGATCGAGAATTTGGCGGAGCATAGTTTTTCCACCCCGAGATCAGCCGTGAGACGAGTAGCAAGTGTGCAAGAAAGTAATGAGCTGAATGAACTGAAAGCTCAACTAGCCTTCATCACAAATCATCTGAATAAAGGTAGCCCGGAAGCACCCGAACAAGTCCAATATATGCAAAACCGGAACTATCAACCGAGAAACGATCCTTTCTCAAACACTTATAACGAGGGGTGGAAGAAGCATCCGAACTTGTCGTGGAGTCAACCCGGTCAGCAACCAGGTAATCCTTCTAACTCTTTTAATTCTCCTAGTACTAATAATGTGTATCGTCCTCCAGGTTTCCACCAAAGGAACGAAGGACCATCCGGTGAGAAGAAGTCGGGGCTAGAGGACATGATGATGAAGTTCATGACGAAGATGGAAAGCACGGTTGAGGGATTAGCGAGCACGGTGAGTACAATCAAAGCCGCAACCGATCAGAATACGGCTTCAACCAACATTCTCGAGAGGCAAGTGGGGCAGATTTCTGAAGCCTTACAAAACCGACCTCTCGGTACATTTCCAAGCATGGCTGAAAAGAGGAACCAAGAGAATTGCAATGCCATCTATCTGAGAAGTGGCAAGGAGCTTATCGGGGAGCCAACGAGAGAGCCGTCATCAAAGGAAGTCGAGCTTAAAGAAAAAGAGGTCGAAAAGGCGAATGAGTTTGAAGTTGAAGAAGAGGTGGTACCTGAAGAAAGCAAGAAGAGTGAAGCGACGAAAAAAGAGCAACCACCGGTCAAGCCGGAAATTCCACGAGTGCCTTACCCGAACAGACTAAAAAAGAATAAGGATGATGTTAATTTTTCCAAGTTTATTGATGTGTTTAAAAGGTTAACAATTAACATCCCTTTTGCAGATGCGTTAGCGCAAATGCCCTCTTACATGAAATTCATGAAAGAGATCTTATCCAAATAGAGGGCGGTCGATCACCAGGCCACCGTTGCACTCACTGAAGAGTGCAGCGCGATTTTTCAGAATAAGCTTCCCCCGAAGCTTAATGATCCAGGGAGTTTCTCTATTCCTATTCAGATTGGGGAGTATAGTTTTAATAAAGTTTTATGTGATTTAGGGGCAAGTATTAATCTGATGCCCCTTTCTGTTTTTAGGAAACTCGGACTGGGTGAAGTGCAGCCAACGTACATGACGCTAAAGCTCGCCGTTCGATCAATCAGATACCCATATGGAGTGATCGAGGACGTGTTGATCAAGGTCAGTAAGTTTTACTTTCCAGTCGACTTCGTAGTCATAGATATAGACGAAGACGAAGAGGTCCCGTTGATATTGGGACGATCATTTCTGGCAATGAGCCGAGCTTTGATCGACATGGAAGAAGGTGAGATAACCTTTCGGGTAGGCAGCGAAAAGGTTATGTTTAAGATGTTTGATGATGGAAGAGGTCGAAGCGAAGAAAGACCCGGAGCTAATAAAGGAAGACCAAAGGGGGAAGAAACCGCGGGAAATCGCAAGTGTGGGCGGTTCGAGTCAGCGGATACGGAGCCAAGTTGAAAACTGCACAGTCGTGCCACGACTTTAAATAAGGCGCTGGGTGGGAGGCAACCCACGAAGGTTTGTTTCCTTTTATTATTTTTAGTTTGAGTGTGTTTCGATTTCCGAAAAACCAAAAAAAAATCGAAAAATCGAAAAAGCCAAAAATATTTTGAAACAGGGACATACGCGGCTTTACACGCGGTTTGCATACCGCGCAGCAAGCCGCGGGGCCCTCTGTTTGTTGTCTGAAACAGTAGGTTACGCGGTTTGCCACGCGACTAGCAAGTCGCGGGCTAAACCGCGGGAGTCCCTTGTGCCTTGTTTTGTTTTTCGTGCAGTTTTTATTCCTTTCTTGCTTTGTGTGTTTCATTTTCATGCATTTTTCGTCATGTGTTTTGTGTCTTTTGTTTGTTTTGCATGCTCTCCCCTCTTTCTCCGGTCGCTCAATCTTTAAGAGGATCCTATGAGTCCTGGCAAACAGGTACGCTCTCAACTTTGCCTGTTTAACGAGTGGTGTATGATGTATGGTCTTTATTAGTTAAGCGAGATGCCATAAACCTAAGTTTCACTTAGGTTTGGGGTGCCTCATTTTTCATCATCTACACACTCAACTTTTTTAACCCTGTGTAACCCTCGGTTTCACCGAGGTTTGGGGTTGGCTTTCATTTGGCAAACCTAGGCCACGGCCTAGGTTTGGGGTGCCCATATTAGAAATTTTGGGTTTTCTTTTGATGTTATGTAATGCCTTGCTTGTCCTTTGTGATAAATGTAATAACTGCACAATGATTCGAGTCGCATCACCAACGACTTTACTTGCACATTGGGGACAATGTGTGGGTAAGGTTTGGGGTTGCCCAATCGGGCCCAAGTTATGCACGTAGATTTCCCGCACTTCTGAGTGTCTAGATCATAATAGCTAAAATTTTTGTTTTGAATGATTGAGACCGACCATTGTGGGAAGAATCTTGCGATAGTGACGTGACCGTTAGGGAAGGACCGGGAAAGGACATGACTAGGGACATTAGTGGAGACCACCCGATAGTGAGTTTTTAGCCTAAAAGACGTTTTTCATTTCGAGGGATTCATACACTTAATTCTTATACACTCTTTTGAATTCCTTGTCGTGAATGTAGAATGATATCGCTACATTATTACATTGAGTAGCAAAGACGAACATCGGGATATTGGGTAAGGGTATAGTAGACCATATCGTGTGGACCTTAAGATATGATTCCAGGCATTGTGTGTTTTGTTTTAACCCGTTTTAGCTATCGTTACCCTTTACCCTTCTGTGTGTATCCATAGCCCTTTTGCAGCCAAACACGCACCTTATTCGTTTCTAAACCCACCAGTACACCTTTAGCCATAAGCCTTAGCCAACCCTTATCCGAAAGCGTGTAAATCAAAGGCAGTGATGAACTACGAAAGATAGAGCAGAAAAGAATAGAACAGGCCAGTCATGAGAATAAAACGGGTCAATGTAACCCGAGAAATAGAAAAGATAGAAAAGAGGGCCAATGATGCCCCAACTGAAATAAAGAGGACCAATGAAGTCTCAACTGAAAAAAAATAAAAAATAAATAAAAAAATAAAAATACAGTTAGTCAGATAGTATTTATAGCAGCTGAATAAGAGAGTCAAAGCGACTCCAATAGTGACAAAGAGGGCCAAATGATAGAGGCTGAAGTAGAGAAGTTCGGAACTGCCAATGATTGACACGCCAAGGATCTTTGAACCATTTTACCCTTCGTTTCTCAGCCATAGCCCTAGACCCATTACAACCCTTGTAAAGACCTGGATGATCTTTTGGAAGATGTGATTACGGTATACGACCACCCTCATCGATATTCCCTGTCTTGCTACTTGACTCCTTCTGAGATCAAATTTTTGGACAATTGTGCGTCTTTCCTTAGAGTTGTCATGTAATAATTTGAGTATTCTTGTACATAACCTCCTTAAACATGACAACACGAGCGATAACCTAGGTTCGAGTGCAAAGAGAGTATCCCGTGAGGTAGGGTCGAGGCGAAATGTTTTCCCTAGTATGTTTGGACCTAGTCTAACCCGAACGTAATCGAAACAGTCACGAGTTCAACTCCCAATGGAAGGTCATAGATCAAACGAAATAAGAATGAGGCGAGAGTGAGATAGATATTCACGGGTATGGGAAATCACCGATGCACCACTTGGTACCGATTGGGAATGGTGCAGTTATTATTATTATTATTTCACTTATGTGTGCTTTATTTCTATCTTATCGCTAATTTGCTTGGGGACAAGCAACGCTCGGTTTGGGGTTGTTGATAACGCCACTTTTTGGCGTTATTTTCAGTTCTCAAACCAATGAGATTGGCTTGTATTCAAGTAAAAAGGCGGGTATTTTACGGTTTATCGAGTGATTTATACAGGTTATCTAAAAGGCGGCAATCATCGAGAAAAGAAGCTAAAAAGAGCCCAAAACGAGTCCAAACGAAGCCTAACGGAAGCCCAAAAGTCAAGCCCAAGACCCGCAACCGAACCAGGACCCGATCCACGAACCAGAAATCGACCCACGCAGCAAAAAGCATACACGCGACTTGCCACGCGACTTGCAAGTCGCGTGGTAGGTCGCGTAACCCACTGTTTGTCGATTCTAAGCTGTTAATTTCGGGATTTAGGTCATTCATTCGATATGAAACTTTCACACGACGGCCAGAGCAGTTCCAGGGGCGATTTTCAGAGCCGAGTGACACCTTTTGGAGCGACGAGGGAGGATCAATCGAGGACACGTTCACGACGCAAGTAGATTCAATCACGGGAGAAGGGAGTTCATCACTACATCTTTCACATTCACCACGATCACAGTCATTATGTTTACATACGTTTTCGTTTCTCTTTCTCTTGTGTTTGAATCCCCCAACATCATGAACTAATCTTTAGATGTTGGGGGTTGGATTGAATTAGGATTGAACATATAGATGGATGACGATTGACTTTTATCAGTTTTCCAATTTAATGAATGCATGTGATTTTGCTCTTAATGCTATTGTGAATTTGGCCAATTTACGATTGATTTGTTGTTGTTAAGTAAGTTCGAGAGAGTTAATTATCAAATAGAACTAGAAATCACACGCCTAAGGTAAGAAAGGATAGAGATATACTGAGTAAACCTTAGTCTCATTATAATCTTGTGCTTAAAGTGTTTTGAACTACATAGGTTGAGATCTAGAGATTTAACTTGTGTTGTCAAGATAAAATTCATGGTAGCTTGAGAAAGAACCGTGCTTTACGAATATAACCGTTGTAACTCGAGAGAGAACAATGGTTATGTCAAGATTGGTTATTCGTCAACGGAATTAACTGGTATCGGTTTTAAGTCTGATGTTCATATGTGAAAACCTAAGGATTTTCAACCCTCAACTGTTTTCTCTATCTGAATTCCAAAGTTGTTCATTGTCTGTCTTGTGTTTGATTTATTTTCTGCAGTTAGTAGTTTAATACCAATCTCTCAATTTTCGATAGTTCAGTTAATAGCGATTATAGTAATTGTGATACTTAGTTCCTAGCTCCCCGTGATTCGATACTCGTACTTTCTAAAGTACTATTACTTGACTTCGACCCGTACACTTGCGGTTAGATTTAGGTGGGGTGATACCTAGCCTTATCAATGTCCTAGGAATTGGACCTCTCGTAACCAGCATTCACACTTGGAGAACTTGGCATAAAGCTTATCCCGCCTCAAAATCTCTAAAACTTCTCGCAAATACGTCTCGTGCTCTTCCTTCGTCTTCGAATATACGAGAATATCGTCGATGAACACAATCACCGACCGATCCAGCATCGGGCTACACACCCTGTTCATGAGGTCCATGAACGCTGCTGGTGCATTGGTGAGCCCGAAAGGCATCACCATAAACTCGTAATGGCCATAACGTGTACGAAATGCCGTTTTCTCCGTATTCTCGCCTCTCACCCGCATCTGAGGGTACCCCGATCTCAAATCAATCTTAGAGAACCACGAGGCTCCCCGTAGCTGGTCGAACAAGTCATCGATCCTTGGCAGAGGATAACGATTCTTCGCAGTAAGCTTATTCAACTCACAGTAGTCTATACACATCAGTTGGGATCCGTCCTTCTTCTTCACAAACAAAACGGGGCTCCCCACGGTGAACAACTCGGCTTGATGAACTCCTTTTCAAGAAGTTCCTGCAACTGAGTGTACAACTCCTTCATTTCCGGTGGAGCCAGGCGGTAAGGAGCCTTGGCCACCGGAGCAGCACTCGGGATCAAGTCAATGCGAAACTCTACATGTCGCTCGGGAGGTATCCCTGGTAAATCATCGGGAAATACGTCAGCAAACTCCCGTACAACTGGCACATCCTCCGCAGTGTTCTTCTCTTCGTCGTCGTGCGTGTCTATCACATACGCTAAATACCCCTGGCCACTGTGCTGTAAGTATCTCCGAGCTCTCGCAGCCGAACATATCGCTGAGGTCCGCCTGGGCGAGTCGCCCTGAACTCGCAGTTCTCCCCCGCTTGGGGTTCGAACTCGTATTTGTTTGCGACGACAAACAATCTCTGCATCGGAAGCACCCATCCAATCCATGCCCACAATCATACACAACTCACGCATAGCGATCGGGATCAAATCAATAGGGAATCTCACACCAGAGATCTCCAAATTACACCCACGATACACGTCAGCAACCGTCAAGGTCCTTTCATCAGCAACCTCAACCACAAGTGGACAGCCTAACCGTCCTGCGCTACTGCCCAAACGCTCGCTAAAAGTGTGAGACACGAAAGAATGAGTAGCCCCGCTATCAAACATCACCATAGCATGCACTGAGTTAACTAAGAACGTACTCGATCATACAGTTTAAGGAAAAAAAAATGTAACCACATATAAAATCAGTAACCAATAAATTCAAGAGATGAAATATACCTGTCACCACTTTAGGCGTAGCCTATGCCTCATCCGCCTACAGTTGATGGACTCTACCTTGGGCCGTCTCGGTCCCAGCCTGACCCACACGACCATCCGTAATACGCAAAGGAGCAGCCGCAGGAGCTCCTTGTGCCCCACCCCCATCGGCAACCCTCGGATTCGGGCAATTGGCCTTCACGTGTCCCATCTGTTTGCAGTTAAAACAGACCATCAGTGATACCCTGCAGTCACGACTGTAGTGTCCCACCTGGCCACACTTGAAACATTTGTCATCTCTCCTTCCGTTACTATCTCTGGGTTTAAACTCACCGCTTCTTTGACTCGAGCGCGAGTCTGAAAACCTCATTTTCACTGGAACAGCCAATACTGATGCCACGGCCTGCGCCACTTTCCTCTTCTTAGCCTGTGTCTCTAACTCAAGTTCCCGTCTCCGAGCAGCCTCCATCATCGCAGCAAGCGTAGCATACTACGCAGTACTCACGAACTCCCTGATTTCGGTACGTAACATATCCTTGTACCGCGTCATCTTCATGTCCTCAGAAGCAGCATACTGAGGGCAAAACAACGCCATCTCTGTGAATTTTCGATTCATCTCCTTCACGGTCTCCGTAGTCTGTGTGAGCTCCAATAATTCTTTAGCAATCCTCTCCATCTCCACTGGAGGCACATACTCCGCACGAAAACGTACGACGAACTCCTCCCAGGTCAAGGTAGTGCGCTCATTAAGCGTCAAAGCAGTAGCACACCATTCTTTCGCTCCATCTCGTAACAGGTTCACCACGAAACGAACCTTCAGGTTCTCCGGACAACCACTAGTAGGGAATGCGCACTCCATGTCCGAGATCCAGCGCATACTGACGATCGGGTTCCAGTCTCCCTTGAACTTAGGAGGAGAACAAGCAGAGAGATCCCGATACCGAAACTCCCGCGCTCGGGGATGCCCACCAGCAGGGGGTGGAATCGCTGCGATGCGCTCCTCCATCAACACCACTACCTCATTACAAATGGTGGTAATAATCTCGGGGATCGCCTCCCCAATAGCATGTGTCACCTCAGCCGCAATCATCTCACGAATCTGCTCAGCAGTAAATCCAGTACCAACATCTGGATCAGCATTGTCGTTCCTTCTTGTGATGGCCATTCTGGGTAATTATTACAACGATTTATTAGAACGTAATAAATCCTACTAACTACGCTCACGCTCAACTCCTAGGATTCTCCGTGACTTTCCCCGACTCGAGCACGGATCCTGTGCTTCAGATAGTAGGAGCTCTACTACTACCTTTCACACCTATCCTTACTCGTTTCGAGTCCCATCCCGAAGTGCCCAAGTAGTTCCTTGCCGACAGTTTAACCCATATGCCCGTACCAGCATATGTCAACACTCTTCCTAGTTCACTAGGAAATTCACCCCATCCCACTACCCTTGCTATGACGAAATCTCCACTAGTCATGACGAGTCGCCTCGCGAATGCACAGTTGCATACAGTGTGAAATCAGATAGACATTCGAATAAAAGATTCTATCCTATAACGGTTGGACTCAAACAAGAGCTGCGCAATAGAACTAAATCCAACATTCTAAGGCTATTTGGTTCCTACTGCATACAACTTATAAGGCATTCACTTAACAACCTATCAAGACTAGCATAAATTTCTACTAGCAAGCAACAACATGCAGTACAGTGTACTCAGCACCAGGCAATCTAGCATACATACTCCTATGTTCTAGAAAGCAATAAATTACACTAAGTACTCTACCTTTTCTCTTGGCATCGGCTGACTGTACACACTGCGCCTTCGGTCGCCGTTTCTCAAACGTACTTTCCCTTTCTTTTATTTTCTCAAAAAAAATTAAAAGAAAAAGAAAATCCTGAGCCGCAAACTTTAGTTCAAACACACCGAAATGTGTTCGATTCGCTCAAGCTGTGCTCTGATACCAACTTGTAATGTCCCAAAAATTACAATAAATTTGAACTTTTAAAAATACCATTTTTATTGAATAACCACAAGTGTTTAAATCCAAATAAACGTTTTATCCAAAACCTCGTTAAGTTAAACAACCAACTCAGTTAAAACAGCGGAAAGTAAAATAATTCTAAACATAGAGTCTCAAAATAAATAATAGTGAAAGTATCTTCACCGCACCAGTGTGTACCGTCATGCCATACTGCCACTCGTACCTGAAGCAGTAATTTATAGGAAAGGGGTAAGCACGAAGCTTAGTGAATTCAAACACGTACATAAAATAGCAATCATATGAACACCACCCCTATCAGCAGATAGACATAAACAAACATCACATGCCAGTCTAAGAACATATCCTAGACAAGCAACTCATGCAAGAACACCTGTGTATGTGTTAGATCTGATGTTTTGTCAATAAACCAAGTGTTGAAGATCTGATAAGAAGACTCAGATGTTCTGAGTAGAGGAGTCAGAGATCTGAGAAGAGAAGTCAGAGTTCTGAGAGAAAGAGTCAGAAGCTCTGAGAAGCGTTATCAGAAGAATGTTCAGAAGTTCTGAACTACCAGTTCAGAACTTATGACTACATACTTTACTTAGTATTTAGTAAACTAATTAGAACACGTGTTATGTTCTTATTAGTCTTTCTTATTTGTACTGTAGATTTAACATGTCCGTTCCAGTATAAATAGAGTGGTTAGCACTACGTTGCTAACTGATTGATTTTCCCGTATATCTTTGTATTCATTCTTTGTAATATTTGAGATTCTCTCTCTCTTAGATTTGTAATCCTGTTCATCATTGAATACAATTGGGCTTGATCATACAACTTCTCAATTACTGTTTTCTATATTGATTGTAAGATTAGATCCTGTACTTTCAATTGGTATCAGAGCCAATCAACAAACAAATTCATTCAAGATTGTGATTGCGAAGATCGATTGATCAATTTCTTGAAGATTTCTGGATTCATTCATAAATCGATTCCGCTGCTAGGGCTAGTTCTTGAATTCTTGGCAATTCTTGAATTACCTGTTACATTTCGATCAAGAAACTCGAATTTGTCTTTCTGTTGAATTTTCTTACAATCATGTCTTCTAAAGAATATCTAGCCATGGGATCTGAAACCAAACCGCCTGTTCTTATACCTGAAGAGTATCAGCAATGGAAAATTCGTATGATCCAATTCCTAGACAACATTGATGAAAATCTTATGATCTCTATTCGAGAAGGTCCAATTGAAGTGTATATCGATGTTGCCGCAAACCCTGCTACAGAGACAACTCCAGAAATTCCAGCGACCAGGGTGAAGAAGAGTTATTCCCAATACACAGCTGAACAGAAGAATAGGCATGCTATTGACAAAAGAGTAATTACTTTGATGACTTTGGCTGTCCCAAATGAGGTTCTTAACAGGATTGACAGTGGATCATCAGCTAAAGAAATGTGGGACGAATTGGAAAGGCATATGTTAGGAACTGTGAGATCTATTCAGGCAAAGTTAAATCAAAGCATAAATGCTTATGAAAGGTTCAAAGCAAAAGAGTCAGAAAGTTTGACACAGACATACAGTAAATTTTGCACTATTCTAAATGACTTGAGAAGAAATGGACTGAAGAAAACGAAGTCAGAAATAAATTACAAATTTCTGAACAGTCTAAATTCAGAATGGTCATCATTTGCCATAAGTCTGCAAATGAACAAGGATATGTGTGAAGAAGACTTAAATGATCTGTTCTGTGTTCTTAATCAACATGAAGACTCTGTCAAGTTAGTTGTGGAAGAGAAGAAAAATGTTGCTGATCAGTTAGCGTTCTTATCAAAGTCCAAAGCAATCAAAGCACCCAAAAAGACTGCATATCTATCAGAGATACCTAATCTGGAAGAATCTGACAAGGAAGAAGGATCAGAAGATGATGAAGATATCAAGATAATGGCTGAGAAACTAGCTTTGTTGACAAATACTTTCAACAAAAGGTATGGGAAGGGTAGATTTCAAGGAAATTATAAGAGAGTTGGGAGTTCAGATTATAAGAAGAAAGAAGACAGAGAAGAAAATAAGTTTGAAAAGAGAGTAGAGAGAAGTGAAGAAAACAAAGAAGAGAAGGATGAGAGAAAAGAAAAGAATTTGTGTTTCAAGTGTGGAAAATCTGGCCACTATGCGAAGGATTGCAGAGTTAAAATTGTGAAAGACTATGAGTACTACACCAAGAAGGCTCAGCTTGAAAAGAAGAGAGATGATAAAATTGCTTTATTGGCTGAACAGGAGAATTGGTTGTACTACACTTCTGATGAAGATGATCATATCAACTTTCCACAGATGCAAAGCTATATGGCAAAAATGAGGAATGAGGATGATTCTGATTTTGAAGATGTTGATTCTGAGTCATCTGCTGAGGTACATTCCTCACTTGAAATAGAGTTAATGACACAGATTGGTGAAATGAAAACTGAATTTGCTAATCTAAGAAAACAGATAAAATGAGAAAGAAATTTGGTTAACAAATTCAGAATTGAAAAAGAAGTAATAAAAGAACAATATGAAGAATCTGAGGCTGAGAAACAAAAAGTTAAAGATGAAAATTCTGAATTGTTGAAAAAGCTTTCTGAACTAAAAGTTGAGTTTTCAAAAATAAAGGATGAAAAAGGTGATTTACAAATAAAATTTGATATGTTATTTGAAGAAAGAAAGAATTTATACACCAAAATCAAAGAATTGGAAGATCTGAATTTGAAAAGGGGTCAGACTCAGCAAACATTAAATCTTTTATTAAGCAATGTTAAAGATACAAGATTTTACAACCCAAAGAAGGGATTGGGATTGGAAGAAAATGTCACTTTAAAAAGAGCTCCAATCAACTTGTATGAAAAACTTCAAGTTTCTAAGCCAAAAATCCCAGAAATTGTTGAAGTTTTCATAAGACCTGCTAGTTCTATAACAAGTTCTGACAATTTGCAAAGACCAAACTCTAAAAAGTCAGATGAGAAAATTTCTGAGTCTAAAACAGAAAAGTAGTTGGTTCAGAAGAAAAGGTTAAGAAAGAAGTTTCTAAACCAACAGATGAGAAGCCAAAATACAATGATACTAAATTCAAGTATGATTCTTTAAATGTCAGCTACAAAAATAAACAACCAAGTTTTTCATATCATGACATTGAAAGCATATTTGACACAAGTAAAAATTCTGAAACAGTCAATCAGAAGTCTGAGACTTCTAGTCAGGATTCTGAACCTTGTAGTCAGAACTCTGAGTCTAAAGATCAGACATCTGAGTCTGTAAATCAGAACTCTGACTCAGGTAGTCAGAAGTCTGATTCAACTGGATTTTCTGAAACAAAGTCAGATGAATTTTTACAACTTGAAAAGAGATTTAATCTTGTGAGTCAAGAACTTGAGGACTTAAGGAAAGCTTATGATGAACTTGAAAATGATTTCTGTGAGGTGGATATTAAACTTGAAGAAGCTTTGAAAGAAAAGAATATTTTTATTCAGAAAATAACAGAGCTTGAAAAACTGAAGACTGAGTATGATCTTTTTAAAATTAATGCTCCAAGAGAAAATGATAAATTCTTTAATGAATCAAGTACATATGAAAAAGGTGAATCATCTAATTCTTCTAACAAAAAGGACTTGAATTTTTCAGAAAAAGAAGAAAGCAAAAGGAAAGATGATCTTGCAAAGTTGAATGATCTGAAAAGGGATCTTGAGAAGCTTAGAATGAAATCTACTTCTGAACTCAAAGCTAGAAATTCTTGTAATAAGGGCAATTGTACTCTGAACAGTATCAATAAAAATGAAATGACCTATGTTTCAGATTTATTGTCACTTGCAAAGAAAAATCTTGTTTGTGTTAGATGTAAAAATGATTCATTCCAATATTCTCATAAATGTCAAGTCAAAATAACTTCTGTTTCATACATAAGAAAAGATATTCAGAATTCAGAAAAGAAAATTGTTTCTGTTCATCAGAATACAGAAAAGAAGAAATTTTTTGTTCCTCAGACTGAGAAGAAAGAAAAGATAAAAGAAAAGAAAGTTGAAAATGTTGCAAAATCAAAAGATACAACTTTCAAAAAGAAAGTGAATAAGTTTGTAAGCAGAAAATGTTCTGACTTCATAAAAGTTCAAGGAAAGTGGTGTTTGAAGAAAGATTTTGAGTGGAAAGTAAAAGGTACTAATGTTAAACCCAATGACAAAAATAACAAAGATGGACCCATTCCAAAATGGGTACCTAAAACTAACTGATCCTTTTGCAGGGCTGTCATGTGTGGTTTTTAGATTCAGGAGCTTCAAGACACATGACAGGTCACAAGTCTTTTCTATCAAACTTCACAGAAAAGGCTGGAGGAGCAGTAAACTTTGGAAATAACAGCAAAGGACAAGTCAAAGGTTATGGGGATTTAACTAAAGGGGATCTGACTATCCAAAAGGTTTTCTATGTTGAAGGATTACAGCATAATCTTTTCAGCATAAGTCAGTTTTTAGACAGTCTTTGTCATATCAAGTTTCAAATAACAGGTTGCATGATTTTAACTGAAAATGATGTTAAAGTCTTCTGGGCCAAAAGACATATGGACTTATTTGTAGTTAATTTTTCAAAATTAAAAACATTAAATACAGTTTGTCTTTTATCAAAATCAACTGCAAATGAATGTTGGCTTTGGCACAGAAGATGTTCTCATCTAAATTTCAAAGATCTTAATAATCTCGTTGCAAAACATCTGGTTAAAGGCTTACCAAAGCTTAAATTTGAAAAAGAATCATTATGCTCAGCTTGTGAAATGGGCAAGATGAAAAAGAGTTCTCACAAATTAAAAATGGACTCATCTTGCAAAGCACCATTAGAAATGATTCATACTGATCTTTGTGGTCCAATTTCAGTTCAATCTATGGGAGGAAAGAAATATATGCTTGTGATTGTTGATGAATTCTCCAGATACACATGGGTTGAGTTCCTAAGAGCTAAGTCAGAAGCTGCTACTACATTGATAAATTTTATCAAAGGATTCAAGTTCTCTTACAACTTCCAGTTCAGAAAATCAGAAGTGATAATGGAACAGAGTTCAGAAATGAGACTCTTCAGAATTTTTTAGAAAGTTCTGGGATTTCTCACAATTTTTCTGCTGTCAGAACTCCTCAACAAAATGGTGTTGTTGAAAGGAAAAATAGAACTCTAGTTGAAGCTGCGAGAACAATGCTGGCTTATGCAAATCTTCCTACTTTCCTATGGGCTGAAGCAATTGCAACTGCTTGTTTTACACAGAATAGAACTTTAATCAATAAGAGATTAAATAAGACTGCTTATGAACTGATAAATAAAAGAAAACCATTAATCAAATTCTTTCATGTTTTTGGTTGCAGGTGCTATGTTCTTAGAGATAGAGAAAATCTTGCCAAATTCGATAAAAAGGCAGATGAAGGATACTTTGTGGGTTATTCTTTAACTTCCAAAGCATTCAGAATCTACAATAGAAGAACCAAGAGGATGATGGATAAATGTAACTTTTGATGAAGCCAGAATAAGGACTTCTGAACAAGACAGTTCATAACTCATGCTGAACAAGACAAATATGACTTCTGATACAAAGATGGTCAAAGAGATGAAAAATAAGACTCCAAAGATAGTTCAATCAACTGTAATTTCTGACAAAGGTCCATCAGAGGAATGTCCAAATCTAATAAATACAAGTGGTGAAAATTCTGAACCTTGTAATCAGAATTCTGATTCTTGTACTCAGAACTCTGAACAAGTCACTCAGAATTCTGACTTCATTGATCAGAACCCAAACTTGGATGTAACTCCTACTCATACATCAGAACAAGGGGACAGTTCAGAATTACAAGCAATCATTGATGATAATGATGCAAACAACAATTATTCAGAGATTGATGTACTCCCTAGTGCAAATAAATGGACTAAAAATCATCCTATTCATCAAGTAATAGGTGATCCATCAGCAGGAGTAAAAACCAGATCAGCTACAGCAAATGAAGCAATGTTTGCTGGTTTCTTGAGTGTGATTGAACCAAAGAAAGCTAATGAAGCCCTAGAGGATCCAGACTGGATTTCAGCAATGCAAGAGGAATTGCTTCAATTTGAAAGAAATAAAGTTTGGAGACTCATTCCAAAGCCTGAAGGTAAATCTATTATTGGAACTAAATGGGTGTTCAGAAACAAAAAGGATGAATCAGGTGTTGTCATCAGAAACAAGGCAAGATTGGTTGCTAAGGGATACTGTCAACAAGAGGGAATTGATTATGATGAGACATTTGCACCAGTGGCAAGAATAGAGGCAATCAGAATATTTTTGGCCTATGCTGCACATAAAAACTTCAAGGTGTATCAAATGGATGTCAAATCAGCCTTTCTAAATGGCAAACTTAATGAAGAGGTGTATGTTCATCAACCTGAAGGTTTTGTTGATCCAGAATTCCCTGATCATGTTTATATTTTAGACAAAGCTTTATATGGTCTAAAACAAGCACCACGAGCCTGGTATGACACTCTTACTAAACACTTGTTAGGTTCAGGGTTCAAGAAAGGTAAGATTGACACAACTTTGTTTTTAAAGAAACAGGGTGATGATTTAATTCTGATTCAGATTTATGTTGATGACATAATATTTGGTTCTACAAGTCCAGAGTTATGTAATAATTTTTCAAAAATCATGTCATCTGAATTTGAAATGAGCATGATGGGTGAGCTGAATTTTTTCCTTGGTCTTCAAGTCAAACAATTACCAAAAGGTATTTTTATAAATCAAGGAAAATATGTCAGAGACATTCTGAAAAAGTTCAAAATGTCTGATTGTGCTTCTATGAGAACACCTATGGCAACTAACATAAAGTTAGATGCTGATCTCAAAGGTGTTTCAGCAGATATCAAACTCTATAGAGGCATGATTGGATCATTACTTTATTTGACTGCAAGTAGACCATATATCATGTTTTCTACCTGCTTCTGTGCTAGATTTCAATCTAACCCAAAAGTATCACATATGTTGGCTGTCAAAAGGATTTTAAGATATCTCAAAGGAACACCTGATCTAGGTTTATGGTATCCAAAAGAAACTGACTTCAAATTGACTGCTTTCACTGATGTTGATCATGCAGGAAGTAGGTTGGACAGAAAGAGTACATCTGGTGCTTGTCACTTTTTAGGGGATAAAATAGTGAGTTGGGCATCAAAGAAGCAGAATTGTGTGTCCACTTCAACTGCTGAAGCAGAGTATGTTGCTGTTGCTGCTTCATGCTCTCAAACATTGTGGATGAGAACACAACTCATGGACTATGGATATCAGCTTAACAAGATTCCCATCTATTGTGACTCAGAAAGTGCAATTGCCATTACTCAGAACCCTGTTCAACATTCAAAGACTAAGCATATAGATGTGAGGTATCATTTTATAAAGGACTATGTGGAAAAAGGAACTATAGAGATGCACTTTGTGCATACAAAGTATCAATTGGCTGACTTGTTCACAAAGCATCTTGATCACAAAAGATTCTCTTTTCTCATATGTAAAATAGGAATTGTTAATCTGCCTAATTGAAAATATTTGTTTTTCTTAAAAATGCTAAATTTTTCTAAGTAAAATTGTCTGAGTAGTGTACTCAGAACTCTGAGTCTTAAGATTCAGAACTTCTGAGTACTAAGATCAGAACTTCTGAGTCTTGAGTTCAGAACTTCTGAGTCTTAAGTTCAGAACCTCTGAGTCTTGAGGTCAAAAATTCTGAGTCAATACTTCAGCAATCTAACTTTCAAAAATTTATTTTTGAGAAATACAAATACTTCAACTGTGTGGATTATGCTTCTTCTATTATCTTTTTATCTCATCTTTATGTATCATTAATAGTCAAATGCCTGCTCAAGTCAAGGGGGAGCATCAAAATTCTTTTGGAAATCATTTTGTGATGCTTAAAAGATTTGTTTTCATTTCTTATCTCTGATCATTTTAAGAAGAACAAGCTTTTAATGATAAATTTTTTTTTGTTATTCAAACTATATCTGAATTAAAAAATTTCATATTCAGATATAAGATTTTAAATGATTTTTTTTAAAATCATCATAATATGAACAGAATTTTGATGATAAAAAGTGCTTCTATCTGTTCAAACCTCTTCTGAATAATCAAAATGTTTTATATTTTTCAGAAGTTGATTTTAAATGACATTTTGGTTACAAGGCAAAATTCTTCTGAGTCATGGAATCAGAACGTCTGTGCGTGTTATTCAGATCTTTGACTTGAGTCAAAATTCTATCCACTAACACATGTCAGCTTCATATTTGTTTGACAATGCCACGCATTTCATTTAAATCCTTTGTGGTATTTCAAATGTGTTGACTCCGTTATAACATTGATTTCGCTTTTCCGTTAAACCTTTCAACTTCGCGGATTTTAAATAGGTCTTAAAATCCCTATTTCAAATCTTTTCAAATTCCAGAGCGAAAAGTGAGATACGAATCAAATCCAGAGTTCTTTGAGTTTGTTTTCTTCTTAAATCATGTCTGGAATACGAAGGAGTGGTCCAATTTCGCTACATTCTACAAAATCGATAATGGATTCATCTGATTCGGATAATGATGAAGTACAGAATAGAGCTGTAGAGGAAGAGGCAATAAGAAATGATAAAGAAGATGAACAAATGGATGAATCAGAAGGAAATGCAGATGAGGTAAACATTAATATTGAACATGAACAGAGTGCTGCAGGGTTAATTATGTCAGATAGACCTATTTTCGTGGAAAGGGCTGTTCCTGAGAGTGAATGGTTGAAATTGTCTGAAAATAACTGTGTTATATTGTTTGAGGAAAGTCGGTTTAAACCTGAACACAGAATTATCATGGAGTTATTCAAACATCATCCTTATAGAAAATGGTTTACAAGAAGCAAAAATGTTCTTGTTCAGTACATACAACAATGGTGGAAACATCTGAGGTTAGAAGATAATAAGTTTGTGTCTGAAATTGGAGGAGTGACATTTGCCTTATCTATCTCTGCACTAAGAGAAATGTTGAATCTACCAGAGAAAGATGATGTACAAAGAAGGACAGATTTTGAAGACTCACCCCTAACAGAGGAATTAATAGCAGAATTTATGAAATTGGGATACAATGAAGGATTGAGGACTCTCAGTTTGTTCAGAAGAAACAAATTACCACCTATTTGGGCTTGCTTCTTTCATGTGGTAAATAAATGTTTGTCAGGGAAGAATAGTTCTGCTGATCAAGGTTCTAAACAAATTCTTTAGATCTTTCAGGGCTTAGTGAAGAATAGGCATTATGACTATACTTTAATACTTTGGGAAGACATGAAGAATACATTTGAGAAGAATCAGAAAGCAATTCAGAGGAAAACAAAGGATGCTCCACTGAGATACATTCCTTATATAAGGTACTAGCAAATTGTTATTTGGTATGCCATGCAGGAAAACAACACAATCTCAAGAAGAACAAATGAGAAGCATGGTCCCACATTTTATTTGGGTAAGATGACCTCAGTAACAAGACTTGAAAACTATCCCAATCATAAATTGTTGCCAAAATCACTTAGGAATTATATTCCAAGGGAGAGTGAGATTTTAAAAGCTTATTGCACCTCTATGGGAATTGAATTACCTCAAATCCCTACCCAAGAGGACCAACCTGAGAAGAGAGGTGAGGAGTCTAGTCGAATTAGAGAGGGGGAGGATGTTCAGATGGGTGAACATTCTGAGAGACTTGAGGGGGAAAATTCTGAGAGCTTGGTTAGATTTGGTGAGGAAAAACAGAATGAGAGTGGTGAGGATGAGAGATTGTCAACAGAGGTTCAAACAGAAAGAGATGCCTCTGAACCAGCTAATCTTGATCAGGTAACCACAAATGCTATTGGTTCACATCTCTTGGTGTCCAATATTGAAACAAACACCATGGACCTAGTGGTGGATCTTGAACAACCCATCCATATCCACTCAGAAGCAATTCAACATGCTACTGTTTCACACAAATCCGGGGAACCATCCCAAACTCATTTGGAGGGAGGTGATAAATCCCAATCTATTTTTCAACACATTGAGTCTGAATATCACAGTCCTATTCATATTGAGCCTGAATATCACAGTCCTATTTTTCAACACATTGAGTCTGAATATCACAGCACAAATCAGGAATTTCGTATTCCTGAAACAACATTCATAGACATAACTAATGTTGGGTGTCGAGGATTGGATGGAAGTCCTGGTGAGGTGAACATTACAAAAGCCTCATTCAAACGTACATTTGTTGTACAAGATGACTTTGTGTTATCTACAGGCCATGAGCCCTCTGGGCACATGAAAACTGGACCATCTGTTGGTTCAGGTTCACTATTAGAAACTTCTGAATTTGAAAAGATTCAGAAACAAAACAAGGAGATGGGGGAAAAAGTAAAAAATTTGGAGAAGAAGGTGGAGGATTTGAATGATGAGATGTCAGATTTGAAAGTTGTGTTGGAGAAAAAGTTGATATCTGTTGAAACCAAAGTAGATGATGTAAAGAAATCCTTGGATTCTCACAAAAAGGAGATCATGGATATAATGTCTGGTTTTCAAAAAGATATGTTAAAACAAATGCAAGGTATGCAGGAATCTATACTGAAAGCACTGAGTGTATCATTGGCTTCTACTTCAAAGCCTCTTGATCGTGTTCCTATTGCAGAAGCGGAACCTGAAGTTATTTTTAATCAGAACTTGAAAAGAAAGTTTGATGATAATGAGCCTCCTGATCATCAAAAGGGGGAGATGTCAGGATCGATTCTTAACAAGAATTAAACTTCTTAGAAACAGAATTTAGAGAATCTTGCGGAATAGAACTCTAAATCAATTAAAGAACAATCAATAGAAATTCAATAAACTGTATATATATCAAACAGTTATAACTCACAAGTTTTACACCAAAACCTCAATCTTGTTGAACAGACTCAACAAGACGATTTCTACTTCTCTAGAAATAGGATCTATGATCTTGAGGTTAATTCACTCTTGAATATCGAATTCTGTATATTATCTATCTTCTTTTTTTTTCGTATTTTCGTATGTTCTAATAGCTATCTATCAATACTATTTATACAAAAGTAATTACAAGATAACCATAAAAAGTAAATTGATCTTCTGAATCTTCGTTAAACATATCTTGATCAATTCCTTCTTTGTCTCCAAAAGTATCGCATACCAAACTTATCAACTCAGCAGTATTAATGATGATTTGGCTCAGCAGCATTAACAACCTTCAGCAGTATTAATCTTCACAGCCTTCAAGCAGTGGTAACTCAGCTCAGCAGTACTAACCATGTCTAGCAGTAGTAATTTGGTCTAGCAGCACTAACTTCATCTAGCAGCAGTAACCTTGCCCAGCAGTAGTAACGAAGAACTGGCAGTAGTAATGAAGACTTAGCAGTACTAACCATACTTAGCATATCTTCAGTTTCCAACAATCTCCCCCTAACTTGACTTTTAGGAAAAGAAGTCAAGTTCTTCAGATGATGCTTCCAAAACTTAGTCATCATGTACACACAGATTAGGACTTAGTCCTAGACTCTGATTGAGAATCCTCTTTACCAAGAATCTACCCATTGCTGAATCCTTGTTGCAGGTCAGCTTAGTGTGTAACATTCCTTGCAGCCTCTTCATGCTGTGATTGTATATTTCATCTACAAGATAGTATTCTTGAGTTGCAGAGTCAAGGGAGATGACATATACTCCACAGTTTTCATAGAGCATCCAGTTGGTAATGACTTGAAACTGTGTGTTTAACCTATGCTGAACTGCTTCAGGTTTGAACATTTGGCACAAGAATTCAAGTACCATTTTAGAAATTGACATCCCTGGCTCAGTCAGCATGTTTCCATATATCTTCATCCCAACTTTGAACATCTCTTCTAAGTCTGATCTTGAGCAAGTTCTGACAATTTTTCCCCAAGTAGAAAATACTTCAAATTTTCCATCAGCTCTTTTTATCCTAATGAACTCCTTTCTACCATCTTTCAAAGTGTCCCAAAAGATGATTTCAGGAGCCCTAGATGATATTGGTTCAGCCTGAAGTGGAATTGGGTTAGAGTCAACACTAGTAATGTACAAGTAACATTGGGCATCCGTTTGTGATTGCACATTGCCTGATTGCCCTGATGGAGTTGCCACTTCTTCTTCAGCAACTTTTCCATCAGATTTCACTGTTTCCTCCTGGGCCTCTTCTGCAGATGACTCCACCCTTGGCTTCTTTTCATTTTTCTTCTTTGAAGTTATGGGCTGGGTTCTTGGTCTTTTCTTGGACATCATCTTGGTTCTTTTAAGAGTTTTGACAGCCTCAGGAGTTGGTTCAGCTGCTTTAAGTTTTTCAGCAGCAATAACCATTTCTGCTGCTATGGCTGTTACTGCTTCTCTTAGTACATGTAGTGATGCTGTTTCAATACAGTTCTTTACAATCCAGTAAATTTCTTCATCTATTTCAGCTTGAGATGTAGTTACTGCTTCCTGCTCAGTTTCTGCTGCTTTGACTGTTTGGCCTTCAGCAGCATTAACTGTTTCTGCTGCTTGTTCAAACTCAGCAGCATTAACAGTTTCTGCTGCTGTGGTTTCTGCTGCTTTGGTTTCTTTAACACACTCTTCCCCCTTTTCTGTCTCACTGGACTCCCCCTTAAACTGTGCATAGTCCATTTCCATCTCAGTCTCTATGTGAGCAGTCTCCCCCTCAATTTGTGGACCCTTCAGTTTCAGTTCTGCTTCTGACTCTGACTCCCCCTTTTTGGGAGCATCATCAGTTGAGGTTCTCCTTCTTAGCACAAACCTTGCCTTTTTCTTTTTGTTCAGCAACTTGGTGACCGTCTTTTTGAGCTTCTCAATTTGAGACTGTTGGTAGGTGACCACAGTCTTAAGTTGCTCAATCTCTTTCTTTTGTGCCATGACATCCAAGTTGATATTCCCTAAGGTTTCCATCAATTCCTCATAGTTATATCTATCCTCACCTTGTTTAGAAGTATTTACCTTCTTTAAAGGATCCTTGGAAGTTTCAGCAGAAGCCTTCTGCCTAGCAGAAGCACTACCTGCCCCCTTGGTTTCTTGGCACCTGGGTCCTCCTAATGATTTCTCATTTAGAGTTGCCATGGGGAAGGTCTTATTTATGTTACCACTGTCCTTCTCTGTGCTAGCAGAAGTAGTGGCAGCCTTAGCACCCATATGGTCATCCTTCTCCTTAGAGACCACCTTCTTGAGGTTGGGAGACACCCCTGTGGTTTCCCTGTTGATATTCTCAATTGGAGAATGCTCCAATTGAGGGCTTAAAGGCGTAGGGCTTTGAGTAGGTACAACAAGGGAAGGAGCCTTGTGCACCTTTCTTCTTTGAAACCTTTTGGTGATTGTGGGGGTGGGCTGTTCAAGAATGGACTGTGGGATGTCTTTTGAGATGGAAGGTTGGGATTGGTCATCAGTGGGTTGATCTAATGAGGGCCTTGATCCTGATGCCATACCTTCAGAGGGGTGGGACACAACCATCATTGTAGAGAACAATGGTGTGTCAACTCCTTCCGAGTCCCTAGGAAGTCTTTTCATATTTGAAAAAACCTTCCCTTTAGGGGATTTGGGTACATATACCTCAGTGAACTGAGGTAAGTCCATCAACTCCTTGTTAAGAACTTCTTGCACAAACCTTGGATACATGAAAAAGGTCTTTTTGGATTCCAAGTTTGATACAAGATCATTAAAGATCATTGCTGAGAAATTGTACTTTCTGGCAGTGGATAAGCAGACCAAGGCATATGCAATGGGACTGCTGAACTCACTCCATCCAGTAGTTTTCTTGGAAATACAGTGCATCAGGGTATGAACAAGAAATCTCCATTGGTTGAAAAATTTTGACTTGTAGAATTTAAAAACACCAATGGGACCTTCATACCCCATTCTTTGTAAAGTAGAAAAGAGTTCTTCATTAGGAATAGAAGTTATACCTGAAGCATCATTCAACTGAAGGGAGATGCGAATAACCTCTTCAGTGACTTTCAAGGGTTTATCACAAACCCTTGTTCGAATGGTTTTCTGCCCTTCTTCAACACTAACAGTGGCATTCTCCCAAAATTGTTTCTGATGTTCGATATAGATTGTTGGGCTCACCGTGAGTGCATAGGAGATGTGCGAGGATTTGAGAAAATCGACTATATCGTGGAATCCCGCAGCTTGTTTCGGCTTCTGAAGCATGGCTATTTCATTGTGCTCATCCACAAACTCCATGATGCCTAAGGATTCTTGAAAGAAAAGCACAGAGATTCTGGGGAGTCTAGGTTAGAACGAGAGAGAAGAAGTAAATGCGAAGAGTCGTTATGAACATGGGCGGGCAAACAGGGGTATTTATATGCCCTAGATTATCAGAAGCAGTATTAACTACCTCGCAGTATTAACTACCGAGCAGTATTAACTGCCAAGCAGTATTAACTGCCAAGCAGTATTAACTACCTAGCAGTATTAACTACCGAGCAGTATTAACTACCGAGCAGTATTAACTGCCAAGCAGTATTAACTACCTAGCAGTATTAACTACCAAGCCGTATTAACTACCGAGCAGTATTAACTCCACTAGCAGTATTAAATAAACTAGCAGTATTAACTACTGAGCAGTATTAACTACTGAGCAGTATTAACTGCCAAGCAGTATTAACTGCCAAGCAGTATTAACTACTTAGCAGTATTAACTACCGAGCAGTATTAACTACCGAGCAGTATTAACTGCCAAGCAGTATTAACTACCTAGCAGTATTAACTACCAAGCAGTATTAACTACCGAGCAGTATTAACTCCAAGAACACCGACAGTAGTAACTTCTGTACTGGCAGTAGTAACCACACTTACACTTTTCTTCACTTGGTAATCAGAGGAAAACAGAGGATCCTGAGAAAGAAAGTTAGTAGCACCAAATATATGAAGAAATATAGGTATAAAAACAGAAAGTCATGAATTTATTCTAGGTTGATCATGCCCACACTTGTTACCAAAAAGGTGAATCTACCCACATCAAAAGCTTTTGTGAATAGATCAGCAAACTGGTCATTTGTATGAACTTTAGCAACCTGAATTAATTTCTTTTCATTGCAATCTCTTATAAAGTGATACCTTATCTCTATATGCTTTGTTTTTGAGTGTTTGACTGGATTATTAACAATGCTAATAGCACTGTTGTTATCAATGAAGATTGGTGTGTGAAGAAAAGTTACCCCATAGTCCAACATCTGATTCTGAATCCATAGAACCTGAGAGCAGCAGCTTGCAGCAGCTATGTACTCAGCTTCTGTGGTAGATAAGGACACTGTGGTTTGTTTCTTACACTGCCAAGATACTAGTCTTGTACCCAAAAACTGACATCCACCTGAAGTAGACTTCCTATCCATGTTGGCTCCTCCCAAATCACTATCTGAATATGCAAGCAAGTCAAAAGAGGATTCATGAGGATACCAGAGACCTAATCTAGGTTGCCCTTTTAAGTATCTGAATATTCTCTTGACAGCATGAAGGTGTGATTGCTTAGGAGAAACCTGAAATCTGGCACAAACACAGACTGAAAACATAATGTCAGGTCTAGAGGCTGTGAGATACATGAGAGATCCAATCATTGATCTGTAATGATGGACATCCACATCCTCCCCCTCAAGATCTGCAGTGATCTGTTTATGTGTTTCCATTGGAGTGCTTGCTGACTTTGAGTCTGATAAACCAAACTTGTCCAGGATGTCTTTCACATACTTGGATTGGCTAATAAAAATTCCATCTTTCCTCTGTTTTACCTGAAGCCCAAGAAAGAATGTAAGTTCTCCCATGGAGCTCATCTTGAAGCTTTTGTGCATCAATTCTTCAAACTCTTTACACATTTGATCATTGGTGGATCCAAAGATGATATCATCCACATAGATCTGAACAAGTAAAGTACCTCTCTTTCTCCTCTTGATGAACAGGGTCTTGTCAATGACTCCTCTTTCAAAGTCATTTTTCAAGAGATAGGTAGACAAAGTGTCATACCATGCTCTTGGGGCCTGATGCAAACCATAGAGAGCCTTCTTCAGCTTGTATACTCTGTCAGGGTGCAATGGATTCTCAAATCCAGGGGGTTGACAGACATATACTTCTTCCTCAATGCTTCCATACAGAAATGCACTTTTGACATCCATTTGGTATACTTTGAACTTCATGTATGAGGCATAGGCTAGAAATAACCTGATTGCTTCAATCCTTGCCACAGGAGCAAAGACTTCCTCATAATCTATTCCTTCTTCCTGAGTGTACCCTTGTGCAACCAGTCTAGCTTTGTTTCTGATTACAATCCCTCTGTCATCCTTCTTGTTCCTGAAAATCCACTTGGTGCCAATTGCTCTATGACCTTTTGGAAGGTCTACCAAGTCCCAAACATCCTGTAATTTGAACTGTAGCAGCTCCTCTTGCATTGCCTCTATCCAGCTTGGGTCTTTCATGGCATCATAAGCCTTTTTGGGCTCAATCTGGGACAGAAAGCAAGTAAGAACAGTGTTAACTGTATTTTGCTGCTCTTGCAACTCTTGGAGTCTGCTTTGCTTTCTAGTCATCATGGGAGATGCAATATCTCCAATTACCAACTCAGGAGGATGATTTTTCTGAGTTCTTGTTTGATGACCAGCTTCCTCTTGTAAGTCCTCATCCAGATTAGACTCATTTAATTCTGGATTTGTTTCTGCTTCTTCAGTCACCTCAGATTCTCTGGAATTTGAACCTGAAGACTGATTTTCCTCTGCTCTCCTCTCTTCTTCATTCTGAATAGGTTCAGTCTCCTCATGGTGTTCACAGAATTCCACAGGATCAATGGAAGGGATTGGAAATATCACAGATTGAATTCTGTGTTCTGATGATGGTGTATCCCTTTGTCCTGCATATACATCACCACTGAAACCCAAAGAATTAGTGAGTGAATCAATGTCAAATAGCCAATTAGGACCTGAACCAATAGGATTTGGTGTGTTCTCATTGCATTTGACATTGTCACTTTCTTCAATTATTCTAGAAGAGGTATTAAAAACTCTGTAGGCCTTACTTTGAGATGAATACCCAACAAGAAAACCATCATCTGCTTTGCTATCAAACTTGCCTAAGTGAGATTTGGTATTGAGAATAGTACAAGGACATCCAAATGGCTTGAAAAATCCAATATATGGTTTCCTTTTATGGAAAAGCTCATAAGGTGTCTTGTTTTTAGGCTTTACAACTAAAACTCTGTTTTGAACATAGCAGGCAGTATTAACTGCTTCTGCCCAAAAAGTAATTGGTAACTTTGAGTCAGCTAACAGAGATCTAGCAGCCTCAATCAGTGTCCTATTCCTTCTCTCAGCAACACCATTTTGTTGTGGAGTCCTAGGAGCACTGTATTGTCTCTCAATTCCTTTTTCTTCACAAAAGGTGTTTAGATCAGAATTTTTAAACTCAGTTCCATTATCTGATCTAATGACTTTCACTCTTTGATTTGATTGGTTTTCAATTTTGAGAATGAAAGATTTGATCAGTCCACTTGTCTCATCTTTAGTTCTCAGAAAATATACCCAAGTAAATCTAGAATAATCATCAACAATAACTAAGCAGTATGATTTCTTGCCAATACTCATCACATTGGTAGGACCAAACAGATCCATATGTAACAGTTGAAGAGGATTTGATATAGTGTTTATCTCTTTGGACTTATGAGAAGTTTTGTGTTGTTTGCCTTTGAGACAAGCAACACAGTGATCATCACATGAATATACTTTGGATGGCAAACCCCTTACAAGGTTATTCTTAACAAGTTTATTTATTGTTTTAAAGTTCATGTGACACATCCTTCTGTGCCAGAGTGATGATTCATCTAAAGAAGCTTTTGAAACTAAACAATTTAGAGATGAATCAGATGAAACACTTTCCAAATCTAAACAATAAACATTATCCTTCCTAGGAGTTCTCAGAAGTATCATGTTTTCATCAACCACTTTGTATCCAGGAGCAAGGATAATGCATTCAGAGTCTGTAAACAATATACTATGCTTCTTGTCACAAACCTGTGATACACTTAACAGGTTGTATCTCAATTGTTCAACATAGTAAACATCTTCAAAGGTCATCTTACCCTTTGAAACATCACCCTTACCACTTATCTTTCCACCAGCAGGATTATCCCCAAATGCAACATGTCCTCCATCAACCTTTTTGAAATTTTTGAGGCAGGACATGTTACCTGTCATGTGCCTGGAGCAACCACTATCAACATGCCAAATGCTCTTCCCCTTGAGCTGTTGGTTGCCCTGCACATCAAGATAAATCAGTTAGTTTTATTTGGAACCCAAGCCGAAGTGGTCTTGGGTCTCCCTTGCTCATCAAAATACTTACACTTGGTTTTGATGAGATTTTTAACTTTTGGTACTGCTGTGCTGGAATACTTTGTCAAAATTATTGGTGTAGCAGCACTTGCAGCAGTACTAACAGTGCTAGCAGTACTAACAGTGCTAGCAGTATTAACCTCAGAAGTACTAACAGAGGTAGCAGTATTAACCGAGTTAACACTGCTAGAAGCAGTATTAACAGAGTTAATACTGCTAGCAGCAGTACTATCTGAAGAAGAAGCACTAAAAGTATTAGCAGCACTAACATTGGACTGAATACTAGCAGTATTAATACTGCTAGCAGCACTAACTTTGGAATGATTACTAGCAGTATTAATACTGCTAGCAGCACTAACTTTTGAAGCAGTACTAGCAGTGTTAGCAGTACTAACACTGCTAGCAGCAGTATTGTTTTTAGTGCTTTTTGGAACCCACATATTATTACATTCCTTTTCAGTAGTTTTCTTTATGTGGTCTTTGGGTTTATCTTGTTTCTTTGCCACATTTTTCTTTGCAGATTTTTTATATCCACCATTCCTTCTGTAACCACCAGGTTTTTGAAAAGATCTTTGAGCATTAAACCTTTGGTTAATAGGATTGAAATAACAGTGTTTGGCTAAGTGATTTAGCTTACCACAGATGAAACAAGGTTTTGGCCTGTTGATTCTGTTCAGGTCAACTCCTTGTCTCATAGCCCACTGGTTATTCCAGTTCCTTTGATTTCCCCTCTGATTATCATGTTTTTGGGGCTTGTTCTCTTTGAATTTCCTGCAGGAACACTGTTTACAAGTATTTGAGTTCACAACTTTGGGCTGTGTGTAATGAACTTCCTTTTTCTCTTCAGTCCTTTTGATCTCTGTGTTCTTGACACATGGACTCTCACATTCCTCATCAGAGTCTACTTTGTCAGTCTCATCCTCAACAACTATTTCTTTTTCACAAGGATCTATATCAATCTTTAATTCAGGTTCCTTTCTATCCTTGGTCTCTAACAAATCAGACTTAGGAGGTATGTAGTTGTTATTGTAGGGTGGAGGTGTGGTATTGTACCCTATCCCTACTTTCATCTTGTCATGGATTTGTGCTTTAATGATGGTGTCCATGGTTTTAGAAGCACAGGTAAACTTTTCAACATCAAGTTTAACCTTTTTAAGCTCTTCTTTTAACTTTTCATTCTCCTCCCCAGACACTTTCAGCTTAATCTCATACTCATTCTTCTCCCACTTCCAATAGTTAGTATCATAGTGGTGTTGAAGTTCATTAGCTTGAAAAGCTCTAATCTGCTCCTCAAACCTTTCTACAATCCTAACATAATCTTTCACATCTTTCTCTAGCCTCTTAAGGTCATCACACATACCCTGATTGTGATCCCTATATCTTTTAACAGCATCAATGCAAGCTTGAGAACAGAGTTTAGATTGTACCTCAGTGGGGATATCAGACACTTCTGCCATAAGAGCTTGATTCTGACAGGCTTCTTCAGCTTGATCACTCCAATCAAATCCCATTCCTTGTTGAGAAACAAGGGCTTGAGAGGAGCTTCTGTTTTGGTTTCCATTTGGAGTCTGTGATCCTCCACTTCTGCATTCTCTGGCAAAGTGTCCCATCTTGTGACACTTATAGCATTCAACCTTTGACTTGTCAAAGCCTGCACCATCTTCTCTTCTTTGGGAAAAGTTGTTTCTCCCAGTCCTTTTGATGAATTTCTTCACCCTCATTGATAGCATAGCCATCTGCCACTTGATGTCCATCTCTTCCAGATCATCAGCATTGATCTGCTCTAAATCATCATTGATTAGAGAAGAGTGGACATGACTAGAAAAGAATGCTTCTAGTACAGAATCTGTGGTCTTCTCTTGATTGGTTCCACTAGCAGAATTAACAGAACCTGCAGTATTAACAGAATCAGGATTAGCAGCAGTATCAGAGGATGAAGATAATAAAGCAGCATTATAAACAAATCCTGATGGCCTTTTCTTGGCTTCAACTTCAGCCTCAAATACTCTCAGATCATTGTAGAGGTCATCTAGCTCTTTGTCCTCCAATTGG
Organism: Saussurea involucrata; assembly: GCA_033807775.1. NCBI lineage: Eukaryota > Viridiplantae > Streptophyta > Magnoliopsida > Asterales > Asteraceae > Saussurea > Saussurea involucrata. The sequence goes on from CM066314.1 coordinate 86,165,534, forward strand.
TCATTCTGTCTGAATGAGACAGTGTACATGGTCCATTCTTCTCCCAATGATCTAAGGAACTTTCTGTTGACATCATCAGCATCCATGTGTACACCCACAGTTGCTAATTCTCCAATTAACTTGTTAAATCTGTCAAAAGTTTGAGTCATAGACTCATTCTTTGCAGACATAAAGTTTTCATATTGTTGCCTGAGAATAGCCTTTTGATTTCTCTTTGTGCTCTTTGTTCCAGTAAATCTTTTCTCCAGAGCATTCCACAACATCTGTGCATCTGTGCAGTGTTGGAATTGATGTTGGTACTCATTAGGAATAGCCAAAAGCAGAGTGCTTAAGGCCTTCATCTCTGTTTGTCTTACTTTCTTTTCAGCATCTGTCTTGGGAGGAGGTCTCTTTCCATCTGCTCCAATCTTTCCTTCATTACATGGGCCATTTTCTATAATGTCCCATATTGCATAATCAGTAAGAAGAATGTACTGCTTGATTCTTAGTTTCCACATGTCAAATTCATTGGGTTTGAGCATGGGAACCTTTGAAACAAGAGTACTGTGAGAATCCATTGAGTTGTCCATAATTTCTAAGATACCAATGCTCTGATACCACTTGTCAGGATCGATTCTTAACAAGAATTAAACTTCTTAGAAACAGAATTTAGAGAATCTTGCGGAATAGAACTCTAAATCAATTAAAGAACAATCAATAGAAATTCAATAAACTGTATATATATCAAACAGTTATAACTCACAAGTTTTACACCAAAACCTCAATCTTGTTGAACAGACTCAACAAGACGATTTCTACTTCTCTAGAAATAGGATCTATGATCTTGAGGTTAATTCACTCTTGAATATCGAATTCTGTATATTATCTATCTTCTTTTTTTTCGTATTTTCGTATGTTCTAATAGCTATCTATCAATACTATTTATACAAAAGTAATTACAAGATAACCATAAAAAGTAAATTGATCTTCTGAATCTTCGTTAAACATATCTTGATCAATTCCTTCTTTGTCTCCAAAAGTATCGCATACCAAACTTATCAACTCAGCAGTATTAATGATGATTTGGCTCAGCAGCATTAACAACCTTCAGCAGTATTAATCTTCACAGCCTTCAAGCAGTGGTAACTCAGCTCAGCAGTACTAACCATGTCTAGCAGTAGTAATTTGGTCTAGCAGCACTAACTTCATCTAGCAGCAGTAACCTTGCCCAGCAGTAGTAACGAAGAACTGGCAGTAGTAATGAAGACTTAGCAGTACTAACCATACTTAGCATATCTTCAGTTTCCAACAGGAGAAAAGACAGAGGTTAAGTTCTGATGATGACATTGGCATAGAAGATTTTGAGATAGCAGATATGCACTTAGCCAGTACAAAAAGTTCAGAAGATCAGACACAAGAAAAGTTAAAGGCAATAACTCAGATAGTTCGGATTGATAGTTCAGATACAGAGGAAATGGAGTTGGAAAGTACAGATGGTGGTGATTCTGATAAAACAGAGGAATTGAACTTAGACATAGAGATGGAAGGAAACTCAGATGAAACTGAAGCTATTGAGGAATCTGTATTGAGATCAGAAAAGACAGTGGAAAGTGAAGTGGTCAACATGTGTACAGATATTGTGGTGTATAACAAAGAAAATATGACGGATTTTGAATTAGAAGAAAGGAGGTTAAGTAAAGAGTTGATCAGAAGGATGCATAATAATTTAGTCAGAGCTTTGAATGTTCAAAAAGTTCAGCAAGGAATAAAAATGGTAAGACCTATTGATCTAATGGGAGAAGAAGACAGAACTGTGAATTATACTCAGGATTTTGAAGATGATTTTATATTTAACTTTTGTGATGAGTTAAATACAGAAGAAGAGTATGTGAAAGTGAAAGACTAATTTATGCCTTCTGAGTATGTATTCAGAAAACCAATTGAGATCCCAAAGATTAACTTGCAAAGACTAGAAGAACCTGTATGTGATTTCATCCTAGAGTTAAGTGATGTGCCATTAGCCAGACAATTTCATGATGATATTTTTCCTGAGGAAATGTATGATAATCTCTACTACACAGAAGGAGAGTATGAGCTTTTGGAAAGTAATATTGATGGTTTTATGGATGACAGAGCTCAGATAGTCTACTCAGAAGCTTCTAACAGATTCAGAGTTCCTGACTCAAAACTGCATATTCAGAAAAGAATTGAGAAATTTCTGATGTTTCAACAAGAAGAATTCAATGGTTTAATGTTTGTTAGAATGGAAGTACCGAAAGAAAGAAATACAAAGGTTTCCATGTCTACTTTTGATTTTCACAGATTGACTCTTGATGATCAGATCTTTCTAGTCAAGTTCTTTGCCAGCACTGAAGAAGCCTTGATGGAAATTGAATGCAGAAGACTTCTGGGTATCTATGTCAGAAATATACACTTGTATGACTTCCAATTAGCTATTGAAGAAAGAAAAGAGAAGTGTAATCTGAGTTCTCCCACAAAGAAAACAGAAATTGGTTTATATTTGAAGGGATTTGTGAATGAAGGAATGGAGATAGAAGGGTTCACATATACAGTTCACGAAAGGCTTGAAATGTTCAGATTAAAAGAGTTGGTGAAGTACAGTGATGCAACTCTGAATTGGTTATTGATTAAAATGAAAGTAAGTGTGGAAACTGAAAGAGAGAGTTTAAAGAAGAGATGTATGAACTCTGTGAAGAGGAGGTTGGATCTTAGAAGAAAAATCAGAAACTGTAGTGAATGGTTGCTATCTGAGGTGAATCCCAAAAAGATTCTACATAATGATTTTGTGTTTCCTGCTGAGTATGAAGTGAATAAAATTCTGTCATATGAAGTTGAAGAAGTCCAGAACACAACACCTCAGAATGTGCAGATAACTAGTTTTGATCAAGCTGAACAGTCTGAACCCAAAGAAGATGAAATATCCATTGATCTAAATGGATACTTTCTTGAATTTGATTTGCCTGAGTTCTTCAAACCAAAAGAAGTACACTTCTTGGATGTGTATTATGATAGACCTAAGGAGACTCAGATCTGGTTGGCTGAAAAATCAAGATGTCTTGGCAAAGCAAAGCAAGCTGTTTACTCAGATTTACTAATCACTGGAATCAGAGAATTGAAGGTTAAGAAATTCAGAAAGATGGAGTACTTATCCTTTGAAGTTCTGAGAGAAGATGGCAAGATTTATTACTTTACTGATGCAGATTTTGAGAAACTATCAGTGGTTGACTTCTACAGATTACACAGCTTTCTGTGCTTCAAAGAGTCAAGCAAAGACAGAAATGAAAGGAAGGCAAGAAGTGTGGTGATTGAGGCCATGTTCTACATCTTAAGGTGGCACTGTTATACAGATTTCCAAATAGCTTTGTACTTACAAAAGCCATGTGTTTATCTAGCAAATCCCAACACAGATAATGAACAGAAAAAGGTGTTAAAGACTGGAAGTGTTCACAAATATCCAGATTTGGGAGTATTTTTGAAAAACAAAAGTGGAAAGATCTTCTTCAGAGCAAAGGAAACTGCAAAATACTGTTCTGGAACTTTAAGAATCATAAAGCATAATTTGGAGAAAAAGATGCTGAAAGTGAAGGAAGCAAATATAATTCAAGAAGTAATCAATCAGCAAGTTGAAATTATTCAAGAAATCATTGTCAAAATTGATAAGAGGCTTAATCTGAGAAATGTGCTACTTTAGAAAATCGTTCCTGCTCTGAAAGACCTGGATGATGCTAAATTCAAGTTTATTTGACAAAAAGGGGGAGATTGTTAGATTTGAAGTTTTGTCAATAAACCAAGTGTTGAAGATCTGATAAGAAGACTCAGATGTTCTGAGTAGAGGAGTCAGAGATCTGAGAAGAGAAGTCAGAGTTCTGAGAGAAAGAGTCAGAAGCTCTGAGAAGCGTTATTAGAAGAATGTTCAGAAGTTCTGAACTACCTGTTCAGAACTTATGACTACATACTTTACTTAGTATTTAGTAAACTAATTAGAACACATGTTATGTTCTTATTAGTCTTTCTTATTTGTACTGTAGCTTTAACATGTCCGTTGCAGTATAAATAGAGTGGTTAGCACTACGTTGCTAACTGATTGATTTTCCCGTATATCTTTGTATTCATTCTTTGTAATCTTTGAGATTCTCTCTCTCTTAGATTTGTAATCCTGTTCATCATTGAATACAATTGGGCTTGATCATACAACTTCTCAATTACTGCTTTCTATATTGATTGTAAGATTAGATCCTGTACTTTCAGTATGTACCCATCGGTCTCCCCGAATTCATACAACACCTGTGCACGTATCCCTCGGTCTCCCCGAGTTCATACAACACCCATATACGTATTCCTCGGTCTCCCCGAGTTTTATATAACACCCAAAGTCTCATACTAGACACTAACACAATAGAATATTACCCACACCCAATCAGTTAACACACACGAGCTACAACAATGCACATATAATCCTTATCCTACGCAGTGAGTGAACTCACCTCGAAAAGCAAAGCAGAACTCCACAAACGGCGATGAGAACCCGCCAACTCCAACTCACTTCTTTCCACCTAAAGAAGTGTTACAAAGTGTCAAAGTGAAGTCCTAACCCGAAAATACCACTACAAGTCTAAACGTGCATTTTTCCGGTTTTTGGTCTAAAACAGCAGGTCTGTTCATGACCTGTTTAGCCCTCCTTAAACCCATCAAACCGGAAATATAATTCCATGGTCTGAAGGATCCATGTCTTAGGTTTCCAGGGACATATCACACGTGTTCATACGAGGTCCCTACTATTTTATATGAATTTTTCAAAACAGACAATCCGAACAGCGAATTTCGGACCAGTCTGCACTAATTGCCAATTTGGCCCTAGCTAGAAGTCTCGTTAATTTTTCTGCAAAACATACGAAACATACTAGACCCAAATTGGGAGATTTGGGCACTGATTTCACCTCAATCCAAGCTTCCTAGATTATTCTACGGATTTTACAAAACAGGAACAGATTGGACATTTTCACATAAAATGATAACTTCGATTTCTTGGTTTAGCGTTTTACATTTAGGTTTAGGATTCGCAAACTAGGGTTTAGGCACCTGGGTCTGAACTACACCAGCACCACCCACTGCCACCTCCGGCAGTGGTGGTCGACGGTGGCGTGGGGGCGGCAGCCACCACCGGCGGTGGTGGTGGTTCGATAAAACCAACCGACGAGACCAACGGGAACGATCCCACCATTCTAACTCGGCCACGCACATACACGCTCGAACTAACAGCCGCAAACCCGCCGTTACAACTACCGACCTGGTGGTGCACGGCGGCGGCACCATGCCGGCAGCCATGGCTGCGGCAGCGGTGGTGGTTCCGCGGTTGTTCGGCGACGACGAATCAAGAAACTAAGAAGAAAAGTGAATAATCCTTACCTCTCGATGCCCACGAATCAGCAACCAACACGAGGTCCCGATCCCTTACTTGTCTCGATCGCCAGCTCACTCTCTCTCACTACACCTCGCTCTCGCCGGTAGGAAACGGCGGCGCCGGCGGTCTTGGGGTTGATCGGCGGTAGCAGCGAATGGGAGGGAGAATTAGGGTTGTGAGTTTGATGTTTTGCGATGGGTTTCATACGTGAAGTACAAAAACGAAATAAGGGAAGGGGGGTCGGTCCTATGGGCCGATCCCATGCAATCCAATTGACAAACTTCACCTTTAGTCCCTAGGTTTTAAAACTATGTCATTTTTTACCACATGAAGCTAGGATTTTACAAAACAAACTAAACATCACAAAATTGAATCATTTTGGTTCTTGCCGCCAAATCCCGTTAAAAAATTCATTTAGAGAAAAAAAATAATAATTAATTAAAATGCATATCGGAACACGGGCTTTACACAGTTGGTATTCGAACAAGTTTCCAAACTTTGTTTCTTTCGAATTCAGTCAGCTCTTCTTGCATGGCGGTGACCCAGTTTGGATATTTGAGGGCATCATCTATTTTCTTTGGTTCAATCAGAGAAATAAAGTTAACAAATAAAAAAATATTACCTGCACTTTGTCGAGTCTGAACACCAGCGTTTGGATCACCAAGAATTTGATCAATTGGGTGATTTACAGTCCATCGCTGAGCATGAGCATAAGTCGCTGACTCAAATTGAACTGGAGGAGCTGAAGATGAAGTTTCAGCAACTTCTGGAAAATCAGCCAAGAGAGGGGTAGGTGCAGATGTCATCTCATTTACTGATTGCTGAGAAGTAGATGGAATGTCTGAGACATTTGGTTCAGAAGCAGGTATAGTGTTTAAAGGAACTGCTGAGACCCATGATGTTTCAGCGTCACTATTCTGCATGTTTGGGATGATAGTAGGACTATCATCTTCAACTGTATGAGTATGAGGAGTGGGAATATCTTCTGAGTCACCAAGATGAGAAAACATCCATTGATTTAGTTATTCAGTATCAGCAGAAGGTCGAGAATTCGCTGAACGGGATTCGTCAAAAGTGACATGAATAGTTTCTTCAACAGTTTGTCTTCTTCGATTGAAGACTCTGAAGGCTTTGGAGATTGAAGAATATCCAAGAAAGATTCCATCATCAGCCTTTGGATCAAACTTTCCAAGGGCATCTCTGTTGTTCAGTATGAAATACTGACATCCAAAGATGTGAAGAAAGCTAATTGAAGGCTTTCTCCCATGAAAAAGTTCATAGGCTGTTTTATAAAATCTTTTGACTATCAGCGACCTGTTTTGCGTAAAACAGGCAGTGTTGACAGCTTCTGCCCAAAACTGAGTAGGCAGGTGAGAATCGCTGAGCATTGAACGTGCAACTTCAATAATAGTTCTATTTCTTCTTTCAGCGACTCCGTTTTGTTGCGGTGTTCTCACTGAAGAAAAGTTGTGAGAAATACCCTTACTCTCAAAGAAGGAATCAAGAGAACTATTTTTGAATTCAGTCCCATGATCACTCCTTATTGAGGGAACGATCAAGTTGTTTAGGGTTTCCATTTTCCGAACAAAGGTAATGAGTTCTTCAGGGGTGTCACTCTTAGAACGGAGAAACATAACCCATGTATATCGAGATAATTCATCAACTATGACCAGTGTATATTTCTTTCTAGCGATGGATTGTTTGTTAACAGGGCCAAACAAATACATATGGAGAAGTTGTAGAGGAGATGATACTGAGGAAACTTGCTTTGACTTAAAGCTTGCTTTGGTCTGCTTGCCTTTCTCACACGCTGAACATAAGGATTCTTTGGCGTATGAGTGCTGAGGTAGACCAGTGACTAACTCTTTTGAAGAAAGAGTGTTCAGTGTCTTTAAGTTTAGATGAGAGAGCCTCTTATGCCATTGCCAGTTGACATCAGATGAGGCTTTTGAGAAGAAACAGGAGTTCTCAGTGGTTGTTGAGTCCATGTTTATTACATAAACATTTTCCAAACGATAACCGCTGAGAGCTATCTTCTCCTTTTTGTCAGCGACAAAGCAGGATTCCTTAGTAAAGATTACTTTGTTATCCTTGTCGCAAAGCTGACTGATGCTTAGAAGATTATGCTTCAGCCCTTCAACATATGCGACTCTTCTGAAGGTTGTTGTACCATTAGATAGTACACCAAACCCTCGGGTATGTCCTTTTCCATTTCCACCGAAAGTTACAGAGGGACCCTTCTCTTCTTTATACTCAGTGAGAAGGTTCTTCATACCAGTCATGTGTCTAGAGCATCCGCTATCGAGATACCAGATACCCTTCTTAACCTGCATTACAAAGGAAGATTAGTTTTTCTTGGGTACCCACTTAACTATGTGTACACACTTGTCTGTGGGGTTAGAAGAAGAGGTGGAAGGTTCAGCAGTCTTCGCAGCATTTGAAGATTCAGCTTTGTCAGTCTTCACTTTGGTTAATTTCTTAACCTCAGTGGTCTTCTTTGCCTTGGGGGCAATGAACTTCACCTTAGCTATCTTTTCAGCTTAGGTGGCTGTGGGGAACTTACTAGCAATATGATTTGTAAGTCCACAATGATAACATTTCCTATAACCAAAAGTAGTTCTAGGACCATTTGCATGTTGAGCTTTAGATTTTGAATTAGAAGTACCAGCACCAAGTAATCTATTGGTTTTTGAAATGGGAGGAACATTTAGTTCTTCGGATTTCTTACCAATGATTTTCACTTTGATTCTAGGAGTAGATCGCTGAATAGATCCACGATGAATAAATCCAGAGATATTATTCTTTGAATCAGAGGGATAAGTCACTGAAGCTTTAGAAGCGTTCAGCTTTGGTACAGAGGTACCCTTATGAGGATTTTGGTTAAAAGCAATTCCTTTACCTTTGTTTTTAAAGACTGAGTTAGGTTTTGGATAAATAACTTTTTCTTTACCTTTAGAAGTTAAGGTAGAGATTTCCTCAGGAATAGGCGGTTTCGAAGAGGATCACTGCGAGGATGAAGTATCAATGACTGAGGATACGAAAGTTCCAAATAAGAGCATGGAACGATCAGTGGTTGGTTCTAGAGTATCGGCTTTGTAACCAAGACCACGTTTATCACTCAGGGAATCTGAGACTTAATTATCTCAGTGATCTTTGTTGAGGAATTATACCATCCATCAACAGTATTTTTTTCAGCTTTTAATGCAGCGATAGCTTCTTCGCGCTCGATTTTGACTAGCTGATTTAGGGGAACTTGATCTTTAAAATCTTCTTCAATTTTAGAAAGATTTTCTATTTGAAGGTGACAATTTTTAAGCTGTTCAGCGAGATCAAGGTTTTGATTTTCAACTACAGTTTTGCCATTCATGGCTTCATATAAACTTCTAGCCAAGAGATCGATCTTTCGAAGACTATCAACTTCATCAATATTTGCAATTTTGGTAAAGAAGGAAGGTGATACCTGAGTTACAGAGGTTGAAGTAGAGGGAATGTCAGAATTGTCCTCCTCATTTTCAAGTTTGGCCATGAGACATAGATTGGCTTCATCATCATCTTCAGAGTCAGATGATTATTCTTCGTCAGAGGCAGCCCAATCATAGTCAGCCATGAGGCCTTTGCCTTTCTTCTTAAAGGTTTTCAGCTTTGCATACCTTTCTTTCAGCTTTTTATATTTTTCATCTCTATTCCTGGGAATAAAGTTTTTCTTGGGAAAAGCTGAGGGTCTAGAGACTTTCCTTGACCTGCACTCGCTAGCAAAATGTCCTATCTTTTCACAGTTATAGCAAGTAGCAGTAGCCTTATCAATAGGGGTTGATGATCTTGGCTTGTCAGTAATAGAAAGAGGTTTATTCTTCTTGAAATTATTCTTTCTAGCAACTCTCCTGAACTTATTAGCCAGGAATGCCAGAGTTTCATCATTATCTGAAACGTCAGAGTCTGATGATCTTTCAGAGTTAGTTTCCAACTCAGTGACAGTGATAGTCGATCGCTGAGTGGAAGGTGACTCTGAGATTAAAGCAACAGGGGTGCTTTTGGAATCTTTTACAAGATTCTTCTTAAGATGACTCGATTGCTCATGATTCAGCATCATGCCATATAAGGTAGAAAGGGTCATTGATTTTAGATCCTTTGACAGCTTGAGACACATAGAATAACTGTCCCAGCTTTCAGGTAAACATTCTAAGAACTTTGTCAGTACTTCAAAGTTAGAATATTCTTTACCAACAGTTTTTAGATCTATTATTAAGAAGTTAAAACGTTGGTGTACTTCAGAGAGAGTTTCATTCTTACCACAAATGAAGCTTTCATACTGTCTTACCAGGTTGATCTTTCGAGAGTCCTGGACTTCAGAAGTACCTTCATACTGAACACAGATTGTGTCCCACATAGCTTTTGAGGTTTTCAGGTTCATGACGGAATGGTAGACTTCGCCAGGAAGAGCCATGGAGAGTACGGATCTGGCTTTGGTGTCGATAGCCACTTTCTTCTTATCTTCATCAGTCCATATATGAATTTCCTTAGGAATCAGCCTTTCTGGAATAGCAGGTCTATTCTCAGCGGCTGGAACTGCAACATCAATTCTTACAGGAATATATGGGTCGTTTTCAAGATAATAAGGCATAGTAGGGTCTACACCTTCTAAGAAGAGAATCATCCTATTTTTCCATAGATTAAAATTATCTCTGGAGAATCTAGGGGGTTTTGCAAGTGAACCGTTCCCGTTCCACATTTTCCGCGGCATCTCTTCCGCGGCAACCCTTGGAAATCCTTGCTGAACATTGTAAGTTTTGACAGCCCCTTTTTACTCTTTTGTTACAATTTGGGGTGAAAAGCATGATATTGAATTTCAAATTGATTGAATTATGCTATGAAATGTTGAATTTTAACTTTAAAATGTTTGTGCACTAAGGTATGTATACTTTCTGATGTGCTTGAGTTTTAAATGAAAAAGTCCCCACTTGTTAGACACTACTTATTAACTCATTATGAGCCGATGGTATCTGTGGGTAGCGCTATTTGGATTAACAACCCCACTTTAAGCTGACGAGCTAGAAGTGCACTTTACCAGTAACAATAATGGTCTTACCCATGGGGAATTAATCCACCGCTGAGGTAGGACGTGAATAATTTAAGGGGCGTTGGTTTGTCGGAAGGTTTGGTAGTGGCTCAATGCGATGACATCATTGTATACTTTATACCTCATGCAAATACTCGAACAACTGGTTACGTAAACTTCGTTTGAACAAACGTTTCACAATAACAATTTTTTCATACAAATTTATTTTTAGTGCATACGAAAACCTGTGAACTCACCAACTCTTTGTAGTTGACCCTTTCTTTCATCATGCTTTTCAGGTGCTAACAAGTAAGTGAAGGTGTAGGGTGCATTTTGCATGATGACATCAACATCCAGAACATTAAAATTTCTATTGTTAATTTTTGTATCCGGCGTCTTCTTTTTGAAACAATTTGCTTAAGACGTTGTAATGTAATATTTTGAACTATTGTATTGAATGTTGTGGTTGGTGTTGTCTGTTACCTTTTGAATGAAACCCTACGTTGTTATACCTCGTGTTTCCGCTTTAGCGGGGTGTGACAACATCCGACCCTCCTGACGTAATAAGAGCTTCCCACCAATATAGAGCATCTGCCTTCAGCATCGCTGTTCCATATAACACTCTATCTTCATCAGCACATTTGTTGGTCTTGAAGATAGCTTCTATTTCTTTTAGCCATCTCATAGCCTTCACCGGGTCTCTTTCCCCTGAATAGGTTGGAGGTTTTCAACTTAAGAACATCTTGTAATCACACTTCCTTGGCACCGGTATGACAGTAGGTGTAATGGGCATCTCGTCTTCCAGATTAAGATCTGGTATTTCAGTTTTAGTATTACGAGTTCGGTCGAACATAGCCTGTATACTTGCTTGCAGTCTTCCCATTTCAGCCGTCAAGTCGTTTCTTGTAACAAATTCGTTACCCCGCGGCTGAACTCTGCCTCCAGTTCTGCCCCTGCCTCTTTCCTCCCCCTCTTCCCCTTGTCCCAACTGTTGGATTAGTTCTACTAGGGTTTCCTTCTTCCTCCCTATTTGTACGTCGAGTACCACTTGCCATAAGCACATACCCCATATAATAAGGTTTTCCAGTTCAAACATGTACCTGTAAGTTCATGATTACACTGGCCAAATGTAATTTGAAATTACCTTACATGATGTTCCTTCTACCTTTTATATTTAGCATCCCAAGGTTGTAACATAATAGGGACATCCTACTTCACATGCAGTTTAAGTCTACGTATAGATCCGAATACCTAAATCCCTTAAACTAGGGCTCTGATACCATCTGTAACGACCAGGAATTCCCAACCAAGCATCAAATAACATATATTGCATAACATCGTTACATAACAAAGATACATCATATAACAAGTACGGTCCCTTAGTCTTTACAATCCAAAATAAGGTATTTCATTACAAACTTTTTGCTAACTAAATACATGATATCTAATAACGAGGTTATAATTGCAAAACACGTCATAGTCTTCAAAATATAAGTCTTCCCAAAAGCTAGCCACTGATTACCCTTTTCGCTTGCTCTTACCCGATCCACGACCTGGAATACATATTTTTAAAACAAAATGAGGGTTAGACCTAGTGGTCTAAGTGAGAAAATCCCTGTCAGTTTAAAATCATTTGCACAAATACCATATACATAACACCAATATAAATACCAATTAGGACTCATACATTGTGTACTTTCCTGTCTCATTCCCATGGCCAAATTAGATGGTTGCGAGCCAACTAATCAATTTACTCCGATGTACTAATATACAGCCAACACCGTTGTCCCTCCGTACAACCAACTCCACCGGTCCTAAGCCCGGCCAACGTGCTCTCGTGTAGTGTAATACTTGTATAAATATAATATACACTTCAATATATCATACTTCATACATATGCACATAATTACACTACTTATCACAATATCAAACCACATATATGTATTCCAGTTTGAAAATATTTTAAAGTAAAACTCACATGTTAGCTTATTAAAATGCTTCCAAGCTTTTCCCAACAGATTCAGCTTTCACCCCAAATTCACAGAATCTGAAACAATTAGATACAAATATCCCTTTACCATATGGAACACATAATACTTACTAGAGCTAAGAACTATAGATAAACCTATCTAACTCTTATCCTCAAATGTTTCCCCCCCCCCCAAACCCGAACTTATATCCAGTCCTCATTCATATTCTATTCAAGAGTCGACAAAACACAAAGTTACTGGATACTCAAAAGTATCTGAAATCTCAAAAGTGACCAAACAGCTAAAGTTTCCGGACACCACAATACTATCCGGACAACACAACTTTCTGGACAACTTATACAATCCGGACAATACAACTTTTCGGACAGCACAAACAATTCGGACGACATCCGGAAACCAAAGTAATCCGGACACCATCCGGTATCTATTTTCTACTGGAAACTTAATGAAAAGATAAACTTATCGGATGAGACTCGTCCGGACACCATCGAAAAGGGACTACCGGACACTATCAAGAAGACTACCTGACACATTCATATTGTGTCCGGAAACCTCTGTCGGTTTGCACATTTTCTACCCAGAATTCGACTGAGATCAACACCAGTCCAGATTTGATGATTCTAATCCGATAGAAACTATCTACTAACAATTACAGACATAAAACATAAAGGAAACATACCTTAAATCACTTTCAAGTACACCAATTTGAAGCCTTAGCCTTAATCTTCTTCTTTTTCTTCCTTTGGTCTCAAAACACACACACTACACACACTGATATTTTTCTGAGTTGTGATAATATCTGCAGTCTAAGGTGATAATATCAAACCTAATTTTACAATTAAGGCTTGAACTATTCACTAATGACCAAAACACCCCTAAACTTATAATTTACCTAAACTTAACCTAAACATCAATTATAGAGTTAAATAAATTTAACGGAACTAGAATTTAACTAACGAACTTACCCGGGGTATTACAGAAGGCGGATGCGTTATATTGGTGGGAAGTTCTCATTAACTCTAGAGGATCTGATGTGTATTCTACTTTTTCTTGGGACGAATTCACTACAGCTTTCAAGAGACAGTTTTGTCCGCAAGCAGCAGTTAGACAACTGGAAGAAGAATTCATGAACCAGCAACAGGGGAGTTTATCGGTTAGGGATTATACTGCTCGTTTCCTGGAGAAGTCTCGTTTCGCAGAGTACTATGTTGCCACGGAGGCACTTAAGATGGAAAGGTTTATCTTCGGGTTAAAGTCAGAAATCAGAAGTCTAGTGATTGCAAAGGGACCAGAAACTTTCTCAGCTGCAGTAGATGCCGCGGAAAATGTAGAAAGAGATAAAGGGAGGGATGCTGGTGATAGAAGTTTTGGGAAAAGAAAATTGGAAGAAATGACGTTCGATTTGAAGGAGTACGAATCCCCGAGGTTTGATAGTCGTTCACCTTTCCGACCAGCTGAAAGACCATGTTCAAAATGCAACCGTATTCATCAGGAAAACTATTATGTGGATTCCCGAATTTGTTACAAGTGTGGAAAGACTGGTAACATTGCTAAAGACTGTCTAGTAACTCGATTCTGTTTCTCTTGCAATTCCCCTGATCATATTCAGTCAGATTGTCCACAATGGAAAGCACAACATGGTAGTATGACGGTGAGACCAACGGGTGTTAGGCCATGAGGGATACAAAGGTCTGAAGTACCGAAAGCAAAAGGTCGAGTATTCCAAATGACAGCACAAGAAGTAGAGGAAATTCCGGATGAGGTTACAGGTACAATCCTAACAAACTCTATATGTGCTAAGGTGTTATCTGACTTCGGTGCAAAATGGTCATTGGTATTTCCGTTCTTTTGTTGCTTATCTGTGTTAGAGATATAGATGGGTGTGGGGTGTCTATTCAGTTAGTTTCTATGGCTTTGATTGAGTTCGAAGTAATAGTGATAAGTATTCATACCTTTTCGCTTAACCGAATTCCGGGACAGAATTCTTTTAAGGGGGAGATGATGTAATACCCCGGGTAAGTTTGTTAGTTAAATTTCCCTTCCCGTTAAAATTAGTTAACTTAAAATTTGATGTTTAGGGTAAGTTTGGGTTAATTTATAAGTTAAAGATGTTTTTGTCATTAGTGATTAGTTCAAGGTTTAAAATGGTAAATATAGTTGATATTATCCCTTTTAGCTCCAGATATTTTTAGAAATCAAAAATATCATATTAAAGTGTGTGTGTGTGTGTGTGTGTGTGTTTTGAGACCAAAAGAAGAAGAAGAAAGTGTCTTAAGGTTAAAGCTTCAAATTGGTGTACTTAAAAGTGATTCTGAGGTATGTTCCTTTACATATTATGTTTGTAATTGCTAGTAGATAGTTTCTATCGGAGTAGAATCACCGATTTCATGCCTGGTAGTAAATTCTGTCGATTCTGGGTAGAAATGGGATAAACCGACAGAGGTTTCCGGACGATTTATGGTGGTGTCCGGTAGTCTTGTTGATAGTGTCCGGTTGTCCCTTTCAATGGTGTCCGGACTAGTCGATTATCCGGTAAGTTCTCTTTTCTATGGTTTCCGGATGAATTAGATACCGGATGGCATCCGGATTACCTTGGTGTCCGGATGATGTCCGAATTGTTTATGCTGTCTGGGAAGTTGAGTTGTCCGGATTGTTTGTGTTTTCCGGATAGTTCTGTAGTATCCGGAAACTTTAGCTGTTTGGTCACTTTTGAGGATAAGAGTTAGATAGATTTAACTAGAGTTCTTAGCCTCTTGGTAATCTTATGAGTTCATTTGGTAAAGAGATATTTGTATGTAAATTCTTTTAGATTCTGAGAATTTTGGGTAAAAGATCGGATAGCTCGGAGAAAAGCTTGGAAGGGTTTTTGATAAGCAATCAGGTGAGTTTTACTGTAAAACGTTTTCGAACTGGAATGCATATATATATATATATATATATATATATATATATATATATATATATATATATATATATATGAGGTGAATATGTGGTAGGAATGTGATGACGTGTTTATAAATGAAAATATGATGTATATTATATTTATATGAGCATTACACTACACGAGAACACGTTGGTCGGGCTTAGGACCGGTGGAGTTTTGGCTGTACGGAGGGACAGCGGAGTTGGCTGTATGTAAGTGCAGCGGAGATAATTTATTAGTTGGCTCGCAACCAATTAATATGGCCATGGGAATGAGGAGACGTACACAATGCACGAGTCTTGCTTGGTATTTAAATACTTGTTGTTTATTTGTGTTTTACAAAAGGATTACTAAACTGACAGAGATTATCTCACTAGACCGTTTGGTCTAACCCTCATTTTGTTTTCAAAAATATGTATTCCAGGTCGAGGAACTTTTAATAGCAAAGGGAAGGATAAAGAGTAGGAGGCGGTTGATAGCTGACGAAGATTAGGAAATGCTTATGTTTTGTATTATATAGTTTGGACACTATGGGACCGTACGTGATTTATTATGTATCTTTTGTTATGAATGAAACGACGTTATGTATAATATGTTAATTGATGTATATTATGTATGTTTGGGAACCGGGTCGTTACAGAAGAATTATTAAATCAACGAAAAGATTTTTAAACCCGATTGATGACCGAATCACCAAAAACTTACTGCACTACGACAAACAGCAAACGATTATCTTCTGGACCTCAAACGATTAATCCCACCGTTCAGAATGTAGAACAAGATGTCGTGAAGCTATTGTACAAAAATCGCGACGATCCGACGGTTCAAACTCCGGTAATAGTCAAAACGACACGGCTGCGATTTCCAGAAAATTATATACGAATTTACTTGCTTTTTCTCACTTTCGATTGATTTCTTTTACTTCTTCAAATCACCGATTCTGCTCTGATACCACGTGTAGATCCCAGATTGACACGTAACAATAAAATCAATGAGCAATAACAAGAACAATTGTTGATTTCAAGTTGTCATCCATCTCGTATTCATTCAAAGTATATTTCAGAGAATATTGCAATTCAAAGTAGTGGAATGATTATGGATCTCTCTAAGCTCTATTGAATTGTTAACCTAAAACTAAAGGTTAACTAAATCTTATATACTAAGGCGTTAGACAAACAAGGCCTAAGCCCATTAGGCTAAACTAAGCCCAATTAACACAATTAAGGCTTTTACAGTTAAGTAAATAAAATAATTAAAGTCTATATAATTCTTTATATATCTTTCTAATATGTAGGACATTTATGGTCCTAATACCACAAGCCTTTTAAATTGCCTCTGAAACCAGAAATTATAATATTTGCAATTTGTTTTTGATTATTGCCTTTAGTAAGATAGGCATTTGCGGCCATGTTGATTTCTGTAACTGTATTAATAATTTGGTGTTCAGAAAGTCCATCAACGTTCCATTCATAGACGGACATACCATCATATGCATTTCTAGTAGCGGCATATTCTCTGTCTTCAAATTGAAGATCTGGGAAAGCTGGTCTATGATAATAGTTTTTTGTTTGAGGGCGACTGGTACTAGTAGAACTGCCTTTGAAGGTTAATTTTTAGCAAATTGTTCATAAATTTGGGATATATCTTTAGACTCTGAATTTGAATCTGATTCTTGATTAAGTATATTAATATTTAGTTTGGTTAACTTTTGTTCTAATTCATTAACTAATTTTTTGTTGTAACCTAAATTGGCATTGGAATCAATTTGGTGTGGTATAAAAATTGGATTTTCATTATTTTCTTTGTCCTTTTCTTTAGAAGAAGGAATCTCAACCTTTTGTTTATTATTACTTTGATTGTTTTCTAATCTATTTAGTTGTTGGCTCATAATGTTAAGAATTTCATTTGAATAATTGCTTTGATATATAAGGGTTCTAAGGGTTTCATCTTTATCAGCTTTTGGTATAACTAAAGGTGTTCCTATATATTTATTATTTATTAAAACTGAATCTTTTGGGGGATGTGTTGTAGTTATGATTTCATCACTCTTCATTATTTTATAATCTTGAGTTATCTTTAGGGTATCATAAATATTAATAAAAGGGTTTGGAATATTTTGTTCTTTACAATACATTTCATACCAATTAAAAAAGGTTATATGAACATTGTATTTCATGATATATTTTCTCCACAAGAGTTGATGTCTAAATTCTTCTTTTGGGTCATTAACAGATGAATAATAGAAATTTCTTCTTTCTTCATTATGGTCATAGTAAAATTTCTCTTTAAGATACTTCATATTAATAGTTGAATCACTCATTTTTGACTCACTCATATTTGGTTTTTGTATTGATTATTTCAGTTTGAATTTCAGAAGGAGTAGGTTCGTAAACATAACTTTGAGAATCATCAGATCCTTCTTGATAAAGGGTTTGAGGAATTGATTTATTGAAATCTACATTTTTGAATTTTAATGATTGAGATTTTTTAATAGAAGGGGTTTTTACACCACGCATTGATCCTGTTGATAATCTTGAAGAAACAAATCGGAGATTGTTGAAATTAATATCAACTGGTCCATCTTCATATTCAATGATATCAGATATGTGATTTGAATTATCTATGGGTTTTGGGATACTAATATCTTGAAGATTCCAATTACAAGATTGAATAATTTCATTCCATTTAAGACGTTTGGGTGTTTGAATCTTAGTATGTTGAGGATTGGCTTCATATATTATTGTTTCATCTCTAGGGCTTGATAGCCTAGTTTTTGGTTCAATGGTTGAAGTCATGGTTTTGTAACAAACTCTGTAGATTATGGCTACAGCTTTAGTGTCTTCTTTAAATTCTAAGTTTTTTTGTTTTGATAGTAAGAACTAAAGTGTCTAAAATATTTGGATCAAATAATCCTACTGAAAAGTTGGGATAACAATTGAAGTAGATTGGGCCATTTGATACATTAGTTTCTGCCATAGCAAGGATGTAATTTTGGAATTTTGTATGCCTAGCATCTCTAAGTATTAATAATACTGGGGCATCTATTCCTAATCTAAACAAAGGTTTGATAGCAATTGGAACTAATCCAACATGTAAAAATTTGTATTTTTGTCTATGTTGTATGATGGATGATTTAGATAAGAGGGTGAGATTATTGTAATCTCTATTGATTGATACAGTTTGTTCTGTGGTTTTGATTGAGTATCCTTGAAAATAATCAAAAGCTCCTATTTTATAAACCGTTTTAACATCTTGTTTGGGAATCGTCCAATTCGTTAGGCTTTGTTCAATATTTGAAATATGAATTTCAGAAGAATTCATATTAAAATCATTTTCTTCTATGTTATCAGTTTCAGAAGAATGTTTCTTAGCGAATAAATTCATAACTTTATTTATTTAACAAAATTTATTTTAAGGGTTGTTTTAAAATTAAAGAGTAGTACTTTCTTTAAATACTTCTTGAATAATCAGAGGGACCACATTCGGAGGGACCACCCATGAATAGTTGTGGTCCAGCTGGGCGTCTTACCTCCTACGCCACTTACGCTACTCCAACCGACTGGGCTGACCAACACCGACATAAAAAGGCTGACCAACACTGACATCCAGTTTGTATTAAAAGATGTTATTTTCTTAAATTTAAAACTATCTTTAAACATACCTTGAAAAAATATACAAAGTTTAGTATTCATTTACCAATTTCCACCGATTCTTGCTCTGATACCATGAGTGTAAGGATCATTTCCTACAATATATCTTAAATATTCTCGATAAATTATTCTAAAATTTATTATATTGTTTCCTATAAAAAAGTTTGTAAGTTCATTAAGAAATCTAATTGGAGAAATATTTTTATATGATGAATACGACTAAAATTTTGCAAGATAAGGCAACCATTATTAAATACGATAACATGAAGCATGATTAAAATATACCTTCTTTGATTAAATGATTGACTGTACAATTGTCTTCACGACAAACTTTGCAAACATCAGGAGAATGAAAATTTGAAAGTCTAAAGACTTTGAACATCTTGAAGTTGAAAATCTAATAGAGGATTTCTTAGACATAACATTTTATGAGAAATGGATTATAGAGAAAATTGGTAGAAAAACTGATGCCCTCTCTTCTATTCTTGTGTCTTCTTATATAGGCACTTGAATTCCATCAGTAATCAGAAGTAACGGGCATTTGTCCGTTTTTCTTCGTTGATTGAATACCTTAACCGGCAGTTGGATGTCGACTTGCTTTGCATTATTAGAATGCATCTTTTGAAAAGTATTTTGGCCTCTTGTAATGTATTATTGCCTTTTGAAAAAAGCATCTTTGGCATGGCCGACCATCTTTTGAAAAGAAGCTCTCTCTTTTGACTTTCTTGCTAATAGCTCTTTTTGTAACATCCCAAAAATCCAACAGGACAAACATTGCATTACATCATAAGATTTACAAAACTGGGTCCCAGAATTTCATTACATCAATCTAATACTTAGGTTGGCGGAAACAACCTATACACAACTAAGAATAATCTAACTTCTACAAGAGGCACTTGCACTGTTTCTAGCTGACTCTGTACTCTATCTTGCTCTTGCTCATTTACCCGAGCCTCCTATTAATCGCTTAACTGAAAAGGTTTTAGTTTTGAAAAGCAAGGGTTAGACCATGAGGTCCAGTGAGTTCACTCCATAATCGGTGTACATCATCATTATAAAATCATTCATGGTGCTGCACAGTGTAATGGATCTCATAAACATTCCTCGATCGGGGCCCCAGCAGACTCCCCTCTCGCCCGAGTAGGAAGGAAACGAATTCCCTCCTACAAGCTCATCACATATCCGAGTAGGAAGGAAATGAATTCCCTCCTACAAGCTTCTCACAATAGCCCAAGGGATCATAGGATCCCGATGTCTTCAGATCCCACTGTGCAGACCGACTCCACATACATACACATAGCTCATCATGATCATAAAACATGAAGTTCGTAAAACACTTTACAATTCATTTCATCTTGCTGAATAATCTTTTTAGTAGAACATACTTTTCATGGGAAAACGTTCGTAAAAGCTTGTAAATAAATCATGCTCATAAACATGCCCTGATCAGTAAAATATTAACTTTCATTCACGTAAAAATCATGTAAAATAACATGGCATTTCCACAAAATCACTTTCTTTGGAAAACACGTAAGATCATGTATTTTAGTTAGAAAAACTCACCTGATGCTCTTAATATCTTTTCTTACTTCGCTTCTGGCTTTCAATCGGTCTACCTGAGGAATAGATGAGATATAAACTACTCAGATGCCTAACCAACAGTCCAGACACTACTCGGATTCGACTTACCGGACATCTGCCACTTTCCGGGTACTACTTTCCGGACAACCACACTTACCGGACAACCTTACTTACCGGACAATCACTTACCGGACACTACTTACCAGACACTACTTACCAGACATTCACACTTTCCGGACGACCTTTTACCGGACACCTACTTACCGGACAACTTCTCATCCGGATAGCCTTCTTATCCGGACAGTTTCCTCATCAGGAAACCTTCAAATTGGACAACGTGTCCGGACGCCGACTCAGAACCCTATTTGGGACCGAAATTCTCAGAAAAACTCATAATCCAAGGAATTTAGATTAACAACAATATTCTGATTACTAAGCTCTATTAGTACTGAACTCTTAGCTGCCCAAAAACGCTAATTTTTTCCATAAAGTCTCAAGCTCAAATTTTAAACAAAAACCCCAAAATACCTAACTTAGCAACATTTTCACAGATTAGGGATGAAGAGAAACGATTACCTTATTGATTTAGGATGATGAAAACTTTCCTTTTCTCCCAATTAACTTGGAAACTCATTCTTCTTTCTTGCTCTACCTCTCTTTCTTCCTCTTTGATCTTTCTCTCTTTCTTCCTTCTTATTCTTTCCCCCTTTCTATCTATTTCAGCCGCACACCACCACAAGAACCCCAAAATAATGATTTCTAAGAAATGGTGCCCTAAGGGTTTGGGCTCATTTTATATTTCTCAAAATTTGCTAATAGGTCCCTTAAGTCCAACTTTCAATGCTTAGACTTCGACCACCAAACTTTCACATTTTCCAAAAAAAACCGGTTGTTACAACACTCCCCCCTTAAGAGAATTCCGTCCCCGGAATTCCTCATGGGAAAAGAAGTGGGTAACTTGCCTTCACCAAAACTGACATTTCCCCAAAGTAATGCCACTTCTGACTCAGTCAACCACCTCATTAAATTCGAAACATGGAACATTGGGTGCATTCCCTTCAGTTCTTACGGTACTCTAACTCGCAGACTACTGTTCCTATTCAATCGGTCTTAACAATAGTAGATTAAATAAGGGTTCTCACGCATCTTTACTTCCTTTAAGGAGGAACTTGGCGGAATCCCCCGCTACAACACGAGATTCATTTACTAAGAAACAATCACTCACTTTACAGCTTGGCACAAGGCCAACCCTGTCCATCCCGACAACTCATAACCCCGAGTTCCTTCATCGTATCACAACTCACAACCCTGCACCACCCAACAATAGCCTATGCAGAACATTTCTCTTTCTCGGACCACCTAGACCACAGTTCGACAGTCATCTCACATCCTCACTACTTCACCACCCATACTTATACGTAGCTAAGAGTAGTAACCTCCAAACCCATCGTTGAAGTGTTCACCTACTCAAATTCAACTTATCCTGAAACACATCAATTTCTCTCTGATTGCCACGTTCGTTCAGTCATATAAAACATAACTCCGGTTATCCTCACTCCACTGGGAGGGGTAACCCTGGTCACACCATACTATTCTCAATAGCTTAATCACTGCACGACCAATTCGTTTAAACATTTCACGCAAAGTCACTAACTTAACTCATTTAGTTGTCTAATCCACTTCTTTCTAGCACAAAATCATACACAACACTGCACCTTTTGGCATTACTGTCAAGTTTACTACTTCCAATTTACTTACTTATTCCGACATACTATCTTCACCTCCCCACGTTAGTGTGGAGCACTGCCCACCAAACATTACTTGCCCCTCTCTCCGGACCTTTCCACATGCTGATATCACTTTCTCATTACTTACATAACCAAACAGTTGCACCAAGTTCCTAAATTAAGGCATTCAACCAAGTCGTCTTGAAACGACACTAGTGTTCGACCTCACTACACATTTTTTAAGGATTTCACATCTATTCCACCACACTTTGACTAACACACCCATCATCTTCTTTAAACTTCCAATGATCCCAAAATATGCTTACTTAGCGACTCTTACAATTAACAACACTTGGTTTCTCCTTTGGGTAACCACCCACCACCACTCCGTCATTCTACCCTGAACATAATCATGCCACAACGTCAACTTACACCCTATGTGCTCCAACAATCTGGTTAACAAATCATAC
The DNA here is from genome assembly GCA_033807775.1 of Saussurea involucrata. Lineage (NCBI taxonomy): Eukaryota > Viridiplantae > Streptophyta > Magnoliopsida > Asterales > Asteraceae > Saussurea > Saussurea involucrata. Next base: position 86,188,333 of record CM066314.1, read on the forward strand.
ACCTCATCCAAAACCCCCCAAAAAGGCTTCTATCTGATGTTTCCTCTCTCTCTAACATCCCATCACTACGACACTAGCTGGCACATTTAGCTTGACAATTACTGTCACTACAAATCCGTACACTCTTTGCCCATAACATCACACTGCAGACCAGATCTCTCATGATCATTCACACAATTCGAACTTGCCTTCACATCCTCCCTTATACACATTCGAGTCTATCTCACTACTTAGTCATTTTTCAATCTGTCGAACTATACTCACGAGTTCCCAATTAACCCAAACATAATCGTTCTTGCTGGCCTTTGCGATCCAAGCCCTTTCATAGACATGACACGTTTTCTTACTGACTGATATAGTCTACACTCACTCCGTTTGTGCTACACACCTTATCCTTCTATGGACCCTCCACACCTCGTAAATAGAACGCTTATTCAACAACAGCGGTCTCTCACTAACTTAGCACCCCCACAAGGTGTTCTATCAACTTTCGCTCTGCTGGATCAAGCCTTCGGCCTTAACCATCTTGCACGGTTGCCGACTTCAGCATCAAAAGTCGACCTGTTGATACTTTCTTAACCTATTCTTAAACACGGGTTCCTTACGAAACCTAATCCTTCCAACATATCATAGTCAACTTCATAATCCGTCTCCCTCATTTCAAAACCTACTCATGTAACATCAAAACTACAAGATCACCTTAATACTCTTATTCGACATCGAGGATGTCTCATTTCTGCCTCAACACACTACTCATAATGAGTTGCCAATACCACACCTTGAAGGCTTCAAGTCCTTCCTCCGGACACAACCGTCCCTTGACAATCGTACTTCCAGTTACCGAACAAGGGTGCAAACCCTCATACAACCGATACTATAATCCACTTCTGACTCTACCACTGTTCACATTTCCTCTTGAACACAAATACTAAAGCTACAACATTCTTTCCTGATTTACCCGACACTTTTCCACTCTTGAAGTTCTAACTTAGCTTAACATGTAATATCTTACGACCTAGAGAGTTCATAGCCTTCATGCATGACAACGCAGTAGATAAATCATTTCGTACATTTTATCATTTTAAATAAACAGCGCTTGAAAACAACGTGGGTACACATGACCCCATCATTCTTATAACTTCAATGCCCTGCACAACGATTTGAGAATCGTTTGCATGCATCTTCCCGTGAACCTTAATCTTACTCAATCTGGACGATGTTAATACGATAATAATACCTTGAATGAAAATCCTTTCATACGACACAATTCTGAAAGAAATTACCGACACCAAGTAAACCAGTCGATTCTCACCCCTTTTATATGATATCAACAGGTTAAAACTCATTTTGATTGTAAAAGTTTTGCTGGCAAACGTTTTCTCGACCTTTTTGTAACAATTTAACTTATCACGAAAAGTGTGAAATATTTTGCGAATCGTTAAGTTCAAAATTTCATTGTGTAATGTGAAGGAAGTCACCTTTTCTTTAAACATACGCTTGCACATTCTGACTCATTTTCGATTAAAATTGATATTTACACATTTGACTTAAATCATGAAAATTTCATGTTACACATGAGAACGCTATGCATGAGACTCTACTTACAATTGAAGGCTACTCACTCTAACAAGGTCAACCGTTTTACTCACGCAGCTTATCCTTGACACTTACCTACGACCAATGGTTGCCCTTTCGGTTATGCAATAACTTGCTGAACCTGCGTTCCACACCTCACTTACTCAACCATTTCATACTATTTTCGCTTTGGTCGCCTATCTCACTTTCTACTTCTAGATGCTTTTAATTCACTATAGGTATCTTATTTCATTTATCCTGCCATTGAAAATCTCGACTAACAAGTCAGGGCTCCATTGATACTTTCAAGGTTTTGACATTGTCCTCCCTGACCATCCTGACTGATCTATCCCATGATTTCTAGAACTGGGACTCTCCCGAAACAGGAGTCTTACTCAAACTCAAACTTTCATCCTCTCCGAATTCACGAAGAGCTACCTCTAGACAACTCATAACACTCTATACAACATTTCTTCTCTATGATGCATACATACATCACATCGTAAGTGACTTCTCATGAAACTTCCCCAACAAGGGGTCTCAATCTACCCCTCAGGGATCTTGCTGACATTCTAAAGTACTGGAACCCGACATAAACACTAGCTTCTGAATACCACTTCGGAATAATAAGGCAGGTTAATAAGGCATGTTAAGCACATACATGTACTTGTAAGTTTGCAATTACACTGGCCAGGTGGAATCTCAAATTACCTTACATGACAGTCCTCAGTACCTTATTAGTCCTATCTCTATAATAATGTCCTCCTAACGCATTTCCTGTATCAACAATAGTGCCCTCCTAATGCATTTCCTGACTCTCAGTTGTGATTTCTACTCCCAAGTTTAAGTTTAGGCCCGTCCGGTCTCCTAAATCCCTTAAACTATGGCTCTGATACCATTTGTAACATCCCAAAAATCCAACAGGACAAACATAGCATTACATCATAAGATTTACAAAACTGGGTCCCAGAATTTCATTACATCGATCTAATACTTAGGTTGGCGGAAACAACCTATACACAACTGAGAATAATCTAACTTCTACAATTGGCACTTGCACTGTTTCTAGCTGCATCTGTACTCTATCTTCCTCTTGCTCATTTACCTGAGCCTCCTATTAATCGCTTACCTGAAAAGGTTTTAGTTATGAAAAGCGAGGGTTAGACCATGAGGTCCAGTGAGTTCCCTCCATAATCGGTGTACATCATCATTATAAAATTATTTTTATAAATCAATTCACATTCTTCACATAAACATCATTCATGGTGCTGCACAGTGTAATGGATCTCATAAACATTCCGCGATCGGGGCCCCAGCAAACTCCCCTCTTGCCCGAGTAGGAAGGAAACGAATTCCCTCCTACAAGCTCATCACATATCCGAGTAGGAAGGAAATGAATTCCCTCCTACAAGATTCTCACAATAGCCCAAGGGATCATCGGATCCCGAGGTCTTCAGATCCCACTGTGCAGACTGACTCCACATACACACACATAGCTCATCATGATCATAAAACATGAAATTCGTAAAACACTTTACAATTCATTTCATCTTGCTGAATAATCCATTCAGTAGAACATACATTTCATGGGAAAACGTTCATAAAAGCTTGTAAATAAATCAGGCTCATAAACATGCCCTGATCAGTAAAATATTAACTTTCATTCACGTAAAAATCATGTAAAATGACATGGAATTTCCACAAAATAACTTTCTTTGGAAAACACGTAAGATCGCGTATTTTAGTTAGAAAAACTCACCTGATGCGCTTATTATCTTTTCTTACTTCGCTTTTGGCTTTCAATCGGTCTACCTGAGGAATAGATGAGATATAAACTACTCAGATGCCTAACCAGCAGTCCAGACACCATTTGGATTTGACTTACCGGACATCTGCCACTTTCTGGGTACTACTTTCCGGACAACCACACTTACCGGACAACTTTACTTACCGAACAATCACTTACCGGACACTACTTACCGGACATTCACACTTTCCGGACAACTACTTACCGGACAACTTCTCATCTGGATTGCCTTCTTATCCGGACAGTTTCCTCATCCGGAAACCCTCAAATTGGACAACGTGTCCGGATGCCCACGTGCTTTCTGGACGCTGACTCAGAACCCTATTTGGGACCGAAATTCTCAGAAAAACTCATAATCCAAGGAATTTAGATTAGCAACAATATTCTGATTACTAAGCTCTATTAGTACTGAACTCTTAGTTGCCCAAAAACGCATTTGAGACACCTAATTTCTTCCATAAAACTCAAGCTCAACTTTTAAACAAAAACCCCAAAATACCTAACTTAGCAACATTTTCACAGATTAGGGATGAAGAGAAACGATTACCTGATTGATTTAGGATAATGAAAACTTTCCTTTTCTCCCAATTAACTTGGAAACTCTTTCTTCTTTCTTGCTTTACCTCTCTTTGTTCCTCCTTGCTCTTTCTCTCTTTGTTCCTTCTTATTCTTTCCCCCTTTCATTCTATTTCAGCCGCACACTACCACAAGAACCCCATAATACTGATTTCTAAGAAATGGTGCCCTAAGGGTTTGGGCTCATTTTATATTTCTCAAAATTTGCTAATAGGTCCCTCAAGTCCAACTTTCAATGCTTAGATTTCGACAACCAAACTTTCACATTTTCCATAAAAACCCTGTTGTTACACTTTTGTCTTTCTTGATTATTATTGTACCTGAAATGTTAGCAATAATCCATAATTTGTTTGATCACTTTTGATAAAGGTAATATCGAAAATACGAAGAGATGTATTTTCTACATTTGAATAATTACACGTTTTGATCAACAAAAATTTGTCTACAAAGACAATTCACCAAACTCACACAAATCAGAAATTAATCATAAAGATTATTGTCCGATTATTGAGCATCTTGGATTAATTCTGTTTCTTGAGACATGCTGGAACTGCTTGGAGAACTTTTCTTGATTTCTTTGATCAATCTCTTGAGTTCTTCTTTAGAATTAGCAGCAAGGAATTGTTCTAATTCTTTTTCTTCATCGTCTTCGTCTTGAATAACTTTGAGGGTTCCAGGAAGTGGGGCCGTGGAGGCAGACACATTAAAGTTTGTTGAGTAAAACTCTGAGACTCCTTGAACCGTCATTTTTTGAACCTGATCAGAAGGGAGATTATCCCACCATTTAACTCGGACCATTCTTTGTAACAAACTTGGAGAAATGCCAACTGCAGGGATGATGCTAAAAGTCCTGGAAATGATCCATGGAATTTTGAATAAGATAGTAAATTGGAAAAGGTGTTCGAACTCTGGAATGTCCTGAATAAAGATCTCTTTGAATTTTTGAAATCCTTTTAAAATAGGAACTGGAAGGGTATCCGGAATGTTACCCATGAATTTGAACCATCGTACAAACCATCTTGGATATGAACAATCAAAATTCTTGTCGAAGAATAGAAACCACGAATGAGAGCAGTTTCTAAGATAGAAAAGATTGAACCAAGCATCTTGATAATCGTAATAATTGTAATAAGGGTATTTTGGATAATTTGAAAGGGTTTTTTCTGCATAGGGACGGGCTTTCCATTCTTGGATAGAGAGGATATGAAAAATATGGACCTTGCTGAAAGTTATGATGGAACGGTCAGAAGGATTAAAATTATGCTGAACTTTGATGGAACCTGTGTCTTCTAAGATCACTTGACAATATTCTCTTGATTTTAATTTACTTCCCATGAACATGGAATATTTGGGAAAGAGAAAATCCACTAGGGTATCAAATCCCTTGTCGTAGATTTGTAGTTCGTATTCTTCAAAAATCTTAACAAGCTGTTGATTTGGGTTTGGGATGTAAGAACTACTATTACCTTTTGAAGAAGAAGGTCTGGTAGTCTTGGGTTTTTGAGGAGTGACAGTCTGGGTATTGGATAATATAATAGCCTTTTTGGGAGTGTAGCTTGGAGAAATAATGACTGGTTTTTGAAATAGGGAAGAATAAGAAGGCTGAGCCTTGGTAGGGGTGATTAGAGAAAATCTATTTTGGGTAGGAATTTTTGGGAAAATAGATGATGAAGATGCAGAGGCAGGACTAGTAACTGCTTTGAAGGGGGAAAGTTGCATTTTCTTCTTTTGATCAGGATCTTGTATCTTTTGAACAATAGCATTTTTAACATCTCTTTGATTCATTTCCCCTGTAAAAATTCTCTTGATAAGAAATCTGGAAGAGAATTGTTTTCGCCTTTAATAAATTCTATTTGGAAGTCAAAATTGCTTAACAATGCTTGCCATCTTGCAAAAATTTGTTTTAAAATAACATTTTTTATATCATTTTCCAAAATGGTTTTTGCAGATTGACAGTCTATGCGTAATAAAAAAGTTTCATATATAAATCGTCTTTAAATTTTTTGATACATAAAACAATGCTTAAAATTTCCTTTTTAACGGTTGAATAATTCTTTTGAGTATCATTCCAAGCGCCTGAAAAAAATCTTACATGTTCTTCATTAGAATCTTTACTTTTTTGTTTTAATATTCCTCCAAATCCTAAATCACTAGCATCGGTTTCAACAATAATACTAGCATTTGGTTGCGGTATATTAGGACAAGGTAAATATTTAACCTTTTCTTTAATATGTTTGACAATATTTGTATGTTCTTGAGTCCATGGTGGTGGATTCTTTTTGAGTCTTTGATATAAAGGTTTGCATATAATACCTAAATCTTTGAAGAAGTCATGAACATAATTTAAACATCCTAAAAATCGTTGGAGTTGAGTTTTGTCTTTAATTTCATCTGGAAATTTGTTAGCAAATTCTAGGCTTCTTTGAATTGGCTTGATAGTACCTTGAATAATATCATGACCTATGTAACATCCCAAAAACACAACAGGACATACATAGCATAACTCATAAACATTACAATTCCGGGTCCCAAAAATTTCATTACATCAATCTAAATCTTAGGTTGGCGGAAACAACCTATACACAACTGAGAACAACTACTACTACAAGTGGAACCGGCACTGTCTCTAGCTGCATCTGTACTCTATCCTGCGCTTGCTCACTTACCTGAGCCTCCTACTATATGCTTACCTGAAAAGGTTTTAGTTTTGAAAAGCGAGGGTTAGACAATGAGGTCTAGTGAGTTCCCTCCGTAAACAGCGTACATCAACATTATAAAAATCATTTTATAAAACACATTAACATTCCTCACATAATCATTCAATCATGGTACTGCACAGTGTTTAAGGATCACATAGGCAGTCACATATCCGAGTAGGAAGGAAACGAATTCCCTCCTACAAGCTACTCACCTATCCGAGTAGGAAGGAAATGAATTCCCTCCTACAAGCTTACTCATATATCCGAGTAGGAAGGAAATGAATTCCATCCTACAAGCTTAATCATATATCCGAGTAGGAAGGATATGAATTCCCTCCTACAAGCTTACTCATAACAGCCCAAGGGATCATCGGATCCCGAGGTACTAAGATCCCACTGTGCAGACCGACTCCACATAGCATGAACATAACTCGTCATAAACATGAAATCCGTTTAACACTTTATAAGTCATTTCACCTTGCTGAAAAATCTTTTCCTTAAAACATACTTTTCATGGGAAGACATACGTAAAATCTTGTAAATAAGTCATGCTCGTAAACACACCATGATCAGTAAATTATTAAACTCTCATTCACGTAAATAACATTGCATTTCCACATAATCACTTTCTTTGGAAAAACACGTAAAATCACGTATTTTAGTTAGAAAAACTCACCTGGTGCTCTTACTTCCCTTTCCTAATCTGCTCCAGACTTCCAATCGATCTACCTGAATGAACGGGTAAAACATATAAGTTGACTAGTCAACTGTCTGAATACTAGCTTACCGGACATCTCTACTTTCCGGATAGCTTACCGGGCATCTCTACTTTCCGGATAGCTTACCGGGTGAACCATACTTACCGGAAAATTCATACTTACCGGATAATTCATACTTACCGGATACTTTCTACTTACCGGATACTTATACTTACCGGACGCTTATGCTTACCGGACACTCTTGCTTACCGGACACTCTTGCTTACCGGACACTTATACTTACCGGACGCTTATGCTTACCGAACACTCTTCCGGTAACCTCCATCATCCAAAGCTTACCGGATACACTTCCTGTAACCTTCATCACCATAAACTTATCGGATAAAAGCGCTGGGACGAGGTCAGAGGCCGAAATCTCGCTACACGCCCCTCAAACGGAACGATAACGCGATAACTAACTACATTAATGTTCTATAACCATTTCCTTCAATTATTTTCTACTCAAACCCGATTTATAGTGCTTAATCTCCCTCTCAAGGCATTATTTACAACTTTTTAAGAAAACCCTCTACATAATTCAACAATCAACATAACAATCAAAACTGGATTAGATTTCGAAATTACCTGGTAGACTCACTTGCAGAATCGCACTCCATTCCATTTCTCCTTCCAATTTGATGTTTAGTGATCCTCTTCTTCAATTTGCTCTTGAACCCTGTTTCTCTCTTTCTCTCCTTCTCTTCTCTTACTCAGCCACCAACAATAGGGATGAGAATGGTTTCTCTAGGGTTTTGACTTAATTTATATCTTTCATAAACTGCAAAAAGGTCCCTTAACTCAAGCTTTCATTTCTTAGACTTTAGCCACCAAACCTTCACATTGTACTAGAATTTCGGGTTGTTACAACACTCCCCCCTTAAAAGAATTCCGTCCCCGGAATTCCTTATTGGAAAACACACGGGTAACAAGCCCACACCACAACTGACACTTCCACAAGGTAATGCCACTTCTGACTCAGTCAACCACCTCATTAAATTCGAAACATGGAACATTGGATGCATTCCCTATTCGATCGGTCTTAACAATAGAATATTAAATAAGGCTTCTCACGCATCTTTACTTCCTTTAAGGATGAACTTGGCGGAATCCCCCGCTACAACACGAGATTCATTTACTAAAGAACAATCACTCACTTGACAGCTTGGCACAAGGCCAATCCTGTACATCTCGACAACTCATAACACCGGGTTCCTTCATCGTATCACAACTCACAACCCTGCACCACCCAACAATCGCCTATGCAGATAACATTTCCCTTTCTCGGACCACCTAGACCATAGTTCGTCAATCATCTCACATCCTCACTACTTCACCACCCCATACTTATACGTAACTAAGAGTAGTAACCTCCAAACCCATCGTTGAAGTGTTCACCTACTCAAATTAAACTTATCCTGAAACCCATCAATTCCTCATTGATTGCCACGTTCGTTCAGTCATATAAAACATAACTCCGGTTATCCTCACTCCACTGGGAGGAGTAACCCTGGTCACACCATACTATTCTCACTAGCTTAATCACTGCACGACCAATTCGTTTAAACATTTCTCACCAAGACACTAACTTAACTCTTTCAGTTTTCTTATCCACTTCTTTCCTGCACAAAATCATACACAGTTCCCTTCCTCAATACTCTTTCCAAAAGTTCGCACACTTATCAATGACAAACTACACAACTCTGCACCTTTCGGCATTACTGTCAAGTTTACTACTTCCAATTTACTTACTTATTCCGACATACTATCTTCACCTGCCCACGTTAGCATGGGGCACTGCCCACCCACATTACTCGCTCCTCTCTTCCGACAATTCCCAAGCTAAAAATACTTTCTCATTACTACACATAACCTAACGGTTGCACTAAAATTCTAACATAAGGTTTTCGACCAAATCCCCTCGAGCTTCCACCAGTGTTTTATGTTACTACACATTCTTTGATCTTCAACTATTACCTTCTCGGATAATCCTTTCACCCATAGGAACAATTCTCAATCATTAAAGATTTCGCATCTACTACCCTGCATTTTGATTAACCCATCCATCATCTTCTTTAATTTACATTGATTTCAAAATACACTTACTTAGCGACTCATATCTCAAAAACAATTGGTTTCTTATTTGGGTAACTATCCACCACCACTCCGTCATTCTATCCTGAACATAATCATATCGCAACGTCAACTTACACCATACGTGCTCCAACAATCTGGTTAACAAATCGTACACCTCCTTCGAAACCCCCAAAAAGGCTTCTATCTGATGCTTCCTCTCTCTCTAACATCACATCACTACGACACTAGCTGGCACATTTAGCTTGACAATTACTGTCACTACACATCTGTTCACTCTTTGCCCATAACATCAAACTGCATACCAGATCTCTCATGATCATTCACACAATTCGAATTGGCCTTCATATCCTCCCTTATACCTAATCGAGTCTATCTCGCCACTTAGTCCTTTCTCAACTCTAGTTGAACTACAACTCACGAGTTCCCAATTAGCTCAAGCACCAACGTTCTTGCTAGATCTTTACAATCCGAGCCCTTACAGAAGCAGGGCACAGTCCCTTACTGAACGATAAAATCTTAAACACTTGCTTCGTTCGCGCTACATACCTTATCCTTCTACGAACCCTCCCTGCCTTAAGGATAGAACGCTTATTCAAAACAATAGCCTCTCATCCTCTTAACACCCCTACAAGGTGCTCTATCAAATTTCAACCTTATGGTTCAAGTCTTCGGCCTCGGCCACCTTACACGACTGTCGACTTCTACAACAACAGACAACCTGTAACTACTTTCTTAACTTATTCTTTAACATTGGTTCCTTACGGAACCTAATCCTTCCAACACATCATAATCAACTTCATGATCTGTCTCCCCCTTTTCGAAATCTACTCATGTAACATCAACATTACAAGCTCACCTCGAAACTCATATCCCCACGCCATGGACATTTCATTCTTCCTCACCACACTACTCTTAACGAGTTGCTAAAACTAACACCTTGATGACTCCTAGTCCTTCCTCCGGACACAACCGTCCCTTGACAACCGTACTTCCAGTTACCGAACAAGGGTGCAGACCCTCATACAACCGATACTATAATCCACTTCTGACTCTTCCACTGTCCAAATCTCTTCTTGAACACATATATCAAACCTACAAACATCCTCCCCTGATTTGACCAACCCCTCTCCACTCTCGGAGTTCCTCCTTAGCTTAAAATGTAATACTCTATGACTTAGTGAGTTCATAGCCTTCATGCATGACAATGCAGTAAATAAATCTTTTCGCACCTTTCATCATTTTGCAAAAACAGCATTTGGAAACACTTGGGTACACATGACCCCATCACTCTTATAACTTCGATGCCCTGCACAACGATTCGAGAATCGTTTGCATGCATCTTTCCCTGAACCTTAATCTTACTCAATCCGAACGATGTTTTTACGACAGTAATACGTTGAATGAAAATCCTTTCATACGACACAATTTTGAAAGAAATTACCGAGCCCAAGTAAACCAGTCGGTTCTCACACCCTCTTATATGACATCAACAGGTTAAAACTCATTTTGATTGTAAAAGTTTTGCTGGAAAACGTTTTCTCGACCTTTTTGTAACAATTTAACTTATCATGAAAAGTGTGAAATACCTTGCAAATTGTTAAGCTCAAAATTTCATTGTGCAATGTGAATGAAATCACCTTTTCTTTAAACATACGCTTGTACATTCTGACTCGTTTTTTTTTTATCAAAATTGACATTTACATATTTACTTTAAATCGTGAAAATTTCATGTTACATAAAAGAACACCATGCATGAGACTCTACATGCAATTGAAGGCTACTCACTCTAACAAGGTCAACCGCTTTACTCACGCAGCTTATCCTTGACACTTTACCTCCGTCCAATGGTCGCCCTCTCGGTCATGCAATAACTTGCTGAACCCGCGTTCCACATCTCACTTACTCAACCATTTCATACTATTTTCGTTTTGAACAACTATCTCACTTTCTACTTCTGCATGCTTTCATTTCACTATAGGTTTCTTATTTCATTTACCCTGCCATCGAAAAGCTCGCTTAAGAATTCAGAGCTCCATTGACACTTTCAAGATTTCGACACCGTCCTTTCATACCATCCCGACTTATCTATCCCATGATTTCTAGAACTGGGATGCTCCCGAAACAGGAGTCTTACTCAAACTCAACATCCAACCTCATCGAATCCACGAAGAGCTACCTTTATACGTAAAAGTTTGTAAATAAGTCATGCCCATAAACACACCATGATCAGTAAAATATTAAACTTTCATTCACGTAAAAATCATGTAAATAACATGGCATTTCCAAATAATCACTTTCTTTGGAAAAACACGTAAAATCACGTATTTTAGTTAGAAAAACTCACCTGGTGCTCTTACTTCCCTTTCCTAATCTGCTCCAGACATCCAATCGATCTACCTGAATGAACGGGTAAAACATATAAGCTGACTAGTCAACTGTCCGGATACTAGCTTACCGGACATCTCTACTTTCCGGATAGCTTACCGGGCATCTCTACTTTCCGGATAGCTTACCGGGAGAACCATACTTACCGGACAATTCATACTTACCGGGCAATTCATACTTACCGTATACTTTCTACTTATCGGATACTTATACTTACCGGACGCTTATGCTTACCGGACACTCTTGCTTACCGGACACTCTTGCTTACCGGACATATATACTTACCGGACGCTTATGCTTATCGGACACTCTTCCGGTAACCTCCATCATCCGAAGCTTACCGGATACACTTCCGGTAACCTTCATCACCAGAAGCTTACCGGATAAAAGCGCTGGGACGAGGTCAGAGGCCGTAATCTCGCTACACGCCCCTCAAACTGAACGATAACGCGATAACAAACCACATAAACGTTCTATACCCATTTCCTTCAATTATTTGCTACTCAAACCCGATTTAGAGTGCTTAATCTCCCTCTCAAGGCATTATTTACAACTTTTTAAGAAAATCCTCTACATAACTCAACAATCAACATAACAATCAAAACTGGATTAGATTTCGAAATTACCTGGTAGACTCACTTGCATAATCGCACTCCATTCCATTTCTCCTTCCAATTTGATGTTTAGTGATCCTCTTCTTCAATTTGATCTTGAATCATATTTCTCTCTTTCTCTTTTCTATTTCTCTCCTTCTCTTCTCTTACTCAGCCACCAACAATAGGGATGAGAATGGTTTCTCTAGGGCTTTCACTTAATTTATATCTTTCATAAATTGCAAAAATGTCCCTTAACTCAAGCTTTCATTTGTTAGACTTTAGCCACCAAACCTTCACATTGTACTAGAATTTCGGGTTGTTACAACCTAAGAATCTAATATTAGTCTGAAATAGACTCATTTTGTTGGAAGAGATGACTAGCCCATTATTATGAACTAGGTCATAAAATATATTTAAATGTTTGAAATGTTGTTCTATGGATTTTGAAAAGATTAAAACATCATCAATATAAACAATAGCAAAATTGCTTATAGGGATAATGATATCATTCATAATATTTTGAAATTCTGAAGGGGCATTTTTTAGACCAAAAGGCATTACGTTCCATTCATAGACGGACATACCATCATATTCAAGAAGTATTTTAAGAAAGGAATATTCTTTAATTTTAAAACAACCCTTTAAATAAATTTTGTTAAATAAATAAAGTTATGAATTTATTCACTAAGAAACATTCTTCTAAAACTGATAACAAAGAAGAAAATGATTTTAATATGAATTCTCCTGAAATTCATATTTCAAATATTGAGAAAAGCCTAACAAATTGGACGATTCCCAAACAAGATGTTAAAACAGTTTATAAAATGGGAGCTTTTGATTATTTTTCAAGGATACTCAATCAAAACCACATAACAAACTGTATCAATCAATAGAGATTACAATAATCTCACCCTCTTATCTAAATCATCCATAATACAACAGAGACAAAAATACAAATTTTTACATGTTGGATTAGTTAAAATTGCTATCAAACCTTTGTTTAGATTAGGAATAGATGCCCCAGTATTATTAATACTTAGAGATGCTAGGCATACAAATTTCCAAAATTCCATCCTTGCTATGGCATAAACTAATGTATCAAATGGCCCAATCTACTTCAATTGTTATCCCAACTTTTCAGTAGGATTATTTGATCCAAATATTTTAGACACTTTAGTTCTTACTATCAAAACAAAAAACATAGAATTTAAAGAAGACACTAAAGCTGTAGCCATAATCTACAGAGTTTGTTACAAAACCATGACTTCAACCATTGAACCAAAAACTTATCAAGCCCTAGAGATGAAACAATAATATATGAAGCCAATCCTCAACATACTAAGATTCAAACACCCAAACATCTTAAATGGAATGAAATTACTCAATCTTGTAATTGGAATCTTCAAGATATTAGTATTCCAAAACCCATAGATAATTCAAATCACATATCCAATATCATTGAACAGGAAGACGAATCATTTGATATTAATTTCAACAATTTCAACAATCTCCGATCTGTTTCTTCAAGATTATCAACAAGATCAATAAGTGGTGTAAAAATCCCTTCTATTAAAAAATTTCAATCATTAAAATTCAAAAATGTAGATTTCAATAAATCAATTCCTCAAACCCTTTATCAAGAAGGATCTGATGATTCTCAAAGTTATGTTTACGAACCTACTCCTTCTGAAATTCAAACTGAAATTAATCAATACAAAAACCAAATATGAGTGAGTCAAAAATGAGTGATATAACTATTAATATGAAGTATCTTAAAGAGGAATTTTACTATGACCATAATGAAGAAAGAAGAAATTTCTATTATTCATCTGTTAATGACCCAAAAGAAGAATTTAAACATCAACTCTTGTGGAGAAAATATATCATGAAATACAATGTTCATATAACCTTTTTTATTTGGTATGAAATGTATTGTGTTGATCCAAACCCTCAGTGATTTGATAATGACCCTATCTTAAATACTTAGTGAAAATTGTAAGTAAACAATATGTATCAGAGTTTCACTATCGCTGATAAGTACTAAGATCTTACAGTACTGCTGATAGGAACTCTCGCACTTTTAGATTAAACATTCAGCGAACACTGTTCACCATATCGCTGAGTTTGTTCAGTTCTTATGGTGATCGCTGATAAGTTAGTTGTTTACTTATGATCCCTGAAGACAAGATTCACGTCAACAAAGGTTCTACGCTGAAGTCGAAGATCAAGCTCAAGAACCAGCGACAAGTCTCCTAATGAACTGATGCGGATCAGCGAAGACTCAGATTTGTCCACTCAACGTGAAGTATCAAGTACAAGACTTCAGCTATCGCTGAACTTTATCATCTGCTGAATAGTAAATGATAATCGCTGAATCAACGAAAGCTGATCATGAAGTCCTCCGTACAAAGTACTTTTGTCTTAACCTCCCTTGCACGCCACCGTACGAAATGTCAGAAAAGAACCTCCGAAAATCTGAAATCGTACAACCACTCTGATACTACACTGTTCATTCATGCGGCTACTAAGGTTGTCAACAAAGGTCAATGACATGCAACCAATCCGCTGATGACACGTGTAAAGTGTATACTGAAATGCATTAAATGCATGCAGTATATAAAGAGATGAACTCACTTCATTTGAAGTAACTTGCTAACTCTGGACAAGTTCAAATCTCTCAAGATAGGATTTTATTAGTAATCTCCTTATCTTTCTTAGTGCAAGAAAACCTTAGTGTTCCAACTTGTTTAGATTTAGGTTTATCCTTAATCTTGTTTCCGCAACAAGCTGTAAATTGTTAATGATTTATCAATAAACAATTTAGAAAAGTAAAATAGTGTGTTTGTATTCAACCCCCCCCCCCCCCCCCCCCCCCTTCTACAAACTTGTTTAAGCCTTTCGGAACCAACAAGTGGTATCAGAGCAGATTTGTTTAATCTCATAAACAAGATCTAATCTAAGATATTTCTCTTCCTTGCTATTATCTGAAAATGGCCAACTCAAACACAAACACTCATTATATTGACAATGGTTCTCTTGCAAAACCCCCTAGATTTTCCAGAGACAACTTCAACTTATGGAAAAATAGGATGACACTCTTCTTAGAAGGTGTAGACCCTACTATACCTTACTATCTTGAAAACGGTCCACACATCCCTGTAACGATTGATCCTGCCGTTCCAGCCACTGCAACTAGAGCTGCTATTCCAGAAAGGCTGATTCCAAAGGAAATTCATCATTGGACCGATGAAGACAAGAAGAAAGTGGCTATAGATACAAAAGCCAGATCCATACTATCCATGGCTCTTCCTGACGAAGTCTACCATTCCGTCATGAACCTGAAATCCTCAAAAGCCATGTGGGACACAATATGTGTTCAGTATGAAGGAACGTCTGAAGTCCAGGATTCAAGAAAGATCAACCTGGTAAGACAATACGAAAGTTTCATCTCTGGTAAGAATGAAACTCTCTCTGAAGTACATCAACGTTTTAATTGCTTAATTATAGATCTTAAAACAGTTGGTAAGGAATATTCTAACTTTGAAGTTCTGACAAAGTTTTTAGAATGTTTACCTGAAAGCTGGGACAATTATTCCATGTGTCTCAAGCTGTCAAAAGATCTAAGATCAATGACACTTGCTACCTTATATGGCACATTGCTGAATCATGAGCAATCTAGCCATCTTAAGAAGAATCTTGTAAAAGATTCCAAAAGCACCCATGTTGATTTAATCTCAGAGGAACCTTCTACTCAGCGACCCGTGGTCACTATCACTGAGTTAGAAAGTAACTCTGAAAGGTCATCAGATTCTGATTCTTCAGATGATGAATCCTTGGCTCTCCTAACTAAAAAGTTCAGGAGATTCGCCAAGAAGAAATTGTTTAGAAAGAACAAAACTCTTTCTATAGCTGACAAGCCTAAGTCATCAGCTTTTGTTGATAAGGCTACTGCTACTTGTCTTAACTGCCAAAAGACAGGTCATTTCGCTAACGAGTGCAGGTCAAAGAAAATCATGAGACCTTCAGCCTTTACAAAGAAATCCTTTGTTCCAAGGAATAAAGACGACAAATACTTAAAGCTGAAGGAGAAGTATGCAAAGCTGAAAAGCTTTAAGAAGAAAGGAAAAGGCCTGATGGCTGACTATGATTGGGCTGCTTCTGAGGAAGAAGCCTCATCATCTGATTCTGAAGATGATGAAGCAAATCAATGTCTCATGGCCAAGATTGAAGAAGAGGAAGAAAGTTCAGACATTCCCTCCACTTCAACATCTGCCATTCAGGTATCACCCTCCTTCTTTACCAATATTGTAAATATTGATGAAGCTGATAGTCTCCGTAAAATCGAACTACTGACTAGAAGTTTATACGAAGCCATGAACGGCAAAGCTGTGGTTGAAAACCAAAATCTTGATCTCGCTGAAAAGCTCAAAAATTGCCACCTTCAAATAGAAAAGCTTTCTAAATTTGAAGAAGATTTTAAAGATCAAGTCCATTTAAATCAGCTAGTCAAAATCGAACGAGCGGAAGCTATCGCTGCATTAAAAGCTGAACAAGCTACTGTTGAAGGATGGTGTAATTCTTCAACAAAGATCACTGAGATAATTAAGGCTCAGATTCCTCTGAGTGATAAACGTGGTCTGGGTTATAAATATGATACTCCAATTCCAACCACTGAACGTTCAATGCTTAAATTTGGAACGTTCGTATCCTCAGTAGCTGACACTTCTTCATCTCAGTACTCCTCGTCGATTACACCAATCCCTGAGGAAACTTCTACCTCCTCAAAAGGTAAGGAGAAAATGGTTTATTCAAAACCTACCTCTGTCTCTAAAGATAAAGGTAAAGGAATTGTAATTTATCAAAATCCTCAGAAGGGTACTGTAGTACCTAAGCTGAATGCTTCCAAAGCCTTAGTGATTCACTCATCTGGTTCTAGAAATCAGACCTCTGGATCAGTTCAGCGACCTACTCCTAGACTCAGAGTAGATGTCCTTGGTAAGAAATCTGAAGAACTGAATGTTCGTCCTATTTCAAAAACCAATAGTGTACTTGGTGCTGGCACTTCAAATTCCAAATTAAAAGCTCAGCACACAAGTGGTCCTAGAACTAATTTTAGTTATAGGAAATGTTATCACTGTGGACTTACCGATCATATTGCAAGTAAGTGTCCCACAGCCACCAAAGCTGATAAGATAGCTAAGGTGAAGATAGCACCCAAGAAGACCAAACCAGTTGCAAGTCAGGTCAAGGTGACTCCTACCGCTGAGGTCAAGAAATTGACCAAAGTGAAGAAAGACAAAGCTGAATCTTCAAATGCTGCGAAGACTGCTGAACCCATTCCAACCACTTCCACTGACAAACGCGTATACATGGTGAAGTGGGTACCCAAGCAAAACTAATCTTCCTTTGTATTGCAGGTTAAGAAGGGTATCTGGTATCTCGATAGCGGATGCTCTAGACACATGACTGGAAAGAAAAGCCTGCTCGCTGAATACAAGTAAGAGAAGGCTCCCTCTGTGACTTTCGGTGGAAATGGAAAAGGACACACCCGAGGGTATGGTGTACTTTCAAATGGTACAACATCCTTCAGAAGAGTCGCATATGTTGAAGGGCTGAAGCATAATCTTCTGAGCATCAGTCAGCTTTGCGACATGGATAACAAAGTGATATTCACTAAGGAATCCTGCTTTGTCTCTGACAAAAAGGAGAAGATAGCTCTCAGCGGTTATCGTTTGGAAAATGTTTACGTTATAAACATGGACTCAACAACCACTGAGAACTCCTGTTTCTTCTCAAAGGCATCTTCTGATGTCAACTGGCTATGGCACAAGAGGCTCTCACATCTCAACTTCAAGACACTGAATACTCTTTCATCCAAAGAGTTAGTCACTGGTCTACCTCAACATTCATACGCCAAAGAATCCTTATGTTCAGCGTGTGAAAAAGGGAAGCAGACCAAGGCAAGCTTTAAGTCCAAGCAAGTCTCCTCAGTGTCATCTCCTCTTCAACTACTCCATATGGATTTGTTTGGCCCCGTTAACAAACAATCCATCGCTGGAAAGAAATATACGCTGGTCATAGTTGATGAATTCTCTCGTTACACATGGGTAATGTTTCTCCGTTCTAAGAGTGACACCCCTGAAGAACTCATCACCTTTGTTCGGAAGATGGAAACTCTGAACAATATGACTGTTCGCTCAATAAGGAGTGATCATGGAACTGAATTCAAAAACAGTTCTCTTCATTCCTTCCTTGAGAGCAAGGGTATTTCTCACAACTTTTCGTCAGTGAGAACACCACAACAAAACGGAGTCGCTGAAAGAAGAAATAGAACAATTATTGAAGCTGCACGTTCAATGCTCAGCGATTCTCACCTGCCTACTCAGTTTTGGGCAGAAGCTGTCAACACGGCTTGTTTTACGCAAAACAGGTCGCTGATAGTCAAAAGATTCAAAAAGACAGCCTATGAACTTTTTCATGGAAGAAAGCCTTCAATCAGCTTTCTTCACATCTTTGGTTGTCAGTGTTTCATACTGAACAACAGAGATGCCATTGGAAAGTTTGATCCTAAGGCTGATGATGGAATCTTTCTTGGATACTCCTCAGTTTCCAAAGCCTTCAGAGTCTTCAACCGAAGAAGACAAACTGTAGAAGAAACTATTCACGTCACGTTTGACGAATCCCGTTCAGCAAACTCTAAACCGAACGCTGATACAGAAGAACTGAATCAATGGATGTTTTCTCATCTTTGTGATTCAGAAGATGTTTCCACTACTCATACTCATACAACTAAAAATGATGGTCCTACTATCATTCCCAATATGCAGAATAGTGAAGCTGAAACATCTTGGGTCTCAGCTGTTCCTATAAATACTATACCCGCAGTTGATCCAAATGTCTCAGAAATTCCATCTATTTCTCAGCAATCAGTGAATGAAGTGACAAATGCAAGCATTCCTCTCTTAGCTGATTATCCAGAAGTAGCTGAAGCCTCATCTTCAGTTTCTCCAGTTCAGACTGAGTCAGCGACGCATGCTCCGGCTCAGCGATGGACTGTAAATCACCCAATCGATCAAATTCTTGGTGATCCCAACGCTGGTATTCAGACTCGTAGAAGTGCAGGTAATATTTGTTTATTTGTTAACTTTATTTCTCTAACTGAACCAAAGAAAATAGATGATGCCCTCAGAGATCCAAACTGGGTCAGCGCTATGCAAGAAGAGCTGACTGAATTCGAAAGAAACAAAGTTTGGAAACTTGTTCGGAGACCAACTGACAAAACAGTGATAGGCACTAAGTGGGTCTATCGAAACAAGTTGGACGAACATGGTACTGTAACTCGCAACAAAGCTCGTCTTGTTGCTCAGGGATACAGACAAGAGGAAGGTATAGATTATAACGAAACCTTTGCTCCAGTAGCAAGACTTGAATCTATTCGTCTTTTCTTAGCATATGCTGTACACAAAAACTTCACTGTACATCAAATGGATGTTAAGTCAGCGTTTCTAAATGGAAAGCTGAATGAAGAAGTTTATGTGGAACAACCTCCAGGATTCTCAGATCCTAAGCGTCCAGGTTATGTTTATAAGCTGGATAAGGCACTTTATGGCTTGAAGCAAGCTCCTCGTGCATGGTATGACACTCTTTCTACTTATCTTCACCTTGAAAAATTTGAGAGAGGTAAGATTGACAAAACTCTGTTTTTTAGAAAAATAAAAGGTCATATCATTCTAGTTCAAATATTTGTTGATGACATTATATTTGGTTCTACTAACCCTGAGCTTTGTACTCGTTTCGCTGATAGAATGAAAGATGAGTATAAAATGAGTATGATGGGTGAACTAACATATTTCCTTGGTCTTCAGATTAAGCAAACTGAAAAAGGAACTTTTATAAATCAGGGAAAGTATGTTAAAGATATGCTGAAAAAATTCGACTTAACTGAAAGTTCAGCTATGAAAACCCCTATGGCACCACCGCTGATACTTGATAAGGACACAAAGGGTGTTCCTGTCAATGTCACGCTGTACCGTGGGATGATCGGCTCACTACTGTATCTTACAGCTAGCCGACCCGATATTATGTTTGCAACATGTCTGTGCGCACGATATCAAGCTGAACCTAAGATATCTCATATGAAAGCTGTAAAGCGAATCTTTTGATATCTTAAGGGTACAGCGAATCTAGGTCTTTGGTATCCCAAAGATTCAAGATTCGATCTAACCGCCTATTCAGACAGTGATTTTGCAGGTTGCAAAATGGATAGGAAAAGCACCACAGGAGGATGTCAGTTCCTGGGTGGAAAGCTGGTAAGTTGGACAAGTAAGAAGCAAAACTCAGTGTCCACTTCCACAGCTGAAGCAGAGTATGTAGCCGCTGGAAGCTGCTGTTCTCAAGTTTTGTGGATGATAAATCAACTACTAGACTATGATCTTCAGCTCTCCAAAATTCCAATCTATTGCGACAGCACAAGTGCCATCGCTATAGCAAACAATCCAGTGCTACACTCAAAGACAAAACACATAGAAATCAGATATCATTTTATCAGAGATCATGTGATGAATGGTGATATAGAACTTCATTTTATCCCAACTGATTATCAGTTAGCTGATTTGTTTACCAAACCTCTTGATGAGACAAGATTCAACTTTCTCATTAGCGAGCTTGGAATGCTGAACTTTGAAGGATAAATCTTCAGCGGTTCACATTTAATCAGCGATACGTTTATACATTCTTGTATAGGCTCTGGATAAAATAAACTTGTACAATCCATTTCATCATCTTCTCTCTGAATAAATTGGGTTAAACTGATATCAAGAGACAACGAAAGAATGTGAAAGGACAGTTGTGACGTCATTGCAACGGATAACACCAGGCACGCTCTTTTTCTGACACACGTTTGCACGTTTCGTTGTCTATCCAATCAAATGCAAACACGTGTCCGTGTCATGATGAAAAACTTTCCCGCTCAAGTTTTTCTCTCTCTACTCTCTTCCTATATAAACACTCTCAAAGTTTATATTTGTCTTTTACGCGAATCAATCTTTCTCCGCAAGAAAAGAACACTGTTGCATTTTGTGCTCTCAATCTTCAAGAACTGTTCATCATCTTCTTCATCAAACTCAAGTGAAATGGCAACTTCAAAGCTGAATGTTACCGCTGAGTCCATCTCCGCTGATTCTGAGGAACTGGAAATCACCAAAGCTCCTCAGGTTAAGTTTGAGCTGGATCAACTAGACTGGACAAAGGCAAACAACCTTTCAGCGCTTCTCGAGTTTCCTCCTCGGAAGCAGGTATCCCATCTAGACGACGCTGTAAATTTTTTAAAGAATAGCCCCATCTACACAGCACTGACAATCACACCTCCTGCCAGTCAGCGTCTATTATCTCAATTCTGGTATTCTGCCAGACACACCGACCTACCCTCAGCCAAAGATCCATCTAAAACCATCGACTGCATACTCAGCGATACTGAGTATGGCACCATCAAGATAACCCCCGCAATAATCTGCAAAGCTCTGAAATTCCCTAACGCTACCTCAGAAAATCCTTTCATTCCATTTCCTGACCACAAGAAGCACGCTGACAGGGAAGAAATCATTGCTTTCCTTGATGCGATGGGTTACATCTGGGAGACTGGAAGAGACAAGCTACCTGAGAAGAAGCTGACGCTGATAAAGAAATCCAAGATGCCCAGCGAGATGAACTTCATCTTCGCTCACCTGATCAGCTGCATGACAGCGAAATCCGGATCTTCTGATCAAGCCGCTCAACCTCAGCAGGCCATGGGTTACGCACTGCTGAAAGGTCTCAACATTGACTGGGCCTCCATCATCTATGAAGACCTCATTCAACGTGTTGATTCTGCCGCTGACCGACCAGCATGGGTTCCTTACCCACGATTCATCAGCGCCATCTTTCAATATGGTCTGAAGGACAGCTATCCTGAAGAGGGTGATCTGAAACTCTCTCAGATTGGCCCTAAAGTTCTCGACTTCAAGCCTGTCGCCAACGAGGTACGTCTCTCTACCCTTCTCACTCTACTTAATTCTCCGCTTTCTGTGGCTCCTTCAGCGACTATACCCCTCGCTGATTCCCAGGCCACAAAATCCATTCCTTCTAAGAAAAGGAAACAATCTCTTACCCCTCTTGATTCCAAAAGGATCAAGAAAACCAAGGAGCAACCCCAGCAACTCCATGCTAAAGACTCCTCAGCTCATTCTGAAGAGCTGAAGAAAAGTTCCGTGGTACGCTCTGCTACACCAATTCAAGCCATCCCTTCTAAACCTACTTCAGCGTCTTTAAACGCTAAGGTTAGAACTTTGGAATCTACCCAACCTTCGTCAGTCTCTCAAAAGACTGATGAAGTACTTCTCAGCGAATCCAACGCTGAACTTGAAACCCAACCCCAATTCTTATCCTTCGCTCCTCCCTCTACTTCTTTGGACACTCCTCCAGTCAAAACTGGAGATGCCATCATTCAAGAAGCCGTTGAAGCTTCTCAGCGAATGACGAAGAAAGGACCTGCAGAGATTTCCATCCCTCACGGAACTTTTGAGGGAGATATGGAACACTATGGAGGGACTCGAAACTTTGATGAGTTCGTCAACGCTCCTGCAGGTACAGATCCCACCTTAAACACTGTAACTAAACCTGAAACTTCTGAGCTTTCCTTTGTTCACAAGTACTTATATGTTACAGGTCCTTATTTGGGAGACATCAACCAGTCTCTGAAGTCTATGGAGATGAAACTTACGGATCTCACCACCGGTCTATGAAATAACTCTACAGCTGTAACAAACGCTGGAGAGAATCTGACGAAGCTGACTACTGTGGTGGAAAAGAAGGCCTCCTCTGATGACATCAAAGACCTTGATAAAACTCTCGCCGACTTTGCCAAAGTGCTCTCCGACATCTACACTGACTACACCAACCTCAAATCATCAGTTTCCACCATTTCCAGCGAGGTTACAACGCTAAAGAAATCGGTTGGTACACTCGAAGGTGACATGTCAGTGGTCAAGACCGACTTGGGCTCAGTGAAGACCGATCTTAGTTCTGTCAAGACAATGATCGAGACGCTGGTGAACAAGGCAAATAATCCAGCTCCTGCTCCGGCCCCTGCACCTGTTTTGGACTCATTCACCGCAGAGGATCGCCAAGAGCTGAAGAAAATCACGCCTG
The DNA here is from genome assembly GCA_033807775.1 of Saussurea involucrata. Lineage (NCBI taxonomy): Eukaryota > Viridiplantae > Streptophyta > Magnoliopsida > Asterales > Asteraceae > Saussurea > Saussurea involucrata. The sequence goes on from CM066314.1 coordinate 86,212,007, forward strand.
CTATTTCTGGCCTAGAAGACAGAATAGCTAAGCTTGAAGGTTGTGTGAAAGTCTCTGGCCAAGAAGACAGAGACAACACCAATGTTGAGTCTACCCATTCCTCCCCCGCCCATCATGAGAAAGAGGGGGAGAAGAGCGCTGAACAGGAGAAGAGCGCTGAAGATCAAAATAAGAGCACTGAAGACCTTTCCCATGATGAATCTATCAGGGGAGAGGGTAATGAAGATCGGATTACTGGACCTCAGGGAGATGAAAACCCTGAGGGAACCGAGAACCTTGCCTCTGTATCTGAGGGGGAGCAACTCGAAGAAGATGCTGAGGAATCCGAAGCAGAAGAAGACGAAGACATCGACATCCCTGAAGCTGAACCATCCTCCTCTCCAAGGAACGATGATGATGATGATGAAGATGACGATGATTTCTTTGTTGTCAAACCTGCTCCTCGAACCAAAGCTCTTAAAGGTATTTCAATAAAAGAACCTTCAGGGGAGAAGACAAAGACAAAGCACTCAGCCTCTGGCGCTGAGAAGAGCAAAGACAAAGGCATCGCTGAAGATGATAATCTGGCGATCCTACTTGCAAAGCCGATTTGTCAGGTACACTAAACTTATTTTTTCCTTCCCTGATCATCTCTGAAAAATCAGTTATCCATTCCACAAACACCATACACATCCACATTTTTTTCTATCTTTTCTACCCAAGTTCTTCTACCCAGTTCTTATTTGTAAGATCGCTGCGTTTCAGCTAGTCCTCTCCCCTGTTTGAGGATATCGCTGAAAGATCTTCTATTGCGACTTCACCAATAATTCCAGCTACCGCTGAAGACATAATCCCAGTCTTAGATTTAATCTCTGAGACTGATGAATCAGAAGAACAACCTCCCTCGCACAGAAACAGACCTTCCTCAGTTCCTCAAAAGAGGAGAGAAGAAATGATAAAGCGATTCGAGGATCAGCGAATCATCCTAAGGCGCGATCAACTACCTTCAGTTCCTCCTAAGTTCAGAATTTCAAAAGCTGAATACCAGGATCATCTCAGAGCTGAACGCCTCATCCCTGAAAGGAAGGAAGCTGAAGATAAAGACAGAGAATACGCCATCAAGCTCACTCAAGAATCTGTCAAAGACCCCAAGCTGAAGCGTATTCCTATTCAAATCCAACGAAAGCTTTGGGAACAAGCCCAGAAGATCGTGGAAAAGAAAGCTGAAGTTTCTCAGACCACCCTGATCTGGTGTAAAGAGAAAATCCACTTCAGATATCGTCCAGCGAAGATCAACAAGGTATTCATCTCTGGAAGAACCTCCATCGGAGTACCTATTGTTGACATCACACTGTTCAGAGAAGATGACTCATCTGAAACCTTTCGTGCTGACACTGTAAAAAGGTATGGTCTCTCTGAATGGCTGGAGATGAGGTTAGCTATCCAACCATCAAAATCTAAGTACAAGGATCATTTCGAAAAGCTGATAAACAGACAGATCGATTTGATATCTTCTTGTGTGGATATTCCTCCTGTTCCTGATCTAAAGCCGAAAAGAAAAAGGGGCTCTCCAAGGAAGAAACGTCAAGATTCAAACTCAGGTCCTGTCATACGAAATGAAACTGGAATTGGTTTCTCTCGCGCTGAAGTACTTGGTCCTGATCCTGATCTATCTGCCCTTGACATCTCTTTGCCACCATGTGAACTTTTCGTCCCTGGTAAAGTCATCAGTAATCCTTATGGAATATTCTTTCTTGACTACGACGGACGTAAATGCTTTCAACGGATCGCTGAGCTTCCAATCACTCGAATCGAACAGCTCAAAGATCTCATCTACTGGTGCGACTTCAGAAAAGACATTCAGGCACGACACCTAAAACCCTTGATTTTTGAAGCTACTCTGAAGCTAAAGAATAAAGGAGAAAAGGTTCCTGACTGGATGATTCCAACTGAAAAGACAACCCTTGATGAACTTCTCATTAAGGAAGAACCCTTTGAAGGCTGACAACAATCACCATTTTTCTCTATTGTATCAGTCATCCTTCAGTACTTGTAATTTATTTCGCTTGTACTTATAATCTTTCTTATTCATATTGTAACCTGATTCAAAGATTTAAAGAAAGATTTCAGCGAATGTACTTTACTCCATCAGTACTGAAAAGATCCCAGAAAACAGTAAAAGGGACAAATATTTTATGAGTTCTTTTTATCCTTATGTTTTCATTAAATAGCAATTTTCTCTGTTGCTATGTCATAATCAAATAGGGGGAGATTGTTGATCCAAACCCTCAGTGATTTGATAATGACCCTATCTTAAATACTTAGTGAAAATTGTAAGTAAACAATATGTATCAGAGTTTCACTATCGCTGATAAGTACTAAGATCTTACAGTACTGCTGATAGGAACTCTCGCACTTTTAGATTAAACATTCAGCGAACACTGTTCACCATATCGCTGAGTCTGTTCAGTTCTTATGGTGATCGCTGATAAGTTAGTTGTTTACTTATGATCCCTGAAGACAAGATTCACGTCAACAAAGGTTCTACGCTGAAGTCGAAGATCAAGCTCAAGAACCAGCGACAAGTCTCCTAATGAACTGATGCGGATCAGCGAAGACTCAGATTTGTCCACTCAACGTGAAGTATCAAGTACAAGACTTCAGCTATCGCTGAACTTTATCATCTGCTGAATAGTAAATGATAATCGCTGAATCAACGAAAGCTGATCATGAAGTCCTCCGTACAAAGTACTTTTGTCTTAACCTCCCTTGCACGCCACCGTACGAAATGTTAGAAAAGAACCTCCGAAAATCTGAAATCGTACAACCACTCTGATACTACACTGTTCATTCATGCGGCTACTAAGGTTGTCAACAAAGGTCAATGACATGCAACCAATCCGCTGATGACACGTGTAAAGTGTATACTGAAATGCATTAAATGCATGCAGTATATAAAGAGATGAACTCACTTCATTTGAAGTAACTTGCTAACTCTGGACAAGTTCAAATCTCTCAAGATAGGATTTTATTAGTAATCTCCTTATCTTTCTTAGTGCAAGAAAACCTTAGTGTTCCAACTTGTTTAGATTTAGGTTTATCCTTAATCTTGTTTCCGCAACAAGCTGTAAATTGTTAATGATTTATCAATAAACAATTTAGAAAAGTAAAATAGTGTGTTTGTATTCAACCCCCCCCCCCCCCCCCTTCTACAAACTTGTTTAAGCCTTTCGGGACCAACATATTGTAAAGAACAAAATATTCCAAACCCGTTTATTAATATTTATGATACCCCAAAGATAACTCAAGATTATAAAATAATGAAGAGTGATGAAATCATAACTACAGCACATCCCCCAAAAGATTCAGTTTTAATAAATAATAAATATATAGGAACACCTTTAGTTATACCAAAAGCTGATAAAGATGAAACCCTTAGAACCCTTATATATCAAAACAATTATTCAAATAAAATTCTTAACACTACGAGCCAACAACTAAATAGATTAGAAAACAATCAAAGTAATAATAAACAAAAGGTTGAGATTCCTTCTTCTAAAGAAAAGGACAAAGAAAATAATAAAAATCCAATTTTTATACCACACCAATCTGATTCCAATGCCAATTTAGGTTACAACAAAAAATTAGTTAATGAATTAGAACAAAAGTTAACCAAACTAAATATTAATGTACTTAATCAAGAATCAGATTCAGAGTCTAAAGATATATCCCAAATTTATGAACAATTTGCTAATGAATTAACCTTCTAAGGCAGTTCTACTAGTACCCGTCGCCCTCAAACAAGAAACTATTATCATAGACCAACTTTCCCAGATCTTCAATTTGAAGACAGAGAATATGTCGCTACTAGAAATGCATATGATGGTATGTTCGTCTATGAATGGAACGTTGATGGACTTTCTGACCACCAAATTATTAATACAGTTACAGAAATCAACATGGCCGCAAATGCCTATCTTACTAAAGGCAATAATCAAAAACAAATTGCAAATATTATCATTTCTTGTTTCACTGGCAATTTAAAAGGCTGGTGGGATATGTACGTTACTCCAGAAGAAAAACATATAATCGTCAATTCAAAGAAAACTATAGTCAAAACTGAAAATAATCAACAAATTCAAACTCAAGAAGATGACATAATCAATACTCTTATCTTCAGCATTATAAAAAACTATATAGGAGATCCATCCCTATTCCAAGAAAAAAGTTCTGAAATACTCTTAAATCTCACTTGTAGAAAACTACAAGATTACAGATGGTATAAAGACATGTTTTTATCAAAGGTAATGTTAAGACCTGACTGTAGAGAAGCCTATTGGAAAGAAAGGTTCATTGCAGGATTACCAAAACTTTTTGCAGAAAAAATAAGAGAAAAATTAAGAGAAGATTATAATAATCAAGTTCCTTACAAAGAATTAACTTATGGTCAAATAACCAGTTATGTTAATCGAGAATGATTAGCTATCTGCTCAGATTTAAAACTTAAAGCTAAAATAAAAAAGGACAAAATTAATAGTAAAGATGAACTTGGTAATTTCTGTCAACAATATGGATATGAAACCATATATGCTCCTACATCGTCAAAATCTAAAAGATATTAAAAAAAATACTCTGGCAAAAGATTTAAGACAAAATATGATAAGACTAACAAATATGATAAAACTGATAAGTACCATAAGAAAAAACCTTATAATAAATTTAACAAAAAATCTCATAAACAAACAGATTCAAGAGATATAATTATTTGTTATAAGTGTGGCAAAACCGGACATATGGCAAAGAATTGCTATGTTAAGAAAAAGATTAATGAATTACAAATCTCTGATCAACTAAAAACTCAAATAAGCAAACTAATCCTCAATGATGATTATTCAAGCTCAGATTATGAATCTAGCATTTCAGATTATGATAATAATGACTTAAATGTTTTAGAAGATTGTTCAACTACCAGTTCAGACTCCGAAACATGTGAATGTTTAGGAAGTTGTACATGTAATAAAATTAATGTCATAACAAAAGAAGATAGAGAGATCCTTGAGCTCCTAGATAAAATTCCTGATCAAACCATTAAAGAAGAAGCCACAAAAAAATTTCTTAATTACAATCCAAAAAATCGAAGCAAACACTTCAAAAGCAAACGAGCCTTTTAATCTTCAAGAAGTTTTTAAAAGATTTTCTCAAGCAATTAAACCTATATCTACTCAAGAACTTCAAGAAGAATTAAATTTAGTTAAAACAGAAATTAGAATTATCAAAGAACGTCTCTCAAAAATCGAAAAGGATAAAACCGATATGCCAACTGAAAATCCAAAAGTCACAGTCATTTCAAATAAAAATATTAATAAAATTAAAATTCCTAAAAACATTTCATATCAAAAATGGCATACAAGTATTAATCTTTGTATAGAAAATAAATTCAAAATAACTGTCATCGCCCTTATTGACAGTGGTGATGCCATGAATTGTATCCAAGAAGGGATCATCCCCACAATTTATTATGAAAAAACTTCAAATCGATTATCAACCACTAGTGGATCAAAACTTAACATTTCGTACAAAGTTTCTAATGTTCATATTTGTAAAGATGATTATTGTTACAAAACATCTTTAATCCTTGTCAAAAACTTAACTTCTACTTTAATTTTAGGAACCCCTTTTATTTCCCAACTTTACCCAATTACTATAAATGAAGAAGGTATTTGTACAAAAGTTTTAAACAAAGAAATATTTTTTAAATTTTCGGATCCAATTATTCATACATAACTAAATACTTTAAACAACAAAGTTAATCAAGCAAAATATTTGATTAATGAAATTAGTAATAAAAGAATTCTTGATAATCTCCTAGATCAAAATATTCAAAATAGAATTAAAAAACTAAAAGAAAGATTTGAAAATCATGTTTATTCTACTTTCCCCAATGCTTTTTGGAAAAAAAAACAACATATTATTAAATTACCCTATATAAAAAGATATCCCTTAAAAATCAAAAGCTATTCGTATGTCAAACGATTTGCAAAAACATTGCAAAAAATAAATTCAAGATTTATTAGATAAAAAACTTATAAGAGCTTCAAAATCACCAATGCTTTTATGTTATGAAGGCAACTGATTTAGAAAAAGGTTCTCCAAGACTTGTTATTAATTACAAACCTTTAAACAAAGTTTTGGAATGGATTCGATATCCAATAACAAATAAAAGAGATTTATAAAAAAGACTTTACGATGCAAAAATATTTTCAAAATTCGACATGAAATCTGGATTTTGGCAAATACAGATTCATGAACAAGATAAATACAAAACAGGCTTTAATGTTCCTTTTGGTCATTATGAATGGAACGTAATGCCTTTTGGTCTCAAAAATGCCCCTTCAGAATTTCAAAATATTATGAATGATATCATTATCCCTATAAGCAATTTTGCTATTGTTTATATTGATGATGTTTTAATCTTTTCAAAATCCATAGAACAACATTTCAAACATTTAAATATATTTTATGACCTAGTTCATAATAATGGGCTAGTCATCTCTTCCACAAAAATGAGTCTATTTCAGACTAATATTAGATTCTTAGGTCATGATATTATTCAAGGTACTATCAAGCCAATTCAAAGAAGCCTAGAATTTGCTAACAAATTTCCAGATGAAATTAAAGACAAAACTCAACTCCAACGATTTTTAGGATGTTTAAATTATGTTCATGACTTCTTCAAAGATTTAGGTATTATATGCAAACCTTTATATCAAAGACTCAAAAAGAATCCACCACCATGTACTCAGGAACATACAAATATTGTCAAACATATTAAAGAAAAGGTTAAATATTTACCTTGTCTTAATATACCGCAACCAAATGCTAGTGTTATTGTTGAAACCGATGCTAGTGATTTAGGATTTGGAGGAATATTAAAACAAAAAAGTAAAGATTCTAATGAAGGACTTGTAAGATTTTTTTCAGGCGCTTGGAATGATACTCAAAATAATTATTCAACCGTTAAAAAGGAAATTTTAAGCATTGTTTTATGTATCAAAAAATTTGAAGACGATTTATATATGAAACCTTTTTTATTACGCATAGACTGTCAATCTGCAAAACCCATTTTAGAAAATGATATAAAAAATGTTATTTCAAAACAAATTTTTGCAAGATGGCAAACATTGTTAAGCAATTTTGACTTCCAAATAGAATTTATTAAAGGTGTTTGGGTCAAAATCAGGTTGAATAGAAGTTCAAGGACTAAAATGCTTTATTCATTTTGAGCCTTTAAAGTGTAATGGGCCATGGGCTTAATTGATAAAGGCCCATGGTATATAAAGCTTTGTTAGTGTAGAATTTACAATTAATCGTCATTATCATTCATACACTCTGTATTGTAATTCTCTCAACTTTCATAGTGAATTGGATGACCAGTGGAAATCATTCTGACTTGTTGATTATCTATTTATTTCTACTGTTATATGCACTAATCTGGAACTCACAATTGGTATCAGAGTATACGGACGATTCGATTCAAGGTGACAAAAGGTTTCTGGTAAGAATTTTGTTCAGTTTATCGACTGTGTTCTTGGCTAGATATTTCATATTTTGATTCTGGTAAAATTGCCCGTTTTCGTTTATTGCATTCGATTCACATCATCATTATAAACGTTTCTACAATTTTTCGTAGCCTAATTCGATCATCTGGTTAGTTTTTAAGTGAAATCAAGCTTTTGGTTTTTGGTCTCTTTTCATATCAAAAATCAAAAATTTTTCTTCAAAATCGTGTTATTTTGCTTGAAAATCGATTAGGGTAGTGTTATTTTGCTATTTTGGAAGGTCTCTAATCTTTCAGGAAAGATATTGTCAACCCTAATCGCATTCCAGTCGATTTCTTGAAAATCAGCCGCAGTATCCGGACACCACAGCCGCGCTTTTCGGATACCACCCAGCTTTCCGAAACATCGCTATATCTTTCCGGGTAAGTTCACTTTTCTCACCTTTCCGGATACAATTGATCCGGAAACCCAAAGTTTTCGGTAAACTAATTTATCCGGACAACTCAAAGTTTCCGGTAAATTGACTCTTTCCGGACACTGATATCCGGAAAGACCTTCTTCCGAAAAGTACCTCATACGGAAACTCATTTCATCTGGTAAGTTCTATTTTTCATTCTTTCATTCGGAAACTCATATCATCCGGTAACTATACTCTATCCGGTAAACTAAGATCATTTGGTAACCTCTAGTTATCCGGAAACCTTTGCTTACCCGGACACTTTTGTTTATCCGGAAACTTTTGCTGATTGAACACCTTCACACACATTCTTATCCGGACACTTCCAGATCAGACATCTTATATCCGAATTCCTATCCGGTAAGTTCACTCTAGTCGATTTCTTACCTGTTTTAGCATAAATCGCTCTTAGAACCTGCGTTAGGACACCACTCTTAGTGCCTTGCGTTAGGATCTTACTTTGAATCGAACTCATCGTCTGACGATCACATTAGTGTAACATAAGATGTCTTCGCGCGACGCTCTCGCTATCGGCACCGACTCCAAGCCGCCATGTCTCTACCAAGGTGAATACAGCCAGTGGCGAGATAGATTCTTTATCTTCATTGAGTCAAAGGATAACTTCGAGTTTATCTGGAGAGCACTAACTGAAGGGCCAATTCCTCAACCCATGAAGACTATACCGGCAACTGAAGAAGGTGGTCAAGTTCGTTACGAGGTTAATTCATACTCCGATATGACTGCCGACGAAAGAGGCATGCTTGAGGGAGAAAAGCATGCTAAGAGGTACCTTGTTCAGGCTCTACCTAACACGATCTACACAACCATAGACAGCTACAAAAAGACAGCAAAGGGCATGTGGGATCAGGTGGAGAAAATGATGCGCGGGAGCCAAGTCGGGAACCAACTGAAAATCAACAGCTGCATAACCAAGTTCGATGGGTTTAAGCAGCGCACCGGCGAATCCCTCACCCAGACCTATGAACGTTTTTGTCTCCTTCTCAACGAGCTTCACAAGAACCAAATCACTCGATCAAACACGGAGAATGCGCTCAAGTTCCTCAACAATCTCTTGCCTGAATGGAAAGTATTTGCATCTCACGTTAAGCACAATCACTTGATGGGGAACGTTGGCATACACGAACTCTATGAGATTCTTCTTCAGGACGAAGATGAAGTGATGGAAATTCTGAACGAAAAGAAGTCTGCATCAAAGCCGCCTGCTGATCCACTAGCTCTTATGTCTTCAAAACGAGGCAAATCTTCTAGTCGTCGTTCCAAACGTGCCCAAGAGCCAAGTGAATCTGAGCCTGAATATGTGGAAAAAGAGGACAGTGATTCTGATCCTGAATTAACAGCCATTAAGAAAGCAATGGCTCTGCTCTCCAAATCCTTCCAACAACATAAGTTCTACAAGAAGCCCACATCCAATAATCAGCGCTATTCCACCTCCTCCAACAAGCGCCATGATTATCAGGATAAATGCGAAGGTAAGAAAAAGTCCGATGAGCCCAACCAGTCTGACAAGAAGGAGAAGACAGAGAAAAATGACAGCAAGTCTGAATCAAAGAAGAAAGACGAACCCGTGACGTGTTATAACTGCGGGAAGCTTGGTCATTTTGCGAAAGAATGTAGGAAGCCTGTTGTGAAGAATGCACATTATTACAAGGCAAAGCTCGCATTGGTAGAACAAAGAGAAGCAGGAGAAGCTCTGTTTGTTGAAGATGACTATTGGCTAGGTCGATCTGATAGTGAAAGCGACTCTGAAGGTGCTGAGGCTTTTATGGGCTACCACTCTCCTGCTGACGAAGAAAAGGCAAAGCTGTGTCAGGTATGTGAACCTATCTATCAAGATCTTTATAACTTAACACTAGACCAAACACACCCTCTTGTTGAACGGATAGATTCCTATAAGGCCACCGCTAATGAACAACTGCTTGAGTTTGGCTCTCCGCCCAAGTCGTCACGGTTGCCAACTCCCAAACCATCACCGCGCGAATCGATAATCACCCCTTCACGCTCACACCTGAGTCGTTCCGCCGCCTGCTATCACTACCTGAGGCCACCGCCGGCGGACATCAAGGCTACGACCCTGCGGTCAACGACATGACACTGTGTGCTCAAATACGTGCACTCGGATACAACCACGCCCTCGAGCGTCCTTCAACATTCAACCGAAAATATCTTGCACCCATCTGGTACACACTGTTCATGATTCTGAACATGGGTCTATCATCCAGATGGAGGGGAATAGACCAGTGCACAACCGACTTTCTGCGTCTATTCCATGCTGTATGCTATAACAGGAACGTTGACTTCGCGATGATCATCTGGCGTGAAATGGTTCAGGCTATTCGACAAATCGGCGGGCCGATGCAAAAGAAATTTCTACCTTGTCCACGATTCCTCTCACTGGCCGTCAGACAACACATGAACGCGAATCCAGGGATACCGCGACGCATAAACCATTCGGTATGTCCTCCATTTCACGTACAATATCTTGTGATTCGCAAGCCATCCGACGCCAGAGCCATGCCCTTACCTGAAGCTCTACTGGCACACGCGGACCCCAATGCATCAAGTGTGTTAGAATATAAGCGAGAGTTAGCTGCTCCCATGGTCCAGCCAGAGCCGGAGGGACCTCTCCAGGGACATAGAACCGAGAGACGTGAGGGTCCGAGGACTAGAGGAGGTAGAGTCCGGGTAGCGGGTGCTTCCGGACGGGGTGTGTTGAGAGTATATGGGAAGGGAACAGGCGCGGGCGCTGCATTGGATACGCAAGCCAGTACTACCTACTCCAGCCAAGCCGGAACAAGCCACCAACCTTCCATTCCCACCACCCGAACCACGACCGAAGTAGGACCATCGACTAGACTACACGAGGTCCCGGTCGTCACTGAATCCGAAAGACCTTCGCTTCACCGTGATACGGAGGTCTACATTTCTGACCCTCCTTCGCCTACCAGACAGGTTAAAGACGTGGAATCCGACTTCACCGAATCCGATACGGACCATGCCATACGCGCATCCTTAATACCACCCCATATCGGACCACACACACCGCTGACCGAAGGAACCCAATCTAACTCACCTACACTCCCATTCATCCCTACTACCCAGCCTATTACGAGAGATACAAGAGGAGCGGAGGGAGAATTAGTTGAAGAATTGGAACATGTGAGACGGAGGGAATTGAGATCGAAAACAAACAATGAGAGAGCGAGCCTAAAGAATAAAGAGGCTAGAGAGAAAATACAAACCAGTGTCGCCCAGGTAGCCACATCTGCTATCCCGTCTCATCCGTTAGGATGGGGTATTGAAGAAGCCGCCGTAGACCTAGCGGCACAATTGCACGACCCTCCTAGCCACTCATCCGTCTCTCAACAGACGGGAGTTTCAATTTTGCACGGGGACTTAGCACAAAATCTACCGGTCTCTCACTCGAAGAGTACTGGTATTGAAACAAGAGACCAGCCTCCCCCGGTGTTGACTTCTTTGGATGCACTCTTGAGTCTAGCGCCAATTGCTAATATTATTTCTTCGGCTAGGACACAGGACGAGAAAACGAACATCGGTGCTCTTCGTGACCCGATCGAAACTTCCGTAGTGTCTCTGCTTTCGAGCGGAACGCAAGGATCGGAAGGAAATCCTACCACGGCTACCCCTTTGCCAACCGTGAACGTAGGTGGCTCTACCTCTAAGGTAGATGCCTCAACGGGAAATCTAAGTGATCCCGGTGTTATATTACCCGACTTTGTGTCAAAGGGATATCTGGACAGCGCCCTAAAGGCTGTCCGCGAGGCAATGGAGAAGCACTTCACCCCCGAGCTTGACAAACTTAAAAGCTTGATCGAAGGTAAAGAGAAGGTAGTCGAATCTAAAACCGCACCAACACCTCCACCGGCTCCCGTTCAGCCAACTTATTCGGTGGACACCTTAAAGACAATGTTTCTAGCTCAGTTGCTTCAACACACCCATACTGATGCCTCTACTGAAGCGGACCTGGTATCAGTTCTACGTTCCCAGGTATCTGCTCCTTCGTCATCCATAACCACCAGAATGGACCAGCTTGACACGACTCTCAAGGACGTTCAACAAGCGCTCAAAACGCTGTCCGAAAGAGTCGGTTCACTCGAAGACACCTGCAAGAGTCAACCTAGCGGACTCAAGAGACGGCACGATCACCAGGATGATCCTGATCACCGTGAGGGGGAGAATAAGAGACAGAAACTGTCTAAGTCCGCTCCAAACATCACTGAAACTACCGTGGTTCAACCGGAACCATCAACTGTGGCAACTGCAACCAAAGACGAACCTGAAGCCCAGTTGAGCTTAGTCGAGATGGTCATAGACATAGACATCTCAGACGACAAAGACCCAACGGTTGAAAAGCCTGAGGGAGAAACACAGGAATTGGTTATTTATGATGCATCAGATAGGCCTGCACTTGATCTGATTGATCTAGATTCAGAGATCGACCCCGAGACCAAAAATGCATGGTACGAAAAAGCTGCCAGTGCAATAAATCTCCAGGTAAACCTGATCTTTCCTACTGATGAAGATGGCAACGTTGATTATGACCAGTTTCTGCTACAAAACCTGTATGGTATACCTGTTCACTCTACTCAGGCTCCCGAGACTTCTACGATACCCGAAACTTCAACTGCTGCAAATCCGACATCTCCTCAACAACCAACAGCTTCTGATCATCCTCCTCCTCAACAGCAACAAATCCGAAGGGAGAAGATCATGATCCTTATTCCTCACCTGGAGGAATCTATGAAGAAGTTGTATGTTCACAGGTTACGCACTATCGATCCAACATTTTTCCTTGGGATTTCCAACTCCGACCCGGAATACCAAAGCCAGTACTTAAATGCCATGAAGCAGTGTCTGACAGTTAGCCAAGTCCGAACAAAGCACAAAATCTCGGAGGTGCTCAACATCCAAACCGGATGAATCCTTAATGTCATGTTTCCTGTGTTCACCGTCCGACGAGAAGACGGAAATGAATGGAGATTTTTCGAAGCTGACTTCAAGAACCTCAGACCGTTCGACTTCTAAGCTATACTGAAAGACCTCCGAACCAGAACCATCCGACCACTTCATGTAACCAAAGCGCTCGAGGCTGTCCGTCGATTCCTGATTCGCACAATCATGATGTCCTACCTCACAGACTTCCAAATGGGAATCAAGAACAGAGCAAAGAAGGTAAACCGGCTGAAACCGAATCTGAAAGCGCCCGAACTGAAGATGTATCCCGAGAACGCACTGCTTCTAGAACCAGAATTTAGGATAGTATACCTCAACGATCAAAAAGAAAAGAGGTTTCTTCGCTTCAGTCAGGTCAACAAATTCTGCGATGGCACACTCCTCAAAGTCAAAGATGCTCTTGTAACATCATCACTTACGAATCCGAAAATCAAAAGGTCTCATATGTTCCCAACCCAAATGAGACAACCGCACGAAATGCCTTAGAAGTGATTGAAGAACGCATCGACTACCACCGAGCCATCCGACTGTTCGAGACCCACTTTGCGCTCTGAAAGAGATACGTCGAGAACTGGCGCGAACTCGAACTTCAATTCAAAGGGGGAGATTGTTAGGGTCAAAATCAGGTTGAATAGAAGTTCAAGGACTAAACTGCTATTATTCATTTTGAGCCTATAAAGTGTAATGGGCCATGGGCTTAATTGATAAAGGCCCATGGTATATAAAGCTTTGTTAGTGTAGAATTTACAAATAATCGTCATTATCATTCAAACACTCTGTATTGTAATTCTCTCAACTTTCATAGTGAATTGGATGATCAGTGGAAATCATTCTGATTATCTATTGATTTCTACTGTTATATGCACTAATCTGGAACTCACAAAAGGCGAAAACAATTTTCTTCCAGATTTCTTATCAAGAGAATTTTTACAGGGGAAATGAATCAAAGAGATGTTAAAAATGCTATTGTTCAAAAGATACAAGATCTTGATCAAAAGAAGAAAATGCAACTTTCCCCTTCATAGCAGTTACAAGTCCTGCCTATGCATCTTCATCATCTATTTTCCCAAAAATTCCTACCCAAAATAGATTTGCTTCAATCACCCCTACCAAGGCTCAGCCTTCTTATTCTTCCCTAGTTCAAAAACCAGTCATTATTTCTCCAAGCTACACTCCCAAAAAGGCTATTATATTATCCAATACCCAGACTGTCACTCCTCAAAAACCCAAGACTGCCAGACCTTCTTCTTCAAAAGGTAATAGTAGTTCTTACATCCCAAACCCAAATCAACAGCTTGGTAAGATTCTTGAAGAATACGAACTACAAATCTACGACAAGGGATTTCATACCCTAATGGATTTTCTCTTTCCCAAAGATTCCCTGTTCATGGGAAGTAATTTAAAATCAAGAGAATATTATCAAGCGATCTTAGAAGATACGGGTTCCATCAAAGTTCAGCATAATTTTAATCCTTCTGACCGTTCCATCATAGCTTTCAGCAAGGTCCATATTTTTCATATCCTCTCTATCCAAGATTGGAAAGCCCGTCCCTATGAAGAAAAAACCCTTTCAAAGTATCCAAAATACCCTTATTACAATTATTACGATTATCAATAAGCTTGGTTCAATCTATTCTATCTTAGAAACTACTCTCATCCGTGGTTTCTATTCTTCGACAAGAATTTTGATTGTTCATATCCAATATGGTTTGTACGATGGTTCAAATTCATGGGTAACATTCTAGATACCCTTCCAATTCCTATTTAAAAACGATTTCAAAAATTCAAAGAGATCTTTATTCAGGACATTCCAGAGTTCGAACACCTTCTCCAATTTACTATCTTGTTCAAAATTCCATGGATCATTTCCTGGACTTTTAGCATCATCCGTGCAGTTGGCATTTCTACAAGTTTGTTACAAAGAATGGTCCGAGTTAAATGGTGGGATAATCTCCCTTCTGATTAGGTTAAAAAAATGACGGTTCAAGGAGTCTCAGAGTTTTACTCAACAAACTTTGATGTCTCTGCCTCCACGAACCCACTTCCTTGAACCCTCAAAGTTATTCAAGACGAAGACGATGAAGAAAAAGAATTAGAACAATTCCTTGCTGCTAATTCTAAAGAAGAACTCAAGAGATTGATCAAAGAAATCAAGCAAAGTTCTCCAAGCAGTTCCAGCATGTCTCAAGAAACAGAATTAATCCAAGATGCTCAAGATCCGTATTCGGACATTAATCTTTATGATTAATTTCTTATTTGTGTGAGTTTGGTGAATTGTATTTGTAGACAAATTTTTGTTGATCAAAACGTGTAATTATTCAAATGTAGAAAATACATCTCTTCGTATTTTTGATATTATCTTTATCAAAAGTGATCAAACAAATTATGGATTATTGCTAACATTTCAGTTACAATAATAATCAAGAAAGACAAAAGAGCTATTAGCAAGAAAGTCAAAAGAGAGAGCTTCTTTTCAAAAGATGTTCGGCCATGCCAAAGATGCTTTTTTCAAAAGGCAATAATACATCACAATAGGCCAAAATACCTTTCAAAAGATGCATTATAATAATGCAAAGCAAGTCGACATCCAACTGCTGGTTAAAGTATTCAATCAACGAAGAAAAACGGACAAATGCCGGTTACTTCTGATTACTCAAGGAATTCAAGTGCCTATATAAGAAGACACAAGAATAGAAGAGAGGGCATCGGTTTTTCTACCAATTTTCTCTATAATCCATTTCTCATAAAATGTTATGTCTAAGAAATCCTCTCTTAGATTTTCAACTTCAAGATGTTCAAAGTCTTTAGACTTTCAAATTTTCATTTATCCTGATGTTTGCAAAGCTTGTCGTGTTGTACAGTCAATCATTTTATCAAAGAAGGTACATTTTAATCATGCTTCGTGTTATCGTATTTAATAATGGTTGCCTTATCTTGCAAAATTTTAGTCGTATTCATCATATAAAAATATTTATTCCAAATATTTCTCCAATTAGATTTCTTAATGAACTTACAAACTTTTTTATAGGAAACAATATAATAAATTTTAGAAAAATTTATCGAGAATATTTAAGATATATTATAGTAAACGATCCTTACACTCATGGTATCATATATATATATATATATATGTATATATATATATATATATATATATATAGGGGTGGGTTCAAATAAAAACTCATTTTCAATTGTGAACATGAAGACAAGTCACAACCATTGATCAAGATTTGAAAAACTAATCAATGGTTAAAACTTAATGAAACCATTTGAGAAGTGATTAGGGACAAATATGGAAATGTGAATCAACGTCTACTATCTTTGACTTTTTATTTTCATTTTTTAATTAAAAAACTTTTACCCCCTTAAAGTTTAAAATAAATTATCCTAAAAATTACTAATATTTTAATCAAACAAATTACATCAAAAAAACGAGAATTTCGTGCTCTTCGATATGACATCCATCTCGATATAGTTTTTCTTCATTTTAATCGTTTTTACGTTAAATGTTGTGTATGTGTTATATTCAGTATGAATATGTATGCACGTTTCCTGCTGTTCATATTCTGAATAACAAAGGGGGAACGTTCATTCACTATTCATAACGAATAACACAGTATTCAAAATGAATAATACAACATTCAGGATGAATAATACATGAATTCCTGACTCATGTATTATTAAACATGAATCATGTATTATTCACCTTGAATGTTGTATTATTCATCTTGAATGATACATTATTAATGATGAATAATATATGAATGACCCGTAAAGGTGTGAACACGTGACACACTCTCTTTTGTTTTCCGATTCACAACCGCGACTTGGTTTTATTCTTTATGAATATGTATGCACATCTCCAGGTGTCCACATTCAGTATGAATAACAAAGGTGAACGTTCATTCACTATTAATGATGAATAATACAATATTCATGATGAATAATACAGTATTCAGTATGAATAACTCGTGTATTATTCACCCTAAATGATGTATTATTCATACTGAATGGTACATTATTCATGAAGAATAATACATGAGTGACCCGTGAAGGTGTGGAGACGTGACACACTCTTTTTCGTTCCTCGGTTCACAATCGAAACTCGATAGGTTCCCGATTTATCTCGATGGGTGTTGGGTTACGGTAATGAAGAACACGATGCCTTAGAACGTTGAAGAAAGTGTTGTAGAAGGTGATGTCAAGTTACGGACTTACGGTGTCGAGATGTTATAAACACTTGAATACATAAATATTCATGATGAATATAACACATATATGACATTTCACGTAAAAACGGTTAAAACAACAAAAAAAACTATATCGAGATGGATGTCATATCGAAGAGCACGGAATTCTCGTTTTTTTGATGTAATTTGTTTGATTAAAATATTAGTAATTTTTAAGATAATTTATTTTAAACTTTAAGGGGGTAAAAGTTTTTAATTAAAAAAGAAAATAAAAAGTCAAATATGGTAGGCGTGAGTTTAAATTATCTTCCCTTTTTACCCCTAATCACCTTAATTAATAATTTCAATTAAAAACTCTATTTAATATGAGTCATTGGATCAATAGAGATGGACGGACCAAGATTCGTCCTCACGTTCACAACTGTATTTGAGTTTTCATTTGAACTTTCCTCTCTATCTCTCTCTCCTCTCTCTCTCTCTCTCTATATATATATATATATTTGTTTATAAACCATCATTATGAGTTTTTTCTTTTTATTGGAATCAACTTATTATATTAATTTGATCGTCCTCTACATGGATGTGGTGACAAGGTTCATGTGGGTTTATTAATTATTTATTAAATGAAATCAAATATCTCAACAATACATCGATGGTCAACCAACGAAAAGAAGTCAAATATGATGTCTCTTAAAGTGATGTGAGTTGTGTGCAGTAAGAGTGAGATATCTGGGTATAGTATGTGTATGTACAATAAACGCACCCGGAAAATATTATTCCATCCGGAAAAGCAACCTGGAGAATGGTTTCATCCGGAAACTGTTGTCCGGAATAAGAATTGCATCCGGGAAATTGATTTTCCGATAAAAGAAATGTTTTTCGGTAAAATTTGGTTTTCTGATAAAAAGTGTTTTCCGGTAAAAAACAATCCCGGTTAAATGTGAGTTTCCGGATAAAATTGGTTATCCGGTAAGCAAAACTTACCGGAAAAAATATCAGTCAGGAATATTCGATTTTTGCAGATCCAATCGCAACCAAAATTGATTTTTATCAAACCTCGTCAACAATGTAAGCACAAAACACCAAAGTAACACGAACCCAAATCACAATAATCGAAACAATGCTTGAATTATCGAGAATCACCAAAAAAATCTTGAATAACATCAAAGCGCAACCAAACATAGATTTTTTAAATTACCACTTCAAAACTTTGATTTTTAAGACGAAACTCTACCAAAAACAATCAATAACTTGAAGGAATGGATTTGAGTAACAAGATATCAACATATTTAGCGAAAATCGAAAAATACAAAAAATAATTCTTACCAGCGCCGTTTTTAAGAACACGTAATGAAAAGCTAAAACCTTAGAAATCGAAATCTTCGTCTTTCTTCAAATCACCGATTCGGCTCTGGTACCAATTGTAGATCCCAGTATAATCAAGTAACAATGAATTAAAAGAATAAATCATATTGAAAGATTATAGAGAGTTACAAGATTAGATTGAAGAACACAACTCTCTCTCTCTCTAAACTATTAAGCTCACTGAATTATTAGAATCGGCTAACCTAAAGATTAATAAAACAAACCTTAAATACATAGGGCTTAAGCTTCAAGCCCATGGCCTGTTAACACACTAAAGCCCATTTATCAAAATAAGGCTTTCACAAATATAAATCAAACTCTATAATTTCTTTATATAACATTCTAATTAATAGGACATTTATGGTCCTAACAACTTCCACTCTCAAGGCTCTCTAAGTCCTCACGCTTTACCAAGGGTTTAATTCCATGTCTCTAATGAGTTCAAGGTTTTTCAAGTATATGACATAACAGATATGCCAGTTCACAATTTTATTAGACTTTTTTAACACAAAACCTGTATAGTAGTTGTACGTACGTGTAAAATTTACTACCACTTAGTAAGTAGTCGTGCAAAGTGGCCACACTTGCCACACATATTCAAACCATCTTGAAATCTACTTGATCATTATTCAAACTAATAATGGAAACACAAAAATATGATCAACAAACTTTTCAAATGAACCACTATGGTCCTAACATGTATCTATTTACGTCATGTACGTAAAATAATTTCCTGCATTAAAATAGTGTGCAACCAATGCTTGTAGGAAACTTAGAAAAGGGAAATTACACAACATCAAGTTCCAAAAAATCTATCTTTTAACCATAAAATGACATGGAATAAAATTCCTCAACAAGACCCGCATGCATTAGTTTATTTCTCAAAACTTAGTAAAACGGTATGTGCATGCAATTTGGTTGAAACGTGAAATAATTTAGGTCGATTTCAACCTAAAGTCGAATAATTGGTATGTTCCTTGTTCTAAAATAGTGGCTATAATGCCATACATACCAAAAAATCAATATAGTGCATTTTTGTGAACGAATAGTAATGGAAACAACAAACGAAAATGCACAAAACAAAACATTAATATGAACCATCATAGACCCTTCATACACTTATTCACACCACGAGTATAAATTCATTTGTGCACTAAATAATGTGCCACGAAATATACTAGCACAAAACTCAAAAGAGAAATCACACGATATCAAAATTCCAAAAATTTCTTTTTTGGTTGCAATACGCATAGAATAACATTTCTCAACAAAACTCACATGGAATAAATTTCTCAATAAAACCCATAAACTGTTAGCTTCAATCTTCCTAATCATAGAAGTATTTAGAAGTAGTGAAAAATAGGCTAAGTGAAGAAAGCCTCTTACAGAGGCTCTGCCGGACTTACCGAGGGCTCAAGATCAAGAATCTACAGAAGCTAAAGTGGCGCTCTACAAAAGCTCTGTCATACGCACAAAGAAGACCAATATCTCAGAATCCGGGGAAGACTGCTCCAACAGAGGACCAGACCGCATAACCTCTGTAACTCATTACAGAGCCTCTGTGGTCCTCACTGAAAGACTTGAAGATATTTATAATATCTTGCTACTGTTACAGGACCCGTTCATCAACTTGCATAGTAGCATGCCCTGTCCAACGTCGACGTGTCAAACTCTGATTGGACTCAGTAGGGCTTAGTACATAATAGACGTCTTCTGCATTAAATGCAATACAACACGTCTTACTGTTCATGCCGTTCTTGCAACTGTTCACGACATCCGTTCAACTATTCATCAATACCGTCTGAATAGTAGCATATGCTTTATGGTCCCCTTTAGAGTAGTATATAAGGAAGACTCATGTTGAGTTCTTCCTTAATAATCATCAACCAATCTCATAAATCGACCATCATAAGAACACAAAAAGCTTATTCACCTTAAGAGTCATATCTATTTTGAAGCTTTTCTTACTCATTGTTCCTAAATCTGTTCTTAATATATATTCAGTAAACTTTGAAAGTTTATTTCCTGTTCATTGTTTATTTATATTTTGGTCTAAATCTATCAAACTTATCTGTTAGTTCTTCAAATACGCTTCCGCATCAAACATTAACTTGAACTAATAGATGTGATAATCTTGTTTAAAGCAAAACGGGAACCAACAATTGGTATCAGAG
Source organism: Saussurea involucrata (assembly GCA_033807775.1). Lineage (NCBI taxonomy): Eukaryota > Viridiplantae > Streptophyta > Magnoliopsida > Asterales > Asteraceae > Saussurea > Saussurea involucrata. The sequence continues at coordinate 86,232,723 of CM066314.1, forward strand.
CTAAGCTTGATTATCAATATCAAGTGATCCTCGTTTTACAATTTTTTTCTGATAGATTATTTTCTCTCTTCATCACCAGATTTCTGGATATTAGTTATACCCAGAAAAACTTTCAGATCTTCATATTCATAAATCCTCCATCAGATTATCCTTTTCTCAAAATGACAAATACCAATAACTTTTTTACTGCTGGCTCATTAACTAAACCTCCTACTCTTCTTAGAGATGAGTATCCTCAATGGAAAATAAGAATGGTTCATTTTTTTGAGGGTACTGAAAAAAATCTCAAACAATATCTTTATAATCTTCCTCCGGTTCCTATGATAACTATGCCACGTGTACCAGCTACTAACGAATCTCTTGAAATCCCTGAACATAAGAAACCTAAGCCGAAAGTAGACTGGTCAGATGAAGATAAGGCAGAAGATGAAGTTGCCCAGAAAACGAAAAGAATATTAATCATGGCTATCCCCAACGAAATATTTCAATCTTTAGATGCATGCGAAACAGCGCACGATCTTTGGAAAGAATTAGAAAGACAACTGGAAGGGGGTGCTAAAACACAGAAGAACCGAAGGGCACAATACATAAACGAGTATCATGCCTTCAGAGCCTCTTCAACAGAATCGCTGCAAACAACATACGATCGATTCAACTCTCTCATAAACAAATGCAGAAAGTCTGGTATTCACAGAACCACAGAAGAAAATAACGTCATGTTTCTAAAGAGTCTGAACGATGAGTGGCTTCAGTTGTCTATGTCTTTACAAACAAATCAATATCTAGACTCCTGGACACTCTCTGATCTCTATGGAACACTAGCCGCACAAGAGCCTCAAATAGCTCAAGCTAAAACACTAACCATTGTACCATACGCATTGGTTAGTAAAACTACAGAAGCTACGGACAGACCAAGAAATGAGAGATCTACAGAGGAGAAAAAGAAGGAGAAAAAGAAGATGGTAATGATTGATAGCGAAGAAGACGAGCTGAAAGAGGAAGAAATAACTCTTGCGTCATTAGCTAAATCAATGGCTCTATTGACAAGAGAGTTTAGAAATAACCAAAGGAATTCTGGTAGAAGAGATGATGGTAGAAGAGATGAAGAAAGAAGAGAAGAAACAAGTGACCGACAGAGGTCAGACTACAGAAATGACGACCAACATAGGTCGAGCGAAAGAAGCTACAGAGGAAATGACCGACAGAGATCAGATTGCAAGGTAGGCCACACACAAGAATGCTACAAATGTGGTAAGCCTGGTCATTACACAAACGAATGCAGAACAGAGAAAGGTGGAGACCAACAAAAGTCCGAAGATCAAACTGGAAACCCCTCCCAAGGTTGTTTCAACTGCGGCAAGCCAGGTCACTTCGCTAAAGAATGCAGAGGTAGACAAAATCGCCCACAGAAGGACTCAGCTTTTTACAAAAAGAAGGCTGAGTATTATGCGCAAAAATCCCTAATGGCGAACAAAGGGCATTCTGAGGCAAGTAAGGAGGACTTCGAGTCAGACTCTACTTCTGACGATGAATTCCCCACAAATGCCCTGTTCTGTGGCATGGCAGAAGTTGACTCCGGCACGGACACTGAGGTATCCATTTCAAACTCTACCTCAAATATTAATACTGTAGATGATGATTTATTTGAACTTAACAATGAACTGAAAGAAGTAAATAAAAGCATTCAGAAAAGGCTGACCTTTAATGAGAGAGAAGTAAGGCTTCTCACTCAAGAAAAGGCCAAAATCTTTGAAGAAAAAAAAAATCGAAAAATATTGGAGCAAAAACGTAGATCCTTTAAAAAGACAAATTTCTGATCTAACCTATGCTTTAAAAATCAAAACAAAAGAACTTTCAATTTCAAGAAGTGAAACAACAGACATAAGGGCTCTCAAAGAATACTTTCAAAAGGAAAGAGAGGTACTTTGGCAAGATCTTTTAAGAAGAGAAGTTTTACTTAAAAACTATAAAGATGCACAGAAGGTGTATGAAAAAGTAAACTCTCAAATAGCAAGACGAGGTATAGGGTACAGTGATATTACCTTAGGAGTTGAAAATAAACAACTAAAACCTATGTCTTCTCTATTTGTTTTGGGAAAAACTAACAAACCAAACTTTCCAAACTTACTTTCTGTAAGTAAAAGGGTTAAAATCTCTACAGAACCTCACTTGAGGAAACACACGAAGATGATCAATGTGTGGTTTGAAAACACAGATTCATTATCTTCAACCTCTGTCAATAGAGGAATCAAACCAAAGAAATATCTGAAAACACAAGATCAGATTGGTATCTTTAAGTTTGGTAAACCAGAGACTCAAACACAGGTCGCTTTTGTCTGCATGATAAACGATGAAAAAAAATTATCAGCAGAAGCTCCTGAGTTTAAACCCATCTTTTCAGAAGAAAAACTTGAAAAATCTATTGAAAAAGAAATTTTGGAAATTTTAAAATAAAATGTTTTAGAAAATCTCAGCACATCTTCTATAGATCAAATTCTCGCTAAAAAGATCTCATCAGATACCTCTGCCATCTATGAAAGTCATTCTACAGAGGAAGAAAGCTCGTACGATACTTGCTCAGAAAATCCAGCCTCTGAAGACTCGGAGACTGATTCTAAATCAGGGATAGTTCACTATGACACAGAGGATGTCAAAATCTCCTCTGAAGTTCTTAACAGAACTATTTCTTCAAAAGAGAAAATCACAGAGATACCTATCTGCCCAGATTTTCTGAACATAAATTTAAAAGTCAAAACCTCTGCTGAGCTTGATATGTTAAAGAAAACCTCTGTATATCCTAAAAGTTCAAAATTTTCAAAACCTTTAAGGAAAATTAAAGAGAATCTCACTTGGCAACAAAAGGGAAAATGGCCTGAAGCTAACATATACTTTTCCTCTACGGTGAAGAAAGATGTTCACCACAGAAGAGAGTCACAGAAGGCAGGACCTAAACAAGACTTTTGCAAACAACATTCTAGTATTCATAGATCTTCTTGTAATAGGAAATCTAATGTTAAGAAAGAATGTAATGCCTCTGTGGTTCAGTTCAATAAATTCAATGAAAAGTTCAAACAAATCACGTCTCATATTAAATATTGTCACGCTTTGATCTTATGTTCAAATTGAATAATCACTTCTCAAATCCAGATTGCTTACTCTCCACTAAAATTCAAACTCTAAAGTCAAAACCTCGAGAGAAACAATCTGATCCTTCTACAAAGGATAAGATGTATTTCAAGAATGCTAAGGCAAACTTGAAAAATTCTAACAATATTGGACCCATATGGTTATGGGTACCTAAGTCTCTGTGATTGTCTTGCAGAAGCAACATGTGCCAATTTGGTATCTTGACTCCGGATGCTCAAGGCACATGACTGGCGACAGAAGATTACTATCCACATACAAAGAAACACACGATGGTGGATCTGTAACTTTTGGAGACAACAAGAAGGGACACACCAAAGGCTATGGAGTCATACAGAAAGAAAATATCTCTGTATACGAAGTTGCAGATGTGAATGGCCTCAAACACAACCTACTAAGTGTAAGTCAACTCTGTGATACAGGATTCGATGTGTTATTCAAAAGAACTTTCTGCTCTCTACAAAGTGAAAACACAGGAATGGAACTTCTGCGAGCTGAAATAAGAGGTGATCTATATCTAATGAATTTTACTTCAAAATCCAAGGATAAAGTTTGCCTAGTAGCCTGCAAAAGTAAAGAAGCGTGGTTATGGCACAACAGGTTCTGTCACTTAAACTTTCACACCTTGGATAAACTAATAAAACTCGATCTAGTTAAAGGTTTGCCAAATGTTAAATTCAATAAGGATCACTTGTGTTCGGCCTGTGAAATGGGAAAACACAGAAGGGCTTCCCACAAAGGCAAAACAGACGTGTCTTGCACTAGGCCTCTGTACATGCTTCATGTCGACCTCTGTGGTCCCATTGCTATACAGAGCCTATGTGGCAAGAAATACATACTTGTTCTAATTGATGAGTATTCACGTTTCACATGGGTTGCATTTATTAGAAAGAAATCAGATGTTCCAGTTATACTGATAAATCTAATGAAAAGAATTCAAGTTCTTTATGACTGCAGAATACAGAAGTTAAGAAGTGACAATGGCACAGAATTTAAAAACTGTGTCATTGAAGCCTATCTTTCTACAGAAGGAATATCACAGAACTTCTCTGCCGCTCGAACTCCACAACAGAACGGTGTAGTCGAAAGAAAGAATCGAACACTTGTGGAGGCCGCAAGAACTATGCTATCTGCATGCGGATTATCAATGAACTTTTGGGCAGAAGCAATTTATACTGCGTGTTATACACAGAATCGTTCAACCATTGTGAAAAGACAACTCAAAACGCCTTACGAATTACTTCACAAAAGGCGGCCAAACATCAAGTTTTTCCATGTATTCGGATGCAAATGCTTTGTTTTAAACGACAGAGATTCGAGAGGAGAATTTGAAGTAAAAGATGATGAAGGCAAATTCATTGGATACTCTGCCACTTCCAAAGCCTAGAGAACCTTCCTTACAAAGTCTCGCAAGATTGTAGAAAGCATTAATGTTTCTTTTGATGATTCATTCCAAATGACTTCTGAACAAATTAGTTCAGAACTCGGAATTAAAGGGAAATCCTCTGACATCTCAAAAACAAAAGAAGATTTGGATCTTCTATTTTTAGAGATGTTCAACAATGACAATGATCCTTCTGTTGGAACCATCAGAATTTCTGAAGAACCATCCTCTGTCAGACAAAATCCTACAGGTATGACTCTAACAGGTCCAAATAACGCTTCATCTTCTTCTATAAATACTACAGATGCAATTGCCGAAGAAGAACATGCAGAAGATGAAACATCAAGAAAAACGACCAAAGAAGTTGCTGAAAAACAAACTCCACAATCCACAGAAGAACCAATTACAGAGGAAATCGAGGACCAAGACTATACGTCCTCAGAGGAACAAACCCCACCACCACTCATACCAATATTACCAAAAACGGTAGAATCAACTACCAAGACACGGAGATCGACAAAGGCTACACAAGAAGAGACACAAGAAGCCGCTGACGAAAGGTTCGAGGACGTTGATGATCATCTTGCACGCACAACTCAGTGGACAAAAAGCCATCCTCCAAGACAAATAATCGGAGAACCTTCTGACTCAGTAAAAACCACGTCTGCCACTGCTAATTTTTGTTTTTTTACTAACTTTATCAGTGTGATAGAACCAAAGAAGATTTCTGAAGCCCTAGATGACCCAAATTGGGTAGACGCCATTCAAGAAGAACTTCTGCAGTTTGAGCGTAACAAAGTATGGACTTTAGTACCTCTGCCTCGAGGGAAACAGGCCATTGGGACTAAATGGGTCTATAGAAACAAGAAGGATGAAGATGGAGTGGTCATCAGAAACAAAGCAAGATTAGTAGCAAAGGGATATAGACAAGAAGAAGGCATAGACTACGATGAGACTTTTGCCCCTGTCGCACGACTCGAAGCAATAAGAATATTCTTAGCCTTCGCAGCCCACAGAGGTTTTAAAGTCTATCAGATGGACGTAAAATCAGCTTTTCTAAACGGTGAAATCCAAGAAGAGGTTTACGTAAATCAACCACCAGGGTTTGAAAGCTCAAAGTTTCCAAGGCATGTATACTACCTTGAAAAGGCTCTATACGGACTGAAACAGGCTCCAAGAGCATGGTACGAACGACTTTCTACCTTCCTTCTAGTCAATGGCTACAACAGAGGTACAACAGATACTACCTTATTCTATAAACATAAAAAGGGTGATATAATGCTTGTACAAATCTATCTGGATGACATAATTTTCGGGTCTACTAATTCAGAAGAGTGTAAAAGTTTTGAAAAACTCATGTAGAGTGAATTTGAAATGAGTATGATGGAAGAATTAACATTCTTCCTTGGACTTCAAGTCCAACAAACTTCAGAGGGAATTTTTATAAATCAGGCCAAATATGTATCTGACATTCTTTCCAAGTATAGCCTCTCTGATACCTCTGCAATGAAAACTCCAATGGCCACTGGAAATAAGTTATTCTTAGATCCAGATGGCATCTCTGTAGAATGCACTCTTTACAGAGGTATGATTGGATCTCTGTTATACTTAACTGCAAGCAGATCTGACATTATGCATGCCACATGTCTTTGTGCACGTTATCAAGCTAATCCTAAGAAATCACATTATGATGCGGTGAAGAGAATCTTTAGATACCTAAAGGGGACCAAAAATCTAGGTCTCTGGTATCCACAGAACTCTGGTTTTAGTCTTAAAGCTTATACAGATACAAACTATGGAGGATGCATGCTCGACAGAAAGAGTACCTCTGGGAGTTGCCAATTCCTAGGTGGTAAACTAGTCAGTTGGACCTCCAAGAAGTAGAATTGTGTCTCAACATCCACAGCAGAAGCTGAATACGTTGCTGCTGCTAGCTGTTGTTATCAGGTTCTATGGATGAAAACTCAACTAAAAGACTACGGCCACATCCTATTCAAAATACACATCTTCTGTGATTCCAAAAGTGCCATTGCTATCTCTGCCAACCCTGTGCAACACTCGAAAACCAAGCATATCGATATAAGGTACCATTTCTTGAAACATCATGTTGAATACGGTACAATTGAAATGCATTTCGTGCCAACAGAATATCAACTCGCTGACTTATTCACCAAAGCACTAGACGAGAAAAGGTTCAATTTCTTGGTGGGAAAGTTAGGAATGATAAACATGGTGTGACGATCCTCTGTAAGTATAGCTTTATCTTCTGTAAATATGTACAAATTTCCTTTATTTTTGCCTTAAGTTAATTTGTTTTTGTTTGTAAGTTCTCAATCTTAAATAGTTCTTAAAATCACAGAGCTTCTGTAAGTCAACTCAGAACCTCTGACGACCCCTACAAAACCTCTGGAAAACATGACCTATGTTCTATGCAAAACTTATCATTCTTTGATCCAAGCATAGGTCAAGGGGGAGCAAAAGGAAATTACTTGATCTACAGAGGTGATTAGATCAAGGGGGAGCAAAAGGGGACCCTGAAATGATCTAAAGAGATCAAACTTTCAAATATGTCCGAAAAACATCTCTTAAACCAAATCAAAAATTGGATGATCAAAAATTTTAATAAAATTTTTGTTATGAGATTTTTTTCCTTCATAGAGCTTCTGCTGGCCCTCACAGAACTTCTGCAAGTTCCAACAGAGCCACAAAACCTCTGGGAAGCAAATTTCTTGACAAAAATCCGATTTTATCCTCTCCAATGCCTTTACAAATGTTTTGGTTAAAGAAGAACCCCACAGAAGTCATGATAACAATGAGATATATGAAAGGGATAAACAACAAAGATTTTCAAATTCACAGAGCTTCTGTAAGGTACAGAAGTTCTGGAGTGATAACGGTTACTTTTACTGAGAGTGAAGTTCACATGGCTAAGAATAACCCCACGCGCCGAGCATTAATGGGCCGCGCACGTCGTCCTGTCATCTTCTGACATGGCCTACGTGTCCCATTTTCATTGGGCGTACATGGAACATTTTCTGTGGAAAGTTGAACCCGCCGTTCTAACTCGAGTACGGATTCCAAATTTTAATCCATTACCATATATTCTACTCCTTCGAATACTACTGTTTTACCCTCCTATAAAAACCAAGCTTACCCTCTCATAAACCTTTTACAAACTCACATTCTTCTCCGGCGAAACCCTGCAAAAACCTGCAAGTTTCTTATTCTCAGTATTAAAATGGCTTCATCTTCTCAGGCTATCTCCCCTGCACACTCTCCGGCGACCTCACCAGAACATTCATCGGCTCATTCTGAACATTCAGAAAACCCCAACCCTGCCCAGAACATTGAACTAGAAGATTCCGGCGACTCAGCAGACTTTGCTCCGACAACACATCTGCAAAACTTCATAGCTAAGGATCACTTCGAAAAGGTACTACCAATCAAATCCAACAACTTCTATTTGGTCCCATCACCCACTGCTTTCGGCGAAGCCCACGCCATTCTGCTGAACATAATGGAAAATCACATCCTCTTCCCTCTACTCTCAAGAACCCCAAAGAAAATACCAGTCAGATATTTGAACCAGTTTTGGCAGAGCTGCCGATTTGATAAAGACGACTCTATTATCAAAGGGTACATTTCAAGACCTGACAAATCTGAACATCTTGAAATCAAGTTCAACAGAACAATGTTCTCACTTGAGTTCAACCTACCCACGAGGGGTCTTCTTGGTTTGAAGAAATATGCAGAGCAACCAACAGACGACGAGCTCTGTCGATTCGTAGAAATGCTTGGGTATAACACACAACTACGGAAGAGAAATGACTTCCGCAGAGGAAGATTACCACCTCTGTGGAACACCTTGTTCTCTATTCTTAACAGATGCCTGACAGGGAAGATAGGCAGCATTGACCAGACATCGCATCAGATCTTAACCATCATGTATGGGGTGTACTATGATCTTCCACTCGATTACGCGACGATAATGATGCAAGAGATCATTAACACCATCGACAGAAAGAACAACACCAAACGGGTCAAAGAGAACGATCCCAACTTTCTACCACCTCTGCAATTCCAAAGAATATTAGGAGTATTATTCGAACCTCTGTTGCTGATACAGAAATGGCCAATGGAAGGGCCAATTCCCAAACAGTTTCCGATGAGCAAAAATGTCCCCACTGGTCATGTGGATGGCAACACACACTGCAGACATTTGTCAAGGAAACTTCTCAAGTATGCCTCGAATAAAACCCTTAAGAAAGAGTATATACGCGATCATAGAACTCCTAAACTGAGTCCTATGACACCCCCGCGTTTAGGAGTCCCCCTAGGAACAATAACAGCAGAACCTCTTTCGACTCAAGAAGAAAAGGATCAAAAATTGGCAAAACACATGGCTATTCAACTTAGCTTCATAGCCAAACGTGCAGAACTTCTGGGAAAGAAATCTTCTTCAAAAACCTCTGCATCTACTCCAAAAGCAAAGAAGAGAAAAACTATAGAAGGAACCTCCACAAGCGCTGCAGAAGATCAACCCTCACCTCCCCATGCCACAAAAATTGGCTCCTCTTGTAACATCCCTTATCCCATATACATGACGTATTACACAATATAACACAATTAAATATAAGAAACAAACTTCACTTTACATGTACGGTCCGGTAGTCTTTTACAAATAGAAAGAAAACATTTGAAATACAATCCTTGTGCTATTTGCATCCATAACACTTAACATTCCATTACAACTACTAAATAAGTCAAAAGCTTCATCTTAGTCTTCCTTACTAGCCATCCATCTCATACTCTACTTACTTTCCCTTACTTGATCCGCCACCTGGAATGCATATTTTTAAAACAAAATGAGGGTTAGACCTGTTGGTCTAAGTGAGAAACCCCTGTTAGTTTAAAAACCATTTATATAAACTTCATTCATATAAATCACGCCACATAATTACATATATCCAATTAAGCTCACACCTCGTGCACCTTTCCTTCTCATTTCCTCCTGGCCATATTAGTGGTAGCAAGCCAACTAATAATATACAACGTTGTACAACATCTACAGCCAAACAACGCTATACAAGTTCTATAGCCAATCACACCGGTCTTAAACCCGGCCAACGTATTATAACACGTTTATAATACACATGTAAATACAATATCTCACTATATTGTAATTCGCATATACCATACATGTACACATAATCACTAATTATCACATTCTCAAACCATACGTATGTATTCCAGTTGAAATTACTTTTAAAGTAAAACTCACCTCGTTGCTTTATCCAAAACCTCCGGATCCTTTATCTGTCAATTCGATCTTTCTCCCAAAGTTCACAAAATCTGTAATCAATTAATTACGGAACATTTAACAGTCGAGAATACTAAATGAATCTAAATAGTCTAAAAATCCCATTTTGCTATCTCGGCCAACACTCTCTCGCAACTCTCTCTCTTCCTCGCAACACACTCTCTCCTCGCAATCATGGCTTGCGAGCCCTAACTCCCTCGCAGCTAAAGGCTTGCGAGCCCTAACTCCCTCGCAGCTAAAGGCTGCGAGCCCTAACTCCCTCGCAGCTAAAGGCTGTGAGCCAAAAATCCCATCGCAACCAAGGCTTGCGATTCTTATGAACATTCATTAACCTCTCAATTCACTGAGTTCATCTTTTACCCAGATTTACAGATATGTTTCATACTACCATAGAACACTATCCCAAACCCAAAATACACATATCTTATCAAAACACCAAAACCCACCTACATACCTATTTATCAACTTATAAATATAAAAGGGATAGGTTATAAATGATTGTTACCTTTACTTCCTTGAACTGATCCTTAATAATCCAACTGAAACTCCACAGCTTCCTTCTTCTTCTTCTTCTTAAATTTCCTCTCAACCCTCTCTTCTCTCTTTTCTCTCCTTTCTCTCTGTCGTGACCCAATAACACACACACACACTTTGTTTTCCTTTTTGCCAAGTCTCTAAAATGAGACACCTCATCTCAATAAAAATAAAAAGAGGCGGTGGATGAAGATAAATATCTTCATAGTTACCAAACAAACCCCATACTTTCATCAAATGGCAAAACACACCCTTAAACTTCCAAATTAACCAAACTTTTACCCTAAATATATTATTATAAACTTATTCAATTTAACGATAAGAGGGTTTTAAATAACGACTTTACCCGGGGTATTACACCTCTGCTCCTCCCTCTTCTCCAAAACAGAAGAAGAAAAGAAAATCGAAAACCACAGAGGAAGGGGCACCAAAACCCAAGAGGAGGAAAACCAAAAAGAAGCATGGTAAATCACTCGATAAATTGGTTACCATTGCAGAAGAGGAACCCGAAGTAGAAGAATCCGCAGAAGACAGAACTGCAGAAGAAGATGCAGAAAAAGGAATGGCAACAGAGGAATATCAATCACCCTATCAATCTCCAGATAGATTTGCTCACCAAGGAGATCTGAACGACTTCCTACAGAACCCTGACATTGCCAATACCTTAAATACAGCAGGGTGGATGGCACAACCTCTCGACCACCACTCCCCGGAAGAACAATATTTCTCCATCTCTGGCATTGACACACATCTGCAAGAAGATGACACAACACCCAAAGATCAACCAGCTAACACACCTGTTATTTTACAGAACCCTTTCATTCAGGGATTGGACATCCACAGAAGAAGTCCAAACCCAGCTTCAGAAGAAAAAGAACTAACAGAAACTGAGTGGAATAGAGGTGAAGTAACAGAGGCTTCTAAGACAAGGATAGAGGTCTCAGAGGTAGATTCAGATGAAGAAGAAGTTGTCTGGATAAGAAAAAGGTCTCTATCATCCACATGTAATGAGATTATACGGCTCTCATCAAATGTACGGCTTCTTACGCACAGAGCAAGGAACCTCAACAGAAGCAAGGGAAGAAGCACCAAGCCGTAGGATAGCTACAGAGGCTGAAATAATAGACGGTGATGTAGTGTTTGGGTGCTTAACAGAGGAAGAAACAAGAAAAGATGCCTGGATTAATAGAGGCACACAACAACAACCAACTCCCAGTGCAACCCACATATCTAACTCCGCAGGTCTAGCTGCAGAAGGAGTTATTGAAATAGAGCAGCACAGCTCGATCCAAACCCAACCCAACCAGCCAGAAGTCACTCTTTCGACTTCTGCACCCACAGAAACCGGGGAATCCTTTCCTAGGGAGTCTCCTCAAAGAGACCCACCTAAAGTTCGTGACCCATCGCCCCAGATCACAACAGAACACCCTACAGAGGAATTCGTTTCCTCTGCCACACACACACTAGGGCCAACACTTCTTTCAGAGAGAAGTAGTGAGCACAACGACGAAGAGACTCTAGACAAGTCTCCAAGTCAACAGAAGGATAATCTAGTATCCACCTCTGAAGTGGATCTAGACAATGTCATTCACAGAACTTCTGTAGAGTCTGAAGCACTAGCTGCTTCTGCTCAAGGATCAGATGGAAATCCTTCCACCCCATCGTACAAACAAGGGTGAACGAAGGTGTCCCAGGAACAGGGACTCACCCTGGAGACGAATGTGTTCCTCCAGAGGTTACACAAGGAACACAAGTATCAAGGGATGAGTTCCAAACCCTTGTCACCTCTGTGAACCAAACAATGAAAGAGTTGCAAAGCTCTCTCAAATCTTTTACAGAGACAACATCAACGGCTATCCTGAAACTAAACACCAAAATGGACAATCTGTCCACAAAGGTAAAATCTTCAATCTCCGCGATGAAGTCTTCTGCCGAAACCACTGCCAAAGCTACAGCCACCTCTGCCGCTCAAGAAATCGGAACAAATGCAACTTCTGCGTTCAAGGACTCTGTCAAAAACTTCCTTGAACAAATGAATACGTAATCCAACAGAACAGAGGGCATTACTCCTGCAGATCTACAGAATGCCCTAAAACAAGTACAAGCAGAGGCAATGCGCAACACGACAATGATGCAGCCAAAAGACTACATGACCAGAGCACATCTAACAGAGCTAGGACAGAACGTCATAAACCAGGTCACATAATTCATTGTCTCCTTCACAACAGCAAATGCCAACTTTGTCAAGGATTTCAGAAAAAGTGTTGGAGGAATGCGTTTTAAAACAGAGGCAGAGCTTGCGACTCTACTTGGCCTCTGTGATGACGTCTGTGCAAAGTTGATAGTAGCAGGAGCAGAATTACCGAAGAAAACCAAAGCTTCTTGCAGAGCAGAGGGTAGTTCTGATAAGAGTCAGGATGATTCTGATGATGACCATCCTGGTCCATCAGATAATCCTGAGGGGGAGAATACAAGGGAGAAAGCTACGAACAGAGGAATACAAACTCCACCAATCGCAGCAGAACCAATCAGTCAAGTTCCTCCAGAACAAACCCAAGATCAACAACAAACTCAACAGCCCACAGAGACAACACCCATCTTTGTGGAATCAAGTCCTGAAGAAACAAATATTCCAGAAGCTGATCAGCAACCCACAGAGGCAACAACCACCCCTGTGGTAATCATTTTGGAAGAAAGTCCTTCAACAAAATCAACAGAAAAACCCCCAACCATACCAAGAAGAAAGTCGATTGCCACCAAACCAATAAAAGCAACGACCTCTGCAACCTCTGCTTCTGACATTCTGAAAAAGATGCACAATACAATGACTGATCGAATGTCACAGAGAGAAGAAGAAAGGCACAGGTTCACACTAGCGTTCAAAATGGCAAGAAGATTCGACATACCTCAATCCATAGAAACCGAGCTTACAGAAGAAGTCACCAAAGAACCTCTTACAGAGGTTACAGAGTAAAGAAAGCCAACAGAACCAACGCCACAAAAGTCCTCTAAAAAATAAGTGTCAAAACCTACAGAGGCAACCCCCATCAAGCCAACTGAAGCACCAACCTCCAAACCTACAGAAGAAACAGGTTCTGCACCTCCAAAAGCCAAAGATAAGGGCAAAGCAATACTGACAGAAGAGCCCAAGAAAAAGAAGTCATTGCCCAAGCCTACAGAAAAATTAATGAAAAGCGCGTTTGATACCTTTCAAACTCCAAAGCCTGAAGAAGTTGACTGGGCATATGGATTGAAGCCTCTATCAGACATTCTTCTAACTGGTAGAGCTGCAGAAGTTGTTCAAAAAATGGAGAGTCTCAGAAGACAAGTACCACAACCTGGTCCAACACATGAAGAGATGGAAGAAGTGGTATACAAATATCTCTATAAACAATCCTTTCAGACCAATCATCCTACAGATCATGTGACAGATCCAAGGATCAGAGAAGAATTTGAGAACATCTTCACAAGAACAAAGCCAAGAACCAAAGCAGATGTCTTCTCAATCTCAAAGGTCAAAAAGGTAATCTTCTGCAAATTCTCCTTTACAAGAACCTATCCAAGGGTCAGGTACAATCTTTACAAAGTCAGAAGAGAAGACAATTCAGAAACCACCTTCGCTGATGCTGACCTAAGAAATATCAATCCTTATGCGTAATAACCGGGGACGTTGTGGATTTATTTAATTTTATTATTTTAAGTTTTAAGGTAAGTTTGAGATTAGTTTTAGGGAGTTAAAAGTTAAGGGGTAAGTTTTAATTTTATATTGAAAGTTGGAGGGTAGAAACTGCCAACTAATGAAAGTATGAGGTTAGATTGGTGAAGTTGGTGAAAGTTGAACACCATCACCGCCTCTTTTTCATGTAGAGGGTGAGGTGTCTCAACCTTAATTCATGTAACAAAATATCAAGAGTATATGTGTATGGGTGTTGTTTACGCAAAGAGAGAAAGAGAGATTAAGAGAGAATTAGATATTTCTTGTAGTGTGTGTGTGGGTTTTTATTCACGGCAAGAAGAAGAAGAAAGTTATTAATTTTCAGCTGGGTTTTTTTTGAGGAACAATTGAAGAAACAAAGAGATCTATGTGAGGTTGGTGACGAAGATTCTTACGACTTTAATTAAAGTAACGCGACTACAATCAAGGTGAGTTTTACTTTTAAAACGTTTTCAACTGGGATACATATATATATGATATATATATAAGATGGATAGGTATGGAGTGGATATGTGATGTATGATGTGATTATGTGTTTATATCGAGACGTATATGTGGATGAAATGTGGCAACGTTTTTTATAAAAGGAAATGCGATATAGATATGGTTGGAATGTGATGATAAATTGTATGAATGTGTCATACGTGTGTAATTATAATATATTGAGATATTATAATTACGTGAGTATTATATGAGAATATAATACGTGGCCGGGCTTTGGACCGGTGTGTTAATTGGCTCGCAACCAATAAATTTAGCCATTTGTGGAGGAATAAGGTGGATGAGAGGTACACGATGTACGGGTCTTGATTGGTATTTAAATACGTGTGGTATATGTGTGTTTGTACAACGGTTTTATATAAACTGTTTTGATACAAAAGTTTTATATAAAGTGGTTTTATAACGATTTTGAAATGAC
Organism: Saussurea involucrata; assembly: GCA_033807775.1. NCBI lineage: Eukaryota > Viridiplantae > Streptophyta > Magnoliopsida > Asterales > Asteraceae > Saussurea > Saussurea involucrata. The sequence goes on from CM066314.1 coordinate 86,247,739, forward strand.
AGGGATTATCTCACTAGACCGTTTGGTCTAACCCTCATTTTGTTTTCAAAAATATGTATTCCAGGTCGAGGATCTTTTAGCGGCAAAGGAAAGGATAAGGTGTAGGATGCTTTTGGTGATTAATGTTGATTAGGAAGCTCTTATGTAATGTACGTTTTAAAGACTTTCGGACCGTATATGAATAATATGTATCTTTGATTTTATAAGTTTGGTATGTATTGTTTGTTATATGATGTATGTTTGGGGTGGGTCGTTACAGATGGTATCAGAGCCCTAGTTTAAGGGATTTAGGTATACGGATCTATACCTAGACTTAAACTGCATGTGAAGTAGGATGTCCCTATTATTTTTAGAACCTTTGGGATGTTAAATATAAAAAGGTAGAAGGAACATCATGTAAGGTAATTTCAAATTACACCTAGCTAGTGTAATTATGAACTTACAAGTACATGTTTGAACTGGAATACCTTATTATATTGGGTATGTGCTTATGTGTATATTAACCTTGTTAAAATCAACATAGTGGCAAGTCGGTCGTGACGTATGGATAGAGACAAAGACAGGTATATTTCTATAAACTCTATACGTGCTAAAGTGTTGATTGACTCTGATGCAATTGACTAAGTGTGACTACTTAATTGCTGTTTATCTGCATTAGAAAAGTATTTGATGGTTGTGTTTTAGATATATGAGTTTTAGTTGGTTAATTATAAGTAGATAAAGTATTGAGGTCTTTCATGGTGAAATTTGATTATGGTTTTATGCTAGAATTCATAAATTAGAAGTTTGGTATCAAAATGGGAAAAGGCATGAAAACATTGAAATGGGTTTGAGCTCCATGAATTGATGCTCACAAGGTGATTGATGAAATGCCTTAAAGAAATTATCAATTCTGTTGAGTTTAAGTTTTCTGTCTAGATATTGAAAAATTCGTATAAAATCAACCGTTAGTCTAAATAAGCTCAAATTTTGCAGTTAGCAAGATCTTTCAGTTCTGTACAACTTTGTAGTTTTCACCGAGACCAAATTATGACTTTAAGCAGCTCCAAACAGTGAATTACAGAAGCTGGCCCTGTGAAAAACGGGATCTGCACACTGTTTGTATAAAATTCATATATAATTGGTCGCTGCTCCAATCAAGGTGAATCCAAAACGATTTGAAGCTTAAGAGATGTAAGTACGTTTTTGTTTTAGATATAATCAACTAGTTTGGCTTCTAAGTATGGTAATTAAGCCAAAAGCAGAGGTGTAACTGTGCTGTCCTGTGCAGCCCAGTTTTGGTGGTTTTGTTTATTTAACTTTAATGTTAATCTTTAACTTTGTGTCTTGTTGACTCTTGGATAGAGTATGAATGAGGACTGGAAATACTGTGGATTCAATTTATGTTCGGGTTTGGGGGGGAACATTTGAGGATAAGAGTTAGATAGAATTATTTGGAGTTCTTAGCCTGCTAATAAGTCTTATGAGTTCATTTGTTAAAAAAAAATAGAACCTTAAGAGAGAATTAGGTTCCTGATAACCTAGACTTAAGCTGAGAGAGAATATTTATATTATGTTAATAATGTTATAAGAAATTGATGCTTGAGAGTTTGTTCTTGGTATAGAAAAGTGGTTCAAATGAGTTGGGTGTTTACCAAATACTTCTCCTGGATTGGAGGATTTAAGTGTAAAATGGATTTATATTATTAGTGTTATGATTAGCGGGAAGAAAGCGATGTTTAATAAATATTTTGATGGTCGTGTGATGAACTTTGTGGTGTAGTTTGTAGTGGATTTATTATGTGATTAGTTGGCGATTTTTTTTACGGTTAAGTAAGGTGAGGTTAATGTTGATAAACTTTCTTTATGGCGTTGTTTAAGTTAAAGAGTTGTTTAGACTTTATGTTTGACTTTGCATAATTAAGTTGTTAATGATTTATATGGTTGGTATTATGATTAGTGACAATAAATTTTTTTAATAATTTTGACGGAGTTGTAATAAATTCTTTTCGGCTTAGTTTTGTAGTGGAATTAACATATGATGAATTAGTAAATATATCAGTTAGGTAATGTGAGACCAGTGTTGATGAATTTCATTTGTAGAGAGGTTTAAGTGAATCAAATGTTTAAGGATTTGTGTTAGTATTTTTATGCTAAGTCAGAGAGGTAAGAAATTGATGTGATAACAAGCTTGTTATTTTATTAAGAAATGAATTGGTGTTGATATTATTGGATGGAAGTCGGTATGAGTTATGGTGGTGAAGTTAGTGAGATAATTGAAATGTTTGAGATTGTGTTTTGTTTATATTTGAGAAATTAAGGCACTATTAGACGTTAGTTAATTTGGTGATGATGTATTGATTGATGCGAAGAAGACGTAATTTGTTGAACGCTTCTGAAAGTTGTCATAAGGATTTTATGGTATCATTATTAGGGTATGATATTTTGGTGTGGAAGTTGTACAATTAAGAAATTGGCGTTGTAAGTTAAGGTAGATGTGTAAGTTTTTGACTTCTCATCGAGTTTTGCAGTTATGTTAAGTGATGACGTTAGATTGTTATTGCAAAATATATTATGATATGAGTTCTATTTGGAAGGTTCTTAATGGAAAGTCAAGATTGAAAAGTGAAATCGATTAAAGTATTGGGATTTAGAGACAATAATATGTTTATGTTTGGATGAGATTATTTTATTTTGATGGGACATCGGGTAAAGTACGTTAATTTATAGTGTTATTTTATTGTAATTTTTTTAGTGGAACCGTTTGATTAGACTTGGTCTTGCATGTGTAAATATGATTTTGATGAATGAATTGGTGTCAAGTGCGATTAAGTATTGATGTGTGATTATCGTGGTTATGCTATGCTAGCATGAGAAATGGAAATGGTAGGATGAAGTATACGGGTTTGATAAAATTAAGAAACTTATCTGTGATATAAAATGATTTTTGTTGAGTATATTTTATTCCATGGAAGAGTATCAGAAATAGGTTGTAATTGCTAAGCAAGTTTTATATTGAAAGTTTATGATTATGTTTTCGAGTTGGTATTGTAAAAGTGTAGAACACGACGTTTGTCGTGAAAGGCCGGTGTAGTTAACAGTAGTATTAACGTGGTAAATGTTCCGAGTAAGTATAAAATGTTGTGTTATTTGGATTAGTTTTATGTGAGTATAAGTTACTTCTTTTTGTGATATAAGTGAACTTTCGAGATATTTGAACCTTCGTGGGATTTGATTATTGAGTGATTAGGCAGCAAATTTCGATTATGGTTATTTTAAGATTTGGATCGACTTTGTGGGATGGATTATTTGAGTAAATTACGAATGATGTGTGTAAAGTACAAATAAAGTAGTTAGTATTAATAAGTTGGTGATTATTATTGTTTTAAAGGGGCGGAATTTTTGGTGTGGAATTAAAATTCTTGATATTTTGGTAATATTGAGGATAATGTATTTGTTTGTAAAAGGATTATTTGGTTTTGACTTGAAGTAAAAATTTTGGTGATTATTATGGTTAGTCCGGAGTTTATTATGTTTGTTATGGTGTAAATCAATGAGGTGTTAACGGAATTGCCGTTGCGTTTAAGAATTTGATTTTGTGTTGACATTATAAGATGGACATTGGTAAAAATTATGGTTACGATACCTTTGGGATGAATACAATTAATTCATATTATGTTCACATTAAAGTCATGATATGATTATATTTAAATTTGATGTTGATATATTGGTTGGTGTGAAGAAAACATTGTCTAAAGAATATTTAAAGTGTGTCATGATTTTGTGGTATGATTTGTGATAAGATGCAGAAGAGACCGAATATATGTTTGGTATGCGATATTGATAGGATTTTTATTATAAATTTATTCCGGGTTGGAATGTCTCTTGAGATATTTTTTGGGAAGTCAGTGTTGAGTAGTAAGTTCGATTAAAGTGTCGGGATTTATAGACTATTAAAGATGAATTTCTTTTGCTTTGATTGAATTTTTATGAAAATGTCATTTAAATCGTTAAGAATTTTTGAATTGAAATGTTAATATATTTCTCAAATATGAGGGAATGCCAATGATTTGACTATCTTCTCTTGGAAATCGAGAAATGTGTTGGATTTTGAAGTATTTAGTATTTTTCGTGATGAGCTGGTGTACTAGGATTGTGGAATATTTTGATTCTAAATTCTGGTGGAACCAACTGGACATAATTAGTCTTGCAAAAATAAGACGATTTTGATTTGATAATTGATTGAGATTGAAATTATAAGAGAGATCATGTATTTGGTGAATTTAACCTAAATGTGCAGCGAAAGCGTGATAATTCATTAGTGATTATGTTTTGGGTTGAAATATTGAAGTGGGGAACAGATAGTAAACTTTAAGCAGTACAGCGGTTGGACTGGTGAAAAGTCCTTTGGGAGTTCTGTAAACGCATTGATGTGTTCAAAGAATTTGAAATCAATTTGATGGTAATTACCCTCGTTTATTGCTTGAATGACTTCCGGGACGGAATTCTTTTAAGGGAGAGATGTTGTAATAACCGGGGACGTTGTGGATTTATTTAATTTTATTATTTTAAGTTTTAAGGTAAGTTTGAGATTAGTTTTAGGGAGTTAAAAGTTAAGGGGTAAGTTTTAATTTTATATTGAAAGTTGGAGGGTAGAAACTGCCAACTAATGAAAGTATGAGGTTAGATTGGTGAAGTTGGTGAAAGTTGAACACCATCACCGCCTCTTTTTCATGTAGAGGGTGAGGTGTCTCAACCTTAATTCATGTAACAAAATATCAAGAGTATATGTGTATGGGTGTTGTTTACGCAAAGAGAGAAAGAGAGATTAAGAGAGAATTAGATATTTCTTGTAGTGTGTGTGTGGGTTTTTATTCACGGCAAGAAGAAGAAGAAAGTTATTAATTTTCAGCTGGGTTTTTTTTTGAGGAACAATTGAAGAAACAAAGAGATCTATGTGAGGTTGGTGACGAAGATTCTTACGACTTTAATTAAAGTAACGCGACTACAATCAAGGTGAGTTTTACTTTTAAAACGTTTTCAACTGGGATACATATATATATGATATATATATAAGATGGATAGGTATGGAGTGGATATGTGATGTATGATGTGATTATGTGTTTATATCGAGACGTATATGTGGATGAAATGTGGCAACGTTTTTTATAAAAGGAAATGCGATATAGATATGGTTGGAATGTGATGATAAATTGTATGAATGTGTCATACGTGTGTAATTATAATATATTGAGATATTATAATTACGTGAGTATTATATGAGAATATAATACGTGGCCGGGCTTTGGACCGGTGTGTTAATTGACTCGCAACCAATAAATTTGGCCATTTGTGGAGGAATAAGGTGGATGAGAGGTACACGATGTACGAGTCTTGATTGGTATTTAAATACGTGTGGTATATGTGTGTTTGTACAACGGTTTTATATAAACTGTTTTGATACAAAAGTTTTATATAAAGTGGTTTTATAACGATTTTGAAATGACAGGGATTATCTCACTAGACCGTTTGGTCTAACCCTCATTGTGTTTTCAAAAATATGTATTCCAGGTCGAGGATCTTTTAGCGGCAAAGGAAAGGATAAGGTGTAGGATGCTTTTGGTGATTAATGTTGATTAGGAAGCTCTTATGTAATGTACGTTTTAAAGACTTTCGGACCGTATATGAATAATATGTATCTTTGATTTTATAAGTTTGGTATGTATTGTTTGTTATATGATGTATGTTTGGGGTGGGTCGTTACATTATGATCTACCTGATCTTCTGCAATGGACAAAGGACAACTACAACACAGAGGCAAACACCAGAGCCTATCAAGTGTTGAGAAAAGCGATGAGGGAAAAGCTTCTGCTCTACAGCATGATAGATTTCCAGCTGGGAAAGGATCTTGGTCTCAAACATCTGGATTTACGACCACCAGAGGATCGCTGCCCACCGGACGCTGTACCTAACTCAATCATCACAGAACCATGGTTTGGGTTAGTATTTCAAAACCCACAAGGCTAAGTTAAATTGTTTGTGTGCATGGACTGTCAGAAGTACGCAACTAGTACTCTGAACAAATTCAGAACAAGCCTTGTAAAATACAGAGGTACAGAGAAAATGGATAGAGATGCTGCATATACTTTCATCAGAGAGATTGATGCCACAATCCGCCTAAGAGAACTCTGCATCAGTTTCTACAAAGAGATCAGAAGAGTCGGAAGAGACAACAGAAGCTACAACGATTTCAAAGATGCCAAAATCTTATTCTCAAACCTCAAATCTCTGCAAACCAAGTCAAAGTTTATCTTTCATTGTACTCAAATGTAAAATGCCTCTGGCATATTTCTAAATGAAAGAACCTTCGAGGTATTGTTTAACCTCTGTCTTATCTAACTTAGCCTAACTTAACTCAAGTTCAATTTTTTTATTTTTCACTACTTAGGGGGAGATTGTTAGCTTCAATCTTCCTAATCATAGAAGTATTTAGAAGTAGTGAAAAATAGGCTAAGTGAAGAAAGCCTCTTACAGAGGCTCTGCCGGACTTACCGAGGGCTCAAGATCCAGAATCTACAGAAGCTAAAGTGGCGCTCTACAGAAGCTCTGTCATACGCACAAAGAAGACCAATATCTCAGAATCCGGGGAAGACTGCTCCAACAGAGGACCAGACCGCAGAACCTCTGTAACTCATTACAGAGCCTCTGTGGTCCTCACTGAAAGACTTGAAGATATTTATAATATCTTGCTACTGTTACAGGACCCGTTCATCAACTTGCATGGTAGCATGCCTTGTCCAACGTCGACGTGTCAAACTCTGATTGGACTCAGTAGGGCTTAGTAAATAATAGACGTCTTCTGCATTAAATGCAATACAACACGTCTTACTGTTCATGCCGTTCTTGCAACTGTTCACGACATCCGTTCAACTATTCATCAGTACCGTCTGAATAGTAGCATATGCTTTATGGTCCCCTTTAGAGTAGTATATAAGGAAGACTCATGTTGAGTTCTTCCTTAATAATCATCAATCAATCTCATAAATCGACCATCATAAGAACACAAAAAGCTTATTCACCTTAAGAGTCATATCTATTTTGAAGCTTTTCTTACTCATTGTTCTTAAATCTGTTCTTAATATATATTCAGTAAACTTTGAAAGATTATTTCCTGTTCATTGTTTATTTATATTTTGGTCTAAATCTATCAAACTTATCTGTTAGTTCTTCAAATACGCTTCCGCATCAAACATTAACTTGAACTAATAGATCTGATAATCTTGTTTAAAGCAAAACGGGAACCAACATAAACCAACACGTGCAATAAATCAAGCGTACGTATTTCAAAGTTTCATCCATGCGTCGCAAAACGACATAGAATAAAACTCTATACGACTCAATAAATCCTCAATAAAACTCAATGAAACTCAAGGGGCACCCGTACAATCGAATGGTGCCAAAAGTCTCGCTTCCAATGATCAAATCGCATAAGACAAAGTTATAAATAAATTCTCATAAATTTTCTAAATAAATATAAACTAACACAATAAACCAAATTCACTTTCTTCCAAAATTTCACTCTTTTGTCATTAAAACAACATGAGATAAAACCTCAACAAAGCTTGCAAACACATGCAATAAAACAATTCATGCGTGTTTAAGATCATGGTTTATAATCTTGTGCGTGCTAAAACGTTTCCCAAAATTTCGTAATCCCGCACAATGATTTGGAAAAGTATGGAATACTTTAAACAATTTATTTCACAAATAAATCTCGTACACGAATTTGGTCAAGACTCAAAGTCTTAGGGTATGTTTACTAATTTTTTTGGGTAAGTGTTGATTAAGGTAAGAGATCTGACTGAAATAAGAGATCTGACTGAGGTAAGCACTGACCAAAAAATTGATGTTTACTTGATATTTTACTTTAAGTGTTGATCAAGTAAAATGACAATTATACCCTTCTATCAAAATTTAAGTCAAATCAAAATCTAAATCAAATATTAATTTGAATCCTTCTATCAAAATTTAAATCTAATAGTAATTTAAAATATTCACTATTTCTTTCAAGATTTAGATCAAATCAAAATATGCTTTTGAGCCTACACCCTAGCCCTTTACTCTCCTTTTTCCCATCTTTTCACTATTACTACTTTCACCGACTCCCCTGGACCCTTACCCTCTTTATTCACATCTATTCGTTATTGAGAAATAAAGACTTTCATATGTTCTTCTTCCAACAATCAAGATTTCAACAGTAAAGCCAATGCTCCGATTCTTCCCTTCTTAATGAGGTTTTTTGAATATCTTTCATCTTATTCTTCTTACCCTAATTTCTTCTTTTTCTTCTTATACTTCTTCTTCTGTTTCATTTTATGATCAACAGAAAACATGAAAACCCATCATGGAAACTCAAACAAGATCAAGATTTATGAATCAATGATAATTCAGATGGAGAGTATGTTCTAAGAATGTGTGCGTGGGAGATGAAATGTGCAGGGTATTTCTCTTGTCAATGAAGGAAATATATGGTTTTAAAGATTAAGGGAGGGTAGATTAGAAAAATAGTGTTGCTGATCGTGGTAAACATTGTCCATGTCTCTTACTCGGGTCAGAAGAACAGTCAGCACCATGTCTTAGTCAGAGGTGGTTATTGTTTTGGTAAACATCCCACCCCTTACCCAAATAAGAACCACTTATTAGAGTAATAGGTAAGTAAACAGGGTCTTAGAACCAAGCTCACCAAGTCTACTAGTCACATTAATAACCTTGGGAAAACTTAAAGATCTTAAGGGGGCAACTCGCAACAAAGTCAGTCAACCTTACAATTTCTTCCCAAAACGATGATGGTTAAACTCGCCTATGGTTCAATCTTAACCAACATCTCTAACCCACAATTGTCGGCTAAACATATTCATCATACTTAACTGTCACTCAAAATGACAATGTTATAAAGATCAACTCTTCTAATGATTATTCGCTAAGAATTCACTCACTACCCCATCGATCATCACATGAAGGCGATTCAAGCACACACATGTAACATGTAAGTTCACCATAACACCGGCCATGTGCAATTATGAATGTACCATACATGAAGATCCTTGCTACCCTCGTCATGATTCCCGATTCTAGTGACTCTATCGACCTCAAAATATCTTATCTTAAAGTGCTTAATCGTACATTCTCACTTTTATCAACTTAGGAAAACGCTAGTATGAGTTTAGGTATCCGAAATCAACACCTAAACATCTCAAACTTATGCTCTGATACCAACTTTTAACACCCTCAAATTTGGAAATAACAACTAATTTAAAGTTTTCAATAATACATCAAATAAAGATAAAATTATTTTCTTCAAATCAATACTTGAATTACCTCAAATAAAATTCTAGATTTAACCTTAACAATTAATAACCAAAGTTTTATACAAAACTAAATATAGGTCGGGTGTTACTAAACCCATAAACAATTTCTATCTCCAAATGTGCAGAAGGCTTCACCTAAAAGTTACACTTTTCTCGTGCTTATAACTAGCACTCAGCTCTTCACGGAACCACTAGTACCATTCGCCAACAAGAACCTGATGCATGTTCCGACAAATAAAAAGGTTAAGCTAATGCCTTATAAGTTCAAGAGTTGTCATCTTAATTATATAAACAGTTAAAACGAAAGCATGCAATTTAAATCACGATTTCTAAAATGATATACATTAAATATGAAAGCAACCCATTTTCCAAAACACACAATTTTGTGATGAAAACCCCAATATAAACCATTTCTTCAAAATATAAACTCAAACCCAAAACTCACCCAAAACGTGAATAATGATTAAATTCCCAAATAATGAAAATGTGGATAAAACTTTATCATCCAAAATATCCGAAACACGAATAAGATATAATACTCAAACAACAAATCATGGATAGCAATCCATACACAAAACGTCACTAAAAACATGGATAATACTCAATGACTCACAAAACAGCATTTGGTGGCGGGGGAGACCCGTTGCAATCGAATGTGGTAGGGACACAAAGTTAAGCCACTTATCAACGTTCTCGAGGTTCACTGTAACCACCCAGTTGTAATAACCAGGTATGTTATTGGATTATTTAAAAGTGTTACTTTAATTAAATAATATGGAGTTAGAAGTTAAGGGGTAAGTTTTAATTTTTATTTGGAAGTTAGAGGGTGTGTTTTGCCTAATAAGAAGAGTATAGGGTTTGTTTGGTCTTTTTACCAAACTCATTCACCACCACCGCCACATTCACCTCAATTAGGAGGAGGTGTCTTATTTGGATACACTTAGCAAATATCCTAAAGTGTGTTTGTGTTTGTATTTTCGGTTAGAAAGAAAAGAGAGAAAGAGAGATAGAGCCGTAGAAAGGAAGAGGAAGAAGGACAAGAATTGTTGTTGGAATTAGAAGGTTCATCTTGTGAAGACTAAAGGTATGTAACCTCTTAATCTATCCTTTTTGTTTAGATAAAGTTTTATGTAAGTTTTTAGAGAGGTTTTAATGATTTATGAATACTATGGGAAATCTGAGCATATGGTTAGGTTATGTTAATAGTCTTAAACATATCTGCATAATTATAGCAACATGCATATCTTAAAAGATTAATTTCTGGGTTTAGGATGAAGATAGTGGACAGAGATATGGATAACATCTTATATATCGCAACCTTGAGTTGCGACATTCAAGCATATCGCAACCTTGAGTTGCGACAAACTCTTGATATCGCAATGGTCAGTTGCGATATGGGGGAGATGTCGCAATGGTCAGTTGCGATATGGGGGAGATATCGCAGTAGTTGGTTGCGATATGGTACTGTGTCGCAGTAGTTGGTTGCGATATGTGTTGTGTATTGCGACATAGGGTTATCTCAGTAGTTGATTGCAATATAAGTCGAGGACTTTGTGAATTTTAGAGTTTTAGTCTTAAAAAGAAATATTTGTATTCATGTGGTACAGATTCTGTGAAACTGGGCTGAAAGAATTGGAGTGCTTGGTAATAGCTTGGAAGGATTTTTGGTGATAAGCAAAACAGGTGAGTTTTACTTGAAAATGTTTTTTTTAACTGGAATACATTTATGTGTGTATTGGATATATTAGATAAATGATGTGTTATATGCTTATGTGGAAATTATAATATGTTGAGATATGTATTATAATTACATGAGTATTATACGAGAGTATATTGGCCGGGCTTAGGACCGGTGGTGTTGGCTGTAGTATTCGTACGGCGGTGTTGGCTGTAGTTGTCGTACAGCGGAGTTAATTTATTAGTTGGCTTGCAACCAACTAATATGGCCATGAGAATGAGAAGAGAAAGTACACGAGGTGTGAGTTCAAAATGATATCTATGATTGTATTATGTGTATGGAATTTATGTAAATGGAGTTTATATAAATGATTTTAAACTGACAGGGATTTTTCTCACTTAGACCGCTAGGTCTAACCCTCATTTTGTTTTAAAATATGTATTCCAGGTCAAGGAGCAAATAAGGGACAGTGATAGGATAAATCATGTCTAGCTTTTGGAAGATATATGTTTTGAAGACTGTATTATGTGTTGTAGTTATAATGCAAAATATTTGTATCGATCTATGTCTTATGTTATAAAAGACTAAGGGACCGAAATTGAATTATAATGTGTTTTTGTGGTGAAATTATGATATGGAATGTGTTATTTGTACTATTTGGAAACAACGGGTTATTACAGATGGTATCAGAGCCCTAGTTTAAGGGATTTAGGTATTCGTATCTGTACCTAGACTTAAACTGCATGTGAAGTAGGATGTCCCTATTATTTTAGAACCTTGGGATGAATAAGTATAAAAGGTAGAAGGAACATCATGTAAGGTAATTTCAGATTACACCTGGCCAGTGTAATTGTGATCTTACAGGTACATGTTTGAACTGGAATACCTTGTTATATGGGGTATGTGCTTATGTGTATATTAACCTTGTCTGAATCAATAGAATGGCAAGTGGTACGAGACAAACAAATCGGGAAGGAGGAGGAAACCTGAATAGAACCAATCCAACAGCCGGAGGAAGGGGAAGAGGGGGAGAAAGAGGCAGAGGCAGAACTGGGGGCAGAGTTCAGGGGCGCGGTACGGAATTTGTTACAAGAGACGACTTAGCAGCCGAAATGGGAAGATTACATGCAAATATCCAGGCTATGTTTAACCAGACTCATAATACTGAAACAGAAAGACCAGATCCTACACATGAAGAAGAAATGCCTATTACTCCTACTGTTGTACCAGTAATGAAAAAGTGTGATTATAAAATGTTTCTCAGTTGTAAGCCTCCGACCTATTCAGGAGACCGGGATCCAGTAAAAGCTATGCGATGGCTGAAGGAAATAGAAGCTATCTTCAAGACTAGTAAGTGCGCGGAAGAGGATAGGGTACTTTATGGAACCGCAATGTTGAAAGGCGACGGTTTATACTAGTGGGAAGCTCGTATTTCTTCGGGAGGTTCTGACATATATTCTACCTTCTCGTGGGAAGAATTTGTTATAGCTTTCAGGAAGCAGTTCTGTCCTCATGCAGCAGTCAAACAACTGGAGGAAGAGTTTATGAACTTGCGGCAAGGAAATTTATCTGTTCGGGACTACACTGCTCATTTTCTGGAAAAATCTCGTTTTGCGGAGTATTATGTTGCCACGGAGGCCATGAAGATTGAAAGGTTTATCTTTGGGTTGAATGCAGAAGTCAGAAGTTTTGTAATTGCTAAAGGACCAGAAACCTTCTCCGCCGCAGTAGACGTCGCGGAAACCGTGGAGCAGGATAAAGGAAGAAATACTAGCGATAAAGGTGCGGGAAAAAGGAAGTGGGAAGGACCACAGTATGATCAGAAAAAGTCCAGGTTTCAGAGGTTTGATAACCGCATGCCTTTTCGAACAGTGGAGAAACCTTGTCCCAAGTGTAATCGTATCCACCAAGGAAATTGCCATGTAGATCCTCGGATTTGTTATAGGTGTGGCAAGACCGGCATTATTGCTAAAAACTGTCAAGTAACGCGGTTTTGTTTCTCATGCAATTCTCCGGACCACATTCAGTCGGATTGTCCGCGGAGAAGAATACAGCAGGGTGGTACATCCGGAAGACCAGCGGGTGTTAGACCGGTAGTACCAAGATTAGAGCCGCCAAAAACAAGAGGTCGTTCGTTTCAGATGACAGCAAAAGAAGCGGAGGAAACTCCAGACGTGGTTACAGGTACATTTTTAATAAACTCTACACGTGCTAAGGTGTTATTTGACTCCGGTGCAAACCAATCGTTCGTATCTCCTTCAGTTGCTGCTTATATGCATTTAAAGCCTAAAGTGTTAGATCATGCTTTAATGGTAGATGCTGCAAATGATAATCAAGTGTCGGTTAAAGAAGTATTTGATAGCTGTGTGATAAATATAGAAGGGTGTGGAGTACCAATACAATTATTTCCTATAGCTTTGATCGAGTTCGATGTGGTAGTGGGGATGGATTGGTTAGCTGAGAATCAAGCTAACATAGTTTGTGATAAGAAGTTAATAAATGTTGTCTTACTTGAGAAGGGGCCAGTAGTGATTTATGGTGATCGTAGAAATCATCAGTCTTGCCTTATATCTATGATAAAAGCCCGTAAGTGTGTTAATAAAGGTTGCCCGAGTTACTTAGCTTATGTGATAGATACTAAGCTAGAGAAGAGTAAGTTGGGAGATATTCCAATTGTTAGTGAATTTCCAGAAGTTTTTCCCGAAGACTTGAATATTCTTCCGCCCGTTAGACAAGTAGAGTTTGGTATAGATCTGATTCCTGGAGCCGCTCTTGTTGCTCGTGCACCATATCGTTTAGCGCCACCAGAGATGAAAGAAATGATGACGCAATTGCAAGATCTTTCCGATAAGGGCTTTATCAGACCTAGTTCTTCGCCTTGGGGGGCACCAGTTCTGTTTGTGAAAAAGAAGGATGGTTCGATGAGAATGTGTATTGATTATCGGGAACTGAACAAGCGCACGATCAAGAACAAGTATCCGCTTCCCAGAATTGATGACCTCTTCGATCAATTAGTCGGAGCATGTTATTTCTCCAAGATTGATCTAAGATCTGGTTATCATCAGCTGAAGGTTAAAGAAAAAGACGTTTTGAAAACTGCTTTTCGCACAAGGTATGGTCACTATGAGTTCCTAGTGATGCCGTTTGGATTGACGAATGCTCCAGCTGCCTTTATGGATCTAATGAATCGGGTATGTAAGCCATATCTCGATAAATTTGTAATTGTATTTATTGACGATATCCTTATCTATTCCCGATCCAAAGAGGATCACGCACAACATCTTCGCTTGATTCTGGAGTTGTTGAAGAAAGAGAAGTTGTATACTAAATTTTCTAAATGTGAATTCTGGCTACGGGAAGTTCAGTTTCTGGGGCATGTAGTTTCCGAGAAAGGTATTCAAGTTGATCCGATGAAAGTGGAAGCGATTGAAAAATGGGAACCACCGAGAACGCCAACTGAAGTACGTAGTTTTCTGGGTTTAGCCGGTTACTATCGGAAGTTTATAAAAGACTTCTCTAGTATCGCGACGCCTTTGACTAAGCTGACTCGGAAGAATCTAAAGTTTGAATGGGAAGCAGAACAGGATGAAGCATTCCGAATATTGAAAGAGAAACTCTGTAGCGCGCCGATATTAGCATTACCTGAAGGTTCCGATGACTTTATTGTTTATAGTGATGCTTGCAAACTGGGATTGGGATGTGTACTTATGCAGCGTGGAAAGGTTATTGCTTATGCTTCTCGTCAGTTAAAAGATCATGGAAGACAGTATCCTACACACGGCATGGAGCTTGCAGCGGTTGTATTCGCGCTAAAGATTTGGAGACATTATCTTTATGGTTCTAAATGTCAAATTTTTACCGAACACAAGAGTCTCCAACATCTTTTCGATCAGAAGGAACTAAATATGAGGCAAAGAAGATGGCTAGAACTGGTGAACGATTACGACTGTGAAATTCTTTATCATCCGGGAAAGGCGAATGTAGTAGCTGATGCACTGAGTCGTCAAGAAAGGAGTGGAACAATAAAAGCTATTTCACTACGAACTAAACTTCTACCTAACATCTTTGACGAATTACAGAAGTGTCAAGTAGAAGCCTATCAAGAAGAACATTTGAAAATAGAACGGTTAATGGGGATATCGGCATTGCTTGTAAGAGATGATCGTGGATTATTGTGTCTGGGGAACAGAATTTGGGTGCCTCGTTTGGGTGGTTTACGTGACCGGGTACTTCAAGAAGCTCATCAGTCTCGATTCTCTATACATCCAGGTACGAATAAGATTCATAAAGATCTAAAACAATTTTATTGGTGGCCGGGAATCAAAAGAAGCATTGCTCAGCATGTGGAAAATTGTACTACTTGTAAGAAGGTAAAGATTGAACATCAAAAGCCATTTGGTCAGTTACAACGTCTGGAAATACCGATGTGGAAATGGGAGCAGATTACTACGGATTTCATCACAAAGCTACCAAGGACTCCGAAGGGATTTGATGCAATTTGGGTGATTGTTGACAGGTTGACAAAGTCTGCTCACTTTTTACCAATAAAAGAAGCTGATTCGTTGGAACGATTAGCCAAGCTGTACATTAATGAAATAGTAACTCGACATGGAGTTCCAATCTCGATTATTTCTGATCGAGATAGTCGTTTTACTTCAAGATTTTAGAGGAGTTTTCAAAAAGAAATGGGGACACAGATAAAGTTAAGTACAGCATATCATCCTCAAATTGACGGTCAGAGTGAAAGAACAATCCAGACTTTAGAAGATATGCTACGGGCTTGCATTGTTGACTTTTGGGGATCGTGGGATAAGAATTTGCCGTTGATCGAATTTGCCTATAACAACAGTTACCATTCCAGCATACAAGCGGCACCGTTTGAAGTATTGTATGGTAGAAAATGTGGAACGCCTCTGTGTTGGAATGAAGTGGGAGAGAAACAATTAGCAGGACCAGATATAGTACAGTTAACAGCGGATAAGATTACTCAGATTCGAGAAAGATTGAAAGTGGCTCAAGACAGACAGAAAAGCTATGCTGATCGACGCCGGAAACTGTTAGAGTTTCAAGTTGGAGATTTCGTAATGTTAAAAGTCTCACCTTGGAAAGGAGTTATTCGATTTGGAAAGCAAGGTAAACTTAGCCCGAGATATATTGGACCGTTTGCAATTACCGAAAGAATCGGGGAAGTAGCTTACCGATTAGATTTACCACCAGAGTTAAGCAGGATTCACAACGCCTTTCATGTGTAAAATTTTCGAAAGTGTTTGGTTACACCAAATCAGGCAGTGTCTCTACCAGATATACAAGTTGATGAAAAGCTGAATTATGTGGAGGAACCTGAAGCTATTGTTGATCGAAAAGTCAAGGTTCTGCGGAATAAGGAGATCAGACAAGTGAAAGTTCAGTGGCGACATCATAAAGGTCAGGATGCTACGTGGGAATCAGAGTCAGAAATGCTACCAGGTATGTTATTGGATTATTTAAAAGTGTTACTTTAATTAAATAATATGGAGTTAGAAGTTAAGGGGTAAGTTTTAATTTTTATTTGGAAGTTAGAGGGTGTGTTTTTCCTAATAAGAAGAGTATAGGGTTTGTTTGGTCTTTTTACCAAACTCATTCACCACCACCGCCACATTCACCTCAATTAAGAGGAGGTGTCTTATTTGGATACACTTAGCAAATATCCTAAAGTGTGTTTGTGTGTGTATTTTCGGTTAGAAAGAAAAGAGAGAAAGTGAGATAGAGTCGTAGAAAGGAAGAGGAAGAAGGACAAGAATTGTTGTTGGAATTAGAAGGTTCATCTTGTGAAGATTAAAGGTATGTAACCTCTTAATCTATCCTTTTTGTTTAGATAAAGTTTTTAGAGAGGTTTTAATGATTTATGAATACTATGGGAAATCTGAGCATATGGTTAGGTTATGTTAATAGTCTTAAACATATCTGCATAATTACAGCAACATGCATATCTTAAAAGATTAATTTATGGGTTTAGGATGAAGATAGTGGACTGAGATATGGATGAACATCTTAGATATCGCAACCTTGAGTTGCGACATTCAAGCATATCGCAACCTTGAGTTGCGACAAACTCTTGATATCGCAATGGTCAGTTGCGATATGGGGGAGATGTCGCAATGGTCAGTTGCGTTATGGGGGAGATATCACAGTAGTTGGTTGCGACATGGTACTGTGTCGTAGTAGTTGGTTGCGATATGTGTTGTGTATTGCGACATGGGGTTATCTCAGTAGTTGATTGCAATATAAGTCGAGGACTTTGTGAATTTTAGAGTTTTAGTCTTAAAAAAGAAATATTTGTATTTATGTGGTACAGATTCTGTGAAACTGGGCTGAAAGAATTGGAGTGCTTGGTAATAGCTTGGAAGGATTTTTGGTGATAAACAAAACAGGTGAGTTTTACTTGAAAATGTTTTTTTTAACTGGAATACATTTATGTGTGTATTGGATATTTGAGATAAATGATGTGTTATATGCTTATGTGGAAATTATAATATGTTGAGATATGTATTATAATTACATGAGTATTATACGAGAGTATATTGGCCGGGCTTAGGACCGGTGGTGTTGGCTGTAGTATTCGTACGACGGTGTTGGATGTAGTTGTCGTACAGCGGAGTTAATTTATTAGTTGGCTTGCAACCAACTAATATGGCCATGAGAATGAGAAGAGAAAGTACACGAGGTGTGAGCTCAAAATGATATCTATGATTGTATTATGTGTATGGAATTTATGTAAATGGAGTTTATATAAATTAATTTAAACTGACAGGGATTTTTCTCACTTAGACCGCTAGGTCTAACCCACATTTTGTTTTAAAACATGTATTCCAGGTCAAGGAGCAAATAAAGGACAGTGATAGGATAAATCATGTCTAGCTTTTGGAAGATATATGTTTTGAAGACTGTATTATGTGTTGTAGTTATAATGCAAAATATTTGTATCGATCTATGTCTTATGTTATAAAAGACTAAGGGAACGAAATTGAATTATAATGTGTTTTTGTGGTGAAATTGTGATATGGAATGTGTTATTTGTACTATTTGGAAACAACGGGTTATTACACCAGTTCCCAAACATACAACAAATAACATATTTTACATAACAAAAGATACGTCATATAAGTGTAATACCCCGGGTAAGTTCGTTAGTTAAAATCCCTTTCCGTTAAATTTAGTTTACTTTACAATTGATGTTTAGGGTAAGTTTGGATTAATTTATAAGTTAAGGGTGTTTTGGTCTTTAGTGATTAGCTTAAGGACTAGAGTGGTAAATTTAAGTTAGTTATTATCCTTTGAGAATTCAGATATTATCACAACAGAAAATATCAGCAAAGTGAGTGTGTGTGTATGTGTGTGTTTTTTAGAGAAGAAGAAGAGAGAAGAGTTATTTGGCTAGGGATTCAATTTGGTGTACTTGGAAGTGAAATTAAGGTATGTTCCTTTACAATTTATGTGTGTAATTGTATTTAGAAGGTTTCTATCGTATTAGAATAGTTGAATTCATTTCTGGTATTGAATCAGTCGATTTCTGGGTAGAAAAAGGGTAAACAGACAGAGGTTTCCGGATAGGATGAATGTGTCCGGATACTTTTGTTGTTAGTGTCCGGACGATGTTCTGATGGTGTCCAAACGAGTTCAGTATCCGGTAAGTTCCTCTTTTCCTCAAGTTTCCGGTTAAAATGAGATACCGGATGATGTCCGGATTGCTTTGGTGTCCGGGTGTTATCCGGATTATATGAGCTGTCCGGAAAGTTGTGTTATCTGGATAGTTTGGGGTGTCCGGAAACCTTAGCTGTTTGGTCACTTTTGAGGATTTAAGTTATCTAGAGTCCTTAGCTTAGTAAGTCTTATGTATCCGATTGGTAAAGAAGAGTTTGTATTTAATCTGTTTCAGATTCTGAGAATTTTGGGTAAGAGATCGGATAGCTTGGAGAAAAAGCTTGGAAGTGTTATTGATAAGCGACCAGGTGAGTTTTACTTTAAAAACGTTTTCAAACCGGGATACATATATATAAATATATATATGAGATCGATATGTGGTAGGAACGTGATGATGTGTTTATAAATGACAATATGATATATTGAGATATGTATTGTATTTATATGTATATTGCACTACACGAGTACACGTTAGCCGAAATAATAGTCGGTGGAGTTTTGGCTATAATTGTCGTACGGCGGTGTTGGCTGTAATTGTCGTACGGTGGAGTAATTGATTAGTTGGCTTGCAACCAACTAATTTGGCCATGTGAAGTATGAGTGGTACACGATGCACGAGTCTTGTTTGGTATATAAGTATTTGTGATATATGTGTGTTTTTACAAAAAGGATTACTAAACTGACAGGGATTATCTCACTAGACCGTTTGGTCTAACCCTCATTTTGTTTTCAAAAATATGTATTCCAGGTTCAAGAAGGTATAAAGGAAATGATAAAGTATAGGATGCGGTTGATAGCTGACGAAGATTAGGAAAGGCTTATGTTTTGTATTGTATAGTTTTGAGACTATGGGACCGTATGTGAATTATTATGTATCTTTTGTTATGAATGTAACGACGTTATGAATAACATGTTAATTGATGTATATTATGTATGTCTTGGGATATCGGGTCGTTACAATAAGTCACGTACGGTCCCTTAGTCTCAAAATTGTACAATACAAGACATAAGCATTCCCTAATCTCCGTCAGCTATCAACCGCATCCTACACCTTATCCTTCCCTTTGCTATTAAAAATTCCTCGACCTGGAATACATATTTTTGAAAACAAAATGAGGGTTAGACCAAACGGTCTAGTGAGATAATCCCTGTCAGTTTAAAATCATTTGTACAAACACCATAAACCACAAGTAATTAAATACCAAGCAAGACTCGTGCGTTGTGTACAACTCCTCATTCCCATGGCCAAATTAGCTGGTTGCGAGCCAACAAATCAATTTACTCCGCTGTACTAAAATTACAGCCAACACCGTTGTCCCTCCGTACAGCCAAAACTCCGCCGGTCCTAAGCCCGGCCAACGTACTCTCGTGTAGTGTAATGCTCATGTAAATACAATATACATCTCAATATATTATATTTCACACATAAACACATAATCACACCATCTATCACATTCTCAATCCACACATATATGTATCCCAGTTTGAAAACATTTTAATGTAAAACTCACCTGATTGTAGTCGCGTTACTCTAATTAAAGTCGTAAGAATCTTCGTCACCAACTTCACAGAAATCTGAAATACTCATATACATAAAGTACTGGTATTAACCTAGTGTTCAGGACCCTTAAAGACTAAGAATATTAAATAATCAAAATCCTCGATTCTTATCGCAATCAACTACTACGATAACCCCTTGTCGCAATACACAGTCCTTATCGCAATCAACTACTGCGACACAGTAACTAGTCGCAACCCACTATCGCGACATCCCAACCTATCGCAACTAACTGTTGCGATACCCTTCTTGTCGCAACCAACTGTTGCGATACCAATGAGCTTGTCGCAACCCAAGGTTGCGATACTTATGAATGTCGCAAATCACCATAACTGTCGCAACCCACTACTGCGACATTCATAACTATCTCAGTCAAATAAGTTCATCTTTTACCCAGAACTTTATAGATTTAGACCATGAATGATTCTGTAATTTTGCAGAAATACTTAAGACCATAAATAGAAACTATCCATAAACTCAGTTTCCCAAAAACATCCACAATTCGTCAAGACCCATTTCTAAACCATTTTAGAAAACTACTAAACATAAAAGAGGAAGAACTTGAATAGGATTGTTACCTTTTGTTTTCTTGAATTGTTTCTAATAATCCAACTGAAAGGAATCAGTTTCCTTCTTCTTCCTCCTTGCCTTTCTTTCTCAATTCTCTCTCTTTTCTCTCTTCTCTCTTGTCGTGACAAACCCACACACACATATACTCCATATTACTAAGTGTCTCTAAGTGAGACACCTCACTCTAATTGAAAGAAAAGGGGCGGTGGAGGTGATTTGTTTAATCACTTTCACCAAACAAACCCAAAACTTCTCCTATATGGCAAAACAAACTGTTAGATCTAAGTTTTGTCAATAAACTAAGTGTTGAATTCTGACTAAGGAAGGCTCAGAAGTTCTGAAGTGAAGAGTCAGAGTTCTGACAAAGAAGACTCAGAAGTATTGCTCTGAAAGTTGACCAAGTATAGAAGTCTGGGAAGAAGAGTCAGAAGTTCTGAGAAGCCTAATCAGAATAATGTTCAGAAGTTCTGAACAACATGTTCAGAACTTATAACTAGATACTTTACTTTGTATTTAGTTAACTAATTAGGACACGTGTATTGTTCCTATTAGTCTTTCATATTTGTACTGTAGCTTTAGTATTTCCGTTACAGTATATATAGTGGTTAGCACTGTTACGCTAACTGACTTTCCCGCATATATTTGTATTCATCTTTTGTAATCTTTGAGATACTCTCTCTCTAAGATCTATAAATCTGTTCCTCATTGAATACAAGTTGGTTCGATCATATTACTTCTCAATTACTGTTTTATACATTGATATATTGATTGTAAGAGTGGTTCCTAAACTAACAATTGGTATCAGAGCTAATCAACAAACAAATTCGTTCAAGATCGTGTTCTCGAGGGTTTCCTGATCACATTCTTGAAGTTTTCTTGATCAATTCGTCAATTGATTCCGCTGCTATTTGAATTTCTTGAATTCTTAGTAATTCTTGAAATTCTCTCCGTGTTTGTTCAAGAAATTGAATTTGTCTCTTTGTTGAAATATCTTACAATCATGTCTTCAAAAGAGTATCTAGCCATGGGATCTGAAACCAAGCCACCTGTTCTTATACCTGAGGAATACCAGCAAGGGAAGATCCGAATGATCCAATTCTTGGATAACATAGATGAAAATCTGATGGTTTCTATCCGAGAAGGTCCAATCGAAGTTTATGTCGATGTTGCTCCAACTCCTGAAACAGAGACAACTCCAGAAATTCCTGCTACAAGGGTGAAAAAGAACTTTTCTCAATACACAGCAGAACAGAAAAACAGGCATGCTATAGACAAAAGAGCCATTACATTGATGACATTGGCCGTTCCAAATGAAGTTCTAAACAGAATTGACAGTGGATCATCTGCTAAGGAAATGTGGGATGAACTGGAAAGGAAGATGTTAGGAACTGTTAGGTCAATACAAGCAAAGTTAAATCAAAGCATAAATGCTTATGAAAGATTCAAGGCAAAAGTATCAGAAAGTTTGACTCAGACATATAGTAAATTTTGCACCATACTAAATGATTTGAGAAGAAATGGGTTGAAAAAGACAAAATCAGAGATAAACTACAAGTTTCTAAACAGTCTAAATTCAGAATGGTCATCATTTGCTATCAGTCTGCAGTTGAATAAGGATATGTGTGAAGAAGATCTCAATGATCTATTATGTGTTCTTAATCAGCATGAAGACTCTGTTAAGATTGTTGTTGAAGAAAAGAAAAATGTTGCAGAACAGTTAGCTTTTCTGTCAAAGTCTAAAATAGTCAAAGCATCCAAGAAGACTGCGTATCTATCTGAGATACCAAAGCTGGAGGAATCTGATAAGGAAGAGGGATCAGAAGAAGATGAAGATATCAAAATAACTGCTGAAAAGTTGGCTTTGTTGACTAACACCTTCAACAAGAGGTATGGAAAAGGTAAATTTCAGGGAAATTACAAAAGAGAACAGGGAAATTCAGATTTCAAGAAAAGAGAAGAAAGAGGAGAAAGTAAATATGAGAAGAAGGTAGAGAGAAGAGATGAAATAAGAGAAGAGAAGGAAGAAAGAAAAGAAAAGGATATGTGCTTCAAATGTAGAAAATATGGCCACTTTGCAAAGGATTGTAAAGTGAAGATTGTGAAGGATTATGATTACTACACCAAGAAAGCTTAGCTAGCCAAGAAAAGAGATGATGAAGTGGCAATGTTAGCTGAACAGGAAAATTGGTTGTACTACACTTCAGATGAAGATGACTGCATTCACTTTTCTCAGATGCAGAGTTACATGGCCAAGATGAAGAATGAGGATGATTCTGACTTTGAAGATGCTGACTCTGAGTCATCCACTAAGGTACATTCTGCACTTGAAATTGATTTAATGACACAGATTGGTAACATGAAAGCTGAATTTGATAAACTTAGAAAATAGATAAAAGGTGAAAGAAGCCTGGTAAACAAATTCAGAATTGAAAAGGAAGTAATAAGAGAAAAGTATGAGGAATCTGAGGTTGAGAAACAGAAAGTTAAAACTGAAAATTCTGAATTAATGAAAAAGCTTTCTGAATTAAAAAATGAGTTTTCAAAAATTAAAGATGAAAAGGGTGATTTGCAAATAAAGTTTGATATGCTATTTGAGGAAAGGAAGAATTTGTACACCAAAATCAAAGAATTATAAGATCTTAATTTGAAAAGAGGTCAGACTCAGCAAACATTAAATCTTCTAACAAGCAATGTTAAAGATACAAGATTTTACAATCCAAAGAAAGGATTAGGATTGGAAGAAAATATTGTTTTGAAAAGAGCTCTAGTCAACTTGTATGATTTTGAAAAGCTTCAAGTTCCTAAACCAAAAATTCCAGAAATTGTTGAAATTTTCATCAGACCTGCAAGTTCTATAACAAGTTCTGATAGTTTGTAAAAATCAAATTCTAAAAAGACAAAGGAAACAGTTTCTGAATCAAAACCAGAAAAATCAGATGTTTCAAAAGAAAAGGTTAAGAAAGAAATTTCTAAACCAACAGAAGAGAAACCCAGATATAATGACACTAAATTCAAATATTACTCTCTAAATGTCAGTTACAAAAATAAACAACAAAGTTTTTCACATTCTGACATAGAAAGTATATTTGATACTAGTAAGGTTTCTGAAACAGTTAGTCAGAGATCTGAATCTTCTAATCAAAATTCTGATTGCTTAAGTCAGATCTCTGATTCTGAAGGTCAGAAGTCTGAGTCTGTTAATCAGAATTCTGATTCAAAGAGTCAGAATTCTGAATCAACTTAATATTTTGAAATAAAGTCAGAAGACTTTTTAGAACTTGAAAAGAGATTTAATCTTGTAGGTCAAGAACTTGAGGACTTAAGGAAATCTTTTGATGATTACTGTGAAGTGGATTTTAGACTTGAAGAAGCTGTAAAAGAAAAGAGTGTCTTTATTCAGAAAATAACAGAGCTTGAGAAACTGAAAGCTGAATATGATCTTTTCAAGATTAATGCTCTAAAAGATAATGATAAATTCTTTAATGAATCAAGTACATATGAAAAAGGTGAATCATCTACTTCATCCTCTAACACAAACAGGTTAAATTTTTCAGAAAAAGAGGAAAGCAAAAGGAAAGATGATCTGAATAGAGTTTTTGAGAAGATTGGATTGAATTCTACTTCTGTACCAAAAGCACATAGTTTTTGTAATAAATGCTCATGTACTTTGAAAAAAAACAATAACAGTGAAAAGACTTATGGTACAGATCTGTTGTTACATGCAAAGAAAAATCTCATGTGTGTTCAATGTGGTAGTGATTCTTTTCAATATTCTCAGAAATGTCCAATCACAATAACATCAGTTTCCTTTATAAGAAAAGATATTCAGAATACAGAAAAGAAGAATGTTTCTGTTCCTCAAACTCAGAGAAAAGAAGAGATAAAAGAAGTGAAGCCTCAAACTAAAATCAAAGGAAAGAATGAGAAAAAGCTTAATGTGAAAGAAAAGAAAGTTGAAAACACTTCAACATCCAAATTTAAAACTTTCAAGAAGAAATTGAATAAGTTTGTGAACAGAAAATGTTCTGACTTCATAAAAGTTCAAAGAAAATGGTGTTTAAAGAAAGATTTTGAATGGAAAGTAAAAGGCACTTTTGTTAAATCAGATAACAAAGCTAACAAAGAAGGACCCATTCCAAAATGGGTACCTAAAACTAACTGATTGTTTTTGCAGGGCTGTCATGTGTGGTTTTTAGATTCAGGAGCTTCAAGACACATGACAGGTCAGAAGTCTTTTCTATCAAATTTCACAGAAAAGGCTGGAGGAGCAGTAAACTTTGGCAATAACAACAAAGGTCAAGTTAAAGGTTATGGGGATTTAACAAAAGGAGATCTGACAATTCAAAAAGTTTTCTATGTTGAAGGATTACAACATAATCTTTTCAGCATAAGTCAGTTTTTAGACAGTCTTTGTCAAATCAAGTTCAAAATAACAGGTTGCATGATTTTAACTGAGAATGACATTAAAGTCTTCTGGGCCAAAAGACATATGGACTTTTTTGTGGTTAACTTTTCAAAATTACAACCATTAAATCATGTTTGTCTTTTATCAAATTCAACTGCAAATGAATGCTGGCTATGGCACAGAAGATGTTCTCATTTAAACTTCAAAGATCTGAATAATCTTGTTGCAAAACATCTGGTTAAAGGTTTACCAAATATTAAATTTGAAAACGAATCATTATGCTCAGCTTGTGAAATGGGCAAGATGAAAAAGAGTTCTCACAAATTAAAAATGGACTCATCTTGCAAAGCACCATTGGAAATGATTCATACTGATCTTTGTGGTCCTATTTCAGTTCAGTCTATGGGAGGAAAGAAGTATATGCTTGTAATTGTTGATGAATATTCCAGATACACATGGGTTGAATTCTTAAGAGATAAGTCAGAAGCTGCTACTATCTTGATAAACTTTATCAAAAGGATTCAAGTTTTCTTACAACTTCCAGTTCAGAAAATCAGAAGTGATAATGGAACAGAGTTCAGAAATGAAACTCTTCAGAATTTTTTAGAAAATTATGGAATTTCTCACAACTTCTCTGCTGTCAAAACTCCTCAACAAAATGGTGTTGTTGAAAGGAAAAACAGGACTCTAGTTGAAGCTGCAAGAACCATGTTGGCTTATTCAAATCTTCCAACCTTCTTATGGGCTGAAGCAATTGCAACTGCTTGCTTTACACAGAATTGAACTTTAATCAATAAAAGATTAAATAAGACTGCTTATGAGCTGATAAATAAAAGAAAACCATTAATAAAATTCTTTCATATTTTTGGTTGCAGATGCTATGTTCTTAAAGACAGAGAAAATCTTGGTTAATTTGATAAAAAGGCAGATGAAGGATACTTTGTTGGTTATTCATTAACTTCCAAAGCATTCAGAATCTATAACAGAAGAACCAAGAGGATGATGGAAAGCATAAATGCAACATTTGATGAAGCCAGGATGAAGACTTCTGAACAAGACAGTTCAGAACTCACACAGAACAAGACAAAAATGACTTCTGATACAAATTCTAATCCTATTTGTTCAGAACTCAAATTACTGTTTGAGGATGCTTTCCTAGAACTAATTTCTGATTCATATGCAGAGTTTGAAAACCCAAAGATGGTCAAAGAGATGAAAAGAAGAACCCCAGAAGTGGCTCAATCAACTGTAATTTCTGATAAAGGTCCATCTGAGGAATGTCCAAATTTGATAAATACAAGTGATGAAAATTCTGAGCCTTGTACTCAGAATTCTGAACCTTATATTCAGAACTCTGAACAAGTCAATGAGAATTCTGACTTCATTACTCAGAATCCAAACTTGGATGCGACACCTACACATATATCAGAACAAGGGGACAGTTCAGAATTGCAAGCCATCATTGATGAGAATGATACAAACAATAATTTTCCAGAGATTGATGTGCTTCCTAGTTCACACAAGTGGACTAAAGATCATCCTATTCATCAAGTGATATGTGATCCATCAACAGGAGTAAAAACCAGATCAGCTACAGCAAATGAAGCAATGTTTGCTGGTTTCTTAAGTGTGATTGAACCTAAGTGTAATACCCGGGTAAGTCCGTTAAATTATTTGACTAAGGGGTTTTGATATTAAAGGGAAATTTGAGATAAGTTATAAGATTTGGGGTGAGTTGGTCATTAGTGAGTAGTTTGTGCCAAAAGTGTAATTGGAGATATAAATATCTCCTACACTTCAGTTATCTCTTCAGAAACCTAAACATAGAAAGACGGTGTGTGTGTGTGCGTGTTAGTGAGGCGAAAAAGGAGCAGAAGTGGAAAGGATCGGTTTGAGCATCGATTGAACGGGTTGAGTTGATTTTAAGGTATGTGTCCTTTAGGTTTTATGTTTGTAATCACCAATAGACAGTTTCTATCGGATTAGAAAGTTTAAATCATAGCTGTATAGATTTGATTTGGGTTCTGGATTGGAAAAGCGACCGACTGTGTTCTTGAGACTTCCGGTAGTATCAACTCCCGGTGATGTCAAGTCCCGGTGGAGTCCCGGTCAGGTGGACTCCCGGTATGGCCGACTCCCGGTAATGTGAGTCCCGGTATTGCAGACTTCCGGTAGTGTTGAGTTCCGGTATTATGAACTCCCGGTATAGGAACTCCCGGTACCATGGACTCCCGGTACCATGGAGTCCCGGTACCATGAAGTCCCGGTAGTGTTGTCTCCCGGTACTCTGGGTAGTCCCGGTACCTTGTTATGTTTTGTTGATTAAGTCAGAAGGGTAAGAGTATAAGTGAAACATTGGAGGACCGGAACTTAGTAGGCTTTATGTGTTTGGCTAGTAAAGCGATATATGTATCTTAATTGGTTTCAGATTCTGTGGAGTAAAGGTGAAGGATAGGATCTTTTTGAAAGGAACTTGCAAGTGTTTTTGGATAAGCGATCGAGGTGAGTTTTACTTTAAAACGTTTTCAACTGGAATACATATATGTGTTTATATGTGTATGTGAGTATGTGTGAAATATATATATTGTATTTATATCGCACGAAACGAGTATAGGTGAGCCGAATTATTATTCGGCGGGGCTGTATGGAAATACATCGGGGCTGCATGAAATTGCAGTGGAGCTGTAGGTAAATGCAGCGGGGCTGTATGTAATTACAGTGGAGTCGACTGTATTGTACAGTGACGATAATTAGTTGGCTTGCTACCGACTAATGTGGCCAGGGGAAAGAAGATGAGATGAGGAGAGATACACGGTGCACGAGTCCTAATGTGGTATTTATATACGTGTGATATATGCGTGCTTATACGAAAGGTTTTATGTAAACTATTTTGATACAAAGTATTATGTGAAAAGAGTTTTATATTGATTTTGGAAAAGACCAGGATTAACTCACTAGACCCGTTTGGTCTAACCCTCATTTTGTTTTCAAAAATATGTTTTCCAGGTCGAGACATTGATAGCGGCAAAGGAAAGAATAAGGTGTAGACTGCTTTCGTGGACCGATGATGATTAGGAAGATGTTATGTATTTTGTAGTTACGAAACAAAAGGGACCATACTTGGTTTATTATGTAATCTTTGTTGTAATTTAATGATATGCATGTATGTTATGTTAATTGTTGTATGATATGGGTAACCGGGTCATTACAAATGGTATCAGAGCCCTAGTTTAAGGGATTTAGGTATTTGTACCCGTACCTAGACTTAAACTACATGTGAAGTAGGATGTCCTTGATATATTAGAACCTTGGGATGCTAAGTATAAAAGGTAGAAGGAACATCATGTAAGGTAATTTCAGATTACACCTAGCCAGTGTAATTGTGATCTTACAGGTACACGTTTGAACCGGAATACCTTGTTATATGGGGTATGTGCTTATGTGTATGTTAACCTTGTTTAAATCTACAGAATGGCAAGCGGAACACGAAATTCGAATCGAGGAGGAGGAAGAAATCCGAATAGAACTAATCCGCCAATAGGAACAGGGGACAGGGGAGGTAGAACTGGGGGCAGAGTCGGAGGTAGAACTGGGGGTAGAGCTGGAGGTCGAGCCGGAGGCAGAGTCCAACCACATGGTACAGAGTTCGTTACCAGGGATGATCTAATGGCAGAAATGGGAAGATTACAAGCTAATATCCAAGCTATGTTCAACCAAACTCACAATACTGAAACAGAAAGACCAGAACCTACTCATGAAGAAGAGATGCCCATTACATCTACTGTCGTACCAGTAGTGAGGAAATGTGATTATAAAATGTTTTTAAGCTGTAGACCTCCGACCTACTCAGGAGACAGGGATCTCGTGAAAGCAATGAGATGGATGAAGGAAATAGAAGCTATTTTCAAGACAAGCAAGTGTGCGGAGGAAGATAGGGTATTGTACGGGGCATCAATGTTAAAACAGGATGCTTTGTATTGGTGGGAATCTTTTATTCACTCTAAGGGATCTGATATTTATTCTACCCTCTCTTGGGAAGAATTTATGATAGCCTACAGGAATGCATTTTGTCCCCAAGCGGCCGTCAAACATCTGGAAGGGGAATTTATGAACTTACAACAAGGAAACTTATCCGTTCGAGACTACACCGCGAGCTTCCTCGAAAAGTCTCGGTTCGCAGAATACTACGTTGCTACGGAGGCGATGAAGACGGAAAGGTTTATCTTCGGGTTAAATTCTGAAGTCAGAAAGTTAGTGACTGCAACAGGACCTGATAACTTCTCAGCCGCAGTAAATGCCGCGGAAAATGTAGAGCGAGATATTAAGAGAGATGCAAATGATAAGAGTGCTGGGAAAAGAAAATCGGAAGAGATGACGCATGATTCAACGGGGTACGAAATTTAGAGGTTCGATAGTCGCCTACCTTTTATATCAAATGAAAGACTATGTCCAAAATGCAACCGCGTACATCAAGGAAATTGTTATGTTGATCCTAGAAGTTGTTATAAGTGTGGAAGGGCTGGACACGTCGCTAAGAATTGTCGTGCAAATCGATTCTGTTTCGTTTGCAAGGACGGGAGAGATACAAGGGTCTGAAGAACCGAAAGCAAAGGGACGGGTATTCCAAATGACAACGCAAGATGAGGAGGAAATTCCGGATGAGGATACAAGTACATTTCTAATAAACTCTATACGTGCTAAGGTGTTATCTGACTTCGGTACGAAGTGATTCTTGGTATTTTTGTCCTTATATTGCTGATCTGTGTTAGAGACATAGGTGAGTGTGGGGTGGCTATTCAGTTAGTTTTTATGGTTTTGATTGAGTTCGAGGTAGTAGTGATAAGTATTTGTATCTTTTCGCTTAACCGAATTCCGGGACGGAATTCTTTTAAGGGGGAGATAATGTAATACCCGGGTAAGTCCGTTAAATTATTTGACTAAAGGGTTTTGATATTAAAGGGAAATTTGAGATAAGTTATAAGATTTGGGGTGAGTTGGTCATTAGTGAGTAGTTTGTGCCAAAAGTGTAATTGGAGATATAAATATCTCCTACACTTCAGAAACCTAAACATAGAAAGACAGTGTGTGTGTGCGTGTTCGTGAGGCAAAAAAGGAGCAGAAGTGGAAAGGATCGGTTTGAGCATCGATTGAACGGGTTGAGTTGATTTTAAGGTATGTATCCTTTAGGTTTTATGTTTGTAATCACTAATAGACAGTTTCTATCGGATTAGAAAGTTTAAATCATAGCTGTATAGATTTGATTTGGGTTCTGGTTTGGAAAAGCGACCGACTGTGTTCTTGAGACTCCCGGTAGTATCAACTCCCGGTGATGTCAAGTCCCGGTGGAGTTCCGGTCAGGTGGACTCCCGGTATGGCCGACTCCCGGTAATGTTGTAATAACCAGGTAATTTTTCTAAATTAAATTTGGAATTTTATAAGTCTTCATTTAGTATTTTATGGAGTTAGGAGTTAAGGGGTAAGTTTTAAGTTTTATTTGGAAGATTGGGGGTAAGTTTTGCCAATTTGATTGAGTGTGGGGTTTGTTTGGTGAGAGTGGAGATATTATCCACCCCCACCGCCCTGTTCTCTATAGACACCAAGAGGTGTCACCTTTAGACACTCTTTAGATAAATACAAAGTTCTTTTGTGTGTGTGTGTGTGTGTGTTTCGTTTTGGTAAGAAAAGGAAAGAAATCGAGAAATCTTAAAGGAAGAAGAAGAGGATCGAATTCAAGAGGTTACTGCAGAGATTTAAAGATTTAACTGAAGCTATTAAGGTAACAAATCCATTACTCAATTGTGTTTTAATTCATAGAAGTGTTCTTGAACCTACTAGTTAAAGTTCTTAGTGGGTTTTGCTAAAAATGGATGTTTTGGGAGGTTTAAGCTTAAGGTTAGGTTGTATATTTGGTCTTAATCATAACTGCATCTTTATAGCAACAGGCATAGCTTAAAAGTACAAATTCTGGGTTTTAGGATGAAACAGTGAACTGTGACATTCATCGAAGTCGCAATAGAGGACTGCGACATTCAACGAAGTCGCAATGGTCGATTGCGACTTGGGCTTGAAGTCGCAATGGTCGATTGCGATTTGGATTGGAATCGCAGTAGTTGATTGCGATTTGGGTTTGGAATCGCAGTAGTTGATTGCGATTTGGGTTTGGAATCGCAGTAGTTGATTGCGACTTAGGATGGAGTCGCAATAGTGGGTTGCGATTTCGGGGTGAAGTCGCAGTAAGAGGTTGCGACTTTGTACTGTTCATCACGGTTGCGACTTGCACTGTTCATTGCGATTTCATGTTATTTTGGGTTGCGATTTGAGTTGTGAATTTTGTAAGTTTAAGTGTTAAAAGAGATATTTGGTATTTTATCTGATTTCAGATTCTGTGAAGGATCGACATACGTGAATTATCTTGGAAGAGTTTTTGGTGATAAACACACGAGGTGAGTTTTACTTTAAAAAGTATATTTTTCTGGAATACAAGAGGTGATTAATAAATGTTCGATAATGTGTATGAATATGTCATACGTGAGTAATTATAATATATTGAGATATTATAATTACGTGAGTATTATATGAAAATATAATACGTGGCCGGGCTTTGGACCGGTGTGTTAAATTGGCTCGCAACCAATTGTTATTGGCCATTGGTGGAGGGATAAGGTGGAATGAGACAGGTATGTTGTGTAAATTGTAATTGGTATTAAGTTGTGTGTGAAGTGTGTATTTATATAAATGAATTTAATGATTTTCAAATATCAGGGATTTACTCACTAGACCTTTAGGTCTAACCCTCATTTTTTTTGTTTTAAAAATCTGTATTCCAGGTGGTGGTACCAGTAAGAGTAAGTGATTAGATTACTTGGTGGATAGCTATGTGGAATGATGATCATTATGAAGTCGATGATACTTTTGTACTTAAATTTCAGTTGTTAGCTATTATCAGATCTAAATGGGATCAAGTTTGTACTGAATTTATATTGGTTAGATCAGACTTTGGGACCAAATGTGTAATGTGAATGATTTTGTTGAAACCCTGTTATGAATTATATGTTATATGTATGTTTAGTTCTGCGGGATGTTACAGATGGTATCAGAGCCCTAGTTTAAGGGATTTAGGTATTAGTATCCGTACCTAGACTTAAACTGCATGTGAAGTAGGATGTCCCGATTAAATTAGAACCTGGGGATATTAAGTATAATAGGTAGAAGGAACATCATGTAAGGTAATTTCAAATTACACCAGGCCAGTGTAATTGTGATCTTACAGGTACATGTTTGAACTGGAATATCTTATTATATGGGGTATGTGCTTATGTGTGTATATTAACCCTGTTTGAATCCACAAAATGGCGAGTGGCACCAGACAAGGGAATCAGGGAAGAGGAAGGAATTCAAGTGGAGGAAATCCGCCATTAGGAACAGGGGGAAGAGGAGGAGATCGTGGTAGAGGTAGAACTGGAAGGGGAACAGGAGGCCGAGCTGGAGGTAGAACACAACAGCATGGTACAGAGTTTGTTACACGAGATGATTTGACTGCTGAAATGGGGAGATTACAGGATAGCATACAAGCCATGTTCGAACGTAATCGTCTTAATGAAACTGAAAGACCAGATCCGGAACATGAAGTGGAGATACCACTTACCTCTACTGTTCTACCAGGGGTAAAAAGGTGCGATTATAAAATGTTTCTTAGTTGTAAGCCCCCTACATACTCAGGAGATCGGGATCCGGTAAAGGCGGTGAGATGGCTGAAAGAAATAGAGGTCATCTTCAAGACGTGTAAATGTGCTGAAGAAGACAAAGTGCTTTATGGAGCTGCGATGCTGAAAGGGGATGCTCTGTATTGGTGGGATGCTCATACAGAATTGAGAGGAGCGGATGTATATACTACTTTTTCATGGGAGGAATTCGTGTTAGCTTTCACAACACACATCTGTCCACAAGCCGCTGTCAGACAGTTAGAAGAAGAATTCATGAATCTACAACAAGGAAATCTGTCGGTTAGAGATTATACTGCACGATTTTTAGAGAAGTCTCGTTTTGCAGGATATTATGTTGCTACAGATAAGATGAAGATGGAGAGTTTTATTTATGGGTTGAATTCCGAGGTTCGAAGATTGGTGACTGCCACAGGGCCAAATACTTTTACAGCTGCGGTGGATGCTGCCGAGAATGTGGAAAGAGATAATAAAAGAGATACCGGTGATAAGAGCTTAGGGAAAAGAAAATGGGAAGGACCACCACAGGATTCGAGGAAACCTAGATTTCAGAGGTTTGACAACCGTCCGTCAGTTCGACCAACAGAAAGACCATGTCCAAGGTGTAATCGTTACCATCAGGGAAATTGCCAAGTAGAGTCACGGGTTTGTTTTAAATGTGGGAAAACTGGGCATGTTGTAAAGGATTGTCGAGTAACACGATTTTGCTTTTTGTGCAATTCTCCGGATCACCTCCAATCCGACTGTCCGCGAGGTAGAATACAATCAGGGGGTACATCGGGGAAACCGGCCATTACGAGACCAGTAGTTCCAAGAATAGAACCGCCGAGAACGAGGGGTCGTACGTTCCAAATGACAGCTAAAGAGGCGGAGGAAACTCCTGGTGTGGTCACAGGTACATTTTTCATAAACTCCACGCGTGCTAAAGTGTTATTTGATTCCGGTGAAAACCGATCTTTTGTGTCTCCCTCCTTTGCTGCTCACATGCATTTAGAGCCTAAAATGTTAAAACACGCTTTATTAGTAGACACTGCGAATGATAACCAAGTAGCAGTTAAAGAGGTTTTTGATCATTGTATGATAAACATAGAGGGGTGTGGAGTACCGATACAACTATTTCCTATAGCTTTGATTGAATTTGACGTGGTAGTAGGAATGGATTGGCTAGCCGAGAATCAGGCTAATATAGTTTGTGATAAGAAAATAATCAATGTTGTTTTACCTGATAAGAGATCGGTAGTGATTTATGGAGATCGTAAGAATCATCAGTCCAGTCTTATATCTATGATAAAAGCCCGTAAATGTGTTAATAAGGGTTGCTCTAGTTATCTAGCCTATGTGATAGATAGTAGGCCTGAAAAGTGTAAGCTGGAAGATATTTTCATTGTTAGTAAATACCCAGAAGTTTTTCCTGAAGACTTGAATAGTCTTCCTCCTGTTAGGCAAGTAGAGTTTGGAATAGACCTGGTACCTGGAGCCAATCCCATCGCTCGTGCGCCGTACAGATTAGCACCACCAGAAATGAAAGAAATGATGTCACAGCTTCAAGATTTATCTGATAAGGGCTTCATCAGACCCAGCTCATCGCCATGGGGTGCACCAGTTTTATTTGTGAAGAAGAAAGACGGTTCAACGAGAATGTGTATCGATTATCGGGAGCTGAACAAACGCACGATCAAGAACAAGTATCCACTCCCAAGAATTGATGACCTTTTTGATCAATTAGTTGGAGCTTGTTACTTCTCAAAGATTGATCTCAGATCTGGCTACCATCAGTTGAAGGTTAAGGAGGAGGATGTTTTAAAGACTGCTTTTCGCATGAGATACGACCACTACGAATTTTTGGTAATGCCTTTTGGATTGACGAACGCTCCAGCCGCTTTTATGGATTTGATGAATCGGGTATGTAAGCCTTATCTCGATAAATTTGTCATTGTGTTTATTGATGATATACTTATTTATTCCCGATCCAAAGAAGATCATGCGCAACATCTTCGGTTGATATTGGAGTTATTGAAGAAAGAAAAGTTGTACGCTAAGTTCTCTAAATGTGAATTCTGGTTGCGGGAAGTTCAGTTTTTGGGTCATGTAGTTTCAAAGAAGGGTATACAAGTTGATCCAGCAAAAGTGGAAGCAATTGAAAGATGGGAACCGCCGAAGACAGCAACCGAAGTACGCAGTTTTCTGGGTCTAGCTGGATACTACCGGAAATTTATAAAAGACTTTTCCCGAATCGCGACACCATTGACCAAGTTGACACGAAAGAATTTGAAGTTTGAATGGAAAGCAGAACAAGATGAGGCATTCAGAATATTGAAAGAGAAACTCTGCAGCGCGCCGATATTAGCATTGCCAGAAGGTTCTGATGATTTTGTGGTCTACAGTGATGCTTCTAAGTTGGGATTGAGATGTGTACTCATGCAACGTAGGAAGGTGATTGCCTATGCTTCGCGTCAATTAAAGGATCACGAAAGACAATATCCTACCCATGATATGGAACTAGCAGCAATTGTTTTTGCCTTAAAGATTTGGAGACATTATCTTTATGGTTCTAAGTGTCAAATTTTCACGGACCACAAGAGTGTCCAACATCTTTTCGATCAAAAGGAACTGAATATGAGACAAAGAAGATGGTTGGAATTGGTAAATGATTATGATTGTGAAATTCTTTATCACCCAGGGAAAGCGAACGTGGTGGCAGATGCGTTAAGTCGTCAAGAAAGAAGCGGAACAATAAAAGCTATATCGTTACGAGCTGAACTTCTTCCTAGTATCTTTGATGAGTTGTTGAAATGCCAAATAGATGCTTATCAAGAGGAAAGTTTGAAGTCAGAACGGTTGGTTGGGATATCAGCATTGCTTGGGAAAGATGACCGTGGGTTGTTGTGTATGGGAAACAGAATTTGGGTACCTCGTTTGGGTGGATTACGGGATCGTGTACTACAAGAAGCTCATCAATCTCGATTGTCTATTCATCCAGGTACGAATAAAATGTATAGAGATTTGAAACAATTCTATTGGTGGCCGGGAATGAAGAGAAGTGTTGCTAAGTATGTAGAAGATTGTACTACCTGCAAGAAAGTAAAGATTGAGCATCAGAAACCGTTTGGTCAGTTGCAACGACTAGATATACCAATGTGGAAATGGGATCAGATCACTACTGATTTCATTACCAAATTGCCAAGAACTTCAAAGGGATTCAATTCTATTTGGGTGATTGTGGATAGGTTGACGAAGTCTGCTCATTTCTTGCCGATAAAAGAAACTGATTCTTTGGAACGTTTAGCTAAGTTGTACATTAATGAAATAGTAACTCGACATGGAGTTCCAATCTCGATTATTTCCGATCGAGATAGTCGTTTTACTTCTAGGTTTTGGAGAAGCTTTCAAAAAAAGATGGGAACGCAGATAAAGTTGAGCACAGCATATCATCCACAGACTGACGGGCAGAGTGAAAGAACAATCCAAACTTTAGAGGATATGCTTCGGGCTTGTATAGTGGATTTTGGGGGATCATGGGATAAACATCTACCTTTGATAGAATTCGCCTACAACAACAGTTATCATGCCAGCATTCAGGCGGCTCCGTTTGAAGTATTGTATGGTAGAAAATGCCGAACGCCTTTGTGTTGGAATGAAGTGGGGGAGAAGCAATTGGCAGGGCCAGAAATAGTACAGTTAACAGCAGATAAGATTACTCAGATTAGGGATAGATTGAAAACGGCTCAAGACAGACAGAAAAGTTATGCAGATCGACGCCGGAAACCGTTGGAATTTCAGGTTGGGGAATTTGTGATGTTAAAAGTTTCGCCTTGGAAAGGAGTCATACGTTTTGGGAAGCAAGGTAAACTCAGTCCGCGTTATATTGGGCCATTTGAAATTTCAGAAAGGATCGGTGAAGTAGCTTACAGATTGGATCTTCCGTTGGAACTGAGCAGGATTCATAACGCGTTCCATGTGTCGAATTTTCGGAAATGTTTAGTTGCACCAGACCAAGCAGTCTCACTACCAGATATTCACGTGGATAAAAAGTTGAACTATGGGGAAGAACTGGAAGCTATAGTTGATCATAAAGTCAAAGTGTTGAGGAATAAAGAGATCAGGCAGGTAAAGGTTCAGTGGAAACATCATAGAGGTCAGGATGCGACTTGGGAATCAGAGTCGGAGATGAGAACCAAATACCCTCATCTGTTCTCTTAACTGAATTCCGGGACGGAATTCTTTTAAGGGGGAGATGTTGTAATAACCAGGTAATTTATCTAAATTAAATTTGGAATTTTATAAGTCTTCATTTAGTATTTTATGGAGTTAGGAGTTAAGGGGTAAGTTTTAAGTTTTATTTGGAAGATTGGGGGTAAGTTTTGCCAATTTGATTGAGTGTGGGGTTTGTTTGGTGAGAGTGGAGATATTATCCACCCCCACCGACCTGTTCTCTATAGACACCAAGAGGTGTCACCTTTAGACACTCTTTAGATAAATACAAAGTTCTTTTGTGTGTGTGTGTGTTTCGTTTTGGTAAGAAAAGGAAAGAAATCGAGAAATCTTAAAGGAAGAAGAAGAGGATCGAATTCAAGAGGTTACTGCAGAGATTTAAAGATTTAACTGAAGCTATTAAGGTAACAAATCCATTACTCAATTGTGTTTTAATTCATAGAAGTGTTCTTGAACCTACTAGTTAAAGTTCTTAGTGGGTTTTGCTAAAAATGGATGTTTTGGGAGGTTTAAGCTTAAGGTTAGGTTGTATATTTGGTCTTAATCATAACTGCATCTTTATAGCAACAGGCATAGCTTAAAAGTACAAATTCTGGGTTTTAGGATGAAACAGTGAACTGTGACATTCATCGAAGTCGCAATAGAGGACTGCGACATTCAACGAAGTCGCAATGATCGATTGCGACTTGGGCTTGAAGTCGCAATGGTCGATTGCGATTTGGATTGGAATCGCAGTAGTTGATTGCGATTTGGGTTTGGAATCGCAGTAGTTGATTGCGATTTGGGTTTGGAATCGCAGTAGTTGATTGCGACTTAGGATGGAGTCGCAATAGTGGGTTGCGATTTCGGGGTGAAGTCGCAGTAAGAGGTTGCGACTTTGTACTGTTCATCACGGTTGCGACTTGCACTGTTCATTGCGATTTCATGTTATTTTGGGTTGCGATTTGAGTTGTGAATTTTGTAAGTTTAAGTGTTAAAAGAGATATTCGGTATTTTATCTGATTTCAGATTCTGTGAAGGATCGACATACGTGAATTATCTTGGAAGAGTTTTTGGTGATAAACACACGTGGTGAGTTTTACTTTAAAAAGTATATTTTTCTGGAATACAAGAGGTGATTAATAAATGTTCGATAATGTGTATGAATATGTCATACGTGAGTAATTATAATATATTGAGATATTATAATTACGTGAGTATTATATGAAAATATAATACGTGGCCGGGCTTTGGACCGGTGTGTTAAATTGGCTCGCAACCAATTGTTATTGGCCATTGGTGGAGGGATAAGGTGGAATGAGACAGGTATGTTGTGTAAATTGTAATTGGTATTAAGTTGTGTGTGAAGTGTGTATTTATATAAATGAATTTAATGATTTTCAAATATCAGGGATTTACTCACTAGACCTTTAGGTCTAACCCTCATTTTTTTTGTTTTAAAAATCTGTATTCCAGGTGGTGGTACCAGTAAGAGTAAGTGATTAGATTACTTGGTGGATAGCTATGTGGAATGATGATCATTATGAAGTCGATGATACTTTTGTACTTAAATTTCAGTTGTTAGCTATTATCAGATCTAAATGGGATCAAGTTTGTACTGAATTTATATTGGTTAGATCAGACTTTGGGACCAAATGTGTAATGTGAATGATTTTGTTGAAACCCTGTTATGAATTATATGTTATATGTATGTTTAGTTCTGCGGGATGTTACAAATGTGAGTCCCGGTATTGTGAGACTTCCGGTAGTGTAGAGTTCCGGTATTATGAACTCCGGTATAGGAACTCCCGGTACCATGGACTCCCGGTACCATGGACTCCCGGTACCATGAAGTGCCGGTAGTGTTGTCTCCCGGTACTCTGGGTAGTCCCGGTACCTTGTTATGTTTTGTTGATTAAGTCAGAAGGGTAAGAGTATAAGTGAAACATTGGAGGACCGGAACTTAGTAGGCTTTATGTGTTTGGCTAGTAAAGCGATATATGTATCTTAATTGGTTTCAGATTCTGTGGAGTCAAGGTGAAGGATAGGATCTTTTTGAAAGGAACTTGCAAGTGTTTTTGGATAAGCGATCGAGGTGAGTTTTACTTTAAAACGTTTTCAACTGGAATACATATATGTGTTTATATGTGTATGTGAGTGTGTGTGAAATATATATATATATTGTATTTATATCGCACGAAACGAGTATAGGTGAGCCGAATTATTATTCGGCGGGGCTGTATGGAAATACAGCGGGGCTGCATGAAATTGCAGTGGAGCTGTAGGTAAATGCAGCGGGGCTGTATGTAATTACAGTGGAGTCGACTGTATTGTACAGTGATGATAATTAGTTGGCTTGCTACCGACTAATGTGGCCAAGGGAAAGAAGATGAGATGAAGAGAGATACACGGTGCACGAGTCCTAATGTGGTATTTATATACGTGTGATATATGCGTGCTTATACGAAAGGTTTTATGTGAACTATTTTGATACAAAGTATTATGTGAAAAGAGTTTTATATTGTTTTTGGAAAAGACCGGGATTAACTCACTAGACCCGTTTGGTCTAACCCTCATTTTGTTTTCAAAAATATGTTTTCCAGGTCGAGACATTGATAGCGGCAAAGGAAAGAATAAGGTGTAGACTGCTTTCGTGGACCGATGATGATTAGGAAGATGTTATGTATTTTGTAGTTACGAAACAAAAGGGACCGTACTTGGTTTATTATGTAATCTTTGTTGTAATTTAATGATATGCATGTATGTTATGTTAATTTTTGTATGATATGGGTAACCGGGTCGTTGCACTAAGAAAGCTAATGAAGCCCTAGAGGATCCAGATTGGATTTCAGCAATGCAAGAGGAATTGCTCTAATTTGAAAGAAACAAAGTCTGGAGATTCATTCCAAGGCCTGAAGGTAAATCTATCATTGGAACTAAATGGGTATTCAGAAACAAAAAGGATGAGTCAGGTGTTGTTATCAGAAACAAGGCAAGATTGGTTGCTAAGGGATACTGTCAATAAGAAGGAATTGATTATGATGAGACATTTGCACCAGTGGCAAGAATAGAGGCAATCAGAATATTTTTGGCATATGCGGCACACAAAAATTTCAAAGTATATCAAATGGATGTCAAATCAGCCTTTCTGAATGGTATACTTAATGAAGAGGTGTATGTTCATCAACCTGAAGGTTTTGTTGATCCAGAATTTCCTGACCATGTTTATGTTTTAGATAAAGCTTTATATGGTCTAAAACAAGCACCAAGAGCCTGGTATGACACTCTTACTCAACATTTGTTAGTTTCAGGGTTCAAGAAAGGTAAGATTGACACAACTTTGTTTTTAAAGAAACAAGGTGAGCATTTAATTCTTATTCAGATTTATGTTGATGACATAATATTTGGCTCTACAAGTGCAGAATTATGTGATGATTTTTCTAAAGTCATGAAATCTGAATTTGAAATGAGCATGATGGGTGAACTGAATTTTTTCCTTGGGCTTCAAGTCAAACAATTACCAAATGGTATTTTTATAAATCAAGGAAAATATGTCAGAGACATTCTGAAAAAGTTCAAGATGTCTGATTGTGCTTCTATGAGAACACCTATGGCAACTAACATAAAGTTAGATGCTGATCTCAAAGGAGTTTCAGTAGATAACAAACTCTATAGAGGCATGATTGGATCTCTACTTTATATGACTGCAAGTAGGCCAGATATCATGTTTTCTACTTGTTTCTGTGCTAGATTTCAGTCTAACCCAAAAGAATCACATATGTTGGCTGTCAAAAGGATTCTAAGATATCTCAAAGGGTCACCTGATCTAGGTTTATGGTATCCAAAAGAAACTGACTTTAAATTGACTGCTTTCACTGATGTTGATCATGCAGGAAGTAGGTTGGACAGAAAAAGTACTTCTGGTGCTTGTCACTTTTTGGGGGATAAGATAGTGAGTTGGGCATCAAAGAAGCAGAATTGTGTGTCCACATCAACTGCTGAGGCAGAGTATGTTGCTGCTGCTGCTTCATGCTCTCAAACTTTGTGGATGAGAACACAACTCATGGATTATGGGTATCAGCTCAACAAAATTCCAATCTACTGTGACTCAGAAAGTGCAATTGCCATTACTCAGAATCCTGTTCCACATTCAAAGACTAAACACATAGATGTGAGGTATCATTTTATAAAGGACTATGTGGAAAATGGTACTATAGAGATGCACTTTGTGCATACAAAGTATCAATTGGCTGACTTGTTCACAAAGCCTCTTGATCACAAAAGGTTCTCTTTTCTCATATGTAAAATAGGAATGCTTAATCTAACTAATTGATTATATTTGTTTTTCCTTGAAATGATAAAATTTTCTAAGTAAGATTTTCTGAGTGGTACACTCAGAACTCTGACTCTTGTATTCAGAATTCTGACTCTTGAGTTCAGAACTTCTGAGTCTTGAGTTCAGAACTTCTGAGTCTTGAGTTCAGATATTCTGAGTCAATACATCAGAAATCTAACTTTCAAGAATTCATTTCTGTGAAATACAAGTACTTAAATTTTGTGGATTATTTTCTTTATATTATTTTTTTCTATCTTATCTTTATGTCTCATATATTTGAGTACATGCTAAAGTCAAGGGGGAGCATTAATATCTTTTGGAAATCATGTCATGATGCTTAAAAGGTTACTTTTCATTTCTTATCTCTGATCATTCTAAGAAGAACAAACTTTTAATGATAAAAGATTTTGATTACTTGTTCAAACTATGTCTGAATTTCAAAAAAAATCTTATTCAGATATAAGATTTTAAATTATTTTTTTAAATATCTCAAATCATCATTATTTGAACAGAATTCTGATGATAAAATGTTTTTCAATCTGTTCAAACCTCTTCTGAATGATAATAAAATTTTACATTAATCAGAAGTTGTTTTTAAATAAA
Source organism: Saussurea involucrata (assembly GCA_033807775.1). NCBI lineage: Eukaryota > Viridiplantae > Streptophyta > Magnoliopsida > Asterales > Asteraceae > Saussurea > Saussurea involucrata. The sequence goes on from CM066314.1 coordinate 86,289,828, forward strand.
TTTGGTTACAAGGCAAAATTCTTCTGAATCAAGGACTCAGAACTCTGAGTAGAATAATCAGATCTCTGATAAAGAAAAGTCAATCTTCTGAGCGTGTTATTCAGATCTTTGACTTGTGTCAATATTCTATCCAATAACACGTGTCAGCTTCATATTTGGTTGATTATGCCACGAATTTCATTTAAATCCTCTGTGGCATTTCAAATGTGTTGACTCCGTTATAACTTTGACCTCGCTTTTTCGTCAAATCTTTCGGCTTCGTGGATTTTAAATAGGTCTTAAAATCCCTCTTTCAAATTCTTTCAAATTTCAGTGCGAAAAGTGAGATACGAATCAATCCAGAGTTCTTTGAGTTTGTTTTCTTCTTAATCATGTCTGGTGTTCGAAGAAGTAGTCAAATATCTCTGCATTCTGCTAAGTCTTTAATGGATTCATCTGATTCTGATAATGATGAGGTACAAAATAGAGTTGTTGAAGAAGTAGCAATAAGAAATGATGAAATAAATGCAGAAGATGAACAGATGGCTGAATCAGAAGGAAATGCAGATGAGGGAAATATGAATGTTGAACATGAACAGAGTGCTGCAGGGTCGATTATGTCAAATAGACCAATCTTAGTGGAAAGGGTTGTACCTGAAGGCGAATGGTTGAAATTGTCAGAGATCAATTGTGTCTTATTATTTGAGGAGAGTAGATTTAAGCCTGAACACAGAATCATAATGGAGTTATTCAAATATCATCCTTACAGGAAATGGTTTACAAGGTGCAAAACAGTCCCTGTTCAATATATTCAACAATGGTGGAGATATCTTAGGTTGGAAGGAAACAAGTTTATATATGAGATTGGAGGAGTAACTTTTTCTTTATCAATCCCTGCACTGAGAGAAATGCTAAATCTTCCAGAGAAAGATGATGTGCAAAGAAGGTCAGATTTTGAAGACTCACCTTTAACAGAAGAATTAATTGCAGAGTTTATGAAGTTAGGATACAATGAAGGATTAAGGACTCTTAGTTTGTTCAGAAGGAACAAATTGCCACCAATTTGGGCATGTTTCTTTCATGTGGTGAATAAGTGTTTGTCAGGGAAGAATAGTGTAACAACCCTTAACCCATATACACGACATATCACCCAAATAACACAAATAGATATAACAAACAAACTTCACTTTACATGTACGATCCAGTAGTCTTTTACAATTAGAAAGAACAACACTTGAAATACAATCCTTGAGCTATTTGCATCCATAACATTTAACATTCCATTACAACTACTGAATAAGTCAAAAGCTTCGTCTTATAGTCTTCCTTACTAGCCATCCCTCTCATACTCTACTTACTTGCCCTTACTTGATCCGCCACTTGGAATACATATTTTTAAAACAAAATGAGGGTTAGACCTGTAGGTCTAAGTGAGAAACCCCTGTTAGTTTAAAAACCATTTATACAAACTTCAATCATATAAATCACGCCACATAGTTACATATATCCAATTTAAACTCACACATCATATACCTTTCCTTCTCATTTCTTCCTGGCCATATTAGTGGTAGCAAGCCAACTAATAAAATACAACGCTGTACAACATCTACAGCCAAACAACGCTATACAGGTTCTATAGCCAATCACACCGGTCTTAAACCCGGTCAACGTATTATAACACATTTATAATACACATGTAAATATAATACCTCACTATATTATAATTTACATATAAACACATAGTCATCAACTATTACATTCCCAATCCACACATATACGTATTCCAGTTAAAAACGTTTTTAAAGTAAAACTCACCTTATTGCTTATCAACACGTTTCCAAGTCTTCTTAACCGGTTCAGCCTTTTACCCAGAATTCACAAGATCTGTAACACATAGATACGGACATCTCTTTACCACATAAAACACATAAGTCTTACTAAGGCTAAAAACTCTAAAGAACTCAAACCCTCAAATGTTGCCCCCAAACTCGTACTCAAGTCAAGACTACAGGATAGCCAGTCCTCATTCACTCCCTATCTAGTGGTTAACAAAATACAGGTTACTGGATACTCGACAGCATCTAAAACTCTCAAAATGGCCAAACAGCAAAAGTATCCGGATACCACAAGTTACCCGGACAACATGACTTTTCCGGACAACATGACTTTTCCGGACAACTTGACTTTTCCGGACAACTTGACTTTTCCGGACAACAATAGAAAAGAGAGATTTTTCCGGATAAAAGACTCGTCCGGACACCTTCAAACAGTACCCGGACACCATCAACAAAACTACCCGGACACTACCAACAGTGCTATCCGGACACCTTCAACGTATCCGGACACCACTGTCGGTTTACCCAAAAATCACCCAGAAATCCGACTGAAATCAACCCTAGACCAGATGTGATGATTCTAATCCGATAGATACTTCCTACTAACCATTATAAACATAAATAGTACTTGAAACATACCTTAATCAGTTCCAATAACTCCAATTTGAGCCTTTACCCTTCTTTCTCCTTTCTTTCTTCTTCTTTTTGCTCCCAACACACACACACACCTAAATCTGAGTTTTGATATTTTATGAAATATCTAAACACCTAATTCAGATATTAATAACCAATTTTACTACTTCAGCCCTACACTTTTCATTGTTAAACTAAATACCCCTAAACTTATAAATTCCTCTCATTTTACCCTAAACATCAAATATAGAGATAAATAATTTAACGACAAGAGGATTTAACTAACAAACTTACCCGGGGTATTACATCATCTCCCCCTTAAGAGAATTCCGTCCCGGAATTCGGTTAGGCAAAAAGGTGAGGTATTTGGTTCTCATTTCCGATTCGGATTCCCACGTGGCATCCTGACCTCTATGATGCCTCCACTGAACCTTCACTTGCCTGATCTCCTTATTCCGTAGCACTTTGACTTTATGATCAACTATTGCTTCCGGTTCTTCCACATAATTCAGTCTTTCGTCGATTTGTATCTCTGGTAGGGAGACTGCCTGATCTTGAGTAACTAAACACTTTCGGAAGTTTGATACGTGAAATGCATTATGAATTCTGCTCAACTCTGGTGGAAGATCTAATCTGTAAGCTACCTCCCCGATCCTTTCAGTGATTGCAAATGGTCCAATATACCTTGGGCTAAGCTTACCCTGTCGACCGAATCTGATGACTCCTTTCCACGGCGAAACCTTTAACATTACGTAATCCCCAACTTGAAATTCCAACGGATTTCGACGGCGATCAGCGTAACTCTTCTGTCTATCTTGAGCCACTTTCAATCTTTCTCGGATCTGTGTAACCTTATCGGCGGTTAACTGAACTATTTCCGGCCCCGCTAACTGTTTCTCTCCCACTTCGTTCCAACACAGAGGCGTTCGACATTTTCTACCATACAGTACTTCAAACGGTGCTGCTTGTATGCTGGAATGATAACTGTTGTTGTAAGCGAATTCGATTAACGGCAAATGCTTATCCCACGATCCCTCAAAATCAACAATACAAGCCCGGAGCATATCTTCTAAGGTCTGAATTATTCGTTCACTCTGTCCATCTGTTTGAGGATGATACGCCGTACTTAACTTTATCTGAGTCCCCATTTCCCTTTGAAAGCTTCTCCAAAATCTTGAAGTAAAACGACTATCACGATCGGAAATGATCGAGATTGGAACTCCATGTCGAGTTACTATTTCATTAATGTATAACTTAGCTAATCGCTCCAATGAATCGGTTTCCTTTATTGGTAGGAAGTGTGCAGACTTTGACAACCTGTCGACGATCACCCAAATAGAATCGAACCCCTTGGGAGTTCTTGGTAGCTTTGTGATAAAGTCCGTGGTAATCTGCTCCCACTTCCACATAGGTATTTCTAGTCGTTGTAGTTGACCAAATGGCTTTTGATGTTCGATCTTTACCTTCTTACAAGTATCACACCGTTCTACATACTGAGCAATCCCTCTTTTTATCCCCGGCCACCAATAGAATTGCTTTAGGTCTTTATACATCTTGTTTGTACTTGGGTGAATAGAGAAACGGGATTGTGAAATCCCAAATCTAGCAAGAAATCAAGAATGATGTAGAGAGAAAATCTAGAGTACACAAGTCATCCATATATTGATCTTCAAAGTGTAAATGACAAAATGATCAAGTTGTTTTCAAGATTACAAAGGAGTCTTCTTTATATAGTAGGGCCATGACATGTCCATGCCTCTACTAAGAAGAACAGTACAAGATATTAATACTGTCTTGATAGCTACAAAAATGCCCTAACAATCTCCCCCTTAGCTATCAAGGCAGAAAGGGTCTTCTTCTACTTCGAAACCCAAGATGCGTTTCAATCCTTCGCATAGCCATTCTGAAACTCAATTTTTCATCTATCTCTTCAATGGCTCTTGACAAAACTCTTCTAGGTCTTGAAGACATCCAATTAACTTTTCGTTCAGCATCATGTCTTTTAAGCTTTTCGACTAACTGAAGTCGTACAATTTTAAGCGTACCATCAGAATATTTTTCCAACTCATTAAACCGAATGAATATCTTGTTTGCACCATTACTGAACACAACACCAAACTCTGGTTCTCCAATCACAGCAAATAGAGTCATCTTCATCAATCCAGGCAGACTTTGATTAGGCCTCAACAAATTGACTCTTGGCTGATAACTCTCCACGGCCATTTGTAGATCATGACACTGTGTGAACAAGACGTGTCTTCTCAAAAATCTTTTGATGGCATTCAGTGCAAGAGTTACATTTTCCCTTCTGATCTGAAGATCTCTGAAATGATGATACATGAACTCAAAATCTTCCATGGTTAAATGACAGAAATCAGCTTCAGTGAACCTGTAATCTCTGTAATCCTGTCTCTGAACTAAAAACTCTGGATACCACAATTTGTAATACAATCTAGCTGTTACCTCCTTTATAGACACAATCAACTTCTTGCTCCTCACCTCTCTCCTTTTTTGGCACTTGTCTTTCAGAAAATACATATACTCGAACTTGTATTCGGCTGTCTGATCAGTAATTCCCAACACGGCGTAGGGATTCAGACTTCTGATTATGTGCACAAACAGTCTTCTTTCAGACTCTTCTAAGAATGGTGTTCTCAAATACAAAGTTCTTTCACGCTGTTCGAGTTCAGTCAATTTTCTGCTTCATGAGGATGATGGACCAGGTTGATCAGCTGTATTGGAAGGACCAGTTTCGTCATGGATAGGATTAACAGGTGGTATAGGATGTGCAGAAGATGGAGGTTCAGAATCTTCAGGTTTAGGTTCTTTAAAGAATGGATTATAGGAAGGTTGTGATTCAGGTTGAATAGGAATGGATTCAGAAGTTGGAATTGATTCAGATATTGGTGTAGTGGTATGAGTTGAAGTAGATTGGTTAAGGTTAATGTTTATAGGTGTAATAGAAGGTTGATCTGAAATCAAAGTGATTGAGATATGTTCGGGTGAGTGAACAGGGCTAAAGATAATTTCTTCAGGAGTTTGTGGCCCATATATCTCTGACAAAATATCAACCTCTTCTTCAGTAAATCCAACACCTTGATCTTCTGGCTCATAAGTAAGTATCAGAAGTGGTTCGTCTTCTTCCTTAACCTTCCAATACCGATCATAATCTTTTGCACTTTCATCAGCTTCTTCATCATCAGAACTAATTTCAATCAATTCCACAGATTGCACGAATCGATCAACCACTTCTCTTATCTCCTTCTCATTTACCTCAGGCTTTTCAACCGTTGGTTCTATATTCGGATCAACATATAATACGATATGTTTTCCGCTTTGATCACCCATAGCACCTGACTCAAACATCTCAGATATTTCAGCAACAGTCGGATTCTTCTTCTGACCTTGAGAGCTTTCTGACTCACCTCTTCTCTTCTTACTCATCTCCCCCTCATGATCATGATCATCGGGATCCTGATCATGTCTTCTTTTAGTACCCTGAGCTTGAGTCTTACACGACTGTTCCATTAATGCTTTCAACTCAACAATTGACTGCTTCATATCACTTAAAGATTTCACAACTTCAGACTTGAAAGTAGATAACTCTTTGGATAATGCTTGAAACTGTGTGGGTGTAACTGAAGGTGTAGGTGGAGGTGGATTTGGAGTAGATTGGAAATTCTGAAGTAGAGATAACAAGGTTTTACTTTGCTGATCTTCAGGACTCATAGACATCAGTTTGGCATAGAATAAATCCCTTAATTCATCAACACTTTGATCCACTGGTGGTTGTTGCATAGGAGAAGACTGAGGTACTCGAGGCGGAGCCAAATAGATTTCTGGACGAGGACGTACAGCTGGCTCATAAGTCATCGGTTCTTTTCCCTTCAACTGATTCTTCACACCTTGTAACTCCCGGATGAACATAGTTTCAATATCCTTTAGGGCGCCATCGAAGTTTTCCCTTGTCACAAAGACGGGTAAAGTAACACCGGCACCACTTAGGTTTGCCGTTGACACAACAGTTGTTGCAACTGTGTGACCTACGCTCAGTGTTGGCATAATGTTAGCACTGGTAGGATTTCCACTCTGTCCTTGTAGTCCTGTAAAAGAATCTACTCTGGGTGTTTCGGATGGGTCACGAAGACGCGCATCAGATGTTTCTTGTGAAGAAGAAGCTGAATAGCTGGCAGAGGTGTGCAATTGCGTTACTGGGCGAGTAACGACTTGTTCAACACCTGATCCCAACAAATGAGATCTGGTGGTGGATGTGGCTGCCCTTCTGGAATAGACAGTTTGGATATCTCTCACACTCTCCATATTCTTTTCTTCAGTTTCTCTCACAGACTCACATATATTTTCAACTGATACTCCCTCGGTTCTCCTTATGCCTTCCGTTCCTTCACTAACTTGAGTCGACATTAAAGGCATGTCATCAAATTTTAAGCTTTCCACATTAATATTATCTGACATATTCAATTGTGGAAATTCAAAGATATCAGAAATGTTACCAAACCAGTTTTCTTCAGTAGTAGCATCAGCACCAATATTTCCAGCATTCCCTTGATCATCATCATTATCATCGTTGTCATCTTCATCATCATCACGATGTTCCTCCGCTGGATCAGACGCATTATCAGACTCTGTACTATCACTAGAGTACTCAACTAAAGGAGGATTCTTAATGTGTTTAGGAATTTCTCCCTCAAAATCGTGTTGTACAAGATCATCTGTATGTGTGTCCTCGGACGATGACCCTGTATCTTCAAGTACAGATGTATGATCCCCACCAGTTCCCCTCTCGGTGTTTTCCCTCGACTCTCCCCGTTCAGTAGCCCGTGCATCCTGAACACTCACCGACTCCTCTCGCCTAGGGGTTGAGTCTGGGGTAGGTCCCTCCGGTTCTGGCTGGACCATAGACTCTCTATACTCGATAATGCACTCAGCGTCCTGATCCGCGTATCGAAAAAATCCTTCAGGTAACGGCATCTCATAATCAAATTCAGTTTTACGAAACTGAAGATACTGCATAGCTTTCTCGGGCACAAAAGGATGATTTGCTCGTCTTGGAATTTCTCTGTTAGAACGAAGCATGCTATGAATGATAATCTGAAGAAACCTCATATATGGAATGTAAGGCTTTCCCTTGTTTTGTCGGCGAAGATCTATCTTCTCATTCAGTTCATGCCAGAAGATAGCTGCATAATCTACATGAAGATCATACACTACTGCATGAAATAACTTCAGAAATCCGACGCTGGCACTGTCTGTTCCGGCATGTTTAGCAGATAAGCATCGATTAATAATGGAGAAGATTGCATAGTATAACGGTGGTAGGTTCGCCTTATGGAATTCCTTCACCCGAGTTAAGTTTCCAGTGTATCCCATAGCTCGTATTCATTCAAACGTTTCTTCTTCAGATGGAAAAGGATCAAACTCATTCTTTCCTTCTCGTGAATCAGGTTCAGGTAGCCTCAGAATCATTCTTAGTCTTTGGAAATCAAGCTTTGTGATGAAGTTGTCTATTTGGAATACAAAGATTGGTCTTCCATCTTCCATAGTTGTTGTTATTGTCTTCCATGCTTGCTGTAAATATAGCATAGGCACAACGACAGTATTCGTTAATGCGTATGCTAGCGGATGGTGTAGTGGTATGAGTTGAAGTATATTGGTTAAGGTTAATGTTTATAGGTGTAATAGAAGGTTGATCTGAAATCAAAGTGATTGAGATATGTTCGGGTGAGTGAACAGGGCTAAAGATAATTTCTTCAGGAGTTTGTGGCCCATATATCTCTGACAAAATATCAACCTCTTCTTCAGTAAATCCAACACCTTGATCTTCTGGCTCATAAGTAAGTATCAGAAGTGGTTCGTCTTCTTCCTTAACCTTCCAATACCGATCATAATCTTTTGCACTTTCATCAGCTTCTTCATCATCAGAACTAATTTCAATCAATTCCACAGATTGCACGAATCGATCAAGGTGTGAAGAATCAGTTGAACTAATTTCGTACGGGTCCTGAACTGAATTGTTCAGAAGCCATAGTCATTGAAGCACGGGTTCTAAACTGTGATGTTTAGAAGCCATAGTTCTTTGTCTCCCCCTTAATGGTACAAATATTCTTCAAAAAAAATCCACCGCTTCTCTTCTGTTTTCAGTCATGTGTGTAGTATGAATTTACAAGTCAGTACAACACATGATAAACCTGCAAAACAGATTAAGCAGATTTTGGTACCCAATGGCACTTGGGTCATAGTGTGTTAGGATATGATCATAGATTTAAATAAACAAGAACACGAACTCCCCCTCAATGTCTTAAGGATTCAACATTCCTAGTTTGCTGATTAGAAAATTGAGCCTCTTTTCATCTAAAGGTTTTGTGAAAAGATCAGCAAGTTCTAGTTCTGTTGGTACAAAGTGCATTTCTATCATTCCCTTCTCAACATGGTCTTTGATAAAATGGTACCTGACATCTATGTGTTTCGTTTTGGAATGCTGAACAGGATTTTCAGTTATTGCAATTGCGCTTTTTGAATCACAATAAATGGGGATCTTGTTGAAGATATATCCATAATCCTTTAGCTGAGTTTTCATCCAAATTACTTGTGAACAGCAACTAGCGGCGGCCACATACTCTGCTTCAGCCGTAGATGTTGATACACAAGTTTGCTTCTTTGATGACCATCTTACAAGTTTATCTCCCAAGAATTGACAAGCACCAGATGTGCTTTTCCTGTCCATCATATTTCCCGCATGATCTGCATCTGTGTAAGCAGTTAGTTCAAACCCAGAATCCTTAGGATACCAAAGACCCAAATTTTTTGTGCCTTTGAGATATCTAAAGATTCGCTTTACAGCCACAATGTGAGATTCCTTCGGGTTTGCTTGGAAACGTGCACAAAAAGATGTTGCAAACAAAATATCCGGTCTACTTGCCGTTAGATACAGTAAAGATCCAATCATGCCTCGGTATAACTTTTGATCAACTGATATACCAGATGAATCAGCGTTCAAAAGCTTACCGGTAGCCATGGGAGTTTTCATGGTGGAAGAGGAATTTAAGTCAAATTTCTTAAGCATATCATTTATATATTTTGATTGATTAATGAAAATGCCTTCTTTTGACTGTGTCACTTGGAGACCAAGAAATTTTTTTAACTCTCCCATCATACTCATTTGAAAGCGGCTTTTCATCACCTCTTCAAAATCTTTACACATATCGGGATTTGTAGATCCAAATATAATGTCGTCAACATATATTTGTACTAACATTAAATCTTTACCTTCTCTTTTGAGAAAAAGAGTTGTATCTATTGTACCTTTGGTGTATCCATTTTTAAGCAGATGAATAGTCAGAGTCTCATACCATGCCCTCAGAGCTTGTTTCAAACCGTAGAGTGCTTTGTCCAGAACATAGACATGGTTGGGATATTTTGGATCTATAAAACCCTCAGGTTGACTTACATAAACCTCTTCATGAAGTATTTCGTTCAGAAACGCAGATTTGACGTCCATTTGAAATACCTTCATGCTTTTATGTGCGGCGTATGCAAGAAAAATTCTGATGGCTTCAATCCTTGCTACTGGTGCATAGGTTTCATCATAATCTATTCCTTCTTGTTGATTATACCCTTTTGCAACCAGTCTTGCTTTGTTTCTGACTATAATTCCTGCTTCGTCTTTCTTGTTCCTAAAGACCCATTTAGTTCCAACAATGGTCTTGTCTTTAGGACGCTTCACCAAATGCCAAACTTCGTTACGCTTAAACTCATTTAACTCCTCTTGCATGGCGTTTATCCAATCTGGATCTTGTAAAGCTTCAGATGCTTTCTTGGGTTCTAACGTGCTTAGAAAGTTGACATACAAACATTCGTTGGTAGTCGCAGATCGTGTTTTCACTCCATCATTGATATCACCAATAATATCTGATGGGGGTGTGCTTTTGTCCACTTATGTACACTGGGAAGAGTTGAAATCTCTACACGAGTGTTCGATGAATCATTCTCATCCATAACTGCAAGAATCTCTTCAGTAGATTCAGCTAAAGAAACATGTGTTGGTTCTGGTACATTAACTTCTGGTTGTTGTATTTCATGTATTGGAACCTCCGATGATGTGTTTACTGAAACCGGAACTTCAGGCTGAATTTCAGGTTCAGAAACTGGAATAGTTGTAGGTTCACTTGGAGTTTCGTTGGTTGTCCCAGAAGTACTAGCACCGACATCGTCAGATGAACCAGAGACATTCACACTCGTCTGTTGTGGAGATGCATTTACAGATGTGATGGGTTGTTCCATATCTGCACAATAATCCACAAATGCATCATGAAATAACAAATCTAAATCCTTAGTACTATTATTATTTAATACAGAATTAGAAAACATTTTCGCCACAGGTTCTACTCCTTTTTGAGTAGAAACTTCAGATTTTTGTCCGAGTTCTGAACTGTGTTGTCCAGAAGTCAAAGTCACACTCTCGTCAAACGTAACGTTGATGCTCTCGATGACTGATTTTGTACGATTATTATAGATCCGATATGCTTTAGAATTCAAGGAATATCCAATGAAAATCCCTTCATCAGCCTTTACTTGGAATTTTGCAAGGTGTTCTCTATCTTTTAGGACAAAACATCTGCATCCAAAAACACGCAAAAATTTGATGTTAGGTTTGCGATTATTGATTATTTCATATGCAGTTTTATTAAGACGTTTAATCATAATTGTCCTGTTTTGAGTGAAGCATGCGGTTGACACTGCTTCAGCCCATAAACTTGGTGGAAGACCCGAATAAGCAAGCATAGTCCGAGCTGCTTCCACAAGCGTCCTATTTTTTCTTTCAACCACTCCATTTTGTTGTGGAGTAATTGGTGCAGAAAAATTATGAGAGATGCCAACGGATTCAAGAAACGATTGAAGAGTTGCATTCTTGAATTCAGTTCCATTGTCGCTCCTTATCTTTTGAACTGGACGTTGTAGAAGAATTTGAATCCTTTTTATGAACTTAATTATTTGCTCAGGTGCTTCAGATTTGAGTCGAAGAAAATCCAACCAAGTGTAGCGTGAATACTCATCAATCATAACCAAGATATATTTCTTTCCTCCCATTGATTGAGTTATCATAGGGCCACAGAGATCCATATGAATTAATTCCAAGACGTTGTTGCAGTTAGACAAAGTTTTGGATTTGTGCGTGACGTGTTTCATCTTTCCCATTTCACACGCCGAACAGATAGAAACTTTGTCAAACTTCAGTTCAGGAAGCCCGGAAACTAATCCATCTATTCTGAGCTTGTTGATGCTTCGAAAATTTTGATGTGAGAGTCTCCTATGCCACAACCAACATTCATCTTGAGAGGCTTTTGAAACAAGACAAACTTGATTAGAAGCAACAAGAGTCGAGAAATCCATCATATATAGATCGCCGCATCGTTTTGCTCTGAAAATCTCTGACCAATTCTCATCCACAACATAACAAAACTTTTTGTCAAAAATTACCTTACAGTCCTTGTCACAAAACTGACTAATACTGAAAAGGTTATGCCCTAATCCTTCAACATACAAGATCTTTTCTATTTGCATCGAGTCATTCTTCAACGTTCCGTAGCCTCGAACGTGACCTTTAGAATCGTTACCAAAACCTACCGATCCGCCAGGATGTACAGTAAAATCGTGCAATAAGTGCTTGTACCCCGTCATGTGTCTAGAAGCTCCCGAATCAATGACCCACACATGACGATCCTGTTAAAAAGATAATTACCTGATCTTAGGTACCCATATTCGTATGGGTCCTTTCTTGTTAGTACGGATCAGTTTGTTTATTACAGTTGATGAACCTTGAATTTTGCCTTTAAAGGTAAGGTTATTTTGTGAATTTGGTTTGTTAAGTTGATCTTTTGGAATCCAAACCATATTCGCATCAACTGTTTTTGTTTCTTTCTTCTTATTCTGTTTCTTTGATCTGAAACCGAACATTTTAGCAAATTTGTTCGCTGAAGATTTTAGAGAAAAGGATGAAGTATTAGATTTTTTGTTCTTTGGATCATTTCTATTTAGCTTGAAATAGTTATCCCAACAATGAGCACAATGTATTCTTCTTTTTGCTTGTGACAACAAGATAGAATTTGAAATTGCGGAATTTTTATTTTCACAAACTTTGTAAACATTACATGAATGAATACAATTTTTATTTGAAGAAATACATTTCTCAGTATCAGTATTCCTATTCTCGCTATCTGAAATATTCTCCTTCAGATCCACGCACTTTTCTTCATCCATTTCTGAGAAAGAATGAGAAACATTGTTAGAAGTCTTAGAACTAGAATCATTATTTGGAAACACATTTGATTTTGTTTTGAATAATTTTTCTTTTTCTTTTCTTTTCAGTTCTTGTTCCTTTTTGACATTAGATATATTTGATGAAAATTTTGTATGATATACTTCACAATATTTCAGTTCAATTTCAAGTTCAGTTCTTTCCTTTTTATGCTTCTCTTTCTCAAGAAAAAAGCACTTTTTCAAAATCTAAAATCCGATTTGAAAGTTTTGCACATCTCAAAACAAGTGCTTTGTTTTCTTCAAAAAGCTTATCTTTTTCTAAAGATACTTTTACACCAGAATCAATTTTACTTGAAGAAAAAATGTTAGAGCTTTTAGAGTTAGAAGAATCATTCGAACAAGAATTAGATTTGGTTCCGGATGATTCTCCTTTCTCATTACCTTCGAAAGAACATTTTTCTTTTACTTTGACCGAACTTGAAGAATTAGATTGATCTGTTGTTTCACTTTGATTTGAACACTTTTCACAAGTAATTGAATCTTTAGATTTTGATAATTCTAATATTCGGGATTCAAGTCGTCGAATCTCAACTTGAAGTTCAAGATTGACTTTTTGACTATGATCAAAATTTATCCCAATATTATCATGATCATCCTCTAATATTTCAAAATTTAATTGTAATTTAGAAATTTGATTTTCTAAATCAACAATTTTTCGTAAAGCAGAATCCAAATCAGGAAATTCAGAAGAGGTTTCTTGAACAAACTCCTTTTTGTCAGAATCTGAATTTGTATTTGACTCCATTTCAACATTAGATTCAGATTTAACAGGTTCAGGTTCATTGATATTGGAATCAAATGTTTTAGCCATAGATTCATTTGAGAATAATAAACTAAATTCAGTTAGTTCAACCTTTTTGGTTTTGTAATTGGAATTTAGTTCATCATATTTAAAGTTTGTCGTATTGAATCTAGGCTTTTCTTCCGAACCTTTATCCGTCTTATCCTTATCTTTATTAGAATCCGGAGTTGAACATTCAGATTTAACAAAAATTTTGGATATAAGAGGTATTTCCTTTTTAATGGGTTCCTTTAAATCTTCATCCAATTTTGTAATTGTATAAAAATTTTCAGGCGCTTTCTTTGATACCTCTACATCAGATAAACCAAGTCCCATTTTAGGATTAAAAAATCGTTTATCTTTTGGATTATTGGTTAATAATCTTAGAGTTTGCTCAGTCTGACCTCTTTTATAGTTTAACTCTTCAAGTTCTTTGATCTTTGCAAGAGCTTCTATTCTTTCTTCAGTGAGAATCTTAATTTTAAATTGGCAGTCTATATTCTCATCACTTATATCAATCATTTTCTTCTTCAATTCAGAAATTTCAGATTCAAGTGTTTTAACTTTTGTTCTAATAACTTCCTTTTCATTTTCTCTATCTTCAGCAAGACATTTGTAAAGAAGTGCCTCATCGTGATATTTCATCATTGAACTTTTCTTATTTTCAAGTTCCTTTTGAACTTTTTCAAATTTCTTATTAAGTTCAATTATCACGAGTTGCATTTCTTCATATCTGTCATCTTCAGTTTCAGACTCATTATCAGAATTATCAGAATTATCAGAAGAATGAAGAGATGATACCTCGGATTCCTGGTCATCTTCATCTAGTTTAGCCATTAAGCTATGCTTTACTTGAGTAAAGTGAGCTTCTTCATCATCAGAGGAATCCATAAGCCAAATTTCTTCCTCAGCATTGACTAGCTTTCCACTTTCTTTTGCTTTTGCCAGATGTGCCTTTCGCTGATAATAGTCAGAATCCTTCACCTTCTTTAGCTTACAGTCTCTGGCATAATGACCTGGCTTTCCACAGTTAAAACAGTTTCGGTTATCTCTATCATTCGTTTCCTCTCTTTCCTTTTTCTCAACTCTCTCCTCTTTCTCCTCTTTCTTCTCAAATCTTTTATACTTGTTAGCTTTGTTGTATTCAGGTTTGGTTTTTGAATAAAACTTCTTTTTGCCAAACTTGTTTTGAAATCTGTTTGTTAATAAAGCCAACTTCTCAGCTATATCAGTCATTTCATCTCCAGAACTGCCACTATCATCATCATCAGAACTTATCTTCTTCTTGCTCATCCCAGAAATCAAAGCTTTTGTTTTCATAGCTTCACTCTTCTTATGTTTACTCAGAAGGGCTAAAGATTCTTCGACCTTTTTATCCTTTTCCTTAACAGCTTTTACTTTTTCTTCGTGTTGACCTAGAATACTGAAAATGTCGGTCAACTTTTCATCATCCATATCCCTTGACATTTGGAGCTGAATGGAGTAGGAATCCCATTCTGGTAGAAGATTCTTGACAAATTTGTAATTTATTTCTGATTCTGATTTGTCGACTCCATTTCTTCTCAAATTATTAAGGATGATATTGTATCTATTGTAGGTCTCTTTCAAAGGTTCGCCTTCTCTTGCTTTAAACCCTTCATAAGCATTGATGCTTTGATTCCTTTTGGTCTTCTTAGACTTTGATGATCCCTCAAACTGCCTTTCTAACTCATCCCATATCTCTTTCGCTGAGTCACGACTATCTACTCGATTGTAGATATCATTTGGAATTGCCATAGTCAAATAAGTCAAAGCCAGTTCATCAGTTGCAATCCTATCTTTGTCATATTGATTAAAAAATCTGGGTTCTTTATCAATGCTTCTAGGAGCAACATACTGACTTGTAGCAGTTTCAGCTTGACCACCAATATCCATTTTTGGTGTGTGAGGACCTTCTTTGATTGAAACCATTAAATCTCTGTTATGATGATTTAGAAACTGAGTCATTCTCTTCTTCCATTGGGCATATTCTTCCACTAGAAGAACTGGAGGCTTATTCTTTGATCCCATACTCATTAAATCTCTCGACATCTTTTCAAATAGCTAGGATAATTGATCGTTCAGAAGATCAAGCAGTAAGTGTAACAGAGATTACACTTAGAATCAACTGTTCAAGAAAGAAATCAGCACTTGGGTCCGAAACCAACACTTAGACAAATTCTGAGTGGTGCGAAACCTTCAGATTTCGGATGCTTTAGAATTCGAAACCTTCAGATTTCGGATGTAGTACGGTGCGAATTCCCTGAATTCGAATGCAACTGAGTACGAATTCCTTGAATTCGAATGCAACTGAATGCGGATTCCTTGAATTCCCTTGAATTCGAATTTAGCTTGATGCGAAATCAATACTTAGCCAAAATCAAAACCAATTATACTCTTTCAACTCAGAATTCGGATGTAGATGAGTGCGGAATCACGGAATTCGAACTTAACAGATACGAATTCAACACTTGTACACCAATTCGAAATCACCGGAATTCGGACTTAACTATGTTCGAAACCTCAAGAATTCGAACTTAACAGGGTGCGACACCACGGATTTCGGACTTAACTGGATCCGAAACCAATACTTGAGCACTTCGAAAATCTTGAATGATGCGAATTCACCAAGAATAATCCGTATGAATGATCTGAATTCACTATGAATAATCCGAATTCACTTTGAATAATCCGAATTCTGCACTTCGACCATCAAAATCACTGAATCTGCCATATCTTCCTCAATTCTTGATCAATTAACACGAAATTTGTACTGGTTTGCTCGAAATCAAAATCCACACACTTTCTAGTTAATCACAAGATCTAATTCGATCAATTTAATCGAATTAAAGTCCAAAACAGTGAATTAGGGTTTTCGAACCAAAATCCAAAGAAATGATCAAGTCTAATGATTCTGTTTAGAAAATGATGATGATCCAAGAATTAATGTTGTTCAGATATCAATTCCGAGTTCAGTGATGCTAAGAAACGATCCAAGAAATCAAAATCCAGAAAAAGTCTATGTCTGAATGATAAGTGTTCAGATGAACAGTGATGAACACCAGATCCGAATTCTTCGAGTTTAGTGTAAAAAATCTTCAATTTGGTCTTCGATCTGCTTGAATCTTCTGTTTAGCTCTGATACCAAATGTGAAATCCCAAATCTAGCAAGAAATCAAGAATGATGTAGAGAGAAAATCTAGAGTACACAAGTCATCCATATATTGATCTTCAAAGTGTAAATGACAAAATGATCAAGTTGTTTTCAAGATTACAAAGGAGTCTTCTTTATATAGTAGGGCCATGACATGTCCATGCCTCTACTAAGAAGAACAGTACAAGATATTAATACTGTCTTGATAGCTACAAAAATGCCCTAACAGGGATTGATGAGCTTCTTGTAAAACACGATCACGTAACCCACCCAAACGAGGTACCCACACTCTGTTTCCCAGACACAATAACCCCCGATCATCTTTTACTAGCAATGCTGACATCCCCGCTAACCGTTCTGATTTCAGATGTTCATCCTGATAAGCCTCCACTTGACACTTCTGCAATTCCTCAAATATGTTGGCTAAGAGTTCAGTTCGTATTGAAATAACTTTTATTGTTCCACTCCTTTCTTGACGACTGAGCGCATCTGCCACTACATTCGCCTTTCCCGGGTGATAAAGGATTTCACAGTCGTAATCATTCAGCAATTCCAACCATCTCCTTTGTCTCATATTTAGTTCCTTCTGATCAAAGAGATGTTGAAGACTTTTGTGGTCAGTATAAATCTGACATTTGGAACCATACAGATAATGTCTCCAAATCTTTAACGCGAAAACGACTGCAGCAAGCTCCATATCGTGTGTAGGATACTGCCGTTCATGATCCTTCAGTTGGCGAGAAGCATAAGCTATAACCTTTCCACGCTGCATAAGCACACAACCCAATCCCAATTTAGACGCATCACTGTAAACGACAAAGTCTTCAGAACCTTCAGGTAGTGATAGAATTGGCGCGCTGCATAGTTTCTCTTTCAATATTCTGAATGCCTCGTCCTGTTCCGCTTTCCATTCAAACTTCAAATTCTTTCGGGTCAGCTTAGTCAAAGGCGTTGCGATACGAGAGAAGTCCTTTATGAATTTCCGATAGTAACCGGCTAAACCCAGAAAACTGCGTACCTCGGTTGCTGTCTGGGGCTGTTCCCACTTTTCAACTGCTTCTACTTTCATCGGATCGACTTGTATACCTTTCTCAGAAACCACGTGCCCCAGAAATTGTACTTTCCGTAACCAGAACTCACATTTTGAAAATTTTGCATACAACCTTTCCTTCTTCAGCAGCTCTAGAATCAAACGAAGATGTTGCGCGTGCTCTTCCTTGGATCGAGAATAGATAAGAATATCATCGATAAAAACAATTACAAATTTATCGAGATACGGCTTACATACCCGATTCATCAAATCCATAAAGGCAGCTGGAGCGTTCGTCAATCCAAATGGCATTACTAAAAATTCATAATGGCCATACCTCGTTCGAAAAGCAGTCTTTAAAACGTCTTCTTCTTTAACCTTCAGCTGGTGATAACCGGACCTTAGATCAATCTTGGAGAAATAGCAAGCTCCAACTAACTGATCAAAGAGATCATCAATTCGGGGTAGCGGATACTTGTTCTTTATCGTGCGCTTATTCAATTCTCGGTAGTCAATACACATTCTCATCGACCCATCTTTCTTTTTCACAAATAACACTGGTGCTCCCCACGGTGAAGAACTAGGTCTGATGAAGCCCTTATCGGATAGGTCTTGCAGTTGTGCCATCATCTCTTTCATCTCTGGAGGTGCCAAACGGTACGGTGCACGGGCTACAGGAGTGGCTCCAGGAATTAAGTCTATACCGAACTCGACTTGTCTAACTGGCGGAAGACTGTTCAAGTCTTCAGGGAATACTTCAGGGAATTCACTAACGATAGGAATATCTTCCATCCTAATCTTTTCCGCCTTAACATCTATCACGTAAGCCAAGTAACTCTGACAACCCTTATTCACACACTTACGTGCCTTTACTAGTGATATAAGACAGGACTGATGATTCCTACGATCACCATAAATCACTACCGGTCCTCTCTCAGGCAATACAACATTTATTATCTTCTTGTCACAAACTATATTAGCCTGATTCTCAGCCAACCAGTCCATTCCCACTACTACATCAAATTCTATCAAAGTTATAGGAAACAATTGTATAGGCACTCCACACCCCTCTATATTAATCACACAACCATCAAATACTTCACTAACCGACACTTGGTTGTCATTTGCAGTATCTACTAATAGAGAATGATCTAACACTTTAGGTTTCAAACACAAACAAGCAGCAAATGCAGGAGACACAAACGATCGGTTTGCACCGGAATCAAATAACACCTT
The DNA here is from genome assembly GCA_033807775.1 of Saussurea involucrata. NCBI lineage: Eukaryota > Viridiplantae > Streptophyta > Magnoliopsida > Asterales > Asteraceae > Saussurea > Saussurea involucrata. Next base: position 86,308,829 of record CM066314.1, read on the forward strand.
AGCACGTGTAGAGTTTATCAAAAATGTACCTGTGACCACATCTGGAGTTTCCTCCGCTTCTTTCTCAGTCATCTGAAATGCGCGACCTCTGGTTACTGGCGGTTCCAGTCTTGGCACTACTGGTTTAACATTTGCTGGCCTGCCTGATGACCCACCTTGCTGCATCCTCCCTCGCGGACAGTTTGACTGGAAATGATCCGGAGAATTGCATAAGAAATATAGCGGCGTTACCTTACAATCCTTAATGACGTGCCCAGTCTTCCCACACTTATAACATGCTCGCAAATCACCTTGGCAGTTTCCTTGATGGACACGGTTGCACTTCGGACATGGTCTTTCCGCTGGTCGAAACGGCGGACGGTTATCATACCTCTGAAACCGGGACCTCTTCGGATCATATTGTGGTCCTTCCCACTTTCTCTTTCCGATACTCTTATCTCCCGTATCTCTTCTCATATCTCGTTCAACATTTTCCGCTGCATCAACTGCAGCTGAAAAGGTATCGGGTCCCTTTGCAGTCACTAGCCTTCTAATCTCTGAGTTCAGCCCAAAGATAAATATTTATGTCTTCATCGCCTCCGTAGCCACATAATATTCTGCAAATCGAGACTTTTCTAAAAAGCTAGCAGTATAATCTCGAACAGATAAGTTTCCTTGTTGCAAATTCATGAATTCTCCTTCCAGTTGTTTGACGGCTGCTTGGGGACAAAATGCGTTCCTGTAGACTATCACAAATTCTTCCCAAGAGAGGGTAGAATAAACATCGGGTCCTTTTGAATGAATAAATGATTCCCACCAATACAACGCATCTCCTTTCAACATGGCTGCCCCGTACAATACTCTATCTCCGTCCGCACACTTACTCGTTTTAAAAATGGCTTCAATTTCCTTCACCCACCTCATTGCTTTCACCGGATCCTGATCCCCTGAGAATGTCGGAGGCTTGCAGCTAAGAAACATTTTGTAATCACATTTTCTCATTACCGGTAAGACCGTTGGGGTAATTGGCATCTCCTCTTCAAGAGTAGGGTCTGGTCTTTCTGTTTCAGTATTATGAGCTTGGTTGAGCATAGCTTGAATATTGTCTTGTAATCTCCCCATTTCTGTCATTAAATCAGCTCTGGTAATGAAATCCGTACTATTTTGTTGAGTTCTACCTCCGGTTCTACCTCCAGCTCCACCTCGAAGTCTACCTCCAGTTCTGCCCCCTGTTCTGCCTCCCCTGTCCCCTGTTCCTACTGGCGGATTAGTTATGTTTGGATTTCTTCCTCCTCCTCGATTCGAATTTCTTGTACCACTTGCCATTCTGTAGATTTAAACAAGATTAATATACACATAAGCACATACCCCATATAACAAGGTATTCCAGTTCAAACATGTACCTGTAAGATCACGATTACACTGGCCAGGTGTAATATGAAATTACTTTACATGATGATCCTTCTACCTTTTATACTTCATCATCCCAAGGTTCTATAATGATAGGGACATCCTACTTCACATGCAGTTTAAGTCTAGGTACAGATACAAATACCTAAATCCCTTAAACTAAGGCTCTGATACCATTTGTAACAACCCTTAACCCATATACACGACATATCACCCAAATAACACAAATAGATATAACAAACAAACTTCACTTTACATGTACGATCCAGTAGTCTTTTACAATTAGAAAGAACAACACTTGAAATACAATCCTTGAGCTATTTGCATCCATAACATTTAACATTCCATTACAACTACTGAATAAGTCAAAATCTTCGTCTTATAGTCTTCCTTACTAGCCATCCCTCTCATACTCTACTTACTTGCCCTTACTTGATCCGCCACCTGGAATACATATTTTTAAAACAAAATGAGGGTTAGACCTGTAGGTCTAAGTGAGAAACCCCTGTTAGTTTAAAAACCATTTATACAAACTTCAATCATATAAATCACGCCACATAGTTACATATATCCAATTTAAACTCACACATCATATACCTTTCCTTCTCATTTCTTCCTGGCCATATTAGTGGTAGCAAGCCAACTAATAAAATACAACGTTGTACAACATCTACAACCAAACAACGCTATACAGGTTCTATAGCCAATCACACCGGTCTTAAACCCGGTCAACGTATTATAACACATTTATAATACACATGTAAATATAATACCTCACTATATTATAATTCACATATAAACACATAGTCATCAACTATTTCATTCCCAATCCACACATATACGTATTCCAGTTAAAAACGTTTTTAAAGTAAAACTCACCTTATTGCTTATCAACACGTTTCCAAGTCTTCTTAACCGGTTCAGCCTTTTACCCAGAATTCACAAGATCTGTAACACATAGATACGGACATCTCTTTACCACATAAAACACATAAGTCTTACTAAGGCTAAAAACTCTAAAGAACTCAAACCCTCAAATGTTGCCCCCAAACTCGTACTCAAGTCAAGACTACAGGATAGTCAGTCCTCATTCACTCCCTATCTAGTGGTTAACAAAATACAGGTTACTAGATACTCGACAGCATCTAAAACTCTCAAAATGGCCAAACAGCAAAAGTATCCGGATACCACAAGTTACCCAGACAACATGACTTTTCCGGACAACATGACTTTTCCGGACAACTTGACTTTTCCGGACAACTTGACTTTTCCGGACAACAATAGAAAAGAGAGATTTTTCCGGATAAAAGACTCGTCCGGACACCTTCAAACAGTACCCGGACACCATCAACAAAACTACCCGGACACTACCAACAGTGCTATCCGGACACCTTCAACGTATCCGGACACCACTGTCGGTTTACCCAAAAATCACCCAGAAATCCGACTGAAATCAACCCTAGACCAGATGTGATGATTCTAATCCGATAGATACTTCCTACTAACCATTATAAACATAAATAGTACTAGAAACATACCTTAATCAGTTCCAATAACTCCAATTTGAGACTTTACCCTTCTTTCTCCTTTCTTTCTTCTTCTTTTTGCTCCCAACACACACACACACCTAAATCTGAGTTTTGATATTTTATGAAATATCTAAACACCTAATTCAGATATTAATAACCAATTTTACTACTTCAGCCCCTACACTTTTCATTGTTAAACTAAATACCCCTAAACTTATAAATTCCTCTCATTTTACCCTAAACATCAAATATAGAGATAAATAATTTAACGACAAGAGGATTTAACTAACAAACTTACCCGGGGTATTACAAATAGTTCTGCAGATCAAGCTTCAAAACAGATTCTTCAAATCTTTCAGGGTTTAGTGAGGAATAGGCATTATGACTACACTGCTATACTTTGGGAAGACATGAAGAACACTTTTGAGAAAAATCAGAAGGCTATTCAAAAGAAAACAAAGGATACACCTCTGGCATACATACCTTACATAAGGTATTGGCAAATTGTGATTTGGTATGCAATGCAAGAAAACAGAACCATTTCTAGAAGATCAAATGAACAGCATGGTCCTATTTTCTACTTGGGTAAGATGTCTTCAGTTACTAAAATCCAGCATTATCCTAATCATAAAATTTTGCCAAGATCACTTAGGAATTACATACCAAGGGAGAGTGAGATTTTAAAAGCATATTGCACCTCTATGGGAATTGAAGAACCTCAAATCCCTACCCAAGAGGACCAACCTGAGAAGAGAGGTAAGGGGTCTAGTCAAGTTAGAGAGGGGGAGGATGTTCAAGTGGGTGAACATTCTGAGAGAAATGAGGGGCAAAATTCTGAGAGCTCGGTTAGAATATGTGAGGAAAAACAGAATGAGGGTGGTGAGGATGAAAGATTCTCACCAGAGGTTCAAACAGAAAGAGATGCCTCTGCACTAGCCAATCTTAACCAGGTAACCACATCTGCTATTGGTTCACAATTCTTGGTGTCCAATATTAAAACAAACATCATGGACCTAGTGATGGATCTTGAACAACCCATCCATACCCACTCAGAAGCATTTCAACATGCTACTGTTTCACATAAATCAGGGGAACCATCCCAAACTCATTTGGAGGGAGGTGATAAATCCCAACCTGTTATTCATCACATTGAGTCTGGATCTCACAGTTCTATCCACTTTGAGCCTGAAATTCCTTCTAACACTTGCACAAATCAGGAATTTCGTATTCCTGACAAAACATTCATAGACATACCTAATTTTGGATGTCAAAGATTGGATGGAAGGCCTGGTGAGGTGAACATTTCAAAAGCCTCATCAAAATGTGCATCTGTTGTACAAGACGACTTAGTGTTATCTACAGGCCATGAGTCCTCTGGGCACATGAAAACTGGACCATTTGTTGGTTCAGGTTCACAGTTAGACTCTTCTGAATTTGTAAAGATTCAGAATCAAAACAAGATGATGGGGGATAAAGTTGAAAAATTGGAGGGAAAGGTGGATAAACTGAATGATGAGGTGAAGGACTTGAAAAATATGTTGGAAGGAAGGATAACATCTGTTGAGACTAAAATGAATGATGTGAAGCTATCTTTGGAATCTCATAAAAAGGAAATCAAGGATATTGTGTCTGAATTTCAGAAGGATTTGGTTAAACAAATGCAGAATATGCAAGAGTCTGTACTTAAAGCACGGAGTACTTCTTTGGCTTCAACTTCAAAGCCACTTGAAACTGTTCCACTATCAGAAGCTGAACCTGAAGATGTTCCTGCTCAGAACTCCAAAAGGAAGATTGATGATAATGAGATTCATGATCATCAAAAGGGGGAGAAAAAGCAAAGGTTGAGTTCTGATGATGACATTGGTATAGAAGATTTTGAAATAGCAGATATGCAATTGGTCAATACAAAGTGCACAGAAGTTCAGACAGATAAATCTGCTCAGATAGTGGATAATCAGATAGTTCAGATTGAAAGTTCAGATACAGAGGAAATGGAAGTTGAATGTACAGATGGTGGTGATTCTGATAAAACAGAAGAATTGAACTTAGATGCAGAGATGGAAGTAAATTCTGATGAAACTGAAGCCATTGAGGAACCTGTTTTGAGGTCAGAGGAAACAGTTGAGAGTTCAGTTGTTGAAAACATTTGTACAGACATTGTTCCCTATAAGAACTCTGAGTTAGAAGAAGGGATACTGAATGAAGTATTGATCAAAAGGATGCACAGTGAATTAGTCAAAGATCTAAATGTTCAGAAAATTCAAAAAGTTGTGAGAATGGTAAGGCCTATTGATCTGATGGGAGAAAAAGACAGTACTGTTGACTATTCTCAGAAATTTCAAGAGGAGTTTCAGTTTAACTATATTGAAGATCTTGGTGACAAATCAGAAGAATATGATAGAGTTGAAGAATACTTTATGCCTTCAGAATACCAATTCAGAAAGCCAATTGAAATTCCTAAGATTGACTTACCAATTTTAGAGGAGCCTTTATGTGATTTTGTTCTGGAAATGAGTGATGTACCACTTGCTAGACAGTTTCATGATGATATTTTTTCAGAGGAAACATATGAGGATCTCTATCACACAGAAGGAGATTATGAGGTTTTGGAGAGCAATATTGATGGTTTCATGGATGGGAAATCTCAGATGTCTTATGCAGAAGCTTCAAATAGATTCAGAATTCCGGATTCAAGATTACATATTCAGAAAAGGATTGAGAAAGTGTTGATGTTTCAATCAGAAGAATTTGATGGTCTGAAGTATGTAAGATTGGAAGTTCAGAAAGAAAGAAGTACAAAAGTTTCCATGTCCAGCTTTGATTTTCACAGATTAACTCTTGATGATCAGATCTTCCTAGTTAAATTCTTTGCCAGTACTGAAGAGGTCGGGATAGAGATTGAATGCAGAAGACTTCTTGGCATTTATGTCAAGAATATGTACATGTATGACTTTCAGTTGGCTATTGAAGGAAGAAAAGAGAAATGCAACTTGAGTTGTCTAGTAAAGATTCCAGGGATGGGTGTGAATATGAAGGGGTTTACAAATGAAGGAATTGAAACTGAAGGCTTTGCATATAGAGTTCAAGAAAGACTTAAACTATTCAGATTAAAGGAATTGGTGAAGTATAGCAATGCAACTTTGAGTTGGTTACTAAAAGAAATGAAAGGAAATATCAATACTGAAAGAGAAAATCTAAAGAAAAGATGTGTGAAATCTGTGGAAAGAAGATTAAGTCTCAGAAGTAAGATCAGAAATTGTGGTGAATGGCTGCTATCAGAAGTTAATCCCAAAAAGATGTTGCACTGTGATTTTGTATTCCCTGCTGAATATGAAGTAAATGAAATACTTTCAGAAGAAGTTCAAGAAGTTCAAGACACAATTCCTCGGAATGTTCAAATAACAAGTATTGATCAACCTGAACAATCTGAACCAAAAGAAGATGAAATATCTGTTGATCGGAATGGATATTTTCTTGAATTTGATTTACCCAAGTTTTTCAAGCCCAAAGAAATACAGTTTCTAAGTGTATATCATGACAGACCAAAAGAGACTCAGATTTGGTTGGCAGAAAAGTCAATGTGTCTTGGAAAACCAAAGCAAGTTGTGTATTCAGATTTTCTAATCACAGGGATCAGAGAACTAAAGGTTAAGCAATTCAGAAAGCAAGAGTACTTGTCCTTTGAAGTTTTAAGAGAGGATGGAAAAGTGTACTATTTTACTGATGCAGACTTTGAAAAGTTATCAGTAGTTGACTTCTACAGGCTACATAGTCTTTTATGCTTCAAAGATTCAAGCAAAGACAAGAATGAAAGAAAGGCAAGGGTTGTGGTGATCGAAGCTATGTTCTGTATCTTAAGATGGCATTGTTATACAGATTTTCAAATAGCTCTGTATTTACAAAGGCCATATGTTTATCTTTCAAATCCCAACACAGACCATGATCAGAAAAATGTCTTGAAAACTGGAAGTGTGTCCAAGCATCCAGAATTGGGAGTCTTTCGGAAAAATAAAAGTGAAAAGATCTTCTTCAGAGCGAAAGAAACTGCAAAGTATAGTTCTGGAACGTTAAGGATCATCAAGCACAATTTGGAGAAAAAGATGCTGAAGGTGAAGCAAGCTAACATGACTCAAGAAGTAATCACTCAGCAGGTTGAAACCATTCAAGAAATCATCGTTAAGATTGACAAGAGGCTTGCTCAAAGAAATGTGCTTTTACAGAATATTGTTCCTACCTTAAAAGAATTGGATGATGCAAAGTACAAGTTTATTTGAAAAAAGGGGGAGATTGTTAGATCTAAGTTTTGTCAATAAACTAAGTGTTGAATTCTGACTAAGAAGGCTCAGAAGTTCTGAAGTGAAGAGTCAGAGTTCTGACTAAGAAGACTCAAAAGTATTGCTCTGAAAGTTGACCAAGTATAGAAGTCTGGGAAGAAGAGTCAAAAGTTCTGAGAAGCCTAATCAGAATAATGTTCAGAAGTTCTGAACAACATGTTCAGAACTTATAACTAGATACTTTACTTTGTATTTAGTTAACTAATTAGGACACGTGTATTGTTCCTATTAGTCTTTCATATTTGTACTGTAGCTTTAGTATATCCGTTACAATATATATAGTGGCTAGCACTGTTACGCTAACTGACTTTCCCGCATATATTTGTATTCATCTTTTGTAATCTTTGAGATACTCTCTCTCTAAGATCTGTAAATCTGTTCTTCATTGAATACAATTTGGTTCGATCATATTACTTCTCAATTACTGTTTTATACATTGGTATATTGATTGTAAGAGTGGTTCCTAAACTAAAACATACCCTTAAACCTCTAAATTAAAATTAAAACTTACCCCTTAACTTATAACTCCATAAAACTAATCCCAAACATACCTTAAAATCAAAATAATAAAATTAAATAAATCAATAACGTACCAGGTTATTACATTCACTTATGGCCATGGATCCACGTAATGGCTCCTTTAAACACCACCACAAGATATACAAATGACCCTAGTGTCTACTCGACCTCTAGCGAGACTCACCAGAAAAGTCATCAGTCTCCGTATACGGCTCCCATGAGCACCACCGCAAGGCCTAGTCCCGTATATAGCTCCCATGAGCGCCATCGTAGACTCAAATGAATGACTAACACACTCAAACATGTAATTTCATCAAAATTCAATTAAATTCATCATACGTCCAAAGCTCCTCATCGAGCTAATAAAACTGGGAAAATACCCCCAAGACTCATTTGAGTCAACTGAGCCAAAAACTCCACAAATCAATTGACCATTTGTTAAAAGTCAAGAATGCAATAAAACATAATTAACCCACGTTTATGCAAACACATGCTCCAAAGACATGAATAACTCAAAACACAATTTTAGATTGGGAAATACCATTTTTTCGAAATAAGTTACACCATTTACACTTTAAAAACATCTCATAACACAATTTATGCATTTCTCCAAAACACACACTAAAAGTGCAATTTTACCAAACGACCTCCATTTATATGGTAAATCATCAAAACACACATACAGTTATGATTTATTTATCAAAGTACCCCAAAACCCTAAATTTGGATGTTTCACAAGATTGATAAAATCATACACCTCAAATAAGCAAAACTCATAAAATATTCCAACATTTGATAATTATAATGTAAAACAGATAAACACTTCAAAATGGACATTTTTGTCATGTACAAAATTTTCACAAAGCAACTTGAACTCACCTTGCTAGTTTTAGGCTAAATCTAGGTTTTACACCGCAAACTTGAGTTTTCTTGGAGGAAACTTGAATATATGTGCAAAAGCTCCAAACTCTTAGATCCAACACCTCCAAAGAGTCTCATCCACCTTCAAAGATTCAAAACCTAAAGCAAAAAGGAAAGGAGACGAGTGGTAATGAAGAACATCACAAACCCTAGTTTTTTGGTGAAGAGAAAACAAGCTTACCTTAAAAAAATATTCATGGATCCTCCAATAAAACTCAATCCTCTTGATCTACACTTAACAAGCTCTCAAAATCGAGATTAGAGTAAAATGAATCGCTAAAAAAGGAGTAGGGATGAAGGAGATACGATGAAATGAAGAAATGATGCTAAAATTTGATTTTATGCAGTTTGACACCCGTCTGCGAGAGTGCCATGTGATTGTGCCAGTGACACTTTCGCTGACACAATCGCTCAGATTGTACCACTAGCTTCCCTCGCTCGGCGAGAATGCCCTGCGATTGTTCGCATCTGGGTACTTTCGCTGGCATAATCGCCCAGATGCTTCAAACCCCGAATTTTTTACCTTTCGCACGCGGAACCCCGTCGATTCTCTTAGGGATCAAAGGTAATAATTTATTGGTAAATAATGTATTGGTACAAAATCTACAACTTATAAGCTATAAAAGCGCACGAGATGACTCTTACATACCAAAAATCTAGGTGTTACAGTATAGATGTTTTAACGGTGGTAGTTCTGTTTTTGGTGATGGATGGTGGTGGTAGCGGGAGGAGATGACAAAGTTAAGGTGTTGGTACTGTTGAGTTGACCGCAAACACAAATTGGGATGGGTTAATTAGGGGTGAGCAAAGGTGTGCACCCGACCAAATTCATGGAACCAGTGTCGGAACCATTTACACCCGCTCTTTATATTTGGAACCGGTCCCGGAACCGCCGATTTCGGTTTCGGTTCCGGTATCGGGTACCCGGTGTCTAATTTTTAATTTTTTTTATCATTTCATACTATAAAAGTATATTTATTAGTCTATTACGAAGTCCCAACGTAAACAATAAATACTACAAACGGTGAAAACTAATCCGAAAAAACCTAAACACTAATAATTACATAAATAATTTAATAGAAACTCGTGACAGTAGCAAAACGGCTTCCAAACCACTTCATGTCAACACCTAACAACTTCAATAACATTTCATGTGTGTAAGGAAGGCTATGCTTGGCAAACAAGTTGTTGGCTGATAAGCTAGCTGGTAATTGATAAGCTATATGATGAAGAATTCACGTTTGGCAAAAACTAGCTTATAAGCATGTAAAATGACCAAAAAGGACATCTTTAAAAAATTATCAAATACAATATTTAATTATATAATTAAAACAAATTTATAGCAATGTAATATGTAAATTAATACAACCAATGTAGTAAAGAAAATCTAAATAATATAATATGTTAATTAATTGAATTTAAAATTATTATTACATGTATACTATAAATTTTGAATTTGTTAAATCAAGTTTTAGAAAAAAATATATATTAACTTATGATTGTAAATAACCGTTACATATAATCTGAAAAAAAATAATTAAATAATAATTAAAAAGATAATAGTAATTGATAATTAAAATATATTGATTAATATTAAAAAATATATTAAAATAATTTATATGATTAACAATAACTCTAAATAATTAAAAATTAATATCAACGAATAATTAAAGTTTAATTTAGTAATTTTCAGTTAATACTAATTAATATATATCTATTAATTAATAATAATTAAATTTAAAAAACTAATATTTGTTTATAATAATAATTCATAAATAATAATTAATATTTATAAGGGCATAATTGGAATATTCACAAAAAGCTACTCAAAAGCTACTGCAAGTAGCTTATCAAAAAGCTAGCTTATAAGCTAACTTATGGTCATACAAACATGTACCCAAAAAATAAACTAGTTTTTTTTTGTTGCCAAACAATGCCTGCGTGTGTAACCCTAAAAGGTAGATTAAAGTTTTCAATTTTAATGTATTAAATATAATGAATATATAAAATATTTTTTATTAAAAAATAGTGGGTAGTCGGGTACCCGTCGGTTCCGATTCTGGGTACCCAACGGGATCGGGTACCCGGTCCCGATAGGTACCCATCGGCTTGTGGTTCCAAAAATGAGAACCAGAATTGAAACCAGCCCGGATCGGTTCCATATTTTAGGTCAACGAAACCGGAACCAATCACCACGGTTCCGGTTCTGGAACCGGCAGTTCTGGAGCGGTTTCAATTTCAAATGTAGGTACCCGGTTCCCATGCTGACCCCTAGGGGTAATTAATGATAAAGGACGAAATATTTAATAAATAAATAAGACTAAAATGCCAATCACTTAATGTTAAAATTAATGTCAGTTAACAAGAGGGATCAAATCCGAACGCTTATGCAAACAACAATGACCATCTTGTATTTTTGAAACTGTGAATTCAAAATGCCATATGGACCAAATTTGTATTTACTCTTTTTTTGTAGTGTAAAATGTATTAATCAATTTTATCATGTCTTCATTAGATATTTAGATACCTTATTTACTATTTATTATTTAATATAATAGGTATTTAGAAATTATGTGGAACACCCCGAAAATTGGAATAACTGAATTGGGCTTGCGGACGTCCGCATAGGCGCATAGCCGGACGTCCGCGAAGGGCGGATGTCCGCGGGTCATCCGCGGAAGCAACAGAAAATGGGTTGGGTTCGGATCAGGTTGAGCCGGACGTCCGCGTGATGGTCAATCCGGACGTCCATGATGCATCTGATGAGATATTTTGTGTTCTAAGACTTTTTCCCTTTCTCTTCCCTCATTTCATCTTCAACCTCAAAATCAGTTTTCTCTCTCCCTCTAAACCGATTTTCTCCCAACAAACCTGTAAATCCTTCATCTTCTTCCCCAAATCAAACCCCTCACTATTGTTATGAACCTTAACCTTTCTAGAAACCTTTCACTTCATCTTCTTCACCAATTGCTAGGGTTTCATCCAACCCTTTTCACTCCACTTTGAAGATTGGGAGTTTGTGGTTCATCTTGGTGATTCTAGAGGCATTTTGGTTGGTGGATTCAAGTTATGGTTAAGGTAATCTCCCCTTCTCTTCATTTATAGAAGTTAGGGTTTTGGTATAAGTTGAGATCTTGATGTAAAATGTATGGGGAATGATTCTTTATGGTTGGAAACTTATGGATCTAGGTTTTTGGAAGATTTGGCTTGAGGATTCAAGTTTCTTCAAGGAGCTTACGTTTGGGGAAAAATCTAGATTTAGCCTAAATCTAGCAAGGTGAGTTCAAGTTGATTTGTGAAAACTTTGTACATGCCAAAAATGTATTTTTCCAAGTATTTGTGTGTTTTACTTAAAATTATCAATTGTTGAGTTATTTGGTAAGCTTGACCCTTTTGAAGTGTTTAACTTTATAAAGTTTGTAAAACACCCATATTTGGGATTTTTGAATGTTTAATGTATAGAAATCATGAATATGTCTTCAAATGATTTATTGCTCAAATAGAGTTCATTCAATGGTTTTCTTTCATGTTGGGTAATTGATTTTATAAACCATTTGGGAAAAGGCACATTTTAGTGTCATGAGTCATTTTGAGGATTGTTAAGGGTGTGAGTCAATTTAGGGAAACTCTTTGTTTTAACCTGTGTCTAGTTTTGGGTTAATGATGACTTTGTGGTACATGTTTACCTAAACAATATTTAAATGCATTTTATGCTATGATGATCGTTATTTATGGGTCTAATGAGTTTGGAGTATTTTGCTCGGTTTTGGCTTTAAGGAAGTCTTGGGGACATTTTGTGCGGTTTTGATGGCTCAATGTGGAGTCTTATTTATGGTTTGCATATTATTGCACATTATTGATATTTACATGCTCGGGTGCTTTAGTCATTTCGGGATGGGCATGTTATTGTAGACTGTGTTACATTGGATCCATAGGCACGTAAGTCAGTCTTTGTTAGATGGTCTATCTTCTTGTGCACGAGGAGTGGACTATTGGAACGCATGGTTATATACGGTATGCTGTTGGGGTCCACTAGCGAGTAGGCAATGGGGGACATTGGAGTCCTTGAGGTGTAACTCGTCTAGACTGGATAGGCAATGTGGTCCCATAAGTCCTTGAGGTGTAACTCGACGGAGTAGGCAATAAAGGCATGGGAAAGGTTTGAGGTTGTGATGTCTTTATGGCATGGGAACTAAGACCGGGACTTTAGGTGTAATCCAGTAACATCATAAGTGACCTAACTTTGTGTGCCCGTCACTTTCGACGGAAATCGGGTCTCCCCCGTCACCGAAAGGTGTTGTTTTTGGGTATATGTTTTTATCCATATTTTCGGTGACGCATTTTATTTATATGAAATGTTTTCATGGTTTATTGGCGGAGTTCTATGCCTTGTCCTTATTGGATGTTTTGAATATTGGAGTGTTACTCACGTTTACATTACTTGGGATATTATATGTCTTGGTTTTATTATCGTTGGTCTTGTACGATTGACTGCATTTGATGACTTTAATATTGGATCTCCCTCCATGTATATTAAAGTTTAAATGAAGCAGGTCATTTCCATATTTATGGTATTTGGATTTCATTACATTTTACGTTCGCATGAGTATTGGTTCGTATCATGTTTTCGATGAAGTATTATATTTAAATGGATTGTTCTTCCATGATTTATGGGTTGAGTATTTTGTCGTCAACCGTATTTGAAGGTTTTGCATGATATAGATTTATTCACGTGTTGAGTAAGTTTGGATTGGAATTCATTTTGGAAAACTCTTTTGTAGCATCCCAAAAATACAACAGGACAAACATAGTATTAAATCATAACATTACAAAAACTGGGTCCCAAAATTTCGTTACATCAGTCTAAAAACTAAGGTTGGCGGAAACAACTATACACAACTGAGAACATCCTAGCTTCTATAAGTGGCACATGCACTGTCTCTATTTGCATCTGTACTCTATCCTGCTCTTGCTCACTTACCTGAGCCTTCTACTATTTGCTTACCTGAAAATGGTTTAGTTTTTTAAAAGCGAGGGTTAGACCAAAAGGTCTAGTGAATTCCCTTCGAAAAACAACATATACAAACAGTTTAAAAATCATTTATAAACTCAACGTCATCCTCCACATAAACATCTATCACGGTACTGCACCGTGTTGAGGATCACAAAAATTAACCGCGATCGGGGCCCAAGCAGACTCCCCTCTCGCCTTATATCGGGGCCCAAGCAGACTCCCCTCTATTCCGAATAGGAGGGAAACAAATTCCAACCTACCGGTTCATCATGCATGTCCAAGGAATCATTGGATCCCGAGGCCTTCTAATCCCACGGTGCAGACCGACTCCACATAGCATACACATAACATTTCATAAATCATGCACTTGGAATCTTTGTAAATCATAATAACCATTTCATCATGCTAAATATTCTTTTGAATAAAATATAAATTTCATGGGAAACATGCATATCAGTTGGTAAACATTTCATACTCATAATGAACCATAATCAGTCGAAAACATTTAACATCTTGCGTCGTAAAAAGGGTTTAGGGAACTCACCTTGTGATGGTAGTAAACGCACCCTCGATCTACCCTCATGTTAACTGAGCCTGGCACCTAACAGATTTAACATTTCTCAATCAGCTAAAGCTTCCGGATACTACTTACCGGGTGCAGCGACTTACCGGGTCCAACACCCTTACCGGGTGTAGAGACTTACCGGGTACCACACCCCTTACCGGGTACTACGCAATCGGTAACCAACTTACCCGGTAACTCCACACTTACTCGGAAACTACTACTTACCCGGTAACTACACATTTACCCGGGAACTACATACATACCCGGTAACTACACATTTACCCGAGAACTACAAACTTATCGGGTAACTGCAGACTTACCGGTAACTACGAACTGGAAGAAAACCCATTTCCAAAAAGTGATTAAAACCTGATTTTCTACCATAGAGTTGATTAGGCAAAAATCTGGGTTCATCCCCCAACCATAAAACACTCATTTATTCCACTTTTAACCGTTTAAATCGAATTAATACAACTAAAACCCAAAATAATCTTCTAATGGGGTTTAGATGAAGAACAAAATTAAATCCTCATGTTCTCACCCCCATTCCTTAGACAAAAGAGAAGAGAAGCATGAATTAATCAGGGAAAACGTTTTAGATGATTACCTGCACTGATCTTTTCCTTAATCAAGACTTCTCCCAATTTGCTCCTTCTTTTCCCCTATTCTCTTCTTCCAGCCGCCAAACACCAAGCAAATGAGGGAATTATCGAAACCTAGGGATTTGAACCATTATATACTCTTCACGAATTGCACAAAGCCTCCTTAACTTAACTTGCATTCTTTTAACATTAGCCACTAAACTTTCACTACATACTAGAAATTCGGGTTGTTTCAACACTCCCTCCTTAGAAGAATTCCGTCTCCGGAATTCCTCATTGGAAAAGATGCGGGTACCTTGCCTTCATTTTCGATTCCAATTCCCACGTAGCCTCCGGACCTTTGTGATGCCGTCATTGTACCTTCACCAGTCTAGTCTCCTTGTTTCGTGATTTCCTCACATTAAAATCCTTGATGGCTTCGGGTTCTTCTACAAAATTCAATTTCTCACCCACCCTTAAATCTTTTAGTTGTACGGACTTATCCACATCTGCCAAACACTTCCTCCGATTACATACATGAAATGCATTGTGAATGCCTTGCAATTCTTCAGGTAGATTCAACCTATACGCCACTTCCCCTATTCGTTCGGTAATCTCAAACGGTCTGATGTAACGCGGGCTGAGCTCCCCAAGCTTCGCAAAACCAACAACTCCCTTCCAAGGAGATACTTTTAACAATACAAAATCTCCGACAATTCTAACTTGTAAGCCTCGGCTCCAACTTGTTTAATAATGGCGAAAATCATCTCCTTCTCACCAGAATTTCTTGCAAGGTCGCCACCATCTCGACTTCCAACATTTGCTCTCCAGAATAGAAACGAGCATCGCACTAAGAATTCTCCTACAATCTCATCGGACATCCCAAGTTCGTACACTATCTAACCATTCTTCAAAACTTCGGCGGGTCTTCGAAACAGAAACTACCTCACTTTTCTTCGGGACGAATCGGCTACCGCTCATCGACCATTTCATACGTTCTCACCACTTTATCACCCACACTTATACGTAACTAAAAGCAGGAAACCTCCATGCTCCCTCACTGAAGTGTTTGCTTATCCAAATTTAACTTATCCTGAAAACACATCAATTTCTCACTACTTGCCGCAAGTGTCTAGTCATATAACATAACTTCGGTTACCCTCACTCAACTAGGAGGACTAACCATGGTCACACCATGGTATTCTCAAAAGCTTATCATTGTGCGACCCGTTCGATTGAACATTTCTTACAACATTACCAACTCAAACCCATCAACTGCCCTTTTTCTACTTATTTCCTGTACTTAAACATATGCGAATTTCCTTCTTCTGTACTCTTTCCAGAAGTTAGCACACTTCCCGAAGTCAAACTACTCACACTACTACACCCATCCGATGTTACTACTAACACTTACTGCTTCTAACCCACTCACATAGTCCCACGTACTATCTTCACCTCCCCGCGTTAGCGTGGAGCACCGTCCATCTAACATTTCTCGCCCCTCTCCTCCGGTCTTTCCACATGCTAAAAGTACTTTCTCATTACCATACATAACCAAATCTCCAACTACTTCCTTCTAGGGTCATTCTTCCATACATAAGAAACAATTCACGTTCTGTAAGGATTTAGCACCCACTTTCACAAATTTTCGACTAACTCATTTATCATCTTCTTTAAACTGCCAATGATTCCACAATACCCTTACTTAGCGATTCATACATCAAAACACTTGGTCTCCTAGTTGGGTCACCACCCACAACTGTTTCCGACATTCGGTTTCGATACTAGCCATATAACAAAGTCAACTTACCAACCACGTGCTCTAACAACTTGATTATCAAATAGTACACCTCATCCGAAATCCTCGAAAAGGCTTCCATCTACTGCTTCATCTTTCTAACATCACTTTACTACAACACTGGCTGACACATTTAACTTGGCAATTGAAGCCACTACTCATTCGCACATCCTCCACCCCTAACATCACACCGTCGACCAGGTCTCTCATGGTCATTCGTGCACAATTCAAACTTTCCTTCATATTCCCCCGCATACATTATCGAGTCTGTCTTGCTACTATGTCCTTCCCCAATTCTAGTTGAACTACAACTCACGAGTTTCCAAGTGACTCGAACATACTAATTCTTGCTAGCTCCTTACGATCCGAGCCCTTACATAGACATGGCACATTCCCTCACTGAACGATATAATTTACACGCTCGCTTCATTCGTGCTACATCCCTTATCCTTCTACGAACCCTCCATACCTCATAAGTAGAATGCTTATCCAAAACAGCAGTCTCTCACTAACTTAACGCCCCTACACGGTGTTCTTTCAACTTTCACTCCTCTGGTTCAAGTCTTTGGCGTCAGCCAGCTTACACAGCTGCGGACTTCAACATCAATAGTCAACTTGTTGGTACTTTCTTAACCTATTCTTTAACATGGGTTCCTTACGGAACCAAATCCTTCCAACATTTCATAATCAACATCATAATCCGTCGCCCTCATCTCAAAACTTACTCATGTAACACCAATATTACAAGATCACCTTAAGACTCGTATCCCACGCCGTAGACATTTCATTCCTGCCTCACATCACTACTCATAACGAGTTGCTAAACCAACCCCTTGATGACTCCTAGTCCTTCCTCCGGTCACCATCGTCCCTCGGCCACTGTATTTCCAGTCACCGAACAAGGGTACAAACCCTCATACAACCGATACCAAGGTCCACTTCCGATTCTACCACTGTTCACCTCTCCTCTTGAACACAAATATTACAACTACAAACATTCTCCCCTGATTTGTCCACCACCTTTCCACTCTGGGAGTTCTTCCTTAGCTTAAAATGTAATACTCTACGACCTAGTGAGTTCATAGCCTTCATGCATGACAACGTGGTAAATAAATCATTTCGCACGTTTTATCATTTTAAAATAAACCACACTTGGAACAACTTGGGTTCACCTGACCCCAACATTCCCATAACTCCAATGTCCTGCACAACGATCTCGAGAATCGTTTGCATACAACCTTCCGTAAAACCCACTATTACTCAACCAAAATGATGTTGTTGCAGCAATAATATATTTGTAACAACCCGGTTTCCCAAACATGCTTCAAATAACATATATTGCATAACCTCGTTACATTCATAAAAGAAAATACATAATAAACACGTACGGTCCCAAAGTCTCAGAACTATACAATACAAAACATGAGTAATTCCTAATCTCCGTCAGCTATCAACGGCGTCCTACACTTTATTCTTTCCTTTGCTAATAAATGATCCCCGACCTGGAATACATATTTTTGAAAAAAAAAGGAGGGTTAGACCAAACGGTCCAGTGAGATAATCCCTGTCATTTCAAAAATCATTACAAAACCAATTTATATAAAATCCTTTATATAAACACACATTTATCACAAATACTTAAATACCAAACAAGACTCGTGCATCGTGCACCACTCATCCTTCACATCCTTCACATCATTCCCATGGCCAAGTTAGTTGGTAGCAAGCCAACTAATCAATCAACAACGTTGTACGACAACTACAACCAACAACGTTGTACAACAACTACAACCAACAACGATGTACACATACTACAGCCAACACACTGGTCCTAAGCCCGGCTAACGTATTATCGTATAGTATAATACTCATATAAATACAATATCTCAATATATTATATTTTCATTTATAAAACGTCATCACTTTTCAACCACACATCCACTTTAATATAAACACATAATCACACCATCTATCACATATCCAACTCATATATATATTTATATATATGTATTCCAGTTTGAAAACGTTTTAAAGTAAAACTCACCTTGTTGATAGTTTGAAGCCACACACGTGCAAACGATACAAATGAGCAAAACCGGCAAATAACGCCACAACCGAACACCACCCACGCCACACTAACGAGGGGCAACCGAACCTGTAATATATACACATTGATGAAATCCACATACTTATATGTATACAAGACTCACTACGACAAATGACAACCTTAACAACTCACCGGACACCCCCGAATCGCAACTGAGCTAGAAACCGAACAACAGATATTAAAAACAATACTTGGAGTTGTTAGATGTCCAAACTAACATGTTCAAAGTGTTCAAATGCTATCTTACACTCAAAACGAGTACCTATACGCCTATATTGCGCCCTCAAACGACACCGGTACGCAAGAAACAAAAACTGAAAAATGCTGAAACAGTAGGTTGCGCGGTTTCTCACGCGACTTGAAGTCGCGCAGCAAGCCGCGCAAGTCTCTGGACAGCCAATTTGCCCCTGCAACAGCCCCTTTAACACCCCAACTCAACCCCCACTTAATTAGGTTCATTTTATGGAAGTTTTAGCATCAAAACTGAGGTTTTTAACATCAAAAACATGAAGGAATCCATTAAATCCATCTAATGATTCACCACATTTAACCTCAAAAACTCAAAACTCTATTAACACCTAAAACTTCCTAGAATCAATTTTCACCATGAAATGATGGATGATTCACATAGAAAAGTTTGTAAACCAATAATAAACTCATTAATCAACATCAAAACTATCTTAGATTTCTCAAAGATTTACTCAAATGGTACCATACCCAACTCTTACCAAAATCAACAAGAAGTTATGGAAATGGAGTAGAAGCCATACCTAGAAGATGAAGTCTTCAAGTTCTTGATGCTCTTCTTCTTCCTATTTTCTTCTTCCCCTCTTCTTCTTCTCTTTTCTTTCTCTGAATACGTCTCTCTCTCACTCTCTCCTCCTAAATCACACACATACACATACTACACATAATATCTAGATATTAATCATATTTACCAAACGAACCCCAAACTCCTCTTAATTAGCGAAACACATCCTTAAACTTCCAAATAAGAATTAAAACTTACCCCTTAACTTCTAACTCCACAAAATACTAAAATAAAGACTTATAAAGTTTCCCCAAATCTATTTTAACTAAAATACCACTAGTTAAATAAATAAATAATATACCTGGTTATTACAACATCTCCCCCTTAAAAGAATTCCGTCCCGGAATTCGGTTAGACGAAAAAGGTATGAATACTTAGTTTTCACTATTACATCAAATTCCATCAAAACCATATATTCTACTATCTAAAAAAATAAGATCATCCCTCCATTCTCTTTTCCACTTAGAGTCAAAACTAATAACCCTTTGATGAACAAGTATGCTATTCTCAATATTACCAAAACATAAACACTAACGAATCATCATGCTATCGCTACATACTTAAGTTAAATTCACCAAACATATGATTTCTCTTAT
Organism: Saussurea involucrata; assembly: GCA_033807775.1. NCBI lineage: Eukaryota > Viridiplantae > Streptophyta > Magnoliopsida > Asterales > Asteraceae > Saussurea > Saussurea involucrata. The sequence goes on from CM066314.1 coordinate 86,328,993, forward strand.
AAATTCAATCTCAATCAACAATCAAGTTAAAATCGTCTTATTTTTGCAAAGCTAATTCCGTCCTATTGGTTTCCCCAAAATTTTAAAATTAAAATATTCCAGATCACCAGATCACCAAAATACTTAACACTTTAAAATCCAATACTCTAAAAATAACGACACTCTACTCTCCCATAAATCACAGAATCAACTTGGAACATCACCTTAACCCGTAGTTAAACTTTTCTCCATAGACTATACACAACCCTACTGTCATTTCTCTAACCCAAAATACTTCTAAGACAGACAACACTTTCTTGCATGAATTACACCGATCACGAACCATAGATAACAATTGATTCCCCACGCTTGCCACAACATCACTCTCGCACTACTACCATGTCCTATCCAATGGTCCTTCACCCTGAGCATTATATTCGACTACTTTCTTCCATTCTCTTCACAACATAAAACATGTTTCCCCAAGGACAGCTCACTAGGAAGTGCTCACCAACGAGCTAGCTTTCTTCCACTTCCAAACCAACCGCACACGCCCAAATTCAACGATTACCATACTTAACCAACAATTTCACCACACCTTATACCAGGAACTTAACCGAGTTAATCCGAAATCACACTCAATGCTCGAAGCAGCCACACATTTTTCATTTCTCAAACGGTAATTCTCCACTCCTTAGCTAACCATCTACTGCCACTCCATTCTATTATTCTCGAATAACAATACTACGCACCACCTAGACATCCATGCCTTTCCACACATACTTTTGTCATATCTGAACAACTTATAAACAAAATCCCGAGCAGAGGTTTTCACTTACACTCATCCCATATCATCACTAATCCACCACTTAACCTTACAAAAATTCATTAATACCACACCTCGCACGCTCATTAATTATAAACTGCCACCATCTTATCCACATCACCCCATAAATTTAAACAATACCCTTTTAGATAGCGTCAACAATCACAATGAGTATAATCTTCATAACACACTAAACCGTCGCCTTCATGACCATGTCAAGACTTCACACACCATCGTTACTCTCCACACATAATCATCACGTTCCACACACTACTATTATTCTTTACACTCAAGCCATCACACTTCACACACTAACAAAATTAAAACAACAGTAACTAAGCACACCCATAACACTTCCTAACAGAACCCACTTCATCCAAAGCTTCATAACCAACTTATACCCCCACCGTTCTCACTTGAGGAAAAACACAAGACTTTTCATAGTGCACAATCAAATTTTCAACCTATCCCAGTACCCAGACTCATCGCCGATAATATTAAATCAAGTAACGTAACGCTACTTATTACCATTCCACCACAAGGATTCACTTCGACCCTTTCAAATTTTACCGTAAATAAAACCATTCTTACATAACCAAGCAATAGTCCAAACTACAATCATACCGACATTCCGAATTCAAAAGCTCGACTCCACATAAGGGTATTGCACAGTGGTCTCAACTTTTCATCACCTTATTAAGCCAGACACGGCATTCATAATTGTTCTCTACTGTGCAACCCAACTCCACACATAGCAACAACATCACAACAGCATGCAATCAACAATTACGTAGAAATGAACATATAAACAACTCGCATGCTTTAATAAACGTTTTCACATCACGTAATATAAAACCCTTCAAATAATTTAATCTGGTCAATATGCTCGTAACCATAATCAGTTATGAAAACCTTTTGTAAAACCTTTCAATCACACAAAGAAGGTAAGGGAACTTACCTTAGCCTTAGCACTTCGACACACGCTCCGGGATACACTTTAGTTCAAACCGAATACCTAAATTGGCGCCACAAAATGGTGTTAAACCATCTAATTACATCCTCAAAACATTCCCAATAATCCCTAAGACTAAACCCCCAATCAACACATCGATCCTAGACCCGAACGAACGGCGAAACGGGAACAATGTTTTGGGAATAGGGCTTGGCGCCCCTAGTGGCGCGCCTTCAGACGCGTAGCCAGGTGTGCAGAGCACTGGTCTGCCCCCTTCACGAGACTTCTCCCAAAAATCAAGGATTTCTCATCCTTAAACTTCCCAAATCAGTTCTAAGGCTCCCAAATCGATATTTTTGATACCATAAACATTAAGAACTAATAACCATCATTTTAAACGACATAAAGCTCATCAAATCTATCACTCCTGTGAATTCCCAGATCTAGCACTCAAACACACTAATATCTAGAGAGAAAGTCATCCATGTATTAATCTTCAAAGTACAAATGACATGAACATAAAAAATTTCTCTAAAGCTCTCCTCTAGACTTACTATCAATTATTCACCTTAGATTTAAGCAAACTAAACTTATTTATACCACCTAATTACAAAGCTTTAAACACTAATGCTAGTTTGACTTTTCACTTGACTTAGACTTTCTTTGACTTTTACAATTTTTGACATTATACAAGACTTTACAATAAATCTTGAATACAATAATGCTCTAACATTCTCCCCCTTTGGATTCAAGATTTTAAAAAAATTGCAGTAGTCTTCAACTCTTGATCTTCAAAACTTTAATTTTGACTACTTTGAACGTTGAAGCTTTGGCACTCTTCAAACATTTAAATCTTCACAAGTTCACGTTGAACTTTGATGCTTTGATAGTCTTTAAACTCTCATCTTTGAAGAATCTTCAGTTAGACACATAAAAGTCTTCGTCTTCCATATTTAAAAGTCAATCTTCTTCAAAACGATCTTCAACAAATTGTCTTCAATTCTTGAACGTGAATTTCAGATCTTTGCTGCTTTGAACTTTGCAACTTTAAACTTTGAAGCTTTGAAAAGTTTTGAAAGCTCTTTGACGTGAAATTGAATTAAACATTTCTCCCCCTTTTTCGATGATGGTGAGAATCATGATTATCCAAAACCATTTTCAATTTCAGTCTTGTCTCTAAATATCACTAACAATCTCCTCCTTAATGAATAATCTTGCTCCCCCTCAAAATGAGAATTCTGGAGCAATTTGTTTTCTCCCCCTGAAAGTATGCATATATTTCATTAAAAATATTCATTTCAAATACAGTGCATTGATGAAAACATTTATATAAGGAATTTAAAATTCATTGAACCACATTTTATAACTACTAACATTTGATCATTTGACAACTTTACAAAAGAAATCCAACTTAATGAAATTTAATAGATTTTTCAATCAAATGAAATCAAATGCATGTGTTTGGATTCAAGTACAAGTCATCATTGTATGTCAAGTTAAAAATTGTTCAGTTTCAACCCCTTTATGAAATCTATTTGGTGTGCTAGCATGCGAAATCTGATTAGCTACAAGCATATGCAATTCTAAAACATATAAGAATACTTTGCTCTACTCACACTATTTTTCCAAAATCAGAATTTCACAAATTTACGGGTTTTTCGCGACTTTGTATTTTCCCCAAGTTTCAAGAGATGTGTGCTCTTTGGCATCTTTTGATTTTGTGCTCATTGGCATCTTTTGATTTTGTGCTCATTGGCATCTTTTGATCAAAAAGTTTAGTAAGAATAAGATACACCGTTAAACATGACTTTCTATCTGGTTCTATAGCAGGATTTGGGTCAGCATATCCCAGACCAGTTGGCCTTAGGTGCTAGGTGACGAGCACCCCTTAGAACTTAATTTCCCAAACCAGAAAGGCCACATCGATATATCTTAAACCCATTTGTACCAGTAGAACATGGCTTTCTATCTGTTTCTATAGAAGGATTTGGGTCAGTCGATCCCAGACCAGTTGGTCTTAGGGACTAGGTGACGAGCACCCCTTAGGACTTAATCTCCCAAACCAGAAAGGCCACAGGCACAAACTTTCAAACTAAATGATTTTTATTTGATTACTTGACGCATCACAATCACTTGGTTCTAAAACATAGTACTTCTCCCATGTTTTCATTTCCATCCATCATTCTGACATTTAGGCTGTCTGAGCATTGTATTCTATATAAGTCCGAATTCACATAACTTTGAGCATTCAACATAATTTCATTCATGTTTTGCTGACCTTTCGATTTATTTCAGAGGTGAGAGTTGAAACAAATCTAACTCAGATAATACAACAAGTCTTGTAAAATCATCTTTTAGCACACATTTAATTCATTGAATGAAAATTGAAAATTTCATCACATTGAATTAAATTTGTAAAGATTCAAGTTTTCAAAGTAGTAGAAGCAAAATATAATCCAATGTTACCTTTCACCACGTTCCTTGAAACAGAAAGATGTAACAGTTAAGGATATCACCTGAGAAGTGTGAGTTCTAAAATGATTTGTTTAGAAGTCTTAGTCTTTGAAGTACGGGTCCTGAACTGATTTGTCCAGAAACCATAGTCGTTGATGGTACAAATATTCTTCAAAAAATACGCCGCTTCTCTTCTGTTTTTAGTCATGTGTGTGGTATGGATCTACAAATCAGTACAACACATGAAGAACCTACAAAACAGATTAAGCAGATTTTGGTACCCAATGGCACTTGGGTCGTAGTGGGTTAGGTATAGATTTCTTTGAAGGAATACTGTAAGTACCGTACCAATAAGAAGTATAATCTTTATGCACAAAATCATTTGAACCACAGTAGGAACAACACATTTTCTTATGTGCCAACCTAATTAGATGATTTACAGAATGAAAAGGATTAGCTTGAACAAAAGAGTTACCTTTCGGCGCATTGTTCTTTTTAGCATTTGTTGTGGAAACAAATGATTTTGGCACATCTTTCTTCGGAATTGTTGTGCCTTTGACTCTCCATTCCATCTTCACCTTCTTGAAGACTGGAACTTTCTCAGGATTGGAAATATTAACTTTAGGCACATTTGGTTTGTTATCTGATTTATCAATCAAAGGATTATAGAAGAGATTTGTGGAACGAATCTGATATTTTGAGAAATCAGTTGATCTATTAAATTGTTTAAGAGAAATGTTTTTAAAGCTTGAACTTGAAGAAGTTTTAAATGAGCATTCAGAATTAGTTGAATTTACAAGTGGAGTCTGAATGATCGAATTATGACTAGTCTGCTTTGAGACATCAAATTTAAAAATGATGTCTTCAAGTTTTTTAACTTTATTTGTCAAAACATTATTTTCTTTAAAAATTAGATCAAATTTCTTTTGGAGATCAGATTTGATCAATTGATCCTTCATAATATCAGCTGATAAACCAAATAATCTTTTGGTAAGATTAAGAATCGTATCTTCAAAATATTCGCGTTCCGATTCAAAATCTTTTTCCAAAAACTTTCTTTTATCAGTAATCTCTTTGAAAATTTCCATATTTTTCTTTTTAAGGGTTTTGCTTTCCTTTTCAAAGAGATTTTTCCTTTCCGCAAAATCTTTTCTTTCTTTTTCCAAAAGATTTTCTAAATCAGAGATTTTCAAGGAAAGTTCAGAACTTTTAATCTCAAAGGATTTTCGTTCAGTTTCAAATTTAGCTCTTTCTTTTTCGAGCTTGTCTTTTTCTAAAAATAAAACTTTCTCAAAGTCAGAAACTTGTTTTGAAAGTTTTATACAATTAAGTTCAATTACTTCCTTTTCTTTAAGAATCTTCTCTCTCTTGTCTTCAATGCTCTTCAGATCAGCCTTTTCTTTTTGAAGAGTTGTTACTTTCTCTTGAAGTTTCGCGATTTGATCGTGCAGACTTGAGTTGTCTTTGTCTTTCTTTGTTTCAAGACCTGCAATATATACTTCAAGATCAGTAATTCTTTTAGTAAGTTTAGCATTTGAAGAAGAAAAGTCTAAAATCTGTCTCTTTAGATCAACATTTTCTTCCTCCAATGTCTTTATACTCCCTTGAAGCTCCTTCATGTTATCTTGATGAGTTGAAATCTCAAATGTCTTATTTTTCTCTTGAGTAACTTCAAGCACTACAATCTTGTCATTCAAATCTTTCAGTTCGGATTCAAGAGAAGAGACTTTGTCTTCTAATAAAGTTTTCTCAGACTTGAGCTTTGTATTTTTTTCTTGCATCTTCATCAGAATGTCTTATGTATCTAGAAAGAAAACCTTCAAGACGCTTGATCTCATCTTTAGCTTCAGAAAGAGTCCATTTTCTCTCTTTTCCTAACTGATTCCATATTCTCCCACTTAAATTCTCTATGTCAGACATCTTGAAGAATGCTAGAAGATGATCTTTCAGAAAATCAATCAGAAAGTGTATAAAATACACTATAAATTTTTTTTTTGAAAAACTCTTAAAGTGTATGAAAAACACTATAGAAAAAATTTCGGAATAATTTTTTTTTATACGACTGTCGGATAGATCGTGTGCGACTTACCAAGTAAACAGTAACTCTCGTATACCTCTTGTACGACTAGCGTTGTTGAACAGTAACTGTCGTATGACACGGGCACGACTTGGATCAACTCGCGTATAAGCCTTGTACGACTTTGCCTTATGAACAGTAACTGTCGTATGCTTCTTATACGACTAGCCCAATGAACAGTAACTGTCGTATGCTTCTTATACGACTAAAAATGAAGTCGGGCAAGAATCGTGCGACAGTTATGATGATTAGTATCATGCGACAGTTATGAGTTTTTGAAGGCCTGTGTTGTACGACAATTATGAGTTTATGAACACAGTTTCATACGACAGTTATGAGTTTCCGAGATTCAAAAATTTCTAAGTGTCCTAACTTGCTCAAATCAACACCAATTGATTCGAAACTTTGTAGGATAATTCGCACAACTAATCTGAACACCTTTTGTTCAGGAAATAACACCAAGAACACTATAGAAATGCCTCTTTCGATCTGCACAATAACTTTCCGAAAAACAATCACAAACCTGCTGAAATCCTTTGAAATATGTGTTCTGATTCTGAATCCTTGCACGAATTGATCCAGATAATCAACTCGAACAGATCTGTACTCAAATCATGAACCAAAACACAATCAAAATGCAGAAATCGAGTAAACTTGTGAATTTCGAAAATATAAAAAAAATGCCCAAATTCTTCAAGTTCTTCACAAATCTGATTGAAATTTCTGTATAGCTCTGATACCAAATGTGAATTCCCAGATCTAGCACTCAAACACACTAATATCTAGAGAGAAAGTCATCCATGTATTAATATTCAAAGTACAAATGACATGAACATAAAATGTTTCTCTAAAGCTCTCCTCTAGACTTACTATCAATTATTCACCTTAGATTTAAGCAAACTAAACTTATTTATACCACCTAATTACAAAGCTTTAAACACTAAAGCTAGTTTGACTTTTCACTTGACTTAGACTTTCTTTGACTTTTACAATGTTTGACATTATACAAGACTTTACAATAAATCTTGAATACAATAATGCTCTAACATTCTCCCCCTTTGGATTCAAGACTTTTACAATGTTTGACTTAGACTTTCTTTAAACTTTGACAGTTGCTAAATGTATGTGGCATACTGAATATAAGAATGATGTCACACACGCGTTATGCTAAAATCCATGAACAATGTCCCCCTTCTGAGACTTAGCACGGGGGTTCCGCTAAGTCTCAGAATTCGGATGTAGGCAGATTCGAAACCATGAATTCGGATTAAGTAGGGTGCGAAATCAGCTCAATTCGGATCATGTTAGGTGCGAAATCAGGGAATTCGAATCATGTAGGGTGCGAAATCAATGAATTCGGATCGTGAAGTGTTCGAAATCATGGAATTCGAATCATGAAGGGTTCGAAATCACTCAATTCGAATCATGAAGGGTTCGTAATCAGGACAATTCGAATCATGAAGGGTCCGAAATCAGGGCAATTCGAATCATGAAGGGTCCGAAATCAATGAATCCGGATCATGTAGGGTTCGAAATCAAGCCATTTCGTATCATGTTGGATGCGAAACCATGCCTATCTTGAATAAATGGAATTCGAAACCATTAGAATGAGGATTAGAAAGATGCGAAGCCATCCATACCTTTGAACCTTTAGGTGTAAGCACATTCCGAAATACAGAACTAAGATGACCAAATTCAGCAATATTTCGGACTTCACAAGATCCGAAACCAACAACTCTGAACAGTTCGAAACCATCTAAGCCATCCAAACAATAGTAGCATCCGAAACCATGAACAGTAAAGCATGAAAGATTCGAAATCATCAATGAACAGTAAATGATGAAGGATCCGAATTCATCAATGAACAGTAAATGATGAAGGATCCGAATTCATCAATGAACAATCTGAATTCATCAAGAATAATCCGTATTCAAGTAACAGCATCCGAAAATCACTAAAATCATCATAACTTCTTCAATTCTTGACCAATTTCAGTGATTCTTTCGCAGACTTATTCGAAAAATGAAGATGAACAGATTTCTAGTTGATCAAAACTTGTAATTTGATCGATTTGGCATACTTTTGATCCAAAAAGTGAGTTCGACTTTTTCTTGAACAAACACCATAAGAATCCGAAATCTGAGCAAAATAGGGCTAAAAACGCTTGAATTGTGAAGATCCGATGATCGTATCGATGAAAAATTCTTCGATTTGGCTCTGATACCACTTGTTCGGTCCATGATCTTCATACAATCCAAGTATTGTGTAACAAGATGATGAAGAACATTATTGAAAAGGAAATCTAACCTAGAGAGAACACAAAGTGATTAGAGATCTACATCTTGTATTAATGAATTCACTTCTTACAAACTACAAGTAAAGACCTATTTATAGTCTTCATCACTTGCTACAACAATTAAGCATAAGCCCTTTAACACAGCTATTGCTTTACAAAACTTTCAATTATAAAGGACAACTTCAGTGTCCTAACATTTCCAAAACTCAAAAACTCAATCCATGGAAAATGAAGATTTATCAAGCAAACATGATGAAGCTTTTTACTGATTTGATCAAAATTCATAGGGAATCAATCCTAAAATCATTTGCCTTCTTTCTTATGGATTAAAACTCAACCAACAATTGGATTATCAAATCCCCAACCATAAACTTGCCTAATCAATATAGAGAAGAAAAGAAGAAGAAATCAAACCTTGAAGAAGATGACTCAAGCCATGCTACAACTCTTCCTTTACACTTCCAATTGAATTTGCTAACTATTGAAAACTTTAAATCAATCCCCCAACAATTCCTTACTTTCATCGTAACCTCACTTATTCCAGTATATCAACTTTATCTTCCCGTACCGAAATACCGAGGATCACTTATCATTACCTAATCAAAAGTTTTAACAAGATCAAGTTCCAACACCATCCTATGCTTACTACTACCTCTAATTCCGACAAGATTATTGAAAATAACTTATTAGGCACTCCACACCCATCTATATTGCCAACACAATTATCAAGTACTTTTCTAACGCAGATAAGCAACAAAAGAACAGAAATACAATTTATCGGTTTGCACCGAAGTCAGATAGCACTTTAGCACGTGTAGAGTTTATAGAAATATACATGTCTTCATCTCCATCCATACGTCGAGACCGACTTGCCATTCTGTAGATTTCAACAAGGTTAATATACACGTAAGCACGTACCCAATATAACAAGGTATTCCAGTTCAAACATGTAACTCTAAGTTCACAATTACACTGGCCAGGTGTAATTCGAATTTACCTTACATGATGTTCCTTCTACCTTTTTATATTTAACATCCCAAGGTTCTAAAATAATAGGGACATCCTACTTCACATGCAGTTTAAGTCTAGGTACAGATACGAATACCTAAATCCCTTAAACTAGGGCTCTGATACCATCTGTAACGACCCGGTTTCCCAAACATGCTTCAAATAACATATATTGCATAACCTCGTTACATTCGTAAAAGAAAATACATAATAAACACGTACGGTCCAAAGTCTCAGAACTATACAATACAAAACATGAGTAATTCCTAATCTCCGTCAGCTATCAACCGCGTCCTACACTTTATTCTTCCCTTTGCTAATAAATGATCCCCGACCTGGAATACATATTTTTGAAAACAAAATGAGGGTTAGACCAAACGGTCCAGTGAGATAATCCCTGTCATTTCAAAAATCATTACAAAACCAATTTATATAAAATCCTTTATATAAACACACATATATCACAAATACTTAAATACCAAACAAGACTCGTGCATCGTGTACCACTCATCCTTCACATCCTTCACATCATTCCCATGGCCAACTTAGTTGGTAGCAAGCCAACTAATCAATCAACAACGTTGTACGACAACTACAACCAACAACACTGTACAACAACTACAGCCAACAACGCTGTACAAATACTACAGCCAACACACCGGTCCTAAGCTCGGCCAACGTATTATCGTATAGTATAATACTCATATAAATACAATATCTCAATATATTATATTTTCATTTATAAAACGTCATCACTTTTCAACCACACATCCACTTTAATATAAACACATAATCACACCATCTATCACTTATCCAACTCATATATATATTTATATATATATATTCCAGTTTGAAAACGTTTTAAAGTAAAACTCACCTTGTTGATAGTTTGAAGCCACACACGTGCAAACGATACAAATGAGCAAAACCGGCAAATAACGCCACAACCGAACACCACCCACGCCACACTAACGAGGGGCAACCGAACCTGTAATATATACACATTGATGAAATCCACATACTTATATGTATACAAGACTCACTACGACAAATGACAACCTTAACAACTCACCGGACACCCCCGAATCGCAACTGAGCTAGAAACCGAACAACCGATATTAAAAACAATACTTGGAGTTGTTAGATGTCCAAACTAACATGTTCAAAGTGTTCAAATGCTATCTTACACTCAAAACGAGTACCTATACGCCTATATTGCGCCCTAAAACGACACCGGTACGCAAGAAACAAAAACTGAAAAATGCTGAAACAGTAGGTTGCGCGGTTTCTCACGCGACTTGAAGTCGCGCAGCAAGCCGCGCAAGTCTCTGGACAGCCAATTTGCCCCTGCAACAGCCCCTTTAACACCCCAACTCAACCCCCACTTAATTAGGTTCATTCTATGGAAGATTTAGCATCAAAATTGAGGTTTTTAACATCAAAAACATGAAGAAATCCATTAAATCCATCTAATGATTCACCACATTTAACCTCAAAAACTCAAAACTCCATTAACACCTAAAACTTCCTAGAATCAACTTTCACCATGAAATGATGGATGATTCACATAGAAAAGTTTGTAAACCAATAATAAACTCATTAATCAACATCAAAACTATCTTAGATTTCTCAAAGATTTACTCAAATGGTACCAAACCCAACTCTTACCAAAATCAACAAGAAGATATGGAAATGGAGTAGAAGCCATACCTAGAAGATGAAGTCTTCAAGTTCTTGATGCTCTTCTTCTTCCTCTTTTCTTCTTCCCCTCTTCTTCTTCTCTTTTCTTTCTCTGAATACGTCTCTCTCTCACTCTCTCCTCCTAAATCACACACATACACATACTACACATAATATCTAGATATTAATCATATTTACCAAACGAACCCCAAACTCCTCTTAATTGACGAAACACATCCTTAAACTTCCAAATAAGAATTAAAACTTACCCCTTAACTTCTAACTCCACAAAATACTAAAATAAAGACTTATAAAGTTTCCCCAAATCTATTTTAACTAAAATACCACTAGTTAAATAAATAAATAATATACCCGGTTATTACAATATTGAATGAAAATCTTTTCGTGCGACAAAATTCTGAAAGAGGATTACTGACACAGAGTAAACCAGTCGGTTCTCATACTCATTTTTATAATATCAACATGTCACTACTCATTTTGATTATAAAAGTTTTGCTGGCAAACGTTTTCTTGACTTTTTGCAATAATTTAACTTATCATGAAAAGTGCAAAATATTTTGCAAATCGTTAAGCTCAAAATTTCGTCGTGCGATGTCAATGAACTCGCCTTTTCTTTAAACATACGCCTGCACATTCTGAATCATTTTCGATCAAAATTGATATTTACACATTTAACTTAAATCGTGAAAAATTTCATGTTACATATAAGAACGCCATGCATGAAACTCTACATGCAATTGAAGGCTACTTACCCTAACAAGGTCAACTGCTTTACTCACACAATTTATCCTTGACACTCTACCTTCGACAAAAGGTCACCCTCTCGGTCATGCAATAACTTGTTGAACATGCGTTCCATATCTCACTTACTCAACCATTTCATACTATTTTCGTTTTGATCAACTATCTCACATTCTACCTCTACATGCTTTCAATTCACTATTGGTATCTTATTTCATTGATCATGCCATTGAAAAGCTCGACTAAGGGTCAGGCTCTACTTTTCTACTTGCTCTTGGATTGACGCTTTCAAGATCTCGACACTGTCCTTCCTCACCATCCCGACTGATCTATCCCATGATTTCTAGAACTGGGACTCTCCCGAAACAGGAGTCTTACTCACAAACATTCATTCATCCTTTTCGAATCCATGAAGATCTACCTCTAGAGGACTCATAACATTCTCTACAACATTTCTCCTTTACGATGTATACATACATCACATCATAAATGATCTCTCATGAAACTTCCCCAACCACGGATCTCAATCTACCCCTCAGGGGTCTTTCTATCATTCTAGATTACTAGAACACGACGTATAACTAGCTTAAGACTACAGCATCGGAATAATAAGGCAGGCTAAGCACATACATGTACCTGTAAGTTCACAATTACACTGGCCAGGTGTAATCCCAAACTTACCTTACATGACTGTTCTCGGTACCCTATTAGTCCTATATCTACTATAGTGCCCTCCTAACGCATTTCCTATATCTACAATAGTGCCCTCCTAACGCATTTCCTGATTCTCAGTTGTGATTTCTACTCCAAAGTTTAAGTTTAGGCCCGTCCGGTCACCTAAATCCCTTAAACTATGGCTCTGATACCATTTGTAACGTCCCAAAAATACAACAGGACAAACATAGTATTAAATCATAACATTACACAAACTGGGTCCCAAAATTTCGTTACATCAGTCTAAAAACTAAGGTTGGCGGAAATAACATATACACAACTGAGAACATCCTAGCTTCTATAAGTGGCACATGCACTGTCTCTATCTGCATCTGTACTCTATCCTGCTCCTGGTCACTTACCTGAGCCTTCTACTATTTGCTTACCTAAAAATGGTTTAGTTTTTGAAAAGCGAGGGTTAGACCAAAAGGTCTAGTGAATTCGATACGAAAAACTACATATACAGACAGTTTAAAAATCATTTATAAACTCAACGTCATCCTCCACATAATTATCAATCATGTTACTGCACCGTGTTGGGGATCACAAAAACTAACCGCGATCGGGGCCCAAGCAGACTCCCCTCTCGCCTCATATCGGGGCCCAAGCAGACTCCCTCTATTCCGAATAGGAGGGAAACAAATTCCAACCTACCGGTTCATCATGCATGTCCAAGGAATCATCGGATCCCGAGGCCTTCTAATCCCACGGTGCAGACCGACTCCACATAGCATACACATAACATTTCATAAATCATGCACTTGGAATCTTTGTAAATCATAATAACCATTTCATCATGCTAAATATTCTTTTGAATAAAATATAAATTTCATGGGAAACATGCATATCAGTTGGTAAACATTTCATACTCATAATGAACCATAATCAGTCGAAAACATTTAACATCTTGCGTCGTAAAAAGGGTTTAGTGAACTCACCTTGTGATGGTAGTAAACGCACCCTCGATCTACCCTCGATCTACCCTCGAGTTAACTGAGCCTGTCACCTAACAGATTTAACATTTCTCAATCAGCTAAAGCTTCCGGATACTACTTATCGGGTGCAAGGACTTACCGAGTGTAGAGACTTACCGGGTACCACACCCCTTACTGGGTACTACGCAATCGGTAACCAACTTACCGGGTAACTCCACACTTACCCGGAAACTACTACTTACCCGGTAACTACACATTTACCCGGTAACTACATACATACCCGGTAACTACACATTTACCCGGTAACTACATACATACCCGGTAACTACACATTTACCCAGGAACTACAAACTTACCAGGTAACTGCAGACTTACCGGTAACTACGAACTGGAAGAAAACCCATTTCCAAAAAGTGATTAAAACCTGATTTTCTACCATAGAGTTGATTAGGCAAACATCTGGGTTCATCCCCCAACCATAAAACACTCATTTATTCCACTTTTAACCGTTTAAATCGAATTAATACAACTAAAACCTAAAATAATCTTCTAATGGGGTTTAGGTGAAGAACACAATTAAATCCTCATGTTCTCACCCCCATTCCTTAGACAAAAGAGAAGAGAAGCATGAGTTAATCAGGGAAAACGTTTTAGATGATTACCTGCACTGATCTCTTCCTTAATCAAGACTTCTCCCAATTTGCTCCTTCTTTTCCCCTATTCTCTTCTTCCAGCCGCCAAACACCAAGCAAATGAGGGAATTAGCGAAACCTAGGGATTTGAACCATTATATACTCTTCATAAATTGCACAAAGGCCCCTTAACTTAACCTGCGTTCTTTTAACATTAGCCACTAAACTTTCACTACATACTTGAAATTCGGCTTGTTACAGCTTTATACCTTTTGGGAACTTTTCTCATAGATTTTGGGTGCGTTGGAAAATGAGTCGTTTATATCCTTTTTGTAAACTCTTTTGGAACTCATAATCTATGTCGCAAACTTTCATTTAAAGAATTATTTAAATCATGCTATAAACTCTTGAACTTGCTAGGCGTTAGCCTAACCCTTTTTATTTGTTGGCATGTGCATCAGGTTCAGGTTGGGAGTAGTCCTAGTGACACTGCGAGAGGTCGAGTGATAGTAGTGTGCTCGAGTGGTGAATTGATTAAGTAAAGTCTTCCGCGTTGATTTTTGGGGGAATAGCATTTTGTATTTGAGTTAAGTAACACCCGATGTGAGCTTAACATTTGTATTAAGACTTAGATTTTAATTGTTGAGGCATTTCTCGTATTGATTTATAGAACAAAATTCTATTATTTTGGATGTATTATTGAAAATTTTATTTAGTTGTTCTTTCCCAATTCGAGGGTGTTACAAGTTGGTATCAGAGCATAAATTTGAGAGAATTAGGTGTTGATTTTGGATACCTAGACTCAAACTAGCGTTCTTTTAAGTAAATGAGAGTGAAATTTCACCATTAGACACTTTAAGATAGGATGTTTTGAGGTTGATGGAGTCACTAGAAACGAGAATCACGTCGAGAGTAGCAAGGATAATCATGTACGGTACGTTCATAATTACACCTGGCCAGTGTTATGGTGAACCTACTAGTTACATGTGCATACTTGAACTACTTTAATGAGATGATCGTTAGGGTAGTAAAGAAGTTTCTAAGCGAGTAGTCGTTGGAAAAGGATTGACGATTTTAGTATTACTCACTTAGAGTGAAAATAAGCATGATATTTGCTTTAAGTGGACCGTTTCGGGTCGAAATTGATGGTTGGATTGGAACCATAGACTTATTGAATCGACTTTGATTCGAGGAAAAACCGTAAGGTTAATCAGGGTAATTCCCAACTTCGCCTTAAGAGGTTTGAGCATCCGGATGACGGTAGTGTGACCGGAGGGATTTGGAGGAGTATGGTTTGAGACGTTGAGTGTCGACTAAGTTATGCACAAAATTTATTTTTAAGATAAATTGCATCAGTCGTTTTTTTGTGTTTCAAATCCTCGTGTGGATTGTGTTACAAAATATCGAAAAAACGTTTAGCACACACAAGATTTTAAATCATGGTTTTGAACATGCATGAAATTATTTTATTGCGGGAGTTGCAAACTCCGTCGGGGCTTGCTTTATTTTATTGTTGTCCAACGTTACTTTCGGATACAGTGATATCCATATTTTAATGATGTTTAAGATGTTGGGCAAGTAACTACGGCTTATGACTTTAACATTGGATCTCCTCCACATATGTTAAGGTTTGGACGGAAAGTTATGTTCCATTATGTCTATGTAAAGCTATTTTGGAAAATTTATTTAATGCGAGTTTGTTGAACAATGTTGTTTATATGGTATTACAACAAAAAGGGGATTTTTGGAATTTTGGCGTTTTAGTCATGATTTTGCTTATTGCAATTCGATTTTTGGAGGCGAAAGGTTTGGTGCCATTTTGTTGACTTGAGGTCATTGAGTCCCGTTGAGTTTTGGACTTACGACGTTTTATGTCGCGTGAGTGAAATTTCTAATGTGCATACTCCATTTATTATGTGGGAATTTATGAGTTATGTTGGGCATTTTGTCTCATCGGGTTTTGTTGTGAAATATTATTTTATGCCGTAGGGCGACTAAAAAGAATGTTTTTTTGATCTTTGGCGTCGTGTGTTTTCTCTTTTGAAAATTGGTGTTAGCACATTTCGTTACAACTTGTTCGATGTACGGATTGATTTATACGTGGCATGAGTAATGCATGAAAGAACATTCTGATAGTACTTCTTAACGATTTGCTTTATGTGCTTTCGGTTAATTGATTGCTTTATTATCCTTTCACGCAAATGCATGGTATTGATCTAGGGGTATGCATAACTTGGTAACCACTAATCCTCGACGCTTTGACAAGTGAATCGTGAATGAAAGTGTTTTATTAATTTATTGCATAAACGGAGGTCATTTGGTCAAAGTATGTTTTTAGTGTTGTGGAGATCATACATGGTTTACAGTACAGTACATTTTGAAAACACGAATGTGTGAGTCGTTGAACTTGGTCAATTTTGACTTGATGAACATTTTGGAAAATTGTAAACCTTTTTAGTTTTGGAGAAAATGGGTATTTTGATGTATCTTAATGAGTGAATTTGAAGCATTGATAATTCAACGTTTTATATTACGAATGTAAAACTTTTGTGTAAATGTTCCGTGATGGGGATTTTGGAAGAATATTCGTTTAAACCTAGAGTGCGTGAAATTATTAAAGTTTTTGGACATTAATGCGCACTATTTGTATGATTCGAAGTTTAAAGTCGATTTAAAACCTTTTTGGTGTCAACTGTTTACAAACGCTTCTTATTCTTCTCAGTTTTGAGAAATCACATAAATGTGTGTGAATCTTGTCAAAGAGATTTTACTTCTATGTCATTACATGACTAAATGGGAAAAATTTGAAACTTGATTTAATGAAATTCTGTACTTTGAAAATTTAGTATGGACCACCTATTGCATGTAATTTTATTTCCGGGAAACCACTAGGAAAGTGCTACAAGTTTGCATGCATACTCCCATTTGAGATCTTTTCACGATATTTTAGTTGATACCTCCGATTGGTGAAAGTGTATTGACCTTGTCTTTAAACTTGGAACTGACACAAATCATTTTATGTTTTAACCAAAGTATATTTATGGATCGCTTCACCGTTTTCGTGAATTAAAGCTAACGTGTGCGAATTTTGTTGGTGAACCTCGTTCCATGTCGTTTTATGGTTAAAGAAAGAGTTTTGAGGTCAGATGTCGTTTAAACTTCTTTTGAAGTACCTACAAACCTTTTATTTCACATTATTTAAAGTAGGGAATTACTTTGTGTGCATGACCTAAATCAATCCATGCTCGGACCGTAGCGATTCTTTTTAAAGAAGTTGTTTATTACGCTTTTGCGTTTTGTTAATAATCTAAACTGCGTTGAAATAGTTTTCAACACGATTTTCATATGTGGGACGACCGTGTCCATTTTTGAACAAACTACAGAACTGATAGTAGTAGTTTTTATGCGTACGATTAATTTGATATGAAAACCTTTGTGTTGAAAATTTCTATAAAAAGTTTTGATTGGCATATTTGTTAAATAATTCACTTGAGAACCTTGAACTCATTAGGACCTTGGAAAGGTTAAGTAACCCCAGTTAAGAGTAAGTGTGTGTAGAACTTCGACTATGAAAAGTTGGGTGTTTCAACGCGTGATGGTGCTATAGGCCGGATGGTATCAGTGGCAGAGTCGATGTACTTGTTGTAACTGAAGGGTTAGATCCGCGGTACCTTATTTTGAGGTTGGTTGCCACCGCTATTGTTAGCAACTTGTTTTGGGTCTTGGACAATTTTCGCATGAGGAACCCTTTAGACACCGTATTGATAACCTTAGTTTTGTGGGAATACTCGACGAACGAAACTCATGTGTGGAGTTCTGTTAGAGTTTAAAGCTTGGTGGTATAACTAGGTGTTGATCCAAACCCTCAGTGATTTGATAATGACCCTCTCTTAAACACTTAGTGAAAATTGTAAGTAAACAATATGTATTAGAGTTTCACTATCGCTGATAAGTACTAAGACTTTACAGTACCGCTGATAGGAACTCTCACTCTTTAGATTAGATATTCAGCGAACACTGTTCATCATCATATAGCTCTGAGCATGTTCAGTTCTATTGATGATCGCTGATAGTTTAGTTTGTTTACTTATGATCTCTGAAGACAAGTTTCACGTCAACCAAAGTTCTACGCTGAAGTCGAAGATCAAGCTCAAGAACCAGCGACAAGTCTACTCATGAACTGATGCGGATATCAGCGAAGAAAGACCTGTCCATTCAACGTGAAGTATCAAGTAGAAGACTTCAGCAATCGCTGAACTTTATCATTCGCTGATAAAGATCTGACTCAACGAAAGCTGATCATGAAGTCTCCCTGCATGTTACTATTGTCTTACCTCCCTTGCACGTCTTCGTACGAACTGTCAGAACGGACATCCCTTTTGTCTGTAATCGTACAACAACTCTGATTCTACACTGTGCACCATGCGGCTACTAAGGTTGTCTATAAAGGTCAATGACATGCAACCACTCAGTTGCTGCCACGTGTAAAGCCATACTGCCATGCATTAAATGCATGCAGTATATAAGAAGAACCTTACTTCAGTTTTGAAGTGTGCTCGGACCATCTTCTTATTTCTCTCTTATTGTTAAGTTATTATTCGTAATTTCTTTAACTCTTTCTAGTGCAAGAAACTTAGTGTTTCTCAAGACTTGTTTAGATTAGGTTTATCCTTAATCTTGTTCCGCAACAAGTTGTAAATTGTCTTGATTTATCAATAAACAATTTAGAAAAGTAAAAATAGTGTGTTTGTATTCAACCCCCCCCCCCCCTTCTACAAACTTGTATAGCCCTTCAGGACCAACAAGTGGTATCAGAGCAGATTTGTTTAATCTCATAAACAAGATCTGATCTATCCTAAGATTTCTCTTCCTTGCTATTTCTAAAAATGGCTACCAACACAAACACCAACTATATTGACAATGGTTCTCTTGCAAAACCCCCTAGATTCTCCAGAGATAATTTTAATTTATGGAAAAATAGGATGATTCTCTTCTTAGAAGGTGTAGACCCTATTATGCCTTACTATCTTGAAAACGGCCCATATATTCCTATAATAATTGATCCTGCAGTTCCAGCCGCTGAGAATAGACCTGCTATTCCAGAAAGGCTGATTCCCAAGGAAATTCATATGTGGACTGATGAAGATAAGAAGAAAGTGGCTATCGACACCAAAGCCAGATCCATACTCTCCATGGCTCTTCCTGACGAAGTCTACCATTCCGTCATGAACCTGAAAACCTCAAAAGCTATGTGGGACACAATCTGTGTTCAGTATGAAGGTACTTCTGATGTCCAGGACTCTCGAAAGATCAACCTGGTAAGACAGTATAAAAGCTTCATTTGTGGTAAGAATGAAACTCTCTCTGAAGTACACCAACGTTTTAACTGCTTAATAATAGATCTGAAAACTGTTGGTAAGGAATATTCTAACTTTGAAGTACTGACAAAGTTCTTAGAATGGCACCATCAAGATAACCCCCGCAATAATCCGCAAAGCTCTGAAATTCCCTAACGCTACCTCAGAAAATCCTTTCATTCCATTTCCTGACCACAAGAAGCACGCTGACAGGGAAGAAATCATTGCTTTCCTTGATGCGATGGGTTACATCTGGGAGACTGGAAGAGACAAGCTACCTGAGAAGAAGCTGACGCTGATAAAGAAATCCAAGATGCCCAGCGAGATGAACTTCATCTTCGCTCACCTGATCAGCTGCATGACAGCGAAATCCGGATCTTCTGATCAAGCCGCTCAACCTCAGCAGGCCATGGGTTACGCACTGCAGAAAGGTCTCAACATTGACTGGGCCTCCATCATCTATGAAGACCTCATTCAACGTGTTGATTCTGCCGCTGACCGACCAGCATGGGTTCCTTACCCGCGATTCATCAGCGCCATCTTTCAATATGGCCTGAAGGACAGCTATCCTGAAGAGGGTGATCTGAAACTCTCTCAGATTGGCCCTAAAGTTCTCGACTTCAAGCCTGTCGCCAACGAGGTACGTCTCTCTACTCTTCTCACTCTTCTTAATTCTCCGCTTTCTGTGGCTCCTTCAGCGACAATACCCATCGCTGATACCCCGGCCACAAAATCCATTCCTTCTAAGAAAAGGAAACAATCTATTACCCCTCTTGATTCCAAAAGGATCAAGAAAACCAAGGAGCAACCCCAGCAGTTGCATGCTGAAGACTCCTCAGCTCATTCTGAAGAGCTGAAGGAAAGTTCCGTGGTACGCTCTGCCACACCAATTCAAGCCATCCCTTCTAAACCTACTTCAGCGTCCCTAAACGCTGAGGTTAGAACTTTGGAATCTACCCAACCTTCGTCAGTCTCTCAAAAGACTGATGAAGTACTTCTCAGCGAATCCAACGCTGAACTTGAACTCCAACCCCAATTCTTATCCTTCGCTCCTCCCTCTACTTCTTTGGACACTCCTCCAGTCAAAACTGGAGATGCCATCATTCAAGAAGCCGTTGAAGCTTCTCAGCGAATGACGAAGAAAGGACCTGCAGAGATCTCCATTCCTCACGGAACTTTTGAGGGAGATATGGAACACTATGGAGGGACTCGAAACTTTGATGAGTTCGTCAACGCTCCTGCAGGTACAGATCCCACCTTAAACACTGTAACTAAACCTGAAACTTCTGAGCTTTCCTTTGTTCACAAGTACTTATATGTTACAGGTCCTTTTTTGGGAGACATCAACCAGTCTCTGAAGTCTATGGAGATGAAACTTACGGATCTCACCACCGGTCTATCAAATAACTCTACAGCTGTAACAAACGCTGGAGAGAATCTGACGAAGCTGACTACTGTGGTGGAAAAGAAGGCCTCCTCTGATGACATCAAAGATCTTGATAAAACTCTCGCCGACTTTGCCAAAGTGCTCTCCGACATCTACACTGACTACACCAACCTCAAATCATCAGTTTCCACCATTTCCAGCGAAGTTACAACGCTGAAGAAATCGGTTGGTACACTCGAAGGTGATATGTCAGTGGTCAAGACCGACTTGGGCTCAGTGAAGACCGACCTTGGTTCCGTCAAGACAATGATCGAGACGCTGGTGAACAAGGCAAATAATCCAGCTCCTGCTCCGGCCCCTGCACCTGTTTTGGACTCATTCACCGCAGAGGATCGCCAAGAGCTGAAGAAAATCACGCCTGCTATTTCTGGCCTAGAAGACAGAATAGCTAAGCTTGAAGGTTGTGTGAAAATCTCTGGCCCAGAAGACAGAGACAACACCAATGCTGAATCTACCCATTCCTCCCCCGCCCATCATGAGAAAGAGGGGGAGAAGAGCGCTGAACAGGAGAAGAGCGCTGAAGACCTTTCCCATGATGAATCTATCAGGGGAGAGGGTAATGAAGATCGGATTACTGGACCTCAGGGAGATGAAAACCCTGAGGGAACCGAGAACCTCGCCTCTATATCTGAGGGGGAGCAACTCGATGAAGATGCTGAGGAATCTGAAGCAGAAGAAGACGAAGACTTCGACATCCCTGAAGCTGAACCATCCTCCTCTCCAAGGAACGATGATGATGATGATGAAGATGACGATGATTTCTTTGTTGTCAAACCTGCTCCTCGAACCAAAGCTCTTAAAGGTATTTCAATAAAAGAACCTTCAGGGGAGAAGACAAAGACAAAGCACTCAGCCTCTGGCGCTGAGAAAAGCAAAGACAAAGGCATCGCTGAAGATGATAATCTGGCGATCCTACTTGCAAAGCCGATTTGTCAGGTACACTAAACTTATTTTTACTTCCCTGATCATCTATGAAAAATCAGTTATCCATTCCACAAACACCATACACATCCACATTTTTTTTCTATCTTTTCTACCCAAGTTCTTCTACCCAGTTCTTATTTGTAAGATCGCTGCGTTTCAGCTAGTCCTCTCCCCTGTTTGAGGATATCGCTGAAAGATCTGTTGCGACTTCACCAATAATTCCAGCTAACGCTGAAGACATAATCCCAGTCTTAGATTTAATCTCTGAGACTGATGAACCAGAAGAACAACCTCTCTCGCACAGAAACAGACCTTCCTCAGTTGCTCAAAGGCTGAGTGAAGAAGATCAAAAGAGGAGAGAAGAAATGATAAAGCGATTCGAGGATCAGCGAATCATCCTAAGGCGCGATCAACTACCTTCAGTTCCTCCTAAGTTAAGAATTTCAAAAGCTGAATACCAAGATCATCTCAGAGCTGAACGCCTCATCGCTGAAAGGAAGGAAGCTGAAGATAAAGACAGAGAATACGCCATCAAGCTCACTCAAGAATCTGTCAAAGACCCCAAGCTGAAGCGTATTCCCATTCAAATCCAACGAAAGCTTTGGGAACAAGCCCAGAAGATCGTGGAAAAGAAAGCTGAAGTTTCTCAGACCACCCTGATCTGGTGTAAAGAGAAAATCCACTTCAGATATCGTCCAGCGAAGATCAACAAGGTATTCATCTCTGGAAGAACCTCCGTCGGAGTACCTATTGTTGACATCAAACTGTTCAGAGAAGATGACTCATCTGAAACCTTTCGTGCTGACACTGTAAAAAGGTATGGTCTCTCTGAATGGCTGGAGATGAGGTTAGCTATCCAACCGTCAAAATCTAAGTACAAGGATCATTTCGAAAAGCTGATAAACAGACAGATCGATTTGATATCTTCTTGTGTGGATATTCCTCCTGTTCCTGATCTAAAGCCGAAAAGAAAAAAGGACTCTCCAAGGAAGAAACGTCAAGATTCAAACTCAGGTCCTGTCATACGAAATGAAACTGGAATTGGTTTCTCTCGCGCTGAAGTACTTGGTCCTGATCCTGATCTATCTGCCCTTGATGTCTCTTTGCCACCATGTGAACTTTTCGTCCCTGGTAAAGTCATCAGTAATCCTTATGGAATATTCTTTCTTGACTACGACGGACGTAAATGCTTTCAACGGATCGCTGAGCTTCCAATCACTCCAATCGAACAGCTCAAAGATCTCATCTACTGGTGTGACTTCAGAAAAGACATTCAGGCACGACACCTAAAACCCTTGATTTTTGAAGCTGCTCTGAAGCTAAAGAATAAAGGAGAAAAGGTTCCTGACTGGATGATTCCAACTGAAAAGACAACCCTTGATGAACTTCTCATTAAGGAAGAACCCTTTGAAGGCTGACAACAATCACCTTTTTCTCTATTGTATCAGTCATCCTTCAGTACTTGTAATTTATTTCGCTTGTACTTGTAATCTTTCTTATTCATATTGTAACCTGATTCAAAGATTTAAAGAAAGATTTCAGCGAATGTACTTTACTCCATCAGTACTGAAAAGATCCCAGAAAACAGTAAAAGGGACAAATATTTTATGAGTTCTTTTTATCCTTATGTTTTCATTAAATAGCAATTTTCTCTGTTGCTATGTCATAATCAAATAGGGGGAGATTGTTGATCCAAACCCTCAGTGATTTGATAATGACCCTATCTTAAATACTTAGTGAAAATTGTAAGTAAACAATATGTATCAGAGTTTCACTATCGCTGATAAGTACTAAGATCTTACAGTACTGCTGATAGGAACTCTCGCACTTTTAGATTAAACATTCAGCGAACACTGTTCACCATATCGCTGAGTCTGTTCAGTCCGTATGGTGATCGCTGATAAGTTAGTTGTTTACTTATGATCCCTGAAGACAAGATTCACGTCAACAAAGGTTCTACGCTGAAGTCGAAGATCAAGCTCAAGAACCAGCGACAAGTCTCCTAATGAACTGATGCGGATCAGCGAAGACTCAGATTTGTCCACTCAACGTGAAGTATCAAGTACAAGACTTCAGCTATCGCTGAACTTTATCATCTGCTGAATAGTAAATGATAATCGCTGAATCAACGAAAGCTGATCATGAAGTCCTCCGTACAAAGTACTTTTGTCTTAACCTCCCTTGCACGCCACCGTACGAAATGTCAGAAAAGAACCTCCGAAAATCTGAAATCGTACAACCACTCTGACACTACACTGTTCATTCATGCGGCTACTAAGGTTGTCATCAAAGGTCAATGACATGCAACCAATCCGCTAATGACACGTGTAAAGTATATACTGGATTGCATTAAATGCATGCAGTATATAAAGAGATGAACTCACTTCATTTGAAGTAACTTGCTAACTCTGGACAAGTTCAAATCTCTCAAGATAGGATTTTATTAGTAATCTCCTTATCTTTCTTAGTGCAAGAAAACCTTAGTGTTCCAACTTGTTTAGATTTAGGTTTATCCTTAATCTTGTTTCCGCAACAAGCTGTAAATTGTTAATGATTTATCAATAAACAATTTAGAAAAGTAAAATAGTGTGTTTGTATTCAACCCCCCCCCCCCTTCTACAAACTTGTTTAAGCCTTTCGGGACCAACAGAAGCACCCGAACTTCTCATGGTGTCAACCCGGCCAACAACCACAAGGTAATAACTCTAACTTTCCCAATTCTTCTAATACTAACCATGTTTACCATCCTCCAGGTTTCAATCAAAGGAAATTTGACGAAGGACCATCCGAGGAGAAGAAACCGGGGCTGGAAGATATGATGATGAAGTTTATGACCAAGATGGACAGCACGATTGGGGAGTTAGCAAGCACGGTCAAGGCGGCAACTGATCAGAACACCGCATCCATCAAGATTCTCGAGAGACAAGTGGGGCAGATTTCGGAAGTCCTACAAAACCGAGCACCCGGGAAATTTCCATGTCAAACCGGGAAGAATGTAATGCCATCTATATGAGAAGTGGCAAGGAGCTGAGTGGAGACACAACACGAGAGCCTGCATCAAAGAAAACCAATCCTAAAGAGCAAGAGGTTGAGGTTGTAGATATGGATGAGTTGGAAGCTGAAGAAGAGGTGGATGAAGAGAGCCTAAAGAGTGAGAAGAAGAAGCAAGAGCAACCACCGGTCAAACCGGAAATTCCAAGAGTGCCTTATCCGAACAGACTTAGAAAGAATAAGGATGATGTTAATTTTTCGAAATTTCTTGATGTATTTAAAAAGTTACATATTAACATCCCTTTTGCAGATGCGTTGGCACAAATGCCTTCATACTTGAAGTTCATGAAAGAGATCTTATCCAAGAAGAGGGCGATCGAGCATCAGTCTACCATTACACTCACTGAAGAGTGTAGTGCAATCATTCAGAACAAGCTTCCCCCGAAACTCAAAGATCCATGGAGTTTTTCAATCCCTATTCAAATTGGGGACCTTTCTTTTGATAAAGTGTTGTGTGATTTAGGAGCTAGTATTAACTTAATGCCCTTGTCTGTTTTCAGGAAACTCGGCTTGGGAGAAGTGAAGCCGACATACATGACACTCAAGCTCGCAGATCGATCAATAAGGTACCCGTATGGAGTGGTAGAGGACGTGCTCATCAAAGTTGGAAATTTATATTTTCCGGTGGACTTCGTGGTGATCGACATAGATGAAGATGAAGAAGTTCCGCTGATACTGGGAAGATCCTTTCTGGCCACAAGCAGAGCACTGATCGACATGGAGGAAGGAGAGATGACCCTGAGAGTCAGTGGTGAGAAAGCGGTATTCAAGATGTTCGAGAGTGGAAAGCATAGAGACAGAGCTGGTCAAGGAGAGCCAGATGTGGAAGAATCCGCGAAGAACCGCAAGTGTGGGCGATTCGATTCCGCGGACACCGAACCAAATTGAGAACCACATAGTCGTGCCACGACTGTAACTACGGCGCTGGGTGGGAGGCAACCCACTGAGGTTCGTTTTCTTTTAAAATTTGCGTTTTAGTGTGTTTTTATTTACAAAAAAATCGAAAATTGAAAAAGAAACAGAGACTTACGCGGCTTGTGTCGCGACTTACTAACCGCGCGCCAAACCGCGGGGGTCTCTGAGTGAATTCTGAAACAGGGTGTCCCGCGGGATTCCCCGCGGCTTCCAAACCGCGTGGAAAACCGCGTGGTTCCCGGTTCTCGTGCAGTATTTTCCTTTTTCCTGCTTTGCGTGTTTCATTTCTTGCATTCTTTTCATCTTTTGCCTTGTTTTCTTTTGCTTTTGCATTCTTTCTCTCCCTTTTTCTCCGATGTCGCTCGAACTGGTCACTCAAATCTTTTAAGGGAATCTCCTTCATCCGGGCAAACAAGTATGTTCTAACTTTGTATATATCGAGTTGTGTATGATGTTGTTCCCTTATTAGTTAAACGAGATGCAACAAACCTAAGTTTCACTTAGGTTTGGGGTGCCTCATTTTTCAACATCTCTACACACTCACTTTTAACCCTGTGCAAACCTCGGTTTCACCGAGGTTTGGGGTTGGCGTTTGTTTTGACAAACCTAGGCCATGGCCTAGGTTTGGGGTGCCCATGTTTGAAAATATTTGTGTTAGCTCTTTGAAGTTTCATGCTAATATTGTATCTTGTCTGTCTGATAACTGCCATAACTGCACAATGAGTTGGGTCACCTGAACATACACTTTCACATTAGGGACAATGTGTGGGTAAGGTTTGGGGTTGCCCAATCGGGCCCACGTTATGCACGTAGATTTCCTGCACTTCTGAGTACCTAGATCACTTTAGCTAAAAAATTTGTTTTGAATGATTGAGACCGACCAGTGTGGGAAGAATCTTGTGATAGTAACGTGACCATTAGGGAAGGACTGGGAAAAGACATGACTAGGGACATTAGTGGAGACCACTCAATAGCGAGTTTTGAGCCTTAAAGACGTTGTTCATTTCGAGGGATTCATACACTTTATTCATATACACTTTTTCGAGTTCCTTGTCGTGAATATAGAATGATCTCGCTATATTATTGCATTGAGTAGCAAAGACAACCATCGGGATATTGGGAAAGGGTATAGTAGACCAAATCTTGTGGACCTTAAGATGTGATTCCAGGCAATGTGTTTTTGTTTTAACATGTGTTTAGCTATCGTACCTTTTTACCCATTTGTGTGTATCCATAACCCTTTTGTAGCCAAACACTCACCTTGTTCATTTCTAAACCCACCTTTAAACCCGAACCGAAAGCCTTAGCCAACCTTATCCGAAAGTGTGTCAATCGAAGCAGTACAGGCCAGTTATGAAAATAGATAGAAAAGAGGGCCAATGCAGCCCCAATTTGAATAAAGAGGACCAATGAAGTCCCAAAAAAAACACAGTTATTTAGATAGCTTGACAACAGCTCAATAAGAGAGTCAAAGCGACTCCAGTAGTGATAAAGAGGGCCAAAAGATAGAATGTGAAGAAAGTTCATAACTGCTAATGTTTGACACACCAAGGATCTTTGAACCGTTTTACCCTTCATGTCATAGCCGATACCCTAGCCCCGTTACAACCTTTGTAAAGACCTGGATGATCTTTTGGAAAATGTGATTAGGGTATACGACCACCTTTACTGATATTCCCTGTCTTCCTACTTGATCCCTTTCTGAGATCAATTTTTGGACATTTATGCGTCTTTCAATAGAGTTGTCATGTAATATTCGAGTATTCTTGTACATAAATTCTTATACATGACAACATGTGCAACAACCTAGCTTCGACCGAAATGAGAGTATCCCGTGAGGTAGGGTCGAGGCGAAATGTTTTCCCTAGTATGTTTGGACCTAGTACAACCTTAATGGAAACGGAGTAGTCACGAGTTCAATTTACAATGGAAGGTCATAGATCAAACAAAACAAGGATGAGGCGAGAGTGAGATAAGCATTCACAGGTATGGGAAATCAACAGTGCATCACGTGGTACTAATTGGGGGGTATGCAGTTATTATTATTTCACTGATGCGTGCTTTTATTCTATTCTATCGCTATTTTTCTTGAGGACAAGCAACGCTCGGTTTGGGGTTGTTGATAATGTCGATTTTCGACATTATTTTTAATCTCAAACTAAGTGGTTTACGCATGTCTTCAAGTGAAATACGAGTATTTAACGGGTTTTTGGTGAGAAAGTACAGGTATGAGCATTATTATCCAAAAGAGCAGCAGATTCAAGTTCCGGAGTTGAAAACGAGAAAAATTGAGGAAATGAGAAACAGAGCCTGGCGTCAGTCTTGGCGCCAGCCAACTGGCACCACAATCCGCGCCGACAAAATTAACAAAACTTGGCGCCAGTACTGGCCCCGACGCCCAGTTTTATAAGACACTTTCTGCAGCTAGGTTTTGACAGATCATTCACACACGGACGACGGCAGACGGCTGGAGGGCGATTTTGAGAGCTTTTTCGGAGCTTTTGGAGCCATGATAGAGGATCGCTTGGAACCACGTTCATCACGTAAAGTAGATACGAGCACACGAGAAGGGAGTCATGCTTTTACTTGTGTTTTCAAGATAAAACTCGTGGTTGCTTGAGAAAGAACCATGCTTTTACAATAAAACCCGTTGTCGCTTGAGAAAGAACAACGGTGATCTAAAGATTGGGTATTCATTAAAGGGAATAACTGGTAATTGTTTATAGTAAGATGTTTATATGTAAGAACCATAGGATTTTCAACCCTCAACTGTTTTCTCTATCTGAAGTTCTTTAAGTTGTTTCTGTCTCGTTTGTGATTTATTTTTGTTTGCAATTAATAAGTTTATAAACCAACCACTCCAATATCGATAGTTCAGTTAATAGAGTTTATAGTAATTGTGATACTCAGTTCCTAGTTCCTGTGGATTCGATACTCGTACTTCCGTACGTATTACTTGATTTCGACACCGTACACTTGCGGTTAGATTTAGGTGGGTGATACCCGCCTATCAGTGATATAGAACTTCATTTTATTCCAACTGACTATCAGTTAGATGATCTGTTCACCAAACCTCTTGATGAGACAAGATTCAACTTTCTCATCAGCGAGCTTGGAATGCTGAACTTTGAAGAGTAAAATCTTCAGTGGTTCACATTTGATCAGCGATAGGATAAAACAATTATATAACCCATTCTATCATTCTCTCTGAGCATAATTGATTCGCTGATATCAAGGTATATTTTCTCTCTTGCTCGCTGACGTTCGCATGTGAATGTAAGATTTCAAAACAAATTGCATCGCTGAATATCTCTTCCTTAACAGCGATACTTTGAAATTTCTTAAACTAACACTGATATTTCTATTCAGTGCTTCATGTTTTTCAAAATAGTCCCAGAGCTTTCAAAACCTCAGAGACATCCTAAAATATGAAAGGACGTTGGTGACATCATCACAACGGATAAACCCTGGCACGTTCTTTTTCTGACACACGTTTGCACGTTTCGTTTACCATCCAATCAAATGCAAACATGTGTCCGTGTCATGATGAAAAACTTTCCCGCTCGAGTTTTTCTCTCTCTCAAATCTCACTATATAAACTATTTCGAATTTATATTTTTTTCTTTACGCGAACTTCTTCTCCAAGCAAGAAAAGATTTACTGTTGCTTATTTCCATAAATCTGTTCATCTCCTTCTTCGATTACCAGGTTAATATTCTTATTATTCACCTGCATAACTTGTTTCTGATCTTCTTATTTCTTTTAACAGATCAAACAAAAGAAACATTTTCTAAAATGAAATCATTTCTTTCATGGTTTTATGAACACAACCTTTTCATGGTTGTTCTTCAAGTTTAAAACTCAAAATCTTAAACTTGTTCTTCATTCGTTTTTCCAGAATCCTTATCTAAAGGAAAATGGAAAACAAGACTTTTACTGGGTTTGTTTTTCTTTTTCAAAACAAGAAAACCCTAATCTTCATTAAGACATTTCTGTCTGAATGAAATGGACAAAAATCGGAAAACATCTTATTGGAAAATCTTTCACATTAAGACTATTCTTTATCTATGTTCATGGTTGATATGTTAAACAGAAATGGCATCTTCTACTCCTGCTCCTACCGCTGAGAAATCCACTGCTGCAAAGAAACTGACTCTCGTCAAAGCTCCTCAGGTCAAGTTCAAACTTGAGGAAATCGATTTTTCAAAATCGAACAACCTTCATGCGCTTTTCGAGTTTCCTCCTCGAAAGCAAGTCACACGTCTGGATGATGCTGTGAACTACCTCAAAACATGTTGCTTATCTACAGCACTGACTATTACACCCCATGCTCATCAATTCCTACTATCTCAGTTCTGGTATACTGCCAGAAGAGCTCAGGTACCCCATGCCAAAGACCCAACGAAGATCGTTGACTCTATTCTGTGTGACACAAAATTTGGCACCACCAAAATCAACCCTGCTATTATTAGGAAAGCACTGAGTCTTCCTACCTCTACCAAAGAAAACCGCTTTGTCCCTCTCCCAAACCACAAAAACCATGCTGATAGGGAAGCCATCACTGCATTTCTTCGATGCAATGGGTTACGCATGGGACACTGGAAGGGACAAGAAGCCTGAGAAGAAACTGACCTTGATCAAGAAGTCCAAAATGCCCAGCGAGATGAACTTCATCTTCACACATCTGATAAGCTGCATAACAGCGAAGAGTGGCTCCTCTGATCAAGCTGCTCAACCTCAGCAAGCAATGGTGTGAGTTCCAGATTGATCAGGTAACAACGATTCAAAGAGAAATAACAAGAACACTTAATGATTTCAACTTGTCATCCCTCTCATATTCATTCAAAGTATAAATCGTTCAACAATATTACAATGGAAGTAAAGGAACGACTTAATCTCTCTAAGCTCTAATGAATGATAATAAATCTCTTAACCTAATTCTAAGGTTAACTAACCTTATATACTTAGGCCTTTAGACATACAAGGCCTAAGCCCATTGAGCAATAAACTAAGCCCATTCATCATTAAAGGCTTTTACAAGAAGATTAATTAAACTAATTAATCACTATATAATTATTTATATATCTTTCTAATATGTAGGACATTTATGGTCCTAACAATCTCCCCCTAAAGATATATAAATAAAAATCGGTCTCGAAACCTTCAGGTCTTGATCTTCTCTTCTTCTTGAATCTTTGAAAACTTCGGTGTTGCTTGTCTTCATGTCTTTTCAGCGCTTCCCCTTGAATAAATCTCTTGGTCTTCATATCTTCAACTTTGTAACCAAATTTGGTGAACAACGAATTTGTCTTTGAACCGTGAGTTGACTTTGCTTTCAGCTTCAGCTTGTAGAACCAATATGCTTGATAGAGGAAATAGAGATTTGTAGAGAACACCACTTGATGAAGGATGAGAAGAATTTACCACTTGTAGGCACTTTGAACTGCTTCTAGAATCGGAATTTATGAAATTCATAACTGCTAAAAAAACAGTTACTCCCCCTCAGCTGCTAACTCCCCCTCAATCAAAAATTAAGTTACTCCCCCTCGGCTTTTGCTAACTCCCCCTCAACTTGATAATCCGTGTCTTTGAATCTGTACCCTTTCTCCCCCTCATGATGAGTAGGAGCATCCGGAGCATCATGTACGTTCAAAGACAATAGTAGCGAGTAGCAAACGAACCAGATAAAAACATTAAGTAACCAGAACGGGGTAATCAACTAACAAAGAAACACGTTAGTAACTGTGTTAGGACACTGAAGTTGTCCTTTATAATAGAAAGTTTTGTAAAGCAATAGCTGTGTTAAAGGGCTTATGCTTAATTGTTGTAGCAAGTGATGAAGACTATAAATAGGTCTTTACTTGTAGTTTGTAATTAGTGAATTCATTAATACAAGATGTAGATCTCTAATCACTTTGTGTTCTCTCTAGGTTAGATTTCCTTTTCAATAATGTTCTTCATCATCTTGTTACACAATACTTGGATTGTATGAAGATCATGGACCTAACAAACTGTTATCACAACAATTTAAAAATTGTGTGGCCTATGTTCAGAGTTGGCAATAGGGAATCTCTTATAGGACTTCCAGTTATCACTGAAGAAAATTTGAAAAATTAACCTCTCAAACTGTTTCGGCAATATCACGAAGATATGCGAGTGGAATCACAAAGACTCGTGCATGTGTGAAATAAAATAAATTCTATCAGTTAGGCTCAAATATTGACTTAACCTGGGACGCAAGTTAAAAATCAATAGACTCAGTGATTAGAATATGAAGTTCGGAGACCGGAGCTGATGTCTTCCTTTTTCAATATCTAAGACCTCCGAGTAAGGAATAGATAGAGTATGTGCTAATTCTCCGTGAATATGTGAAACAAGCATCTTTTGTGAGATACTTGAGTGGCTGGGTAGGGTGACACGAGTTATCGACACTGGGTCCATGTCTGTTTCAATATTCATCTCCAAAGAACGAGAATGAATAGATTATGTGGTTACCCGGATAACTGACTCGGTTTGGTAAGGACCAATTAATTCTTTTAAGTCCTGTCACAGCCTCACCATATTCTTTTCTCTCCAAACTCATCTATCATCTATACCCCTCACTGTAGTCTATAAGGGATGTGTCTCTTGGGTAGGTCCTTCCGGTTCTAGATAGACCATAGAAACGATAAAAATCCTAACACTCCTTTCATGCATTGAGTATAACAGTTTAGTAAAACAGTTATGAACGAGTTCTAAACTGAAATGTTTAGAAGTCGAAACATTTAAGTCCGAGTCCTGATCTGAGATGATCAGAAGTCATTCTTTTAAGATCGAGTTCTGAACTGAATTATTCAGAAGTCATTGTTGAATTACCAGAATTAAAGGAACAGATTCAAGCGCAAAACAGAATGACTCAGTAAGCAATGTATGTTCAAAAATCAATCAATGATTAGAAAGTTTAATTGTGAAGAACAAGTCACAATTATTATATCAGATAAGAATTGAATCATTAATATGAAATGATGAACGGTGAACACAAAGTGGAATTCAAAACGAGTGTATTTCCATCAAAAATTCGGCAAACATTTGAGACATGGAAATAACTAAGTCAAGAAAACTTTGATCATGACAATCATGGAAGTTAAACTTAGATAATAACAAACGCAAGTAAGTTATTCAAAATGAATTGCCATGGTTTTTGAATTCAGTTAGAGTTCACATACCTTGCATACGATAGTACTCCCCCTCAAAAGTGGCCTAACCTTTGAATGCTCGTCATGTGAAAAAAATCTTCTAATTTAAATGCACATGACGTTCCTGCAAAACAGATTAGAGGGATTTTGGTATCCATCTTGGGATGGATCCTTGTCGGTTAGATGTCCTATGAGGACCAGGGATACTATAAGTACCATACCAATACTCTGCATGGTCTTTCTTTACAAACTCACTTGTTCCACAATAAGAGCAACACAGTTTCTGTGTAGATAAGCTGATTAGTTTATTAACAGAGTAAACTCGATCAGTTTTCAAAAAAGGTTTAGCGTGGAAAGTTGTGTTGTTCTTTTCACTCTTAATAGGGACAAATGGATTTGGAGCAGGAGTGGTTCCTTTAACTCTCCACTCCATTTTTACTCTCTTGAAAAATTAATTATCTGATTTGTCAACACGAGAATTATAGAAAAGATTGGAAGGTCGAATCTGATCTTTGAAGAACGAATTGTAGAAAATGAACTTGAAGCATAAGAAGGTTAACCACCTTTGATCTTGCTTTCTAAGGCATTTCGTTCTTCGAGAATTAAATCAAATTTCTTTTGTAAATTAGATTTAACCATTTGTTCTTTCAAAATCTCGGTTGCTAATCCAGATAATCTCTTTGTAAGTTTAGTAATCTCGGACTGAAAAATCTTTCTCTCTTTTGCAAAATCATCTGTCAAACATTTAGCCCTAAAACCTTCAACTTTCCCTTTCTCAGACTCTTTGATTAGAACGTCTAATTCGTTTTCCAAATCAGATATTTTCAAAGAAAGTTCTCCATTCTTGCTAGAGAAAGATTGGCGTTCTAATTCAAACTTCTCTCTTTCTGAAATCAAAACTTTTTCAAAGTCGGAGATCTGTTTTGAAAGTTTTAAACACATAAGTTCAAGTCTCTTCTTTTATTCAAGAGATTTGGTTGAAAGACCAAATTGCTTTTGATTAAGCATTTGTCTTTCTTTTTGAAAACTTTCCTTTTCCTTTTCGAAAACCTTTTCAAGAGTATTTAGTTTACTTTTAAGCTCATGGTTTTCACAGTTCAGGAGTTTACCTCTCTCTTCTTCTTTCGCCAGCTTCTCAGAACTATTCCAGATTTGAGATTTGAGCTCCTTCAGTTCTTTGATGTACTTATTGCACAAGTCATCTGATCGCTTGATATTCTTTTCATATAGCTTTGCTTTCTCTTTCTCAGTCTCCTTGATATCACCTCGTGATGATGGATCAGACAACTTCCTTTTCAGCTCAGAGTTTTCAGACTCTAATGTTGTTGCCTTTTCTTCAGATTTAGCCAACTTGTCAGAACAATTCCAGAGTTGAGATTTATGTTGCTTCAGTTCTTTGATGTACTTGTAGATCAAATCATCTTTCTTCTCGATATGCGTTTGATGTAGTCTTTGATTTGCTTGACACTCCACATTAAAGCAATACGACATTGTTACCTGAAAAATTGATCGTTAATCGGTGTTATTTTGAAGAATCAAAAAATGCGGAAGAAAATCAAAAATTAAATTTGAAAAACAAATCTAAAAATAAATTCGTTTCCAAGATTTAAGATCTGATTATTATCGAATTCGAACGAACGAGATCACTCTTCGAGAGTGAAATCTGCAAGATAAACAAACCAAGTTAGATCAACCACGACGAAAAATAAGTCACAAAAATAATAATAGTCGCTAATAATTCTCAAACGTCACAAAAATAATTATCGGGTGACGAGACGTGCGGTAACTCGGGTACCGACGAGAACTAACCAACCAAACTTACCTAACACAACTTACCGGATGAATGAGGAACTTACCGGGCGAAGATTGGTTTACCGGATGATAAGGGAATAAGACTTACCGGATAAAAATTTCTCTTCCCGGATGAAAAAGATTTGCGACTTACCGGGTGAAAAAAGATTTACCGGAAAGATGGAGTTTCCGGACAAATCCTTTCCGGACGAAGATGGTTACAGGATGAGATGTAAACAAATGCTTACCGGGTACGACGATAACAAAACTAACCGGGTGATATGAGACCTTACCGGGTGATGATCGATTCCGGATAAAGAGTGGATTACCGGATGGGATTGTTTCCGGAAGAAGGTACTTACCGGGTGAAAAAGAACTTACCGGGAGAAAGTTATCGGATCCGTGAGTCGCGTATGAGAAGCTTACCGTATGAACGTTGGTTTCCGAACAAAATCAAGCCAAGCAACAATTAAGACAAACAAAACAACAACAAAAAAACTTCCAACTAATTAAATATATATGTATGCTATGTATGTATGTGAAAATCATGCAGCATGCAACATAATTAAATATATATATAAGAAATCAGCATAAACAAGTTAAACAGAAATTGCAAAAAGAAATTGCATGTACGTGGCATGAAGGAAAAAGTCAAACAGAGTTTGCAAAAAAAACAGTCAACAAAAGTAGGTATTTGGGAGGTTACCGGGAAATCCTAAAACACCCGGAAAGTGTGAAATTCCGGTGACTTAAAATATTGCCCGGTAACCTTTAAATAAGAATTATCCGGTAACACCAATAATTACCCGGTAACTTTGACAGAAAAGATTACTTACCCGGAAACTGCGGCTGTGGTTGCAATTCGGATTTGGGATCGATATGGTTGCTTGATTTCACTCCTGTAGGGTTAGATTTTGACCAAAAACACAAAAACAAACAAACCCAAATTGATTTCTAAGCAAAATATATCATATTTTTCAATAATCACCTCAAAACCTTTAGAACACCAAAAACTCAAGTATTGATTTTTAAAATTGAAAAATTAAAACCTTTGAGAATTGATATAAACTCAGATAAACCGCAGATAATCGTGTGTAAACAATCGAGATCAAACAAACGAATTAATAAATCAATGAAAAACTTTTCTAACCCGATTGAAGATCGATTTACCCACAAAATTGCTGCACTATTTCGAAATTAATCTGGATGCCTTCTGGACCTCAAACGATTAATCCAACCGTTCCGAATGTGAAACGGAATGTCGTGGAGATACTGTCCAAAAATCGTGACGATCCGACGGTTCAATCTCTGGGAATAGGCGAAACGGCTCGCTGCGTTTTCCAGAAAAAAATATTACGAAAATTCTTTCTTTTTCTTGCTTTCGTTCGATTTCTTTCGTATCTTCAAATCACCGATTCGGCTCTGATACCAATTGTGAGTTCCAGATTGATCAGGTAACAACGATTCAAAAAGAAATAACAAGAACACTTAATGATTTCAACTTGTCATCCCTCTCATATTCATTCAAAGTATAAATCGTTCAACAATATTACAATGGAAGTAAAGGAACGACTTAATCTCTCTAAGCTCTAATGAATGATAATAAATCGCTTAACCTAATTCTAAGGTTAACTAACCTTATATACTTAGGCCTTTAGACATACAAGGCCTAAGCCCATTGAGCAATAAACTAGGCCCATTCATCATTAAAGGCTTTTACAAGAAGATTAATTAAACTAATTAATCAATATATAATTATTTATATATCTTTCTAATATGTAGGACATTTATGGTCCTAACAAATGGGATATGCATTGCTGAAAGGTCTAAATGTTGACTGGACCTCAATCATCTACGACGACCTTGCGTTCAGAGTGGATATGGCTGAAAGACCTTCATGGGTTCCTTATCCCAGATTCATGAGCGTCGTCTTTCAACAAGGACTTGGCGACAGGTACCCAATTGAGGGTGATCTGAGACTCACTCAGGTTGGCCCTAAGGTACTCGACTGCAAGCCGCTGGAAAACGAGGTACGTCTTTCTACTCTCTTATCTCTTCTCAATCCTCCTTCTTCTACTTCTGCAGCTCATTCAGTGGAAATCCTCACCGCTGATACCCACGCTGCACCCTCCACTCCTTCTCGAAAAAGGAAACACTCATCTTCCCAACTTGGTTCCAAAAGAATCAAGAAAACCAAGGAGCAACCTCCCCAGCATTTACACGCTGAAGACTCCACAGCTCATCTTGAAGAGTTGATGGAAAGTTCCGTGGTACGCTCTGCCACAGCTGATCAAGCCACCCTTTCCATCCCGGCTTCAGCGTCTCTAAACGCTGAAGTTATAAACTTGGAAAAGAACCCACCTCCTTCAGCCTCTCTACAGACTGAAGTGATTGACAGCGGATCCAACGCTGAACCCCGCACCCAACCATCATTCTCATCCCTCATTCCTCCTACTCAATCTTTGGTCTCTCCACAATTTTTCCCAACTTTCTCAGGGACACCCTTCATCGTACATGACTCAGCTACAGACACTCTAAATACGATGATGGATGCAAACTTAGGATCTGCAGGAACCTCCATGCGCCAAGGTACTCTTGAAGGCGACATGGAATATCATTCAGGACACAAAGGGTTCGACAACTTCGCCAACCCGCCTACAGGTATAAACACAATCCAAAACACTACTCTCTCTACCCCAAACTTCTGAGCTTTCCTCTGTTCATAAGTTAATAACTGTTTCAGGTCCTAATTTGGGGGATATCAACACCTCCCTGAAGGCCTTGGAAACAAAGGTGAAAAATTACAACACCATTCTCTCCACGAACTCTTCAGCGGTTACAGACGCTGGAGAGAAACTCAAAAAGTTGACCGAGATCGTTGATACAAAAGCCTCCAAAACTGATCTGGAGAAGGTGGATGGTAGCATTGCTCAATTTGCTACCACCCTCGCTGACAATTCAACCGCCACCACCTCTCTTTCAACAAACTTCACCACTCTGTCCAATGAAGTCACATCATTAAAGACAGAGGTTGGTTCTCTAAAAGGTGAAGTCTCCACGATCAAGGCTGACGTCTCCGCCGTCAAAGAACTTGTTCAGAAAGTACTCGATCTCCTGAACGCCCCAACTTCAAATTTTACTCAGGTCGATCGAGAAGCTCTTCAAAAGATCAATCCTGCTATAACTGGCCTGGAAGTCAGATTAGCAAAGATTGAGAACTGTGTTGGGATCTCTGGCCTAGAAGACAGGGACCAAATACACACTGTTGCTGCTGAACAATCTGTTACCTCCCCTAACCATAATATGGAAGAGGGGGAGAAGACTAAAGAAGACCTTCCCCATAATGCTGAAGGGGATGGTATTGAAACTGCTGCTGCTGCTACTTCTACTTCACAACCTCAGGGAGTTGAAAACCCTGAGGAAATCGAGAAACCTTCCTCTGTATCTGAGGGGGAGCAACTCGATGAGCAACTTAAGGAAGTTGCTGCTGACGTGATCGAACCTTATGCTGAAGAGGTCGAGTCTGAAGAAGAATCTGAAGATGATGAACCTGTCGACATCTCTGATGAAGAACCATCATCATCCCCCAAAGATGATGATGATGACGATGATGATGGCGATTTCTTCTACGTCCAGCCTGTTGCAAAAGCCCCAGCTCAAAAAGGGATCGAGATAAAAGAACCTTCAGGGGAGCGGACCAAGTCAAAGCCTGCAGCGTCTGAAGCTGACAAAGGCAAAAACAAAGGCCTCGCTGAAGAAGACAATCTGACGATCTTGCTTCAAAAGCCAGTTTGTCATGTACACTACCTTCTATTCCCTTACACTGCATCCCTCCTCTATCCCTTCTCAATCTCAATCCTTCTATCCTTAAAACCTCTATACACTTAACCACATTCTTTTCTCTATCTCTTTCTTCCCATATTCTTACTTAAACAATCGTTGTGTTTCAGCTAGTCCTCTCCCCTGTTTGAGGATCCCGCTGAAGCTTCCACGTCTACACCAAAAATAATCCCAGCCACAAGAGCTGAAGAATTAATCCCAGTCTTGGATTTAACCACTGAGACTGATGAACCTGAAAAACAGCTGCTCTCTCACAAAAACAGACCTTCCTTGGCTCCTCAAAAGCTAAGTGAAGAGGATCAAGAAAAGAGAGATGCAATGATCAAACAGCTTGAAGATCAGCGAATCATTCTTCCTCGTGACAAAATCCCTACTCCCACAAAGTTCAGGATTTCAAGGAAAGAATACGAGGATCATCTAAGAGCTGAAAGATTACTCGCCGAAAAGAAGGAAGCTAAAGAAAAAGATAAGGCTCTCGCCATCCAGCTTGTCCAACAATCGGTGAAAGACCCCGCACTGAAAAGAACTCCCATTGATGTCCAACGTAAGCTATGGGATGATGCCCAAAGGATCGTTGAAGAAAAGACTAAAGTATCTGATTCGACTTTGGAATGGTGTAAAGAAATGTTGAACTATCGATCTCGACCATCCAAAATCATCAAGGTAAATATCAGAGGAAGACTATTTATAGACGTTCCTGTTGTTGAAGTTGATGTATTCAGAGAAGACAAAACCGAGCAAACCTTCTATGCTGCTACTTTAGAGAAATTTAGTTTCTCTGAATGGTTGGAAGTGAAATTAGCTATTCAGCGATCTCTCTCAAAGTTCAAGAGCCATGTCGAGAAAATTTTAAACTCTCAGATTGACTTGGTTTCTTCTGCTGTGGATATTCCTCCTTCCACTCTTCTTCCTACTCAACAAAGAAGAGCCTCTGCAAAGGAAAAGAAAACCTCAGACTCAGGTCCTCCTATACGGAATGAAACAAGTATTGGTTTCTCTCGTGCTGAAGTTCTTGGTCCTGATGCTGACCTCTCAGCGCTTGACACCTCCCTACCACCTGGTGAAACTTTCATCCCTGGCAAAGTCGTAAGTGATCGCTATGGTATATTCTTTCTACACTGCCATGGAAATCAATACTTTCAACGCATCTCTGAGCTTCCAATCACTCCCATCGAACAACTCAGAGACCTCATATACTAGTATGAAGTCACACGCGACATTCAAACACGTCACCTCAAGCCCCTGATCTTTGAAGAAGCAAAGAACAAAAAGGATCAAGGTGTAACTGTCCCTGACTGGATGATTCCCACATCAAAGACCCTCGATGAACTTCTCATCAAGGAAGAACCTTTTGACGGATAGGATCGCCTTGTAATTCTTTTTATCCTTATCTGTCTACATCTTCTGTACTTGTAATTTTATTTGTTGTACTTGTAATTTTTCCACTTCCCTCTGTAATCTTTACGAAGTTTAAAGAAAAATTTCAACGAATGTACTTTACTCCATCAGTACTGAAAAGATCCCAGAAAACAGTAAAAGGGACAAATATTTTATGAGTTCTTTTTATCCTTATGTTTTCATTAAATAGCAATTTTCTCTGTTGCTATGTCATAATCAAATAGGGGGAGATTGTTGATCCAAACCCTCAGTGATTTGATAATGACCCTCTCTTAAACACTTAGTGAAAATTGTAAGTAAACAATATGTATTAGAGTTTCACTATCGCTGATAAGTACTAAGACTTTACAGAACCGCTGATAGGAACTCTCACTCTTTAGATTAGATATTCAGCGAACACTGTTCATCATCATATAGCTCTGAGCCTGTTCAGTTCTATTGATGATCGTTGATAGTTTAGTTTGTTTACTTATGATCTCTAAAGACAAGTTTCACGTCAATCAAAGTTCTACGCTAAAGTCGAAGATCAAGCTCAAGAACCAGCGACAAGTCTACTCATGAACTGGTGCGGATATCAGCGAAGCAAGACCTGTCCATTCAACGTGAAGTATCAAGTAGAAGGCTTCAGCAATCGCTAAACTTTATCATTCGCTAATAAAGATCTGACTCAACGAAAGCTGATCATGAAGTCTCCCTGCATGTTACTATTGTCTTACCTCCCTTGCACGTCTCCTTACGAACTGTCAGAACGGATATCCCTTTTGTCTGTAATCGTACAACAACTCTGATTCTACACTGTGCGGCTACTAAGGTTGTCTACAAAGGTCAATGACATGCAACCACTCAGCTGCTGCCACGTGTAAAGCCATACTGCTATGCATTAAATGCATGCAGTATATAAGAAGAACCTTACTTTAGTTTTGAAGTGTGCTCGGACCATCTTCTTATTTCTCTCTTATTGTTAAGTTATTATTCGTAATTTCTTTAACTCTTTCTAGTGCAAGAAACTTAGTGTTTCTCAAGACTTGTTTAGATTAGGTTTATCCTTAATCTTGTTCCGCAACAAGTTGTAAATTGTCTTGATTTATCAATAAACAATTTAGAAAAGTAAAAATAGCGTGTTTGTATTCAACCCTCCCCCCCCCCCCCCCCTTCTACAAACTTGTATAGCCCTTCGGGACCAACACTAGGTGTCAACCTTTTGGGTTCGAGGCCAAGAACCATTAGTGTATTCGGAGGGTTGTAGTCCAATTTTAAAGAAATAATGATGACGGTTGTAGTAATCTTAAGATGCTCGATTGTGATGAGTAGATTTAGTGGGACGACTTTCTTGTAGGGTAAAAGAACCTGCCTGTCTGACGGTTAATGTTTGGACGGATTCTTGGAGTCGTATAATCGAAGGTCAGTGACGACCGCAGGTTTTGGGAGTCTATTAGGTCTCGTTAGAATTAAGCAACAATCAGCAGTGGGAGCAATTGGGTTTGGAGAGAAAATTTAAGAACATGTGGATGTGGATTGATTGGGTGTTCGAATTTGCCTTTGGGGAAATATGGAACATCTAAGGTTGGGAGACAACAGAAGTCGTCTGATTAGGAATTATTCCAGTGGATGGAACGTTTACCCGAACATAAGTACAGTGTACCGGAGAGGACATTGTTGGTAAGTGTTTGCTTGAGGTTTGTCATAACTGTCTGTGTGGGGAGAAATTAAATTCCAGTCGAAAGATAATGGAATAGGAAAGGTGTTGAGTTGGATAGCCTTTGGTTGTAAGAATCTAGATTTCGAGGACGAAATCATTCTAAGGTTGGGGAGATTGTAACACCCCAAAAATTGGAATAACTGAATTGGGCTTGCGGACGTCCGCATAGGTGCATAGCCGGACGTCCGCGAAAGCAGCATAAAATGGGTTAGGTTCGGATCAGGTTGAGCCGGACGTCCGCGTGATGGTCAATTCGGACGTCCGCGATGCATCTGATGTAACATTCGGCAAAAAAAATCGAAACTTCCAGGTTAGCATCTGTTAAGCCCTCACTAATGTTAATAAAGAGAATATACCCTAATAGGACTCATCCAGAAAATATTAAAGCGAAAAATCGCTAAAATTCCCGGTAGTAGCTTAAAAGACCCGGT
Source organism: Saussurea involucrata (assembly GCA_033807775.1). Classification (NCBI taxonomy): domain Eukaryota; kingdom Viridiplantae; phylum Streptophyta; class Magnoliopsida; order Asterales; family Asteraceae; genus Saussurea; species Saussurea involucrata. The sequence continues at coordinate 86,371,336 of CM066314.1, forward strand.
TTTGACCCAAGACTAACCGGAACACCTTGTGAAATGCCAAAATACCTTAAATAACATATAACCTATATAAAATATAGGGTTTTACCTTAAACATAAATCTTTCTTTTTATAAGATTTAATAATAAAACAAGAATGTATTTTAGAAGCTTATGTTGCAATGAAAATTCTAGATAAAATAATGATTTTTTTTAAGAAATAGTTATGGGCTTATTTTTTAAAAAAAAAAATATTATGCAAAGGGTTTGGGGGCCCATGTTTGGCCGGCCCCTCCCCCCCCCCCCCCCCCCCCCCCTCTATTACCTTCTCTTTTTTTTGTTTTGCTACTTCATTTTTCAAACTCTCATCCAAAGACCATCCAACTTCCTCTACTTTCTCTCTACCTTCTCCTTCTCTTCTTCTTCACTTTTCTTCAACCAAAGATACTTCAAAATTCCAGCCTTATTCAAGCATCCAAAACCAAATTTCCAGAAAACTTAAAGTGTTAGAAATCATCTCTCAAGGTAAGAACTCTAACTAGTGTTCTTCATAAGTTTTTAACATCTTTTTATGCTATTTCCTTGCATTTCTACACTTTTCGTATTGTTCAAATGGATGAACTCTTCTTGATGTTCTAGAAGTGAGATTAAACACCCATGACATGATAAATGTCCATAAAATGGTGATAATCTATGAGCTTCCATCATGAACTCAAGAGAAATGAGCAAAATCATCAAAATGTGGGTTTTTGTTCTTATTTTAGAATCTGAGTTTTGGGGTTTTTGCATGCACATGTTTCTTGTAAGTTCAAAGCATTTTCTTTTAAAAACATGTTGTTTGATGTGGGAACTAAACCCTTACCAAAGAAATCCATATCTATGGATGTTAAAATGTTAAAAATGTGATTTTTATGGAGTTTATGTAAGTTCCAGATTCTGCCAGATTTATTGCATGCACTTTGGACGACCCTATCTTGGTCAAATCATGTCCAAATTCCTCCATTTTTCTTCTGGAGTAAGGTTTAATGAGTTGGGAGTCGAACCCCACTGGTCTCATGCAAAAACATTGAGTTTTGAGCCTTAAACTCCTTAGAACAAAATTGGTGTGCAGCAGTTAGTCTGACAGATTTTTGTGTCAGTTTATTTTGTATATAACTCTTTGAAAAATGCATAAAACTTTCTCATTTTTCTTCTGGAAGCTACTTTTATGAGTTAGGTTTCACATGCTAAAATTTCATAACAATATACGATGTTTTGGTCATTTAAAGATTTTGTGCAAACCAAGTATGTCAAGCTGTCCAGAAATGGCAGATTGGTACATGCAATTTCTTTTGACCATAACTCACTCAAAACTCATCAAAAATTTGTGAATCTTTTTCCATAAGACACCTTTATGTGTTAGGTTTCCAAACCATGCAAAATCTCTGAAAAATACTATGTTTTGACCCTCCAAAAGCCGGTTATGGCAGAAGGGTGTAAACTGTTTTAGGTTCTGTGTTGCATTATTTTGTAAAAATTATTTGAACCCCTTAAACACCTTCAAAATTTATGAAATTTGGTCAAAACCTTCTTAGCTCAGTGTAGTACCACATATAAAAAGATGGGCAAATTTGTCATTCCAGAAAGTGTATTTCAATAACCATTTTTGAGGAACAAAGTTTCTGCCAGATTATGTATTTTGGAAAAAGTGTGGGATTTTACTATTTTAACCTTATAGGTACCTATACATGATTAAAACATTGGGAAAATATTAAATTCATCATGTCAAATTAAAAACTAAAACAATGGCATTTCACAAGAGGTGGACTAAATGAGCTAAGTTCAACCTTGAGTAGCTATGAAGGACTTATAGAGCTTATTTGACTTTATAGGAGACCCGTAAGGCATTAAGCGATCAAGCTTGCGCAACTTCGCGTCTACACGTTAAGGTGAGTAATCACAGCCCCGTTTTTACTTGTTTAAATGTTTGGGGTGAAAAGCATGTTATGTTTTTAAAATGCTAAATGATTCATGATATTAAATTGTGGATATTTATGCTTTGAAGAATGAGTACTAATGAATGGACAATTGTACATAAGTGATAAAGATATGTTGAGTGATAATGAAAATGGTAAGTCCCCAGTAAATACACTACTTATTAACTCGTAACGAGCCGGTGATACTTGTGGATAGCGCTATTTGGTTTGACAAACCCACCTTAACTGACGAGTAGGGGTGCACTTTATCTGGTAATAATGTTCTTCTCACGTGGGTTAGTATACCACCTCTGAGGTAGTTCGCGGGGCGTAGATTGTCGGAGGCTTAGTAGTGGCTCAACACTGTTATATCTTACAAAAATCACTCATTGTAAATTGTACTCATAAACCTTTTAACTTTGGAGCTTGTCATGAACGAACGTTTCATGAGAGTAACCATTGGAAGAAAAATTGTTGTGTATGGAAAAACCTGTGAACTCACCAACTCTTTGTAGTTGACCTTTTGTTTTAAACACGCTTTTCAGGGGCTAAGAAGGTAACTGACAAGGTTTAATTTAGCATGCATGTCGACATCAACCGAGACTCGTCTTTTGTCATATCTTGATAAAAACATTATTTTGGGTTACATGTAATCTTTGGGATTGTAAACCCTTAACTTTAAATTTTTGGGACTTTGTAATGTATACTTTGTGTAATTGTATGGTTGGTGTTGTTTATTTCCTAATGCTATGAAACTCTATCTGTTACATCTCGTGTTTCCGCTTTAGCGGGGTGTGACAGAAATTGGTATCAGAGCTATAGGTTATAGAGAATGCCGGTTTTCTTATGGAAACCACATCTATAACCCAACCATAACGCAAACTATCTTCAAAACGGTTTTCGAAAGGATTGTCTAAAATCTGGAGCATGTTGCTAATATAACCAAGTCGAATGTCACATTATTATACCTCAATTAAACAAAGCCTGACCACCTATGTTTAATTCGGGTAACTATAATGAGAGACTCGGGTTGGTCATAATGGAAGTATGCTTAAAATAAATTTTCTACTTGAAATGGGAAAACATGATTTTGCGTGTGTCTGCATAAACATTGCATATTTTAGGCACTTACAATAACACACTTAATAACAAAGTCTACTATTATCGCAGCTCACTATGTCGTCTGAATATGACCCGTCCGAGCACACCCCTTCGGAGCATACCCATTCCGAGCACTCGTACTCGGCAGACCCCTCCGGCTATGTTACTGGCCGACCAAGGGGCAATGCACCGGTTGTAGTTGAGAGAGACCCGTATGAAGACGACCAGGAAGAATCCAGTGCACCACTCACTTTGTCCCCTCCACGTATCCTACGAGGACCAAGAGTTAGAGCCACGGCAAGGAAGAGTGTCCCATTACCTAGACGTGTGAGTCTTACCCAACCACCTAGAGGCGAAGGAGGGACCTCCCGATCCGGAGTGCAGCGAGGAAACCCCCAGGTAGTAACCGGAGTGCCTGTGGCTCACCCTCCTGGCATGACTGCCCAGGAAAGCCAGTGGGTCCTAATGATGGCTCACGACATTCAACACCACGGAGAGAGGTTGGACGGACAGCACCAAACCCTGAACGGGGTGATGGAGGTGCTGAAAACACATAGTGAAGCCTCAGACCGAACCTTGGAGGTCATTGACATCACTAGGAGGGAGGTGAGAGCCCTACGTAGGTACCTGGCTTGGGTGATAGGAGCCTTGGTTTTGGTGTTGGGACTGCTGTTGTGGGCACTGATGCATTAGAGGACCACTATTAGAAGCTTTTGGGGATTTATTTAAAACTTGAACTTATATTTTTGGGGCATGTAGCCATTAAATTCCAAACATTGAAAATTTTTGTTAATTGTTTCTGTTGGAATTTGAATATTTATGGTTTATGAATGAAATGCTTGGTTAATGTTTACGTATCTCAAGTACTTTTAGATGCATGATTGTGAAATTATGGTATGTTGTTATGACAATACGTGTAGATAACAAAGATAGTATGCATGAAGTAGTACCATAACTTAGATTAACATAACAAGTAGGAAGTGTAACCAAATAATAGTATTAGTAACCATGCGACTAAACCTTTAATTAAAACCATAGCTGTAGGACTATGCCTCCAAGAAGAGAGAATCCTGAAGTCGCACGGCTCGTGGCGGAGCAATTTATGGCTGCACTTCCGAACATTGTCAGCCAAGTAGCAGCTGGGCTGAATGCTAATTCAAGCAATGCGGGAGCGACTGGAAATCGGGAATGCACATATAAGACCTTTAGGGGCTGCAACCCTAAAGAATTCCATGGAACTGAAGGAGCTGTGGGATTACTGACATGGATTGAGGGTATGGAATCCGTTCTTCATATCAGCAAGTGCACAGAAGGAAACAAAGTAGAATTTGCTGCTTGTTTGTTGCAAGGCCGAGCACTAACATGGTGGAACACACAAGTACAAACCCGTGGACGGGAAGCGGCTTACAACCTTACGTGGGAAGAGTTCAAGAAGCTACTCAAGGGAGAGTATTGCCCAAGAAGTGAAATCCAGAAGCTGGAGGCAGAACTGTGGAATCATGAAATGAAGGGAAACGATATAGACTCTTACACTGCCCGTTTCCATGAGTTGGCAAAGCTGGTGCCACATTTGGTGACGCCCGAGGAAAACAGAGTGGATAGGTATGTGTGGGGTTTATCTGAAGGAATCAGAGGAAATGTCACTTCAGCTGACCCAAAGACTCTCCAAGAAGCAGTAAATTTAGCAACAAGACTCACCAACAACGCGAATCGTTCAAGAACATCAGGGAATGACAAGGCCGCTGGGAAAAGAAAGATAGAAGAGCCTGCAAGAAGGCAGTTTGGGGGAAGAACAGACAAGGGTCATAGGGTGACAGGAAATTTTGGGGTTCAAGCACAGGTCGAAGAGAAGGAAAGAGGGCTATGCCCAAGATGCACCAAGTGCAATAATCGACACCTCGGAAGATGCATCATTTGCTCCAAGTGTAGCAAAGGAGGCCATGTCGCTAAAGATTGCAAGAGCGGAGGAAGGCGAACATGTCACGAGTGTGGGAGCCCTGATCACTATCGGAACGCATGTCCGAGACTGAACCGAAGGCCTAATACAAATCAAGCGCGACCATTTAATCAAGGGAATCAAGGAGGTCAGGCACGAGGCCGAGTGTTTGAAATTGGAGCAGATGAGGCAAGACGAAACCCAGATGTAGTCACAGGTACGTTTCTCTTGAATAATCATTATGCAACGGTACTATTTGATTCGGGAGCAGATAGGAGCTTTGTATCACTAGAATTTAGGCCGAAAATTGACTTGGAACCTCAAAAGTTGAAAGAAGCCTATATTATAGAATTTGCTAATGGACAAGAAGTTAGGGCCAAAGATGTAATTATGAACTGTACCTTAAAATTGGCGGAAAAAGATTTTAGCATAGATTTAATTCCAATCAGATTAGGAAGCTTCGATATAGTCGTAGGTATGGATTGGTTATCAAAGAATCGCGCTGAGATCGTTTGCTCCGAAAAGATCGTCCGAATACCCCAAACCGAAGGAAGAGTACTGGAAAATACAGGGAGACAGCTCTGGGAGGAAATTCAAAATAGTGTCGGGTATGAAGATGCGAAAATATTTGCGAAAAGATTGTGTTGCGTTTCTGACACACGTGGTAGATAAGGAGATCAAAGAGAAGAATATTCAAGACTTTCCAATAGTACGAGATTTTCCTGAGGTATTCCCAGATGAATTACCTGGATTACCACCACCAAGACAAGTCGAATTTCATATCGACTTAATTCCAGGAGCGGCACCCGTAGCGAAGTCACCGTACCGGTTAGCACCTTCAGAAATGCAGGAGTTGTCAGGCCAACTCAAAGAGCTGCTCGATAAAGGATTCATACGACCCAGCTCTTCACCCTGGGGAGCTCCAGTTTTGTTCGTTAGAAAGAAAGATGGTTCGTTTCGTATGTGCATCGACTACAGGGAACTTAATAAGCTGACCATCAAGAACCGATATCCTCTTCCTCGAATCGATGACCTGTTCGACCAACTTCAAGGCGCTACGTACTTTTCAAAGATTGACCTTCGGTCTGGATACCATCAAATGAGGGTTCGGGAGGAGGACATTTCCAAGACAGCGTTTAGGACTCGATATGGACATTATGAGTTCCTAGTCATGCCTTTTGGACTAACAAACGCTCCAGCAGTCTTTATGGACCTAATGAACAGAGTATGTCGACCGTACTTGGACAAGTTCGTAATTGTGTTCATAGATGACATATTGATTTATTCGCAAAGCAAGAAGGAGCATGAGCAACATTTGAAGCTGATACTAGAACTGCTCAAAGACCAGAAGCTGTATGCTAAACTTTCCAAATGCGAATTTTGGATTCGTGAAGTGCAATTTCTTGGGCATGTAGTTAATAAAGATGGAATTCATGTCGATCCGGCCAAGATAGAAGCCATCAAGAAGTGGGAAGCCCCAAAGACTCCGACAGAAATTCGTTCGTTTCTTGGTTTAGCGGGTTACTATCGGCGTTTCATTGCAAATTTCTCTAAGATTGCGCAACCATTGACGGCATTAACCCAGAAAGATAAAAAGTTCGATTGGGGAGAAAAACAAGAGGAAGCCTTTCAGACGCTTAAGCATAAGTTATGCAATGCACCGATCTTAGCTTTACCAGAGGGAGTTGACAACTTTGTGGTTTACTGCGATGCCTCACACCAAGGATTGGGGTGTGTGCTAATGCAAAAAGACAAGGTTATTGCCTACGCATCAAGGCAACTTAAGGTTCATGAAAAGAATTATACCACCCATGATTTGGAGCTAGGAGCCGTAGTGTTCGCACTCAAGATTTGGAGACACTATCTCTACGGCACTAAATGTAACGTCTTTACCGATCACAAGAGCTTACAACACATTTTTGATCAGAAAATGCTGAATATGCGACAACGGAGATGGGTTGAACTGCTTAGCGACTACGATTGCGAGATAAAGTACCATCCGGGCAAAGCTAATGTTGTGGCTGACGCGTTAAGCCGAAAGGAAAGGGTGAAACCATCAAGGGCAAGAGCCATGGGAACGATGGTCCGGACGAGCCTTAAGGATCAAATCCTCGAAGCACAAGAAGAAGCATTAAAAGGGGAGAATTTGAAGGGCGAAACTCTACATCATCTGGAAAAGGAATTTGATACACAACCAGACGGGGTGCGTTACTTCCGAAATAGAGTTTGGGTACCTAAGGTTGTCAATCTGCGATCAATAATCCTGGATGAAGCCCATAAATCAAGATATTCAATTCACCCCGGAGCCGATAAAATGTATAAGGATCTGAAGGAATATTATTGGTGGCCAGGAATGAAGAAAGATGTGGCTATGTATGTAAGCAAGTGCCAAACTTGTGCCCTGGTTAAGGCTGAACATCAGAAACCATCAGGTCTTCTTCAGCAACCGGAGATTCCCGAATGGAAATGGGAACAGATAAGCATGGATTTCATAACCAAGTTACCCAGAACTGGGAAAGGACATGATTCAATCTGGGTTATAGTGGACCGACTGACGAAATCTGCACATTTTCTGCCTATTCGGGAAGATTTCAAGGTAGAAAAACTCGCTCAAATTTACGTCAACGAAATCGTTATGCGTCATGGAGTACCCACTGCTATAATCTCAGACAGAGATAGCCGTTTTACGTCACGCCTTTGGCGGTCAGTCCAGAAAGCGTTGGGCACACGTTTGGACTTGAGCACTGCCTACCACCCGCAGACGGACGGTCAGACGGAAAGGACTATACAAACACTGGAAGACATGCTGCGAGCCTGTGTACTAGATTTTGGGGGAAATTGGGATACTCACTTACCGCTGGTTGAATTCTCTTACAACAATAGCTACCATACCAGCTTAAAGTGCGCACCATACGAAGCCTTATATGGACGCAAATGTAGATCCCCACTCAGCTGGTTGGAGGTTGGTGACAGGCAGCTGTTAAGACCCGACATAATACAGGAGACCACGGACAAGATCCTAACCATTCAGGAAAGACTGAAAGTTGCCAGAACTCGTCAGAAGAGTTATGCAGATAATCGCAGGAAGCCATTGGAATTTCAGGTGGGCGATAAGGTACTATTAAAGGTATCACCATGGAAAGGATTAGTACATTTTGGGAAGAAGGGCAAGTTGAGCCCAAGATATATCGGTCCGTTTGAGATACTGGAAAAGATTGGACCAGTTGCTTACAGACTCAAACTACCACAAGAGTTAAGCGCTATTCACGACACATTTCATGTGTCGAATCTGAAGAAATGCCTATCGGATGAATCATTGGTGCTACCATTGGAAGATATTCAAGTGAGCGAGCAGTTACGCATTATAGAAGAACCCGTGGAGATACTTGACCGAGATGTTAAGCGGTTAAGACGTAGCAAAATCCCGATCGTAAAAGTTCGATGGAGTGCAAGGCATGGACCAGAATACACTTGGGAGCGGGAGGATTTTATGAAAAGTAAATATCCTCAGCTGTTCGTCAAGGAACTAACTGGGAATGCCAGTCATTAAATTTCGGGACGAAATTTCTCTAACGGGGGAAAACTGTAACATTCGGCAAAAAAAATCGAAACTTCCAGGTTAGCATCTGTTAAGCCCTCACTAATGTTAATAAAGAGAATATACCCTAATAGGACTCATCCAGAAAATATTAAAGGGAAAAATCGCTAAAATTCCCGGTAGTAGCTTAAAAGACCCGGTTTTGACCCAAGACTAACCGGAACACCTTGTGAAATGCCAAAATACCTTAAATAACATATAACCTATATAAAATATAGGGTTTTACCTTAAACATAAATCTTTCTTTTTATAAGATTTAATAATAAAACAAGAATGTATTTTAGAAGCTTATGTTGCAATGAAAATTCTAGATAAAAAATGATTTTTTTTAAGAAATAGTTATGGGCTTATTTTTAAAAAAAAAAATATTATGCAAAGGGTTTGGGGGCCCATGTTTGGCCGGCCCCTCCCCCCCCCCCCCCCCCCCCCCCCCTCTATTACCTTCTCTTTTTTTTGTTTTGCTACTTCATTTTTCAAACTCTCATCCAAAGACCATCCAACTTCCTCTACTTTCTCTCTACCTTCTCCTTCTCTTCTTCTTCACTTTTCTTCAACCAAAGATACTTCAAAATTCCAGCCTTATTCAAGCATCCAAAACCAAATTTCCAGAAAACTTAAAGTGTTAGAAATCATCTCTCAAGGTAAGAACTCTAACTAGTGTTCTTCATAAGTTTTTAACATCTTTTTATGCTATTTCCTTGCATTTCTACACTTTTCGTATTGTTCAAATGGATGAACTCTTCTTGATGTTCTAGAAGTGAGATTAAACACCCATGACATGATAAATGTCCATAAAATGGTGATAATCTATGAGCTTCCATCATGAACTCAAGAGAAATGAGCAAAATCATCAAAATGTGGGTTTTTGTTCTTATTTTAGAATCTGAGTTTTGGGGTTTTTGCATGCACATGTTTCTTGTAAGTTCAAAGCATTTTCTTTTAAAAACATGTTGTTTGATGTGGGAACTAAACCCTTACCAAAGAAATCCATATCTATGGATGTTAAAATGTTAAAAATGTGATTTTTATGGAGTTTATGTAAGTTCCAGATTCTGCCAGATTTATTGCATGCACTTTGGACGACCCTATCTTGGTCAAATCATGTCCAAATTCCTCCATTTTTCTTCTGGAGTAAGGTTTAATGAGTTGGGAGTCGAACCCCACTGGTCTCATGCAAAAACATTGAGTTTTGAGCCTTAAACTCCTTAGAACAAAATTGGTGTGCAGCAGTTAGTCTGACAGATTTTTGTGTCAGTTTATTTTGTATATAACTCTTTGAAAAATGCATAAAACTTTCTCATTTTTCTTCTGGAAGCTACTTTTATGAGTTAGGTTTCACATGCTAAAATTTCATAACAATATACGATGTTTTGGTCATTTAAAGATTTTGTGCAAACCAAGTATGTCAAGCTGTCCAGAAATGGCAGATTGGTACATGCAATTTCTTTTGACCATAACTCACTCAAAACTCATCAAAAATTTGTGAATCTTTTTCCATAAGACACCTTTATGTGTTAGGTTTCCAAAACATGCAAAATCTCTGAAAAATACTATGTTTTGACCCTCCAAAAGCCGGTTATGGCAGAAGGGTGTAAACTGTTTTAGGTTCTGTGTTGCATTATTTTGTAAAAATTATTTGAACCCCTTAAACACCTTCAAAATTTATGAAATTTGGTCAAAACCTTCTTAGCTCAGTGTAGTACCACATATAAAAAGATGGGAAAATTTGTCATTCCAGAAAGTGTATTTCAATAACCATTTTTGAGGAACAAAGTTTCTGCCAGATTATGTATTTTGGAAAAAGTGTGGGATTTTACTATTTTAACCTTATAGGTACCTATACATGATTAAAACATTGGGAAAATATTAAATTCATCATGTCAAATTAAAAACTAAAACAATGGCATTTCACAAGAGGTGGACTAAATGAGCTAAGTTCAACCTTGAGTAGCTATGAAGGACTTATAGAGCTTATTTGACTTTATAGGAGACCCGTAAGGCATTAAGCGATCAAGCTTGCGCAACTTCGCGTCTACACGTTAAGGTGAGTAATCACAGCCCCGTTTTTACTTGTTTAAATGTTTGGGGTGAAAAGCATGTTATGTTTTTAAAATGCTAAATGATTCATGATATTAAATTGTGGATATTTATGCTTTGAAGAATGAGTACTAATGAATGGACAATTGTACATAAGTGATAAAGATATGTTGAGTGATAATGAAAATGGTAAGTCCCCAGTAAATACACTACTTATTAACTCGTAACGAGCCGGTGATACTTGTGGATAGCGCTATTTGGTTTGACAAACCCACCTTAACTGACGAGTAGGGGTGCACTTTATCTGGTAATAATGTTCTTCTCACGTGGGTTAGTATACCACCTCTGAGGTAGTTCGCGGGGCGTAGATTGTCGGAGGCTTAGTAGTGGCTCAACACTGTTATATCTTACAAAAATCACTCATTGTAAATTGTACTCATAAACCTTTTAACTTTGGAGCTTGTCATGAACGAACGTTTCATGAGAGTAACCATTGGAAGAAAAATTGTTGTGTATGGAAAAACCTGTGAACTCACCAACTCTTTGTAGTTGACCTTTTGTTTTAAACACGCTTTTCAGAGGCTAAGAAGGTAACTGACAAGGTTTAATTTAGCATGCATGTCGACATCAACCGAGACTCGTCTTTTGTCATATCTTGATAAAAACATTATTTTGGGTTACATGTAATCTTTGGGATTGTAAACCCTTAACTTTAAATTTTTGGGACTTTGTAATGTATACTTTGTGTAATTGTATGGTTGGTGTTGTTTATTTCCTAATGCTATGAAACTCTATCTGTTACATCTCGTGTTTCCGCTTTAGCGGGGTGTGACATCTGATGAGATATTTTGTGTTTTTAAGACTTTTTCCCTTTCTCTTCCCTCATTTCATCTTCAACCTCATAATCAGTTATCTCTCTCCCTCTAAACCGATTTTCTCCCAACAACCCCTAAATCCTTCATCTTCTTCCCCAAATCAAACCCCTCACCATTGTTATGAACCTTAACCTTTCTAGAAACCTTTCACTTCATCTTCTTCACCAAGTTTCTAGGGTTTCATCCAACCCTTTTCACTCCAATTTGAAGATTCGGAGTTTGTAGTTCATCTTGGTGATTTTAGAGGCATTTTGGTTGGTAGATTCAAGTTATGGTTAAAGTAATCTCCTCTTCTCTTCATTTATAGAAGTTAGGGTTTTGGTATAAGTTGAGATCTTGATGTAAAATGTATGGGGAATGATTCTTTATGGTTGGAAGCTTATGGATCTAGGTTTTTTGAAGATTTGGCTTGAGGTTTCAAGTTTCTTGAAGGAGCTTACGTTTGGGGAAAAATCTAGATTTAGCCTAAATCTAGCAAGGTGAGTTCAAGATGATTTGTGAAAACTTTGTACATGCCAAAAATGTATTTTTCTAAGTATTTGTGTGTTTTAAATAAAATTATCAATTGTTTAGTTATTTGGTAAGCTTGACCCTTTTGAAGTGTTTAACTTTATAAAGTTTGTAAAACACCCATATTTGGGATTTTTGAATGTTTAATGTGTAGAAATCATGAATACGTCTTCAAATGATTTATTGCTCAAATAGAGTTCATTCAATGGTTTTCTTTCATGTTGGGTAATTGATTTTATAAACCATTTGGGAAAAGGCACATTTTAGTGTCATGAGTCATTTTGAGGATTATTAAGGGTATGAGTCTATTTGGGGAAACCCTTTGTTTTAACCCGTGTCGGGTTTTGGGTTAATGATGACTTTGTGGTAGATGTTTACCTAAACAATATTTAAATGCATTTTATGCAATGATGACCGTTATTTATGGGTCTAATGAGTTTTGAGCATTTTGCTCGGTTTTGGCTTTAAGGAAGTCTTGGGACATTTTGTCCGGTTTTGATGGCTCAATGTGGAGTCTTATTTATGGTTTGCATATTATTGCACATTATTGATATTTACATGCTCGAGTGCTTTAGTCATTTCAGGATGGGCATGTTATTGTAGACTGTGTTGCATTGGATCCATAGGCACGTAAGTCAGTCTTTGTTGGATGGTCTATCTTCTTGTGCACGAGGAGTGGACTATTGGAACGTATGGTTATATGCGGTAGGCCATTGGGGGCCACTAGCGAGTAGGCAATGGGGGACATTGGAGTCCTTGAGGTGTAACTCGTCTAGACTAGATAGGCAATGTGGTCCCATAAGTCCTTGAGGTGTAACTCGACGGAGTAGGCAATAAAGGCATGGGAAAGGTTTGAGGTTGTGATGTCTTTATGGCATGGGAACTAAGACCGGGACTTGAGGTGTAATCCAGTAACATCATAAGTGACCTAACTTTGTGTGCCCGTCACTTTCGACGGAAATCGGGTCTCCCCCGTCACCGAAAGGTGTTGTTTTTGGGTATATGCTTTTATCCATATTTCCGGTGACGCATTTTATTTATATGAAATGTTTTCATGGTTTATTGGCGGAGTTCTATGCCTCGTCCTTATTGGATGTTTTGAATATTGGAGTGTTACTCACGTTTACATTACTTGGGATATTATATGTCTTGGTTTTATTATCGTTGGTCTTGTATGATTGACTGCAATTGATGACTTTAATATTGGATCTCCCTCCATGTATATTAAAGTTTAAATGAAGCAGGTCATTTCCATATTTATGGTATTTGGACTTCATTACATTTTACGTTCGTGTGAGTATTGGTTCGTATCATGTTTTCGATGAAGTATTATATTTAAATGGATTGTTCTTCCATGATTTATGGGTTGAGTATTTTGTCGTCAATCGTATTTGAAGGTTTTGCATAATATAGATTTATTCACGTGTTGAGTGAGTTTGGATTGGAATTCATTTTGGAAAACGCTTTATACCTTTTGGGAACTTTTCTCATAGATTTTGGGTGAGTTGGAAAATGAGTCGTTTATATATCCTTTTTGTAAACTCTTTTGGAAATCATAATCTATGTCGCAAACTTTCATTTAAAGAATTATTTAAATCATGCTATAAACTCTTGAACTCGCTAGGCGTTAGCCTAACCCTTTTTATTTGTCGGCATGTGCATCAGGTTTAGGTTGGGAGTAGTCCTAGTAACACTGCGAGAGATCGAGTGCTAGTAGTGTGCTCGAGTGGTGAATTGATTAAGTAAAGTCTTCCACGTTGATTTTTGGGGCAATTGTAATAACCAGGTATGTTATTGGTTTATTTAAAAGTATTATTTTAATTAAGTATTATGGAGTTAGAAGTTAAGGGGTAAGTTTTAATTTTTATTTGGAAGTTTGGGGGTAAGTCTTGCCAAATAGAATAAGTGTGGGGTTTATTTGGTGAGAGTGGAGATATTATCCACCATCACCGCCATATTCACTTGAGACACAAGGAGGTGTCATCCTTAGGCACTATTAGCAAAATACTAAGTGTGTATGTGTGTGTATTTTCGGTTAGAAAGAAAAGAGAGAAAAAGAGATAGAACCGTGAAGGAGAAGAAGGAGAAGTAATCAAGATAGTAAGCTGGAATTAGAAAGGTTCATCTTGTGAAGATTAAAGGTATGTAACCTCTTAATCTATCATTTTTGTTTAGATAAAGTTTTTATGTAATTAGATGGGTTTTGATGATTTAGGGATGTTTTGGAAAATCTGAGCTCATGGTTAGGTTATGTTAATAGTCTTAAACATATCTGCATAATTTCAGTAACATGCATAGCATAAAAGATTAGAATTCTGGGTTTAGATGAACACAGTGGACTGAGACATTCAAGCAAGTCGCAACAGTGGGTTGCGACATGGTTGAATGTTATGATCTTCATGAATGTCGCAACCTTGAGTTGTGACTTGCTCATGAAGTCTCAACTGTTGCGACAACCCCCCTCAAGTTGCAACCAACTGTTGCGACATAGCACCAAGTCGCAACAGTGGGTTGCGACTTGGTGCTATGTCGCAACAGTTGGTTGCGACTTGAGGGGGTTGTCGCAACAGTTGGTTGCGACATGAAGGGGAAGTCGCAGTAGTTAGTTGCGACTTGGTACTATGTCGCAGTAGTTGATTGCGTCTTGGTGTAGTGTATTGCGACATAGAGTAATTCCATAGTTGATTGCGACTTGAGTCGAGGATTTCAAAACTTAGAGATTTTTAGTCTTAAAAAGAAATATTCGTATTTATTTGATACAGATTCTGTGAAACTGAACTGAAGAATTTGGAGTGCTCGGTAAATAGCTTGGGAGGATTTTGGAATTAAACGAATCAAGTGTGTTTTTACTTAATATGTTTTCAAATGGAATACAAGTATGTGAATGAATGTAATATTGTGCATATGGTGTTTATATGAGTATTATATTGCATGGGTGCTAGTTGGCCGGGCTTAGGACCGGTGAAAGTTGGTTGTACAGAGGGACAGTGGTGTTGGCTGTATTTAGTACGGCGGTGTAAATTAATTAGTTGGCTTGCTACCAATTAATATGGCCAAGAGAAAGAGAAAGAGAAAGAGATGGAAAGGTACATGATGCATGAGTCATAGTTGGTATTCTAATGTGAATTATGTGTATGATGTTGTGCAAATGTTTTCTTTAACTAACGGGGATTTCTCACTAGACCTCAAGGTCTAACCCTCATTTTTGTTTTAAAATATGTATTCTAGGTCAAGGAGCAAATAAGGGACAATGATAGGATATATCATGTTTAGCTTTTTGGAAGATGCATGATAATGAAGATTCGAGATGTGTTTTGTATCTGTTATGTTATTATGATATTATGTACTTTATGAGCTTTGGAAGTGAATTAAGGTATGTTCCTTTGTATTTTGTGTTTGTAATTGCTTTTAGAAGGGTTCTATCGGAGTAGAAACATCATTTACACATCTGGTAATAATTCTGTCGAATTCTGGGTGAATTGGGGATGAATAGTCAGTAGTTTCCGGATAGATTGAATGTGTCCGGATACTTTTGTTGGTAGTGTCCGGGTAGCTTTATTGATGGTGTCCGGACGAGTCAAGTATCCGGGTAAGTTCCTTTTTGTTATACGTTTCCGGATGGAATGGGATACCGGATGGTATCCGGATTGCTTTGTTATCCGGATTAAACGTGTTGTCCGGATTACTCTGCTGTCCGGAAAGTTGGGTTGTCCGGGTTGTTTTGGGCTGTCCGGGAACTATAGCTGTTTGGTTGTTTTGATGGCGAGAGTTAGGTAGATTTATCTAGAGCCCATAGCCTGCTAGTAAGTCTTATACATAAGTTGGTAAGGAGATATTTGTATGTAAATGGTTTCAGATTCTGAGAATTTTGGATAAAGGATCGGATAGCTCGGAGAAAGGCTTGGAAGCGTATTTTAAGCATTCAAGGTGAGTTTTACTTTTAAAACGTTTTCAACTGGGATACATATATATGAGACGTATATGTGGTTGGAATGTGGTAACGTTTTTATAAAAGAAAATGTGATATATATATATATATGGTTGGAATGTGATGAAATGTGATGAAATGTTTTATAAATGACAATATGATATATTGAGATATATATTGTATTTATATGTGCATTACACTACACGAGAGCACTTGCCGAACTATGCCGGCGGATGTTTGCTGTAGTTGTTGTACAGCGGTGCTGTAGTTGTTGTACAGCGTTGTTGTTGGCTCGCTACCAACTATTATGGCCATGGGGAATGAGGATGAGGAGTTGTGCACGATATACGAGTCTTATTTGGTATTTAATTATTTGTGGTATTTGTGTATTATATAAAAAGGATTTCTAAACTGACAGGGATTATCTCACTAGACCGTTTGGTCTAACCCTCATTTTCCTTTCAAAAATATGTATTCCAGGTCAAGGATCTTTTGTTAGAAAAGGGAAGAATAAAGCATAGGAGGCGATTGCTAGCTGACGAAGCTTAGGATATGATTCCATTTATGTATTGTATAGTTTTGAGACTTTGGGACCGAATGTGAATTATTATGTATTTGGTTATGAAAGTAACGACGTTGTGTATGAAATGTTAATTGTTATATATATATATATATATATCTATATATATATATATATATATATATATATATATATATATATATATATATATATATATATGTATGTATGTTATGGGATACCGGGTCGTTACAGATGGTGTCAGAGCCCTAGTTTAAGGGATTTAGGTATTAGTATGTGTACCTAGACTTAAACTGCATGTGAAGTAGGATGTCCCTATTATTGTAGAACCTTGGGGTGTTAAATATAAAAAGGAAGAAGGAACATCATGTAAGGTAATTTCATTTTACACCTGGCCAGTGTAATTGTGATCTTACAGGTGCATGTTTAAACTGGAATACCTTGTTATATGGGGTATGTGCTTATGTGTATATTAACCTTGTCTGAATCAACAGAATGGCAAGTGGTACTAGACAAACGAATCGGGAAGGAGGAGGAAATCCGAATAGAACAAACCCAATAGCCGGAGGAAGGGGAAGAGGGGGAGAAAGAGGTAGGGGCAGAACTGGAGGTAGAGTTCAGGGGCGAGGTACCGAATTTGTTACACGAAATGATTTGACGGTGGAAATGGGAAGACTTCAAGCCAATATACAAGCTATGTTCGATAGAACTCGTCACACAGAAACTGGAATACCAGATCCTAGTCTGGAAGACGAAATGCCCATTACACATACTGTCATACCGGTGCCAAGGAAGTATGACTATAAAATATTTTTAAATTGCAAACCCCTGGCATATACAGGATAAAGAGATCCAGTGAAGGCCATGAGGTGGCTGAAAGAGATAGAAGCTATCTTCAGGACTAGCAAGTGTGCAGAAGAAGATAAAGTGCTATATGGAACCACGATGTTGAAGGCAGATGCTCTATTTTGGTGGGAGGCTCATATTACCTCTAGAGGATCTGATGTATACTCAACTTTTACTTGGGACGAATTCACAACAGCTTTCAAAGGACAGTTCTGTCCTCAAGCAGCAGTTAGACAGCTGGAAGACGAATTCATGAACCTACCTCAGAGAAGTTCATCGGTTAGGGATTACACTGCTCGCTTTCTGGAGAAGTCTCTCTTTGCGGAGTACTATGTTGCCACGGAGGCTCTGAAGATGGAAAGGTTTATTTTCGGGTTAAATGCAGAAATTAGAAGGCTGGTGATTGCAAAAGGACCCGATACCTTCTCAGTCGTAGTAGATGCCGCGGAAAATGTGGAACAGGATAATAGGAGAGACGTTGGTGATAAGAGTGCTGGTAAAAGAACACTGGAAGAAACGACGTACGATTCGGAAGAATACGAATCCCCGAGGTTTGATAGTTATTCACCTTTCAGGCCAGCTGAAAGAAGACCATGTTCAACATGTGACCGTATTCATCAAGGAAACTGCTATGGTGATTCCCGAAAGTGCTACAAATGTGGAAAGGCTGGTCATATCGCGAGAGATTGTCGGGTAACTCGATTTTGTTTCGTTTGCAACTCCCCTGAACATATTCAGGTTAATTGTCCACAGTGGAAAGCACAGCAAAGTAATATGACAGTGAGACCAACGGGTGGTAAGTCGGGAGGAGTACAAGGGTCTGAACTACCTGGAATCCAAGGTCGTGTTTTTCAGATGACGGAACAAGAGGTAGAAGAAAGTCCTGATGCTGTTACAGGTATGATTCTAATAAACTCTATACGTGCTAAAGTATTATATGACTTCGGTGTAAAATGATTATTGGTATTTCCGTGCTTTTGTTGCTTATCTGTGTTAGAGATATAGGTGGGTGTGGGGTGTCTAATCAGCTATTTCCTATGGCTTTGGTTGAGTTTGAGGCAGTAAGGGAATCTAAGTATTCATACCTTTTCGCTTAACCGAATTCCGGGACGGAATTCTTTTAAGGGGGAGATAATGTAATACCCCGGGTAAGTTCGTTAGTTAAAATCCCTTTTTCGTTAAGTTTAGTTAACTTTAAACTTGATGTTTAGGGTAAGTTTGGGTAAATTTATAAGTTAAGGGTGTTTGGGTCATTGTTGAATAGTTTAAGGGCTAGAATGTAAATTGTGTTTGATATTACCTCTTTTAGACTTCAGATAAGTCATAACTCAGAAATATCTAGATTAAGGTATGTGTGTGTGTGTGTTCTTGGAGCTAAGAAGAAGAAAAGAAAGAGCTTTGAGGTTAAGACATCAATTAGTGAGCTTTGGAAGTGAATTAAGGTATGTTCCTTTGTATTTTGTGGTTGTAATTGCTTTTAGAAGGGTTCTATCGGAGTAGAAACATCATTTACACATCTGGTAATAATTCTGTCGAATCTGGGTGAATTGGGGATGAACAGTCAGTAGTTTCCGGATAGATTGAATGTGTCCGGATACTTTTGTTGGTAGTGTCCGGGTAGCTTTATTGATGGTGTCCGGACGAGTCAAGTATCCGGGTAAGTTCCTTTTTGTTATACGTTTCCGGATGGAATGGGATATCGGATGGTATCCGGATTGCTTTGTTATCCGAAATGTCTGTTATCCGGATTAAATGTGTTGTCCGGATAATTCAGGTTGTCCGGATTACTCTGCTGTCCGGAAAGTTGGGCTGTCCGGGTTGTTTTGGGCTGTCCGAGAACTATAGCTGTTTGGTTGTTTTGATGGCGAGAGTTAGGTAGATTTATCTAGAGCCCATAGCCTGCTAGTAAGTCTTATACATAAGTTGGTAAGGAGATATTTGTATGTAAATGGTTTCAAATTCTGAGAATTTTGGATAAAGGATCGGATAGCTCGGAGAAAGGCTTGGAAGCGTATTTTAAGCATTCAATGTGAGTTTTACTTTTAAAACGTTTTCAACTGGGATACATATATATGTGATTTATATATATGAGATGGATATGTACGGATTAAGATTATGATACATGATGTGATTATGTGTTTATATTGAGACGTATATGTGGTTGGAATGTGGTAACGTTTTAATAAAAGAAAATGTGATATATATATATATGGTTGGAATGTGATGAAAGGTTTTATAAATGACAATATGATATATTGAGATATATATTGTATTTATATGTGCATTACACTACACGAGAGCACTTGCCGAACTATGCCGGCGGATGTTTGATGTAGTTGTTGTACAGCGGTGTTGTAGTTGTTGTACAGCGGTGATGTAGTTGTTGTATAGCGGTGTTGTTGGCTCGCTACCAACTATTATGGCCATGGGGAATGGGGATGAGGAGTTGTGCACGATATACGAGTCTTATTTGGTATTTAATTATTTGTGGTATTTGTGTATTTTATAAAATGGATTTCTAAACTGACAGGGATTATCTCACTAGACCGTTTGGTCTAACCCTCATTTTCCTTTCAAAAATATGTATTCCAGGTCAAGGATCTTTTGTTAGCAAAGGGAAGAATAAAGCATAGGAGGCGATTGCTAGCTGACGAAGATTAGGATATGATTCCATTTCTGTATTGTATAGTTTTGAGACTTTGGGACCGAATGTGAATTATTATGTATTTGGTTATGAAAGTAACGACGTTGTGTATGAAATGTTAATTGTTATATATATATATGTATGTTATGGGATACCGGGTCGTTACACTTGTACAATTCAAAAGATGCTTTCAATTTCAAATAAGAATTCGACATACACATATTTATTACAAGGAAGATGAACTCACAGTGTTTAGAACCCAGATTCGGTGTGGAATCAAATCAAATCTTTTCCACCAAACTGATTTCAATAACCTAATTGAAAGACAATTTAACTTATGATTACCAATCCTTAAAGAAACTGAATTGGAGAAGATGATTGAATTTCTTACCGAACGAAACCTAGAACTCAGTCTTTCTCTCTCTCTTGGAACCGACTTCAACTTCTCAGACTCAGATCTTTTTGTTCAAAAATCAAATTCTCCTAATATATATCAAGTTTCAAATGTTACAATTAGCCCCCAAACAATGTGGCTAAGTACACTTTCGGCCCTTCCTCATCAAGTTGTGACATAACATCTAAAATAATACACTCAAATATTTTAACGTTCTTCCAAAATAAACGTACAATAACTATGGAAAATTTGAGATGTTACAGAATGTGCTTATAAAATTGGAATTCAATTTCTCTTTGTGTTTGTCTTCTTGAAGATCAATTTGATTTATGTTCATGTTCTTGAAACGAACATGAAGGATGAAGATAAGGAAATACGAGAAGGGACAAAGTAGTTTGTTTTTATATTTTTATCAGTAAAGTACAAGGAAAGATGGTAGAAAGATGAAAGTGCCCTCATACTTACCTATGTTAACGGAATCTTATTGATTCCGTTAGAGGAAGACGACCAGTGTAATAAACGCGTTTTAGGGACGATATCCAAAATATGAGCAAACCACAGGGGTTGGGAATGCATTTTACTCTTGATATTTTTTGTGTCTATTTTGGTACCAAGGTTGGAAATGCTCTTACAAACCCTTTAGGTCAAACTTGAAGCTTTTGAATCAATACAAACCGAAGTCAATTTTCATGGATACTCGTAAATAAAATGGGAAAAGGACTACACGAAAGTCGAAGCTTTGCAAAATAAAAAAACCTAAGTTCTGTTGTAACTAATAATAGGTAAACATATATGGATAAACTTGATGTTGTTTATCGGGGAAGTGAGGAATATGATAATCAATCCAAGTGGTAGTCTGGTGGCTCTAAGGGGCCAAGGGTCGTTGGAGGGGAAGGGAGAACCATGGCCGCTAGTGGGAAGGGGTTCTAAGGGGGTGATATAAATAATATATATATATATATATATATATATATATATATATATATATATTTGTAAGGTTCAAAAGACCAAATTACCCTTGACTCAATTGCTTTTTATAACGGAGTTAGTCCTAGAAATGAAAAATGAAAATTGAAAATTGAAATGAAAATAAAATCATGATGACTATAAATCAACTTTTAAAGACTAAGGAAAAAATAGTTATAACCAACAACGTACAGTATTTTATGATTATAGGATTCTTATTCAAATAAACACTTCTAAACATTATCGTCCCTTATTAGTTAACTAAACACTTACTGACTTTTATCGAGTAAGAGATATTGTTAGCTTCAATCTTCCTAATCATAGAAGTATTTAGAAGTAGTGAAAAATAGGCTAAGTGAAGAAAGCCTCTTACAGAGGCTCTGCCGGACTTACTGAGGGCTCAAGATCAAGAATCTACAGAAGCTAAAGAGGCGCGCTACAGAAGCTCTGTCATTCACACAAAGAAGACCAATATCTCGGAATCCGGTGAAGACTGCTCCACAGAGGACCAGACCACAGAACCTCTGTAACTCATTACAGAGCCTCTGTGGTCCTCGCTGAAAGACGAAGATATTTATAATATCTTTCTACTGTTACAGGACCCGTTCATCAACTTGCATGGTAGCATGCCCTGTCCAACGTCGACGTGTCAAACTCTGATTGGACTCAGTAGGGCTTAGTACATATTAGACGTCTGCTGCATTAAATGCAATACAGCATGTCTGACTGTTCATGTCATCCTTGCAACTGTTCACGACATCCTCTCTACTATTCATACGTACCTTTTGAATAGTAGCATATGCTTTATGGTCCCCTTTAGAGTAGTATATAAGGAAGACTCATGTTGAGTTCTTCCTTAATACTAATAATCATCAATCATATAAATCGACCATCATCAAGAACACAAAAGCTTATTCACCTTAAAAAGTCATATCTGTTTTGAAGCTTTTCTTACTATCGGTTCATAAACCTGTTCTTGATATATATTCAGTAAACTTTGAGATATAATATTTTGTTCACTGTTTATTTATATTTTGGTCTAAATCTATCAAACTTATCTGTTAGTTCTTCAAATACGCTTCCGCATCAAACATAGACTTGAACTAATAGATCTGATAATCTTGTGTAAAGCAAAACGGGAACCAACAATTGGTATCAGAGCAAAGCTTGATTTTCAATATCAAGTGATCCTCGTTTTACAACTTTTATTTGATAGATTATTTTCTCTCTTCATCAGCATATTTCTAGATATTAGTCGTACCCAGAAAACCTTCCAGATCTTCATACTTAGAAATCCTCCATCAGATTATCCTTTCCTCAAAATGACAAATACAAATAACTTTTTCACTGCTGGCTCACTAACCAAACCTCCTACTCTTCTTAGAGATGAGTATCCTCAATGGAAGATAAGAATGGTTCATTTCTTTGAGGGTACTGAAAAAACTCTCAAACAATATCTTTACAATCTTCCTCCAGTTCCGATGATAACTATGCCACGTATACCAGCTACTGCCGAATCTGCTGAAATCCCTGAACATCAAAAACCTAAGCCAAGAGAAGAATGGTCAAATGAAGATAAGGCAGAAGATGAAGTTGCACAGAAAACAAAGAGAATATTGATCATGGCAATCCCCAATAAACTTTTTCAATCCTTAGATGCATGCGAAACAGCGCACGATCTCTGGAAAGAATTAGAAAGACAGTTGGAAGGAGGTGCTAAAACTCAGAAGAACCGAAGGGCACAATACATAAATGAATATCATGCTTTCATAGCCTCTGCAACAGAATCTCTGCAAACAACATACGACCGGTTCAACTCTCTCATAAACAAATGCAAAAAGTCTGGTATTCACAGAACCACGGAAGAAAATAACGTCATGTTTCTAAAGAGCCTGAACGATGAGTGGCTTCAGTTGTCTATGTCTTTACAAACAAATCAAGATCTAGACTCCTGGACACTCTCTGATCTCTATGGAACACTTGCTGCACAAGAGCCTCAAATAGCTCAAGCTAAAACACTAACCACTGTGCCATACGCATTGGTTAGTAAATCTACAGAGGCTGCAGACAAACCAAGAAATGAGAGATCTACAGAGGAGAAAAAGAAGGAGAAAAAGAAGATGGTAATGGTTGATAGCGAAGAAGACGAGCTGATAGAGGAAGAGATAACTCTTGCGTCATTAGCTAAATCAATGGCTCTATTGACAAGAGAGTTTAGAAATAACCAAAGGAATTCTGGAAGAAGAGATGATGGAAGAAGAGAAGAATCAAGTGACCGACAGAGGTCAGACTACAGAAATGATGACCTACAGAGGACGAGCGACAGAAGCTACAGAGGAAATGATCGACAGAGATCAGATGACAAGGTAGGCCACACACAAGAATGCTACAAATGTGGTAAACCCGGTCATTACGCAAACGAATGCCGAACAGAGAGAGGTGGAGACCTACAGAAGTCTGACGACCGAACTGGAAACATCTCCCAAGGTTGTTTCAACTGCAGCAAGCCAGGTCATTTCGCAAAGGAATGCAGAAGTAGACCAAATCGCCCACAGAAGGACTCAGCTTTTTACAAAAAGAAGGCCGAGTATTACGCACAGAAATCTCTAATGGCGAACAAGGGGCACTCTGAGACAAACAAAGAAGACTTCGAATCAGACTCTACCTCTGATGATGAATTTCCCACAAATGCCCTGTTCTGTGGCATGGCAGAAGTTGACTCCAGCACTGACAATGAGGTATCCATTTCAAACTCTACCTCAAGTACTAATTCTGTAGATGATGATTTATTTAAACTTAACATTGAACTGAAAGATATAATTGAAAGCATTCAGAAAAAGCTGACCTTTAATGAGAGAGAAGTAAGGCTTCTCACTCAAGAAAAAGCCAAAATCTTTGAAGAAAAAGGAAAAGTCGAAAAATATTAGAGCAAAAATATAGATCCTTTAAAAAGGCAAATTTCTGATTTAACCTATGCTTTAAAAATCAAAACAAAAGAACTTTCAGTTTCAAGAAGTGAAACTACAGACATAAGAGCTCTCAAATAATACTTTCAAAAGGAAAGAGAGGTACTTTGGCAAGATCTTTTAAGAAGAGAAGTTTTAATCAAAAACTATAAAGATGCACAGAAGGTGTATGAAAAGGTAAACTCTCAAATAGCAAGACGAGGTATAGGGTACAGTGATATTACCTTAGGAGTTGAAAATAAACGACTAAAACCTCTGTCCTCTCTATTTGTTTTGGGAAAAACTAACAAACCAAACTTTCCAAACTTACTCTCTGTAAGTAAAAGGGTTAAAATCTCTGCAGAACCTCACTTGAGGAAACATACAAAGATGATCAATGTGTGGTTTGAAAACACAGATTCATCATCTTCAACCTCTGTCAATAGAGAAATCAAACCAAAGAAATATCTGAAAACACAAGATCAGATTGGTATCTTCAAGTTTGGTAAACCAGAGACTCAAACACAGGTCGCTTTTGTCTGTATGATAAATGTCAAAAAGAAATTGTCAGCAGAAGCTCCTGAGTTTAAACCCATCTTTTCAGAAGAAAAACTTGAAAAATCTATTGAAAAAGAAATTTTGGAAGTTTTGAAATCAAATATTTTAGAAAATCTCTGTACATCTTCTATAGATCAAAAACTCGCTGAAGAGATCTCATCAGAAACCTCTTCCATCTACGAAAGTTTTTTTACAGGGGAAGAAAGCTCGTATGATACATGCTCAGAAAATCCAGCCTCTGTCGAAAGAAATGACTCAACCTCTGCATATGAGGACGATTCATCCTCTGACGACTCATAGACTGATTTCAAATCAGGGATAATTCATTGTGACACAGAGGATGTCAAATTCTCCTCTGAAGTTCTTAGCATAACAATTTCTCCAAAAGAGAAAATCACAGAGATACCTATCCATCCAGATTTTCTCAAAATGTGTATACAAGTCAAAACTTCTACAGAGCTTGAAAATCTGAAAAAGGCCTCTGAAAATTCAAAAAGCTTAGAATTTTCAAAACCTTTAAGGACAATCAAAGAGAATCCCACTTTGCAACAAAAGGGAAAATGGCCTGAAGCTAACAAATATTTTTCCTCTGTGACAGTGAAGAAAGATGTTCACCACAGAAGAGAGTCACAGAAGGCAGGAACTAAACAAGACTTTTGCAAACAACATTCTAGTATTCATAGATCTTCTTGTAATAGGAAATCTAATGTAAAGAAAGAGTGTAATGTCTCTGTGGCTCAGTTCAAAGAATTCAATGAAAAGTTCAAACAAATCACATCTAATATTCAATACTGTCATTGTTTTGATCTTATGTTTAAATTGAATAAACACTTCTTGAGTCCAGATTGCTTTCTCACCACTGAAATTCGAAAGTCAGAACCAAAAGAGAAACAATTTGATTCTTCTACAAAAGATAAAATGTATTTCAAGAATGCTAAGGAAAACCTGAAAAATTCTAACAATATTGGACCCATGTGGATATGGGTACCTAAATCTCTGTGATTGTCTTACAGAAGCAACATGTGCCAATTTGGTATCTTGACTCCGGATGCTCAAGGCACATGACTGGCAACAGAAGATTACTATCCACATACAAAGAAACACACGATGGTGGATCTGTAACTTTTGGAGACAACATGAAGGGACACATCAAAGGCTATGGAGTCATACAGAAAGAAAATGTCTCTGTATACAAAGTTGCATATGTGAATGGCCTCAAACACGACCTACTAAGCATAAGTCAACTCTGTGATACAGGATTCGATGTGTTATTCAAAAGGACTTTCTGCTCTCTACAGAGTGAAAACACAGGAATGGAACTTCTGCGAGCTGAAAGAAGAGGTGATCTATACCTAATGAATTTTACTTCAAAATCCAAGGACAAAGTTTGCCTAGTAGCCTGCAAAAGTGAAGAAGCGTGGTTATGGCACAACAGGTTCTGTCACTTAAACTTTCACACCTTGGATAAACTAGTAAAACTCAATCTAGTTAAAGGTTTGCCAAATGTTAAATTCAATAAGGATCATTTGTGTTCGGCCTGTAAAATGGGAAAACACAGAAGGGCTTCCCACAAAGGCAAGACTGACGTATCTTGCACTAGGCCTCTATACATGCTTCATGTCGACCTCTGCGGTCCCATTGCCATACAGAGCCTAGGTGGCAAGAAATACATACTTGTCCTAATTGATGAGTATTCCCGTTTCACATTGGTTGAATTTGTTAGAAAGAAATCAGATGTTCCAAATGTATTGATAAATCTAATGAAAAGAATCCAAGTTCTTTATGATTGCAGAATACAGAAGTTAAGAAGTTACAATGGCACAGAATTTAAAAACTCTGTCATTGAAGCCTATCTTACAAAAGAATGAATATCACAGAACTTCTCTGCAGCTCGCACTCCACAACAGAATTGTGTTGTCGAAAGAAAGAATCGAACACTTGTGGAAGCCGCAGGAACTATGCTGTCAGCATGCGGATTATCAATGAACTTTTGGGCAGAAGAAATTTCTACTGCGTGTTATACTCAGAATCGTTCAACAGTTGTGAAAAGACACCTCAAGACGCCTTACGAATTGCTTAACAAAAGGCGGCCAAACATCAAATTTTTCCATGTATTCGGATGCAAATGCTTTGTCTTAAACGACAGAGATTCAAGAGGAAAGTTTGATGTAAAAGCTGATGAAGGCAAATTCATTGGATACTCTGCCACTTCCAAAGCCTACAGAACATTCCTTACAAAGTCTCACAAGATTGTAGAAAGCATCAATGTTTCTTTTGATGATTCATTCCAGATGACTTCTGAGCAAATAAGTTCAGAACTCGGAATTAAAGGAAAATCCTCTGACATCTCAAAAACAAAAGAAGATTTGGATCTTCTATTTTTGGAGATGTTCCACAATGACATTGATCCTTCGGTCGGAATCATTAGAGTTTCTGAAGAACCATCCTCTGTCGAACAAATTCCTACAGGTATGACTATAACTGGTCCAAATAATGCTTCATCTTCTTCTATAAATACTACAGACGCAATTGCCGAAGCAGAAGAAAGTGCAGAAGATGAAACATCAAGAAAAACGACCAAAGAAGCTGCACAAACCACAGAAGAACCAATTACAGAGGAGATCGAGGACCAAGACTATACGTCCTCAGAGGAACAAACTCCACCACCACTCATACCAATCATTCCACAAACGGTAGAATCAACTACCAAGGCACGAAGAACGACAGAGGCTACACAAGAAGAAACACAAGAAGCATCTGAAGAAAGTTTTAATGACATTGATGATCATCTTCCACGCACAACTCAGTGGACAAAAAGCCATCCTCCAAGCCAAATAATTGGAGAACCTTCTGATTCAGTAAAAACAAGGTCTGCCACTGCTAATTTTTGTTTCTTTACAAATTTTATTAGTGTGATAGAACCAAAGAAGATTTCTGAAGCCCTAGATGACCCAAACTGGGTAGACGCCATGCAAGAAGAACTTCTGCAATTTGAGCGTAACAGAGTATGGACTTTAGTACCTCTGCCAAGAGGGAAACAGGCCATTGGGACTAAATGGGTCTACAGAAACAAGAAGGATGAAGATGGAGTGGTCGTCAGAAACAAAGCAAGATTAGTAGCAAAAGGATATAGAAAAGAAGAAGGCATAGACTACGATGAGACTTTTGCCCCTGTCGCACGGCTCGAAGCAATAAGAATATTCTTAGCCTTCGCAGCCCACAGAGGTTTTAAAGTCTATCAGATGGACGTAAAATCAGCTTTTCTAAACGGTGAAATCCAAGAAGAGGTTTACGTAAATCAGCCACCAGGTTTTGAAAGCTCAAAGTTCCCAAGGCATGTATACTACCTTGAAAAGGCTCTATACGGACTAAAACAGGCTCCAAGAGCATGGTACGAACGACTTTCTACCTTCCTTCTAGTCAATGGCTACAACAGAGGTACAACATATACTACCTTATTCTATAAACGCAAAAACAGTGAGATAATGCTTGTACAAATCTATGTGGACGACATAATTTTTGGGTCTACTAATTCAGAAGAGTGCAAAAGTTTTGAAAAACTCATGCAGAGTGAGTTTGAAATGAGTATGATGGGAGAATTAACATTCTTCCTCGGACTTCAAGTAAAACAATCTTCAGAGGGAATTTTTATAAATCAAGGCAACTATGTCTCTGACATACTTTTAAAATATAATCTATCCGATACCTCTGCAATGAAGACTCCAATGGCCACTGGAAATAAGTTATTCTTAGATCCAAATGGTATTTCTGTAGAATGTACTCTCTACAGAGGCATGATTGGATCTCTGTTATACTTAACAGCAAGCAGACCTGACATTATGCATGCCACATGTCTTTGTGCTCGTTATCAAGCTAATCCAAAGAAATCACATTATGATGCTGTAAAGAGAATCTTTAGATACCTGAAGGGGACCAACAATCTTGGTCTCTGGTATCCAAAGAACTCTGGTTTTAGTCTTAAAGCTTATACAGATTCAGACTATGGAGGATGCATGCTCGACAGAAAGAGTACATCTGGGAGTTGTCAATTCCTAGGTGGTAAACTAGTCAGTTGGACCTCCAAGAAGCAGAATTGTGTCTCCACATCCACTGCAGAAGCAGAATACGTTGCTGCTGCAAGCTGTTGTTCTCAGGTTCTATGGATGAAGACTCAGCTAAAAGACTACGGCCACATCCTGTTCAAAATACCCATCTTCTGTGATTCCAAAAGTTCCATTGCTATCTCTGCCAACCCTGTGCAACACTCAAAAACCAAGCATATCGATATAAGGTACCATTTCTTGAAACATCATGTTGAATACGGTACAATCGAAATGCATTTCGTGCCCACAGAATATCAACTCGCTGACTTATTCACCAAAGCACTAGACGAGAAAAGATTCAACTTCTTGGTGGGTAAGTTAGGAATGATTAACATGGTGTGAAAATCCTCTGTAAGTATAGCTTTATCTTCTGTAAATAAGTATAAATATCTATTATTACTTAAGTTATTGCATTGATAAATTTATTTCTGTATGTATTTTTTGTAAAAATAATTCTTGGTTACAGAGCCTTTGTGGGTCCGCTCAGATCTTCTGATAACCCTTACAGAACCTCTGGTAAACATGATCTATGCTCAATACAAATATTACCATTTTTTGAACCAAACATAGATCAAGGGGGAGTAGAAGGAAAATTCTTGATCTACAGAAGTGATTAGATCAAGGGGGAGAAAAAGGGACCCTGAAATGATCTACAGAGGTAAATCTCTCAAAGGAAAGCCAAAGAAGAATGTCGATAATTCTCCATCGACAGAAGTACGACAAAACTGCCGAGAACAGAAGAACCAAAAGGTATGTCTCTCGCACAAAAGGTTTTTGGAAAACAGTTTTCTAGGACAAGAATTGTCAAATATGTCCTAAATAAACTATGAATAACATTTCAAAAATCAAAAGTTCAAAAAGTTTAACAAAATTCGAAATAGGAGAAATTTAAGGTCATAGAGCTTCTGCTGAGCTCAACAGAGGTTCTGCAGGAAATATGCTCTGTGATCACAAATTAACCCTCTGTCGATCTTTTGGAATGTTATCTCGGAAACTGACAACAAACACCATGACCTTCTCGAACAAAACGTTTATCAAAATAGTTTTTCTCGGACACCAACTTTCAATAATGTACGAAAAACATCTCTTAACACAGATCAAAAATTGGATGATCAGAAAGTAAATAGAATTCAAGTTATAAGATTTTTTCTCTCATAGAGCTTCTGCTGGCTCTCACAGAGCTTCTGCAAGTTCCAACAGAGCTACAAAACCTCTGTGAGTAAAATTTCTTGACAAAATCCTATTGATCCTCTCCAATGTCATTACAAACGTTTTCGTTCAAAGAAGAACCTTCAGAGTCATGACAACAATGAGATATATGAGAAGAGGTTAAAACTCAAGATTTTCAAAATCACAGAGCTTCTGTAAAACACAAAAGTTCCGCCATTTTGTAATCTGAGCATTTCTGAAGTAAAAACGGTTACTTTTACTGAGAGTGAAACTCATATGGCTAAAAACAACCTCACGCGCCTAGCATTAATGGGCCGCGCACGACGTCCTGTCATATTCTGACAAGGCCTACGTGTCCCATTTTCATTGGGCGTACATGGAACGTTTTTTTTGGAAAGTTGAACCCGCCGCTCAAACTCGAGTACGGATTCCAAATTTTAATCCATTGCCATATATTTTACTCTTTCGAATACTACCGTTTTACCCTTCTATAAAAACCAAGCTTACCCTCTCATAAAACCTTTTACAAACTCTTATCTTCTTCTCCGGCGAAACCCTGCAAAAGCTTGCAAAAACCTTGTTATTAAAATCAAATGGCTTCATCTTCTAAAGCTATCTCCCAAGAACTCTCTCCGGCAAACTCACTGGAACACTCCCCTGCCCATTCTAAACATTCAGAAAACCCCAACCTTGCAAGAGCTATTGAACAACAAGACTCCGGGGACTCAGCAGAATTTGCTCCGACGACACACCTGCAAAACTTCATAGCAAAATATCACTTCGAAACCTTACTTCCCATCAAATCCAACAACTGCTATTTGGTCCCCTCACCCACTGCTTTCGGCGAAGCCCATGCTATTCTTCTGAACATAATAGAAAATCACATCCTCTTCCCTCTACTCTCAAGAACCCCAAACAAAATTCCATTCCGTTATCTGAACCAATTTTGGCAAAGCTGCCGATTTGATAAAGACGATTCTCTTATCAAAGGGTACATTTCAAGACCTGATAAATCTGAGCATCTTGAAATCAAGTTCAACAGAACAATGTTCTCACTTGAATTCAACCTACCAACAAGGGGTCTTCTGGGATTGAAGAGTTATGCAGAGCAACCAACAGACGAAGAGCTCTGTCGCTTCGTAGAAATGCTTGGGTACAACACCCAACTACGGAAGAGAAATGACTTTCGCAGAGGAAGATTACCACCTCTGTGGAACACTTTGTTCTCTATTCTTAACAGATGCCTAACAGGGAAAATAGGGAGTATTGACCAGAGCTCACATCAAATCTTGAGCATCATGTATGGGGTTTACTACGATCTTCCACTAGATTATGCGACCATAATGATGCAAGAGATCATAAACACCATCGACAAAAAGAACAACACGAGAAGGCTCAAAGAGAACGATCCCAACTTTCTACCACCTCTGCAATTCCAAAGAGTATTGGGAGTACTGTTCGAACCTCTACTGTTAATCCAAAACTGGCCAATGGAAGGACCAACTCCCAAACAGTTCCCGATGAACAAGAATACCCCCACTGATCATACTGATGGCTACTCACACTGCAGACCTCTGTCAAAGAAGCTTCTGCGCTACGCATCGAATAAATCCCTTAAGAAAGAGTATATACGCGATCATAGAACTCCTAAACCGAGTCCTATGACACCCCCGCGTTTAGGTGTCCCCCTAGGAACAATGATAGCAAAACCTCTTTCCACTCAAAAAGAAAAGGATCAAAAGTTAGCAAAACACATGGCTATTCAACTCAGCTTTATAGCCAAACGTGCAGAACTTATGGGAAAGAAGTCTTCCTCAAAAACCTCTGCATCTACTCCAAAAGCTAATAAGAGAAAAACAGCAGAAGGCACCTCAACAAGCGCTGCAGAAGATCAACCTTCACCTCCTCATGCCACAGAAATTGGCTCCTCTGCTCCTCCTTCCCCAAAAATGAAGAAGAAAAGAAGATCGAAATCAACAAAGGAAGGGGCACCAAATCCTAAGAGAAGGAAAACCAAAAAGAAGCATGGTAAATCACTTGAAAAGTTGGTTACCATTGCAGAAGAGGAAACTGCTGAAGAAGAAGTTGCAGAAGAAGAAATGGCTACAGAAAAGTATCAATCACCCTATCAATCTCCAGATAGATTTGCCCACCAAGGAGACCTGAACGACTTCTTACAGAACCCTGACATTGCCAACACCCTAAATACAGCAGGGTGGACGGAACAACCTCTCGACCACCACTCTCTAGAAGAACAAGACTTCTTCATTTCTGGCATTGACACAAATCTGCAAGAAGATGACACAACACCCAGAGATCAGCCAGCCAACACCCTTGTTATTTTACAAAACCCTTTCATTCAAGGATTGGACGTCCACAGAAGAAGTCCAAACCTAGCATTAGAAGAAATAGAACAAACAGAAGCTGAGTGGAATAGAGGTGAAATTACAGAAGCTTCTGAGAAAATGATGGAAGAAGAAAAAGGAAAAGGGGCCGAAGTTGTACAAACAGAGGGATTTGCAACAACAGAGACAGAAATAGAGGTCTTAGAGACAGATTCAGATGAAGAAGAAGCTATCTGGATACGTAAAGGTCTCTATCATCCACATGTCATGAGATTATTCGGATCTCATCAAATGTATGACTTCTTACGACCAGAGCAAGGAACTTCAACAGAACCTATGGAAGAAGCACCAAGCCGTAGGATAGCTACAGAGGATGATGTGATAGACAATGATGTAGTGCTTGGATGCTTAACAGAGAAAGAAGCAAGAAAAGATGCCTGGATAAATAGAGGCACACAACCAAAACCAACTCCCAGTGCAACCCACATTTCTAACTCCGCAGGTCTAGCTGTAGAAGGAGTTATTGAAAAAGAGCAGCACAGCTCGATCCTAACCCAACCCATCCAGCCAGAGGTTACTCCTTCAACCTCTGTGCCCACAGAAACCGGGGAATCCATTCCTAGGGAGTCTCCTCAAAGAGACTCACCTATTGTTCGTGATCAATCGCCCCAGATCACCCTAGAACACCCAACAGAGGAATTTGTTTCCTCTGCCACGCACACATTAGGACCAAAACTTCTTTCAGAGAGAAGTAGTGAGCACAGAGACGAAGAGACTCTAGACAAGTCTCCCAGTCAACAGAAGGACATTCCAATAACCACCTCTGGAGTGGATTTGGACACTGTTCTTCACAGAACTTCTGTAGAGATCGAAACTCAGGTTTCTTCTCGAGGATCAGAAGGAAATCCTTCCACCCCCATCGTACAAACAAGGGTGAACGAAGGTGTCCCAGGAACAGGGACTCACTCTGGAGACGAATGTGTTCCTCTAGAGGTTACACAAGGAACACAAGTATCAAGGGATGAGTTCCAAACCCTTGTCACCTCTGTGAACCAAACAATGAAAGAGTTGCAAAGCTCTTTCAATTCCTTTACAGAGACAACATCTACGGCTATCCTGAATCTGAACACCAAAATGGACAATCTGTCCACAGAGGTAAAAACCGCCATCTCAGAGATGAAGTCTTCTGTCGAAACTACGGCCAAAGCAACAGCCACTTCTGCAGCTCAGGAATTCGGAACAACTGCAACTTCTGCTTTTAGGGACTCTGTCAAAAATTTCCTTGAACAAGTGAATACGCAATCCAACAGAGCAGAGGGCATTACTCCTGCAGACTTACAGAATGCCCTATCACAAGTCCAAGCAGAGGCAATACGCAACACAACAATGATGCAACCAAAAGACTATATGACCGGAGCACAGCTTACAGAGCTCGGACAGAATGTCATTAACCAGGTCACAGAAGTCATTGTCTCCTTCACAACTGCAAATGCCAACTATGTCAAGGATTTCAGAAAGAGTGTCTGAAGAATGCGTTTCAAAACAGAAGCAGAGCTTGCGACATTGATTGGCCTCTGTGATGATGTCTGTGAAAAGTTGATGGCAGCAGGAGTTGAATTACCGAAGAAGCCCAAGACTTCTTGCAGAGCATAGGGTACTTCTGGTAAAAGTCAGGATGATTCTGATGATGACCAACCTGGTCCATCAGATAATCTTGAGAAGGAGAATCTAAGAGAGAAAGCTACGAGCAGAGGAATACAAAGTCCACCAATCGCAGCAGAACCAATCAGCCAAGCCCCTCCAGAACAAATCCAACAACAAACCCAAAAGACCACAGAGACAACACCTGTAATAACCAGGTATTTTATCTAAATTAAATTTGGAATTTTATAAGTCTTTATTTTAGTATTTTATGGAGTTAGAAGTTAAGGGGTAGGTTTTAATTTTTATAAAAGAAGTTAGGGGTATATTTTGACAAGTGAAACAAGTTTAAGGTTTTATTTGGTATTTAAGTGACACCTCCTTCTAGCAACCGACTTCCTTTCTCTATTATGGATGAGGTGTCCATTTGTAAGGAATATCTTAATGTTCTAGTGTGTGTATGTGTGTGTAATATTCGGTTGAGAGAGAGAGATCGAAGGAAAGGTTAAAGGAAAGAAGAAGGAAGAAATTAAGAGGTTGTTGTGATTCAAGTATTATTCTGAAGTAATCCAGGTAACAAACCCATATCTTATTTGTGTTTTAATTTCTTAAAGTGTTCTTGAAGATGTTAGTAAAGTTTCTTAAGTAGGTTTTGTTAAAAATGGATGTGTTGAGGAATCTAAGCTTATGTTTAGGTTATGTTGTTAGTATTAAACATATCTGCATCTTTATAGCATCATGCATAGATTAAAAGTACAAATTCTGGGTTTTAGGGTGAAACAGTGAACTGTGATATTCATCGAAGTCGCAATAGAGGACTGCGACATTCAACGAAGTCGCAATGGTCGATTGCGATTTGGGCTTGAAGTCGCAATGGTCGTTTGCGACTTGGATTGGAATCGCAGTAGTTGATTGCGATTTGGGTTTGAGATCGCAATAGTGGATTGTGACTCCAAGGTGGAATCGCAGTAGTGGGTTGCGACTCCAGGGTGGAATCGCAATAGTGGGTTGCGACTCCAGGGTGGAATCGCAATAGGAGATTGCGACTTGGTACTGTTCATTGTGATTTTAATTTATTTTGGGGTTGCGACTTGAGTTGAGGATTTCGTAAGTTTAGTGTTAAAAGAGATATTTGGTACTTTGTGATTTCAGATTCTGTGAAGGATCGACATACGTGAATTATCTTGGAAGAGCTTTTGTGATAAACATTTCAGGTGAGTTTTACTTAAAAGTATTTTTACTGGAAAAGATTATGTGAATAATAATTAATTGATGATTTGTATGAATATGTCATACGGGTGTGATTATAATATGTTAAGATATTATAATTACGTGAAGTATTATATGGGAATATAATACGTGGCCGGGCTTTGGACCGGTGTGTTAATTGGCTCGCAACCAATATTATGGCCATTGTGGAGGAATAAGGTGGATGAAAGGTACGTGAGGTACGAGTTTGAATTGGTATTTATATACGTGTAATACTTGAATTTACATAAATGGTTTTGGATACAAAGGATTTACTTGAAAGGTCTTACAATGATTTTGGGAAAGAACCGGAACTAACTCACTAGACCCGTTTGGTCTAACTCTCATTTTGTTTTCAAAAATATGTTTTTCCAGGTTGAGGATCGGTGAAAGAATGGGATAAGAATAGGAAGCTTTTGATGGTCGTTGACTAGGAGACTTTTATGTATTTTTGTAGTTTCGAGACCGAAGAGACCGTTTGTGATGTATTGTGTATTTTCTTTTATGAATGTAATTATGTTATGAAATATATGTTATTTGTTGTATGTTTGGGGAAACCGGGTTGTTACAAATGGTATCAGAGCCCTAGTTTAAGAGATTTAGGTATTAGTATCTGTACCTAGACTTAAACTGCATGTGAAGTAGGATGTCCCTATTATTTTAGAACCTGGGGATGTTAAGTATAAAAAGGTAGAAGGAACATCATGTAAGGTAATTTCAAATTACACCAGGCCAGTGTAATTATGATCTTACAGGTGCATGTATGAACTGGAATACCTTGTTATATGGGGTATGTGCTTATATGTATATTAACTTTGTTTGAATCCACAGAATGGCGAGTGGCACTAGACAAAGGAACCAGAGAGGAGGAAGGAATTCCGGTGGAGAGAATCCACCAATAGGAAGAGGGGGAAGAGGAAGAGATCGAGGTAGAGGCAGAACCGGCAGGGGAACTGGGGGTCGAACTGGAGGTAGAACACAACTGCAGGGTACAGAGTTTGTTACGCAGGATGATCTGATGGCTGAAATGAGAAGATTGCAGGATAATATTCAAGCTATGTTCGAACATAATCGTCATAATGAAACTGAAAGACTAAATCCAGGACATGAAATGGAGATACCACTTACCTCTACTATCTTACCAGTGATAAAAAGGTGCGACTATAAAATGTTCCTTAGTTGCAAGCCCCCTACATATTCCGGAGATCGGGACCCGGTCAAAGCAATGAGATGGCTAAAAGAAATAGAAGCCATCTTCAAGACTTGTAAATGTGCTGAAGAAGACAAAGTACTTTATGGAGCTGCGATGTTGAAAGGTGATGCTCTGTATTGGTGGGAGGCTCATATAGAATCAAGAGGAACAGATGTTTATACTACTTTTGCATGGGAGGAATTTGTGTTAGCTTCACAACACATTTCTGTCCTCAAACAGCTATTAGACAACTGGAAGAGGAATTCATGAATCTACATCAGAGAAGTTTATCGGTTAGGGAGTACACCGCCCTCTTTCTCGAGAAGTCTCGCTTTGCGAAGTACTATGTTGCCACGGAGGCGCTGAAGATGGAAAGGTTTATTTTTGGGTTAAATTCTGAAATCAGAAAGTTAGTGATTGCAACAGGACCTGATACCTTCTCAGCCGCAGTAAATGCCGTGGAGAATGTGGAACAGGATATTAAGAGAGATACCAGTGATAAATGTGCTGGGAAAAGAAAATCGGAAGAAATGACGCATGATTCAACGGAATACGAAATTCAAAGATTCGATAGTCGCATACCTTTTAGAGAAAATGAAAAAACATGTCTAAAGTGCAACCGCGTACATCAAGGAAATTGTTATGTTGATCCTAGAAGTTGTTACAAGTGTGGAAGGACGGGACATATCGCTAAGAATTGTCGCGCAAATCGATTCTGTTTTGTTTGCAATTCCCTTGATCATATTCAGTCAGAATGTCCACAGTGGAAAGCACGTCAGGGTAGTACAACAGCGAGATTAACGGAAGTTGAATCAGGAAAGGTACAAGGGTCTGGAGCACCGAGAGTTCAAGGCCGTGTTTTTCAGATGACGGAACAAGAGGTGGAAGAAAGTCCTGATGAGGTTACAGGTATATTTCTATAAACTCTATACGTGCTAAAGTGTTATATGACTTCGGTACGAAGTAATTCTTGGTATTTTCATGCTTTTGTTACTTATTTGTGTTAGAAGTATAGATAGAGGAAGAGTGTCTATTCAGTTAGTTTCTATAGTTTTGATGAAGTACGAAGTAGTAATCATAAGTATTCTTATCTTTTAAGCATTGATCGAATTCCGGGACGGAATTCTTTTAAGGGGGAGATGTTGTAATAACCAGGTATTTTATCTAAATTAAATTTGGAATTTTATAAGTCTTTATTTTAGTATTTTATGGAGTTAGAAGTTAAGGGGTAGGTTTTAATTTTTATAAAAGAAGTTAGGGGTATATTTTGACAAGTGAAACAAGTTTAAGGTTTTATTTGGTATTTAAGTGACACCTCCTTCTAGCAACCGACTTCCTTTCTCTATTATGGATGAGGTGTCCATTTGTAAGGAATATCTTAATGTTCTAGTGTGTGTATGTGTGTGTAATATTCGGTTGAGAGAGAGAGATCGAAGGAAAGGTTAAAGGAAAGAAGAAGGAAGAAATTAAGAGGTTGTTGTGATTCAAGTATTATTCTGAAGTAATCCAGGTAACAAACCCATATCTTATTTGTGTTTTAATTCCTTAAAGTGTTCTTGAAGATGTTAGTGAAGTTTCTTAAGTAGGTTTTGTTAAAAATGGATGTGTTGAGGAATCTAAGCTTATGTTTAGGTTATGTTGTTAGTATTAAACATATCTGCATCTTTATAGCATCATGCATAGATTAAAAGTACAAATTCTGGGTTTTAGGATGAAACAGTAAACTGTGATATTCATCGAAGTCGCAATAGAGGACTGCGACATTCAACGAAGTCGCAATGGTCGATTGCGATTTGGGCTTGAAGTCGCAATGGTCGTTTGCGACTTGGATTGGAATCGCAGTAGTTGATTGCGATTTGGGTTTGAGATCGCAATAGTGGATTGCGACTCCAAGGTGGAATCGCAGTAGTGGGTTGCGACTCCAGGGTGGAATCGCAATAGTGGGTTGCGACTCCAGGGTGGAATCGCAATAGGAGATTGCGACTTGGTACTGTTCATTGTGATTTTAATTTATTTTGGGGTTGCGACTTGAGTTGAGGATTTCGTAAGTTTAGTGTTAAAAGAGATATTTGGTACTTTGTGATTTCAGATTCTGTGAAGGATCGACATACGTGAATTATCTTGGAAGAGCTTTTGTGATAAACATTTCAGGTGAGTTTTACTTAAAAGTATTTTTACTGGAAAAGATTATGTGAATAATAATTAATTGATGATTTGTATGAATATGTCATACGGGTGTGATTATAATATGTTAAGATATTATAATTACGTGAAGTATTATATGGGAATATAATACGTGGCCGGGCTTTGGACCGGTGTGTTAATTGGCTCGCAACCAATATTATGGCCATTGTGGAGGAATAAGGTGGATGAAAGGTACGTGAGGTACGAGTTTGAATTGGTATTTATATACGTGTAATACTTGAATTTACATAAATGGTTTTGGATACAAAGGATTTACTTGAAAGGTCTTACAATGATTTTGGGAAAGAACCGGAACTAACTCACTAGACCCGTTTGGTCTAACTCTCATTTTGTTTTCAAAAATATGTTTTTCCAGGTTGAGGATCGGTGAAAGAATGGGATAAGAATAGGAAGCTTTTGATGGTCGTTGACTAGGAGACTTTTATGTATTTTTGTAGTTTCGAGACCGAAGAGACCGTTTGTGATGTATTGTGTATTTTCTTTTATGAATGTAATTATGTTATGAAATATATGTTATTTGTTGTATGTTTGGGGAAACCGGGTTGTTACAACACCCATCTCTGTGGAATCATCTCCTGACGAAACCAAAATTCCAGAAACAGATCAGCAAACCACAGAGGCAACAACCGCCCCTGAGGTAATCATCTTGGAAGAAACAGATGAACAACCCACAGAGAAAACACCCACCTCTGTGGAAACACCCCAAACCATACCGAGAAGAAAGTCGATTGCCACCAAACCAAAAAGAGCAACGACCTCTGCTTCTGACGTTCTGAAAAGGATGCACACAACAATGAGTGATCGTATGACGCAGAGAGAAGAAGAAAGGCACAGGTTCACACTAGCGTTCAAAATGGCAAGAAGATTCGACATACCTCAATCCACAAAAATCGAGCTTACAGAAGAAATCAACAAACAACCTCCAACAGAGGTTACAGAGCAACTAAATCCAACAGAACCATCGCCACAGAAGTCCTCGAAATCACAAATGTCAAAACCCACAGAGGCAACCCCCATCAAGCCAACAGAAGTGCCAACCTACAGAAGCAACAGTTTCTGCCCCGCCAAAAGCCAAAGATAAGGGCAAAGGAATACTGACAGAAGAGCCTAAGAAGAAAACATTGCCAAAGCCAACCGAGAAACTAATGAAGAGTGCGTTTGATGCCTTTCAAACCCCAAAGCCTGAAGAAGTTGACTGGGCACATGGATTGAAGCCTCTGTCAGACATTCCTCTAACTGGTAGAGCCGCAGAAGTTGTTCAACAGATGGAAAGTCTTAGAAGACAAGTACCACAACCTAGTCCAACATATGAAGAAATGGAAGAAGTGGTATACAAATACCTCTATAAACAATCCTATCAGACAAATCATCCAGTAGATCATGTGACAGATCCAAGGATCAGAGAAGAATTTGAGAACATCTTCACAAGGACAAAGCCAAGAATCAAAGCAGATGTCTTCTCAATCCACAAGATCAAAAAGGTGATCTTCTGCAGATTCTCCTTCACAAGAACCTATCCAAGGGTCAGGTACAATCTTTACAAAGTCAGAAGAGAGAACAATTCAGAATCTACCTTCGCTGATGCTGACCTAAGAAATATCAATCCTTATGATCTACCTGACCTTCTGCAATAGACAAAGGACAACTACAACACTGAGCCAAACACCAGAGCCTATCAAGTGTTAAGAAAAGCGATGAGGGAAAAGCTTCTGCTCTACAGCATGATAGATTTTCAGCTAGGAAAGGATCTTGGTCTCAAACATCTAGATCTACGACCACTAGAAGATCGCTGCCCACCGGACGCCGTTCCTAACTCAATCATCACAGAACCAAGGTTTGGCTTAGTATTTCAAAACCCACTAGGCGAGGTCAAACTTTTTGTACCCATGGATTGTCAGAAGTACGCAACCAGTACTCTGAACAAATTCAGAGCAAGCCTTGTAAAATACAGAGGTACAGAGAAAATGGATAGAGATGCTGCAGATACCTTCATCAGAGAGATAGACGCCACAATCCGCCTAAGAGAATTCTGCATCAGATTCTACAAAGAGATCAGAAGAGTCGGAAGAGACAATAGAAGCTACAACGACTTCAAAGATGCCAAAATCTGATTCTCAGACCTCCAATCTCTGCAAACAAAGTTAAAGTTCATCTTTCATTGTACTCAAATGTAAAATGCCTCTGGCATATTTCTAAATGAAAGAAATTTCGAGGTATTGTTTAACCTCTGTCTTATCTAACTTAGCCTAACTTTAACTCAAGTTCAATTTTTTTTATTTTTCACTACTTAGGGGGAGATTGTTAGCTTCAATCTTCCTAATCATAGAAGTATATAGAAGTAGTGAAAAATAGGCTAAGTGAAGAAAGCCTCTTACAGAGGCTCTGCCGGACTTACTGAGGGCTCAAGATCAAGAATCTACAGAAGCTAAAGAGGCGCGCTACAGAAGCTCTGTCATTCACACAAAGAAGACCAATATCTCGGAATCCGGTGAAGACTGCTCCACAGAGGACCAGACCACAGAACCTCTGTAACTCATTACAGAGCCTCTGTGGTCCTCGCTGAAAGACGAAGATATTTATAATATCTTTCTACTGTTACAGGACCCGTTCATCAACTTGCATGGTAGCATGCCCTGTCCAACGTCGACGTGTCAAACTCTGATTGAACTCAGTAGGGCTTAGTACATATTAGACGTCTGCTGCATTAAATGCAATACAGCATGTCTGACTATTCATGCCATCCTTGCAACTGTTCACGACATCCTCTCTACTATTCATACGTACCTTTTGAATAGTAGCATATGCTTTATGGTCCCCTTTAGAGTAGTATATAAGGAAGACTCATGTTTAGTTCTTCCTTAATACTAATAATCATCAATCATATAAATCGACCATCATCAAGAACACAAAAGCTTATTCACCTTAAAAAGTCATATCTGTTTTGAAGCTTTTCTTACTATCGGTTCATAAACCTGTTCTTGATATATATTCAGTAAACTTTGAGATATAATATTTTGTTCACTGTTTATTTATATTTTGGTCTAAATCTATCAAACTTATCTGTTAGTTCTTCAAATACGCTTCCGCATCAAACATAAACTTGAACTAATAGATCTGATAATCTTGTGTAAAGCAAAACGGGAACCAACAGATATGTACCCCGTAAGAATGATAGTATTTACCAACAACCTTGTCGTATCATTTTGTAACCGAGAATCTTAATCAGTTACCCGATAAGTAAGGGTAATGACTTTTACACAATTAACGCTTATCGGGTAAGAGACGCTTATACTACATTATTTTGATGACTGAAAATCTTATCCAATAACGTAACTGAGAATAATAACTCTTGTTCCGAATAGCTTACCTAATTCATGTTGATAAACGACCTCTTAATGTAAAGTTAAAAGGATTATTTAATTAAGCACCAAAGCGGTAGATAAAATGTAAATAAAGTAAAAGTGCATGTTAAAGATAGTTCGGGGACCATCTTGTAAATGAGATAAAAAGGAGTATTAGGTGAAAAATGTGAAATTAGATCTTGCTACTAAATAAACTCAATCTTCTTCTCTTGATTGATTTTGTGAAGAACGGAAAGAATCTGAAGAAATATTAACATGTCACTCCACACCCACACCCACACCCACACCCACACCCACACCCACACCCAACAAGAATGACAACGACAACAACTAGAACTCCTCCACGCAAGAATCGCTACACACTCCCCATCCTCTTCTTACTCTTAATATTCCTCGCAACCCTTGTCCTCTTCAGCAAAGGAACTCTCGATTCCCATTTATCTCTTTACACAACAACAGATCCAAACAACCGAATTCCAGATCCTGAGATCCACAACTCCAAATCCAAATCCAATACTGGAATTGGGTTTTCTGAGACTCAACCTGTAGAGAATGCCGCATTGCTTCAAACCAAGTCAAACGATTTGGAATTCATCAACGATGACTCAATTTCGACAAATGAAACTGGATTTGGTGAGTCTGAGTCCG
This sequence comes from Saussurea involucrata, assembly GCA_033807775.1. Lineage (NCBI taxonomy): Eukaryota > Viridiplantae > Streptophyta > Magnoliopsida > Asterales > Asteraceae > Saussurea > Saussurea involucrata. The sequence continues at coordinate 86,414,056 of CM066314.1, forward strand.
TAGAGGAAAACCCACTTCCTTCAAATGATTTAGAATTGGTTAACGATGAGTCAGTTTCGGAAAATCAAAGTGAGAAAACCCAGGTTGATGAAGAGGAGGCAGTTAAGAAGAGTGTGGATTGGGGGAGGAGTTGTAATATGCATTCTGGGAAATGGGTGAAAGATGAAGAGTACCCAATTTATAAACCTGGTTCTTGCCCTTATGTCGATGAAGCTTTTGATTGTCAAGCTAATGGAAGATCTGATGAAGAATATATGAAATGGCGGTGGGAGGCTGATGCATGTGAGCTTCCCAGGTTGCTTCTTTAACATTCAATTGTAGTAATGTGCTTAACCCTTTTGATTTTAAGTACACTAGTTTAGTTGATCAGAGAGAATCTAAGTTTCCTGTTAGTTTTAGAATTTGGAGTTACCCAATCAATTGGATTTTAATAACTGAATCTATTGAATTGTTTTAGGAAAACATTGCATGGGTGGAATTAATCAAGATCAACTTTTTTGGAATTGTTAACAACTATGGAATTTTTGGTCATACGAAGACATGTTTAGTGATGGATTTAAATTAATTAACAAGGAAAACTATAGTCTATCTATATATTGGAGTCTAAGCTCATTAATGAGTTAGAAAATATGTACTAGTTATTATCAAGTAATTAGATGTTTGGTAACACATTTGATGCCTTTTTAGGATGTTCTACCTCCTAATATGTACTCTTTTTGGCCCCTTCCAAAACACACACACACACACACACACACACAAAATGCAATGCAACATCTGATTAGGCCAGTAAAAAAGTGTTTTTGACTTTTATTCAACATTCATAGTACATCTCCGTAACAACAAAATAGAATAGAATAATCTTGTGACCGAATTCAATGATGTATTGTAATGATTACTGATGGGAAAAGAAGTAAGTTTTAGGTTGAAACTTTGTCAAAAACAGAAATGTTGAATTTTTTTCTTGGAAATCCTGAAGAAGGAAATTTTCCCATTTGTTTTGGTGCAGCAGAAGTACTAAGGCAACAAAAGTAGAAGCATCATTTTGTTCTTACTCGTATTTTTGCCTACTTAGAAACAATATATATATATATAGTATTAGATTCTAGAGGTTGCCTACACATTAAGTTTAGAGGTTGACATAATTTGTGATACTTTTGCTCTCTTCAGTGCTCCATTGTGTGATAGTAGATATATGCATTAGCTTCAGTTTTTGATGCAAAATGGTGGCAAATAGGGACATTTCCGTAAATATGCGACTAACTATATATGTGATTGATGATGTCTATTTATGTGTTTAGGTTCAATGCAACTGATTTCTTGGTGAGACTAAGAGGAAAAAGATTAATGCTCATTGGAGACTCTATGAACCGGAATCAATACGAGTCACTTCTTTGCCTTCTCTATGAAAGCCTTCCTAACAAGACCAAAATGTACGAAATTCATGGATACAAAATAACCAAGGGAAGAGGCTATTTTGTCTTTAAATTTGAGGTAATAATAATTCTTTTATACCATTTTCCACCATACTCAATTTTATATCTTCAATGATGTTTACCAGAAAGTCTATGTACATAAATGGGGAAAAAGATTAATTACAAACGTAGACTATGCATGAATGATCAATAGAGGAAGGTATTTAGTTGGGGAAAGTAGAAATGATTTTAAGACATAACCATTGTGTATGTTAATGATGTTCCATAAAAATAAAAAAAATAAAAAAAAAGTAAGGACTAAAGGTATATTTTGGCAGGATTATAACTGCACAGTTGAGTTTTTGCGGTCTCATTTTCTGGTGAGGGAAGGAATTCGAATCAATGGGCAAGGAAACTCGAATCCAACATTGTCAATGGACAAAATTGATAAATCAGCAGGACGTTGGAAGCGGGCTGACATTCTTGTCTTCAATACTGGACATTGGTGGGTTCATGGCAAAACTAGTAGGGGGTATGTATGCTAATGCATGCCGTTTAATTTCCATATTTTGATTTATTTTTCACATTAAATCACTCTTCTTAATCAGAAGAATCTCTCGTAATACCAATGTTCTTTAGGAAAATCTTGTTGACCATATAAAAGATGATTGTATATGAAAAGAAAATGTGGGTGTTGCAGAAAAAATTACTTTACAGAGGGGGGTTACCTTTATCCAAAGTTTGATGCTGTGGAAGCTTTTAGGAGAGCAATGAAGACATGGGGAAAATGGATTGATAAGAATATGAATGAAGAAAAGTTGGTTTTTTACCGCGGCTACTCATCTGCCCATTTCAGGTATGTGATTCCAGTAACAAGTGATTTAATCAAGAGTTAACAAACACAACATAATCAATGCTCCCAAATCTTGATGTCATATAATGAAGGTAAAGATACACAGAGAATATAATCTTGAAAGTACAAAGTGATAGTTCTAGTTCCATATCTAACAAAGACAAAAACTATTTATACCCCAAGGGTATTTTACAAATAAGCCCTTCTACTTTGATACAATTACATTTTAGCCCTAGTACAATTTCTTCTTATTAATTATTACTCCATTCTCAAACGACTTCTTAATTTTCCTCGACTTTCTTCGTCTTAACAGAGGTGGAGAATGGGATTCGGGTGGAACATGCCATGGCGAAACTGACCCCATAACAAGTGGAAGAATCCTTGATTCATATCCGCAAAAAATGCAGATAATTGAACAAGTGATCCAAGAAATGCAGTTCCCAGTTGTAGTTTTAAACGTTACGAGGTTGACCAACTTCCGTAAAGATGGTCACCCATCCGTTTATGGCAAGAACGTGACTGGTCTGAAAAAAGTGTCGACTAAAAGGGAAGATTGCAGCCATTGGTGTCTTCCAGGAGTCCCCGATGCTTGGAATGAACTCATTTATGCCACACTAGTAGCTCGATCCAAGTAACTTATTAATGATCATATATTGTTTTGCATAGACTTTACATCGCCATTGTAAATTGGTCAACACAGTCAAACAACAACAACAATGTTAGAAGTTATTGTACATGCAGTACGTAGTCGTTGAAGATGGATGTTGATGCAGAATGGAAGCACAATCACAAACACACACCGGGTTACGCAAGATTTTAGAAAATGATAATACCAGGCAAAATGGAACGAAGTTTGTTTTAGTTTCTATTTAGTGTAGCCTAGATTTTTATTTATCAATTATCAATGTAACAAAGTTTCAAGATTTTCTATTTGATGTAACAAAAAGTTTCAAAATTTCATGTTTTGTACTCATTTTGACTAGTAACCTCTTGTTTTGCGGCTTTTGTTAGATTTGATGACTGTATCGTCTGTTTGACCGTAACCCTTTCTGTAAAACATTACAAGATGTTACTGGTTAAAATGTGTAAAAATAAAGAATTTTGGAGCAAAGAAATTTTTTCTGCTGCAATAAGTAGGGACTGTATAAAACCCTGTTGCATTTTGATACATATATATAGTCTTAGGTTCAAATGAGAAGTGCTAAATATTTGAGAAGTAGAGAAATAATCTTGGCCATTTATTCGGTCAAGATCGGTTATAATTGGTCAAATGTTGCGGCTTTGACCGGTCAAAAGTTGCGGCTTTGACTGGTCAAAAGTTGCGGCTTTGACTAGTCAAAAGTTACGGCTGTTCCAAAAATAGAAGGGCAGTTTCGTAACTTTTACAAAAAACACGGGACGAGTTCATATATGAATCTGTGTGATTCACATATGAACTAAACGTTCATATATAAACCTTTGTAATTCACATATGAACTCTTTATAACTAATTCATATATGAATCTTGAGATTCATATATGAAACTAATTAACTGTAGGTTCATATATGAATCAGTTGAACCAATTAACTGATTCATATATGAACCTTTGTGTTCATATATGAACCTTTGAGATTCATATATGATTTTTTAAACTAATTCTCATATGAACAAATTAACTGATTCATATATGAATCACAAAGGTTCATATATGAATCACAAAAGTTCATATATGAATTAGTTAAAAAGAGTTTATATGTGAATTACAAAGGTTCATATATGAACACAAAGGTTCATATATAAATCACACAGATTCATATATGAACTCGTCCCACGTATTTTTTACGAAACTACGCATCTATCTTGTGCAGACCACGCGAGGAATTATCCGTTGCTTCTTGGTCAAAGCCGTTGATCTTGACCGAATGAATGGCTAATATCACTTCTTTATTTCTCAAATATTTAGCACTTCTCATTTGAACATCTCCGTATATATATATATATATATAGAACAATAATCAAATGAGAACCTAAAATAGGTTGAGAACCGTGAAAACCAATCTAAACCGTTAATTGATTTTAATCTATGGATGTAATAATAGGAAAAAATAGGTTGAGAACCGTGAAAACCTATGAATGAATTTTTATGTTTATAAAACCATAGGATCAAAACCAAATGACGACTTAGATCGGTTCCCACGGTTCTCAACCTATTTTTGGTTCTCACATGATTTAACCCATAGGCTGGGTATCAAATACAAACCAACTAGTTTGTACAAACTCGTACAAACCATACATAACTTCATGATTTTGTAAATTTGGCTTCATGAATGTATATATATATATATTTTGGCTTCATGAATATATAATTTGGCTTCATGAATATATCATTTGGCATTTTTAACTAATTTTTTTACAAAAATACCCTAAAATACCCTTATTTTTAAATTGTGTTAAATTTTGACTACTTCAAAAAAAAAAAAAACTATTGATATGTTAAAATTTTGACAATTTATGATGTCTATGAATTCATCCTCAAAAAATTCATCAAAACTCTTTTCACGATCAATTGTCGTTTATTTATAAGCTTTAATAAAATAGTTTTACATTTTATTTTTTCATAGATGATATTGCATTTTGAGAGAATTTGAAATATTATTTACTATTTTCTTCAACTTATGAATTAATTTAAATTAAAAATGTATCATTGATGAATATACTTTTCATTTTCTAAACTCAAGACATTGATTACTAATTTTTTTAATTTACAAAATAAATATGAATAAAAATTTTTATTGTTTTTTTATTAACTTAACGTGTAACGTTTATTTACCCTTACTTTTAATTTACATCGATCGGTAAAAACTATTATTAATTTATATGAGTATATTTATTTACAGTATAATTTGTTATTTTAACAATCAATATAATTAAAAAAAATTAGCTTTATTTATCATTCGTATTTTATTTAGACAACAATCAATACATAAATATATTATTATAAGGTAAAAGAATATTTATTGACATTCTAAAAATGTTTTGATGATTGTTTTTGTTCTTATCCAATTTTTAGTTTTTTAAAATCTATATATCTCATTAATTGATTAAAATTTTCATGTATGTTGTGATTATTATAATATAATTATACCTCATTAATTGATCTTATCTTTCATATTCTTCTTTTATTTATTTCGAATCAATATACATAAATGAAATAGTTATGACAATTTAATACTTTAAATTAATATATATGATAAAATAATTGATGGAAATGTTCAATCATTTTTATATTTTTTTCGTCTTATTTTATTTATTTTTATTCTAAACTCAACACATTAATTTCTAAAGACTTTCAATTTCATATTTTTTAAAATTTTTATTATACTTTATTTCAATGATAATCAATATAATAAAAAATATTAGTATTGTGATAAAACATATTCTGAATTATTTTTCCATTAATTGGAGAAACTTATCATTAAATCAAAAAAAATTATTGATAATAGTATATTAAGCAAAGTTAAACCCCAAGTTTAATGAGATAATATTTTTGTTAGAAAATATATAATTAAATTTAGATTAAATTAAGTCAATCATTCATTTATACCATTAATTACAAAAAACCTATCATGTAGGTGTGTGTATATATATATATTAAAATTCCACTTACTAAATTGTAATGATTTCTACAAATAATTTGTATAATGTTTGTTGATTATCATATTTAACAATCAACATTTATCATATGAACAATCTTCATATTACTACCCAAATTATTCACACTACCGCGCAACGCGCGGTTGCAACACTAGTTTAATATAAGGTTTTACCCTTTTATAAAAGAAAATTCTCTTTATTCTTACAATATTAAAAGTTATTTTAAATGAGATTTTCATTTTTGGTAAAATATAAGATACAATTTATAAATGAGATTAAAATTAGTAAAATAAAATTTCAATAACATTTAGTAAAATTGTTGTCTTATATGACATTGAGTATTTAGCAACTTTATATAAAAGAAAATCTAGAAGAGAAAGATAAGGAGGAGCCCGTTCAGACTTTAGAATTTTGTAAATTTTTTGATTTGTTTTACAAATAAAATGTTGCACTAATTAATTCCCCCATTTCATTTTCTCTTTTTTTTTCATTAATTTTAATTAATAAATTTTGTATACTTAGTTAAACTATAATTCCACAATTCAACATTCACTAATTTTATTGTTTTTAGTAAGTTAACAATGCTTATAAATTAGAAATTATTTTAATGGAGTATAATTTTTTGTTATTTAATTTAATATATTTTTATTAAGTTAACAATGTTTATAAATTAAATTTAAAGGGTTATAATGTTTATTTTTATTAGTTAATAAGTTAACAATGATCATAAATCAAACTTTTATTCAATGAAAAACATATATGTTTATTATTTTTTTTAATTTTCTTACTAACCTAACAATGCTTATAAATCACAACTTTTATTAAATAAGTCTATTAACTTTTATTTTTTAATAATTTTTGTAAGATATCAATGCTTATAAATCAAAACTTTCATTAAAAGCATTATGACGTGATCTACGCCTTACACAAAACACTATGAATCATTTCGTAACGATGACTTTTTTGAACACTGGTTCAAATATAATATGTTCATAAATTAAAATTGTTGTCGTATTTATCATCATATATAACATTTGTAAACACCGCGCAACGCGCGGTGCAGTTACCTAGTTATTATAAACTGAAAATAATGAAAACCAAAAATCTCAAGAGAGAAAAAACTTAAAGAGTAAATTACATTCCCGGTCCCTGTGGTATGCACGTATTACGGATCAGGTCCCTAAAACGCAAAAATTACACTGAGCGTCCCTGTGGTATGCTAAAACGCATGCAGAGGGTCTCTCCGTCTAACAGAATCCGCTAACCCAGTAACTCAAGGGGTATTTTGGTCTTTTTACTCCTATTTTTGTCTTTATCCTAACAAGAAATTAAAAAAACAAATAACATCAATGAAACTCCTCATACCCCCCACCCCCACACACCTTCTTCTTCTTCCTCGTACTGCACCTGTCGAGACCCATCAGACCATCCGTATCCCATGCGGGCTCAGGCTCGGGTAGGGCGGGCTCGAGCGGGTAGTGGTAGGGGGGGGGGGGGGGGGCTTCCTCTGCGGGTATGGGAGGCGGGTTCCAAAACCCGATAAACCCGAGACTTATTTGTTTGTTTTTTAAATTTTTTTAAAAAAATTTGAAAATAAATAAACTCCAACGGCTATAACGGCTATATTTATATTTATTTTTATTTTTATTTTTGTTTTCAATTTAATCACACTATATATATAATCCTAAAACCCATTTTATTTTTCACACAAAACAACTCTCTCATTCTCTTCCATTCTCTTTATTTTAAACAATATGGATTCGCCACAACCCGGTTCACCGACCGCATCCTCATCATCCGTAGACACCGACGAGTTGTTGCATCTACAAAGGGAAATTTTTTGACAGACTGCACAATTAATTTATGGTAGCACCGCCTCATCGTCAAGAAGAGAGAGAGCCGCGAACATAGAAAGAGGTCGAGTAGCTGCAAACGAGCGGCTTATGCGGGAATACTTTGGCAACAACCCGGTTTATACACCGGATATGTTTAGGCGGCGGTTCAGGATGAGCAGGCAACTATTCGAACGAATAGTTGAAGATTTAGAAGGAGAGTATCCGTATTTTACACTTCGGTTGGACGACAGACGCAAACAAGGTTTTTCTCCGATACAAAAGTGTACTTGCGCTATTCGGCAATTGGCGTATGGAGTAGCTGCTGACGCACTTGACGAGTACATCCGTATGGGAGAGAAAACGTCACGAGATTATCTGTACAAATTCTGCACAGGTATTATTGAACGGTATGGTCAAAAATATTTACGCAAGCCTACTTTTATTGATATTCAGAAGTTGTACGCCGCGCATAAAGTTAAACACGGATTTCCAGGCATGCTCGGAAGCATAGACTGTACTCACTGGGTGTGGGCAAATTGTCCGGTAGCATGGCGAGGTCAATTCATGAGAGGTGATCATAAGCACCCGACAATCATGCTAGAAGCAGTGGCCTCTCAAGATCTATGGATCTGGCACGCATACTTTGGTGTTGCCGGTTCCAACAACGACATCAATGTTCTCAATCAGTCGCCCATCTTGAACGATGTATATGATGGAAAAGCACCCGACTGCCCTTTTGAGGTGAATGGAGCCACCTACGAGCACAGATATTATCTAGCGGATGGGATATATCCAGAATGAGCTACTTTCGTAAAATCATTTACGTGCCCACAGGACCCTAAACGACAAAAGTTCAAGTCCGCGCAAGAAGCGACACGTAAAGATGTTGAACGAGCTTTTGGCGTGCTTAAACAACGTTGGCATATACTTCATAACCCAGCACGCGGATGGGAACCGACAAGATTGGCAAACATTATGTACGCTTGTGTCATATTACACAATATGATACTCGAAGACGAAGACCATGCTATTTGTGGTGGCGATGAAAACGACCTTTTCACGGATGATATCGAAACCCAAATCAGTGAGGAACAACGCGCGGCAAATGTTCGAGAAGTCAAAAACCGGGGCACTCATAATAACCTTCGGTCGGATTTGGTCGAACATATTTGGCGTATCCAAGTTCCCAACAATGACGACGAGTAGATTTTTAAATTTATTTTGTAATTTTAAAATTTATTGTGTAATTTTTATTTTTAATGAATGATATGAATTTTTATTTTTATTATTTATCTTATTTTTATTTATTAAAAAATATATAAATATTTTTATTTTGTTAAATAATTAAATGTATAAATAAAAGAATTAAAAAAATGAGGTGGCAAGAGGGCTTTGAGGGTAGCGATACGCCACTTTAGGGCTTGAGGGTTTGAGGAGAGGGTTAGGAGAAAAGCTGATGTGGCGCTTGAGGGCTTGAGGGCTGTGATACGGATGACCTCAGCCATCTTCAAGGTCATCCCCTCCAAGCCACCCACCCCACTACAACCCTCCCCCTCCTCCCCCCAAACACTGAAACCGCAGATCCCTCCCCCTCAAACTCCGACCACCACCTCTTTCACTTTCTCTCTCTTACACGGAAACGACAAGGGTAAATCTCGCTGGAAAAAGTATATATATATATTGAGAGAGTAAATCTCTCCGGATTCTGCAAAATCTCGCTGGAAAAACGTTTTTGGCCGGAAAAATCGTTTTTGTTTGAATAAACCACCATAGATCTGTTCGTTTTATTGTTTCGATCTTTTTGTATCATTTTGACATGAAATCCAGCAAGAAATCAAGAGTTTTTAGTTGGTGAAGAAGTCGCCGGAAAATCGCATCTCGTCGGAGCTTCTCGCCGGAAAATCGCATCTCGTTTTTTATTGATTAATTTCATGCTGATTACCTCTCAAACGTTTGATTACCTCCTAAATTGTGTGTGGTTTTTTTTTGCATCTATTATGTGTTATATATATATATATAGAGGGTCTCTCCATGTAACAGAATCCAATGTGCACTCATTTTCCCACTGTTGAGTTATCTCATTCAATATTTTTCTTTTACTTTGGAAGGATATTGCATATTTCATTTTGCCATAAAACATTGCAGAATTGGAAAATTTAGGAAAGGCGATAGAGATGGAAGAAAACATACGATCAATGATAGAGAGAGAGAGATGCATGGGATTAATGGGCAACCCTAGCCTAAGAAACACACGTTGCATACATAAAATCAGCCCTTGTGAGTTTAACATCCTTAGGTTCAAAAATCAAAATAAATAAATCTCTGACAGGACTATGAATAGATATCTTGTTAATACATTCAATAAAGGAGTACATTCTCCGTGTACAAACCGAATAGGAAACATAAATCCAAATCGATCGAACTAGTCCTAAATCTTGTCCAATTAAGTAACTATAACCATTCCTCGAACTATGAATCATGTGATGATATTGTAAATGAATCACGACAGGTGACGATAACTTATCTTAAAAACAATTGTAAACAAGTTGAGGGTGGTGGTGTGACGATATTTCATGATGCTTCTAGTCTGTAGTATTCGTGATGGGTTGATCTTTACTGTATATGTTTGAAACCACATCAAGGTGTCATCTGGTAAATAAATCACCAAATAACCAATTATTAATAACATATCAAAAGGCAAAAAAATATAAAGGAAAGTAAACGGAATATGCACTATGAACCAACTCCACCTCACTATATATTGTGAATACTGCACACAACCAGAATCGATGATTTGATAGACAACACTATTTTTCTTGTCTACATAAACACTGCCTTACCTTAACTACTACTGTATGTATTTTTTCTTTAAGCATTCAACATACATAAAATAGCACCTCAACTTTTTAAGCATGTGTCTGTATTGACTAAACCACATGGTAAGGCCATCCGTACCCCAGGTTCACAACCTGTTGAACCCTCTGCGCCACATCAGCGCCACATCAGTTTTCCACTTTGAACCCTCTTGAACCTTTTTGAACCCACAAATCCCGTACCCCAACCTTTTGAACCTCTTGAACCCACATGCCACCTCATCTAATTTTTTAATAAAAAATCATAACATTCATAAAAATAAAAATAAAATTACAAAATAAAAATAAAATTTCAAAATAAAATTAAAAATTACAAAATATTAAAAATCTACTCGTCGTCGTTGTTGGGAAGTCGGATACGCCAAATATGTTCGACCAAATCCGACCGAAGGTTATTATGAGTCTCTCGGTTTTTGACTTCTCGAACATTTGTCGCGCGTTGTGCCTCAGTGATTTGTGTTTCATCCGCTACCACGGCGTTTCCATCGGCACAAATGGCATGACCTTCGTCTTCGAGTATCATATTGTGTAATATGAGACAAGCGTACATAATATTCGCCAATTTATTCTTATGCCATCCGCGTGCCATGTACTTAAGTATATGCCAACGTTGTTTAAGCACGCCAAAAGCTCGTTCAACATCTTTACGTGCCGATTCTTGTGCGGCCTTGAACTTTATTCGTTTAGTATCATGTGGGCACGTAAACGCTTTTACAAAAGTAGCCCATTCCGGGTATATCCCATCCGTTAGATAATATTCGTTCTTGTAGGTGACTCCATTAACCTCAAAAGGGCACTCGGGTGCTTTTCCGTCATAGACATCGTTGAGGATGGGCGACTGATTGAGAACATTGATGTCGTTGTTGGAACCGGCAACACCAAAGAATGCGTGCCAGAACCATAGATCTTGGGAGGCCACCGCTTCTAGCATGATTGTCGGATGTTCATGATCACCTCTCATGAATTGACCTCGCCATGCGTTCGGACAATTTGCCCACGACCAACGAGTACAGTCTATGCTGCCGAGCATGCCGGGAAATCCGTGTTTAGCTTCATGCGCGTGGTACAACTTCTGAATATCATCGTAAGTAGGCTTGCGTAAAGTGCGTCGGAAGCTACTCCATACGCCAATTGTCGAACAGCGGATACACACTTTTGTATCGGAGACAAACCTTGTTTGCGTAGTCCGTCAATCCGTTGTGTAAAATACGGATACACTCCCGATAAATCTTGAACTATCCGTTCGAATAGTTGTCTGCTCATCCTAAACCGCCGTCTAAACAAATCCGGATTATACACCGGGTTTCCGCCAAAGTAGTCCCGCAAAAGCCGGTCGTTAGCATCTACCCGACCTCTTTCTATGTTCCCGGACCTCGGTCTTCTTGATGATGAGGCGGTGCTACCATACCGTCTATCTACAGCTTCTTGCAACAAATCGGCATAACGATCAAATAGTTGACCGAATTCCTCGTCGGTGTCAACGGATGATGAAGAAGCGGACGATGAACCGGGTGGCGAATCCATAAAGTTTATATTGGATTGAAAGAAATGAAAGAAAATATTTAAGGATTGAGGTGAGTGTTTAAATTTTGGTGTGAAAAATGGATGAGATTTGAGGTTGATTTATAGTGTTTAAATTGGAAAAAAAAAATTAATTGGAAAAGAGCCGTTTGATATATAGCCATTGAAAAAAAAAATTTGAAAAATTGAGAAACTATTCGGGTAGCAGCGGGGTGGGGAACCCGCATGCCGAACCCGCTGCCCCCGTACCCGGTTGCCGCCCAACCCGCTGGCCACCTGGCCTTACCCGCACCCCCAACCCGCTGGGCTACGGATGGCCTAAGAAGCTTTAAAACACCTAAATAGTTTGAAGAAAGTGCTCAGTGTGAAACGGTGAGCCACTTCAACCCAAAATGGACACTTTTATATTGTTGCTTCCAAAATACTGGACCGCTATAAAGCATGCCTTAATTTTGGGTAATAAAGCGGAACATGATAGCATATCAAAGTAGAAGCAACAGAAAGAGAATAAAATCAAGAGTAAACTACACTTTTGGTCCCTGTGGTTTGGTGTTTATAACACATTTGGTCCCTACAGTTTAAAAATTACACTTTAGCCACTACTGTTTGCCATTTGGTCCGGATTTGGTCCCTCTGAGCAACGTCCGTCCATTGTCAGACGTTAGGGGCAACCATGTGAGATGCACATGAGGGTAAATCAGTCTTTTCCCTCACAGGGACCAAATCCGAACCTTTACTCAAACTATTTCTCTCGCCGGTTTCTGGGTTTTAGTCGCCGGAAACTGCTACTAACGCCGGAAAATCGAGATCTCGCCGGGAACTGGGTTTATATCACCGGCGACATGGAAAAAAACCATTATAATGATCAAGATTTGTGCAAAATCTTTATGATTCGTGAATAAAGGCGACTAATTTAATCAAAATACAACAATGAAAGGTGCTCGATCGCCGAAAAACACTGCAGAGAAGATGGTATCAATGTCACAAGATAAACACAACCGGTCAGAAGAGGTTTTCCGGGCAAGAATCCCGGTTATGCCTACCACTTAAAAAGTAATTCCTAAAAGGGGGAGCATGAAGCAATGCTTGCAACACATAATTCATAAAACAAGTGTTCCCCAAATTGTTCAGTCCTCTTAATCCCACAGGAAAACAAGATTTTGATATCCTTCTTCCATGATCCAACTCACCACCACCACCAATAACAACCCTTTTCAGATTCTTGAAATCAGAATTCAATCCAACCTCAAAACTCAATCGTTTCCTCTTCCCATTAGATCTAACCCCTTCAAGATTATTCCCATTTCCTAACCCTAAAATCTGTTCACACATCACAGCTTTATCAAAATCAGGATCATAGACTTGATCATTGCAAGAAAAGCAATAAAGCTCAGATCTTTGGAGGTCCACAGCAATCTCATGACCAATCTGAGTTTGGGTATGCAAAAGGGCATGATTTGATTCAGAAGATAAAGAACAAGACATTGATGAACAGATCAAGCAGATGTATAATCTACCTTCAAACCCACAACAAAAACTACATCTGGGTATCTCTGATTTTGATCTTTCCATCTGGGTTTTCGGGTACGGGCCTAATTTGACCCATTTTTGGATCGAATTGAACCCTTTAACCCCATATCTTAGCTTGTAATCTGAAAGGTGCTTACATGGATTTAGAGTCGTCGTTGACATATTTGATTGAAAAATGAATCTTGATTGATCAACCACAATGTTGGTTCCCATTTTGCTTATACAAGATTGTCAGATCTATTAGTTCGAATTTATGTTTGATGCGGAAGCGTATTTGAATAACTAACATATATGATTGATAGATTTAGAACATAATATAAATAAACAGTGAACAGAAAATAATATCTCAAAGTTTACTGAATATATATATTAAGAACAGATTCAAGAACAGTGAGTAAGCAAAGCTTTTAAAACAGATATGACTCTCAAAGTGTTTAAAGCTATGTGTTCTTGTGATGTTTCTCTCTCTTGAATTCTTGTTTCGATTGTTCGATTGATCGATCGATGGATAGGAAGAACTCAACATGAGTCTTCCTTATATACTACTCTAAGGGGACCATAAAGCATATGCTACTATTCATAAAGGACGGTATGAATAGTTGGACGGATGGCATGAACAGTTGGACGTGCTGTATTGCATTTAATGCAGCAGCCGTCTATTATGTACTAAGCCCTATTGAATCCAACCAGAGTTTGACACGTTGCAGTTGGACAGGGCATGCTACCATGCAAGTTGATGAACAGGTCCTGTAACAGTAGCAAGATATTATAAATATCTTTTAAGTCTTTGTTGAAGACCGCAGAGGCTCTGTGAAGTGCCACAGAGGTTCTGCGGTTTGGTCCTTAGAAGAGCAGTCTTCACCGGATTCCGAGTCTTTGGTCTTCTTTGCGCGTATGACAGAGCTTCTATAGGGCGCCTCTTTAGCTTCTGTAGCTTCTTGACCTTGATCTCTCGGTAAGTTCGGCAGAGCCTCTGTAAGAGGCTTTCTTCACTTAGCCTATTTTTCACTACTTCTAAATACTTCTATGATTAGGAAGATTGAAGCTAACAATCTCCCCCTAAGTAGTGAAAAATAAAAAATTTAACTTGAGTTTAGTTAGGCTAAGTTAGATAAGACAGAGGTTAAACAATACCTCGAAAGTTCTTTCATTCAAAAATATGCCAGAGGCATTTTACATTTGAGTACAATGAAAGATAAACTTTTGACTTGGTTTGCAGAGATTTGAGGTTTGAGAATCAGATTTTGGCATCTTTGAAATCGTTGTAGCTTCTGTTGTCTCTTCCGATTCTTCTGATCTCTTTGTAGAAACTGATGCAGAGTTCTCTTAGGCGGATTGTGGCATCAATCTCTCTGATGAAAGTATTTGCAGCATCTCTATCCATTTTCTCTGTACCTCTGTATTTTACAAGGCTTGCTCTGAACTTGTTCAGAGTACTAGTTGCGTACTTTTGACAATCCATGCATACAAATAGTTTGATTTCGCCTTGTGGGTTTTGAAATACTAACCCGAATCTTGGTTCTGTAATGATAGAGTTGGGCACGGCGTTGGGTGGGCAGCGATCTTCTGGTGGTCGTAAATTTAGATGTTTGAGACCAAGATCCTTTCCCAGTTGAAAATCTATCATACTGAAGATCAGAAGCTTTTCCCTCATTGCTTTTCTTAATACTTGATAGGCTCTGGTGTTTGCCTCTGTGTTGTAGTTGTCCTTTGTCCATTGCAGAAGGTCAGGTAGATCATAAGGATTGATATTTCTTAGGTCAGCATCAACGAAGGTGGTTTCTGAATTGTCTTCTCTTC
This sequence comes from Saussurea involucrata, assembly GCA_033807775.1. Lineage (NCBI taxonomy): Eukaryota > Viridiplantae > Streptophyta > Magnoliopsida > Asterales > Asteraceae > Saussurea > Saussurea involucrata. Next base: position 86,429,514 of record CM066314.1, read on the forward strand.
TGACTTTGTAAAGATTGTACCTGACCCTTGGATAGGTTCTTGTAAAGGAGAACTTGCAGAAGATTACCTTTTTGATCTTGTGGATTGAGAAGACATCTGCTTTGGTTCTTGGCTTTGTCCTTGTGAAGATGTTCTCAAATTCTTCTCTGATCCTTGAATCTGTCACATGATCTGTTGGATGATTGGTCTGAAAGGTTTGTTTATAGAGGTATTTGTATACCACTTCTTCCATCTCTTCATGTGTTGGACCAGGTTGTGGTACTTGTCTTCTGAGACTCTCCATCTTTTAAACAATTTCTGCAGCTCTGCCAGTTAGAGGAATGTCTGTCAGAGGCTTTAATCCATATGCCCAGTCCTCTTCTTCAGGCTTTGGAGTTTGAAAGGCATCAAAGGCGCTCTTCATCAATTTCTCTGTAGGATTGGGCAATGATTTCTTTTTCTTGGGCTCTTCTGTCAGTATTGCTTTGCCCTTGTCTTTGGCTTTTGGAGGTGCAGAACCTGTTTCTTCTGTAGGTTTGGAGGTTGGTGCGTCTGTTGACTTGATGGTTGCCTCTGTAGGTTTTGACACTTGTGTTTTAGAGGACTTTTGTGGGGATGGTTCTGTTGGCTTGAGTTGCTCTGTAACCTCTGTTGGAGGTTCTTTGGTGACTTCTTCTGTGAGCTCTATTTCTGTTGGTGAAGATTGGACATCGAATCTTCTTGCCATTTTGAAAGCTAATGTGAACCTGTGCCTTTCTTCTTCTCTCTGCGACATTCGATCAGACATTGTATTGTGCATCTTTCTCAGAATAGAGGTCGCAGAGGTCGTTGCTCTTTTTGGTTTGGTGGCAATCGACTTTCTTCTTGGTATGGTTTGGGGTTTTTCTGTTGATTTTGTTGAAGGACTCTTTTCCAAGTTGATTACCACAGGGGTGGTTGTTGCCTCTGTGGTATGCTGATCAGCTTCTGGAATATTGGTTTCTTCAGAAGTTGATTCCACAGAGATGGGTGTTGTCTCTGTGGTCTGTTGATTTTGTTGTTGATCTTGGGTTTGTTCTGGAGGGGCTTGACTGATTGGTTCTGCTGCGATTGGTGGAGCTTGTATTCCTCTGGTCGTAGCTTTCTCCCTTATATTCTCCCCCTCAGGATTATCTGATGGACCAGGATGGTCATCATCAGAATCATCCTGACTTTTATCAGAAGTACCCTCTGCTCTGCAGGAAGCTTTGGGTTTCTTTGGTAGTTCTGCTCCTGCGGCCATCAACTTCGCACATACATCATCACAGAGGCCGAAAAGAGTTGCAAGCTCTGCTTCTGTGTTGAAGCGCATTCTTCCGACACTTTTTCTGAACTCTTTGACGTAGTTGGCATTTGCAGTAGTGAAGGAGACAATGACTTCAGTGACCTGGTTTATGACAATTTGGCCGAGCTCTGTTAGTTGTGCTCTGGTCATGTAGTCTTTAGGCTGCATCAGTATTGTGTTGCGCATTGCTTCTGCTTGAACGTTTTGCAGAGCCTTCTGTAGATCTGCGGGTGTGATGCTCTGTGATTTGTTGGATTGCTTGTTCATTTGTTCAAGGAAATGTTTTACTAATTCCTTGAATGCAGAAGTTGCGGTAATTCCAAAATCTTTAGCAGCAGAAGTGGCTGTAGTTGTTGCAGTTGTTTGCGCAGAAGATTTCATCGCTGTGATGGCTGTTTTCACCTCTGTGGACAGATTGTCCATTTTGGTGTTCAGATTCAGCAAGGCCGTTGATGTTTTCTCTGCAAAAGATGTGAAAGAGCTTTGCAACTCTTTCATGGTTTGGTTCACAGAGGTGACAAGGGTTTGGAACTCATCCCTTGATGCTTGTGTCCCTGGTGTAACCTCTGGAGGAACACATTCGTCTCCAGAGTGAGTCCCTGCTCCTGGGACACCTTCGTTCACCCTTGTTTGTACGTTGGGGGTGGAAGGATTTCTATCTGATCTTCGAGCAGAAGCATCTAGTGCTTCAAACTCTACAGAAGTTCTGTGAATGACATTGTCTAGATCCACTTCAGAGGTGGGTACTAGATTATCCTTCTGTTGACTCGGAGACTTGTCTAGAGTCTCTTCGTCGTTGTGCTTACTACTTCTCTCTGAAAGAAGGGTTGGCCCTATTTCGTGCGTGGCAGAGGAAACGAATTCCTCTGTAGGGTGTTCTAGTGTGATCTGGGGCGATTGATCATGAACTATAGGTGAGTCTCTTTGAGGAGACTCCCTAGGAATGGATTCCCCGGTTTTTGTGGGCGCAGAAGTCGAAAGAGTGACTTCTGGCTGGTTGGGTTGGGTTTGGATCGAGCTGTGCTGCTCTATTTCAATAACTCCTTCTGCAGCTAGACCTGCGGAGTTAGATGTGTGGGTTGCACTGGGAGGGGGTGAGGGATGTGTGCCTTCTTCATCTTCGGCATCTTTTTCTTTTACATTTTCTTTTCCTCCAGATGTTTCTACCATATCCTCTGTTGAAGTTCTTTGCTCTGTGCCTAAGAAGTCATACATTTGATGAGAGCCGTATAACTTCATGACATGTGGATGATAGAGACCTTTTCGTATCCAGACAGCTTCTTCTTCGTCTGAATCTACCTCTGAGACCTCCATTCTTGTCTCTGTTACTTCATCTCTATTCCACTGAGCTTCTGTTTGTCCTATTTCTTCTGAAGCTGGGCTTGGACTCCTTCTGTGAACGTCCAATCCTTGCTGAATGAAGGGGTTTTGTAGAATAATAGGTGTCTCAGCTGATTGATCTCTGGGTGTTTGATCATCTTCTTGCAGATGTGTGTCAATGCCGGAAATAGAGAAGTATTGTTCTTCTGGGGAATGGTGGTCGAGAGGTTGTGCCATCCACCCTGCTGTATTTAAAGTGTTGGCAATGTCGGGGTTCTGTAGGAAATCGTTAATGTTTCCCTGGTGAGCAAATCGATCTGGGGATTGATGGGGCGATTGATATCCCTCTTCTGTCATTTCTTCTTCTGCATCTTCTTCTTCTGCAGTTCTTTCTTCTGCGATTGCTTCCTCTTCTATGGTAACCAATTTCTCAAGTGATTTACCATGCTTCTTTTTGGTTTTCCTCCTCTTAGGTTTTGGTGCCCCTTCCTCTGTGGTTTTTGATTTTCTTTTCTTCTTCTGTTTTGGAGAAGAGGGAGGAGCAGAGGAGCCAATTTATGTGGCATGAGGAGGTGAAGGTTGATCTTCTGCAGCGCTTGTAGAGGTGCCTTCTGCAGTTTTCCTCCTTTTTGATTTTGGAGTAGAAGCAGAAGATTTTGAAGAGGACTTCTTTCCCATGAGCTCTGCACGTTTGGCTATGAAGCTAAGTTGAATAGCCATGTGTTTTGCTAATTTGTTATCTTTTTCTTCTTGAGTGGAAAGAGGTTCTGCAATCATTGTTCCTAGGGGGACACCTAAACGCGGGGGTGTCATAGGACTCGGTTTAGGAGTTCTATGATCGCGTATATACTCTTTCTTAAGGGTTTTATTCGAGGCATACTTCAGAAGTTTCTTTGACAAAGGTCTGCAGTGTGTGTAGCCATCTACATGATCAGTGGGAATATTTTTGCTCATTGGGAACTGTTTGGGAATTTGCCCTTCCATTGGCCATTTCTGTATTAGCAACAGAGGTTCGAACAAGACTCCAAGTATTCTTTGGAATTGAAGAGGTGGTAGAAACTTAGGATTGTTCTCTTTGACCCTTCTTGTGTTGTTCTTTCTGTCGATGGTGTTAATGATCTCTTGCATCATTATGGTCGCGTAATCCAGTGGGAGATCATAGTAAACCCCATACATGATGGTTAATATCTGATGTGAGCTCTGGTCAATACTGCCTATCTTCCCTGCCAGGCATCTGTTAAGAATTGAGAACAAGGTGTTCCATAGAGGTGGTAATCTGCCTCTGCGGAAGTCATTTCTCTTCCTCAGTGGTGTGTTGTACCCAAGCATTTCTAGGAAACGACAGATCTCGTCGTCTGTTGGTTACTCTGCGTACTTCTTTAATCCAAGAAGACCCCTTGTTGGTAGGTTGAATTCAAGTGAGAACATTGTTCTATTGAACTTGATTTCCAGATGCTCAGATTTGTCGGGTCTTGAAATGTATCCTTTGATAAGAGAACCATCTTTATCAAATCGGCAACTTTGCCAAAACTGGTTCAGATATCTTACTGGAATTTTCTTTGGGGTTCTTGAGAGTAAAGGGAAGAGGATATGATTTTCCATTATGTTTAGAAGAATGGCATGGGCTTCGCCGAAAGCAGTGGGTGAGGGGACCAAATAGCAATTGTTGGATTTGATTGGTAGTACTTTTTCGAAATGATCCTTTGCTATGAAGTTTTGAAGATGTGTGGTTGGAGCAAAGTCTGCTGAATCGCCGGAATCTTCTAGTTCAATGTTTTGGGCAGGGTTGGGGTTTTCTGAATGTTCAGAATGAGCAGGTGAATGTTCTGGTGAGGTCGCCGGAGAGTGTGCAGGGGAGATAGCTTGAGAAGATGAAGCCATTTGGTACTGAGAAAAAGAAATTTGCAGGTTTCACCGGAGAAGAATGAGAGTTTATAAAAAGTTTATGAGAGGGTAAGCTTGGTTTTTATAGGAGGGTAAAACGGTAGAGTTCGAAAGAGTAAAATATATGGTAATGGATTAAAATTTGGAATCCGAACTCAAGTTAGAACGGCGGGTTCAACTTTCCACAGAAAACGTTCCATGTACGCCCAATGAAAATGGGACACGTAGGCCATGTCAGAGGATGACAGGACGTCGTGCGCGGCCCATTAATGCTAGGCGCGTGGGGTTATTCTTAGCCACATGTAATTCACTCTCAGTAAAAGTAACCGTTATTACTACAGAAATGCCCAAGTAACAGATTGACAGAACTTCTGTAGTTTACAGAAGTTCTGTGATTTTGAAAATCTTTGATGTGTATCCATTTCTCATATATCTCATTGTTATCATGACTTCTGTGGGGTTCCTTTTTAACCAAAACGTTTTGTAAAGGCATTGGAGAGGATCAAATAGGATTTTTAGTTAAGAGTTTTTACTCGCAGAGGTTTTGTGGCTCTGTTGGAACTTGCAGAAGTTCTGGGAGGGCCAGCAGAAGCTCTATGAGGGAAAAGAAATCTCATAACGAAAATTCTATTAACTTTTCTGATCATCCAACTTTTGATCTGTTTTAAGAGATATTTTTCGGACATATTTGAAAGTTGGTGTCCGAAAGAATTGTTATGGAAAAAGTTTTGTTCGAGAAGGTCATGGTGAGTCTGTTTGGTTTTCGAGATAACATTCCAAAAGATCGATAGAGGTTAAAGTTGCGATCTCAGAGCATATTTCTGGCAGAGCTTCTGTTGAGCTCAACAGAAGCTCTATGACCTTAAATTTCTCATAACTCAAATTTTATGAAACTTTTTGATCTTTTGATTTTTGAAATGTTATCCACAGTATATTTAGGACATATTTGACAATTTGTGTCCTAGAAAACTGTTTTCAAAAACTTTTTGTGCGAGAGACATAACTTTTGGTTCTTCTTTTCTCGGCAGTGATGTCTGACTTCTGTCGATATAGATTCATTGAGATTCTTCTTTGGCTTTCCCTTGAAAGTTTTACCTCTGTAGATCATTTCAGGATCCCTTTTTGCTCCCCCTTGATCTAATCACCTCTGTAGATCAGGAATTTTCCTTTTGCTCCCCCTTGACCTATGCTTGGATCAAAGAATGATAAGTTTTGCATAGAACATAGGTCATATTTTCCAGAGGTTCTGTAGGGGTTGTCAGAGGTTCTGAGTAGACTTACAGAAGCTCTGTGATTTTAAGAACTATTTAAGATTGAGAACTTACATACAGAAATAAATTAATTAAAGCAAAAATAATTAGAAATATATACATATTTACAGAAGATAAAGCTATACTTACAGCGGATTTTTACGTCATATTGATCATTCCTAACTTACCCACCAAGAAATTGAATCTTTTCTCGTCTAAAGCTTTGGTGAATAAGTCCGCGAGTTGGTATTCTGTGGGCACGAAATGCATCTCGATTGTACCGTATTCAACATGATGTTTCAAGAAATGGTACCTTGTATCGATATGCTTGGTTTTTGAGTGTTGCACAGGATTGACAGAGATAGCAATGGCACTCTTGGAATCACAGAAGATAGGTATTTTGAATAGGATATGGCCGTAGTCTTTTAGAACCTGAGAACAACAGCTAGCAGCAACAACGTATTCAGCTTCTACAGTGGATGTTGAGACACAATTTTGCTTTTTGGAGGTCCAACTGACTAGTTTACCACCTAGGAATTGACAACTCCCAGAGGTACTCTTTCTGTCGAGCATGCATCCTCCATAGTCTGAATCTGTATAAGCTTTAAGACTAAAACCAGAGTTCTGTGGATACCAGAGACCGAGATTTTTGGTCCCCTTTAGATATCTAAAGATTCTTTTCACAACATCATAGTGTGATTTCTTTGGATTAGCTTGATAACATGCACAAAGACATGTGGCATGCATAATGTCAGGTCTGCTTGCAGTTAAGTATAACAGAGATCCAATCATGCCTCTATAGAGAGTGCATTCTACAGAGATGCCATCTGGATCTATGGATAACTTATTTCCAGTGGCCATTGGATTTTTCATTGCAGAGGTATCAGAGAGGCTATACTTGAAAAGAATGTCAGAGACATATTTGGCCTGATTTATAAAAATTCCCTCTGATGTTTGTTTGACTTGGAGTCCGAGGAAGAATATTAGTTCTCCCATCATACTCATTTCAAACTCACTCTGCATGAGTTTTTCAAAACTTTTGCACTCTTCTGTGTTAGAAGACCCAAAAATTATGTCGTCCACATAGATTTGTACAAGCATTATTTCACTGTTTTTACGTTTATAGAATAAGGTAGTATCTGTTGTACCTCTGTCGTAGCCATTTACTAGAAGAAAGGTAGAAAGTCGTTCGTACCATGCTCTTGGAGCCTGTTTCAGTCCGTACAGAGCCTTTTCAAGGTAGTATACATGCCTTGGGAACTTTGAGCTTTCAAACCCTGGTGGCTGATTTACGTAAACCTCTTCTTGGATTTCACCGTTGAGAAAAGCTGATTTTACGTCTGTTAGCTTCAATCTTCCTAATCATAGAAGTATTTAGAAGTAGTGAAAAATAGGCTGAGTATAGAAAAGCCTCTCACAGAGGCTCTGTCACTTCTTCCAGAAGATCAAGTCCAGAAAGCCACAGAAGCTACAGAGGTAATCACAGAACCTCTGTAGTGCGCAAGAAGAAGATCAACTCGGAAACAAGTGGACTGCTCCACAGAAGGTCAGACCATAGAACCTCTGTAATACCATACAGAGCCTCTGTGGTCTGCTATGAAGACTTGGAAGATATTACTGGATACGTTCATCAACTTGCATGGAAAAGTACTGTCAAAACACGTGTCAAGCTCTGAGTGGACTCAATAGGGCATGGTACAAAATAGACGTCTGCGCCATTTAATGCATTTACCAATAGTACATCTGCTCCATTAAATGCGCATGGCTCAAACAACTGCTCACACCATCCAGTCAACTGCTCACACCATCCAGTTCACTATTCATGCCGTAAAAGGAACAGTGACCTACTTCATAGTCTTCTAAGAGTAGTATAAAAGGAAGTCTCATGTTGAGATCTTCCTAAGGGACGAATACACAAGGAATCACTAATACTCTCAAGCTTTATTGTCAAATATCTGAGTGTTATATTCTCACACACACCAAGTTCTTAATCTGTTCTTCGTGTTGTTATCATATATTGAATAACAGTAACTGTTCAAGAAATCCTTTTCATTCTTTACTGTTTTCTTTATATATGTGCGTTCTAATATCTATCAAACATATCTGTTAGTTTAATACGCTTCCGCATCAAACTCTAAACTCAACTAATAGATTGTTAATCTTGATTAAGTGTATCTGGGTTCCAACAATTGGTATCAGAGCCTTCCTTGATTTTCAATATCAAGTGATCCACTTATCAAGATTCGTGATAGATATTATTGAGATTTAAAATTGTGTCTGGAAACTGCTTAAACCCAGAAAATCTTCAAGTTCATCGAAGTAACTCTTTAGTTATACTTTCCTTCTAAAAATCTTCAAAAATGACAAATACAAATAATTTCTTTACTACTGGTTCTCTTACTAAACCTCCTACTCTCCTTCGAGATGAGTATCCTCAGTGGAAAATAAGAATGGTCCATTTTTTCGAGGGCACTGAAAGAAATCAAGTACAATATCTGTACAATCCTCCTCCTATTCCCATGACAGTAGTACCTCGCGTACCTGCTACTGCTGAATCTGCCGAAATCCCCGAACATCAAAAACCAAAGCCAAAAGGGGAGTGGTCAACCGAAGATAAAGCAGAAGATGAAGTTGCTCAGAAAACCAAGAGGACATTAATTATGGCAATACCCAACGAACTCTTTCAATCCTTGGATTCATGTGAAACAGCGCATGATCTGTGGAAAGAACTGGAAAGACAGTTGGAAGGAGGTGCTAAAACACAAAAAAACCGAAGAGCACAGTACATCAATGAATATCATGCATTCAGAGCCTCTGCAACAGAATCTCTGCAAACAACATACGACAGATTCAACTCTCTAATCAACAAGTGCAGAAAATCAGGCATTGACAGAACTTCTGAAGAAAACAATGTCATGTTTTTAAAAAGTCTAAATGAAGAATGACTCCAGCTGTCTATGTCCCTACAGACAAATCAGGATCTAGACACCTGGACTCTCTCTGATCTTTACGGAACATTAGCCGCACAAGAACCTCAGATAGCACAGGCTAAAACACTAACCATTGCACCATATGCATTGGTTAGTAAAACTAAAGAGGATGCACAGAGACCAAGAAATGATAAAGCCACAGAGGAGAAGAAGAAGGAGAAGAAGAAGATGGTGATAATTGACAGTGAAGAAGAAGAGCAAGCAGTAAAGGAAATAACTCTTGCGTCACTAGCTAAATCTTTAGCTCTATTGACAAAAGAGTTCAGAGGAAACAGAAGAGGTTACCAAAATGAAAGATATGATAGAGACAACCAGGATGACAGAAGAGACAACAGAAGAGATGACAGAAGAGGAGAAGAATCAAGTGGCTGACAGAGGTCAAGCGATAGAAATTACAGAGGGAATGACCGACAGAGGTCAGATGACTCGGTAAGCCACACGCAGCAAGAATGCTACAAGTGCGGCAAACCTGGTCACTATGCAAATGAATGTAGATCAGAGAAAGGCGGAGACCTACAGAAGTCCAATGATCGAACAGGAAACACTCCTCAAGGGTGTTTTAACTGCGGAAAACCAGGCCATTTTGCGAATGAATGCAGAAGCAGATCAAATCGTCCACAGAGGGACTCTGCTTTCTACAAAAAGAAAGCCGAATATTATGCTCAAAAATCCTTAATGGCAAAAGGACATTATGAGGAGAACACAGAAGACTTCCAGTCAGACTCTACTTCTGACGATGAACATACCGCCAATGCCCTCTTCTGTGGCATGGCAGAAGTCGACTCCTGCACTGACTCTGAGGTATCTACTTCAAATTCCAACTCTTGTATTACCTCTGTAGATGATAATACACTTAGAATTAAATTGAATTAATTGAACTGAAAGAGATAAATCAAAGTATTCAGAAAAGACTCACTTTCAATGAGAGAGAAGTACGGCTTCTCACTCAAGAAAAAGGAAAGATTTTTGAGGAAAAAGAGAGAATAGAAAAGAAATGGAACAATACTCTAGATCCTTTAAAAAAACAAATTTCTGAATTAACCAATACTTTAAAAGATAAAACAAAAGAACTTTCAGTTTCAAGGAGCGAAACTACTGACATAAGAGCTCTTAAAGAATACTTTCAAAGAGAAAGAGAGGTATTATGGCAAGATTTACTCAGAAGAGAAGTTTTGCTTAAAAACTATAAAGATGCACAGAAAGTTTATGAAAAAATAAACTCACAAATAGGGAGACGAGGTATAGGGTATGATGATATCACCCTAGGTGTTGAAGGCAAAAGAAACAAACCTCTGTCCTCTTTATTTGTGATTGGAAAAACGAACAAACCAAATTTTCCAAATCTAATCTCTGTAAGCAAAAGGGCGAAAATCTCTGTGGATCCTTACTTGAAGAAACATAAGAAGATGATTAACGTGTGGTTTGAAAACACAGACTCATCATCCTCAACCTCTGTCAATAGAGGTATCAAACCAAAGAAATATCTGAAAACACAAGATCAGATTGGTATCTTCATGTTTGGTAAACCAGAGACCCAAACACAGGTTGCTTTTGTCTGTTTGATAAACGTTCAAAAGAAGTTATCAGCAGAAGCTCCTGAGTTTAAACCCATTTTTTCAGAAGAAAACTTTAAAAACTTAATTGAAAAAGAAATTTTGGAAATATGGAAATCAAGCGTTTTAGAAAAATTCTGTACATCTTCTATAGATAAATCTCTCACTGAAGAAATCTTATTGGAAACCTCTGCAATCTATGAAAACTATTCTACAGAGGAAGAAAGCTTGTATGATGCATGTTCGGAAAATTCAACCTCTATTGAAAGAATTGACTCAACCTCTGTATACGAGGACGACTCATCTTCTGACGATTCAGAGACAGATGTTACATCTGGGATAACTCTCTATGACACAGAGGATGTTAAATACTCCTCTGAAGTTCCTCACAGAACTATTTCTCCAAAAGAGAAACTCACAGAGATTCCAATCTGCCAAGATTTTCTAAATTTGAATCTACATGTCAAAACCTCTGCTGAGCTTAAAATGTTACAGAAGACCTCTATTGATCCTATAAGTTCTAAATTTTCAAAACCCAAGGTTAATAAATCTTTTTCTTCTGTGACAGTGATGAAAGAAGTTCACCACAGAAGCAACCCACATAAGGCAGGTCCTAAACAGAGCTTTTGCAAACAACATTCGAGTATTCATAGATCTTCTAGTAATAGGAAATCTAATGTAAAGAAAGAATGTAATGCCTCTGTGGCTGAGTTTAAAAAGTTCAATGAAAAGTTCAATCAAATTACATCTCATATTCAATACTGTCATTGCTTTGATCTTATGTCTAAACTTAATAATCATTTTTCAAGTCAAGTCTGTTTACTCTCTACGACAATTCAAAAGTCAAATCCCACAAAGAAACAATCTGACTCTTCTGCAGAGAACAAAATGTATTTCAAGAATGCCAAGGCAAACTTGAAAAACTCTAACAATATTGGACCCATATGGATATGGGTACCTAAATCTCTGTAATTATCCTGCAGAAGAAGTATGTGCCAATCTGGTATCTAGACTCCGGATGCTCAAGGCACATGACTGGTGACAGAAGTGCACTATCCACGTACAAAGAAACACAAGATGGTGGATCTGTGACTTTTGGAGACAACAAGAAAGGACACATAAAAGGCTATGGAGTCATAATGAAAGAAGACGTTTCTGTATACAAAGTTGCATATGTGGATGGCCTTAAGCACAACCTACTCAGTGTAAGTCAACTTTGTGATACAGGATTCAATGTGTTGTTCAAAATAACTTTCTGCTCTCTACAAAGTGAAGAAACAAGTATGGAACTTCTGCGAGCTGAAAGAATAGGTGATCTATATCTAATGAACTTCAACTCAAAGAACAAGGACAAAGTTTGCCTTGTTGCCTGCAAAAGTGAAGAAGCCTGGTTATGGCACAACAGGTTCTGTCACTTGAATTTTCACACATTGGAAAAACTGGTCAAACTTGATCTAGTTAAAGGTTTACCAAATGTTAAATTCAATAAGGATCATTTATGTTCTGCCTGTGAGATGGGAAAACTCAAAAGAGCTTCCCACAAAGGCAAAACAGATGTGTCTTTCACCAGGCCTCTGTACATGCTTCATGTCGACCTCTGCGGTCCCATTGCAATACAGAGCCTAGGTGGCAAGAAATATATACTTGTCTTAGTTGATGAGTATTCACGTTTCACATGGGTTGAATTTATCAGAAAGAAATCAGATGTTCCAATTATATTGATAAATCTAATGAAAAGACTCCAAGTTCTTTATGACTGCAAAATACAGAAGTTAAGAAGTGACAACGGCACAGAATTCAAAAACTGTGTCATTGAAACTTATCTTTCAACAGAAGGAATTTCACAGAACTTCTCTGCAGCTCGCACTCCACAACAGAACGGTGTTGTCGAAAGAAAGAATCGAACACTTGTGGAAGCCGCAAGAACTATGATGTCAGCATGCGGATTATCAATGAACTTTTGGGCAGAAGCAATTTCTACTGCTTGTTATACTCAAAATCGATCAACCATTGTGAAAAGACACCTCAAGACGCCTTACGAATTGCTTAACAAACGACGGCCAAACATCAAATTTTTCCATGTATTCGGATGCAAATGCTTCGTCTTAAACGACAGAGATTCAAGAGGAAAGTTTGATGTAAAAGCAGATGAAGGCAAATTCATTGGATACTCTGCCACTTCCAAAGCCTACAGAACATTCCTTACAAAGTCTCACAAGATTGTAGAAAGCATCAATGTTTCTTTTGATGATTCATTCCAAATGACTTCTGAGCAAATAAGTTCAGAACTCGGAATTAAAGGGAAATTCTCTGACATCTCAAGAACAAAAGAAGATTTGAATCTTCTATTTTTGGAGATGTTCCACAATGACATTGATCCTTCTGTCGGAACCATCAGAGTTTCTGAAGAACCATCCTCTGTCAGACAAAATCCTACAGGTATGACTCTAACTGGTCCAAATAATGCTTCATCTTCTTCTATAAATACTACAGATGCAATTGCCGAAGCAGAAGAAAATGCAGAAGATGAAACATCAAGAAAAACGACCACAGAAGCTGCACAAACCACAGAAGAACCAATTACAAAGGAGATCGAGGACCAAGACTATACACCCTCAGAGGAACAAACTCCACCACCACTCGTACCAATCATTCCACAAACGGTAGAATCAACTACCAAGGCACGAAGAACATCAGAGGCTACACAAGAAGAAACACAAGAAGCCTCTGAAGAAAGTTTTGATGACATTGATGATCATCTTCCACGCACAACTCAGTGGACAAAAAGCCATCCTCCAAGCCAAATAATTGGAGAACCTTCTGACTCAGTAAAAACAAGGTCTGCCACTGCTAATTTTTGTTTCTTTACAAATTTTATTAGTGTTATAGAACCAAAGAAGATTTCTGAAGCCCTAGATGACCCAAACTGGGTAGACGCCATGCAAGAAGAACTTCTGCAATTTGAGCGTAACAGAGTATGGACTTTAGTACCTCTGCCAAGAGGGAAACAGGCCATTGGGACTAAATGGGTCTACAGAAACAAGAAGGATGAAGATGGAGTGGTCGTCAGAAACAAAGCAAGATTAGTAGCAAAGGGATATAGACAAGAAGAAGGCATAGACTACGATGAGACTTTTGCCCCTGTCGCACGTCTCGAAGCAATAAGAATATTCTTAGCCTTCGCAGCCCACAGAGGTTTTAAAGTCTATCAGATGGACGTAAAATCAGCTTTTCTAAACGGTGAAATCCAAGAAGAGGTTTACGTAAATCAGCCACCAGGTTTTGAAAGCTCAAAGTTTCCAAGGCATGTATACTACCTTGAAAAGGCTCTATACGGACTGAAACAGGCTCCAAGAGCATGGTACGAACGACTTTCTACCTTCCTTCTAGTCAATGGCTACAACAGAGGTACAACAGATACTACCTTATTCTATAAACGCAAAAATAGTGAGATAATGCTTGTACCAATATACGTAGATGACATAATTTTTGGGTCTACAAATTCAGAAGAGTGCAAATTTTTTGAAAAACTCATGCAGAATGAGTTTGAAATGAGTATGATGGGAGAATTAACATTCTTCCTCGTACTTCAAGTCAAACAATCTTCAGAGGGAATTTTTATAAATCAAGCCAAATATGTCTCTGACATACTTTTAAAATATAATCTCTCTGATACCTCTGCAATGAAGACTCCAATGGCCACTGGAAATAAGTTATTCTTAGATCCAAATGGTATTTCTGTAGAATGTACTCTCTACAGAGGCATGATTGGAACTCTGTTATACTTAACAGCAAGCAGACCTGACATTATGCATGCCACATGTCTTTGTGCACGTTATCAAGCTAATCCAAAGAAATCACATTATGATGCTGTAAAAAGAATCTTGAGATACCTGAAGGGGACCAATAATCTTGGTCTCTGGTATCCACAGAACTCTGGTTTTAGTCTTAAAGCTTATACAGATTCACACTACGGAGGATGCATGCTCGACAGAAAGAGTACCTCTGGGAGTTGTCAATACCTAGGTGGTAAACTAGTCAGTTGGACCTCCAAGAAGCAGAATTGTGTCTCCACATCCACTGCAGAAGCTGAATACGTTGCTGCCGCTAGCTGTTGTTCTCAGGTTCTATGGATGAAGACTCAGCTAAAAGACTACGGCCACATTCTGTTCAAAATACCCATCTTCTGTGATTCCAAAAGTGCTATTGCTATCTCTGCCAACCCTGTGCAACACTCAAAAGCCAAGCATATCGATATAAGGTATCATTTCTTGAAACATCATGTTGAATACGGTGCAATCGAAATGCATTTCGTGCCCACAGAATATCAACTCGCTGACTTATTCACCAAAGCATTAGACGAGAAAAGATTCAACTTCTTGGTGGGTAAGTTAGGAATGATTAACATGGTGTGAAAATCCTCTGTAAGTATAGCTTTATCTTCTGTAAATAATAAGTAAATACATTGCTTAATTTATTGCTTTGATTGATTCTACTTCTGTATGTAAATTCTTAAAACCTTAAATAGTTCTTAAAGTCACAGAGCTTCTGTAAGTCAACTCAGAACCTCTGAGGACCCCTACAGAACCTCTGAAAAACATGACCTATGTTCTATGCAAAACTTATCATTCTTTAATCCAAGCATAGGTCAAGGGGGAGCAAAAGGAAATTACTTGATCTACAGAGGTGATTAGATCAAGGGGGAGCAGAAGGGAACCCTGAAATAATCTAAAGAGATAAAACTTTCAAGGGAAAGCCAAAGAAAAATGTCGATGACTCCATATCGACAGAAGTCAGATATCACTGCCGAGAAAAGAAGAACCAAAAGGTATGTCTCTCGCACAAAAGGTTTTTGGAAAACAATTTTCTAGGACAAGAATTGTCAAATATGTCCTAAATATACTGTGAATAACATTTCAAAAATCAAAAGCTCAAAAAGTTTCACAAAATTCGAAATATGAGAAATTTAAGGTCATAGAGCTTCTGCTGAGCTCAACAGAGGTTCTGCAGGAAATATGCTCTGTGATCACAAATTAACCCTCTGTCGATCTTTTGGAATGTTATCTCGGAAACCGAAAACACACACCATGACCTTCTCGAACAAAACGTTTTTCAAAATAATTTTCTCGGACACAAACTTTCAATAATGTGCGAAAAACATCTCTTATCAAAGATCAAAAATTGGATGATCAGAAAATTAATAGAATTCAAGTTATAAGATTTTTTCTCTCATAGAGCTTCTGCTGGCTCTCACAGAGCTTCTGCAAGTTCCATCAGAGCCACAAAACCTCTGTGAGTAAAATTTCTTGACAATCCTATTGATCCTCTCCAATGACTTTACAAACGTTTTCGTTCAAAGAAGAACCTACAGAGTCATGATAACAATGAGATATATGAAAAAGGGATAAACATCAAAGATTTTCAAGATCACAGAGCCTCTGTAAACTACAGAAGCTCTGTCAATCTGATTACTTGGGCATCTCTGTAGTAATAACGGTTACTTTTACTGCGAGTGAAACTCATATGGCTAAAATCAACCTCACGCGCCTAGCATTAATGGGCCGCGCACGACGTCCTGTCATATTCTGACAAGGCCTACGTGTCCCATTTTCATTGGACGTACATGGAACGTTTTTATTTGGAAAGTTGAACCCGCCGCTCAAACTCGAGTGCGGATTCCAAACTTTAATCCATTGCCATATATTTTACTCTTTCGAATTCTACCGTTTTACCATCCTATAAAAACAAAGCTTACCCTCTCATAAAACATTTTACAAACTCTCATCTTCTTCTCCGGCGAAACCCTGCAAAAAGCTTGCAAAAATCTTGTTCTTAAAATCAAATGGCTTCATCTTCTCGAGCTACATCCTCTGAACTCTCTCCGGCGAACTCACCGGAACACTCCCCTGCACATTCAGAACATTCTGAAAACCCCAGCCTTGCAAGAAATATTGAACAACAAGATTCCGGGGACTCAGCAGACTTTGCTCCGACGACTCACTTGCAAAACTTTATAGCAAAGGATCATTTCGAAGCCATTCTTCCTATCAAATCCAACAACTGCTATTTGGTCCCCTCACCCACTACTTTCGGCGAAGCCCATGCCATACTTTTGAACATCATGGAGAATCATGTCCTCTTCCCTCTACTATCAAGAACCCCGAACAAAATTCCAGTCCGTTATTTGAACCAATTTTGGCAAAGCTGCCGATTTGATAAAGACGATTCTCTTATCAAAGGGTACATTTCAAGACCTGATAAATCTGAGCATCTTGAAATCAAGTTCAACAGAACAATGTTCTCACTTGAATTCAACCTACCAACAAGGGGTCTTCTGGGATTGAAGAGTTATGCAGAGCAACCAACAGACGAAGAGCTCTGTCGATTCGTGGAAATGCTTGGGGTACAACACCCAGCTACGGAAGAGAAATGACTTCCGCAGAGGCCGATTACCACCTCTGTGGAACACTTTGTTCTCTATTCTTAACAGATGCCTGACAGGAAAGATAGGCAGTATTGACCAGAGCTCACATCAAATCTTGAGCATCATGTATGGGGTTTACTATGATCTTCCACTAGATTATGCGACCATAATGATGCAAGAGATCATAAACACCATCGACATAAAGAACAACTCGAAAAGGGTCAAAGAGAACGATCCCAACTTTCTACCACCTCTGCAATTCCAAAGAATATTAGGAGTACTGTTCGAACCTCTGCTGCTAATCCAAAATTGGCCAATGGAAGGGCCAACTCCCAAACAGTTCCCGATGAACAAGAATACCCCCACTGATCATGCTGATGGCTACTCACACTGCAGACCTCTGTCAAAGAAGCTTCTGCAATACGCATCGAATAAATCCCTTAAGAAAGAGTATATACGCGATCATAGAACTCCTAAACCGAGTCCTATGACACCCCCGCGTTTAGGTGTCCCCCTAGGAACAATGATAGCAAAACCTCTTTCCACTCAAAAAGAAAAGGACCAGAAGTTAGCAAAGCACATGGCTATTCAACTCAGCTTTATAGCCAAACGTGCAGAACTAATGGGAAAGAAGTCTTCATCAAGAACCTCTGCATCTACTCCAAAAGCTAAGAAGAGGAAAACTGCAGAAGGCACCTCAACAAGCGAAGCAGAAGATCAACCCTCACCTCCTCATGCCACAGAAATTGGCTCCTCTGCTCCTCCCTCCTCTCCAAAAATGAAGAAGAAAAGATCAAAATCAACAGAAGAAGGGGCACCAAATCCTAAGAGGAGGAAAACCAAAAAGAGGCATGGTAAATCACTTGCAAAGTTGGTAACCATTGCAGAAGAGGAAACTGCTGAAGAAGAAGTTGCAGAAGAAGAAATGGCTACAGAAAGGTATCAATCACCCTATCAATCTCCAGATAGATTTGCTCACCAAGGAGACCTGAACGACTTCTTACAGAACCCTGAAATTGCCAACACCCTAAATACAGCAGGGTGGACGGCACAACCTCTCGACCACCACTCTCCAGAAGAACAAGATTTCTTCATTTCTGGCATTGACACACATCTGCAAGAAGATGACACAACACCCAGAAATCAACCAGCCGAAACCCCTGTTATTTTACAAAACCCTTTCATTCAAGGATTGGATGTCCACAGAAGAAGTCCAAACCCAGCTTCAGAAGAAATAGAACAAACTGAAGCTGAATGGAACAGAGGTGAAACTACAGAGGCTTTTGAGAACATGATGGAAGAAGAGAAAGAAAAAGGGGCCGAAGTTGTACAAAAAGAGGGATTAGCAACAACGGAGACAGAAATAGAGATCTTAGAGACAGATTCAGATGAAGAAGAAGCTGTCTGGATACGTAAGGGTCTTTATCATCCACATGTCATGAGATTATTTGGATCTCATCAAGTGTATGACCAATTACGGCCAGAGCAAGGAACTTCCACAGAACTTAGGGAAGAAGCAAGAAAAGATGCCTAGATAAATAGAGGCACACATCCAAAACCAACTCCCAGTGCAACCCACATTTCTGACACCGCAGGTCTAGCTGCAGAAGGTGTCATTGAAAAAGAGCAGCACAGCTCGAACCTAACCCAACCCATCCAGCCAGAGGTTACTCTTTCAACCTCTGTGCCCACAGAATCCGGGGAATCCATTCCTAGGGAGTCTCCTCAAAGAGACTCACCTATAGTTCGTGATCAATTGCCCCAGATCACAGAAGAACGCCCAACAGAGGAATTTGTTTCCTCTGCCACGCACTTATTAAGACCCACACTTCTTTCAGAGAGAAGTAGAGAGCACAAAGACAAAGAGACTCTAGACAAGTCTCCTAGTCAACAGAAGGATATTCCAATAGCCACCTCTGGAGTGGATTTGGACAATGTTCTTCTCAGAACTTCTGTAGGGATTGAAACTCATGTTTCTTCTCAAGGATCAGAAGGAAATCCTTCCTGTTGGACAACCTAAGGGGGGGGGTAAGGTTGTATTTAAAATCTTTTTCTTTCAAAAAATTCTTTGAACAAATAAATACAGTACAAACAATACAGTAAAAATAAAGCAGAGTATAAACAAGTAAATATACAACAATTATATAAACAGATATAATTTAAATGCACAGCGGAAATGTAAAGAGATAAGGGAAAGAGAATACTTGACAACGAGATTTTTAAAGTGGTTCACCAAACACAAAGTTGGCTAGTCCACCTCGAGAAAATAACACTTCTCGGAGATCCAATACGAAACGTGTTCTTTACGGTAGAAACACAAACCTTAATACAACAAACGCGAATCACTCTACTTTGAGAGATTAAGGTGGATCACTCACTCTAATTCAAACACTTACAAGAGGGTATAAATTTTAATATGAATAATCACTCTTGAATAAGGTTTATCACTTGGATATTTTTAGAGAGTTTGATCACTTGAGTTGTGTTGCTGATTCAACTAATCGTGAGATTTTAATCTGCTATCAACTCAAGATTTCTTGCTCAAAAAATTAATTTATCAGTTTAAGTGATTTAGTGTGAGTAAGAAAGCAGCAGAATAATAATCAAATGCTGAGGGAGAACTTAATGCTGAAGTTGGTGTAGAGTTGAATGCTGCTGGAGGCTTGTATTTATACTGGATGAAAATCAGCCTTGAAGATTTCGCGGTATACCGCCGAACCATCGCGGTATACCTGCGTCATAAAAAGTGTACAGCAAGGAGAAGGTCAACCTGCAAAAACTCAACGGCTTTGTGTACCCGCGGTATACCGCGTTGCACATGGCGGTATACCGCCTGACATACTTTCCTGACAAAAGAAGCTTCTCATGCAGAACAGTTGATGGGAAACAGTACCCGCGGTATACCGCGAATACCTTGGCGGTATACCGCCTAAAGATCTGTCCAATGAGAGCATGGCAACGCAGGTAACTTCGGCTGATCACAATCTTGCAACAGTAACAGTAGCAGACAGCATATATATATCAGAGATTTATATATAAAAGATATTATATATATATTTGATTCAAATATATTTATATAGATACGAAATATCCAAGTGATAAAATATTTTAGGGTGTTTATCATTTTAAAATAAAATGACGAAACTCTTCAGACTTGGATTCTTCAGATAAAAAAAATTATCGAGATCATTTAAATATCTGCACACTCAGATAAAATATTAGATAACAAATAATGCGGTGTGTTTTGTAATCATCAAAATAAATATGGAGATGTGATTTTATGTGTACCAAAAATATATCACAATATTTAAAGCTGGGTACACTTGCACCAACAATCTCCCCCTTTTTGATGATGACAAACACAACGCTAAACACGAGAGCATACTCGGTTTCTCTCCCCCTTTTGTCGAAGCAAAAAGGGTTTAAGAAAACCGCTTATGCTCCCCCTCAAAAGATGCTCCCCCTCAAAATATGAAATATTTGAGAGTTAGTATTTATCAAGGGTTATACTCAAGCATGCCTAAACCAAGTCTTAATTTAAAGAACGCTTTCTTGTTTAGAGCTTTAGTGAAAATATCGGCCAAATTATCTTCCGAATCAACTTTTTCAAGCACGATTTTGCCTTTTTGAACATTATCTCGTAAAAAGTGATGTCTTAATTCAATATGTTTGGTACGAGAATGTAAAACGGGATTTTTACTTAAGTTTATGGCACTTGAGTTATCACACATAATTGGAATTTTGGTTAGGTGTACCTCAAAATCGGTAAGTGTGTGTTTCATCCATAGGACTTGAGCACATGCTCTTGCGGCGGCTACATATTCCGCTTCGGTGGTAGACAAAGCTACGGATTGTTGTTTCTTAGAGAACCAAGATACAAGTGAGAGACCTATAAAGGCACATACCCCACTAGTACTTTTTCGGTCAACAATAGATCCACCAAGATCGGAATCGGCAAAACACGTTACTTCTAACTCGGGTTGCTTTGCGTACCATAAGCCAAGATTAGTAGTACCTCGTAAATATCGAAAAATACGCTTGACAGCTTCATAGTGAGATTGTTTAGGTGAAGATTGAAAACGAGCACATAAACATACACTAAACATAATGTCAGGTCTACTAGCAGTTAAATATAATAAACTACCAATCATACCACGATAAATCTTTTCATTAAAATCGTTTCCCTCCTCGTCACGCGATAATTGCAAATTTGTGGTCATTGGAGTTTCAACGGGTTTGACATTTTCAAAGTTAAACTTTTTCAACATATCTTTACAATATTTAGATTGACTAATAAAAATACCAGTTTCACATTGTTTTATTTGCAATCCTAAGAAGTATTTTAACTCTCCCATCATGCTCATTTCAAACTCGCTTGTCATTTTCGCAGAAAATTCATTACACAGTTTTTCATTAGTGGAACCAAAAATAATATCATCAACATATACTTGCACAACCACAATATCATTTTGAACATATTTCACAAATAAAGTATTATCTATTTTACCCATAATATAACCACTAACAATTAAAAAGGTTTTTAATCTATCATACCACGCACGCGGAGCCTGCTTTAAACCATAAAGCGCCTTTTTTAATTTATAAACATGTGTCGGGTTTTCAAAACTTTCAAAACCGGGAGGTTGAGAAACGTATACCTCCTCATTTATAATACCATTTAAGAAAGCACTTTTAACATCCATTTGAAATAACTTAAAATCTTTAGCATTTGCAAAAGCGAGAAGCATTCGAATAGACTCCAACCTTGCAACCGGTGCAAAGGTTTCGTCATAATCTATACCTTCTTGTTGACTGTACCCCTTGGCAACTAAACGTGCCTTGTTTCGTGTGACTCCACCGTTTTCGTCTACCTTGTTTCGGAAGACCCATCTTGTGCCAATAATGGTTTGACTACTAGGGCTAGGCACTAAGTCCCACACATCATTCCTAGTAAATTGGTTTAACTCATCTTGCATGGCCAAAATCCAATCCTCATCGCCTAAAGCTTCATCTATGGTTTTAGGTTCTATGGTTGAGATAAAGGCATGGAAAGCACAATGGGTAAGGATTTGTGATCTAGTTGTCCTTTGGTTTAGGTCACCTATAATTTGATCTACGGGATGGCCTCGAGCGGTTCTAAGGTTAGGATCATCTATACCTTGTGGAATAAAGCACGGAGGGGCATCACTAGATTCAATATTATTTGTGGAAGGTTGGGTACCTAAATCCAAGGTACTAAGTTGTTGGGCTAAGACATCTCCTTCACGGATATTATCATTTGCTAAGGGTGCACTCGGTTTGGGAGGACTCTCGTCAAAACTAACATTTAAGGATTCTTCTACTACCATGGTTTCCTTATTTAGGATTCTATAGGCTTTGCTATTCCAAGAATAACCTAGGAAAACTCCTTCATAGGCTTTGGGGTCAAATTTGGTTAGGTAGGATTTGGTGTTTAAAATGAAACATTTACAACCAAAAACTTTTAGGTGAGCTAGGGAAGGTTTTCTACCTCGGTAAAGTTCATAGGGTGTCTTATTTAGGATACCTCTAATTAGGACACGGTTAAGCACATAGGTCGCGGTAGCAACGGCATCACACCAAAACTTTTGGGGAACTTGATGTTCGTTTAGCATAGTTCTACTCATTTCTTGCAACGTTCGATTTTTCCTTTCAACAACCCCGTTTGACTGAGGAGTTCGAGGAGCCGAAAAGTTATGAGTTATACCATGTTTATCACAAAAGGCACCAAATTGTACATCATTATCGAATTCTCGTCCATGGTCCGTACGTATGGAAACAATCGTACAACCTTGTTGGTTTTGAATTCGTTTTCCCAAAATTTTAAACTTTTCAAAAGCCTCATTTTTATGTCTCAAAAATAAAGTCCAAGTATAACGGGAATAATCATCCACAATAACCAAAGTATAAAAATTTCCTCCAAAACTTTGAATAGCCATTGGGCCAAAAAGATCCATATGTAAAAGTTCTAAAACTCTTTGAGTAGAAATAACATTTTTTGATTTATGAGAAACGTGATGTTGTTTGCCGACACGACAAGCATCACAAAAATGATTATCAAACTTTAATTTTGGCAGGTCACTCACAAGCTCCTTATTTTTTAAGTTTTGCATTAATCTTAGATTAGCGTGACCTAAACGCCTATGCCATAAAGTAGAAACATCATTAATAGAAGATAAGCATACATTATCAGATACAACAGTTTTACAAATATATAAATTTCCTTTTACAAAGCCATTTAAAAGAACTTTGCCATTTTTTATGATTTTACAAGAATCTTCTTCGAAGACAACAGTTGTATTATTTTTACACAATTGGCGAACACTTAACAAATTAAAATGTAAATTATCAACATGATTCACATTAAGAAATTGAACATTATTGCAAGAGACTGTACCTCTACCAATTATATTTCCTTTGGAGTTTCCTCCAAAGATTACCTGTCCACCATCACATGACTTATATGATGAAAAGAGATTATTGTTTCCGGTCATGTGACGTGTGCAACCACTATCGAGTATCCAGTCCATATCAAGATCAATCTCGTCGTCGCTATCGGCCATAAGACAAATGGCTTGATAGTCATCTTCTTCTTCACTCTCGCTCCACGCGCCTCCAATGAAGGCTTTCTCCTTCTTCTTTTGGAATTTGTTCTTTTTCGGACATTCATTGGCGTAGTGGTCTTTGTCACAACATGAGTAGCAAAAGCCTCTCTTTGGCTTAGCTTTATCGTCTTCACTCGAGTCGCCATTTTTCTTAACTTTTTCGTCTCGTTTATGGAACTTACGACTTCGATTATCACCACCACGACGGTAGTTACCGTTTCTTTGAAATCTGCCATTGTTAGAAAATTTATTATTATTATTAAGAAATTTGGAAAAGTTTCTTACCAACATGGCGACTTCATCGAGAGTTTCGGAAGGATCTTTCGAGGAGCTAGCTTTCTCCTTTTTCTTCTCATCTTTTGGTGTTGAGACATTGAGAGCGATTGATTTCTTTTTAACTTGCTCCCGATCTTTGTTTCTTTTAAGTGCAATTTCATGCACTTTAAGATTACCGATTAAGTCATCTATCTTCATTATGGAGAGGTCACGGGAGTCTTCTAAGGATGTTATCTTTTGCATCCACTCCGAAGGAAGGGCTCGTAGGATTTTCCTTATATAGTCCTCGTTAGGATAAGTGCGATCCAAACCTTTCAAAGTAGTCACAATAAGGTTAAATCTTTTAAACATTGAGTCAATTGACTCATCTTGTTTCATTTCGAATAGTTCATAATCGTGAACTAAAATATTTACTTTACTAGATTTAACCTCCGTGTTTCCACGATGAGTATTATTTAAACTTTCCCATATTTGATTTGCAGTTTTATATGTATATACTCTTTCGATTTCGTCAGTTGTTAAAGCAGCATATAATATATTCTTAGCTTCAAAGTTTAAACAAAAATGGGCTTCATCAGAAGTAGTCCAGTCATCTAGGGGTTTATCAATATAAACATCATCTTTCACAATGGTGGGTTTAAAATTCCCTTTTTCTATGATGTTCCAAATCTTTTGATTTTTGCCACGCACGTGACATTCAAATAGCTCGGCCCAAATGCCAAACTTTTCAGTATCTATCAAAGGAGGTTTTGAAAACACGATATTAGTTTGTTGAGCCATTTAGAAGAATAAGAGAAAAAAAATGCAGAATATTTTTTTGAAAGACCTGCTCTGATACCAAATGTTGGACAACCTAAGGGGGGGGGTAAGGTTGTATTTAAAATCTTTTTCTTTCAAAAAATTCTTTGAACAAATAAATACAGTACAAACAATACAGTAAAAATAAAGCAGAGTATAAACAAGTAAATATACAACAATTATATAAACAAATATAATTTAAATGCACAGCGGAAATGTAAAGAGATAAGGGAAAGAGAATACTTGACAACGAGATTTTTAAAGTGGTTCACCAAACACAAAGTTGGCTAGTCCACCTCGAGAAAATAACACTTCTCGGAGATCCAATACGAAACGTGTTCTTTACGGTAGAAACACAAACCTTAATACAACAAACGCGAATCACTCTACTTTGAGAGATTAAGGTGGATCACTCACTCTAATTCAAACACTTACAAGAGGGTATAAATTTTAATATGAATAATCACTCTTGAATAAGGTTTATCACTTGGATATTTTTAGAGAGTTTGATCACTTGAGTTGTGTTGCTGATTCAACTAATCGTGAGATTTTAATCTGCTATCAACTCAAGATTTCTTGCTCAAAAAATTAATTTATCAGTTTAAGTGATTTAGTGTGAGTAAGAAAGCAGCAGAATAATAATCAAATGCTGAGGGAGAACTTAATGCTGAAGTTGGTGTAGAGTTGAATGCTGCTGGAGGCTTGTATTTATACTGGATGAAAATCAGCCTTGAAGATTTCGCGGTATACCGCCGAACCATCGCGGTATACCTGCGTCATAAAAAGTGTACAGCAAGGAGAAGGTCAACCTGCAAAAACTCAACGGCTTTGTGTACCCGCGGTATACCGCGTTGCACATGGCGGTATACCGCCTGACATACTTTCCTGACAAAAGAAGCTTCTCATGCAGAACAGTTGATGGGAAACAGTACCCGCGGTATACCGCGAATACCTTGGCGGTATACCGCCTAAAGATCTGTCCAATGAGAGCATGGCAACGCAGGTAACTTCGGCTGATCACAATCTTGCAACAGTAACAGTAGCAGACAGCATATATATATCAGAGATTTATATATAAAAGATATTATATATATATTTGATTCAAATATATTTATATAGATACGAAATATCCAAGTGATAAAATATTTTAGGGTGTTTATCATTTTAAAATAAAATGACGAAACTCTTCAGACTTGGATTCTTCAGATAAAAAAAATTATCGAGATCATTTAAATATCTGCACACTCAGATAAAATATTAGATAACAAATAATGCGGTGTGTTTTGTAATCATCAAAATAAATATGGAGATGTGATTTTATGTGTACCAAAAATATATCACAATATTTAAAGCTGGGTACACTTGCACCAACACTTCCATTCTCAACGTACAAATAGGAATGAAAGAAGGTATCCCAGGAACAGGGATTCACTCTGGAGACGAATGTGTTCCTCCAGAGGTTACCACCGGAACACAAGTTACAAGGGATGAGTTCCAAACCCTTGAGACCTCTGTGAACCAAACCTTGAAAGAGTTGCAAATCTCTTTCAAATCTTTTGCAGAGACAACATCACTGGCACTGCTAAACCTGAACACCAAAATGGACAACCTGTCCACAGAGGTGAAAACTGCCATCTCACAGATGAAGTCTGCTGCTACTGCATCCACCACTTCTGCCGCAACAACTACTCCTTCGATTGAGAACTCCATCAACAAGTTCCTTGATCAATTGAACAAACAGACTTCAGTGTCAACGGGCATCACTCCTACAGATCTAAAGAAGGCCCTACAAAAAGTTCAAGAAGAAGCCATGCGAAATACCATGCTGATGCAACCCAAAGACTACATGACAAGAGCACAGCTGACAGAGCTTGGGCAGAACGTGATAAATCAAGTGACATAAGTCATCCTTTCCTTCACTACTGCCAATGCTAACTTCGTCAAAGATTTCAGAGCAAGTGTAGGAAGGATGAGATTCAAAACAGAAGCAGAGCTAGCAACTCTTCTTGGCCTCTGCAATGATGTCTGTGAAAAGTTGATGGCAGCAGGAGCTGAATTACCGAAGAAGCCCAACACTTCTTGCAGAGCAGAAGGTACTTCTGATAGTAGTCAGGATGATTCTGATGATGACCAACCTGGTCCATCAGATAATCCCGAGGGGGAGAATCTAAGAGAGAAAGCTACGAGCAGAGGAATACAAAGTCCACCAATCGCAGCAGAACCAATCAACCAAGCCCCTCCAGAAGAAACCCAACAACATACCCAAAAGACCACAAAGACAACACCCATCTCTGTGGAATCATCTCCTGACGAAACCAAAACTCCAGAAGCAGATCAGCAAGCCACAGAGGCAACAACCGCCCCTGAGGTAATCATTTTGGAAGAAACAGATGAACAAACCACAGAGAAAACACCCACCTCTATGGAAACACCCCAAACCATACAAAGAAGAAAGTCGATTGCCACCAAACCAAAGAAAGCAACGACCTCTGCTTCTGATATTCTGAGGAAAATGCACGACACAATGACTGAACGGATGGCGCAGAGAGAAGAAGAAAGGCACAAGTTCACTTTAGCTTTCAGAATGGCAAGAAGATTCAATGTCAACACTTCATCAACAGAAACTGAGCTCGCAGAAGAAGTCATCAAATAGCCTCCAACAGAGGTTACAGAGCAAGTCAAGCCAACAGAACCATCGCCACAAAAGTCCTCTAAATCACAATCGTCAAAATCCACAGAGGCAACCTCCATCAAACCAACAGAAGTGCCAACCTCAAAACCCACAGAAGCAACAGGTTCTGCCACGACAATAGCAAAAGATAAGGGGCAAAGGGATACTGACAGAAGAGCCAAAGAAGAAGAAAACATTGCCAAAGCCAACAAAAAAACTAATGAAGAGTGCGTTTGACGCCTTTCAAACCCCAAAACCCGAAGAAGTTGACTGGGCACATGGATTGAAGCCTCTGTCAGAAATTCCTCTAACTGGTAGAGCTACAGAAGTTGTTCAACAGATGGAGAGTCTCAGAAGACAAATTCCACGACCTGGTCCAACACATGAAGAGATGGAAGAAGTGGTATACAAATACCTCTACAAACAATCCTATCAGACAAATCATCCAGTAGATCATGTGACAGATCCAAGGATCAGAGAAGAATTTGAGAACATCTTCATAAGAACAAAGCCAAGAACCAAAGCAGATGTCTTCTCAATTCACAAAATCAAAAAGGCGATCTTCTGCAGATTCTCCTTCACAAGAACCTATCCAAGGGTCAGGTACAATCTTTACAAAGTCAGAAGAGAAAACAATTCAGAATCTACCTTCGCTGATGCTGACTTAAGAAACATCAATCCTTACGATCTACCTGACCTTCTGCAATGGACAAAAGACAACTACAACACAGAGCCTAATACCAGAGCCTATCAAGTGTTGAGAAAAGCGATGAGGGAAAAGCTTCTGCTATACAGCATGATAGATTTTCAGCTGGGAAAGGATCTTGGTCTCAAACATCTAGATCTACGACCACCAGAAGATCGCTGCCCACCAGACGCTGTGCCCAACTCAATCATCAGAGAACCAAGATTTGGGTTAGTATTTCAAAACCCACAACACCAGGTTAAACTTTTTGTACTCATGGATTGTCAGAAGTACGCAACCAGTACTCTGAGCAAATTCAGAGCAAGCCTTGTAAAATACAGAGGTAAAGAGAAAATGGATAGAGATGATGCAGATACTTTCACCAGAGAAATAGACTCAACAATCCGCCTAAGAGAACTCTGCATCAGATTCTACAAAGAGATCAGAAAAGTCGTTAGAGACAACAGAAGCTACAACGATTTCAAAGATGCCAAAATCTGATTCTCAGACCTCAAATCTCTGCAAACAAAGTTAAAGTTTATCTTTCATTGTACTCAAATGTAAAATGCCTCTGGCATATTTCTAAATGAAAGAAATTTCGAGGTATTGTTTAACCTCTGTCTTATCTAACTTAGCCAAACTTAACTCAAGCTCAAATTTTTTATTTTTCACTACTTAGGGGGAGATTGTTAGCTTCAATCTTCCTAATCATAGAAGTATTTAGAAGTAGTGAAAAATAGGCTGAGTATAGAAAAGCCTCTCACAGAGGCTCTGCCACTTCTTCCAGAAGATCAAGTCCAGAAAGCCACAGAAGCTACAGAAGCTACAGAGGTAATCACAGAACCTCTGTAGTGCGCAAGAAGAAGATCAACTCGGAAACAAGTGGACTGCTCCACAGAAGGTCAGACCATAGAACCTCTGTAATACCATACAGAGCCTCTGTGGTCTGCTATGAAGACTTGGAAGATATTACTGGATACGTTCATCAACTTGCATGGAAAAGTACTGTCAAAACACGTGTCAAGCTCTGAGTGGACTCAATAGGGCATTGTACAAAATAGACGTCTGCGCCATTTAATGCATTTACCAATAGTACATCTGCTCCATTAAATGCGCATGGCTCAAACAACTGCTCACACCATCCAGTCAACTGCTCACACCATCCAGTTCACTATTCATGCCGTAAAAGGAACAGTGACCTACTTCATAGTCTTCTAAGAGTAGTATAAAAGGAAGTCTCATGTTGAGATCTTCCTAAGGGACGAATACACAAGGAATCACTAATACTCTCAAGCTTTATTGTCAAATATCTGAGTGTTATATTCTCACACACACCAAGTTCTTAATCTGTTCTTCGTGTTGTTATCATATATTGAATAACAGTAACTGTTCAAGAAATCCTATTCATTCTTTACTGTTTTCTTTATATATGTGCTTTCTAATATCTATCAAACATATCTGTTAGTTTAATACGCTTCCGCATCAAACTCTAAACTCAACTAATAGACTGTTAATCTTGATTAAGTGTATCTGGGTTCCAACAACGTCCATCTGATAGACTTTAAAACCTCTGTGGGCTGCGAAGGCTAAGAATATTCTTATTGCTTCGAGCCGTGCGACAGGAGAAAAAGTCTCATCGTAATCTATGCCTTCTTCTTGTCTAAAACCTTTGGCCACCAATCGTGCTTTGTTTCTGATACCACTCCATCTTCATCCTTCTTATTTCTGTAGACCCACTTAGTCCCAATGGCCTGTTTCCCTCGTGGCAGAGGTACTAAAGTCCATACTCTGTTACGCTCAAACTGCAGAAGTTCTTCTTGCATGGCGTCTACCCAGTTTGGGTCATCTAGTGCTTCAGAAATATTCTTTGGTTCTATCACACTAATAAAATTTGTAAAGAAACAAAAATTAGCAGTGGCAGACCTGGTTTTTACTGAGTCAGAAGGTTCTCCGATTATTTGGCTTGGAGGATGGCTTTTTGTCCACTGAGTGGTGCGAGGAAGATGGTCATCAATGTCATCGAACCTTTCTTCAGAAGCTTCTTGTGGATCTTCTTCTTGTATAGCCTCTGTCGTTCTTCTTACCTTGGTAGAAGATTCTACCATTTGTGGAATGATTGGTATGAGTGGTGGTGGAGTTTGTTCCTCTGAGGACATATAGTCTTGGTCCTCAATTACCTCTGTAATTGGTTCTTCTATGGATTGTGGAGTTTGTTTTTCAGCAGCTTCTGTGGTCGTTTTTCTTGATGTTTCATCTTCTGCATTTTCTTCTTCGGCATTTGCATCTGTAGTATTTATAGAAGAAGATGAAGCATTATTTGGACCAGTTAGAGTCATACCTGTAGGATTTTTTCCAAAAGAGGATGGTTCTTCAGAAACTCTGATGGTTCCAACAGAAGGATCAATGTCATCGTGGGACATCTCTAAAAATAGAAGATTCAAGTCTTCTTTCGTTTGCGAGATGCCAGAGGTTTCTCTTTTAAGTTCGAGTTCTGAATGGATTTGCTCAGAAGTCATTTGGAAAGAATCATCAAAAGAAACATTGATACTTTCTACGATTTTGCGAGATCTTGTAAGGTATACTCTGTAGGCTTTGGAGGTGGCAGAGTATCCAATGAATTTTCCTTCGTCAGCTTTTACTTCAAACTTTCCTCTTGAATCTCTGTCGTTTAAAACAAAGCATTTACATCCAAACACATGGAAAAACTTGATGTTTGGCCGCCTTTTGTTGATCAGTTCGTAAGGAGTCTTGATGTGTCTTTTCACAATGGTTGACCGATTCTGTGTGTAACAAGCGGTTGAAATTGCTTCTGCCCAAAAGTTCATCGGTAATCCGTATGCTGATAGCATAGTTCTTGCGGCCTCCACGAGCGTTCGATTCTTCCTTTCGACTACGCCATTCTGCTGTGGAGTGCGTGCGGCAGAGAAGTTCTGTGATATTCCTTCTGTAGAAAGATAGGCTTCAATGACAGAGTTTTTAAATTCTGTGCCATTGTCACTTCTTAACTTCTGTATTCTGCATTCATAAAGAACTTGGATTCTTTTCATTAGATTAATCAAGATGATTGGAACATCCGATTTCTTTCGAACAAATTCAACCCATGTGAAGCGCGAATACTCATCAATTAAGACAAGTATATATTTCTTGCCACCTAGGCTCTGTATGGCAATAGGACCGCAGAGGTCGACATAAAGCATGTACAGAGGTCTAGTGCACGACACATCTGTTTTGCCTTTGTGGGAAGCTCTTCTGAGTTTTCCCATCTCACAGGCAGAACACAAGTGATCCTTATTAAATTTAACATTAGGCAAACCTTTAACTAGATCAAGTTTGACCAATTTATCCAAGGTGTGAAAGTTCAAGTGACAGAACCTGTTATGCCATAACCAGGCTTCTTTACTTTCGCAAGCTACAAGGCAAACTTTGTCCTTGGTTGTTGAACAAAAGTTCATTAGATATAGATCACCTTTTCTTTTGGCTCGCAGAAGTTCCATTCCTGTGTCTTCACTTTGCAGAGAGCAGAAAGTCCTTTTGAACAAGACATCAAATCCTGTATCACAGAGTTGACTTACACTGAGTAGGTTGTGTTTAAGGCCATTCACATATGCAACTTTGTATACAGAGACGTTTTCCTTCTGTATGACTCCATAGCCTTTGATATGTCCCTTCTTGTTGTCTCCAAAAGTTACAGATCCACCATCGTGTGTTTCTTTGTACGTGGATAGTAAACTTCTGTCGCCAGTCATGTGCCTTGAGCATTCGGAGTCAAGATACCAAATTGGCACATACCGCTTCTGTAAGACAATCACAGAGACTTAGGTACCCATATCCATATGGGTCCAATATTGTTAGAATTTTTCAAGTTTGCCTTAGCATTCTTGAAATACATTTTATCTTTTGTAGAAAGATCAGATTGTATCTCTCTAGGTTTTGACTTTGGAGTTTGAATTTTAGTGGAGAGTAAGCAATCTGGACTTGAGAAGTGATTTTTCAATCTGAACATAAGATCAAAACAATGACAGTATTTAATATGAGACGTGATTTGTTTGAACTTTTCATTGAATTCGTTGAACTGAGTCACAGAGGCATTACATTCGTTCTTAACATTAGATTTCCTATTACAAGAAGATCTATGAATACTAGAATGTTTTTTGCAAAAATCTTGTTTAGGTCCTGCTTTCTGTGAGTCTCTTCTGTGGTGAATGTCTGTCTTCACTGTCACAGAGGAAAGATATTTGTTAGCTTCAGGCCTGAAATGTTTTGAAAATTTTGAGCTTTTAGGATTTTCAGAGGCCTTTTTCAAATTATCAAGCTCTGTAGAGGTTTTGACTTGTATACACATTTTTAGAAAATCTGGACAAATAGGTATCTCTGTGATTTTCTCTTTTGGAGAAATTGTTCTGTTAAGAACCTCAGAGGAGAATTTAACATCCTCTGTGTCACAGTGAATTATCCCTGATTTAGAATCAGTCTCTGAGTCGTCAGAGGATGAATCGTCCTCATATACAGAGGTTGAGTCATTTCTTTCGATAGAGGCTGGATTTTCTGAGCATGTATCGTACGAGTTTTCTTCCTCTGTAGAAAAACTTTCATAGATGGCAGAGGTTTCAGATGAGATCTCTTCAGCGAGAATTTGATCTATAGAAGATGTACATAGATTTTCTAAAACATTTGATTTCAAAACTTCCAAAATTTCTTTTTCAATTGATCTTTTAAGATTTTCTTCTAAAAAGATGGTTTTAACTCAGGAGCTTTTGCAGATAATTTCTTTTTGACATCTATCATACAGACAAAAGCGACCTGTGTTTGAGTCTCTGGTTTACCAAACTTAAAGATACCAATCTGATCTTGTGTTTTCAGATATTTCTTTGGTTTGATTCCTCTATTGACAGAGGTTGAAGATGATGAATCTGTGTTTTCAAACCACACATTGATCATCTTCGTATGTTTCCTCAAGTGAGGTTCTTCAGAGATTTTAACCCTTTTACTTACAGAGAGTAAGTTTGGAAAAATTAGTTTATTTGTTTTTCCTACCACAAACAGAGAAGACAGAGGTTTAAGTCTTTTGCCTTCAACACCTAGAGTAATATCATCGTACCCTATACCTCGTCTTCCTATTTGTGAGTTTACTTTCTCATACACCTTCTGTGCATCTTTATAGTTTTTAAGTAAAACCTCTCTTCTGAGTAGATCTTGCCAAAGTACCTCTCTCTCTTTTTGAAAGTATTCTTTGAGAGCTCTTATGTCAGTTGTTTCACTCCTAGAAACTGAAAGCTCTTTAGTTTTGACTTTTAAAGCAGAGGTTAATTCAGAAATTTGCCTTTTTAAAGGATCTACATTTTTGCTCCAATATTTTTCTACTCTTTCCTTTTCTTCAAAATTTTTGGCTTTTTCTTGAGTGAGAAGCCTTACTTCTCTCTCATTAAAGGTGAGTCTTTTCTGAATACTTTCATTTATCTCTTTGAGTTCAATCAGTTCAATGTTAAGTCTAACTGAATCATTTTCTACATATTTAATACAAGAGGTAGAGTTTGAAATGGATACCTCATTGTCAGTGCCCGAGTCGACTTCTGCCATGCCACAGAACAGGGCATTGGTGGTGAATTCATCATCAGAGGTAGAGTCTGACTCGAAGTCCTCCTTATTTGCTTCAGAATGCCCTTTGTTCGCCATTAGGGATTTTTGTGCATAATATTCAGCCTTCTTTTTGTAAAAAGCTGAGTCCTTCTGTGGGCGATTTTGTCTACTTCTGCAATCTTTTGCGAAATGGTCTGGCTTGCCGCAGTTGAAGCAACCTTGGGAGGTGTTTCCAGTTCGATCGTCGGACTTCTGTTGGTCTCCACCTTTCTCTGTTCGGCATTCGTTTGCATAATGACCAGGCTTACCACATTTGTAGCATTCTTGTGTGTGGCCTACCTTGTCATCTGACCTCTGTCGGTCATTTCCTCTGTAGTTTCTGTCGCTCGACCTCTGTCGGTCACTTCTGTAGTCTGACCTCTGTCGGTCACTTGATTCTTCTCTTCTTTCATCATCTCTTCTATCTCTCTGGTTGTCTATGCTATATCTGTCATTTTCAAAATTTCTTTGGTTACCTCTGAACTCTCTTGTCAATAGAGCCAATGATTTAGCTAATGACGCAAGAGTTATTTCTTCCTCTATCAGCTCGTCTTCTTCGCTACCAACCATCACTATCTTCTTCTTCTCCTTCTTCTTCTCCTCTGTTGCTCTCTCATTTCTTGGTCTCTCTGTAGCCTCTGTTGATTTACTAACCAATGCATATGGTGCAATGGCTATTGTTTTAGCCTGTTCTATTTGAGTCTCTTGTGCAGCTAGTGTTCCATAGAGATCAGAGAGTGTCCATGAGTCTAGATCTTGGTTTGTTTGTAAAGACATAGATAGTTGAAGCCACTCATCATTCAGACTCTTTAGAAACATGACGTTATTTTCTTCCGAGGTTCTGTGAATGCCAGACTTTCTACATTTGTTTATGAGAGAGTTGAACCTATCGTACGTTGTTTGCAGAGATTCTGTTGTAGAGGCTCTGAATGCATGATATTCATTTATGTACTGTGCCCTTCGGTTCTTCTGTGTTTTAGCACCCCCTTCCAACTGTCTTTCTAATTCTTTCCAAAGATCGTGCGCAGTTTCGCATGCATCTAAGGATTGAAAAAGCTCGTTGGGGATAGCCATTATCAGGATTCTTTTTGTTTTCTGTGCAACTTCATCTTCTGCCTTATCTTCATTTGACCATTCTTCTTTTGGTTTTGGTTTTTGATGTTCAGGGATTTCTGGAGATTCAGCAGTAGCTGGTACTCGTGGTACTGCTATCATGGGAACAGGAGGAAGGTTGTAAAGATATTGTACTAGATTTTTTTCAGCACCCTCAAAGAAATGAACCATTCTTATCTTCCATTGAGGATACTCATCTCGTAGGAGAGTAG
Organism: Saussurea involucrata; assembly: GCA_033807775.1. Classification (NCBI taxonomy): domain Eukaryota; kingdom Viridiplantae; phylum Streptophyta; class Magnoliopsida; order Asterales; family Asteraceae; genus Saussurea; species Saussurea involucrata. The sequence goes on from CM066314.1 coordinate 86,464,211, forward strand.
GAGGCTTTGTTAGGACACTGAAGTTGTCCTTTATAATAGAAAGTTTTGTAAAGCAATAGCTGTGTTAAAGGGCTTATGCTTAATTGTTGTAGCAAGTGATGAAGACTATAAATAGGTCTTTACTTGTAGTTTGTTAGAAGTGAATTCATTAATACAAGATGTAGATCTCTAATCACTTTGTGTTCTCTCTAGGTTAGATTTCCTTTTCAATAATGTTCTTCATCATCTTGTTACACAATACTTGGATTGTATGAAGATCATGAACCTAACAAGTAGTATCAGAGCCAAATCGAAGAATTTTTCATCGATACGATCATCGGATCTTCACAATTCAAGCGTTTTTAGCCCTATTTTGCTCAGATTTCGGAGATTTATGGTGTTTGTTCAAGAAAAAAGTCGAACTCACTTTTTGGATCAAAACTTCATCAAATCGATCGAATTACATGTTTTGATCAACTAGAAATCTGTTCATCTTCATTTTTCGAATAAGTCTGCGAAAGAATCACTGAAATTGGTCAAGAATTGAAGAAGTTATGATGATTTTAGTGATTTTCGAATGCTGATACTTGAATTCGGATTATTCTTGATGAATTCGGATTATTCTTGATGAATTCAGATCCTTCATCGTTTACTGTTCATTGATGAATTTGGATCCTTCATCATTTACTGTTCATTGATGGTTTCGAATCCTTCATGCTTTACTGTTCATGGTTTCGGATGCTACTATTGTTTGGATGGCTTAGATGGTTTCGAACTATTCAGAGTTGTTGGTTTCGGATCTTGTGAAGTCCGAAATATTGCTGAATTTGGTCATCTTAGTTCTGAATTTCGGAATGTGCTTACACCTAAAGGTTCAAAGGTATGGATGGCTTCACATCTTTCTAATCCTCATTCTAATGGTTTCGAATTCCATTTATTCAAGATAGGCATGGTTTCGCATCCAACATGATACGAAATGGCTTGATTTCGAACCCTACATGATCCGGATTCATTGATTTCGGACCCTTCATGATTCGAATTGCTCTGATTTCGGACCCTTCATGATTCGAATTGCCCTGATTTCGGACCCTTCATGATTCGAATTGTCCTGATTTCGAACCCTTCATGATTCGAATTGAGTGATTTCGAACCCTTCATGATTCGAATTCCTTGATTTCGAACCCTTCATGATTCGAATTCCATGATTTCGAACCCTTCACGATCGGAATTCATTGATTTCGCACTCTACATGATTCGAATTCCCTGATTTCGCACCCAACATGATCCGAATTGAGTGATTTCGAACCCTTCATGATTCGAATTCCCTGATTTCGCACCTAACATGATCCGAATTGAGCTGATTTCGCACCCTACTTAATCCGAATCCATGGTTTCGAATCTGCCTACATCCGAATTCTGATGGTTTCTAAATTCTCTCTACATTTGTTCTTTACATATTGCTAGATTTGGGATTTCACATTTGGTATCAGAGCTAAACAGGAGATTCAAGCAGATCAAATACCAAATTGAAGATTTTTTACACTGATTTGAAGAATTCGGATCCTTCACTTGTTACTGTTCATCTTATCACTTATCATTAAGACATGAATTTGTTTTAGATTTTGATTTTTTGGATCATTTCTTGGCATCACTGAACTCGGATTTGATTCCTGAACACATTTAATTCTTGGATCATCATCATTTACTGCACAGATTCATCTTATTTGATCGATTCTTGGATTTTTGTTCGAAAACCCACAGTTCACTGTTTTGGATCATAATTCGTTTAAATCGATCGAATTGCGAGTTGTGATCAACAAGAAAAGTGTGCGGATTTTGATTACGAACAAATCGATATAAGTTTCATCTCATTTGATCAAGAATTGAAAGAGTTATGGCAGAATCAGTGATTTTCGTGTTCAAAGTGAAGAATTCGGATTGTTCTTGGTGAATTCGGATCATTCATACGGAATTCAGACCATTCAAGGGATTTTCTACTTGATTTCGGACAATTCAGAGTGTTCTTAATTTTTTTACAAGTCTTGAATTCGAACCCTTCTGCATTCGAATTGATTGAATTCGAACCCTTCTGCATTCGAATTCCTTGAATTCGAATCCTTCAGCATCCGAATTGTTTGAATTCGAATCCTTCTGCATTCGAATTGATTGAATTCGAATCCTTCTGCATTCGAATTCCTTGAATTAGAATCCTTCAGCATCCGAATTGATTGAATTCGAATCCTTCTACATCCGAATTCATTGATTTCGGATCCAACTACATTCGAATTCATTGATTTCGGATCCAACTACATCCGAATTCATTGATTTCGAATCCTTATACATCCGAAATCTTGTAATTTAACCAAAAAAAAAGAGTTTTTTGAGAAAAAGTTTTCTATAGTGTATTTCATACACTGTAAGAGCTTTTCAAGAAAAAAATTTTATATAAAATTTTTTGTATAGTGTATTTTCATACACTTTCTGCTTGATCTTCTGAACGATCATTTTCTAGCAATATTAAATATGGGTTTGAAGCAAATTATTATAACAGAAATACCTTCAACTCCACAAGTTTCTGTTAAACCAAATAATGAAAGTTTGAAACAATATATTGCTAAAGATGTTGCTTCAAGTCCTTCATTTTCTGATTTAAATAAAGCATTGGAGGAAGAAAATGTTGATCTAAAGAGACAGATTTTAGACTTTCTTCTTCAAATGCTAAACTTACTAAAAGAATTACTGATCTTGAAGTATATATTGCATGTCTTGAAACAAAGAAATACAAAGACAACTCAAGTCTACACGATCAAATCGAGAAACTTCAAGAGAAAGTAACAACACTTCAAAAAGAAAATGCTGATCTGAAGAGCATTGAAGAAAAGAGAGAGAAGATTCTTAAAGAAAAGGAAGTAATTGAACTTAATTGTATAAAACTTTCAAAACAAGTTTCTGACTTTGAGAAAGTTTTATTTTTTGAAAAAGAGAAGCTCGAAAAAGAAAGAGCTATTTTTGACACTAAACGAAAATCATTTGAGATCAAAAGTTCTGAACTTTCCGTGAAAATCTCTGAACTAGAAAAGATTTTGGAAAAAGAAAGGAAAGATTTCACGGAAAAGAAAAATCTCTTTGAAAAGGAAAGTAAAACCCTTAAAAAGAAAAATATGGAAATTTTCAAAGAGATTACTGATAAAAGAAAGTTTTTGGAAAAAGATTTTGAATCGGAACGCGAATATTTTGAAGATACGATTCTTAATCTTACCAAAAGATTATCTGGTTTATCAGCTGACATTATGAAGGATCAATTGATAAAATCTGATCTCCAAAAGAAATTTGATCTAATTTCTAAAGAGAAAAATGTTTTGATAAACAAAGTCAAAGAACTTGAAGACGTCATTTTTAAATTTGATGTCTCAAAGCAGACCAGTCATAATTCTATCTTTCAAACTCCACTTGTTAATACAAATGATTCTGAATGCTCTTTCTAAACTGCTTCAAGTTCAAGTTTTAAAAACATTTCTTCTAAACAATTTAATAGATCAACTGTTTTCTCAAAAGATCAGATTCGTTCAACAAATCTCTTCTATAATCCTCTGCTTGATAAATCAGATAACAAAACAAATGTGCCTAAAGTTAATACTTCCAAACCTGAAGAAGTTCCAGTCTTCAAAAAGGTGAAGATGGAATGGAGAGTCAAAGGCACAACAGTTCCAAAGAAAGATATGCCAAAATCATTTCCCTCTACATCAAATGCCAAGAAGAACAATGCGCCGAAAGGTAAATCTTTTGTTCAACCTAATCCTATTCATTCTGTAAATCATCTAATTAGGTTGGCATATAAGAAAATTTGTTGTTCCTACTGTGGTTCAAATGATTTTGTGCATAAAAATCATACTTCTTTTTGGTACGGTACTTACAGTATTCCTTCAAAGAAATCTACACCTAACCCACTAGGACCCAAGTGTCGTTGGGTACCAAAATCTGCTTAATCTGTCTTGTAGGTTCTTCATGTGTTGTACTGATTTGTAGATCCATACCACACACATGACTAAAAACAGAAGAGAAGCGGCGTATTTTTTGAAGAATATTTGTACCATTAAGGGGGAGACAAAGACCTATGGTTTCTAAACATATCAGTTTAGGGCCCGCACTTAAAAGAGATTATGGTTTCTGAATACAACAGTTCAGGACCCGTGCTTAAACGTTTTTTGGATTTTGAACATATCAGTTCAAAACCCGTGCTTCAACGACTATGGCTTCTGAACAATTCAGTTCAGGACCCGTACTTCAAAGACAAAGACTTCTAAACAAATCAGTTTAGAACTCACACTTCTCAGGTGATAACTTTAACTGTTACATCTTTCTGTTTCAAGGAACGTGGTAAAAGGTAGCATTGGATTATATTTTGTTTCTACCACTTTGAAAACTTGAATCTTTACAAATTTAATTCAATGAGATAAAATTTTCAATTTTCATTCAATGAATTAAATGTGTGCTAAAAGATGATTTTACAAGTATTTTTGTATTATCTGAGTTAGATTTGTTTCAACTTTCACCTCTGAAATTAATCGAAAGGTCAGCAAAACATGAATGAAATTATGCTGAATGCTCAAAATTATGTGAATCTGGACTTATATAGAATATAATGCTCAAAAAGCCTAAATGTCAGAATGATGGATGGAAATGAAAATATGGGAGAAGCACTATGTTTTAGAACCAAGTGATTGAGATAAATTGTTGCACTATCATTTAGTTTGAAAGTTTGTGCCTGTGGCCTTTCTGGTTTAGGAGAGTAAGTCCTAAGGGGTGCTCGACACCTAGTCCCTAAGATCTACTGGTCTGGGATCGGCTGACCCAAATCCTGCAATAGAACCAGATAGAAAGCCATGTTGTACTGGTACAAATGGGTTTAAGATATATCGATGTGGCCTTTATGGTTTGGGAAATTAAGTTCTAAGGGGTGCTCGTCACCTAGCACCTAAGGCCAACTGGTCTGGGATATGCTGACCCAAATCCTGCTATAGAACCAGATAGAAAGTCATGTTTAACGGTGTATCTTATTCTTACTAAACTTTTTGATTAAAAGATGTCAATGTGCACAAAATCAAAAGACGCCAATGTGCACAAATCAAAAGATGCCAATGAGCACAAAACTAAAAGATGCCAATGTGCACACATCTCTTGAAACTTGGGGAAAATACAAAGTCGCGATAAACCCGTAAATTTATGAAATTCTGATTTTGGACAAATAGTGTGAGTAGAGCAAAGTATTCTTATATGTTTTAGAATTTCATACGCTTGATGCTTATCATATTTCGCATGCTAGCACACCAAATAGATTTAATAAAGGGGTTGAAACTGAACATTTTTAACTTGATATACAATGACTTGTATTTGATTCCAAACACATGCATTTGATTTCATTTGATTGAAAAATCTGTTAAATTTCATTAAGCTGAATTTCTTTTGTAAAGCTTTCAAATGATCAAAAGTTAGTAGTTATAAAATAAAATTCAATGAATTTTACTTTCCTTGTGCAATGTGTTTTTGCTACAATTTCAAATACTGTGCGTTATTGAAATATATGCATACTTTCAGGGGGAGAAAACAAATTGCTCCAGAATTCTTATTTTGAGGGGGAGCAAGGTTATCCACTAAGGAGGAAATTGTTAGTAATACTAAGAGACACGACTGAAATTGAAGAAGGTTTTCGATGATAATGATGCTCACTTTCATCGAAAAAGGGGGAGAAATGTTTAATTCAATTTCATGTCAAAGAGCTTTCAAGTCAAAGATATTTCATGTCAAAGACCTTTCAAGTCAAAGATTCGTGAACAAAGACTGAAGATCAGGGGGAGAAGGATCATGTGAAGTCCAAATGTTGCTGAATTTGGTTATCTTAGTTCTGAGTTGTTCTCGGAATGCGCTTACACCTAAAAGTTCAAAAATGTGGATGGTTTCACATCTTTCTGATCCAAACTCTAATAGTTTCTTTTCCTCTTGTTCCGAATTGATGGTTTTATATAAAGATCTGTTTTTCATATACAAGACTTGAAGATGGTTTGACAAAGTGTATGTTGGAGAAGATTGACTTTACAAAGAGCTGAAGACTGCTGTCATATTTTTTTAAATCTTGAATCCAAAGGGGGAGATTGTTAGAGCATTATTGTATTCAAGATTTACTGTAAAGTCAATGTACTGTATTAGTTGCTAATGCCTTTATACCTTGTATGTTATGGGTATAAATAGGCATGTCTAGTTCTTAGTTAGAGAGGAATCTAGATCTCTTGTAACTTCTTGAGCATTTTGTCATTTGTACTTTAGAGATCAATATATGGATGACAAGTTTTCCTTCTAAATTCTCTCTACATTTGTTCTTTACATATTGCTAAATTTGGGATTTCACAGGCTTGGTGAGTGAACCAACAATAAAGAATTTATTTGTATTTTTCATTTTTAAGGTTCTGAAAAGATAGTATGATTTAAAGAGTATGAGTCTGAAGATCTGGAAAGTTTTCTGGGTTTGAACAGTTCCCAGAGTACACTTTAATGGAGTTTTAACCTAGAGATGAGGAATAGGAAAAAAAATGATTTCTATCACTAATCTTGTAAAAACGAGGATCACTTGATATTGATAATCAAGCTTCGCTCTGATACCAATTGTTGGTTCCCATTTTGCTTATACAAGATTGTCAGATCTATTAGTTCGAATTTATGTTTGATGCGGAAGCGTATTTGAATAACTAACAGATATGATTGATAGATTTAGAACATAATATAAATAAATAGTGAACAGGAAATAATATCTCAAAGTTTACTGAATATATATATTAAGAACAAATTCAAGAACAGTGAGTAAGCAAAGCTTTTTAAACAGATATGACTCTCAAAGTGTTTAAAGCTATGTGTTCTTGTGATGTTTTTCTCTCTTGAATTCTTGTTTCGATTGTTCGATTGATCGATCGATGGATAGGAAGAACTCAACATGAGTCTTCCTTATATACTACTCTAAGGGGACCATAAAGCATATGCTACTATTCACAAAGGACGGTATGAATAGTTGGACGGATGGCATGAACAGTTGGACGTGCTGTATTGCATTTAATGCAGCAGACGTCTATTATGTACTAAGCCCTATTGAATCCAACCAGAGTTTGACACGTTGCAGTTGGACAGGGCATGCTACCATGCAAGTTGATGAACAGGTCCTGTAACAGTAGCAAGATATTATAAATATCTTTTAAGTTTTTGTTGAAGATCGCAGAGGCTCTGTGAAGTGCCACAGAGGTTCTGCGGTTTGGTCCTTAGAAGAGCAGTCTTCACCAGATTCCGAGTCTTTGGTCTTCTTTGCGCGTATGACAGAGCTTCTGTAGGGCGCCTCTTTAGCTTCTGTAGCTTCTTGACCTTGATCTCTCGGTAAGTTCGGCAGAGCCTCTGTAAGAGGCTTTCTTCACTTAGCCTATTTTTCACTACTTCTAAATACTTCTATGATTAGGAAGATTGAAGCTAACACACAAAATAAATATATGTTTGGAATTGAATAGTTAAAAGTTTCAAGAATGAAAAACAATCTTGGATAAGTGAAGATGATTTTCTATTGATAGGGTTGTGTGTGTGTGTGTTTGGGGAAGAAGAAGATAGGAGAGAGAAAGGGTTTGAGTAAAGGTTCGGATTTAGTCCCTGTGAGGGAAAAAGACTGATTTACCCTCATGTGCATCTCACATGGTTGCCCCTAACGTCTGACAATGGACGGACGTTGGTCAGAGGGACCAAATTCGGACCAAATGGCAAACAATAGTGGCTAAAGTGTAATTTTTAAACTGTAGGGACCAAATGTGTTATAAACACCAAACCACAGGGACCAAAAGTGTAGTTTACTCTAAAATCAATTACCTTGAAACTGCTTCGACTTCTGAATAAGATTCGGATTCAGATTGGCTCCAAATCAATTAATAACAATAGATCATCACCAATCTCCTTCTGTTAGTTTGGCTCTCCTGCTGAGTTTCAACAAAAAATCCAATCTAAATACCGAAAACTACATTCACTCAACTAACTTAGATCCACATCGGACAATACAGATCTCAGTTTTCGATTGAACATTCATCTATTTAATTTAAAAATAGCTGAAACATAAAAGTGAAGATTAAAGCACTCACGGTCATTGTATTATATTTCTAAACGAACAATTGAACAAAGTAAGCAACAACGAATCTGAGTGGAGATTATTTGAACCAGTAAAGATGTTGATTTGTTGTGATGCAATGACCCAAGGCCAAAGGTTGAAAGCGTCACACAAAAGCTTCAATCGTCAGGCTGAAGATTGAATGTTGGAGGCATCATACAGGCCATCAAAAGCCCTGATTTCTGGAAAGGATCGAAACCCATAAACGCAAATTTCATAAATCGATATAGACCATGAATTGAAACCGATAAAAAGAATTCGTGACACAAACCTTAGGCCAGAATCAAATCGATAAAAGAAATCAAAAGACCATGTTAGGGTTTAAATCCATACAGACCATAAAACCAATCAAGCAACCAGAAGCATTCGAGCTTACCTTGAAAGAAGCAATCGAAGTTTAGCACGTTTATTGCGTTGATCAACATTATTAACAAGAGTAAGCTAGACGACCAATTACAACCAATAAATTAATCCTGTACAAAGTTTAGCAATTCAAGATTGAAACAACAATAAGATTTGTTGCTGGCACTTTTCACCTCCTAGGAACAACATATAATAAGCAACCATCCCTTTTCTATTTCTCAAAAAAAAATCTAAAAACTAATTTTGTGTATGTATGCTGGCACGGTGCAACCACACGAATGCGAATTGGATTGACATACTAACCGAGGTTGTATCCACAGGTACTCCCACATCAAAACTATGATCAACCCAAAGGCCAGATAATAATATCTTTCCATCTCGTCTAGCAGTAACACATATCGGATCATCCTGCAACATAAAACACACAATGTAATGACACAAACATAAACAAACAAGAACCACTCCAGCACAACGCATGAAGCCTAAAGTTGACAAGTAAAAACATGAATTAAAATACAAAATGAAGTAATCAAGAAATTAGATTTACATAGGCAATCTTATCAACAATAACATGAGTGCAATTGGGACCATATTGACAAGCATCAACTCCACCGCCATCAACAAGCTTCCGAAAAACCTGCAAATATAATTCAAAAATAAACCAAGCGTTAGGTTCAGGTATGAATTTCTCCAGATACACGTTCAGGATCAGTTAAACTTCAAGCAAACGAACAATAGTGTGCTAAAAGGGGTAAAATCCAACAACAAAAGCATCATACAATTATAAGCTACAAAACACATTAATCGATTATCAAAATACGCAGAAAACAATAAACAAAAATTAAAATTTGAACCTCCGCCTTTTTGATTGGATCGAAGCCAAGAAGAACAAAGCCGATGTTAGGGTTTAAATCGATACAGACTATTAGAGTATTATTGTTAATATGTATAGTTCAGGGTCCTTTCTATAATTATGTGTAACTTCCCTTGTATATATAGATCTCTTAGGGTTTATTATTAGGTTAATCTCTCTTTTGTATTTCTCTCCCAATATATGAAAACCGGCCGATTCAGCCATCTCAAGTCTCTCATCTAACTGTCAATCGAATCCTTCAACAATTCTAACATGGTATCAGAGCTATAGGTACGTATCCTCCTTCACTCAGGTACAACACCTATCTTCGGAACTGCATTCGATTTTACTCTCGGAGTTTTACACTTTTGTTTTTGCTGCACTCTGTTTTGCTTCGAAAAACCATTTTATGTTGGTTTTTTGACAAAACACCAAGCATTAAAGTTCCCAGAATAGTGTCTCGAACCTGCGTACCTTTTTTCAGCCAAAACCGATCACTTTTGCAAATTCGACTCAAGAACATCTTGAACCTCATAACTATCGCAACCCTCAGAGTTTCATAAGTATCGCAACTGTCACTTGCGACAAGGGTGTTTTATCTCAACTGTCACTTGCGACAAGGGCTTCTATCGCAACCGTCCCTTGCGACAAGTTTCATTATCGCAACCTTCATCATTTGAACAGTACCTTATCGCAACCCTCTGTTGCGATAAGTATTATTGTTGCGACAACATTCCCTTTTGCGACAAGACTTTTGGTTGCGACACTAGTGTGTTGCGATATCAGTTGGTTGCGACAAGAGTGGGCTACGACAACCTCCAGAACCCGGTTTATCTAATTTCATGAATCAGTTTGAATGGCTCTCAATTCCAGTCACTCCAATCCCATCTTAATCGTTCTCAATGGAAACAACTACGTCATGTGGCATCACCATATGTCCATTCTCCTCAAGTCTCATGGACTTTATACCTATGTCACTGGTACGTCTACCATCCCTGTTCAAGAGGAAAAGGAAAGTGCAGTCGACTTTGCAAAACGTATGAATGATTGGGATATCGCAAATGCTCGCATCCTTGGATTCATAAACGCTTCTACCACTACTGAGATCAATCAGTAATTCCTCGGCTACACCACAACAAAAGGACTATGGGATTTTCTTGCAAACAGGTACACTTCTACAGGTTTATCTCATCAATATCAGTTGTGGACTACCTTCCAGAACAAAAGGCAACTGCCTGATCAGTCTATCAACTCCTACATCTCTGAGATGCAAGCTCTTAGAGATCATCTGAACCTGGGTGCACCTCAAATCTTTGATGAAACTGCTCGGAAGTTTACTGCTTACTTTAGCCAATTGCATTTGGTTACTATTCTCATGGGTCTCACTGATCGCTTTGAGAACGTTCGAGCCTCGCTTCTACATCGGCATCCATTACCTACTCTTGAAGAAGCTATCACTGAACTGCTAAGTGAAAAAACTCGTCTTCAACAGCGTTTTCCACTACCATCAGATACTGTGCTCTACACTTCTAGCTCAGGAAAACCAAAAGGTAAATGGGGCAACAATGACCAGTCTAAATCTGTGGGAAAGGGGAACAACAGTGAATGCACATTCTGTCATTCTACTTCTCACCTTCTCCTCAACTGTCCAGTTCGGAAATGTCGCTGGTGTGGGATCGTACACCCTCGTCACTATGGGTCTGACTGCCCAAAACATCAAAGGAACTCCAGTAACCGAAGGCAGCAGTCCCGAGTTCAATCAGTTGCTGGCTCAATCACTCAAGATTCTCCATCGCCAGCAGTTCAGGCTCAACATAGCAACAACTCCACGCCTGACCTTATGGAACTCATGCGCCGAAATCAAGAGCTCATGGAGCAACTCATGACAGGTTCTATGGGTATGAATTCTCAATGCAATACCTCTGCATCAGGTAACCCTTGGCTATTTGACTCTGGATGTTGCAACCATATCACACCTAAGGCTGACGGTTTTGTCTCTAAACAAACTTCCTGCGTGTTCTCATTAGTCCGTACCGCTGATGATACTCGTTTACCTGTATCTTTCAATGGGACTACATCTACCCCCAACATTCAATTATCTGATGTGCTACATATTCCTAACTTATCTCTGAGTCCGATTTCAATTACTCAACTTATGGAAGCCGGTCTAATCGTTTTGTTTCACCCTTCTTGTTGTGTTGTGCAGGATCCAAAGACCAAGCAGATCCTTGGAGTAGGCCGTAAAGTTGGTCGGATGGTTGAAGTGGTCTACCTTCGTCTTCCATTACCTTCATCAAATTTTGCAGCTTCAGTCTCTAGTACTCCCTCATTTGAACTATGGCATGCACGCCTAGGTCATTTATCTTTAGCTAGAATAAAAGTGTTAGCTAGTTCAGGGTTGTTAGGAAACACTTCCTCTGAAAATGTTTCCTGTCTATCTTGTCAACTTGGCAAACATCATGCTTTACCTTTTCAAATTAATGATTTTAAGTCTGCTTCTCCTTTTGATCTTATTCATTCTGATGTGTGGGGACCAACACCACACCCATATATGAGAGGTGCTCGATATTTTGTTATTTTTATCGATGATCACACACGTTTTACATGGATTTATCTCATGAAAAACCGCTCAGAGTTACCTAAAATTTATATCACCTTTGCTCGTATGATTCTAACCCAGTTTTCCAAGCCTATAAAGGTTCTTCGAGCAGATAATGCTATGGAATACAAAGAATCGTCTCTCCTATCTTTTCTTCAATCTCAGGGTACTCTTTCTCAGTACTCCTGTCCTGGCACCTTTCCACAAAATGGTCGTGTCGAACGCAAACACCGTCACATCCTTGACACTGTTCGTACTCTGTTAATATCAACCAAGTGTCCAGAACGCTTTTGGGGTGAAGCAGCCTTCACGGCTGTCTATACCATCAACCGACACCCGACTCCTGTTCTGAATCAAAAGTCTCCGTATGAAGTACTCTATGAAGTCTCTCCTGCATATGAACCCCTCAAAGTGTGGGGTTGTGCTTGCTTTGTTCAGCTGCAATCTCATGAACACACCAAACTCGAACCTCGTTCTCGATTATGCTGCTTCCTTGGCTATGGAATTGAACATAAAGGTTATCGTTGTTGGGATCCAGTCTCTAAGAGACTTCGTATATCTTGTCATGTCACCTTCTGGGAACATCTTCCCTTCTCTACGGTGTCAAAATTTCAGGACACCACCACTCATTCTACTTCTTTCTACACAGACACGTCTATCTCATTGGACTCACTCCAATTAGATCCCATACTCTTCTCACCATCTGTTCCACCCTCTTCCGTCTCATCTCAACCTGAGTCTTCACCTGTCCCATCTGAGCCTTCACCTGTCCCATCTGTGCCATCTGATCATGATCAATCATCTGCACCACCTCCAAGGACTACTTCTGAGCCATCTGCTGTGTCTATGGATCCTAGCACCTCTCAACCACAAGATGAAGTAGGACGCTCCGATCGGGTAAGACAAGTTCCTTCTCACCTTCGTGATTATCATTGTTATGCCACTTTGCTGTCCAATCATGAACCTGTTGGTTCCCGTTTTGCTTTAAACAAGATTTATCAGATCTATTAGTTCAAGTTAATGTTTGATTCGGAAGCGTATTTGAAGAACTAACAGATAAGTTTGATAGATTTAGACCAAAATATAAATAAACAATGAATAGGAAATAATATTTCAAAGTTTACTGAATATATATTAAGAACAGATTTAAGAACAATGAGTAAGAAAAGCTTCAAAATAGATATGACTCTTAAGGTGAATAAGCTTTTTGTGTTCTTATGATGGTCGATTTATGAGATTGATTGATGATTATTAAGGAAGAACTCAACATGAGTCTTCCTTATATACTACTCTAAAGGGGACCATAAAGCATATGCTACTATTCAGACGGTACTGATGAATAGTTGAACGGATGTCGTGAACAGTTGCAAGAACGGCATGAACAGTAAGACGTGTTGTATTGCATTTAATGCAGCAGACGTCTAATATGTACTAAGCCCTACTGAGTCCAATCAGAGTTTGACACGTCGACGTTGGACAGGGCATGCTACCATGCAAGTTGATGAACGGGTCCTGTAACAGTAGCAAGATATTATAAATATCTTCAAGTCTTTCAGTGAGGACCACAGAGGCTCTGTAATGAGTTACAGAGGTTCTGCGGTCTGGTCCTCTGTGGAGCAGTCTTCACCGGATTCCGAGATATTGGTCTTCTTTGTGCGTATGACAGAGCTTCTGTAGCGCGCCTCTTTAGCTTCTGTAGATTCTTGATCTTGAGCCCTCGGTAAGTCCGGCAGAGCCTCTGTTATGAGGCTTTCTTCACTTAGCCTATTTTTCACTACTTCTAAATACTTCTATGATTGGGAAGATTGAAGCTAACAATCTCCCCCTAAGTAGTGAAAAATAAAAAATTTGAACTTGAGTTAAGTTAGGCTAAGTTAGATAAGACAGAGGTTAAACAATACCTCGAAGGTTCTTTCATTTAGAAATATGCCAGAGGCATTTTACATTTGAGTACAATGAAAGATAAACTTTGACTTGGTTTTGCAGAGATTTGAGGTTTGAGAATCAGATTCTGGCATCTTTGAAATCGTTGTAGCTTCTGTTGTCTCTTCCGACTCTTCTGATCTCTTTGTAGAAACTGATGTAGAGTTCTCTTAGGCAGATTGTGGCATCAATCTCTCTGATGAAAGTATCTGCAGCATCTCTATCCATTTTCTCTGTACCTCTGTATTTTACAAGGCTTGTTCTGAATTTGTTCATAGTACTAGTTGCGTACTTCTGACAGTCCATGCACACAAACAATTTAACTTCGCCTTGTGGGTTTTGAAATACTAACCCAAACCGTGGTTCTGTGATGATTGAGTTAGGTACGGCGTCCGGTGGGCAGCGATCCTCTGGTGGTCGTAAATCCAGATGTTTGAGACCAAGATCCTTTCCCAGCTGGAAATCTATCATGCTGTAGAGCAGAAGCTTTTCCCTCATTGCTTTTCTCAACACTTGATAGGCTCTGGTGTTTGCCTCTGTGTTGTAGTTGTCCTTTGTCCATTGCAGAAGACCAGGTAGATCATAAGGATTGATATTTCTTAGGTCAGCATCAGCGAAGGTGGTTTCTGAATTGTCTTCTATTCTGACTTTGTAAAGATTGTACCTGACCCTTGGATAGGTTCTTGTAAAGGAGAATTTGCAGAAGATTACCTTTTTGACCTTTGAGATTGAGAAGACATCTGCTTTGGTTCTTGGCTTTGTTCTTGTGAAGATGTTCTCAAATTCTTCTCTGATCCTTGGATCTGTCACATGATCTGTAGGATGATTGGTCTGAAAGGATTGTTTATAGAGATATTTGTATACCACTTCTTCCATCTCTTCATGTGTTGGACCAGGTTGTGGTACTTGTCTTCTGAGACTCTCCATTTTTTGAACAACTTCTGCAGCTCTACCAGTTAGAAGAATGTCTGACAGAGGCTTCAATCCATATGCCCAGTCAACTTCTTCAGGCTTTGGAGTTTGAAAGGTATCAAACGCGCTTTTCATTAATTTTTCTGTAGGCTTGGGCAATGACTTCTTTTTCTTGGGCTCTTCTGTCAGTATTGCTTTGCCCTTATCTTTGGCTTTTGGAGGTGCAGAACCTGTTTCTTCTGTAGGTTTTGAGGTTGGTGCTTCAGTTGGCTTGATGGGGGTTGCCTCTGTAGGTTTTGACACTTGTTTTTTAGAGGACTTTTGTGGCGTTGGTTCTGTTGGCTTTCTTTGCTCTGTAACCTCTGTAGGAGGTTCTTTGGTGACTTCTTCTGTAAGCTCGGTTTCTGTGGATTGAGGTATGTCGAACCTTCTTGCCATTTTGAACGCTAGTGTGAACCTGTGCCTTTCTTCTTCTCTTTGTGACATTCGATCAGTCATTGTATTGTGCATCGTTTTCACAATGTCAGAAGCAGAGGTTGCAGAGGTCGTTGCTTTTATTGGTTTGGTGGCAATCGACTTTCTTCTTGGTATGGTTGGGGGTTTTTCTGTTGATTTTGTTGAAGGACTTTCTTCCAAAATGATTACCACAGGGGTGGTTGTTGCCTCTGTGGGTTGCTGATCAGCTTCTGGAATATTTGTTTCTTCAGGACTTGATTCCACAGAGATGGGTGTTGTCTCTGTGGGCTGTTGAGTTTGTTGTTGATCTTGGGTTTGTTCTGGAGGAACTTGACTGATTGGTTCTGCTGCGATTGGTGGAGTTTGTATTCCTCTGTTCGTAGCTTTCTCCCTTGTATTCTCCCCCTCAGGATTATCTGATGGACCAGGATGGTCATCATCAGAATCATCCTGACTCTTATCAGAACTACCCTCTGCTCTGCAAGAAGCTTTGGTTTTCTTCGGTAATTCTGCTCCTGCTGCTATCAACTTTGCACAGACGTCATCACAGAGGCCAAGTAGAGTCGCAAGCTCTGCCTCTGTTTTAAAACGCATTCCTCCAACACTTTTTCTGAAATCCTTGACAAAGTTGGCATTTGCTGTTGTGAAGGAGACAATGAATTCTGTGACATGGTTTATGACGTTCTATCCTAGCTCTGTTAGCTGTGCTCTGGTCATGTAGTCTTTTGGCTGCATCATTGTCGTGTTGCGCATTGCCTCTGCTTGTACTTGTTTTAGGGCATTCTGTAGATCTGTAGGAGTAATGCCCTCTGTTCTGTTGGATTGCGTATTCATTTGTTCAAGAAAGTTTTTGACAGAGTCCTTGAACGCAGAAGTTGCATTTGTTCCGATTTCTTGAGCGGCAGAGGTGGCTGTAGCTTTGGCAGTGGTTTCGGCAGAAGACTTCATCGCTGAGATTGCAGATTTTACCTCTGTGGACAGATTGTCCATTTTGGTGTTTAGTTTCAGGATAGCCGTTGATGTTGTCTCTGTAAAAGATTTGAGAGAGCTTTGCAACTCTTTCATTGTTTGGTTCACAGAGGTGACAAGGGTTTGGAACTCATCCCTTGATACTTGTGTTCCTTGTGTAACCTCTGGAGGAACACATTCGTCTCCAGAGTGAGTCCCTGTTCCTGGGACACCTTCGTTCACCCTTGTTTGTACGATGGGGGTGGAAGGATTTCCATCTGATCCTTGAGAAGAAGCATCTAGTGCTTCAGACTCTACAGAAGTTCTGTGAATGACATTGTCTAGATCCACTTCAGAGGTGGGTACTAGATTATCCTTCTGTTGACTCGGAGACTTGTCTAGAGTCTCTTCGTCGTTGTGCTCACTACTTCTCTCTGAAAGAAGTGTTGGCCCTAGTGTGTGTGTGGCAGAGGAAACGAATTCCTCTGTAGGGTGTTCTGTTGTGATCTGGGGCGATGGATCACGAACTTTAGGTGAGTCTCTTTGAGGAGACTCCCTAGGAATGGATTCCCCGGTTTCTGTGGGCGCAGAAGTCGAAAGAGTGACTTCTGGCTGGTTGGGTTGGGTTTGGATCGAGCTGTGCTGCTCTATTTCAATAACTCCTTCTGCAGCTAGACCTGCGGAGTTAGATATGTGGGTTGCGCTGGGAGTTGGTTGTTGTTGTGTGCCTCTATTAATCCAGGCATCTTTTCTTGTTTCTTCCTCTGTTAAGCACCCAAACACTACATCACCGTCTATTATTTCAGCCTCTGTAGCTATCCTACGGCTTGTTGCTTCTTCCCTTGCTTCTGTTGAGGTTCCTTGCTCTGTGCGTAAGAAGCCGTACATTTGATGAGAGCCGTATAATCTCATGACATGTGGATGATAGAGACCTTTTCTTATCCAGACAACTTCTTCTTCATCTGAATCTACGTCTGAGACCTCTATCCTTGTCTCAGAAGCCTCTGTTACTTCACCTCTATTCCACTCAGTTTCTGTTAGTTCTTTTTCTTCTGAAGCTGGGTTTGGACTTCTTCTGTGGATGTCCAATCCCTGAATGAAAGGGTTCTGTAAAATAACAGGTGTGTTAGCTGGTTGATCTTTGGGTGTTGTGTCATCTTCTTGCAGATGTGTGTCAATGCCAGAGATGGAGAAATATTGTTCTTCTGGGGAGTGGTGGTCAAGAGGTTGTGCCGTCCATCCTGCTGTATTTAAGGTATTGGCAATGTCAGGGTTCTGTAGGAAGTCGTTCAGATCTCCTTGGTGAGCAAATCTATCTGGAGATTGATAGGGTGATTGATATTCCTCTGTTGCCATTCCTTCTTCTGCATCTTCTTCTGCAGTTCTGTCTTCTGCGGTTTCTTCTACTTCGGGTTCCTCTTCTGCAATGGTAACCAATTTATCGAGTGATTTACCATGCTTCTTTTTGGTTTTCCTCCTCTTGGGTTTTGGTGCCCCTTCCTCTGTGGTTTTCGATTTTCTTTTCTTCTTCTGTTTTGGAGAAGAGGGAGGAGCAGAGGAGCCAAATTTTGTGGCATGGGGAGGTGAGGGTTGATCTTCTGCAGCGCTTGTGGAGGTTCCTTCTGCAGTTTTTCTCTTCTTTGCTTTTGGAGTAGATGCAGAGGTTTTTGAAGAAGATTTCTTTCCCAGAAGTTCTGCACGTTTGGCTATGAAGCTAAGTTGAATAGCCATGTGTTTTGCTAATTTTTGATCCTTTTCTTCTTGAGTCGAAAGAGGTTCTGCTGTTATTGTTCCTAGGGGGACACCTAAACGCGGGGGTGTCATAGGACTCGGTTTAGGAGTTCTATGATCGCGTATATACTCTTTCTTAAGGGTTTTATTCGAGGCATACTTCAGAAGTTTCCTTGACAAAGGTCTGCAGTGTGTGTAGCCATCTACATGATCAGTGGGGACATTTTTGCTCATCGGAAACTGTTTGGGAATTGGCCCTTCCATTGGCCATTTCTGTATCAGCAACAGAGGTTCGAATAATACTCCCAATATTCTTTGGAATTGCAGAGGTGGTAGAAAGTTGGGATCGTTCTCTTTGACCCATTTGGTGTTGTTCTTTCTGTCGATGGTGTTAATGATCTCTTGCATCATTATCGTCGCGTAATCGAGTGGAAGATCATAGTACACCCCATACATGATGGTTAAGATCTGATGCGAGGTCTGGTCAATGCTGCCTATCTTCCCTGTCAGGCATCTGTTAAGAATAGAGAACAAGGTGTTCCACAGAGGTGGTAATCTTCCTCTGCGGAAGTCATTTCTCTTCCGTAGTTGTGTGTTGTACCCAAGCATTTCTACGAATCGACAGAGCTCGTCGTCTGTTGGTTGCTCTGCATATTTCTTCAAACCAAGAAGACCCCTCGTGGGTAGGTTGAACTCAAGTGAGAACATTGTTCTGTTGAACTTGATTTCAAGATGTTCAGATTTCTCAGGTCTTGAAATGTACCCTTTGATAATAGAGTCGTCTTTATCAAATCGGCAGCTCTGCCAAAACTGGTTCAAATATCTGACTGGAATTTTCTTTGGGGTTCTTGAGAGTAGAGGGAAGAGGATGTGATTTTCCATTATGTTCAAATTCCTCCGTATCCCACGCCATTCTACAGAAGCCAAGCATCCTACTACTAAGGGGCTGGTTGGTTGGTTGGTTTTTCATTAAGTCCTGTATGGATAAAGTTGACTTTATGCATAAAGTTATCTGTGTATGTATTAATAAAATTGTTGTTTGTTTATTATGCTGAATAAACTGTCTAAACGACCATTTTACCCTTCTATTTGTTTATTATTTTATTGATTTCTTAACACCATTGCAACCAAAACAAAATCCATTAAAGATTGAATTGATCTCCAAAAATCAAAATCTAAAACACAAATTGATAAAAAAATCTCAAGATGAAGAACAAGAAGCAAACGCATCAGCAAAGATGAACAATCATCACTCAAACATACATACATATCAGCATCACCATACATACCCATGTAGTTTCAATCATGGAAACAACACATATCCTGCACAACAGAGATTATAAGATCACAACATCGATTAATATAACCAATGGGTCAAGAAATCTCACCAAAGACGAGTGTGTGTGAGTTTTGGCATATATAAATATTGTGGGAGGTTCAAATAAGAATACTAAATATCGTGAGAATGTAAGAAGATATATAAGATTAACCACAAGGGTGGTAGCGTGGTTATAAAGACAAAGGGATGATTAAATCTTTCAGATTTTTTCAATGATTCACGTACGTTGTCACGATATTTATTTAAAAACATAGATTCATGTAAAATCTGTAAAATCAAACAAGTAGATGGATTGGTACCTGATGATGATCAGACGGGTTGGTGGGTGCAAGAACAACTTTGCCATCACGGATGATGACTGGTGAGTGAGTAGTCATGCTTGGTAGTACCTTTTCGAAGTGATCCTTAGCTATGAAGTTTTGCAGATGTGTTGTCGGAGCAAAGTCTGCTGAGTCGCCGGAATCTTCTAGTTCAATGTTCTGGGCAGGGTTGGGGTTTTCTGAATGTTCAGAATGAGCCGGTGAATGTTCTGGTGAGGTCGCCGGAGAGTGTGCAGGGGAGATAGCTTGAGAAGATGAAGCCATTTGATACTGAGAATAAGAAACTTGCAGGTTTTTGCAGGGTTTCGCCGGAGAAGAATGAGAGTTTGTAAAAGGTTTATGAGAGGGTAAGCTTGGTTTTTATAGGAGGGTAAAACGGTAGTATTCGAAAGAGTAGAATATATGGCAATGGATTAAAATTTGGAATCCGTACTCGAGTTAGAACGGCGGGTTCAACTTTCCACAGAAAACGTTCCATGTACGCCCAATGAAAATGGGACACGTAGGCCATGTCAGAAGATGACAGGACGACGTGCGCGGCCCATTAATGCTCGGCGCGTGGGGTTATTCTTAGCCATGTGAAATTCACTCTCAGTAAAAGTAACCGTTATTACTTCAGAACTTCTGTACCTTACAGAAGCTCTGTGAATTTGAAAATCTTTGTTGTTTATCCCTTTCATATATCTCATTGTTATCATACTTCTGTGGGGTTCTTCTTTAACCAAAACATTTGTAAAGGCATTGGAGAGGATAAAATCGGATTTTTGTCAAGAAATTTGCTTTGCAGAGCTTTTGTGGCTCTGTTGGAACTTGCAGAGGTTCTGTGAGGGCCAGCAGAAGCTCTATGAAGGAAAAAATCTCATAACAAAAATTTTATTAAAATTTTTGATCATCCAATTTTTGATTTGGTTTAAGAGATGTTTTTCGGACATATTTGAAAGTTTGTGTCCGAGAAAACTATTAAAAACAAACGGTTTGTTCGAGAAGGTCATGGTTTGTGTTTTCGGTTTCCGAGATAACATTCCAAAAGATCGACAGAGGGTTAATTTGTGATCACAGAGCATATTTCTTGCAGAACCTCTGTTGAGCTCAGCAGAAGCTCTATGACCTTAAATTTCTCCTAATTCGAATTTTGTGAAACTTTTTGAGCTTTTGACTTTTGAAATGTTATTCACAGTATATTTAGGACATATTTGACAATTCTTGTCCTAGAAAATTGTTTTCCAAAAACCTTTTGTGCGAGAGACATGCCTTTTGGTTCTTCTTTTCTCGGTAGTGATGTTTGACTTCTGTCGATATGGAGTCATCGACATTCTTCTTTGGCTTTTCCTTGACAGTTTGATCTCTTTAGATCATTTCAGGGTCCCCTTTTGCTCCCCCTTGATCTAATCACCTTTGTAGATCAAGTAATTTCCTTTTGCTCCCCCTTGACCTATGCTTGGATCAAAGAATGATAAGTTTTGCATAGAACATAGGTCATGTTTTCCAGAGGTTCTATAGGGGTCGTCAGAGGTTCTGAGTTGACTTACAGAAGCTCTGTGATTTTAAGAACTATTTAAGATTGAGAACTTACAAACAGAAACAAATTAACTTAAAGCAAAAATAAAGGAAATTTGTACATATTTACAGAAGATAAAGCTATACTTACAGAGGATTGTCACACCATGTTTATCATTCCTAACTTACCCACCAAGAAATTGAACCTTTTCTCGTCTAGTGCTTTGGTGAATAAGTCAGCGAGTTGATATTATGTTGGCACGAAATGCATTTCAATTGTACCGTATTCAACATGATGTTTCAAGAAATGGTACCTTATATCGATATGCTTGGTTTTCGAGTGTTGCACAGGGTTGGCAGAGATAGCAATGGCACTTTTGGAATCACAGAAGATGGGTATTTTGAATAGGATGTGGTCGTAGTCTTTTAGTTGAGTTTTCATCCATAGAACCTGAGAACAACAGCTAGCAGCAGCAACGTATTCAGCTTCTGCTGTGGATGTTGAGACACAATTCTGCTTCTTGGAGGTCCAACTGACTAGTTTACCACCTAGGAATTGGCAACTCCCAGAGGTACTCTTTCTGTCGAGCATGCATCCTCCATAGTCTGAATCTGTATAAGGTATAAGACTAAAACCAGAGTTCTGTGGATACCAGAGACCTAGATTTTTGGTCCCCTTTAGGTATCTAAAGATTCTCTTCACCGCATCATAATGTGATTTCTTAGTATTAGCTTGATAACGTGCACAAAGACATGTGGCATGCATAATGTCAGGTCTGCTTGCAGTTAAGTATAACAGAGATCCAATCATGCCTCTGTAAAGAGTGAATTCTACAGAGATGCCATCTGGATCTAAGAATAACTTATTTCCAGTGGCCATTGGAGTTTTCATTGCAGAGGTATCAGAGAGGCTATACTTGGAAAGAATGTCAGAGACATATTTGGCCTGATTTATAAAAATTCCCTCTGAAGTTTGTTTGACTTGAAGTCCAAGGAAGAATGTTAATTCTCCCATCATACTCATTTCAAATTCACTCTGCATGAGTTTTTCAAAACTTTTACACTCTTCTGAATTAGTAGACCCGAAAATTATGTCATCCACATAGATTTGTACAAGCATTATCTCACCCTTTTTATGTTTATAGAATAAGGTAGTATCTGTTGTACCTCTGTTGTAGCCATTGACTAGAAGGAAGGTAGAAAGTCGTTCGTACCATGCTCTTGGAGCCTGTTTCAGTCCGTATAGAGCCTTTTCAAGGTAGTATACATGCCTTGGAAACTTTGAGCTTTCAAACCCTGGTGGCTGATTTACGTAAACCTCTTCTTGGATTTCACCGTTTAGAAAAGCTGATTTTACGTCCATCTGATAGACTTTAAAACCTCTGTGGGCTGCGAAGGCTAAGAATATTCTTATTGCTTCGAGTCGTGCGACAGGGGCAAAAGTCTCATCGTAGTCTATGCCTTCTTCTTGTCTATATCCCTTTGCTACTAATCTTGCTTTGTTTCTGATGACCACTCCATCTTCATCCTTCTTGTTTCTGTAGACCCATTTAGTCCCAATGGCCTGTTTCCCTCGAGGCAGAGGTACTAAAGTCCATACTTTGTTACGCTCAAACTGCAGAAGTTCTTCTTGCATGGCGTCTACCCAATTTGGGTCATCTAGGGCTTCAGAAATCTTCTTTGGTTCTATCACACCGATAAAGTTAGTAAAAAAACAAAAATTAGCAGTGGCAGACCTGGTTTTTACTGAGTCAGAAGGTTCTCCGATTATTTGGAGGATGGCTTTTTGTCCACTGAGTTGTGCGTGGAAGATGATCATCAATGTCCTCGAACCTTTCGTCAGCGGCTTCTTGTGTTTCTTCTTGTGTAGCCTCTGTCGATCTCCGTGTCTTGGTAGTTGATTCTACCGTTTGTGGTAATATTGGTATGAGTGGTGGTGGGGTTTGTTCCTCTGAGGACGTATAGTCTTGGTCCTCGATTTCCTCTGTAATTGGTTCTTCTGTGGATTGTGGAGTTTGTTTTTCATCAACTTCTTTGGTCGTTTTTCTTGATGTTTCATCTTCTGCATGTTCTTCTTCGGCAATTGCATCTGTAGTATTTATAGAAGAAGATGAAGCATTATTTGGACCTGTTAGAGTCATACCTGTAGGATTTTGTCCGACAGAAGATGGTTCTTCAGAAATTCAGATGGTTCAAACAGAAGGATCAATGTCATTGTTGAACATCTCTAAAAATAGAAGATCCAAATCTTCTTTTGTTTTTGAGATGTCAGAGGATTTCCCTTTAATTCCGAGTTCTGAACTGATTTGTTCAGAAGTCATTTGGAATGAATCATCAAAAGAAACATTAATGCTTTCTACAATCTTGCGAGACTTTGTAAGGAAGGTTCTGTAGGCTTTGGAAGTGGTAGAGTATCCAATGAATTTGCCTTAATCAGCTTTTACTTCAAATTTTCCTCTCGAATCTCTGTCGTTTAAAACAAAGCATTTGCATCCGAATACATGGAAAAACTTGATGTTTGGCCGCCTTTTGTGAAGTAATTCGTAAGGCGTTTTGAGTTGTCTTTTCACAATGGTTGAACGATTCTGTGTATAACACGCAGTAGAAATTGCTTCTGCCCAAAAGTTCCTTGATAATCCGCATGCAGATAGCATAGTTCTAGCGGCCTCCACAAGTGTTCGATTCTTTCTTTCGACTACACCGTTCTGTTGTGGAGTTCGAGCGGCAGAGAAGTTCTGTGATATTCCTTCTGTAGAAAGATAGGCTTCAATGACACATTTTTTAAATTCTGTGCCATTGTCACTTCTTAACTTCTGTATTCTGCAGTCATAAAGAACTTGAATTCTTTTCATTAGATTTATCAGTATAATTGGAACATCTGATTTCTTTCTAATAAATTCAACCCATGTGAAACGTGAATACTCATCAATTAGAACAAGTATGTATTTCTTGCCACCTAGGCTCTGTATAGCAATGGGACCGCAGAGGTCGACATGAAGCATGTACAGAGGCCTAGTGCAAGACACGTCTGTTTTGCCTTTGTGGGAAGCCCTTCTGTGTTTTCCCATTTCACAGGCCGAACACAAGTGATCCTTATTGAATTTAACATTTGGCAAACCTTTAACTAGATCGAGTTTTACTAGTTTATCCAAGGTGTGAAAGTTTAAGTGACAGAACCTGTTGTGCCATAACCACGCTTCTTCACTTTTGCAGGCTACTAGGCAAAATTTATCCTTGGATTTTGAAGTAAAATTCATTAGATATAGATCACCTCTTCTTTCAGCTCGCAGAAGTTCCATTCCTGTGTTTTCACTTTGTAGAGAGCAGAAAGTTCTTTTGAATAACACATCGAATCCTGTATCACAGAGTTGACTTACACTTAGTAGGTTATGTTTGAGGCCATTCACATATGCAACTTTGTATACAGAGATATTTTCTTTTTGTATGACTCCATAGCCTTTGATGTGTCCCTTCTTGTTGTCTCCAAAAGTTACAGATCCACCATCGTGTGTTTCTTTGTATGTGGATAGTAATCTTCTGTCGCCAGTCATGTGCCTTGAGCATCCGGAGTCAAGATACCAAATTGGCACATGTTGCTTCTGCAAGACAATCACAGAGACTTAGGTACCCATAACCATATGGGTCCAATATTGTTAGAATTTTTCAAGTTTGCCTTAGCATTCTTGAAATACATCTTATCCTTTGTAGAAGGATCAGATTGTTTCTCTCAAGGTTTTGACTTTAGAGTTTGAATTTTAGTGGAGAGTAAGCAATCTGGATTTGAGAAGTGATTATTCAATTTGAACATAAGATCAAAGCAATGACAATATTTAATATGAGACGTGATTTGTTTGAAATTTTCATTGAATTTATTGAACTGAACCACAGAGGCATTACATTCTTTCTTAACATTAGATTTCCTATTACAAGAAGATCTATGAATACTAGAATGTTGTTTGCAAAAGTCTTGTTTAGGTCTTGCCTTCGGTGACTCTCTTCTGTGGTGAACATCTTTCTTCACTGTCACAGAGGAAAAGTATATGTTAGCTTCAGGCCATTTTCCCTTTTGTTGCCAAGTGAGATTCTCTTTAATTTTCCTTAAAGGCTTTGAAAATTTTGAACTTTTAGGATATACAGAGGTCTTCTTTAACATATCAAGCTCAGTAGAGGTTTTGACTTTTAAATTTATGTTCAGAAAATCTTGGCAGATAGGTATCTCTGTGATTTTCTCTTTTGAAGAAATAGTTCTGTTAAGAACTTCAGAGGAGATTTTGACATCCTCTGTGTCATAGTGAACTATCCCTGATTTAGAACCAGTCTCCGAGTCTTCAGAGGATGAATCGTCCTCATATACAGAAGTTGAGTCATCTCTTTCGACAGAGGATGAATCGTCCTCATGTAGAATGACTTTCATAGATGGCAGAGGTATCTGATGAGATCTTTTTAGCGAGAATTTGATCTATAGAAGATGTGCTGAGATTTTCTAAAACATTTGATTTTAAAATTTCCAAAATTTCTTTTTCAATAGATTTTTCAAGTTTTTCTTCTGAAAAGATGGGTTTAAACTCAGGAGCTTCTGCTGATAATTTTTTTTCATCGTTTATCATGCAGACAAAAGCGACCTGTGTTTGAGTCTCTGGTTTACCAAACTTAAAGATACCAATCTGATCTTGTGTTTTCAGATATTTCTTTGGTTTGATTCCTCTATTGACAGAGGTTGAAGATGATGAATCTGTGTTTTCAAACCACACATTGATCATCTTCGTATGTTTCCTCAAGTGAGGTTATGCAGAGATTTTAACCCTTTTACTTACAGAAAGTAAGTTTGGAAAGTTTGGTTTGTTAGTTTTTCCCAAAACAAATAGAGAAGACAGAGGTTTTAGTTGTTTATTTTCAACTCCTAAGGTAATATCACTGTACCCTATACCTCGTCTTGCTATTTGAGAGTTTACTTTTTCATACACCTTCTGTGCATCTTTATAGTTTTTAAGTAAAACTTCTCTTCTTAAAAGATCTTGCCAAAGTACCTCTCTTTCCTTTTGAAAGTATTCTTTGAGAGCCTTATGTCTGTTGTTTCACTTCTTGAAACTGAAAGTTCTTTTGTTTTGATTTTTAAAGCATAGGTTAGATCAGAAATTTGTCTTTTTAAAGGATCTACGTTTTTGCTCCAATATTTTTCGATTTTTTCTTTTTCTTCAAAGATTTTGGCCTTTTCTTGAGTGAGAAGCCTTATTTCTCTCTCATTAAAGGTCAGCCTTTTCTGAATGCTTTTATTTACTTCTTTCAGTTCATTGTTAAGTTCAAATAAATCATCATCTACAGTATTAATATTTGAGGTAGAGTTTGAAATGGATACCTCAGTGTCCGTGCCGGAGTCAACTTCTACCATGCCACAGAACAGGGCATTTGTGGGGAATTCATCGTCAGAGGTAGAGTCTGACTCGAAGTCCTCCTTACTTACCTCAGAATGCCCTTTGTTCGCCATTAGGGATTTTTGCGCATAATACTCAGCCTTCTTTTTGTAAAAAGCTGAGTCCTTCTGTGGGCGATTTTGTCTACCTCTGCATTCTTTAGAAAAGTGACCTGGCTTGCCGCAGTTGAAACAACCTTGGGAGGGGTTTCCAGTTTGATCTTCGGACTTCTGTTGGTCTCCACCTTTCTCTGTTCTGTATTCGTTTGCGTAATGACCAGGCTTACCACATTTGTAGCATTCTTGTGTGTGGCCTACCTTGTCATCTGATCTCTCTCGGTCATTTCCTCTGTAGCTTCTTTCGCTCGACCTATGTTGGTCATCATTTCTGTAGTCTGACCTCTGTCGGTCACTTGTTTCTTCTCTTCTACAATCATCTCTTCTACCAGAATTCCTTTGGTTATTTCTAAACTCCCTTGTCAATAGAGCCATTAATTTAGCTAATGACGCAAGAGTTATTTCTTCCTCTTTCAGCTCGTCTTCTTCGCTATCAATCATTACCATCTTCTTTTTCTCCTTCTTTTTCTCCTCTGTAGATCTCTCATTTCTTGGTCTGTCCGTAGCCTCTGTAGATTTACTAACCAATGCGTATGGTACAATGGTTAGTGTTTTAGCTTGAGCTATTTGAGGCTCTTGTGCGGCTAGTGTTCCATAGAGATCATAGAGTGTCCAGGAGTCTAGATCTTGATTTGTTTGTAAAGACATAGACAACTGAAGCCACTCATCGTTCAGGCTCTTTAGAAACATGACGTTATTTTCTTCCGTGGTTCTGTGAATACCAGACTTTCTGCATTTGTTTATGAGAGAGTTGAACCGATCGTATGTTGTTTGCAGCGATTCTGTTGCAGAGGCTCTGAAGGCATGATACTCGTTTATGTATTGTGCCCTTCGGTTCTTCTGTGTTTTAGCACCCCCTTCCAGTTGTCTTTCTAATTCTTTCCAAAGATCGTGCGCTGTTTCGCATGCATCTAAAGATTGAAATATTTCGTTGGGGATAGCCATGATTAATATTCTTTTCGTTTTCTGGGCAACTTCATCTTCTGCCTTATCTTCATCTGACCAGTCTACTTTCGGCTTAGGTTTCTTATGTTCAGGGATTTCAAGAGATTCGTTAGTAGCTGGTACACGTGGCATAGTTATCATAGGAACCGGAGGAAGATTATAAAGATATTGTTTGAGATTTTTTTCAGTACCCTCAAAAAAATGAACCATTCTTATTTTCCATTGAGGATACTCATCTCTAAGAAGAGTAGGAGGTTTAGTCAATGAGCCAGCAGTAAAAAAGTTATTGGTATTTGTCATTTTGAGAAAAAGGATAATCTGATGGAGGATTTATGAGTATGAAGATCTGAAAGTTTTTTTGGGTATAACTAATATCCAGAAATCTGGTGATGAAGAGAGAAAATAATCTATCAGAAAAAAATTGTAAAACGAGGATCACTTGATATTGAAAATCAAGCTTCGCTCTGATACCAATTGTTGGTTCCCGTTTTGCATTAAACAAGATTTATCAGATCTATTAGTTCAAGTTAATGTTTGATGCGGAAGCGTATTTGAAGAACTAACAGATAAGTTTGATAGATTTAGACCAAAATATAAATAAACAATGAACAGGAAATAATATTTCAAAGTTTACTGAATATATATTAAGAACAGATTTAAGAACAATGAGTAAGAAAAGCTTCAAAATAGATATGACTCTTAAGGTGAATAAGCTTTTTGTGTTCTTATGATGGTCGATTTATGAGATTGATTGATGATTATTAAGGAAGAACTCAACATGAGTCTTCCTTATATACTACTCTAAAGGGGACCATAAAGCATATGCTACTATTCAGACGATACTGATGAATAGTTGAACGGATGTCGTGAACAGTTGCAAGAACGGCATGAACAGTAAGACGTGTTGTATTGCATTTAATGCAGCAGACGTCTAATATGTACTAAGCCCTACTGAGTCCAATCAGAGTTTGACACGTCGACGTTGGACAGGGCATGCTACCATGCAAGTTGATGAACGGGTCCTGTAACAGTAGCAAGATATTATAAATATCTTCAAGTCTTTCAGTGAGGACCACAGAGGCTCTGTAATGAGTTACAGAGGTTCTGTGGTCTGGTCCTCTGTGGAGCAGTCTTCACCGGATTCCGAGATATTGGTCTTCTTTGTGCGTATGACAGAGCTTCTGTAGCGCGCCTCTTTAGCTTCTATAGATTCTTGATCTTGAGCCCTCGGTAAGTCCGGCAGAGCCTCTGTTATGAGGCTTTCTTCACTTAGCCTATTTTTCACTACATCTAAATACTTCTATGATTGGGAAGATTGAAGCTAACAGAACCCACTTCCTACAAGGAAGCCGCATCTGACCCCTGTTTGGCAGCAAGCTATGACTGAGGAACTCCAGGCTCTTGACAAAGCCAATATATGGGAGTTTGTACCTCTCCCACCGGGCAAGTCACCCATTGGTTGCAAATGGGTCTTCAAAATCAAAACGAAGTCTGATGGATCTATTGATCGTTACAAAGCACATCTTGTGGCAAAATGCTTCAATCAAGAATATGGCATTGACTACGAGGAAACGTTTGCTCCTGTGGCTCGGGTCACCTCGGTTCGTAGCCTTCTAGCCATCGCTGCCACCAAGAGATGGCCACTCTATCAGATAGATGTCAAGAATGCCTTTTTAAATGGTGATCTCGAAGAGGAAGTCTATATGAGACTCCCTCAAGGTGTGACATCCCGTCAGGGTCATGTATGTCGACTTCGAAAATCCCTCTATGGCCTCAAACAAGCTCCTCGTGCATGGTTTGAAAAATTTAGCAATACTGTCATCTTATTGGGGTTTTCTCCAAGTAAATATGATTCTGGCTTGTTTACTCGGACTACTGCTGCAGGTACTATCTTACTCCTATTGTATGTTGATGATATGATAATTACCGGCAGTAACTCTACATGCATCATCCATCTCAAAAAGTCTCTCAGCTCATGGTTTGAGATGAAAGATCTTGGTAAGCTACACTACTTCCTTGGCCTTGAAGTTCTGTCAGACTCTTCCGACATCTATCTCTGTCAAGCCAAGTACATTTCAGATCTGTTGTCCAAAGCTGGGATCACGGACAACAAAGTTGCATCTACACCCATTGAGCAAAATCTGCACCTTGCTCCCAATGCCGGAACCCCGCTGCGGGACCCTACACGGTACCGTCAACTTGTTGGTTCTCTGGTCTATCTGACTGTTACTCGACCGGATCTTGCATATGCAGTTCACATAGTCAGCCAGTTCATGGTTGCTCTGTGCTCCGATCACTATGCCGCCGTTCTTCGTATCCTTACTGACCATAAAATCAATCAAGCAACCAGAAGCATTCGAGCTTACCTTGACAGAAGCAATCGAACTTTGAGAAAGTAAACGTAATGAGGCAAAAATAGAGAAGCAAAAATCGATACAGACCATAAGGGAAAGAAAATACCCAAGCGATTCTTGAACCAGGAAAGGTAACCTGAACGATTCTTTAACCAAGACGAAGGGGATATGATGCGATTCTTTAACCAGAGGGAAGGGGATAAGATGCGATTCTTGAACCAGAAAAAGAAATCTGAGTGTCATGGGAGGATAGAGCTTGTGTGCGTATGTCTTGAGAAGATGAGAGACTGTACATTGATCAAATTCATCATCCCGTTAAAAACAGACCCATGTGGACATTGATATGAACACTGCTAGTTTGACATTGAAGCTTATCACACACAGAGAGAGAGAGGCGAGATGCATTGGAGTTTTTGAATTTTGAATTGCAGATCTTGGATTTAGAAAAGTGGCTTTTCTCTAGAAACGAAAAGTCACTTGGGGAAGATGAACCCGTGTAAGATGGTTTGCCTTTTGCGGTCTGAATTCTGATTGGAGGGATAAGGAGGTGGCTCTTGGGAAGATGGAAGTGTTGTTAGAGGGGAGATAGAGAGAGAGATTTTAAGTAATTATGCTTTAAATGGTTGTACACATAGCTTAAAGGGTTGTTTTTAAGAGTTTGGGGGTTGTTTGCTTTATAAGATAGTATAGATATATATATATACACACACATACATATATGAGTATGGAAGGGGGGAGGGTAAAAGTTACAGTCACCTAATGAGGAAGAAGAAAGGAGGGGGGGAGGGGTAAGGGGGGGGGGGGGGGGTGTTAAGGGTGGGGTCCACTTTCTTTATTAATTTATCTATTTTTTATTTCTTATTAGGAAAAGGACAAAAGAGAGAGTAAAAAGTCCAAAATACCCCTTGAGTTAACTAGGTTAACGGATTCTGTTAGGCGGAGGGACCCTCTACGTGCGTTTTGGCATACCACAGGGACGCTCAGTGTAATTTCTGCGTTTTAGGGACCTGATACGTGCATACCACAGGGACCAGGAATGTAATTTACTCAAACTTAAAAGATGATTTGGGCGGGTATCCAGCCTAGGTAAAGGATTTCAGGCGGAATGGAAAGTTAGGCCAAACCGTTGTGGGCAGTTTGTCAGCTTGTTGCCATGTCTACCAGTCATGAGCTTTCCGTACATATGTTATGGGCCAAGTAACTTGTTACATTTTAAAAAGTTATGGCTTTTTCAAATTGGGGTTACTGCACCACATCTTGACAGAATTTAGTGTAGGCTCAACCAGAATGGTTGTAAAGCACCCTTCATATATAACTATAGGCTCAAATAATAAATGCTAAGCGTGTAAGAAATATAAAAGTAATCTTGCGCCATTCATACGGTCAAGATCATATTTGACTGGTCAAGAATTGCGGCTATTCTAAAAATAGAAGGACAGTTTCGTAACTTTTACAAATGCGCGGGACGAATTCATATGTGAACCTGTGTGATTCAAATATGAACTATATGTTCATATGTGAACCCGTGTAATTCACATATGAACTCTTTTTAACCGATTCACATATGAATCTTGGTGATTCATATATGAACTAATTAATTGATTCACATATGAACTAATTAACTGTAGGTTCATATGTGAATCAACTGAACTAATTAACAGATTCACATATGAACCTTTGTGATTCACATATGAACTAATTAACTATTTCTCATATAAACTAATTAACTGATTCACCATAGTTCATACGTGAATCACATAGCTTCACATATGAACTCGTCCCGTGTATTTGTAAAAGTTAGGAAATTACCGCTCCATCTTCTACAGACCGCGCGAGGAATTATCCGGTGCTTCACACTCAAAGCAACAAATGTTGGCTAGATGAAGGGCTAGGTTCATTTTCCTATTTCACACACACATAACATTTCTCATTTGAACCTCTCCTATATATATACATACATATGTAGGCATATATATATATATATATATATATATATATATATATATATATATATATATAGAGAGAGAGAGAGAGAGAGGAAAGTTCAAATGAAAACTCATTTTCAATTGTGCATATGAGGACGAATCTTGTCCCTTCCATCTCAATTGATCCAATAACTCATGTGAAATCCCAAATCTAGCAAGTAATCAAGAATGATGTAGAGAGAGAATCTAAAGAGAACTTGTCATCCATATATTGATCTCTAAAGTGTAAATGACAAATGATCAAGAGATTCCTGAAGGGATCTAGATTCATTTCTAACTAAGAACTAGACATGCCTATTTATACCCATAACATACAAGGCATAAAGGCACTAGCAACTAATACAGTACATTGACTTTACAGTAAATCTTGAATACAATAATGCTCTAACAATCTCCCCCCTTTGGATTCAAGATTTAAAAAAATATGACAGCAGTCTTCAGCTCTTTGTAAAGTCAATCTTCTCCAACATACACTTTGTCAAACCATCTTCAAGTCTTGTTCATGAAAATCAGATCTTTGTATCTTTATCAGACTTTGACAAACATTAACTTCTCGTAACCTTCTTGATGTAAGAACCTTAGTTCTCATATTAACTTTAAGGATCCGAAACCATCAATTCGGATGTAGATAGATTTGAAACCAAGGATTCGGATGTAAGAAGGATGCTAAATCATAGGATTCGAATCATGAAGGGTTCGAAACCATGTCAAATTTGAATAAATGGAATCCGAAACCATTTGAAATAGGAATAGAGAGATGCGAAACCATCCACATTGTTGAACTTTTAGGTGTAAGCGCATTCCGAGAACCACTCAGAACTAAGATAACCAAATTCAGCAACATTTGGACTTCACATGATCCTTCTCCCCCTAATCTTCAGTCTTTGTTCATGAATCTTTGACTTGAAATATCTTTGATTTGAAAGCTCTTTGATATGAAATTGAAATTAAACTTTTCTCCCCCTTTTTCGATGACGGTGAGCATCATAATCATCGAAAACCATTTACAATTTCAGTTGTGTCTTTGAGTATTTCTAACAATCTCCTCCTTAGAGAATAACCTTGCTCCCCCTCAACGTAAGAATTCTGGAGCAATTTGTTTTCTCCCCCTGAAAGTATACATATATTTCAATAACGATATTCATTTCAAATACAGTGCGTTAAAGAAAACATTTATACAAGGAAAATAAAATTCATTGAACTTCATTTTATAACTACTAACATTTGATCATTGAAAAGCTTTACAAAAGAAATTCAACTTAATGAAATTCAACAGATTTTTCAATCAAATGAAGGCAAATGCATGTGTTTGGAATCAAATACAAGTCATCATTGCATATCAAGTTAAAAATGTTCAGTGTCAACCCCTTTATTAAATCTATTTGGTGTGCTAGCATGCGAAATATGATTAGCATCAAGCTTATGCATTTCTAAAACATATAAGAATACTTTGCTCTACTTACACTATTTGTCTAAAATCAGAATTTCATAAATTTACGGGTTTATCGCGACTTTGTATTTTCCCCAAGTTTCAAGAGATGTGTGCTCTTTGGCATCTTTTGATTTTGTGCACATTGGCATCCTTTGATTTTGTGCTCATTGGCATCTTTTGATTTTGTGCACATTGACATCCTTTGATTTTGTGCTCATTGGCATCCTTTGATTTTGTGCTCATTGGCATCTTTTGATCAAAAAGTTTAGTAAGAATAAGATACACCGTTAAACATGACTTTCTATCTGGTTCTATAGCAGGATTTGGGTCAGCATATCCCAGACCAGTTGGCCTTAGGTGCTAGGTGATGAGCACCCCTTAGAACTTAATTTCCCAAACCAGAAAGGCCACATCGATATATCTTAAACCCATTTGTACCAGTAGAACATGGCTTTCTATCTGGTTCTATTGCAGGATTTGGGTCAGCCGATCCCAGACCAGTTGATCTTAGGGACTAGGTGTCGAGCACCCCTTAGGACTTACTCTCCCAAACCAGAAAGGCCACAGGCACAAACTTTCAAACTAAATGATAGTGCAACAATTTTATCTCAATCACTTGGTTCTAAAATATAGTGCTTCTCCCATATTTTCATTTCCATCCATCATTCTGACATATAGGCTTTTTGAGCATTATATTCTATATAAGTGCAGATTCACATAACTTTGAGCATTCAGCATAATTTCATTCATGTTTTGCTGACCTTTCGATTTATTTCAGAGGTGAAAGTTGAAACAAATCTAACTCAGATAATACAAAAATACTTGTAAAATCATCGTTTAGCACACATTTAATTCATTGAATGAAAATTGAAAATTTTATCTCATTGAATTAAATTTGTAAAGATTCAAGTTTTCAAAGTGGTGGAAACAAAATATAATCCAATGTTACCTTTTACCACGTTCCTTGAAACAGAAAGATGTAACAGTTACAGATATCACCTGAGAAGTGTGAGTTCTAAACTTATTTGTTTAGAAGTCTTAGTCTTTGAAGTACGGGTCCTGAACTGAATTGTTCAGAAGCCATAGTCGTTGAAGCACGGGTTTTGAACTGATGTGTTCAAAAGCCAAAAACATTGAAGCACGGGACCTGAATTGATGTATTCAGAAACCAAAGTCTCTTTTAAGTGCGGGTCCTAAACTGATATGTTTAGAAACCATAGTCGTTGAAGCACGGGTTTTGAACTGATATGTTCAAAAGCCAAAAAAACATTAAAGCACGGGTCCTGAATTGATGTATTCAGAAACCAATGTCTCTTTTAAGTGCGGGTCCTAAACTGATATGTTTAGAAACCATTATTCTTTGTCTCCCCCTTAATGATACATATACACTTAAAAACAATTCACCGCTTCTCTTCTGTTTTCAATCATGTGTGTGGTTTATGTTTCCAAATCAGCACCACACATGATAAACCTGCAAAACAGATTAAGCAGATTTTGGTACCCAACGGGACTTGGGTCCTAGTGTGTTAGGTGTAGATTTCTTAAAAGGAATACTGTAAGTACCGTACCAATAAGAAGTAAAATCTTTATGCACAAAATCATTTGATCCACAGTAAGAACAACAGATTTTCTTATATGCCAACCTAATCAGATGATTTGTAGAATAAACAAGATTAGGTGGAACAGAAGATTTACCTTTCGGAGAATTGTTCCTCTTGACATTTGATGTGGAGGTAGATGATTTTGGCACATCTTTCTTTGGAACTGTTGTGCCTTTAACTCTCCATTCCATCTTCACCTTCTTGAAGACTAGAACTTCTATAGAATTGGAAGTCTTAGCTTTAGGCATATTTGTTTTGTTATCTGATTTATCAAACAGAGGATTATAGAAGAGATTTGTTGAACGAATCTGATCTTTTGAGAAACCAGTTGATCTATTAATATGTTTAGAAGGAATGTTTTTAAAACTCGAACTTGAAACAGTTTTAAAAGAGCATTCAGAATCATTTGAATTAACAAATGGAGTCTGAAAGATACTTTCAGGACTTACCTGCTTTGAGACATCAAATTTAAAAATGATGTCTTCAAGTTCCTTAACTTTGTTTATCAAAACATTTTTCTCTTTAGAGATTAGATCAAATTTCTTTTGGAGATCAGATTTTATCAATTGATCCTTCATAATATCCGCTGATAAACCAGATAATCTTTTGGTAAGATTAAGAATCACATCTTCAAAATATATGCGTTCCGATTCAAAATCTTTTTCCAAAAAATTTCTTTTATCAGTAATCTCTTTGAAAATTTCCATATTTTTCTTTTTAAGGGTTTTACTTTCCTTTTCAAAGAGATTTTTCTTTTCCGTGAAATATTTTCTTTCCTTTTCCAAAAGATTTTCTAATTCAGAAATTTTCACGAAAAGCTCAGAACTTTTAATCTTAAAAAATTTGCGTTCTGTTTCAAATTCATTTCTTTCTTTCTCTTGCTTCTCTTTTTCAAGATATAAAACTTTCTCAAAATCGGAGATTTGTTTCAAAAGTTTTATATATTTTAGTTCAATTATTTCCTTTTCTTTAAGAACTTTCTTTGAAGAAGGTGACACTCTTTCACGTTCAGAAAGCTTCTTCTTCAATTCAACGTTTTCACTTTCCAACGTTGTTGTCTTTTCTTGAACTCTTTTTATTTGATTTTGTAAATATGAGTTCCCCTTTTCACTCTTGTCTTTCCCACTCTTCATATCAGCATTTTCACTTTGAAGAGTTGTTACTTTCTCTTGAAGTTTCTTGATTTGATCGTGCAGACTTGAGTTGTCTTTCTTTGTTTCAAGACCTGCAATATAAACTTCAAGATCAGTAATTCTTTTAGTAAGTAAAACATTTTGTTCTTTAAAAATAAAATTTTCATTTGAAGAAGAAATGTCTAAAATGTGTCTCTTCAAATCAGCATTTTCTTCTTCCAATGTCTTTATACTCCCTTGAAGCTCCTTCATGTTATCTTGATGAGTTGAAATCTCAAATGTCTTATTTTTCTCTTGAGTAACTTCAAGCACTACAATCTTGTTATTCAAATCTTTCAGTTCGGACTCAAGAGAAGAGACTTTGTCTTCTAATAAAGCTTTCTCAGACTTGAGCTTTGTATTTTTTTCTTGCATCTTCAACAGAATGTCTTATGTATCTAGAAAGAAAACCTTCAAGACGCTTGATCTCATCTTTAGCTTCAGAAAGAGTCCATTTTCTATCTTTTCCTAACTGATACCATATTCTCCCACTTAAATTCTCTATGTCAGACATCTTGAAGAATGCTAGAAGATGATCTTTCAGAAAATCAATCAGAAAGTGTATAAAATACATTATAAAATTTTTTCTTGAAAAGCTCTTAAAGTGTAAGAAAAACACTATAGAAAAAATTTCGGAATAAAAAATTTTCTCAAAAAACTCGGATGTATAAGGATTCGAAATCAATGAATTCGGATGTAGTTGGATCCAAAATCAATGAATTCGGATGAAGAAGGATTCAAATTCACTAAATTCGGACTTAACTTGGTTCGAATTCACTCAATTCGGACTTAACTGGATTCGAATTCACTCAATTCGGACTTAACTGGATTCGAATTCACCCAATTCGGACTTAACTGGATTCGAATTCACCCAATTCGGACTTAACTGGATTCGAATTCTATCCTTGGTAAATCAAAACCAACTCAGATTTATCCACAACTCCTCAATTCGAATCAAACAGGGTTCGAATTCAACTCAATTCGAACTTAACAGAGTTCGAATTCAATGAATTCGAAAGCTTCTTGAGTCGAATTCTATACTTGTGATGCCAAGAACACTCCGAATTCCATTTGAATGATCCGAATTGTGTATGAATGATCCGAATTCACCAAGAATGATCCGAATTCTGCACTTCGAACTTAAAAAACACTAAATCAGCCATAACTTTTTCAATTCTTGATCAATTGTTATGAAATTTGCACAGATTTGTTCGAAATTTGATTCCACACACTTTCTTAGTTAATCACAAATCCTAATTCGATCAATTTAATCGGATTATGATCCAAAATAGTAAGAAAATGTTTTCGAACAAAAACAGATATAAAATGATCAGATCTGCAAATTCTGTGCAGATTTTGGTATAGATCCTTGAATTAAAGATGTTCAGGGATGAAAATCGAGTGCAATGATGTCAAGAATCAATCCAAAAGATCAAAAAAATGAAAAAGATAATGATTCTAGATGAACAGTAATCGATGAAGGGTAAGAAATCTTCATGAACAGTGATGAATGAAGGATCCGAAATCTTCAAGAACAGTGTAAAAAATCTTCAATTTGCTCTTTGATCTGCTTGAATTTTCTGTTTAGCTCTGATACCAAATGTGAAATCCCAAATCTAGCAAGTAATCAAGAATGATGTAGAGAGAGAATCTAAAGAGAACTTATCATCCATATATTGATCTCTCAAGTGTAAATGACAAATGATCAAGAGATTCCTGAAGGGATCTAGATTCATTTCTAACTAAGAACTAGACATGCCTATTTATACCCATAACATACAAGGTATAAAGGCACTAGCAACTAATACAGTACATTGACTTTACAGTAAATCTTGAATACAATAATGCTCTAACAACTCATATTAAATAAAGTTTTTAATTAAAATTATTAATTAAAGTGATTAGGGGTAAAAAAGGAAGATAATTTCAATCTCACGCCTACCATATTTGACTTTTTTTTAATTAAATTTTTTTACCCCCTTAAATTTTAAAATAATTTATCTTAAAAATTACTATTATTTTAATCAAACAAATTACATCAATAAAACGAGAATTTCGTGCTCTTCGATATGACATCCATCTCGATATAGTTTTCTTTTTCTTTTAACCGTGTTTTACATTAAGTGTTATATATTGTTAGGTCTCATGTTAGTTGAATAGAAGTTAAGGGACTAGTTTTGCCATATCTTGTAAATATCCTTTTTAGGGTATAAATAGTTTTCTTATTCCT
The DNA here is from genome assembly GCA_033807775.1 of Saussurea involucrata. NCBI lineage: Eukaryota > Viridiplantae > Streptophyta > Magnoliopsida > Asterales > Asteraceae > Saussurea > Saussurea involucrata. The sequence continues at coordinate 86,502,559 of CM066314.1, forward strand.
TGATTAGGGTTTAATGACCTAATCATAGAGTTCTAATTACCTTGTACGTACGGCTACTGATTACTACTTTCTGTTCATCAATCAAAGTGAGATTTATGACTTTATACTGAATTGTGTTGATTAATCATATTGCACTTGTTAATCTGGGATTCATAATTGGCATCAGAGCAGAAAGACGATCGATTCAAAGGTAAACTCATCCTATTCTAGGTCATTCAAAATTTGTCGAATGTTTCTTGGTTAAAGGTTATTTTTTTTGCTTTGATTCAAGTGTTAAAACTTGAAATTAAGGCTTAAGAAATTATCTTTAGCGTGTTTCTAGAGTCATCTCAAAGTTTCGTTGAGTTTAATCAAGTTCAAGTTAATCAATTTTTTAGATTTTTGCTTTATGGGTAACTACACTCTGTTCTATATAAAAATCTCAATTTTTGCTTAAAAGTGGTTCAATAATCAATTTGGTCAGTTGTTTTTGCTTTCCCTACTTGTTTGTTTTGGTTCTAAAGTGTTTGCAGAAGTTCTCCAAGTCAAAATGGTGCGATTTCGATCTCTACGTACGTTTTTGTTCTTTCAGACTTTGAATACGGGACTCAATTTGCTTGAGTTTCGGTTCCTGTATTCGTACCAGATCCATACACATACCGGATTTAACTCTGGTTCCGTCTATACCGGATCGTGTATATCCTGGAATTCCAACCCGGTTCTGCTTAACACCGGATTCACATCCGGTTCCAGAATCTTTACCAGTGTTTCATTACCGGTTCCGGTCCCAACCTTATTCCGACCCTAGTCCGATCCGGATCCCATAATCCGGTTCCAGAATTTCTCATACCGAATCAATCATTCTGGATCCTTAATTCCGGTTCCAGATCTACCACTCCGGATTTCCAACTCTGGATCTCTAGTCCGGATCCTACTCTGCAAACTCAAGTAAGTTTCTTTCAGTTTTGGTTTTGAATCTGTTTCCTTTCTTTCTGTGTTTGTTTCCTTAATTATTCTTAGGATTGCGTTAGTTTATTGCTCCCTTAGGATTTCACGTTAGTTTTTTGACTTAGATTGTGCGTTAGATCGCACCTTTACCTTTGAATCACCGTATTCATCTTACGATCACACACAAGTGCCCAAAAATGAACACTCAAGACGCGTTGGCCATTGGATCTGAACTCAAGCCTCCGATCCTGTACCGAGGGGAGTACAATGTTTGGTGTAATAACCGGGTATGTTATTGGTTTATTTAATTTTATTATTTTGGTTTAAGGTACGTTTGGGATTAGTTTTATGGAGTTATAAGTTAAAGGGTGTAAGTTGCCATTTGATGATACTAGAGGGGTTAGTTGGTTAAATGATGGATGAGGTGTCCATCACCACCGCCTTCTTCCTTTTTAATTCAATAGGTGGCAACTTTAACAATAGATATTTTGTGTCTTAGTATGTATGTGTGTGTGTCGAATTCAGTAAGGGAAAAAGAGAAAGAGAAACCAAGAAAGTTAGATATTTTTAGTATATGTGTGTGTGTGTTTTCTTGTACGGCAAAAAGAGAGAGAGAGATTTGAGAGAGAGCAAGTTAAAGAAGAAAAAGGAAAGCATATTAATTCCAGCAAGATTTAAGAAGCAATCATATGTGAAGAATCAAGGTATGATTCCATTTATAATTGTTGTTATGGATAGTAATATATAGAAAAGTTTACTAAAAGGTTTAGAAATGGGTTTTTGATGAATTATGGATATTTTGGGAAATCTGGATTTAGAATAGTGTTCTAAAAGTGGCCTTAAACATATCTGCAAAATTACATAATCGTTCATGGTTTCAATCGATACCTGGGTAAAATTTTGATGAACAGATCGAGGTTTTCGGACACAATTTGGTGGTGTCCGGTAGTCCCTTTTTGGTAGTGTCCGGTAGCCCTTTTGTTAGTGTCCGGACGACTCTTTTGATGATATCCGGTAATTGAAGTGTTCGGTAAGTATTTATTTTCTATAAGTTTCCGGATGAAATTAGTTACCGGATGGCGTCCAGATTATTGATGTTATCTGGAAAGTCATGTTGTCTGGATTGTTTGGGTTGTCCGGATAGTTTTAGCCGTTTGGTCACTTTTTGAGGATTTGAGTTATTTAGAGTCCTTAGCCTAGTATGTATTATGTGTTTATTTAGTAAGAGGATATTTGTATTTAATCTGTTTCAGACTCAGTGGATTTGGATTGAAAGACTGAATCTTTGGAAAAGGCTTGGAAGAGTTGTAGTAAAGCAATAAGGTGAGTTTCACTTTAAAACGTTTTCAAACTGGAATACATATATATAAATATATATATGAGATGGATATGTGATAGATGGTGTGATTATGTGTTTACGTTTGAGATGGATATGTGGTTGGAATGTGATGACGTATTTATAAATAAAAATATGATATATTGAGATATATATTTTATTTATATGAATATTTCATTTCACGAGTACACGTTGGCCGGACTATGACGGCGGAATATTGGCTGTAGTTGTCGTACGGCGGTGTTGGCTGTAATTGTCGTACGGTGGTGTAATTGATTAGTTGGCTTGCAACCAACTAATTTGGCCATGTGAAAGATGAGTGGTACACGATGCACGAGTCTTGTTTGGTATTTAAGTATTTTTTGATATATGTGTGTTTTGTGTTTTTACAAAAGGATTACTAAACTGACAGGGATTATCTCACTAGACCGTCGGTCAAACCCTCATTTTGTTTTCAAAAATATGTATTCCAGGTCGAGGATCTTTTCTTAGGAAAGGGAAGGATAAAGTGTAGGATGCGGGTAATAGCTGACGGAGATTAGGAAATGCCTATGTTTTGTATTGTATAGTTTTGGAGACTATGGGACCGTACGTGACTTATTATGTATTTTCTTTTATGAATGTAACGACGTTATGTATAACATGTTAATTGATGTATATTATGTATGTTTTGGGATATCGGGTCGTTACATTTGGAAAGATGGCTTTATGTGTTTCATCGAGACCAAGGCTCTCTATGAAGAGATTCTCCGATCGCTAACCGACGGACCGATTGCTCCATCCATGATGGATGTCCCAGCCCAAGAAGGCGGAGCTCCAGCTCGTCGGGTGGTCAAACCTTGTGACAAGCTGACTGTCGAGGAAAAGAGGAAAGTCGATGGAGATAAACTGGGAAAGACTTATCTTGTATACAATCTTCCAAACAACATCTACTGTAGCATCGACAGTCACAAGGACACAACAAAAGGAATGTGGGATCAGCTCACAAAGATCATGCAAGACAGTCGTAAGGGAAATCAGCTGAAGATAACCAACTGCCTCACTCGATATGAAGCATTCAAAGCCAAACGAGGGGAATCACTCACCGAGACCTACGAACGTTTCTTCACGCTTCTCAACGACCTTCACAAGAACAACATCTTCAAGACAAACCTCGAGTGTAATATCAAGTTCTTAAACAACCTCCAATCTGAATGGAAGGGATTTGTCCTCCATATTCGTCACAATCGTTCCTTAGAAAGTGTTCCGCTGCACGAGCTCTACGAGATGTTGCTACAAGACGAAGATGATGTTCGTGAACTGATGGGAGATCAGAAGTCTGGAGAAAAGACAAAAGAAGACCCTCTTGCTCTCATGTCTCACAAGAAGGACAAGCAAGTCCAACGTAGTTCGTATAGAGAGGAAGCACATAGTGAGTCTGAGCATGAGGACGCAGAACTGGAAAGTGATTCCGATCCAGAGCTTGACAATATCAAGAAAGCCGTTGCCTTACTGTCCCAGGAGTAGGCTAGAAAGAAGTTTTTCAAGAAACCATCCAACAACAACCAGCGTTACTCCACCACCACAAAGCACCGAGACTACAGAGATAAGTATGAAGGGAAGCGCAAGTCTGATGAAGGAAGGAAGAAGAACGATGAGGAAAATAAATCCGAAGGAAAGTCTGACGACCGAGTTGATGATGAACCGGTGAAGTGTTACAACTGCGGAAAGCGAGGTCACTTCGCCAAAGATTGCCGAAAACCTGTAGTACGTAATGCTGAGTACTACAAGCATAAAATGCTGCTGTGAAGGTAGAAAGAAGCAGGTAAAGCGTTGCTGGCGGAAGATGATCACTGGCTCGTACTGACTGAAAACGAAAACGACGACGAGGAAGCTCACATGTGCTACACCGGCATCAACCCGGAAGAATTCGAATCTGAAGATGACTCTTCCGGAAAGAAGCAGGACAAAAGCGAATGCCAGGTATGTGGTTCTTCTAATGCTGACCTTATTGATCATATGCAAGTTATGGTGAGTACATTAGATTCTTTTAAACTTAAGGTTAAAACCAAAGATGCCCAAATTTCTAAGCTAGAGGCAGATGCCAAAATTAAAAATGACACCATAGACAAGCTAGCTATTGTAAAGGCTGAGGACAAGTGTGTGATAGATAACTATCAATCCGAATGCTCAGCCATTTCAAAAAGAGTTGAATCCCTAGAGACCAAATATCTGAATTCACACAAAAGTTAGAAAAGTCTCAGGAGGAGTATTCTAAGAGTGTTGTTATGCAAGAGAACGTTCGAAAAGAAAATGAGTTGTTGACCACTAAGCTTAAGGATCTTGAATCAAAACTTTATAAACTTGGTCAATCGGAACAAACCATCTACTTGAACAAACCAAAGGAATTTAAGTATTACAACTCACAATGGGGACTCGGATATGATAATCCGTGTTACCTCAAGAAAGTATTATCTAAGGTTCCCACCCTTTATGAATTCAATTTCATGGGCTTAGATAAGCAATATCCTGAGTATAAGATCAAGTAGACTAAGCCGTCTCAGGAGGATGAGGAAAAAGAAGATCTTAAACGAAAAACTGGTATTGCTCTACCAAAAGTAGAGGCAAAGCCTAAAATTGATAACTCTAATTCTGAAGTTAACACTAAATCAGAAGAAGGGCCTCCTAGGAAGAATATAAATGTACAAGCTCCTTTCGTGTACGAAACGCTAAATGCGTCTTATTTAAAAAGTAAAACCCCTTACCTCTCAAATGATTACTTCGACATCTGTTCTCTTGCCAAAACTGTGGAAACTCCGGTTGCTGTTACGGCAACACCAGATGGATAATCTAATGATAAAGCAGAGTTCAAACGTTATGTTCCACCTCTGATTTTTGAAAACATCATTTTTAAACTCGAAGAATCCATTTTGAGGGATAAGGTTATTTTTGAAACCGAAAGAACTGTACTTTTATCCACGATAAACAAGCTTAAACAAAACAAAACCGAGTCGTTATCCGAATCAGAAAGAGCGAGCTATAAAACCAAGATTGCAAAATTAACTTCTCAACTGTCCGCCTTGTCGGCAGAAGCTTTAATAGGACGAATGGCTAAGGAAAGTCCGGTGGATACTCCAATGAAGTCTGTCACTCCTGAAACCATCTCGGTTGACTCGTCACTTATTTGTTCGGATAGTTCCTCATGTAAAGCTTTTATAGAAGTGTCTAATGATACAAATGATAAGAATTTGAGTTTCAAAGATAAAGGTAAGGCGATTCAATCCGATTCTGTTCAAAAGAATCTTTTTCCAGTTTTTGATAATCCCTCTGCGGTTAACTTCACGTCCGACTCTGATGGTGAAACCCCACTTGACTATGCACGACGGTTTTCTGAGTTTATGAATTCCTCTGCTTGTCATGATGATGATGTTTCAAAGATTGATTTTGCTCCAAAGCTTGCTAGTCACACTCAATTTTTAGAAAAAAATGCCCACACCGGTTAATTTTGAAAAAGGAGAGTGTTCCAACTCCAAAACCGTTTCTGAGACCATTTCGAAATCTAAATCTAAACGTCGGTCCAAGAAACGAGCTAAAACTGGTAAGAGTTCTAAAAGATAACCATATTACTCAAGCTCCTCTGACAATAAGTCTAATGTAATTTCAGATAGAACGGGTCGGGGGAAAGCAGTTCGAAAAGAGTGGGTAGAGAAGAAGTCTAAGTTACGCCGAGAGAAGGACAAATCATTTCATTCTTTTTCGCATGTTAGGAAGAACAATACTTTTCAGGGTTTTGATTTGAATAAGTCCGTTGGACAAGAGTTTCAATTTCCTTTTAAACTAAATTCAGTTCAACGGTTAATTCAAATTTCTCGTGATTGTGTGTGTTGTTCAATATGTGGAATGAATGATTTTGTCGAACATAAACATGCATCTGACTGGTTTGGTACATATCATGTGTTTAACTCTAATGCTGTTCGTAAATCTTCTCGAAAAAGACCCAAATCTAAACGGGCCTCAAGCAAAGGTGCTGCACCTAACACTCAAGGACCCATTTACAGATGGGTACCTAAACAACCCTAATTTCTGTTTTGCAGCCCGGTCATGTGTGGTTTCTAGATTCCGGTTACTCCAAACATATGACTTGGTAAACGGGAGATTCTCACCAACTTCAAGGAGAAGTATTGTGGTGACATCAGATTTGGGAATGATAACGTAGCCCCGATCATGGGGTATGGCGACCTCGTTCAGGATAACCTCACGATCAAACATGTATCCTACGTCGAAGGCTTAGGTCATAACCTCTTCAGCATCGGCCAGTTCTGCGACAAGAATCTTGAAGTCAACTTCAAGGCAAAGCGGTACAGTATTCGTAACGACGACGGAACGGAGATCCTTGCTGGAACTCGAAGAAAGAATCTCTACACCATCAACCTTGTCTCTGTGAAGACCGATAAAGACGTTTTCCTCCTTTCCAAAGCATCCACTCAACAGAACTGGCTGTGGCATCGACGACTTTCTCATTTGAACTTCAAGCACATCAACAAGCTGGTGCTCGGTGGACTCGTCAAGGGTATGCCCGAACTAAGATTCGAGAAGGAACATCTCTGCTCTGCTTGCGAGATGGGAAAAATGAAGAAGGTGTCTCACAAACGAAGGCAGTTCCTAGCACGTCCAGACCTTTGGAGCTGATTCATATGGAAATCTGCGGCCCGATGCGCGTCCAAAGGGTAAGCCACAAGAAGTATGTACTGGTGATGGTGGATGACTTCTCGCGATACACCTGGGTCAAATTCCTCCGTTCAAAGAATGAGACTCCTGGGGTAATAGTCAACCACCTGAAGGGTGTCCAGAATAACCTGCAGCTATCCGTCATATCGATTCGAACGGACAACGACACTGAGTTTAAGAACCGCGTCCTGGGTGAATATCTCACATCGGCTAGGATTTCCCACAATTTCTCTGCTGCAAGGACTCCTCAACATAACGGCGTCGTAGAACGTCATAACCGCACATTGGTGGAAGCGGCCCGCACCATGCGGACTCAGTACAATCTTCCCATGTTTCTATGGGCCGAAGCCATCGCAACGACGTGCTATACTCAGAATCTCATCAACAAACGCACTCCCAGCATCAGCTACTTTCATGCGTTCGGGTGCAAGTGCTTCGTGTTGAACGACAAAGATGATCTCGGAAAGCTCAAGCCAAACGTAGACGAAGGAATCTTCATCGGCTATTCTACCTCTTCGAAAGCATACCGAGTCTACAATAAGAGGACAAAGAGTGTTATCGAAAGCATCAATGTGACATTCGACGAATTGGACGATTTGGCTTCTAAACAAGCCAGTTCAGAACCCGTGCTTACTTGAGTGGTGGCTTCCGATCACTCTAGATCGGAACTCAAGCACACTACAGTAGATCTTTCGTTGTCCAATACGTCGAAGTCTCATCATTCTGAGTTAGATCTACTATTCGAACATTTCTATAATGATTTCAATATTTCCCCTGTATCTACTAATGTTTCTATGAATGCAGATGGAGCTGTAGTGGTATCGTCACACATCTATGGTCCTCCACCAACCCCCAACATGACATCATCGGAGGACTCACCCTCTTCACCTATGATAGAGACGATGCCATCCTCAAGCACATCAACGGTGACCGCGACTCCATCCCCAGTGGTTCAACCCACTCCGTCTCCCCCCGGATCAAGAAACAGCACTGACACAACCACCAAATCTTCGTCAACTGTTGTTCTTCCATAACCAGCGGCCGCTGTCTGATTACATCCGACTCCATCTTTAGAAGCGGTTTGAGACTTACCCTTAGGCTCATGCATCGATGCCGATAATTCTCAACCTCTCACAGACCCGCTACCTGACACACGAAAGTGGACTCGAGCGCACCCACCTGAGCAAATCATCGGAGATCCGTCTGCTCCCGTTCAAACTAGAGCAACGACAGAAACCGAAGACGACACTGCCCCTGCACTTCTAAGTAACACTAAAAAACGGGCGGCAACGGGAAATGAGTGCCTCTTCTCCATCTTCCTCCGCAATGTTGAACCAACAACAGTTAAAGACACCTTGCACGACCCAGACTGGGTGATGGCCATGCAGGAAGAGTTGAACGAATTTGAAAGCCTCAAAGTATGTCGCCTGGTCCCTCGATCGAAGAACAAGACCGTTATCGGAACAAAGTGGATCTTCAAGAACAAGAAGGACGAGAACGGGATCATTGTTCGGAACAAGGCTCGCTTGGTAGCGAAAGGGTATCGACAACAAGAGGGGATGGACTACGAAGAGACATTGGCACCAGTTGCCCAAATCGAAGCTATTCGGATGTTCCTCGCGTACGCCGCTCACAAGAATTTCACCGTCTTTCAAATGGATGTGAAAACGGCGTTTCTAAACGTCAAACTCAAGGAGGAAGTGTACGTCTCTCAGCCGGACGAGTTCGTCAGTCAAGATCACCCCAACCATGTGTATCTCCTCGATAAAGCGCTGTACGGGCTCAAGCAAGCACCGAGAGCCTGGTATGATGAATTATCTTCTTTTCTCACAAATGCCGGCTTCTCGAAAGGTAAAATAGACACAACCCTTTTCATCAAAAGGGAAGGTGAGGACATCATTTTAATTCAAGTCTATGAGGACATTATTTTTGGCTCTATGAACCCACAATACTGTTACAAATTTTCAGTCCTCATGAAAGCCCATTTTAAAATGAGTATGATGGGTCAGATGAATTTCTTTCTCGGTCTTCAAGTTAAACAACTGTTGACCGGGATATTCATCAATCAATCTAAGTACATCGCGGATATTCTTCGGAAATTCAGGATGGAACAATGTACACCCATGAAAACTCCAATGTCACCTCGTACAAAGTTACACGCCGATCCTGACGGAAAGGACGTGAATACTACTACCTATAGAGGAATGATAGGTTCGTTGATGTATTTAACGACAAGTAGGCCGGACATAATGTTCTCTACTTTTTTGTGTGCTCGGTTTCAATCTAAACCAAAGGAGTCACATCTTATAGCAGTTAAGCGTATTCTTCGTTATGTAAAAGGTACTGCTAACCTTGGCCTTTGGTACCCTAAGGACACATGTTTTGAACTCACAACATTCTCAGATGCTGATCATGCGGGAAGTATGCTCGACCGGAAGAGCACCACGGGTCACGTCCAGTTCCTTGGCGATAAGTTGGTTAGCTGGGCCTCCAAAAAACAAACGTGTGTCTCCACCTCCACGGCGAAAGCAGAGTACTTGGCCGCAGCTTGTTGCTGCTCCCAAGTCATCTGGATGCGTACGCAACTGAAGGATTACGGGTTTAACTACTCGAACATCCCGATCTACTGTGATTCCAAGAGTGCCATAGCAATCACGAGAAATCCAATCCAACATACGAAGACAAAGCATATTGACGTGCGCTACCACTTCATCAAAGACCATGTGGAACGAGGTACGGTGGAACTCTTCTTCGTAAGTACAAAAAATCAATTAGCAGACCTGATTACCAAAGCTTTGGATGAAAAATGGTTCAATGAACTCGTGTCCAAGCTGGGTATGCTTAATTTGAAAGTTTGAGTCAATGCTGTACTTGTCACACCTTTTCTTCATTACGGGATAACTGTCTCTTAACCAGTTACACTTGTCTCGCAGTGTAGTTTAGGTGTTTCAAGCACATCGGTGACTTGTACTATGTATTTACGTTATAGGGTTTCGTTTCGTTTTTCATTTTTCTACAAGTTTCTTTAGATTATACTAGTCTTTGTTTTCAATTTATTTCCCGAGCTACTAACCTACCGTTTTGCAAGGTTTTTCCTCAAAAGCCAAGTCCCTAAGGTAAATCCCTCGTTCTTTGTTAGGGGAGAGTATATTTTTTTTGAATAGTTGAGGGGGAGAAGTGTCAGTTTGACAAGTCAAGGGGGAGAATTGTCATTTCAAAAAGTTGAGGGGGAGAAGTGTCATTTTTGAAAAGTTGAGGGGGAGAGTTGTCATTTTGACAAGTTAAGGGGGAGAAAATTAAATTTTCTAAACCTGAGGGGCTAAATTGTATTTATTTGAAACTTAGGGTATTTTTTAAAGTTTTTCATACTTTAGGGGTAATTTTTGCCATTTACCAAAAGTTGAGTAAAGATTGGAACCGGGAGAGTTAAGGAAACCGGTACCGGGTTCACTCCCGGTATCGACCGGTATATAAATATCGGATTTTTTATTCTAACTTCTCACAACTTCAAAAATTCGCGCCAAACCTCTCCTAAACCAACTTATTGCTCTCAACTGGTGATTTTTGCATCATTCATCTCCGATTCGCACTAAAATCTTCAGGTATGTTTCTAATCTATGTTTATTCGATGAATATGCTTGAAATCGATCCGACTAGTCACGAAAAATCAATCGACATGATCGACTTCTAAAGAGTCGGGGCCGATAGGGTTTCAGAACCCCTCGGTTCGCTCGAACTCGCCCCAAATCGACTCGTTTCGATGTGTTCCACATGAAATTGAACTCAAATTGGTAGTTTTAATCGAGTTTGACAACCGAATTTTACTTGAGATGGTTCGATTTGGAGTTGCGGTTTCGATTGAGTGCCGATAAGGGTTCCGGGGTCGGTTCCGGAAGTTGCAAGTTCCGGAATAGGTCCCGGTGTTGTAGATTCCGGATTAGAGTACCGGTTTGTGTTGAGTTTCGAATCCGAAATACACCGATTTCGGATCCCCTTCCGGGTCCCGGTTCCAATACCGGTTCCAGATTACACTCCGGGTCCCGGTCCCTATTCCGGTTTCGGTTCTTATCCGGTTCCGGATCTTAGGTGGTTCTGGGATTGCTTATTTCTTTTAATTATACCAGTTCCGAGGTTGATTATTTTTTTAATAATATCATTTTGTCTGAGTGAAGTTGGCCATACATTTAATGTCTGCACTCCGGGCTCCTCGAGACCCGGTTAGTTATCTGTTTCGGCCCTTACTCGACTCTCGGTGTTTCCCAAATCCGAGAATACGAGACCCGAAACATGCTTTTGGGTTATACATGCCATGGAAACTCAACAGTTTTTGGTCTTTAACAGGTACGATCATGGCACAACCAAACCAACCGCAAAGAGATGCCCCACTGCCCCCCGTTGGTCCAAACCTACCACTCCTCCCGAACAACTTCCACTTGGACACATCGAATATCATTTGCCAATGCCCCGCCATCGTGGAGATCCTAAAGCGCCACACTCTCAACCGAGCTTTGACGGCCACCGCAAACGTTCCAACAGTTTACCTGCACAAACTCTGGAGGTCCCTCACCTCCGTCGCACGCGGCCAAGACTTCAATCTCCAAGGTCGCATTGGTGATTCTTCGGTACTCATTACTCGTGAAAATTTCCGCCGGATACTCGATCTACCAGAAGCAACATCTGTTCCAGGCCGAGTGGACTTCGATGCTGCGGTTTCCAATGTTGTACTTTGTCAGGAATTGCGCGCACTCGGCTACGGCCCCATACTCAATCATCCTTCGCGCTTCTCCAGGATCCATCTTCAACCGCTATGGTACACACTGTTCACTATCCTAAACAAGTGTTTATCATCAATCAACAAAGGCATCGACCAGACGACCGTCAACCTGCTTCGACTGTTCCACGGCGTAGTATACAACCGACACATCGACTACGCGTCAATTATTTAGACCGAACTGCTCGAGAAGGTCCAGAAGAAGCAAGGCAACAAACGCCTCACGTTCCTGCCATTCCCGAGATTCCTGTAGCTTATCGTCGCCCATTTCATGGCTGCAGACCCTACGATTCCTCGTCGCACCAATCACGAGGTAATGCTCTCAACCCGCATGAATAGGATCTAGAACAAACATGTGATCCCTGATCTAGTCCCGATGCTGATACCCAACGACTTGCTAGCTATCACAGACTAATCAACACTGAGTGTGATAGCTTATTGGCGTGAGAATAACTTAGTCGCTCCGATGGTCCAGCCAGATCCGGCAGGACCTGTCCAAGGGGCGCGCCCTGAGAGACGTGAGGGTCCACGTACTAGAGGTGGCAGGGTTCGGTGAGCAGGGGCTCCCGAACAGGGCGTGATGAGAGAACATTTTGTGAGTAGACGCGGCGTGGGCAGTGCTGAAAGGTCCATACGCGTAGCTAGCTCGTCACGACAACCACCCACTCCACCACATGCATCTACCCAACCTCAAGATGACGAACCAGAACTGCATGAGGTGGTAGTGGAAGACATCATGCGCGAACAAGCCCAAGAAGAGGCAGCCTCCTCTTCCAGCTCCAAGGCCAGCTCAGCCTCCAGATCAGCTTCTGAGTCCGCCTCTGGCTCAGAGTCGGGATCTGAATCAGGGTCAGAATCCAGTTCTGAGTCAGGGTCCGAGGAATCAGGAAGTGAGTCAACTGAGTCGGACGACAACAACGAAGATCAGTTTCGCATGGAACCACACCCCGAATCGTAGCCATATCTGGAGAGATAACGAGAGCGGAGGGAGTTGAAGTCGAAAAAGAAGGTACAAGTGAGCAAGTGCGTGAAAGGAGAAGAAAGAAAAAGAATGAGAGTGTTAGAGTGATGAAGCAATCTACTCAGGTTGCTCCCAACCAGCCTCTATTTAGCCAGATAACCACATCCACTACCCCATCGCATTTGTTGCAACATGGTATTGAACAAGCCATCATGGGCTTAGCAACGCATTTGCACACCCCAACCAGCCACTCAGTCTCCTCTTAAAAGGAAAATGTTTCAACTTCTCACGGGGATGTAACACATCTAACACCGGTCTCTCACTTGGAGAGTTCCAGTGTTGAAACAAGAGAACACCAGCCTCGGTTCTCGACTTCTTTAGGCGCAGAATCGAGTCTAGAGCCATTCGCTGATATTATTTATTTGGCTAGGACACCAATCACATCAACTGCTACCGTCAAGACTCTTTGTGACTCGACCGGAACACACAGAGTAAGTCTACCTGTTGGTGGCTTGCAAGGATAGGGTGGAAGACCTGCCATGGCCATCATCAAGCCAACCGTGAGCGCAGGAGGTACTATGGTGCAATCCACCGTAGTTACTACAACTGGTAAGCTAAGTGCTCCAGGTGTTAGTGTCCCGGAGTTCGTCTCTAGGGAAACTCTGGACGGCGCCTTAAAGTGTTGGTCCCGAAGGGCTATACAAGTTTGTAGAAGGGGGGGGGGGGGGTTGAATACAAACACACATATTTTACTTTTCTAAATTGTTTATTGATAAATCATTAACAATTTACAGCTTGTTGCGGAACAAGATTAAGGATAAACCTAAATCTAAACAAGTTGGAACACTAAGTTTCTTGCACTAAGAAAGAGAAGGAAATTACTAATAATAACCTATCTCAAGATAAGAAAGATGACTTGTCCAGAGTTAGCAAGTACTTCAAAAATGAAGCTGGAGTCCTTCTTATATACTGCATGCATTTAATGCATTGCAGTTTACACTTTACACGTGGCAGCAGCTGGTTGGTTGCATGTCATTGACCTTTTTAGACAACCTTAGTTGCCGCATGTTTGAACAATGTAATATCAGAGTGGTTGTACGATTTCAGACAATAAGGGGGTTCTTTTCTGACATATCGTACGGAGTCGTGCAAGGGTGGTTAAGACAAAAGTACTTTGTACGGAGGACTTCATGATCAACTTTTCGTTGATTCAGCGCTTTACCATTGTTTATCAGCGAATGATAAAGTTCAGCGATAGCTGAAGTCTTGTACTTGATACTTCACGTTGAGTGGACAAATCTGAGTCTTCGCTGGTCCCCCTCAATTCATTAAGAGACTTGTCGCTGTTTCTTGAGCTTGATCTTCGACTTCAGCGTAGAACCTATGTTGACGTGAAACTTGTCTTCAGAGATCATAAGTAAACAATTAACTTATGAGCGATCACCATAAGGACTGAACAGACTCAGAGCATTATGGTGAACAATGTTCGCTGAATGTTTAATCTAAAGAGTGAGAGTTCCTATCAGCGGTACTGTAAGATCTTAGTACTTATCAGCGATAGTGAAACTCTGATACATATTGTTTACTTACAATTTTCACTAAGTATATAAGAGAGGGTCATTATCAAATCACTAAGGGTTTGGATCAACAATCTCCCCCTATTTGATTATGACATAGCAACAGAGAAAATTGCTATATTATGAAAACATAAGGATAAAAAGAACTCATAAAATATTTGTCCCTTTTATTGTTTTCTGGGATCTTTTCTGTACTGATGAAGTAAAGTACTTTCGCTGAAATCTTTCTTTAAACTTCGAATCAGATTACAAAAGGAAGTGGAAAGATTACAAGTACAAGCGAAATAAATTACAAGTACAAAAGAATAACTGACACAATAGAAGAATGAGGCGATCCTATCAGTTTATAAAGGTTCTTCCTTAATGAGAAGTTCATCAAGGGTCTTTGATGTGGGAATCATCCAGTCAGGGACATTTACTCCTTGATTCACTTTTGTTCAGCGCTTCTTCAAAAATCAAGGGTTTAAGATGCCATGCCTGAATGTCGTGTTTGAATTCACACCAGTAGATGAGATCTTTCAGTTGTTCGATGGGAGTGATGAGAAGCTCAGAGATACGCTGAAAACGTTTTCGTCCATCATAGTCAATAAAGAATATCCCATAGGGTTTGCTTATGACTTTCCCAGGGATGAAAGTCTCACCAGGAGGAAGAGATGTGTCAAGTGCAGAAAGGTCAGGTTCTGGACCAAGGACTTCCTCAAGAGAAAAACCAATACCTGTTTCATTCTGTATACGAGGACCTGAGTGTGAAAATTTAGACTTTTTCTTTGCAGAGGCCCTTCTTTTCTGATTTGCGAGAGGAGGGGGAGGAGGAATATCCACACAAGAAGATACTAAGTCGATCTGTTTATTTATCAGGTTTTCGAAATGATCCTTGTACTTAGATTGAGACTTCTGGATGGCTAATCTGATCTCCAACCATTCAGAGAGACCGTACTTCGTGATGGCTTCAGCATAGAATTTTTTGTACTGTCCATTCTCTCTGAATATCTCGATTTCAGCGATTGAAACTTTGAGGGTTGATCTTCCAGTGATAAGTACCTTGATGATTCTGGCAGTTCGATATCTGAAGTGTACCTTTTCTTTGCACCAGATTAAAGTAGATTGAGACACAGTTCTCTTTTTTTCAACGATCTTCTTGGCGTCTTCCTATAGCTGACGTTGAACTTCGATTGGAGTTCTTTTCAGCTTGGGGTCTTTCACTGATTGTTGAGTAAGCTGGATGGCGAGTTCTCTGTCATTTTATTCAGCTTCCCTTCTTTCAGCATTAGACGTTCAGCTCTGAGGTGATCCTTGTATTCCTTTTGAGAAAGTCTGAACTTTGGAGGAATAGAAGGAAGTTGATCACGCTTCAGAATGATTCGCTGATCTTCGAACTTCTTTATCATTGCATCTCTCTTTTTCTGATCCTCTTCACCTGGCTTTTGAGGAGCCAAGGAAGGTCTGTTTTTGTGAGAGAGCATATGTTCTTCAGGTTCATCAGTCTCAGAGATCAAATCTAAGACCGGGATTATTTCTTCTGCGTTGGGAGCTGGGATTATTGTTGGTGAAGTCGCAGCTGTAGAAACTTCAGCGATATCCTCAAACAGGGGAGAGGACTAGCTGAAACACAACGATCGTACGAGTAAGAACTTGGGTAGAACAGAGATAGAGAAAGAATGTGGTTGTGTATAGAAGTTTTATGGAGAGGAGAGCTGATAATGTGTATAGATAGAGGAGGGATGAAGTGTAAGGAAGATTTAGTTTACCTGACAAACTGGCTTTGGAAGCAAGATCGTCAGATTGTCTTCTTCAGCGAGGCCTTTGTTTTTGCCTTTGTTAGCTTCAGACGCTGAAGGCTTTGTCTTGGTCCGCTCCCCTGAAGGTTCTTTTATCAAGATCCCTTTAAGAGCTGTAGTCCTCTGAGCAGGCTTGACGATAAAGGAGTCATCATCATCATCATCGTCATCATCATCATTCTTTGGAGAAGAGGATGGTTCATCATCAGATAAGTCGATGGCTTATTCATCTTCAGCTTCAGATTCAGATTCTTCAGCATCTTCTTCGAGTTGCTCCCCCTCAGATATAGAGGTAAGCTTCTCGGTTCCCTCAGGGTTTTCATCTCCCTGAGGTCCAGCGGTTGTTTCTTCATTTGTCTTCTCACCCTCTTCAGTAAGGGTAAGGTCTTCAGTCTTCTCCCCCTTGATAGATTCATCATGGGGAAGGTCTTCAGAGTTCTTCTCCCCCCCTTCCTCATGATGAGTGGGGGAGGAATGGGATGACTCAGCAGTTGGTTTTGGTTCCCTGTCTTCTTGGCCAGGGATGCCCATATAATCTTCAATCGCTGCTATTCTGTCTTCTAGGCCAGTAATAGCAGGATTGATCATCAAAAGTTCAGCACGATCCACCGTAGTAAAATGCGTCGGTGCAGGGGCAGGGGCGGTCATTTTATTCAGGATCTGCTGCATCATTGTCTTCATTGAATTGACGTCATTCTTTACATAATTCATGTCAGTCTTCATTGAATTCATGTCAGTCTTTACTGAACTTACGTCAGTCTTTACAGCAGTCATCTCTCCCTGAAGATTTCCAACCGATGTCTTCAGCGTTGTGAACTCGCTGGACATGGATTGAACTGAGGTTTTGAGAGAAGTGTAGTCTGTGTAGAGGTCAACAAGAACTTTGGCAAAATCACCAACAGTTTTATCAATCTTCTTCAAATCAGCTTTGGAGGCTTTCTCTTCAACCACTGTTGTCAACTTATTGAGATTCTCTCCAGCGTTTGTTACAGCTGTAGAGTTGTCTGAGAGAGTAGTGGTGAGAGCTGTCAGCTTCGTATCCAGGTTTCTCAGAGAGGCGTTGATGTCTCCCAAATTAGGACCTGTAACATATAAGTACTTATGAACAGAGGAAAGGTCAGAAGTTTGGGGTTCAGTTACAGTGTATATGGGTTGGTGTATACCTGCAGGAGGATTGATGAATTCGTCAAAACCTCTGTGTCCTGAAAAGAGTTCCATGTCGTCAGCTAGAGTGCGTGTACGCATGGTCATTTCTGCAGGTCCTACATCCATCACTCCTTGAAGAGTATCAGCTTTAGCTTCTGGAGGAATGACAGGTGATCCAGTGGTCGTAGTGAAAACTGGATTAAAGTCCAATGGAGAGGAGAGAGAAGCGAAGGTTGAGAAAGTTGGTTGGGTGCGAAGTTCAGCGTTGGATCCGCTGAGAGTCACTTCTTCATTCTGTAGAGAGACTGAAGGAGGTTGGGTAGATTCCAAGTTTATAACCTCTGCGTTTAGAGACACTGAAGCTGGGATGGAATGGGTGGCTTGTTCAGCTGTGGCATAGCGTACCACTAAACTTTCCTTCAGCTCTTCGAGATGAGCTGAGGAGTCTTCAGCAAGAGATTGCTGGGGTTGCTGCTTGGCTTTCTTAGTTCTTTTGGAACTAAGTTGGGTAGAATAGTGTTTCTTTTTTCTTGAAGGAGAGGAGGTTGCAGTTGGGGTATCAGCGGTGGGTTTATCCACTGAAGGAGCTGCAGAAGTAGAAGAAGAAGGAGGATTGAGAGGAGTTAAGAGTGTAGAGAGACGTACCTCGTTTTCCACTGGCTTAAAGTCGAGTACCTTAGGACCAACCTGAGAGAGTTTCAGGTCTCCTACTTGTGGGTAGTTGTCCTTCAGGCCTGTTTGGAAGACGACGTTGATGAATCTAGGATATGGAACCCATGGAGATCGGTCAGCGGCGGAGTCTACTCTGAGTACAAGGTCATCGTAGATTATCGATGCCCAGTCAATATGAAGACCTTTTAGCAAAGCATATCCCATTGCTTGCTGAGGTTGAGCGTCTTGATCAGAGGAGCCGGTCTTTGCAGTCATGCAGCTTATTAAGTGAGCGAAGATGAAGTTCATCTCGCTGGGCATTTTTGACTTCTTGATGAGGGTCCCTCCCAGTTTCCCATACATAGCCCATTGCATCAAAGAATGCAGTGATGGCTTCCCTATCAGAATGTTTCTTGTGGTCAGGGAGGGGAACAAAAGGTTTTTCTTTTGTGACGATGGGAAGGCTCAGGGCTTTGCGGATAATGGCAGGGGTGATCTTTATAGTGCCAAAATCAGTATCACAGAGGATGCAATCAATTGTCTTTGAGGAGTCTTTGGTTGATGGTAGCTAAGAGTGTCTGGCAGAATACCAGAACTGAGATAGTAGTAGCTGATGTGCAGGAGGTGTTATGGTCAGGGCTGTAGAGAGGCAACAGTTTTCAGGAAATTCACAGCATCATTCAGATGTGTGGCTTGCTTTCGAGGAGGAAACTCGAAAAGCGCATGTAGGTTGTTTGTTTTTGTCCAATCAAGTTCTTCAAGAGTGAACTTGACCTGAGGAGCCTTGATGATTTCCAATTTCTCAGCAGCAGCAGCAGTGTTCTCGGCGGTAGGAATGTCAGTAGATGCCATTTCTGTATTATCAGTTTAACCAAAGATATAACCAATAAGAATAATCTTAATGTGGAAAGATTTTCCAATGAGATGGTTCGAATTTTGTCCATTTCATTCAGACAAAAATGTCTTAATGAAGATTAGGGGTTTTCTTGTTTTTGACAAAGAAATGCAAACCAAAAAAATCTTGTTTTCCAGTTTCCTTTGAGAATTAGGATTCTGGAAAAACGTATGAAGAACAAGTTTAAGATTTTGCGTTTAAACTTGAAGAACAACCATGAAAGGTTGTGTTCATAAAACCATGAAAGAAATGATTTCATTTTTGAAAGAGTTCTTTTATTTGATCTTGTAAAAACAATGAGAAGATCATTAACAAGTTTTAAGAAACAGGTAAATAACAGAAATATTAACCTGGTTTGTTGAAGAATAAGAAGTTCTTGAAAAACTTGAGAGCACAAATGCAACAGTAATTTTCTTTTTCTTGCTTGAAGGAGAAGTTTTTCGCGTAAAGGAAAAAATATAAACCCAAAATGTGTTTATATAGTGAGATTAGAGAGAGAGAAAAACTCGAGCGGTAAAGTTTTTCATCATGACACGAACACGTGTTTGCATTTAATTGGAAGGTTAACGAAACGTGCAAACGTGTGTCAGAAAAAGAACGTGCCAGAGCTTATCCGTTGTAATGACGTCACAACTGTCCTTTCATATTCTAGGATGTCTCTGAGGTTTTGAAAACTCAGGGACACTTTTGAAAACATGAAGCACTGAAAAGAAATATCAGTGTTGGTTTTAGAAATTTCAAAGTATCGCTGATTAAGGAAGAGATATTCAGCGATGCAATTTGTTTTGAAATCTTGCATTCACATGCGATTGTCAGTGAGAGAAAAACATACCTTGATATCAGCGAATCAAGTTTATTCAGAGAGAAAATGATAGAATGGGTTATACAAGTTGATTTTATCCTATCGCTGATCAAATGTGAACCGCTGAAGATTTAACTCTTCGTAGTTCAGCATTCCAAGCTCGCTGATGAGAAAGTTGAATCTTGTCTCATCAAGAGGTTTGGTGAACAGATCAGCTAACTGATAATCAGTTGGGATAAAGTGAAGTTCTATATCACCATTCATCACATGATCTTTGATAAAATGATACCTGATTTCGATGTGTTTTGTCTTTGAGTGTAGCACTGGATTGTTGGCTATAGCGATGGCACTTGTGTTGTCACAATAGATTGGAATATTTGAGAGCTGTAGGTCATAGTCCAGTAGTTGAGATCTCATCCACAAGACCTGAGAACAACAGCTTCCAGCGGCTACATACTCAGCTTCAGCTGTGGAGGTGGACACTGAGTTTTGCTTTTTACTTGTCCAACTCACCAGCTTTCCACCCAGGAGCTGACAGCCTCCTAGGGTGCTTTTCCTATCCAATTTGCAACCTGCAAAATCACTATCTGAATAGGCGATTAGATCGAACCCTGAGTCTTTAGGATACCAAAGACCTAGGTTCGCAGTACCCTTTAGGTATCGAAAAATTCGCTTTACAGCGGTCATATGAGATTCCTTAGGTTCAGCTTGATATCGTGCACACAAATAGGTTGCATACATAATATCGGCTCGGCTAGCTATAAGATACAAGAGAGAGCCGATCATCCCACGGTACAGCGTGACATTAACATGAATACCATTAGTATCCTTATCTAGTGTCAGCGGTGGTGCCATAGGGGTTTTCATAGCTGAACTCTGAGTTAAATCGAATTTTTTCAGCATATCTTTAACATACTTTCCCTGATTAATGAAAGTTCCTTTTTCATTTTGCTTTATCTGAAGACCAAGGAAATATGTTAGTTCACCCATCATGCTCATTTTATACTCATCTTTCATTCTAACAGCGAAACAAGTACAAAGATCAGGGTTAGTAGAACCAAATATAATGTCATCAACATATATTTGAACAAGAATGATATGACCTTTCACTATTCTGAAAAATAGATTTTTGTCGATTTATCTAGCTCAAATTTTTCAATATGGATATAAGTAGAGAGAGTGTCTTACCATGCACGTGGAGCTTGCTTTAAACCATAAAGTGCCTTATCCAGTTTATAAACATAACCTGGACGCTTAGGATCTGAGAATCCTGGAGGTTGTTCCACATAGACTTCTTCATTCAGCTTTCCATTTAGAAACGCTGACTTAACATCCATCTGATATACTTTGAAGTCTTTGTGTACAGTGTATGCTAAGAATAGACGAATAGATTCTAGTCTTGCTACTGGAGCAAATGTTTCGTCATAATCTATGCCTTCCTCTTGTCTGTATCCCTGAGCAACAAGACGAGCCTTATTGCGGGTTACAGTTCCATGTTCGTCCAACTTGTTTCGATAGACCCATTTAGTGCCTATCACTGTCTTGTCAGTTAGTCTTCGAACAAGTTTACAAACTTTGTTTCTTTCGAATTCAGTCAGCTCTTCTTTCATGGCGCTGACCCAGTTTGGATCTTTGAGGGCATCATCTACTTTCTTTGGTTCAGTCAGAGAAATAAAGTTAACAAATAAACAAATATTACCTGCACTTCGTCGAGTCTAAACACCAGCGTTTGGATCACCAAGAATTTGATCAATTGGGTGATTTATAGTCCATCGCTGAGCCGGAGCGTGAGACGCTGACTCAACCTGAACTAGAGGAGCTGAAGATGAGGCTTCAGCAACTTCTGGAATATCAGCTAAGAGAGGAGTGGGTGCAGATGTCATTTCATTCACTGATTGCTGAGAAGTAGATGGAATGTCTGAGACATTTGGTTCAGAAGCAGGTATATTGTTTAAAGGAACAGTTGAGACCCATGATGTTTCAGCTTCACTATTCTGCATGTTTGGAATGATAGTAGGACTATCATATTCAACTGTACGAGTATGAGTGGGAATATCTTCTGAATCACCAAGATGAGAAAACATCCATTGATTCAGTTCTTCAGTAACAGCGGACGGTTTAGAGTTCGCTGAACGGGATTCGTCAAACATGACATGAATTTTTTCTTCTACAGTTTGTCTTCTTCGATTGAAGACTCTGAAGGCTTTGGAGATTGAAGAATATCCAAGAAATATTCCATCATCAGCCTTAGGATCAAACTTTCCAAGGGCATCTCTGTTGTTTAGTATGAAACACTGACATCCAAAGATGTGAAGAAAACTGACTGAAGGCTTTCTCCCATGAAAAAGTTCATAGGCTGTTTTATTGAATCTTTTGACTATCACCGACTTGTTTTGCGTAAAACAAGCAGTGTTGACAGCATCTGCCCAAAACTGAGTAGGCAGGTGAGAATCGCTGAGCATTGAACGTGCAGCTTCAATAATTGTTCTATTTCTTCTTTCAGCGACTCCATTTTGTTGCGGTGTTCTCACTGATGAAAAGTTGTGAGAAATACCCCTACTCTCAAAGAAAGATTCAAGAGAACTATTTTTGAATTCAGTCCCATGATCACTCCTTATTGAGCGAACGGTCAAGTTGTTCAGGGTTTCCATCTTCCAAACAAAGGTGATGAGTTCTTCAGGGGTGTCACTCTTGGAACGGAGAACCATAACCCATGTATAACGAGAGAATTCATCAACTATGACCAGTGTATATTTCTTTCCAGCGATGGATTGTTTGTTAACAGGGCCAAACAAATCCATATGGAGACGTTGTAGAGGAGATGACACTGAGGAGACTTGCTTTGACTTAAAGCTTGCTTTGGTCGACTTCCCTTTCTCACACGCTGAACATAAAGATTATTTGGCATATGAGTGCTGAGGTAGACCAGTGACTAACTCTTTTGAAGAAAGAGTGTCCAGTGTCTTGAAATTCAGATGAGAGAGCCTCTTATGCCATAGCCAGTTGACATCAGATGAGGCTTTTGAGAGGAAACAGGAGTTCTCAGTGGTTGTTGAGTCCATGTTTATTAATTAAACATTTTCCAAACGATAACCGCTGCGAGCTATCTTCTCCTTTTTGTCAGTGACAAAGCAGGATTCCTTAGTAAAGATTACTTTATTATCCTTGTCGCAAAGCTGACTGATGCTTAAAAGATTATGCTTCAGCCCTTCAACATATGCGACTCTTCTGAAGGTTGTTGTACCGTTAGAGAGTACACCAAACCCTTGGGTATGTCCTTTTCCATTTCCACCGAAAGTCACGGAGGGACCCTTCTCTTCCTTGTATTCAGCGAGCAGGCTTTTCTTTCCAGTCATGTGTCTAGAGCATCCGCTATCGAGATACCAGATACCCTTCTTAACCTGCATTACAAAGGAAGATTAGTTTTTCTTGGGTACCCACTTAACCATGTGTACACGTTTGTCAGTGGAAGTAGTTGGAATGGAAGGTTCAGCGATCTTCGCAGCATTTGAAGATTCAGCTTTGTCAGTCTTCACTTTGGTTAATTTCTTAACCTCAGTGGTCTTCTTTGCCTTGGGGACAATGATCTTCACCTTAGCTATCTTTTCAGCTTTGGTGGCTGTGGGGAACTTACTAGCAATATGATCAGTAAGTCCACAGTGATAACATTTCCTATAACTAAAAGTAGTTATAGGACCATTTGAATGCCGAGCTTTAG
Source organism: Saussurea involucrata (assembly GCA_033807775.1). Classification (NCBI taxonomy): domain Eukaryota; kingdom Viridiplantae; phylum Streptophyta; class Magnoliopsida; order Asterales; family Asteraceae; genus Saussurea; species Saussurea involucrata. Next base: position 86,525,828 of record CM066314.1, read on the forward strand.
ATTTTGAATTAGAAGTACCAGCACCAAGTAAGCTATTGGCTTTTGAAATGGGAGGAACATTCAGTTCTTTGGATTTCTTACCAGAGACATCCACTTTGATTCTAGGAGTAGATCGCTGAATAGATCCACGCTGAGTAGATCCAGAGATCTGATTCCTTGATCTAGAGGGATGAATCACTAAAGCTTTAGAAGCATTCAGCTTAGGTACTAAAGTACCCTTCTGAGGATTTTGGTTAAAAGCAATTCCTTTACCTTTATCTTTAAAGACAGAGGTAGGTTTTGGATAAACCATTTTCTCTTTACCTTTTGAAGAGGTAGAAATTTCCTCAGGGATAGGCGGTCTAGAAGAGGAACACTGAGAGGATGAAGTATCAGCGACTGGGGTTACGAAAGTTCCAAATAAGAGCATGGAACGATCAGTGGTTGGTTCTAGAGTATCATCTTTGTAACCAAGACCACGTTTATCACTCAGGGGAATCTGAGACTTAAATATCTCAGTGATCTTTGTTGAGAAATTATACATGGTTAAGTGGCTTTTTCAGCTCTTAATGCAGCGATAGCTTCTTCGCGCTCGATTTTGACTAGCTGATTTAAGTGCACTTGATCTTTAAAATCTTCTTCAATTTTAGAAAGATTTTCTATTTGAAGGTGACAGTTTAAGCTGTTCAGCGAGATCAAGGTTTTGATTTTCAACTACAGTTTTGCCATTCATGGCTTCATATAAACTTCTAGTCAATAGATCGATTTTACGAAAACTTGAAGTGGAGGGAATGTCTGAACTTTCTTCCTCATCTTCAATCTTGGCCATAAGACAGAGATTGGCTTCATCATCTTCAGAGTCAGATGATGATTCTTCTTCATCAGAGGCTGCCCAATCATAGTTAGCCATCAGGCCTTTGCCTTTCTTCTTAAAGCTTTTCAGCTTCGCATACTTATCTTTCAGCTTGGCGTATTTGTCATCTTTATTCATGGGAATAAAGGATTTCTTGGGAAACACTGAGTTTCTCAAAACTTTCTTTGACCTGCACTCGTTAGCGAAATGTCCTATCTTTTCACAGTTAAAACAAGTAGCAGTAGCCTTATCAACAGGAGCTGATGAACTTGGCTTGTCAGTAATGGAAAGAGGTTTATTCTTTCTGAACATTTTCTTTTTGGCGAATCTCCTGAACTTTTTAGTGAGGAGAGCCAAAGATTCATCATCATCTGAAGAGTCGGAATCTGATGACCTTTCAGAGTTACTTTCCAACTCAGTGATAGTGACCGAGGGTCACTGAGTGGAAGGTTCCTCTGAGATTAAAGTAACAGGGGTGCTTTTGGAATCTTTTACAAGGTTCTTCTTAAGATGACTCGATTGTTCATGATTCATCATCTTGCCATATAAGGTAGAAAGGGTCATTGATTTTAGATCCTTTGACAGCTTGAGACACATAGAATAACTGTCACAGCTTTCAGGTAAACATTCTAAAAACTTTGTCAGCACTTCAAATTTTGAATATTCCTTACCAACAGTTTTCAGATATATTATTAAACAGTTAAAAAGTTGGTGAACTTCAGAGAGAGTTTCATTTTTACCACAAATGAAGCTTTCGTACTGTCTTACCAGGTTGATCATTCGAGAGTCCTGGACTTCAGAAGTACCTTCATACTGAACACAGATTGTGTCCCACATAGCTTTTGAGGTTTTCAGGTTCATGACGGAATGGTAGACTTCGTCAGGAAGAGCCATGGACAGTATGGATCTGGCTTTGGTGTCGATAGCCACTTTCTTCTTATCTTTATCAGTCCACATATGAACTTCCTTAGGAATCAGCCTTTCTGGAATAGCAGGTCTATTCTCAGCGGCTGGAACTGCAACATCGATTCTTACTGGAATATATGGGCCGTTTTCAAGATAATAAGGCATAGTAGGGTCTACACCTTCTAAGAAGAGAATCATCCTATTTTTCCATAGATTAAAATTATCTTTGGAGAATCTAGGGGGTTTTGCAAGAGAACCATTGTCGATATAATTTGTGTTTGTGTTGGTAGCCATTTTCAGAAATAACAAGGAAGAGAAATCTTAGTATAGATCAGATCTTGTTTATGAGATTAAACAAATCTGCTCTGATACCACTTGTTGGTCCCGAAGGGCTATACAAGTTTGTAGAAGGGGGGGGGGGGTTTGAATTCAAACACACAGATTTTACTTTTCTAAATTGTTTATTGATAAATCATTAACAATTTACAGCTTGTTGCAGAACAAGATTAAGGATAAACCTAAATCTAAACAAGTTGGAACACTAAGTTTCTTGCACTAAGAAAGAGAAGGAAATTACTAATAATAACCTATCTCAAGATAAGAAAGATGACTTGTCCAGAGTTAGCAAGTACTTCAAAAATGAAGCTGGAGTCCTTCTTATATACTGCATGCATTTAATGCATTGCAGTTTACACTTTACACGTGGCAGCAGCTGGTTGGTTGCATGTCATTGACCTTTTTAGACAACCTTAGTTGCCGCATGTTTGAACAATGTAATATCAGAGTGGTTGTACGATTTCAGACAATAAGGAGGTTCTTTTCTGACATATCGTACGGAGTCGTGCAAGGGTGGTTAAGACAAAAGTACTTTGTATGGAGGACTTCATGAACAGCTTTTCGTTGATTCAGCGCTTTACCATTGTTTATCAGCGAATGATAAAGTTCAGCGATAGCTAAAGTCTTGTAATTGATACTTCATGTTGAGTGGACAAATCTGAGTCTTCGCTGATCCGCATCAGTTGATTAGGAGACTTGTCGCTGGTTCTTGAGCTTGATCTTCGACTTCACCGTAGAACCTATGTTGACGTGAAACTTGTCTTCAGAGATCATAAGTAAACAATTAACTTATCAACGATCACCATAAGGACTGAACAGACTCAAAGCATTATGGTGAATAGTGTTCGCTGAATGTTTAATCTAAAGAGCGAGAGTTCCTATCAGCGGTACTGTAAGATCTTAGTACTTATCAGCGATAGTGAAACTCTGATACATATTGTTTACTTACAATTTTCACTAAGTATATAAGAGAGGGTCATTATCAAATCACTAAGGGTTTGGATCAACATAAAGGCTGTCTAAACCAAGATTTTGCAGAAACTATCTGAGGAGATGACATTCATCAGGAGGTCAATCACGGGAAAGGAAGTAGCTTCAGCAGTTCCCCCTACGCAACCACATATCAGACTTCCTCACCCAACCCCAAACCTACAGAACATGAGCATCGAGGCACTCAAAGACGCACTCCTCGATAAGCTCTTTTCCTAATCAAACACCAATGCCTTCTCTGAAGAAGATTTAGTGAGTATTCTTCGCTCACAAGCCCAAACACCACCCCTAGTCACTCCAAATGATCCCCAAGCCCAAATAAACACCAAGCTTGATACACTTACCACATCCTTAACCGAAGTTAAACGTACCCTCGAAACATTATCCAAGAGGGTTGCCATCCTTAAAGACACGTGTAAGGGTCAAGCCCCAGGGATCGAAGCGGAAACATGATGATCAGGATGATCCTGACCAATATAAGGGGGAGAAGAGACAGAAGATGACTGAGCTGTCAACCTGAGCGACAGTACTAACATCTGAAACTCTAAATCCAATTGAGCCGAACCAACAGCCAAACGACTCAGACATGGTTCAGGATATGGAGTTGTCTACACCGGTCAGAGAATCAGTGCCAGAGTCAGCAGGCCCAACGGTTGAAAAGCCCGAGGGACAACCAGAAGAGATCTTATTGCTGACGGTTCCGGAAAGGCCAATCCTGGAATTTATTTATGAGGACTCATATGGCAATCCGGAATTGGAAAGAGAATGGAGAGAGAAAGCAGTTTTAGCCATTCAATCAGAGACGGATGCTCTTTGGAATTTCTCTGATGAAGACGAGTTTATGAACGACGACGACTACGACCAGTTCCTCCTTCGGGGTGAACAGGTATCTATATCTCAGCACGACTTACACGATACTGCAGGTACATCCGAACTTCAAACATCAGACCCGGAAACGGCTTAACCCCGACTGATTCAACCAGTTCGTTGGGAGAGAGTCCGAATCCAGGTTCCATACTTGGAGGAATCACAGAAGAAGTGTTGGTTCCCGTTTTGCTTAGACAAGATTAACAGATCTATTAGTTCGAGTTTATGTTTGATGCGGAAGCGTATTTAAAGAACTAACATATATGTTTGATAGATTTAGAACACACTATATATAAAAACAGTATTTTAAGAACAAAATGATATCTTGAAGATTACTGTCGTTCGATATATAATAAGAACACCAAGAATAGATTAAGAACTGTTTGGTGTGTGTGAGAGAGTGTAATGCTTAACAGTTTTGACGATATAAAGCATAAGCATGAAACTCAGATTCTTCGTTTTTCCTTAAGATTGTTAAGGAAGATCTCAAAAAGAGACTTCCTTTTATACTACTCTAGGGGACCATAAAGAATGAGCTACTGTTGATCGGACGGCATGAATAGTAGAATGGATGGCATGACCAATTGTACGTGCTGTATTGCATTTAATGCCGCAGACGTCTATGTTGTACTAAGCCATATTGAGTCCATTCAGAGCTTGACGCGTGTTGAGGTTTGACAGGGCACGCTACCATGCAAGTTGATGAACGGATCCAGTAATAGTAGCAAGATATAAAATATCTTCCAAGTCTTTATCGTAAACCGTAGAGGCTCTATAAAGGGTTACGGAGGTTCTGAGGTCTGGTCTTCTGTAGCGCAGTCTTCACCGTTTTCCGAGTCTTGGTCTTCTTTGTGCGTAAGACAAAGGTTCTGTAGGACACCTCTGTAGCTTCTGTAGCTTCTTGACCTTGATCTTTCGGAAGTGGTAGAGCCTCTGTAAGAGGCTTTCTTCACTTAGCCTATTTTTCACTACTTCTAAATACTTCTATGATTTGGAAGATTGAAGCTAACAATCTCCCCCTAATTAGTGAAAAATAAAAATTTGACATTGAAGTACTTTAGGCTGAGTTAGATAAGACAGAGGTTAAACAATACCTCGAAAGTTCTTTCATTCAGAAATATGCTAGAGGCATTTTACATTTGAGTATTATGAAAGATAAACTGAGAATGGTTTGCAGAGATTTTGTTTGAGAATCAGATGATGGCGTCTTTGAAATCGTTGTAGCTTCTGTTGTCTCTTCCGACTTCTCTGATCTCGTTGTAGAAACTGACGCAGAGTTCTCTTAAGCGGACTGTAGCATCGATCTCTCTGATGAAAGTATTTGCAGCGTCCATATCCATTTGCTCGGTATCTCTATATTTTACAAGGTTTGCTCTGAACATGTTCAGAGTACTGGTTGCGTACTTCTGACAGTCCATGGTCACAAAAAGTTTGACTTCGCCTTGGGGGTTTTGAAATACTAACCCGAACCTTGGTTCTATAATGATTGAGTTGGGCACAGCCTCAGGTGGGCAGCGATCCTCTGTCAAAATGTAGATCAGAAGCCTTTCCGTCATTGCTTTTCTCAACACTTGATAGGCTCTGGTGTTTGGCTCTGTGTTGTAGTTGTCCTCCGTCCATTGCAGAAGATCAGGTAGATCATAGGGATTCAGATTCCTTAGGTCAGCATCAACGAAGGTGGTTTCTGAATTGTTTACCCTTCTGACTCTGTAAAGATTATACCTGACCCTTGGATAGGTTCTTGTAAAGGATTACCTACAGAAGATTACCTTTTTGATTTTGTGGTTCTTGGCTTTGTTCTGGTGAAGATGTTCTCAAATTCTTCTCTGATCTCTGGATTTGTGACGTGATCTGTTGGATGATTGGTCTGAAAGGGTTGTTTATAGAGGTATTTGTATACCACTTCTTCGATTTTTTCATATGTTGGACCAGGTGGTGGTACTTGTCTTTTGAGACTCTCCATCTGTCGAACAACTTCTGCAGCTCTACCTGTTAGTGGAATGTCTGACAGAGGCTTCAATCCATATGCCCAGTCCTTTTCTTCAGGCTTTGGAGTTTGGAAGGCATCAAAGGCGCTCTTCATCAATTTCTATGTAGGCTTGGGCAATGATTTCGTTTTCTTGGGCTCTTCTGTCAGTTTCACCTTTCCCTTGTCTTTGGACTTTGGAGGTTCAGAACCTGCTGCCTCTGTAGGTTTGGGTGTTGGCGCTTCTGTTTGAATGATGGGTGTTGCCTCTGTAGGTTTTGACACTTGTGTTTGAGAGGACTTTTGTGGCGTTGGTTCTGTTGGCTTGATTGGCTCTGTAACCTCTGTTGGAGGTTCTTTGGTGACTTCTTCTGTGAGCTCGGTTTCTGTGGGTTGAGGAATGTCGAATCTTCTTGCCATTCGGAAAGATGATGTAAACCTCTGTCTTTCTTCTGCTCTTTGCGCCAAGAAGTAGAGGTCTTTGCTCTTTTTGGTTTGTGGGCAATAGACTTTCTTCTGTGGTCTTTTGATGGTTTGGGGTTTTTCTGTTGGTTTTGTAGTTGGGGAGGGAAGATCTTCTTCTGAAGAGGATGCCAGATGTTGAGCATCTACTCCAAACATTGTAGGGAATTCCACAGAGGTGGGTGTTTCCTCTGTGGTCTTTTGAGCTTCTGTTCCACCGGGTTATTGGTTTGTTGAAGGACTTTCTCCCAAGATGATTACCACAGGGGTGGTTGTTGCCTCTGTGGTCTGTTGAGAAGTTTCTGGTACATGGGTTTCTTCAACAGTTGATTCCACAGATATGGGTGTTGTCTCTGTGGTCTGTTGAGTTTGTTGATGTTGGGTTTGTTCTGGAGGGGCTTGGTTGATGGGTTCTGCGGCTTTTGGTGGAGCTGAAAGTCCTCTGCTCGTAGCTTTCTCCCTTGTATTCCCCCCCTCAGGATGATCTGATGGACCAGGGTGGTCATCATCAGAGTTATCCTGACCCTTATCAGAAGTACCCTCTGCTCTGCAAGAAGCTTTGGGTTTCGTTGGTAGTTCTGCTCCTGCGGCCATCAAGTTTATGCATGCATCATCACAGAGGCCGAATAGAGTTGCAAGCTCTTCTTCTGTGTTGAAGCGCATTCTGCCGACAGTTGCTCTGAACTCTTTAACGTAGTTGGCATTTGCAGTAGTGAAGGAGACGATGACTTTTGTGACCTAGTTTATCACATTCTGCCTAAGCTCTGTTAGCTGTGCTCTGGTCATGTAGTCTTTAGGCTGCATCAGCACAGTGTTGCGTATTGCTTCTTCTTGTACGTCTCTCAGGGCCTTCTGTAGATCTGCAGGTGTAATGCCCTTTGGTTTGTTGGATTTCTTATTCAGTTGTTCAAGGAAATGTTTGACTGATTCCTTGAACGCAGAAGTTGCGGTTATCCCGAATTCTTTGGCGGTAGAAGTGGTAGTTGTTTCAGCAGAAGACTTCATCTGGATAATGGCGGATTTCACCTCTGTGGACAGATTGTCAATTTTGGTGTTCAGATTTAGTTAGGCCGTCGATGTTGTCTCTGCAAAAGATTTGAAAGAGCTTTGCAACTCTTTCATGGTTTGGTTCACAGAGGTGACAAGGGTTTGGAACTCATCCCTTGATACTTGTGTTCCTGTGGTAACCACTGGAGGAACACATTCGTCTCCAGAGTGAGTCCCTGCTCCTGGGACACCTTCGTTCACCCTTGTTTGTACGTTGGGGGTGGAAGGATTTCCATCTGATCTTCGAGAAGAAATTTGAGTTTCAATCTCTACAGAAGTTCTGCGAAGAACAGTGTCCAAATCCACTCCAGAGGTGGGTATCAGAATGTTCTTCTTTTGACTTGGAGACTTGTCTAGAGTCTCTTCGTCTTTGTGCTCACTACTTCTCTCTGAAAGAAGTTTTAGCCCTAAATTGTGCGTGGCAGAGGAAACGAATTCCTCTATATGGTGTTCTAGTGTGATCTGGGGCGATTGATCACGAACTATAGGTGAGTCTCTCTGAGGAGACTCCCTAGGAATGGATTCCCCGGTTTTTGTGGGCGCAGAGGTTGAAAGAGTAACCTCTGGCTAGATGGGTTGGGTTTGGATAGAGCTGTGATGCTCTTGTTCAATAACACCTTCTACAGCTAGACCTGCGGTGTTAGAAGTGTGGGTTGCACTGGGAGGGGTTTGAGGATGTGTGCCTTCTACTTCTGCGGCATCTTTTTCTATCCCTTTTTCTTTTTCTCCCATTCTATCTAAAGCCTCTATAACCTCATCTCTATTCCACTCGGCTTCTGCTTGTAGCCTAATCCTTTCCCTAGTGGCATCATCTGACATATCGATTTCTTTTATACCTTCTTCTGAAGTTGGGCTTGGACTCCTTCTGTGGACGTTCAATCCTTGTTGGATGAAGGGGTTCTGTAGTATGTTTGGAGTTTCAGCCGGTTGATCTCTGGGGTTTGGTCATCATCTTGCAGATTTATGTCAACGCCAGAGATAGAGAAGTCTTGTTCTTCTATGGTGTGGTGGTCAAGTGGTGGTGCATTCCACCCAGCTGTATTTTGGGTGTCAGCAAAGTCAGGGTGTTGAAGGAAATCGTTTAAGCTACCTTGATGAGCGAATCGATCTGGGGATTGATAAGGTGATTGATATCCATCTTCTGCAATTTCTTCTTCTGCAGTCCCTTTCTCTGCAGTTTCTTCCACCTATACTTCAACAACTTCTTCAGCTGCCTCTTCTGCGATGGTAACCATTTGATCAAGTGGTTTCCCAGGCTTCTTTTTGGTCTTCCTCCTCTTGGGTTTTGGTGCCCCTCCTTCTGTGGGTTTTGATTTCCTTTTCTTCTTTTGTTTTGGAGAAGAGGGAGGAGCAGAGGAGCCAACTTCTGTGGCATGAGGAGGTGAAGGTTGAGCTTCTGTAATGCTTGTAGAGGTGCCTTCTGCAGTTTTCCTATTCTTTGTTTTTTGGGTGGAGGCAGAGGCTTTAGAAGAAGACTTCTTTCCCACGAGCTCGGCTTGTTTGGCTATAAAACTAAGTTGAATTGTCATGTGTTTTGCCAGTTTCTTCTCCTTCGCTTCTGTAGAGAGGGGTTCTGCAACTATTATTCCTAGGGGGACACCTAAACGCGGGGGTGTCACAGGGCTCGGTTTTGGAGTCCTATGATCGCGTATATACTCTAACTTAAGGGTTTTGTTTTTGGCATAGCTCAGAAGCTTCTTTGACAGAGGTCTGCAGTGGGTGTAGACATCTACATGATCGGTGGGGATGTTTTTGTTCATTGGGAACTGTTTGGGAGTTGGCCCTTCCATTGGCCAGTTCTGCATCATCAGCAGAGGTTCGAACAGGACTCCCAATATCCTTTGGATTTGCAGAGGCGGTAGGTACTTAGGATCGTTCTCTCTTGCCTTTTTGGTGTTGTTTTTTCTGTCGATCGTATTAATGATCTCCTGCAACATAATGGTCGCGTAATCGAGTGGGAGATCGTAGTAGACCCCGTACATGATGGTTAAGATCTGGTGCGAGCTTTGGTCAATGCTGCCTATCTTCCCTGTAAGGCATCTGTTGAGGATCGAAAACAAGGTGTTCCACAGAGGTGGTAGTCTGCCTCTGCGGAAGTCATTTATCTTCCTTAGGTGGGTGTTGTACCCAAGCATTTCTACAAAACGACATAGCTCGTCGTCTGTTGGTTGTTTTGCATATGTTTTCAGTCCAAGAAGACCCCTTGTTGGTAGATTGAACTCAAGAGAAAACATTGTTCTATTGAACTTAAGTTCCAAATGTTCAGATTTGTCTGGCTTTGAGATGTACCCTTTGATAAGAGAATCATCTTTATCAAATCGACAACTTTGCCAAAATTGGTTCAAATACCTAACAGGTATTTTTTTGGGGTTCTTGAGAGTAAAGGAAAGAGAATATGGTTTTCCATGATGTTTAGAAGAAGGGCATGGGCTTCGCCGAAAGCAGTGAGTGAGGGGACCAAATAGCAGTTATTGGATTTGATGGGTAGTATCTTTTCAATGTGCTCCTTTGCGATAAAGTTTTGGAGATGGGTGGTCGGAGCAAAGTCTGCTGAGTCGCCGGAATCTTCTTGTTCGGCATTTTTCGCGAGGTGGGGGTTTTCTGAATGTTCAGAATGAGCAGGGGAGTGTTCCGGTGAGTTCACCGGAGAGTGTTCAGGGGAGATAGCTTGAGAAGAAGAAGCCATTGGTAATGAGAATAAGATACTTGCAGGTTTTTTGCAGGGTTTCGCCGGAGAAGAATGAGGGTTCGTAAAGATTTTATGAGAGGGTAAGCTTGGGTTTTATAAGTGGGTAAAACGGTAGAATTCGAAAGGGTGTAAATATTTGGCAATGGATAAATATTTGGAATCCGTACTTGAGTTAGAACGGCGGGTTCAACTTTCCAAAAAAAACGTGCCATGTACGCCCAATGAAAATGAGACACGTAGGCCATGTCAGAGGATGACAAGACGTCGTGCGCGGCCCATTAATGCTAGGCGCGTGGGGTTGTTCTTAGCCACATGATTTTCACTCTCAGTAAAAGTAACCGTTACTCTTTACAGAAATGCCCAAATACCAAATTCACAGAAGCTCCGTGGTTTACAGAAGATCTGTGATTTTGAAAATCTTGGATTTTCACCCTTTTCTCATATATCTCATTGTTATCATGACTCTGTCGGTTCTATTTTTACCAAAACATTTGTAAAAGCATTGGAGAGGATTAATAGGATTTTAGTGAAGAAATTTCGTTCACAGAGGTTTTGAGACTCTGTAGGAACTTGCAGAAGCTCTGTCAGGGCCAGCAGAAGCTCTATGAGTGAAAATTTCTCATAACTAAAAATCTATTAACAATTTTGATCATCCAAGTTTTGATTTGCATTAAGAAATGTTTTTCGGACATATTTGAAAGTTGGTTTCCGAGAAAACTGTTTTGGAAAAAGTTTTGTGCGAGAAGGTCATGGTGTGTGTATTTGTGCGTATCGGTTTCCGAGTTAAATTTGTGATTACAGAGCAGTGTTCTGGCATAACTTCTGTTGAGCTCAGCAGAAGCTCTATGACCTCAAATTTCTCATAATTCAAAAATTATTAAAAGTTTTAATAATTTTAATTTTGAAAAGTTATTCTCAGTATTTTAGGACGTATTTGACAATTTTTGTCCCAGAAAACTGTTTTCAGAAACCTTTTGTACGAGACATACCTTTTGGTTATTCTTTTCTCGGCAGTGATGTCTGACTTCTGACGATATAGATTCATCGACACTCTTCTTTGGCTTCCCCTTGAAAGATTAACCTCTGTAGATCATTTCAAGGTTTCTTTTGCCCCCCCTTGATCTAACCATTTATGTCGATCAAGTTACTTTCTTTTGCTCCCCCTTGATCTAACCATCTCTATAGATCAAGTAATTTCCTTCTGCTCCCCGTTGACCTATGCTTGGATCAAAAAAGGATAAGTTTTGCATAGTACATAGGTCATGTATACCAGAGGTTCTGTAGGGGTTGTCAGAGGTTCTGAGCAGACCTACAGAAGCTCTGTGATTTCAAGAACTATTTAAGATTGAGAATTTACATACAGAAAGAAATCAATCAACGCAATAAATAAAGCAATATATTTATACACATATTTACAGAAGATAAGCTATACTTACATACGATTTTCACGTCATATTGATCATTCCTAACTTACCCACCAAGAAATTGAATCTTTTCTCGTCTAAAGCTTTGGTGAATAAGTCCGCGAGTTGGTATTCTGTGGGCACGAAATGCATCTCGATTATACTATATTCAACATGATGTTTCAAGAAGTGGTACCTTATATCGATATGCTTGGTTTTTGAATGTTGCACAGGATTGGCAGAGATGGCAATGGCACTTTTGGAATCACAGAAGATGGGTATCTTGAGTAGGATGTGGCCGTAGTCTTTTAGCTGAGTCTTCATCCACAGAACCTGAGAACAACAGCTAGCAACAGCAACGTATTCATCTTCTGCCGTAGATGTTGACACACAATTCTGCTTCTTGGAGGTCCAACTGACTAGCTTACCACCTAGGAATTGACAACTCCCAGAGGTACTCTTTCTGTCGAGCATGCATCCTCCATAGTCTGAATCTGTATAAGCTTTAAGACAAAAGCCAGAGTTCTGTGGATACCAGAGACCAAGATTTTTGGTCCCCTTTAGGTATCTAGAGATTCTCTTAACAGCATCATAATGTGATTTCTTAGGATTAGCTTGATAACGTGCACAAAGACATGTGGCATGCATAATGTCAGGTCTGCTAGCAGTTAAGTATAACAGAGATCCAATCATGCCTTTGTAGAGAGTGCATTCTACAGAGATGCCATCTGGATCTAAGAATAACTTATTTCCAGTGGCCATTGGAGTTTTCATGGTAGAGGTATCAGAGAGGCTATACTTGGAAAGAATGTCAGAGACATATTTGGCCTGATTTATAAAAATTCCCTCTGATGATTGTTTGACTTGGAGCCCGAGGAAGAATGTTAATTCTCCCATCATACTCATTTCAAACTCACTTTGCATGAGTTTTTCAAAACTCTTGCACTCTTATGTATTAGTAGACCCAAAAATTATGTCGTCCACATAGATTTGTACAAGCATTATTTCATTGTTTTTACGTTTATAGACTAAGGTTGTATCTGTTGTACCTCTGTCGTAGCCATTGACTAGAAGAAAGGTAGAAAGTCGTTAGTACCATGCTCTTGGAGCCTGTTTCAGTCCGTACAGAGCCTTTTCAAGGTAGTACACATGCCTTGGGAACTTTGAGCTTTCAAACCCTGGTGGATGATTTACGTAAACCTCTTCTTGGATTTCACCGTTGAGAAAAGCTGATTTTACGTCCATCTGATAGACTTTGAAACCTCTGTGGGCTGCGAAGGCTACGAATATTCTTATTGCTTCGAGCCGTGGGACAGGGGCAAAAGTCTCATCGTAGTCTATGCCTTCTTCTTGTCTATATCTCTTGGCCACTAATCGTGCTTTGTTTCTGATGACCACTCCATCTTCATCCTTCTTATTTCTGTAGACCCACATAGTCCCAATGGCCTGTTTCCCCCGTGGCAGAGGTACTAGAGTCCAGACTTTGTTGCGCTCAAACTGCAGAAGCTTATCTTGGATGGCGTCTACCCAGTTTGGGTCGTCAAGGGCTTCAAAAATCTTCTTTGGCTCTATCACACTAATAAAGTTCGTAAAGAAACAAAAATTAGCAGTGGCAGACCTTGTTTTTACTGTGTCAGAGGGTTCACCAATTATTTGGCTTGGAGGATGGCTTTTTGTCCACTGAGTTGTGCGTGGATGATGGTCACCAATGTCATCGAATTGTTCTTCAGAGGCTTCTTGTTGTTGTTCTTCTTCTTCTTCTGGTGTAGCCTCTATCGTAGTGCGTGCCTTTGTAGTTGATCCTATAGTTTGTGGAATGATTTGTATGAGTGGTGGTGGAGTTTGTTCCTCTGAAGGCGTATAGACTTGGTCTTCTATATCCTCTGTTATTGGTTCCTCTGTGGATTGTGAAGTTTGTTTTTTCAGCAGCTTCTGTGGTCGTTTTCCTTTGTGTTTCATCTTCTGTAGACTCTTCCTTAGTATTTGCATCTGAAGCATTTACAGAAGAAGATGAAGCATTATTTGGACCAGTTAGAGTCATACCTGTAGGATTTTGACCGACAGAAGATGGTTCTGCAGAAGCTCTGATTGTTCCAACAGCGGGATCAATGTCGTCGTGGAACATCTCTAAAAATAGAAGATTTAAGTCTTCTTTTGTTTGTGAGATGCCAGAGGATTCCCCTTTAAGTCCGAGTTCTGAACTGATTTGCTCAGAAGTCTTCTTGAAAGAATCAACAAAAGAAACATTGATGCTTTCTACGATCTTGCGAGACTTTGTAAGGTATACTCTGTAGGCTTTGGAAGTGGCAGAGTATCCAATGAATTTTCCTTCGTCAACTTTTACCTTAAACTTTCCTCTGGAATCTCTGTCGTTTAAAACAAAGCATTTACATCCGAACACATGGAAAAACTTGATGTTTGGCCGCCTTTTGTTGATCAGTTCGTAAGGAGTCTTGATGTGTCTTTTCACAATGGTTGAACGATTCTGTGTATAACAAGCGGTAGAAATCGCTTCTGCCCAAAAGTTCATCGGTAATCCGCATGCTGATAGCATAGTTCTTGCGGCCTCCACGAGCGTTCGATTCTTTCTTTCGACTACGCCGTTCTGCTGTGGAGTGCGTGCGGCAGAGAAGTTCTGTGATATTCCTTCTGTATAAACATAGGCTTCAATGACAGAGTTTTTAAATTCTGTGCCATTGTCACTTATTAACTTCTGTATTCTGCATTCATAAAGAACTTGGATTCTTTTCATTAGATTAATCAAGATGATTGGAACATCTGATTTCTTTCGGACAAATTCAACCTATGTGAATCGTGAATACTCATCAATTAAGACAAGTATGTATTTCTTGCCACCTAGGCTCTGTATGGCAATGGGACCGCAGAGGTCGACATGAAGCATGCACAGAGGCCTAGTGCTAGACACATCTGTTTTGCCTCTGTGGGAAGCTCTTCTGAGTTTTCCCATTTCACAGGCAGAACACAAATGATCCTTATTAAATTTAACATTAGGCAAACCTTTAACTAGATCAAGTTTGACCACTTTATCCATGGTGTGATAGTTCAAGTGACAGAACCTGTTATGCCATAACCAGGCTTCCTCACTTTTGCAGGCTACAAGGCAAACTTTGTCCTTGTTCTTGGAACTGAAATTCATCAGATATAGATCACCTCTTCTTTCGGCTCGCAGAAGTTCCATTCCTGTGTCTTCACTTTTCAGAGAGCAGAAAGTTCTTTTGAATAGCACATCGAATCCTGTATCACAAAGTTGGCTTACACTGAGTAGGTTGTGTTTAAGGCCATCCACATATGCAACTTTGTATACATAAACATTTTCCTTCTTTATGACTCCATAGCCTTTGATGTGTCCCTTTTTGTCGTCTCCAAAAGTTACAGATCCACCATCAAGTGTTTCTTTGTACGTGGATAGTAAACTTCTGTCGCCAGTTATGTGCCTTGAGCATCCGGAGTCTAGATACCAAATTGGCACATACCGATTCTGCAAGACAATCACAGAGACTTAGGTACCCATATCCACCTGGGTCCAATGTTGTTAAAAATTTTCAAGTTTGCCTTAGAATTCTTGAAATACATTTTATCTTTTGTAGAAGAATCAGATTGTTTCTTTGTAGGTTTTGACTTTTGAATTTGAGTAGAGAGTAAACAATCTTGACTGGAGAAGTGATTATTTAGTTTGAACATAAGATCAAAGCAATGACAATATTTAATATGATATGTGATTTTCTTGAACTTTTCATTGAATTCATTGAACTGAGCCACAGAGGCATTACATTCTTTCTTAACACTAGATTTCCTATTACAAGAAGATCTATGAATACTAGAATGTTGTTTGCAAAATCTTTGTTTAGTTCCTGCCTTCTGTGAGTCTCTACTGTGGTGAACATCTTTATTCACTGCCACAGAGGAAAAAGATTTGTTAACTTTAGGCCATTTTCCCTTTTGTTGCCAAGTGGGATTTTCGTTAATTTACCTTAAAGGTTTTGAAAAATTTGAACTTTTAGGATCTACAGAGGTCTTCTTAAGATTTAACATATCAAGCTCAGCAGAGGTTTTGACTTGTAAATACCAGTTTAGAAAATCTGGGCAGATAAGTATCTCTGTGATTTTCTCTTTTGGAGAAATAGTTATGTTAAGAACTTCAGAGGAGAATTTAACATCCTCTGTGTCATAGTGAACTATCGCTGATGTAACATCTGTCTCTGAGTCGTCAGAAGATGAATCGTCCTCATATACAGAGGTTGAGTCATCTCTTTCGACAGAGGCTTGATTTTCCGAGCATGTATCGTACGAGCTTTCTTCCTCTGTAGAATAACTTTCATAGACGACAGAGGTTTCTGATAAGATCTCTTCAGCGAGAATTTTATCTACAGAAGATGTACAGAAGTTTTCTAAAACGTTTGTTTTCCATACTTCAAAAATTTCCTTTTCAATTGTTTCTTTAAGTTTTTCTTCTGAAAAGGTGGGTTTAAACTCAGGAGCTTCTGCCGATAATTTCTTTTCGACATTTATCATACATAGAAGAGCAACCTGCGTTTGAGTCTCTGGTTTACCAAACTTAAAGATACCAATCTGATCTTGTGTTTTCAGATATTTCTTTGGTTTGATTCCTCTATTGATAGAGGTTGAAGATGATGAATCTGTGTTTTCAAACCACACATTGATCATCTTCGTATGTTTCCTCAAGTGAGGTTCCACAAAGATTTTAGCCCTTTTACTTACAGAGAGTAAGTTTGGAAAATCTGGTTTGTTCGTTTTTCCTAACACAAACAGAGAAGACAGAGGTTTAATTCTTTTGCCTTCAACACCTAGGGTAATATCATCGTACCCTATATCCCGTCTTCCTATTTGTGAGTTTACTTTCTCATACACCTTCTGTGCATCTTTATAGTTTTTAAGTAAAACTTCTTTTCTGAGTAGATCTTGCCAAAGTATCTTTCTCTCTCTTTGAAAGTATTCTTTGAGAGAGAGGTTAATTCAGAAATTTGCTTTTTTAAAGGATCTAGATTTTTGTTCCAATTCTTTTCTACTCTTTCCTTTTCTTCATAAATTTTGGCTTTTTCTTGAGTGAGAAGCCTTACTTCTCTCTCATTAAAGGTGAGTCTTTTCTGAATGCTTTCATTTATCTCTTTTAGTTCAATCAGTTCAATGTTAAGTTTAAGTAAATTATCATCTACAGAATTAGTAAAAGAGGTAGAGTTTGAAGTGGATACCTCAGTGTCAGTGCCGAAGTCGACTTCTGCCATGCCACAAAATAGGGCATTGGTGGTGTATTCATCGTCAGAGGTAGAGTCTGACTCGAAGTCCTCCTTGTTCGCCTCAGAATGCCCTTTGTTCGCCATTAGGGATTTTTGCGCATAATACTCATCCTTCTTTTTGTAAAAAGCTGAGTCCTTCTGTGGGCGATTTGGTCTACTTCTGCATTCATTTGAGAAATGGCCTGGCTTCCCGCAGTTGAAACAACCTTGGGAAGTGTTTCCAGTACGATCGTCGGACTTCTGTCGGTCTCCACCTTTCTCCGTTCGGCATTCGTTTGCGTAATGACCAGGCTTGCCACACGTGTAGCATTCTTGTTGTGTGTGGCTCACCTTGTCATCTGACCTCTGTCGGTCATTACCTCTGTAGTTTCTGTCGCTTGACCTCTGTCGGTCATTTCTATCATCTGACCTCTGTCGGTCACTCGATTCTTCTCTTCTTCCAACATCTATTCTATCACCCCGGTTGTCTCTGCCATATCGATCAATTCCTGAACCCCTCTGGTTTCCTCTGAACTCTCTTGTCAACAGAGCTAAGGATTTAGCTAATGACGCAAGAGTTATCTCTTCTTCTATCAGCTCGTCTTCTTCGCTATCAACTATCACTATCTTCTTCTTCTCCTTCTTCTTCTCCTCTGTTGCTCTCTCATTTCTCGGTCTCTCTGCTGCCTCTGTAGATTTACTAACCAATGCGTATGGTGCAATGGTTAGTGTTTTAGCCTGTGCTATTTGAGGCTCCTGCGCGGCTAGTGTTCCATAGAGATCAGAGAGTGTCCAGGAGTCTAGATCTTGGTTTGTTTGTAAAGACATAGACAACTGGAGCCACTCATCATTCAGGCTCTTTAGAAACATGACGTTATTTTCTTCCGAGGTTCTGTGAATGCCAGACTTTCTACATTTGTTTATTAGAGAGTTGAACCTGTCGTACGTCGTTTGCAGAGATTCTGTTGCAGAGGCTCTGAAGGCATGATATTCATTTATGTATTGTGCCCTTCGGTTCTTCTGCGTTTTAGCACCCCTTCCAACTGTCTTTCTAATTCTTTCCAAAGATCGTGCGCTGTTTCGCATGCATCTAAGGATTGAAAAAGTTCGTTGGGGATAGCCATGATCAATATTCTTTTTGTTTTCTGTGCAACTTCATCTTCTGCCCTATCTTCATCTGACCATTCTCCTTTTGGCTTAGGTTTTTGATGTTCAGGGATTTCAAGAGATTCAGCAGTAGCTGGTACTCGTGGTACTATTATCATGGGAACTTGAGGAGGGTTGTAAAGATATTGTACGAGAGTTTTTTCAGTACCCTCAAAGAAATGGATCATTCTTATCTTCCATTGAGGATACTCATCTCGAAGGAGAGTAGGAGGCTTGGTTAGTAAACCAGCAGTGAAAAAGTTATTTGTATTTGTCATTGTAAGAGTTTCGAAGGTTCTGAAAAGATAATATGACGAAAGAGTATGAGTCTGATGATCTGGAAGGTTTTCTGGGTTTTAACAGTTCCCAGAGTGCACTTTTAATGGAGTTTTAACCTGGAAAAAAATAGTTTCTTTTAAGAATACCACTTTCGAATAAATCGAAAAATGATAGGAAAGCAGAAACTTTTCAACGAAATGAAGAACAGGTTAAAACAGAATGATGTCTATCACAAATCTTGTAACAAAGAGGATCACTTGATATTAAACATCAAGGAAGGCTCTGATACCAATTGTTGGTTCTCGTTTTGCTTAGACAAGATTAACAGATCTATTAGTTCGAGTTTATGTTTGATGCGGAAGCGTATTTAAAGAACTAACATATATGTTTGATAGATTTAGAACACACTATATAAAGAAACAGTATTTTAAGAACAAAATGATATCTTGAAGATTACTGTCGTTCGATACATAATAAGATCACCAAGAACAGATTAAAAACTGTTTGGTGTGTGTGAGAGAGTGTAATGCATAACAGTTTTGACGATATAAAGCATAAGCATGAAACTCAGATTCTTCGTTTTTCCTTAAGATTGTTAAGGAAGATCTCAACAAGAGACTTCCTTTTATACTACTCTAGGGGACCATAAAGAATGAGCTACTGTTGATCGGACGACATGAATAGTAGAACGGATGGCATGAACAGTTGTACGTGCTGTATTGCATTTAATGCCGCAGACGTCTATGTTGTACTAAGCCCTATTGAGTCCATTCAGAGCTTGACGCGTGTTGAGGTTTGACAGGGCACGCTACCATGCAAGTTGATGAACGGATCCAGTAACAGTAGCAAGATATAAAATATCTTCCAAGTCTTTATCGTAAACCGCAGAGGCTCTGTAAAGGGTTACAGAGGTTCTGAGGTCTGGTCTTCTGTAGAGCAGTCTTCACCGTGTTCCGAGTCTTGGTCTTCTTTGTGCGTAAGACAGAGGTTCTGTAGGACACCTCTGTAGCTTATGTAGCTTCTTGACCTTGATCTTTCGGAAGTGGCAGAGCCTCTGTAAGAGGTTTTCTTCACTTAGCCTATTTTTCACTACTTCTAAATACTTCTATGATTAGGAAGATTGAAGCTAACAAGAAGATCTTTGCCCACTGGATTAGGCCTCTTGACCCGGTTATGTGCCATGGGCTCTCATTTCTGAAAGATTCAGTTCGTTCACAATATTTGGAGGTTATGAAGAGAAGTAGAATGGTCCACGAAATCCGAACGAGACACGGAATAAACGAAATCGCGGAGATCGTGTCAGACAAAGTTCTAAAGGTATGGATCCCAATTTTCATGGTTAAAAGGGATGACGAAAAGGAATGGGTATTCTCGGAAGCCGACTTCAGACATTTGAATCTGAACGACTTCCCGGTATTACTGAAAGAGCTGAAGACCCGTACCATCCGACCGTTGCCATACACCAAATCCCACGAAACGTTAAAGAGATTCATGAAGTGCACTGTTGATCCAAACCCTCAGTGATTTGATAATGACCCTCTCTTAAACACTTAGTGAAAATTGTAAGTAAACAATATGTATTAGAGTTTCACTATCGCTGATAAGTACTAAGACTTTACAGTACCGCTGATAGGAACTCTCACTCTTTAGATTAGATATTCAGCGAACACTGTTCATCATCATATAGCTTTTAAAAGAAACATGCATAACTTGTTTCTGATCTTCTTATTGCTTTTAAAAGATCAAACAAAAGAAACCTTTTCTAAAATGAAATCATTTCTTTCATGGTTTTATGAACACAACCTTTTCATGGTTGTTCTTCAAGTTTAAAACTCAAAATCTTAAACTTGTTCTTCATTCGTTTTTCCAGAATCCTTATCTAAAGGAAAATGGAAAACAAGACTTTTACTGGGTTTGTTTTTTCTTTTTAAAAACAAGAAAACCCTAATCTTCATTAAGACATTTCTGTCTGAATGAAATGGACAAAAATCGTAAAACATCTTATTGGAAAATATTTCACATTAAGACTATTCTTTATCTATGTTCATGGTTGATATGTTAAACAGAAATGGAATCTTCTACTCCTGCTCCTACCGCTGAGAAATCTACGGCTGCAAAGAAACTGACTCTGGTCAAAGCTCCTCAGGTCAAGTTCAAGCTTGAGGAAATCAATTTTTCAAAATCGAACAACATTCATGCGCTTTTCGAGTTTCCTCCTCGAAAGCAAGTCACACATCTGGATGATGCTGTGAACTACCTCAAAACATGTTGCTTATTCACAGCCCTGACCATTACACCCCCTGCTCATCAATTCCTACTTTCTCAGTTCTGGTATACTGCCAAAAGAGCTCAGGTACCCCATGCCAAAGACCCAACGAATATCGTTGACTCAATTCTGTGTGACACAAAATTTGGCACCACCAAAATCAACCCTGCCATTATTAGGAATGCACTGAGCCTTCCTACCTCTACCAAAGAAAACCGCTTTGTCCCTCTCCCAAACCACAAAAACCATGCTGATAGGGAAGCCATCATTGCATTCTTCGATGCAATGGGTTACGCATGGGACACTGGAAGGGACAAGAAGCCTGAGAAGAAACTGACCATGATCAAGAAGTCCAAAATGCCCAGTGAGATGAACTTCATCTTCGCACATCTGATAAGCTGCATGACAGCGAAAAGTGGCTCCTCTGATCAAGCTGCTCAACCTCAGCAAGCAATGGGCTATGCATTGCTGAAAGGTCTAAATATTGACTTGGCCTCAATCATCTACGACGACCTTGCGTTCAGAGTGGATATGGCTCAAAGATCTGCATGGGTTCCTTATCCCAGATTCATCAGCGCCGTCTTTCAACAAGGACTTGGCGAAAGGTACCCAACTGAGGGTGATCTGAGACTCTCTCAGGTTGGCCCTAAGGTACTCGACTTCAAGCCGCTGGAAAACGAGGTACGTCTTTCTACTCTCTTACCTCTTCTCCATCCTCCTTCTTCTACTTCGGCAGCTCATTCAGTGGAAATCCCCACCGCTGATACCTACGCTGCACCCTCCACCCCTTCTCGAAAAAGGAAACAATCAACTTCCCAACTTGGTTCCAAAAGAATCAAGAAAACCAAGGAGTAAACCCCCTAGCATTTACATGCTGAAGACTCCTCAGCTCATCTTGAAGAGCTGATGGAAAGTTCAGTGGAATGCTCTGCCACAGCTGATTAAGCCACACCTTCCATCCCGGCTTCAGCGTCTCTAAACGCTGAAGTTATAAACATGGAAATGAACCCACCTCCTTCAGCCTCTCTACTGACTGAAGTGATTGACAGCGGATCCAACGCTGAACCCCACACCCAACCATCATTCTCATCCCTCATTCCTCCTACTCAATCTTTGGTCTCTGCACCAATTTTCCCAACTTTCTCAGGGACACCCTTCATCGTACATGACTCAGCTGCAGACACTCTAAATACGATGATTGATGCAAACTTAGGATCTGCAGGCACCTCCATGTGCCAAGGTACTCTAGAAGGTGACATGGAATTTCATTCAGGACACAAAGGGTTCGACAACTTCGCCAACCCGCCTGTAGGTACAAACACAATCCAAAACACTCCTCTATCTCTACCCCAAACTTCTGAGCTTTCCTTTGTTCATAAGTTAATAACTGTTTCAGGTCCTAATTTGGGGGATATCAACACCTCCCTGAAGGCCCTGGAAACAAAGGTGGAAAATTACAACACCATTCTCTCCACGAACTCTTCAGCGGTTACAGACGCTGGAGAGAAACTCAAAAAGCTGACCAAGATCGTCGATACAAAAGCCTCCAAAACTGATCTGGAGAAGGTGGATGGTAGCATCGCTCAATTTGCTACCACTCTCGCTGACAATTCAACCACAACCACCTCTCTTTTAACAAACTTCACTTCTCTGTCCAATGAAGTCACATCATTGAAGACAGAGGTTGGTTCTCTTAAGGGTGAAGTCTCCACGATCAAGGTTGACGTCACCGCCGTCAAAGAAATTGTTCAGAAAGTACTCGATCGCCTGAACGCCCCAACTTCAAATTTTACTCAGGTCGATCGCGAAGCTATTTAAAAGATCAATCCTGCTATAACTGGTCTGGAAGTCAGATTAGCAAAGATTGAGAACTGTGTTGGGATCTCTGGCCTGGAAGACAGAGACCAAATACACACTGCCAATCCTGAACAATCTGTTACCTCCCCCAACCATAATATGGAAGAGGGGGAGAAGACTAAAGAAGACCTTCCCCATAATGCTGAGGGGGAGGGTATTGAAACTGCTGCTGCTGGTACTTCTACTCCACAACCTCAGGGAGTTGAAAACCCTGAGGAAATCGAGAAACCTTCCTCTGTATCTGAGGGGGAGAAACTCAATGAACAACTTAAGGAAGCTGCTACTGACGTGACCGAACCTTATGCTGAAGAGGTCGAGTCTGAAGAAGAAACTGAAGATGATGAACCTGTCGACATCTCTGATGAAGAACCATCATCATCCCCTAAAGATGATGATGATGACGATGATGATGATGACTTCTTCTACGTCCAGCCTGTTGCAAAAGCCCCAGCTCAAAAAGGGATCAAGATAAAAGAACCTTCAGGGGAGCGGACCAAGACAAAGCCTGCAGCGTCTGAAGCTGACAAAGGAAAAAACAAAGGCCTCGCTGAAGAAGACAATATGACGATCTTGCTTCAAAAGCCAGTTTGTCAGGTACACTACCTTCTATTCCCTTACACTGCATCCCTCCTCTATCCCTTGTCAATCTCAATCCTTCTATCCTTAAAACCTCTATACACTTAACCACATTCTTTTCCCTATCTCTTTCTTCCCAACTTTTATTACTTAAACAATTGCTGTGTTTAAGCTAGTCCTCTCCCCTGTTTGAGGATCCCGCTGAAGCTCCCACGACTACACCAGAAATAATCCCAGCCACAAGAGTTGAAGAAATAATCCCAGTCTTGGATTTAACCACTGAGACTGATGAACCTGAAGAACAGCTGCTCTCTCACAAAAGCAGACCTTCCTTGGATCCTCAAAAGCTAAGTGAAGAGGATAAAAAAAAGAGATGCAATGATCAAACAGCTTGAAGATCAGCGAATCATTCTTCCTCGTGACAAAATCCCTGCTCCCACAAAGTTCAGGATCTCAAGGAAAGAATACGAGGATCATCTAAGAGCTGAAAGATTACTCGCCGAAAAGAAGGAAGCTGAAGAAAAAGATAAGGCTCTCGCCATCAAGCTTGTCCAACAATCGGTGAAAGACCCCGCGCTGAAAAGAACTCCCATTGATGTCCAACGTCAGCTATGGGATGATGCCCAAAGGATCGTTGAAGAAAAGACTAAGGTATCTGATACGACTTTGGAATGGTGTAAAGAAATGCTGAACTATCGATCTCGACCATCCAAAATCATCAAGGTAAATATCAGAGGAAGACTGTTTGTAGACGTTCCTGTTGTTGAAGTTGACGTATTCAGAGAAGACAAAACCAACCAAAACTTCTATGCTGCTACTTTAGAGAAGTTTGGTTTCTCTGAATGGTTGGAAGTGAAATTAGCCATTCAGCGATCGCGCTCAAAGTTCAAGAGCCATGTCGAGAAAATTTTAAATTCTCAGATCGACTTGGTTTCTTCTGCTGTGGATATTCTTCCTTCCACTTTTCTTCCTCCTCAACAAAGAAGAGTCTCTGCAAAGGAAAAGAAAGCCTCAGACTCAGGTCCTCCTATACGGAATGAAACAGGTATTGGTTTCTCTCGTGCTGAAGTTCTTGGTCCTGATGCAGACCTCTCAGCGCTTGACACCTCCCTACCACCTGGTGAAACTTTCAACCCTGGCAAAGTCGTAAGTGATCCCTATGGTATATTCTTTCTAGACTACCAAGGAAATCAACACTTTCAACGCATCTATGAGCTTCCAATCACTCCCATCGAACAGCTCAGAGACCTCATATACTAGTGTAAAGTCAGACGCGACATTCAAGCTCGTCACCTCAAGCCCCTGATCTTTGAAGAAGCAAAGAACAAAAAGGATCAAGGTGTCACTGTCCCTGACTGGATGATTCCCACATCAAAGACCCTTGGTGAACTTCTCATTAAGGAAGAACCTTTTGACGGATAGGATCGCCTTGTAATTCTTTCTATCCTTATTTGTCTACATCTTTTGTACTTGTAATTTTATTTGTTGTACTTGTAATTTTTCCACTTCCCTCTGTAATCTTTACGAAGTTTAAAGAAAAATTTCAGCGAATGTACTTTACTCCATCAGTACTGAAAAGATCCCAGAAAACAGTAAAAGGGACAAATATTTTATGAGTTCTTTTTATCCTTATGTTTTCATTAAATAGAAATTTTCTCTGTTGCTATGTCATAATCAAATAGGGGGAGATTGTTGATCCAAACCCTCAGTGATTTGATAATGACCCTCTCTTAAACACTTAGTGAAAATTGTAAGTAAACAATATGTATTAGAGTTTCACTATCGCTGATAAGTACTAAGACTTTACAGTACCGCTGATAGGAACTCTCACTCTTTAGATTAGATATTCTGTGAATATTGTTCATCATCATATAGCTCTGAGCCTGTTCAGTCTATGAGATGATCGCTGATAAGTTAGTTGTTTCCTTATGATCCCTGAAGACATGTTTCACGTCAACATATGTTCTACGCTGAAGTTGAAGATCAAGCTCAAGAACCAGCGACAAGTCTACTCATGAACTGATGCGGATATCAGCGAAGCAAGACCTGTCCATTCAACGTGAAGTATCAAGTAGAAGACTTCAGCAATCGCTGAACTTTATCATTCGCTGATAAAGATCTGACTCACCGAAAGCTGATCATGAAGTCTCCCTGCATGTTACTATTGTCTTACCTCCCTTGCACGTCAACGTACGAACTGTCAGAACGGACATCCCTTTTGTCTGTAATCGTACAACAACTCTGATTCTACACTGTGCACCATGCGGCTACTAAGGTTGTCTACAAAGGTCAATGACATGCAACCATTCAGCTGCTGCCACGTGTAAAGCCATACTGCCATGCATTAAATGCATGCAGTATATAAGAAGAACCTTACTTCAGTTTTGAAGTGTGCTCGGACCATCTTCTTATTTCTCTCTTATTGTTAAGTTATTATTCGTAATTTCTTTAACTCTTTCTAGTGCAATAAACTTAGTGTTTCTCAAGACTTGTTTAGATTAGGTTTATCCTTAATCTTGTTCCGCAACAAGTTGTAAATTGTCTTGATTTATCAATAAACAATTTAGAAAAGTAAAAACGTGTGTTTCTATTCAACCCCCCCCCCCCCCCCCCCCCCTTCTACAAACTTGTATAGCCCTTCGGGACCAACATGCACTATCACCCTAGCGTACATCAACGATTTTAAGCTGGGTTTAGAAAGCAATCAGAAGAAGATCAACATTCTGAAGCCCAATCTAAATCTTCCCGATGCTGAAGACGTACAGGTACATACTCTCCTGCCCAAACCAGAAACAGGGATCGTGTATCTGAATGACAAAGGGGAGAAACGGTTCATAAGGATCAGCGAGATGCACAAATTCAGTGAGGGAACTTTGATGAACGTTCAGATTGTGTTGAAGAAGATCATTTAAGAAGAAGAAAGAGACTCACCAGAGAACTACGCGAATATCAGAAAATATCTTGCCAAAGAGCTCCTCAAGGCGATTGAAGAAAGGCTGGAATTCAGAAAATCCATTCGGCACTTCGAGATATTGTTCGCTATCCGAAAGCGTTATGTCCCTAACTGGCGTGAGATCGAACTTCAATTCAAAGGGGGAGATTGTTAGGTCTCATGTTAGTTGAATAGAAGTTAAGGGACTAGTTTTGCCATATCTTGTAAATATCCTTTTTAGGGTATAAATAGTTTGCTTATTCCTTGATTAGGGTTTAATGACCTAATCACAGAGTTCTAATTACCTTGTACGTACGGCTACTGATTACTACTTTCTGTTCATCAATCAAAGTGAGATTTATGACTTTATACTGAATTGTGTTGATTAATCATATTGCACTTGTTAATCTGGGATTCACATATATGTTCTATATTCATTATGAATATTAATGTAAATTCAAATGTGTACCACACCTCGACATCGTGAGTCCGTAGCTCGACACATTTTCAACACTTTCTTCAACGTCGTAAGACATTATTCATCACCGTAACCCAACATCCATTGAGTTTTGGTTGTGAACCAGGGAACAAAAGAGAGTGTGTCACATGTCTACACTTTCACGGGTCATTCATGTATTATTCATCATGAATGTATCATTCAGGATGATTAGTACAACATTCAAGGGGAATAATACACGATTCATGAATTCGTGTATTATTCATCCCAAATGTTGTATTATTCATCATGAATAGTGAATGAACGTTCACGTTTGTTATTCATACTGAATGTGGACACCCGACGATGTGCATACATATTCATAATCAATATACAAAATTTTGGCTATGAATCGGGAAACAAAAAGAGCGTGCGATGTGTCCACACCTTCACTGTCATTCATTTATTGTTCATCATGAATAATGTATCATTTAGGATGCATAATACAACATTCATGGTGAATAATACACGATTCATGATTAATAATACATGAATCATGAATTCGTGTATTAATCATCCTGAATGTTCTATTATTCATCATGAATAGTGAATGGGCGTTCACCTTTGTTATTCATACTGAATCTGGACACCTAGAGACGTGCATACATATTCATAATGAATATAACACATATATGACATTTCACGTAAAAAACGGTTAAAATAAAAAAAAAACTATATCAAGATGGATGTCATATCGAAGAGCACAAAATTCTCGTTTTTTGATGTAATTTGTTTAATTAAAATATTAGTAATTTTTAAGATAATTTATTTTAAAATTTAAGGGGGTAAAAGTTTTTAATTAAAAAAGAAAATAAAAAGTCAAATAAGGTAGAAGCATTGAAAGTACAGGATCTTATCTTACAATCAATATAGAAAGCAGTAATTGAGAAGTTGTATGATCAAGTCCAATTGTATTCAATGATGAACAGAAATACAGATCTAAGAGAGAGAGAATCTCAAAGATTACAAAGAATGAATACAAGAATTTCGAGAAAA
This sequence comes from Saussurea involucrata, assembly GCA_033807775.1. Classification (NCBI taxonomy): domain Eukaryota; kingdom Viridiplantae; phylum Streptophyta; class Magnoliopsida; order Asterales; family Asteraceae; genus Saussurea; species Saussurea involucrata. Next base: position 86,553,129 of record CM066314.1, read on the forward strand.
TCAATCAGTTAGCAACGTAGTGCTAACTACTATTTATACTGCAACGGAAATATTAAAGCTACAGTACAAATAAGAAAGACTAATAAGAACATAACACATGTCCTAATTAGTTTACAAAATACTAAGTAAAGTATCTTGTCATAAGTTCTGAACAGGTTGTTCAGAACTTCTGAACATTCTTCTGATAACGCTTCTCAGATCTTCTGACTCTTTATCTTAGACATCTGACTTCTCTTCCCAGACCTCTGACTTCTCTTATCAGACTTGGTAATATTTCTCAGCAATACTTCTGAGCTTTCACAGTCAGACCTCTGACTCCTCTACTCAGAACATCTGAGTCTTCTTATCAGATATTCAACACTTGGTTTATTGACAAAACTTCAGATCTAACAAGCATATTCAAATTTCCAATTTTGTCCCTAATCACTTCTTAATTAATCTGATTTTGTTTTAACCATTGATTAGTTTTCCAAATCTTGATCAATAGTTGTGACTTGTCCTCATTTGCACAATTGAAAATAAGTTTTCATTTGAACCTACCCACCCATATATATATATATATATATATATATATATATATATATATATATATATAGGACGGTAATCAAATGAGAACCACAAAAAGGTTAAGAACCGTGAGAAGTGATCTAAGCCTTAATTTGGTTTTAATTAAAAGTTGTTTTTAATTAAAAAAAGGGCATAATCGTCATTTTGGTAACAAGATTCATCATATGAAACATACAACTTCATTCATTTGATGAAACACACAGATTCACCATATGAAACACAACGATTTTCCAGCCGAAACACAATCTAAATGAAAATCACAGATTCACCATATGAAACACATAGATTCACCATATGAAACACATAGATTCACCAAGTGAAACACACTTTCATCAGGTGAAACACAAAGATTCACCATATGAAACACATAGATTCACCAAGTGAAACACGCTTTCATCAGGTGAAACACAAATTCTTCATCAGGTGAAACACAAATACAATTCACCATATGAAATGCACAAACACAGTTTCATCAGGTGAAACACAGTTTAATCAGGTGAAACACAGATTCTTCATCAGGTGAAACACAAATTTATCAGATCTGAAAAATCAAACATAACAACCCCAAATTTGGGAACATACTTCCAATATTGAAAAAACCCTAAAAAACAAAAATTTGATATTAATCAACTAAAAAACTTTATTGTTAATGCTAACAATCTTCTTTGCAATAAAGAGAAAATAAAAAATCTAGAAGAGATTGCTAGATTGACTTAAAATTCGATGAAGAACATCTGTTATTCTGTCACCATATGAGGTTTAGAGAGAAGAAATCAAAGTTTCTGAGATGAAATCGATGAATGATTTGGGAGTTTTTATCAGAGACGGTGGATGTGATCTTCTATGTTTCAAATCAATCGAAACCCTAATCGAGAAAGCATTCACTCATCGATCCTTTGTTGTGGTCTGCAACTCTGCCATTACAGGTTAATTTACCTTTTCACCACTCACCGGAGTTCCATCTTTGGCGTCGTCTAGATCTTTTACGTTGGAGATTCAACCTCAGATTATTTCTCCGACGAGAAGCCCTTCTCCACATAAAAGGTTCAATCTCCCGCCCTGAAATCCCTATCGTCATCCTCACCAAGCTCCTCCGCCGATTGTTGGTAACACCGGTAGATCAATGGCGACGCCACCGAGGCGATGGTTATAGAAAAGAAGAAGTGTGGTGTGTAGTGAACCCTGGTGTGCCATAAGAAAAGTTGAAGGAGACGATGTGAAAGAATAAGTTGCAGGAGGCGATGTAAAAGAGATGTGCAATTTGTATTTATTAAATTAATGTCTATTATACCCTTGAATGTCCTTTTAAATTCTCAAAACTACCCTTGTTTTTTGCTTTAATTAAAAAAATGTTTTTTGTTTGATAACCCTTGATTTATTCTAATCAATGGATTAGATTTGTCCTCAAGTCCTTAACCTTTTTTTGGTCCTCACTAGATTTAACCCCTATATATATATATATATATATATATATATATATATATATATATATATATATATATATAAGAGAGAGAGAGAGGGAGAGGAAGGTTCAAACGAGAACGCTAACTATTTAAAAAAACACAAGAACGGCCGCCCATGTACAAAATCATATGTGATTTTACACTAACAACCGGACGCGAACGACTTTGGGCGCGACATAAAAGTCATGGGGCAAGTCGCGTGAATCATATATGATTTTGTACGTGAATCATGTATGATTTTGTACATGGGCGGCCGTTCTTGTGTTTTCTTAAATAGTTAACGTTCTCGTTTGAACCCACCTCTCTCTCTCTCTCTCTCTCTCTCTATATATATATATATATAAATATATATGTGTGTGTGTGTGTGTGTATGTAGGGTTGGGATATATATAGGGGTTAAATCAAATGAGAACCATAAATATGTTACAAACCTGTGAGAATCGATATAAAAATATTTTTTACATGATTATTTTCATCAAATGCTAGTATTTAAGATATTGATTCATATATACTTTTTCATAATATGATAGTTTCACATGTATTTGTTTCACCACGTCAATATTTTTTATGTATATTTTTCATATCACTAGGTGAACCAAAAAAAAAATCACATGTAATCTTTTCACAAGGTAAACACAAAATATGTGAAACAATATCTTAAATCACAGGTTTTGGTGATAAAAGTCATATAAAAAATATTTTTTTATATCGATTCTCATGGGTTTGGAGAACCATAAATATGTTACAAACCTGTAAGAACCGATATAAAAATATATATTTACATGATATATTTTCATCAAATGTTAGTATTTAAGATATTGATTCATATCTATTTGTTTCATAATAAGATAGTTTCACATGTATTTGTTTCACCATGTAATAATCGTTATCCTCGAATGCCGTTTTCTTTGTAAATTGTAGTCAAAATTGAAAAGATGAAAATTTAGGGCTTTGTGGCAATTTCTAATGAAATCCCTAATTTCCTTATTTTTGGTGGCTGCTACCGTGAAAGAGAGAGAGAGAGAGAGTTTCTTGCTAGTTGAGCCTGTGGATTAATTGAAGATGTATCAAATGAGGTAACCCTTACAATGATTCCCCTAGTGATTTATGCTATTTTGGTGTTTGTTGATTTGAGAAAACCTTTGGAAGTGACATGTGTGATTGCATCTAATGGATTAGTAAGATTACACTAATTGATTAGGGGCCATTGTCTTGTAAATTATTACTGAATGATTAACAAAGGGTGGGGTTTTAATCCTATTGTGTTTGGTAATGATTTAGGGTGAAAACCCTTGATTTAAATCGGTCCAAGAGAGAAATTGAGGATAGCCCTGTAGGACCCGGGAATCGCCCATTCCGGACGAGGTTACCGGATAGGGTAGAAACCGGACGAGGTACCCGGATATGGGATGAAATCCGGACGTGTTGTGTAACTGGGTTATATGTGAAACTCGGTAGTGATTTGTGCATCCGGGTTATAAGTAAAACCTGGTAGAGTTGTGTATCCGGGTATTGGTGAAACCCGATAGAGGATCGATCCGGGAATTGTTCGAGACCTGGGGTTGTCCAGGTACCGGTTTAAATCCGGATGTCAAGTGTTCGGATATCGGAGTAGAAGTCGGGTGTATGGATCCTGAATTTGGGCAAAACCCGGATCATAAGAAATTCGGATAAAGGCTAAACTGTGAGCTGTTGGGTCACTTGTAGGTGTTCGGCTCCATCGGAAGTGAGACATGGTGTGTGTCAAATTCCAGCAATCCGGTGAGTTCACTTACACCCTTTATACATGAGAAATGATCTACGTGACTTTCAATAACTGAATTTGAAATTGAGATTATGTATGCATGATTGTAAAGAAACATGTTAACATATACTGTGAAACTGTTTTCCTTCCTCCATACTCATTATTACATGTTCTCATGGATTTATGCTTGTATGTGGAGTCGGGTTGCACAGAGGGGTTTGTGTACCTCAGATTGTTGAGAATCCAAAGGAGGTTGGTGGACCCGTGTGCCTTGAATTTGTTAATCGCGCACACGGTTATGGCATCTACTAGCGGCCGTGGGGATCTACTGGGGGCCCCGAGTGTGAACATCACGAGGAGGTGATGGATTTGAGACCATTGTGCAAATACCCTTATGTGGAGTTCGACTTTTAAACTGTTATTTTATTGATTAATGTGACAGTTTGCATGTTTTAAAGTTGTGAACCGTTTAAACCGTTTTCGAGAGGGAATTCACTAGACCTCATGGTCAAACCCTCGCTTTCCAAAACTAAAACCATTTTCAGGTAAGAGAGTTAGTGGAGCTTCCTCTAAAGGGAAGGAAAAGGCCTGAAGGTAGAGGCGAATACTGCACGATTAGAGCACTGTAGTCCTTAAGTTCTAGTATTTATGACTTGATAGATTTTCGGTTGTGGATGTTTGTTTCCGCTGCAAATTTTGTAAACTCTGGTTGGTTATGAAATGTATTGGGACCCTTTTCAGAATTTTATTGCTTATGTTATGTTGTGGAATTTTGGTTGTTACAAATGGTTTCAGAGCCATAGTTTAAGGAATGTAGGTGACCGGATGGGCCTAAACTTAAACTGTAGGAGGAGGGGCACAACCGAGATATAGGATGCCCTTAGGAAAGATCACTCTAGGTGCACTAATGATAAGGTAGTGAAAACTATCATGTAAGATAAATTTGACGTTACATCTGGCCAATGTAATTATGAATTTACAGGTACGTGTATGTGTTTAAAGTACCTTATTATGTGAAGCTAAGCTTTGAGTGTTTGTTATATGTGGTTATTTCAGTTCTCGTCATGTCTGGAAGGTTTCTAAGGAGTAGGTCGGTACCCGCTGAGGGAGCAATCCCGACTGAGGAGGTCTTTGTGAATGGACCGGTGAACCCTTCGAGGCAAGCTGCCATTCGAGGGAGGGGAGGGGGTCATGGAAGGGGGCGAGTAAGGACGCCCCGAAGAGCTACCACACAAGTTGATGAAGCCACGGTGAGAACACGCGGAATGAAAAAGACCCGCACTACCCGTCGGGCAAGGAGCATGGAGATACCAATTGAGCGGGAGACATCTCAGCAAGAGATTTCCACAACTGTTAAGAGGGATCAAGAAAATGCGAGGGGTCGTGGTTGTGGCCGATCCCAAGCTTTCATGACCCAATAGAACTTTGCCGCCAAGATGGGCAAAATTCAGGAAACCCTACAAGCCCTTTTAACCCAGCAAGAGAATTCGTCCTCAGAGAGTAAAGAGAAAAGTGGTAGCAAAGATGGTTCGGAGATGTCTAGCCCACCCGTGACTGGGGTAGGTAGGCATTCTCAATTGACCCCAGTGGTGGTCAATGAGTCAGCAGCTAAGGGGTGCAATTATAAGGCGTTTGCCTCGTGCAATCCTCCTACATTCAAAAGAGAATGCGACCCAGTTTTGGCAATGAAATGGATCAGGGAGATGGAACTTATCTTCAACACTTGTAAGTTTGCTGATGGAGACAAGGTGATGTTTACCATGTCTATTCTAAAGTCATATGTTGTCTTCTGGTGGGATGTCGAGACAGGAGGGAAAGGATCATATCAGGCTCGGAATATGACTTAGGAGACGTTTGTTGGGAAGTTTAAGGCACAGTTCTGCCCGCTAGCGGCAATCAAGAAGTTGGAAGAGGGGTTCTTAAGACTGGAACAGGGAGAGATGACAGTGCGAGAGTATACCTCCAACTTTATAGAGAAATCTCATTTTGTCGAATTGTATGTGCCGATGGAAGAGCGTCGTGTGGAGTGGTACATCTTTGGGTTAAAGAGAAGTATTCGGAAGTTGGTTTCGACAAGGAACCCTATCACCTTTCAAGCGCCCATTAATGCGGTTGAGCTGACAAAGAAGGAAAAGAACCGTCAAGTGACCGAGAGGGTCGGAGATAAGAAAAAGTGGGAGGGATCGGGAAACAACGCAAGAAAAAGGAAAACTTTTAAACCAGAGCCATGTGGGAGTCGTGGAGTTGAGGATAAACCGTGTGGGAAATGTCTCCGTGTACATCGAGTGTGGGTTGTCGGGCCATATGTCGAGGGATTGCCCTAGTAAGAGGTCGTGTTATCAGTGTGGATCACCTAATCATTTGCGATTCGATTGCTCGCTAGTGAAGAAAGGAGGGGGGGGGGAACGGTTCAGTCTGGAGACAGTCAAGGGAACACGCCCAAAACAATGTGCATTTCGTATGACTGCGATGGAGGTGAAGGAGACTCTGGCTGTCGTAACAAGTATGTTTCTGGTGAATTCTTTATGTGCCAAGGTGTTACTTGATTTAGGGGCCAATCGTTCCTTCGTGCCTCGTGATTTTTTGAAATGCTTGAGGGTGAAACCTAAGCGTTTAGAGCAGGTGTTAGAGGTAAATCGTCGATGATAATCGGGTGTCTATTAGAGATGTGGTTGAGGATTGTGTCATAGAAATAGAGGGGAGCTTGGTACTGTTTGCGGCTGCCCCGATGATGATGGGAGAGTTTGATGTAGTACTTTGTATGGATCGATTAGCTAAGAATAGTGCCAATGTCGTATGCATTAAAAAGTTGATTCATGTTCAGTTACCTAATAAGGGAACAATAGTGATTTATGGAAATCGGCGAGATAGGAGCACTAGCCTTATTTATATGATTAAGGCTACTAGGTGCTTGAGAAAAGGGTGTCAAGGATACTTAGCCTTTGATGCAGATGCTAAGAAGGAGAAGCGTGGGGTGGAGGATGTGCTAGTAGTGAGTGAGTACCCGGAGGTGTTTTTGGATGATTTCACGAACCTGCCTCCTGGTTGTCAAATTGAGTTTCGATTTGATTTTGTGCCCGGAGCCGCTCCAATAGCCTGTGCACCATATAGATTAGCACCTTCTGAGATGAAGGAGATGATGATACGACTGCAAGAGTTTTTGGATAAGTGATTTATTAGACCGAGTACCTGGACATGGGGAGCGTCAGTGCTTTTCGTTAAGAAAAAGGATGGGACTATGCGGATGTGCATAAATTACTGTGATCTCAACAAGGTTACGGTTAAGAATAAGTATCCGATTCCGAGAATAGACGATTTGTTTGATCAACTACAGCTCAAGGTGAGGGGTGAGGACATACCGAAAACGACTTTTTGGACTTGAGGTCGGGATACCACCAGCTCAAGGTGAGGGGTAAGGACATACCGAAAACGGCTTTTCGGACTATGTATGGACACCATGAGTTTCTGGTGATGCCGTTTGGTTTAACCAACGCCCCGACAACTTTTATGGATCTAATGAATAGGGTGTGTAAACCCTATTTAGATAAGTTTATGATCGTGTTCAATGACGATATCCTGGTGTACTCGAAATCCGATAGAGCAAGAAGACCATCTACGGACCGTATTGGAGTTGCTGAAGCGAGAGAAACCTTATGCAAAGTTCTCGAAGTGAGAGTTTTTGCTGCGGTAGGTTCAATTTCATATACACATTTAGTGTTTGAAGATAGGATCAATGTGGATCCGTCTAAGATAGAGGCTATACGAGATTGGGAGCCGCCTAGAAATTCGTCAGAAGCTCGAAGTTTCCTTGGATTGGCAGGGTATTACCGTAATTTCATCAAAGACTTCTCGCACATTGCAACCCTGTTGACCTCCTTGACTAAGAAAAGCATTAAGTTTGTGTGGAACAAAATGCAACTTAAGGCCTTTTAGATACTAAAGGACATGCTGAGTAGTGCTCCGATCTTGACATTGTCGGATGGTACCGATGATTTGTGGTGTATAGTGACGCGCCTAAGCTAGGATTTGGATGCGTTCTAATGCAACGTGGAAAAGTGATCGCGTATGCATATCATCAACTGAAGGATCACGAAACACGGTACCCCACTCACGATTTAGAGTTGGCGGTCATCGTCTTTGCCCTAAAGATTTGGCGACATTACCTCTACGGGATGAAGTGCCAGATCTTCACGGATCACAAGAGCCTTTTCCAGCTCTTCGATCAAAAGGAGTTGAACATGCGTCAAAAGAGGTGGATGGAACTATTAACTAGTTATGATTGTAATATCCAGTATCATCTCGGGAAGGCCAATGTGGTGGCCGACGCCCTGAGTCGTAAAGAGAGAGGTGAGACTTCAAAGATTGTCGCCATGAGAGTCGAAGTGACGTTCAATTTATTGCACGAGATAAAGAAGTGGTAAGTAGAAGCGTTAGCAACGAAGAATGTTAAGAATGAGTGAATGATCGAGCATGCAACCTCCCTAGTGGAAGACAATCGTGGATTAAAATGTCTCAAAGGGAGACTTTGGGTCCCAAAGCTCAGAGAGGTTAGGAAGATCATATTGGAATAAGGGCATAGGTCGAAGTATTACATTCATTCGGTAACCAACAAGATGTATGGGGATTTACGGCAGAGTTATTGGTGGTCGAGAATGAAGAAAGACATAATACACTTTGTAGAGAGGTGTTTGACATGTCTACGGGTGAAAGTGGAGCACCAACGACCTTATGGGAAACTCCAACCACTTGACATTCCGGTTTGGAAGTGGGATCAAATCACGATGGATTTCGTGACGAAGTTGCCTAAGACCCCGAAGGGTTACGACGCTATATGGGTGATCGTGGAACGACTTTCTAATTAGGGGCACTTCTTACCCATAAAGAAGACTTACTCAATGGACAGATTGGCAAGGTTATATATAGATAAGATAGTGACCCGTCATGGCGTGTCGTTGTCGATAGTGTCTGATCGTTGTTTTGGAGGATCTTTCAAAGATAAATGGGGTCGCAAATAAAGTTGAGTACTGCCTACGATCCTCAGACCCACGGACAGAGTAAGCGAACTATTCAGACCTTGGAAGATATGCTAAGGGCATGGGCCCTAGATTTTCAGGGTTCATGGGAGAGCCATCTCCCATTGATCGAGTTTTCCTACAACAACAGTTACCACGCGAGCATTAAGGCAGCTCCGTATGAGGTGCTATATGGTAGGAAATGTCAGACACCCTTGTGTTGGAATGAAGTTAGGGAAAAGCATTTGTGTAACTGTTAGTGCAATATGTCTTCAAGGTTTAAATATAGAAAGGTCAAAGTCAAAGTCAATGTATTGAGTTGTATTGTGTTGTTTACACCTTGTAATGTGTTTTGTATAAATAGCCTTTGTGTAGGTTAGTTTAAGTGACTCTTAGAAACATTCTCTGAATTCACATTTGTTGGGTCTAGAAAGCCCCAATTATATAGAAAGTTTTATAAAGTCCATGTAAAGTCAATGAAAGTCAAATGTATTGTAATTAGCTTTGTTAGTCTTTTGGGCTTTGGGAGTTTAATGGGAGTTAAATGGGCTTGGGCCCATGTCATGTAATTAGACACTATAAATAAGTGTCTTGGGCTTCATTTGTAAGAAGAGTTTTTGATAGACAAATCCATTTAGAGAGAAACTCATTGTAATATCTTGTAATTCATAGATTGTTAATAAATCATAAGACCAGTTGCTGTGAATACGATCTTGAATGTTCATTCTATATTGAATCTTGATTATCAGTGATGAAGTAATTGAGAAATTGTATGATCAAGCCCAATTGTATTCAATGATGCACAGAATTACAGATCTAAGAGAGAGATAACCTCAAAGATTACAAGGAATGAATACAAGTAATATGGGAAAATCAATCATCTAATTCTTCTAACAAAAAGAACTTGAATTTTTCAGAAAAAGAAGAAAGCAAAAGGAAAGATGATCTTGCAAAGTTGAATGATCTGAAAAGGGAACTTGAGAAGCTTAGAATGAAATCTACTTCTGAACTAAACGCTAGAAATTCTTGTAATAAGGGCAATTGTACTCTGAACAGTATAAATAAAAATGAAATGATCTATGTTTCAGATTTATTGTCACTTGCAAAGAAAAATCTTGTTTGTGTTAGATGTAAAAATGATTCATTCCAATATTCTCACAAATGTCAAGTCAAAATAACTTCTGTTTCATACATAAGAAAAGATATTCAGAAAGTTTCTGTTTCTCAAAATACAGAAAAGAAGAAAATTGCTGTTCCTCAGACTCAGAAGAAAGAAAAGATAAAAGAAAAGAAAGTTGAAAACATAGCAAAACCAAAAGTTACAACTCTCAAAAAGAATTTGAACAAACTTGTAAGCAGAAAATGTTCTGACTTCATAAAAGTTCAAGGAAAGTGGTGTTTGAAGAAAGATTTTGAGTGGAGAGTAAAAGGTACTAATGTTAAATCCAATGACAAAGCTAACAAAGATGGACCCATTCCAAAATGGGTACCTAAACCTAACTGATCCTTTTGCAGGGCTGTCATGTGTGGTTTTTAGATTCAGGAGCTTCAAGACACATGACAGGTCAGAAGTCTTTTCTATCAAACTTCACAGAAAAGGCTGGAGGAGCAGTAAACTTTGGAAACAATAGCAAAGGTCAAGTCAAAGGTTATGGGGATTTAACTAAAGGGGATCTAACTATCCAAAAGGTTTTCTATGTTGAAGGATTACAACACAATCTTTTCAGCATAAGTCAGTTTTTAGACAGTCTTTGTCAAATTAAGTTTCAAATAACAGGTTGCATGATTCTAACTGAAAATGATGTCAAAGTCTTCTGGGCCAAAAGACATATGGACTTATTTGTAGTTAATTTTTCAAAATTGAAAACATTAAATACAGTTTGTCTTTTATCAAAATCAACTGCAAATGAATGCTGGCTTTGGCACAGAAGATGTTCTCATCTGAATTTCAAAGATCTTAATAATCTTGTTGCAAAACATTTGGTTAAAGGCTTACCAAAGCTTAAATTTGAAAAAGAATCATTATGCTCAGCTTGTGAAATGGGCAAGATGAAAAAGAGTTCTCACAAATTAAAAATGGACTCATCTTGCAAAGCACCATTAGAAATGATTCATACTGATCTTTGTGGTCCAATTTCAGTTCAATCGATGGGAGGAAAGAAATATATGCTTGTGATTGTTGATGAATTATCCAGATACACGTGGGTTGAGTTCCTAAGAGCTAAGTCAGAAGCTGCTACTACATTGATAAATTTTATCAAAAGGATTCAAGTTCTCTTACAACTTCAAGTTCAGAAAATCAGAAGTGATAATGGAACGGAGTTCAGAAATGAGACTCTTCAGAATTTTTTAGAAAGTTCTGGGATTTCTCACAATTTTTCTGCTGTCAGAACTCCTCAACAAAATGGTGTTGTTGAAAGGAAGAATAGAACTCTAGTTGAGGCTGCGAGAACAATGCTGGCTTATGCAAATCTTCCTACTTTCCTATGGGCTGAAGCAATTGCAACTGCTTGTTTTACACAAAATAGAACTTTAATCAATAAGAGATTAAATAAGACTGCTTATGAACTGATAAATAAAAGAAAACCATTAATCAAATTCTTTCATATTTTTGGTTGCAGATGCTATGTTCTCAGAGACAGAGAAAATCTTGCCAAATTCGATAAAAAGGCAGATGAAGGATACTTTGTGGGTTATTCTTTAACTTCCAAAGCATTCAGAATCTACAATAAAAGAACCAAGAGGATGATGGAGAGCATAAATGTAACTTTTGATGAAGCCAGAATGCGGACTTCTGAACAAGACAGTTCAGAACTCATGCTGAACAAGACAAAAATGACTTCTGATACAAATTCTAATCCTATTTGTTCAGAACTCAATTTACTGTTTAAGGATGCTTTTAGTGAACTAATTTCTGATTCTTATGCAGAATATGAAAACCCAAAGATGGTCAAAGAGATGAAAAATAAGACTCCAGAAATAGTTCAATCAACTGTAATTTCTGACAAAGGTCCATCAGAGGAGTGCCCAAATCTAATAAATACAAGTGGTGAAAACTCTGAACCTTGTAATCAGAATTCTGATTCTTGTACTCAGAACTCTGAACAAGTCAATCAGAACTCTGACTTCATTAATCAGAACTCAAACTTGGATGCAACTCCTACTCATACGTCAGAACAAGGTGACAGTTCAGAATTACGAGCAATCATTGATGAGAATGATGCAAACAACAATTATTCAGAGATTGATGTACTCCCTAGTGCTAATAAATGGACTAAAAATCACCCTATTCATCAAGTAATAGGTGATCCATCAGCAGGAGTAAAGACAAGATCAGCTACAGCAAATGAAGCAATGTTTGCTGGTTTCTTAAGTGTAATTGAACCAAAGAAAGCTAATGAAGCCCTAGAGGATCCAGACTGGATTTCAGCAATGCAAGAGGAATTGCTTCAATTTGAAAGAAATAAAGTTTGGAGACTCATTCCAAAGCCTGAAGGTAAATCTATAATTGGAACTAAATGGGTGTTCAGAAACAAAAAGGATGAATCAGGTGTTGTCATCAGAAACAAGGCAAGATTGGTTGCTAAGGGATACTGTCAACAAGAGGGAATTGATTATGATGAGACATTTGCACCAGTGGCAAGAATAGAGGCAATCAGAATATTTTTAGCCTATGCTGCACATAAAAACTTCAAGGTGTATCAAATGGATGTCAAATCAGCCTTTCTAAATGGCAAACTTAATGAAGAGGTGTATGTCCATCAACCTGAAGGTTTTGTTGATCCAGAATTCCCTGATCATGTTTATATTTTAGACAAAGCTTTATATGGTCTAAAACAAGCACCACGAGCCTGGTATGACACTCTTACTAAACACCTGTTAGGTTCAGGATTCAAGAAAGGTAAGATTGACACAACTTTGTTTTTAAAGAAACAGGGTAATGATTTGATTCTGATTCAGATTTATGTTGATGACATAATATTTGGTTCTACCAGTCCAGAATTATGTGATAATTTTTCAAAAATCATGTCATCTGAATTTGAAATGAGCATGATGGGTGAACTGAATTTTTTCCTTGGTCTTCAAGTCAAACAACTACCAAAAGGTATTTTCATAAATCAAGGAAAATATGTCAGAGATATTCTGAAAAAGTTCAAAATGTCTGATTGTGCTTCTATGAGAACACCTATGGCAACTAACATAAAGTTAGATGCTGATCTCAAAGGTGTTTCAGCAGATATCAAACTTTATAGGGGCATGATTGGATCATTACTTTATTTGACTGCAAGTAGACCAGATATCATATTTTCTACCTGTTTCTGTGCTAGATTTCAATCTAACCCGAAAGAATCACATATGTTGGCTGTCAAAAGGATTTTAAGATATCTCAAAGGAACACCTGATCTAGGTTTATGGTATCCAAAAGAAACTGACTTCAAATTGACTGCTTTCACTGATGCTGATCATGCAGGAAGTAGGTTGGACAGAAAGAGTACATCTGGTGCTTGTCACTTTTTAGGAGATAAAATAGTGAGTTGGGCATCAAAGAAACAGAACTGTGTATCCACTTCAACTGCTGAAGCAGAGTATGTTGCTGCTGCTGCTTCATGCTCTCAAACATTGTGGATGAGAACACAACTCATGGACTATGGATATCAGCTTAATAAGATTCCCATCTATTGTGACTCAGAAAGTGCAATTGCTATTACTCAGAACCCTGTTCAACATTCGAAGACTAAGCATATAGATGTGAGGTATCATTTTATAAAGGACTATGTGGAAAAAGGAACTATAGAGATGCACTTTGTGCATACAAAGTATCAATTGGCTGACTTGTTCACAAAGCCTCTTGATCACAAAAGGTTTTCTTTTCTCATATGTAAAATAGGAATGCTTAATCTGCCTAGTTGAAAATATTTTTTTTCTTAAAAATGCTAAAGTTTTCTAAGTAAACTTGTCTGAGTAGTGTATTCAGAACTTCTGAGTCTTGAGTTCGGAACTTCTGAATCTTGAGTTCGGAACTTCTGAATCTTGAGTTCAGAACCTCTGAGTCTTGAGTTCAGAACTTCTGAGTCCTGAGATCAGAACCTCTGAATCTTAAGGTCAGAAATTCTGAGTTACTTCAGCAATCTAACTTTCAAAAATTTACTTTTGAGAAATACAAATAACTTCAACTGTATGGATTATGCTTCTTTGATTATCTTTTAATCTCATCTTTATGTATCATTAATACTCAAATGCATGCTCAAGTCAAGGGGGAGCATCAAAATTCTTTTGGAAATCATTTTGTGATGCTTAAAAGATTTGTTTTCATTTCTTATCTGTTCAAACCTCTTCTGAATAATCAAAATGTTTTATATTGGTCAGAAGTTGATTTTAAAAGACATTTTGGTTACAAGGCAAAATTCTTCTAAGTCATGGAATCAGAACATCTGTGCGTGTTATTCAGATTTTTGACTTGAGTCAAAATTCTATCCACTAACACGTGTCAGCTTCATATTTGTTTGACAATGCCACGTATTTCATTTAAATCCTTTGTGGTATTTCACATGTGTTGACTCCGTTATAACATTGATTTCGCTTTTCCGTTAAACCTTTCAACTTCACGGATTTTAAATAGGTCTTAAAATCCCTATTTCAAATTTCTTTCAAATTCCAGAGCGAAACGTGAGATACGAATCAAATCCAGAGTTCTTTGAATCTGTTTTCTTCTTAAATCATGTCTGAAATACGAAGAAGTGGTCCAATTTCTCTACATTCTACAAAATCGATAATGGATTCATCCGATTCGGAAAATGATGAAGTACAAAATAGAGTTGCAGAGGAAGGGGCAATAAGAAATGATGAAGAAGATGAACAAATGGATGAATCTGAAGGAAATGCGGATGAGGTAAACGTTAATATTGAACATGATCAGAGTGCTGCAGGTTCTATTATGTCAGATAGATCTATTCCAGTGGAAAGAGTTGTTCCTGAGAGTGAATGGTTGAAATTATCTGAAAATAACTGTATTATATTGTTTGAGGAAAGTCGTTTTAAGCCTGAACACGGAATTATCATGGAGTTATTCAAACATCATCCGTACAGAAAATGGTTTACAAGAAGTAAAAATGTGCCTGTTCAGTACATACAACAATGGTGGAAATATCTTAGGTTAGAAGATAATAAGTTTGTGTCTGAAATTGGAGGAGTGACATTTGTCTTATCTATCTCTGCACTAAGAGAAATGCTGAATCTACCAGAGAAAGATGATGTACAAAGAAGAACAGATTTTGAGGATTTACCCCTAACAGAGGAATTAATAGCAGAGTTCATGAAGTTGGGATACAATGAAGGATTGAGGACTCTCAGTTTGTTCAGAAGAAACAAATTACCACCTATTTGGGCTTGCTTCTTTCATGTGGTAAATAAATGTTTGTCAGGGAAAAATAGTTCTGCTGATCAAGGTTCTAAACAAATTCTTCAGATATTTCAAGGTTTAGTGAAGAATAGGCATTATGACTATACTTTAATACTTTGGGAAGATATGAAGAATACATTTGAGAAGAATCAGAAAGCAATTCAGAAGAAGACAAAGGATGCTCCACTGACATACATTCCCTACATAAGGTACTGGCAAATTGTTATTTGGTATGCCATGCAGGAAAACAGAACAATCTCAAGAAGAACAAATGAAGAGCATGGTCCTACATTTTATTTGAGTAAGATGACCTCAGTAACAAGACTTGAAAATTATCCCAATCATAAACTGTTGCCAAAATCACTTAGGAATTATATTCCAAGGGAGAGTGAGATTTTAAAAGCTTATTGCACCTCTATGGGAATTGAATTACCTCAAATCCCTGCCCAAGAGGACCAACCTGAGAAGAGAGGTGAGGGGTCTAGTCGAATTAGAGAGGGGGAGGATGTTCAGATGGGTGAACATTCTGAGAGACTTGAGGGGGAAAATTCTGAGAGCTTGGTTAGACTCAGTGAGGAAAAACAGAATGAGAGTGGTGAGGATGAGAGATTGTTAACAGAGGTTCAAACAGAAAGAGATGCCTCTGAACCAGCTAATCTTGACCAGGTAACCACACATGCTATTGGTTCACATCTCTTGGTGTCCAATATTGAAACAAACACCATGGACCTAGTGGTGGATCTTGAACAACCCATCCATACCCACTCAGAAGCATTTCAACATGCTACTGTTTCACACAAATCCGGGGAACCATCCCAAACTCATTTGGAGGGAGGTGATAAATCCCAACTTATTTTTCAACACATTGAGTCTGAATATCACAGTCCTATTCATATTGAGCCTGAAATTCCTTTTGACACTTGCACAGATCAGGAATTTCGTACTCCTGAAACAACATTCATAGACATGCCTAATGTTGGGTGTCGAGGATTGGATGGAAGTCCTGGTGAGGTGAACATTACAAAAGCCTCATTCAAACGTGCATCTGTTGTACAAGATGACTGTGTGTTATCTACAGGCCATGAGCTCTCTGGGCACATGAAAACTGGACCATCTGTTGGTTCAGGTTCACTGTTAGAAACTTCTGAATTTGAAAAGATTCAGAAACAAAACAAGGAGATGGGGGAAAAAGTAGAAAATTTGGAGAAGAGGATGGAGGATCTGAATGATGAGGTATCAGATTTGAAAGATGTGTTGGAGAAAAAGTTAATTTCTGTTGAAACCAAGGTAGATGATGTAAAGAAATCCTTGGATTCTCACAAAAAGGAGATCATGGATATAATGTCTGGTTTTCAAAAAGATATGTTGAAACAAATGCAAGATATGCAGGATTCTATACTGAAAGCACTGAGTGTATCACTGGCTTCTACTTCAAAGCCTCTTGATCCTGTTCCTATTGCAGAAGCTGAAGCTGAAGGTACTTCTAATCAGAACTTAAAAAGAAAGTTTGATGATAATGAGCCTCATGATCATCAAAAGGGGGAGAAAAGACAAAGGTTAAGTTCTGATGATGACATTGGCATAGAAGATTTTGAGATAGCAGACATGCACTTAGCCAATACAAAAAGTTCAGAAGATCAGACACAGGAAAATTTAAAGAAGATGATTCAGATAGTACAGCTTGACAGTTCAGATACAGAAGAAATGGAGTTGGGAAGTATTGATAGTAATGAATCAGATAAAACAGAGGAATTGAACTTGGATACTGAGATGGAAGGAAACTCAGATGAAACTGTAGCTATTGAGGAATCTGATTTGAGAATAGAAGAAATAGTGGAAAGTACAGTGGTAAACAGGTGTACAGATATTGTGGTTTATAACAGTGAAAGGGCAATGGAGTCTGAATCAGAAGAAAGGAGGTTGAATGAAGAATTGATCAGAAGAATGCATAATGAAGTAGTCAGAGCTTTGAGTGTTCAGAAAATTCATAAAGGGATAAAAGTAATAAGACCTATTGATCTGATGGGTGAAGAAGACAGAACTGTTGATTATTCTCAAAATTTTAAGCATGAGTTCAGATATAACTATGCTGATGAGATGAACACAGAAGAAGAATATGAGAAACTAGAAGATTACTTCATGCCTTCTGAGTATGTATTCAGAAAACCAATTGAGATTTCCAAGATTAACTTGCAGACGTTAGAAGAACCCATATGTGATTTCATCCTGGAACTAAGTGATGTACCTTTGGCCAGACAATTTCATGATGATATTTTTCCTGAGGAAATGTATGAAAACCTCTACCACTCAGAAGGAGAATATGAGTTTTTAGAAAGTAATGTGGATGGTTTCATGGATGAAAGAGCTCAGATGATTTACACAGAAGCTTCAAACAGATTCAGAATTCCTGACTCAAGACTGCATATTCAGAAAAGAATTGAGAAAGTTCTAATGTTTCAAGAAGAAGAATTCAGTGGTTTAATGTTTGTTAGAATGGAAGTATTGAAAGAGAAAAATACAAAAGTTGCCATGTCCAGTTTTGATTTCCACAGACTAACACTTGATGATCAGATCTTTCTAGTCAAATTTTTCTCTGGTACTGAAGAAGCCTTGATGGAAATTGAATGCAGAAGACTTCTGGGTATCTATGTCAGAAACATGTACTTATATGATTTTCAACTAGCCATTGAAGGAAGAAAAGAGAAGTGCAATCTGAGGTCTCCAACAAATATTGCAGGATTTGATGTGTGTACAAAAGGATTCGTAAATGAAGGAATGGAATCTGAAGGGTTTGCATATAAAGTTCAAGAGAGACTTGAAATGTTCAAACTGAAAGAACTGGTAAAATATAGTGATGCAACTCTGAGTTGGTTACTGATTGAAATGGAAGTAAGTGCTAAAACTGAAAGAGAGAACTTAAAGAAAAGGTGTGTAAACTCTATGAATAGAAGGTTGAATCTCAGAAGAAAGATCAGAAGTTGTGGTGAATGGTTGCTATCTGAAGTTAATCCCAAGAAGATGTTACACAGTGATTTTGTGTTCCCTGCTGAGTATGAAGTGAATGAAATTTTGTCAGATGAAGTTGAAGAAGTTCAGGACACAACACCTCAGAATGTGCAGATAACTAATATTGACCAAGCTGAACAGTCTGAACCCAAAGAAGATGAAATATTCATTGATCTGAATGGATACTTTCTTGAATTTGATCTGCCTGAGTTTTTCAAACCAAAAGAAGTACAATTCTTGGATGTGTATTATGATAGGTCTAAGAAGACTCAGATCTGGTTGGCTGAAAAATCAAGATGTCTTGGCAAAACAAAGCAAGCCGTCTACTCAGATTTTCTAATCACTGGAATCAGAGAATTGAAGGTTAAGAAATTCAGAAAGATGGAGTACTTATCCTTTGAAGTTTTGAGAGAAGATGGCAAGGTTTATTATTTTACTGATGCAGATTTTGAGAAACTGTCAGTGGTTGACTTCTACAGATTACACAGCTTTCTATGTTTTAAAGAGTCAAGTAAAGACAGAAATGAAAGGAAGGCAAGAAGTGTGGTGATTGAGGCCATGTTCTATATCTTAAGGTGGCATTGCTATACAGATTTCCAAATAGCTCTGTATTTGCAAAAGTCATGTGTTTATCTGGCAAATCCCAATACAGATCATGAGCAGAAAAAGGTGTTAAAGACTGGAAGTGTTCACAAGTATCCAGATCTGGGAGTATTTTTGAAGAACAAAAGTGGAAAGATCTTCTTCAGAGCAAAGGAAACTGCAAAATATTGTTCTGGAACTTTAAGGATCATAAAGCACAATTTGGAGAAAAAGATGCTGAAAGTAAAGGAAGCAAACATAACTCAAGAAGCAATAAATCAGCAAGTTGAAGTTATTCAAGAAATTATTGACAAGATTGATAAGAGGCTTAATCTGAGGAATGTGCTACTTCAGAAAATTGTTCCTGCTCTGAAAGAATTAGATGATGCAAAGTTTAAGTTTATTTGACAAAAAGGGGGAGATTGTTAGATCTGAAGTTTTGTCAATAAACCAAGTGTTGAAGATCTGATAAGAAGGTTCAGAAGTTCTGAGAAGAAGAGTCAGAAGTTCTGAGAAGAAGAGTCAGAGATCTGAGAAAGAGAAGTCAGAAGTTTTGAGAAGCGTGATCAGAAGAATGTTCAGAAGTTCTGAACTACCTGTTCAGAACTTATGACGAGTTTCGTTACTTAGTAATGTGTAAACTAATTAGGACACGTGTTTTGTTCTTATTAGTCTTTCTTATTTGTACTGTAGCTTTAATATATCCGTTACAGTATAAATAGAGTGGTTAGCACTACGTTGCTAACTGATTGATTTTCCCATATTACTTGTATTCATTCCTTGTAATCTTTGAGGTTATCTCTCTCTTAGATCTGTAATTCTGTGCATCATTGAATACAATTGGGCTTGATCATACAATTTCTCAATTACTTCTTTCTATATTGATTGTAAGAATAGATCCTGCACTTTCAACATTCATATCTTAGAGAGAGAAAGTGCAGAACTCCTATCTTGTATACAGTGTTCTTGATCAATGAGATGACAAATTCACATCTTCTCTATCTTGATTGATCTTTAGGGTTTAACAATTGGTATCAGAGCACGTTATTGTAGATCTTGGATTAACAATTGGTATCAGAGTAGATTCGAGATTTAGAGGAGAATTTCTACTGATCTAACACATCAAATTTGCGGAATTCTCAAGGAAATTTGATCGATTTTCTTGATTTTTCAAGAAAATCTCGTTTTCTTGGATTTTTGTCAAATTTGTGTGATTCTTGGTCGAATTTGATCAAGATTTAGTTCGTTGGATTCGTTTTTGATAGAGGAACACTTTTCGTTCAAGGATCGAAGGCTAATTTCATCGTTTTGAGGATCGTTTTTGAAGATTTTTCAGTTTCTGATCAGTTCGTCATTTTCAGTCTGATCAGTTTATCAGATTTTGATTCAGCGATTTTCAGCAAAATTCGTTCACATCATCGTGTTAGAAACTTGTTTTCTAACATATCTTCAACTTTTGGTTGATTAATTTCAAGTTTTTGAGAGTCAATTTGAAGATTTAGAAAATTTTGTGTTCTTGAGAAAACTTGTCTGTGAATTTTTTTAAGAGTGATTTTGCAATTTGTTGGTGTTTTGATTCGTTTTTGTGCAAAATCCTTCCTAAAAATTGTTTTTGGACATGAATCATCCATAAAATTCAAGTCTTGATGTCTAAATCTCATTTTTAGAAAATTTGAATTTTTGGTGTTCTTCATGTTCTTGGTAAAATGATTCAGATCTGAGTTTTTGATCCGTTTCTGTTAATGAGATGTTGATAAAAGTTGTTTGTTGCTTAGTTTGATCATTAATTGGTGATATTAATTTTGTTAATTGGGTTTGTGATTTTGCAGAAAATTTCTCGCAAGCAACAAGAAAGGAATTCGCAACCTACATGATTACTTGCTTAAGTCCTTTTTCTCGCAAGATATTCAGCTGTGTGTGTGTATGTTTGTGATGTATGTGTGCAGCAAAGTGAAACAAGAATTATCGCAACACTCAAGCAAGGAATTCGCAACCTACATAAATTCAGCTGTATGTGAGTATGCTTAAGGAATTCGCAAATCAAAGAAGAAGGTTTGCGAAAGAGGCAGTTGCGACTTAGTTAAATTGAAAAGCAATTAATTTTCACCTACATGTTTGCTTGCTTTGAATTAGTTTCACCTAGTTGCTTGCTTGCTTAATTAGATTAAGCTACTTGCTTGACTGCTTCCAGATCTCATATACTTCGATTATCGCAAGATTGGTTAACAGATTTTCTGCACCAGATCTCAAGGGTTTTCTTTCGTGTAACACTGGTTTTCGCAAGCTATTCTTACGAAAACAGTAACTTTTCGTAAGCCTTTGTTACGCAAACCTCAAGCTGTTCGTATACCACTCCTACGCAAATCTCAACTTTTCGCAAGCCACTCATCTGCGACTTTCGAGTATTTCGCAACTCCTCTTGCGATTTTTGACACCTAGTCAAATTTTCTGAACTGTTCATTTCAGACCTTTCTGTTTGGTTACTGTTTTTTCTGATCTGTTCTGCTTAAGATTTTTTTTAGATCACCATGGCTTATCAAGTTTCAGGTAATCGTCCTCCGATACTTAACAAGGATTCGGATTTTGTGAAATGGACGGTCGACTTCATGGATTTCATTTCGAGAAGAGAAAATGGAGATTTAATGATAAAATCTTTCACCGAAGGCCCGTTGATCCTTTATAAACGGGAAGAAGATTTTACTGAAGAAGAGATATATCGGAAGAGAGCTGATAAAGATGCAACATTATATTTGATCCTTGTTATTTCCAAACTTCGACAATATACTTGTGCTCGATTAAATGCTTTCAAAAATAATCCTATGTTGTTGTGGAAGGAATTAACGAAGCTAATGCATGGATCGTATGTTGATTTCAGGATAAAGAAAGTGAAGAATGCTGATAAGGAGGATACAAATCCGACAACATCAGAAATTCACATAGAGGGACCATCAAAAGCGGAAGAAAAGAAAGTTGATTTTGGAAGGATGTTTAAAATTTTGAGTATGTTAGTTTAGAAGTGTAGAAACCAGGATTCAATCTTACAATCAAATATGAATGATCAAACAGTAAATGATAGAGAATTGTATCCAAAAGTATTGTATTCAATCAAGAACAGATTACAAATCTAGAGAGAGAATCTCTCAAAGATTACAAAAGTGAATACAAACATATGCGGGAAAATTATGCCAAATATTAGTTAGCTTACAGTTGCTAACAACTATATATACTGTAAGGAAAAGATAAAGCTACAGTACATATACATGAAAGTCTAATAGGAATATTACACGTGTCCTATTTAACTAACAGAATACAAAGGAAAGTATCCTGTCATAAGTTCTGAACATGTTATTCAGAACTTCTGAACAATCTTCTGACTAAGCATATCATAACTTCCTTTAAAGCACTTGGACTTTTTCAACTTCATCTTCAGAAGTTCTGAGTCTCCTACTCATAACTCTGATCCTTCTGTTCAAACTTTCATACTTGTAATCTTTTCGAGACTTCTCAGCCAGAGCTTCTGAGTCTTCTTACTCAGAACTCCGAGTCTTCTATCCAGAACCAATACTTGTAACTTTTGACAAAACTTCAGATCTAACAATCTCCCCCTTTTTGTCAAACAGTCATGTACTTATCAACATTGAACTCTTTCAAAGCAGGTACAATCTTTAAAAGAATTACATTTCTCAGATTAATCCTTCTTTCAATCTTTTCTATAATCTCTTG
Organism: Saussurea involucrata; assembly: GCA_033807775.1. Taxonomy (NCBI): domain Eukaryota; kingdom Viridiplantae; phylum Streptophyta; class Magnoliopsida; order Asterales; family Asteraceae; genus Saussurea; species Saussurea involucrata. Next base: position 86,575,626 of record CM066314.1, read on the forward strand.
TATTTCTTCAACTTGAGATCCCCTTGTTAACTTTTTCTCCAAGCTATGTTTGATGAATCTCAGAATTCCAGAACAATATTTTGCCACTTCATCTGGTCTGAAGAAAATCTTCTCTTTTCTGTCATTTCTCAAGAAAACTCCCAACTCTGGATGTCTTACAACATTTCCACTCTTTAGAAGATTCAACTGTTCATGACCATTGTTTGGCTTTGAAAGATATACACATGGTCTTTGTATATACAGAGCAATCTGAAAATCTGTATATGCATACCATCTCAGAATATAAAACATAGCATCTCTTACTACAGCCAATGCTCCTCTCTCCTTCTTATGTTTACTACAGTCTTTATTTGACAAAAGACTATACAACCTGTAGAAATCTGTCACTGAGATCTTGTCAAAATCTGCCTCGGTAAAGTAGTAGACTTTTCCATCTTCTCTCAATACTTCAAATGAATAATACTCATGTTTTCGAACTTCTTAACACTCAATTCTCTTATTCCAGTGATCAAGAAATCTGAGTACACTGCTTCTTTTGGTTTTGCTAAGTATCTTGCCTTCTCTGCACGAAGCCATTTATGTACATCTGTTCTGTCATGATACACACTTAGAAAGTTTACTTCTTTTGGTTTAAAGGAGTTGGGAAGAGCATACTCCAGAAAGTAACCATTAACATCAACAGGTATTTCTTCTTCATTAGCCTCAGACTTTTTTGGCTGATCTGCATCTTTCATTTTCACATCTTGTGAAGACACATCTGGAATATCTTTCATTTTCACATCTTGTGAAGACACATCTGGAATATCTTCTTCAATCTCTTCTGAATAAACTCCATTTACCTCATACTCAGTAGGGAATACAAAGTCTTTATGTAACAGTTTCTTTGGGTTTTCTTCTGAGAGAATCCATTTACTGCAGTCTTTGATTCTTGTTCTGAGATCCAACCTCTCTTTGATATGCATTTTGCATTTTTGTTTCAGAACTGCTTTCTCACCCTCAGCATTTACAGCCATTTCTAGTAACAAGTACTGTAAAGTAGCATTACTGTACTTCACCAGATCATTTAATCTGAAAAACATTCTTACTCCAGAGACTATGTACGCGAAACCATCATTTTCAACTCCTTCAGTAATGAATCCACGACCACCTATTTCATGAATAGGATTTTTGATTGGTTTGCTCAAGTTACATTTCTCTTTCCCTGTAATACCCAGAGTAAGTTCGTTAGTCAAAAGTTAGTTCCGTTAAATTTATTTAACGTTATAATTAATGTTTAGGGTAAATTTGGGTTAAATTAGGAGTTAAAGGTATTTTACTCATTAATAAATAGTGTTGGTTCCGAAGGCCTATAGAAGTTTGTAGAAGGGGGGTTGAATACAAACACACAGATGTTACTTTTCTAAATTGTTTATTGATAAATCATTAACAATTTACAGCTTGTTGCGGAAACAAGATTAAGGATAAACCTGAATCTAAACAAGTTGGAACACTAAGGTTTCTTGCACTAAGAGAGATAAGGAAATTACTAATAATAACCTATCTTGAGATAAGAGATTGAACTTGTCCAGAGTTAGCAAGTTACTTCAAATGAAGTGGGTTCATCTCTTTATATACTGCATGCATTTAATGCAAGTCAGTATACACTTTACACGTGTCATCAGCTGGTTGGTTGCATGTCATTGACCTTGGTTGACAACCTTAGTAGCCGCATGGATGAACAGTGTAGTATCAGAGTGGTTGTACGATTTCAGACAGTCGGAGGTTCTTTTCTGACATTTCGTACGGAGTCGTGCAAGGGAGGTTAAGACAAAAGTACTTTGTACGGAGGACTTCATGATCAGCTTTCGTTGATTCAACGATTATCATTTACTATTCAGCAAATGATAAAGTTCAGCGATAGCTGAAGTCTTGTACTTGATACTTCACGTTGAGTGGACAAATCTGAGTCTTCGATGATCCGCATCAGTTCATTAGGAGACTTGTCGCTGGTTCTTGAGCTTGATCTTCGACTTTAGCGTAGAACCTTTGTTGACGTGAAACTTGTCTTCAGGGATCATAAGTAAACAACTAACTTATCAGCGATCATCATAATGACTGAACAGACTCAGTATTAATGGTGAACAGTTTCGCTGAATGTTTAATTTAAAGAGCGAGAGTTCCTATCAGCGATACTGTAAGATCTTAGTACTTATCAGCGATAGTGAAACTCTGATACATATTGTTTACTTACAATTTTCACTAAGTATATAAGAGAGGGTCATTATCAAATCACTGAGGGTTTGGATCAACAATCTCCCCCTATTTGATTATGACATAGCAACAAAGAAAATTGCTATTTAATGAAAACATAAGGATAAAAAGAACTCATAAAATATATGTCCCTTTTACTGTTTTCTGGGATCTTTTCAGTACTGATGGAGTAAAGTACATTCGCTGGAATCTTTCTTTAAAACTTTGAATCAGGATACAAAGAGAAATGAAAAGATTACAAGTACAAGCGAAATAAATTACAAGTACAAAAGGATAACTGATAAAATAGATGAAAGAGGCGATCCTATCAGCTTACAAAGGTTCTTCCTTAATGAGAAGTTCATCAAGGGTCATTGATGTGGTGGGAATCATCCAGTCAGGAACGGTTACACCTTGTTTTCTTTTGATCAGCGCTTCTTCAAAAATCAAGGGTTTCAGATGTCGTGCCTGAGGGTCATTTCTGAAGTCACACCAGTAGATGAGATCTCTGAGCTGTTCGATTGGAGTGATTGGAAGCTCAGCGATCCGTTGAAAACGCTTTCCACCATCGTAGTCATGAAAAAAATATCCCGTAGGGTTCGCTTATGACTTTTCTAGGGATGAAAGTCTCACCAGGAGGAAGAGATGTGTCAAGCATGGAAAGATCAGGATCAGGACCAAGGACTTCAGCACGTGAAAAACCAATACCTGTTTCATTTCAAATGACAGGGCCATCAATTGAAGATATAGATTTCTTCTTCTTCTTCGCTGAGGCCTTTCTTTTCTGACTTTCGAGAGGAGGAGGAGGAATATCCACATAGGAGTAGACTAAGTCGATTTGTTTGTTGATCAGCTTTTCAACATGTTCCTTGTATTTCGACTTGGACTTCTGGATGGCTAACCTGATCTCCAACCATTCAGAGAGACCGTACTTCGTTATGGCTTCAGCATAGAATTTTTCGGACTTCTTATCTTCTCTGAATATCTCGATTTCAGCGATTGAAACAAGGGTTGTTCTTCCAGAGATGAATACCTTGTTGATTTTGGCAGGAGAGTCTCTGTAGTTGACCTTTTCTTTGCACCAGGCTAAAGTTGACTGAGACACAGTTCTCTTTTCTTCTGTTATCTTCTTGGCGTTTTCCCAGAGCTGACGTTGAACATCAATGGGAACTCTTGTCTGCTTGGGGTCTTTTATTGAACGTTTAGAAATCTGGATGGCGTATTCTCTGTCTGTTTCTTCAGCTTCTTTTCTTTCAGCTATTAGACGTTCAGCTCTGAGATGTTCCTTGTATTCCTTTTTGGAAATTCTGAACTTTGGAGGAACTGAAGGAAGTTGATCACGCCTCAGAATGATTCGCTGATCCTCGAATCGCTTTATTATCTCCTCTCTTCTTTTCTGATCCTCTTCACTTAGCTTTTGAGGAGCTAAGGAAGGTCTGCCTCTGTGCGAGAGTAGCTGTTCTTCTGGTTCATCAGTCTCAGAGATTAAATCTAAGACTGGGATTATTTCTTCAGCAGCAGCTGGTATTTTTGGTGAAGTCGCAGTTGTGGAGCCTTCAGCGATATCCTCAAACAGGGGAGAGGACTGACAAACCGGCTTTTCAAGCAAGATCATCATATTGTCATCTTCAGCGACGCTTTTTCCTTTGCCTTTCTCAGCTCCAGAGGCTGAGGGCTTTGTCTTTGTCCGCTCCCCTGAAGGTTCATTTATCGAGATTCCCTTGAGAGCTTTGATCTTTTGAGCAGGTTTGACGATAAAGAAGTCATCGTCATCTTCGTCATCATCATCATCATTCTTTGGAGAAGAAGATGGTTCATTATCAGGGATGTCGACGGCTTCATCATCTTCTGCTTCGGATTCAGTTTTCTCAGCTTCTTCTTCGAGTTGCTCCCCCTCAGATACAGAGGCGAGCTTCTCGGTTTCCTCAGGGTTTTCATCTCCCTGAGGTCCAGCGGTGGTTTCTTCAGCATTCGTCTTCTCTCCCCTGATAGATTCATCATGGGAAAGGTCTTCAGCTATCTTGGCGAGGTCTTCAGCGCTCTTCTCCCCCTATTTTTCATGATGACTGGGGGAGGAATGGCTAGATTCAACAGCGTTGGTAGGTTCTCTGTCTTCTTGGCCAGAGAGACCTACACAAACTTCAATCTTTGCTAATCTGTCTTCAAGGCCAGAAATAGCAGGATTGATCTTCCCGAGCTCAATGCGATCTGCCGCTGTAAAATGTTCAGATTCAGGGACAGGGGCAGGAGCAGGAGTATTCGCCTTGTGCAGCAGCTGTTCGATCATAGTCTTCATCGAACCAACGTCAGTCTTTACAGAGCTTAAGTCAGTCGTCAGAGTGTTGACATTTGTCTTCACAGCAGACATATCTCCCTCTAGTGTTCCAACCGATGTCTTTAGCGTTGTAAATTCGCTGGACATGGACGAAACTGAGTTTTTGAGAGAGGTGTAGTCTGTGTAGATATCAACGAGCACCTTGGCGAAGTCGCTGAGAGTTTTATCAACTTGCTTCATGTCATCTGTGGAAGCCTTCTTCTCCACCACTGTTGTCAGCTTGTTCAGATTCTCTCCAGCGTTTGTTACAGCTGTAGAGTTATTGGAGAGAGTAGTGGTGAGACCTGTCAGCTTTGTCTCCACGGACTTCAGAGAGCCGTTGATATCTCCCAAATTAGGACCTGTAACATATAAAAACTTGTAAACAGAGGAAAGCTCAGAAGTTTGGGGTTTAGTCACAGTGTTTATGGGTTGTTGTTTACTTGCAGGAGGATTGGTGAATTCATCGAAATCACGAGTTCCTGAGTAAAGTTCCATGTCATCTTCAAAAGTGCCCATGGATTTTTCTGCAGGTCCTGTCTTCATCATTCCTGGAGAATCAGCTTTATGTTCCGAGGAAATGATGGCAGCTCCAGTTAGATCTGGAGTAGAGACCAAATGAGTGGAGGGAGGAGCGAAGGATAAGAGTGGGTGTTGGGTTATGAGTTCAGCGTTGGATTTGATGACAATCACTTCATCAGTCTTTTGAGAGACTGAAGGAGGTTGGGTCGGTTCCAAGTTTGTAACCTCAGCGTTTAGAGACGCTGAAGTTGAGATAAAAGGGATGGCTTGTTCAGGTGTGGCAAAACGTACCACTGAACGTTCCTTCAGCTCTGCAGAAAGAGCTGAGGAGTCTTCAGCATGAGATTGCTGGGGTTGCTCCTTGTTTTCTTGATCCTTTTAGAATCAAGTGGGGTAGATGAATGTTTCCTTTTCTTAGGAGAGGATTTTGTGGCCAGGGTATCAGCGATGGGTATTGTCGCTGAAGGAGCCACAGAAGTAGAAGAAGGGTAGAGAAGAGTTAAGAGGGTAGAAAGACGTACCTCATTTTCAACAGGTTTGAAGTCGAGTACCTTAGGGCCAATCTGAGAGAGTTTTAGATCGCCCTCTTGCGGGTAGCTGTCCTTCAGGCCATATTGAAAGATAGCGCTGATGAATCGGGGGTAGGGAACCCAAGCAGGCCTGTCAGCGGCAGAGTCTACTCTTTGCAGCAAGTCATCATAGATGAGAGATGCCCAGTCAATGTGTAGACCTTTCAGCAGAACGTATCCCATAGCTTGCTGAGGTTGAGCGGCTTGATCAGAAGAGTCGGTCTTGGCAGTCATGCAGCTGATAAGGTGAGCGAACATGAAGTTCATCTCGCTGGGCATTTTTTATTTCTTCAGCAGTGTTAGCTTCTTCTCAGGCTTCTTGTCTCTGCCCATTTCCCATACATAGCCCATTGCATCAAAAAATGCAATAAGAGTTTCTTTGTCAGCGATCTTCCTATGGTCAGGGAAAGGAACAAAAGGTTTTTCCTTTGTAACGATGGGAAAGTTCAGAGCTTTGCGAATGATGGCAGGTGTGATCTTTATCGTGCCATATTCAGTATCGCAGAGGATACAATCAACTGTTTTGGAGGGATCTTTGGCGGATGGTAGCTGAGAGTGTCTGGCAGAGTACCAGAACTGAGATAGTAGCTGCTGACTTGCAGGGGGTGAAATGGTCAGGGCTGTTGAAATGCAGCAATTCTTCAGGAAATTCACAGCATCTGTCAGATGTGTGGCTTGCTTTCGAGGAGGAAACTCGAGAAGCGCAGAAAGGTTGTTTATCTTAGTCCAGTCTAGTTGATCAAGATTGAACTTAACCTGAGGAGCCTTGATGATTTCCACTTCCTCAGAGTCAGTAGAGAAGTTCTCAGCGGTAGTAGGAATGTTAGATGTTGCCATTTCCTGTATTATCAGTTCAACCAAAGATTAACAAATAAGAATAATCTTAATGTGGAAAGATTTTCCATTAAGATGGTTCGAATTTTGTCCATTTCATTCAGAGAAAATGTCTTAATGAAGATTAGGGTTTTTCTTGATTTTTGAAACGAAATGTAAAACCCATTTTCTTGTTTTCCAGTTTTCTATGAAGAAATAGATTCTGGAAACGAATGAAGAACAAGTTTAAGATTTTTCATTTAAACTTGAAGAACAACCATGAAATGGTTGTGTTCATAAAACCACGAAAGAAAATGATTTCATTTTACGAAGTTCTTTTGTTTGATCTTGTTAAAACAATGAGAAGATCGGAAACAAGTTATACGCATTCGGTAATAAATAAGAACATATTAACCTTGATGTTTGATGAAGAAGATGATGAACAGTTCTTGAAGTTTTTGAAAACACAAATGCAACAGTGAATTCTTTCTTGCGGAGGAAGATTGATCGCGTAAAAGAAAAATATAAACAAAGAATTTGTTTATATAGAGATTTTAGAAAGAGAAAATCTTGAGCGGGAAAAGATTTTCATCATGACACGGACACGTGTTTGCATTTGATTGGAAGTTTGAACGAGACGTTCAAACGTGTGTCAGGAAGAGAAAACGTGCCGGGGTTTTATCCGTTGCAATGACGTCACAACTGTCCTTTCATATTCTTGGTTGTCTCTGAGGTTTTGAAAAACTCAGAGATACTTTTGAAAACATGAAGCACTGAATGAAAATATTCAGTGAAGGTTTTAAGAAATTTCCAAATATCGCTGTTAAGGAAAAGATATTCAGCGATACATTTTGTTTTGAAATCTTGCATTTTCATGCGATTGTCAGAGAGAGAGAACATACCTTGATATCAGTGAATCAAGTTTATGCAGAGAGAAGATGATAGAATGGGTTATACAAGTTGATTTTATCCTTTTGCTGATCAATGTGAACCACTGAAGATTTTATCCTTCAAAGTTCAGCATTCCAAGCTCGCTGATGAGAAAGTTGAATCTTGTCTCATCAAGAGGTTTGGTAAATAAGTCAGCTAACTGATAATCAGTTGGGATAAAATGAAGTTCTATATCACCATTCATCACATGATATCTGATTTCTATATGTTTGGTCTTTGAATGTAGTACTGGATTGTTTGCTATAGCGATGGCACTTGTGCTGTCGCAATAGATTGGAATTTTGGAGAGCTGAAGATCATAGTCTAGTAGCCGATTTCTCATCCACAAGACTTGAGAACAACAGCTTCCAGCTGCTACATATTCAGCTTCAACTGTGGAAGTGGACACTGAATTTTGCTTTTTACTTGTCCAACTTACCAGCTTTCCACCCAGGAGCTGACATCCTCCTGTGGTGCTTTTCCTATCCATTTTGCAACCTGCAAAATCACTATCTGAATAGGCGGTTAGATCGAATCCTGAATCTTTGGGATACCAAAGACCTAGATTTGTTGTACCCTTAAGATATCGAAAGATTCGCTTTACAGCTTTCATATGAGATATCTTAGGTTCAGCTTGATATCGTGCACACAAGCATGTTGCAAACATAATATCGGGTCGGCTAGCTGTTAGATACAATAGAGAGCCGATCATCCCACGGTACAGCGTGACATTGACAGGAACACCCTTAGTGTCCTTATCAAGTGTCAGCGGTGGTGCCATAGGGGTTTCATAGCTGAACTTTCAGTTAAGTCGAATTTCTTTAGCATATCTTTAACATACTTTCCCTGATTAATGAAAGTTCCCTTCTCAGTTTGCTTAATCTGAAGACCAAGGAAATATGTTAGTTCACCCATCATGCTCATTTTATACTCATCTTTCATTCTACCAGCGAAACGAGTACAAAGCTCAGGGTTAGTAGAACCAAATATAATGTCATCAACATATATTTGAACTAAAATGATATTACCTTTCACTTTTCTAAAAAATAGAGTTTTGTCAATCTTACCTCGCTCAAAATTTTCAATATGGAGATAAGTAGAAAGAGTGTCATACCATGCACGAGGAGCTTGCGTCAAACCATAAAGTGTCTTATCCAGTTTATATACATAACCTGGACGCTTAGAATCTGAGAATCCTGGAGGTTGTTCCACATACACTTATTCATTCAACTTTCCATTTAGAAACGCTGACTTAACATCCATCTGATGTACTTTGAAGTTTTTGTGTACATCATATGCTAAGAATAGACGAATATATTCAAGTCTTGCTACTGGAGCAAATGTTTCGTCATAATCTATACCATCCTCTTGTCTGTATCCCTGAGCAACAAGTCGAGCTTTGTTGCGGGTTACAGTACCATGTTCGTCCAACTTATTTTGATAGACCCATTTAGTGCCTATTACTGTTTTATCAGTTGGTTTCTGAACAAGTTTCCAAACTTTGTTTCTTTCGAATTCAGTCAGCTCTTCTTGCATGGCGCTGACCCAGTTTGGATCTTTGAGGGCGTCATCTACTTTCTTTGGTTCAGTTAGTGAAATAAAATTTACAAATAAACAAATATTACCTGCACTTCGTCGAGTCTGAATCCCAGCGTTTGGATCACCAAGAATTTGATCAATTGGATGATTTATAGTCCATCGCTGAGCCGGAGCGTGAGACGCTGACTCAACTTGAACTGGAGGAGCTGAAGATGAAGCTTCAACGACGTCAGGAGTATCAGCCAAGAGAGGAATGGATGCAGTTGTCATTATATTCACTGATTGTTGAGAAGTAGATGGAATGTCTGAGACAATTGGTTCAGCGTTAGGTATAGTGTTTATAGGAACAGCTGAGACCCAAGAAGTTTCAGCTTCACTGTTCTGCATATTTGGAATGATAGGACTATCATCTTCTACTGGATGAGCATTAGTGGGAATATCTTCTGAATCACCAAGATGAGAAAACATCCATTGATTCAGTTCTTCAGTATCAGCGGACGGTTTAGAGTTTGCTGAACGGGATTCGTCAAACGTGACGTGAATAGTTTCTTCTACAGTTTGTCTTCTACGATTGAAGACTCTGAAGGCTTTGGAAACTGAGGAGTATCCAAGAAACATTCCATCATCAGCCTTAGGATCAAACTTTCCAAGAGCATCTCTGTTGTTCAGTAAAAAACACTGACATCCAAAGATGTGAAGAAAGCTGATTGAAGGCTTTCTCCCATGAAAGAGTTCATAGACTGTCTTTTTGAATCTTTTGACTATCAGCGACCTGTTTTGCGTAAAACAAGCAGTGTTGCCAGCTTATGCCCAAAACTGAGTAGGCAGGTGAGAATCGATGGGCATTGAACGTGCAACTTCAATAATTGTTCTATTTCTTCTTTCAGCGACTCCATTTTGTTGCGGTGTTCTCACTGAAGAAAAGTTGTGAGAAATACCCTTACTCTCAAGGAAGGAATCAAGAGAACTGTTTTTGAATTCAGTCCCATGATCACTCCTTATTGAGCGAACGGTCAGATTGTTCAGGGTTTCCATCTTGCGAACAAAGTTGATGAGTTCTTCAGGGGTGTCACTCTTAGAACGGAGAAACATTACCCAAGTGAAGCGAGAGAATTCATCAACTATGATCAGCGTATATTTCTTTCCAGCGATGGATTGTTTGTTAACAGGGCCAAACAAATCCATATGGAGTTGTTGTAAAGAAGATGACACTGAAGAAACTTGCTTTGACTTAAAGCTTGCTTTGGTCTGCTTCCCTTTTTCACACGCTGAACATAACGACTCTTTGGCGTATGAATGCTGAGGTAGACCAGTGACTAACTCTTTTGAAGAAAGAGTGTTCAGTGTCTTGAAATTTAGATGAGATAGCCTCCTATGCCATAGCCAGTTGACATCAGATGAGGCTTTTGAGAAGAAACAGGAGTTCTCAGTGGTTGTTGAGTCCATGTTTATTACATAAACATTTTCCAAACGATAACCGCTGAGAGTTATCTTCTCCTTTTTGTCAGAGACAAAGCAGGATTCCTTAGTAAAGATTACTTTGTTATCCATGTCACACAGCTGACTGATGCTTAGAAGATTATGCTTCAGCCCTTCAACATATGCGACTCTTCTGAAGGAGGTTGTACCATTTGAAAGTACACCATACCCTCGGGTATGTCCTTTTCCATTTCCACCGAAAGTCACTGTTGATCCAAACCCTTAGTGATTTGATAATGACCCTCTCTTATATACTTAGTGAAAATTGTAAGTAAACAATATGTATCAGAGTTACACTATCGCTGATAAGTACTAAGATCTTCCAGTACCGCTGATAGGAACTCTCGTTCTTTTAAATTAAACATTCAGCGAACACTGTTCATCATTAATGCTCTGCGTCTGTTCAGTCATTATGATGATCGCTGATAAGTTAGTTGTTTACGTATGATCCCTGAAGACAAGTTTCACGTCAACAAAGGTTCTACGCTGAAGTCGAAGATCAAGCTCAAGAACCAGCGACAAGTCTCCTAATGAACTGATGCGGATCAGCGAAGACTCAGATTTGTCCACTCAACGTGAAGTATCAAGTACAAGACTTCAGCTATCGCTGAACTTTATCATTCGCTGAATAGAAAATGATAATCGCTGAATCAACGAAAGCTGATCATGAAGTCCTCCGTACAAAGTACTTTTGTCTTAACCACCCTTGCACGACTCCGTACGAATTGTCAGAAAAGAACCTCCGAATATCTGAAATCGTACAACCACTCTCATACTACACTATTCATCCATACGGCTACTAAGGTTGTCAACTAAGGTCAATGACATGCAACCAACCAGCTGATGACACGTGTAAAGTATATACTGACTTGCATTAAATGCATGCAGTATATAAAGAGATGAACTCACTTCTTTTGAAGTAACTTGCTAACGCTGGACAAGTTCAATCTCTTATCTCAAGATAGGTTATTATTAGTAATTTCCTTATCTCTCTTAGTGCAAGAAACCTTAGTGTTCCAACTTGTTTAGATTTAGGGTTATCCTTAATCTTGTCTCCGCAACAAGCTGTAAATTGTTAATGATTTATCAATAAACAATTTAGAAATGTAAAATCTGTGTGTTTGTATTCAACCCCCCCCCCCCTTCTACAAACTTGTATAGGCCTTCGGGACCAACAAGTGGTATCAGAGCAGATTTGTTTAATCTCATAAACAAGATCTAATCTAAGATATTTCTCTTCCTTGCTATTATCTGAAAATGGCCACCAACTCAAACACACATTATATAGACAATGGTTCTCTTGCAAAACCCCCTAGATTTTCCAGAGACAACTTCAACTTGTGGAAAAATAGGATGACACTCTTCTTAAAAGGTGTAGACCCTACTATGACTTACTATCTTGAAAACGGCCCACACATCCCTGTAACAATTGATCCTTTAGTTCCAGCCACTGCAACTAGACCTGCTATTCCAGAAAGGCTGATTCCTAAGGAAATACACATGTGGACCGATGAAGATAAGAAGAAAGTGGCTATAGATACAAAAGCCAGATCCATACTATCCATGGCCCTTCCTGACGAAGTCTACCATTCCGTCATGAACCTGAAATCATCAAAAGCCATGTGGGACACAATATGTGTTCAGTATGAAGGAACGTCTGAAGTCCTGGACTCTAGAAAGATCAACCTGGTAAGACAATACGAAAGCTTCATTTCTGGTAAGAATGAAACTCTCTCTGAATTCACCAACGTTTTAATTGCTTAATTATAGATCTAAAAACTGTTGGTAAGGAATATTCTAACTTTGAAGTGCTGACAAAGTTTCTAGAATGTTTACCTGAAAGCTGGGACAATTATTCCATGTGTCTCAAGCTGTCAAAGGATCTTAAATCAATGACCCTTTCAACCTTATATGGTACATTGTTGAATCATGAGCAATCTAGCCATCTTAAGAAGAATCTTGTGAAAGATTCCAAAAGCACCCCTGTTGCTTTAATCTCAGAGGAACCTTCTACTCAGCGACCCTCAGTCACTATCACTGAGTTAGAAAGTAACTCTGAAAGGTCATCAGACTCTGATTCTTCAGATGATGATGAATCCTTGGCTCTCCTAACTAAAAAGTTCAGGAGATTCGCCAAGAAGAAAATGTTTAGAAAGAACAAACCTCTTTCCATAACTGATAAGCCTAAATCATCAGCTTTTGTTGATAAGGCTACTGCTACTTGTTTCAACTGCGAAAAGACAGGTCATTTCGCTAATGAGTGCAGGTCAAAGAAAGTCATGAGACCTTCAGCTTTCTCAAAGAAAAACTTTGTTCCAAGGAATAAAGATGACAAATACTCAAAGCTGAAGGAGAAGTATGCAAAGCTGAAAAGCTTTAAGAAGAAAGGAAAAGGCCTGATGGCTGACTATGATTGGGCTGCTTCTGATGAAGAAGCATCATCATCTGACTCTGAATATGACGAAGCAAATCAATGTCTCATGGCCAAAATTGAAGAAGAGGAAGAAAGTTCAGACATTCCATCCACTTCAACATCTGCCATTCAGGTATCACCTTCTTTCTTTACCAATATTGCAAATATTGATGAAGCTGATAGTCTCCGTAAGATTGATCTCTTGACTAGAAGTTTATACGAAGCCATGAACGGCAAAACTGTGGTTGAAAACCAAAATCTTGATCTCGCTGAAAAGCTTAAAAACTGCCACCTTCAAATAGAAAAGCTTTCTAAAATTGAAGATGATTTTAAAGATCAAGTCTATTTAAATCAGCTAGTCAAAATCGAACGAGCAGAAGCTATCGCTGCATTAAAAGATGAACAAGCTACTGTTGAAGGATGGTGTAATTCTTCAACAAAGATCACTGAGATAATTAAGGCTCAGATTCCTCTGAGTGATAAACGTGGTCTGGGTTATAAATATGATACTCCAAAACCAACCACTGAACGTTCAATGCTTAAATTTGGAACGTTCGTATCCTCAGTCGCTGACACTTCATCATCTCAGTGCTCCTCGTCCATTACACCAATCCCTGAGGAAACTCCTACCTCCTCAAAAGGTAAGGAGAAAATGGTTTATTCAAAACCTACCTCTGTCTCTAAAGACAAAGGTAAAGGAATTGTTATTTATCAAAATCATCAGAAGGGTACCTTAGTACCAAAGCTGAATGCTTCTAAAGCCTCAGTGACCAACCCCTCTGGATCTAAAAAGCTGATCTTTGGATCTATTCAGCGATCTACTCCTAGACTCAGAGTGGATGTCCTTGGTAAGAAATCTGAAGAACTGAATGTTCGTCCCATTTCTAAAGCCAATAGTTTACTTGGTGCTGGCACTTCTAATTCGAAATTAAAAGCTCAGCATACAAGTGGTCCTAGAACTACTTTTAGTTATAGGAAATGTTATCATTGTGGACTTACCGATCATATTGCTAGTAAGTGCCCCACAGCCACCAAAGCTGAAAAGATAGCTAAGGTGAAGATTGCCCCCAAGGCAAAGAAGACCAACCCCGATGCAAATCAGGTCAAGGTGACTCCTACCACTGAAGTTAAGAAATTAACCAAAGTGAAAAAAGACAAAGCTGAATCTTCAAATGCTGCGAAGACCGCTGAACCTTCTATTCCAACTAGCTCCACTGACAAACGTGTATACATGGTTAAGTGGGTACCCAAGCAAAACTAATCTTCCTTTGTAAATGCAGGTTAAGAAGGGTATCTGGTATCTCGATAGCGGATGCTCTAGACACATGACTGGAAAGAAAAACCTGCTCGCTTAATACAAGGAAGAGAAGGGTCCCTCTGTGACTTTCGGTGGAAATGGAAAAGGACACACCCGAGGGTATGGTGTACTTTCAAATGGTACAACCTCCTTCAGAAGAGTCGCATATGTTGAAGGACTGAAGCATAATCTTCTGAGCATCAGTCAGCTTTGCGACATGGATAACAAAGTGATTTTCACTTAGGAATCCCGCTTTGTCCCTGACAAAAAGGAGAAGATAGATCTCAGCGGTTATCGTTTGGAAAATGTTTATGTAATAAACATGGACTCAACAACCACTGAGAACTCCTGTTTCTTCTCAAAGGCATCTTCTGATGTTAACTGGCTATGGCACAAGAGGCTCTCGCATCTAAATTTCAAGACACTGAATACTCTTTCCTCCAAAGAGTTAGTCACTGGTCTACCTCAGCATTCATACGCCAAAGAGTCTTTATGTTCAGCGTGTGAAAAAGGGAAGCAGACCAAGGCAAGCTTCAAGTCAAAGCAAGTCTCCTCAGTGTCATCTCCTCTACAACTACTCCATATGGATTTGTTTGGCCCTGTTAACAAACAATCCATCGCTGGAAAGAAATATACGCTGGTCATAGTTGATGAATTCTCTCGTTACACATGGGTAATGTTTCTCCGTTCTAAGAGTGACACCCCTGAAGAACTCATCACCTTTGTTCGGAAGATGGAAACTCTGAACAATATGACTGTTCGCTAAATAAGGAGTGATCATGGAACTGAATTCAAAAACAGTTCTCTTGATTCCTTCCTTGAGAGTAAGGGTATTTCTCACAACTTTTTGTCAGTGAGAACACCGCAACAAAATGGAGTCGCTGAAAGAAGAAATAGAACAATTATTGAAGTTGCACGTTCAATGCTCAGCGATTCTCACCTGCCTACTCAGTTTTGGGCAGAAGCTGTCAACACTGCTTGTTTTACGCAAAACAGGTCGCTGATAGTTAAAAGATTCAAAAAGACAGCCTATGAACTCTTTCATGGGAGAAAGCCTTCAATCAGCTTTCTTCACATCTTTGGATGTCAGTGTTTCATACTGAACAACAGAGATGCCGTTGGAAAGTTTGATCCTAAGGCTGATGATGGAATCTTTCTTGGATATTCCTCAGTCTCCAAAGCCTTCAGAGTCTTCAACCGTAGAAGACAAACTGTAGAAGAAACTATTCACGTCACGTTTGACGAATCCCGTTCAGCGAACTCTAAACCGTCCGCTGATACTGAAGAACTGAATCAATGGATGTTTTCTCATCTTGGTGATTCAGAAGAAGTTCCCACTCCTCATGCTCACACCGTAGAAAATGATGGTCCTACTATCATTCCAGATATGCAGAATAGTGAAGATGAAACATCTTGGGTCTCAGCTGTTCCTATAAACACTATACCTGTAGTTGATCCAAATGTCTCAGAAATTCCATCTATTTCTCAGCAATCAGTGAATGAAGTGACAAATGCAAACATTCCTCTCTTAGCTGATAATCCAGAAGTAGCTGAAGCCTCATCTTCAGTTTCTCCGGTTCAGACTGAGTCAGCGACGTATGCTCCGGCTCAGCGATGGACTGTAAATCACCCAATCGATCAAATTCTTGGTGATCCCAACGCTGGTATTCAGACTCGTAGAAGTGCAGGTAATATTTGTTTATTTGTTAACTTTATTTCTCTAACTGAACCAAAGAAAATAGATGATGCCCTCAGAGATCCAAACTGGGCCAGCGCTATGCAAGAAGAGCTGACTGAATTCGAAAGAAACAAAGTTTGGAAACTCGTTCGTAGACCAACTGACAAAACGGTGATAGGCACTAAATGGGTCTATCGAAACAAGTTGGATGAACATGGTACTGTAACTCGCAACAAAGCTCGTCTTGTTGCTCAGGGATACAGACAAGAGGAAGGCATAGATTATGACGAAACATTTGCTCCAGTAGCAAGACTTGAATCTATTCGTCTTTTCCTAGCATATGCTGTACACAAAAACTTCACTGTACATCAGATGGATGTTAAGTCAGCGTTTCTGAATGAAAAGCTGAATGAAGAAGTTTATGTGGAACAACCTCCAGGATTCTCAGATCCTAAGCGTCCAGGTTATGTTTATAAACTGGACAAGGCACTTTATGGCTTAAAGCAAGCTCCTCGTGCATGGTATGATACTCTCTCTACTTATCTCCATATTGAACAATTTGAAAGAGGTAAGATTGACAAAACTCTATTTTTTAGAAAAGTGAAAGGTCATATCATTTTAGTTCAAATATATGTTGATGACATTATATTTGGTTCTACTAACCCTGAGCTTTGTACTCGTTTCGCTGATAGAATGAAAGATGAGTATAAAATGAGCATGATGGGTGAACTAACATATTTCCTTTGTCTTCAGATTAAGCAAACTGAAAAAGGAACTTTCATTAATCAGGGAAAATATGCTAAAGATATGCTGAAGAAATTCGACTTAACTGAAAGTTCAGCTATGAAAACCCATATGGCACCACCGCTGACACTTGATAAGGACACAAAGGGTGTTCCTGTCAATGTCACGCTGTACCGTGGGATGATCGGCTCACTATTGTATCTTACAGCTAGCCGACCCGATATTATGTTTGCAACATGCTTGATACCCCGGCCACACAATCCTCTCCTTCTAAGAAAAGGAAACACTCTTCAACCCAACTTGATTCCAAAAGGATCAAGAAAACCAAGGAGCAACCCCAGCAATCCCATGCTGAAGACTCCTCAGCTCATTCTGACGAGCTGAAGGAAAGTTCCGTGGTACGCTCTGCCACACCCATTCAAGCCATCCCTTCAATCCAGACTTCAGCGTCTCCAAACGCTGAGGTTAGAAACTTGGAACCTACCCAACATCCCTCAGTCTCTCAAAAGACTGATGAAGTGATTCTCAGCGATTCCAACGCTGAACTCAGTACCCGAACCCCATTCTTATCCTTCGTGTTGATCCAAACCCTCAGTGATTTGATAATGACCCTATCTTAAATACTTAGTGAAAATTGTAAGTAAACAATATGTATCAGAGTTTCACTATCGCTGATAAGTACTAAGATCTTACAGTACTGCTGATAGGAACTCTCGCACTTTTAGATTAAACATTCAGCGAACACTGTTCACCATATCGCTGAGTCTGTTCAGTTCTTATGGTGATCGCTGATAAGTTAGTTGTTTACTTATGATCACTGAAGACAAGATTCACGTCAACAAAGGTTCTACGCTGAAGTCGAAGATCAAGCTCAAGAACCAGCGACAAGTCTCCTAATGAACTGATGCGGATCATCGAAGACTCAGATTTGTCCACTCAACGTGAAGTATCAAGTACAAGACTTCAGCTATCGCTGAACTTTATCATCTGCTGAATAGTAAATGATAATCGCTGAATCAACGAAAGCTGATCATGAAGTCCTCCGTACAAAGTACTTTTGTCTTAACCTCCCTTGCACGCCACCGTACGAAATGTCAGAAAAGAACCTCCGAAAATCTGAAATCGTACAACCACTCTGATACTACACTGTTCATTCATGCGGCTACTAAGGTTGTCAACAAAGGTCAATGACCTGCAACCAATCCGCTGATGACACGTGTAAAGTGTATACTGAAATGCATTAAATGCATGCAGTATATAAAGAGATGAACTCACTTCATTTGAAGTAACTTGCTAACTCTGGACAAGTTCAAATCTCTCAAGATAGGATTTTATTAGTAATCTCCTTATCTTTCTTAGTGCAAGAAAACCTTAGTGTTCCAACTTGTTTAGATTTAGGTTTATCCTTAATCTTGTTTCCGCAACAAGCTGTAAATTGTTAATGATTTATCAATAAACAATTTAGAAAAGTAAAATAGTGTGTTTGTATTCAACCCCCCCCCCCCCTTCTCCAACTTGTTTAAGCCTTTCGGGACCAACAAGTGGTATCAGAGCGGATTTGTTTAATCTCATAAACAAGATCTAATCTAAGATATTTCTCTTCCTTGCTATTATCTGAAAATGGCCAACTCAAACTCAAACACTCACTATATTGACAATGGTTCTCTTGCAAAACCCCCTAGATTTTCCAGAGACAACTTCAACTTATGGAAAAATAGGATGACACTCTTCTTAGAAGGTGTAGACCCTACTATACCTTACTATCTTGAAAACGGTCCACACATCCCTGTAACGATTGATCCTGCCGTTCCAGCCACTGCAACTAGAGCTGCTATTCCAGAAAGGCTGATTCCAAAGGAAATCCATCATTGGACCGATGAAGACAAGAAGAAAGTGGCTATAGATACAAAAGCCAGATCCATACTATCCATGGCCCTACCTGACGAAGTCTACCATTCCGTCATGAACCTGAAATCCTCAAAAGCCATGTGGGACACAATATGTGTTCAGTATGAAGGAACGTCTGAAGTCCAGGATTCAAGAAAGATCAACCTGGTAAGACAATACGAAAGTTTCATCTCTGGTAAGAATGAAACTCTCTCTGAAGTACATCAACGTTTTAATTGCTTAATTATAGATCTTAAAACGGTTGGTAAGGAATATTCTAACTTTGAAGTTCTGACAAAGTTTTTAGAATGTTTACCTGAAAGCTGGGACAATTATTCCATGTGTCTCAAGCTGTCAAAAGATCTAAGATCAATGACACTTGCTACCTTATATGGCACATTGCTGAATCATGAGCAATCTAGCCATCTTAAGAAGAATCTTGTAAAAGATTCCAAAAGCATCCATGTTGCTTTAATCTCAGAGGAACCTTCTACTCAGCGACCCGTGGTCACTATCACTGAGTTAGAAAGTAACTCTGAAAGGTCATCAGATTATGATTCTTCAGATGATGAATCCTTGGCTCTCCTAACTAAAAAGTTCAGGAGATTCGCCAAGAAGAAATTGTTTAGAAAGAACAAAACTCTTTCTATAGCTGACAAGCCTAAGTCATCAGCTTTTGTTGATAAGGCTACTGCTACTTGTTTTAACTGCGAAAAGACAGGTCATTTCGCTAACGAGTGCAGGTCAAAGAAAATCATGAGACCTTCAGCCTTTACAAAGAAATCCTTTGTTCCAAGGAATAAAGACGACAAATACTTAAAGCTGAAGGAGAAGTATGCAAAGCTGAAAAGCTTTAAGAAGAAAGGAAAAGGCCTGATGGCTGACTATGATTGGGCTGCTTCTGATGAAGAAGCCTCATCATCTGATTCTGAAGATGATGAAGCAAATCAATGTCTCATGGCCAAGATTGAAGAAGAGGAAGAAAGTTCAGACATTCCCTCCACTTCAACATCTGCCATTCAGGTATCACCCTCCTTCTTTACCAATATTGTAAATATTGATGAAGCTGAGAGTCTCCGTAAAATCGAACTACTGACTAGAAGTTTATACGAAGCCATGAACGGCAAAGCTGTGGTTAAAAACCAAAATCTTGATCTCGCTGAAAAGCTTAAAAATTGCCACCTTCAAATAGAAAAGCTTTCTAAATTTGAAGAAGATTTTAAAGATCAAGTCCATTTAAATCAGCTAGTCAAAATCGAACGAGCGGAAGCTATCGCTGCATTAAAAGCTGAACAAGCTACTGTTGAAGGATGGTGTAATTCTTCAACAAAGATCACTGAGATAATTAAGGCTCAGATTCCTTTGAGTGATAAACGTGGTCTGGGTTATAAATATGATACTTCAATTCTAACCACTGAACGTTCAATGCTTAAATTTGGAACGTTCGTATCCTCAGTAGCTGACACTTCTTCATCTCAGTACTCCTCGTCGATTACACCAATCCCTGAGGAAACTCATACCTCCTCAAAAGGTAAGGAGAAAATGGTTTATTCAAAACCTACCTCTGTCTCTAAAGATAAAGGTAAAGGAATTGTAATTTATCAAAATCCTCAGAAGGGTACTTTAGTACCTAAGCTGAATGCTTCCAAAGCCTTAGTGATTCATTCATCTGGTTCTAGAAATCAGACCTCTGGATCAGTTCAGCGACCTACTCCTAGACTCAGAGTAGATGTCCTTGGTAAGAAATCTGAAGAACTGAATGTTCGTCCTATTTCAAAAACCAATAGTGTACTTGGTGCTGGCACTTCAAATTCCAAATTAAAAGCTCAGCACACAAGTGGTCCTAGAACTAATTTTAGTTATAGGAAATGTTATCACTGTGGACTTACCGATCATATTGCAAGTAAGTGTCCCACAGCCACCAAAGCTGATAAGATAGCTAAGGTGAAGATAGCACCCAAGAAGACCAAACCAGTTGCAAGTCAGGTCAAGGTGACTCCTACCGCTGAGGTCAAGAAATTGACCAAAGTGAAGAAAGACAAAGCTGAATCTTCAAATGCTGCGAAGACTGCTGAACCCATTCCAACCACTTCCACTGACAAACGCGTATACATGGTGAAGTGGGTACCCAAGCAAAACTAATCTTCCTTTGTATTGCAGGTTAAGAAGGGTATCTGGTATCTCGATAGCGGATGCTCTAGACACATGACTGGAAAGAAAAGCCTGCTCGCTGAATACAAGGAAAAGAAGGGTCCCTCTGTGACTTTCGGTGGAAATGGAAAAGGACACACCCGAGGGTATGGTGTACTTTCAAATGGTACAACATCCTTCAGAAGAGTCGCATATGTTGAAGGGCTGAAGCATAATCTTCTGAGTATCAGTCAGCTTTGCGACATGGATAACCGAAGAGTCGCATATGTTGGATACTCCTCAGTTTCCAAAGCCTTCAGAGTCTTCAACCGAAGAAGACAAACTGTAGAAGAAACTATTCACGTCACGTTTGACGAATCCCGTTCAGCGAACTCTAAACCGAACGCTGATACAGAAGAACTGAATCAATGGATGTTTTCTCATCTTTGTGATTCAGAAGATGTTCCCACTACTCATACTCATACAACTGAAAATGATGGTCCTACTATCATTCCCAATATGTAGAATAGTGAAGCTGAAACATCTTGGGTCTCAGCTGTTCCTATAAATACTATACCCGCAGTTGATCCAAATGTCTCAGAAATTCCATCTATTTCTCAGCAATCAGTGAATGAAGTGACAAATGCAAGCATTCCTCTCTTAGCTGATTATCCAGAAGTAGCTGAAGCCTCATCTTCAGTTTCTCCAGTTCAGACTGAGTCAGCGACGCATGCTCCGACTCAGCGATGGACTGTAAATCACCCAATCGATCAAATTCTTGGTGATCCCAACGCTGGTATTCAGACTCGTAGAAGTGCAGGTAATATTTGTTTATTTGTTAACTTTATTTCTCTAACTGAACCAAAGAAAATAGATGATGCCCTCAGAGATCCAAACTGGGTCAGCGCTATGCAAGAAGAGCTGACTGAATTCGAAAGAAACAAAGTTTGGAAACTTGTTCGGAGACCAACTGACAAAACAGTGATAGGCACTAAGTGGGTCTATCGAAACAAGTTGGACGAACATGGTACTGTAACTCGCAACAAAGCTCGTCTTGTTGCTCAGGGATACAGACAAGAGGAAGGTATAGATTATGACGAAACCTTTGCTCCAGTAGCAAGACTTGAATCTATTCGTCTTTTCTTAGCATATGCTGTACACAAAAACTTCACTGTACATCAAATGGATGTTAAGTCAGCGTTTCTAAATGGAAAGCTAA
Source organism: Saussurea involucrata (assembly GCA_033807775.1). NCBI lineage: Eukaryota > Viridiplantae > Streptophyta > Magnoliopsida > Asterales > Asteraceae > Saussurea > Saussurea involucrata. Next base: position 86,597,389 of record CM066314.1, read on the forward strand.
ATGAAGAAGTTTATGTGGAACAACCTCCAGGATTCTCAGATCCTAAGCGTCCAGGTTATGTTTATAAGCTGGATAAGGCACTTTATGGCTTGAAGCAAGCTCCTCGTGCATGGTATGACACTCTTTCTACTTATCTTCACCTTGAAAAATTTGAGAGAGGTAAGATTGACAAAACTCTGTTTTTAGAAAAATAAAAGGTCATATCATTTTAGTTCAAATATATGTTGATGACATTATATTTGGTTCTACTAACCCTGAGCTTTGTACTCGTTTCGCTGATAGAATGAAAGATGAGTATAAAATGAGTATGATGGGTGAACTAACATATTTCCTTGGTCTTCAGATTAAGCAAACTGAAAAAGGAACTTTTATAAATCAGGGAAAGTATGTTAAAGATATGCTGAAAAAATTCGACTTAACTGAAAGTTCAGCTATGAAAACCCCTATGGCACCACCGCTGATACTTGATAAGGACACAAAGGGTGTTCCTGTCAATGTCACGCTGTACCGTGGGATGATCGGCTCACTACTGTATCTTACAGCTAGCCGACCCGATATTATGTTTGCAACATGTCTGTGCGCACGATATCAAGCTGAACCTAAGATATCTCATATGAAAGCTGTAAAGCGAATCTTTCGATATCTTAAGGGTACAGCGAATCTAGGTCTTTGGTATCCCAAAGATTCAGGATTCGATCTAACCGCCTATTCAGACAGTGATTTTGCAGGTTGCAAAATGGATAGGAAAAGCACCACAGGAGGATGTCAGCTCCTGGGTGGAAAGCTGGTAAGTTGGACAAGTAAGAAGCAAAACTCAGTGTCCACTTCCACAGCTGAAGCTGAGTATGTAGCCGCTGGAAGCTGCTGTTCTCAAGTCTTGTGGATGAGAAATCAACTACTAGACTATGATCTTCAGCTCTCCAAAATTCCAATCTATTGCGACAGCACAAGTGCCATCGCTATAGCAAACAATCCAGTGCTACACTCAAAGACAAAACACATAGAAATCAGATATCATTTTATCAGAGATCATGCTATGAATGGTGATATAGAACTTCATTTTATCCCAACTGATTATCAGTTAGCTGATTTGTTTACCAAACCTCTTGATGAGACAAGATTCAACTTTCTCATCAGCGAGCTTGGAATGCTGAACTTTGAAGGATAAATCTTCAGCGGTTCACATATAATCAGCGATACGTTTATACATTCTTGTATAGGCTCTGGATAAAATAAACTTGTACAATCCATTTCATCATCTTCTCTCTGAATAAATTGGGTTAAACTGATATCAAGGTATGTTTTCTCTGACAAAACGCATGAAAATGCAAGATTTCAAATTCTTTCATCGCTGAATATCTCTTCCTTAAACAGCGATATTTTGAAATTTCTTAAAACCCTCACTGATATTTCTATTCAGTGCTTCATATTTTCCAAAGAGTCCCTGAGTTTTTTTTTTCAAAACCTCAGAGACAACGAAAGAATGTGAAAGGACAGTTGTGACGTCATTGCAACGGATAACACCAGGCACGCTCTTTTTCTGACACACGTTTGCACGTTTCGTTGTCTATCCAATCAAATGCAAACACGTGTCCGTGTCATGATGAAAAACTTTCCCGCTCAAGTTTTTCTCTCTCTACTCTCTTCCTATATAAACACTCTCAAAGTTTATATTTGTCTTTTACGCGAATCAATCTTTCTCCGCAAGAAAAGAACACTGTTGCATTTTGTGCTCTCAATCAACAAGAACTGTTCATCATCTTCTTCATCAAACTCAAGGTTAATATGTTCTTATCTATTATCAAATGCGAATAACTTGTTTTCGATCTTATCATTGTTTTACACAAGATCAAACAAAAGAACTCAAAAATAAAATCATTTTCTTTCATGGTTTTATAAACACAACCATTTCATGGTTGTTCTTCAAGTTTTAAATCTAAAATCTTAAACTTGTTCTTCTTTCGTATCCATTTTTTTAAGAAACTGGAATACAAGGCTTATGGGTGTTATATTCGTTTTTTTTTTCAAAAAAAAAAAAACAAGAAAAACCCTAATCTTCATTAAGACTTTTTGTCTGAATGAAATGGACAAAATTCGAAAAATCTTAATGGAAATTTTCTTTCCACATTAAGATATTTCTTATTTGTTAACATCTTTGGTTGAACTGATAATACAGTGAAATGGCAACTTCAAAGCTGAATGTTACCGCTGAGTCCATCTCCGCTGATTCTGAGGAACTGGAAATCACCAAAGCTCCTCAGGTTAAGTTTGAGCTGGATCAACTAGACTGGACAAAGGCAAACAACCTTTCAGCGCTTCTCGAGTTTCCTCCTCGGAAGCAGGTATCCCATCTAGACGACGCTGTAAATTTTTTGAAGAATAGCCCCATCTACACAGCACTGACAATCACACCTCCTGCCAGTCAGCGTCTATTATCCCAATTCTGGTATTCTGCCAGACACACCGACCTACCCTCAGCCAAAGACCCATCTAAAACCATCGACTGCATACTCAGCGATACTGAGTATGGCACCATCAAGATAACCCCCGCAATAATCCGCAAAGCTCTGAAATTCCCTAACGCTACCTCAGAAAATCCTTTCATTCCATTTCCTGACCACAAGAAGCACGCTGACAGGGAAGAAATCATTGCTTTCCTTGATGCGATGGGTTACATCTGGGAGACTGGAAGAGACAAGCTACCTGAGAAGAAGCTGACGCTGATAAAGAAATCCAAGATGCCCAGCGAGATGAACTTCATCTTCGCTCACCTGATCAGCTGCATGACAGCGAAATCCGGATCTTCTGATCAAGCCGCTCAACCTCAGCAGGCCATGGGTTACGCACTGCTGAAAGGTCTCAACATTGACTGGGCCTCCATCATCTATGAAGACCTCATTCAACGTGTTGATTCTGCCGCTGACCGACCAGCATGGGTTCCTTACCCACGATTCATCAGCGCCATCTTTCAATATGGCCTGAAGGACAGCTATCCTGAAGAGGGTGATCTGAAACTCTCTCAGATTGGCCCTAAAGTTCTCGACTTCAAGCCTGTCGCCAACGAGGTACGTCTCTCTACCCTTCTCACTCTACTTAATTCTCCGCTTTCTGTGGCTCCTTCAGCGACTATACCCCTCGCTGATTCCCAGGCCACAAAATCCATTCCTTCTAAGAAAAGGAAACAATCTCTTACCCCTCTTGATTCCAAAAGGATCAAGAAAACCAAGGAGCAACCCCAGCAACTCCATGCTGAAGACTCCTCAGCTCATTCTGAAGAGCTGAAGGAAAGTTCCGTGGTACGCTCTGCCACACCAATTCAAGCCATCCCTTCTAAACCTACTTCAGCGTCCTTAAACGCTGAGGTTAGAACTTTGGAATCTACCCAACCTTCGTCAGTCTCTCAAAAGACTGATGAAGTACTTCTCAGCGAATCCAACGCTGAACTTGAAACCCAACCCCAATTCTTATCCTTCGCTCCTCCCTCTACTTCTTTGGACACTCCTCCAGTCAAAACTGGAGATGCCATCATTCAAGAAGCCGTTGAAGCTTCTCAGCGAATGACGAAGAAAGGACCTGCAGAGATCTCCATCCCTCACGGAACTTTTGAGGGAGATATGGAACACTATGGAGGGACTCGAAACTTTGATGAGTTCGTCAACGCTCCTGCAGGTACAGATCCCACCTTAAACACTGTAACTAAACCTGAAACTTCTGAGCTTTCCTTTGTTCACAAGTACTTATATGTTACAGGTCCTTATTTGGGAGACATCAACCAGTCTCTGAAGTCTATGGAGATGAAACTTACGGATCTCACCACCGGTCTATCAAATAACTCTACAGCTGTAACAAACGCTGGAGAGAATCTGACGAAGCTGACTACTGTGGTGGAAAAGAAGGCCTCCTCTGATGACATCAAAGACCTTGATAAAACTCTCGCCGACTTTGCCAAAGTGCTCTCCGACATCTACACTGACTACACCAACCTCAAATCATCAGTTTCCACCATTTCCAGCGAGGTTACAACGCTGAAGAAATCGGTTGGTACACTCGAAGGTGATATGTCAGTGGTCAAGACCGACTTGGGCTCAGTGAAGACCGATCTTAGTTCTGTCAAGACAATGATCGAGACGCTGGTGAACAAGGCAAATAATCCAGCTCCTGCTCCGGCCCCTGCACCTGTTTTGGACTCATTCACCGCAGAGGTTCGCCAAGAGCTGAAGAAAATCACGCCTGCTATTTCTGGCCTAGAAGACAGAATAGCTAAGCTTGAAGGTTGTGTGAAAGTCTCTGGCCGAGAAGACAGAGACAACACCAATGCTGAGTCTACCCATTCCTCCCCCGCCCATCATGAGAAAGAGGGGGAGAAGAGCGCTGAACAGGAGAAGAGCGCTGAAGATCAAAATAAGAGCGCTGAAGACCTTTCCCATGATGAATCTATCAGGGGAGAGGGTAATGAAGATCGGATTACTGGACCTCAGGGAGATGAAAACCCTGAGGGAACCGAGAACCTCGCCTCTGTATCTGAGGGGGAGCAACTCGAAGAAGATGCTGAGGAATCCGAAGCAGAAGAAGACGAAGACATCGACATCCCTGAAGCTGAACCATCCTCCTCTCCAAGGAACGATGATGATGATGATGAAGATGACGATGATTTCTTTGTTGTCAAACCTGCTCCTCGAACCAAAGCTCTTAAAGGTATTTCAATAAAAGAACCTTCAGGGGAGAAGACAAAGACAAAGCACTCAGCCTCTGGCGCTGAGAAGAGCAAAGACAAAGGCATCGCTGAAGATGATAATCTGGCGATCCTACTTGCAAAGCCGATTTGTCAGGTACACTAAACTTATTTTTCCTTCCCTGATCATCTCTGAAAAATTAGTTATCCATTCCACAAACACCATACACATCCACATTTTTTTCTATCTTTTCTACCCAAGTTCTTCTACCCAGTTCTTATTTGTAAGATCGCTGCGTTTCAGCTAGTCCTCTCCCCTGTTTGAGGATATCGCTGAAAGATCTTCTATTACGACTTCACCAATAATTCCAGCTACCGCTGAAGACATAATCTCAGTCTTAGATTTAATCTCTGAGACTGATGAATCAGAAGAACAACCTCTCTCGCACAGAAACAGACCTTCCTCAGTTCCTCAAAAGAGGAGAGAAGAAATGATAAAGCGATTCGAGGATCAGCGAATCATCCTAAGGCGCGATCAACTACCTTCAGTTCCTCCTAAGTTCGGAATTTCAAAAGCTGAATACCAGGATCATCTCAGAGCTGAACGCCTCATCGCTGAAAGGAAGGAAGCTGAAGATAAAGACAGAGAATACGCCATCAAGCTCACTCAAGAATCTGTCAAAGACCCCAAGCTGAAGCGTATTCCCATTCAAATCCAACGAAAGCTTTGGGAACAAGCCCAGAAGATCGTGGAAAAGAAAGCTGAAGTTTCTCAGACCACCCTGATCTGGTGTAAAGAGAAAATCCACTTCAGATATCGTCCAACGAAGATCAACAAGGTATTCATCTCTGGAAGAACCTCCATCGGAGTACCTATTGTTGACATCAAACTGTTCAGAGAAGATGACTCATCTGAAACCTTTCGTGCTGACACTATAAAAAGGTATGGTCTCTCTGAATGGCTGGAGATGAGGTTAGCTATCCAACCATCAAAATCTAAGTACAAGGATCATTTCGAAAAGCTGATAAACAGACAGATCGATTTGATATCTTCTTGTGTGGATATTCCTCCTGTTCCTGATCTAAAGCCGAAAAGAAAAAGGGGCTCTCCAAGGAAGAAACGTCAAGATTCAAACTCAGGTCCTGTCATACGAAATGAAACTGGAATTGGTTTCTCTCGCGCTGAAGTACTTGGTCCTGATCGTGATCTATCTGCCCTTGACATCTCTTTGCCACCATGTGAACTTTTCGTCCCTGGTAAAGTCATCAGTAATCCTTATGGAATATTCTTTCTTTACTACGACGGACGTAAATGCTTTCAACGGATCGCTGAGCTTCCAATCACTCCAATCGAACAGCTCAAAGATCTCATCTACTGGTGCGACTTCAGAAAAGACATTCAGGCACGACACCTAAAACCCTTGATTTTTGAAGCTGCTCTGAAGCTAAAGAATAAAGGAGAAAAGGTTCCTGACTGGATGATTCCAACTGAAAAGACAACCCTTGATGAACTTCTCATTAAGGCAGAACCCTTTGAAGGCTGACAACAATCACCATTTTTCTCTATTGTATCAGTCATCCTTCAGTTCTTGTAATTTATTTCGCTTGTACTTGTAATCTTTCTTATTCATATTGTAACCTGATTCAAAGATTTAAAGAAAGATTTCAGCGAATGTACTTTACTCCATCAGTACTGAAAAGATCCCAGAAAATAGTAAAAGGGACAAATATTTTATGAGTTCTTTTTATCCTTATGTTTTCATTAAATAGCAATTTTCTCTGTTGCTATGTCATAATCAAATAGGGGGAGATTGTTGATCCAAACCCTCAGTGATTTGATAATGACCCTATCTTAAATACTTAGTGAAAATTGTAAGTAAACAATATGTATCAGAGTTTCACTATCGCTGATAAGTACTAAGATCTTACAGTACTGCTGATAGGAACTCTCGCACTTTTAGATTAAACATTCAGCGAACACTGTTCACCATATCGCTGAGTCTGTTCAGTTCTTATGGTGATCGCTGATAAGTTAGTTGTTTACTTATGATCCCTGAAGACAAGATTCACGTCAACAAAGGTTCTACGCTGAAGTCGAAGATCAAGCTCAAGAACCAGCGACAAGTCTCCTAATGAACTGATGCGGATCAGCGAAGACTCAGATTTGTCCACTCAACGTGAAGTATCAAGTACAAGACTTCAGCTATCGCTGAACTTTATCATCTGCTGAATAGTAAATGATAATCGCTGAATCAACGAAAGCTGATCATGAAGTCCTCCGTACATAGTACTTTTGTCTTAACCTCCCTTGCACGCCACCGTACGAAATGTCAGAAAAGAACCTCCGAAAATCTGAAATCGTACAACCACTCTGATACTACACTGTTCATTCATGCGGCTACTAAGGTTGTCAACAAAGGTCAATGACATGCAACCAATCCGCTGATGACACGTGTAAAGTGTATACTGAAATGCATTAAATGCATGCAGTATATAAAGAGATGAACTCACTTCATTTGAAGTAACTTGCTAACTCTGGACAAGTTCAAATCTCTCAAGATAGGATTTTATTAGTAATCTCCTTATCTTTCTTAGTGCAAGAAAACCTTAGTGTTCCAACTTGTTTAGATTTAGGTTTATCCTTAATCTTGTTTCCGCAACAAGCTGTAAATTGTTAATGATTTATCAATAAACAATTTAGAAAAGTAAAATAGTGTGTTTGTATTCAACCCCCCCCTTCTACAAACTTGTTTAAGCCTTTCGGGACCAACACTTCGCTTCTCCCCCCACTCACTTGGACACTCCTCCAAAGTACACTGGAGATGCCATCATTCTAGAAGCCACCGCTGACGCTTCTCAACGAATGATGAAGACAGGACCTGCAGAGATCACCATACCTCACCGAACTTTTGAGGAAGATATGGAACATTTTTCAGGAATCCGCAACTTTGACGACTTCGTCAATCCTCCTGCAGGTACAAATCAACCCATATACACTGTAACTAAACCTGAAATTTCAGAGCTTTCCTTTGTTCACAAGTACTTATGTGTTACATGTCCTAATTTGGGAGACATCAACGCTTCTCTGAAGTCCGTGAAAACAAAGCTGACAGATCTCACGACCACACTCTCCAACAACTCTACAGCTGTAACCACCGATGGAGAAAATTTGATAACGCTGACAATGGTGGTAGAGAAGAAGGCTTCCGCAGATGACTTGAAGAAAGTTGATAAGACTCTCAGCGACTTTGCTAAGGTGCTTGCTGATATCTACACAGACTACACCTCACTCAAACAATCAGTTTCCTCCATGTCCGGCGAAGTAACAACGCTGAAGACATCGGTTGGAGCACTAGAGGGTGATATGTCTGCTGTGAAGACAAATGTTCAAACTCTGACGACTGACTTAGGCTCTGTAAAGACCGACGTTGGTTCGATGAAAACAATGCTTGAAGAGCTGCTCAACAAGGCGAGAACTCCTGCTCCTGAACCTGTCCCTGCCCCTGCTTTGGAAACTTTCACAGCAGCGGATCGCAAAGAGCTGGAAAAGATCAATCCTGCTATAACTGGCCTGGAAGTCAGATTAGCAAAGATTGAAAGCTGTGTGGGTATCTCTGGCCAAGAAGACAGAGAGCCTCCCACAGCTGAAGAGTCTGCCCATTCCTCCCCCAGTCATCATGAAAAAGAGGGGGAGAAGAGCGCTGAACATCCCGCTGAGAAGAGCGCTGAGGATCTTGAAAAGAGCGCTGAAGACCTTTCCCATGATGAATCTATCAGGGGAGAGAAAAATGAAGATCTTATCGCTGGACCTCAGGGAGATGAAAACCCTGAGGGAACCGAGAAGCTCGCCTCTGTATCTGAGGGGGAGCAACTCGAAGAAGACGCTGAATAATCCGAAACAGAAGATGATGAAGCCGTCGACATCCCTGATGATGAACCATCTTCTTCTCCAAAGAAGAATGATGATGATGATGACGAAGATGACGATGATTTCTTTATCGTCAAACCTGCCCCAAGGATCAAAGCTCTTAAGGGAATTTCAATAAATGAACCAACAGGGGAGCGGACAAAGACAAAGCCCTCAGCCTCTGGCGCTGAGAAAGGCAAAGGCAAAAGCATCGCTGAAGATGAAAATCTGATGATCTTGCTTGAAAAGCCGGTTTGTCAGGTACACTAAACATCTCTTACTCCATCCCTCCTCCACACTATAAGTTCTACTACCCTAGCCTACACCTGAACATATTTATCTTTCTCTTTCTACCCAAGTTCTTCTACCCATGTTCTTATTTGTAAGATCGCTGTGTTTCAGCTAGTCCTCTCCCCTGTTTGAGGATGTCGCTGAAGGTTCTACTACTGCGACTTCACAAATAAAGCCAGCTGCTGCTGATGAAATAATCCCAGTCTTAGATTTGATCTCTGAGACTGATGAACCAGAAGAACAACCTCTCTCGCACAGAAACAGACCTTCCTCAGCTCCTCAAAACATGAGTGAAGAGGATCAAAAGAGAAAAGAGGAAATAATAAAGCGATTCGAGGATCAGCGAATCATTCTAAGGCGTGATCAACTGCCTTCAGTTCCTCCAAAGTTCAGAATTTCAAAAGCTGGATACAAGGAACACCTCAGAGCTGAACGCCTCATCGCTGAAAGAAAGGAAGCTGAAGAGAAAGACAGAGAATACGCCATCAAGCTTACTCAACGATCAATCAAAGACCCCAAGCTGAAAAGAGTTCCCATTGATGTTCAACGTCAGCTCTGGGATGATGCTCAAGAAATCGTTAGAGAAAAGACAAAGGTCTCTGATACAACCTTGGAATGGGCTAATCAAATGCTGACCTATCGATCAAGACCATCCAAGATAATCAAAGCCAACATCAGAGGAAAAATGTTCGTTGATGTTCCTGTTGTTGAAGTGGATATATACAGAGATGACAAAACCAAGCAAACCTTCTATGCTGCTTCATTAGAAAAGTTTGGTCTCTCTGAATGGTTAGAAACGAAATTAGCCATTCAGGGATCACGCTCAAAATTCAAAAGCCATGTTGAGAAGATCTTAAACAAACAGATCGACTTTCTTTCATCTGCTGTGGATATTCCTCCTACTCTTCCTCAACCGAAGAAAGCCTCTGCTAAGAAGAAGAAAGTTTCTGATTCAGGTCCAATCATTCGAAATGAAACAGGTATTGCTTTCTCTCGTGCTGAAGTTCTTGGCCCTAATGCTTGACACCTCCCTACCACCTGGAGAAACCTTCATCCCTGGTACAGTGGTAAGTGATCCATATGGTATATTTTTCTTAGACTATGATGGAAATCATCACTTTCAACGTGTCTCTGAGCTCCAAATCGCTCCCATCTAACAACTCAGAGATCTCGTACACTGGTGTGAAGTCAGACGCGACATCAAAGCTAGACACCTGAAGCCCTTGATTTTTGAAGCTTCTCTGAAGTTAAAGAATCAAGGAGTAAAAGTCCCTGACTGGATGATCCCCACTAAAAAGACCCTTGATGAACTTCTCAATAAGGAAGAACCCTTTGAAAACTGATATAATCTCCTTTTTCTCTATTGTATCAGTTATCCTTCTGTACTTGTAAATTATTTCGATTGTACTTGTAATCTTTCTGTTCTTCATTGTAACCTGATTCAATATTTTAAAGAAAGATTTCAGCGAACGTACTTTACTCCATCAGTACTGAAAAGATCCCAGAAAACAGTAAAAGGGACAAATATTTTATGAGTTCTTTTTATCCTTATGTTTTCATTAAATAGCAATTTTCTTTGTTGCTATGTCATAATCAAATAGGGGGAGATTGTTGATCCAAACCCTCAGTGATTTGATAATGACCCTCTCTTAAATACTTAGTGAAAATTTTAAGTAAACAATAAGTATCAGAGTTTCACTATCGCTGATAAGTACTAAGATCTTCCAGTACCGCTGATAGGAACTCTCGCTCTTTTAAATTAAACATTCAGCGAACACTGTTCAGCATTAATGTTCTGAGTCTGTTCAGTCATTATGATGATCGCTGATAAGTTAGTTGTTTACTTATGATCCCTGAAGACAAGTTTCACGTCAACAAAGGTTCTACGCTGAAGTCAAAGATCAAGCTCAAGAACCAGCGAATGCTGAGCATTTAATTTCCTATAATTCAAAGTAGTTCTAGGACCATTTGAATGCTGAGCTTTTAATTTCAAATTAGAAGTGCCAGCACCAAGTAAACTATTGGCTTTAGAAATAGGACGAACATTCAGTTCTTCAGATTTCTTACCAAGGACATCCAATCTGAGTCTAGGAGTAGATCGCTGAATAAATCCAGATATCTGCTTCCTTGATCTAGAGGGATGAGCCACTGAAGCGTTAGAAGCATTCAGCTTTGGTACTAAGGTACCCTTTTGAGGATTCTGGTAAATAACAATTCCTTTACCTTTGTCTTTAGAGACAGAGTTAGGAGTTTCCTCAGGGATTGGTGTAACGGACGAGGAGCACTGAGAAGATGAAGTATCAGCGACTGAGGATACGAACGTTCCAAATTTAAGCATTGAACGCTCAGTGGTTGGTTTTGGAGTTTCATATTTGTAACCCAAACCACGTTTATCACTCAGGGGAATCTGAGACTTTATTATCTCAATGATCTTTGTTGAAGAATTACACCATCCTTCAACAGTAGCTTTTTCAGCCTTTAATGCAGCGATAGCTTCTGCTCGTTCGATTTTGACTAGCTGATTTAAATATACTTGATCTTTAAAATCTTCTTCAATTTTAGAAAGCTTTTCTATTTGAAGGTGGTAGTTTTTAAGCTTTTCAGCGAGATCAAGATTTTGGGTTTCAACCACAGTTTTATCGTTCATGGCTTCGTATAAACTTCTAGTCAAGAGATCGATCTTACGGAGACTATCAGCTTCATCAATATTTGCAATATTGGTAAAGAAAGAAGGTGATACCTGAATAGCAGATGTTGAAGTGGAGGGAATGTCTGAACTTTCTTCCTCTTCTTCAATCTTGGCCATAAGACATAGATTTGCTTCATCATCTTCAGAGTCAGATGATGATGCTTCTTCATCAGAAGCAGCCCAATCATAGTCAGCCATCAGGCCTTTATTCTTCTTCTTAAAGCTTTTCAGCTTTGCATATTTTTCTTTCAACTTTGAATATTTGTCATCTTTATTTCTTGGAGCAAAGGGTTTCTTTGTAAAAGCTGAGGGTCTAGAAACTTTCTTTGACCTGCACTCGTTAGCGAAATGTCCTGTCTTTTTGCAGTTAAAACAAGTAGCAGTAGCCATATCAACAAACGCTGATGATCTAGGCATGCCAATTATGGAAAGAGGTTTGTTTTTTCTAAACATTTTCTTTTTGGAAAATCTCCTGAACTTCTTAGTTAGGAGAGCCAAAGATTCATCATTATCTGAATAATCAGAATCTGATGACCTTTCAGAGTTACTTTCTAACTCAGTGATAGTGACCGAGGGTCGCTGAGTAGAAGGTTCCTCTGAGATTAAAGCAACAGGGGTGCTTTTGGAATCTTTTACAAGATTCTTCTTAAGATGGCTCGATTGCTCATGATTCAGCAACGTGCCATATAAGGTTGAAAGGGTCATTGATTTTAGATCCTTTGATAGCTTGAGACACATAGCATAATTGTCCCAGCTTTCAGGTAAACATTCTAGAAACTTTGTCAGTACTTCAAAGTTAGAATATTCCTTACCAACAGTTTTTAGATCTATAATTAAACAATTAAAACGTTGGTGAACTTCAGAGCGAGATTCATTCTTACCAGAAATGAAGCTTTCGTATTGTCTTACCAGGTTGATCTTTCTTGAATCCTGGACTTCAGACGTTCCTTCATACTGAACACATATTGTGTCCCACATGGCCTTTGATGTTTTCAGATTCATGACGGAATGGTAGACTTCGTCAGGAAGAGCCATGGAGAGTATGGATCTGGCTTTTGTATCTATAGCCACTTTCTTCTTATCTTCGTCAGTCCATTGAAAGATTTCCTTTGGTACCAGCCTTTCTGGAATAGCAGGTCTATTCTCACCGGCTGGAACAACAGCATCAATTCTTACAGGGATGAATGGACCATTTTCTATATAGTAAGGCATAGTAGGGTCTACACCTTCTAAGAAGAGTGTCATCCTATTTTTCCATAAGTTGAAGTTATCTTTGGAAAATCTAGGGGGTTTAGCAAGAGAACCATTGTCTATATAATTTGTGTTTGTGTTGGTGGCCATTTTCAGATAATAGCAAGGAAGAGAAATATCTTAGATTAGATCTTGTTTATGAGGTTAAACAAATCTGCTCTGATACCACTTGTTGGTCCCGAAGGCCTATACAAGTTTGTAGAAGGGGGTTGAATACAAACACACAGATTTTACTTTTCTAAATTGTTTATTGATAAATCATTAACAATTTACAGCTTGTTGCAGAAACAAGATTAAGGATAAACCTGAATCTAAACAAGTTGGAACACTAAGGTTTCTTGCACTAAGAGAGATAAGGAAATTACTAATAATAACCTATCTTGAGATAAGAGATTGAACTTGTCCAGAGTTAGCAAGTTACTTCAAATGAAGTGGGTTCATCTCTTTATATACTGCATGCATTTAATGCAAGTCAGTATACACTTTACACGTGTCATCAGCTGGTTGGTTGCATGTCATTGACCTTGGTTGACAACCTTAGTAGCCGCATGGATGAACAGTGTAGTATCAGAGTGGTTGTACGATTTCAGACAGTCGGAGGTTCTTTTCTGACATTTCGTAAGGAGTCGTGCAAGGGAGGTTAAGACAAAAGTACTTTGTACGGAGGACTTCATGATCAGCTTTCGTTGATTCAGCGATTATCATTTACTATTCAACAAATGATAAAGTTCAGCGATAGCTGAAGTCTTGTACTTGATACTTCACGTTGAGTGGACAAATCTGAGTCTTCGCTGATCCGCATCAGTTCATTAGGAGACTTGTCGCTGGTTCTTGAGCTTGATCTTCGACTTTAGCGTAGAACCTTTGTTGACGTGAAACTTGTCTTCAGGGATCATAAGTAAACAACTAACTTATCAGCGATCATCATAATGACTGAACAGACTCAGTATTAATGGTGAACAGTTTCGCTGAATGTTTAATTTAAAGAGCGAGAGTTCCTATCAGCGGTACTGTAAGATCTTAGTACTTATCAGCGATAGTGAAACTCTGATACATATTGTTTACTTACAATTTTCACTAAGTATATAAGAGAGGGTCATTATCAAATCACTGAGGGTTTGGATCAACAAATAGTTTAGGGGTTAAAGTGGTAAATAAGCATAGATATTATCTAAAAGTTATTCAGATATTTCATAAACTCAGAAATATCCAGAAAATCAGTAGGTGTAACTGTGTGTTTTGAGAGAAAAAGAAGAAGAAGAAAAGGAAGAGGGTTAAGGCTTCAATTGGTGCTTTGGAAGTGAATTAAGGTATGTTTCCTTTATGTTTTATGTTGGTAATTGCTATTAGATAGTTCCTATCGGAGTAGAATAGTCGATTTCACGATTTAGGTTAATTTCAGTCGAATCTGGGCAGAAATTGGGTAAACCGACAGTGGTTTTCGGACATAGTATGAATGTGTCCGGGTACTTTTGTTGATAGTGTCCGGATGGTGTTCTAAAGGTGACCGGATGGTTTCCTTATCCGGGTAAGTTTCCTTTTTCCTATGTTTTCCAGATAGAATTGGATACCGGATAGTATCCGGATTACTTTGGTATACGGATGACGTCCGGATTGTATAGGTTGTCCGGAAAAGTCATGTTGTCCGGAAAAGTCATGCTGTCCGGAAAATTGGTGTTGTCCGGATAAACTATGGTTTCCGGATACTTTAGCTGTTTGACCAATTTTGTGATTTCGGATACTTTTGAGTGTTTGGATATAGTTTCCAAATGTATTTTGGGAAACTCCCGCAAGGGCGTTGCCCCTTGACCCTATCCGCTAACCGGGTAGCGAAACCCCCGTGTTAAGTCGTCGTAGGGGAACAATTGAGGATAAGAGTTTGATAGGTTAATTAGGATTCTCAGTTGCTAAAGAGTCTCATGTGTTCTATATGGTAAAGAGATATTGTATCTGATTGTTACAGATTTTGTGAATCCTGAGTAAAGGACTGAATCTGTGGAAAAGGCTTGGAAGCATTTTGTTAAGCTAACAGGTGAGTTTTTCTTCAAAATGTTTTTAAAATGGAATACATATACGTGTAGATTGAAAAGGGTGATAGATAATGTGATTAGGTGTTCATAAATGACAATATGATATATTGAGATATGTATTGTATTTATATACGCATTACACTACACGAATATATGTTAGCCGAAATTATGGTCGGCGGTGTTTGCTGTAGTTGTTGTACAGCGGTGCTGTAATTGTCGTACAGCGGTGTTGTTGGCTCGCAACCAACTGATATGGCCAGGGGAAATAAGAATGAGAATGAGGATGAATTGAACACAGTGCACGAGTCTTGATTGGTATTTAATTACGTATGATATATATGTGTTTATATAAAAGATTTCATATAAATGGATTTTATAATGATTGTGAAAGGATAGTGGTTTTCTCACTTAGACTGCTAGGTCTAACCCTCATTTTTGTTTTAAAATATGTATTCCAGGTCGTGGATCGAGTAAGGACAAGTAGGAATTGTAATCGATGGATAGCTTTTGGAAGAAGTGTGTTTTTGAAGATTATGGCATGTTTTACAGTCATGTCTTGTTATTAGTTGTAATGTATTTAGCAAAAGAAAACTTTGTAATGAAATTATGTATTTTGTTTATGACTAAAGGACCGAAGTTGTAATGTGAGGTATCTTAGTTAAATAACGACATTATGAAATTTATTCTATATGAACTATGTTTGGGATTGCGGGTCGTTACATTCCCTGCTTCAATTGCCAACTGAAAATCATAGAAGTACATATTTCTGACATAAATCCCCAGAATTCTTCTTCATTGAAGTTCTATCCAAGATTCTTCAGTACTAGCAAAGAACTTTACCAGAAATAATTGATCTTTCAAAAACAATCTGTGAAAGTCAAAACTTGTCATGCTAACCTTCAGATTTCCTTCCTTCTGAACTATCAGCCTTACATACTTTAGCCCATCAAATTCATCAGTCTGAAACTCTAGTACTTTCACAATTGCTTTCTGAACATGTAGTCTTTCATCAGGTTTTCTGAATCTGTTAGAAGCTTCCACATAAATCATCTGAATTCTTTCATCCAAGAACCCATCAATAAAGTTCTCAATTATTACTGAGTCATCTTCTTCACAGGAGATATTCTCATATGTTTCTTCTAGAAAGATATCTTTAAAGAAATGATTATCCAGAGGAGTATCACTCTGACTGATAATGAAATCACATAAAGGTTCTTTTAATGCTGGTAATTCAATCCTAGGAATCACAATGGGTCTTCTGTACATATACTCCAAAGGCATGAAGTAGTTTTCAACTCTTTCAAATTCTCCACTAAGAACATTTAACTCATCCAGAAAATGAAGTTCAAAATTGTCTTAAAAACTACTTGTGTATCCAACTAAGTGATCCTCTTCTCCCAACAAATCAATAGGTCTCACTATCTTCATAACCCTTTGAATTTTTTGAACATTAAGAGCTCTGACCAACTCACTGTGCATCCTCCTTATCAAGACCTCATTCAACCTTCTTTCTTCCATCTCAGAATTACGAAGCTCAATTCTGGCATAAGTAACAATTTGTGTACAAGTGTTCACTTCAGAACTTTCAATCAAACTTTATTCAGAAATATCTGACATACTGATCTCACAACCTTCTTCAGAAAAATCTGTCATTACTTCTTCTGTCATAGCATTATGATCTGTCATTACTGCCTCATCTGATCCAAAAATACTTGCTGACTTGACATTCTGAACTTCCATGACAACATCAACATATGGCATAACATTTTCATCTGCCCTGACTTCAACATCTGCCATAAGAACTTCAGTTTCATCAGAATTTACCTCCATTTCAGTATTCAAATCCATTTCCTCTGTTTTATCAGTGACACTTTCAGAAGAGTTTTCTTTTACCACTTTATCAGTTTCCATATCATCTTCAGAATCTGAACTAATTGTCTGAATACATATTTCCTTTTGAATCTCTGCTGATTTCTCAACAATTGCTGATTCTTCAAAAATAACCTTTTCTGAGTTCTGAACATCTGCATCTGCTAACTCCATATCTGCAAACTCAAAATATGTCACTCTAATATCTGCTGACTTTTCAACATTTTCAAACTCACCAGTGCTTTGTTTTTCTAACTCAGTACTTATCTTTTGTCTTTTCTCCCCCTTTTGATGATCATGAGGATCATTATCATCAAACTTTCTTTTAGACTGAGTTGATTCTGATTCAGGTTCTGCAACAGACAAAGGCATGACGGCTAAGGGCTATGAAACACTGGCCAGATTAGAACTGATTACTTTCACAAGATAAATCTATAAATCCTTCATATTCTTCAGAAGTTCCTTTTGAAATTCTATCATATTATCCTTGATCTCCTTTTTGTGAGATTCCAAGGACTCTTTCATTCCATCCACTTTTTCTTCAACAGACTTTGCTTTGCCTTCCAACAGAATTTTCAGATCCTTTACTTCATTTTTCAGAGATTCAACAGTATTCTCCAATTTCTCAACTTTCTCCCCCAACACTTGATTTTGTTTCTGAATTCTGATGTAAAAGTATTGAAAATAGTTCCAAGTCAGAAGACCAACAGAGATCAGACAGAAGACCTGGAAGATGTTCATCAAAGAAGACCAACAGAGCTCAACAGAGCTCTGACGGATCCAACAGAGCTCATCAGAGCTCTGTCGAAGAATTCCAACAAGAGAACAAGTATTCAACCGAAGACCAACAGAGCTCTTGCGACAGAGCTCTATGAAGTAAAAGACCTCTGTCAGCCTAAGTCTCGTAGGAAACCTTAAGTGTTAGACACGTGTCCACAATTTCCACGTATGCCCTAAAGATTGGAGACACACTTTCCACATGTCATTCAAGGGTACGATAGTACACTGTCTACACTTTATCAGGTCTATAAATAGCGAGGTAGTGGAACAACAATTGTAAGCTTTTGGGAAGAGTAGTTTTTCCACAATTGTTTAAGCACACACTGCAGCAATCCCGAGCACTACCTCCGTACGATATTGTTGTCCTATGAGATTTCCGAACACACTTTAACTTGTTCTTGGTGTGATTCATTATCAATATATGAGCAACTTTTATATCTGATCTTGTTATCATTTTACTGTTCAAAATTTGATTCTCATAGTTCACTTATCGTTTACACAATCACTCATTTTAATGGCCTTATTTAATATGCTTCCGCTGTCTATTTTACTACCATTAATATGATACAACGTGAATTTGGGAACCTACAATTGGTATCAGAGCAGCTTTGGTTTTCTTAAGCCAAACGATCCAATCTACCAAGGTTGATTCACTGTTGTTGATTGTGTCTGTGCGACTTTAAAAGCTTCATAATATACTCTGTTTTACTGCTTTCTAGTCTAACCAAGCCTTCAGAGCTCACATAACTGTGTTTAAAACTTTCTAGTTTAGCTTAAAATCTTCTCAAAAAGTTACTGTTCCATTGGTTACTGTTTGAAACTCTGTTTCTAGCCAAAAATCGTTTTGCAACAAACTATACTCTGTTTTTCTTTCAAAATGGCTAACAACGGTATAAATGCTATCTATACTGCTGGCTCTTTAACAAAACCTCCTACTCTTCTGAGAGATGAATATCCTCAATGGAAAATCAGGATGGTTAATTTTTTCGATGGTATGGATAAAGACCTCATGCGATCTGTCACGGATGGACCATTCCAACCCATGGTTTTTGTTCCCCGTGTACCCGCAACAGGAACTACTGCTGAGATTCCAGCTCATTATGAAGTTAAAACCACAGGTTTTACTGATGAGGAAAATCTAAAAATGGAAAATGATCTTAAAGCAGTTAGACTACTGATTATGGCCATTCCAAACGAAATATTTCAAGAACTAGATTCATGTGTTACTGCTAAGGAAATCTGGGATCAACTTCTTAATCAACTTGAGGGTGGTATCAAGACCCAAAAGAACAGAAGGACCCAATGTATAAATGAATACAACGATTTCAAGGCACTTCCTGAGGAAACCTTACAGCAAACCTACAACAGATTTAATGTGTTGATCAATAAATGCAAAAAATGTGGGGTTGTTAGGTCGAAGGAAGATAACAATGTTCTGTTTTTGAAAAGTTTGAATGATGAATGGTTAAATCTGTCCATGTCTTTACAAGCTAATCAGGACTTAGACGTATGGTCTTTAACGGATGTGTATGGCACTTTGGCCGCACAAGAAAAGGAGGTTGTCAAGCAAAAAGGCAAATCCATCAGTGCTGGTCCAATCGCCTTAGTTTCTGATTCTAAGAAAACCACATCTGAAAGGTCCAACAGAGAGAGTTCAAGCAAAGAAAAAAAGAAAGAAAAGTCTGATAAAAAGAAAGGAAAGAAAAGTTTGATTGTAGAAAGTGAAACAGATGAGAGCTCATCAGAGGATGATGACATTCAAGCCTTTGCCCAATCTCTTGCTTTAATAACTCAACAATTTAACAAGAGATTTGGCAATAAGTTCGACAGAAGAGGCAGATATGAGAGAGAAGGAAGGGAAGACAGAAGAGGATATACAGCACCAGAGCAAAGTTCCAACAGAGTTGCCGCAGAATTAGGGAAACCTCCACAAAGAAGAGAAAATCCACCAGCACAACAGAAGGCCGATGCAGCCCAGCCCATCAATCAAAATGATGGACGCTGCTTCAGATGCGGCAAACCTGGACACTTCTCTGTTAATTGTAGAGGCAAACTGGTAAAAGACCAGGACTACTACAAAAACAAATACAAGTACAATTACAGAGAAAGAAGTTATGTTGCTGAAATGGAAAATTGGGTCACTGACTCATCTTCTGATGATGAACCAGAACAAGCCAACTTCTGTGGAGTTGCTGTGGATGATGAAAGTTTAGAAGCAGCTATTGACTGGATGACTGGAGAACCAGAAATAACGAAGGGAACAACAAAAGAAGAAGATCTAGCTCATGCATTTGCTCTTACCACGACAGAATCTGACGACAGAGCGCTGGAGACCACCAGACCCAGTGCCAAGGTATGCTCATCTGAATCTAAATCTGACTCAGAATTAGAAATGCATGTTTCCATGTTGAATGAGGAATTTCAGCTTCTAAAACAAAAACTTTATGAAGAAAAGGAGCTAAGAAAACTAGCCCAGAAGGACCTATCTTTTTACAAGAGAGAAAAGACACTCTTGGAACAAGAAAAGGAAGAAATCTTCAAAGAAAAATCTGAGTTAGAAATCTTACAAAATAAGAAGAAAAGTCTGTTTTCTGAAAAGATCAAAGTTTATGAAAATGATTTGAAACAGAAGTCTGAAAAGTTGAAACAGTCTGAAACAGAGAGACTTAACTCTGTTGCTCTAACTGATTATTTTCAAAGAGAAAGGGAAATACTTCATTAATCCCTACAAAAGAAAGAAATTCATATTAAAAAGTACCAAGATGCACAAGATGTGCATATCAAGATAAATTCACAGATGGATACGCAAGGTCTTGGTTTCTCTGACCTTGCTCCCTACAACGAAAGGAAGAAGACATCTCTGTCCTCCACCTTCTGTATTGGGAAAATCCAAGAGGACGTGATATCTGGTAATGCCGTTTTCAAAAGAACCAAAATCTCAGATGCTTTCTCAAAACCAAAACATCTTAACTATAGGAACGTCAGCTATGACTCCTCCGGTCAAAAGAAGGTTTTAAAACCATCCTCAGAGTTTATTCTTGATCAAGGAAGAGCTAGAATCATACTTCCTAATTCTGTTAAGAACTTGGGCACTAGAGAGATCTTCAACTTCAATTCTTTCAAAAGACATAAGTCTGTTACTTCTGCGATAGACCCCTCTGTTGAAATACCACAGAGCAAGCTGAATCCAGAAGCACCAGTTTTCTCTCCTACCTCTGAATCTATAAGAACATCTCTTGAAGAAGATTTGTTGAAAGTTGTTAGGTCTAGAGTTTTGTCAAAAACACAAGTGTTGAGTTCTGAGTAAGAAGACTAAAGAAGACTCAGAAGACTCAGAAGTTCTGAGTAGAAGACTCAGAAGTTCTGAGTGAGAAATCTCAAAAAGATTCTAAGTGTTGGATTCTGACTAGAAGGTTCAGAGTTCTGAGTAGGAGACTCAGAACTTCTGACTATGAAGACAAATGTTCTGAAGCGCTTATTCAGAAGTATGTTCAGAATTCATATCTTGGGATATTATCTGTTATATTCAGTTACTAATTAGGACACGTGTAATTGTTCTATTAGTCTGTTTCTCATATGTACTGTAGCTTTAGCTATTATCTACAGTATATATAGGAGTTAGCAACTGTAGCTAACTGAATTTTTTGGCTAACCTTTTGGATAACTCTTTACGCATAAATTGTTAGATCTATTGAGAGAGAAATTCATTGTAATATCTTGTAATTCACAGATTGTTAATAGATCATATGACCAGTTGCTGTTAATACGATCTTAATTGTTCATATTTGATTGTAAGAGTGTATCCTGAAACTTTCAAATCATCGTAGATGATTACCAAAATCTCTTGATTTTGCAGGATTATCTTGATTTCAGAGGAAGCATTGACTCAAAATTTGATCTGATTGTTTCAAGATAATGTTCAAAACCCGTGATTCAACGTTTTAGGTTTTTGAACATATCAGTTCAAAACCCGTACTTAAATGACAATGGCTTCTGAATAATTCAGTTCAGGACCCGTACTTCAGAGACTAAGACTTCTAAACAAATCAGTTTAGAACTCATACTTCTCAGGTGATATCCTTAACTGTCATATTTTTCTGTTTCAAGGAACAAGTGGTGAAAGGTAACATTGTATTATGTTTTATTTCTATTGCTTTGAATGTTTGAATCTTAACAATTTAATTCAATGATATGATTTTTTTTTTATTTTTCATTCAATGAATAAAATGTGTGTCAATGGTGCTTTTACAAGTATTTTTGTATTATCTGAGCTATATTTGTTTCAACTTTCACTTCTGAAATAAATCGAAAGGTTAGCAAATCATGAATGAAATTATGCTGAATGCTCAATGTTATGAAATTTAGACTTATATAGAATATAATGCTCAAAAAGCATAATTTGTCAGAATGTTGGATGGAAACGAAAATATGGGGGAAGTACTACGTTTTAGAACCAAGTGATTGAGATGCAATATATATATACAAAATCATTTAGTTTGAAAGTTTGTACCTGTGGCCTTTCTGGTTTGGGAGAGTAAGTCCTAAGGGGTGCTCGACACCTAGTCCCTAAGATCAACTGGTCTAGGATCGGCTGACCCAAATCCTGCAATAGAATCAGATAGAAAACCATGTTCTACTGGTACAAATGGGTTTAAGATATATCGATGTGGCCTTTATGGTTTGGGAAATTAAGTTCCAAGGGGTGCTTGTCACCTAGCACCTAAGACCAACTGGTCTGGGATATGCTGACCCAAATCCTGCTATAGAACCAGATAGAAAGTCATGTTTAACGATGTATCTTATTCTTACTAAACTTTTTTGATTAAAAGATGCCAATGTGCACAAAATTAAAAGATGTCAATGAGCACAAAATTAAAAGATGTCAATGAGCACAAAATTAAAAGATGCCAATGAGCACACATCTCTTGAAACTTTGGGAAAATTCAAAGTCGCAATAAACCTGTAAATTTGTGAAAATCCTGATTTTAGACAAATAGTGTGAGTAGAGCAAAGTATTCGTATATGTTTTTAGAATTGCATATGCTTGAAGCTAATCATATTTCGCATGCTAAGCACACCAAATAGATTTAATAAAGGGATTGAAACTGAACATTTTTAACTCGATATGCAATGATGACTTGTATTTGAATCCAAACACATGCATTTGATTTCATTTGATTGAAAATCTGATAAATTTCATTAAGTTGGATTTCTTTTGTAAAGTTTTCAAATGATCAAATGTTAGTAGTTATTAAGTGTAGTTCAGTAAATCTTATTCTCCTTGTATAAATGTTTTCATTAAAGCACTATATTTGAAATGAATAATTTTAATGAAATATATGCATACTTTCAGGGGGAGAAAACAAACTGCTACAGAATTCTTATTTTGAGGGGGAGCAAGGTTATTCATTAAGGAGGAGAAAAAGCATAGACTTCATTCGAAGAAAAAGCATCGCTAAAGTTTTGAAAATCAAGGGGGAGAAAAGCTAAAGATTTTGAAGATGATTTTGCTTTCCAAAACTTTAGGGGCAGAAAAGCTAAAGATTTTGAAGATTGATATGGTTTTTGTACAGAAATAACAAAAGAGAGAAATGTTATTTTAAGAAGAAGAAGAGGAAAAGGAAACTGATCGGTTGTTTCTTATAAAGAAATCTTATGAAAGCTGAAATGAAGATGAGAATTGTCATTTCAAGAGGGAGCAAAGAAAAAGCAAATATATAACAGAAATCAATTTGGAAATCGTTGCTGCTACTGATTAAAGACTGACCAGAAGTTGTTAACTCAGATTATTCAGAATTCTGAGCAAAAGTTGTCAAAACATTCAGAAGAGCTCCTTCTGAAGATTGTTCCTGCTCTAAGAATTTGATGGTGAAAAGTACAAGTGTGTTTGACAAAAAGGGGGAGATTGTTAGGTCTAGAGTTTTGTCAAAAACACAAGTGTTGAGTTCTGAGTAAGAAGACTAAAGAAGACTCAGAAGACTCAGAAGTTCTGAGTAGAAGACTCAGAAGTTCTGAGTGAGAAATCTCAAAAAGATTCTAAGTGTTGGATTCTGACTAGAAGGTTCAGAGTTCTGAGTAGGAGACTCAGAACTTCTGACTATGAAGACAAATGTTCTGAAGCGCTTATTCAGAAGTATGTTCAGAATTCATATCTTGGGATATTATCTGTTATATTCAGTTACTAATTAGGACACGTGTAATTGTTCTATTAGTCTGTTTCTCATATGTACTGTAGCTTTAGCTATTATCTACAGTATATATAGGAGTTAGCAACTGTAGCTAACTGAATTTTTTGGCTAACCTTTTGGATAACTCTTTACGCATAAATTGTTAGATCTATTGAGAGAGAAATTCATTGTAATATCTTGTAATTCACAGATTGTTAATAGATCATATGACCAGTTGCTGTTAATACGATCTTAATTGTTCATATTTGATTGTGTTAGGATCCAAGCGCTTACCACTACGCCAAAAGCAATTGCTGGTGGAGAAGGCGCAACTTATTTCCATATAGCGTAGCAGCCAGCGCCACGTTTCGATTTAGGGAGATGCTGGTCAATGACCCAACAATCCCCCCCCCCCCCCAGCATCTGCCAGCACTCTTGGCTGCACAGCATGCCTTTGGCATTATAATGCACTCCATGGGATTCGAACCCGTGACCTGCTCTGATACCACATGTTAGGATCCAAGCGCTTACCACTACGCCAAAAGCAATTGCTGGTGGAGAAGGCGCAACTTATTTCCATATAGCGTAGCAGCCAGCGCCACGTTTCGATTTAGGGAGATGCTGGTCAATGACCCAACAGATTGTAAGAGTGTATCCTGAAACTTTCAAAAGTTATTGAAGAAAATGCTATCTCTGATTCTTTAAACCCAAAGATGAGAAAGTTCAGATCTGTTAAAACAAATATTCCTGTCATACCCGTTGAATCAAATTCCTCCAACAGAGCCACTAGAGACTTTCTAGCCTCTAATTGTGACTCTGACTCCGAGGTAGATGAACAGATCTTTTGTGGTCAAAAGAACATCTTACACAAGTTAAAGCAACTACCGGTAGGATGTCCGGATCTAAAAGAGGATGTTTCTTTCTTTAAGAAATAGTCAAGATTTATACCAGTAACAAGCTTTAACAACAAAGATTTCAAGATTCTTGCTTCTAATGCAGTAGAAGTAGAGAAGAAAGAGAAAAACAAAAGTGTCTTTGTAAACTCAAATGTTCCTCTTGCTTTCAAACCTGTAAGATTCACACCAGAACAGAAGGGAAAGTGGATAGCTAAGTCTGTTCCGAATTCCGGTGTAAATCAAGGAAGAAATTCTTTTCGCTCAAATGAGTCCATTTCCAAGAATTTCATGTCAAAAGAGTCAAATTCAAAGAACCTCACATCAATCGAGTCTGTTTTTAAGAAACGAAGTCAGGACAGATTGTATGCAAAGACATCTGGTCCTAAAATCTTTCAGAATCAAGCTTCATCCAAACAGTTTTTGAATAAAAACAATGTGCATCAGTCATGCTCCATCAACTGCAATTGTATTCAACTGTTATTGAAATTACAGAATCATCTGAATGGTCCTCAGTGTGTTCTGATTCGTTCTGTTCAAAAGAAAAACTCCACGACCACTCCGAACACACAAAGGAAAACCTCTGATGCACCACCAAAACCTAACAAGAAAGGACCCATTATGAGATGGGTACCTAAAAAAAACTAATCTGTCTTGCAGAAACCTCATGTGCAGATCTGGTACTTGGATTCTGGATGCTCCAGGCACATGACGGGTAATAAGGAGCTGTTAACTTCTTTCAAAAACAAGATGGGAAGTGCGGTAACCTTCGGAGGAGACAATGGCGGACAGATTAAAGGTTATGGTACATTAGTAAATGGTGGTGTTTCAGTCTCTGAAGTTGCTTATGTTGAAGGATTAAATCATAATCTTCTCAGTATAAGTCAACTCTGTGATCACGGTTTCGATGTCAATTTTAGGAAGAAGTATTGTTCCTTGTTACTTTCCGAGACTGGTCAAGAACTCTTAAGAGCTGATAGAAAAGGCAATCTTTACAAAATGAATTTCAAACCAAACCAAAACACTACAACAGAGAGACTATGTTTAGTGTCTTTGAATAATGAAGATGCCTGGCTCTGGCACAAAAGATTTGCTCATTTAAACTTTCGAAATCTTGACAAACTCGTGAAATTGAAGTTAGTAAAAGGACTTCCTTCTCTGAAATTTGACAAAGACCATCTCTGTTCTGCTTGTGAACTTGGAAAGATGAAAAGATCTTCACACAGAACAAAGAGTGATCATAGTTGTCCCAGACCTTTGCATATGCTTCATGTGGATCTCTGCGGTCCAATCTCTGTGCAAAGTCTGTCGGGCAAGAAGTATATCCTTGTTTTAATTGATGAATACTCTAGATATACTTGGATTGAGTTCATCAGAGTAAAATCTGATGTCCCAGAAATTCTGATAAGTTTGTTGAAAAGGATACAGGTTCTGTTAGATCTAAAGGTCCAGAAGTTGAGAAGTGATAACGGGACAGAATTCAAGAATGACAGAATCAATGCATACCTAACAGAGGAAGGCATCTCCCAAAACTTCTCAGCTGCCAGAACTCCACAACAGAATGGAGTTGTGGAAAGAAAGAACAGAACTCTGGTAGAAGCCGCCAGAACCATGTTGGCTGGCTCTGTCCTTCCAATGAACTTCTGGGCAGAAGCAATCTCAACAGCATGTTTTACCCAAAACAGAGCTGTAATTGTAAAAAGATTCAAGAAGACTCCTTATGAACTCATTAACAACAGAAGACCAAATGTGAAATTCTTTCATGTCTTCGGTTGCAAGTGCTTCATACTGAATGACAGAGAACATCTGGGAAAGTTTGACAAGAAAGCAGACGAAGGAATCTTTATTGGTTATTCCTTAACCTCTAAAGCCTACAGAGTCTACAACACCAGATGTCGGGTCATTCAAGAGAGTGTAAATGTGTCCTTTGATGAAAGCATATCAAGCTCCTCTGATCGAAAATCAACAGAGGGGATACAGACAGAACAAGAGAAGATAACTTCCTCTAGATCAAGGGAAGAAGACATCAATCTCATGTTCAATGATTTCTTCGATGATGATTCCTATGATAACATTAACAGAGGAGATCAAGCTCAGAACTCAACAGATCAAAATCTGACAGGTACATCTCTCACTGGTCCCTCTAATACTTCACCATCTACTTCTCTGTCTACAGGAGTAATTCAGAGAAATGAGGAACCTCACCAGAAAGAAAGAGAACCTGAACAAGAGCCTTCATCACCTCTGATGACAAACGTCGGAAGAAATTCCTTGTTTGAAAGTTCACCATCACAGAGCCCTGTTAATGACTCTCGGAGCAATGAGGCCACTCTCCAAAGTTGTGTGCCACAGAGCCCTGGTCCAAACCTACAGAACTCTGATGCTGAAGTTCCTCTTTTCCCATCAGAAGCATAGACGCCACCCGTTGTCCATGCTCCCATGACACGATGGACAAAGGATCATCCTCATCATCTTATAATTGGTAATGCTGAAGATGGTGTAAAGACAAGATCGGCCACAATCAATGAAGCTTTCTTTGTAAATTTTCTAAGCATGATTGAGCCGAAAAAGATTTCTGAAGCCCTAGAGGACCCAAATTGGATCGAAGCTATGCAAGAAGAGCTTCTGGAATTTGAGAGAAATAAAGTCTGGTCCTTGGTTCCACTCCCAAAAGGAAAAACAGCCATTGGAACCAAATGGGTGTTTAGAAACAAGAAGGATGAAGATGGGATTATCATCAGAAACAAAGCCCGTCTAGTTGCAAAGGGATATAGACAGGAAGAAGGGATTGACTATGACGAAACCTTTGCTCCTGTGGCTAGGCTAGAAGCAATCAGAATCTTCCTAGCCTATGCTGCTCATAAGGGTTTCAAGGTCTATCAAATGGATGTCAAGTCTGCATTTCTGAATGGCAAACTACAAGAAGAAGTCTATGTCCAGCAACCACCTGGTTTTGAATGCTCAGAGTTTCCAGACCACGTTTACAAGCTAGACAAAGCTCTCTACGGTCTTAAGCAAGCTCCCAGAGCCTGGTATGAAACTCTGTCCAAATTTCTGTTGGTCAATCACTTCGAAAAAGGTACCGTCGATAAAACTCTATTCTTCTGGAGATATAAAAATGATATACTTCTGGTACAAATATATGTTGATGATATTATCTTTGGGTCTACACGGCAAGAGTACTGTGATAAGTTTGAAACTTTAATGAAAAGTGAATTCAAAATGAGCATGATGGGAGAACTCTCTTTCTTCCTGGGTTTACAAGTCAAACAATCTAACATAGGGACTTTCATAAGTAAGTCCAAATACATCTCTGACATGTTGAAAAAATATAAGCTCAATGATTCAAAACCAATGAAAACTCCTATTGCCACTGGAGTTAAACTTGACTCTGATCCTAATGGTGAACCAACAGATGTCAAGCACTACAGAGGCATGATAGGGTCACTTTTGTACTTAACCGCCAGTAGACCTGATATAATGTTTGCAACCTGTCTCTGTGCCAGATTTCAGGCAAATCCTACCAAAACTCATTTAACAGCTGTCAAACGTATCTTTAAATATCTGAAAGGGACTCAATTTTTGGGTCTCTGGTATCCTCTTAACTCTGGTTTCGAGCTTGTAGCTTACACAGACTCAGACTATGGAGGATGCAAGAACGACAAAAAGAGTACCTCTGGTAGCTGTCAAATGCTTGGAGAAAAGTTGGTGAGTTGGACATCCAAGAAACAGAACTGTGTTTCAACCTCTACAGCAGAAGCGGAATATGTTGCTGCTGCTAGTTGTTGTTCCCAAGTAATATGGACGAAGACACAACTCAAAGATTATGGTCTGGAGTATGGTAAGATTCCAATTCTATGTGACTCCAAGAGTGCCATTGCCATAACTGCGAATCTAGTTCAGCACTCAAAGACCAAGCACATCGACATAAGGTATCACTTCATAAAGGATCATGTTGAAAAAGGGACTATTGAAATGTACTTTGTTTCAACAGACCTCCAGCTTGCTGATTTGTTTACAAAAGCCCTAAATGAAAGGAGATTTAACTTCCTAATCAGCAAACTGGGTATGCTGAACTTGTCCTCCTAACTCTGTTTAAAATCAACAGAAGCTCTGTTGTTTCTACCAGAGCTCTGTCAAAAGGTTGGGTAGGATAGTTCAACAGAGTTCTGTTGTACACAAGAATTCTGTCACGCATTTTTTCTCTCCATGGTCGTACAAAAGCGTTCTTTTGTTTATCAATAAAAAAAGGGAAGGGGGACTAATCTATCGAGGGGGAGCTTATAAAGGAAAATTGCATGGTTTTAGGGGGAGCAAGTCAATAATCAAATTTCCAAACCAAATTGACTTTGCTTTTTGAGCTTAAAGCTAAATCTTTTGGAGAACCAGTCAGAACTCTGACATCTCATCAGAGCCTCTGTTGCTTCCCGTCAGAACTCTGTTTAATCATGTAAAGTTCTGACCATCTCACATCAGAACAAGTTCTGGTAAAGGTAACGGTAAGAAATGAAGGCCACACAAAAGAAGCAACTTAACACAGCTCCATCAGAGCTCTGTTAGCTTGTTCTGCCACGTCATCAGAAACACGTCATCAGAGTGTGGGTCATTTCTAAACGTCAACCACTTGTAACCCACACATCTCTAACCACGACGGTTTACTTGCACAAAAAGTGGTTAGAACAAATCCACGTGGCAATCTCTGATTGAAAGACAAACCGCTAGCTGTTCCCACGTTCTCACTATAGCAACCGTTCCACTAATCAACCCTCGAGTACCTACAGTACCTATGACCGTGATCCAGCCACACATTTCCCATATAAATACCCATTTCCTTTAAACCTTTCCATTTCTTACGCCTTCTAAGTTATCTAAAACCCTGTTCATCTTTTCTCTTCATTCAAACCTTCAAAACCCAAACCTGCAACAATGGCAAACCCCCAACACTCAGCAGATTCAAGCCGTATTGGTCCCGTCAACCAAATTGTTATTCTTCCATACGAATTTGCTGAAAGCAACCATCGATTAGATCCAAACCTTGCTCTCTATCTACCCACATACCACATATTTCTGGAGTTCTTCAGAAACTCAGAAATCTTCAAAGCCCTAACAGACTTCGACGACAACATTCCTGAGCTCTACATCAAGCAATGGTGGACTACATGCCAACACGTAGAAGAGCTCAACAGAATAATCGGCAATGTGGATTCTGGTCGAGATGGAGGTTCTGGAACGATCAGAATCAGAGCAACTACCCGGCGGAGAATCCTTGGAATGAAGAGCAAGCGACAGCTCAACATAGAAGCTTTCGAGAAGCCACCCAATACTGCTGTCCTTCTGGAGTTTGTACGATTTCTAGGCTACAACAAAGATATCACCCGAATCGGAGCATTCAAAAGACAGAATCTACCACCAGTGTGGAATTTCATGTTCTCTGCACTGAACCGAACCCTCACAGGAAAATCTGGTAGTCAAGATCAAGCCAGCATAGAAATCCTACAGATAATGTGTGGATTGTTCTTTCAAAGAAATCTTGACTATGCCAGCATTCTCTACATCGACCTTCTCACTGCTGTCAATCTCAAGACCTCTGCCATTGCCAAAGGAGGAGAAGTTGGGCAACATAAATTCCTAAAGAACATCAAGTTTCCAAGGTTTATCGGGTTGGTGATCAGAAGAGCATTCCAGAGTCTGGAATTGACTCAACAAGGCAACACGTTCAGGAACTGGGTCATGACCAGATTCAATCCCACCACTTCAGGAGAATATCCCCTCATTCGACGCGTTCCAGGTACATTGCTCGCTCTGATAAGCCCAGACCACATTTCTATCCAAAACTATAGACATGCTGCTCAACCTCAAGAACCTAAGGTGAGAACCCCAGCATACTTAGGCTCTGAGCCATCTGAAGAGAGTACGAGTGAGGAAATATGAGTGGAAGAAGAGGCAAGAGTACCCGAAGTGGGGTCTTCCTCTAGAGTGGAATTAGAGGACAGAGCATCTCCTAGAGAGGCTGTTCATAAAGTACAGGAGTCACCAGAGGTCGAAGTTCTTTCCTCTGATACTGGTGAGAAAGAGGATAACAGAGAGGAACCCGAGTGTTCTACAGCCATAGGATCCGAGGAAAATGTGAGGATAGAAGAAGATGTCCAAGATGACACATCTGAGAGAAATCCTAGCCCACATACCAGTGCTTCCACACATGCTATCCCTGGTGATCAAGACCAGAGGGATATTGAAACAGAGGTGCACACCTCGAACCCCAACCAGCCTATACCATCAGAGGCAACTCTTCATGCCTCTGATATGCACGAAACTGGGGGATCCATATTCGGTAATGATGTCACTTTGCCCCACGACATCGATAGGTCACCTCCACACGATGATGCCTCTGTGGCTCATTTAGAGACTACACAAATTAGACCAGAGATCTTTGTAATCTCACGTAGCATCTGTCCGACTCAGGGACAATGGGAGACCATAGTAGAACAAGGGAAGACAATGCTTGATCCAAATGCTTCCCATCACACCATATTTCCTTCTTTAGAACCTGAGCTGGAAGAGGAAACTCTGATCAGAACACCTGTAGTTGTTTCCCCTCAAAGGGAACATCAAGGATCGGGTGGAAGTCCTGCAATAGCCAACCTAAAAACAACTCTTAAAGCAGGCACCTCTGAGCTCGAGGTTAACATGGAACCATGTGTTGGTACCAAGGATATCCCCTTTGACACTGTCACACGAGCAGAGTTCACAAGCTTCTGTGACAGTATCAACAACTCCTTGAATGAGTATAAACTTATCAATGATCAAAAGGAGGAGCTGATCCGCAAGGAGAATGCTTCTCTCTAAGAAAAGGTTCAGACATTAACGACAGAAGTAGCCGCTTTGAAGACGCTCTTAGCAGAAAATCATACGGCTCAGATGAACAGAACCCTGCCAACCCCTTCTCTATCAGACTCCAACATCAGAACCTTGACAGAGCTGATCAACAACTCTGTTAAGACCGCCATCACAGAAGCCACGACTTCTTCTGCCGCACCTATCCAGCTCTCTGGCCCCAGACCCAATGACTTACCAATGACTGTCGGTCAGATGGGTGAGTTCAGCAGAAAAGTTCTAAGCAAAATGATGTCAATCTCCTCAAAATTAGTGATGAAGGCCAAATCAACATAACAACATGTGCAAGCCGCACTCGATACACACAAGGTCAACTTCGAATCTCAAGTGGAAGAAATCAGAGGTGCAGCAACAGAGGTAGAAGAGGTGATGCGAAAAGCAGCCTTAGACTTCACTAATATTATTTTACAGACCTCTACATCAAAACGACCTGCTGAAGAAGCACCTGCAGAAGAACCTTCGAGCAAAAGGCATAAGGCTAACCCAAAGTTTGTTGTTCCGCCCTCACCAAAAGCTCGAATTGAATCCTCTGACGGTGATGATGACTTTGAGGATGCTACAGAAGATCAGTCAGACAATCAGATGGGTGAGTCCTTAAAACAACAAAAGGGGGAGAAGGAGGAGAAGGAGAAAGAGAAGGATAAAGAGAAGGAGAAGGAGAAAGAGAAGGAAAAAGAGAAGGAAAAGGAACCTACAACAGAGGCTGAGGGATCTGCTAAGGGAAAAGAAAAGGTATCTGAGGCTGAGGCAACTAAAGTAGGAGACCAAGGGAATACTTCTGAAGACATACCAGAGGTGACTATGGTGGTTTTTGATTACATGTTCAAAGACAGAATCATCAAGCCTACAGAATCTTCTCAACAACCACCTGAGGTTATTATCCTGGACACCCCTCCTACTTCACCAAGAACAGAACTAGAGAGAACCGACCCATTCTCTGCTGAAGAAACATTGAACCAAGCCCAACCTCAAGTCCAAACCCAAACAACACAAGAATCTGCCCACATTGACATACTCATGGCAGAAACTCATGAAGACCCAAATCCCATGCCAACATAACAGAACCCCGAATCCTCAACTCAACATTCTGGCAAACCTCCACTAGAAGAAATCTTTGCCTATCTTTATGGTGACCATGACACCATCCCCACAAATGTTGTGCCCATCAATCCATACTTAAGCCCCTGCAGGATAAATACGATCTCTGACGTTAGACGGAAATTCATCGAAACCAAGTCCAGATTGAACAGAAATATAAACTCAGACTTTGGAATCTACAGAATCGTAGACATCAAGTAGAAGACCTTTCGGCACAACAGAATACAAATGAGCTATCACGAGTTCATAGTTGAATCAAACGACAACAGGGTTGAGCACTTCAATGAAAACGACCTGGTACTTCTGAACCCTTATGATCTGATTCAACTCCATGCCTACTGTTACAACTTCAGTGACAGATACAAAGAGGCAAGAACAACACTTCCTGAGGTAGGCTTCGCTATGCAAGAGCACATAAATCTAAGAATTCAGATTGACTTTCAGCTAGGCATAGAGTTCGAAGTAGAAGAACTAGCGACTGCTCCACCAAATGAGAGCCTTCAAGGCTATGAGCACTACAGAACCGGAACTGTAGTTGGAGATCCTCCAGTGTTCATCTGCCGACAGAGAAAAATCAAGAAGGCCCTCAGAGCTTCTGAAACCCACAAGTATTCATCAGAGTCGCTGGAGTACCTCAGAGACATCATTCAGAATCTCCCAAGAGACAAGTGTCCGGAAGAACAACAGAGAAGCTTCACCACCGAAATCAACCTTCTGCTGAACTTCCGAGAACTCATCAGAAGATTTGATAGAATCTTGAGGGGAGATAATTTTGCTTAAACTTGTACTCATTCCTTTTTTTTGCATTGTAATATCTTGAAGGAATAGTATAAAGGCTAATAGAGGGAAAAGTTCTCTGTTCTATTGTTTATATCTCTGCTACTTTGTATTTTCTTATTTTCAATACTTAGGGGGAGATTGTTAGTCCCAAAGCATCTGATGTAAAAGTATTGAAAATAGTTCCAAGTCGGAAGACCAACAGAGATCAGACATAAGACCTGGAAGATGTTCATCAAAGAAGACCAACAGAGCTCAACAGAGCTCTGACGGATCCAACAGAGCTCATCAGAGTTCTGTCGAAGAATTCCAACAAGAGAACAAGTATTCAACAGAAGACCAACAGAGCTCTTGCGACAGAGCTCTGTGAAGTAAAAGACCTCTGTCAGCCTAAGTCTCCTAGTAAACCTTAAGTGTTAGACACGTGTCCACAATTTCCACGTATGCCCTAAAGATTGGAGACACACTTTCCACGTGTCATTCAAGGGTACGATAGTACACTGTCTACACTTTATCAGGTCTATAAATAGCGAGGTAGTGGAACAACAATTGTAAGCTTTTGGGAAGAGTAGTTTTTCCACAATTGTTTAAGCATACACTGCAGCAATCCCGAGCACTACCTCCGTACGATATTGTTGTCCTATGAGATTTCTGAACACACTTTAACTTGTTCATGGTGTGATTCATTATCAATATATGAGCCGCTTTTATATCTGATCTTGTTATCATTTTACTGTTCAATATTTGATTCTCATAGTTCACTTATCGTTTACACAATCACTCATTTTAATGGTTTTATTTAATATGCTTCCGTTGTCTATTTTACTACCATTAATATGATACAACGTGAATCTAGGAACCTACAGTGGTTCTTGTTGTTTTTATGAGGGTTTCGTTTGGGTGTATGATTAAACTTGTGATTTGACACATACCAATCATTCAAATTAATCTCATCAAAATCATTCCAACCACATCTAGAACAAACTAAACAATCACGCGATAATTGAATCAATTGATGAACTTAATTAAGTTCAATCGGAAAAGAAACTTAAAAACGATTCCAATGACTCCAATCACAAATGTCTTTGTTCATTCTAGAATTAAAAGCAGTAGGGGACGACTTTGATGCTTCCTTCTTGACAGATTCCTTGTTTAGCCACTTTGGTTTTTCTTGTTTTGCTTGACAAATTTTATCTGAAACAACAGGGACAGAATGATCAGTGACTTTAGAAGGAACTATATTTTTGGTAGGCAATGGTCTGGTCTCCTGCCTCGGCTGTGATTGCTTTTTAGAAACAGGTTTAGAAGTTGGTTTTGATTGAGAAATATTGATCACTATGCAAGAAGAGCTCAACCAATTCGAGGCTCTGAAGGTATGGCGACTGGTTCCTCGTCCAAAGAACAAGACGGTGATAGGAACCAAATGGATCTTCAAGAATAAAAAGGATGAAGACGGAATCGTCGTATGCAACAAGGCGCGTCTCGTGGCCAAGGGGTACCGTCAACAAGAAGGGATCGATTATGATGAAACCTATGCTCCAGTAGCAAGAATCGAAGCCATCCGAATGTTCATTGCTTATGCCGCACACAAAAACTTCACAGTCTTCCAAATGGATGTGAAGACCGCATTTCTCTACGGTAATATCAAGGAAGAAGTTTATGTGTCGCAACCAGACGGATTCGTGGAAGACTCGAAGCCTGAACACGTCTACATTTTAGACAAGGCGCTTTACGGTCTAAAGCAAGCTCCGCGAGCATGGTACCAAACTCTGTCCTAGTTTTTGATAAAGTACAAATTCACACGAGGTAAAATCGATTCGACTTTATTTATCAAAAACGAAAGAGGTCACTGTTAATGCCAAAAATCGCACCAAAGGGACAACTTAAGGTCGATGTGGACTTAATCAACTAAAGAAAGGATCTTTCGATGAGACGTGCGACGAGGGAAAAAATAAACGAGACAAGGGATTTGATGACGCAGGAAAAACCTCAATTGAGGAAAAAACCTGTGGACGATAAGGGGTGTCTTCGCTACACTATGGTCGCCAATCAGGGGCGATGTCCTTGGTACTGGCGTCGGTCGTACGATGATTACAATACAAATGAAGGAAATGCTTCGAAATGTAAAGTACAAGTGTTTAAATGTAAAAACAGGTGTTTGTCGTGTGTGAATACAAAGTGTGAACTTCTGGTCGAGGGCTGTTGTCGTGCGTCGAGAGCGATACTTAAGCTTTCCTTCGAGTGTTCTTGAGTTTGCTGTAAGGTTCTGGCTTTCAGTACTTGATCTCCAGAGTTTGAATGTTCTTTGCTGTGAGTTTAGATGATTTTCCCTGTTGTTTGGTGATGTTCGCTGATGTATATTAGATGTTAACCGATGTTTTTTGAAATGAGGCTTTAGCTTGACTTTTATAGTCTTCGTGCCATTAATTAGCTCCATTAATGATTTGATCAACGGCTACAATGGCTGGAAACGGTCGCCGGAGTGATTATCCATAATGCTCTTCATCCGTTACGGCTCCTGCATTAAATACTTAACAAACGTAACAGTCAAGGTTAACGTTAGCTTTGGTCGAAGGTGCAATGATCTTACGCGATGGTCGTACGGGACAGGCGATGCTATGGTCGAGCGTTATGGGAGACGTACGACTTACCTTTTACGGGAGACGACGGATGTTTTCGGAGTTCTTGTTGAGACCTTATCTTAATACAAGATATAGCTTAGGACATGCGTCTTACCTGTTTTGGTCGTGGTCGTACGACGTGATTTTTTGCGTGACAGGACGACACGACGTTCCGATGAGGTATTATCCATGATTGATCATGTCGTCGCACGACAGGGCACCATAGCGACGTTTCGACTCCTTCTCGATCTTCAGGGTTCCCAATAGCGTATGGGATTTTGATTGATAACTTTTGCATGCTCGGGAGTCGACGGGTGATGGCTATTAGCTGGAATGGCGACATCGTCGATGATATCCTTGAGATTTCCTTTCGGGAAATGATACGCTAATTCCTTCTTCAATGCGATAGAATCGTCTGTCGCATGACCATGATCGACGTGGAAGTCGCACCACTTTGATTTATCTTTTTTAGCATCGTCCAAGTCAGACTTCTTCGGCCACCGGATGGTCGCTTGGGAAGTTTTCAGAGCTTCGACTAGGTCCTTTGTAGATCCTTTGAATCCGTAAGGGGATATCTTGGGGTATTGAGTGAACTTAGTCGCGGTCTTGGCCTCTGCTTTCGTCTTGAAACGAACATTTGAAATTTGGCGCGCTGGCTCTATTCTGGAAACAGCCTTTGTCTTGAACTCTGGCTTTCTGACACCTAACGACTTCTTGTCGTCAGTGTGCTTGAGACAAAAGGCAGCATCATCCTCGACCCTCATATATGCCAGGGTTCGAGCTCGGACGTCTTCGAAAGTCTCTGGGGGATACTTGGTCAGATCGATATATAGACCTGAACTATCGTCTAGACCACGCTTATAAGCTTCGATCGCAGTTTTGATGTCACAATTGCGGATACTGATCATTTCGGCATTGAATCTATTCAAATAATTCCGAATAGACTCATTGGTCTTCTGCACGACATAGTACAGATCACTAGTCTGCTTTCCATCTTACGGCTGCTGGCGAATTGCAGGGAGAATTGGTTGACCAATTCGGCGAACGACCCGATAGATTTGGGTTTGAGATTGATCAACCACTGGAGAGCTGGACCAGTGAGAGTTGCCCCGAAACTATTGAACATGCATACTTCCTGGTACATGTGTGGAATCGAGATCGTCCACATGAGCTGCTTATACTGCGCGACATGCTCGGTTGGATCGCTCACACCCGAATACTTGGGAGTGAAGGCAGGAATGTTATACTTCTTTGGGACCTCGACGGTGGCGATCTCGTCGATGAAGGGCGACGTCTGATACCCGGAGCGAGGTTCGACGTCGACAGGCATGGCTGCCCCAGGCAACTTGTCGAGCAAGGACAGGACGCGCTCATTTTGGTCTTCTAACATCTTCAAACGCTGGCCGACATTGATAAATCCCAGATCAAGCACAAAGTAATGAACAAGTGTAGAGAGAATCTAGAGAGCAATCTTGTCATCCATATATTGATTTCAAAAATGTAAAATGACAAATGCTTCAAGTTGTTCCTAAAGGGATCTAGATTCACTTCTAACTAAGAACTAGACATGCCTATTTATACCCATAACATACAAGGTATAAAGGCACAGCTAACAAATACAGTACATTGACTTTACAGTAAATCTTGAATACAACAATGCTCTAACAGACGGGATCGTTAAGATCAGGATTTGCCCCTGTCGAGGGATTGGTCCCTGGACTAGTGCCATTACCATGCGACGAACCATTGGTGTCCCCGTTGAACGGAACAAAATATGGCTGCGACCCATAGTGGAATTGCTGCGGTCCATTCTAAAACAATTGTGGTCCCTGCTGAAATGGCTGCGATCTCTGCTGGAAAGATTGCGATTCTTGCTGGAAAGGTTGCGGACCACTTTGGAACGGCTGGGATCCATTCTGAAACGGCTGGGCGCCACCTTGCAATGGTTGGGATCCATTGTTCAAGGGTGGTGGTCGGATGTGCTGAGGGGGAATTTGCCCAAACTGGGGATTCGGAATGAACGGACCCGGCTGCTGATTCTGCATGTATGGACCTGGATGCTGATTCTGTGCGGACGGGCCTGGTTCCGGACCTGGATTCTGGATGAATGGTCTAGGACCATTCTGGGATCCAAAAGGATTCCTTAGCCGCGCGATCTCTTCAGCTGCTCTGCGATTCTGCTCTGCCATTGCATTGAGTTGATTCCTGGCAACCTCGAGCTCCTGATACATCTGAGTGACGGCTTGCTGCGGATTCCCAAGGGCTGCCATTGTTCCTGCAATAGAGAGCAGAAAAAACTCCAAAAAACTGTTAGTAGGGTGCACGTTCGTCGAGGATTTTCTCTAGATAAAGTCCCACGGATGGCGCCAAACTGTTAATGCCAAAAATCGCACCAAAGGGACAACTTAAGGTCGATGTGGACTTAATCAACTAAAGAAAGGATCTTTCGACGAGACGTGCGACGGGGGAAAAAATAAACGAGACAAGGGATTTGATGACACAGGAAAAACCTCAATCAAAGAAAAAACCTGCGGACGACAAGGGGTGTCGTCGCTGCACTATGGTCGCCAATCAGGGGCGATGTCCTTGGTACTGGAGTCGGTCGTACGATGATTACAATACAAATGAAGGAAATGCTTCGAAATGTAAAGTACAAGTGCTTAAATGTAAAAACAGGTGTTTGTCGTGTGTGAATACAAAGTGTGAACTTCTGGTCGAGGGCTGTTGTCGTGCGTCGAGAGCGATACTTGAGCTTTCCTTCGAGTGTTCTTGAGTTCGCTGTAAGGTTCTGGCTTTCAGTACTTGATCTCCAGAGTTTGAATGTTCTTTGCGGTGAGTTTGGATGATTTTCCCTGCTGTTTGTTGATGTTCGCTGATGTATATTAGATGTTAACCGATGTTTTTTGAAATGCGGCTTTAGCTTGACTTTTATAGTCTTTGTGCCATTAATTAGCTCCATTAATGATTTTATCAACGGCTACAATGGCTGGAAACGGTCGCCGGAGTGATTATCCATAATGCTCTTCGTCCGTTACGGCTGCTTGTTGTTGGCTTTGACACCTGCATTAAATACTTAACAAACGTAATAGTCAAGGTTAACGTTAGCTTTGGTCGAAGGTGCAATGATCTTACGCGATGGTCGTACGGGACGGGCGATGCTATGGTCGAGCGTTATGGGAGACGTACGACTTACCTTTTACGGGAGACGACGGATGTTTTCTGAGTTCTTGTTGAGACCTTATCTTAATACAAGATATAGCTTAGGACATGCGTCTTACCTGTTTTGGTCGTGGTCGTACGACGTGATTTTTTGCCCAATACTCCTCGTTCAAGTGTATGTAGATGATATAATATTGTTAATCCAAGATCATTCAAGATAGAGAAGATGAGAATTTGTCATCTCATTGATCAAGAACACTGTATACAAGATATGAGTTCAGCACTTTCTCTCTCTAAGATATGAATGTGAATTGTGAGAATGTTTCTAAGAGTCTCCCATACTAACACACAACTAAACCTATTTATACTAAACACATTACAAGGTGTAAACAACACAATACAACTCAATACATTGACTTTGACTTTGACCTTTCTATATTTAAACCTTGAAGACATATTGCACTAACAATCTCCCCCTTGGATTCAAGGTTTAAAGAAATGTGAAAACAAATAAGCACAAGTTCAAGAAAAAGAGATCACAGAATGGATCAATCGATTTTCCTCAAACTCTTGAAGAATTATCCCCATTTCCATTGACTTGTGAATTTCATTCTTCAGTGTCGATCTTCATAAACGCGCGAGTTCAAAAGAAAGAGATCACTGAAATGATCAATCGATTTCTTAAAAACTCTTGAAGAATAAAACCCCCCCTATCATTTCTTGAAACGACGTCTTCTTTCTACAAATCTCCCCGTTGACATTAAAACGAAACTTTGATTTTAAACTTTCTTTGACAGGAAATTGATGTAGACATTCTCCCCCTTTTTCGATGAAAGTGAGCATCACGAGCATCGAAAATCTTTTCAATTTCAGTCACGAACAATCTCCCTCTTCAAAAACATTTCTTCCCCTTGAAAAACACAAACAATCTCCCCATAAACGAAAGATCTTGCTCCCCCTAAAAATAAGATTTGTAGAGCAAGATGATTTTCTCCCCCTGAAAATTTGCATAAAAATCATATAAGCGCACATTTTAACAAACTTATATAAAGAAAATAGAATTCATTGAACAACATTTTATAACTACTAACATTTAATCATTTGAACACCAAACAAAATAAATTCAACTTAATGAAATGTAACAGATATTTCCATCAAGTGAAATCAAATGCATGCGTTTGGATTCAAAAACAAGACATCATCGCATATCGAGTTACAAAAGTTCAATTTCAACCCCTTTATAAAATCTATTTGGTGGACTAGCGTGCGAAATATGATTAGCAACAAGCAAATGCACCTCTAAAACCTATAAGAATACTTTTCTCTTACTCACACTATTTGTCCAAAAACAGAATTTTCACAAATTTACAAGTTTATCGCGACTTTGTATTTTCCCCAAGTTTCAAGAGATGTGTGCTCTTAGGCATCTTTTCATATTGTGCACATTGGCAACTTTTATTATGTGCTCATTGGCATCTTTTATAATCAAACAGTTTATTAAGACTAAGATACACCGTAAACGTAACTTTCTAACTGGTCCTATAGCAGGATTTGGGTCAGCCGATCCCAGACCAGATGGTCTTAGGGGCTAGGTGACAAGCACCCCTTGGAACTTACTCTCCTTAACCAGAAAGGCTACATCGATATACCTTAATCCCATCTGTACCAGTAGAACATGGCTTTCTACCTGGTTCTATAGCAGGATTTGGGTCAGCCAATCCCAGATCAGTTGATCTTAGGGGCTAGGTAATGAGTACCCCTTGGGACTTAATCTCCCAAACCAGATAGGTAACGAGTACCCCTTTATATTTTATTATATATATATAATTTTTATTTTTTTTTATTTTTTTTATTTTTTTTATTTTTTAGGGGCTAGGTAACGAGTACCCCTTTATATTTTATTATATATATATAATTTTTATTTTTTTTTATTTTATTTTTTATTTTATTTATTTATTTTTTATTATAGCATCTCAAACACTTGGTTCAAAAACGTAGTGCTTCCCCCATATTTTCGTTTCCATTCATGATTAAGACGAATAGGCTTTGTGAGCATTGTATTCTGTATAAGTCTAGATTTACACAATTTTGCGCTTATATCAAAATCTCAAACATGTTTCGCTGACCTTTCGACTTATTTCAGAAGCGAAAGTAGAAACTGTAAGTCCCGTAATAGTCACTTACAATCAAGATTCAATATAGAATGAACATTCAAGATTGTATTCACAGCAACTGGTCATATGATTTATTAACAATCTGTAAATTGCAAGATATTACAATGAGTTTCTCTCTCAAAAGATATGCGTGAAGAGTTATATCGAAGATTCTCCAAAGATTCTGTTAGCTACAGTTGCTAACTCCTATATATACTGTAGAGAAAAGCTAAAGCTACAGTACATATGAGAAACAGACTAATAGAACAATTACACGTGTCCTAATTAGTAACTGAATATAACAGAAAATCAAGTCATAAGTTCTGAACATGTTGTTCAGAACTTTTGAATAAGCGCTTCAGAACATTTGTCTTCATAGTCAGAAGTTCTGAGTCTCCTACTCAGAACTCTGAACCTTCTAGTCAGAATCCAACACTTAGAAACATTTTGAGTCTTCTACTCAGAACTTCTGAGTCTTCTTAAGTATTCTTACTCAGAACTCAACACTTGTGTTTTTGACAAAACTCTAGACCTAACAATCTCCCCCTTTTTGTCAAACACACTTGTACTTTTCACCATCAAATTCTTAGAGCAGGAACAATCTTCAGAAGGAGCTCTTCTGAATGCTTTGACAACTTTTGCTCAGAAATCTGAATAATCTGAGTTAACAACTTCTGGTCAGTCTTTAATCAGCAGCAGCAACGATTTCCAAATTGATTTCTGTTATATATTTGCTTTTTCTTTTCTCCCCCTTGAAATGACAATTCTCATCTTCATTTCAGCTTTCATAAGATTTCTTTATAAGAAACAACCGATCAGTTTCCTTTTCCTCTTCTTCTTCTTAAAATAACATTTCTCTCTTTTGTTATTTCTGTACAAAAACCATATCAATCTTCAAAATCTTTAGCTTTTCTCCCCCTAAAGTTTTGGAAAGCAAAATCATCTTCAAAATCTTTAGCTTTTCTCCCCCTTGATTTTCAAAACTTTAGCGATGCTTTTTCTTCGAATGAAGTCTATGCTTTTTCTCCTCCTTAATGAATAACCTTGCTCCCCCTCAAAATAAGAATTATGGAGCAATTTGTTTTCTCCCCCTGAAAGTATGCATATATTTCATTATTCATTTCAAATATGGTGCTTTAATGAAAACATTTATACAAGGAAAATAAGATTCACTTAACTGCACTTGATAACTACTAACATTTGATCATTTGAAAATTTTACAAAAGAAATCCAACTTAATGAAATTTATCAGATTTTTCAATCAAATGGAATTAAATGCATGTGTTTGGATTCAAATACAAGTCATCATTGCATATCAAGTTAAAAAATGTTCAGTTTCAATCCCTTTATTAAATCTATTTGGTGTGCTTAGCATGCGAAATATGATTAGCTTCAAGAATATGCAATTCTAAAAACATATACAAATACTTTGCTCTACTCACACTATTTGTCCAAAATCAGGATTTTCACAAATTTACAGGTTTATTGCGACTTTGAATTTTCCCAAAGTTTCAAGAGATATGTGCTCATTGGCATCTTTTAATTTTGTGCACATTGGCATCTTTTAATTTTGTGCTTATTGACATCTTTTAATTTTGTGCACATTGGCATCTTTTAATCAAAAAGTTTAGTAAGAATAAGATACATCGTTAAACATGACTTTCTATCTGGTTCTATAGCAGGGTTTGGGTCAGCATATCCCAGACCAGTTGATCTTAGGTGCTAGGTGACAAGCACCCCTTGGAACTTAATTTCCCAAACCAGAAAGGCCACATCGATATATCTTAAACCCATTTGTACCAGTAGAACATGGCTTTCTATCCGGTTCTATTGCAGGATTTGGGTCAGCCGATCCCAGACCAATTGACCTTCGGGACTAGGTGACAAGCACCCCTTAGGACTTACTCTCCCAAACCAGAAAGGCCATAGGTACAAACTTTCAAACTAAATGATTTTATATATATTTATATTTCATCTCAATCACTTGGTACTAAAACGTAGTACTTCCCCCATATTTTTGTTTCCATCCAACATTCTGACATTTAGGCTTTTTGAACATTATATTCTATATAAGTCTAAATTTACATAACATTGAGCATTCAGTATAATTTCATTCATGTTTTGCTTACCTTTTGATTTATTTCAGAAGTGAAAGTTGAAACAAATATAGCTCAGATAATACAACATACTTGTAAAATCACTCTTTGACACACATTTTATTCATTGAATGAAAATTAAAAAAAATCATATTATTGAATTAAATTTGATAAGATTCAAGCATTCAAAGCAATAGAAATAAACATAATGCAATGTTACCTTTTACCACTTGTTCCTTGAAACATAAAAATATGACAGTTAAGGATATCACCTGAGAAATATGAGTTCTAAACTGATTTGTTTAGAAGTCTTAGTCTCTGAAGTACGGGTCCTGAACTGAATTATTCAGAAGCCATAGTCATTTAAGTACGGGTTTTGAACTGATATGTTCAAAAACCTAAAACGTTGAAGCACAGGTTTTGAACATTATCTTGAAACAATCAGATCAAATTTTGAGTCAATACTTCCTCTGAAATCAAGATAATTCTGCAAAATCAAGAGATTTTGGTAATCATCTACGATGATTCCTCATTAGTTATCAAAAAAATTCTGAGTAATAGAGTCAGAATTCTGATTAGAAGAGTCAGAATTCTGAGTAACTTGCTCAAAATTCTAAGTATCAGAGTCAGAATTCTGATTAGTTGAGTCAGAATTCTGAGTAGTAGAGTCAGAACTTCTGAGTAGTAGAGTCAGAACTTCTGAGTAACAGAGTCAGAATTCTGATAAAACTATCCGGAGAAAATTCCTTAGAAAAATGTTTGGATTTTGTGATTTTTGAACATTCTGAACTTCAAATCACCATAACTTGCTCAAAAATCAGAATTTTTCAACCAAAATTTGCAGGGTTGCTTAAAATGTGATTCTGAACACATTCTCTGGAAATGTTTTCTACGAAAAACACTCACATCTATGAGTTCGATAACCTCATAGCAAACAGAATTTTTTTTTAAAAAAAATCTTCAAAATCAACAAATTGATCTATATGAATCAGAAATCCATAATCACATTCAGATCGAGTTTTGGACTGAATTATCCAAAAGTCAACATTCTCAATTTAAGCACAACGTCGGTTTTAAGTCATGTGTCAGTATTATCATTCAGCTCTACACATGAATAACCTGCAAAACAGATTAAGTTGTCTTTGGTACCCATATGAACTTGGGTCCAGGTTTGTTAGGTGCAGTAGCATATGCAGATATTCTATAAGAACCATACCAGTGCTGAATAAAATTCTTGTTCACAAAATCATTAGTCCCACAATATGAACAACAAAGTTTCTTTTGTGCAACTCTGACTAATTGATTTACAGAATAAATCACATCAGGTTTAACAAAAGATTTTCTTTGAAATGTATTGTTCTTCTTAACATTTGAATTAGGAACTTTTGATTTTGGCACTTCTTTCTTAGAAGTTGT
Source organism: Saussurea involucrata (assembly GCA_033807775.1). Lineage (NCBI taxonomy): Eukaryota > Viridiplantae > Streptophyta > Magnoliopsida > Asterales > Asteraceae > Saussurea > Saussurea involucrata. The sequence goes on from CM066314.1 coordinate 86,642,152, forward strand.
TCCTTTAACTCTCCATTCCATTTCTACCTTTTTAAAAGAACAATTATAAGATTTATCAATATGAGAATCATAAAACAAATTAGAAGAATGAATCTGATCTTTTGAACTATGATTTGATTTGTCAACAACTTTCGTTTCAAATTCTTTAAACTTTTTAACATACAAATCAAACCTTGACTGCAAATCAGATTTGGACTTCCTCTCTATCATGATTTTAGTTGATAAATCAGATAATTTCTTAATTAGTCTCCTTATCTCCAAATGAAAAACTTTCTTTTCCTTTTCAAACTCATCTTTTAAGCATTTTTCTTTAAAGCCGTTTACCTTCTTCCTTTCAGTCTCTTTCCTTCCATCTTCTAACTCTTTCTCCAACTCATTGATTTTTACAGAAAACTCATTTAACATTCCTGTTTTCTTTTTCTCAAAACCATTCTTTTCTTTTTGAAAAACATTTTTCTTGCATTCAAACTCTTTTCTTTCTTTTGCAAGAATTTTCTCCAAATCAGAAATTTTCAGAGATAATTCAACAGACTTTGTTTCAAAACCTTTCCTCTCAGTTTGAAAGTTTCTTCTCTCTTTCTCAAATTTCTCTCTTTCAAGTATAAGAACTTGTTCAAAATCATAGATTTGTTTCAAGAGTTGACAATTTTTCATTTCACATGATTTGATTCTATTTTTAGAATCTGTCAACATCTTTCTTTTAAAATTGATTTTCTCTTTCAAATCAACATTCTCTTTTTCTAACACCTTTGTGTTCTCTTGAGCCTTTTCGAAATCTTTTAGAAGATCAAATTTATCTTTTTGCAAATTTACAACAACTTTTGCACTTTCCTCAAATTTTGCTTCAAGATTAGCAATCTTGCTTTCAAAATGAACAATCTCAGTTTTTGGTTTAGAAATTGTTTCTTTTGCTTTTACATGACTTAATTGTTGTAAATTGTCTGAACTGGTTATAGAACTTGCAGGTCTCACAAAAACTTCAACAATCTCAGGCATGATGAAATGAAAAATTCAAATATCAGCTATGAATTATGATCAAAACTGAGAATCAACACAGATCTAGAATATGCAAGAACTAATCAAATCTGTCACATGCATTTTATCAAACAGTTAGAGTACATGAATTAATGAAATCTTCTTTTCAACAAAAAATTTGAATACTAATCAACATGCAGCAGATATAATCACTTTGATCAAGAAACCAATCAAGAATTTCGAAAACATACCTGTGATCTCTGTTTAATTTCGAGAATTAATCAGCATAGAGAGAAAATCTTTGGATGACTTGATTGTAAGATATCGATTCAACAGAAAGACAAATTCAAATTTCTTGAATCAATGATAGAAACAAATTCAAGAATTGTTAGGAATTCAAGAATTGTTAGCAGCAGCGGAATCAATTGACGAATTGATCAAGAAACTTCAAGAACGCGATCAAACACACTCTTGGACGAATTTGTTTGTTGATTGGCTCTGATACCAATTGTAAGTCCCGTAATAGTCACTTACAATCAAGATTCAATATAGAATGAACATTCAAGATTGTATTCACAGCAACTGGTCATATGATTTATTAACAATCTGTGAATTGCAAGATATTACAATGAGTTTCTCTCTCAAAAGATATGCGTGAAGAGTTATATCGAAGATTCTCCAAAGATTCTGTTAGCTACAGTTGCTAACTCCTATATATACTGTAGAGAAAAGCTAAAGCTACAGTACATATGAGAAACAGACTAATAGAACAATTACACGTGTCCTAATTAGTAACTGAATATAACAGAAAATCCAAGTCATAAGTTCTGAACATGTTGTTCAGAACTTCTGAATAAGCACTTCAGAACATTTGTCTTCATAGTCAGAAGTTCTGAGTCTCCTACACAGAACTCTGAACCTTCTAGTCAGAATCCAACACTTAGAAACATTTTGAGTCTTCTACTCAGAACTTCTGAGTCTTTTGAGCCTTCTTTAGTATTCTTACTCAGAACTCAACACTTGTGTTTTTGACAAAACTCTAGACCTAACAGAAACAAATATAACTCTGACTATATAAAAATGCTCGTAAAATCATCCTTAACACACATTTTATTCATTGAATGAAAAATTGAAATTTTTTTCACTTCATTGAATTAAATTTGTGAAGGTTCAAACTTTCAACGTTATTAGACATAAAATATAACACAGTGTTACCTTTAAGCACATGTCATAAAAATAGAAAGATATGACAGTGAAAGGATATCACCTGATAAGTACGAGTTCTAAACTGATATGTTTAGAAGTCATAGCCTTTGAAGTACGGGTCCTGAATTGATGTATTCAGAAGCCATTACCGTTGAAGTGCGGGTTTTGAACTGATGTGTTCAAAAGCCATTGTCTTTTATATCTCTCCCCCTACAAAATACCAAATGATTTACCAAATATCCCATGTATATATTAAACGATAGAAAACTCCCTGAAATCATGTGATGTTCAATGTCTTCTTTGAAAGAACAAGTACTTCATCTTCCGAGAGTTCAACGTTTGTCTCTAAATCTGCAAAACAGATTAAGTAGATTTTGGTACCCAACGAATCTTGGGTCCTGACACGTTAAGCGGAGCTCTATAAGAAGGAAAATGGTAAGTACCATACCAATATTGAACACTATTATTATTAACAAAATCATAATTTCCACAATAAGAATTAACAAAAGAATTAACTTTCGTTGTAAAATTCTTATTTGGAAATGATGATTTTGGTACATCTTTTCCAGGAAATTTACCTTTTACCTTCCATTGCATGTTGACTCTTTTGTACGAAGGAAGATCAGCATAGTATTTGGAAGACATATCTACAGAATGCTCGTAGAAATGTTAGAAGGACGCATCGGACATTTTGAAAAACACTCGGAGTTGTTGAACGACCTCACTTTGTCTTCTAAGGCATTTCGTTCCTTTGTCATCAACTCGAGCTTCTTCCGAATATCACAATTCTGCCTATTTTCCTTCATGATATCTGAAGATAAACCCGCCAAGTTCTTCGTGAGTTTCTGAATTTCTTGCTGAAATATCTTCCGTTCTACAGAAAAATCATCTTTTACGCTCCTTGCTTGAAACTCAGCTTTCTTTCTCTTTTCTAACTCACTTCTTTCCAAATCCAACTCCTCTTGCAGTTCAGAAATTTTCTCTGAAAGCTTCCCATTCTTCACTTCAAACTCTTTTCTTTTAACCTCAAACTCGGCTCTTTCCTTCTCCACCTTTTGCTTCTCTAAACATAATACTTTCTGAAAATCTGAGTTCTGCTTGGAAAGTCTTTGGAATTGGAGTTTAAAAGCTTTGTTATCTTCACAAGCTTTAGTCTTCATCTTCAATTCCTTTTCAAGATCCGAAATTCTTAGAGCTAGACCCTCTCTTTCTTTCTTATGTTCTTCTCTTTCATCTTTTATTAATTTTTCTAAATCTGATAGTCTCTTTGTAAGCTCAGTGATCTTCTCAGAATCTTCTATCACATCCTTCATGTCTTCCTTTTTCTCTAAATCAACTTTCTTTTCTTCCGCTTTTGACGGTTCCTCTATGTGAATTTCTGATGTTGTCTGATTTGTATCCTCCTTATCAGCATTCTTCACTTTCTTTACCCTGAAATCAACATACGATCCATGCATTAGCTTCGTTAATTCCTTCCACAACAACATAGGATTATTTTTAAAAGCATTTAATCGAGCACAAGTATATTGTGGAAGTTTGGAAATAACAAGGATCAAATATAATGTTGCATCTTTATCAGCTCTCTTCCGATATATCTCTTCTTCAGTAAAATCTTCTTCCCGTTTATAAAGGATCAACGGGCCTTCGGTGAAAGATTTTATCATTAAATCTCCATTTTCTCTTCTCGAAATGAAATCCATGAAGTCGACCGTCCATTTCACAAAATCCGAATCCTTGTTAAGCATCGGAGGACGATTACCTGAAACTTGATAAGCCATCGTGATCTAAAAAAAATCTTAAGTAGAACAGATCAGAAAAAACAGTAACCAAACAGAAAGGTCTGAAATGAACATGTTGATCCAAACCCTCAGTGATTTGATAATGACCCTATCTTAAATACTTAGTGAAAATTGTAAGTAAACAATATGTATCAGAGTTTCACTATCGCTGATAAGTACTAAGATCTTACAGTACTGCTGATAGGAACTCTCGCACTTTTAGATTAAACATTCAGCGAACACTGTTCACCATATCGCTGAGTCTGTTCAGTCCTTATGGTGATCGCTGATAAGTTAGTTGTTTACTTATGATCCCTGAAGACAAGATTCACGTCAACAAAGGTTCTACGCTGAAGTCGAAGATCAAGCTCAAGAACCAGCGACAAGTCTCCTAATGAAGTGATGCGGATCAGCGAAGACTCAGATTTGTCCACTCAACGTGAAGTATCAAGTACAAGACTTTAGCTATCGCTGAACTTTATCATCTGCTGAATAGTAAATGACAATCGCTGAATCAACGAAAGCTGATCATGAAGTCCTCCGTACAAAGTACTTTTGTCTTAACCTCCCTTGCACGCCACCGTACGAAATGTCAGAAAAGAACCTCCGAAAATCTGAAATCGTACAACCACTCTAATACTACACTGTTCATTCATGCGGCTGCTAGGGTTGTCAACAAAGGTCAATGACATGCAACCAATCCGCTGATGACACGTGTAAAGTTAATACTGAATTGCATTAAATGCATGCAGTATATAAAGAGATGAACTCACTTCATTTGAAGTAACTTGCTAACTCTGGACAAGTTCAAATCTCTCAAGATAGGATTTTATTAGTAATCTCCTTATCTTTCTTAGTGCAAGAAAATCTTAGTGTTCCAACTTGTTTAGATTTAGGTTTATCCTTAATCTTGTTTCCGCAACAAGCTGTAAATTGTTAATGATTTATCAATAAACAATTTAGAAAAGTAAAATAGTGTGTTTGTATTCAACCCCCCCTTCTACAAACTTGTTTAAGCCTTTCGGGACCAACAAGTGGTATCAGAGCAGATTTGTTTAATCTCATAAACAAGATCTAATCTAAGATATTTCTCTTCCTTGCTATTATCTGAAAATGGCCAACTCAAACACAAACACTCACTATATCGACAATGGTTCTCTTGCAAAACCCCCTAGATTTTCCAGAGACAACTTCAACTTATGGAAAAATAGGATGACACTCTTCTTAGAAGGTGTAGACCCTACTTTACCTTACTATCTTGAAAACGGTCCACACATCCCTGTAACGATTGATCCTGCCGTTCCAGCCACTGCAACTAGAGCTGCTATTCCAGAAAGGCTGATTCCAAAGGAAATCCATCATTGGACCGATGAAGACAAGAAGAAAGTGGCTATAGATACAAAAGCCAGATCCATACTATCCATGGCCCTTCCTGACGAAGTCTACCATTCCGTCATGAACCTGAAATCCTCAAAAGCCATGTGGGACACAATATGTGTTCAGTATGAAGGAACGTCTGAAGTCCAGGATTCAAGAAAGATCAACCTGGTAAGACAATACGAAAGTTTCATCTCTGGTAAGAATGAAACTCTCTCTGAAGTACATCAACGTTTTAATTGCTTAATTATAGATCTTAAAACGGTTGGTAAGGAATATTCTAACTTTGAAGTTCTGACAAAGTTTTTAGAATGTTTACCTGAAAGCTGGGACAATTATTCCATGTGTCTCAAGCTGTCAAAAGATCTAAGATCAATGACACTTGCTACCTTATATGGCACATTGCTGAATCATGAGCAATCTAGCCATCTTAAGAAGAATCTTGTAAAAGATTCCAAAAGCACCCCTGTTGCTTTAATCTCAGAGGAACCTTCTACTCAGCGACCCGTGGTCACTATCACTGACTTAGAAAGTAACTCTGAAAGATCATCAGATTCTGATTCTTCAGATGATGAATCCTTGGCTCTCCTAACTAAAAAGTTCAGGAGATTCGCCAAGAAGAAATTGTTTAGAAAGAACAAAACTCTTTCTATAGCTGACAAGCCTAAGTCATCAGCTTTTGTTGATAAGGCTACTGCTACTTGTTTTAACTGCGAAAAGACAGGTCATTTCGCTAACGAGTGCAGGTCAAAGAAAATCATGAGACCTTCAGCCTTTACAAAGAAATCCTTTGTTCCAAGGAATAAAGACGACAAATACTTAAAGCTGAAGGAGAAGTATGCAAAGCTGAAAAGCTTTAAGAAGAAAGGAAAAGGCCTGATGGCTGACTATGATTGGGCTGCTTCTGATGAAGAAGCCTCATCATCTGATTCTGAAGATGATGAAGCAAATCAATGTCTCATGGCCAAGATTGAAGAAGAGGAAGAAAGTTCAAACATTCCCTCCACTTCAACATCTGCCATTCAGGTATCACCCTCCTTCTTTACCAATATTGTAAATATTGATGAAGCTGATAGTCTCCGTAAAATCGAACTACTGACTAGAAGCTTATACGAAGCCATGAACGGCAAAGCTGTGGTTGAAAACCAAAATCTTGATCTCGCTGAAAAGCTTAAAAATTGCCACCTTCAAATAGAAAAGCTTTCTAAATTTGAAGAAGATTTTAAAGATCAAGTCCATTTAAATCAGCTAGTCAAAATTGAACGAGCGGAAGCTATCGCTGCTTTAAAAGCTGAACAAGCTACTGTTGAAGGATGGTGTAATTCTTCAACAAAGATCACTGAGATAATTAAGGCTCAGATTCCTCTGAGTGATAAACGTGGTCTGGGTTATAAATATGATACTCCAATACCAACCACTGAACGTTCAATGCTTAAATTTGGAACGTTCGTATCCTCAGTAGCTGACACTTCTTCATCTCAGTACTCCTCGTCGATTACACCAATCCCTGAGGATACTCCTACCTCCTCAAAAGGTAAGGAGAAAATGGTTTATTCAAAACCTACCTCTGTCTCTAAAGATAAAGGTAAAGGAATTGTAATTTATCAAAATCCTCAGAAGGGTACTTTAGTACCTAAGCTGAATGCTTCCAAAGCCTTAGTGATTCATTCATCTGGTTCTAGAAATCAGACCTCTGGATCAGTTCAGCGACCTACTCCTAGACTCAGAGTAGATGTCCTTGGTAAGAAATCTGAAGAACTGAATGTTCGTCCTATTTCAAAAACCAATAGTGTACTTGGTGCTGGCACTTCTAATTCCAAATTAAAAGCTCAGCACACAAGTGGTCCTAGAACTAATTTTAGTTATAGGAAATGTTATCACTGTGGACTTACCGATCATATTGCAAGTAAGTGTCCCACAGCCACCAAAGCTGATAAGATAGCTAAGGTGAAGATAGCACCCAAGAAGACCAAACCAGTTGCAAGTCAGGTCAAGGTGACTCCTACCGCCGAGGTCAAGAAATTGACCAAAGTGAAGAAAGACAAAGCTGAATCTTCAAATGCTGCGAAGACTGCTGAACCCATTCCAACCACTTCCACTGACAAACGCGTATACATGGTGAAGTGGGTACCCAAGCAAAACTAATCTTCCTTTGTATTGCAGGTTAAGAAGGGTATCTGGTATCTCGATAGCGGATGCTCTAGACATATGACTGGAAAGAAAAGCCTGCTCGCTGAATACAAGGAAGAGAAGGGTCCCTCTGTGACTTTCGGTGGAAATGGAAAAGGACACACCCGAGGGTATGGTGTACTTTCAAATGGTACAACATCCTTCAGAAGAGTCGTATATGTTGAAGGGCTGAAGCATAATCTTCTGAGCATCAGTCAGCTTTGCGACATGGATAACAAAGTGATTTTCACTAAGGAATCCTGCTTTGTCTCTGACAAAAAGGAGAAGATAGCTCTCAGCGGTTATCGTTTGGAAAATGTTTACGTTATAAACATGGACTCAACAACCACTGAGAACTCTTGTTTCTTCTCAAAGGCATCTTCTGATGTCAACTGGCTATGGCACAAGAGGCTTTCACATCTCAACTTCAAGACACTAAATACTCTTTCATCCAAAGAGTTAGTCACTGGTCTACCTCAACATTCATACGCCAAAGAATCCTTATGTTCAGCGTGTGAAAAAGGGAAGCAGACCAAGCAAGCTTTAAGTCCAAGCAAGTTTCCTCAGTGTCATCTCCTCTTCAACTACTCCATATGGATTTGTTTGGCCCCGTTAACAAACAATCCATCGCTGGAAAGAAATATACGCTGGTCATAGTTGATGAATTCTCTCGTTACACATGGGTAATGTTTCTCCGTTCTAAGAGTGACACCCCTGAAGAACTCATCACCTTTGTTCGGAAGATGGAAACTCTGAACAATATGACTGTTCGCTCAATAAGGAGTGATCATGGAACTGAATTCAAAAACAGTTCTCTTGATTCCTTCCTTGAGAGCAAGGGTATTTCTCACAACTTTTCGTCAGTGAGAACACCACAACAAAACGGAGTCGCTGAAAGAAGAAATAGAACAATTATTGAAGCCGCACGTTCAATGCTCAGCGATTCTCACCTGCCTACTCAGTTTTGGGCAGAAGCTGTCAACACGGCTTGTTTTACGCAAAACAGGTCGCTGATAGTCAAAAGATTCAAAAAGACAGCCTATGAACTTTTTCATGGGAGAAAGCCTTCAATCAGCTTTCTTCACATCTTTGGTTGTCAGTGTTTCATACTGAACAACAGAGATGCCCTTGGAAAGTTTGATCCTAAGGCTGATGATGGAATCTTTCTTGGATACTCCTCAGTTTCCAAAGCCTTCAGAGTCTTCAACCGAAGAAGACAAACTGTAGAAGAAACTATTCACGTCACGTTTGACGAATCCCGTTCAGCGAACTCTAAACCGAACGCTGATACAGAAGAACTGAATCAATGGATGTTTTCTCATCTTTGTGATTAAGAAGATGTTCCCACTACTCATACTCATACAACTGAAAATGATGGTCCTACTATCATTCCCAATATGCAGAATAGTGAAGCTGAAACATCTTGGGTCTCAGTTGTTCCTATAAATACTATACCCGCAGTTGATCCAAATGTCTCAGAAATTCCATCTATCTCTCAGCAATCAGTGAATGAAGTGACAAATGCAAGCATTCCTCTCTTAGCTGATTATGCAGAAGTAGCTGAAGCCTCATCTTCAGTTTCTCCAGTTCAGACTGAGTCAGCGACGCATGCTTCGGCTCAGCGATGGACTGTAAATCACCCAATCGATCAAATTCTTGGTGATCCCAACGCTGAAATTCAGACTCGTAGAAGTGCAGGTAATATTTGTTTATTTGTTAACTTTATTTCTCTAACTGAACCAAAGAAAATAGATGATACCCTCAGAGATCCAAACTGGGTCAGCGCTATGCAAGAAGAGCTGACTGAATTCGAAAGAAACAAAGTTTGGAAACTTGTTCGGAGACCAACTGACAAAACAGTGATAGGCACTAAGTGGGTCTATCGAAACAAGTTGGACGAACATGGTACTGTAACTCGCAACAAAGCTCGTCTTGTTGCTCAGGGATACAGACAAGAGGAAGGTATAGATTATGACGAAACCTTTGCTCCTGTAGCAAGACTTGAATCTATTCGTCTTTTCTTAGCATATGCTGTACACAAAAACTTCACTGTACATCAAATGGATGTTAAGTCAGCGTTTCTAAATGGAAAGCTGAATGAAGAAGTTTATGTGGAACAACCTCCAGGATTCTCAGATCCTAAGCGTCCAGGTTATGTTTATAAGCTGGATAAGGCACTTTATGGCTTGAAGCAAGCTCCTCGTGCATGGTATGACACTCTTTCTACTTATCTCCACCTTGAAAAATTTGAGAGAGGTAAGATTGACAAAACTTTATTTTTTAGAAAAATAAAAGGTCATGTCATTTTAGTTCAAATATATGTTGATGACATTATATTTTGTTCTACTAACCCTGAGCTTTGTACTCGTTTCGCTGATAGAATGAAAGATGAGTATAAAATGAGTATGATGGGTGAACTAACATATTTCCTTGGTCTTCAGATTAAGCAAACTGAAAAAGGAACTTTTATAAATCAGGGAAAGTATGTTAAAGATATGCTGAAAAAATTCGACTTAACTGAAAGTTCAGCTATGAAAACCCCTATGGCACCACCGCTGATACTTGATAAGGACACAAAGGGTGTTCCTGTCAATGTCACGCTGTACCGTGGGATGATCGGCTCACTACTGTATCTTACAGCTAGCCGACCCAATATTATGTTTGCAACATGTCTGTGCGCACGATATCAAGCTGAACCTAAGATATCTCATATGAAAGCTGTAAAGCGAATCTTTCGATATCTTAAGGGTACAACGAATCTAGGTCTTTGGTATCCCAAAGATTCAGGATTCGATCTAACCGCCTATTCAGACAGTGATTTTGCAGGTTGCAAAATGGATAGGAAAAGCACCACAGGAGGATGTCAGCTCCTGGGTGGAAAGCTGGTAAGTTGGACAAGTAAGAAGCAAAACTCAATGTCCACTTCCACAGCTGAAGCTGAGTATGTAGCCGCTGGAAGCTGCTGTTCTCAAGTCTTGTGGATGAGAAATCAACTACTAGACTATGATCTTCAGCTCTCCAAAATTCCAATCTATTGCGACAGCACAAGTGCCATCGCTATAGCAAACAATCCAGTGCTACACTCAAAGACAAAACACATAGAAATCAGATATCATTTTATCAGAGATCATGTTATGAATGGTGATATAGAACTTCATTTTATCCCAACTGATTATCAGTTAGTTGATTTGTTTACCAAACCTCTTGATGAGACAAGATTCAACTTTCTCATCAGCGAGCTTGGAATGCTGAACTTTGAAGGATAAATCTTCAGCGGTTCACATTTAATCAGCGATACGTTTATACATTCTTGTATAGGCTCTGGATAAAATAAACTTGTACAATCCATTTCATCATCTTCTCTCTGAATAAATTGGGTTAAACTGATATCAAGGTATGTTTTCTCTGACAAAACGCATGAAAATGCAAGATTTCAAATTCTTTCATCGCTGAATATCTCTTCCTTAACAGCGATATTTTGAAATTTCTTAAAACCCTCACTGATATTTCTATTCAGTGCTTCATATTTTCCAAAGAGTCCCTGAGTTTTTATTTCAAAACCTCAGAGACAACGAAAGAATGTGAAAGGACAGTTGTGACGTCATTGCAACGGATAACACCAGGCACACTCTTTTTCTGACACACGTTTGCACGTTTCGTTGTCTATCCAATCAAATGCAAACACGTGTCCGTGTCATGATGAAAAACTTTCCCGCTCAAGTTTTTCTCTCTCTACTCTCTTCCTATATAAACACTCTCAAAGTTTATATTTGTCTTTTACGCGAGTCAATCTTTCTCCGCAAGAAAAGAACACTGTTGCATTTTGTGCTCTCAATCTTCAAGAACTGTTCATCATCTTCTTCATCAAACTCAAGGTTATTATGTTCTTATCTATTATCAAATGCAAATAACTTGTTTTCGATCTTATCATTGTTTTACACAAGATCAAACAAAAGAACTCAAAAATAAAATCATTTTCTTTCATGGTTTTATAAACACAACCATTTCATGGTTGTTCTTCAAGTTTTAAATCTAAAATCTTAAACTTGTTCTTCTTTCGTATCCATTTTTAAAAAAAAAAACTGGAATACAAGGCTTATAGGTGTTATATTCGTTTTTTTTTAAAAAAACAAGAAAAACCCTAATCTTCATTAAAACTTTTTGTCTGAATGAAATGGACAAAATTCGAAAAATCTTAATGGAAATTTTCTTTCCACATTAAGATTTTCTTATTTGTTAACATCTTTGGTTGAACTGATAATACAGTGAAATGGCAACTTCAAAGTTGAATGTTACCGCTGAGTCCATCTCCGCTGATTCTGAGGAACTGGAAATCACCAAAGCTCCTCAGGTTAAGTTTGAGCTGGATCAACTAGACTGGACAAAGGCAAACAACCTTTCAGCGCTTCTCGAGTTTCCTCCTCGGAAGCAGGTATCCCATCTAGACGACGCTGTAAATTTTTTGAAGAATAGCCCCATCTACACAGCACTGACAATCACACCTCCTGCCAGTCAGCGTCTATTATCCCAATTCTGGTACTCTGCCAGACACACCAACCTACCCTCAGCCAAAGTTCCATCTAAAACCATCGACTGCATACTCAGCGATACTGAGTATGGCACCATCAAGATAACCCCTGCAATAATCCGCAAAGCTCTGAAATTCCCTAATACTACCTCAGAAAATCCTTTCATTCCATTTCCTGACCACAAGAAGCACGCTGACAGGGAAGAAATCATTGCTTTCCTTGATGCGATGGGTTACATCTGGGAGACTGGAAGAAACAAGCTACCTGAGAAGAAGCTGACGCTGATAAAGAAATCCAAGATGCCCAGCGAGATGAACTTCATCTTCGCTCACCTGATCAGCTGCATGACAGCGAAATCCGGATCATCTGATCAAGCCGCTCAACCTCAGCAGGCCATGGGTTACGCACTGCTGAAAGGTCTCAACATTGACTGGGCCTCCATCATCTATGAAGACCTCATTCAACGTGTTGATTCTGCCACTGACCGACCAGCATGGGTTCCTTACCCGCGTTTCATCAGCGCCATCTTTCAATATGGCCTGAAGGACAGCTATCCTGAAGAGGGTGATCTGAAACTCTCTCAGATTGGCCCTAAAGTTCTCGACTTCAAGCCTGTCGCCAACGAGGTACGTCTCTCTACCCTTCTCACTCTACTTAATTCTCCGCTTTCTGTAGCTCCTTCAGCGACTATACCCCTCGCTGATTCCCAGGCCACAAAATCCATTCCTTCTAAGAAAAGGAAACAATCTCTTACCCCTCTTGATTCCAAAAGGATCAAGAAAACCAAGGAGCAACCCCAGCAATTGCATGCTGAAGACTCCTCAGCTCATTCTGAAGAGCTGAAGGAAAGTTCCGTGGTACGCTCTGCCACACCAATTCAAGCCATCCCTTCTAAACCTACTTCAGCGTCCTTAAACGCTGAGGTTAGAACTTTGGAATCTACCCAACCTTCGTCAGTCTCTCAAAAGACTGATGAAGTACTTCTCAGCGAATCCAACGCTGAACTTGAAACCCAACCCAAATTCTTATCCTTCGCTCCTCCCTCTACTTCTTTGGACACTCCTCCAGTCAAAACTGGAGATGCCATCATTCAAGAAGCCGTTGAAGCTTCTCAGCGAATGACGAAGAAAGGACCTGCAGAGATCTCCATCCCTCACGGAACTTTTGAGGGAGATATGGAACACTATGGAGGGACTTGAAACTTTGATGAGTTCGTCAACGCTCCTGCAGGTACAGATCCCACCTTAAACACTGTAACTAAACCTGAAACTTCTGAGCTTTCCTTTGTTCACAAGTACTTATATGTTACAGGTCCTTATTTGGGAGACATCAACCAGTCTCTGAAGTCTATGGAGATGAAACTTACGGATCTCACCACCGGTCTATCAAATAACTCTACAGCTGTAACAAACACTGGAGAGAATCTGACGAAGCTGACTACTGTGGTGGAAAAGAAGGCCTCCTCTGATGACATCAAAGACCTTGATAAAACTCTCGCCGACTTTGCCAAAGTGCTCTCCGACATCTACACTGACTACACCAACCTCAAATCATCAGTTTCCACCATTTCCAGCGAGGTTACAACGCTGAAGAAATCGGTTGGTACACTCGAAGGTGATATGTCAGTGTTCAAGACCGACTTGGGCTCAGTGAAGACCGATCTTAGTTCTGTCAAGACAATGATCGAGACGCTGGTGAACAAGGCAAATAATCCAGCTCCTGCTCCGGCCCCTGCACCTGTTTTGGACTCATTCACCGCAGAGGATCGCCAAGAGCTGAAGAAAATCACGCCTGCTATTTCTGGCCTAGAAGACAGAATAGCTAAGCTTGAAGGTTGTGTGAAAGTCTCTGGCCCAGAAGACAGAGACAACACCAATGCTGAATCTACCAATTCCTCCCCCACCCATCATGAGAAAGAGGGGGAGAAGAGCGCTGAACAGGAGAAGAGCGCTGAAGACCTTTCCCATGATGAATCTATCAGGGGAGAGGGTAATGAAGATCGGATTACTGGACCTCAGGGAGATGAAAACCCTGAGGGAACCGAGAACCTCGCCTCTGTATCTGAGGGGGAGCAACTCGAAGAAGATGCTGAGGAATCTGAAGCAGAAGAAGACGAAGACATCGACATCCCTGAAGCTGAACCATCCTCCTCTCCAAGGAACGATGATGATGATGATGAAGATGACGATGATTTCTTTGTTGTCAAACCTGCTCCTCGAACCAACGCTCTTAAATGTATTTCAATAAAAGAACCTTCAGGGGAGAAGACAAAGACAAAGCACTCAGCCTCTGGCGCTGAGAAAAGCAAAGACAAAGGCATCGCTGAAGATGATAATCTGGCGATCCTACTTGCAAAGCCGATTTGTCAGGTACACTTGACTTATTTTTCCTTCCCTGATCATCTCTGAAAAATTAGTTATCCATTCCACAAACACCATACACATCCACATTTTTTTCTATCTTTTCTACCCAAGTTCTTCTACCCAGTTCTTATTTGTAAGATCGTTGCGTTTCAGCTAGTCCTCTCCCCTGTTTGAGGATATCGCTGAAAGATCTTCTATTGCGACTTCACCAATTATTCCAGCTACCGCTGAAGACATAATCCCAGTCTTAGATTTAATCTCTGAGACTGATGAATCAGAAGAACAACCTCTCTCGCACAGAAACAGACCCTCCTCAGTTCCTCAAAAGAGGAGAGAAGAAATGATAAAGCGATTCAAGGATCAGCGAATCATCCTAAGGCGCGATCAACTACCTTCAGTTCCTCCTAAGTTCAGAATTTCAAAAGCTGAATACCAGGATCATCTCAGAGCTGAACGCCTCATCGCTGAAAGGAAGGAAGCTGAAGATAAAGACAGAGAATACGCCATCAAGCTCACTCAAGAATCTGTCAAAGACCCCAAGCTGAAGCGTATTCCCATTCAAATCCAACGAAAGCTTTGGGAACAAGCCCAGAAGATCGTGGAAAAGAAAGCTGAAGTTTCTCAGACAACCCTGATCTGGTGTAAAGAGAAAATCCACTTCAGATATCGTCTAGCGAAGATCAACAAGGTATTCATCTCTGGAAGAACCTCCATCGGAGTACCTATTGTTGACATCAAACTGTTCAGAGAAGATGACTCATCTGAAACCTTTCGTGCTGACACTGTAAAAAGGTATGGTCTCTCTGAATGGCTGGAGATGAGGTTAGCTATCTAACCATCAAAATCTAAGTACAAGGATCATTTCGAAAAGCTGATAAACAGACAGATCGATTTGATATCTTCTTGTGTGGATATTCCTCCTGTTCCTGATCTAAAGCCGAAAAGAAAAAAGGGCTCTCCAAGGAAGAAACGTCAAGATTCAAACTCAGGTTCTGTCATACGAAATGAAACTGGAATTGGTTTCTCTCGCGCTGAAGTACTTGGTCCTGATCCTGATCTATCTGCCCTTGACATCTCTTTGCCACCATGTGAACTTTTCGTCCCTGGTAAAGTCATCAGTAATCCTTATGGAATATTCTTTCTTGACTACGACGGACGTAAATGCTTTCAACGGATCGCTGAGCTTCCAATCACTCCAATCGAACAGCTCAAAGATCTCATCTACTGGTGCGACTTCAGAAAAGACATTCAGGCACGACACCTAAAACCCTTGATTTTTGAAGCTGCTCTGAAGCTAAAGAATAAAGGAGAAAAGGTTCCTGACTGGATGATTCCAACTGAAAAGACAACCCTTGATGAACTTCTCATTAAGGAAGAACCCTTTGAAGGCTGACAACAATCACCATTTTTCTCTATTGTATCAGTCATCCTTCAGTACTTGTAATTTATTTCGCTTGTACTTGTAATCTTTCTTATTCATATTGTAACCTGATTCAAAGATTTAAAGAAAGATTTCAGCGAATGTACTTTACTCCATCAGTACTGAAAAGATCCCAGAAAACAGTAAAAGGGACAAATATTTTATGAGTTCTTTTTATCCTTATGTTTTCATTAAATAGCAATTTTCTCTGTTGCTATGTCATAATCAAATAGGGGGAGATTGTTGATCCAAACCCTCAGTGATCTGATAATGACCCTATCTTAAATACTTAGTGAAAATTGTAAGTAAACAATATGTATCAGAGTTTCACTATCGCTGATAAGTACTAAGATCTTACAGTACTGCTGATAGGAACTCTCGCACTTTTAGATTAAACATTCAGCGAACACTGTTCACCATATCGCTGAGTCTGTTCAGTCCTTATGGTGATCGCTGATAAGTTAGTTGTTTACTTATGATCCCTGAAGACAAGATTCACGTCAACAAAGGTTCTACGCTGAAGTCGAAGATCAAGCTCAAGAACCAGCGACAAGTCTCCTAATGAACTGATGCGGATCAGCGAAGACTCAGATTTGTCCACTCAACGTGAAGTATCAAGTACAAGACTTTAGCTATCGCTGAACTTTATCATCTGCTGAATAGTAAATGACAATCGCTGAATCAACGAAAGCTGATCATGAAGTCCTCCGTACAAAGTACTTTTGTCTTAACCTCCCTTGCACGCCACCGTACGAAATGTCAGAAAAGAACCTCCGAAAATCTGAAATCGTACAACCACTCTAATACTACACTGTTCATTCATGCGGCTGCTAAGGTTGTCAACAAAGGTCAATGACATGCAACCAATCCGCTGATGACACGTGTAAAGTGAATACTGAATTGCATTAAATGCATGCAGTATATAAAGAGATGAACTCACTTCATTTGAAGTAACTTGCTAACTCTGGACAAGTTCAAATCTGTAACATTCGGCAAAAATTGAAACTTCCAGGTTAGCATCTGTTAAGCCCTCACTAATGTTAATAGAGAGAATACACCCTAATAGGACTCATCCAGAAAATATTAAAGCGAAAAATCGCTAAAATTCCCGGTAGTTGCTTATAAGACCCGGTTTCGACCCAAGACTAACCGGAACACCTTGTGAAATGCCAAAATACCATAAATAACATATAACCTATATAAAATAGAGGGTTTTACTTTATATACAAATTTCCCTTTTTATAAGATTTAATAAACACAAGAAGGTATTTTAGAAGCTTGTTTTTGCAAATTAAAAGTCTAGTAAAAAAAAAAAAAAAGGGTTTTACAAGATTTGATCATGGGCTAAATTTAATAATAAAAAAAAATGTTGCAAAGGGGTTTGGGGGCCCATGTTTGGCCGGCCTCCCCCCTCCCTCTATTACCTCTCATTTGTTTTATTTTTACTTCATTTCAAACTTCACCAAGAAAAGACCATCCATCTTCCTTTCTCTCTCTCTCTTTGAGTTACTTGTTCTTCCCATCCTTCTTCATCACTTTAAACCCTCAAACTCCAGAAATTTCAGTCTAACTCAAGTATCCAAACCAAAAATTTGAAGAGCTTGAGGTATTTGCATCATCTCTCAAAGGTAAGAGCTTTAATCTAAACATCTTCTTCATTTTTTTAAGCATCTTTTGATAAAAAATTTGTCACCTTTCTATACTTTCATTTCATCCAAATGGATGAACTCTTTTCTTGTTCTAGAAGTGAGATAAAACACCAAGGACATGAGAAATGTCCATAAAATGGTGAAAATCTATGAACTTCCATCATGAACATAAGAAAAATGAGAAAAATCATCCAAATGTGGGTTTTGTTCATTTATAAGAATCTGGAAATTTTGACTTTGCATGCACATTTTCCCTATAAGTTTAAAGTATTTTCTTTTTAAAAACATGTCATAAGATGTGGGGATTGAATCTTTAACAAAAGGATCCACATCCATGGATGTTAAAGTGCTCAAAAATGAGTTTTAGTGAGAGTCTTTAAGTTCCAGAATCTGGCAGTTGGGTTGCATGTACTTTGGACGACCATATCTTGGTCAATTCATGTCCAAATTCTTTGATTTTTCTTCTGGAGTAAAGTTTAATGAGTTGGGGTTCAAACGCCACTGGTCTCATACAAAAATATTGAGTTTTGAGCTTTCAACTCCTTAGAACAAATTTGATGTGCAGCAGATGGTCTGTCAGATTTTTGTGTCAGTTTATTTTGTATATAACTCTTTGAACAATGCATAAAACTTTCTCATTTTTCTTCTGGAAGCTACTTTTATGAGTTAGGTTTCACATGCTAAAATTTCATAACAATATACGATGTTTTGGTCATTTAAAGGTTTTGTGCAAACCAAGTATGTCAAGCTGTCCAGAAATGGCAGATTGGTACATGCAACTTCTTGTGACCATAACTCACTCAAAACTCATCAAAAATTTGTGAATCTTTTTCCATAAGACACCTTTATGTGTTAGGTTTCCAAACCATGCAAAATCTCTGAAAAATACTATGTTTTGACCCTCCAAAAGCCGGTTATGGCAGAAGGGTGTAAACTGTTTTAGGTTCTGTGTTGCATTATTTTGTAAAAATTATTTGAACCCCTTAAACACCTTCAAAATTTATGAAATTTGGTCAAAACCTTCTTAACTCAGTGTAGTACCACATATAAAAAGATGGGCAAATTTGTCATTCCAGAAAGTGTATTTCAATAACCATTTTTGAGGAACAAAGTTTCTGCCAGATTATGTATTTTGGAAAAAGTGTGGGATTTTACTATTTTAACCTTATAGGTACCTATACATGATTAAAACATTGGGAAAATATTAAATTCATCATGTCAAATTAAAAACTAAAACAATGGCATTTCACAAGAGGTGGACTAAATTAGCTAAGTTCAACCTTGAGTAGCTATGAAGGACTTATAAAGCTTATTTGACTTTATAGGAGACCCGTAAGGCATTAAGCGATCAAGCTTGCGCAACTTCGCGTCTACACGTTAAGGTGAGTAATCACAGCCCCGTTTTTACTTGTTTAAATGTTTGGGGTGAAAAGCATGTTATGTTTTTAAAATGCTAAATGATTCATGATATTAAATTGTGGATATTTATGCTTTGAAGAATGAGTACTAATGAATGGACAATTGTACATAAGTGATAAAGATATGTTGAGTGATAATGAAAATGGTAAGTCCCCAGTAAATACACTACTTATTAACTCGTAACGAGCCGGTGATACTTGTGGATAGCGCTATTTGGTTTGACAAACCCACCTTAACTGACGAGTAGGGGTGCACTTTATCTGGTAATAATGTTCTTCTCACGTGGGTTAGTATACCACCTCTGAGGTAGTTCGCGGGGCGTAGATTGTCGGAGGCTTAGTAGTGGCTCAACCCTATTATATCTTAAAAAAAATCACTCATTGTAAATTGTACTCATAAACCTTTTAACTTTGGAGCTTGTCATGAACGAACGTTTCATGAGAGTAACCATTGGAAGAAAAAATTGTTGTGTATGGAAAAACCTGTGAACTCACCAACTCTTTGTAGTTGACCTTTTGTTTTAAACACGCTTTTCAGGGGCTAAGAAGGTAACTGACAAGGTTTAATTTAGCATGCATGTCGACATCAACCGAGACTCGTCTTTTGTCATATCTTGATAAAAACATTATTTTGGGTTACATGTAAACTTTGGGATTGTAAACCCTTAACTTTAAATTTTTGGGACTTTGTAATGTATACTTTGTGTAATTGTATGGTTGGTGTTGTTTATTTCCTAATGCTATGAAACTCTATCTGTTACATCTCGTGTTTCCGCTTTAGCGGGGTGTGACAGAAATTGGTATCAGAGCCATAGGTTATAGAGAATGCCGGTTTTCTTATGGAAACCACATCTATAACCCAACCATAACACAAACTATTTTCAAAAAGGCTTTCGAAAGGAGTGTCAAAAAAAAAAAAAAAAAAAAAATCTGAAGTATATTGCTAATATAACCAAGTCGAATGTCACATTATTATACCTCAATTAAACAAAGCTTGATCACCTATGTTTAATTCGGGTAAATATAATGAGAGACTCGGGTTGGTCATAATGGAAGTATGCTTATAAATAAATCTTCTACCAAAACATGGTAAGCATGACTTTGTGTGTGTTGCATAAACCTTGCATATTTTTAGCACTTACAATAGTACACATAATAACAAAGTCTACTATTATCGCAGCTCACTATGTCGTCTGAATATGACCCGTCCGAGCACACTCCTTCGGAGCATACCCATTCCGAGCAATCGTACTCGGCAGACCTTTCCGGCTACGTTACTGGCCGACCGAGGGGCATTGCACCGGTTGTAGTTGAGAGAGACCCTTATGAAGACGACCAAGAAGAATCCAGTGCACCACTCACTAGGTCCCCTCCACGTATCCTACGAGGACCAAGAGTTAGGGCCACGGCAAGGAAGAGTGTCCCATTACCTAGACGTGTGAGTCTTACCCAACCACCAAGAGGCGAAGGAGAGTCCTCCCGATCGGGAGTGCAGCGAGGAAACCCCCAGGTGGTAACAGGAGTACCTGTGGCTCACCCTCCTGGCATGACTGCCCAGGAAAGCCATTGGGTTCTAATGATGTCTCACGACATACAACTCCATGGTGAGAGGTTGGACCAGCAGCACCAAACACTGAATGGAGTGATGGAAGTACTGAAATCACATAGTGAAGCCTCAGACCGAACTATGGAGGTCATTGACATCACAAGGAGGGAGGTGAGGGCCCTACGTAGGTACCTGGCTTGGGTGATAGGAGCCTTGGTTTTAGTGTTGGGACTGCTGTTGTGGGCACTGATGCATTAGAAGACCACTATTAGAAGCTTTTGGGGATTTATTTAAAACTTGAACTTATATTTTTGGGGCATGTAGCAATTAAATTCCAAACATTGAAAATTTTTGTTAATTGTTTCTGTTGGAATTTGAATATTTATGGTTTATGAATGAAATGCTTGGTTAATGTTTACGTATCTCAAGTACTTTTAGATGCATGATTGTGAAATTATGGTATGTTGTTATGACAATACGTGTAGATAACAAAGATAGTATGCATGAAGTAGTACCATAACTTAGATTAACATAACAAGTAGGAAGTGTAACCAAATAATAGTATTAGTAACCATGCGACTAAACCTTTAATTAAAACCATAACTGTAGGACTATGCCTCCAAGAAGAGAGAATCCTGAAGTCGCACGGCTCGTGGCGGAGCAAATTATGGCTGCACTTCCGAACATTGTCAGCCAAGTAGCAGCTGGGCTGAATGCTAATTCAAGCAATGCGGGAGCGACTGGAAATCGGGAATGCACATATAAGACCTTTAGGGGCTGCAACCCTAAAGAATTCCATGGAACTGAAGGAGCTGTGGGATTACTGACATGGATTGAGGGTATGGAATCCGTTCTTCATATCAGCAAGTGCACAGAAGGAAACAAAGTAGAATTTGCTGCTTGTTTGTTGCAAGGCCGAGCACTAACATGGTGGAACACACAAGTACAAACCCGTGGACGGGAAGCGGCTTACAACCTTACGTGGGAAGAGTTCAAGAAGCTACTCAAGGGAGAGTATTGCCCAAGAAGTGAAATCCAGAAGCTGGAGGCAGAACTGTGGAATCATGAAATGAAGGGAAACGATATAGACTCTTACACTGCCCGTTTCCATGAGTTGGCAAAGCTGGTGCCACATTTGGTGACGCCCGAGGAAAACAGAGTGGATAGGTATGTGTGGGGTTTATCTGAAGGAATCAGAGGAAATGTCACTTCAGCTGACCCAAAGACTCTCCAAGAAGCAGTAAATTTAGCAACAAGACTCACCAACAACGCGAATCGTTCAAGAACATCAGGGAATGACAAGGCCGCTGGGAAAAGAAAGATAGAAGAGCCTGCAAGAAGGCAGTTTGGGGGAAGAACAGACAAGGGTCATAGGGTGACAGGAAATTTTGGGGTTCAAGCACAGGTCGAAGAGAAGGAAAGAGGGCTATGCCCAAGATGCACCAAGTGCAATAATCGACACCTCGGAAGATGCATCATTTGCTCCAAGTGTAGCAAAGGAGGCCATGTCGCTAAAGATTGCAAGAGCGGAGGAAGGCGAACATGTCACGAGTGTGGGAGCCCTGATCACTATCGGAACGCATGTCCGAGACTGAACCGAAGGCCTAATACAAATCAAGCGCGACCATTTAATCAAGGGAATCAAGGAGGTCAGGCACGAGGCCGAGTGTTTGAAATTGGAGCAGATGAGGCAAGACGAAACCCAGATGTAGTCACAGGTACGTTTCTCTTGAATAATCATTATGCAACAGTACTATTTGATTCGGGAGCAGATAGGAGCTTTGTATCACTAGAATTTAGGCCGAAAATTGACTTGGAACCTCAAAAGTTGAAAGAAGCCTATATTATAGAATTTGCTAATGGACAAGAAGTTAGGGCCAAAGATGTAATTATGAACTGTACCTTAAAATTGGCGGAAAAAGATTTTAGCATAGATTTAATTCCAATCAGATTAGGAAGCTTCGATATAGTCGTAGGTATGGATTGGTTATCAAAGAATCGCGCTGAGATCGTTTGCTCCGAAAAGATCGTCCGAATACCCCAAACCGAAGGAAGAGTACTGGAAATACAGGGAGACAGCTCTGGGAGGAAATTCAAAATAGTGTCGGGTATGAAGATGCGAAAATATTTGCGAAAAGATTGTGTTGCGTTTCTGACACACGTGGTGGATAAGGAGATCAAAGAGAAGAATATTCAAGACTTTCCAATAGTACGAGATTTTCCTGAGGTATTCCCAGATGAATTACCTGGATTACCACCACCAAGACAAGTCGAATTTCATATCGACTTAATTCCAGGAGCGGCACCCGTAGCGAAGTCACCGTACCGGTTAGCACCTTTAGAAATGCAGGAGTTGTCAGGCCAACTCAAAGAGCTGCTCGATAAAGGATTCATACGACCCAGCTCTTCACCCTGGGGAGCTCCAGTTTTGTTCGTTAAAAAGAAAGATGGTTCTTTTCGAATGTGTATCGACTACAGAGAACTCAACAAGCGGACCATCAAGAACCGATATCCCCTTCCTCGAATCGATGATCTGTTCGACCAACTTCAAGGAGCTACGTACTTTTCAAAGATCGATCTTCGGTCTGGATATCATCAGATGAGAGTTCGTGAGGAGGACATTCCCAAGACAGCGTTTAGGACTCGATATGGACATTATGAGTTCCTAGTCATGCCTTTCGGACTGACAAACGCTCCAGCAGTCTTTATGGACCTAATGAACAGAGTATGTCGACCGTACTTGGACAAATTTGTAATTGTGTTCATAGATGATATATTAATTTATTCGCAAAGCAAGAAGGAACATGAGCAACATTTAAAGCAAATACTAGAACTGCTCAAAGATCAGAAGCTGTATGCTAAACTTTCCAAATGCGAATTTTGGATTCGTGAAGTACAATTTCTTGGTCATGTAGTTAATGAAGATGGAATTCATGTTGATCCGGCCAAGATAGAAGCCATAAAGAAGTGGGAAGCCCCGAAGACTCCGACTGAAATCCGTTCGTTTCTCGGTTTAGTTGGTTACTATCGGCGTTTCATTGCAAATTTCTCCAAAATTGCACAACCATTAACGGCATTAACCCAGAAAGACAAGAAGTTCGATTGGGGAGAGAAGTAGGAAGAAGCCTTTCGGACGCTTAAACATAAGCTTTGCAATGCACCGATCTTAGCTCTACCAGAGGGTGCAGACAATTTTGTTGTTTACTACGATGCCTCACACCGAGGGTTGGGGTGTGTGCTAATGCAAAAAGACAAGGTTATTGCCTACGCATCAAGGCAACTTAAGGTTCATGAAAAGAATTATACCACCCATGATTTGGAGCTAGGAGCCGTAGTGTTCGCACTCAAGATTTGGAGACACTATCTCTACGGCACTAAATGTACCGTCTTTACCGATCACAAGAGCTTACAACACATTTTTGATCAGAAAATGCTGAATATGCGACAACAGAGATGGGTTGAACTGCTTAGCGACTACGATTGCGAGATAAAGTACCATCCGGGCAAAGCTAATGTTGTGGCTGACGCGTTAAGCCGAAAGGAAAGGGTGAAACCATCAAGGGCAAGAGCCATGGGAACGATGGTCCGGACGAGCCTTAAGGATCAAATCCTCGAAGCACAAGAAGAAGCATTAAAAGGGGAGAATTTGAAGGGCGAAGCTCTACATCATCTGGAAAAGGAATTTGATACACAACCAGACGGGGTGCGTTACTTCCGAAATAGAGTTTGGGTACCTAAGGTTGTCAATCTGCGATCAATAATCCTGGATGAAGCTCATAAATCAAGATATTCAATTCACCCCGGGGCCGATAAAATGTACAAGGATCTGAAGGAATACTATTGGTGGCCAGGAATGAAGAAAGATGTGGCTATGTATGTAAGCAAGTGCCAAACTTGTGCCCTGGTTAAGGCTGAACATCAGAAACCATCAGGTCTTCTTCAGCAACCGGAGATTCCCGAATGGAAATGGGAACAGATAAGCATGGATTTCATAACCAAGTTACCCAGAACTGGGAAAGGACATGATTCAATCTGGGTTATAGTGGACCGACTGACGAAATCTGCACATTTTCTGCCTATTCGGGAAGATTTCAAGGTAGAAAAACTCGCTCGAATTTACATCAACGAGATCGTTATGCGGCATGGAGTACCTACTTCAATAATCTCGGACAGAGATAGCCGTTTTACGTCACGCCTTTGGCGGTCAGTCCAGAAAGCGTTGGGCACACGTTTGGACTTGAGCACTGCCTACCACCCGCAGACGGACGGTCAGACAGAAAGAACTATACAAACACTGGAAGACATGCTGCGAGCCTGTGTATTAGATTTTGGGGGAAATTGGGATACTCACTTACCGCTGGTTGAATTCTCTTACAACAATAGCTACCATACCAGCTTAAAGTGCGCACCATACGAAGCCTTATATGGACGCAAATGCAGATCCCCACTCAGCTGGTTGGAGGTTGGTGACAGGCAGCTGATAAGACCCGACATAATACAGGAGACCACGGACAAGATCGTAACCATTCAGGAAAGACTGAAAGTTGCCAGAACTCGTCAGAAGAGTTATGCAGATAATCGCAGGAAGCCATTGGAATTTCAGGTGGGCGATAAGGTACTATTAAAGGTATCACCATGGAAAGGATTGGTACGATTTGGGAAGAAGGGCAAGTTGAGCCCAAGATATATCGGTCCGTTTGAGATACTGGAAAAGATTGGACCAGTTGCTTACAGACTCAAACTACCACAAGAGTTAAGCGCTATTCACGACACATTCCATGTGTCGAATCTGAAGAAATGTCTATCGGATGAATCATTGGTGCTACCATTGGAAGATATTCAAGTGAGCGAGCAGTTACGCATTATAGAAGAACCCGTGGAGATACTTGACCGAGATGTTAAGCGGTTAAGACGTAGCAAAATCCCGATTGTAAAAGTTCGATGGAGTGCAAGGCATGGACCAGACTACACTTGGGAGCGGGAGGATTTTATGAAAAGTAAATATCCTCAGCTGTTCGTCAAGGAACTAACTGGGAATGCCAGTCATTAAATTTCGGGACGAAATTTCTCTAACGGGGGGAAACTGTAACATTCGGCAAAAATTGAAACTTCCAGGTTAGCATCTGTTAAGCCCTCACTAATGTTAATAGAGAGAATACACCCTAATAGGACTCATCCAGAAAATATTAAAGCGAAAAATCGCTAAAATTCCCGGTAGTTGCTTATAAGACCCGGTTTCGACCCAAGACTAACCGGAACACCTTGTGAAATGCCAAAATACCATAAATAACATATAACCTATATAAAATAGAGGGTTTTACTTTATATACAAATTTCCCTTTTTATAAGATTTAATAAACACAAGAAGGTATTTTAGAAGCTTGTTTTTGCAAATTAAAAGTCTAGTAAAAAAAAAAGGGTTTTACAAGATTTGATCATGGGCTAAATTTAATAATAATAAAAAAATGTTGCAAAGGGGTTTGGGGGCCCATGTTTGGCCGGCCTCCCCCCTCCCTCTATTACCTCTCATTTGTTTTATTTTTACTTCATTTCAAACTTCACCAAGAAAAGACCATCCATCTTCCTTTCTCTCTCTCTCTTTGAGTTACTTGTTCTTCCCATCCTTCTTCATCACTTTAAACCCTCAAACTCCAGAAATTTCAGTCTAACTCAAGTATCCAAACCAAAAATTTGAAGAGCTTGAGGTATTTGCATCATCTCTCAAAGGTAAGAGCTTTAATCTAAACATCTTCTTCATTTTTTTAAGCATCTTTTGATAAAAAATTTGTCACCTTTCTATACTTTCATTTCATCCAAATGGATGAACTCTTTTCTTGTTCTAGAAGTGAGATAAAACACCAAGGACATGAGAAATGTCCATAAAATGGTGAAAATCTATGAACTTCCATCATGAACATAAGAAAAATGAGAAAAATCATCCAAATGTGGGTTTTGTTCATTTATAAGAATCTGGAAATTTTGACTTTGCATGCACATTTTCCCTATAAGTTTAAAGTATTTTCTTTTTAAAAACATGTCATAAGATGTGGGGATTGAATCTTTAACAAAAGGATCCACATCCATGGATGTTAAAGTGCTCAAAAATGAGTTTTAGTGAGAGTCTTTAAGTTCCAGAATCTGGCAGTTGGGTTGCATGTACTTTGGACGACCATATCTTGGTCAATTCATGTCCAAATTCTTTGATTTTTCTTCTGGAGTAAAGTTTAATGAGTTGGGGTTCAAACGCCACTGGTCTCATACAAAAATATTGAGTTTTGAGCTTTCAACTCCTTAGAACAAATTTGATGTGCAGCAGATGGTCTGTCAGATTTTTGTGTCAGTTTATTTTGTATATAACTCTTTGAAAAATGCATAAAACTTTCTCATTTTTCTTCTGGAAGCTACTTTTATGAGTTAGGTTTCACATGCTAAAATTTCATAACAATATACGATGTTTTGGTCATTTAAAGGTTTTGTGCAAACCAAGTATGTCAAGCTGTCCAGAAATGGCAGATTGGTACATGCAACTTCTTTTGACCATAACTCACTCAAAACTCATCAAAAATTTGTGAATCTTTTTCCATAAGACACCTTTATGTGTTAGGTTTCCAAAACATGCAAAATCTCTGAAAAATACTATGTTTTGACCCTCCAAAAGCCGGTTATGGCAGAAGGGTGTAAACTGTTTTAGGTTCTGTGTTGCATTATTTTGTAAAAATTATTTGAACCCCTTAAACACCTTCAAAATTTATGAAATTTGGTCAAAACCTTCTTAACTCAGTGTAGTACCACATATAAAAAGATGGGCAAATTTGTCATTCCAGAAAGTGTATTTCAATAACCATTTTTGAGGAACAAAGTTTCTGCCAGATTATGTATTTTGGAAAAAGTGTGGGATTTTACTATTTTAACCTTATAGGTACCTATACATGATTAAAACATTGGGAAAATATTAAATTCATCATGTCAAATTAAAAACTAAAACAATGGCATTTCACAAGAGGTGGACTAAATTAGCTAAGTTCAACCTTGAGTAGCTATGAAGGACTTATAGAGCTTATTTGACTTTATAGGAGACCCGTAAGGCATTAAGCGATCAAGCTTGCGCAACTTCGCGTCTACACGTTAAGGTGAGTAATCACAGCCCCGTTTTTACTTGTTTAAATGTTTGGGGTGAAAAGCATGTTATGTTTTTAAAATGCTAAATGATTCATGATATTAAATTGTGGATATTTATGCTTTGAAGAATGAGTACTAATGAATGGACAATTGTACATAAGTGATAAAGATATGTTGAGTGATAATGAAAATGGTAAGTCCCCAGTAAATACACTACTTATTAACTCGTAACGAGCCGGTGATACTTGTGGATAGCGCTATTTGGTTTGACAAACCCACCTTAACTGACGAGTAGGGGTGCACTTTATCTGGTAATAATGTTCTTCTCACGTGGGTTAGTATACCACCTCTGAGGTAGTTCGCGGGGCGTAGATTGTCGGAGGCTTAGTAGTGGCTCAACCCTATTATATCTTAAAAAAAATCACTCATTGTAAATTGTACTCATAAACCTTTTAACTTTGGAGCTTGTCATGAACGAACGTTTCATGAGAGTAACCATTGGAAGAAAAAATTGTTGTGTATGGAAAAACCTGTGAACTCACCAACTCTTTGTAGTTGACCTTTTGTTTTAAACACGCTTTTCATGGGCTAAGAAGGTAACTGACAAGGTTTAATTTAGCATGCATGTCGACATCAACCGAGACTCGTCTTTTGTCATATCTTGATAAAAACATTATTTTGGGTTACATGTAAACTTTGGGATTGTAAACCCTTAACTTTAAATTTTTGGGACTTTGTAATGTATACTTTGTGTAATTGTATGGTTGGTGTTGTTTATTTCCTAATGCTATGAAACTCTATCTGTTACATCTCGTGTTTCCTCTATATGTAGGTCAATTTTTCTAAGTCAGTAATTCGCAAATGCCTCTTGCGCAAACCTTCTTCTTTGGCTTGCGAATTCCTTAAGCATACTGACACGTGTGAATGGTACATGCGAAATAAACCACAGCGGGGTGTAATCTGTCCACAGTGGGCAGCGCAAGTGTACACTGTCCACTATGATCGTCACGGCAAGTAATAATCGGTAGAATACCGGAATCGTATCCACAGAGACTGGGCTATCAAGACAATACGGTTTTTGTGAGTTTCTTTCACGAGTTTCAATTAGAGAGGAAACAATATTTTGAGTTGGTTTGCGAAAAGCTAATTTGAAATTACAATGATTTAAAAAGAGGGATGCAAGTCGGATTTTCCCTAGATTTTATGCTAAATACTTGATCCTAAGATGATCCTTGTAATTGAGACCGGTCTTTGGAAAAGCTCGGTTACAAAATACTCACAATCTTAGACTAAAAACCCATTTTATTGGTAATTATCATTTTGTCAATGAGTCTTCTCAAATGGACTCTTTCGAGCCTCGATGGAATGTGTAGAGACAAATACTCTAAGTGTTTTTAATACACCAACTAGCTTGCCAACTACTCCAGTGGGGAGAGAAGAGCTCACTGTGCTGACCTCACTTTCGTAAGTGTCGTAAGAATTCTTTCGAACTCCCTAGCATCATCCAAGCTCGTGTCATTGCGTTCTACTTATTTCTAAGTTAAGAACTAGACTTTAAATCCTTGCAAGTGATCAGCTTGTTCGCATCCTTGGGCAAAATCGAGAATGAATGACCAAAACGATAACTACTTCAAAAATAAATATTACTCAAGCATTTTTTCTAAAATCCAGGTACTTCTCGTTCCTACATCCCGAAGGGTGTTTAGCCTACCATTACTGAAAATATAAGAACGAAAGATGAAAAAGTTTTCATAAGATAACTAGGCGTGGATTGAAATTATCCTCACAGTGGGGAACGTAAGTTGCCCACTGCTCGAAACTACAACTGAAAGCAATACGTGAATTTAAATCTAAATTACTGCAGAGAAAGAAAAGTTAACTATCACAAAGCTAGACTACGAAATTAAGAGTGTTACACTAAGAAAATGGTAATGACAAGCTCTAAGATGCTAGATCCAAGAGATGAAGATGATCCTTTCAATGAATGCCCATGGTCTTCTTTTATAGCTGAAATTTGGCAACTTGGGTATTGACTTCTTCTTTGCAAATCTGGAGGTTAAGGGAACATAAAATCCTATGCTTATCTCCTTAACCCTTGACCTCCATCTTTACCCAATAGTTCTTCCAAAAAGTTGGTCTCTAGGCATGTAGGTTTGATTTGTTTATTCTTTTTGTCATGCTTTTCCTTTGCATGCCTATATTAAAATATTCCCATTCTTTTAACCTGCCCCTGAAGCTTCCATGCTTTTGCAACCATGCTTTTCATCAAAATCCTTCTTTTTGTCTTTATCCAGTATCGGCAGTGGGCAGTTTGGAGTGGGCACTGTTCATCTCACTGCGAATAAAATGTGAAAACCACCCAAAATCCACCAAATAATTTGTTTGACACTAAAACTCACCTCGTTTGCCCTTTTTA
Organism: Saussurea involucrata; assembly: GCA_033807775.1. Taxonomy (NCBI): domain Eukaryota; kingdom Viridiplantae; phylum Streptophyta; class Magnoliopsida; order Asterales; family Asteraceae; genus Saussurea; species Saussurea involucrata. The sequence goes on from CM066314.1 coordinate 86,672,117, forward strand.
TAAAAATGTGCCAAGAATGGGGGTTTTAAGAAGTGAAATGGCTAAAATTGACAAAATAAAATGTAAAATAAAAGGAAATAATAACTCTAAAAATAGAGTTATCACATACACACATACAGCTGAATCTATGAAGCTTGCGAATTCCTTGCTTGAAGGTTGCGAAAATTTTGTTTCACTTTGCTGCACACATACAAACTCACTAAACAATATTAGATTTTTCAATTTAGGATCAAAACAATATCACAAACAACTTTTTATAAAATCTCAAATAAAAATATGGATCAACAACTCAGATTTAAAGATTTTATCCAATAACACTCAAGAACACCTCAAGAACACTTTCAACTCAAAAATTTCAAAAATGAATTTTATGCATTAAAACTTGAAATCTTTGATTGAAACATGTCTAAAACTTGTTTTTGGAAACGATTTTGCACAAAAACAGATCAAAACAACAATATTTTGCAATATCACAATCAAAAAAAATTTCACAGTGAACTTTTTCTCAAGAACACCAAATTTTAAAAAATCCTTCAAATCTCGATCTAAACTTCGAATTAAGCAACCAAATTTTGCAGAGATATTAGAAAACAAGTTTCTAACACGACGATATGAATCAATTTCGCTGAAAACCGCTGAAACAAACTCTGATAAACTGATCAGACTGTTTTTGACGAACAAAATAAAATTCTTGAAATCCTTCAAATCGATCCTCAAAACGATGAAATTAGCCTCCAATTCTTGAACGAAAAGTGTTCCTCTATCAAAAACGAATCCAACGAACTAAATCTTGATCAAATTCGACCAAGAATCACACAAATTTTACAAAAATCCAAGAAAACGAGATTTTCTTGAAAAATCAAGAAAATCGATCAAATTTCCTTGAGAATTCCGCAAATTTGATGTGTTAGATCAGTAGAAATTCTCCTCTAATTCTTGAATTTGCTCTGATACCAATTGTTAATCCAAGATCATTCAAGATAGAGAAGATGAGAATTTGTCATCTCATTGATCAAGAACACTGTATACAAGATATGAGTTCAACACTTTCTCTCTCTAAGATATGAATGTGAATTGTGAGAATGTTTCTAAGAGTCTCCCATACTAACACACAACTAAACCTATTTATACAAAACACTTTACAAGGTGTAAACAACACAATACAACTCAATACATTGACTTTGACTTTGACCTTTCTATATTTAAACCTTGAAGACATATTGCACTAACAAATATTCGGCTCTAACAGTCCCCTATATGCTAAGAACTTTGCCACTCTTATGGGACAATTTTTCAAAATGAGCATGCTTTGCGAGATGAATTTCTTCCTTGGTCTTCAAGTTAAACAACTGTCGACCGGGATATTCATAAACCAGGCTAAGTACATCCGGGATATTTTTCGGAAATTCCAGTTGGACCAGTCCTCGCCAATGAAAATTCCCATGGCGCCCAATACAAAGATTCACGCCGATCCTCTCGGAACGGATGTGAATAATAAATTGTATCGCGGGATGATAGGTTCTCAAATGTACTTAACTGCAAGTAGGCCGGATATTATGTTCTCAACTTTCTTGTGTGTCCGATATCAGTCAAAACCTAAAGAGTCCCATATGACTGCTGTCAAACGAATCTATCGTTATTTACGTGGTACTGCTGATCTTGGTCTATGGTACCCGAGAGAGACAGGTTTTGCACTATCCGCCTATTCCGACGCGGATCACGCGGGCTGCATGCTGGACCGGAAGAGCACGCCGGGTCACATTCAATTTTTGGGAGATAGCCTGGTAAGTTGGGCATCAAAGATGTGACACCCTCAACTCTGGAAAGAGCAACTAATTTAAAATTTTTGATATTACATTTGAAACAATAGGTAAAATACCTCCAATTACAAACAATGGTTATCTCCAAATAATACATACTACACAAGTCTCATTACCAAGACTAAACCCACTTCGGACATCACTTAATCCAAATACAAGTGCTACTTCCCAAGGGTAAATGCGGAAAACATAACTTAAGCTATTCACCTCTCGTGCACATTTCTAGCACTCGTCACTTCACAATTTAGCTAGAGCTACCCCAACCTGAACCTGTTGCACATGCCGACAAATAAAAAGGGTTAGGCTTACGCCTAGTGAGTTCAAGCATTTCATCATGACTATATAAATTCATAAATCGAAAGGTAGTAGTTATAGTCATGATCTAAGTAAATATTTTAAATGAAAGCTGCGAAAAATACTATCATTTCCAAAAAGATTTCACAAACGGCACAAATGCCTCCTTTTCCAACGCACTCAAAATCCATGGGAATCCTTCCCAAAAGTGTAAAGCGTTTTCCCAAAAAATGAGTTACAATCCCAACTCACTCAAATACGTGAATAATTCTAGTTTTAGGCAAAACCTTCAAACACGGTTGACAATACATACTCAACCCTTAAAACATGGAAAACATCCATTTAGATATAATCTTTCATTGGAAACATAATACGAAGCCAACTCACGCAAACGTAAAATGTATAAAATCCAAATACTATAAACGGGGGAGACCCGTATCCGTTGAAGGTGGAGGTAAAACATAAGTATACCACCCATACAACGTTTATCGCACAACTGGGAGTAGAGATTACAAGTTACGTTATGCCTATCTCTGCCCTCCCAGCGAAATCGGGAATTACCACATACGTCTGGCCTATTCCACGACTCTGCTCTACGAAGCCAAGTTACACCGTATTTGAGGATACACCTTGCCATCTACCTAGTTGGTAACGCCTCAAGGCCCGGCACATCGGGACTACCTCCAAGGTATACATCCCGAAGGCGTGGATCGATACACAAACCTCTAAGGTAAGTGCCCAAGACTATATCCTCCATGTGCCTACTGGAAAGTCATGGTCATAAAACATAAATACCGAGGTCCAACCCCGAGATACCCAACCGACCATTACCGACGACTGACTAACATGTCTATGGATCCAAATGCAATACAGTCTAAACAACATGCCTATACCAGAGGGACTCACTCACCCAAGCATGTAATATTCAACAACGTGCAATAAATGCAAAACGGTGCATTAAACCCAACCCATCAACAAGACTCCACATTGAGCCATTTAAACCGGACAAATGTCCCCAAGACTTACTCACAGTCAAAGCCGAGCAAAGTGCTCCAAGCTTGCTAGACCCATACGTCGGTCATGAACACATTTAAACTTTGTTTAGGGAAACTATACTTCAAAATTATCATTAACCCCAAACTCATCACTCGTTAAACAAAAAGGGTTTCCCAAAGTACTCACACCCTTATAATTCTCAAAATGACACATAACACTTAAAAGTGTATTTCCCAATTGGTTTACAAAATCATTTACACATATATGATTAAACCATCAATTAAACCTCATTTTGAGCAAATAATCTTGTAAAGATAATTTATGGTTTCTAACCATCCAAACATCCAAGAGCCCCAAATATGGGTGTTTTACACATTTATGAAGATAAACACTTCAAAAGAGTTAAATCAACCAAATAACTTAACCACATACATTTTCAAGTAAAACACACACATATTTGTAAAATACTTATTTTGGCATGTACAACGTTTTCGCAAAGTAACTTGAACTCACCTTAGCTAGATTAAGCTAAATCTAGAGTTTTCTCCAACATAAGCTCCTTTGATGAAGTTTGCATCCTCAAGCCAAAACTTCCAAAAACCTAATTTCATAACTTCCAGCCATTAATACTCATATTCAACCACTTAAAACCATTCCCCAAATATCTTATATCAAAATCTCCATTTTAACCAAAATCCCAATATTAACCTACCTTCTCCAAAATCATCCAAACCAAAATTGAATAAACAAAACGCTAGGAGATCATCAATGGAACATTTATAACTCATATAAAAGTATAGAAGCTAGGAGGATGAACTCACCACTTAGGTTTTGATGAAAACCTAGAAAACCCCAAAATCTCTAGTGATGTGGATGAAACTTGTTCTTGCATCAATGAATGAAACCACTAGCATAAAATGGAGAAGGAACACATTAATCTCCATGAAAAAGCCCCAAAATCAGTTAGGGTTTGTGAGAGATGGAGGGAAAACGATTTGGAGAGAAGAGAAGAGATTTGAGAGACTTACCACCACCAAACACCCTTGAATCTTCCTATGAACTTCAAAACTCTTTCTAGATCCTTGAAGAGCTCTCAAAATCGGAACCATGGCCACTTGAATCGCTAAAATCGGAGTTGAAATGAGAGAGATATGAAGAAATGAAGTTTGTGGGGTGAAATTCGTGTTTTAAGCTGATCAGGAGCTCCGCGCGAGTATCTGCGCTAGTTAACTAGCGCCAAAATGCCCGCCGGGCACTGGTCGCCCGGTTTCCCCTTAAACATTGTTTTGGCCATAACTTCTTCGTTATAGCTCCGTTTTCGCTCCGGAAAGAACCGTTGGACTCGTATTCGAATTCCCCATCCAACAAGACCATAAAATCTAAGATTTAAGCCAAAATTCTATTTTTCATATTTTTCTTAAAAGATCGGTTCCACACCGATTCGAAATTGTGTTTATCCGAAAATTACGGGTGTTACAATCCTCCCAACCTTAGGATGATTTCGTCCTCGAAATCTAGATCCTTTATGACCAAAGACTGACCAACTCAACACTGACCAAGCTCTAATAGCTTCCCATTGAAATCTAATTTCCCCCATGCAGACTGCTATGACCAACCTCAACCAACCCTTACCAAAAATGTCCTCTCAGTCACATTGCACTTATGTCCGGGTGAACGCACCATCTAATGGATTAACTCCCAATCAATCTACTTTGGTTGCCTCCCAACCTTAAGTGTTCCATATTTCTCGATTTCAATTTCCTGTTCTAACCACTCCAAGGTAGTTTACTGACGAACCCAACAGAATCATCAATTTCGATCATTTCTACCATTAAGCGTTGATTAACTCCAACGAGTTCTAATAGACTCCAAAATCCACTTCAACGTTAATCATCAACCAAGAGGTTCATTAACCACACACGAAGGTTATTTCACCAAAACCGCTCGTCACAATTGAGCATCTTAAGGTTACTACTACCATTACCAATATTTCATTTAAAATCGGCTACAATCCCCCGATTACACTAACGGTTTCCGACCTCAAGCCCACAGGGTTGACACCTAATTATATCACCAAGCTTTGAACTCTATCAGGACTCCACACATGAGTCCCGTTTACCGAGTGTTTCCACAAAACGAAGGTTGTCAACAAAACGTCTACACCAACTTCGAAATGCGTTACCGCAAGTCTAACCCTCCAATTACCACAAACACATTGACTTTGCTACCGATATCATCCGGCCTATAATACCAACATGCGTGGAATACCAATTTTCCACCGTCGAAGTGCCACACGCACCTACCCTTAACTGGGTTACATAACCTTACCAAGGTCCTAACGAGTTCAAGGTTCTCAAGTGCGTTATTATTCGATAAATATGCCAATTAACAAAGTCTTTAACAAAATTTTCAACACAAGGACTTTCATATTAAATAAATCGTACGCACTGAAAACTACTGTCATTAATTCGGTAGTTATGTAAAAATGGACACACTCGTCCCACATATGGAAATCGTTTTGAAAATTATTTCATTGCAGTTCAGTTTACCCACAAAACGCAAAAACGTAATTAAACAACTTCTTTAAAATGAACCGCCACGGTTCTAGTATGGATTGACTCATGACATGCACGTAAAGTATCTGCCAACTTTAAACGGTGTGCAACACATTTTCACACGTACTTCAAAAGTAGCCCAAACGGCCATTGACTCAATATTCTTTTCCGACCATTAATTTGGTATGGAATAAGGTTCCCCAACAAAATTTGCGCGCGTCAGTTTATTATACGAAACAAAGAAACGATTTTTAATTACACCTCAGTCAAAACACAAAACAACTTGGGTAGGTTCCAAATTTAAAGACAAAAAAAACAATATGTTTCCATCCTTTGAGAGTATCGACTTAAAACATCATAAAACTTCAAATAGGGGTAGGCATGCAAGCTTGTAACATTTCCATTAGAAATTTTCTTGAAACGAAAAGACATGAATCAAACGGTTCGCGACCAAATTTCCAAAAGAAGAAACTCTTTAAATCAATTTCTCAAAATTTCTCATCCGGTCCTATAATGACATTTGAATAAAATGTCTTTGGCAAATTTGCACACAACAACGAGTTTTTCTAAAACACGTGAGGAAATAAGTGTTAATAATTAGTTGACATCAAAAGGGTTCAACTTATTTTCGAATCTCGAATTGCACTGACGGGGCGCGTCAATGTCAAAACATAAGAAATTACACGCTCCATAATTTCATACCAAACAATTTTCTAAAATCTTCATCGCGAAGCATTTTCCTCAAGTTTCGTACTTGGAACATGAAACGTCAAAACTTCATTACTAAAAATGTATTTGTCAAAATACTCAAAATACACATTTCTCCAAAAACCAAAAAGGTTTCAATTCTCCCAAAATAATCAGCAATCAAAGTTGACCAAATGTCAACGACTAACACATTTTCATTTTCAAAATGGAAAGCATTGCGAACTATGTATGATTTCTACAACACCAAAACACCCTTTGACCGATTGGTCATCATTTAAACAAGAGTCTATAAAACATTTTCACTCACAATTCGTTCAACAAAGTGACGAGAAACAATGGTCACCAAGCTATGCATACCCCTAAGTCGATATAATACGTTTCACATAAAAATGGTAATAAACATTTAACTGACCAAAAGCGCACCGAGCAATTTATTATAAAATGCCACCAAAAATGTTCTTTCATGCATCACTTAAGCCACGTATAAATCAATCCATACACCGAACTATTTGCAATGAAATACTTAGTAACACAAACTTTTTGAAAGAAAAGTTACGCGACACTAGGGTTCCAAACTCATCTTTTCTTAGTCGCCTTATGGCATAAAATTAACTTTTCTCAACAAAACTCGAGTGGGACCAAATGCCCAACCAAAACTCGTAAACTTTTCACATAAGCAATTAGAGTATGCACATTGTAAAATTGTACTCACACGACTCAACATGTCGTAAAACCAAACTCCATGAACCTCCATGGACTCAATGACTCCAAGTCAATAAAACGGCGCTAAACACCATGCTTCCAAAGCCAAATTGCTAAAAGCAAAAATCATAAATGAGACGCCAAAATCCCAAAAATCCCCTTCTAGGGTAATACCACATAAACGACATTGTTTAACAACTCTTATTAAACAAAATTCCCAAAATAATCTCACATAGACATAATGGAAAAATAACTTTCCGTCCAAACTCTAACATATGTGGAAGAGATCCAATGTTAAAGTCACAAGCCGTAGTTATTGCCCAACATCTCAAACATCATTTATATATGATTATCATTACATCCAAAACAAATGTTGAACAACGATGAAATAAGGAAAAACAAATCCCGGCGGAGTTTGCAACTCTCGCAATAAAATGGTTTCATGCACGTTAAAAATCATAATTTGAAATCTTGTGTGCGTGCAAAACATTTCTCAAAATTTATAACACAATCCACATAAGGATTGGAAACACAAGGAACAGTTGATGCAATTTATTTCCAAAATAAATTTCGTGCATGATTTAGTCGGCATTCAACGTCTCCACTCATACTCCTCCAAAATCATCCGGTCTACTATTTTCATCCGGATATTCAAACCTCTTAAGGTAAGTTGGGAAATACATCAATTAACCTTACGGTTTTTCTTCAAATCAATGGTTCTAATCCGACCATCAACCTTGACCCAAAAGGGTCTACTTAAAGCAATTATCATTCTTATCGTCACTCCAAGTGACTAATACTAGAATCGTCCATCTATTCCAACGACTACTAGTTTAGAACCTCTTTTACTACCCCAACGATCACCACATGAAAGCAATTCGAGCATGCACATGTACTAGTAGGTTCACCATGACACTGGCCAGGTATCACTATGAACGAATCGTACCTGATTATCCTTGCTACTCTCGACGTGATTCTCGTTTCTAACAACATCCATTGATCCCAAACATCCTATCTTAAAGTGCCTAAAGGTGAATTTCACTCTCATTTACTTAAACAAACGCTAGTTTGAGTCTAGGTATCCAAAATTAACACCTAAATCTCTCAAACTTATGCTCTGATACCAACTTGTGACACCCTCAACTCTGGAAAGAGCAACTAATTTAAAATTTTCGATATTACATCTGAAACAATAGGTAAAATACCTCCAATTACAAACAATGGTTATCTCCAAGTAATACATACTACACAAGTCTCATTACCAAGACTAAACCCACTTCGGACATCACTTAATCCAAATACAAGTGCTACTTCCCAAGGGTAAATGCAGAAAACATAACTTAAGCTATTCACCTCTCGTGCACATTTCTAGCACTCGCCACTTCACAATGTATCTAGAGCTACCCCAACCTGAGCCTGTTGCACATGCCGACAAATAAAAAGGGTTAGGCTTACGCCTAGTGAGTTCAAGCATTTCATCATGACTATATAAATTCATAAATCGAAAGGTAGTAGTTATAGTCATGATCTAAGTAAATCTTTTAAATGAAAGCTGCGAGAAATACTATCATTTCCAAAAAGATTTCACAAACGGCACAAATCCCACCTTTTCCAACGCACTCAAAATCCATGGGAATCCTTCCCAAAAGTGTAAAGCGTTTTCCCAAAAAATGAGTTACAATCCCAACTCACTCAAATACGTGAATAATTCTAGTTTTAGGCAAAACCTTCAAACACGGTTGACAATACATACTCAACCCTTAAAACATGGAAAACATCCATTTAGATATAATCTTTCATTGGAAACATAATACGAAGCCAACTCACGCAAACGTAAAATGTATAAAATCCAAATACTATAAACGGGGGAGACCCGTATCCGTTGAAGGTGGAGGTAACACATAAGTATACCACCCATACAACGTTTATCGCACAACTGGGAGTAGAGATTACAAGTTACGTTATGCCTATCTCTGCCCTCCCAATGAAATCGGGAATTACCACATACGTCTGGCCTATTCCACGGCTCTGCTCTACGAAGCCAAGTTACACCGTAATTGAGGATACACCTTGACGTCTACCTACTTGGTAACGCCTCAAGGCCCGGCACATTGGGACTACCTCCCAGGTATACATCCCGAAGGCGTGGATCGATACAAAAACCTCCAAGGTAAGTGCCCAAGACTATATCCTCTATGTGCCTACTGGAAAGTCATGGTCATAAAACATAAATACCGAGGTCCAACCCCGAGATACCCAACCGACCATTACCGACGACTGACTAACATGCCTATGGATCCAAATGCAATACAGTCTAAACAACATGCCTATACCAAAGGGACTCACTCACCCAAGCATGTAATATTCAACAACGTGCAATAAATGCAAAACGGTGCAATAAAAGCAACCCATCAACAAGACTCCACATTGAGCCATTTAAACCGGACAAATGCCCCCAAGACTTACTCACAGTCAAAGCCGAGCAAAGTGCTCCAAGCTTGCTAGACCCATACGTCGGTCAAGAACACATTTAAACTTTGTTTAGGCAAGCTATACTTCAAAATTATCATTAACCCAAACTCATCACTCGTTAAACAAAAAGGGTTTCCCAAAGGACTCACACCCTTATAATTCTCAAAATGACACATAACACTTAAAAGTGTATTTCCCAATTGGTTTACAAAATCATTTACACATATATGATTAAACCATCAATTAAACCTCATTTTGAGCAAATAATCTTTTAAAGACAATTTATGGTTTCTAACCATCCAAACATCCAAGAGCCCCAAATATGGGTGTTGTACACATTTATGAAGATAAACAATTCAAAATAGTTAAATCAACCAATTAACTTAACCACATACATTTTCAAGTAAAACACACACATATTTGTAAAATACTTATTTTGGCATGTACAACGTTTTCGCAAAGTAACTTGAACTCATCTTAGCTAGATTAAGCTAAATCTAGAGTTTTCTCCAACGTAAGCTCCTTTGATGAAGTTTGCATCCTCAAGCCAAAACTTCCAAAAACCTAATTTCATAACTTCCAGCCATTAATACTCATATTCAACCACTTAAAACCATTCCCCAAATATCTTATATCAAAATCTCCATTTTAACCAAAATCCCAATATTAACCTAACTTCTCCAAAATCATCCAAACCAAAATTGAATAAACAAAACGCTAGGAGATCATCAATGGAACATTTATAACTCATATAAAAGTATAGAAGCTAGGAGGATGAACTCACCACTTAGGTTTTGATGAAAACCTAGAAAACCCCAAAATCTCTAGTGATGTGGATGAAACTTGTTCTTGCATCAATGAATGAAACCACTAGCATAAAATGGATAAGGAACACATTAATCTCCATGAAAAATCCCCAAAATCAGTTAGGGTTTGTGAGAGAAGGAGGGAAAACGATTTGGAGAGAAGAGAAGAGATTTGAGAGACTTACCACCACCAAACACCCTTGAATCTTCCTATGAACTTCAAAACTCTTTCTAGATCCTTGAAGAGCTCTCAAAATCGGAACCATAGCCACTTGAATCGCCAAAATCGGAGTTGAAATGAGAGAGATTTGAAGAAATGAAGTTTGTGGGGTGAAATTCGTGTTTTAAGCTGATCAGGAGCTCCGCGCGAGTATCCGCGCTAGTTAACTAGCGCCAAAATACGCGCCGGGCACTGGTCGCCCGATTTCCCCTTAAACGTTGTTTTGGCCATAACTTCTTCGTTATAGCTCTGTTCTCGCTCCGGAAAGAACCGTTGGACTCGTATTTGAATTCCCCATCCAACAAGACCATAAAATCTAAGATTTAAGCCAAAATTCTATTTTTCATATTTTTCTTAAAAGATCTGTTCCACACCGATTCGAAATTGTGCTTATCCGAAAATTACGGGTGTTACAAAAGAAGCAGCAATGCGTTTCAACATCAACTGCCAAGGCGCAGTACGTGGCTGCTGCAAGCTGTTGTTCCCAAGTCATCTGGATGAGGACGCAACTCAAAGACTATGGTTTCACGTATGTCAAGGTCCCGATTTACTGCGACTCGAAGAGTGCCATCGCTATATCAAGTAACCCGGTTCAACACAACAAGAAGAAGCACATCGACGTTCGGTATCACTTCATTAAGGATCACGTCGAAAGAGGTACCATCGAACTCTACTTCGTAAATACTGAACATCAGCTAGCAGACCTATTTACCAAAGCATTGGACGAAAAACGTTTTAACACTCTTGTGTCCAAGTTAGGTTTGCTAAAACTGACGACTTAATCCGATTGTGTGCCCGTTACAAGTTCCATACATATACGAGTAACTGTCTACTCATCATCCGGTGTTTACGCTCCTGATGAATGAGCACACACTTCCTCGCACTTGTATTCTACTTGTTCCAGTTACACCGTTAGATTTAGTCTCTGTATTTATTTCGTAGATTTCGTTTGTTTTCTTTCTTTCTTCGTGTGTTTCTTTTATTTCATACTATTGTCTGTGTCTGTTTATCTATCTATCTCTGTACTTTCACGGTGTGTTCATGTGTTCAGGGGGAGCACAAAGAAGTATCAGGTAAGTTTTCCCATATGTTGAGGGGGAGCATCACACACAATTTTTCCTTAATCTGCCAACAAGTTTTTGTGTGTGTGGGCACTCCCGTGGGATTGTTCAAATCATTTTCATCATTTGAGGGGGAGCGACACCGTATTTTTCTTTAAACTACAAAGTTTTTTAGTGTCGGACTCCTCTTAGCATTGTTGCGCACAGTCCGAGGGGGAGCAAGTTTTTCCCCATGCTAAGTTTGAGGGGTAGCGAGAGAAAGTTCTTTTTCATACTTCCAACGTTTTTTTACAAATCTCTCGCGAAAAGGACAAACTAATTTTCACATCCAGGGTATCCGGACAGGGTCTCCGGAAACCTATCCGGGTAGGTCTCCGGACCGGGTCACCATCCGGATTAGATGGGAACCCGGACCCCATCCGGTTTCTTGGCCTATATAAAGCCATCAGTGCTCATTTGTTTTGTCACTCTACCCGACATCTCCCACAAAACCCTATACCCCTACGACTTTCTCTATCGCTCGGATTTCATCCAACTCACTGACTTGCACTAAAATCGATTCAAAATTAGGTTTGTTGTTCGTACTTCCTTTCTGATCTCATTGATATTTGGCTCACACACTTGGGCACACATCTCGACCATCGATTTAATCGATTGGTCAAGTCTGAAACCCCTCTGTGAGCTTCGACAGTTTCGGGTCGATTCGGTAGTGCTTAACACGATTACGATGCTCCTGTGGGGTTATTTACTCATGTCGCCACTACCTAAATGTGCTTACATCGATGTAGTGATCGATGGGATATTTTGAATATCGTCCGGGAACGTTCGTCGTATCCGGATACATTCAAAGTTATGATGTTTTATCCGGTAATGCTCATGATCGAAGTCATTTTATCCGGACTCCACCATCACCCGGAAAACCTAGTTGTCCGGAAACCTTAGGGTTTCCGGTAAGTTCAACTACCAGGCAGTTGGTGTGTCCGGAAAACTCTTTCGATCGGACACCCTCTTGTCCGGACTACCCTTTTTATCCGGAAACCATCATCACCATCCGGACACATGTGTTGTCCGGAATCCTAAGTTATCCGGAAAGTTATGAATTTTCTTATCCATGCCCGGACACCCCTGGTGGTCATTTTAGTACTTTCTTTGACTCTGCCAGTCCTTAATCTGTTTCAGATTGAGCCCATTAAAGCTAAGGTACGCGCTGACATTTGCTCATTCGTCACACTTACTAACTGTGCTTCATTTTTATAGATTTAATGGCGGATCAAGAGCAGCATCCCCCACAGAACCCGGGAGAACAACAACCACCTCCGGGAGATCAAATACCTCAAGAAGAAGATATTATTGACGAGGAGGCTGATAATACCCTGGTCGCATCTGGCCATGACACTGAATTGAAGGCAAACAACCATTATCTGGACCCGGCACTATTCAGACCTAACCCACAAAACCAAGTCATTCTAGATATCCTCATGCGCCATCCTCTCCATGAGGCCCTCACCCACACTACCGATCTCCCTTTGATCTACGCTCAACAAGTTTGGTTCACTGCCCATGTTCGGACGACCGGTAACTCACAGACAATCACTGCTCAAATTGATAATCAGCAGTTCACCCTTACACCGGATTCATTTCGCCGACTACTCGCACTTCCCGAAGCCAACTCCGGCTACCATGAACGGTACGATCCTGCTGTCAACGACGAAACGCTATGTGCTCAAGTCCGCGCGCTCGGGTACAACCACCCTCTTCCCAGGCCTTCAGCATTTAATCGCAAATACCTGGCCCCCATCTGGTACACCCTGTTCACAATTCTGAACAGATGTCTTTCATCCAGATGTAAAGGTATCGATCAATGCACCGGTGACTTTCTATGCATATTCCATGCTGTCTGCTACAATCGCCACATCGACGTTGCCATGGTCATCTGGCGTGAACTTGTGCAAGCTATTCGTTTCATCGGAGGCACACAGCAGAAGAAGCTCCTCCCCTACCCGTGTTTCCTTTCGCTAGCTGTGCGTCAACACATGGACGCGAATCCAGCCATTCCTCGCCGCTCAACTCATCCGGTATGTCCTGTTCGTCACTTACAGTACATGGTCATTCGCAACCCATCTGATGCGGTGGCCACGCCCAAACCTGAAGCCCTTTTAGCCATCGATGATCCCGCTGCACCAGGGGTAGTTGCTTATAAGACAGAGTTAGGGAATCCCATGGTCTACCCATAACCGGAGGGACCTGCCTAGGGACATAGACCCGAGAGACGTGAGGGTCCGAGAGTAAGAGGTGGGAGGGCCCGACAAGCAGGTGCTGCCAGGCGGGGTGTGTTAATAGTTAGAGGAAGGGAAGCAACTATGAGTGGTGCAGCGGAATCGCGTCCTGGTTCCAGCCAGGCCCAACCCGGTCCTTCATCAAGACCAAAGCTCCATCATACCTCTGAACCATATTTTTCCGACCCGCCTACACCACGAGTGGAAGTTCACAGCGTGGATTCTGACTCTGATACGGAATCTGAAACGGCCCGTGCCATTCGCCTTTCTAAAATACCTCGTCGTATCGAACCAAACCCTGATTTTCCCGAAGGTACATGTGAGACGGGGAGAACTGCGTTCGAAGTCGAACCAGGAAAGATTGAGCCGTCAAGATAACGAGGCTCCTGAGCGAATCGAACCGAGTGTAATCCGGGTAGCCACATCTACTATCCCGTCTCATTTGTTGGGACGGGGTATTGAAGAAGACTCCGTGGACCCAGCGGAGCAATTGCACGACCCCCTCATCCACTCATCCGTCTCTCAAAAGACGGATGTTTCAGTACATCACGGGGATATAGCACAACTTCCACCGGCCTCTCACTCGGAGAGTGCTGGTGTTGAAACAAGCGACCAGCAGCCCCGGGTCGCGACTTCTTTTCGTGCACAATCGATCTAGATCCATTTGCTATTGAAAACCCTTTGGCTAGGACACAAGAGGAGCAACACCAAGTCGAGAATCTTCGTGACTCGACCGGAACCACCGTAGTGTCTTCACCTCTAGGTGGAACACAGGGATCGGAGGGAAATCCTACCACAGCTACCGATATGCCAACTGTAAACGTAGGTGGCTCTACCCCCACGGTAGATGCCTCAACGGGTAATCTAAGTGAACCCGGAGTAACTCACCCAGACTTTGTGTCGCAAGGGTCCTAGGACAGCACCCTCAAGGCTGTCCGCGAAGCAATGGAACTGCATGTCGCCGCCGAGCTCGCCAAATTAATCAAAGGCAAAGCGAAGATCATTGAAGCTGAAACCGCTCCTCCACCTACCTACTCGGTGGAAACTCTCAAGACGATGCTTCTAGCCCAATTGCTCCAGGATTCCAATGCCTCGCCCGAAGCATACCTGATCACCATTCTGAAAACACGGGTCACTGCTCCTTCCACATCAATTACCTCTCGACTGGATTGCATTGACTCGACTCTCAAGGACTACAACCGAGTGCTCACAACGCTGTCCGAGAGAGTCTGCTCACTCGAAGAAACCTGTAAGAGTCAAGCAGGCGGTCTGAAACGTAAGCACGATGATCAGGATGATCCTGATCACCGTGAGGGGGAGAAACGACAAAGAATAAACGAGACCGTCCAGATCCTCACTGCTGAAACTACAACTGTGGTTCAACCGGAACCTTCAACTACGGCTACTACAACCGGAATAGATCTTGAAGCCGAGTTACCTTTAGCTGAAATGGTGATTGATATGGATATATCAGATGAAGAAGACCCGACTGTTGAAAAGACCGAGGGTTCAACATAGGGATTGATCGACTTTGACTCATCAGACAGACCTCTACTGGATATGATAGATCCAGACTGTGAAGCCAACCCGGAGACCAAAGATGCATGGTATCATAAAGCCGCCAGTGCCGCAAATCTCCAGATAAATTTGGTCTTCCCCACTGATGACGAAGACAACATCGATTATGATCAGTTCCTGCTGCAAAATTTATATGGTACTTCTCCCGTTCACTATTCTCAACCCGATGATACTTCAACAAGACCCGAATCTGCAACTACCGATATTCCTACAACTCCCCTGCAACCGACAGCTTCTGATCTTCCTCCCCCTCCTCAGCAACAAATCCGTTGGGAGAAGATCACTATACTTATTCCTCATCTGGAGGAATCCATGAAGAAGCTATTTGTACACAAGATGCATACGATCGAGCCGACCTTCTGTCTTGGTATTTACAACAACAGCCCCGAATTCCAACACCGATACATCAGCGCTATGAAGCGGTGTCTTCCAGTCAGCTATGTCAGAACCAAACATCAGATCACAGAGGTACTCAACATCGAATCACGCCGCATCATGAAAATTGTCTATCCAGTGTTCACCGTCCACCGAGAAGATGGTAACGAATGGAAATTTTCCGAAGCCGACTTCAAGCACCTCCGACCTTTTGACTTCCTGCCCATACTGAAAGATCTTCGTACAAGAACCATCCGACCACTTGAAGTTACAAAGGCGCTCGAAGCTGTTCGTCGATACCTGGTCCGTACCATTATGATGTCATATCTAACGGATTTTCAAATGGCTATCGAGAACAGGGCAAAGAAGGTAAATCTGATAAGGCCGAATCTGAATGCTCCTGAGTTGAAGATGTATCCCGAGAACTCTCTGCTTCTAGAACCTGAATTTGGGATAGTCTACAACAACGAACCGAACGAAAATAAGTTTCTGCATTTCAGTCAGGTAGACAGATTCTGCGAAGGCACACTCCTCAAAGTTCGACATGCTCTTCGAAAGATCATTACACACGAGTCTGAAAATCCAAGGTACTCATATGTTCCGAATCTGAATGAAACAACTGCTCGGAATGCCTTGGAATTGGTTGAAGATCGCATCGATTACCGCCGTGCTATCAGATGATTCGAGATTCACTTCGCGCTTCGCAAAAGATATGTCTACAACTGGCGAGAGCTAGAACGCGAACTCGAACTTCAAATCAAAGGGGGAGATTGTTAGGGTCAAGTTATGTTGATTTAAAGTTCAGGGTTTAACTTGTAATTGTTTAATTTGAGCCTTATTAGTGAACGGGTCGTGGGCTTGTTAACCACGGGCCCGCCATATAAATATATAGCTTAGCCTTAGAAAATAGGCTAGTTGTCTCATTTGCTTTCCTACTCGTATTGTAATTCTCTCTACTTTGAAAGCATAATACAGGGATGACCAGTTGAAATCATTATACACTATTGCTTATCTGTTTGATTTCATAATCGTTGCACGGATCTGGAACTAACATAGTTTCAATTTTACATACTTTATTTTTCTTTTCTTTTTTCTTTATTCTTTATTGGGTTATCAATTGATATAGATGAGTTTTCGATTCGTCTCGATAGATTTCTCGATCCATCTCCATAGAATAATCAATAGGTTCTCATTAGTTTCAATGAAAATGAAGGTGTCAGGTTATGATTTTAACACACAAACACACACTAAGTCAATGGATGGGTTCTTGGTTAGTCTTGATTGGTGTTGATGGGTTCTCAATTAGTCTCGATTGGTCTCGATGAGTTCTCGATTAGTCTCGATTGGTATCTATCGGTATCGATTGGTCTCGATGGGTTCTTGGTCGATCTCGATGTGTTCTTGATTGGTCTCGATAAAAATTGAAAGTAATAGGCTATGATTTGACGCACACACACACACACACAAATAGTAAATCAATTGATAGGTTCTTGATGGAAAATGTAGGTTGTAGGGTATGGTTTAACACACAAAAACACATACGTCAATGAATGGATTCTCGATAGGTTCTCGATCGGTCTTGATGTGTTCTCGATTCGTCTCGATGGGTGTTGGGTTACGGGGACGAAGAACGCAATTCCTTTCGACGTTGAATAAAGTGTTGAAGATAGTGATGTCGAATTACAGACTTACGGTGTCGAGGTGTTGCACACACTTGAACGTACATAAATATTCATAATGAATATAACACATATATAGCATTTCACGTAAAATTCGGTTAAAAACTATATCGAGATGGATGTCATATCGAAGAGCACGAAATTCTCGTTTTTTGATGTAATTTGTTTGATTAAAACATTAGTAATTTTTAAGTCAATTATTTATACTTTAATGGGGTAAAAAACTTTAATGAAAAAAGAAATCAAAAAGTCAAATATGGTAGGCGTGAGATTGAAATTAACTTTCTTTTTTACTGTAATCACCTTAATTAATAATTTTAATTAAAAACTATTTTAATATGAGTTGTTGGATCAATAGAGATGGAATGGCCGAGATCAGTCCTCACTTTCACAATAAAAACTGAGTTTTCATTTGAACTTTCTTATATACATATATATATATATATATATATATATATATATATATATAGGGGTGGGTTCAAATGAAAACTCATTTTTAATTGTGAACATGAGGACAAGTCACAACCATTGATCAAGATTTGGAAAACTAATCAATTGTTAAAACTTAATAAAACCAATTGAGAAGTGATTAGGGACAAATATGGAAATTTGAATGAGCGCCTACCGTCTTTGACTTTTTATTTTCTTTTTTAATTAAAAAACTTTTACCCCCTTAAAGTTTAAAATAAATTATCTTAAAAATTACTAATATTTTAATCAAACAAATTACATCAAAAAACGAGAATTTCGTGCTCTTCGATATGACATCCATATCGATATAGTTTTTTCTTCATTTTAACCGTTTTTACGTGAAATGCTATGTATGTGTTATATTCAGTATGAATATGCATGCACATTTCCTGCTGTCCATATTTAGTATGAATAACAAAGGGGAACGTTCATTCACTATTCATGACGAATAACACAGTATTCAAAATGAACAGTACAACATTCAGGATGAATAATACACGAATTCCTGATTCATGTATTATTAAACATGAATCATGTATTCTTCACCTTGAATGTTGTATTATTCATCCTGAATGATACATTATTCATGATGAATAATATATGAATGACCCGTGAAGGTGTGAACACATGACGCACTCTCTTTTGTTTTCCAATTCACAACCGCGACTTGGTTTTATTCTTTCTGAATATGTATGCACATCTCTAGGTGTCCACATTCAGTATGAATAACAAAGGTGAACATTCATTCACTATTCATGATGAATAATACAATATTCAGGATGAATAATACAGTATTCAGTATGAATAATACATCATTCAGGGTAAATAATACACGATTCATGAATCGTGTATTATTCATCCTGAATGATGTATTATTCATACTGAATGATACATTATTCATGAAGAATAATACATGAGTGACCCGTGAAGGTGTGGAGACGTGACGCACTCTCTTTCGTTCCTCGGTTCACAATCGAAACTCGATAGGTTCCCGATTCATCTCGATGGTGTTGGGTTACGGTAATGAAGAACACGATACCTAAGGACGTTGAAGAAAATTTTGTAGAAGGTGATGTCGAGTTACGGAGTTACAGTTTCGAGATGTTATAAACACTTGAATACATAAATATTCATAATGAATATAACACATATATGACATTTCACGTAAAAACGGTTAAAACAACAAAAAAACTATATCGAGATGGATGTCATATCGAAGAGCACGAAATTCTTGTTTTTTTATGTAATTTGTTTGATTAAAATATTAGAAATTTTAAGGATAATTTATTTTAAACTTTTAGGGGGGTAAAAGTTTTTAATTAAAAAAGAAAATAATAAGTCAAATATGGTAGGCGTGAGTTTAAATTATCTTCCCTTTTTACCCTAATCACCTTAATTAATAATTTCAATTAAAAACTCTATTTAATATGAGTCATTGGATCAATATAGATGGAAGGGTGTCAGGATCGATTCCAAACAAGAATAATTATTCTTAGAAATCAGAATTAAAGAATCTTGCGGAATAGAACTTTAATTCAAACTCACTTAATGAACAACGAATCAGAAAACACAATCTGTTTGTATTCAATGCTTCAACTCACAAGGTTACAACCAAACCTCAATCTTGTTGAACAGGCTCAACAAGACGACTTCTACTTCTCTAGAAATAGGGTTCTAAACCTTGAGGTTAATTCTCTCTAAAACGAAAACGAATTATGTATATCGCACCTTCTGAATAGCTATCTATCAACATCTATTTATACTAAATAATTACAAGATAACTATCAAAACAAAATTGATCTTCAGAATATTCTTTCATGCTTATCTTCAATCATTCCATCTTTATCTCCAACATTCTCGCATTCCATAATATGATCACAAGCAGCATTAACATCGTTATGCACAAGCAGTACTAACCTTGTTCCAGCAACATTAATGCATCAGCAGTACTAACATTGTTCCAGCAGTATTAACTTTGTCTTGCAGTTGTAACTATGTTCTGGCAGTACTAACCTTTACTGGCAGTAGTAACTTTGTTCTGGCAATACTAACCTTTACTGGCAGTAGTAACTTTGTTCTGGAAGTAGTAATGTTGTTCTGGCAGTACTATCCATACTTAGCAAATCTTCAGTTCCCAACAATCTCCCCCTAACTTGACTTTTTAGGTTGAGAAGTCAAGTTCTTCAGATGATGCTTCCAAAACCTAATCATTAACGCATAAATCAGGATTCAAACCCAGACTTTGATTGATAATCCTTCTCACCAAGTATCTTCCCATTTCAGAATCCTTGTTGCAAGCCAATTTAGCATGTAGCATTCCATTCAACCTTTTCATGATGTGCTTGTATACAATATCCACCAAATAATACTCATGAAATGTATGGTCAAGTGTGATGACATACACTCCACATTTTTCAATGAGCATCCAGTTGGTAATGGCCTGAAAATTTCTTTCTATCAAATACTGAACAGCTTCTGGTTTGAACATTAGGCATAGGTATTCAAGAACCATTTTGGTGATAGACATCCCTTTCTCATTTAGCATATTTCCATACAGCTTCATTCCAACCTTGTACATCTCCTCTAAGTCAGATCTTGAGCAAATTCTGATAAGTTTTCCCCATGTAGAACAAACCTCAAACTTTCCATCTGCTCTTTTGACTCTAATGAACTCCTTTCTCTGATCTACCAAGGTATCCCAGAAGATGATCTCAGGAGGCATGGAAGATAATGGGTCAGCTTTGATTGGATCAGTATTAACCACAGTGATATACATATCACATTGAGCATTTCTTGGTTGACCTGATGGAGTTGCTACTTCTTCTTTAGCAACCTTTGTATCACCTTTCTTTTCTGGAACATCCTCTTCTTTCTCTTCTACTACCACTGGTTCTACCCTAGGTTTCTTGACAAATTTCCTCTTGGTAGCTATAGACTTGTTTCTTGCTCTTTTCAGTGACACTAGCTTTTCACCCAGGGTTTCTTCTTGCTTTTTAGGCGTGTCATGTTTGGCTTTAATCAACGCCTCTGCAACTTCAACTTCTTCCAAAGTAGGCTTTTTAGTTTCTGTTGCTTCCTTTGTTTCTGCTGCTTCTTCCTTTTTAGATACTACTTTTTGCACTGTTTCTGCTGTTGGTTCAGTTTCTGCTTCTTTTGGGATTTCAGCAGCATTAACCGTTTCTATTGCTTGATCAATTTCTGCTTCTTTTGGGATTTCAGCAGCATTAACCGTTTCTGCTGCTTGATCAGTTTCTGCTTCTTTTGCAATCTCTTCAGCATACTCATTCCCCCCCTGTTCCTGTGCACTCTCCATGTTGAACTCAGCTTCTGACTCCCCCTTTTTGGGAGCATCATTGTTGGGGCTTCTTCTTTTAAGAACAAACTGAGCTTTCTTCTTCCTGTGCATTAATTTTGTAATCAGCTTCTTGTGCTTCTCAATCTGTGTTTGTTGATATAGGACGACTTTCTTGAGGTCATCTATCTCTTTTTGCTGACTTACAACATCTGTGTTAATATTTGCAATGGTTTCCATCAATTCCTCATAAGTATATCTATCCTCACCTTGTTTAGGAGTGTTTACCTCCGTTAAAGGATCACTGGAAATTTTAGTAGGTGTCTTTTGCCTAGCAAAAGCACTGCCTACCCCCGTGGTTTCTTGGCACCTGGGACCTCTGAATGATTTCTCATTCTGAGTTGCCGTGAGGAAGGTCTTAGGTATGTTACCACTGTCCTTCTCTGTGCTAGCAGAAGTAGTGGCAGCCTTGCTACTCACATGCTCAACCTTCTCCTTAGTGAGCACCTTCTTGGGGTTGGGAGACACCCCTGTGGTTTCCCTTTCGATATTCTCTAATGGAGAATGCTCCACTAGAGGGCTTAAAGGCTTTGGGCTTTTAGGAGGTACATCAAGGGAAGGAGCCTTGTGTACCTTTCTTCTTGTAAACGTTTTGGTTATCTGAGGAGTGGGTCTTTGAAGAATGGACTGAGGAATTACTTTGGTGATTGAAGGTGGGGTTTGGAAATCAGTGGGTTGGTCTAATGAGAGCCTTGACCCTGATGCCATACCTTCTTTTGTGTGGGACACACCCATCATTGTAGAGAACAATGGAGTGTCAACTCCTTCCGAGTCCCTGGAAGTTCTTCTCATATTTGGGAAGACCTTTCCTTTAGGGGGTTTAGGTACATATACCTCAGTAAACTGAGGCAAATCCATCAATTCCTGAGTAATCACTGCTTGGACAAACCTTGGGTACATATAAAAACGCTTTTTGGATTCCAGGTTTGACACAAGATCATTGAAAATCATTTGTGAAAAATTAAACTTCCTGGCAGTGGCCAAGCAGACCAGGGCATAAGCAATGGTACTGCTAAACTCACTCCATCCAGTAGTTTTCTTTGACATGCAATGCATTAAGGTATGAACAAAGAATCGCCATTGTGTAGAAAATTTAGACTTAAAAAACTTAAAGATTCCAATGGGACCTTCATACCCCATTCTTGTTAAAGTTGAGTATAGCTCGTCATTAGGAACAGACGTCATACCTAAGGCATCATCCAATCGAAGAGTGATGCGTATACGTTCCTCTGTAACATTCAAGGGTTTGTCACACACCCTTGTTTTGATGATTTTCTGCCCATCTTCAGATACCACGGTGGAATTTTCCCAGAACTGCGTCTGATGCGCGATGTAGATTGTCGGGGTCACCGTTAGGGCATATGATATATACGAGTTCTTGAGGAAATCCACAATGTCGTGAAAACCTGCGGACTGTTTTGGCTTCTGGAGCATGGCAATCTCGTTGTGTTCGTCGATAAACTCCATTGCACCTGAGGATTCTTGACAGAAAAACAGAGATTCTTGGGAGAGAATAGTTAGAAAGAGAGAGAGATGAATAGAATTCAAAGAGACATTATGAACTTTGGCGGGCTGAAAGAGGTATTTATAGCAGTAGTAGCCCTAATTTTTCTTTTAAAGCAGTATTAACGACACAAGCAGTATTAAGTGCGAAGCAGTATTAACTACACATGCAGTATTAAGTACTAAGCAGTATTAACGACACATGCAGTAATGACTATGTACTAGCAGTAGTAACTATGCATTGGCAGTAGTAACTATGCACTGGCAGTAGTAACTATGCACTGGCAGTAGTAACTATGCACTAGCAGTAGGAACTATGCGCTAGCAGTAGTAACTATGCACTAGCAGTAGTAACTCTGCACTAGCAGTAGTAACTATACTTGCACTTTTCAGCACTTGTCAATCTGAGTCATACAGAAGATCCTGAGAAAAAGAGTTAGTAGTACCAAATATAGAAGGAAATACAGGTATAAAAACTGAAAATCATGATTTTATTCAAGGTTGATCATGCCCACACTTGTTACCAAGAAAGTGAATCTACCCACATCAAAAGCTTTGGTGAATAGATCAGCAAACTGGTCATTGGTATGAACTTTAGCAACTTGAATTAATTTCTTTTCATTACAATCTCGAATAAAGTGATACCTGATCTCTATGTGCTTTGTTTTTTAGTGTTTGACTGGATTGTTAACAATGCTAATAGCACTGTTGTTGTCAATGAAGATTGGAGTGTGAAGAAATGTTACCCCATAGTCCAACATCTGATTCTGTATCCATAGAACCTGAGAGCAGCAGCTTGCAGCAGCTATATACTCAGCTTCTGTTGTAGATAAGAACACTGGGGTTTGTTTCTTACACTGCCAAGATACTAGTCTTGCACCCAAAAACTGACATCCACCTGAAGTAGACTTCCTATCCATGTTAGCTCCACCCAAGTCACTATCTGAGTATGCAAGAAAATCAAAGGATGATTCATAAGGATACCAGAGACCTAATCTAGGTTGCCCTCTTAGGTATCTAAATATCCTCTTTACTGCATGAAGGTGTGATTGCTTTGGTGTAACTTGAAATCTGGCACATATACATACTGGAAACATAATATCTGGTCTAGAGGCTGTGAGATACATGAGTGATCCAATCATTGATCTGTAATGATGGACATCCACATCCTCCCCCTCAAGATCAGCAGTGATCTGTTTGTGTGTCTCCATTGGTGTGCTTGCTGGCTTTGAGTCTGATAATCCAAACTTATCCAGGATGTCTTTCACATATTTGGATTGGCATATGAAAATCCCATTCTTCTTCTGTTTCACCTGAAGCCCAAGGAAGAAAGTAAGTTCACCCATGGAACTCATCTTGAAGCTCTTGTGCATTAACTCCTCAGAGTCTTTACACATGTGATCATTTGTGGATCCAAAGATAATGTCATCCACATAGATCTGAACAAGTAGGGTGTCCTTCTTTTTCCTTTTAATGAATAAGGTCTTATCAATGATACCTCTTTCAAATCCATTTACCAAGAGATAGGTAGACAGGGTGTCATACCATGCTTTTGGGGCTTGATGTAGACCATAAAGTGCCTTCTTTAATTTGTACACTCTGTCAAGAAACAATGGATTCTCAAATCCAGGGGGTTGACAGACATACACTTCTTCATCTATAGTCCCATAGAGAAAAGCACTTTTTACATCCATCTGGTAGACCTTGAACTTCATATATGAGGCATAGGCTAGAAACAACCTAATTGCCTCAATCCGTGCAACTGGAGCAAAGACTTCCTCATAGTCTATACCCTCTTCCTGAGTATACCCTTGTGCAACCAGCCTTGCTTTGTTCTTGATCACAATTCCTCTCTCATCCTTCTTATTTCTGAAAATCCACTTGGTGCCAATTGACCTATGACCTTTTGGAAGGTCCACCAAGTCCCAAACATTCTGTAGCTTGAACTGTAGCAGCTCCTCTTGCATTGCTTCTATCCAACTTGGATCTTTCATATCATCATAAGCCTTTTTGGGCTCAATTTGGGATAAAAAGCAAGTGAGTACAGTATTAACTGTATTTTGCTGATCTTGTAGCTCTTGAAGTCTGCTTTGATTCCTAGTCATCATGGGAGAGGCAATGTCTCCAATTACCAACTCAGGAGGATGATTTTTCTGAGTTCTTGATGGATGACCAGATTCCTCTTGTAAGTGCACATCCAGATTTGACTCATTTAAGTCTGGATTTTCAACAGCTTCTTCAGACACTTCAGACTCTCTGGAATTTGGACTTGAAGGCTGATTTTCCTCTATTCTTCTCTCTTCTTCATTCTGAATGGGTTCAGCTTCCTTTTCTTGTTCACAGAGTTCAACAGGATCAATGGTAGGGAGTGGAAATATCACAGACTGAATTTTGTGTTCTGATGGTGATGCATCCCTTTGTCCTATATTTACAGCACTACTGAAACCCAAAGAATTAGTGAGTGAATCAATGTCAAATAGCCAATCAGGACCTGAACCAATAGGATTTGGTGTGTTCTCATTGCATTTGACATTGTCACTTTCTTCAATTATTCTAGAAGAGGTATTAAACACTCTGTAAGCCTTACTCTGAGATGAGTAACCAACAAGAAAACCATCATCTGCTTTGCTATCAAACTTACCTAAGTGAGATTTGGTATTGAGAATTGTACAAGGACACCCAAATGGTTTGAAAAATCCAATAAATGGTTTCTTTTTCTGAAAAAGCTCATAAGGTGTTTTGTTTTTAGGCTTTATTACTAAAACTCTGTTTTGGACATAACAAGCAGTATTAACTGCTTCTGCCCAAAAAGTAGTGGGTAATTTTGAATCAGCTAACAGAGATCTAGCAGTCTCAATCAGTGTCCTATTCCTTCTCTCAGCAACACCATTCTGTTGTGGAGTCCTAGGAGCACTGTATTGTCTCTCAATTCCTTTTTCCTCACAAAAGGTGTTTAGATCAAAGTTTTTAAATTCAGTCCCATTGTCTGATCTAATGACTTTCACTTTTTGATTTGATTGGTTTTCAATTCTAAGAATAAAAGATTTGATCAGTCCACTTGTCTCATCTTTAGTTCTCAGAAAATATACCCAAGTAAATCTAGAGTAATCATCAACAATAACTAAACAGTATGACTTCTTGCCAATGCTCATGACATTTGTAGGGCCAAACAGATCCATATGCAACAACTGAAGAGGATTTGAGATAGTGTTTATCTCTTTGGACTTATGAGAAGTTTTGTGTTGTTTGCCTTTGAGACAAGCAACACAATGATTATCACATGAATAAACTTTTGATGGTAAACCCCTAACAAGATTATTTTTAACAAGTTTATTCATTGTTTTAAAATTCATGTGACACATCCTTCTGTGCCAAAGTGAAGATTCATCCATTGAAGCTTTTGAAACCAAACAGTTTAGGGATGAATCAGATGAAACACTTTCTAAATCTAAACAATACACATTATCCTTTCTAGGAGTTCTCAATAGTATCATGTTTTCATCAACTACTTTGAATCCAGGAGCAAGAATAATGCATTCAGAATCAGTAAATAATATACTATGTTTCTTGTCACAGACCTGTGATACACTTAACAGGTTGTATCTCAATTGCTCAACATAGTAAACATCCTCAAATGTCATCTTACCTTTTGATACATCACCTTTACCACTTATCTTACCTCCTGCAGGATTATTTCCAAAAGCAACATGTCCTCCATCAATTCTTTTGAAATTCTTGAGGCAGGCCATGTTACCTGTCATGTGCCTGGAGCAACCACTATCAACATGCCAGATGCTCTTCCCCTTTAGCTGTTGGTTGCCCTGCACATAAGTTAAATCAATTAGTTTTTATTGGGAACCCAAGCCAAAGTGGTCTTGGGTCTCCCTTGCTCATCAAAGTACTTACATTCAGTTTGGATAAGTTTTTCAACCTGAGGAACTACAGTACTGGAGTACTTTGTCAAGATGATAGGTCTAGCAGCACAAACACTAGAAGCAGTATTATCTTTAGAAGAAGTACTAATAGTGTTAGCAGTACTAACACTAGAAGCAGTATTATCTTTGGAAGAAGTACTAACAGTGTTAGCAGTACTAACACGGCTGGCAGCAGTATTGCTTCTAAAAGAAGTACTAACAGTGGTAACACTGCTAGCAGCAGTTCTAACAGTGTTAATACTGCTAGCAGCAGTATTATCTGAGGTAGCAGTACTAACAGAGGCAGCAGTACTAACACCAGTGCTTTTAGGAACCCACATTGTGACACATTCTTTTTCAGTCTTTTTCCTCATGTGGCTTTTGGATTTAGCTTGTTTCTTAGCCACATGGTTCCTTACAGGCTTCCTATAACCATTTGATTTTTGAAAAGTTCTTTGAAAATTTATCCTTTGGTTAATAGGATTGAAATAACAGTATTTGGCAATGTGATTCAATTTGCCACAGATAAAACAAGGTTTTGGTCTGTTAATCCTTTGCAGATCAACTCCTTGTTTTTGAGCCCACTGATTATTCCAGTTTCTTTGATATCCCCTCCTTTTATCATGTTTTTGGGGCTCATTCTTTTGAGAATTCTTGCAAGAACAATGTTCACAGGTATTGGAATTCACAACAGTGGTCTGTGTATAATGAACTCCCTTTCCTTTTTCAGATCTTTTCATCTCATTGTTCTTATCCCAGGGACTTCCACCATCCTCATTAGTCTTGATGTAGTTCTCTGAGGGGATCTCACCACTGACATTCTTGTTCCTTTTCTTAGACTCTTCTTTTTCAGTTTTATCCTCAATAACCACTTCATCTAATGGATCTATTTTAGTAGCTCTTTCAGGTAAGTCCTTCCTATCCATGGTTTCTAATAAGTCTGACCTAGGAGGGATGTATGTGTTGTTGTAGGGTGGGGGTGTGGCATTATACCCTAGGCCTGTTTTCATCTTACTGTGGATTTGAGTATTTATTATGGTGTCCATGACTTTAGAAGCTTTTGAAAACTTTTCAACATCAAGTTTTACTTTCTCAAGTTCTTCTTTTAATTTCTCACATTCCTCCCTAGACTCTTTCAGTTGGAACTCCAGACCATTCTTTTCCCACTTCCAGTAGTTTGTATCATATGAGTGTTGAAGTTCATTGGCTTGAAAAACCTTAATTTGTTCTTCAAACCTCTCAACAATCACTACATAATCTCTTCTATCCTTTTCTAGTCTCTTAAGGTCATCACACATTCCCTGGTTGTGATCTCTATACCTTTTCACAGTGTCTATACAAGCTTGAGAACAGAGATTAGATTTTACCTCAGTAGGAAGATCTGAGACTTCTGCCATGAGTGCATGATTCTGAATTGCCTCTTCTGCTTGATCACTCCAATCAAATCCCATTCCTTGTTGAGAAACAAGGGCTTGAACAGAGTTTCTGTTCTGGTTGAAGCTTCCAGTCTGAGTTTGTTGATGGTTGTTTTGAGATACTCCACCTCTGCATTCTCTGGCAAAGTGTCCCATCTTATGACACTTGTAGCATTCCACCTTAGACTTGTCAAACCCAGCACCATCTTCTCTTCTTTGGGAAAAGTTGTTTCTCCCAGTCCTCTTTATAAACTTCTTCACCCTCATAGAAAGCATAGCCATCTGCCACTTGATATCCATCTCCTCAAGATCATCAGCATTAATCTGTTCTAAGTCATCATTAATTAATGAGGAGTTAACATGACTAGAAAAGAAAGCTTCTAGTACAGAATCATTGGCCTTCTCCTGATTGACACCACCAGCAGTACTAACAGATTCAGGGTTAGCAGTAGAATCAGTTGATGCTGATAGGAGTGCAGCATTATACACATATCCTGAGGGCTTCTTCTTGGCTTCAACCTCTGCTTCAAATACCCTAAGATCATTGTAAAGATCATCAAGCTCTTTATCTTCTAACTGGTCATTCTGTCTGAAAGACACAGTATACATTGTCCATTCCTCACCTAATGATCTTAGAAACTTCCTGTTTACATCATCAGCCTCCATATGAACTCCAACTGTAGCCAATTCTCCAATCAACTTATTAAATCTATCAAAAGTTTGAGTCATAGACTCATTCTTTGTAGAAGTAAAATTTTCATATTGTTGCTTCAGAATTGCCTTCTGGTTCCTCTTGGTGCTCTTGGTACCAGTGAATCTCTTTTCCAATGCATTCCATAAAATCTGAGCATCAGTGCAGTGATGAAATTGATGCTGATACTCATTGGGAATAGCCAAAAGTAGAGTGCTTAAGGCTTTCATCTCAGTTTGTCTGACCTTTCTTTCTGCATCAGTCTTTGGAGGGGGTCTTTTGCCATCTGGTCCAACTTTTCCTTCAGCACATGGACCATTCTCTATAATATCCCAGACGGAATAATCAGTAAGCAAAATATACTGCTTGATTCTAATCTTCCACATGTCAAACTCATTAGGTCTGAGCATGGGAACCTTTGAAACAAGAGTACTGTTTGATTCAACTGAGTTGTCCATAATGATTCTAGATTTCTAAGAAACCAAGCTCTGATACCACTTGTCAGGATCGATTCCAAACAAGAATAATTATTCTTAGAAATCAGAATTAAAGAATCTTGCGGAATAGAACTTTAATTCAAACTCACTTAATGAACAACGAATCAGAAAACACAATCTGTTTGTATTCAATGCTTCAACTCACAAGGTTACAACCAAACCTCAATCTTGTTGAACAGGCTCAACAAGACGACTTCTACTTCTCTAGAAATAGGGTTCTAAACCTTGAGGTTAATTCTCTCTAAAACGAAAACGAATTATGTATATTGCACCTTCTGAATAGCTATCTATCAACATCTATTTATACTAAATAATTACAAGATAACTATCAAAACAAAATTGATCTTCAGAATATTCTTCCATGCTTATCTTCAATCATTCCATCTTTATCTCCAACATTCTCGCATTCCATAATATGATCACAAGCAGCATTAACATCGTTATGCACAAGCAGTACTAACCTTGTTCCAGCAGCATTAATGCATCAGCAGTACTAACATTGTTCCAGCAGTATTAATTTTGTCTTGCAGTAGTAACTATGTTCTGGCAGTACTAACCTTTACTGGCAGTAGTAACTTTGTTCTGGCAGTACTAACCTTTACTGGCAGTAGTAACTTTGTTCTGGAAGTAGTAATGTTGTTCTGGCAGTACTATCCATACTTAGCAAATCTTCAGTTCCCAAGAAAGGGCCAAGATTCGTCCTCACGTTCACAATTGAATTTGAGTTTTCATTTGAACTTTCCTCTCTCTCTCTCTATATATATATATATATATATATATATATATATATATATATATAGAGAGAGAGAGAGGAAAGTTCAAATGAAAACTCATTTTTCATTGAGCACATGAGGACGGATGTCGGCCGCTTCATCTCTATTGATCTAGCAACTCATATTAAATAGTGTTTTAATTAAAATTATTAATTAAGGTGATTAGGGGTAAAAAAGGAAGATAATTTATATCTCACGCTTACCATATTTGACTTTTTGCTTTCTTTTATAATTAAAAACTTTTATCCCCTTCAAGTTTAAAATAAATTATCTAAAAAATTACTAATATTTTTATAAAACAAATTACATCAAAAAAATGAGAATTTCGTGCTCTTCGATATGACATCTATCTCGATATAATTTTGTTTTTGTTTTTGTTTTTATCGTTTTTACGTGAAATGATATATGTGTTATATTCATTTTGAATATTTATGTACATTCAAGTGTGTACAACACCTCGACACCGTAAATCCGTAACTCGACATCACCTTTTCAACACTTTCTTCAACGTCGTAAAGCATCGCATTATTCATCTCAGTATGTAACACCTGTATATTCGTAATAAGAAAGGTAAACCTCGTTAGGTCCTAAGTTGCTTGGGTCATATTACTTGAATTCGTTATTGGTTTGTTAATAAGCGTGGATCCATTAAGCCTTGCATGCAACTTTTCGGATGAGTCGTTTGGAATTTTGGAACTCTGCCCCTTTGGTGCGAGAGTGACAGCGAGAGTGCCCTTGGGCACACTCGCATGTCACAATCGCCGGGTGTTGTGACCTCTCGGTACACCTTATGCGAAAGTTGTTAGCCCCAAGTATTTCTGACGTAAAAATGGTTAACATAAAAAAACTATATCGAGATGGATGTCATATCGAAAAGCACGAAACTCGTTTTTTTGATGTAATTTGTTTGATTAAAATATTAGTAATTTTTAAGATACATTATTTTAAACTTTAAGGAGGTAAAAAAAATTTAATTAAAAAAGAAAATAAAAAGTCAAATAAGGTAGGGGCTGATTCAAATTTCCAATTTTGTCCCTAATCACTTCTCAGTTAATCTTATTTTGTTTTAACCATTGATTAGTTTTCTAATTTTTGATCAATGACTATGATTTGTCAAGTGCACAATGAAAAATGAGTTTTCATTTGAACCCAACCCTATATATATATATATATATATATATATATATAGGGTCCCTTCTTTCGCTAACCACCCCAGTTAACCAACCACAACCGTAGATGCATCAGATCAATGGCTAGGATTAATAATTTATTTTCATAATTGATTTGTTAAGTCCCACACGCTTTGCACTTTGTGCATATGCGCATAGGGGTAATTTTGTCAAAACACAAGAATCATAAACATGGCAAGTGCTATCCACAATAACCGGTTCCCGGAACAATTAATTTGTGCATACATGAAAAAATTAAAATAAAATAACTACCAAATTTAAAAAAGAGAAAATATGGAAACAATACATGGAGGGAATCTTTAATATGTGCATACATGAACAAATTCAAAAACAGACATTAAATTGAATTTGTTCATGTATGCACAAATTATGTAAATGGTTTAATGTTTGTTTTTGAATTTGTGCATGTATGTACAAATTAAGTTTTGATATTATGTATTAATTTATTACATGAACAAACCATTTTGGGTCACGCTTAACCAAATTAAGCATAATAGAACTAGGGGTTTGGAGACATATGTTGGGATCATTCATTTGATTAATTTAAATAAAAGTTATTCACCAAGCTATCCAAGGGTTACATAGAGATGTAATTAACAATGTTGTTGCTTACCTAAAACATTATTGGTTGATCGGTTCGATAATGAGAATATGGATCTCGGCCGCTAGAAAGCTTATGACATTTTCCAAAACAATAAAAGAGGGTTGTTGTTTTGATTAAAATAGTGGGTGCTTGTTTGATGAAAGAGCTTATTAAACAATAATACTTTCATGACATTAAGAACTCTGCCTTTTTCTATTGTAGATTACTAGTGGCACAAACCAACAATGGAACAAATTTCATCAATTGGTATCGTAATTTTAGAATTGTCCTCAAAGATGAAAAGAAATTGTATGTCTTGGAGAAACAAATCCCTGAAGACCCTAATTCCAGTGCTCCTAGAACTGAAATGGACTTTTAAAAAAAACATGATGTGGATGTTTGGTAAACATGAAAACATAGGGGTGTTTGATCATAAATTGTTATTCCAAGAGCAAGCTAGACATGAGAGGTACGAAACATCGAAGAAACTGTTCCATTGTAGAATGTCCGAGGGTAGTCTCGTTGGCACTTATGTGCTTAAAATGATTGGGCATATTGAGCGCCTTGAAGGACTAGATTTCTCTTTACGAAAGGAGTTAGCCGTTGATGTAGTTTTGCAAAATCGTTGCCAAATAGCTACAGTAGATTCATGATGAACTACATCATGCATGACTTTGACAAATCCGTTTCGGAATTGCTCAACATGTTACGAATAGCTGAGCAATGGCTTGGAATGAATAAGTCCACCATTTTGATGGTCCGTGTTGGGAATAAATTATAATTGATTAAAAGTTCAAGGGATTAATTGTAAATTGTTTATGGGCATAATTATTGTAATGGGCCATGGGCCTAATTAGCTTAGCCTAGATATAAATAGCCTATTAAACTTTTGTTTTAGGTTAATCGTTCATATCATTGTCATTGTAAACACTTTGAAGGTTAATCAAAGATATATGGATGACATATTGAAATCATACTGATCGTTGTACTATTCTATTGATTTTTGGTTGTATGCACTAATCTGGGATCCACAATTGGTATCAGAGCGTACGGACGATTCGATTCAAAGCATTCAAAAGATTTCTGGTAAGGTTTCTTGAATTTTAGTCGACTGTGTTCTTGAGGATTCAAAATATCATACTTTGATCTCTCATAAATTGTTTGATTCTGCGCATTCCATTCGATTAGTATTGACATCATTGGTGTTTTTGCAAAACTTCTCAATCTAATTCGATCGTTTCAAGTGTTTTTTTAGCAAAATCAAATTTCTTAGTTTTTGTCCCTGTTCTTGAAAAAGTATCAATTTTTCCATCAAAATCTTGATATTTTGCTTCAAAATCGTTTAGGGTATTGTTATTTGTGTTTTGGAAGGTTTCTAACCTTTCAGGAACTACTTTGAGCAACCCTAATCGCATCCCAGTCGAATTGCTTAGCAACAGCCGTCGTTTCCGGACAAATTCTTGATCACAACCGCAGTTACCGGACAATCCTTACGTATCCGGGTAAGTTTCCTTATTTCAGACACTTTCCGGATGAGACTATCCGATAGACCCATCTATCCGGACGCTCTCATCCGAATTGCTTCAAGTTCCCGGTTAAATACACATATCTGGTAAGTTTATCCGGACTATTGTTGTTTCCGGACGTCTCTATCCGGTAACCTCAGTTCCCGGTGACATTTACCCGGACTCTCATCCTGTATCTAGCGTATCCGGTAAGTTAATTTTCAATTCGGTAAGTTTACTTTCTTGCTTTACCCGGTAACTACTCTCTATCCGGTAAACCTATTTTATCCGGTAACCTAGTGTTATCCGATAACTTTAGTTTATCCGGTTACCTTTTGCTATCTGAACTCTGCACCCACATCTGATCTGGAAACTTCCAGATCAGACACTGTTTCATCCGGATTCCTATCCGGTAAGTTCTACTTAGCTATTTTCTTACCAGTTTCACTTTAAGTCACTCTTAGAACCTGCGTTAGGACTTTCAGTCGTAGTGCCTTGCGTTAGGATTTCACTTTGAATCGAACCAACGTCTGACGATCACATTAGTGCACATTTCAATGATGTCTCGCGACGTTCTTGCAATCGGCACCGATGCCAAGCCACCGACCCTCTATCAGGGTGAATACAGCCAGTGGAGAGACATATTCCTCATTTTCATCGAATCTAAGGACAACTTCGACTACATATGGCAAGCCCTCACTGAAGGCCCATAAGATCCTCCAATGGTCACCATACCAGCACAAGCAACAGGCGAGGATGCTATACCTAAGCCGAAGAAATAATTGGATATGTCCGAAGAGGAAAAAGGCAGACATGATGGGGAAAAACATGTCAAGAGACATCTGGTCCAGGCTCTACCAAATCAGATCTACACGGCAATAGACAGCTACAAGCATACTTCAAAAGGCATGTGATATCAAGTACAGAAGATGATGAGCAGGAGCACTGTTGGAAACCAACTAAGCTCAACAGCTGCATCACCAAGTTTGATGGTTTCAAGCAGCGCAATGGCGAATCACTCACACAGACCTATGAACGATTCTGCCTCCTACTGAATGAGCTCTACAAGAACAAGATCATTCGATCTAACACAGAGAATGCTCTCAAGTTTCTGAATAACCTCCTGCCAGAATGGAAAGTGTTCGCTTCTCACATCAAACACAACAACCTGATGGAGAATGTTCCAATCCATGAACTCTATGAGATGCTCCTGCAGGACGAGGATGAAGTCATGGAGATACTGAGCGGCCAGAAATCATCCTCCAAGTCACATGCCGATCCACTCGCTCTTGTTTCTTCAAAAAGGGGCAAATCCTCCAGCCGTCACTCAAAGGGAACCCAAGAGCCGAGTGAATCCGAACCAGAATCTGAAGAAGCAGAGGAAAGCGATTATGATCCTGAACTGACAACAGTAAAGAAAGCGATGGCCCTAATTTCCAAATCTTTCTAGCTAAAGAAGGTTTTCAAGAAACCCTCGTCCAATAATCAGCGCTACTCCACTTCTTCCAACAAGCGCCATGATTATAAGGACAAATATGAAGGAAAGAAAAAGGCAGATGAGCACAAGCAACCTGACCACAATGTAACGACCCGGATCCCATACATACAACAAATAACATACATTGCATAACATCGTTACTTCCAAAAGATATATCAAAATACACATTCGGTCCCTTAGTCTTTACACCCATAATACACTTTTCATTACAAACTTTTTACTAACTAAATACATGATATCTGATAACTAAGTTAAAACTACAAAACATGTCAGAGTCTTCAAATATATAAGTAATCACAAAAGCTAGCCATTGTTTACTTTATTCACTTGCCCTTACCCGATCCACAACCTGGAATACATATTTTAAAACAAAATGAGGGTTAGACCTAGCGGTTTAAGTGAGAAAATCCCTGTTAGTTTTAAAACCATTTGCACAACCATCATATACATAATACAAATACAAATACCAGTTATGACTCATGCATCATATACTTTCCTGTCTCATTCTCTTGGCCATATTAATTGGTTGCAAGCCAACTAATAAATTAACTCCGTTGTACGACAATTACAGCCAACACCGCTGTACGAATATTACAACCAACACCACCGGTCCTAAGCCCGGCCAACGTATTCTCGTATAGTGTAATGCTCATGTAAATACAATATCTCAATATATTATATTTCAAACATAAACACATAATCACACCATCTATCACATTCCCAATCCACACATATATGTATTCCAGTTTAAAAACGTTTTAATGTAAAACTCACCTGTTTGCCTATCAAAACGCTTCCAATCCTTTCTCAAAAATAGTTCAGCTTTCACCCCAAATCCACAGAATCTGAAACAATTAGATACAAGTATTCTTTACCATATAGAACACATAAGACTTACTAAAGCTAAAGGCTCTAGATAACTCTATCCTCAAATGTTACCCCCAAACCCGAACTTAAGTCTAGTCCACAGAATAGTCAGTTCTCATTCATTCCCTATCTAAGAATCAACAAAGCATAGGTTACTGGATACTCAAAAGCATATGAACTCTCAAAAGTGACCAAACAGCTAAAAGTATTCGGACAACATAACCTATCCGGATAACACAACTTTCCGGACAGCATAACCAATCCGGATAACCTAACGTTTTCGGACCACACAAACAATCCGGATAACACCCGGACACCAAAGCAATCCGGATACCATCCAGTATCTCATTTTTAACCAGAAACTTAAGGGAAAAGATGACTTACCCGGATAAAGGACTCGTCCGGACACCACTAGAACAACTTCCGGACACCATCAATCAAACTACCCGGACACATTCAACTTGTCCGGAAACCTCTGTTGGTTTACCATATTTTAACCCAAAAATCGGCTGAATCAACCCCAGACATGAATTTGACTATTCTAATCCGATAGAAATCTTCTAATAACAATTACAAACACAAAACGTAAAGGAACATACCTTAATAACACTTCCAAATAATCCCAAATGAAGCCCTAGCCACAAAACCTTCTTTCTTCTTCTTCTTGTCTCAAAAACACACACAAACACACCCTGAAATCTGATCTTGAGCTGATATGAAAATATCAGAAATCCTAAAGGGGTAATATCTAAATATATTTACCATTTAGACCTTGAACTATTCAATAATGACCCAAACACCCTTTAAACTTATAAATTCACCTAAACTTACCTTAAATTTCTATTGTAAAGTTAAATAAATTTAACGGAACTAGTATTTAACTAACGAACTTACCCGTGGTATTACATCATCTCTCACTCAAAAGAATTCCGTCCTGGAATTCGGTTAAGCAAAAAGGTACGGGTACTTAGTTCTCATTTTGGATTCTGATTCCCAAGTAGCATCCTGACCCCTATGGTGTCTCCACTGTACTTTTACTTGCTTGATTACTTTGTTCCGAAACACTTTAACTTTGTGGTCAATTATGGCTTCAGGTTCCTCCACATAATTCAGCTTTTCATCAACTTGTATATCCGGTAGAGAAACGGCCTGATCTGGTGTAACCAAACACTTTCGAAAATTCGATACATGAAAGGCGTTGTGTATACGGCTTAATTCTGGCGGGAGATCTAACCGGTAAGCTACTTCCCAGATTCTTTCTGTAATTGTAAACGGTCCAATGTACCTCGGACTAAGTTTACCTTGCTTTCCAAATCGAATGACTCCTTTCCAAGGTGAGACTTTCAGCATTACAAAATCTCCAACTTGAAACTCTAGAGGTTTTCGGCGTCGGTCAGCGTAGCTTTTATGCCTGTCTTGAGCCACTTTCAATCGTTCCCAAATCTGAGTAATCTTATCCGCGGTTAACTGAACTATATCTGGCCCCGCTAACTGTTTCTCTCGCACTTCATTCCAACACAGAGGCGTTCGGCATTTTCTACCGTACAGAACTTCAAACGGTGCCGTTTGTATGCTGGAATGAAAACTGTTGTTGTAGGCAAATTCAATCAACGGCAAATGCTTATCCCATGATCCCCCAAAATCAACAATGCAGGCTCGTAGCATATCTTCTAAAGTCTGAATCGTTCGTTCACTCTGGCCGTCAGTTTGAGGATGATAAGTTGTACTTAACTTTATTTGCGTTCCCATTTCCTTTTGAAAACTCCTCCAGAATCTTGAAGTAAAACGACTATCCCGATAAAAAATTATCGAGATTGGAACTCCATGTCGAGTTACTATTTCATCAATGTACAACTTGGCTAACCTTTCCAACGAATAAGTTTCTTTTATTGGCAGGAAGTGAGCAGACTTCGTCAATCTGTCAACGATCACCCAAATGGCATCGAATCCCTTCATAGTCCTTGGTAACTTCGTGATGAAATCCGTAGTAATCTGATCCCATTTCCACATAGGTATTTCTAAACGTTGCAACTGACCAAACGGCTTTTGATGTTCAATCTTTACCTTCTTACAAGTAGTACAACCTTCGACATGTTGAGCAATGCTTCTTTTTATTCCCGGCCACCAATAAAATTGTTTTAAATCTTCATACATCTTATTCGTACCTGGATGAATAGAGAAACGAGATTGATGAGCTTCTTGTAGTACCCGATCACGTAAACCACCCAAACAAGGCACCCATATTCTGTTTCCAAGACACAATAACCCACGATCATCTTTTACGAGTGATGCTGATATTCCCACTAACCGTTCTGATTTCAAATGTTCTTCTTGAAAAGCTTCCTCTTGACACTTCTTTAATTCGTTAAAGATGTTAGGTAGAAGTTCAGCTCGTAGTGCAATGGCTTTTATTGTTCCACTTCTTTCTTGACGTCTCAGTGCATCAGCTACCACATTCGCCTTTCCCGGATGATAAAGAATTTCACAGTCGTAATCATTCACCAGTTCTAGCCATCTTCTTTGCCTCATATTTAATTCCCGCTGATCGAAAAGATGTTGAAGACTCTTATGATCAATGAAAATTTGACATTTAGAACCATAAAGATAGTGTCTCCAAATCTTTAGCGCGAACACAACTGCTGCAAGTTCCATGTCGTGTGTATGATACTGCCGTTCATGATCCTTTAGTTGACGAGAAGCATAAGCGATGACCTTCCCACGTTGCATTAGTACACAACCCAATACCAGTTTGGAAGCATCACTGTAAACAACAAAATCATCGGAACCTTCAGGTAATGCTAGTATCGGCGCGCTACAGAGTTTCTATTTCAAAATTTGGAATGCTTCATCCTGTTCTGCCTTCCATTCGAACTTTAGATTCTTTCGGGTCAGCTTAGTGAGAGGCGTAGCGATATGAGAAAAATCTTTTATTAACTTTCGATAGTAACCGGCTAAACCTAGAAAACTTCGTACTTCGGTTGGCGTTTTCGGCGGTTCCCACTTCTCAATTGCCTCTACTTTCATCGGATCAACTTGAATACCTTTCTCGGAAACTACATGTCCGAGAAACTGAACTTCCCGTAGCCAGAATTTACATTTAGAGAACTTAGCGTATAACTGTTCTTTCTTCAACAATTCCAGAATCAAACGAAGATGTTGTGCGTGATCCTTTTTGGATCGGGAATAGATAAGGATATCATCGATAAATACAATAACAAATTTATCGAGATATGGCTGACATACCCGATTCATGAGATCCATAAAAGCAGCTGGAGCATTCGTCGGTCCGAACGGCATTACTAAAAATTCATAATGATCGTACCTTGTGCGAAAAGCAGTTTTCAGAACGTCTTCTTCTTTAACCTTCAGTTGGTGATAACCGGATCTTAGATCAATCTTGGAGAAATAGCAAGCTCCAACCAATTGGTCGAAGAGGTCATCAATTCTGGGAAGCGGGTACTTGTGCTTGATCGTGCGCTTATTCAATTCTCGGTAATCGATACACATTCTCATCGAACCATCCTTCTTTTTCAAAAACAAGACTGGTGCACCCCACGGCGAAGAACCGGGTCTGATGAAGCCCTTATCGGATAGGTCTTGTAGTTGTGCCATCAATTCTTTCATCTCTGGAGGTGCCAGACGATACGGTGCACGGGCTACCGGAGCGGCTCCAGGAATCAGATCTATACCAAACTCTACTTGTCTAACGGGAGGAAGACTATTCAAGTCTTCGGGGAAAACTTCTGGAAATTCACGGACAACAGGAATATCTTCCAACTTATTCTTTTCTGGCTTAATATCTATCACATAAGCTAAGTAACTCGGGTAACCTTTGCTGACACACTTACGAGCTTTTAACATAGATATAAGGCAAGACTGATGATTTCTACGATCACCATAAATCACTACCGGTCCCCTCTCAGTTAAGACAACATTGATCAACTTCTTATCACAAACTTTGTTAGCCTGATTCTCGGCTAACCAATCCATCCCCACTACTACATCAAACTCAATCAAGGCTATAGGAAATAATTGAATAGGTACTCCACACCCCTCTATATTTATCACACAACTATAAAAAACCTCTTTAGCGGATACTTGATTATCATTTGCAGTATCTACCATTAAAGAATGATCTAACACTTTAGGCTTTAAATGCATATAAGCAGCAAATGAAGGAGATACGAACGATCGGTTTGCACCGGAGTCAAATAACACTTTAGCACATGTAGAGTTTATTAAAAATGTACCTGTAACCACATCTGGAGTTTCCTCCCCTTCTTGTGTTGTCATCTGAAATACACGGCCCCTTGCTCTTGGTTGCTCTGGCATTTGTACTACTGGTCTAACACCCGCTGGTTTCCCCGACGTACCCCCTTGATGTAGTCTTCCCCTCGGACAATCAGACTGAATGTGATCCGGAGAATTACATGAGACACAAAACCGCGTTACTCGACAGTCTTTAGCAACATGTCCGGTTTTCCCACACCTATAACAAACCCGAGAATCAACTTGAGAATTTCCTTGGTGGATACGGTTGCATTTCGGACAAGGTCTTTCCGCTGGTCAGAAAGGCGGACGGTTATCAAACCTCTGAAACCTGGACTTCTTTGGATCATACTTTGGTCCTTCCCACTTTCTTTTTCCTATACCTTTATCACTAGCGTTTCTCCCTTTATCCTGTTCCACGGTTTCCGCGGCGTCTACTATGGATGAGAAGGTTTCTTGTCCTTTAGCAATCACCAGACGTCTAACTTCTGAATTCAACCCAAAGATAAACCTCTCAATCTTCATTGCCTCTGTGGCAACGTAGTATTCCATAAAACGAGACTTTTCCAGAAA
The DNA here is from genome assembly GCA_033807775.1 of Saussurea involucrata. Taxonomy (NCBI): domain Eukaryota; kingdom Viridiplantae; phylum Streptophyta; class Magnoliopsida; order Asterales; family Asteraceae; genus Saussurea; species Saussurea involucrata. The sequence goes on from CM066314.1 coordinate 86,712,760, forward strand.
ACGAGCGGTGTAGTCCTGAACTGATAAATTCCCTTGCAGCAAGTTCATAAACTCCCCTTCCAATTTTTAAACTGCTGCTTGGGAACAAAACTATTTCCTGAAAGCTATAACGAATTCTTCCCAAGAGAAAGTAGAATATATGTCAGATCCTCCAGAAGAAATAAGAGCTTCCCACCAGTATAGAGCATCGGCTTTTAGCATTGCAGTCCCATATAGTACTCTATCCTCTTCGGCACACTTACTAGTGTAACGACCCGGTTCCGAAACATACAAAAAATACCATATTTTACAGAACATAGCTTCATATCAAAAGACATATTATAGATCAAGTACGGTCCCTTGAGTCCCAAAACTATAAAATACATAAAAACTTCCTAATCAACATCAATCATCAAAAGCATCCTACACTTTATCCTTTCCTTTGCCGCTATAAATTCCTCGACCTGGAATACATATTTTTGAAAACAAAATGAGGGTTAGACCAAACGGTCTAGTGAGATAATCCCTGTCGTTTCAAAATCGTTATAAAACAAATTTATATAAAACCATGTATTAAAACAGTTTATATAAATCCTTTATAAAAACACACGTATACCACAAATAATTAAATACCAATCAAGAATCGTGCTTTGTGTACAACTCATTCTTCCCATGGCCATATTAGTTGTTTGCAAGCCAACTAATAAATTAACTCCGCTGTACGAAAATTATAGCCAACACCGCTGTCCCTCCGTACAGCCAATACTCCGCCGGTCCTAAACCCGACCAACGTGCACTCGTGTAATGTATTGCTCATATAAATAAAATATATATCTCAATTTATCATATTTTCATTTATAAACACGTCATCACATTCTAACCACATATTCATCTCAACATAAACACATAACCGTACCATCTATCCCATTCCCAATCCACACATATATATCACACACACACACACACACACACACATATATATATATATATATATATATATATATATATATATATATATATATATATATATATATTCCAGTTTAAAAACGTTTTAAAGTAAAACTCACATTGATTGCTTATCAAACCCTTCCAAGCCTTTCCCAAAGCAATTCGATCTTTCACCCAAAATTCACAGAATCTGAAATAGATTAAATACAATTATCTCCTTACCAATTTGACATATAAGACTTACTAGTAGGCTAAGAAATTTATATACATCTATCTAACTCTTATCCTCAAATGTTTCCCCCAAACCCGAACTTAAATCGAGTCCACAGTATTTCCAGTCCTCAATCATACTCTATCCAAGAGTCAACAAAACACAAAGTTAGAGGTTAACATTAAAGTTTAAATAAACAAAACCACCAAAACTGGGCTGCACAGGACAGCACAGTTACACCTCTGTTTTTGGCTTAATTACCGTACTTAGAAGCCAAACTAGTTGATCATGTCTAAAACAAAAACGTACTTACATCTCTTAAGCTTTATATCGTTTTGGACTCACCTCGATTGGAGCAACGACCAATTATATATGAATTTTATACAAACAGTGTGCAGATCCCGTTTTTCACAGGACCAGCTTATGTAATTCACTGTTTGCTGCTGCTTAAAGTCATAATTTGGTCTCGGTGAAAACTACAAAGTTGTACAGGACTGAAAGATCTTGCTAACTGCAAATTTTGAGCTTATTTAGACTAACGGTTGATTTTATATGCATTTTTTAATATCTGGACAGAAAATTTAAACTCAACAGAATTGATAACTTCTTTAAGGCATTTCATCAATCACTTTGTGAGCATCAATTCATGGAGCTCAAACCCAGAAATCTTATGTTTTAAGCCATGTTTGATTCTGTAATTTTTGCAGATATGTTTAAGAACATATTTAGAACACTATTCTAAACCCAGATTTCTCACATCTTTCTAAAATTATCAAAACCCATTTATAAACTCATTTAACAAACTTATAATCATAAAATAAAGAATTCAAGAAGGATGATTACCTTTGTTTTCTTCAATTGTTTCTAACCTCCACCTGAAATAAATCAGTATCCTTCTTTCTTCATCTTCATCTTAATTTTCTCTCTTCTCTCTCTTTTCTCTTTTCCGTGAGAAATCACAACACACACACATTACGATATTTAGAAAAAGATGACACCACTTACACACATATTATCTTATTTGCACCAAATTGAGACACCTCACTCAATTTGAAAGTAAATGGGACGGTGGTGTGTAATTGGTTTTACCAAACAAACCCCCAAACTTACAAATGACACAACATACCCTCTATCTTCTATATAAAAATTAAAACTTACCCCTTAACTTATAACTCCATAAAATTATTCCCAAGCTTACCTTAAAACCAAAATAATAAAAATTAAATAAACCCACAACGTACCCGGTTATTACAACATCTCCCCCTTAAAAGAATTCCGTCCCGGAATTCATTCAAGAAACAAACGAGGGTAACTACTATGAAATTGATTTCAAATTCTTTGAACACATCAATGCGTTTACGGAACTCCCAAAGAACTTTTCACTAGGCCAATTGCTTTACTGCGTAAAGTTTACTATTTGTTCCCACTTCAATATTTCAGGCCAAAACATAAACACTAACGAATCATCATGCTTTCGCTGCACATTTAGGTTAAATTCACCAAACACATGATCTCTCTTATAATTTCTATTTCAATCAATAATCAAATCAAAATCGTCTTATTATTGCAAGACTAATTCTATCCAGTTGGTTCCACCAAAATTTAGAATCAAAATATTCCACCATCTTAGTACACCAGATCATCACAAAAATACTAAATGCTTCAAAATCCAACACATCTCTTGCTTTCCAAAAGAAGTTAATTAAACCATAATTCTTACCAACGTCCAACCTATAATATCAACAAAATCAAATTCTTAGAAATATGTCAAACCCGTTAACACCTTATTGATTTACACATGAGAATTAACATGCAAAGTCAAGCATAAAGTCTAAAACAACTCTTTAACTTAAACAACTCCATAAAATTAAATTCATCAACATTAACCTTACCTTACTTAACCGTAAAAATCGCCAACGAATCACAAAATAAATCTACTACAAACTTCACCACAAAGTTCATCAAACGACCATCAAGTATTTATTGAACATTGATTTCTTCCCACTACTCATAACACTAATAATACAAATCCCTTTTACAACTTAAATCCTTCAATCTAGGGGAAGTATTAAGTAAACACCCAACTCATTTGAACCACTTTTCTATATCGATAAGCAACAATAGAATGTAGACACAAATGACCGGTTTGCACCGAAGTCAAATAACATATTGATGAAATCCACATATTTATATGTATATAAAACTCACTACGACAATTGACAACCTTAACAACTCACCGGACACCCCCGAATCGCAACCGAGCTAGAAACCGAACAACCGGCATTAAAAACAATACTTGGAGTTGTTATATGTCCAAACTAACATGTTCGAAGTGTTCAAATGCTATCTTACACTCAAAACGAGTACCCATACGCCTATATTACGCCATGAAACGACACCGATACGCAAGAAACCAAAATCAGAAAATGTTGAAACAGAGCTGTGCGCGCCTTTTGGCGCGCCCCACGCTGCGCCCAGACACGCGCAAACGTCTGTTGGGCACCAAACAGCCCCTGTTCTTGCCCTTTAACATCCCAACTCAATCCCCACTTGATTAGGTTCATTCTATGGAAGTTTTAGCATCAAAAATGAGATTTTTAACATCAAAACATGAAGGAATCCATGTAGCAACTCCATACACATATGCAATCAATTAAATCCATCATCATCAACTATGGAGTGATGTCGAACCAACTATTTATTGAACTCCATTACCATGGTGAAGGATTCAACCTTATCTTGATCCAAAATAACTAAGGAGAACTATAGGAAACAATAACCATCATAAATTTGACTCCACTAAAGTTATCATCCATGGTTATGAATGGATCATCCAAACCCTACGTTAGAACTAACATAGAAAGGAAAAAGAGACTAAGGAATCATAATTAAAATCATACATGCAACAGAAGATTCTTGAATTATCACTTGAATCACCAAAAGATTAAACCCTAACTTTAACCTTCTATTAATAACAGCTTTTCCTTACCAATCATTCACAATAACACTCTTCTCTTTCCAGCTTCGATCATCTTTGTTTTCTCACTTAAATTTATCCCAAACAATATCTTAATGAACAAACATACCAATTTCAATATCACCCAAAATATTCGTTGCACTATTGCTAATTTAGAACCAACCTCTTTTCACACCAAATGCTTCCCATAAAATTTGCTAACAATCAAAAACTTTAAATCAATCACCCGACAATTTCTTACTTTCATCATAACCACTTATTCCAATATATCAACTTTATCTTCTCATACCGAATTACCGATGATCACTCCTAATCAAAAGTTTTAACAAGATCAAACTCCAACATCACAATATGGTTACTATACTAAGTCTAAACAAACAGTTCCACTACAATCCATAATTAATATAATCGACTATTTAAACACCCAAAATCATTACAAGTAGTACTTAATGATATATAATTCATTGCACTTATCAATCTCCAAATGGAGTTAACCAAACCAAATGCATGTCTTTACACACAAGGACTATTTCAATATTTCAAGTCGGAATTCTTAAACAAATACTAAACACCATTAATCAATTAGATCTTGACATTTCGTCAGTATTCGATTGGAACTAAATAAACTCATACTTAACAAAATGTAACACAATCAAATAATAAAAAGAATATCCCACATAAGAAGTCACAAATTAATACCTGAGCCTTCAATTCTTATATTAACAAAAGCACAACACCAATATCCCAAATAAATCTCATCACACAACAATTCTTATGAAATAATCTAATGCTATAACTTTATATATTCGCAAAATTTGAAAACCAATCAAAGACTTACATATCTATCATGGCATACTACACCCTTTTCGAAATCTGTACCACACCATCACATTGCAAAATCCTTATGACATCCTTTAAACATTTAATAGATGATGCTTTGGCACACCAAATAATACATCGACATTACGTTCAAATAGACTTACCACAACCTAGTTTCTTAAATCCAAAACTATTACCAAACATAATAGCAAACCCATTATCACATCGATTTCTTACACCCCTAGCTTAGCATAAAATGCTAAACACAAAATACTAAACATCCAGCCCACTTAAATTGTTCCACAAAGAAAGTTCATCATCATTTACTTCACATCACATAACCAACAAATCATTACTAACCATAATGACAATCCCATGATCATATCAATAATAACTCTATTATAACTCCTTCTTTGGGTATGACTCATACCTCGAGCATTTGAGATCATTTCCTTAATAGTACCCATTCTAGGATCTTTCCCGATCCTAATTATATGATCCACTTTTCCCAATCTATCGAGAACGGCTAGCCATCCTATCAATTCACAAACATATATAAATATTCATGTAAACACATACCCAATATAACAAGGTATTCCAGTTCCAACATGTACTTGTAATTTCATAATTACACTAACCAAGTGTAATTTAAAATTACCTTACATGATGTTCCTTCGACCTTTTTATATGTAAAATCCCAAAGGATCTAAAATTATTATGGACATTCTACTTCACATGCAGTTTAAGTCTAGGTATAAATCCAAATACCTAAATCCCTTAAACTATGGCTCTGATACCATTTGTAACGACCCGGTTCCGAAACATACAAAAAATACCATATTTTACAGAACATAGCTTCATATCAAAAGACATATTATAGATCAAGTACGGTCCCTTGATTCTCAAAACAATAAAATACATAAAAACTTCCTAATCAACATCACTCATCAAAAGCATCCTACACTTTGTCCTTTCCTTTGCCGCTATAAATTCCTCGACCTGGAATACATATTTTTTAAAACAAAATGAGGGTTAGACCAAACGGTCTAGTGAGATAATCCCTGTCATTTCAAAATCGTTATAAAACAAATTTATATAAAACCATGTATTAAAACAGTTTATATAAATCCTTTATAAAAACACATGTATACCACAAATAATTAAATACCAATCAAGACTCGTGCTTTGTGTACAACTCATTCTTCCCATGGCCATATTAGTTGGTTGCAAGCCAACTAATAAATTAACTCCGTTGTACGAAAGTTACAGCCAACACCGTTGTCCCTCCGTACAGCCAATACTCCGCCGGTCCTAAACCCGGCCAACGTGCACTCGTGTAATGTAATGCCCATATAAATAAAATATATATCTCAATATATCATATTTTCATTTATAATCACGTCATCACATTCTAACCACATATTCATCTCAACATAAACACATAACCATACCATCTATCCCATTCCCAATCCACACATATATATCACATATATATATATATATATATATATATATTCCACTTTAAAAACGTTTTAAAGTAAAACTCACCTTGATTGCTTATCAAACCCTTCCAAGCCTTTCCCAAAGCAATTCGATCTTTCACCCAAAATTCACAGAATCTGAAATAGATTAAATACAATTATCTCCTTACCAATTAGACATATAAGACTTACTAGTAGGCTAAGAAATTTATATACATCTATCTAACTCTTATCCTCAAATGTTTCCCCCAAACCCGAACTTAAATCGAGTCCACAGTATTTCCAGTCCTCAATCATACTCTATCCAAGAGTCAACAAAACACAAAGTTAGAGGTTAACATTAAAGTTTAAATAAACAAAACCACCAAAACTGGGTTGCACAGGACAACACAGTTACACCTCTGTTTTTGGCTTAATTACCGTACTTAGAAGCCAAACTAGTTTTGGACTCACCTCGATTGGAGTAGCGACCAATTATATATTAAGTTTATACAAACAGTGTGCAGATCCCGTTTTTCACAGGACCAGCTTCTGTAATTCACTGTTTGGAGCTGCTTAAAGTCATAATTTGGTCTCGGTGAAAACTACAAAGTTGTACAGGACTGAAAGATCTTGCTAACTACAAAATTTGAGCTTATTTAGACTAACGGTTGATTTTATACGAATTTTTTAATATCTGAACAGAAAACTTAAACTCAACAGAATTGATAACTTCTTTAAGGCATTTCATCAATCACCTTGTGAGCATCAATTCATGGAGCTCAAACCCAGAAATCTTATGTTTTAAGCCATGTTTGATTCTGTAATTTTTGCAGATATGTTTAAGAACATATTTAGAACACTATTCTAAACCCAGATTTCTCACATCTTTCTAAAATTATCAAAACCTATTTATAAACTCATTTAACAAACTTATAATCATAAAATAAAGAATTCAAGAAGGATGATTACCTTTGTTTTCTTCAATTGTTTTTAATCTCCAGCTGAAATAAATCAGTATCCTTCTTTCTTCATCTTCTTCTTAATTTTCTCTCTTATCTCTCTTTTCTCTTTGCCGTGAGAAATCACAACACACACACACACACACACACACATTAGGATATTTAGGAAAACATGACACCACTTACACAAATATTATCTTATTTGCACCAAGTTGAGACACCTCACTCAATTTAAAAGTAAATGGGACGGTGTTGTGTAATTGGTTTTACCAAACAAACCCCCAAACTTCCAACAAATGACATAACATACCCTCTATCTTCTATATAAAAATTAAAACTTACCCCTTAACTTATAACTCCATATAATTAATCCCAAACTTACCTTAAAACCAAAATAATAAAAATTAAATAAACCCACAACGTACCCGGTTATTACAACTAGTTTTGAAGATAGCTTCTATTTCTTTCAGCCACCTCATAGCTTTCACTGGTTCCCTTTCTCCTGAGTAGGTTGGAGGTTTGCAACTTAGGAACATTTTATAATCACACTTCTTCGTCACTGGTACGACAATAGGTGTAATAGGCATCTCGTCTTCATGAGTAGGATCTGGTATTTCCGTTTCAGTATTTATGAGTTCGGTTGAACATAGCTTGGATATTTGCCTGTAATCTTCCCATTTCAACCGCTAAGTCGTCTCTCGTAACAAATTTTGCACCTCGCGGTTGAACTCTGCCGCATGTTCTGCCTCTACCTCTTTCTCCCCCTCTTCCCCTTGTCCCAACTGTTGGATTCGTTCTATTAGGATTTCCTCCTCCCTCTCGATTCGTTTGTCGAGTACCACTTGCCATTCTGTTGATTCAAACAAGGTTAATATACACATAAGCACATACCCCATATAACAAGGTATTCCAGTTCAAACATGTACCTGTAAGATCATAATTACACTGGGCAGGTGTAATCTGAAATTACCTTACATGATGTTCCTTCTACCTTTTTATATTTTACATCCCAAGGTTCTACAATAATAGGGACATCCTACTTCACATGCAGTTTAAGTCTAGGTACAGATAAGAATACCTAGATCCCTTAAACTAAGGCTCTGATACCATCTATAACGACCCGGATCCCATACATACGACAAATAGCATACATTGCATAACATCGTTACTTCATATCAAAATACACATTCGGTCCCTTAGTCTTTACACCCATAATACACTTTTCATTACAAACTTTTTACTAACTAAATACATGATATCTGATAACTAAGTTAAAACTACAAAACATGTCAGAGTCTTCAAATATATAAGTCTTCACAAAAGCTAGCCACCGTTTACTTTATTCACTTGCCCTTACCCGATCCACAACCTGGAATACATATTTTAAAACAAAATAAGGGTTAGACCTAGCGGTCTAAGTGAGAAAATCCCTGTTAGTTTTAAAACCATTTGCACAACCATCATATACATAATACAAATACATATTCCAGTTATGACTCATGCATCATATACTTTCCTGTCTCATTCTCTTGGCCATATTAATTGGTTGCAAGCCAACAAATAAATTAACTCCACTGTACGACAATTACAGCCAACACCGTTGTACGAATATTGCAGCCAACACCACCGGTCCTAAGCCCGGCCAACGTATTCCCGTATAGTGTAATGCTCATGTAAATACAATATCTCAATATATTATATTTCAAACATAAACACATAATCACACCATCTATCACATTCCCAATCCACACATATATGTATTCCAGTTTAAAAACGTTTTAAAGTAAAATTCACCTGTTTGCCTATCAAAACGCTTCCAATCCTTTCTCAAAAACAGTTCAGCTTTCACCCCAAATCCACATAATCTGAAACAATTAGATACAAGTATTCTTTACCATATAGAACACATAAGACTTACTAAAGCTAAAGGCTCTAGATAACTCTATCCTCAAATGTTACCCCCAAACCCGAACTTAAGTCTAGTCCACAGAATAGTCAGTTCTCATTCATTCCCTATCTAAGAATCAACAAAGCATAGGTTATTGGATACTCAAAAGCATCTGAACTCTCAAAAGTGACCAAACAGCTAAAAGTATCCGGACAACATAACCTATCCGGATAACACAACTTTCCGGACAACATAACCAATCCGGACAACCTAACGTTTCCGGACCACACAAACAATCCGGATAACACCCGGACACCAAAGCAATCTGGATACCATCTGGTATCTCATTTTTAACCAGAAACATAATGAAAAGAGGACTTACCTGGATAAAGGACTCGTCCGGACACCACTAGAACAACTTCCGGACACCATCAATCAAACTACCCGGACACATTCAACTTGTCCGGAAACCTCTGTCGGTTTACCATATTTTAACCCAGAAATCGGCTGAATCAACCCCAGACAAGAATTTGACTATTCTAATCCGATAGAAATCTTCTAATAACAATTACAAACACAAAACGTAAAGGAACATACCTTAATAACACTTCCAAGTAATCCCAAATGAAGCCCTAGCCACAAAACCTTCTTTCTTCTTCTTCTTGTCTCAAAAACACACACACACACTGAAATCTGATCTTGAGCTGATATGAAAATATCAAAAATCCTAAAGGGGTAATATCTAAATATATTTACCAATTAGACCTTGAACTATTCAATAATGACCCAAACACCCTTTAAACTTATAAATTCACCTAAACTTACCTTAAACTTCTATTGTAAAGTTAAATAAATTTAACGAAACTAGGATTTAACTAACGAGCTTACCCGGGGTATTACACACAAGGAGAAGAATGAGAAGGATGATCGCAAGTCCGAGTCAAAGAAGAAGGACGAACCTGTCACGTGCTATAACTACGGCAAGTTGGGTCATTTTGCCAATGATTGTAGGAAGCCCGTCGAGAAAAACGTACACTACTACAAAGCCAAACTTCTGCTGGCAGAACAGAAAGCTGCGGGAAAGGCACTGCTAGTTGAAGACGACCACTAGCTCAATCAATCTGACACTGACAGCGATTCTGACGATGCTGATGCTTTCATGGGCAATCATTCTCGTCCATCAGAAAAGGCAAATCTATGTCAGGTATGTGAACCTATTCATCAAAGCTTAATCGAACATATGCAACCACTTGTTGAACGAATAGATTCTTACAAGGCCACCACTGATGAACAACTGCTTGAAATTAACTCGTTAAAAGAAAAGCTAGATGTTCAAAAACGTATCACTGAAAAATACAAGTCCGATAATGCTAATCTAAAATAAAAATGTACAAATCTTTCAATAGCACCTAAGGACTTAAGGGCCAAGATATCTGAATTGAATCTAAAGCTTGATCAGTGTGAGAATGAGAAGGCAGAGATTATTTATCAATGCTCCTCTCTCCAAATCCAACACAAAGAGTTTGTGTCGAAAATAACTGATCTTGAAACCAAACTACACAAAAGAGGTCAAACTGATCAGACAATTCACATGAACAAACTTAAGGAATTCACGTACTTTAACAAGGAATGGGGAATTGGGTATGATAACCCACAATACTTGAAAAAGATTTTGTCAATGAGACTCACTCTTTATCAATTTAGTTTTCTTAGTCTCGAAAAAGATTATCCTCAATACATAATTAAATGGACTGGTCTTCTTGAAGAGGAAAAAGAAGAGGAAACTGAGGAATACAAATGCGCACACACCACTAAAATGCAATTACCTTTTGCATATGAGCGCATGAACTACTCATACAAGAAAAATCCAAAGAAATACTTTTCGAATGACTATTTTGACGGCTATAAGGTTGCTTTACCCAAGGATTCCTCCAAAAAGGATGAGGTCCAAGCACCTGAACCCAAAACTGAGACGAACGAGTTTAAACTATATGTTCCTCCTCTCATTTTGGAAGCCAAAATAGTCGAGTTAGAAGAGGCACTCGAAAAGGAAAGGTACAATTTTGAAAAGGAGAAACAAGCGTTTCAAAATGAACTTGAGAAACTCAAATCCTCCAAAACCGAATCTGTGTCGGATGAAGGACAGGAAATCCTTCGGAATGAAATCGACCGACTCACATCAAAACTGTTTGCTTTAGCAACAGAAGTGATGCAATAGCAAGTGAGCAAGTTTCATCTTCAAGAGAAACTTGATCAACTTCAAAAGGAAAATATGATTTCACCCGAACTTTCCTCAGACTCGTCCGATACATCTTCGTGTAAAGCTTTCATTGGAAAAACTTTTTCACGAAATGGTAAAGTGTCTCAAGCTGATTGTGTTAAAAAGGATCTAAACTCTGATTTTTTAAAAGCTTCCGCACCAGATTCTTTTAAAAACACAGACACAGAGTGTTTCTCTCCTCCCTCAACCAATCCTAGTCCATCGATTCCTGATATTGATTTTTCTACATTCGTGAATTCCGATGGTAGTTCAGATGAAGAGTTTGAATCTTTTCCGTTTGACAAACCTCTTCCGAGTCACACCGACTTTCTTTCTAAAGCAGTAAATCGCCCGGTCAATTTTCTTAAAGGCGAATGTTCTTCAAAACCCAAGACCCCGACTGTGAACAAAGTTTCTAAATCTGATTCTCGTTCATAAAATCATTCACAGCCGCGGCAAAAGACCGGTCGATCAACTGATAAAAATTCTATCTACTCAAACTCTGCTGACCATGCCGTAAATGATGTTTCAAATAAATATGGTCTGGCAAAACAAGGAAAACAAAAGTGGGTAGCCAAAGGATCTGTCAAGAACAAGTCGGAATCGAAGTCATTTAATTATGTTTTTAATTCTAGGAAGAACATTAATGATTGTGGTTTGAATCATTCGAATAATTTAGTTGAACAAAGTGTTAATTTTCCGATTAGACTTTATTCAATTCAACATTTGATTCAGTTATCCCATGATTGTTTGTGTTGTTCTAACTGTGGATTGAATGACTTTGACGATAATAGATATGCATCTGATTGGTTTGGTTCTTATCATGTTTATCATTCTAAACCTAAACGCAAATCCCGTAAGACCAAAAGGGAGCCCATTTCAAAACGGGTTCCCCAATCAGAAGTTAAACCTAAACCCAAAAGGAAACCCATTTCAAAATGGGTTCCTCAGTCAGGTGTTAAACCTAACCCTCCAAGACCCATTTTCAAATGGGTACCTAAGAACCGTTAATCTTGTTTTTGCAGGACGGTCATGTGTGGTACTTAGACTCAAGATGCTCCAAGCACATGACCGGAAGGAGGGAGCTGTTCACGAACTTTACAGAGAAATACTGCGGAGACGTGAGGTTTGGGAATGATGATAAGGCGCCGATTATGGGCTACGACGACAATGTTTAAGACAAGATCACGATCAAGAAAGTATCATACGTCGCGGGATTGGGACACAATCTGTTCAGTATCGGCCAATTCTGCGATAAAGATCTCGAGGTCAACTTCAAAGCAAAACGGTGTAGCGTCCGCACTGAAGACGTAAAGGAGCTACTGGTTGGAACGCGAAAGACCAACCTCTATAGCATCGACCTCTCTGCCCTGAAGATCGATGATTCAGTTTGCCTGATGTCAAAGGCCAACTCACAACAAGCATGGATTTGGCACAGACGTATCTCGCACCTCAACTTCAAGAATATCAACAAGCTGGTGCTAGGCGGACACGTGAAAGGCATGCCCGAGCTCAAGTTCAAGAAGGACAAACTTTGTGGGGCATGCGAGATGGGAAAAATGAAGCGAGCGACTAACAAGTCGAAGGCCGCTCCAAGTACGTCTCGGTCACTCGAACTCATTCATATGGATTTGTGCAGACCGATGCGTGTCCAGAGCATCAACAAGAAGAAATACGTCCTGGTGATGGTCGATGATTTCTCTCGTTACACATGGGTGAAGTTCCCGCGCTCCAAAGACGAAACCCCGGAACTCATCATCATCCACCTTAAGACCATTCAACTGAACCTCCGACAGGAAGTTCAGACAATCAGGACAGACAATGGGACGGAGTTCAAGAACCAAACGGTGAACGAATACCTGTCATCCGTCGGTATCTCGCAAAACTTTTCTTCCGCGAGGACTCCTCAACAAAACGGAGTGGTAGAAAGACGAAACCGTACCCTGGTCGAGGCTGCTCGCACAATGCTGTCATAATCAAAGTTGCCACTCGTTCTATGGGTTGAAGCGGTTGCAACTGCCTGCTACACGCAAAACCGCTCCATCATCAACAAGCGGTTCAACAAGACGTCGTACGAGATCATCAACAACCGCATCCCGAACATCAAGTACTTCCACATGTTCGGATGCACATGCTACGTCTTGAACGACCAGGATGACCTCGGGAAGTTCAGTCCGAAGGCAGATGAAGGAGTATTCATCGGATACTCGATGCAGGCTATGGCTTATCGCGTTTACAACAAATAGACAAAATCCGTTGTCGAAAGCGTAAATGTGACTTTTAACGAAGCTGCAGATTTGGCTTATGAACAAAACAGTTCAGAACCCGCTTTAACTGGCGTGTTAGCTTCCGAACTTTCACGTTCGGGATCTACACATAAGCCAGTAAATCCAAATCATGCATCTACGTGAAAATCACATCTTTCTGATTTAGATTTACTGTTTCAGCACTTTTACGATGAATTCTTTAACTTGCCTAACCCTCGTGTATTTGTGCAACCTAGAATTGAAGCTGCTCAAATCGAGAACTCGGCGAATCTTTCCGGTCCGCCGCCTTCGACGAGCACTCCAGCACTTTCACTGGAATCCCCTCAGAGCTCAACAGACAGAACAACGACTGATACGGTTACTCCCCCGGAGGAACCTGTACATAACCAGAAGATCACTCCTGAAGATTCGTCCTCAACAACACTCAAGGACCAACCTTTGAATTCCTCGGAACCGGAAGTTACTCAACCTTCGATGAATCCTGCAACGTCTCCTCCGAGAAACCGACCATCATCACTTGAAGCTGTTCAAGACCTTCCAACCGGTGGGTATGTGGATCCGGACACCTCTCACGCGACTCATCAGCCGCTTCCACACACCACCAAATGGATCAAGGCTCACCCTCTATACCAGATAATCGGCGATCCTTCTACTCTGGTTCGAACGCGAGGTGCATCGGCCAACTTCTGCTTGTTCTCCGGCTTTCTCAGCAAGATCTAGCCAACAACCGTCTCTGAAGCACTCGAAGATCCGGCCTGGGTCATGGCCATACAAAAGGAACTCAACCAATTTGAGGCCCTCAAGGTGTGGCGACTCGTCCCACGTCCATCTCACAAGACGGTCATCGGCACGAAGTGGATCTTCAAGAACAAGAAAGACGAAGATGGCATCGTCGTTCGTAACAAGGCACGCCTCATGGCCAAAGGATACCGCCAAGAAGAGGGTATTGACTACGACGAGACATACGCTCCGGTTTCCATAATCGAGGCGATTCGTATGTTCCTTGCATACGCCGCGCACAAGAACTTCACGGTCTTCCAGATGGATGTCAAGACCGCTTTCCTCAACGGAGAAATCAAGGAAGAGGTATACGTATCGCAACCGGACAGGTTCGTGGACGACAAAAAGCCGAATCATGTCTACATTTTAGACAAGGCTTTATACGGTTTCAAGCAAACTCCACACGCCTAGTATGACGCTCTGTCCAAATTTTTAATAAAATCAGGTTTTTCAAAAGGTAAAATCGATACAACCCTGTTTATTAAAAATGAAGAAGGTCATATTGTCTTAGTTCAAGTGTATGTTGACGACATAATTTTCGGTTCTACCAACCCTCGGTACTGTAAGAATTTTGCTAAACTAATGGGGCAGTATTTCCAAATGAGTATGTAAACACCAGATCTATTAGGTAAACATGAATTCTTCCATTGATCTTCAAGAATCTAGATATTACATAGGAATTAAGCACTTTCTCTCTCTAGATTCTCTCTCTAGAATCTCTCTCTAGATTTACAATTATGCTCATTCACTAATCACTTTCTCTAGACTTGCTTAAATTCTAAGCTAACTAATCCTATTTATACCTAGGATTACAAAGCATTAAATCTAAACTACTTTGACTTTACATGACTTTGACTTTTACTTTGACTTTACAATGTTTGACTATTACAAGACTTTACAATAAATCTTTAATACAATAAAGCTCTAACATTCTCCCCCTTTGGATTCAAGATTTAAAAATATGGCAGCAGTCTTCAGCTCTTGATCTTCAAAACTTTAACTTTGACCATTTTGAACGTTGAAGCTTTGGTACTCTTCAAACAGTTGAATTTTCACAAGTTCACGTTCAACTTTGATGCTTTAATAGTCTTTAAACTCTCATCTTTGAAGAATCTCCAGTCAAACACATGAAAAGTCTTCGTCTTTCACAATGTAAAGTCAATCTTCTTGAAATGTAATCTTCAACAAATTTTCTTCATGTCTTGAACACGAATTTCAGATCTTTGCAGCTTTGAACTTTGTAGCTTTGAAATTTTTGAAGCTTTGAACTCAAACTTTGAAAGATTTCTTGAACTTTGTATCTTCATCTCATCGGCCTTGAACTGTCTTTGAATAACGATCTTTCTCGAAACATCTCGGAACATCTTCTTGACTTTGACAAATCATTTCTCACCCTTAATCTTTCATTGACAAATCTTACTTTTCTTCAGGGTATTATTTCTTCCCCTGTTCTTCAATATACTATTTTTTCCCCTTTTTGATGATTGTGAGCATCGTGATCTTCAAAACCTTTATCAATTATAGCACGCACTTTGTTCACCACAAGTAACATTCTCCTTCTTTTTGACCCCCTTTCAATGATAATCCAGAAGACTTGTTCTACTAAAACTCAAATATGGATAACAAATATCAACCAATCAGATTTGATTATGAATTGTTTTAGTTCCAAGACTTCAACAGCTAAACATGTTTGACCAAAAAGAATTTGTTGACTTTGATCTTCTTCTTCACACTGTCGAGACCTGTAAAAATACAAACTCAACAAACAAAATTAGTATCACCAATTAAAGATCAAACTCAGCAACAAACAACTTTTTTTAAACAACTCAATTAAATTTTGGATCAAAAACTGAGATCTAAACTTTTTCATCCAAGAACATCACCAAGAACACATTCAAACCAAAAATTTCAAAAATGAAATTTATGCATTAAGACTTGAAAATTTTGATGAATTCATGTCTAAAACATGTTTTTAAGAAAGATTTTTTCACAAAATTGAATCAAATTAACATCGAATTGCAAAATCAATCTCAAAAAAATTTCACAGAACACTTTTTCTCAA
This sequence comes from Saussurea involucrata, assembly GCA_033807775.1. NCBI lineage: Eukaryota > Viridiplantae > Streptophyta > Magnoliopsida > Asterales > Asteraceae > Saussurea > Saussurea involucrata. The sequence continues at coordinate 86,729,373 of CM066314.1, forward strand.
GAACATCAAATTTTTCAAAATCATCAAATTCTTCAAATCTTGATGTGTTTTTGTGAAATTGATGATGCAAAAACAGATTTAGAATGATGGAGAAACACTTTGCAATTAAAATCAAACACAAAAACACACTAAAAATCCATAACCCAGTTGTGTTCTTCAAGTTCTTCAAAAATGGTGATTTCTTCAAAAATTTCAAATTTTCTTCAAATCTTCATCAAATTGGACGAATTTTGCACATAATTCAAAATCCCAAAGCTCTGATACCAATTGTAAACACCAGACCCTCCAGCATCCCTACATCCCAGCCTATTTTTGGAGACATAAGGAGAGAGGAGGGAGAATTAGTTGAAAATTTAGAACAAGTGAGGCGGAGGAATGGAGATCGAAAACGAATAATGAGAGGCCGAGCATACGAAAATGAGCGACTCCGAGCCCGTGTCGTCCAGGTAGCCACATCTGCTGCCTCGTCTCATCCGTTGGGACGAGACATTGAAGAAGCCGTCGTGGACCTAGCGACACAATTGCACAGCCCCCCTAGCCACTCAACCAGCTCTCAACAGTTGGTTGTTTCCTTTTCTCATGGGGATGTAGCACAAAGTCTATCAGTCTCTCACTCGAAGTGAAACAAGAGAATAGCCTCCCCCGTTCATGACTTCCTTCTGGGCACCATTGAGTCTAGAGCCATTTGCTATTATAACATCTTCTTTGGATAGGACACAGGACGAGACTGTTAACATCGGTGCTCTTAGTGACCCGATCGGAACTTTTATAGTATGTCTGCCCTTGAGTGGAATACGAGGATCAGAAGGAAATCCTACCATAGCCAACGTCACGCCAGCTATGAACGTAGGTGGCACTTCTGTTGAATCAACAGTTGTGACCTCAACGGGTAATCTAAGTGATCCCGACAGTGATTTACCCGACATTTTGTCAAGGAAGTACCTGGACAGCGCCTTAAAGGCTGTCCGCGAGACGTTAGAAAAGGAGTTCAGAACGGAGCTCGACAAAGTCAAAAGCCTCATCAAAGGGAAGGAAAAAGTGGTCGAAGCTGAAACCAGACCAACACCTCCACCGGCACGTGCTCAGCAAACTTACTCGGTGGATGATTTGAAGACCATGCTCCTCACCCAACTGCTCCAACACGACAACACTGACTCCTCGGCTGAAGCAGATCTCATCACAGTTCTTCCATCGCAAACATCTGCTCAGTCGTCATCCGTAACCAGCCGATTAGACCAGCTTGACACGACTCTGACAGACGTTCAGAAAGCCATTACTACCTTGTCCGAAGGAGTCGCCTCTCTCGAAGACACTTGCAAGAGTCAAGATGGCGGACTCAAACGCAGACACGATGACCAGGATGATCCTGATAACCGTGAGGGGGAGAACAAAAGACAACGACTATCCGAGTCCGATCTAATCCCTACCGAAACTACTCTAACGGTTCAACCGGAACCATCAGCTGTGGTACAATCCAAAGACCAACCTGAAGCCCAACTGAGTCTAGCCGAGATGGTCATAGATATGGACATCTTCGATAATGAAGACCCAATTATTGAAAAGTCCGTGGGAGAATCACAGGCATTGATCGTATATTCTGCACCAGAAAGGCCCGCGTATGATCTGATAGATCCTGAATCCGAGATCGACCCAAAGACTGAAAACGCATGGTATCAAAAAGCCGTCAGTGCGATAAACTTCGAAGTCAACCTGATCTTTCCTACCAATGCCGACGAGGAAATAGACTACGATAAGTTTCTGCTACAAAACCTTCAGAGTACCCCAATCTATGCTAATCAGATTCCCGAGACTTCTACAACAACACATCCAACATCTCCTTAGCAACAACAAGCTTCTGATCAACCTCAACCTCCACAACAACTTGTCATATGGGAGAGGATCATCGTCCTCATCCATTTCCTAGAGGACTCCCTAAAGAGGTTGTTCGTACACAAGCTACGTGTGCTTGACCCAGTCTTTTGCCTCGGATTAGGCAAGTTACAGGAAACAATATTTAGAAGCAATGAAAAGGTGTCTACCAGTCAGCCAGGTTAGAACAAAGCACAAGATCAACGAAGTTGTGAACATCCAGTCTGGCCGAATCTTGAAGATCTAGTATCCAGTCTTTATGGTTAAACGTGAAGATAGAAATGAATGGAAGTTCTCCGAAGCCGACTTCAAGAACCTATGACTGAACGAATTCCACGCCTTACTCAAAGACCTTCGTACCCTAACGATCCGACCGCTCCACATCACCAAAGTGCTCGAAGCTGTAAAGCGTTTTCTGAAACACAAGGTGATGATGTCTTACATCACGGATTTTCAGATGGGAGTTGAGCACCGAACAAAGAAGATCAACCTGTTGAAACCTGATCAGAAAGCTCCAGAGCTGAAGATGTACCCAGTCAACTCGCTGCTATTACAACCAGAATTCAGAATCGTATATCTCAACGAACAGAACGATAAGAACTTTCTACGGTTTAGCCAAGTTGAAAGATTCTGCGACGAAACTCTTCTAAAGGTCAGAGATGCACTCAGAGATATCATAACCAAGGAAAAAGAACTCCGGATTTCGTTCTCCGAATCCGACTTCAAGAACCTACGACTGAACGGCTTCCACGCCTTACTCAAAGACCTTCGTACCCGAACGATCCGACCGCTCCACATCACCAAAGCGCTCGAAGCTGTAAAGCGTTTTCTGAAACACAAGGTGATGATGTCTTACATCACGGATTTTCAGATGGGAGTTGAGCACCGAACAAAGAAGATCAACATGTTGAAACCTGATCAGAAAGCTCCAGAGCTGAAGATGTACCCAGTCAACTCGCTGCTATTACAACCAGAATTCAGAATCGTATATCTCAACGAACAGAACGATAAGAAGTTTCTACGGTTTAGCCAAGTTGAAAGATTCTGCGATGGAACTCTTCTAAAGGTCAGAGATGCACTCAGAGATATCATAACCAAGGAAAAAGAACTCCGGATTTCGTTTGCTGCAAATCGAAACGAAATAAATGCCCGAGAAGCCTTGGAACTTGTTGAAGACCGCATGGAGTTTCGTAAAGCAATCCGAAGCTTCGAGATTCTGTTCGCACTCCGAAAGAGATATGTCGAGAACTGACGCGAGATTGAACTTCGATTCAAAGGGGGAGATTGTTAGGAATAAATTCTAATTGAATAGAAGTTCAAGGGATTAATTGTAAATTGTTTATGGGCTTAATTATTGTAATGGCCCATGGGCCTAATTAGCTTAGCCTAGATATAAATAGCATGTTAAACTTCTGTTTTAGGTTAATCGTTCATATCATTGTCATTGTAAACACTCTAAAGGTTAATCAAAGATATATGGATGACATATTGAAATCATATTGATCGTTGTACTATTCTATTGATTTCTGATTATATGCACTAATCTGGGATCCACAGTCCGTAAGGACAAGAAAGGGAAAGGCAAAGGAAAGTCTATTGCCAAACCCACTTCTAAATATTTGCTGCCAAATGGAGGCATTAAGAAATCTAAAGTAATTATACCTAAGGAGGGTGAGTGCTTTCATTGCAGCAAACCGGATGTAATACCCCGGGTAAATCCGTTAGTTAAAAATTCAATTACGTTAAGTTTATTTAACCTTAAAGTTACTATTTAGGGTAAGTTTGGATATGTTTATAAGATAAAGGTGTTTTAGTCTTTAATGAAGAGTTTAGGGGCTAGATGGGTAAATTAAGTTAATAATATATGATTAGGTGTCAAGTTATCCTCACATCAGCAGAAAATCAGTAGGTGTATGTGTGTGTTTTGAGAGAAAAAGGGAGAAGAAGAAAAGAAGGGTAAAGGCATCAAATTGATTCATTTGGAAGTGTTTGAGGTATGTTTTCTTTACATATTATGTGTATAATTGATAGCTGAATGTTTCTATCGGAGTAGAATAGTTAGAATTACTTCTGTTAATGATTCAGTCGATTTCTGGGTGAAAATGGGATAAACAGTCAGAGGTGTCCGGATAATATGAAGGTATCCGGGTAGTTTCTTGGGTGGTGTCCGGGTAGTTTATTGATAGTGTCCGGATGATTTGTTTGAGAGTTTCCGGGTGATTTAGAGTCCGGATGGCGTCCGGATTCCTTGTGTTGTCCGGATAAGTCGTGTTGTCCGGATTAGTCTTGCTGTCGGGATTACTGAGGTTGTCCGGAAAAGTCATGTTGTCCGGGTTGTTTGGGTTGTCCGGATAACTTGGCTGTTTGGGTAATTTTGAGGATAAAAGTTATGTAGATGTATCTAGAGTCCATAACCTGCTAGTAAGTCTTATACATAAGTTGGTAAGGAGATATTTGTATGTAAATGGTTTCAGATTCTGAGGTATTTGGATAAAGGAACGGATAGCTCGGAGAAAGGTTTGGAAGCATATTGTAAGCATTCAGGTGAGTTTTGCTTTAAACGTTTTCAACTGGAATACATATATGTGTTTATATATGTACGTGAGTATGTGTATATATATATGAGATGATTATGTGGTAGGAATATGTTTATGTGTATATAAATGACAATATGATGTAATGAGGTATATATTGTATTTATATAAGCTTTGCACTACACGAGTGCACTTGTTGCCGGGTTCCGGTGAGCGGACCGGTGTGTTGCCGGGTTCCGGTGTGCGGACCGGTGATGTGTCGTAGTTGTTGTACGGCGTTGATTTATTAGTTGGCTTGCTACCAACTAATATGGCCATTTGTGGAGGAATAAGGTGGATGAGATGTACACGATGCACGAGTCTGGATTGGTATTTAAATACGTGTGGTATGTTTATATTTTACGAATAAATTATCAAAGGTTTATCTAAACTATTTTAATACAAAGGATTTACATAAAAGGTTTATAATGATTTTGGAAAGGACCGGGATTAACTCACTAGACCCGTTTGGTCTAACCCTCATTTTGTTTTCAAAAATATGTTTTCCAGGTTAAGGATCGACAAAGGAAAGGATTAAGTGTAAGGAGCATTTGATGGGCGCTGCTTAGGAAGCTTAATGTATTTTGTAGTTTCGAGACCGAAGGGACCGTTTGTGGTTTATTTTGTATCTTTTATTATGAATGTAATGAAGTTATGCAATGTATGTTATTTGAAGCATGTTTAGGAAACCGGGTCGTTACAAATGGTTTCAGAGCCCTAGTTTAAGAGATTTAGGTATTTGGATTTATACCTAGACTTAAACTGCATGTGAAGTAGGATGTCCTTATTATTTTAGACCATGGGGATGTTAAGTATAAAAGGGTAGAAGGAACATCATGTAAGGTATGTTCAAATTACACCTGGCCAGTGTAAGCGGGAACTTACAAGTACATGTTGAACCGGAATATCTTGTTATATTGGGTATGTGCTTACGTGTATATTAACCTTGTTGAAATCAACAGAGTGGCAAGTCGAACTCGACGTATGGATAGAGATGAAGACAGGTATATTTCTATAAACTTTATACGTGCTAAAGTGTTATCTGACTTCGTTGCAAACCGATTCTTTTGTGTTTTCAATTTTATTATTTGTGTTAGAAAAATATTTGATAATTGTGTTAGAGATATAGAAGGGTGTGTTTAATTATTGTTGTTCTAATCTGTTAGTGTGGAGTGTGATGGCTTGAGTGTAAAGAATAATAGCGGTATGTAGAACGTGATGAATTGTGTGTGGAAGTTAACGATAGTGCGTAAAGTCTTGACCTAGTCATGAAGGCGACAGTTTAGTATGTTGTGTAGATTATACTTAATGTGATCGTTGACGCTATCAAGAAAGGTATTGTTTAAATGTGTGGGGTAATGTGGATAAGATGGTGGCAGTTTATAATTAGTGAATGTGCGAGGTGTAGTAGTGATGAATTTCGTGAGATTAAGTGGTGGATTTGTGAGGATATGGAGTGAGTATAAGTGGAAACCTCTGCTCGGAATTTTGTTTGTAAGTTGTGTGAAGGTGTCAAAAGTATGTTGGGAGAGGTATGGATGTCTAGGCGGTGTGTAGTAGTGTTATTCAAGAATAAGAGAATGGAGTGGCAGTAGATAGTTAGCTAAAGAATAGGGTATTACCATTTGAGAAATGGAAAATGTGAAGTTATTTTGAGCATTGAGTATGATTTCGGATTGACTCGATTAAGCTTCTGATATGAGGTATGGTGAAGTTGTTAGTAAAGTATAGTAGTTGTTGAAATTAGGTGCGTGCAATTGGTTTGGAGGCGAAAGAAAGATAGCTTATAGGATCTGTTAAGAGTGAGTACTTTCTAGTGTGCTATCCTTGGAGAAAACGTGTTTTATGTTGAGAAGAGAATGGGAGGAAGTAGTCGAATGTAATGATCAGAGTGAAGGACCATTGGATAGGACATGATAGTAGTTACCCTCGTTTATTGCTTAACCGAATTCCGGGACAGAATTCTTTTAAGGGGGAGATAATGTAATACCCCGGGTAAATCCGTTAGTTAAAAATTCAATTCCGTTAAGTTTATTTAACCTTAAAGTTACTATTTAGGGTAAGTTTGGATAAGTTTATAAGATAAAGGTGTTTTAGTCTTTAATGAAGAGTTTAGGGGCTAGATGGCTAAATTAAGTTAATAATATATGATTAGGTGTCAAGTTATCCTCACATCATCAGAAAATCAGTAGGTGTATGTGTGTGTTTTGAGAGAAAAAGGGAGAAGAAGAAAAGAAGGGTAAAGGCATCAAATTGATTCATTTGGAAGTGTTTGAGGTATGTTTTCTTTACATATTATGTGTATAGTTGATAGCTGAATGTTTCTATCGGAGTAGAATAGTTAGAATTACTTATGTTAATGATTCAGTCGATTTCTGGGTGAAAATGGGATAAACAGTCAGAGGTGTCCGGATAATATGAAGGTATCCGGGTAGTTTCTTGGGTGGTGTCCGGGTAGTTTATTGATAGTGTCCGGATGATTTGTTTGAGAGTTTCCGGGTGATTTAGAATCCGGATGGCGTCCGGATTCCTTGTGTTGTCCGGATAAGTCGTGTTGTCCGGATTAGTCTTGCTGTCCGGATTACTGAGGTTGTCCGGAAAAGTCATGTTGTCCGGATAACTTGGCTGTTTGGGTAATTTTGAGGATAAAAGTTATGTAGATGTATCTAGAGTCCATAACCTGCTAGTAAGTCTTATACATAAGTTGGTAAGGAGATATTTGTATGTAAATGGTTTCAGATTCTGAGGTATTTGGATAAAGGAACGGATAGCTCGGAGAAAGGTTTGGAAGCATATTGTAAGCATTCAGGTGAGTTTTGCTTTAAACGTTTTCAACTGGAATACATATATGTGTTTATATATGTACGTGAGTATGTGTATATATATATGAGATGATTATGTGTTAGGAATATGTTTATGTGTATATAAATGACAATATGATGTAATGAGGTATATATTGTATTTATATAAGCTTTGCACTACACGAGTGCACTTGTTGCCGGGTTCCGGTGAGCGGACCGGTGTGTTGCCGGGTTCCGGTGAGCGGACAGGTGTGTTGCCGGGTTCCGGTGAGCGGACCGGTGTATTGCCGGGTTCCGGTGTGCGGACCGGTGATGTGTCGTAGTTGTTGTACGGCGTTGATTTATTAGTTGGCTTGCTACCAACTAATATGGCCATTTGTGGAGGAATAAGGTGGATGAGATGTACACGATGCACGAGTCTGGATTGGTATTTAAATACGTGTGGTTTGTTTATATTTTACGAAAGAATTATCAAAGGTTTATCTAAACTATTTTAATACAAAGGATTTACATAAAAGGTTTATAATGATTTTGGAAAGGACCGGGATTAACTCACTAGACCCGTTTGGTCTAACCCTCATTTTGTTTTCAAAAATATGTTTTCCAGGTTAAGGATCGACAAAGGAAAGGATTAAGTGTAAGGAGCATTTGATGGGCGCTGCTTAGGAAGCTTAATGTATTTTGTAGTTTCGAGACCGAAGGGACCGTTAGTGGTTTATTTTGTATCTTTTATTATAAATGTAATGAAGTTATGCAATGTATGTTATTTGAAGCATGTTTGGGAAACCGGGTCGTTACACCGGAGCATTGGAGGAGGAAATGTTCTCTCTTCCTTCAGGAAAAGAAGAAAGAAAATGAAACTTGTATTGTAGGTATCTATGTGTTGGTTCCCGTATTTGATTAACAAAGATTATCTTATCTAATAGTTCAAATAAGATGTGTTGCGGAAGCGTATTTGAAGAACTAACAGATATGTTTGTATAGAAACAATACAAACTATCAAATAAACAGTATATGAAGAACAGATGAATATCTCAAAGTTTACTGTATTTGATGAAGAACACTAACAATAGATTTGACGTTAATTGTGTGTGTGTGTTTTTCTTGTATATGAACTTGTTATCTGATTAGGAAGAACTCAACATGAGTCTTCCTTTTATACTACTACAAAATAACTATTCTAGACAAAAAGGACTAATGCTACAGGAAAGAAGGGATGGCATGAACAGTTGGAAATCTGCATGCATTAAATGCGCTAATATCAACTTGCAGGGATTCCTATCAGAGTTTGACACGTGTTTGTTGTCGGACCATGCCTTGTACAAGTTGATGAATTGACCTTGGAACAGTAGCAAGATATTTCTGTAACAGTGGTAAGATATTTCTGCAACAGTGGCAAGATATTATAAACATCTTCCAAGTCTTCAATCTGAACCGCAAAGGTTCTGTCAAGGGTGACAGAGGTTCTGCGGCTCGGTCCTTGGTGAGCTTTCTTCTGTAGATCCTTCTTTGGTCCTTTGTGAGTAGTCTTCTGTAGATTCTTTTTGGGACTTGGTGTTTCTTGAATGATCTTGTTTGCTTCGGCAGAGCTTCTGTGGAACACCGCAGAGCTTCTGTGGAACTCTTTCATACTTAAGCCTGTTTTTCAATACTTCTAATATTATGAATACTTGGAGCTAACAATCTCCCCCTAAGTATTGAAAAATGAAAATTTGTTTTTATGCATAATTTAGGCTAAGTAAAGTAGGCAGAGGTTAAACAATACCTCAAAAGTTTCATTTCATTTCCTTTTAAAGATTACAGAGATAAGTAACTGAGATTTAGACATTTGCATCTTTGAAGTCGTTGAAACTTCTGTTGTCGAATCCCACTTCTCTAAGCTCGTGATAAAATTTGATGCAGAGTTATCTCAAGCCGATTGTAGCATCTATTTCTCTGATCATTTTTTCTGCTGATTCTTGATCCATAAGCTCAGTACCTCTGTTCTCTTCTAAGATTGATCTGAACTTGTTCAGAGTACTGGTTGCATACTTCTGACAGTCCATTTCCACAAAAAATCTTATTTGACCAGCAGGATCCTTATACACTAACCCGTACCTTGGTATTGTTATGATTGAGTTGGGTATTGCAGAAGGTGGGCAGTGATCCTCTGGTGGTCTCAGACTCAGGTTTCTGACTCCAAGATCTCTTCCCAGTTGAAAGTCTATCATGCTATACAGCAAAAGCTTTTCTCTCATCGCTTTTCGGAACACTTGATAGGCCCTTCTGTTGGCATCGTTGTCGAAGTTTTCTTTTGTCCAAAGTAGAAGATCTGGTAGATCGTAGGGGTTCAATTTCCTTATATCGGCATCTGGAAATTGATTTTCGGACTTATTCTCCCTTTTGACTTTGTAAATGTTGTACCTGGTCTTTGGAAAGGTTCTCGTTTGAGATAATTTGCATTATATTACCTTTTCAATTTTGGACTCTGAGAAAACTTCTGCCCTTGATTTTGGCTTTGTTCTGCTGAAGGTGTTGTCAAGGTCAGCTCTGACTTGAGGATCTTCGATGTGTGGTATTGGGTTGTTCTGATATTGCTGTTTGTAAAGGTACCTATACACCACCTCTTCCATTTCTGCATGTCGTGTATTTTGGGGTGGTATTGGTCTTCGCAGAGCATCCATTTGTCGTTTTATATCTGCAACCCTACCCTCTGTTGCCCAGTCGTCTTCAGGTTTAGGAGTGACAAAGGCATCGAATGAGCTCTTCATCAACTTCTCTGTCGTTTGTGGCATTTGCTTTTTCTTCTGTGGTTCTTCTGTCATGATTCCCTTTCCTTTATTTTTGGTTTGGGAAGGCTCAGAACCTGTTGTCTGCTTTGGACTCTGTGGGATTGCTTCTGTTGGTTTGGGTGTTGAGGTCTCTGTTGGTATGATGGGGATTGCCTCTGTAGTTTTTGACACTTCAGTTTCTGAGGACTTTGGTGGGGATGGTTCTGTTGGTTTGATTGGGGATTTGGGTTCTGTAGATGTTTCTTCTGTTAGCTCGATTGTGGTTTGTGTAGGGATATCAAAACGTTTTGCAGCTCTGAAAGCGGATACAAATTCCATTCTTTTTAGGACATAAGTAGCAGAACGTTTAGATGTTTTTGGTTTGTGGGCAATGGATTTTCTTCTTGGGTGAGTTTTGGATTTGGATTTTGGTGGAGAATGGGGAAGTTCTTCTGAGGATGAAGAAGGCAGGATTTGAACTTCAGGGACATCTTTTTCAAGGACAGAGGTGGTTTCCACAGAGGCTGGTGTTTCCTCGGTGGGTCTCTGTTGTGTTTCCTGAGTTTGGGTTTGGGATGGGGGTGCAGATGAAATTGGTAATGCAGATATTGGAGGACTGGTTGCAGTTGTTACTGTTTGTTTTTCCCTTTGTGTCTCCCCCTCAGGATAATCTGATGAATCATCATCATCAGAGTCATCCTGACCCTTATCTTCTTTACCCTCTGCTCTGCAAGTAGTTTCAGGTTTCTTTGCCCCGGCTGCCATCATTTTGGCACAGAGATCATCACAGGGACCAAGAAGAGTTTGAACTTCGGCCTCTGTGTTGAACCACATCTTTCCCACACTAGCTTTGAAGTCTTTTACGTAAGAAGCGTTGGCTATTGTGAAGGCTCTGATAAATTCTATCATTTGATTCAAGATGCTTTGCCCAAGTTCTGTCAACTGTGCTCTGGTCATGTAGTCGGTAGGCTTCATGGCTAGAGTGCCTTCTGTTGTTTGTTCCTGAACTTGTCATAGAGCTTTCTGCAGTTCTTCTGGAGTAATAACTTTTGATGATGACACTTGTTCTTTCATCTTTTCGAGATATATTTTGATCGAGTTGTTGAAAGCCGAAGTTGCAGCTTTTTCAAAATCAGCAGCATCAGAGGCAGGTGTGGTGGCAGAAGTTGTGGCAGCAGTCTTCATCTGGGCTAGAGTAGATTGCACCTCTGTCGACAAGTTGTCCATTTTGGTGTTTAGTTCTGAGATGGCTTTGGATGTAACTTCTGCAAAAGATTTGAAAGAGCTTTTCAACTCTTCCAATGTTTGGTTCACAGAGGTGACAAGGGTTTGGAACTCACCCCTTGATACGTGTGAACTCGTGGTAACCTCTGGAGGAACACATTCGTCTCCAGAGTTTGTCCTTGTTCCTTGGACACCTTCTGTCACCCCTGTTTGTACGTTGAGGGTGGAAGGATTTCCTTTTGATCCTCGAGGAGAAATATAAGTTTCAACCCCTACAGAAGTTCTGTGAAGGTCAGAGTCCAACTCCACTCCAGAGGTGGGTATTGGAATGTCCTTCTGTTGACTTGGAGACTTGTCTAGAGTCTCTTCGTCATTGTGCTCTCTACTCCTCTCTGAAAGGAGGTTTGGCCCTATCGTTGTGTGCGTGGCAGAGGAAACGAATTCCTCTGCAAGGATGTCAGGTGTGATTTGGGGCAATAAATCACGAACTATGGGTGAGTCCTTTCGAGAGGACTCCCCAGGAATGGTTTCCCTGGTTATATTAGGCACAGAGGTTGAAAGAGTAACCTCTGGCTGGCTAGGAGGTGTTGGGATTGAGCTGTGCTGCTCTATTTCAATGATACCCTCTGCCGCTAGACCGGCGGTATCAGAAATGTGGGTTGCACTAGGAGGGGGTTAGGGATGTGTGCCATCTTCTTCTTCGGCATCTTTTTATGCAGAACCCTCTGCTGTTTTTATCCTACCCTCTTCCTCTATTGTAAAGTCTATGAAATGAGATCCTATGAGTTTTCGTATGTGAGGGTGCATGGTTTGTGTACCTTAAGCTGCAGAAATGACTTTTGTTGTGCGCATAGCCTCTATAGACTGATCCAATGGTTCTGCGACCCATCCTGATGGATCTAAGGTTTGAGGTCGGGATTGTTGAGGAAGGCATTGAAATCTCCCTGTTGATCTGTATAAACTATTGGGGAGGGAGATTGCAGAGGTATAGCCTGATCTTCCTCTTCTTGTTCGACATCCTCTGTAATTACCTGCAGAGGTGATCTGGGTTTCTTCTTTGACTTTCTCTTCTTTGGCTTAGGAGCTCCCTCTTCTGTTGATTTGGATTTTCGTTTCTTTTGTTTTGGAGGTGAGGGAGGTGCAGAAGATCTTGTTTCTGCAGCTTATGGTGGAGAAGAATGTTGAGCTGCAGAGGTGGTAGTTTCCTCAGTTGTTTTTCTTTTCTTGCTCTTCTTTTTGGGTGTTGCTGCAGAGGTTTTTCTTTTCGGAGAAGAGGGGTAAATGCTCTCTCTTTCGGCTTTGAAACGGTCTTGTACTGAATAGTGTTTCTTTAAAGCTCTAGCCCATTCCTCTTCTGTCATCCTTTCTATTACATCTACACCTAAGGGGGCTCCTAGACGCGGGGGTGTCACAGGACTTGGTTCTGGAGTCCTGTGGACGCGTATATACTCTAATTTCCTTTCCACATCAGTTGCATATGCCAGAAGGTTCTTCGACAGAGGTCTGCAGTGGGGGTAACTGTCTTCATGCTCTGTAGGAGTATTTTTATTCATTCGGTAAAGCTTTACAGATGGCCCTTCCATTGGCCACTTCTGCATTTGAAGTAGAGGTTCGAAGATTACTCCTAAAATTCTTTGGTATTGCAGAGGAGGCAGATACCCTGGTGTGTTCCTTTTGGCCTTTTGAGTTGCGAGCTTTCTGTCGATCGTATTCACTATTTCCTGCATCATGATGGTGGTATAGTCAAGTGGAATATCGTAATAGATTCCATACATGATGGTCAGGATTTGGAATGAGCTTTGGTCAGGGCTACCGGTTTTCCCTATGAGGCAACGATTTAAGATGGAGAACAGGGTATTCCACAGAGGTGGTAGTCTGCCTCTGCGGAAATCATTGTGTTTCCTCAGGGTTGTGTTATACGCTAACATTTCTACGAATCGGCATAGCTCCTCGTCTGTAGGAACCTCAGCATATTTCTTGATTCCAAGAAGACCTCTAGTTGGCAGGTTGAACTCCAGTGAGAAAATGGTTCTGTTAAACATGAGTTCTAAGTGCTCAGACATGTCTGGCTTTGAAATATAGCCCTTTATCAAAGAATCATCTGAATCAAATCGGCAACTTTGCCAAAATTGATTCAGATATCGAGCAGGGATTTTTGTTGGGGTTTTGGAAAGGAGAGGGTATAATATATGGTTTTCCATGATATTGAGGAGAAGAGCATGGGCTTCGCCGAAGGCTATTGGTGAGGGTAACAGGTAGCAATTGTTGGATTTCAATGGAAGAACATCCCCAAAATGTTCTTTGTTCAGAAAATGTTAAAGGTTTGTGGTTGGTGCAAAGTTTGCAGAGTCGCCGGAGTTTTCTTTTTTCAGCATTTGCGGCGATGTTAGGGTTTTGTGAGTGCTCTGAATGCACTGGGGAGAGTTGAGGAGAGTTCGCCGGAGAGTTTTGAGCAGCGTGGGAACTGGAAGCCATTTTTCAAAGTAAAATGCTGATTTGAATATTGTTGCAGGTTCGCCGGAGAAGAGAGTGAGTAAAGATTTTGTATGGTATGGTAACTTTGGTTTTATACTGAGTTTGTGGCCGTAGAATCTGAAAGGGTTAATATTTTGAGGTAAATAATATTTGGGGTCTGCACTTGAGTGGTTACGGCGGGTTCAACTTTCCATAGGAACGTGTTGCATGTAGGTCCAATGAAAAGATGACACGTCCTAAGTGTCAGTTATGACGAGACGTCGTGGGCGGCCTTATTAAATGCTGGGCGCGTGGGCCTCTTTACCTCCACATGATTCTCACTCGCAGAAAAGTTACCGTTACTGTTACAGAAATCTCTAAAGTAAAAACTGACAGAGGCTCTGTGATTTGAGAATCTTATTTTTCTTGCCTCTGTAGGTTGTACCTTCACAAAGAATGGTTGAAAAAATCATGGAGAGGATCGATAAATTATTTGTATAGAAACTCCTTTACAGAGGTTTTTGGACCTCTGTCAGCGCCAGCAGAGGTTATGAGACAAGAAATTTCGTATAACTAACAATTTATAAGCATTTTTGATCATCCAAGTTTTTGATTGATTTTAACAATGTTTTTAGGACATGTTTGAAAACTGGTGTCCTAGAAAATTGTTTTTGAAAAAGGTTTTGTGCAGCAAAAAGTCTTTTTAAAACATGTGTTGGTCTACAGAAGTTCTTTCTTGTGGAGAGAACTCGGTAACCGGATACTTCTGTTGCAGTGCTTGTACGCGATGATTCTTTTTGATTTTGATACCTAAAAAGATTGACAGAGTTTCCAAGAATTAATGATTTAAGATCAGAGCTTTTGCCTGCAGAACCTCTGTTGGACTCAGCAGAGGCTCTGTGACCTTAAATTTCTAATAATGGAAAACTCAACATTCTTTTTGATCAAATTTTATTTGGAATGTGTTTAATAAAGTTTCTAGAACATATTTAGAAATTTGTGTCCTAGAAAATTATTTTCAAAAAGAATTTGTTCGAGATACTAACCTTTTTGTTCTTCTTTGTCCGGCAGTGTTCTTTTCTTCTGTTGTTTTCATCTCTTCCTCTGCTCCCCTTGACTTATAAATCTCTGTAGATTAAGCAAGGTCTTCTTTTGCTCCCCGTTGATCTAATCATCCTCTGTAGATCAAGATTGTTTTCCTTTTCTCCCCCTTGACCTATGCTTGGTTCAAATAATCAGAAGTAAATGTATATAACATAGGTCGTGTAATAGAGGATCTGTAAGAATTGTCAGAGGTTCTGAGGAGACTTTCAGAATCTCTGTATTTTTCAGAATTGAGAATTTAGAATTTACAACGAAAAATAATTTACAAAAACAAATAAAACAGAAAATATACATACTGTATAATATAAAGATAAAGATACTTACAGAGGTTAATCCATATTTATCATTCCTAATTTACCCACCAAGTAAAGGAATATTTTCTAATCA
This sequence comes from Saussurea involucrata, assembly GCA_033807775.1. NCBI lineage: Eukaryota > Viridiplantae > Streptophyta > Magnoliopsida > Asterales > Asteraceae > Saussurea > Saussurea involucrata. The sequence continues at coordinate 86,744,535 of CM066314.1, forward strand.
AGTGCCTTGGTGAATAAATCAGCAAGCTGAAATTCTGTTGGTACAAAATGCATCTCGATGGTTTGATTTTCCACATGATACTTCCGAAAGTGATACCTGATATCTATATGCTTTGTCTTTGAATGCTGTACTGGATTTGCAGAGATGGCAATCGCACTTTTGGAATCACGGAAGATGGGGATTTTGCAGATGATGTGACCAAAGTCTTTCAGCTGAGTTTTCATCCACAGAACTTGAGAGCAACAGCTAGCAGCAGCAACGTATTCAGCTTCTGCCGTAGATGTTGAGACACAATTCTGTTTCTTTGAAGTCTAACTTACTAATTTCCCACCTAGGAATTGACAACTCCCAGAGGTACTCTTTCTGTCGAGTTTGCATCCTCCATAATCTGAATCTGTGTATGCCTTTAGTCCAAAACCAGAGTTCTGCGGATACCAGAGGCCAAGATTTTTGGTCCCTCTGAGGTATCTGAAGATTCTCTTTACATCAATATAATGTGACTTTTTATGATTAACTTGATATCTTGCACAAAGACATGTGGCATGCATTATGTCAGGTCCACTGACCGTTAAGTATAATAAAGACCCAATCATTCCTCTGTAAAGTGTGCACTCGACAGAGATGCCATTTGGATCTGAAAAAAGTTTATTTCCAGTGGCCATTGGGGTTTTCATGACAGAGGCATCAGAGAGGCTATATTTTTCAAGTATGTCAGAGACATATTTTGATTGGTTTATGAAAATTCCTTCTGATGTTTGTTTGACTTGAAGTCCGAGGAAAAAGGTTAATTCTCCCATCATGCTCATTTCAAACTCACTCTACATGAGTTTTTCAAAATCTTTACATTTTTGTGTATTTGTAGACCCAAAAATAATATCATGTACATATATTTGTACAAGAATAAGCTCATTTCCTTCACCTTTAAAGAATAGAGTTGTATCAGTGGTACCTCTGTTGTAGTCGTTATTGAGCAGAAAGGTGGAAAGTCTTTCGTACCATGCTCTTGGAGCCTGTTTCAGTCCATACAAGGCCTTGTCGAGGTAATAGACATACCTTGGGTACTTTGAGCTTTCAAATCCTGGTGGTTGTTGGACATATACTTCTTCTTGAATTTCTCCATTGAGAAAGGCAGATTTTACATCCATTTGATATACTTTAAAACCTCTGTGGGCTGCGAAGGCTAAGAAAATTCTTATTGCTTCGAGCCGTGCAACAGGGGCAAAAGTTTCATCGTAATCGATGCCCTCTTCTTGGCGATATCCCTTGGCCACCAGTCTTGCTTTATTTCGAATGATCACTCCATCTTCATCCTTTTTGTTTCTGAAGACCCATTTAGTCCCTATGGCCTGTTTCCCTCGTGGCAGAGGTATTAGAGTCCATACTTTGTTTCGATCAAACTGCAGAAGCTCGTCTTGCATAGCATCCACCCAGTTTGGGTTGTCCAGAGCCTTAGAAATCTTTTTCGGTTCGATCACACTAATAAAGTTGGTAAAGATTTTTTTTTTGCAGAAGCTGATCTTGTTTTTACCTTATCAGAGGGATTACCGATTCAAGTTGAACTTCTGTAGTTGAAGTGGTTGATGGTTCAGCTTCTGTAGGAATGGGTATTAAAGTTGGGATTTCCTTCTCTGTAGGTATTGTGGTTTCATCTTCACTTTCCTCTGGTGTTTCTTCTGTTGTTGCTTCCTCTGTTGGATTTGTTAGAATTTGGATAACCTCTGTTGTAGAATCTTTTGTTGTCGTATCTTCTGTTAGATTTTCAGTACCTGTTGTATTTGTAGAAGGGGATGTGGGATTAAATGTATCAGACAGAGAGATACTTACTTCGTTTATTGGTGATTCTGCAGAGGTGCTTTTTGTTCCAGCAGAGGGATTAACGTCGTTGTTGAACATCTCTTGAAATAGAAGACCTAAATCTTCATTTGTTTTTGAGATGCCAGAGGTTTCCATGTTTAGCCCGAGTTCTGAACTGAGTTGCTCAGAAGTCTTTTGGAATGAATCATCAAAGGACACATTGATGCTTTCTACTATCGTGCGTGACTTCAGAAGGTAAACTCCGTAGGCTTTGGAAGCGGCAGAGTACCCGATGAACTTGCCTTGATCAACCTTTTCTTCAAACTTTCCTCTTGAGTCTCTGTCGTTTAAGACAAAGCATTTGCATCCAAACACATGGAAAAACTTGATGTTTGGTCGTCGTTTGTTGATCAATTCATAAGGAGTTTTGATGTGTCATTTCACGATCGTTGAACAATTTTGGGTATAGCAAGCAGTTGAAATTGCTTCTGCCCAAAAGGTCATTGGTAATCCACATGCAGAAAGCATGGTTCTTGCAGCCTCCACTAGCGTGCGGTTCTTTCGTTCGACCACGCCATTTTGTTGTGGGGTGCGAGCGGCAGAGAAGTTCTGGGATATTCCTTCTTCTGTGAGATAGGCTTCAATGACAGAGTTTTTGAATATGTGCCATTGTCACTTCGTAACTTCAGAATTCTGCACTCATAAAGAACTTGGATTCTTTTCATTAGATTAATCAAGATGCATGGAACATCTGATTTCTTTTTGACAAATTCAACCCATGTAAATCGTGAAAACTCAACAATTAAGACAAGTATGTATTTCTTGCCACCTAGGCTCTGTATAGCGATTGGACTGCGGAGGTCAACGTGAAGCATGTACAGAGGTCTAGGACAAGACACATCAATTTTGCCTCTGTGGGAAGCTCTCTTGAGTTTTCCCATTTCACAGGCAGAGCATAAATGATCTTTATTAAATTTAACATTTTGTAAACCTTTGACCAGATCAAGTTGTACTAGTTTATCTAGAGTATGAAAGTTTAAGTGACAGAACCTGTTGTGCCATAGCCATGCTTCATCACTTTTGCTTGCAACAAGACAAATGATGTCCTTGTTTTTGGCATTGAAGTTCATTAGATACAGATCAACTTTTCTTTTGGCTCGCAGAAGTTCAATTCCTGTGTCTTCACTTAGTAGAGAGCAGAATGTTCTCTTGAATAGTACATCGAATCCCGTATCACAAAGTTGGCTTACACTGAGTAGGTTGTGTTTAAGTCCATCCACATATGCAACTTTGTGTACTGTGATATTCTCTTTCTTTATGACTCCATAGCCTTTGATATGCCCCTTTTTGTTATCTCCAAAAGTCACTGATCCACCATCTTGTTTTTCTTGGAATGTGGATAGAAGACTTCTGTTGCCAGTCATGTGCCTTGAGCATCCGGAGTCTAGATACCATATTGGCACAAACTGCTTCTCAGTGTCAGAGTCAGAGCTGATGTCTGCCTTGCCACAGAACAAGGCATTTTTGGTGAATTCTTCATCAGAGGTTGTATCTGACACCCAATCTTCCTTGTTCACCACTTTGTTCGCCATGAGTGACTTTTGAGCATAATACTCGGCTTTCTTTTTGTAAAAAGCTGAGTCCTTCTGTGGGCGATTTGATCTGCTTCTACATTCATTGGCAAAGTGGTCTGGCTTCCCACAGTTGTAGCAACCTTGGTTCTGGGAAGAATTACCAGCACGATTGTCGGACTTCTGTCGACCACCACCATTTTCCGATCTGCATTCATTTGCATAATGACCAGGCTTACCACACTTGTAGCATTCTTGTGGTGTGTAGCTTGTCTTGTCATCTGACCTCTGTCGGTCATTTTCTCTGTTGTACCTTTCACTCGACCTTTGTTGGTCGTTACTTGTCACACCCCGCTAAAGCGGAAACACGAGATGTAACAGATATAGTTTCATAGCATTAGGAAATAACAACACCAACCATACAATTACATAAAGTAATACATTTCAAAGTTCCAAAAATTTACAGTTAAGGGTTTACAATCCAAAGTTTACATGCAACCCGAAAATAGTGTTTTTAACAAGATATGGCAAAAGAAGAGTCTCGGTTGATGTCGTCATGCATGCTAAATTAAACCCTGTCATTTACCTTCTTATCCCCTGAAAAGCATGTTTAAAACAAAAAGGTCAACTACAAAGAGTTGGTGAGTTCACAGGTTTTTCCATACACACAACAGTTTTTCATCCAAAGGTTACTCTCATGAAACGTTCGTTCATGACAAGCTCCAAATTTCAAAAAGATTTATGAGTACAAATTACAATGAGTGACTTTTGCGAGATATATAAGTGTTGAGCCACTACTAAGCCTCCGACAATCTACGCCCCGAACTACCTCAGAGGTGGTATGTTGGCCACATGAGTAGAACATTATTAACAGATAAAGTGCACCCCTACTCGTCAGTCAAGGTGTGTTTGTCAAACCAAATAGCGCTATCCACAAGTATCACCGGCTCGTTACGAGTTAATAAGTAGTGTATCTATTGGGGACTTACCATTTTCATTATCACTCAACATATCTTTATCACTTATGTAAATTTGTCCATTCATTTGTACTCATTCCTCAAATCATAGATATCCACAATTTAATATCATGAATCATTTAGCATTTTAAAATCATAACATGCTTTTCACCCCAAATATTAAACAAGTAAAACGGGGCTGTGAATACTCACCTTAAAGCGTAGACGCGAAGTAGTGCAAGCTTGATTGCTTAATGCTTTACGGGTTTCCTATAATGTCAAACAATCTCTATAAGTCCTTCATATCTAAATCAAGGCTATACTTAACTAATTTAGTCCACCTCTTGTGAAATGCTTTTGTTTTAGTATTTAATTTGAAATGAAGAATTTAACATTGTCCCAATGTTTTAATCATGTATATATATATATATAAGGTTATACTAATAAAATCCCATACTTTTTCAAAATGCTTAACCTGGCAGAAACTTTGTACTTCAAAAATGACTATTGAAAAACACTTTCTAAAATGGCAAATTTACCCATTTTTTTATATAAAGTACTATACTGAGTTATGGCTATTGTGACCAAATTTCGTAAATGTTGGAGGTGTTTAAGGAGTCCAAATAATTTTTATGAATTTGTATAACACAGAACCTAAAACAGATTGCACCCTTCTGTGAAAACAGACTTTTGGAGGGTCAAAACTGAATGGTTTTCAGAGTTTTTATATGATTTGGAAACCTAACACATAGAGGTATCTTGTGGAAAAAGACTCACAAATATTTGATAACCGTTGAGTGAGTTATGGACGAATGAAGCTGCATGTACCAATCTGCCAATTTTGGACAGCTTGGCACACTTGACTTGTATAAAATTTTTAAGTGACCAAAACTCCATATTTTTTAATGAAACCAAGTGCATGTGAAGCCTAACTCATCTGAGAAATTCCCAGAAAGAAAATGAGTAATTTTGATGGTTTCTACAGAGAGTTATGAGCAAAACAAAGTGACACAACAATCTGGCTGATCATCTGCTGCACACCAAATTTGTTCTAAGGAGTTGAAGGCTTAAATCTCAATATTTTCTTATGAGACCAGTTGGGTTTGAACCCTAACTCATTAAACCTTACTCCAGAAGAAAAATGAGGAATGTTGGACATGATTTGACCAAGATATGGTCGTCCTAAGCGCATGAAACAATTCTGCCAGATTCTTAAACTCTAACATTCTTTAGAAAATCACATTTTAAGCATTCTAACATCCATAGATGTGGATTCCTTTGCTAAGGGTTCAATCCCAACATCATGTGACATGTTTTTGAAAGAAAATACTTTAAACTTATAATAAAAATGTGCATGCAAAGTCAAAAGTCCAGATTCTTATACAAGAACAAATCCCACGTTTTTGATGATTTTGCTCATTTTTCTCAAGTTCATGATGGAAGTTCATAGATTTTCACCACATTATGGACATTTCTCATGTCTTTGGTGTTTTATCTCACTTCTAGAACAAGAAAAGGAGTTCATCCATTTGGATGAAATAAAAGTGTAGAACAATGTAGGAAATGGCATAGAAGGTGCCAAAAAGGTATGAATAACACTAGTTTGGAGTTCTTACCTTAGGAAGATAATGCAAGTGCTTCAAACTTCAAATCTTTTGCTTTGAATACTAGGTTTAGGTCCGAAATTTTCTGGAGCTTTGAAGGTATTTTTTTGTTGAAGAAATGTGAAGAGACAAAGAAGGAGAAGGATAGAGAGAGAAGGGAGGAAGATGGATGGTTGGAGGAACTTTTGAAATGAACAAAAGTTGAAATATTGAGGGGAGAAAAAGGGGGGGGGGGAGGCCGGCCCCTTCATGGGCCCCCAACCCCTTGATGTATTTTTTTTTTATAAAAATATAGCCCAAAATTATTTCTTTGTAAAATCATTTTGATTTTTGTGAATAGGTTTCAAGACACACTCTTAAAATACCATCTTGTTTCTATAAATTTCGAATAAAAAGAAAATTTATGTATGAAAGAAAAACCCTATATTTCAAATAGATTATATGTTATTTAAGGTATTTTGGCATTTCACAAGGTGTTCCGGTTAGTCTTGGGTCAAAACCGGGTCTTTTAGGCAACTACCGGGAATTCTAGCGATCTTTCGCTTTAATATTTTGTGAATGGGTCCTATCAGGGTATATTCTCTCTATTAACATTAGTGAGGATTTAATAGACGCTAACCTGAAAGTTTCGATTTTTGCCGAATGTTACAGTTTTCCCCCGTTAGAGGAATTTCGTCCCGAAATTTAATGACTGGCATTCTCAGTTGGATCCTTGACGAACAGCTGAGGATATTTAATCCTCATAAAATCCTCCCATTCCCAAGTGTATTCTGGTCCATGCCTTGCACACCATCGAACTTTTACGATCGGGATCTTGCTACGTCTTAATCGCTTAACATCTCGGTCAAGTATCTCAGCGGGTTCTTCTATAATGCGTAACTGTTCGCTCACTTGTATGTCTTCCAATGGTAGAACCAATGTTTCATCCGATAGGCATTTCTTCAGGTTCGACACATGGAATGTGTCGTGAATAGCGCTTAATTCTTGTGGTAGTTTGAGTCTGTATGCAACCGGTCCAATCTTTTCCAGTATCTCAAATGGGCCGATATATCTTGGACTCAACTTGCCCTTTTTCCCAAATCGTACCAATCCTTTCCATGGCGATACCTTTAATAGTACCTTATCGCCCACCTAAAATTCCAAAGGCTTCCTGCGATTATCTGCATAACTCTTCTGACGAGTTCTGGCTACTTTAAGTCTTTCCTGAATGGTTACGATCTTGTCCGTGGTCTCCTGAATTATGTCGGGTCTCATCAGCTGTCTGTCGCCAACCTCCAACCAGCTGAGTGGGGATCTACACTTGCGTCCATATAAGGCTTCGTACGGCGCGCACTTTAAGCTGGTATGGTAGCTATTGTTGTAAGAGAATTCGACCAGCGGTAAATGAGTATCCCAACTTCCCCCAAAATCTAATACAAAGGCTCGCAGCATGTCTTCCAGTGTTTGTATAGTTCTTTCTATCTGACCGTCCGTCTGCGGGTGGTAGGCAATGCTCAAGTCCAAACGTGTGCCCAACGCTTTCTGGACTGATCGCCAAAGGCGTGACGTAAAACGGCTATCTCTGTCCGAGATAATGGAAGTAGGTACTCCATGACGCATCACAATCTATTTGATGTATATCGGAGCAAGCTTTTCCGTCTTGAAGTCCTCTCGGATAGGCAGAAAATGTGCAGATTTCGTAAGCCGATCCACTATAACCCAGATTGAATCATGTCCTTTCCTTGTCCTGGGTAACTTAGTTATGAAATCCATACTTATTTGTTCCCATTTCCACTCGGGAATCTCAGGTTGCTGAAGAAGACCTGATGGTTTCTGATGTTCAGCCTTAACCAGTGCACAAGTTTGGCACTTGCTTACATAACAAGCAACATCTTTCTTCATCCCTGGCCACCAGTAGTATTCCTTCAGATCCTTGTACATTTTATCGGCCCCGGGGTGAATTGAATATCTTGATTTATGAGCTTCATCCAAGATTACTGCTCGCAGATTTACGACCTTAGGTACCCAAACTTTATTTCGGAAGTAACGCACCCCATCTGGTTGTGTTTCAAACTCCTCTTCTAAATGATGTAGGGTTTCGTTTTTCAAATTCTCCTCTTTTAATGCTTCTTCTTGAGCTTCGAGAATTTGGTCCTTAAGACTCGTCCGGACCATCGTTCCCATGGCTCTTGCCCTCGATGGCTTCACACTTTCTTTTCAGCTTAACGCATCGGCTACTACATTAGCATTGCCTGGGTGGTACTTTATCTCACAATCGTAATCGCTAAGCAGTTCAACCCATCTCCGTTGTCTCATATTCAGCATTTTCTGATCAAAAATGTGTTGTAGGCTCTTGTGGTCGGTAAAGACGGTACATTTAGTGCCGTAGAGGTAATGTCTCCAAATCTTGAGTGCAAACACTACGGCTCCTAGTTCCAAATCATCGGTGGTATAATTCTTTTCGTGAACTTTAAGTTGCCTTGATGCGTAGGCAATAACCTTGTCTTTTTGCATTAGCACACACCCCAACCCTTAGTGTGAGGCATCGCAGTAAACAACAAAATTGTCTGCACCCTCTGGTAAAGCTAAGATCGGTGCATTGCAAAGCTTATGCTTAAGCGTCTGAAAAGCTTCTTCTTGTTTTTCTCCCCAATCGAACTTCTTATCCTTCTGGGTTAATGCCGTTAATGGTTGTGCAATTTTGGAGAAATTTGCAATGAAACGCCGATAGTAACCAGCTAAACCGAGAAACGAACGAACTTCAGTCGGAGTCTTTGGGGCTTCCCACTTCTTAATGGCTTCTATCTTGGCCGGTTCGACATGAATTCCATCTTTATTAACTACATGCCCAAGAAATTGCACTTCACGAATCCAAAATTCGCATATGGAAAGTTTAGCTTACAGCTTCTGGTCTTTGAGCAGTTCTAGTATTTGCTTTAAATGTTGCTCATGTTCCTTCTTGCTTTGCGAATAAATTAATATATCATCTATGAATACAATTACGAATTTGTCCAAGTACGGTCGACATACTCTGTTCATTAGGTCCATAAAGACTGCTGGAGCGTTTGTCAATCCAAAAGGCATGACTAGGAACTCATAATGTCCATATCGAGTCCTAAACGCTGTCTTAGGAATGTCATCCTCACGAACCCTCATTTGATGGTATCCAGACCGAAGGTCAATCTTTGAAAAATACGTAGCGCCTTGAAGTTGGTCGAACAGGTCATCGATTCGAGGAAGGGGATATCGGGTTCTTGATGGTCAGCTTATTAAGTTCCCTGTAGTCGATGCACATACGAAACGAACCATCTTTCTTTTTAACGAATAAAATTGGAGCTCCCCAGGGTGAAGACCTGGGTCTGATGAATCCTTTATTGAGTAGCTCCTTAAGTTGTTCTGACAACTCCTGCATTTCTGAAGGTGCTAACCGGTAAGGTGATTTCGCCACGGGTGCCGCTCCCGGAATTAAGTCGATATGAAATTCAACTTGTCTTGGTGGGGGTAATCCAGGTAATTCATCTGGGAATACCTCGGGAAAATCTCGTACTACTGGGAAGTCTTGAATATTCTTCTCTTTGATCTCCTTATCCACTACGTGTGTCAGAAACGCAACACAATCTTTCCGCAAATATTTTCGCATCTTCATACTCGACAATATTTTGAAATTCCTCCACGAGCTTTCTCCCTGTATTTCCAGTACTCTTCCTTCGGTTTGAGGTATCCGGACAATCTTTTCGGAGCAAACGATCTCAGCGCGATTCTTTGATAACCAATCCATACCTACGACTATATCGAAGCTTCCTAATTTGAATGGGATTAAATCTATGCTAAAATCTTTTTCCGCCAGTTTTAGGGTACAGTTTTTAATTACATCTTTGGCCCTAACTTCATGTCCATTAGCAAATTCAATAACGTAGGCTTCTTTCAACTTTTGAGGTTCCAAGTTAATTTTCGGCCTAAACTCTAGTGATACAAAGCTCCTATCCGCTCCCGAGTCAAATAGTACTGTTGCATAATGATTATTCAAGAGAAACATACCTGTGACTACATCCGGGTTTCGTCTTGCTTCATCTGCTCCAATTTCAAACACTCGACCTCGTGCCTGACCTCCTTGATTCCCTTGATTGAATGGTCGCGCTTGATTTGCATTAGGCCTTCGGTTCAGTCTCGGACATGCGCTCCGAAAGTGATCAGGGTTCCCACACTCGTGACAGGTTCGCTTTCCTCCGCTCTTGCAATCTCTGGCGACATGGCCTCCTTTGTTACACTTGGGGAAAATGATGCATCTTCCGAGGTGTTGATTATTTCACTTGACGCATCTTGGGCATGGCCCCCTTTCTTTCTCCTCTGCCTGTGCTTTAATTCCAAAATTTCCTGTCACTCTCTGACCCTTGTCTGATCTTCCCCCAAATTGCCTTCTTGTAGGCTCTTCTATCTTTCTTTTCCCTCCGGCTTTATCATCCCTAGTTGCTCTCGAACGATTTGCGTTGTTAGTGAGTCTCGTTGCTAGATTTACTGCTTCTTGAAGAGTCTTCGGGTCAGCTGAAGTCACATTTCCTCTGATTTCTGGAGATAATCCCCACACGTATCTATCCACTCGGTTTTCCTCGGGCGTCACCAAGTGTGGCACCAGCTTTGCCAGCTCATGAAAACGGGCAGTGTAAGAGTCTATGTCGTTTCCCTTCATTTCATGGCTCCACAGTTCTGCTTCCAGCTTCTGGATCTCACTCCTCGGGCAATACTCATCCTTGAGCATCTTCTTAAACTCATCCCATGTCAGTCTGTTGGCCACATCCCGGCCTCGGGTTTCTACTTGGGTGTTCCACCACGTTAATGCCCGTCCTTGCAGAAGGCAAGCGGCAAATTCCACCTTGTTTCCTTCAGTACATTTACTGATGTGGAGCACATACTCCATACCCTCTAACCAAGTTAATAGCCCAACGGCTCCCTCAGTTCCGTGAAACTCCTTAGGATTACAGGCCCTAAAAGCCTTGTACGTGCATTCCCTATTTCCACTTGCTCCCGCATTGTTTCCTGGGTTAGCGTTCAGACCTGCTGCTACTTGGCTAACGATATTTGGAAGTGCGGCCATGATTTGCTCGGACACGAGCCGTGCGTTTTCGGGATCCTCTCTCCTTGGAGGCATAGTCCTACAGGTATGGTTTTAATTAAGGATTCAGTCACACGGTCACTATTACGGTTATTTGGTTACACTTCCTACTTGTTATGTTATTCTAAGTTATGGTACTACTTCATGCATACTATCATTATTATCTACACGTATTGTCATAACAACATACTACAATTTCACAATCATGTATTAAAAGTACTTGAGATATGTGAGCATTAACCAAGCATTTCATTCATAAGCCGTAAATATTCAAATTCCAAAAGAACAATTAAGAAAAACATTTAATGTTTGGACTTTAACGGCTACATGCCCCAAAAATATAAGTTCAAGTTTAATTAATCCCAAAAGCTTATAGTAGTGGTCTTCTAACGCATCAGTGCCCACAACAACAGTCCCATCACCAATATCAAGGCTCCGATCACCCAAGCTAGGTACCTACGTAGTGCTCTCACTTCCCTCCTAGTGATGTCAATGACCTCCATAGTTCGATCTGAGACCTCACTATGTTATTTCAGCACCTCCATCACCCCATTCAGTGTTCGGTGTTGCTGGTCCATCCTCTCTCCATGGAGTTGTATGTCCTGTGACATCATTAGGACCCACTGATTTTCCCGGGCGGTCATGCCGGGAGGGTGAGCCACGGGTACTCCGGTTACCATCTGGGGGTTTCCTCGCTGCACTCCCGGACGGGAGGACTCTCCTTCGTATCTTGGTGGATGGGTAAAACTCACACACCTAGGCAAAGGAACACTTTTTCTTGCCGTGGTTCTTACTCTCGGTCCTCGTAGTGTACGCAGAGGGGACCGAGTGGGTGGTGCACTGATTTCTTCCTGATCGTCTTCGTACGGGTCTCTCTCTACTACAACCGGTGCATTGCCCCTCGGTCGGCTAGTAATATAGCCGGAGGGGTCAGCCGAGTACGAATGCTCGGATGAGGTGTGGGTGGATGACATAATGAACTGCGATAATAGTAAACTTAGTTATTAAGTGTGTTATTGTAGTGCCTAAGATATGCAATGTTTATGCATGCACACACAAAAATCATGCTTTCCATGTTTAAGTAGAAAATTTATTTTAAGCATACTTCCAGTATAACTAATTCGAGTCTCCCATTATATATACCTGAATTAAACATAGGTGATCAGGCTTTGTTTAATTGAGGTATAATACTGTGGCACTCAACTTAATTATATTAGCAATATGCCTCAGATTTTTTTTTGTGACAATCATTTCGAAAACCTTTTTGAAAATAGTTTGCGTTATGGTTGGGTTATAGATGTGGTTTCCATAAGAAAACCGGCATTCTCTATAACCTATGGCTCTGATACCAATTTCTGTCACACCCCGCTAAAGCGGAAACACGAGATGTAACAGATATAGTTTCATAGCATTAGGAAATAACAACACCAACCATACAATTACATAAAGTAATACATTTCAAAGTTCCAAAAATTTACAGTTAAGGGTTTACAATCCAAAGTTTACATGCAACCCGAAAATAGTGTTTTTAACAAGATATGGCAAAAGAAGAGTCTCGGTTGATGTCGTCATGCATGCTAAATTAAACCCTGTCATTTACCTTCTTATCCCCTGAAAAGCATGTTTAAAACAAAAAGGTCAACTACAAAGAGTTGGTGAGTTCACAGGTTTTTCCATACACACAACAGTTTTTCATCCAAATGTTACTCTCATGAAACGTTCGTTCATGACAAGCTCCAAATTTCAAAAAGATTTATGAGTACAAATTACAATGAGTGACTTTTGCGAGATATATAAGTGTTGAGCCACTACTAAGCCTCCGACAATCTACGCCCCGAACTACCTCAGAGGTTGTATGTTGGCCACATGAGTAGAACATTATTAACAGATAAAGTGCACCCCTACTCGTCAGTCAAGGTGGGTTTGTCAAACCAAATAGCGCTATCCACAAGTATCACCGGCTCGTTACGAGTTAATAAGAAGTGTATCTATTGCGGACTTACCATTTTCATTATCACTCAACATATCTTTATCACTTATGTAAATTTGTCCATTCATTTGTACTCATTCCTCAAATCATAGATATCCACAATTTAATATCATGAATCATTTAGCATTTTAAAATCATAACATGCTTTTCACCCCAAATATTAAACAAGTAAAACGGGGCTGTGAATACTCACCTTAAAGCGTAGACGCGACGTAGTGCAAGCTTGATTGCTTAATGCTTTACGGGTTTCCTATAATGTCAAACAATCTCTATAAGTCCTTCATATCTAAATCAAGGTTATACTTAACTAATTTAGTCCACCTCTTGTGAAATGCCTTTGTTTTAGTATTTAATTTGAAATGAAGAATTTAACATTGTCCCAATGTTTTAATCGTGTATATATATATATAAGGTTATAATAATAAAATCCCATACTTTTTCAAAATGCTTAATCTGGCAGAAACTTTGTACTTCAAAAATGACTATTGAAAAACACTTTCTAAAATGACAAATTTACCCATTATTTTATTTGAAGTACTATACTGAGTTAAGGCTATTGTGACCAAATTTCGTAAATGTTGGAGGTGTTTAAGGAGTCCAAATAATTTTTATGAATTTGTATAACACAGAACCTAAAACAGATTGCACCCTTCTGTGAAAACAGACTTTTGGAGGGTCAAAACTGAATATTTTTCAGAGTTTTTACATGCTTTGGAAACCTAACACATAGAGGTATCTTGTGGAAAAAGACTCACAAATTTTTGATAACCTTTGAGTGAGTTATGGACGAATGAAGCTGCATGTACCAATCTGCCAATTTTGGACAGCTTGGCACACTTGACTTGTATAAAATTTTTAAGTGACCAAAACTCCATATTTTTGAATGAAACCAAGTGCATGTGAAGACTAACTCATCTGCGAAATTTCCAGAAAGAAAATGAGTAATTTTGATGGTTTCTACAGAGAGTTATGAGCAAAACAAAGTGACACAACAATCTGGCTGATCATCTGCTGCACACCAAATTTGTTCTAAGGAGTTGAAGGCTTAAATCTCAATATTTTCTTATGAGACCAGTTGGGTTTGAACCCTAACTCATTAAACCTTACTCCAGAAGAAAAATGAGGAATTTTGGACATGATTTGACCAAGATATGGTCGTCCTAAGCACATGAAACAATTCTGCCAGATTCTTAAACTCTAACATTCTTTAGAAAATCACATTTTAAGCATTCTAACATCCATAGATGTGGATTCCTTTGCTAAGGGTTCAATCCCAACATCATGTGACATGTTTTTGAAAGAAAATACTTTAAACTTATAATGAAAATGTGCATGCAAAGTCAAAAGTCCAGATTCTTATACAAGAACAAATCCCACGTTTTTGATGATTTTGCTCATTTTTCTCAAGTTCATGATGGAAGTTCATAGATTTTCACCACATTATGGACATTTCTCATGTCTTTGGTGTTTTATCTCACTTCTAGAACAAGAAAAGGAGTTCATCCATTTGGATGAAATAAAAGTGTAGAACAATGTAGGAAATGGCATAGAAGGTGCCAAAAAAGTATGAATAACACTAGTTCGGAGTTCTTACCTTAGGAAGATAATGCAAGTGCTTCAAACTTCAAATCTTTTGCTTTGAATACTAGGTTTAGGTCCGAAATTTTCTGGAGCTTTGAAGGTATTTTTTTGGTGAAGAAATGTGAAGAGACAAAGAAGGAGAATGATAGAGAGAGAAGGGAGGAAGATGGATGGTTGGAGGAACTTTTGAAATGAACAAAAGTTGAAATATTGAGGGGGAAAAAGGGGGGGGGGGGGGAGGCCGGCCCCTTCATGGGCCCCCAACCCCTTGATGTATTTTTTTATAAAAATATAGCTCAAAATTATTTCTTTGTAAAATCATTTTTATTTTTGTGAATAGGTTTCAAGACACACTCTTAAAATACCATCTTGTTTCTATAAATTTCCAATAAAAAGAAAATTTATGTATGAAAGAAAAACCCTATATTTTAAATAGATTATATGTTATTTAAGGTATTTTGGCATTTCACAAGGTGTTTCGGTTAGTCTTGGGTCAAAACCGGGTCTTTTAGGCAACTACCGGGAATTCTAGCGATCTTTCGCTTTAATATTTTCTGAATGGGTCCTATCAGGGTATATTCTCTCTATTAACATTAGTGAGGATTTAATAGACGCTAACCTAAAAGTTTCGATTTTTGCCGGATGTTACATTACTTCTGTCGTCTGACCTCTGTCGGTCAGCTGATTCTTCCCTTCTTCCTTGATCCCTTCTATTCCAATCTTCTTTTCTCTCTCTGCCATGTCTATCATTACCAGAATTCTTTTGGTTTCCTCTGAATTCTCTTGTCAGGGCTTTAAAAGCGTAATACTCGTTTATGTATTAAGCCCTTCGGTTTTTCTGAGTTTTAGCTCCCCCTTCAAGTAGTTTTTCCAGTTCTTTCCAAAGATCATACGAAGATTCGCATGCATCTAAAGACTGGAAGAGTTCGTTGGGGATTGCCATGATCAGAATTCTTTTTGTTTTCTGCACGATTTCATCTTTTACCTTGTCTTGATCTGACCAACCATCCCTGGTTTTAGGTTTTTGATGCTCAGGGATTTAAGGAGTGTCAGCTGTCGCAGGTACACGAGGTACTATTAACATAGGAACATGAGGATGATTATAAAGGTATTGTACGAGCTCTTTATCAGTACCGTCAAAGAAGTGGATCATTCTTATTTTCCACTGAGGATACTCATTTCTTAGAAGAGAAGGTGGTTTGGTTAATGAACCAGCTGTGAAGAAGTTTTGTGTGCTTGTCATTTTAAGAGTGGGAAGATTCAGAATGAAGATATGACACGAAAAGTATGAGAGAATAAGCTGGAAGGATTTTCTGGGTTTGGAAGTTCTTAACTATGTATTTTTATGGAGTTTTAACTAAAGAAACAGTTTCTCTTGATTTACCAGATATCGAATAAATCGATAATGGCTGAAAAGTAGAATCTGTTTGACGGAATGAATAACAGGTTAAAATCAGACCATGTTTCTATCAATAATCTTGTTAAACGAGGATCGCTTGATATTGAAAATCAAGCTTTGCTCAGATACCAATTGTTGGTTCCCGTATTTGATTAACAAAGATTATCTTATGTATTAGTTCAAATAAGATGTGTTGCGGAAGCGTATTTGAAGAACTAACGAATATGTTTGTATAGAAACAATACAAACTATCAAATAAATAGTATATGAAGAACAGATGAATATCTCAAAGTTTACTGTATTTGATGGAGAACACTAACAATAGATTTGACGTTAATTGTGTGTGTGTTTTTCTTGTATATGAACTTGTTATCTGATTAGGAAGAACTCAACATGAGTCTTCCTTTTAAACTACTACAAAAGAACTATTCTAAGCAAAAAGGACTAATGCTACAGGAAAGAAGGGATGGCATGAACAGTTGGAAATCTGCATGCATTAAATGCGCTAATATCAACTTGCAAGGATTCCTATCAGAGTTTGACACGGGTTTGTTGTCTGACCATGCCTTGTACAAATTGATGAACGGACCTTGGAACAGTAGCAAGATATTTCTGTAACAGTGGTAAGATATTTCTGCAACAGTGGCAAGATATTATAAATATCTTCCAAGTCTTCAATCTGAACCGCAGAGGTTTTGTCAAGGGTGACAGAGGTTCTGCGGCTCGGTCGTTGGTGAGCTTTCTTCTGTAGATCCTTCTTTGGTCCTTTGTGAGTAGTCTTCTGTAGATTCTTTTTGGGACTTGGTGTTTCTTGAATGATCTTGTTTGCTTCGACAGAGCTTCCTGGAACACCGCAGAGCTTCTGTGGAACTCTTTCATACTTAAGCCTATTTTTCAATACTTCTAATATTATGAATATTTGGAGCTAACACTATGTGATATAAGCTAATCTTTCTACATCATGTGTATTAGATACCGGTTGTGGTTCTCATATTTGTAGAAACATGCAGGACTAAAAAGGACTAAAAGATTGAGCAACTATGAAGTTGATCTGCACGTTGGAAATAGGGCAAAGGTTGCTGCTATAGCCGTAGGATCTATTTTGTTAACTTTACCGACCAGATTCATATTATAACTTAATGACTAGAAATTTGATTTATGTATCTTGTTTGGACATGAAAGGTTTTACCTTTATCATTAGGAATAAACGTTGTTCATTCTCTTTTGGCAATATATATTATGGTGACGTAAGTTTGGTTAATCTTTCTTATGTTCTTAATATGGATAATCCGATTTATAAAATAGATTAAAGGGAGGTCAAATCCAATAGTTCAAATTTAACCTATCTCTAGCATTGTCGTCTTGGCCATATAAACGAATTCGCATATCCAAATTCCATAAAGATAGATTATTGAACAAATTATATTTCTAATCATATGGGACGTGTGAATCTTGATTAATAGAAAATATGATAAAGGCTCCTTTTGTTGGACAAAGTGAGAGATCAAGTGATGTATTCGGAATCATATATAGTGATGTATTTGGTCCGATGAACAGACAAGCTAGAGGTGGTTATAAATACTTCATTACATTTACTGATGATCTCAATATGTAACACCTGTATATTCGTAATAAGAAAGGTAAACCTAGTTAGGTCCTAAGTTGCATGGGTAATATTACTTGAATTCGTTATTGGTTTGTTAATAAGTGTGGATCCATTAAGCCTTGCATGCAACTTTTCAGATGAGTCGTTTGGAATCTTGGAACTATGCCCCTTTGGTGCGAGAGTGACAACGAGAGGCACACTCGCATGTCACAATCTCCGGGTGTTGTGACCTCTCAGTACACCTTATGCAAAAGTTGTTAGCCCCAAGTATTTATGATGTAAAAGTATTGAAAATACTTCAAGTCAGAAGACCTCAGAGATAGCGCTGAAGACCAAACAGAAGAACGTCAGAGAACAACCTTCAGAGACCACTACTTCAGAAGATCATAAGAGCTCTGAAGAATACCCTCTGATGACCAAGCCCTCTGTAGAAGCTCAAGACACGTAAAAATCTCACAAGTGTTGAAGATGTGTTTGCACTTTCAACGTATGCCCTAAAGGACAACTACACACTTTACACGTGTCATTCCAGGGTTAGATAGTACAATGTTTTACACTTTATCAAGATATAAATAGTGAGTAGTGGAGCACAAAATTGTAAGAATTTCTGCAAGAACACGCTCACGGCAAATTGCATTCCATTATCATTTGTACGGTTTGTAGCCTGAGAGATTCAGAATAAAATACACACTTCGGTGTTCTTGGTGTTCTTCATTAATATACGAGCAAGTTGTTTATGTTTCATATCTTAAATTTGTTCAGTATATTGATTCTCTCTTAGTGTTCTTATTCAAACAATCACTCATTTACAAACATTTTTATTATGCTTCCGCTCTATTTGTTTTGTTTGTCATATGTGACAAGGTGAATCTGGGAACCTACAATTGGTATCAGAGCAGATTGATTTGCTCAAATCAAATCGATCCAATCTATCCAGGTTGATTCACTCTTGTTGATTGTTTATTATTATTCAGTTACTAGTTCTCTGATTCTATTACTCTGTTTTATCAAAATATTTGTAACTTTTGATTTCAAGCTCTAAATCGTTTCTCAAATCTCAAACACTAGTTTCAAACTTATTTCCAGTTACTCTTTTCATATTTGTTTCTCCCGATCAAGTCTAAAACTCATTCGCAAAGCAAGAACATCTTCATACTCTGTTTTCTGCAAAATGGCAAACAACAACATAAATGCCATTTACACGGCTGGTTCTTTAACCAAACCTCCTAGTCTTCTAAGAGACAAATATCCTCAATGGAAGATTAGGATGGTTAACTTTTTCGAAGGCATGGATAAAGATCTTACGAGATCTGTCACAAGTGGACCATTCCAACCAATGGTTATGGTTCCTCGTGTTCCCGCTACATATGCCACTGTTGATTCCCTGCTCATCTTGAACCTAAAATCTCTGGTTTTACTGAAGAAGAGAAAGCTAAAATGGAAAATGATTCCAAAGTAGTGAGACTTCTGATAATGGCCATTCCAAATGACATTTTTCAAGATCTAGACTCACGTGTTGCATCTAAGGAAATATGGGATCAACTTCTAAATCAACTTGAAGGGGGAATAAAAACCCAGAAAAGTAGAAGAACCCAATGTATTAATGAATACGATGATTTCTCTGCTCTTCCTGATGAAACCTGCAACAAACCTACAATATGTTCAATGTGTTGATTAACAAATGCAGAAAGTGTGGGGTTGTCAGATCCAAGGATGTTAGTGCCAAAATTATATGATTGTATCAAGTTGAGGGACCTATTATGTATTTTCATATGATAGGTATAAATAGTTCTTGTTAGCTTATTTCCTCATTAGTTCATGCTTAGTTCTTCATTGTAAACACTCTCTACACATTGTACTTACACATTTGGAGATTAATAGAGGGATGGCGATTGGCATACTATTGTGTTATTGATTACTTGTCTCTGGGATCACAATTGGTATCAGAGCAAACAATCAGATCCGATTACACACAGTTTTTCACGACTTTTTAGCTATTTTTTAGAGTTCGACATTTTAGGACGATTTTCATTGATTTGGATCGATTCTGGGTTATAGATGGATTAAAATTGATTCGGTTTTGGTCCTGGAGTGAGTATGTGTGAATTGATTCCGCCAATTAATCAGAATTCGAACTAGATTGATAGAAGTTGAGTTTTTCGTGAAAAAGCTTTCTACCTACTGTTTTGAGATTAAATTTTGTTTTCTGTTGGTTTCTTGGCCCTACACCAAGAACTAAAAGTGTTTAGATACACCTCGCGCACTACCGTACCGAGTTTCAAAGTCTTTGGACTCAATTTGAGGAAAAACTTGGATTTTGAATCAGAGTTCATAGTTATCGCAGGCTACGGTGTTCATCATTGTCGTACGCTTCAGTTTTGGTTGTTATGGCATGCATTTTATCGCGCCCTGATCGTTCGATAAATTTCCGTGATCTTTTTATCGCGCCTTTGACTTAGGATAAACGTGAGTGAACAGTAGTTATCGTACCCTTGGTGTGTGATAACCAGGGTGAACAGTAGTTATCGCACGTGTGGTGAGCGATAACTCTGAGACGAAATTTTTATCATGGGTGTTTTGTGCGACAAAAGTTTCTGAAAGTTTTGGTGTGCGATAAAACAGTGGGTTGGTGATATTTCTTTCTAATCAAGATTGTTTAAAGATCGTTGACAAGTAAAAACACAATGACGACTAGGGACATATTGGGAATTGGATCAAAGGATAAACCTCCGGTTTTATTCCCTAAGGACTTTAAGATTTGGAAAGATAGATTCTTAGATTACGTTGAAAAGCAAGAAAATCAAGATTACATTCGTAAATCCTTGATGGAAGGTCCAATGAAAATTATTTATGAAGAAAACCCAGGTCCAGCAGAAGGACAAATTATAAGAACTCCTATGCTTCCTGAGAATTATACTGGTAATAAACTGAAGAGATATAATGTCGACAAAGCATCAAGATCACTCGTGATGCAAGCTTTAACAAACGACATTTAGCTGAAGGTTGATAGTCTGAATGAGACAGGAAAGGGTATGTTTGATGAGTTGATAAACTGTATCAAGGTTCAGCAGTTGAGAATCAGATGAGGATGTCAAATGTGATAAACAAGTATGAGAATTTTAAGCAAAAGGAAGGTGAATCACTTGATAACACTTATGATCAGTTCACAACAATTTTCAATGAATTGAACAGACATAAGATCATGAAGACTGTAATTGAAAATAATGTGAAGTTTTTGAGTGTTCTCCAACATGAGTGGAGGATATATTCTCATAGGATGAAACAACATTCAAAACTGAGTGAAGTACCTTTGTTAGGCATGGGAATGGGCCCCGACCCGTCGGGGAACCCGATCCACCCGCTCTGATCGGGGAAGGGGATTCCCCGCTAAGCCGGGGATGGGGACGGGGATAGGTATGGCACTCCCCGCCGCGTCCCGTCTCCGTTATATATTTAAATTAATAAATTATATATATATATATATATATATATATATATATATATATATATATATATATAGAGAGAGAGAGAGAGGGAGGTTCAAGAGAAAAACCTCAAACGGAAAACTGAAGAACACCCTATGCGCCCTTCATCTGGACGGTATGCATTTGTGCATACAGGTAAATTAAGTTGACTTTTTGGTTTTTATGCACAAGTGCATTATGCATTTGAGCATATGCATTTGTGCATCTTAAAAATTACCTGTATACACAAGTGCATACCGTCCAGATGAAGGGCTCCTAGGGTGTTCTTCAGTTTTCCGTTTTTTGAGGTTTTCCCTTGAACCTGACCCTATATATATAGTATTTATTTAAACTAAATCGGTGATTCATAATTTCCTATTTTCTAACTAGGTTTATAATATAAAATTGTTATTTTTCCGAATGTTAGTATGTATTTTGGACGTCAAATCAAAATAGAAATACTCGATATGTTTTTGAGTATTAGTCGATATGTTTTGGTACGTGTTATGTTAGCTTCAATCTTCCTAATCATAGAAGTATTTAGAAGTAGTGAAAAATAGGCTAAGTGAAGAAAGCCTCTTACAGAGGCTCTGCCGGACTTACCGAGGGCTCAAGATCAAGAATCTACAGAAGCTAAAGAGGCGCGCTACAGAAGCTCTGTCATACGCGCAAAGAAGACCAATATCTCAGAATATAGGAAAGACTGCTCCACAGAGGACCAGACCGCAGAACCTCTGTAACTCATTACAGAGCCTCTGTGGTCCTCACTGAAAGACTTGAAGATATTTATAATATCTTGCTACTGTTACAGGACCCGTTCATCAACTTGCATGGTAGCATGCCTTGTCCAACGTCGACGTGTCAAACTCTGATTGGACTCAATAGGGCTTAGTACATAATAGACGTCTGCTGCATTAAATGCAATACAACACGTCTTACTGTTCATGCCGTTCTTGCAACTGTTCACGACATCCGTTCAACTATTCATCAGTACCGTCTGAATAGTAGCATATGCTTTATGGTCCCCTTTAGAGTAGTATATAACGAAGACTCATGTTGAGTTCTTCCTTATCAATCACATATAAATCGACCATCATAAGAACACAAAAAGCTTATTCACCTTAAGAGTTGTATCTATTTTGAAGCTTTTCTTACTCATTGTTCTTAAATCTGTTCTTAATATATATTCAGTAAACTTTGAAATATTATTTCCTGTTCATTGTTTATTTATATTTTGGTCTAAATCTATCAAACTTATCTGTTAGTTCTTCAAATACGCTTCCGCATCAAACATTAACTTGAACTAATAGATCTGATAATCTTGTTTAAAGCAAAACGGGAACCTACAATTGGTATCAGAGCAAAGCTTGATTTTCAATATCAAGTGATCCTCGTTTTACAATTTTTTTCTGATAGATTATTTTCTCTCTTCATCACCAGATTTCTGGATATTAGTTGTACCCAGAAAAACTTTCAGATCTTCATACTCATAAATCCTCCATTAGATTATCCTTTTCTCAAAATGACAAATACCAATAACTTTTTTACTGCTGGCTCATTAACTAAACCTCCTACTCTTCTTAGAGATGAGTATCCTCAATGGAAAATAAGAATGGTTCATTTTTTTGAGGGTACTGAAAAAAATCTCAAACAATATCTTTATAATCTTCCTTCAGTTCCTATGATAACTATGCCACGTGTACCAGCTACTAACGAATCTCTTGAAATCCCTGAACATAAGAAACCTAAGCCGAAAGTAGACTGGTCAGATGAAAATAAGGCAGGAGATGAAGTTGCCCAGAAAACGAAAAGAATATTAATCATGGCTATCCCCAACGAAATATTTCAATCTTTAGATGCATGCAAAACAGCGCATGATCTTTGGAAAGAATTAGAAAGACAACTGGAAGGGGTGCTAAAACCCAGAAGAACCGAAGGGCACAATACATAAACGAGTATCATGCCTTCAGAGCCTCTGCAACAGAATCGCTGCAAACAACATACGATCGGTTCAACTCTCTCATAAACAAATGCAGAAAGTCTGGTATTCACAGAACCACGGAAGAAAATAACGTCATGTTTCTAAAGAGCCTGAACGATGAGTGGCTTCAGTTGTCTATGTCTTTACAAACAAATCAAGATCTAGACTCCTGGACACTCTCTGATCTCTATGGAACACTAGCCGCACAAGAGCCTCAAATAGTTCAAGCTAAAACACTAACCATTGTACCATACGCATTGGTTAGTAAATCTACAGAGGATACGGACAGACCAAGAAATGAGAGATCTATAGAGGAGAAAAAGAAGGAGAAAAAGAAGATGGTAATGATTGATAGCGAAGAAGACGAGCTGAAAGAGGAAGAAATAACTCTTGCGTCATTAGCTAAATCAATGGCTCTATTGACAAGAGAGATTAGAAATAACCAAAGGAATTCTGGTAGAAGAGATGATGGTAGAAGAGATGATGGTAGAAGAGATGATGGAAGAAGAGAAGAAACAAGTGACCGACAGAGGTCAGACTACAGAAATGATGACCAACATAGGTCGAGCGAAAGAAGCTACAGAGGAAATGACCGACAGAGATCAGATGACAAGGTAGGCCACACACAAGAATGCTACAAATGTGGTAAGCCTGGTCATTACGCAAACGAATGCAGAACAGAGAAAGGTGGAGACCAACAGAAGTCCGAAGATCAAACTGGAAACACCTCCCAAGGTTGTTTCAACTGCGGCAAGCCAGGTCACTTCGCTAAAGAATGCAGAGGTAGACAAAATCGCCCACAGAAGGACTCAACTTTTTACAAAAAGAAGGCTGAGTATTATGCGCAAAAATCCCTAATGGCGAACAAAGGGCATTCTGAGGCAAGTAAGGAGGACTTCGAGTCAGACTCTACCTCTGACGATGAATTCCCCACAAATGCCCTGTTCTGTGGCATGGCAGAAGTTGACTCCGGCACGGACACTGAGGTATCCATTTCAAACTCTACCTCCAATATTAATACTGTAGATGATGATTTATTTGAATCAAAAACTTAACTGCAAGTAGACCTGACATTATGCATGCCACATGTCTTTGTGCACGTTATCAAGCTAATCCTAAGAAATCACATTATGATGCGGTGAAGAGAATATTTAGATGCCTAAAGGGGACCAAAAATCTAGGTCTCTGGTATCCACAGAACTCTGGTTTTAGTCTTAAAGCTTATACAGATTCAGACTATGGAGGATGCATGCTCGACAGAAAGAGTACCTCTGGGAGTTGCCAATTCCTAGGTGGTAAACTAGTCAGTTGGACCTCCAAGAAGCAGAATTGTGTCTCAACATCCACAGCAGAAGCTGAATACGTTGCTGCTGCTAGCTGTTGTTCTCAGGTTCTATGGATGAAAACTCAACTAAAAGACTACGGCCACATCCTATTCAAAATACCCATCTTCTGTGATTCCAAAAGTGCCATTGCTGTCTCTGCCAACCCTGTGCAACACTCGAAAACCAAGCATATCGATATAAGGTACCATTTCTTGAAACATCATGTTGAATACGGTACAATTGAAATGCATTTCGTGCCAACAGAATATCAACTCGCTGACTTATTCACCAAAGAACTAGACGAGAAAAGGTTCAATTTCTTGGTGGGTAAGTTAGGAATGATAACCATGGTGTGACAATCCTCTGTAAGTATAGCTTTATCTTCTGTAAATATGTACAAATTTCCTTTATTTTTTCTTTAAGTTAATTTGTTTCTGTTTGTAAGTTCTCAATCTTAAATAGTTCTTAAAATCACAGAGCTTCTGTAAGTCAACTCAGAACCTCTGACGACCCCTACAGAACCTCTGGAAAACATGACCTATGTTCTATGCAAAACTTATCATTCTTTGATCCAAGCATAGGTCAAGGGGGATCAAAAGGAAATTACTTGATCTATAGAGGTGATTAGATCAAGGGGGAGCAAAAGGAAATTACTTGATCTACAGAGGTGATTAGATCAAGGGGGAGCAAAAGGAAATTACTTGATCTACAGAGGTGATTAGATCAAGAGGGAGCAAAAGGGGACCCTGAAATGATCTAAAGAGATCAAACTGTCAAGGAAAAGCCAAAGAAGAATGTCGATGACTCCATATCGACAGAAATCAAACATCACTACCGAGAAAAGAAGAACCAAAAGGTATGTCTCTCGCACAAAAGGTTTTTGGAAAACAATTTTCTAGGACAAGAATTGTCAAATATGTCCTAAATATACTGTGAATAACATTTCAAAAGTCAAAAGCTCAAAAAGTTTCACAAAATTCGAATTAGGAGAAATTTAAGGTCATGGAGCTTCTGCTGAGCTCAACAGAGGTTCTGCAAGAAATATGCTCTGTGATCACAAATTAACCCTCTGTCGATCTTTTGGAATGTTATCTCGGAAACCGAAATCACAAACCATGACCTTCTCGAACAAACCGTTTGTTTTTAATAGTTTTCTCGGACACAAACTTTCAAATATGTCCGAAAAACATCTCTTAAACCAAATCAAAAATTGGATGATCAAAAATTTTAATAAAATTTTTGTTATGAGATTTTTTCTTTCATAGAGCTTCTGCTGGCCCTCACATAACTTCTGCAAGTTTCAACAGAGCCACAAAACCTCTGCGAAGCAAATTTCTTGACAAAAATCCGATTTTATCCTCTCCAATGCCTTTACAAATGTTTTGATTAAAGAAAAACCCCACAGAAGTCATGATAACAATGAGATATATGAAAGGGATAAACAACAAAGATTTTCAAATTCACAGAGCTTCTGTAAGGTACAGAAGTTCTGAAGTAATAACGGTTACTTTTACTGATAGTGAATTTCACATGGCTAAGAATAACCCCACACGCCGAGCATTAATGGGCCGCGCACGTCGTCCTGTCATCTTCTGACATGGCCTACGTGTCCCATTTTCATTGGGCGTACATGGAACGTTTTCTGTGGAAAGTTGAACCCGCCGTTCTAATTCGAGTACGGATTCCAAATTTTAATCCATTGCCATATATTCTACTCTTTCGAATACTACCGTTTTACCCTCCTATAAAAACCAAGCTTACCCTCTCATAAACCTTTTACAAACTCTCATTCTTCTCCGGCGAAACCCTGCAAAAACCTGCAAGTTTCTTATTCTCAGTATCAAAATGGATTCATCTTCTCAAGCTATCTCCCCTGCACACTCTCCGGTGACCTCACCAGAACATTCACCGGCTCATTCTGAACATTCTGAAAACCCCAACCCTGCCCAGAACATTGAACTAGAAGATTCCAGCGACTCCGCAGACTTTGCTCCGACAACACATCTGCAAAACTTCATAGCTAAGGATCACTTCAAAAAGGTACTACCAATCAAATCCAACAACTGCTATTTGGTCCCATCACCCACTGCTTTCGGCGAAGCCCACGCCATTCTTCTGAACATAATGGAAAATCACATCTTCTTCCCTCTACTCTCAAGAACCCTAAAGAAAATACCAGTCAGATATTTGAACCAGTTTTGGCAGAGCTGCCGATTTGATAAAGACGACTCTATTATCAAAGGGTACATTTCAAGACCTGACAAATCTGAACATCTTGAAATCAAGTTCAACAGAACAATGTTCTCACTTGAGTTCAACCTACCCACGAGGGGTCTTCTTGGTTTGAAGAAATATGCAGAGCAACCAACAGACGACGAGCTCTGTCGATTCGTAGAAATGAAATGACTTCCGTAGAGGAAGATTACCACCTTTGTGGAACACCTTGTTCTCTATTCTTAACAGATGCCTGACAGGGAAGATAGGCAGCATTGACCAGACCTCGCATCAGATCTTAACCATCATGTATGGGGTGTACTATGATCTTCCACTCGATTACGCGACGATAATGATGCAAGAGATCATCAACACCATCGATAGAAAGAACAACACCAAACGGGTCAAAGAGAACGATCCCAACTTTCTACCACCTCTGCAATTCCAAAGAATATTGGGAGTATTATTCGAACCTCTGTTGCTGATACAGAAATGGCCAATGGAAGGGCCAATTCCCAAATAGTTTCCGATGAGCAAAAATGTCCCCACTGATCATGTAGATGGCTACACACACTGCAGACCTTTGTCAAGGAAACTTCTCAAGTATGCCTCGAATAAAACCCTTAAGAAAGAGTATATACGCGATCATAGAACTCCTAAACCGAGTGCTATGACACCCCCGTGTTTAGGAGTCCCCCTAGGAACAATAACAGCAGAACCTCTTTCGACTCAAGAAGAAAAGGATCAAAAATTAGCAAAACACATGGCTATTCAACTTAGCTTCATAGCCAAACGTGCAGAACTTCTGGGAAAGAAATCTTCTTCAAAAACCTCTGCATCTACTCCAAAAGCAAAGAAGAGAAAAACTGCAGAAGGAACCTCCACAAGCGCTGCAGAAGATCAACCCTCACCTCCCCATGCCACAAAAATTGGCTCCTCTGCTCCTCCCTCTTCTCCAAAACAGAAGAAGAAAAGAAAATCGAAAACCACAGAGGAAGGGGCACCAAAACCCAAGAGGAGGAAAACCAAAAAGAAGCATGGTAAATCACTCGATAAATTGGTTACCATTGCAGAAGAGGAACCCGAAGTAGAAGAAACCGCAGAAGACAGAACTGGAGAAGAAGTTGCAGAAGAAGGAATGGCAACAGAGGAATATCAATCACCCTATCAATATCCAGATAGATTTTCTCACCAAGGAGATCTGAACGACTTCCTACAGAACCCTGACATTGCCAATACCTTAAATACAGCAGGGTGGACGGCACAACCTCTCGACCACCAGTCCCCAGAAGAACAATATTTCTCCATCTCTGGCATTGACACACATCTGCAAGAAGATGACACAACACCCAAAGATCAACCAGCTAACACACCTGTTATTTTACAGAACCCTTTCATTCAGGGATTGGACGTCCACAGAAGAAGTCCAAACCCAGCTTCAGAAGAAAAAGAACTAACAGAAACTGAGTGGAATAGAGGTGAAGTAACAGAGGCTTCTGAGACAAGGATAGAGGTCTCAGAGGTAGATTCAGATGAAGAAGAAGCTGTCTGGATAAGAAAAGGTCTCTATCATCCACATGTCATGAGATTATACGGCTCTCATCAAATGTACGACTTCTTTCGCACAGAGCAAGGAACCTCAACAGAAGCAAGGGAAGAAGCACCAAGCCGTAGGATAGCTATAGAGGCTGAAAAAATAGACGGTGATGTAGTGTTTGGGTGCTTAAAAGAGGAAGAAACAAGAAAAGATGCCTGGATTAATAGAGGCACACAACAACAACCAACTCCCAGTGCAACCCACATATCTAACTCCGCAGGTCTAGCTGCAGAAGGAGTTATTGAAATAGAGCAGCACAGCTCGATCCAAACCCAACCCAACCAGCCAGAAGTCACTCTTTCGACTTCTGCGCCCACAGAAACCGGGGAATCCATTCCTAGGGAGTCTCCTCAAAGAGACTCACCTAAAGTTCGTGATCCATCGCCCCAGATCACAACAGAACACCCTACAAAGGAATTCGTTTCCTCTGCCACACACACACTAGGGCCAACACTTCTTTCAGAGAGAAGTAGTAAGCACAAAGACGAAGAGACTCTAGACAAGTCTCCGAGTCAACAGAAGGATAATCTAGTACCCACCTCTGAAGTGGATCTAGACAATGTCATTCACAGAACTTCTGTAGAGTCTGAAGCACTAGATGCTTCTGCTCAAGGATCAGATGGAAATCCTTCCACCCCCATCGTACAAACAAGGGTGAACGAAGGTGTCCCAGGAACAGGGACTCACTCTGGAGACGAATGTGTTCCTCCAGAGGTTACACAAGGAGCACAAGTATCAAGGGATGAGTTCCAAACCCTTGTCACCTCTGTGAACCAAACAATGAAAGAGTTGCAAAGCTCTTTCAAATCTTTTACAGAGACAACATCAACGGCTATCCTGAAACTAAACACCAAAATGGACAATCTGTCCACAGAGGTAAAATCTGCAATCTCAGCGATGAAGTCTTCTGCCGAAACTACTGCCAAAGCTACAGCCACCTCTGCCGCTCAAGAAATAGGAACAAATGCAACTTCTGCGTTCAAGGACTCTGTCAAAAACTTCCATGAACAAATGAATACGCAATCCAACAGAACAGAGGGCATTACTCCTGCAGATCTACAGAATGCCCTAAAACAAGTACAAGCAGAGGCAATGCGCAACACGACAATGATGCAGCCAAAAGACTACATGACCAGAGCACAGCTAACAGAGCTAGGACAGAACGTCATAAACCAGGTCACAGAATTCATTGTCTCCTTCACAACATCAAATGCCAACTTTGTCAAGGATTTCAAAAAAAGTGTTGGAGGAATGCGTTTTAAAACAGAGGCAGAGCTTGCGACTCTACTTGGCCTCTGTGATGACGTCTGTGCAAAGTTGATAGCAGCAGGAGCAGAATTACCGAAGAAAACCAAAGCTTCTTGCAGAGCAGAGGGTAGTTCTGATAAGAGTCAGGATGATTCTGATGATGACCATCCTGGTCCATCAGATAATCCTGAGGGGGAGAATACAAGGGAGAGAGCTACGAACAGAGGAATACAAAATCTACCAATCGCAGCAGAACCAATCAGTCAAGTTCCTCCAGAACAAACCCAAGATCAACAACAAACTCAACAGCCCACAGAGACAACACCCATCTATGTGGAATCAAGTCCTGAAGAAACAAATATTCCAGAAGCTGATCAGCAACCCACAGAGGCAACAACCACCCCTGTGGTAATCATTTTGGAAGAAAGTCCTTCAACAAAATCAACAGAAAAACCCCCAACCATACCAAGAAGAAAGTCGATTGCCACCAAACCAATAAAAGCAACAACCTCTGCAACCTCTGTTTCTGACATTCTGAAAAAGATGCACAATACAATGACTGATCGAATGTCACAGAGAGAAGAAGAAAGGCACAGGTTCACACTAGCGTTCAAAATGGCAAGAAGATTCGACATACCTCAATCCACAGAAACCGAGCTTACAGAAGAAGTCACCAAAGAACCTCCTACAGAGGTTACAGAGCAAAGAAAGCCAACAGAACCAACGCCACAAAAGTCCTCTAAAAAACAAGTGTCAAAACCTACAGAGGCAACCCCCATCAAGCCAACTGAAGCACCAACCTCCAAACCTACAGAAGAAACAGGTTCTGCACCTCCAAAAGCCAAAGATAAGGGCAAAGCAATACTGACAGAAGAGCCCAAGAAAAAGAAGTCATTGCCCAAGCCTACAGAAAAATTAATGAAAAGCGCGTTTGATACCTTTCAAACTCCAAAGCCTGAAGAAGTTGACTGGGCATATGGATTGAAGCCTCTGTCAGACATTCTTCTAACTGGTAGAGCTGCAGAAGTTGTTCAAAAAATGGAGAGTCTCAGAAGACAAGTACCACAACCTGGTCCAACACGTGAAGAGATGGAAGAAGTGGTATACAAATACCTCTATAAACAATCCTTTCAGACCAATCATCCTACAGATCATGTGACAGATCCAAGGATCAGAGAAGAATTTGAGAACATCTTCACAAGGACAAAGCCAAGAACCAAAGCAGATGTCTTCTCAATCCACAAGATTAAAAAGGTAATCTTCTGCAAATTCTCCTTTACAAGAACCTATCCAAGGGTCAGGTACAATCTTTACAAAGTCAGAAGAGAAGACAATTCAGAAACCACCTTCGCTGATGCTGACCTAAGAAATATCAATCCTTATGATCTACCTGATCTTCTGCAATGGACAAAGGACAACTACAACACAGAGGCAAACACCAGAGCCTATCAAGTGTTTAGAAAAGCGATGAGGGAAAAGCTTCTGCTCTACAGCATGATAGATTTCCAGCTGGGAAAGGATCTTGGTCTCAAACATCTGGATTTACGAGCAATGGACAAAGGACAACTACAACACAGAGGCAAACACCAGAGCCTATCAAGTGTTTAGAAAAGCGATGAGGGAAAAGCTTCTGCTCTACAGCATGATAGATTTCCAGCTGGGAAAGGATCTTGGTCTCAAACATCTGGATTTACGACCACTAGAGGATCGCTGCCCACCGGACGCCGTACCTAACTCAATCATCACAGAACCACGGTTTAGGTTAGTATTTCAAAACCCACAAGGCGAAGTTAAACTGTTTGTGTGCATGGACTGTCAGAAGTACGCAACTAGTACTCTGAACAAGTTCAGAACAAGTCTTGTAAAATACAGAGGTACAGTGAAAATGGATAGAGATGCTGCAGATAATTTCATCAGAGACATTGATGCCACAATCCGCCTAAGAGAACTCTGCATCAGTTTCTACAAAGAGATTAGAAGATTCGGAAGAGACAACAGAAGCTACGACGACTTCAAAGATGCCAAAATCTGATTCTCAGACCTCCAATCCCTGCAAACCAAGTCAAAGTTTATCTTTCATTGTACTCAAATGTAAAATGCCTCTGGCATATTTCTAAATGAAAGAACCTTCGAGGTATTGTTTAACCTCTGTCTTATCTAACTTAGCCTAACTAAACTCGAAGTTAAATTTTTTATTTTTCACTACTTAGGGGGAGATTGTTAGCTTCAATCTTCCTAATCATAGAAGTATTTAGAAGTAGTGAAAAATAGGCTAAGTGAAGAAATCCTCTTACAGAGGCTCTGTCGGACTTACCGAGGGCTCAATATCAAGAATCTACAGAAGCTAAAGAGGCGCGCTACAGAAGCTCTGTCATACGCGCAAAGAAGACGAATATCTCAGAATATAGGAAAGACTGCTCCACAGAGGACCAGACCGCAGAACCTCTGTAACTCATTACAGAGCCTCTGTGGTCCTCCCTGAAAGACTTGAAGATATTTATAATATCTTGCTACTGTTACAGGACCCGTTCATCAACTTGCATGGTAGCATGCCATGTCTAACGTCGAAGTGTCAAACTCTGATTGGACTCAATAGGGATTAGTACATAATAGACGTCTGTTGCATTAAATGCAATACAACACGTCTTACTGTTCATGCCGTTCTTGCAACTGTTCACGACATCCGTTTAACTATTCATCAGTACCGTCTGAATAGTAGCATATGCTTTATGGTCCCCTTTAGAGTAGTATATAAGGAAGACTCATGTTGAGTTCTTCCTTATCAATCACATATATATCGACCATCATAAGAACACAAAAAGCTTATTCACCTTAAGAGTCATATCTATTTTGAAGCTTTTCTTACTCATTGTTCTTAAATTTGTTCTTAATATATATTCAGTAAACTTTGAAATATTATTTCCTGTTCATTGTTTATTTATATTTTGGTCTAAATCTATCAAACTTATATGTTAGTTCTTCAAATACGCTTCCGCATCAAACATTAACTTGAACTAATAGATCTGATAATCTTGTTTAAAGCAAAACGGGAACCTACATGTTACGTTAATTATTTTTGGATTAAGTTGATCAGAAGAAATTTTTTGTACTAATAGATCATAATTCATGTTGTAATTTTTTTTTGTATCAAAAGAAATTTTTTCCTATCTGGGAAAAAATCCCCGTTTCCCCATTTGGGATCCCCGTTCCCCGGCGGGGATGGGGATGGGGAGATCATCATATTCCCCGGCGGGGATGGGGATGAAGATGAGAACCGGGGACGGGGATGGGGATTGTGATCCCCGCCCCATTCCCATGCCTAACCTTTGCAAGAAATGTTTGAGATGCTCAAACAAGATGAAAATGATGCTGATGAGAAGAGAGAGAAGAAGAAGAAGAAAGAGAAGAAGGAAATGAAAGTGGACAAGAAAGAGATGAAATATGACATAGTTGTAGATGATCCTAATGCTCTGTTAACTAGCAAATTTGGGAAGCGTACAGTTAAAAGGGAAAGTAAGTGTGCAGATTCAGAAGATGGTGGATTAGATAGTGATGATTTGGATGAGGCTGAATGTTTGAAACAAGGCATGATTCTAATGACAAAAGCTCTTGATAAGAGATTGGTTAAGAAGACAGGATCAAACAATCAACGGTATTCTTGGGGGTCTAAAAATTTTGAGCATAAGGATCATATAGAGTCAAAGAAAAGGTTTGAGGATAGAAAAGAGGAGTGTAAGAAGTTTGATGAAAAGAAATTTGTTGAGAAGAAGGCTGAAGAACAGAAGTGCTACAATTGTGGGAAGACCGGACACTTCGCCAAAGAATGCTGGAAACCGAAAGTGCGAGATTCTGATTATTACAAAAATAAAATGTTACTGGGAAAGCAAAAAGAATCTGGCAAGGCACTATTGGCGGAGGAGGAGTATTGGTTGGACGAGACAAATGATGAGGAAGATGACAAAACTGCTGCTTTTAGTAAGATATGTTTGATGAGTAAGGATGCTGAGGAGACTGAATCTGGAACAACATCTGAGACACATGAGGTAGATTCCTATACTGTTAATCATTTCTTCAAACAACTGGAATTCATGCAAACCAAGTTAAATGAACTAACGGAAAAACTTAATAAAGCTTATCAAACAATAGACTTTCAAAGGCAAAGAATAAAAGAACATAATGAATTAAGTGAAGGTTTGAAAAAGAAAAAAGCCGAATTTGATGAGAGTCAAGCTTGTTTTCGAAGAAGAATGGACGAATTATAAGAAAAACTAGAACGTTCGGAAGCTAAGAAAACCGAGTTTGAAAAACTCTTGCATGCTTATAAAGACATAAATACTGAACTTATTGAGAAGGCAAGTAATATGGAATAAAAGTTGTATAAGATAGGTCAAGCTGAACAGACGATTCATCTTAATAAGCCTAAAAATTATAGATACTAAAATGCAAAATGTCCTCATTATTTGAATACTGCATTATATAAATCTCCAACTTTGTATAAGGTTGAATGGCTTAAACTTCCATCACAGGATCCTCAATATAAAATCAAATAGATTAAAATGGATGGTGAAGATTATGAAGCTGAAGAAGAAGTAAAAAGAAAAACAACGGTTAAAATGCAACTTCCTTTTGTTTACGGAATCGAAAATAGGAAGGCATTAGTTTAGAATTAGAAACAAACTTTGTCTAATGACTATTTCCAAAGCTATGATGTTGAGAAACCAAAAGAACAATGAAGCAAAACTTGTTTTTGAAGGTAAAACATATTTTCCACATTTGGTTCTTGAACAAAATCTAGTTGAACTCGAAAGCCAAATTGAAGACATCAGAAATGATGACAAAATTGCTTTTGAGATCGAGAAGGAAGTTATGTTTACTGTATTTCAAACAACTTGAATGAGATAAAAACAAAACATGAAGAAATCTCTGATGAGAAAATTTCAAAAGAAACGTTCTTCAAATTCAGATGTTTCTTCATGCAAGGCTTTTATGGGAAACATTTTTATTAAAAGCATGCCTATGGATTATCAAGAGTATTCTGAATCTTGGGATTTATAAAATCAATCTGTTGGTATAACTCCTGAAAAGTTCGTTCCATCGGAAGCTGAAAAAGAAAGTTGTAAAAAGTTCAATGATTTTATGTATCCAAAGTCTTACGGTATTTTTCACACCACCGATGAGGGCCATTCTGATCATGATGTTGAGAATCCTTGTGAAGATAAAGGTAAAGGTGTAGATGAAACACCCGTTCAATTTGATTTCAATGCTAAACTTCCAGATCATACTGAATTCTTAGTTAAGGAAGATGAACCAAAGAAGAATTTTTTCAAAAGTGAATCTTGAAAGTCAGTTGAGAAAACTTCTGTTAACGATTACTACTCAAAATCCAAATCTAAAAGATCATTACAGAAAAAGAAAAGAAAAACTAAAAGGTCTGAATCTTTTCAAACTCCAAATTCTAAAACTTCTGACTCTTATTTTTCTAGTGTTTCAGATCGTTATATGAGAAACAACAAAAAGATTGAGTGGGGAGTTAAGAAGTCCACACATGACGTGGATCAAACAAAATCATCCAATGTTCCTTTTGATACAATGAAAAACAATTTTGATTATGCTGTAATAAATCATGTTGCTTGCCATAAACAAAAACTTGTTGTTCCATACAAGATTTACACAATGCAAAAATTGATCAATGTTGCACATAAAAAGATTGGTTGTTCATTTTGTGGTGTGGATGAGTTTATTTGTAAAAGTGATTCCTATAACTGGGTTGGTTATGATATTTCTGGTGTTAAAAAGTCTTATTCTAAAGGAATTTTACAAAAGAGCTTTTAGAAAAACAATGGTACAAATTTCAAACAAGTACCAACTCCTAACCCAAAAGGACCCATTTACAAATGGGTACCTAAAACCACTTGATTTGATTGTTTGCAGACCAGTCATGTGTGGTACTTAGATTCGGGCTGCTCAAAACGCATGACTGGAAGAAAAGAGCTGCTCACTAATTATATAGAGAAAAACGGTGGTCGAGTCAAGTTTGGTAACGATCAGTACTCACCAATGTTGGGCTATGGAGATATTGTAAAAGACAACGTCAGAATAACCAAAGTGAAATATGTTGAGGGTTTGGGGCACAATCTTTTCAGTATAGGTCAATTTTGTGACAAAGACTTAGAAGTTAACTTCAAAAAGAAAAGATGTTCAGTTCGGACTGAAGGAGGAGAAGAACTTCTAGTTGGTACTCGAAAGTCAAATCTGTATACGATTGATCATTCAACAATCAAACCCAACAATGACTAGTGTCTGTTATCTAAAGATTCCGTCGAACAAAGTTGGTTATGGCACAGACGTTTATCTCACCTGAACTTCAGAATTCTTCAAAAGCTCATCATAGGTGATTTAGTCAATGGTCTACCCATTTTGAAGTTTGAAAGAGAAAATGCCTGCACTGCTTGCAAGAAGGGTAAGTTGAAGAGGGTTCCTCACCCTCCGAAACCTGAACCAAGCACGAAGAAGGTATTGGAAATCTACATATGGATCTTTGTGGACCTATGCGGACTCAAAGTATTAGTGCCAAACGGTATGTGCTAGTGGTCGTTGATGATTATTCGAGGTACACGTGGGTAAAGTTCCTATGCTCCAAAGATGAAACACCCGAGCTAGTCATTTCCGCAGTGAAGATGCTTCAGGTCAATCTACAAGAGTCAGTTCAGACAATAAGGTCAGATAACGGGACAGAGTTCAAGAATAAAACTATGGGCGATTTCTTGGAATCGTTGGGAGTGACTCATCAATTTTCAGCGGCAAGAACACCACAACAGGATGGGGTTGTTGAACGACGTAACCGTACTCTAGTTTAGGCCGAAAGAACGATGTTATCGTATTCTGATCTTCCTTTATTTATGTGGGCTGAAGCTGTGTCAACGGCTTGCTATACACAAAATCGCTCAATTATACACCGACGTTTTGGCAAAACTCCATATGCGATCATAAAAATAGAAAACCAAATATTAAATACTTTCGTTCTTTTGGTTGCAGGTGTATTGTTCTTAATGACATGGACAACTTGAACAAATTCAGTCATAAGGCGAACGAGGGTGTGCTCATTGGATACTCATCCACTTCAAAGGCATGCATGTTAGGGATAAAATCATGTAGAATAGAAGTTCAAGGGTTGAAATTGTAATTGTTTATTTTGAGCCCAATTGGTGTAATGGGCCATGGGCCTCCATGTGTTAGGCCTAGATATAAATAGCCTATTTGTTTACAAAATAGGTTAATCGTCTAATCATCTATCATCATTGATATTATAACTCTCTCAAGATTAATCTAAGTGAAATAGATGTCCAGTTGAAATCATAATGATTGTTTCTACTTTATTGATTTCTATTGATTGTATGCACTAATCTGGAACTCACAATTGGTATCAGAGCATACGGACGATTCGATTCAAAGTATTCTAAAGCTTTCTGGTAAGATTTTTCATGTTTTAAGTCGACTGTGTTCTTGGATACATATTTCATATTTTGATTCTTGTAAAATTGCTCGTTTTCGTTTATTGCATTTGATTAGCATCATCATCATAAATGTTTCTGCAATTTTTACAGCCTAATTCGATCATCTGATTGGTTTTTAAGCAAAATCAAGTTCTTTGGTTTTTGGTCTCTGTTCATATCAAAAATCCATTTTTTTCATCAAAATCGTGTTATTTTGCTTCAAAATCGATTAGGGTAGTGTTATTTCGTTGTTTTGTTAGGTTTCTAATCTTTCAGGATCGATTTTAGCAACCCTAGTCGAACCTACATCGAATTTGAACACCACAACCGCAGTTTCCGGAACTTCCTTATACTTCCCGGGTAAGTCTTATTCTTTCGCTACTTACCGGACATAATTCATCCGATAACCAAAAGTTCCCGGTAAATCTAATTTATCCGGGTAACTCAAAGTTTCCGAGTAATTTTGTTTCCGGTAAGTCATCTGGTATGTTATACTATCCGGATTCATCTGTTCCCGGTAAGTTCAATCATTCGGTAACATCAGCTATCCGGTAAGCACATTCATCCGGTAAGTTCTTCCAATTTCATTCGGTAAGTTTTGTTCTTATATTATCCGGTAACCTCAAGTTATCCTGTAAGCTAATTTCTATCCGGTAACTTCCTGTTATCCGATAACCTTAGTTGTTCGGAAACCTCTGATATCTGAACAAATTCACACACATCTTATCCGGACACTTCCAGATCACACACTATTTAATCTGGATTCCTATCCGGTAAGTTCTGATTAGCTAGTATCTTACCAGTCTTAGTCTATATCACTCTTAGAACCTGCGTTAGGACATCACTCTTAGTGCCTTGCGTTAGGTTTCCACTTTGAATCGAACAAACGTCTGACGATCACATTAGTGCAATAAACAAAGATGTCTCGTGACGCTCTTGCTATTGGCACCGACTCCAAGCCTCCAACACTCTAACAGGGAGAATATAGCCAATGGCGGGACAGATTCCTCATATTCATCGAGTCGAAGGACAACTATGATTACATCTGGCATGCTCTAACTGATGGCCCACAACCTGAACCTGCGAATATTATTCCTGCTCAAGAAGAAGGTGGTCAACCTCGAAAGGAGCCCAAGACATACTTGGAAATGAACGAGGACGAAAAGGGCATGGTTGATGGAGAAAAGCATGCCAAGAGATATCTCGTTCAGGCTCTACCAAATTCGATCTACACAACCATTGACAGCTACAAACGCACAACAAAGGGTATGTGGGATCAGGTAGAGAAGATGATGAGTGGGAGCAAATTCGGAAACAAATTAAAGATCAACAACTGCATAACAAAGTTTGACAGCTTCAAGCAGCGTTCCGGAGAATCTCTCTCCCAGACTTATGAACGATTTTGTCTCCTACTGAACGAGCTCCACAAGAATAAAATCAATCGTTCAAATACGGAGAATGCACTCAAGTTTCTAAACAACATCTTGCCAGAATGGAAAGTGTTTGCTTCTCATATCAAGCACAACCACCTGATGGAGGAAGTTCCAATTCACGAACTCTATGAGATGCTTCTCTAGCACGAAGATGAAGTCATGGAGATTCTGAGCAACAAGAAGTCCACTTCCAGTCCACGTGTTGATCCACTAGCTCTTGTTTCTTCAAAACGAGGCAAATCATCCAGTCGTCGATCCAAACGAGCCCAAGAGCCAAGTGAATCTGAGCCAGAATCTGAGGAAGAAGAAGAAAGCGATTCAGATCCTGATTTGACTGCTGTGAAGAAAGCAATGGACCTGCTCTCCAGATCATTTCAGCAGAAGAAGTTCTTCAAGAAGCCTACATCCAATAATCCGTGCTACTCCACTTCCTCCAACAAGCGCCATGACTATCAGGATAAATATGAAGGCAAGAAAAAGGCAAATGAGCACAAGCAGCCTGACAAGAAGGAGAAGAATGGGAAAGAAGACCGCAAGATTGAGACAAAGAAGAAGGAAGAACCCGTCACTTGCTACAACTGCGGGAAATTGGGTCACTTCGCCAAGGATTGTAGAAAGCCAGTTGTAAAGAACGCATACTACTACAAGGCCAAACTCCTGCTAGCAGAACAGAAAGAGGCAGGAGAAGCACTATTTGTTGAAGATAAACCACTGGCTGGCTCGTTCTGAGAGTGAAAGTGAATCTGAAGATGCCGATGCTTTCATGGGCTACAATTCTCCTTCAGAAGAAAAGGAAAAGCTGTGTCAGGTATGTGAACCTATTCATAAAGGCTTAATCGAACAATTGAAACATCTTGTTGAACGAATACATTCCTATAAGGCCACCACTAATGAACAACTGCTTGAAATCAAATCATTAACTTAAAAGCTAGATGTTCAAAAGCGCATATCTGAAAAGTATAAGTCCGAAAATGCTAATTTAAAAGACAAATGTACAAATCTTTCAATAGCACCTAAGGACTTTATGGCCAAAATATCTGAACTGGCTTCAAAGCTTGATCAGTGTGAAGATGAGAAAGCAGAGATTGTTTATCAATGCTCCTCTCTTCAAATTCAGCACAAAGAAATGGTTTCCAAAATAACCGATCTTGAAACCAAACTCCACAAAAGAGGTCAAACAGACCAGACCATTCACATGAACAAAGCCAAGGAATTCACATACTTCAACAAGGAATGGGGAATCGGATACGATAACCATCATTACTTGAAAAATATTTTGACCAAAAGACCGACACTTTATCACTTTGGTTTTCTTGGTCTAGACAAAAAGTATCATGAATATAAGATAAAATGGACTGGTCCTCTTGAACCTGAGAAAAAGGAGGAAACTGAGGAATACAAGCATGCACACACCACCAAAATGCAACGTCCTTTTTGCTACGAGCCTATGAACCACTCGTACAAGAAAAATCAAAATAAATACCTCTTGAATGACTACTTTGATGGCTATAAGGTAGTGACGCCCAATGATTCTTCCAAAAAGGATGAGGCCCAAGCACCTGAACCCAAAACTGAGACGGGCGAGTTTAAACTCTATGCCCCTCCTCTCCTTTTGGAAGCAAAAAAAGTCGAATTAGAAGAGACACTCGAGAAGGAAAGAACCAGTTTTCAAAAGGAAAGGCACGCTTAAAACAGAACTTGAGATTCTTAAATCCGTAAAAACCGAATCTGTGTCGGATGAGGGATAGGAAATCCTTCGGATTGAAATCGATCGGCTCACATCAAAATTGACTGCTTTGGGAACATAAGCGATGAAAGAGCACGTGAGAAATGGTCAACTTCAAGAGAAGATTGACTTACTCCAAGAAGAAAAGACGATTTCACCCGAACCTTCCTCGGACTCGTCTGGCACATCTTTGTGCAAAGCTTTCATGGGCAAAACATCTTCTTTAAACGGTAAAGAGTCTCAAGATGAGTGTGTTTTAAAGAATCTAAACTCTGATTTTTTCTTAGCTTCTGCACCAGATTCACATAAGTACACAGACACAATGTGTTCCTCACCTACCTCGACCAATCCTAGTCCATCGATTCCGGATATTGATTTTTCTAAATTCATGAATTCCGAGGGTAGTTCAGATGAAGAGTTTGAAGCGTTTCCATTTGACAAATCTCTTCCGAGTCATACCGACTTTCTTTCAAAAGTGGTAAATCGCCCGGTCAATTTTCAAAAAGGCGAATGTTCTTCAAAACCAAAGACCCCGACTGTGAATAAGGTTTCTAAAACTGACTCTTGTTCTAAAAAACAATCACAGCCGCGGTAAAAGACCGGTCGATCGACTGATAAACATCCTGTCTACTCACACTCTACTGACCAAACCGTTAATGGTGTTTCAAATAAAAATGGTCGAGCTAAACAAGACAAACCAAAGTGGGTAGCCAAGGAATCTATCGAGAACAATGCAGCATCGGAGTCATTTAATACTGTCTTTAATCCTAGAATGAACAAGAATGATTGTGCTTTGAATCACAAGAATGATTTTGTTGAACAAGAAGTTAATTTTCCGATAAAACTTTATTCTATTCAGCAATTGATTCAATTATCAAATTATCACATGATTGCTTGTGTTGTTCTAGTTGTGGTTGGAATGACTTTGATGACATTAGAAATTCAACTGATTGGTTTGGTTCTTATCATGTCTATAATTCTGAACCAAAACGCAAACCCCGTAAAAACAAAAAGAAACTCATTTCAAAACGGGTTTCTCAAACAGAGGTTAAACCTACACCAAAGAGGAAACCTGCTTCAAAACAGGTTCCTCAACAAGTTGTCAAACCTAACCCTCCAGGACCCATTTTTAAACGGGTACCTAAAATCCATTAATTTTGTTTTTGCAGGATAGTCACGTGTGTTACATAGACTCAGGATGCTCCAAGCACATGACCGGGAGAAGGGAGTTGCTCACGAACTACACCGAAAAATACTGCGGAGACGTGATATTCGGAAATGATGACAAGGCGTCGATTCTCGGCTACGACGACATTATCCAAGACAAGATCACAATAAAGAAGGTTTCATACGTCGCGGATTGGGACACAATCTGTTCAGCATCGGCCAATTCTGTGATAAAGATCTAGAGGTCAGATTTAAAGCTAAAAGGTATAGCGTCCGCACTGACGACGGAACGTTACTGCTGGTTGGCACGCAAAAGACCAACCTCTACACCATCGACCTCTCAACCCTGAAGACCGATGACTCTGTCTGCCTGATGTCCTAGGCCAACTCCCAGCAAGCGTGGATTTGGCACCGACGTCTCTCGCACCTCAACTTCAAAAGAATCAACAAGCTGGTGCTAGGCGGACACGTGAAAGGCATGCCCGAACTTCAATTCGTGAAGGACCGACTCTGCAGGGCATGCGAGATGGGGAAGATGAAGCGAGCGACACATAATCCGAAGGCCGCTCCGAGCTCGTCCCGGTCCCTCGAACTTATCCATATGGACTTGTGTGGACTGATGCGTGTTCAAAGCATCAACAAACGGAAGTACGTCCTGGTGATTGTTGATGACTTCTCACGCTACACTTGGGTAAAATTCCTGCGTTGGAAGGACGAAACAGACTGAACCTTCGACATCGTGTTCAGACCATCAGGTCCGACAACGGCACGGAGTTTAAGAATCAAACCGTAAACGAATACCTGACATCCGTCGGTATCTCGCAAACTTTTTCTGCCGCGCGCACTCCTCAATAAAACGGCGTGGTTGAAAGAAAAAACCGTACCCTTGTCGAAGCCGCTCGCATGATGCTTTCACAATCAAACCTACCTCTATTTCTCTGGGCTGAAGCAGTGTCAACTACTTGCTACACGTAAAACCGCTCAATCATCAACAAGCGGTTCAATAAGACGCCGTACGAGATCATCAACAATTGCATCCCGAACATCAAATACTTCCACGCGTTCAGATGCACATGCTACGTCTTAAACGATAAGGATGATCTTGGGAAATTCAGTCCGAAGGCAGACGAAGGAGTCTTCATAGGATACTCCATGTAGGCTAAGGCGTATCGCATTTACAACAAACGGACCAAAACCGTTATCAAGAGTGTAAACGTGACATTCGACGAAGCTGCGGATTTGGCTTCTGAACAAGCCAGTTCAGAACCCGGTTTAACTGGCGTACTAGCTTTCGATCTTTCACGTTCGGGATCTGCACAACCCACAGTAAATCCAAATCATGCATCTACGTCGAATGCTCATCTTTCTGATTTAGATTTACTGTTTCAATACTTGTATGATGATTTCTTTAATGATCCTAACCCTCGTGTCTCAGTGCAACCCAGAATTGAGGCTGCTCAAATCGAGGACTCGGCGAATCTATCTGGTCCACCGCCTTCGACGAGCACTCCAACGATCACTCTTGATACACCTCAGCCCTCACCAGACAAATCATCGTCTTATACGACAATTCCCCCGGAGGAACCTGTACAAGACCTGGAGATCGCTCCTAAAGATTCGTCCTCCACTACACTCATTGACCAACCTCTGAATTCCCCGGAACCAGAAGTTGCTCAACCTTCGACGAATCCTGCCAAGTCTCCTCCAAGAAATCGACCAGCAACAGTTGAAGTTGTTCAAGACCTTCCGACCGGTGGTTTTGTGGATCCGGACAGATCTCATTCTACTCAACAGCCGCTTCCACACACCACCAAATGGACCAAGGCTCATCCCCTGCACCAAATCATCGGTGATCCCTCTACTCCGGTTCAAACGCGAGGCGTATCGGCCAATTTCTGCCTCTTCTCTGGTTTTCTAAGCAAGATCGAGCCTACAACCATCTCCAAAGCATTAGACGATCCAAACTGGGTCATGGCTATGCAAGAGGAACTCAATCAGTTCGAGGCCCTCAAGGTATGGCGACTTATCCCACGTCCATATCACAAGACGGTGATCGGCACAAAATGGATCTTCAAGAATAAGAAGGACGAAGACGGTATCGTCGTGCGGAACAAGGCGCGTCTCGTGGTCAAGGGATACAGCCAACAAGAAGGGATAGACTACGATGAGACATACACTCCAGTTGCTAGAATCAAAGCTATACGTATGTTCCTTGCATACGCCGCACATAAAAACTTCATGGTCTTCCAGATGGATGTGAACACCGCTTTCCTCAACGGCGAGATCAAGGAAGAGGTGTACGTATCCAATCGAACAAGTTCGTGGACGAAAAGAAGCCTAATCATGTCTACATACTAGACAAGGCATTATATGGATTGAAGCAAGCTCCACGGGCCTGGTATGATGCATTGTTTAAATTTTTAATAAAATCATGTTTTTCAAAAGGTAAAATCGATACAACCCTGTTTATTAAAAAAGAAAAAGGTCATATTATGTTTGTTCAAGTGTATTTTGACGACATAATTTTCGGTTCTACTAAACCACTTTATTGTAAGAACTTTGCCACATTAATGGGAGAATATTTTCAAATGAGTATGTTGTGTGAGATGAATTTTTTCCTTGGTCTTCAAGTTAAACAACTGTCGACCGGGATATTCATAAATCAGGCTAAGTACATTCGGGACATTATTCGGAAGTTCCAGATGGAACAGTCCTCACCAATGAAAACTCCCATGGCACCCGGTACAAAGTTACACGCCAATCATAACCGAAAGGATGTGGACACAAAGACGTACCGGGGAATGATTGGTTCTTTAATGTACTTAACTGCCAGTAGACTGGACATCCTGTTTTCTACTTTTCTTTGCGCCTGGTTTCAGTCAAAACCTAAAGAGTCTCATTTAATAGTTGTTAAACGAATTTTTCGTTACTTTAGAGGTACTGCTGATCTTGGCTCGTGGTACCCGAAAGAGACAGGTTTTGAGCTTTCAGCGTATTCAGACGCGGACCACGCGGGCAGCATGATGGATCGGAGGAGCACATCGAGACATGTCGACTGCACATCATGGGCGACAGTTTGGTGAGTTGGGCATCCAAGAAGCAGCAGTGCGTCTCTACGTCGACTGCCGAGGCAGAATACATGGTCGCCGCAAGCTGCTATTCGCAAGTCATCTGGATGCGCACGCAACTCAA
Source organism: Saussurea involucrata (assembly GCA_033807775.1). Lineage (NCBI taxonomy): Eukaryota > Viridiplantae > Streptophyta > Magnoliopsida > Asterales > Asteraceae > Saussurea > Saussurea involucrata. Next base: position 86,788,965 of record CM066314.1, read on the forward strand.
AGACTACGGTTTCACATACACCAAAGTACCCATCTACTGCGACTCAAAGAGCGTTGTTGCCATATCAAGCAATCCGGTCCAACATGCGAAGACGAAGCACATAGACGTTCGATACCATTTTATCAAGGATCACGTCGAAAGAGGCACATTCCAACTCTATTTTGTTAAGACAGAACATCAGTTAGCAGACCTGATTACAAAATCACTGGACGAAAAATGCTTTAATTATCTTGTGTCCAAGTTAGGTATGCTAAATCTGAAGTTGACCCGATCGTGCATCCGATACAAGTTCCATACATCTATGAGAAACTGTCTATTCATCATCTGTTGTTTATACTCCAGATGATTGAGTACACACTTTCTCGCATCTGTATTCTACTTGTATCATATACATGTTTTTGGTTAAATCTCAAAATTAATTAGGTAGATTTCGTTTTGTTTGCTTTCTTTTAGCGTGTGTTTCCTTTTATGTTCATTTACTGTCGTCTATTTCAATATTAGATGTATCTGTGCTTTCACAAGTTATTCACGTGTTCAGGGGGAGCACATAAGCGTATCAGGTAAAGCTATTCTACTTTTGAAGGGGAGTGTCACACAATGTTTTTAACTTCCACAAGTTTTTTTGTGTGTGGACATTCCCAAGTGGTCTTAATATCACACTACTTGCACATTCCGAGGGGGAGCAAATGTCTACCTGTTCATCAGTTGAGGGGGAGCGACACACAATTTTTCCTTTCAAATGTCAAAAGTTTTTATGTGTGGCCGTCTCTCAAATTCACTCCCGTGCACGATCTGAGGGAGAGCAAAAGTTTTTCCGTATGCTAAGTTCGAGGGGGAGCGGGAAATTTTTTCTTTCAAAGCCAAAAAGGATATTTTTTTTAAGAAATCTTGAAAGTACAGGGGTATTTTTGTCAAAATCCCAAAGTGCCCCGACAGGTTCCCGGAAACCCATCTATCCGGACAGGTTGCCGGAAACCCATCTATCCGGATAGGTTTCCGGACCGGACACCTATCCGGACCGGATGGGTATCCGGGTAATCCACCCGGAAAGTGGTGCCCTATTTAAGCAATCCGGAAACCATCATTTCATTATTTCCGGAAACTCATCTCAAAAACCCTCGACAAAACCTCTCGCACTCTCTCTCACTCGGACACTCCTTCATCTCGCCTATTTTCGGTCGATTTCATCTTCTAATCCCCAGGTATGTTTCTCCTCGATATCTAATGATGTTTTCGATCACTCAGACACACAATTCCACGGTTCAATCGATCCACATATGATCGATTGAGGGTTTCCGAAACCCGTTTTTGTGTCAATTCAGATTCGACCCATTCAAAGCATGCTTAGACTCTCATGTTGGTATTTTACTGCTTAATACTTCGATTAAAACATGTTAGAGTACATCTATTTAAGGTTGAGATTGTTTCTAGGCAGATTAATTGAAACCGGATGTCGTCCGGATAGTTTTCAAACTTTCCGACACATTCAAGTATTATCCTGAAACATTCAAACTCTAGATATTTTGTCCGGAAAGTCACTTCACCCGAAAAGACACCTCATCCAGACACCAAGCCATCCGGTAACCCAAGTTGTCTGGAAACTTCATTGTTTCCGCTAACTTAAACTATCCGGAATGTTCTTGGTTGTCCGGTCCCCATTCTCATCCGGTAACCCTAGTTGGCCGAAAACTCTCGTGGTTTCCGGTAAGTTCCCCTATCCGGGTGTGATCCTTATCTGGTAACTTATGTATCCGGCATCTCAATTTTATCCGGAAACCTCGTTTGTCCGGATGCTTCACTTTGTCCGGAAAATTCGTTTTGTCCCATAACCCTGTGCTTCCCGGATAATTTTGTCCGGACACTGTACACACAGTCTAGTACCTTGTTTCTCACTCTCACTGCCAATCCTCAATTTGTTCCAGATTGAGCCGATTATTGCCAAGGTACGCATCGACACTATTCTGCATCCGCCTATATTCTAACAATGTGCATTTCAGGTATTCTAATGGCGGATCAAGAACAACAACATCCACAAGAGAACATTCCTCCTCAAGAGGAATTCATCGACGAGGAAGCTGACAATGCCTTGGTACCAGCAGACCACGACATTGAAATCGAAGCGAACAACCATCATTTGGATGCTGCCGAGTTCCGACCACAACATCGTGTTGTCGTGGACATTCTTCTCGGCCATCCTCTTCACGAAGCACTTACAGCCACGACCGACTTTCCCGTTCTATATGTCTATCAAGTCTGGCTTTCAGCTCAAGTTGTCACGGCTGCCAATTCTCAGACTATCACGACGCGGATCGACAATCACCCGTTCACACTCACACCTGACTCGTTTCGACGTCTTCTGTTGTTGCATGAAGCCACCGCCGGCGGACATGCAGCTTACGACCCCATGGTCAATGACACGACTCTTTGCACTGAGATCCGAGCACTCAGCTACAACCACGCGCTCGACCGCCTATCAGCATTCAATCGAAAGTATATGGCGCCCATCTCGTACACGCTGTTCACGATACTTAACAAGTTTCTTTCATCCAGTTGGAAGGGAATATATCCATGCACCAGCGACTTTCTTCGACTATTCCACGCCGTCTGCTACAACAGCCACATCGACTACGCAATGGTCACCTGGTGCGAACTTGTTCAGGCAGTCCGGCAAATCGGCGAAACAAAACAGAAGAAATTTCTTCCGTATCCACGATTCCTCTCGCTGGCCGTCCGTCAACACATGGACACGAATCTCAACATACCACGGTGACTGAACCACCCGGTATGTCCTCCTTTTCATTTACGATATCCAGTGATTCGAACCCCGTCCAACGCCCAACCAATGCCTTTATCTGAAGCCTTGCTGGCACATGCGGACCCCAATGCACTGAGTGTGTTAGCGTATAGACAAGAGATAGGTGCTCCTGTGGTCCAGCCAGAGCCGGAGGGACCTCCCTAGGGAGTTAGATCTGAGAGGCGTGAGGGTCCTAGGACTCATAGAGGTAGAGTCCGGGTAGCTGGGGCTCCCGGATGGGGTGTGTTGAGAGTATATCCTGGGAGAGGAACAGGCGTGGGTGGTGCATTGGATACGCATGCCAGTACTACCCATTCTAGCCGACCCGACACTAGCCAACAACCCCTCATTCAGACCACCAGACCCACGACTGACGCCGTACCGTCGACTAGACTACGCGAGGTACCGGTTGTCACTGCACCTCTATGAGAAGAGGATCCCGGCACGGACACGACCGAGCCGATATCACCATTCACCCAGGCCAAAACTGTCGAATCCAACAGCACTGACAACGATACGAATCAAACCATCCGTGCATCACTCATTCCACCCCGTATCGGACGTTAACCTCCGATGACTGAAGGATCTCCTTCTGACTCACCCACACCCCCCATCATTCCTACATCCCAGCCTATTACGGGAGACACAAGGAGAGAGGATGGAGTATTAGTTGAAAATCTTGAACAGGCGAGTCGGAGAGAATGGAGATCTGATAAAACCAGAATCTAGCAATATGATATGAAAAAATATAGAGAGAATCTAGAGAGAAAATGTGTCATCCATATATTCAACATATGAGTACAAATGACATTAGCATGAAGTGTTATGGAAATAACAAAGGAGTCTTCTTTATATAGTAGGGCTATGACATGTCCATGCCTCTACTTAGTAGAACAGTACAAAGGATTAATACTGTCTTGATAGCTACAAAGTGCTCTAACAATCTCCCCCTTATCTATCAAGGAAGAAAGGGTCTTCTTCTTCTCCGAAACCCAAGATACGTTTCAATTCTTCTCATTGCCACTCTGAAGTTCAATCTTTCATCAACCTCTTCAATGACCCTTGAAAAAATCCTTCTAGGTCTTGAAGACATCCAAGTAATCTTTCGTTCAGCATCATGTCTTTTGAGCTTTTCTACCAACTGAAGTCTTACAACCTTGAGAGTACCATCAGAATACTTTTCTAACTTATTAAACCGAATGAATATTTTATTTGCACCATTTCTGAAAACAACACCAAATTCTGGTTCTCCAATCACAGCATATAATGGCATTCTTATCAATCCTGGAAACTCTTGATTAGGACTTATCAAATTAACTCTTGGTTGATCACTTTCCACAGCCATCTGCAAATCATGACACTGTGCGAACAAGACGTGCCTTCTCAGAAAGCTTTTAATTGCATTCAAAGCAAGAGTCACGTTTTCTGTTCTTATCTGAAGATATCTGAAATGATGATACATGAACTCAAAATCTTCCATCGTTAAATGACAAAAATCTGCTTCAGTGAATCTGTAATTTCTACAATCCTGCATTTGAACAACAAATTCTGGAAACCACATTTTATAGAACAATCTGGCAGTTACCTCCTTTATAGTCACAATCAGTTTCTTGCTCCTCACATCTCTTTTGTTCTGACAATGGCCTCTTTGAAAGAACATATACTCGAACTTGTATTCGTCTGACTGATCTTCAATTCCCAACACGGCGTAGGGATTCAATCTTCTGATTCTGTGTACAAACAGTCTTCTTTCAGAATCTTCCAAGAATGGTGTTCTCAAATACAAAGTTCTTTGACGTTGTTCAAGTTCAGACAATTTTCTGCTTCGTGAGGATGATGGACCAGGTTGATCAGCTTCTTAAGGGTTAGAAGGACCAGCTTCATCATGAGTAGGAATGACAGGTGGTACAAAAGGTGTAGTGGATGGAGGTTCGGTTTTTTCAGGTTTTGGTTCTTTTAAGAATGGATCATGAAAAGGTTATGGTTCAGATTGAATGGGAATGGTTTCAGAAAATGGTTCAGATAATGATATGGTGGTTTGGGTTGAACTGGGTTGGTTTAGATTAAAGGATAAAGGTGTAACAAAAGATTGAGCTGGCATCAAGGTAGTTGAGATATGTTCGGGTGAGTGTATGGGACTTACGGTTATTTCTTCAGGAGTTTGTGGCCCATATATTTCAGACAGAATATCTACCTCATCTGGTGTGAACAAAACACCTTGATCCTCTGGTTCATAGGTAAGCAACAAGAACAGTTCTGCTTCTTCCTTTACTTTCCAATACTGTTCATACTCACTGGCCTGTTCATCTGCTTCATCATCAGAACTGATATCAACCACTTCCCTTATCTCCTCCTCATTTACCTCAGGATTTACAATCGTCGGTTCTACATTCGGATCAACATACGATCTGTTTTCTGCTTTCATCACCCATGACACCAGATTCAAACATTTCAGAAATCTCAGCAACAGTCGGATTTTTCTTTTGGCCTTGTGAACTTTCAGACTCAGCCCTTCTCTTTTTACTCATCTCCCCCTCATGATCATGATCATCGAGATCCTGATCATGCTTTCGTTTTGAACCTTGGGCTTGAGTCTTACAACTCTGATTCAGATCAGCTACTTGACTGACTAACGCATCCATTGAATGCTTCAAATCTTTCAAAGATTGTACAACTGCTGACTTGAAAGTATTAAACTCCATGGATAAGGCTTGGAACTCCGTGGATATAACTGAAGGTGTAGGTGTAGATGGAGGTGGTGGTGGAGGTGGTGATAGATTTGGAGTAGATTGGAAGTTCTGTAGTAGGGATAATAGAGTTTTACTTTGTTGATCTTCACGGCTAATAGACATCAGCTTAGCATAAAACAGATCTCTTAACTCGTCAACACTTTGATCAACTGGAGGTTGTTGAACTGGAGGAGGCTGAGTTACACGACTTTGCGGAGGTGGAGGCAGGAAAACTTCTGGTCGTGGACGAACATCGGGCTCATCAATCACCGGCCCTTTGCCTTTCAATAAAGTTTTCACACCTTGTAACTACCGAATAAAAGTATTTTCAATAGCCTTTAGGGTGTCATCGAAAGTTTCCCTTGTCACGAAGACGGGTAAAGTAACACCGGCACCACTTAGGTTCGCCGTTGACACAACAGTTGTTTCAACTGTGTGACCTACGCTCAGTGTTGGCATAGTGTTAGCACTGGTAGGATTTCCACTCAGTCCTCGTAGTCCTGTGAGAGGATCTACTCCGAGTGTTCCGGATTGGTCACAAAGACGCGCATCAGTTGTTCCAGTAAGTGTCTTATTCAAAGAATAAAAAATACTAGCAATAGGCACTAGACGCTCAACATGTGCAGGAAAGAAGGTCGAGGACCGGGGAGGAGGTCGCTCTGTTTTAATACCCAAAATCTCCAAGTGAGATCCGGATAGAGTATGTGCTAAAGCCCCGTGAGAAGATGAGACGGCTTCTTGTTGAGAAGAAGCCGAATGGATGGCTGAGGTGTGCAATTGCGTTACTGGGCGAGTAACGTCTTTTTCAACACCTGATCCCAACACATGAGATCTGGTGGTGGATGTGGCTGCCCTTCTGGTATAGTAAGTTTGGGTAGCTCTCACACTCTCCATATTTTTTTCTTCATTTTCTCTCACAGACTTACATATATTTTCAACTAATTCTCCCTCGATTTCCTTCACTAACTTGAGAAGACATCAAGGGCATGTCATCTAAGTTTAATCCTTCCACAGTTACGTTAGCTGACAGATGTATTTGTGGAAATTCAAGAATATCAGCAACGTCACCAAACATATTTTCCGCATCAGCACCATCATTACCATCATCATGACCATCAGAATCATCATCATGTTGTTCCTCCACGTGATCAGACGCATTGTCAGACCCTGTACTATCACTAGAATACTCAACCAAAGGAGCATCCCCAATGTGTTTAGGAACTACTTCTTCAGAATCGTCTTGTACAAGATCATCTAGTTTTGTGTCCTCAGACGATGACCTTGCATCTTCAAGTACAGGTGACTGACCCCCACCGGTTCCCCTCTCGGTATTTTCCATCGACTCTCCCCGTTCAGTAGCCCTTGCATCCTGAACCCTCACCGACTCCTCTCGCCTAGGGGTTGAGTCCTGGGTAGGTCCCTCCGGTGTTGGCCGGACCATAGACTCTCTATAATCAATGATACACTCAGCGTCCTGACCCGCGTATGAAAGGAACCCTTTCGGTAATTGCATTTCATGATCATAGTTTCTCTTTGGAAGTTGAAGATAATGCATAGCTTTCTCGGTCACAGATGGATGATTCACACGGCGTGGAATTTCTTTGTTAGATCGAAGCATACTCTGAATAATGATCTGAAGGAATCTCATATATGGAATGTACGGCTTTCCCTTGTTTTGACGACGAAGCTCTATCTTTTCGCTCAATTCATGCCAGAAGATGGCTGCATAATCTACGTGAAGATCATACACCACCGCATGAAATAGCTTTAGAAATCCGATGATGGCACTGTCAGTTCGGGAATGTTTGGCAGTGAGGCACCGGTTCATAATTGAAAAGATAGCATAGTACAAAGGTGGTAGATTCGTCTTATGAAACTCCTTCATTTTTGTTAGATGCCCAGTATATCCCATAGCGCGTATACCTTCAAATACTTCTTCCTCAGATGGATAAGGATCGAATTCAGTCTTTCCTTCTCGAGAATTAGGCTCAGGTAGCCTCAGTATAAGTCGTAGTCTTTGGAAGTCGAGCTTTGTGATGAATTCATAAATCTGGAATACAAATATCGGTCTGTCATTCTCCATGGATGTGGTTATCGTCTTCCATGCTTGATGTAAGTATATCATGGGCACATTGACTGTGTGAGTCAGTGCGTATGCTAGCGGGTGATTTCTGAGCACTTCCTTTACCACCGGATGAATGTTGATCTTGTCAAAATCAACATGATGATTGTTTGGAATAATGGCGACATAGTTGATCGGATGAATGATAAAATGATCAGGATGAACTCCATCTTGTGATTGATGTACATATCGCGTTGATGGTAAAGGAACATCGGTTGTTGGATCGGGAACAATTGGAACATGATCACCAAAGCCTTGAATACGGCTTTGTTCTTCTTGATTCGTCATCTAAACTGGTGTTTTGGAACAAAACAGTTCTAAAAAAGGTTAACATTTTAAAAAAAAATTGAAAACATTTTCTGAAATTTCCCAAGTGTAGGATTCGGATCACACGCGCATGCTTATGGATTCAGATGAACAAGGATCCGAAACCAAAGATTCCGGATCAAGAAGGATCCGAAACCAAGGGATTCTGGATCAAGAAGGATCCGAAACCAAGGGATTCTGGATCAAGAAGGATCTGAAATCAACAACTTGTATTCAAAGAAGGATCCGAAACCATGACTTAGTTGATTTCATCATTTTCAAAAATCTTTTTTTTTAAGATGATTTCGTATCCAAGAGGAAGCAAAACCAAGGATTTTGTATCCAATTGGATTCGAAACCAAGGAATTTGTATCCTAATGGATCCGAAACCATGACATTGATGCTCAAAAATTTCTTACAAAGATCAATTCAATGATTTCGTATCCAGAAGAATCTGAAACCATGACTTTAGACTCAAAAACCTTTTACAAAAAAACATTTAAACCTAAAACGATCCGTGTTTGACCTGAAACCACTTATACGATTATGAACACTCAGACCCTTGAACACATGAAGAACACGAAGAACACATAAACCCAGATTCAAAAGAAAACAGATTTATGAATGCACAAAGATGATTCAAAACAAAAAATTCTAATACATATGATGAGTTTAACAGCACTCAAAGACTATGAAAAACCACACAGTGAATCTGACAAAAAAAATTAACATCGATGTTGAAGATGAACATGAATAGTGACCAAAGTGATTTAATCCAAATGGGCATAGCAGATGTTCAAAATTGATGAAATTAATCGGATAGAAAGATTCACATGATAAAATCGAATCTAACAAGACTAAAATCAACTGAAATGGTTACCTGATGAAGACAAATCGAACAGTTGAAGGTTGAAAGTTGTAGATGATGAACAATGCTTTCTTTGAGAGTATATGAGAAGTTTGCAAAAGTTGAAGAAGTGGGAAATGAGGATTTGAATTCTATTTATACTAAACAAAAATTGACACTTGGCACGATTTTAGAGTATCCCACTTATGCAAGCTGTAAAAAGGCATGTCTCAAAAATAGACATGGCACTGTTCATCTGAACAATTCACATGAACAAATATGCAAAAAGTTCCAAAAGAGTTCGAAACAAGTTGACATTTTTGAAAAAAAAAATCGATTTTGATTTCGTATCCTCTTAGATTCAAAACCATTGGTTTCGCATCCTTAAGGTTCGAAACCTTTGGTTTCGTATCCTTAGCGGTCCGAAACCTTTGTGTTGACTCTTCTATCGGTTTGATGACTTTCATCCCCTGAGGTCCAGCGGTGGTTTCTTCAGCATCCTTCTCTCCCCTGATAGATTCATCATGGGAAAGGTCTTCAGCGCTTTTAGAGAGATCTTCAGCCCTCTTCTCCCCCTCTTTTTCATGATGAGTGGGGGAGGAATGGGTTGACTCAGCAGCATTGGTAGGTTCTCTGTCTTCTTGGCCAGAGATACCTATCAAATCTTCAATCTTTGCTATTCTGTCTTGAAGGCCAGAGATAGCAGGATTGATCTTTTCCAGCTCAGTGCGATCCGCCGTTGTGAAATTGTCAGATGCAGGGACAGGGGCAGGAGCAGGAGTATTCGCTTTCTGTAGTAGCTGCTCGATCATCGATTTCATCGAACTAACATCGGTCTTTACAAAGCCTAAGTCAGTCTTTACAGTAGACATATCTCCCTCTAGTTGTCCAACCGATGTCTTCAGCGTTGTGACCTCGCTGGACATGGATGAAACTGAATTTTTGAGAGAGGTGTAGTCTGTGTAGATGTCAGCGAGCACCTTGGCGAAGTCGCTGAGAGTGTTATCAACTTGCTTCATGTCATCTGTGGAAGCCTTCTTCTCCACCACCGTTGTCAGCTTGTTCAGATTCTCTCCAGCGTTTGTTACAGTTGTAGAGTTATTAGAAAGAGTAGTGGTGAGATCTGTCAGCGTTGTCTCCACAGCTTTCAGAGAGGCGTTGATGTCTCCCAAATTAGGACCTGTAACATATAAGAACTTGTGAACATAGAAAAGCTCAGAAGTTTGGGGTTTAGTGACAGTGTTTATGGGTTGGTGTGTACCTGCAGGAGGATTGATGAACTCGTCAAAATTACGGGTTCCTGAAAAGTGTTCCATGTCATCTTCAAAAGTGCCCATGGATTATCCTGCAGGTCCTGTCTTCATCATTCCTGGAGAATCAGCTTTAGGTTCCGTAGAAATGATGGCAGCTCCAGCGAGATCTGGAGGAGAGACCAAATGAGTAGAGGGAGGAGCGAAGGATAAGAATGGGGGTTGGGTTCTGAGTTCAGCGTTGGATTCGCTGACAATCACTTCATCAGTCTTTTGAGAGACTGAAGGAGGTTGGGTAGGTTCCAAGTTTGTAACCTCAGCGTTTAGAGACGCTGAAGTTGGGATGGATTGGATGGGTTGTTCAGGTGTGGCAGAGCGTACCACTGAACGTTCCTTCAGCTCTGCAGAAAGAGCTGAGGAGTCTTCAACATGAGATTGCTGGGGTTGCTCCTTTGTTTTCTTGATCCTTTTTTAACCAAGTGGGGTAGATGAATGTTTCCATTTCTTAGAAGGAGAAGATTTTGTGGCCAGGGTATCAGCGATGGGTATTGTCGCTGAAGGAGCCACATAATTAGAAGAAGAAGGGTTGAGAAGAGTCAAGAGTTTAGAAAGACGTACCTCGTTCACCATTGGTTTGAAGTCGAGTATCTTTGGGCCGACCTGAGAGAGTTTCAGGTCAACATCAGTTTGGTAGCTCTCCTTCAGGCCAAATTGGAAGATGGCACTGATGAATCGGGGGTAAGGAACCCATGGAGGTCTGTCAGCGACGGTGTCCACTCTTAGAACTAGGTCATCATAGATAATCGATGCCCAGTCTATGTTGAGACCTTTCAACAGTGCATATCCCATTGCTTGCTGAGGTTTAGCGGCTTGGTCAGAGGATCTGCTCTTTGCAGTCATGCAGCTGATTAGATGAGCGAAGATGAAATTCATCTCGCTGGGCATTTTCGATTTCTTGATAATCGTCAGCTTCTTCTCTGCCGATTTCCCATACATAGCCCATTGCATCGAAAAATGCAATGATGGCTTCCCTGTCTGAGTTTTTCTTGGGGTCAGGGAGGGGAACGAATGGTTTTTCCTTGGTAGCGATGGGAAGGCTGAGAGCTTTGCGAATAATGGCAGGGTTGATCTTCATTGTGCCATATTCGATATCGCAGAGGATGCAATCGATTGTTTTGGAGGGGTCTTTGGCTGAAGGTAGTTGAGAGTGTCTGGCTGAGTACCAGAATTGTGAGAGCAAAAGCTGATGTGCAGGAGGTGTTATGGTCAGGGCTGTGGAGATGCAGCAATTCTTTAGGAATTTCACAGCATCATCTAGATGTGTGACTTGTTTTCGAGGAGGAAACTCGAGAAGCGCATAGAGGTTGTTCACCTTAGTCCAATCCAGTTTGTCAAGGGCAAACTTGACTTGAGGAGCCTTGAGGATGTCCTGTTGGTCCCGAAAGGCCTATACAAGTTTGTAGAAGGGGGGGGGGTTGAATACAAACACACTATTTTACTTTTCTAAATTGTTTATTGATAAATCATTAACAATTTACAGCTTGTTGCGGAAACAAGATTAAGGATAAACCTAAATCTAAACAAGTTGGAACACTAAGGTTTCTTGCACTAAGAAAGATATGGAGATTACTAATAAAATCCTATCTTGAGAGAGATTTGAACTTGTCCAGAGTTAGCAAGTTACTTCAAATGAAGTGAGTTCATCTCTTTATATACTGCATGCATTTAATGCAATTCAGTATACACTTTACACGTGTCATCAGCGGATTGGTTGCATGTCATTGACCTTGGTTGACAACCTTAGTAGCCGTAAAGATGAACGGTGTAGTATCAGAGTGGTTGTACGATTTCAGATTTTCGGAGGTTCTTTTCTGACATTTCGTACGGCGGCGTGCAAGGGAGGTTAAGACAAAAGTACTTTGTACGGAGGACTTCATGATCAGCTTTCGTTGATTCATCGATTATCATTTACTATTCAGCGAATGATAAAGTTCAGCGATAGCTGAAGTCTTGTACTTGATACTTCACGTTGAGTGGACAAATCTGAGTCTTCGCTGATCCGCATCAGTTCATTAGTAGACTTGTCGCTGGTTCTTGAGCTTGATCTTCGACTTCAGCGTAGAACCTTTGTTGACGTGAAACTTGTCTCCAGGGATCATAAGTAAACAACTAACTTATCAGCGATCACCATAAGGACTGAACAGACTCAGAGCATTATGGTGAACAGTGTTCGCTGAATGTTTAATTTAAAGAGCGAGAGTTCCTATCAGCGGTACTATAAGATCTTAGTACTTATCAGCGATAGTGAAACTCTGATACATATTGTTTACATACAATTTTCACTAAGTATTTAAGAGAGGGTCATTATCAAATCACTGAGGGTTTGGATCAACAATCTCCCCCTATTTGATTATGACATAGCAACAAAGAAAATTGCTATTAAATGAAAACATAAGGATAAAAAGAACTCATAAAATATTTGTCCCTTTTACTGTTTTCTGGGATCTTTTCAGTACTGATGGAGTAAAGTACATTCGCTGAAATCTTTCTTTAAATCCTTGAAACAGATTACAATGAAGAACAGAAAGATTACAAGTACAAGCGAAATAAATTACAAGTACAGAAGGATAACTGATACAATAGAGAAAAAGGAGATTATATCAGTTTTCAAAAGGTTCTTCCTTAATGAGAAGTTCATCAAGGGTCGCCTTTTCAGTGGGAATCATCCAGTCAGGAACCGTTATACCTCATTTTCTTTTATTCAGCGCTTCTTGAAAAATCAAGGGTTTTAGGTGTCGTGCCTGAATGTCCTTTCTGAAGTCACACCAGTAGATAAGATATCTGAGCTGTTCGATTGGAGTGATTGGAAGCTCAGCGATCCATTGAAAGCATTTACGTCCGTCATAGTCAAGAAAGAATATTTCATAAGGATTACTGATGACTTTACCAGGGACGAAAAGTTCACATGGTGGCAAAGAGATGTCAAGGGCAGATAGATCAGGATCAGGACCAAGCACTTCAGCGCGAGAGAAACCAATTCCAGTTTCATTTCGTATGACAGGTCCTGAGTTTGAATCTTGACGTTTCTTCCTTGGAGAGCCCCTTTTTCTTTTTGGCTTTAGATCAGGAACAGGAGGAATATCCACACAAGAAGATATCAAGTCGATCTGTCTGTTTATCAGCTTTTCGAAATGATTCTTGTACTTAGATTGTGATGGTTGGATAGCTAACCTCATCTTCAGCCATTCAGAGAGACCATACCTTTTTACAGTGTCAGCGCAAAAGGTTTCAGATGTGCCATCTTCTCTGAACAGTTTGATGTCAACAATAGGTACTCCGATAGAGGTTCTTCCAGAGATGAATACCTTGTTGATCTTCGTTGGACGATATCTGAAGTGAATTTTCTCTTTACACTAGATCAAGGTGGTCTGAGAAACTTCAGTTTTCTTTTCCACGATCTTCTGGGCTTCTTCCCACAGCTTTCGTTGGATTTGAATGGGAACACGCTTCAGCTTGGGGTCTTTGACAAATTCTTGAGTGAGCTTGATGGCGTATTCTCTGTCTTTCTCTTCAGCTTCCTTCCTTTCAGCAATGAGGCGTTCAGCTCTAAGGTGGTCCTGGTATTGAGCTTTTGAAATTCTGAACTTGGGAGGAACTGAATGCAGTTGATCAGGCCTTAGAATGATTCGCTGATCCTCGAATCGCTTTATTATTTCTTCTCTTCTCTTTTGATCCTCTTCACTCAGCCTTTGAGGAACTGAGGAAGGTCTCTTATTGTGCGAGAGAGGTTGTTCTTCTGGTTCATCAGTCTCAGAGATCAAATCCAAGACTGGGATTATTTCATCAGCAGCAGCTGGCTTTATTTGTGAAGTCGCAACAGTAGAACCTTCAGCGACATCCTCAAACAGGGGAAAGGACTAGCTGAAACGCAGCGATCTTACAGATAAGAACTGGGTAGAAGAACTTGGGTTGAAAAGATAGAAAAAAAATGTGGATGTGTAGAGAGGTTGTTGAGTAGAGAACTTATTGAGTTGTTGAGAAGTTCAGGGAAGGAAAAAGTAAAGTTTTAGTGTACCTGACAAACCGGCTTTTCAAATAGGATCGCTAGATTTTCATCTTCAGCGAGGCCTTTGTCTTTGCTTTTCTCAGCGCCAGAGGCTGAGGGCTTTGTCTTTGTCTTCTCCCCTGATGGTTCTTTTATTGAGATTCCTTTAAGAGCTTTGATCCTTGGGGCAGGTTTGACGATAAAGAAATCATCGTCATCTTCATCATCATCATCATCATCCTTTCTTGGAGAGAAGGATGGTTTGTCGTCAGGGATGTCGATGTCTTCATCTTCTTCTGCTTCGGAATTCTCAGCATCTTCTTCGAGTTGCTCCCCCTCAGATACAGAGGCGAGCTTCTCGGTTCCCTCAGGGTTTTCATCTCCCTGAGGTCCAGTGGTCAGATCTTCATTCATCTCTCCCTTGATAGATTCATCATGGGAAAGGTCTTTAGCGCTTTTGTTCAGATCTTCAGCGCTTTTCTCCATGGAATGTTTAGCGCTCTTCTCCCCCTCTTTCTCATGATGACTGGGGGAGGAATGGGCAGACTCAGCATTGGTGTTATCTCTGTCTTCTGGGCCAGATATTTTCACACAACCTTCAAGTTTTGCTATTCTGTCTTCTAGGCCAGAAATAGCAGGCGTGATTTTCCTCAGCTCTGTGCGATCCTCCTCTGTGAAAGATTCCAAAATAGGGACAGGGGCAGGAGCAGGAGCTGGATTATTTTCCTTGTTTACCAGCGTCTCGATCATCGTCTTCATAGAACCAACGTCGGTCTTTACAGAGCCTAAGTCAGTCTTGACCTCTGACATATCACCCTCGAGTTTTGCAACCGATGTCTTCAGCGTTGTTACTTCGCTGGACATGGTCGAAACTGATGTTTTGAGGCTTGTGTAGTCAGTGTAGATGTCACAGAGCACCTTGGCAAAATCGCTGAGCGTCTTATCAAGACTCTTGATGTCTTCAGTGGAAGCTTTCTTCTCCACCACCGTTGTCATCTTTGTCAAATTCTCCCCAGCGTTTGTTACAGCTGTTGAGTTGTTGGAGAGTGTGGTGGTGAGACTGGACAGCTTTGTTTCCACGGACTTTAGAGAGGCGTTGATGTCTCCCAAATTAGGACCTGTAACATATAAGTACTTGTGAACAAAGGAAAGCTCAGAAGTTTCAGGTTTAGTTACAGTGTTTAAGGTGGGATTTGTACCTGCAGGAGGATTGATGAACTCGTCAAAGTTGCAAGTTCCTGAATAGTGTTCCATATCCTCTTCGAAAGTACGGTGAGGTATGGTGATCTCTGCAGGTCCTTTCTTCATCATTTGTTGAGAAGCATCAGCGGTGGCTTCTGGAATGATGGCATCTCCAGTGTTCGCTGGAGGAGTGTCCAAGTGAGTGGAGGGAGAAGCGAAGGTTAAGATTGGGGTTCGGGTTATGAGTTCAGCGTTGGAATCGCTGACAATCACTTCATCAGTCTTTTGAGAGACTGAGGGAGGTTGGTTAGTTTCCAAGTTTCTAACCTCAGCGTTTGGAGACGCTGAAGTCTGGATTGGAGGGATGGCTTGCACGGGTGTGGCAGAGCGTACCACGGAACTTTCCTTCAGCTCTTCAGAATGAGCTGAGGAGTCTTCAACATGGAATTGTTGGGGTTGCTCCTTGGTTTTCTTGATCCTTTTGGAATCAAGTTGGGTGTGTGAGGGTTTCCTTTTCTTAGAAGGAGAGGATTTTGTGGCCGGGGTATCAGCGATTGGTATTGTCGCTGAAGGAGCCACAGAAAGCGGAGAATTTAGAAGAGTGAGAAGAGTAGAGAGACGTACCTCATTGGCGACAGGCTTGAAGTCGAGAACCTTAGGGCCAATCTGAGAAAGTTTCAGATCACCCTCTTCAGGATAGCTGTTCTTCAGGCCATATTGAAAGATGGCGCTGATGAATCGTGGGTAAGGAACCCATGCTGGTCTGTCAGCGGCAGAATCGACACGTTGAATCAGGTCTTCATAAATAATGGAGGCCCAGTCAATATTTAGACCTTTCAGCAGTGCGTATCCCATGGACTGCTGAGGTTGGGCGGCTTGATCAGAAGATCCGGATTTTGCTTTCATGCAGCTGATCAGGTGAGCGAAGATGAAATTCATCTCGCTGGGCATCTTGGATTTCTTTATCAGCGTCAGTTTCTTCTCAGGCTTCTTGTCCCTTCCAATATCCCAGATATAACCCATTGCGTCAAGGAAAGCAATGATTGCTTCTCTGTCAGCATGCTTTTTATGGTCAGGGAATGGAATGAAGGGTTTTTCTTTGGTGGCATTTGGGAAGTTTAGGGCTTTGCGGATAATGGCGGGTGTAATCTTGATGGTGCCATACTCAGTATCGCTGAGTATGCAGTCTATGGTTTTGGATGGATCTTTGGCAGAGGGTAGCTCAGTGTGTCTGGCAGAGTACCAGAACTGGGATAAGAGCCGCTGACTGGCAGGAGGTGTTATGGTCAGGGCTGTGTAGATGGGGCTGTTCTTCAGAAAACTTACATCATCGTCCAGATGTGATACTTGCTTCCGAGGAGGAAACTCGAGAAGAGCTGAGAGGTTGTTGGCCTTAGTCCAATCGAGTTGATCCAGCTCGAACTTAACCTGGGGGGCTTTGAAGATGTCCATTTCCTCAGAGTCAGTGGAGATGGACTCAGCGGTAACATTCAGCTTTGAAGATGCCATATCACTGTTTTATCAGTTCAACCAAAGATGTTAACAAATAAGAATTATCTTAATGTGGAAAGAAATTTCCGTTAAGATTTTTCGAATGTTGTCCATTTCATTCAGACAAAAAATGTCTTAATGAAGATTAGGGTTTTTCTTGATTTTTAAAAGAAAAGTAAAACCCATAAAGTCTTGTATTCCAGTTTCTAAAAGAAAAATGGATACGAATGAAGAACAAGTTTAATATTTAGATTTAAAACTTGAAGAACAACCATGAAATGGTTGTGTTCATAAAACCATGAAAGAAATGATTTTATTTTATAAAGTTCTTTTGTTTGATCTTGTTAAAACAAAGAGAAGATCGAAAACAAGTTATACGCATTTGATAAAAGATAAGAACATATTAACCTTGAAGTTTCGATGAAGAAGATGATGAACAGTTCTTGAGGTTTTTGAGAGCACAAATGCAACAGAGGATTCTTTTCTTGCGGAGAAAGATTGTTCGCGTAAAAGACAAATATAAACCAAGAGTTGTTTATATAGGGATTTTTAGAGAGAGAAAACCTTGAGCGGGAAAAGGTTTTCATCATGACACGGACACGTGTTTGCATTTGATTGGAAGTTTGAACAAAACGTGCAAACGTGTGTCAGAAAGAAATCGTGCCGAGTGTAATTTGTTGCAATGACGTCACAACTGTCCTTTCACATTCTTTTAGGATGTCTCTGAGGTTTTGAAAACTCAGGGACTCTTTTGAAAAACATGAAGCACTAAATAGAAAATGTCAGTGAAGATTTAAGGAAATTTTCAAAAATATCGCTGTTAAGGAAGAGATATTCAGCGATGCAATTTATTTTGAAATCTTGCATTTTCATGCGATTGTCAGAGAGAGAAAACATACCTGGATATCAGTTTAACCAAGTTTATTCAGAGAGAAGATGATGAAATGGATTATATAAGTTGATTTTATCCCGAAGGCTATACACGATTGTATAAACGTATCGCTGATTAAATGTGAACCGCTGAAGATTTTATCCTTCAAAGTTCAGCATTCCAAGCTCGCTGATGAGAAAGTTGAATCTTGTCTCATCAAGAGGTTTGGTAAACAAATCAGCTAACTGATAATCAGTTGGGATAAAATGAAGTTCTATATCACCATTCATCACATGATCTCTGATAAAATGATATCTGATTTCTATGTGTTTTGTCTTTGAGTGTAGCACTGGATTGTTTGCTATAGCGATGGCACTTGTGCTGTCGCAATAGATTGGAATTTTGGAGAGCTGAAGATCATAGTCTAGTAGCTGATTTCTCATCCACAAGACTTGAGAACAGCAGCTTCCAGCGGCTACATACTCAGCTTCAGCTGTGGAAGTGGACACTGAGTTTTGCTTCTTACTTGTCCAACTTACCAGCTTTCCACCCAGGAGCTGACATCCTCCTGTGGTGCTTTTCCTATCCATTTTGCAACCTGCAAAATCACTGTCTGAATAGGCGGTTAGATCGAATCCTGAGTCTTTGGGATACCAAAGACCTAGATTCGCTGTACCCTTGAGATATCGAAAGATTCGCTTTACAGCTTTCATATGGGATATCTTAGGTTCAGCTTGATATCGTGCACACAGACATGTTGCAAACATAATATCGGGTCGGCTAGCTGTGAGATACAATAGTGAGCCGATCATCCCACGGTACAACGTGACATTGACAGGAACACCCTTTGTGTCCTTATCAAGTATCAGCGGTGGTGCCATAGGGGTTTTCATAGCTGAACTTTCAGTTAAGTCGAATTTCTTCAGCATATCTTTAACATACTTTCCCTGATTTATAAAAGTTCCTTTTTCAGTTTGCTTAATCTGAAGACCAAGGAAATATGTTAGTTCACCCATCATGCTCATTTTATACTCATCTTTCATTCTATCAGGGAAACGAGTACAAAGCTCAGGGTTAGTAGAACCAAATATAATGTCATCAACATATATTTGAACTAAAATGATATGACCTTTCACTTTTCTAAAAAACAAAGTTTTGTCAATTTTACCTCGCTCAAATTTTTCAATATGGAGATAAGTAGAGTGAAAGTGCAGGATCTATTCTTACAATCAATATAGAAAGAAGTAATTGAGAATTTGTATGATCAAGCCCAATTGTATTCAATGATGCACAGAATTACAGATCTAAGAGAGAGATCACCTCAAAGATTACAAGGAATGAATACAAGTAATATGGGAAAATCAATCAGTTAGCAACGTAGTGCTAACCACTCTATTTATACTGCAACAAACATCTTAAAGCTACAGTACAAATAAGAAAGACTAATAAGAACATAACACGTGTCCTAATTAGTTTACACAATACTAAATAACGAAACTCGTCATAAGTTCTGAACAGGTAGTTCAGAACTTCTGAACATTCTTCTGATCACGCTTCTCAGAACTTCTGACTTCTCTTTCTCAGATCTCTGACTCTTCTTCTCAGAACTTCTGACTCTTCTTCTCAGAACTTCTGAACCTTCTTATCAGATCTTCAACACTTGGTTTATTGACAAAACTTCAGATCTAACAATCTCCCCCTTTTTGTCAAATAAACTTAAACTTTGCATCATCTAATTCTTTCAGAGCAGGAACAATTTTCTGAAGTAGCACATTCCTCAGATTAAGCCTCTTATCAATCTTGTCAATAATTTCTTGAATAATCTCAACTTGCTGATTAATTACTTCTTGAATCATGTTTGCTTCCTTCACTTTCAGCATCTTTTTCTCCAAATTGTGCTTTATGATCCTTAAAGTTCCAGAACAATATTTTGCAGTTTCCTTTGCTCTGAAGAAGATCTTTCCACTTTTGTTCTTCAAAAATACTCCCAACTCTGGATATCTGTGAACACTTCCAGTCTTTAACATCTTTTTCTGCTCATGATCTGTATTGGGATTTGCCAGATAAACACATGACTTTTGCAAATACAGAGCTATTTGGAAATCTGTATAGCAATGCCACCTTAAGATATAGAACATGGCCTCAATCACCACACTTCTTGCCTTCCTTTCATTTCTGTCTTTACTTGACTCTTTAAAACATAGAAAGCTGTGTAATCTGTAGAAGTCAACCACTGACAGTTTCTCAAAATCTGCATCAGTGAAATAATAAACCTTGCCATCTTCTCTCAAAACTTCAAAGGATAAGTACTCCATCTTTCTGAATTTCTTAACCTTCAATTCTCTGATTCCAGTGATTAGAAAATCTGAGTAAACGGCTTGCTTTGTTTTGCCAAGACATCTTGATTTTTCAGCCAACCAGATCTGAGTCTCCTTAGACCTATCATAATACACATCCAAGAATTGTACCTCTTTTGGTTTGAAGAACTCAGGCAGATCAAATTCAAGAAAGTATCCATTCAGATCAATGAATATTTCATCTTCTTTGGGTTCAGACTGTTCAGCTTGATCAATATTAGTTATCTGCACATTCTGAGGTGTTGTGTCCTGAACTTCTTCAGCCTCATCTGACAAAATTTCATTCACTTCATACTCAGCTGGGAACACAAAATCATTATGTAGAATCTTTTTGGGATTCACCTCAGATAGCAACCATTCACTACTGTTTCTGATTTTTCTTCTAAAATCCAACCTCCTCTTCACACAGTTTATGCATCTCTTCTTTAAACTCTCTTTTTCAGTATCCATACTTACTTCCATTCTAATCAACAACCAATTCAGAGTTGCATCACTGTACTTCACCAACTCTTTTAATCTGAACAATTCAAGTCTTTCGTGAACCATATATGTGAACCCTTCTGTCTCCATTCCTTCATTCACAAAACCCTTCACATGCAGATCAACTTCTGTTTTCTTTGTGGGAGAACTCAGATTGCACTTTTCTTTTCTTTCTTCTATAGCCAACTGGAAGTCATACAAGTATGTATTTCTGACATAAATACCCAGAAGTCTTCTGCATTCAATTTCTATCAAGGCTTCTTCAGTGCTAGCAAAGAACTTGACTAGAAAGATCTGATCATCAAGAGTCAATCTGTGAAAATCAAATGTAGACATGGAAACCTTTGTATTTCTTTCTTTCAGTGTTTCCATTCTAACGAACATTAAACCATTGAATTCATCTTGTTGAAACATCAGAACTTTCTCGATTCTTTTCTGAATATGCAGTTTTGAGTCAGGAACTCTGAACATATTAGAAGCTTCTGAGTAGACCATCTGAGCTCTGTCATCCATAAAACCATCAATGTTACTTTCCAAAAGCTCATACTCTCCTTCTGTGTAGTAGAGATTATCATATATTTCCTCAGGAAAAATATCATCATGAAATTGTCTGGCTAAAGGTACATCACTTAACTCTAGAATGAAGTCACACACAGGTTCTTCTAGTCTTTGCAATTTAATCTTTGGAATCTCGATTGGTTTTCTGAATACATATTCAGAAGGCATAAAGAAGTCTTTCACTTTTACATACTCTTCTTCTGTATTTAACTCATCACAAAAGTTAAACCTAAAATCATCTTTAAAATCCTGAGTGTAATCCACAGTTCTGTCTTCTTCTCCCATTAGATCAATGGGTCTTATCACTTTTATTCCTTTATGAATTTTCTGAACACTCAAAGCTCTGACTACTTCATTATGCATTCTTCTGATCAATTCTTCATTCAACCTCCTTTCTTCTGATTCAGACTCCATTGCCCTTTCACTGTTATAAACCACAATATCTGTACACCTGTTTACCACTGTACTTTCCACTATTTCTTCCATTCTCAAATCAGATTCCTCAATAGCTACAGTTTCATCTGAGTTTCCTTCCATCTCAGTATCCAAGTTCAATTCCTCTGTTTTATCTGATTCATTACTATCAATACTTCCCAACTCTATTTCTTCTGTATCTGAACTGTCAAGCTGTACTATCTGAATCATCTCCTTTAAATTTTCCTGTGTCTGATCTTCTGTACTTTTTGTATTGGCTAAGTGCATGTCTGCTATCTCAAAATCTTCTATGCCAATATCATCATCAGAACTTAACCTTTGTCTTTTCTCCCCCTTTTGATGATTATGAGGATCATTATCATCAAACTTCCTTTTCAAGTTCTGATTAAAAGCAACTTCAGGTTCAGCTTCTGCAATAGGAACAGGATCAAGAGGCTTTGAAGTAGAAGCCAAAGATACACTCAGTGCTTTCAATATAGATTCCTGCATACCCTGCATCTGTTTTAACATATCTTTTTGAAAACCAGACATTATATCCATGATCTCCTTTTTGTGAGAATCCAAGGATTTCTTTACATCATCTACCTTGGTTTCAACAGAAATTAACTTTTTCTCTAACACAACTTTCAAATCTGATACCTCATCATTCAGATCCTCCATCCTCTTCTCCAAATTTTCTACTTTTTCCCCCATCTCCTTGTTTTGTTTCTGAATCTTTTCAAATTCAGAAGTTTCTAACAGTGAACCTGAACCAACAGATGGTCCAGTTTTCATGTGCCCAGAGAGCTCATGGCCTGTAGATAACACACAGTCATCTTGTACAACAGATGCACGTTTGAATGAGGCTTTTGTAATGTTCACCTCACCAGGACTTCCATCCAATCCTTGACACCCAACATTAGGCATGTCTATGAATGTTGTTTCAGGAGTACGAAATTCCTGATCTGTGCAAGTGTCAAAAGGAATTTCAGGCTCAATATGAATAGGACTGTGATATTCAGACTCAATGTGTTGAAAAATAAGTTGGGATTTATCACCTCCCTCCAAATGAGTTTGGGATGGTTCCCCGGATTTGTGTGAAACAGTAGCATGTTGAAATGCTTCTGAGTGGGTATGGATGGGTTGTTCAAGATCCACCACTAGGTCCATGGTGTTTGTTTCAATATTGGACACCAAGAGATGTGAACCAATAGCATGTGTGGTTACCTGGTCAAGATTAGCTGGTTCAGAGGCATCTCTTTCTGTTTGAACCTCTGTTAACAATCTCTCATCCTCACCACTCTCATTCTGTTTTTCCTCACTGAGTCTAACCAAGCTCTCAGAATTTTCCCCCTCAAGTCTCTCAGAATGTTCACCCATCTGAACATCCTCCCCCTCTCTAATTCGACTAGACCCCTCACCTCTCTTCTCAGGTTGGTCCTCTTGGGTAGGGATTTGAGGTAATTCAATTCCCATAGAGGTGCAATAAGCTTTTAAAATCTCACTCTCCCTTGGAATATAGTTCCTAAGTGATTTTGGCAACAGTTTATGATTGGGATAATTTTCAAGTCTTGTTACTGAGGTCATCTTACCCAAATAAAATGTAGGACCATGCTCTTCATTTGTTCTTCTTGAGATTGTTCTGTTTTCCTGCATGGCATACCAAATAACAATTTGCCAGTACCTTATGTAGGGAATGTATGTCAGTGGAGCATCCTTTGTCTTCTTCTGAATTGCTTTCTGATTCTTCTCAAATGTATTCTTCATATCTTCCCAAAGTATTAAAGTATAGTCATAATGCCTATTCTTCACTAAACCTTGAAATATCTGAAGAATTTGTTTAGAACCTTGATCAGCAGAACTATTTTTCCCTGACAAACATTTATTTACCACATGAAAGAAGCAAGCCCAAATAGGTGGTAATTTGTTTCTTCTGAACAAACTGAGAGTCCTCAATCCTTCATTGTATCCCAACTTCATAAACTCTGCTATTAATTCCTCTGTTAGGGGTAAATCCTCAAAATCTGTTCTTCTTTGTACATCGTCTTTCTCTGGTAGATTCAGCATCTCTCTTAGTGCAGAGATAGATAAGACAAATGTCACTCCTCCAATTTCAGACACAAACTTATTATCTTCTAACCTAAGATATTTCCACCATTGTTGTATGTACTGAACAGGCACATTTTTACTTCTTGTAAACCATTTTCTGTACGGATGATGTTTGAATAACTCCATGATAATTCTGTGTTCAGGCTTAAAACGACTTTCCTCAAACAATATAACACAGTTATTTTCAGATAATTTCAACCATTCACTCTCAGGAACAACTCTTTCCACTAGAATAGATCTATCTGACATAATAGAACCTGCAGCACTCTGATCATGTTCAATATTAACATTTACCTCATCCGCATTTCCTTCAGATTCATCCATTTGTTCATCTTCTTCATCATTTCTTATTGCCCCTTCCTCTGCAACTCTATTTTGTACTTCATCATTTTCCGAATCAGATGAATCCATTATCGATTTTGTAGAATGTAGAGAAATTGGACCACTTCTTCGTATTTCAGACATGATTTAAGAAGAAAACAGATTCAAAGAACTCTGGATTTGATTCGTATCTCACGTTTCGCTCTGGAATTTGAAAGAACTTTGAAATAGGGATTTTAAGACCTATTTAAAATCCGCGAAGTTGAAAGGTTTAACGGAAAAGCGAAATCAATGTTATAACGGAGTCAACACACGTGAAATACCACAAAGGATTTAAATGAAATACGTGGCATTGTCAAACAAATATGAAGCTGACACGTGTTAGTGGATAGAATTTTGACTCAAGTCAAAGATCTGAATAACACGCGCAGATGTT
This sequence comes from Saussurea involucrata, assembly GCA_033807775.1. Classification (NCBI taxonomy): domain Eukaryota; kingdom Viridiplantae; phylum Streptophyta; class Magnoliopsida; order Asterales; family Asteraceae; genus Saussurea; species Saussurea involucrata. The sequence continues at coordinate 86,813,277 of CM066314.1, forward strand.
CTGATTCCATGACTCAGAAGAATTTTGCCTTGTAACCAAAATGTCTTTTAAAAACAACTTCTGACCAATATAAAACATTTTGATTATTCAGAAGAGGTTTGAACAGATAAGAAATGAAAACAAATCTTTTAAGCATCACAAAATGATTTCCAAAAGAATTTTGATGCTCCCCCTTGACTTGAGCATGCATTTGAGTATTAATGATACATAAAGATGAGATAACAAGATAATCGAAGAAGCATAATCCATACAGTTGAAGTTATTTGTATTTCTCAAAAATAAATTTTTGAAAGTTAAATTGCTGAAGTATTGACTCAGAATTTCTGACCTTAAGATTCAGAAGTTCTGATCTCAAGACTCAGAAGTTCTGAACTCAAGACTCAGAGGTTCTGAACTCAAGATTCAGAATTTCCGAACTCAAGACTCAGAAGTTCTGAACTCAAGACTCAGAAGTTCTGAACTCAAGACTCAGAAGTTCTGAACTCAAGATTCAGAATTTCCGAACTCAAGACTCAGAAGTTCTGAACTCAAGACTCAGAAGTTCTGAATACACTACTCAGACAACTTCACTTAGAAAAATTTAGCATTTTTAAGAAAAAAATATTTTCAACTAGGCAGATTAAGCATTCCTATTTTACATATGAGAAAAGAAAACCTTTTGTGATCAAGAGGCTTTGTGAACAAGTCAGCCAATTGATACTTTGTATGCACAAAGTGCATCTCTATAGTTCCTTTTTCCACATAGTCCTTTATAAAATGATACCTCACGTCTATATGCTTAGTCTTCGAATGTTGAACAGGGTTCTGAGTAATAGCAATTGCACTTTCTGAGTCACAATAGATGGGAATCTTAATAAGCTGATATCCATAGTCCATGAGTTGTGTTCTCATCCACAATGTTTGAGAGCATGAAGCAGCAGCAGCAACATACTCTGCTTCAGCAGTTGAAGTGGATACACAATTCTGTTTCTTTGATGCCCAACTCACTATTTTATCTCCCAAAAAGTGACAAGCACCAGATGTACTCTTTCTGTCCAACCTACTTCCTGCATGATCAGCATCAGTGAAAGCAGTCAATTTGAAGTCAGTTTCTTTTGGATACCATAAACCTAGATCAGGTGTTCCTTTGAGATATCTTAAAATCCTTTTGACAGCCAACATATGTGATTCTTTCGGGTTAGATTGAAATCTAGCACAGAAACAGGTAGAAAACATGATATCTGGTCTACTTGCAGTCAAATAAAGTAATGATCCAATCATGCCTCTATAAAGTTTGATATCTGCTGAAACACCTTTGAGATCAGCATCTAACTTTATGTTAGTTGCCATAGGTGTTCTCATAGAAGCACAATCAGACATTTTGAACTTTTTCAGAATATCTCTGACATATTTTCCTTGATTTATGAAAATACCTTTTGGTAGTTGTTTGACTTGAAGACCAAGGAAAAAATTCAGTTCACCCATCATGCTCATTTCAAATTCAGATGACATGACTTTTGAAAAATTATCACATAATTCTGGACTGGTAGAACCAAATATTATATCATCAACATAAATCTGAATCAGAATCAAATCATTACCTTGTTTCTTTAAAAACAAAGTTGTGTCAATCTTACCTTTCTTGAATCCTGAACCTAACAGGTGTTTAGTAAGAGTGTCATACCAGGCTCGTGGTGCTTGTTTTAGACCATATAAAGCTTTGTCTAAAATATAAACATGATCAGGGAATTCTGGATCAACAAAACCTTCAGGTTGATGGACATACACCTCTTCATTAAGTTTGCCATTTAGAAAGGCTGATTTGACATCCATTTGATACACCTTGAAGTTTTTATGTGCAGCATAGGCTAAAAATATTCTGATTGCCTCTATTCTTGCCACTGGTGCAAATGTCTCATCATAATCAATTCCCTCTTGTTGACAGTATCCCTTAGCAACCAATCTTGCCTTGTTTCTGATGACAACACCTGATTCATCCTTTTTGTTTCTGAACACCCATTTAGTTCCAATTATAGATTTACCTTCAGGCTTTGGAATGAGTCTCCAAACTTTATTTCTTTCAAATTGAAGCAATTCCTCTTGCATTGCTGAAATCCAGTCTGGATCCTCTAGGGCTTCATTAGCTTTCTTTGGTTCAATTACACTTAAGAAACCAGCAAACATTACTTCATTTGCTGTAGCTGATCTTGTCTTTACTCCTGCTGATGGATCACCTATTACTTGATGAATAGGGTGATTTTTAGTCCATTTGTTAGCACTAGGGAGTACATCAATCTCTGAATAATTGTTGTTTGCATCATTCTCATCAATGATTGCTTGTAATTCTGAACTGTCACCTTGTTCTGACGTATGAGTAGGAGTTGCATCCAAGTTTGAGTTCTGATTAATGAAGTCAGAGTTCTGATTGACTTGTTCAGAGTTCTGAGTACAAGAATCAGAATTCTGATTACAAGGTTCAGAGTTTTCACCACTTGTATTTATTAGATTTGGGCACTCCTCTGATGGACCTTTGTCAGAAATTACAGTTGATTGAACTATTTCTGGAGTCTTATTTTTTATCTCTTTGACCATCTTTGGGTTTTCATATTCTGCATAAGAATCAGAAATTAGTTCACTAAAAGCATCCTTAAACAGTAAATTGAGTTCTGAACAAATAGGATTAGAATTTGTATCAGAAGTCATTTTTGTCTTGTTCAGCATGAGTTCTGAACTGTCTTGTTCAGAAGTCCGCATTCTGGCTTCATCAAAAGTTACATTTATGCTCTCCATCATCCTCTTGGTTCTTCTATTGTAGATTCTGAATGCTTTGGAAGTTAAAGAATAACCCACAAAGTATCCTTCATCTGCCTTTTTATCGAATTTGGCAAGATTTTCTCTGTCTCTGAGAACGTAGCATCTTTGACTTGACCTTTGCTATTGTTTCCAAAGTTTACTGCTCCTCCAGCCTTTTCTGTGAAGTTTGATAGAAAAGACTTCTGACCTGTCATGTGTCTTGAAGCTCCTGAATCTAAAAACCACACATGACAGCCCTGCAAAAAGATCAGTTAAGTTTAGGTACCCATTTTGGAATGGGTCCATCTTTGTTAGCTTTGTCATTGGATTTAACATCAGTACCTTTTACTCTCCACTCAAAATCTTTCTTCAAACACCACTTTCCTTGAACTTTTATGAAGTCAGAACATTTTCTGCTTACAAGTTTGTTCAAATTCTTTTTGAGAGTTGTAACTTTTGGTTTTGCTATGTTTTCAACTTTCTTTTCTTTTATCTTTTCTTTCTTCTGAGTCTGAGGAACAAAAATTTTCTTCTTTTCTGTATTTTGAGAAACAGAAACTTTCTGAATATCTTTTCTTATGTATGAAACAGAAGTTATTTTGACTTGACATTTGTGAGAATATTGGAATGAATCATTTTTACATCTAACACAAACAAGATTTTTCTTTGCAAGTGACAATAAATCTGAAACATAGATCATTTCATTTTTATTTATACTGTTCAGAGTACAATTGCCCTTATTACAAGAATTTCTAGCGTTTAGTTCAGAAGTAGATTTCATTCTAAGCTTCTCAAGTTCCCTTTTCAGATCGTTCAACTTTGCAAGATCATCTTTCCTTTTGCTTTCTTCTTTTTCTGAAAAATTCAAGTTCTTTTTGTTAGAAGAATTAGATGATTCACCTTTTTCATATGTACTTGATTCATTAAAGAATTTATCATTTTCTCTTGAAGCATTAATTTTAAAAAGATCATACTCAGTCTTCAGTTTTTCAAGCTCTGTTATTTTCTGAATAAAAATATTCTTTTCTTTCAAAGCTTCTTCAAGTTTAATATCCACTTCACAGAAATCATTTTCAAGTTCATCATAAGTTTTCCTTAAATCCTCAAGTTCTTGACTCACAAGATTAAATCTCTTTTCAAGTTGCAAAAATTCATCTGATTTTGTTTCAGAAAATCCAGTTGAATCAGACTTCTGACTACCTGAGTCAGAGTTCTGATTTACAGACTCAGATGTCTGATCTTTAGACTCAGAATTCTGACTACAAAGTTCAGAATCCTGACTAGAAGTTTCAGACTTCTGATTGACTGTTTCAGAATTTTTACTTGTATCAAATATGCTCTCAATGTCATGATATGAAAAACTTGGTTGTTTATTTTTGTAGCTGACATTTAAGGAATCATACTTGAATTTAGTATCATTGTATCTTGGCTTTTCATCTGTTGGTTTAGAAACTTCTTTCTTAACCTTTTCTTCTGAACCAACTGACTTTTCTGTTTTAGACTCAGAAATTGTCTCATCTGACTTTTTAGAGTTTGGTCTTTGCAAATTGTCAGAACTTGTTATAGAACTAGCAGGTCTTATGAAAACTTCAACAATTTCTGGGATTTTTGGCTTAGAAACTTGAAGTATTGGAGCTCTTTTTAAAATGACATTTTCTTCCAATCCCAATCCCTTCTTTGGATTGTAAAATCTTGTATCTTTAACATTGCTTAATAAAAGATTTAATGTTTGCTGAGTTTGACCTCTTTTCAAATTCAAATCTTCCAATTCTTTGATTTTGGAGTATAAATTCTTTCTTTCTTCAAATAACATATCAAATTTTATTTGTAAATCACCTTTTTCATCCTTTATTTTTGAAAACTCAACTTTTAGTTCAGAAAGCCTTTTCATCAATTCAGAATTTTCATCTTTAACTTTCTGTTTCTCAGCCTCAGATTCTTCATATTGTTCATTTATTACTTCTTTTTCAATTCTGAATTTGTTAACCAAAGTTCTTTCTCCTTTTATCTGTTTTCTTAGGTTAGCAAATTCAGTTTTCATTTCACCAATCTGTGTCATTAACTCTAATTCAAGTGAAGAATGTACCTCAGCAGATGACTCAGAATCAGCATCTTCAAAATCAGAATCATCCTCATTCCTCATTTTTGCCATATAGCTTCGCATCTGTGGAAAGTTGATATGATCATCTTCATCAGAAGTGTAGTACAGCCAATTCTCCTGTTCAGCCAATAGTGCACTCTCGTCATCTCTCTTCTTTGCAAGCTGAGCCTTCTTCGTGTAGTATTCATAATCTTTCACAACTTTAACTCTGCAATCCTTGGCATAATGGCCAGATTTTCCACACTTGAAACACAGATTCTTTTCTTTTCTCTCTTCCTTCTCTTCCTTGTTTTCTTCACTTCTCTCTATTCTCTTTTCAATCTTATTTTCTTCTCTGTCATCTTTCTTCTTATAATCTGAACTTCCAGCTCTCTTATAATTTCCTTGAAATCTGCCCTTCCCATACCTTTTGTTGAAAGTATTTGTCAGCAAAGCTAGCTTTTCAGCCATTATCTTGATATCTTCATCATCTTCTGATCCTTCTTCTTTGTCAGATTCCTCCAGACTCGGTATTTCTGATAGATATGCAGTCTTTTTGGGTGCTTTGATTGCTTTGGACTTTGATAAGAACGCTAACTGATCAGCAACATTTTTCTTTTCTTCCACAACTAACTTGACAGAGTCTTCATGTTGATTAAGAACACAGAACAAATCATTTAAGTCTTCTTCACACATATCTTTGTTCATTTGCAGACTTATGGCAAATGATGACCATTCTGAATTTAGACTGTTCAGAAATTTGTAATTTATTTCTGATTTTGTTTTCTTCAGTCCATTTCTTCTCAAGTCATTTAGAATAGTGCAAAATTTACTGTATGTCTGTGTCAAACTTTCTGACTCTTTTGCTTTGAACCTTTCATAAGCATTTATGCTTTGATTTAACTTTGCCTGAATAGATCTCACAGTTCCTAACATTTGCCTTTCCAATTCGTCCCACATTTCTTTAGCTGATGATCCACTGTCAATCCTGTTAAGAACCTCATTCGGGACAGCCAAAGTCATCAAAGTAATTGCTCTTTTGTCAATAGCATGCCTATTTTTCTGTTCAGCAGTGTATTGGGAATAATTCTTCTTTACTCTGGTCGCTGGAATTTCTGGAGTTGTCTCTGTAGCAGGGGTTGCGGCGACATCGATATATACTTCGATTGGACCTTCTCGTATAGAAATCATAAGATTTTCATCGATGTTGTCAAGGAATTGGATCATACGAGTTTTCCATTGCTGATACTCTTCTGGTATAAGAACAGGCGGTTTGGTTTCGGATCCCATGGCTAGATATTCTTTAGAAGACGTGATTGTAAGAAAATTCAACAGAAAGACAAATTCGATTTTCTTGATCGAAAAGTAGCAGGTAATTCAAGAATTGCTAAGAATTCAAGAACTAGCCCTAGCAGCGGAATCGAATTTTGAATGAATCAAGAAATCTTCAAGAAATTGATCAATCGATCTTCGCAATCACAATCTTGAACGAATTTGTTTGTTGATTAGCTCTGATACCAATTGAAAGTGCAGGATCTATTCTTACAATCAATATAGAAAGAAGTAATTGAGAATTTGTATGATCAAGCCCAATTGTATTCAATGATGCACAGAATTACAGATCTAAGAGAGAGATCACCTCAAAGATTACAAGGAATGAATACAAGTAATATGGGAAAATCAATCAGTTAGCAACGTAGTGCTAACCACTCTATTTATACTGCAACAAACATCTTAAAGCTACAGTACAAATAAGAAAGACTAATAAGAACATAACACGTGTCCTAATTAGTTTACACAATACTAAATAACGAAACTCGTCATAAGTTCTGAACAGGTAGTTCAGAACTTCTGAACATTCTTCTGATCACGCTTCTCAGAACTTCTGACTTCTCTTTCTCAGATCTCTGACTCTTCTTCTCAGAACTTCTGACTCTTCTTCTCAGAACTTCTGAACCTTCTTATCAGATCTTCAACACTTGGTTTATTGACAAAACTTCAGATCTAACATAGAGAGAGTATCATACCATGCACGTGGAGCTTGCTTTAAGCCATAAAGTGCCTTGTCCAGTTTATACACATAACCTGGAAGCTTAGGATCTGAGAATCCTTGAGGTTGTTCCACATACACTTCTTCATTCGGCTTTCCATTTAGAAACGCTGACTTAACATCCATCTGATGTAAGGTGAAGTTTTTGTGTACAACATATGCTAAGAAAAGACGAATAGTTTCAAGTCTTGCTACTGGAGCAAAAGTTTCGTCATAATCTATGCCTTCCTCTTGTCTGTATCCCTGAGCAACAAGACGAGCTTTGTTGCGAGTTACAGTACCATGTTCATCTAACTTGTTTCGATAGACCCATTTAGTGCCTATCACCGTTTTGTCAGTTGGTCTACGAACAAGTTTCCAAACTTTGTTTCTTTCGAATTCAGTCAGCTCTTCTTGCATAGCGCTGACCCAGTTTGGATCTCTGAGGGCATCATCTATTTTCTTTGATCGATTGGGTGATTTACAGTCCATCGCTGAGCCGGAGCATACGTCGCTGACTCAGTCTGAACTGGAGAAACTGAAGATGAGGCTTCAGCTACTTCTGGATTATCAGCTAAGAGAGGAATGTTTGCATTTGCCACTTCATTCACTGATTGCTGAGAAATAGATGGAATTTCTGAGACATTTGGATCAACTGCAGGTATAGCGTTTATAGGAACAGCTGAGACCCAAGATGTTTCAGCTTCACTATTTTGCATATTTGGAATGATAGAAGGACCATCATTTTCTACGGTGTGAGCATGAGGAGTGGGAATATCTTCTGAATCACCAAGATGAGAAAACATCCATTGATTCAGTTCTTCTGTATCAGCGTTCGGTTTAGAATTCGCTGAACGGGATTCGTCAAACGTGACGTGAATAGTTTCTTCTCCAGTTTGTCTTCTTCGGTTGAAGACTCTGAAGGCTTTGGAAACTGAGGAGTACCCAAGAAAGATTCCATCATCAGCCTTAGGATCAAACTTTCCAAGGGAATCTCTGTTGTTCAGTATGAAACACTGACATCCAAAGATGTGAAGAAAGCTGATTGAAGGCTTTCTCCCATGAAAAAGTTCATAGGCTGTCTTTTTGAATCTTTTAACTATCAGCGACCTGTTTTGCGTAAAACAAGCAGTGTTGACAGCTTCTGCCCAAAACTGAGTAGGCAGGTGAGAATCGTTGAGCATTGAACGTGCAACTTCAATAATTGTTCTATTTCTTCTTTCAGCGACTCCATTTTGTTGTGGTGTTCTCACTGACGAAAAGTTGAGAGAAATACCCTTGCTCTCAAGGAAGGAATCAAGAGAACTGTTTTTGAATTCAGTTCCATGATCACTCCTTATTGAGCGAACAGTCATATTGTTCAGAGTTTCCATCTTCCGAACAAAGGTGATGAGTACTTCAGGGGTGTCACTCTTAGAACGGAGAAACATTACCCATGTGTAACGAGAGAATTCATCAACTATGACCAGCGTATATTTCTTTCCAGCGATGGATTGTTTGTTAACGGGGCCAAACAAATCCATATGGAGTAGTTGTAGAGGAGATGACACTGAGGAAACTTGCTTTGACTTAAAGCTTGCCTTGGTCTGCTTCCCTTTTTCACACGCTGAACATAAAGACTCTTTGGCGTATGAATGTTGAGGTAGACCAGTGACTAACTCTTTGGATGAAAGAGTATTCAGTGTCTTGAAGTTGAGATGTGGGAGCCTTTTGTGCCATAGCCAGTTAACATCAGAAGATGCTTTTGAGAAAAAACAGGAGTTCTCAGTGGTTGTTGAGTCCATGTTTATAACGTAAACATTTTCCAAACGATAACCGCTGAGAGCTATCTTCTTTTTATCAGAGACAAAGCAGGATTCCTTAGTGAAAATCACTTTGTTATCCATGTCGCAAAGTTGACTGATGCTTAGAAGATTATGCTTCAGCCATTCAACATATGCGACTCTTCTGAAGGATGTTGTACCATTTTAAAGTACACCATACCCTCGGGTGTGTCCTTTTCCATTTCCACCGAAAGTCACAGAGGGACCCTTCTCTTCCTTGTATTCAGCGAGTAGGTTTTTCTTTCCAGTCATGTGTCTAGAGCATCCGCTATCGAGATACCAGATACCCTTCTTAACCTGCAATACAAAGGAAGATTAGTTTTGCTTGGGTACCCACTTCACCATGTATACGCGTTTGTCAGTGGAAGAAGTTGGAATGGGTTCAGCAGTCTTCGCAGCATTTGAAGATTCAGCTTTGTCTTTCTTCACTTTGGTCAATTTCTTGACCTCAGCGGTAGGAGTCACCTTGACCTGAATTGCAACTGGTTTGGTCTTCTTGGGTGCTATCTTCACCTTAGCTATCTTATCAGCTTTGGTGGCTGTGGGACACTTACTTGCAATATGATCGGTAAGTCCACAGTGATAACATTTCCTATAACTAAAATTAGTTCTAGTACCACTTGAGTGCTGAGCTTTTAATTTGGAATTAGAAGTACCAGCACCAAGTACACTATTGGTTTTTGAAATAGGACGAACATTCAGTTCTTCAGATTTCTTACCAAGGACATCTACTCTGAGTCTAGGAGTAGGTCGCTGAACTGATCCAGAGGTCTGATTTCTAGAACCAGATGAATGAATCACTAAGGCTTTGGAAGCATTCAGCTTAGGTACTAAGGTACCCTTCTGAGGATTTTGATAAATAACAATTCCTTTACCTTTGTCTTTAGAGACAGAGGTAGGTTTTGAATAAACCATTTTCTCCTTACCTTTTGAGGAGGTAGGAGTTTCCTCAGGGATTGGTGTAACCGACGAGGAGTACTGAGATGATGAAGTGTCAGCGACTGAGGATACGAACGTTCCAAATTTAAGCATTGAACGTTCAGTGGTTGGTTTTGGAGTATCATATTTATAACCCAGACCACGTTTATCACTCAGAGGAATCTGAGCCTTAATTATCTCAGTGATCTTTGTTGAAGAATTACACCATCCTTCAACAGTAGCTTGTTCGGCTTTTAATGCAGCGATAGCTTCTGCTCGTTCGATTTTGACTAGCTGATTTAAATAGACTTGATCTTTAAAATCATCTTCAATTTTAGAAAGCTTTTCTATTTGAAGGTGGCAGTTTTTAAGCTTTTCAGCGAGATCAAGATTTTGGTTTTCAACCACAGCTTTGCCGTTCATGGCTTCGTATAAACTTCTAGTCAGTAGATCGATTTTACGGAGACTATCAGCTTCATCAATATTTTCAATATTGGTAAAGAAGGAAGGTGATACCTGAATGGCAGATGTTGAAGTGGAGGGAATGTCTGAACTTTCTTCCTCTTCTTCAATCTTTTCCATGAGACATTGATTTGCTTCATCATCTTCAGAATCAGATGATGAGGCTTCTTCATCAGAAGCAGCCCAATCATAGTCAGCCATCAGGCCTTTTCCTTTCTTCTTAAAGCTTTTCTGCTTTGCATACTTTTCCTTCAGCTTTGTGTATTTGTCATCTTTATTCCTTGGAACAAAGGATTTCTTTGTAAAAGCTGGAGGTCTCATGATTTTCTTTGACCTGCACTCGTTAGCGAAATGACCTGTCTTTTCGCAGTTGAACAAGTAGCAGTAGCCTTATCAACAAAAGCTGATGACTTAGGCTTGTCAGCTATGGAAAGAGTTTTGTTCTTTCTAAACATTTTCTTCTTGGCGAATCTCCTGAACTTTTTAGTTAGGAGAGCCAAGGATTCATCATCATCTGAAGAATCAGAATCTGATGATCTTTCAGAGTTACTTTCTAACTCAGTGATAGTGACTGAGGGTCGCTGAGTAGAAGGTTCCTCTGAGATTAAAGCAACAGGGGTGCTTTTGGAATCTTTTACAAGATTCTTCTTAAGATGGCTAGATTGCTCATGATTCAGCAATGTGCCATATAAGGTAGCAAGGGTCATTGATCTTAGATCTTTTGACAGCTTGAGACACATGGAATAATTGTCCCAGCTTTCAGGTAAACATTCTAGAAACTTTGTCAGCACTTCAAAGTTAGAATATTCCTTACCAACCGTTTTTAGATCTATAATTAAGCAATTAAAACGTTGATGAACTTCAGAGAGAGTTTCATTCTTACCAGAAATGAAGCTTTCGTATTGTCTTACCAGGTTAATCTTTCTTGAATCCTGGACTTCAGACGTTCCTTCATACTGAACACATATTGTGTCCCACATGGCTTTTGATGATTTCAGGTTCATGACGGAATGGTAGACTTCGTCAGGAAGGGCCATGGATAGTATGGATCTGGCTTTTGTATCTATAGCCACTTTCTTCTTATCTTCATCGGTCCACATGTGTATTTCCTTTGGAATCAGCCTTTCAGGAATAGCAGCTCTAGTTGCAGTGGCTGGAACTAAAGGATCAATAGTTACAGGGATGTGTGGGCCGTTTTCAAGATAGTAGGTCATAGTGGGGTCTACACCTTCTAAGAAGAGCATCATCCTATTTTTCCATAAGTTGAAGTTGTCTCTGGAAAATCTAGGGGGTTTTGCAAGAGAACCATTGTCTATATAATTTGTGTTTGTGTGGGAGGCCATTTTCAGATAATAGCAAGGAAGAGAAATATCTTAGATTAGATCTTGTTTATGAGATTAAACAAATCTGCTCTGATACCACTTGTTGGTCCTGAAATGCCTATACAAGTTTGTAGAAGGGGGGGGGGGGGGGTTGAATACAAACACACTATTTTACTTTTCTAAATTGTTTATTGATAAATCATTAACAATTTACAGCTTGTTGCGGAAACAAGATTAAGGATAAACCTAAATCTAAACAAGTTGGAACACTAAGGTTTCTTGCACTAAGAAAGATATGGAGATTACTAATAAAATCCTATCTTGAGAGAGATTTGAACTTGTCCAGAGTTAGCAAGTTACTTCAAATGAAGTGAGTTCATCTCTTTATATACTGCATGCATTAAATGCAATTCAGTATACACTTTACACGTGTCATCAGCGGATTGGTTGCATGTCATTGACCTTGGTTGACAACCTTAGTAGCCGTAAAGATGAACAGTGTAGTATCAGAGTGGTTGTACGATTTCAGATTTTCGGAGGTTCTTTTATGACATTTCGTACGGCGGCGTGCAAGGGAGGTTAAGACAAAAGTACTTTGTACGGAGGACTTCATGATCAGCTTTCGTTGATTCAGCGATTATCATTTACTATTCAGCGAATGATAAAGTTCAGCGATAGATGAAGTCTTGTACTTGATACTTCACGTTGAGTGGACAAATCTGAGTCTTCGCTGATCCGCATCAGTTCATTAGTAGACTTGTCGCTGGTTCTTGAGCTTGATCTTCGACTTCAGCGTAGAACCTTTGTTGACGTGAAACTTGTCTTCAGGGATCATAAGTAAACAACTAACTTATCAGCGATCACCATAAGGACTGAACAGACTCAGAGCATTATGGTGAACAGTGTTCGCTGAATGTTTAATTTAAAGAGCGAGAGTTCCTATCAGCGGTACTGTAAGATCTTAGTACTTATCAGCGATAGTGAAACTCTGATACATATTGTTTACATACATTTTTCACTAAGTATTTAAGAGAGGGTCATTATCAAATCACTGAGGGTTTGGATCAACATGTCCACTTCCTCAGAATCAGCGGAGATGTTCTCAGCGGTAGCAGGAATGGCAGACGATGCCATTTCTCTGTATTATCAGTTTAACCAAAGATGTTAACAAATAAGAATTATCTTAATGTGGAAAGATTTTCCATTAAGATGGTTCAAATTTTATCCATTTCATTCAGACACAAATGTCTTAATGAAGATTAGGGTTTTTCTTGAATTTAAGAAACGAAATGTAAAACCCATTTATTCTTGTTATCCAGTTTTCTATGAAGAATTAGATTCTGGAAACGAATGAAGAACAAGTTTAAGATTTTTGCATTTAAACTTGAAGAACAACCATGAAATGGTTGTGTTCATAAAACCATGAAAGAAAATGATTTCATTTTAAGAAGTTCTTTTGTTTGATCTTGTTAAAACAAGGAAAAGACCGGAAACAAGTTATACGCATTTGGTAATAAATAAGAACATATTAACCTTGATGTTTGATGAAGAAGATGATGAACAGTTGTTGAAGTTTTTGAAAGCACAAACGCAACAATGAATTCTTTCTTGCGGAGGAAGATTGATCGCGTAAAAGAAAAAATAAACAAAGAATTTGTTTATATAGAGATTTTAGAAAGAGAAAATCTTGAGCGGGAAAAGATTTTCATCATGACACGGACACGTGTTTGCATTTGATTGGAAGTTTGAACGAGACGTGCAAACGTGTGTCAGAAAGAGAAAACGTGCCGGGGTTTATCTGTTGCAATGACGTCACAACTGTCCTTTCATATTCTTTTAGGATGTCTCTGAGGTTTTGAAAAACTCAGGGACTCTTTTATAAACATGAAGCACTGAATGAAAATATCAGTGATGGTTTTTAAGAATTTTCAAAATATCGCTGTTAAGGAAGAGAAATTCAGCGATGCATTTTGTTTTGAAATCTTGCATTTTCATGAGATTGTCAGAGAGAGAAAACATACCTTGATATCAGCTTAACCAAGTTTTATTCAGAGAGAAGATGATTGAATAGGTTATACGAGTTGATTTTATCCTATCGCTGATTAATGTGAACCGCTGAAGATTTTATCCTTCAAAGTTCAGCATTCCAAGCTCGCTGATGAGAAAGTTGAATCTTGTCTCATCAAGAGGTTTGGTAAATAAATCAGCTAACTGATAATCAGTTGGGATAAAATGAAGTTCTATATCACCATTCATCACATGATCTCTGATAAAATGATATCTGATTTCTATGTGTTTGGTCTTTGAATGTAGTACTGGATTGTTTGCTATAGCGATGGCACTTGTGCTGTCGCAATAGATTGGAATTTTGGAGAGCTGAAGATCATAGTCTAGTAGCTGATTTCTCATCCACAAGACTTGAGAACAACAGCTTCCAGCAGCTACATATTCAGCTTCAGCTGTGGAAGTGGACACTGAATTTTGCTTTTTACTTGTCCAACTTACCAGCTTTCCACCTAGGAGCTGACATCCTCCTGTGGCGCTTTTCCTATCCATTTTGCAACCTACAAAATCACTATCTGAATAGGCGGTTAGATCAAATCCTGAATCTTTGGGATACCAAAGACCTAGGTTCGCTGTACCCTTAAGGTATCGAAAGATTCGCTTTACAACTTTCATATGAGATAGCATAGGTTCAGGTTGATATCGTGCACACAAACATGTTGCATACATAATATCGGGTCGGCTAGCTGTAAGATACAAGAGAGAGCTGATCATCCCAATGTACAGCGTAACATTAACAGGTATTCCCTTTGAATCCTTGTCAAGTGTGAGCGGTGGTGCCATAGGGGTTTTCATAGCTGAACTATGAGTTAAATCAAATTTCTTCAGCATATCTTTAACATACTTTCCCTGATTGATAAAAGTTCCTTTTTCAGTTTGCTTAATCTGAAGACCAAGGAAATATGTTAGTTCACCCATCATGCTCATTTTATACTCATCTTTCATTCTATCAGCGAAACGAGTACAAAGCTCAGGGTTAGTAGAACCAAATATAATGTCATCAACATATATTTGAACTAGAATAATATGACCTTTCACCTTTCTAAAAAATAGAGTTTTGTCAATCTTACCTCGCTCAAAATTTTCAATATGGAGATAAGTAGAAAGAGTGTCATACCATGCACGAGGAGCTTGCTTCAAGCCATAAAGTGCCTTATCCAGTTTATAAACATAACCTGGACGCTTAGAATCTGAGAATCCTGGAGGTTGTTCCACATACACTTCTTCATTCAGCTTTCCATTCAGAAACGCTGACTTAACATCCATCTAATATACTTTGAAGTTTTTGTGTACAGCATATGCTAAGAATAGACAAATAGATTCAAGTCTTGCTACTGGAGCAAATGTTTCGTCATAATCTATACCTTCCTCTTGTCTGTATCCCTGAGCAACAAGACGAGCTTTGTTGCGGGTTATAGTACCATGTTCGTCCAACTTGTTTCGATAGACCCATTTAGTGCCTATTACTGTTTTATCAGTTGGTCTCCGAACAAGTTTCCAAACTTTGTTTCTTTCGAATTCAGTCAGCTCTTCTTGCATTGCGCTGACCCAGTTTGGATCTTTGAGGGAATCATCTATTTTCTTTGGTTCAGTTAGAGAGATAAAGTTAACAAATATTACCTGCACTTCGTCGAGTCTGAACACCAGCGTTTGGATCACCAAGAATTTGATCAATTGGGTGATTTACGGTCCATCGCTGAGCCGGAGCATAAGTTGCTGATTCATCTTGAACTGGAGGAGCTGAAGATGAGGCTTTAGCTACTTCTGGAGTTTCAGTTAAGAGAGGACTACTTGCATTTGTCATTTCATTTACTGATTGCTGAGAGATAGATGGAATGTTTGAGGCATTTGGTTCAGCGGTAGGTATAGTGTTTATAGGAACAGCTGAGACCCATGATGTTTCAGCTTCACTATTCTGCATGTTTGGAATGATAGGACTATCATCTTCTACTGGATGAGCATGGGGACTGGGAATATCTTCTGAATCACCAAGATGAGAAAACATCCATTGATTCAGTTCTTCAGTATCAGCGGACGGTTTAGAGTTCGCTGGACGGGATTCGTCAAACGTGACGTGAATAGTTTCTTCTACAGTTTGTCTTCTACGATTGAAGACTCTGAAGGCTTTGGAAACTGAGGAGTATCTAAGAAAGATTCCATCATCAGCCTTAGGATCAAACTTTCCAAGAGCATCTCTGTTGTTCAGTATGAAACACTGACATCCAAAGATGTGAAGAAAGCTGATTGAAGGCTTTCTCCCATGAAAGAGTTCATAGGTTGTCTTTTTGAATCTTTTTACTATCAGCGACCTGTTTTGCGTAAAACAAGCAGTGTTGACAGCTTCTGCCCAAAAATGAGTAGGCAGGTGAGAATCGCTGAGCATTGAACGTGCATCTTCAATAATTGTTCTATTTCTTCTTTCAGCGACTCCATTTTGTTACGGTGTTCTCACTGAAGAGAAGTTGTGAGAAATACCCTTACTCTCAAGGAAGGAATCAAGAGAACTGTTTTTGAATTCAGTCCCATGATCACTACTTATTGAGTGAACGGTCAGATTGTTCAGGGTTTCCATCTTCCGAACAAAGGTGATGAGTTCTTCAGGGGTGTCACTCTTAGAATGGAGAAACATTACCCAAGTGAAGCGAGAGAATTCATCAACTATGACCAGCGTATATTTCTTTCCAGCGATGGATTGTTTGTTAACAGGGCCAAACAAATCCATATGGAGTAGTTGTAGAGGAGACGACACTGAAGAAACTTGCTTAGATTTAAAGCTTGCTTTGGTCTGCTTCCCTTTTTCACACGCTGAACATAAAGACTCTTTGGCGTATGAATGCTGAGGTAGACCAGTGACTAACTCTTTTGAAGAAAGAGTGTTCAGTGTCTTGAAATTTAGATGAGATAGCCTCTTATGCCATAGCCAATTGACATCAGATGAGGCCTTTGAGAAGAAACAGGAGTTCTTAGTGGTTATTGAGTCCATGTTTATTACATAAACATTTTCCAAATGATAACCGCTGAGAGCTATCTTCTCCTTTTTGTCAGCGACAAAGCAGGACTCCTTAGTAAATATTACTTTGTTATCCATGTCGCAAAGCTGACTGATGCTTAGAAGATTATGCTTCAGCCCTTCAACATATGCGACTCTTTTGAAGGAGGTTGTACCATTTTGAAAGTACACCATACCCTCGGGTATGTCCTTTTCCATTTCCACCGAAAGTTACAGAGGGACCCTTCTCTTCCTTGTATTCAGCGAGCAGGCTTTTCTTTCCAGTCATGTGTCTAGAGCATCCGCTATCAAGATACAAGATACCCTTCTTAACCTGCAATACAAAGGAAGATTAGTTTTTCTTGGGTACCCACTTAACCATGTATACACATTTGTCAGTGGAAGTAGTTGGAATGGAAGATTCAGCAGTCTTTGCAGCATTTGAAGATTCAGCTTTGTCTTTCTTCACTTTGGTTAATTTCTTAACCTCAGTGGTAGGATTCACCTTGACCTGATTTGCACCAGGGTTGGTCTTCTTTGCCTTGGGGGCAATCTTCACCTTAGCTATCTTTTCATCTTTGGTGGCTGTGGGGCACTTACTAGCAATATGATCGGTAAGTCCACAGTGATAACATTTCCTATAACTAAAAGTAGTTCTAGGACCATTTGAATGCTGAGCTTTTAATTTTGAATTAGAAGTGCCAGCACCAAGTAAACTATTGGCTTTAGAAATGGGACGAACATTCAGTTCTTCAGATTTCTTACCAAGGACATCCACTCTGAGTCTAGGAGTAGATCGTTGAATAGATCCAGAGATCTGCTTCCTTGATCCAGAGGGATGAGTCACTGAAGCTTTAGAAGCATTCAGCTTTGGTACTAAGGTACCCTTCTGAGGATTCTGGTAAAAAACAATTCCTTTACCTTTGTCTTTAGAGACAGAGGTAGGTTTTGAATAAACCATTTTCTCCTTGGCTTTTGAGGAGGTAGGAGTTTCCTCAGGGATTGGTGTAATGGACGAGGAGCACTGAGAAGATGAAGTATCAGCGACTGAGGATACGAACGTTCCAAATTTAAGCATTGAACGCTCAGTGGTTGGTTTTGGAGTATCATATTTGTAACCCAAACCAAGTTTATCACTCAGGGGAATCTGAGACTTTATTATCTCAGTGATCATTGTTGAAGAATTACACCATCCTTCAACAGTAGCCTTTTCAGCTTTTAATGCAGCGATAGCTTCTGCTCGTTCGATTTTGACTAGCTGATTTAAATATACTTGATCTTTAAAATCTTCTTCAATTTTAGAAAGCTTTTCTATTTGAAGGTGGCAGTTTTTAAGCTTTTCAGCGAGATCAAGATTTTGGTTTTCAACCACAGTTTTGCCGTTCATGGCTTCGTATAAACTTCTAGTCAAGAGATCGATCTTACGGAGACTATCAGCTTCATCAATATTTGCAATATTGGTAAAGAAAGAAGGTGATACCTGAATAGCAGATGTTGAAGTGGAGGGAATGTCTGAACTTTCTTCCTCTTCTTCAATCTTGGCCATAAGACATAGATTTGCTTCATCATCTTCAGAGTCAAATGATGATGCTTCTTCATCAGAAGCAGCCCAATCATAGTTAGCCATTAGGCCTTTATTCTTCTTCTTAAAGCTTTTCAGCTTAGCATATTTTTCTTTCATCTTTGAATATTTGTCATATTTATTCCTTGGAACAAAGGGTTTCTTTGTAAAAGCTGAGGGTCTAGAAACTTTCTTAGACCTGCACTCGTTAGCGAAATGTCCTGTCTTTTCGCAGTTAAAACAAGTAGCAGTAGCCTTATCAACAAAAGTTGATGATCTAGGCTTGTCAGTTATGGAAAGAGGTTTGTTCTTTCTAAACATTTTCTTTTTGGCAAATCTCCTGAACTTCTTAGTTAGGAGAGCCAAAGATTCATCATCATCTGAATAATAAGAATCTGATGACCTTTCAGAGTTACTTTCCAACTCAGTGATAGTGACCGAGGGTCGCTGAGTAGAAGGTTCCTCTGAGATTAAAGCAACAGAGGTGCTTTTGGAATCTTTTACGAGATTCTTCTTAAGATGGCTCGATTGCTCATGATTCAGCAACGTGCCATATAAGGTTGAAAGGGTCATTGATTTTAGATCCTTTGACAGCTTGAGACACATAGCATAATTGTCCCAGCTTTCAGATAAACATTCTAGAAACTTTGTCAGTACTTAAAAGTTAGAATATTCCTTACCAACAGTTTTCAGATCTATAATTAAACAATTAAAACGTTGGTGAACTTCAGAGAGAGATTCATTCTTACCAGAAATAAAGCTTTCGTATTGTCTTACCAGGTTGATCTTTCTTGAGTCCTGGACTTCAGACGTTCCTTCATACTGAACACATATTGTGTCCCACATGGCTTTTGATGTTTTCAGATTCATGACGGAATGGTAGACTTCGTCAGGAAGAGCCATGGATAGTATGGATCTGGCTTTTGTATCTATAGCCACTTTCTTCTTATCTTCGTCAGTCCATTGAAAGATTTCCTTAGGTACCAGCCTTTCTAGAATTGCAGGTCTATTCTCAGCGGCTGGAACAGCAGCATCGATTCTTACAGGGATGAATGGACCATTCTCGAGATAGTAAGGCATAGTAGGGTCTACACCTTCTAAGAAGAGTGTCATCCTATTTTTCAATAAGTTGAAGTTATCTTTGGAAAATCTAGGGGGTTTAGCAAGAGAACCATTGTCTATATAATTTGTGTTTGTGTTGGTGGCCATTTTCAGATAATAGCAAGGAAGAGAAATATCTTAGATTAGATCTTGTTTATGAGATTAAACAAATCCGCTCTTATACCACTTGTTGGTCCCGAAGGCCTATACAAGTTTGTAGAAGGGGGGGGGGGGGGTTGAATACAAACACACAGATTTTACTTTTCTAAATTGTTTATTGATAAATCATTAACAATTTACAGCTTGCTGCGGAAACAAGATTAAGGATAAACCTAAATCTAAACAAGTTGGAACACTAAGGTTTCTTGCACTAAGAGAGATAAGGAAATTACTAATAATAACCTATCTTGAGATAAGAGATTGAACTTGTCCAGAGTTAGCAAGTTACTTCAAATGAAGTGGGTTCATCTCTTTATATACTTCATGCATTTAATGCAAGTCAGTATACACTTTACACGTGTCATCAGCTGGTTGGTTGCATGTCATTGACCTTGGTTGACAACCTTAGTAGCCGCATGGATGAACAGTGTAGTATCAGAGTGGTTGTACGATTTCAGACAGTCGGAGGTTCTTTTCTGACATTTCGTACGGAGTCGTGCAAGGGGGGTTAAGACAAAAGTACTTTGTACGGAGGACTTCATGATCAGCTTTCGTTGATTCAGAGCATTATCATTTTCTATTCAGCGAATGATAAAGTTCAGTGATAGCTGAAGTCTTGTACTTGATACTTCATGTTGAGTGGACAAATCTGAGTCTTCACTGATCCGCATCAGTTCATTAGGAGACTTGTCGCTGGTTCTTGAGCTTGATCTTCGACTTCAGCGTAGAACCTTTGTTGACGTGAAACTTGTCTTCAGGGATCATAAGTAAACAACTAACTTATCTGCGATCATCATAATGACTGAACAGACTCAGAGCATTAATGGTGAACAGTGTTCGCTGAATGTTTAATTTAAAGAGCGAGAGTTCCTATCAGCGGTACTGTAAGATCTTAGTACTTATCAGCGATAGTGAAACTCTTATACATATTGTTTAACATATGTATCCTTGTCTAGTTTCAAATCACTGGGGGGTTTGGATCAACACTTAGTATCCTTGTCTAGTTTCAGCGGTGGTGCCATAGGGGTTTTCATAGCGGAACTTTGAGTTAAGTCGAATTTCTTCAGCATATCTTTAACATACTTTCCCTGATTAATGAAAGTGCCTTTTTTATTTTGCTTTATCTGAAGACCAAGGAAATATGTTAGTTCACCATCATGCTCATTTTATACTCATCTTTCATTCTATCAGCGAAACGTGTACAAAGATCAGGGTTAGTAGACCCAAATATAATGTCATCAACATATATCTGAACAAGAATGATATGACCTTTTACTTTCCAGAAAAATAGAGTTTTGTCGATTTTACCTCGCTCAAATTGTTCAATATGCAGATAAGTAGATAGAGTGTCATACCATGCACGTGGAGCTTGCTTCAAGCCATAAAGTGTCTTATCCAGTTTATAAACATAACCTAGACGCTTAGGATCTGAGAATCCTGGAGGTTGTTCAACATAGACTTCTTCATTCAGCTTTCCATTTAGAAACGCTGACTTAACATCCAAGTTGTAACGTCCCAAAAATTACAAGAAATTTAAAATTTTAAAAACATGCATTCCATTATAAAACAATCACAATTTAATAATTCGTAACTCAAATGAAGTTAACGTCGTTAACTCGAACAGTCAATAAAGTTTATGCAGCGGATATTTCATAAAATAAAATCCAAAGGTTTGAAAGTAAAACTTAAACAATTCTTGACACTCTGCGCCTAGTGTGTGTACCGTCAAGCCCGACTGCCGCTCGCACCTGAAATCACAACATATTGGGAAAAGGGTAAGCTAAACGCTTAGTGAATCCTATCACACACGCAGGTAGCAACCCCACGTATATCGCCCCTACTCGCCAGTAGGCAACATCACCATCACCACGGATATAAATCCACATAACAATTAGCGTATAAATACGAACCTCGGTCCCACCGAGCACACCAAAAATATATAGATACAAGCTCAGTCCCACCGAGCCCTCGGTCCCACCGAGCCCCCCAGTCCCACTGAGGTGTACACAAGCATACATAATTCACATACACATTCAACAGATCACAACTAGATATCACATCCCAACTAATTCACGTAAACACGTAATAACACATAATAACACATAATAACACGTAACACAAAATAACGATATGCATGAAATTCCTAACTACGCGGTGAGAGAACTCACCTCAAAGCAAAGCGACGCGCTCCCGAGCCGCAACACCAGCACGTCAACCTTCCTCACATTTTCCCACCTAATTACGCACTAAAAACGTCAACGGAAGGTCCCAACTCACGACACTTTTACTAGTTTAACGAAACTAAAAATTCCAGCTTTTATACTAAAAACGCAGGTCTGTTCGGGACCCACTTTACCCCTGCTAAACTGATCAAACCAAAAATCTAATTCCACATTCAGGAAGTTCAATGTCTTACGGTTCCAGGGACGTATCGCACGCGTCCTAACGATATTCCTACCACTCTATATGAATTTTACAAAAACACCTCTCAGAGCAGCTAAAACAGGACCTGTCCGTATAAAATGGCAATTTGACACTAGCTATGGCCCGAACTGGTTTTTCCACAAGACATAGGAAACTTAATAGACTCCGAAACGAAACCTTTGGCACCAGTCCCATCCCAATCCGACATTCCAAGCAAAAGTTATGCATAAAACAAAACAGGGACAGAAAGCTGGATGTTTTTCGGACCAGGCTGTATAAACAGCCCCATACGGCCTAGCTACAGGCTTAAACAGATTTTCGGCAAAACACGAAAAACTTTCCTGACTCGATTAGTGAACTTCGGCCACCGATTTCATTTCAATCCGAGCTACGAGTAAAGAGTTACGGTTTACTCAAAACAGGGCAGAAACTGTGCAATTTACATAAAATGATAACCTTTTGAACTTGATCCCAATAAGACGTCTTAATCCAAACAGACCCGCAAAACAACATGACTTACTGTTTTAGGGTTACCATGGTCTGAAACACACCAAGCACCACCCACTACCACCTCCGGAGGTGGTGGTGATTGGCGGTGACACGGTGGTTGCGGTTTACAATTTCCGACGAAGAAAACATCAATAAAACGAACGGGACACTTACCTTAACGGAATCCTTCTTCTTCCTCCTTTCCGACCAGTCCCGACGCTGGTTCCCTCACGCCGGTGATCGCCTCCTTCCTCCTCTCGACTCTCGCTCTCTATCTCTTTCGGTCTCTCTCTCTTTTCTTCTCGGTTTCACATCCTTTTCTTCTTGGCCGAAAACAACAAGGGGAAGGGAAGGAAAAATGGCTAAGGGTTTTGGGGGAGGATTGTTAAGATGAAACCGAAGGGGAGGGGAGGGGTTGTGCCTCTTGGCCGATCCCCTTGCCCAACTATGGAGAAAGTCCCAAACAGCCCCTCAACTTACACTTCTTAGCAAAATCCCACAAAGGTTACTTCACTTAACTTTTTGGCCCAACTCGGCTAACCCCGCTAACGGAAACCACGTTAATTAATTAAGTGCCTTTAAAAAAAAATAACGAGAATACATACCGGGATACGGGCTTTACAACTCTCCCCCACTTGGATTAGACTTCGTCCTCGAACAAGTTCCGCTTTAAACGACAATCAAATAAATACATTAGGAATTTTAAAAACCATATCGGGAAAGGGTTCCGAGTGGACTTGGGAACCTGAAGCGGAGATGCGAGAGAATTATCCGGAGCTGTTTGCGGGTTTAGACTTCGGGGACGAAGTCTAATTCAAGCGGGGGAGAGTTGTAAAGCCCGTGTCCCGATATGGTTTTTAAAATTCCTAATGTATTTATTTGATTGTCGTTTAAAGCGAGGCTTGTTAACGGGAGTTGTCAAAGGGGACCTTGAATGTTATGTGTGGCAAACCTCACTCCCTTTTTACAATGTTATGGAAACTTAGGGACCAAAAGTGTCAAAGTGTTAGTGTCTAGGGGTCAAAGGTGGCCAATGGGGATTTTTGTGCATGTGGATCGGTTAAGGAAAGGGGGACCGACCCCCCCCCCCCCCCCCTCTCTCCTTCTTCTCGGCAGTTTCACGCAGCAAACAACAGCCCTTTGGTTCTTTGTTTGTGGTTTTCTTTTGTTTTCAATTGCCGAACAAGGATCGTGAGTGTGAGAGCCGAGAGAGATAGAAAGTGAGAGAGAAGAGTTCGTGAGTTAGAGAGGACCGGAGAAGAGAGAGAGAGTGGGTCGCCGGAGGTTTGTTTTCCAGTCGCCGGAGATCGCCACCACACCGTTCGCCGGAGAAGTCGATGGAGGAGGAGCAAACATCGAAAAGTAAGCCGTTCCTATGTTCCGTCTCGTTTTTTTTCTCTTCTTGTTCGTTTTTCCGGCGAGGCAACCGCCGCCGCCCGCCGCCGCTACGGTGGCCGTGGGTGGACGGCGGTGGCTGTGTGCTGATGGGTATACGTGTGTTTGGGGCTGTATGGTTTTAGCAATCGAAAGTAAGAGGGAGGTGGTGCGAGAATGGGATGGTATGTGTGTGTGGGTGTGGGTGTCGCCGGAACGCCGCCGCCGCCGCCGTGCCCCACTGCCGGAGGTGGCAGTGGGTGGTGCCCGTGGCGTAACCCTAAAACCACCCTGACCGTAACCTTAAACCTTAAGCCGTTAATCCTAATCTCGAACCGTTTTATCATTTCATGTGAATTAGTGTAATCTGCCTCTGTTTCGCGTAGTTCATAACTTTCTGCTCGTAGCTCCGATTGAGTCGAAATTGGTATCCACGGTTCCAGTACGGGGTCGGCCACGTTTTCCGTGTTTTAGCGGAAAACTGGTTCAGCCTCTAGCTAGGTGAAAAAGTGGTCGTAAGTTGGTGATTTGTCATTTTATGTGAATGTCGATTTTCTGCCACTGTTTTGTCGTGTCCGTAACTTTTTACTCGTAGCTCGGATTGAAATGAAATCGGTGGCCGAAGTTCACTAATCGAGTCAGGAAAGTTTTTCGTGTTTTGCCGAAAGTCCGTTTAGGCCTGTAGCTAGGCCGTATGGGGCTGTTTATACAGCCTGGTCCGAAAAACTTCCAGCTTTCTGTCCCTGTTTTGTTTCACGCATAACTTTCGCTTGGAATGTCGGTTTGGGGTGGGACTGGTGCCAAAAGTTTCGTTTCGGAGTCTATTAAGTTTCCTTTGTTTTGCGGAAACACGAATTCGGACCATAGCTAGGGCGAAGTTGCCATGTTGTACTGAAAGGTCCGGGTGTTCGCTGTTCGGCGATGCGTTTTTGTAAAATCTATAGTAAATTATAGAAAAATCGTTAGGACGCGTGCGATACGTCCCTGAAACCGTAAGACTTAGAACTTCGTAATTATGAATTTTAATTTCTGTATTTATCAGTTTTAAGGGGGTAAAACAGGTCCCGAACAGATCCGTAACTTTTAAGAAAAAGCTGGAATATTTAGTCGTTTGAAAGATAGTAAACGTGTTATGGGTCGGGACTTTCCTTTGACTTTTTATACGTATTTAGGTGGGAGAAAGTGAAGAAGATTGCCGTGTTGGTGTTGCGTTTCGTGAGCACGTTGCTTAGCCTTGAGGTGAGTTCTCTCACCGCGTAGTTAGGAATTTCATGTATGTCGTTATTTTGTGTTACGTGTGATTACGTGTATTTATGTGCTTACGTGAACTAGATGGGATGTGATAACTGGTTGTGATTTATTAGATTCGTATGTGGAATATATATATGCATGTGTACACCTCGGTGGGACTGAGGGGCTCGGTGGGACCGAGGGCTTGGTGGGACTAAGCTAGTACAACAATTTTTACTCGGTGGGACCGAGGGCTCGGTGGGACTGAGCTTGTATTAATTACTCGGTGGGACCGAGGGCTCGGTGGGACTGAGCTTGTATTAATGTATTTTGTGTACTCGGTGGGACCGAGGTTCGTGCTTATATAATAATCATTATGTGGTTTGATATTCGTGATGATGGTGATGTTGCCTACTTGCGAGTAGGGGCGATATGCGTGGGGTTGCTACCTACGTGCGTGACTGAATTCACTAAGCGTTTAGCTTACTCTTTCCCAATGTGTTGTTATTTCAGGTGCGGGCGGCAGTCGGGCGTGACAGTACACACATGGAGCGCGGAGTGTCAAATATTATTAATCTTTCACTTTTGAACCCTTGAATTTAGTTATGAAATTTTCCGCTGCATGAACTTTGTTGATGGTTTGAAGTAACGACGTTAATTTTATTTAAGACGTGAATTATTAAATCATGGTTGTTTTAATGAAATGTATGTTTTAAAATTTTTAAATTTCCTTGTAATTTTTGGGACGTTACAACTTGGTATCAGAGCACGGCTTGAGTAAATCAAACACATCTCGGTGTGTTTGGTCTCAAGTTGCGGCTAAGAGATCTTTAAATTCTTTTATCAAAATCTTTGTTTTAAATGAAAAGAGAAAACCCGTTTGGGAACGGTGATCGTGGGCGCAGTGTGTACAGTCAGCCGACGCCAGCTGGGAAGGTAAGGAACTTAGTGTACCTATTGCTTTCAGGTGTAGTGTACGCATGCTAGATTGCTTATGTGAACTGTATGGTACCGTATGCTGGTTTATCGCTTATAGGAACTCATGCTAGCTTTGATAGGTTGTTAAGCGAATGCACTCTAGGTTGTATGCAGTAGGAACTGAATAGCCTTAGAATATTAGATTTAGTTCTATTGCGCAGCTCTTGTTTGAGTCCAACCGTTCTAGGATAGAGTCTCTTATTCGAACGTCTATTTGGTTTTACACTGTATACGACCGTGCATTCACGAGGCGACTCGTCAGGGTTAGTGGGGTTTCCGTGTTAGCAAAGGATAGTGGGTGATATGACCTTTCTAGGGAGTTAGGAAAGGTGTTTGTACGGGCTAGATTGACTATATGTGTTTATTTGTGGTAATCGACTACTTGAATGTCTCGGGACAGGACTCGAAACGAGTAAGGATAGGTGTGAAGGGTAGTAGTAGAGCTCCTACTATCTGAAGCACATGATCCATGCTCGAGTCGGGGAGAGTCACGAGGCAACCAAGGGGTGGAACGTGAGCGCAGTAGGGTGAGTTATTTGTGCTAATAGCTATCTGAAAATTCTCTTCCTAGAATGGTCAATACTAGAAGAAACAACGCGGAGGAGCCGCGGGCCGAGGCAAGGATTACTGAGGACCGTATTAGGGAGCTGATTGCTACTGAGGTATCTCACGCGATCGGGGAGGCGATTCCCGAGATCATCACCGCCATTCGTGATGAGGTGGTGATCCTGCTAGAGGAACGTATTGCAGCTATTCCACTGCCTACGGAGGGTCAGCACCGTACCCGAGAGTTCCAGTATCGGGATCTCTCTGCCTGTTCCCCGCCAGAGTTTAAGGGAGACCCGGATCCGATTACCAGCATGCGATGGGTATCCGACATGGAGTTCGCTTTTCTGACTAGTGGCTGCCCGGACAATCTAAAGGTCCGTTTTGCAGTGAACCTACTTCGTGACGGCGCAAAGGATTGGTGCGCCACGGCATTGACACCTGCCGAGCGCACTACCTTGACTTGGGACGAGTTTGTCGCTCGTTTCCGCGCAGAGTATGTACCGCCCGTAGAGATGGAGCGAATCGCTAAGGAATTCCTAGAACTCACCCAGACAACAGAGACGGTAAAGGAGATGAACAGGAAATTCACCGAGATGGCATTATTTTGTCCCCAATATGCTGCCTCGGAAGAGATGAAGATGTCACGTTATAAAGATATGTTACGCACGGAGATCCGGGAGTTTGTTAGCACAGCACAGTACACTTCATTATCCACCATGATGGACGCCGCTCGGAGGAGGGAGCTTGAGCTGGAGACCCAAGCTAAGAAGCGGAAGGCGGCACAGCCAGTGACGCCCATCTCGGCGGTGCCGAAGCGTTCGAGGTTCACAGATACGCGCGCGGGTTCTGGGAGTGGCGGGTTTAAGCCCCGAGATACCGGAGTTAGGAGAGTTGAGGGGTGTTTTAAGTGTGGCCAACCCGGTCACCTCAGCCGGGATTGTAAGGTTCCGTTAGTGGTTTGCTTCAACTGTAATCAGACGGGCCATGTAAGGGCCAACTGTCCTAGAGCAGGGGTAGCTATTGGGGGTGGAGCACAGAGGGCGCCTGGGAATGCCCCATTACGCATCACTGATGGTCGAGCTGGTCAGCCGGGGGCGGGAGCGGCTCAAGGTAGAGTTCATCAGTTGACGGTGGATGAGGCGCAAGCGACGCCTAAAGTGGTTACAGGTATATCCCTTTTGCTTCTTTCTTCTTGTCTTTCCGTTCCATGTCATGTATTTATTTGTGGTTCAGTTATACGTTAGGAACGTTCCTAGTTAACTCGGTGCCTGCGGTTGTGATGTTTGATAGCGGGGCTACTCACTCTTTTGTGTCTCGCACTTTTAGCGAGGGTTTGGGTCGAGTTGTAGGACGATTGAGTCATCCTCTTGTTGTCGAGGTGGCTGATGTTAGGACCTTGACGGTCACGGACGTGTTTCGCGGGTGTACCCTAGAGATCTCAAGAGTGCGGTTTCCCATAGACCTGGTCCCGATTGTTATGCGGGAACTTTGTGTGATTGTGGGCATGGACTGGATGGATAAGTTTGACGTGGAGATTGTTTGTCGTCACAAACAAGTGCGAGTTCAGACCCCAAGCGGGGGAGAAGTGTTAGTTCAGGGAAATTCGTCTAGGCAGACTACGGCCATAGGTTTGACTGCGAGAGCTCAGAGGTACCTCCAGCATAGTGGACAGGGATACCTGGCTTATGTGATGGACACGCGAGTTGGGGAAGCGAAGGAGGCTGAATAAGCTTACGGTAAAGGATCGTTATCCTTTGCCAAGGATTGACGATCTTCTCGACCAGTTGCAGGAACTTCTTGAAGAGGAGTTCATAAGTCCAAGTTCTCGATTCACCCGGGAGCTACAAAGATGTACAGAGAATTGTGTGGAGGTTACTGGTGGCTCGGCATGAAGCGGGATGTTGCTAGATGTGTGGAGGTATGTATGACCTGTCGGAAGGTCAAGGCGAAACATCAACGACCACATAGGAAATTGCAACCGTTGGAGGTCTCGGTTTGGAAATGGGAAGAGATTACCATGGACTTCATAACGAAACTCCCGAGGACTCCCTGTGGGAACGATGCCATTTGGGTGATCGTTGACCGTCTGACCAAGAGTGCACACTTCTTGGCCATCAGGGAGAGCTTCTCGGCGAAGAAACTTGCGGAGGTGTTTGTGCGTGAGATTGTGGCCAGGCACGGGGTGCCAGTTTCAATTGTCTCCGATAGGGATACTCGTTTTACCTCTCGGTTTTGGGAGAAGTTCCAGTCGGAGATGGGTACACGATTGCACTTTAGCACGGCCTTTCATCCACAGACGGACGGACAGAACGAGCGAACCATTCAGACCCTCGAGGATATGCTTCGAGCTTGTGTCACTGATTTTGGAGGTAGTTGGGATCAGTACTTACCCTTGGCGGAATTTTCCTACAACAACAGCTACCACTCTAGTATTGGCATGCCGCCATACGAGTGGTTGTACAGTAGGAAATGTAGGACGCCCGTTTGTTGGGGCGAGGTTGGGCATCGGGTGTTAGGGAGTACTGACATAGTGCTGAAGACGACCGAGACAATTCGGATGGTTCGGGATCGTTTGGTTACTGCACAGAGTCGGCAGAAGAACCTCGCGGAACAAGGTTGTTGGTTTGGTGGAGGTTCAATGGAGACTCCGAAAGGGTTCCGAGTGGACTTGGGAACCTGAAGCGGAGATGCGAGAGAATTATCCGGAGCTGTTTGCAGGTGTAGACTTCGGGGACGAAGTCTAATTCAAGCGGGGGAGAGTTGTAAAGCCCGTGTCCCGATATGATTTTTAAAATTCCTAATGTATTTATTTGATTGTCGTTTAAAGCGAGTCTTGTTAACGGGAGTTGTCAAAGGGGACCTTGAATGTTATGTGTGGCAAACCTCACTCCCTTTTTACAATGTTATGGAAACTTAGGGACCAAAAGTGTCAAAGTGTTAGTGTCTAGGGGTCAAAGGTGGCCAATGGGGATTTTTGTGCATGTGGATCGGTTAAGGAAAGGGGGACCGACCCCCCCCCCCCCCTCTCTCCTTCTTCTCGGCAGTTTCACGCAGCAAACAACAACCCTTTGGTTCTTTGTTTGTGGTTTTCTTTTGTTTTCAATTGCCGAACAAGGATCGTGAGTGTGAGAGCCGAGAGAGATAGAAAGTGAGAGAGAAGAGTTCGTGAGTTAGAGAGGACCGGAGAAGAGAGAGAGAGAGTGGGTCGCCGGAGGTTTGTTTTCCAGTCGCCGGAGATCGCCACCACACCGTTCGCCGGAGAAGTCGAGGGAGGAGGAGCAAACATCGAAAAGTAAGCCGTTCCTATGTTCCGTCTCGTTTTTTTTCTCTTCTTGTTCGTTTTTCCGGCGAGGCAACCACCGCCGCCCGCCGCCGCTACGGTGGCCGTGGGTGGACGGCGGTGGCTGTGTGCTGATGGGTATACGTGTGTTTGGGGCTGTATGGTTTTAGCAATCGAAAGTAAAAGGGAGGTGGTGCGAGAATGGGATGGTATGTGTGTGTGGGTGTGGGTGTCGCCGGAACGCCGCCGCCGCCGTCGTGCCCCACTGCCGGAGGTGGCAGTGGGTGGTGCCCGTGGCGTAACCCTAAAACCACCCTGACCGTAACCTTAAACCTTAAGCCGTTAATCCTAATCTCGAACCGTTTTATCATTTCATGTGAATTAGTGTAATCTGCCTCTGTTTCGCGTAGTTCATACCTTTCTGCTCGTAGCTCCGATTGAGCCGAAATTGGTATCCACGGTTCCATTACGGGGTCGGCCACGTTTTCCGTGTTTTAGCGGAAAACTGGTTCAGCCTCTAGCTAGGTGAAAAAGTGGTTGTAAGTTGGTGATTTGTCATTTTATGTGAATGTCGATTTTCTGCCACTGTTTTGTCGTGGCCGTAACTTTTTACTCGTAGCTCGGATTGAAATGAAATCGGTGGCCGAAGTTCACTAATCGAGTCAGGAAAGTTTTTCGTGTTTTGCCGAAAGTCCGTTTAGGCCTGTAGCTAGGCCGTATGGGGCTGTTTATACAGCCTGGTCCGAAAAACTTCCAGCTTTCTGTCCCTGTTTTGTTTCACGCATAACTTTCGCTTGGAATGTCGGTTTGGGGTGGGACTGGTGCCAAAAGTTTCGTTTCGGAGTCTATTAAGTTTCCTCTGTTTTGGGGAAAGACGAATTCGGACCATAGCTAGGGCGAAGTTGCCATGTTGTACTGAAAGGTCCGGGTGTTCGCTGTTCGGCGACGCGTTTTTGTAAAATCTATAGTAAATTATAGAAAAATCGTTAGGACGCGTGCGATACGTCCCTGAAACCGTAAGACTTAGAACTTCGTAATTATGAATTTTAATTTCTGTATTTATCAGTTTTAAGGGGGTAAAACAGGTCCCGAACAGATCCGTAACTTTTAAGAAAAAACTGGAATATTTAGTCGTTTGAAAGCTAGTAAACGTGTTATGGGTCGGGACTTTCCTTTGACTTTTTATACGTATTTAGGTGGGAGAAAGTGAAGAAGATTGCCGTGTTGGTGTTGCGTTTCGTGAGCACGTTGCTTAGCCTTGAGGTGAGTTCTCTCACCGCGTAGTTAGGAATTTCATGTATGTCGTTATTTTGTGTTACGTGTGATTACGTGTATTTATGTGCTTACGTGAACTAGATGGGATGTGATAACTGGTTGTGATTTATTAGATTCGTATGTGGAATATATATATGCATGTGTACACCTCGGTGGGACTGAGGGGCTCGGTGGGACCGAGGGCTTGGTGGGACTAAGCTAGTACAACAATTTTTACTCGGTGGGACCGAGGGCTCGGTGGGACTGAGCTTGTATTAATTACTCGGTGGGACCGAGGGCTCGGTGGGACTGAGCTTGTATTAATGTATTTTGTGTACTCGGTGGGACCGAGGTTCGTGCTTATATAATAATCATTATGTGGTTTGATATTCGTGATGATGGTGATGTTGCCTACTTGCGAGTAGGGGCGATATGCGTGGGGTTGCTACCTACGTGCGTGACTGAATTCACTAAGCGTTTAGCTTACCCTTTCCCAATGTGTTGTTATTTCAGGTGCGGTCGGCAGTCGGGCGTGACAGTACACACATGGAGCGCGGAGTGTCAAATATTATTAATCTTTCACTTTTGAACCCTTGAATTTAGTTATGAAATTTTCCGCTGCATGAACTTTGTTGATGGTTTGAAGTAACGACGTTAATTTTATTTAAGACGTGAATTATTAAATCATGGTTGTTTTAATGAAATGTATGTTTTAAAAATTTTAAATTTCCTTGTAATTTTTGGGACGTTACTATGCGGCAGTCGGGTTTACGTCCCAAAAATTACAAGGAAATTTAAATTTTCTAAAACATATATTCCATTTTAAAACAAGCACATTTTAATAAACCGTAACTCAATTTAAGTTAATATCGTCAACTCAACAGTCAAAAGAATTCATGCAGCGGAAATATTATAAATAAAGTCTAAAAGTTTAAAAGCGTAAATTCCAACAACTCTCGACGCCCGCGCGTAGTGTGTGTGTACCGTCATGCCCGACCGCCACTCGCACCTGAAACCACAACAAATTGGGAAAGGGGTAAGCTAAACGCTTAGTGAATCCAACCACACACGTAGGTAGCAACCCCACGCATATCACCCCTACTCGCAAGTAGGCAACATTACCATCACCACGAATATCAAACCACATAATGATTATTATATAAGTACGAACCTCGGTCCCACCGAGTACACAAAATACATTAATACAAGCTCAGTCCCACCGAGTACACAAAATACATTAATACAAGCTCAGTCCCACCGAGCCTTCGGTCCCACCGAGCCCTCGGTCCCACCGAGTACACAAAATACATTAATACAAGCTCAGTCCCACCGAGCCCTCGGTCCCACCGAGTACACAAAATACATTAATACAAGCTCAGTCCCACCGAGCCCTCGGTCCCACCGAGTAAAGATTACTGTACTTGCTTAGTCCCACCAAGCCCTCGGTCCCACCGAGCCCCTCAGTCCCACCGAGGTGTACACATGCATAAATATTCCACATACGAATTCAACAAATCACAACCAGTTATCACATCCCAACTAGTTCATATAAGCACATAAATACACGTAACACAAAAGAACGACATACATGAAATTCCTAACTACGCGGTGAGAGAACTCACCTCGAATGCGCGCCTAGCTCACAAACAATAGTCCAAGCTCCACAATCCAAAATCACTTCCCAACACCTAAACGAATGTTAAAATGTATTAACGCGAGACCCGGACCCTAAAACACGACGCACGCTTAAACTGTCACTAAAATGACTTTTCTGTCTAGCCAAACAGGTCTGTTCGGGACCTGTTCCGACCTCCCCAAACACAGAAAATCCTCAATTACATTACATCACCAGAAAGTGCTCTGAGTTAGGGTTCCAAGGACATATTATACTCCTCCTAACGATTTTTCTACAGTTTAATACGGATTTTACAAAAACGGTTCGCAGAACAGCGAAAACAGAACCTTTCAGTACAAAATGACGATTTGACCTAAGCTACGTTCCGAACTGGTTTTTGTACAAAACATAGAAAAGTTACTAGACTCAAAATGAGAACTTTTGGCATTGATTTCGCCCCAATCCGAGTTACGAGGAAAAGGTTACGGTTTAAGCAAAACAGTGGCAGATTACTAAATTTTCACATGAAATGACACTATTGATTATTAACCCATTAAGTCGTGGCTTAATCCCAACAGACCCGAAAAACATATGAACTACTGAATATGGGTTACCCTAGGCTGGACAACAGCCGTGCACCACCCCCTGCCGCCTCCGGCGGCGGTGGTGGTTGGCGGCGTTTCTTTGACATACGATAACAACAAACGAGAAATAGACGAACTTACCTCGACGAACCCTTCTTCCTCCTCTTTTCCGACCAAACTTGCCGGCGATCGCCTCCTTCCTCCTCTCTCCTCGTCGCCGGCAGCAACCTCTATCACCCTCTCGGTTTCTCTCTCACTCTCTCGGCTTCTTTCTTTCTCTCTCTCTCTCTAGTTCTCTTCTTGGCCGAACACACAACAAAGGGGGATGGGATGACTACAAGTCTTTTGGGGGTTACTAGCATGAAACCGAAGGGAAGAGGAAGGGGGATGGGGTGTCCTTTGGGCCGACCCCTTGCCAAACTTTGGGGATAAGTCCCTAATAGACCCTCAACTATCCCTTTCCTTGCAAGAACCCAAAAGTTGTCACATTTAACTTTTTGGTCCGATTCGACTAACCCCGCTAAATAAAAATATTAGCAATAATTAAATAATTAATAAATAAAAAATATACCGGGACACGGGCTTTACAACTCTTCCCCGCTTGAATTAGACTTCGTCCTCGAAGTCTTGACCGACGAAAAGCTCGGGGTAACTCTCGCGCATCTCCGCTTCGGGCTCCCATGTCCACTCTGAACCCTTCCGGTGCTACCACTGCACTTTCACTAACCCAATGACTTTGTTGCGCAGATTTTTCGTCTTCCTCTCAATGACAGCTATCGGCTTCTCCACGTAGTTGAGGCTCTCGTCAATCTGAATGTCCTCGAGAGGGATCACTGCAGCCTCGTCCACTACACACTTCCGCAATTGAGACACATGGAAGGTGTCGTGAATTAAGCTCAGCTCTTCAGGTAGCTCTAAACGGTAAGCTACTTTCCCTACGCGGGCGATAATCCGGTACGACCCAATATAACGAGGCCCTAGCTTCCCTCGCTTACGATACCGGATCACCCCTTTCCAGGGTGAAACCTTCAACAACACATAATCGCCCACCTGAAACTCCAAGTCTGATCGCCTTTTGTCAGCGTAGCTCTTCTGTCGACTTTGAGCAGTAACCAAACGGTCCCGCACCATCTGTATCATCTCAGTCGTCTTTAATACTATGTCGGTGCTCCCTAATACTCGATGACCAACCTCGCCCCAACAAACGGGCGTCCTGCACTTCCTACCGTACAACAACTCGTACGGCGGCATGCCAATACTAGAGTGATAGCTGTTGTTGTAGGAGAATTCTGCCAAAGGTAAATACTGATCCCAACTACCTCCAAAATTGATGACACAAGCTCGAAGCATATCCTCGAGGGTCTGGATGGTTCGCTCGCTCTGTCCGTCCGTCTGCGGGTGAAAAGTCGTGCTAAAGTGTAACCGGTTACCCATCTCTGACTGGAACTTCTCCCAAAACCGGGAGGTAAAACGAGTGTCCCTGTCAGAGACAATCGAAACTGGCACCCCGTGCCTGGCCACGATCTCACGTACAAACACCTCCGTAAGTTTCTCCGCCGAGGAGCTCTCCCTGATGGCCAAGAAGTGAGCACTCTTGGTCAGACGGTCAACGATCACCCAAATAGCATCGTTCCCACGGGGAGTCCTTGGGAGTTTCGTTATGAAGTCCATAGTAATCTTTTCCCATTTCCAAACCGGGACCTCCAACGGCTGCAATTTCCCATGTGGTCGTTGATGTTCCGCTTTGACCTTCCGACAGGTCATACATACCTCAACACATCTAGCAACATCCCGTTTCATGTTGGGCCACCAATAACCTTCACGCAAGTCTCTGTACATCTTTGTAGCTCCCGGGTGAATCGAGAACTTGGACTTATGTGCCTCATCCATTAGTACTTGCCGGTTCCCACCGATGAATGGAACCCAAACCCTACCATGTCGAGTTAACAACCCCCGACTGTCACGAACAAAACTCGGGATTTCCCCCGAAACTCTTTCCCGCTTTGCATTTTCCTCCAAAACAGCCACCTCCTGAGCGCTTCCTATCGACTCCAGAATCGGTGTAACCACTGTCAATCGCTGACATAAACCCCTCAGTGGCTCACCGACCGGATGTCGGCTGAGTGCGTCCGCAACCACGTTCGCTTTACCCGGGTGGTAAAGTATCTCGCAGTCATAATCCTTGACCACATCGAGCCACCTTCGCTGACGCATATTAAGGTTCTGCTGATCCATCAAGTACTTGAGGCTCTTATGGTCAGTGTAGATCGTACACTTGACACCATAGAGATAGTGTCTCCAAATTTTAAGGGCAAACACCACCGCTCCCAACTCCAGGTCATGAGTCGGGTAATTCGCTTCATGAGGCTTAAGCTGCCTCGAAGCGTAAGCTATGACCTTGCCGCGTTGCATAAGCACGTCACCCAAACCTTGGTGTGAAGCGTCACAGTATACTACCAAATCCTCCATGCCCTCGGGCAAGGTTAACACAGGAGCCTCGCACAAACACCTGCGTAGCTCCTCGAACGCCTTATGTTGTTCCTCACCCCAACTGAACGCCGCAGATTTCTTCGTCAATCGCGTCATAGGCATCGCGATCTTGGAGAAATCCTGAATAAACCTTCGGTAATACCCTGCCAAACCTAGAAAGCTTCGCACCTCAGTAGGAGTCTTCGGCACCTCCCACCGCGTCACTGCTGAAATCTTAGCTGGGTCGACCATAATGCCATCCTGATTCACGACATGTCCTAGGAACTGGACCTCTCGCAACCAGAACTCGCACTTGGAAAACTTAGCGTATAACTTCTCTCGCCTCAATACTTCCAACACTTCTCGAAGATGCACCTCGTGCTCCTCCTTGGACTTTGAATACACTAGAATATCGTCGATGAACACAATCACCGATCGGTCCAACATCAGGCTACACACTCGGTTCATGAGATCCATGAATGCTGCCGGTGCATTGGTGAGCCCAAAAGGCATCACCACGAACTCGTAATGACCGTACCGCGTACGGAAGGCCGTCTTCTCCGTGTCCTCACTCCTGACCCGCATCTGGTGGTACCCCGACCGTAAATCAATCTTGGAGAACCATGAGGCCCCCCTGAAGCTGGTCGAACAAATTGTCAATCCTTGGCAAAGGATAACGATTCTTTACCGTAAGCTTATTCAGCTCCCGGTAGTCTATGCACATCCGCTGCGACCCGTCCTTCTCCTTCACGAATAAGATAGGTGCTCCCCACGGCGAACAACTCGGTCTAATGAACTCCTTCTCGAGAAGCTCCTGCAACTGGGCGTACAACTCTTTCATTTCTGGTGGAGCCAGGCGATAGGGTGCCTTGGCCACCGGAGCAGCACCCGGAATCAGATCGATCCAAAACTCTACCTGTCATTCTGGAGGTATCCCCGGAAAATCCTCGGGAAATAGGTCGGTGAACTCCCGTACAACTGGCACGTCTTCCGCAGACTCCTTCGCTTCCCCAACACTCGTGTCTATCACGTATGCCAAATACCCCTGACCACTATGCTGAAGGTACCTCCGAGCTCTCGCAACCGAACATATGGCCGTAGTCCGTCTAGACGAATCTCCCTGTACTAACAGTTCTCCCCCGCTTGGGGTTCGAACTCGCACTTGTTTGTGACGACAAACAATCTCCGCGTCGAACTTATCCATCCAATCCATGCCCACAATCACACAAAGCTCCCGCATAGCGATCGGGATCAGATCGATGGGAAACCGCACTCCTGAGATCTCTAAAGTGCACCCGCGAAACACGTCCGTGACCGTCAAGGTCCTATCATCAGCCACCTCAACAACAAGTGGATGACTCAATCGTCCTACAACTCGGCCTAAATCCTCGCTAAAAGTGCAAGACACAAAAGAGTGAGTAGCCCCGCTATCAAACATCACAACCGCAGGCACCGAGTTAACTATGAATGAACTCCCGTATCTACTCACTAGTGAGTACAATACTCGCATTCGGTTCAACATCGTTGTTCCTCCTTGTGATGGTCATCCTAGGTAGTTAATACCACGAGCTATTAGCACATAATAACTCCTACTAACAACGCTCACACTCAACTCCTCGGATTCCTCGTGACTTTCCCCGACTCGAACATTGATCCTGTGCTTCCGGTAGTAGGAGCTCTACTACTACCATCTATACCTATCACTGTCCGCTCCGAGTCCCATCCCGAGTACCCAAGTAGTTGCTCGCCCAAACAAAACCATACACGTATGTCCATACTGACGCATATGCACACTCTTCCTAGCTCCCTAGGAATAAACATAATACCCCACTACCCTTGCTAGGGCGGAACCCCCACTAACCCTGACGAGTCGCCTCGTAAACGCACAGTTGTATACAATGGAAACCAGATAGACATTCGAATATAAGATTCTATCCAACAACGGTTGGACTCAAACAAGAGCTGCGCAATAGAACTAAATCCAACATTCTAAGGCTATTCGGTTCCTACCGCATACAACCTATAGTGCATTCGCTTAACAACCTATCAAAGTTAGCATAAGTTCCTAATAGCAAGTAACAACCATACAATACAGTGTATTAAGCACCAAGCAATCTAGCATACATACTCCTATGTTCTAGAAAGCAAGTTAGCAGACGTACTCATATGTAAACGCTATTCCCAGCTCACTAGGAATTTCATCTCTTCCCACTACCCTTGCTACAACGGAATCCCTGTTAGCCATAACAAGTTGCCCCGTGAATACCCAGTCGCATGCAGCGTGAATCAAATAGACATTCGAATATAAAATTCTATCCTAGAACGGTTGGACTCAAACAAGAGCTGCGCAATAGAACTAAATCAAATATTCTAAGGCTATATGATTCCTACTGCATGCAACCTATAGGGCCTTCACTTGACAACCTACTATAACTAGCATTGATTCCTACTAGCAAGCAGTCATCGTACAGTACAGTGTAAACAACCTCGGCAATCTAGCATGCATACCCTATGCCTAGAAAGCAATAAATACACTAAGTGCTGTACCTTCCCAATTGGCGTCGGCTGACTGTACACACTGCGCCCACGATCACCGTTTCCCAAACGGGCTTCCTCCGTTCATTTATTTTCAAAGATTTTAATAAGAGAGTTTAAAAACTTCATAGCCGCAACTTGAGACCAAACACACCGAGATGTGTTTGATTCACTCAAGCTGTGCTCTGATACCAAGTTGTAACGTCCCAAAAATTACAAGGAAATTTAAATTTTCTAAAACATATATTCCATTTTAAAACAACCACATTTTAATAAACCGTAACTCAATTTAAGTTAATATCGTCAACTCAACAGTCAAAAGAATTCATGCAGCGGAAATATTATAAATAAAGTCTAAAAGTTTAAAAGCGTAAATTCCAACAACTCTCGACGCCCGCGCGTAGTGTGTGTGTACCGTCATGCCCGACCGCCACTCGCACCTGAAACCACAACAAATTGGGAAAGGGGTAAGCTAAACGCTTAGTGAATCCAACCACACACGTAGGTAGCAACCCCACGCATATCACCCCTACTCGCAAGTAGGCAACATTACCATCACCACGAATATCAAACCACATAATGATTATTATATAAGTACGAACCTCGGTCCCACCGAGTACACAAAATACATTAATACAAGCTCAGTCCCACCGAGCCCTCGGTCCCACCGAGTACACAAAATACATTAATACAAGCTCAGTCCCACCGAGCCCTCGGTCCCACCGAGCCCTCGGTCCCACCGAGTACACAAAATACATTAATACAAGCTCAGTCCCACCGAGCCCTCGGTCCCACCGAGTACACAAAATACATTAATACAAGCTCAGTCCCACCGAGCCCTCGGTCCCACCGAGTAAAGATTACTGTACTAGCTTAGTCCCACCAAGCCCTCGGTCCCACCGAGCCCCTCAGTCCCACCGAGGTGTACACATGCATAAATATTCCACATACGAATTCAACAAATCACAACCAATTATCACATCCCAACTAGTTCATATAAGCACATAAATACACGTAACACAAAAGAACGACATACATGAAATTCCTAACTACGCGGTGAGAGAACTCACCTCGAATGCGCGCCTAGCTCACAAACAATAGTCCAAGCTCCACAATCCAAAATCACTTCCCAACACCTAAACGAACGTTAAAATGTATTAACGCGAGGCCCGGACCCTAAAACACGACGCACGCTTAAACTGTCACTAAAATGACTTTTCTGTCTAGCCAAACAGGTCTGTTCGGGACCTGTTCCGACCTCCCCAAACACAGAAAATCCTCAATTAGATTACATCACCAGAAAGTGCTCTGAGTTAGGGTTCCAAGGACATATTATACTCCTCCTAACGATTTTTCTACAGTTTAATACGGATTTTACAAAAACGGTTCGCAGAACAGCGAAAACAGAACCTTTCAGTACAAAACGACGATTTGACCTAAGCTACGTTCCGAACTGGTTTTTGCACAAAACATAGAAAAGTTACTAGACTCAAAATGAGAACTTTTGGCACTGATTTCGCCCCAATCCGAGTTACGAGGAAAAAGTTACGGTTTAAGCAAAACAGTGGCAGATTACTAAATTTTCACATGAAATGACACTATTGATTATTAACCCATTAAGTCGTGGCTTAATCCCAACAGACCCGAAAAGCATATGAACTACTGAATATGGGTTACCCTAGGCTGGACAACAGCCGTGCACCACCCCCTGCCGCCTCCGGCGGCGGTGGTGGTTGGCGGCGTTTCTTTGACATACGATAACAACAAACGAGAAATAGACGAACTTACCTCGACGAACCCTTCTTCCTCCTCTTTTCCGACCAAACTTGCCGGTGATCGCCTCCTTCCTCCTCTCTCCTCGTCGCCGGCAGCAACCTCTATCACAAACAAGTTCCGGTATGTATTCTCGTTATTTTTTTTAAAAGGCATTTAATTAAATAACGTGGTTTCCGTTAGCGGGGTTAGCCGAGTCGGGCCATTATAAAATAACCCCAATTTAATAATTCGCAATTCAAATTAAATTAACGTCGTTAACTCAAACAGTCAATAAAGTTTACGCAGCGGAAATTTCATAAAATAAAATCTAAAGGTTTAAAAGTGAAATTTTAAACACTCTCAGCACCCCGCGCATATTGTGTGTACCGTCAAGCCCGACTGCCGCTCGCACCTGAAATCACAACATATTGGGAAAAGGTAAGCTAATCCCTTAGTGAGTCCTACCACACACGCAGGTAGCAACCCCACGAATATCGCCCCTACTCGCAAGTAGGCAACGTCACCATCACCACAAATATAAAACCACATAATGATAAATGCATAAATACGAACCTCGGTCCCACCGAGTACACCAAAAATATATCCACACAAGCTGTAACGTCCCGAAAATTACAAGCAAA
Organism: Saussurea involucrata; assembly: GCA_033807775.1. Classification (NCBI taxonomy): domain Eukaryota; kingdom Viridiplantae; phylum Streptophyta; class Magnoliopsida; order Asterales; family Asteraceae; genus Saussurea; species Saussurea involucrata. The sequence continues at coordinate 86,853,734 of CM066314.1, forward strand.
TTTAAAATTTTAAATTAACAATTCATTGATAACCACTCATTAAATGATCCAACGTTTCGTTTGCAAACACATAATTAATATCTTTATAAAATAAAACCAGCAGAATAAACGTTTAATTATCAAAATCATAAAGCAACCAGCTCTCCTCGTGCGCCAGTGTGTACTCGTCACGCCTTGAAGCCGCTCGGACCTGAAACCACAGTTTATTGGAAAAGGGTAAGCACGAAGCTTAGTGAATTCCAACACATGCGCAGATAGGAATTATATACACATCACCCCTATCCGCACATAAGCAACAACATCACAGTTACATAAAACGAGTAAACGCCTACAAGTAATTATGTATCCAACACCTCAGTACCATCGAGGCCTCGGTCCCACCGAATTGTAATGTATCCAACTCTCGACGCCCGCGCGTAGTGTGTGTGTACCGTCATGCCCGACCGCCACTCGCACCTGAAACCACAACAAATTGGGAAAGGGGTAAGCTAAACGCTTAGTGAATCCAACCACACACGTAGGTAGCAACCCCACGCATATCACCCCTACTCGCAAGTAGGCAACATTACCATCACCACGAATATCAAACCACATAATGATTATTATATAAGTACGAACCTCGGTCCCACCGAGTACACAAAATACATTAATACAAGCTCAGTCCCACCGAGCCCTCGGTCCCACCGAGTACACAAAATACATTAATACAAGCTCAGTCCCACCGAGCCCTCGGTCCCACCGAGCCCTCGGTCCCACCGAGTACACAAAATACATTAATACAAGCTCAGTCCCACCGAGCCCTCGGTCCCACCGAGTACACAAAATACATTAATACAAGCTCAGTCCCACCGAGCCCTCGGTCCCACCGAGTAAAGATTACTGTACTAGCTTAGTCCCACCAAGCCCTCGGTCCCACCGAGCCCCTCAGTCCCACCGAGGTGTACACATGCATAAATATTCCACATACGAATTCAACAAATCACAACCAGTTATCACATCCCAACTAGTTCATATAAGCACATAAATACACGTAACACAAAAGAACGACATACATGAAATTCCTAACTACGCGGTGAGAGAACTCACCTCGAATGCGCGCCTAGCTCACAAACAATAGTCCAAGCTCCACAATCCAAAATCACTTCCCAACACCTAAACGAACGTTAAAATGTATTAACGCGAGGCCCGGACCCTAAAACACGACGCACGCTTAAACTGTCACTAAAATGACTTTTCTGTCTAGCCAAACAGGTCTGTTCGGGACCTGTTCCGACCTCCCCAAACACAGAAAATCCTCAATTAGATTACATCACCAGAAAGTGCTCTGAGTTAGGGTTCCAAGGACATATTATACTCCTCCTAACGATTTTTCTACAGTTTAATACGGATTTTACAAAAACGGTTCGCAGAACAGCGAAAACAGAACCTTTCAGTACAAAACGACGATTTGACCTAAGCTACGTTCCGAACTGGTTTTTGCACAAAACATAGAAAAGTTACTAGACTCAAAATGAGAACTTTTGGCACTGATTTCGCCCCAATCCGAGTTACGAGGAAAAAGTTACGGTTTAAGCAAAACAGTGGCAGATTACTAAATTTTCACATGAAATGACACTATTGATTATTAACCCATTAAGTCGTGGCTTAATCCCAACAGACCCGAAAAGCATATGAACTACTGAATATGGGTTACCCTAGGCTGGACAACAGCCGTGCACCACCCCCTGCCGCCTCCGGCGGCGGTGGTGGTTGGCGGCGTTTCTTTGACATACGATAACAACAAACGAGAAATAGACGAACTTACCTCGACGAACCCTTCTTCCTCCTCTTTTCCGACCAAACTTGCCGGTGATCGCCTCCTTCCTCCTCTCTCCTCGTCGCCGGCAGCAACCTCTATCACAAACAAGTTCCGGTATGTATTCTCGTTATTTTTTTTAAAAGGCATTTAATTAAATAACGTGGTTTCCGTTAGCGGGGTTAGCCGAGTCGGGCCATTATAAAATAACCCCAATTTAATAATTCGCAATTCAAATTAAATTAACGTCGTTAACTCAAACAGTCAATAAAGTTTACGCAGCGGAAATTTCATAAAATAAAATCTAAAGGTTTAAAAGTGAAATTTTAAACACTCTCAGCACCCCGCGCATATTGTGTGTACCGTCAAGCCCGACTGCCGCTCGCACCTGAAATCACAACATATTGGGAAAAGGTAAGCTAATCCCTTAGTGAGTCCTACCACACACGCGGGTAGCAACCCCACGAATATCGCCCCTACTCGCAAGTAGGCAACGTCACCATCACCACAAATATAAAACCACATAATGATAAATGCATAAATACGAACCTCGGTCCCACCGAGTACACCAAAAATATATCCACACAAGCTGTAACGTCCCGAAAATTACAAGCAAATTTAAATTTTTAAATTAACAATTCATTGATAACCACTCATTAAATGATCCCAACGTTTCGTTTGCAAACACATAATTAATATCTTTATAAAATAAAACCAGCAGAATAAACGTTTAATTATCAAAATCATAAAGCAACCAGCTCTCCTCGCGCGCCAGTGTGTACTCGTCACGCCTTGAAGCCGCTCGGACCTGAAACCACAGTTTATTGGAAAAGGGTAAGCACGAAGCTTAGTGAATTCCAACACATGCGCAGATAGGAATTATATACACATCACCCCTATCCGCACATAAGCAACAACATCACAGTTACATAAAACGAGTAAACGCCTACAAGTAATTATGTATCCAACACCTCAGTACCATCGAGGCCTCGGTCCCACCGAATTGTAATGTATCCAACACCTCAGTACCATCGAGGCCTCGGTCCCACCGAATTGTAATGTATCCAACACCTCAGTACCATCGAGGCCTCGGTCCCACCGAATTGTAATGTATCCAACACCTCAGTACCATCGAGGCCTCGGTCCCACCGAATTGTAGTGCAACACATTTATACCAAGCATTCAAACCAATCAAATATTACACACCACAAACAACTAGTTCACACCACAAAGACAGTAGTACATACAAACTATTATGACATGCATACAACCCCTAACTACACAGTGAGAGAACTCACCTCGAATGCGCGCCCAGCTTAATAACACAATTCAAGCTTCACAATTACGGTCACTCCCCAGCACCTAAAAGCATGTTAAAACGTGTCAATACGAGACCCGGACCCTATGACACGACACACGCTTAAACCGTCACTAAAACTAAATTCCGATCACCCAAAACAGGCCTGTTCGGGACCTGTTTCGACCCCTTTAAACCCAGAAAATTCCCAATATTATTTCATGACCAGAAAGTACTCTGAGTTAGGGTTCCAAGGACATATTATACGCCTCCTAACGATTTTTCTACAATTTACTACGGATTTTACAAAAACAGTTTCCGGACAGCGAAATTCAGCACCTTTCAGTATAAAACGACAAATCGACCCACGCTACGCCCAGAACTGGGTTTTGCACAAAACATAGAAAAGTTTATAGACTCAAAAAGGGAACTTTTGACACCAGTTTCACCCCAAACCGAGTTACGAGCAGAAAGTTATGATTTTCACAAGATCAAGGCAGATTCCAGAAATTTTCACATGAAATGACGAAACACCGAACTTGCGACCACTTTTTCGCCCAGTTAGAGACCGAACCAGTTTTCCGCTAAAACACGGAAAACGTGCCCGACCCCGAACTAGAACCGTGGACGCCAGTTTCCGCTCAATCGGAGTTACGACAGAAAAGTTATGGCCGTCGCAAAAACAGTGGCTGAACAATTATTCACAAGGAAAAGACGACTCTAAAAACAACGGTTCGATCGATTGGCTTAAGCGATTAAGTCACGGCTTAATGGGTTCAACAATGATTAATAAGAAGACAAGGCCACGCACCACCCACTGCCCTCCGGCAGTGGTGGTCGCCGGTGGCGGTTTTCGACGAAACAAAGAAACGAACCGCAACCCCGCGAAATCACCATTCTCTCGATCGGTGACCGTATGCACCCATACCTAGCGCACACCACCACCTCTACCCGACGCCCAGCCACCACAGTGGCGGCGCGCGGCGGCCGGCGGTGGCGTTTCTCGCCGGCAACAAAAGGAAGAAGAATGAGACAACGAAAAAGGAAAGCAAATCACATACCTTACGAGACACGCTCGACGGCGCACCCCGCCCTCCTCGACTTCCCGACGAACAGCGGGCTTCCGGCGAACACCAGGCGGCTCCGGCGAACCTCCTCCTCTCGACTCCTCATCTCGACTCTTCCTTCGATCTCCCTCGTTCTCTCTTTCTCTTCTCGATTTCTATCTCTCTCTCGTCCTCTCCTAACAGAACCGACGGCGGCGTCGGTGATGCTGTGCAGCGACGGCCGGCAAAAAGGTCTCCGGCGACACCTCTCTCTCCACTCTCTCCACTTCTCGCTCTCTCTACTTCTGCCTCTCTCTTGCTCGTCGCCGACACACCAAAAACGGGGGAGGGGAAGATGGTTGACGGCATGAGAATGAAGGTGTTAGGGTTTTCTTTTTCTTGGTTGGGAGTTGCCGCAAAGTAGTAGTGAAGAGGGGAGGGGACGGTCCCTGCATGGGCCGATCCCGAGACCCAAATGCTAACCCAAAAAAAAGGAAAAAGGCCAAATCAGTCCCTAGGTTTTAGGATTAATTCACTATCTACCCCGTAACAGATAAAACCTAACGAACGCGTCAACAATCACTACAACTCAACGTTTTGGTTTTCGCCTCCTAAACCCGTTAAATAATTTTGCTTAATAAAATAAATAAATAAATAAATAAATAATTAAAATGCATATCGGGACACGGGCTTTACAACTCTCCCCCACTTGAATTAGACTTCGTCCCCGAAGTCTACGTCCGCAAACAGCTACTAATAATTCTCTCGCATACTTCCTTACTAACAACACTCCTTCAAGAACACTGAAAACGCGATTGGAAGAACACTCCAACAATCGGAATCATTCTTAGTTAAATGACTTCGGTTGTCTCCCAATCTTAGATGATTCACACCTCCCGATTAAATTTTTCAAGCTCTAACAATTCTAAAGATGCTCACCAATATACCCTACAGGATACTCGAATCCGATCTTTTCTACCATTAACTGCCGATTCACTTCTACGAGTTCTACTAGACTCCCTAAATTCACGATGAATCACATTAACAAACATCGGCCCCCCGCCGAATATCGGTCCAACCGAATAAATACAACCATCGGCCCAGTCGAATATCGGTCCAACCGCTTACAATAACAAACATCGGCCACCCGCCGAACATCGGTCCAACCGATCACAATAACAAACATCGGCCACCCGCCGAACATCGGTCCAACCGATCACAATAACAAACATAAGCGTGGTATTATCCTAGACACTAACACAAGTAGATATCCCCCACAACCAAAACAACTAACACACACGTAGGTCATTCTACCATAACCATTCATCACAAGTGATCATTTCAGGGTTACTACTATCGTCACCAAGATTATCTTAAAATCGGCTACAACTCTCCGATTATACTAAAGATGTTTGGCTTCAAGCCCAAAAGTCGACACCTAAATATACCACCTACCTCAAAATGGTTGATGCGCATTTATTCTCTTAATAACAAAGGGCATCAATCCCTTAACCGATACTATTTGGCCTACAGTACTAACGCGCGTGGAATACCTACCTTCCACCGTCGACGTATCATCCACACTTGCTCTACGAAGTCAAGTCACACCGTATCGAGGATACACCTTGACGTCTACCTCCCAGGTAACGCCTCAAGACCCAGCACACCGGAACTACCTCCCAGGTAAGTGCCCACAACTATATCCTCCTAGTACCTACTGGAAAGTCTAGGTTAAAACACATGAATACCGGGGTCCCACCCCGAGATACCCAACCGACCATTACCAACGACTGACTAACGTGTCTAAGGATCCAAAGCAACCAGCCTACCAACAAGATGCCTATTCCGGATTGACTCACTCACCCAAACATGTAAACACTCAACGTGCAAAGAATGCCAAACGGTGCGACAAAACAACTCATCAACTAGACTCCACATTGAGCCATTAAAATCGGGCAATTGGCCCATGACTAACTCCAAGTCAAAACCGATAAAAATGCTCCACGCTTGCTAGACCCGTAGGTCGGAAAATGCGTTTAAACAAAGTTTAAGCCAGCAATACTCTGAAATCAACCTTAGTCTCAGACTCAACACGGGTTAAACAAAAGAGTTTTCCGAAAGGACTCACACCCTTAAAATTCTCGAAATGACACATGACACTTAAAAGCACATTTCCCCAAACGGTTTACAAAATCATTTACAAAATATTTTCAACATCAGGATTTTCATCTCAAAAAGATCGTATGTAAAAAAACTACTATTACCAGATCGATAGTTACGCAAAACTGGACACGCTCGTCCCATATAAGAAAATCATGTTGAAAATCGTCCCATTGCAGTTCGGTTTACTCACACAAAAGCAAAGCGTAATAAATAATTTCTTTAAAATGAACCGCCTCGATTCCAGTATGGATTGACTCATGACATGCACTTAAGGTAACCGCTGACCTTAAACAGGGTCCGACAAAGGTGTGCACATAATTCAAAATAAGTTTCACGACGTTTGATTCAAAAATTCCTCTTTTTAATCATAAATGACGTGGCACAGGGTTCGCCACAAATTTTTCGCGCGTCAGCTAGTCACACAAAACGATGACACGGTTTACAAATATATTTTTGTTAAAACACAATTGTCTCGTGTAAGTTGCAAACTTGAAGACAGAAACCAGTCCGCTTCTAATAATTGGAAATATCGACTAAAAACCTCGTAAAATCTCAAACTGGGGGCAGGCATGCAAGCTTGTAACACTTCCTCAAGTTTCGTACTTGGGGCATATAATGTCAAAACATTGTAGTTTAAAAAAATGTATTTATCGAAAATTCTCAAAATACTCGTTTCCTCCAAAGCAAAAGTTTTTAATTTCCCAAAAAAATGATCGGTAATTCTAAATTAACCGAATGTCAAAAATCTACGCATTTATATTTCCAAAATATAACACATTGTAATCGTATGCATGATGTTCACAACATTAAAACACTCTTTGGATCAAATGGTCTTTCATTTCGACAGAAAGGAACTAAAACATTTTCAAGCACGACTCGTTTATCAAAATGTCGAGTACAAAGGTTACCCCAGTATGCATACCCCTAAGTCGATAAATCGCATTTTCATCGAAATGTCAATAAAACCTTTAGCTGACTGAAAAGCGCACTAAACAACTCCTTATGAAATGTTACCAAAATTCCTCCATGCACCACTTATATCACGCATGAATCAATCCACTCACTGAACTATTTGCAATAAAATACTTAGTAACACAAACTCTCGAAAGAAAAGTTAAGCGACACTAGAATTCCAAACTCATTTTAGACAAATCACTAAAATAGCCTTTAAACAGACATCGTGGAATGTAACTTTCCGTCTCGACTCTAACACATGTGGAGGAGTTCCAATGTTAGAGTCTCAAGCCGTAGTCACTTACCCAACATCTTAACCACCACCAAACCCGGATATTATCGTACCCGAAACAACCGTTGGAAAATAATCAAATGAAACAATCTTTTACAAAGTTTTCAATTCCCGTGATAAAACGGTTTCAAGCATTTTCAAAACTATAATTCGAAATCTTGTGTGTGTGCTAAACATTTTCCAAAGTTTCAAAACACAATCCATATCAGGATTGGAAACACAAGGATTAGTTAATGCAATCCTATTTTCAAAATAAACTCTGTGCACGACTCAGTCGACATTCAACGTCTCGACTCATGCTCCTCTCTACCTTTCCAATCCACTATCGTCCTCCGGACCTTTAAGCCTCTTAGGGCAAGATGGAAAATTACGTCAAATAATCCCTACGATTTTTCCTCAAATCAAAGTCGGCTCTATAAGCCTATGACTCTAGCCCAATCTTCCATCTTGGTTCGAAATGATCTGCTTACAACAAATATCATCCTTATCGTCACTCCAAGTGACTAATACTATAATCGTCTTTCTATTCCAACGACTGCCAGTTTAGAGCCTTCGACACTACCCCCACGATCATCCCATCAAAGCAAGTAAAGTACACACATGTACCAGTGGATCTACTATATTTGTCTCTCCTCGTGACGGCTATTCAGGGTAGATAATACAACGCGTTATTAGCACATAACAACGCACACTAACAACACTCGCGCCCAACTCCTTGGATTCCTCGTGACTTCCCCGACTCGAGCATTGATCTTGTGCTTCCGGTAGTAGGAGCTCTACTACTACCTTCCACACCTATCATCACTCGTTCCGAGTCCCATCCAAAGGATCCAAGTAGTTTCTCGCCGAAACTATACACATGATACAATTAATCCACACATGCCAGTTCGAGAACATATCCTAAACAGGCAAACTCATACAACTACTGTATATATAAAACCATCGGTCTCCCCGATCAGACAACCACAATTGTATACATAATAAACCATCGGTCACCCCGATCATACAACAACAATTAAATATATAAATAACCATATGCCTGCACCAGCATATATATACATCCACCCTTCCCAGCTCCCTAGGAATTTCCTCTTATCCCACTACCCTTGCTACTACCGAATCCCTACTAATTATGACGAGTGACCTTGCGAATACCCGATTATATGCAGTGCGAAATAAATAGACAGTCGAATACAAGACTCTATCCTAGAACGGTTGGACTCAAACAAGAGATGCGCAATAGAACTAAATCGAATATTCTAAGGCTATAAATCTCTTACTGCATACAACCTAGAGGGCATCCACTTAGTAACCTATCATAATTCGCATAAATTCCTAATAGCAAGCAGTTCAACATACCGCATAGTGTCAACAACATGCAATCTAGCATGCATACTCTATGATCTAGAAAGCAATGAAACACTAAGTACTGTACCTTTCCCCTTTGGCTCCGGCTGACTGTACACACTGCGCCTCCAAACACCGTTCTCAACGGAATTTTCCTTCCTTTTATTTTCTAAAAACGCTTTTAAAGGAATCTTATAGCCGCAAACTTCAGATCAAACACACCGAGGTGTGTGTGATTCACTCAAGCTGTGCTCTGATACCAAGTTGTAACGTCCCGAAAATTACAAGCAAATTTAAAATTTTAAATTAACAATTCATTGATAACCACTCATTAAATGATCCCAACGTTTCGTTTGCAAACACATAATTAATATCTTTATAAAATAAAACCAGCGGAATAAACGTTTAATTATCAAAATCATAAAGCAACCAGCTCTCCTCGCGCGTCAGTGTGTACTCGTCACGCCTTGAAGCCGCTCGGACCTGAAACCACAGTTTATTGGAAAAGGGTAAGCACGAAGCTTAGTGAATTCCAACACATGCGCAGATAGGAATTATATACACATCACCCCTATCCGCACATAAGCAACAACATCACAGTTACATAAAACGAGTAAACGCCTACAAGTAATTATGTATCCAACACCTCAGTACCATCGAGGCCTCGGTCCCACCGAATTGTAATGTATCCAACACCTCAGTACCATCGAGGCCTCGGTCCCACCGAATTGTAATGTATCCAACACCTCAGTACCATCGAGGCCTCGGTCCCACCGAATTGTAATGTAACCAACACCTCAGTACCATCGAGGCCTCGGTCCCACCGAATTGTAATGCAACACATTTATACCAAGCATTCAAACCAATCAAATATTACACACCACAAACAACTAGTTCACACCACAAAGACAGTAGTACATACAAACTATTATGACATGCATACAACCCCTAACTACACAGTGAGAGAACTCACCTCGAATGCGCGCCCAGCTTAATAACACAATTCAAGCTTCACAATTACGGTCACTCCCCAGCACCTAAAAGCATGTTAAAACGTGTCAATACGAGACCCGGACCCTATGACACGACACACGCTTAAACCGTCACTAAAACTAAATTCCGATCACCCAAAACAGGCCTGTTCGGGACCTGTTTCGACCCATTTAAACCCAGAAAATTCCCAATATTATTTCATGACCAGAAAGTACTATGAGTTAGGGTTCCAAGGACATATTATACGCCTCCTAACGATTTTTCTACAATTTACTACGGATTTTACAAAAACAGTTTCCGGACAGCGAAATTCAGCACCTTTCAGTATAAAACGACAAATCGACCCACGCTACGCCCCGAACTGGGTTTTGCACAAAACATAGAAAGGTTTATAGACTCAAAACGGGAACTTTTGACACCAGTTTCACCCCAAACCGAGTTACGAGCAGAAAGTTATGATTTTCACAAGATCAAGGCAGATTCCAGAAATTTTCACATGAAATGACGAAACACCGAACTTGCGACCACTTTTTCGCCCAGTTAGAGACCGAACCAGTTTTCCGCTAAAACACGGAAAACGTGCCCGACCCCAAACTAGAACCGTGGGCGCCAGTTTCAGCTCAATCGGAGTTACGACAGAAAAGTTATGGCCGTCGCAAAAACAGTGGCTGAACAATTATTCACAAGGAAAAGACGACTCTAAAAACAACGGTTCGATCGATTGGCTTAAGCGATTAAGTCACGGCTTAATGGGTTCAACAATGATTAATAAGAAGACAAGGCCACGCACCACCCACTGCCCTCCGGCAGTGGTGGTCGCCGGTGGCGGTTTTCGACGAAACAAAGAAACGAACCGCAACCCCGCGAAATCACCATTCTCTCGATCGGTGACCGTATGCACCCATACCTAGCGCACACCACCACCTATACCCGACGCCCAGCCACCACAGTGGCGGCGTGCGGCGGCCGGCGGTGGCGTTTCTCGCCGGCGACAAAAGGAAGAAGAATGAGACAACGAAAAAGGAAAGCAAATCACATACCTTACGAGACACGCTCGACGGCGCACCCTGCCCTCCTCGACTTCCCGACGAACAGCGGGCTTCCGGCGAACACCAGGCGGCTCCGGCGAACCTCCTCCTCTCGACTCCTCCTCTCGACTCTTCCTTCGATCTCCCTCGTTCTCTCTTTCTCTTCTCGATTTCTATCTCTCTCTCGTCCTCTCCTAACAGAACCGACGGCGGCGTCGGTGATGCTGTGCAGCGACGGCCGGTAAAAAGGTCTCCGGCGACACCTCTCTCTCCACTCTCTCCACTTCTCGCTCTCTCTACTTCTGCCTCTCTCTTGCTCGTCGCCGACACACCAAAAACGGGGGAGGGGAAGATGGTTGACGGCATGAGAATGAAGGTGTTAGGGTTTTCTTTTTCTTGGTTGGGAGTTGCCGCAAAGTAGAAGTGAAGAGGGGAGGGGACGGTCCCTGCATGGGCCGATCCCGAGACCCAAATGCTAACCCAAAAAAAAGGAAAAAGGCCAAATCAGTCCCTAGGTTTTAGGATTAATTCACTATCTACCCCGTAACAGATAAAACCTAACGAACGCGTCAACAATCACTACAACTCAACGTTTTGGTTTTCGCCTCCTAAACCCGTTAAATAATTTTGCTTAATAAAATAAATAAATAAATAATTAAAATGCATATCGGGACACGGGCTTTACACAAGCTCAGTCCCACTGGAGCAGCATCCGGAATCAAATAAACGTGGAACTCTACCTGTCGCTCGGGAGGTATCCCCGGTAACTCCTCGGGAAAATACGTTAGCAAACTCCCGTACAACTGGCACATCCTCCACAGACTTCTTCTCTCCGTCGACGCGCGTGTCGATCACATATGCCAAAATTCCCTGACCACTATGCTGCAAGTACCTCTGAGCCCTCGCAGCCGAACATATCGCTGAGGTCCGCCTGGGCAAGCCGCCCTGAACTAGCATTTCTCCCCCACTTGGGGTTCGAACTCGTACTTGTTTGTGACGACAAACAATCTCCGCATCATACGCATCCATCCAATCCATGCCCACAGTCACGCACAACTCCCGCATAGCAATCAGAATCAAATCAATCAGGAACCTCACACCAGAGATCTCCATAGTGCACCCCCGGTACACGTCAGTAACCGTCGAGGTCCTGTCTTCAGCAACTGCAACCACAAGTGGACAGCCTAACCGTCCTACAACTCGGCCCCAAACACTCACTGACTATGTGAGACACAGAAGGATGAGTAGCCCCGCTATCAATCGTCACCATAGCAAGCACCGAGTTAACCAAGAACGTACCTGTCACCACTTTATACGTAGCTTGTGCCTCCTCCACTCCCAGTTGACGAACTCTACCTCGGGCCGCCTCCATCACTACAGCAAGTGAAGCATACTGTGCGGTACTCACGAACTCCCTGATCTTGGTACGTAACATATCCTTGCACCGTGTCCTCTTCATGTCCTCAAAAGCAGCATGCTAAGGATAGAATAATGTCATTTCCGTAAACTTTCGGTTCACCTCCTTTATGGCCTCCGCAGTCTGATAGAGCTCCAAGAACTCTTTGGCACTCCTCTCCATCTCCACTAGAGGCACATGCTCTACACGAAACATACGACGAACTCCCCCCAGGTCAAGTAGTGCGCCCGTTAAGCGTCAAAGCAATAGCACACCAGTCTTTCGCTCCGTCTCGTAACAGATTCACCGCGAAGCGAACCTTCTAGTTCGCAGGACAACCACCGATAAGGAATGTGCACTTTATAACCGATCCCGACCCTCTTGTTCGGGGCTGCCCACCCGCAGGGGGTGGAATCGCCGCGATGCGCTCCTCCATCGACACTATTACCTCATCACGAATGGCGGTAATAATTTCGGGGATCGCCTCCTCAAAATATGCGTCACCTCGACCGCAAACATCTCACGAATCTGATCAGCAATAATTCCAGCATCAGCATCTGGATCAACATTGTTGTTCCTCCTTAACGAGCTACTAGCACACATTAAAACCTGCTAACTACGCTCACACTCAACTCTTCGGATTCTCCGTGACTTTCCCCGACTCGAGCACGGATCCTGTGCTTCAGATAGTAGGAGCTCTGCTACTACCCTTCACACCTATCCTTACTCGTTTCGAGTCCTGTCCCGGGACGTCCAAGTAGTTGCTTACCACAAACTAACACATATGCCCATTCCGGCATATGCAAACACTTTTCCTAGCTCCCTAGAAAAGTCGTAATACCCCACCACCCTTGCTAGAACGGAACCCCCACTAGCCCTGACGAGTCGCCTCGTAAACGCACAGTCGTATACAGTGAAACCAGATAGACATTCGAATATAAAATTCTATCCTACAACGGTTGGACTCAAACAAGAGTTGCGCAATAGAACTAAATCCAACATTCTAAGGCTATTTAGTTCCTACTGTATACAACCTAAGGTGCATTCACATAACAACCTATCAAGGCTAGCATGAGTTCCTAATAGCAAGTAACAAGTATACAGTACCACAAAATCCACGTAAGCAATCTAGCATACATACTCCTATGTTCTAGAAAGCAATCTAGCATTTCACAATTTACCGCCTGACTCCACCGGTTCGAGCACGGAGCGGATCTGAGAATCCTGGAGGTTGTTCTACATAGACTTCTTCATTCAGCTTTTCATTCATGTATGTCGTTATTTTGTAAAACATGCCAAGGCTTGGCTAGGAATGGGTAAGCTAAGGTTGGGAGACAACCGAAGTTTAAAATTTTTAAAACATGTTGGAATTTCCTTTTATAAATTTTAAATTCCTTGTAATCATGGTTGTTACGTGAATTCGTTGTCTCGCTCTGATACCAAGTTGTAACGTCCCAAAAATTACAAGGAAATTTAAAATTTTTAAAACATACATTTCATTAAAACAACCATGATTTAATAATTCACGTCTTAAATAAAATTAACGTCGTTACTTCAAACCATCAACAAAGTTCATGCAGCGGAAAATTTCATAACTAAATTCAAGGGTTCAAAAGTGAGAGATTAATAATATTTGACACTCCGCGCTCCATGTGTGTACTGTCACGCCCGACTGCCGCCCGCACCTGAAATAACAACACATTGGGAAAGGGTAAGCTAAACGCTTAGTGAATTCAATCACGCACGTAGGTAGCAACCCCACGCATATCGCCCCTACTCGCAAGTAGGCAACATCACCATCATCACGAATATCAAACCACATAATGATTATTATATAAGCACGAACCTCGGTCCCACCGAGTACACAAAATACATTAATACAAGCTCAGTCCCACCGAGTAATTAATTCAAGCTCAGTCCCACCGAGCCCTCGGTCCCACCGAGTAAAATTTGTTGTACTAGCTTAGTCCCACCAAGCCCTCGGTCCCACCGAGCCCCTCAGTCCCACCGAGGTGTACACATGCATATATATATTCCACATACGAATCTAATAAATCACAACCAGTTATCACATCCCATCTAGTTCACGTAAGCACATAAATACACGTAATCACACGTAACACAAAATAACGACATACATGAAATCCCTAACTACGCGGTGAGAGAACTCATCTCAAGGCTAAGCAATGTGCTCATGAAACGCAGCACCAACACGGCAATCTTTTTCACTTTCTCCCACCTAAATACGTATAAAAAGTCAAAGGAAAGTCCCGACCCATAACACGTTTACTAGCTTTCAAACGACTAAATATTCCAGCTTTTTCTTAAAGGTTACGGGTCTGTTCGGGACCTGTTTTACCCCCTTAAAACTGATAAATATAGCAATTAAAATTCATAAATACGAAGTTCTCAGTCTTACGATTTCAGGGACGTATCGCACACGTCCTAACGACTTTTCTATAATTTACTATAGATTTTACAAAAATGCTTCGCAGAACAGCGAACACCCGGACCTTTCAGTACAACATGGCAACTCCGCCCTGGCTATGGTCCGAATTGGTCTTTCCACAAAACAGAGGAAACTTAATAGACTCCGAAACAAGACTTTTGGCACCAGTCCCATCCCAAACCGACATTCCAAGCAAAAGTTATGCTTAAAACAAAACAGGGACAGAAAGCTGGAAGTTTTTCGGACCAGACTGTATAAACAGCCCCATACGGCCCAGCTACAGGCCTAAACGGACTTTCGGCAAAACACGAAAAACTTTCCCAATTCGAATAGGGAACTCTGGGTACCAATTTCACCCCAAAACGAGTTACGAGCAGAAAGTTACGGCTTTCGCAAAACCGAGACAGATTCCAGGAAATTTTACATAAAATGACGAACCGCAGAACTTGCGACCACTTTTTATCCCAACTCGAGGCCGAACCAGTTTTCCGCTAAAACACAGAAAACGTGCCCGGTCCCGAGCTCGAAGCGTGGGCGCCAGTTTCGGCTCAATCGGAGTTACGAAGGAAAAGTTATTGCCGTCACAAAACAGGGGCTGAACCATATTTTCGCATAAAAAGATAACTTTTAACAACGATTTGAACGATTCGACTTAATTGAATAAGTCACGGGTTAAGGGCTCGATAGAGACTAAGGTCTGGTCACACCCCGCGCCACCCACTTCCATCTCCGGCAGTGGCGGTCGCCGGTGGCGGCTCTCCGGCGACGACTATACAACACACTCCGCACCCTCTCGCACCTCCGACCTCGCTCTTTCTCGATCGTCTTTGCAACCCAACAAAACTCGCCACTGCATCACCATCTCTGGTGGTGATACCACAGTCGCCGACTACAGCGGCCAAGGCCGCCGCGACGCGGCTGTCACGGGAGAAAACCGACGAGGAAGACAAGAAAACAAGAACGAGAGAACGAAACTTACCTTCGACGACAAAACGGTGGCGGCAGTGGCTGCGCTCCTCCTCCGGCGTCCTTCCCTCCGGCGATCAGCCTCCCGACTCCCTTCTTCTCACCGCCGATCTCTCTCTCTAACCCTCTCTCGGTTTCTTCTCTATCTCCCTCTCTCTCGTTCCTACTCCGGCCGATTGAATCCAACCAAGAAAACCACAAAAAAAACCAAAGGGGGCTGTTTGTTTGCTGCATGAAACCGCCGATAAGAAGAAAAGGGGGGGGGGGGGGGGTCGGTCCCCCTTCCTTGGCCGTTCAACACACCACAAATCCCTTTGGCCACCTTTGACCCCTAGACACTAACACTTTGACACTTTTGGTTCCTAGGTTTCCATAACATTGTAAAAAAAAGAGTAAGGTTTGCCATACCTAACATTCGAGGTCCCTTTGACAACTTCCGTTAAAGAGACTCGCTTTAAAAAATAAAATAAAATAAAATAAATAAATACATTAAGAATTTTAAAAACCAAATCGGGACACGGGCTTTACAACTCTCCCCCGCTTGAATTAGACTTCGTCCCCGAAGTCTACTCCTGCAAACAGCTCCGGATAATTCTCTCGCATCTCCGTTTCAGGTTCCCAAGTCCACTCGGAACCCTTTCGGTGTCTCCATTGAACCTCCACCAAACCAACAACCTTGTTCCGCGAGGTTCTCGTCCTCCTGTCAAGAATAGCAACTGGCTTTTCCAAGTAATTAAGCCGCTCGTCGATCTGAATATCTTCGAGCGGTACTACTGCAGACTCATCCATCACACACTTCCGCAATTGCGAAACGTGGAAGGTGTTGTGAATCAGGTTCAGTTCCTCCGGTAGCTCCAACCGGTAAGCCACTTTCCCCACGCGGGCGATGATCCGGTAAGGCCCAAAATAACGAGGTCTTAGCTTCCCCCGCTTACGAAGCCGGATCACCCCTTTCCAGGGTGAAACCTTCAACAATACATCATCACCTACCTGAACTCCAAGTCGGATCGCCTTTTGTCAGCGTAGCTCTTCTGCCGACTCTGTGCAGTAACCAAACGGTCCCGCACCATTTGAATTGTCTCGGTAAGGTTGGGAGACAACCGAAGTCGCTTGGCTAGGAATGATTCCAATTGGTGAAGTGTTCTATCGATCATAATTTCAGTGTCCTAGAAGGAGTACGTTAGTAAGAAAAGTATTCGAGAAGTTTTAGAAGGGGTCTCAAGTGAACTTGGGAACCTGAGGTTGAGATGTGGGAGAACTATCTTTAGCTATGCACGGGCATAGACTTCGAGGACGAAGTCTAATCCAAGTGGGGGAGAGTTGTAAAGCCCGTATCCCGGTATGTAATTTCTTTTATTAATTCTTTTCTTTTTATGTTTGATTTAATGTGGTTTCCGTTAGCGGGGTAGTCGAATCGGACCAAAAAGTTAAATGAGTCAACCTTTGTGGGTTTTTTGCAAGGAAAGGAAAGTTGAGGGGCTAATTGGGGCATCTCACCAAAGTTTGGCAAGGGATCGTCCAATAGTCACCCCCTCCCCTTCCCCTTCCCTTCGGTTTCATGCTAGTAACCACCACAACCTTTAGTCATCCCCTCCCCCTTTCTTGTTGTGTTCGGCCAAGAAGAGAACTAGAGAGAGAGAGTGAAAGAAAGAAGCCGAGAGAGGGAGAGAGAAACCGAGAGGGTGATAGAGGTTGCTGCCGGCGACGAGGAGAGAGGAGGAAGGAGACGATCGCCGGCAAGTTTGGTCGGAAAAGAGGAGGAAGAAGGGTTCGTCGAGGTAAGTTCGTCTATTTCTCGTTTGTTGTTATCGTATGTCAAAGAAACGCCGCCAACCACCACCGCCTCCGGAGGCGGTAGGGGGTGGTGCACGGCTGTTGTCCAGCCTAGGGTAACCCATATTCAGTAGTTCATATGCTTTTCGGGTCTGTTGGGATTAAGCCACGACTTAATGGGTTAATAATCAATAGTGTCATTTCATGTGAAAATTTAGTAATCTGCCACTGTTTTGCTTAAACCGTAACTTTTTCCTCGTAACTCGGATTGGGGCGAAATCGGTGCCAAAAGTTCCCATTTCGAGTCTAGTAACGTTTCTATGTTTTAGCTGCTCTGAGAGGTGTTTTTGTAAAATTCATATAGAGTGCTAGGAATATCGTTAGGACGCGTGCGATACGTCCCTGGAACCGTAAGACATTGAACTTCCTGAATATGGAATTAGATTTTTGGTTTGATCAGTTTAGCAGGGGTAAAATGGGTCCCGAACAGACCTGCATTTTTAGTATAAAAGCTGGAATTTTTAGTTTCGCTAAACTAGTAAAAGTGTCGTTAGTTGGAACCTTCCGTTGACGTTTTTAGTGCGTAATTAGGTGGGAAAATGTGAGGAAGGTTGACGTGCTGGTGTTGCAGCTCGGGAGCGCGTCGCTTTGCTTTGAGGTGAGTTCTCTCACCGCGTAGTTAGGAATTTCATGTATGTCGTTCTTTTGTGCTACATGTTATTACGTGTATTTATGTGCTTACATGAATTAGATGGGATGTGATAACTGGTTGTGATTTGTTAAATTCGTATGTGGAATATATATATATGCATGTGTACACCTCGGTGGGACTGAGGGGCTCGGTGGGACCGAGGGCTTGGTGGGACTAAGCTAGTACAGTAATCTTCACTCGGTGGGACCGAGGGCTTGGTGGGACTAAGCTAGTACGGTAATCTTTACTCGGTGGGACCGAGGGCTCGGTGGGACTGAGCTTGTATTAATGTGTTTTGTGTACTCGGTGGGACCGAGGTTCGTACTTATATAATAATCGTTATGTGGTTTAATATTCGTAGTGATGGTGATGTTGCCTACTTGCGAGTAGGGGTGATATGCGTGGGGTTGCTACCTACGTGTGTGGTTGGATTCACTAAGCGTTTAGCTTACCCTTCCCCAATATGTTGTGACTGCAGGTGCGAGCGGCAGTCGGGCTTGACGGTACACACAAAGCGCAGGCGTCGGGAATTGTTGGAATTTACACTTTTGAACTTTTACCGGTATGTAATTTCTTTTATTAATTCTTTTCTTTTTAAGTTTGATTTAATGTGGTTTCCGTTAGCAGGGTAGTCGAATCGGACCAAAAAGTTAAATGAGTCAACCTTTGTGGGTTTTTTGCAAGGAAAGGAAAGTTGAGGGGCTAATTGGGGCATCTCACCAAAGTTTGGCAAGGGATCGTCCAATAGTCACCCCCTCCCCTTCCCCTTCCCTTCGGTTTCATGCTAGTAACCACCACAACCTTTAGTCATCCCCTCCCCCTTTCTTGTTGTGTTCGGCCAAGAAGAGAACTAGAGAGAGAGAGTGAAAGAAAGAAGCCGAGAGAGGGAGAGAGAAACCGAGAGGGTGATAGAGGTTGCTGCCGGCGACGAGGAGAGAGGAGGAAGGAGACGATCGCCGGCAAGTTTGGTCGGAAAAGAGGAGGAAGAAGGGTTCGTCGAGGTAAGTTCGTCTATTTCTCGTTTGTTGTTATCGTATGTCAAAGAAACGCCGCCAACCACCACCGCCTCCGGAGGCGGTAGGGGGTGGTGCACGGCTGTTGTCCAGCCTAGGGTAACCCATATTCAGTAGTTCATATGCTTTTCGGGTCTGTTGGGATTAAGCCACGACTTAATGGGTTAATAATCAATAGTGTCATTTCATGTGAAAATTTAGTAATCTGCCACTGTTTTGCTAAACCGTAACTTTTTCCTCGTAACTCGGATTGGGGCGAAATCGGTGCCAAAAGTTCCCATTTTGAGTCTAGTAACGTTTCTATGTTTTGTGCAAAAACCAGTTCGGAACGTAGCTTAGGTCAAATCGTCGTTTTGTACTGAAAGGTTCTGTTTTAGCTGCTCTGAGAGGTGTTTTTGTAAAATTCATATAGAGTGCTAGGAATATCGTTAGGACGCGTGCGATACGTCCCTGGAACCGTAAGACATTGAACTTCCTGAATATGGAATTAGATTTTTGGTTTGATCAGTTTAGCAGGGGTAAAATGGGTCCCGAACAGACCTGCATTTTTAGTATAAAAGCTGGAATTTTTAGTTTCGTTAAACTAGTAAAAGTGTCGTGAGTTGGGACCTTCCGTTGACGTTTTTAGTGCGTAATTAGGTGGGAAAATGTGAGGAAGGTTGACGTGCTGGTGTTGCGGCTCGGGAGCGCGTCACTTTGCTTTGAGGTGAGTTCTCTCACTGCGTAGTTAGGAATTTCATGTATATCGTTGTTTTTGTGCTATGTGTTATTACGTGTTATTACGTGTTTACGTGGACCAATTTGGTTGGAATGATTTAGCTGTGATTGTTGAAATTATATGTCGATTATTTGTGCTTGCGTACACCTCAGTGGGACTGGGGGGCTCGGTGGGGCCGAGGGCTCGGTGGGACTGAGCTAGTACAATTGTATTATCTTTAATCGGTGGGACCGAGGGCTCGGTGGGACTGAGCTGGTATCAATGTCTTTACTCGGTGGGACCGAGGGCTCGGTGGGACTGAGCTTGTGTGGATATATTTTTGGTGTACTCGGTGGGACCGAGGTTCGTATTTATGCATTTATCATTATGTGGTTTTATATTTGTGGTGATGGTGACGTTGCCTACTTGCGAGTAGGGGCGATATTCGTGGGGTTGCTACCTGCGTGTGTGGTAGGACTCACTAAGCGATTAGCTTACCTTTTCCCAATATGTTGTGATTTCAGGTGCGAGCGGCAGTCGGGCTTGACGGTACACACACTATGCGCGGGGTGCTGAGAGTGTTTAAAATTTCACTTTTAAACCTTTAGATTTTATTTTATGAAATTTCCGCTGCG
This sequence comes from Saussurea involucrata, assembly GCA_033807775.1. Classification (NCBI taxonomy): domain Eukaryota; kingdom Viridiplantae; phylum Streptophyta; class Magnoliopsida; order Asterales; family Asteraceae; genus Saussurea; species Saussurea involucrata. The sequence continues at coordinate 86,874,269 of CM066314.1, forward strand.
TAAACTTTATTGACTGTTTGAGTTAGCGACGTTAATTTAATTTGAATTGCGAATTATTAAATTGGGGTTATTTTAAAATGAAATGCATGTTTTAAAAATTTTAAATTCCTTGTAATTTTTGGGACGTTAAGACCGAGCTTAGCAACTTGGTATCAGAGCGAGACCCCGAGATACCCAACCGACCATTAAGACCGAGCAATTGACCCATGACTATCACGGACAAAATTCGGAATTTCCCCCGAAACTCTCTCGCGTTTGGCATTTTCCTCCAAAACTGCCACCTCCTGAGCACTACCTATCGACTCGAGAAGAGGTGCAACCACTGTTAACCGTTGACACAAGCCCCACAGTGGCTCACCATCCAGATGTCGACTAAGTGCGTCCGTAACAACATCCGCTTTACCGGGGTGGTAAAGTATCTCACCATCCTAATCCTTGACCACGTCAAGCCACTTCCTCTGACGCATGTTGAGGTTTTACCGGTCATCAAGTACTGGAGGCTTTTATGGTTAGTGTATACACTTGACGCCATACAAATAGTGCCTCCAAATCTTGAGAGCAAACACCACCAAATCTTACATACCCTCCGGCAAAGTCAACATCGGAGCCTCGCATAACGCCTGCGTAGCTCCTCAAAGCCCTCTGCTGATCTTCAACCAAACTAAAAGCCGCAGATTTCTTCGTCAATCGGGTCATCGGTAAAGCAATCTTGGAGATATCCTGAATGGATCTCCGGAAGTACCCTGCTAACCCAAGAAAACTCCGTACTTCAGTGAGAGTCTTTGGCACTTCCCACCGCATCACAGTCGTAATCTAGGCCGGATCCACCATAATACCATTCTGGTTCACGACATGCCCTCGAAAGTGGACCTCTCGTAACCAGAACTCACACTTGGAGAGCTTAGCATACGGCTTCTCCCGCCTCAAACTTCCAAAACTTCTCGCAAATGCATCTCATGCTCTTCCTTCGACTTCGATTACACAAGAATATCATCGATGAACACGATCACCAATCGATCCCACATAGGGCTACATACCCGGTTCATGAGGTCCATGAACGCTGCGGGTGCATTGGTGAGCCCGAGAGACATCACCACCAACTTGTAAATGGCCATAGCGTGAACGAAAGGCCGTCTACTCCGTATCCTCTCTCCTCACCCGCATCCGATGATACCCCGATCTCAAATCAACCTTAGAGAACCACGAGGCTCCCTGAAGCTGATCGAACAAGTCATCGATCCTTGGCGGAGGATAACGATTCTTCACCGTAAGCTTATTCAACTCACGGTAGTCTATACACATCCGTTGGGAGGCGCCTTTTTTATTTTCACAAACAGAATCGGGGCTCCCCACGGTGGACAACTCGGCTTGATGAACTCCTTTTCGATAAGTTCCTGCAACGAAGTGTACAACCCCTTCATTTCCGGTGGAGTCAGGCGGTAAGGTGCCTTGGCCACCGGAGCAGCACCCGGAAACACATCAACGTGGAACTCTACCTGTCGCTCGGGAGGTATACCCGGTAACTCCTCGGGAAAATACGTCAGCAAACTCCCGTACAACTGGCACATCCTCCACAGACTTCTTCTCTCCGTCGACGCGCGTGTCGATCACATACGCCAAAAATCCCTGACCACTGTGCTGCAAGTACCTCCGAGCCCTTGCAGCCGAACATATCGCTGAGGTCCGCCTGGGCAAGCTGCCCTGAACTAGCATTTCTCCCCCGCTTGGGGTTCGAACTCGTACTTGTTTGCGACGACAAACAATCTCAGCATCGAAAGCATCCATCCAATCCATGCCCACAGTCACGCACAACTCCCGCATAGCGATCGGAATCAAATCAATCGGGAACCTCACACCAAGGATCTCCAAAGTGCACCCCCGGTACACGTCAGTAACCGTCAAGGTCTTGTCTTCAGCAACTGCAACCACAAGTGGACAGCCTAACCGTCCTACAACTCGGCCCCAAACACTCACTGACTATGTGAGACACGGAAGGATGAGTAGCCCCGCTATCAATCATCACCCCAGCAAGCACCGAGTTAACCAAGAACGTACCTGTCACCACTTTATATGTAGCTTGTTCCTCCTCCACTCCCAATTGACGAACTCTACCTCAGGCCGCCTCCATCACTACAGCAAGTGAAGCATACCGCGCAGTACTCACGAACTCCCTGATCTTGGTATGTAACATATCCTTGTACCGTGTCCTCTTCATGTCCTCAAAAGCAGCATGCTAAGGATAGAATAATGTCATTTCCGTGAACTTTCAGTTCACCTCCTTTATGGCCTCCGCAGTCTGAGAGAGCTCCAAGAACTCTTTGACACTCCTCCCCATCTCCACTAGAGGCACATGCTCTACACGAAACATACGACGGACTCCTCCCAGGTCAAGTAGTGCGCCCGTTAAGCGTCAAAGCAGTAGCACACCAGTCTTTCGCTTCGTCTCGTAACAGATTCACCGCGAAGCGAACCTTCTAGTTCGCAGGACAACCACCGGTAAGGAATGTGCACTCCATAACCGATCCCGACTCTCTTGTTCGGGGCTGCCCACCCGCAGGGGGTGGAATCTCCGCGATGCGCTCCTCCATCGACACTATTACCTCATCACGAATGGCGGTAATAATTTCGGGGATCGCCTCCTCAAAATATGCGTCACCTCGACCGCAAACATCTCACCAATCTGATCAGCAATAATTCCAGCATCAGCATCTGGATCAGCATTGTTGTTCCTCCTTAACGAGCTACTAGCACACATTAAAACCTGCTAACTACGCTCACACTCAACTCTTCGGATTCTCCGTGACTTTCCCCGACTCGAGCACGAATCATGTGCTTCAGATAGTAGGAGCTCTGCTACTACCCTTCACACCTATCCTTACTCGTTTCGAGTCCTGTCCCGGGACGTCCAAGTAGTTGCTTACCACAAACAAACACATATGCAAACACTTTTCCTAGCTCCTTAGAAAAGTCGTAATACCCCACTACCCTTGCTAGAACGGAACCCCCACTAGCCCTGACGAGTCGCCTCGTGAACGCACAGTCGTATACAGTGGAAACCAGATAGACATTCGAATATAAGATTCTATCCTACAACGGTTGGACTCAAACAAGAGCTGCGCAATAGAACTAAATCTAACATTCTAAGGCTATTCGATTCCTACCGCATACAGCCTATAGTGCATTCGCTTAACAACCTATCAAAGTTAGCATAAGTTCCTAATAGCAAGTAACAACCATACAATACCACAAAATCCACGTAAGCAATCTAGCATACATACTCCTATGTTCTAGAAAGCAATCTAGCATACGTACTCATATGTAAACGCTATTCCCAGCTCACTAGGAATTTCATCTCATCCCACTACTCTTGCTACAACGGAATCCCTGTTAGCCATAACGAGTTGCCTCGCGAATACCCAGTCGCACGCAGCGTGAATCAAATAGACATTCGAATAGAAGATTCTATCCTAGAACGGTTGGACTCAAACAAGAGCTGCGCAATAGAACTAAATCAAATATTCTAAGGCTATATGATTCTTACTGCATGCAACCTATAGGGCCTTCACTTGACAACCTACTATAACTAGCATTGATTCCTACTAGCAAGCAGTCATCGTACAGTACAGTGTAAACAACCTCGGCAATTTAGCATGCATACCCTATGCCTAGAAAGCAATAAATACACTAAGTGTTGTACCTTCCCAATTGGCGTCGGCTGACTGTACACACTGCGCCCACGATCACCGTTTCCCAAACGGGCTTTCTCCGTTCACTTATTTTCAAAGATTTTAATAAGAGAGTTAAAAAAAACTTCATAGCCGCAACTTGAGACCAAACACACCGAGATGTGTTTGATTCACTCAAGCTGTGCTCTGATACAATTGTACTAGCTCAGCCCCCTTTGGTTTTTTTTTCATGTATGTCGTTATTTTGTGTTACATGTGATTACGTGTATTTATGTGCTTACGTGAACTAGATGGGATGTGATAACTGGTTGTGATTTATTAGATTCGTATGTGGAATATATATATATGCATGTGTACACCTCGGTGGGACTGAGGGGCTCGGTGGGACCGAGGGCTTGGTGGGACTAAGCTAGTACAACAATTTTTACTCGGTGGGACCGAGGGCTCGGTGGGACTGAGCTTGTATTAATTACTCGGTGGGACCGAGGGCTCGGTTGGACTGAGCTTGTATTAATGTATTTTGTGTACTCGGTGGGACCGAGGTTCGTGCTTATATAATAATCATTATGTGGTTTGATATTCGTGATGATGGTGATGTTGCCTACTTGCGAGTAGGGGCGATATGCGTGGGGTTGCTACCTACTTGCGTGATTGAATTCACTAAGCGTTTAGCTTACCCTTTCCCAATGTGTTGTTATTTCAGGTGCGGGCGGCAGTCGGGCGTGACAGTACACACACGGAGCGCGGAGTGTCAAATATTATTAAACTTTCACTTATGAACCCTTGAATTTAGTTATGAAATTTTCCGCTGCATAAACGTTGTTGATGGTTTGAAGTAACGACGTTAATTTTATTTAAGACGTGAATTATTAAATCATGGTTGTTTTATAATGAATTGTATGTTTTAAAATTTTTAAATTTCCTTGTAATTTTTGGGACGTTACAACTTGGTATCAGAGCACGGCTAGAGTGAATCAAACACATCTCGGTGTGTTTGGTCTCAAGTTGCGGCTAAGAGATCTTTAAATTCTTTTATCAAAATCTTTGTTTTAAATGAAAAGAGAAAACCCGTTTGGGAACGGTGATCGTGGGCGCAGTGTGTACAGTCAGCCGACGCCAGCTGGGAAGGTAAGGAACTTAGTGTACCTATTGCTTTCAGGTGTAGTGTACGCATGCTAGATTGCTTATGTGAACTGTATGGTACCGTATGCTGGTTTTGTCGCTTATAGGAACTCATGCTAGCTTTGATAGGTTGTTAAGCGAATGCACTCTAGGTTGTATGCAGTACGAACTGAATAGCCTTAGAATATTGGATTTAGTTCTATTGCGCAGCTCTTGTTTGAGTCCAACCGTTCTAGGATAGAATCTCTTATTCGAACGTCTATCTGGTTTTACACTGTATACGACCGTGCATTCACGAGGCGACTCGTCAGGGTTAGTGGGGTTTCCGTGTTAGCAAGGGATAGTGGGTGATATGACCTTTCTAGGGAGTTAGGAAAGGTGTTTGTACGGGCTGGATTGGCTATATGTGTTTATTTGTGGTAATCGACTACTTGAATGTCTCGGGACAGGACTCGAAACGAGTAAGGATAGGTGTGAAGGGTAGTAGTAGAGCTCCTACTATCTGAAGCACAGGATCCATGCTTGAGTCGGGGAGAGTCACGAGGGAGCCAAGGAGTGGAGTATGAGCGTGGTAGGGTGAGTTATATGTGCTTTTAGATCTCTGAATTTTCTCTTTCTAGAATGGTCAATACAAGAAGGAACAACGCGGCAGCGTCGCGAGCCGGGTCGGGGATTACTGAGGAGCGTATTAGGGAACTGATTGCTACTGAGGTTTCCCGCGCGATCGGGGAGGCGATCCCCGAGATCATCACTGCTATTCGAGAGGAAGTGGTGATCCTACTGGAGGAGCGTATTGCATCTATTCCACTGCCTGCGGAGGGTCATCCCCGTAACCGAGAATTCCAATACCGGGATCTCTCCGCCTGTTCCCCGCCAGAATTTAAGGGAGACCTGGATCCGATTACCAGTATGCGATGGGTATCTGACATGGAGTTCGCATTTTTGACCAGTGGTTGCCCGGACAACCTAAAGGTCCGTTTTGCAGTAAATCTACTTCGTGACGGCGCGAAGGATTGGTGCGCCTCGGCATTGACGGCTGCCGAACGCACTACTGTTGGTCCCGAAAGGCTTAAACAAGTTTGTAGAAGGGGGGGTTGAATACAAACACACTATTTTACTTTTCTAAATTGTTTATTGATAAATCATTAACAATTTACAGCTTGTTGCGGAAACAAGATTAAAGATAAACCTAAATCTAAACAAGTTGGAACACTAAGGTTTTCTTGCACTAAGAAAGATAAGGAGATTACTAATAAAATCCTATCTTGAGAGATTTGAACTTGTCCAGAGTTAGCAAGTTACTTCAAATGAAGTGAGTTCATCTCTTTATATACTGCATGCATTTAATGCAATTCTGTATATACTTTACACGTGTCATCAACGGATTGGTTGCATGTCATTGACCTTTGTTGACAACCTTAGTAGCCGCATGAATGAACAGTGTAGTATCAGAGTGGTTGTACGATTTCAGATTTTCGGAGGTTCTTTTCTGACATTTCGTACGGTGGCGTGCAAGGGAGGTTAAGACAAAAGTACTTTGTACGGAGGACTTCATGATCAGCTTTCGTTGATTCAGCGATTATCATTTACTATTCAGCAGATGATAAAGTTCAGCGATAGCTGAAGTCTTGTACTTGATACTTCACGTTGAGTGGACAAATCTGAGTCTTCGCTGATCCGCATCAGTTCATTAGGAGACTTGTCGCTGGTTCTTGAGCTTGATCTTCGACTTCAGCGTAGAACCTTTGTTGACGTGAATCTTGTCTTCAGGGATCATAAGTAAACAACTAACTTATCAGCGATCACCATAAGGACTGAACAGACTCAGCGATATGGTGAACAGTGTTCGCTGAATGTTTAATCTAAAAGTGCGAGAGTTCCTATCAGCAGTACTGTAAGATCTTAGTACTTATCAGCGATAGTGAAACTCTGATACATATTGTTTACTTACAATTTTCACTAAGTATTTAAGATAGGGTCATTATCAAATCACTGAGGGTTTGGATCAACAATCTCCCCCTATTTGATTATGACATAGCAACAGAGAAAATTGCTATTTAATGAAAACATAAGGATAAAAAGAACTCATAAAATATTTGTCCCTTTTACTGTTTTCTGGGATCTTTTCAGTACTGATGGAGTAAAGTACATTCGCTGAAATCTTTCTTTAAATCTTTGAATCATGTTACAATATGAATAAGAAAGATTATAAGTACAAGCGAAATAAATTACAAGTACTGAAGGATGACTGATACAATAGAGAAAAGTGGTGATTGTTGTCAGCCTTCAAAGGGTTCTTCCTTAATGAGAAGTTCATCAAGGGTTGTCTTTTCAGTTGGAATCATCCAGTCAGGAACCTTTTCTCCTTTATTCTTTAGCTTCAGAGCAGCTTCAAAAATCAAGGGTTTTAGGTGTCGTGCCTGAATGTCTTTTCTGAAGTCGCACCAGTAGATGAGATCTTTGAGCTGTTCGATTGGAGTGATTGGAAGCTCAGCGATCCGTTGAAAGCATTTACGTCCGTCGTAGTCAAGAAAGAATATTCCATAAGGATTACTGATGACTTTACCAGGGACGAAAAGTTCACATGGTGGCAAAGAGACGTCAAGGGCAGATAGATCAGGATCAGGACCAAGTACTTCAGCGCGAGAGAAACCAATTCCAGTTTCATTTCGTATGACAGGACCTGAGTTTGAATCTTGACGTTTCTTCCTTGGAGAGTCCTTTTTTCTTTTCGGCTTTAGATCAGGAACAGGAGGAATATCCACACAAGAAGATATCAAATCGATCTGTCTGTTTATCAGCTTTTCGAAATGATCCTTGTACTTAGATTTTGATGGTTGGATAGCTAACCTCATCTCCAGCCATTCAGAGAGACCATACCTTTTTACAGTGTCAGCACGAAAGGTTTCAGATGAGTCATCTTCTCTGAACAGTTTGATGTCAACAATAGGTACTCCGATGGAGGTTCTTCCAGAGATGAATACCTTGTTGATCTTCGCTGGACGATATCTGAAGTGGATTTTCTCTTTACACCAGATCAGGGTGGTCTGAGAAACTTTAGCTTTCTTTTCCACGATCTTCTGGGCTTGTTCCCAAAGCTTTCGTTGGATTTGAATGGGAATACGCTTCAGCTTGGGGTCTTTGACAGATTCTTGAGTGAGCTTGATGGCGTATTCTCTGTCTTTATCTTCAGCTTCCTTCCTTTCAGCGATGAGGCGTTCAGCTCTGAGATGATCCTGGTATTCAGCTTTTGAAATTCTGAACTTAGGAGGAACTGAAGGTAGTTGATCGCGCCTTAGGATGATTCGCTGATCCTCGAATCGCTTTATCATTTCTTCTCTCCTCTTTTGATCTTCTTCACTCAGCCTTTGAGGAACTGAGGAAGGTCTGTTTCTGTGCGAGAGAGGTTGTTCTTCTGGTTCATCAGTCTCAGAGATTAAATCTAAGACTGGGATTATGTCTTCAGCGGTAGCTGGAATTATTGGTGAAGTCGCAACAGATCTTTCAGCGATATCCTCAAACAGGGGAGAGGACTAGCTGAAAAGCAGCGATCTTACAGATAAGAATTGGGTAGAAGAACTTGGGTAGAAAAGATAGAAAAAAAATGTGGATGTGTATGGTGTTTGTGGAATGGATAACTGATTGTTCAGAGATGATCAGGGAAGGAAAAATAAGTTTAGTGTACCTGACAAATCGGCTTTGCAAGTAGGATCGCCAGATTATCATCTTCAGCGATGCCTTTGTCTTTGCTTTTCTCAGCGCCAGAGGCTGAGTGCTTTGTCTTTGTTTTCTCCCCTGAAGGTTCTTTTATTGAAATACCTTTAAGAGCTTTGGTTCGAGGAGCAGGTTTGACAACAAGGAAATCATCGTCATCTTCATCATCATCATCATCGTTCCTTGGAGAGGAGGATGGTTCAGCTTCAGGGATGTCGAAGTCTTCGTCTTCTTCTGCTTCGGATTCCTCAGCATCTTCTTCGAGTTGCTCCCCCTCAGATACAGAGGCGAGGTTCTCGGTTCCCTCAGGGTTTTCATCTCCCTGAGGTCCAGTAATCCGATCTTCATTACCCTCTCCCCTGATAGATTCATCATGGGAAAGGTCTTCAGCGCTCTTATTTTGATCTTCAGCGCTCTTCTCCTGTTCAGCGCTCCTCTCCCCCTCTTTCTCATGATGGGCGGGGGAGGAATGGGTAGATTCAGCATTGGTGTTGTCTCTGTCTTCTGGGCCAGAGACTTTCACACAACCTTCAAGCTTAGCTATTCTGTCTTCTAGGCCAGAAATAGCAGGCGTGATTTTCTTCAGCTCTTGGCGATCCTCTGCGGTGAACGAGTCCAAAATAGGTGCAGGGGCCGGAGCAGGAGCTGGATTATTTGCGTTGTTCACCAGCGTCTCGATCATTGTCTTGACAGAACTAAGATCGGTCTTCACTGAGCCCAAGTCGGTCTTGACCACTGACATATCACCTTCGAGTGTACCAACCGATTTCTTCAGCGTTGTAACCTCGCTGGAAATGGTGGAAACTGATGATTTGAGGTTGGTGTAGTCAGTGTAGATGTCGGAGAGCACTTTGGCAAAGTCGGCGAGAGTTTTATCAAGGTCTTTGATGTCATCGGAGGAGGCCTTCTTGTCCACCACAGTAGTCAGCTTCGTCAGATTCTCTCCAGCGTTTGTTACAGCTGTAGAGTTATTTGATAGACCGGTGGTGAGATCCGTAAGTTTCATCTCCATAGCCTTCAGAGACTGGTTGATGTCTCCCAAAAAAGGACCTGTAACATATAAGTACTTGTGAACAAAGGAAAGCTCAGAAGTTTCAGGTTTAGTTACGGTGTTTAAGGTGGGATATGTACCTGCAGGAGCGTTGACGAACTCATCAAAGTTTCGAGTCCCTCCATAGTGTTCCATATCTCCCTCAAAAGTTCCGTGAGGGATGGAGATCTCTGCAGGTCCTTTCTTCGTCATTCGCTGAGAAGCTTCAACGGCTTCTTGAATGATGGCATCTCCAGTTTTGACTGGAGGAGTGTCCAAAGAAGTAGAGGGAGGAGCGAAGGATAAGAATTGGGGTTGGGTTTCAAGTTCAGCGTTGGATTCGCTGAGAAGTACTTCATCAGTCTTTTGAGAGACTGACGAAGGTTGGGTAGATTCCAAAGTTCTAACCTCAGCGTTTAGGGACGCTGAAGTAGGTTTAGAAGGGATGGCTTGAATTGGTGTGGCAGAGCGTACCACGGAACTTTCCTTCAGCTCTTCAGAATGAGCTGAGGAGTCTTCAGCATGCAATTGCTGGGGTTGCTCCTTGGTTTTCTTGATCCTTTTGGAATCAAGAGGGGTAAGAGATTGTTTCCTTTTCTTAGAAGGAATGGATTTTGTGGCCGGGGTATCAGCGATGGGTATTGTCGCTGAAGGAGCCACATAAAGCGGAGAATTTAGAAGAGTGAGAAGAGTAGAGAGACGTACCTCGTTGGCGACAGGCTTGAAGTCGAGAACTTTAGGGCCAATCTGAGAGAGTTTCAGATCACCCTCTTCAGGATAGCTGTCCTTCAGGCCATATTGAAAGATGGCGCTGATGAATCGCGGGTAAGGAACCCATGCTGGTCGGTCAGCGGCAGCATCAACACGTTGAATGAGGTCTTCATAGATGATGGAGGCCCAGTCAATGTTGAGACCTTTCAGCAGTGCGTAACCCATGGCCTGCTGAGGTTGAGCGGCTTGATCAGAAGATCCGGATTTCGCTGTCATGCAGCTGATCAGGTGAGCGAAGATGAAGTTCATCTCGCTGGGCATCTTGGATTTCTTTATCAGCGTCAGCTTCTTCTCAGGTAGCTTGTCTCTTCCAGTCTCCCAGATGTAACCCATCGCATCAAGGAAAGCAATGATTTCTTCCCTGTTTGCTATAGCGATGGCACTTGTGCTGTCGCAATAGATTGGAATTTTGGAGAGCTGAAGATCATAGTCTAGTAGTTGATTTCTCATCCACAAGACTTGAGAACAGCAGCTTCCAGCGGCTACATACTCAGCTTCAGCTGTGGAAGTGGACACCGAGTTTTGCTTCTTACTTGTCCAACTTACCAGCTTTCCACCCAGGAGCTGACATCCTCCTGTGGTGCTTTTCCTATCCATTTTGCAACCTGCAAAATCACTGTCTGAATAGGCGGTTAGATCGAATCTTGAATCTTTGGGATACCAAAGACCTAGATTCGCTGTACCCTTAAGATATCGAAAGATTCGCTTTACAGCTTTCATATGAGATATCTTAGGTTCAGCTTGATATCGTGCGCACAGACATGTTGCAAACATAATATCGGGTCGGCTAGCTGTAAGATACAGTAGTGAGCCGATCATCCCACGGTACAGCGTGACATTGACAGGAACACCCTTTGTGTCCTTATCAAGTATCAGCGGTGGTGCCATAGGGGTTTTCATAGCTGAACTTTCAGTTAAGTCGAATTTTTTCAGCATATCTTTAACATACTTTCCCTGATTTATAAAAGTTCCTTTTTCAGTTTGCTTAATCTGAAGACCAAGGAAATATGTTAGTTCACCCATCATACTCATTTTATACTCATCTTTCATTCTATCAGCGAAACGAGTACAAAGCTCAGGGTTAGTAGAACCAAATATAATGTCATCAACATATATTTGAACTAAAATGATATGACCTTTTATTTTTCTAAAAAACAAAGTTTTGTCAATCTTACCTCTCTCAAATTTTTCAAGGTGGAGATACGTAGAAAGAGTGTCATACCATGCACGAGGAGCTTGCTTCAAGCCATAAAGTGCCTTATCCAGCTTATAAACATAACATGGACGCTTAGGATCTGAGAATCCTGGAGGTTGTTCCACATAAACTTCTTCATTCAGCTTTCCATTTAGAAACGCTGACTTAACATCCATTTGATGTACAGTGAAGTTTTTGTGTACAGCATATGCTAAGAAAAGACGAATAGATTCAAGTCTTGCTACAGGAGCAAAGGTTTCGTCATAATCTATACCTTCCTCTTGTCTGTATCCCTGAGCAACAAGACGAGCTTTATTGTGAGTTACAGTACCATGTTCGTCCAACTTGTTTCGATAGACCCACTTAGTGCATATCACTGTTTTGTCAGTTGGTCTCCGAACAAGTTTCCAAACTTTGTTTCTTTCGAATTCAGTCAGCTCTTCTTGCATAGCGCTGACCCAGTTTGGATCTCTGAGGGCATCATCTATTTTCTTTGGTTCAGTTAGAGAAATAAAGTTAACAAATAAACAAATATTACCTGCACTTCTACGAGTCTGAATACTAGCGTTGGGATCACCAAGAATTTGATCGATTGGGTGATTTACAGTCCATCGCTGAGCCGGAGCATGCGTCGCTGACTCAGTCTGAACTGGAGAAACTGAAGATGAGGCTTCAGCTACTTCTGGATAATCAGCTAAGAGAGGAATGCTTGCATTTGTCACTTCATTCACTGATTGCTGAGAAATAGATGGAATTTCTGAGACATTTGGATCAACTGCGGGTATAGTATTTATAGGAACAGCTGAGACCCAAGATGTTTCAGCTTCACTATTCTGCATATTGGGAATGATAGTAGGACCATCATTTTCAGTTGTATGAGTATGAGTAGTGGGAACATCTTCTGAATCACCAAGATGAGAAAACATCCATTGATTCAGTTCTTCTGTATCAGCGTTCGGTTTAGAGTTCGCTGAACGGGATTCGTCAAACGTGACGTGAATAGTTTCTTCTACAGTTTGTCTTCTTCGATTGAAGACTCTGAAGGCTTTGGAAACTGAGGAGTATCCAAGAAAGATTCCATCATCATCCTTAGGATCAAACTTTCCAAGGGCATCTCTGTTGTTCAGTATGAAACACTGACAACCAAAGATGTGAAGAAAGCTGATTGAAGGCTTTCTCCCATGAAAAAGTTCATAGGCTGTCTTTTTGAATCTTTTGACTATCAGCGACCTGTTTTGCGTAAAACAAGCCGTGTTGACAGCTTCTGCCCAAAACTGAGTAGGCAGGTGAGAATCGCTGAGCATTGAACGTGCAGCTTCAATAATTGTTCTATTTCTTCTTTCAACGACTCCGTTTTGTTGTGGTGTTCTCACTGACGAAAAGTTGTGAGAAATACCCTTGCTCTCAAGGAAGGAATCAAGAGAACTGTTTTTGAATTCAGTTCCATGATCACTCCTTATTGAGCGAACAGTCATATTGTTCAGAGTTTCCATCTTCCGAACAAAGGTGATGAGTTCTTCAGGGGTGTCACTCTTAGAACGGAGAAACATTACCCATGTATAACGAGAGAATTCATCAACTATGACCATCGTATATTTCTTTCCAGCGATGGATTGTTTGTTAACGGGGCCAAACAAATCCATATGGAGTAGTTGAAGAGGAGATGACACTGAGGAAACTTGCTTGGACTTAAAGCTTGCCTTGGTCTGCTTCCCTTTTTCACACGCTGAACATAAGGATTCTTTGGCGTATGAATGTTGAGGTAGACCAGTGACTAACTCTTTGGATGAAAGAGTATTCAGTGTCTTGAAGTTGAGATGTGAGAGCCTCTTGTGCCATAGCCAGTTGACATCAGAAGATGCCTTTGAGAAGAAACAGGAGTTCTCAGTGGTTGTTGAGTCCATGTTTATAACGTAAACATTTTCCAAACGATAACCGCTGAGAGCTATCTTCTCCTTTTTGTCAGAGACAAAGCAGGATTCCTTGGTGAAAATCACTTTGTTATCCATGTCGCAAAGCTGACTGATGCTCAGAAGATTATGCTTCAGCCCTTCAACATATGCGACTCTTCTGAAGGATGTTGTACCATTTGAAAGTACACCATACCCTCGGGTGTGTCCTTTTCCATTTCCACCGAAAGTCACAGAGGGACCCTTCTCTTCCTTGTATTCAGCGAGCAGGCTTTTCTTTCCAGTCATGTGTCTAGAGCATCCGCTATCGAGATACCAGATACCCTTCTTAACCTGCAATACAAAGGAAGATTAGTTTTGCTTGGGTACCCACTTCACCATGTATACGCGTTTGTCAGTGGAAGTGGTTGGAATGGGTTCAGCAGTCTTCGCAGCATTTGAAGATTCAGCTTTGTCTTTCTTCACTTTGGTCAATTTCTTGACCTCAGCGGTAGGAGTCACCTTGACCTGACTTGCAACTGGTTTGGTCTTCTTTGGTGCTATCTTCACCTTAGCTATCTTATCAGCTTTGGTGGCTGTGGGACACTTACTTGCAATATGATCGGTAAGTCCACAGTGATAACATTTCCTATAACTAAAATTAGTTCTAGGACCACTTGTGTGCTGAGCTTTTAATTTGGAATTAGAAGTGCCAGCACCAAGTACACTATTGGTTTTTGAAATAGGACGAACATTCAGTTCTTCAGATTTCTTACCAAGGACATCTACTCTGAGTCTAGGAGTAGGTCGCTGAACTGATCCAGAGGTCTGATTTCTAGAACCAGACGAGTGAATCACTAAGGCTTTGGAAGCATTCAGCTTAGGTACTAAAGTACCCTTCTGAGGATTTTGATAAATTACAATTCCTTTACCTTTATCTTTAGAGACAGAGGTAGGTTTTGAATAAACCATTTTCTCCTTACCTTTTGAGGAGGTAGGAGTTTCCTCAGGGATTGGTGTAATCGACGAGGAGTACTGAGATGAAGAAGTGTCAGCTACTGAGGATACGAACGTTCCAAATTTAAGCATTGAACGTTCAGTGGTTGGTATTGGAGTATCATTTTTATAACCCAGACCACGTTTATCACTCAGAGGAATCTGAGCCTTAATTATCTCAGTGATCTTTGCTGAAGAATTACACCATCCTTCAACAGTAGCTTGTTCAGCTTTTAATGCAGCGATAGCTTCCGCTCGTTCAATTTTGACTAGCTGATTTAAATGGACTTGATCTTTAAAATCTTCTTCAAATTTAGAAAGCTTTTCTATTTGAAGGTGGCAATTTTTAAGCTTTTCAGCGAGATCAAGATTTTGGTTTTCAACCACAGCTTTGCCGTTCATGGCTTCGTATAAGCTTCTAGTCAGTAGTTCGATTTTACGGAGACTATCAGCTTCATCAATATTTACAATATTGGTAAAGAAGGAAGGTGATACCTGAATGGCAGATGTTGAAGTGGAGGGAATGTCTGAACTTTCTTCCTCTTCTTCAATCTTGGCCATGAGACATTGATTTGCTTCATCATCTTTAGAATCAGATGATGAGGCTTCTTCATCAGAAGCAGCCCAATCATAGTCAGCCATTAGGCCTTTTCCCTTCTTCTTAAAGCTTTTCAGCTTTGCATACTTCTCCTTCAGCTTTAAGTATTTGTCGTCTTTATTCCTTGGAACAAAGGATTTCTTTGTAAAGGCTGAAGGTCTCATGATTTTCTTTGACCTGCACTCGTTAGCGAAATGACCTGTCTTTTCGCAGTTAAAACAAGTAGCAGTAGCCTTATCAACAAAAGCTGATGACTTAGGCTTGTCAGCTATAGAAAGAGTTTTGTTCTTTCTAAACATTTTCTTCTTGGCGAATCTCCTGAACTTTTTAGTTAGGAGAGCCAAGGATTCATCATCTGAAGAATCAGAATCTGATGATATTTCAGAGTTACTTTCTAACTCAGTGATAGTGACCACGGGTCGCTGAGTAGAAGGTTCCTCTGAGATTAAAGCAACAGGGGTGCTTTTGGAATCTTTTACAAGATTCTTCTTAAGATGGCTAGATTGCTCATGATTCAGCAATGTGCCATATAAGGTAGCAAGTGTCATTGATCTTAGATCTTTTGACAGCTTGAGACACGTGGAATAATTGTCCCAGCTTTCAGGTAAACATTCTAAAAACTTTGTCAGAACTTCAAAGTTAGAATATTCCTTACCAACCGTTTTAAGATCTATAATTAAGCAATTAAAACGTTGATGTACTTCAGAGAGAGTTTCATTCTTACCAGAGATGAAACTTTCGTATTGTCTTACCAGGTTGATCTTTCTTGAATCCTGGACTTCAGACGTTCCTTCATACTGAACACATATTGTGTCCCACATGGCTTTTGAGGATTTCAGGTTCATGACGGAATGGTAGACTTCGTCAGGAAGGGCCATGGATAGTATGGATCTGGCTTTTGTATCTATAGCCACTTTCTTCTTGTCTTCATCGGTCCAATGATGGATTTCCTTTGGAATCAGCCTTTCTGGAATAGCAGCTCTAGTTGCAGTGGCTGGAACGGCAGGATCAATCGTTACAAGGATGTGTGGACCGTTTTCAAGATAGTAAGGTATAGTAGGGTCTACACCTTCTAAGAAGAGTGTCATCCTATTTTTCCATAAGTTGAAGTTGTCTCTGGAAAATCTAGGGGGTTTTGCAAGAGAACCATTGTCGATATAGTGAGTGTTTGTGTTTGAGTTGGCCATTTTCAGATAATAGCAAGGAAGAGAAATATCTTAGATTAGATCTTGTTTATGAGATTAAACAAATCTGCTCTGATACCACTTGTTGGTCCCGAAAGGCTTAAACAAGTTTGTAGAAGGGGGGGGGGGGGGGGGGGGGGGGGTTGAATACAAACACACTATTTTACTTTTCTAAATTGTTTATTGATAAATCATTAACAATTTACAGCTTGTTGCGGAAACAAGATTAAGGATAAACCTAAATCTAAACAAGTTGGAACACTAAGGTTTTCTTGCACTAAGAAAGATAAGGAGATTACTAATAAAATCCTATCTTGAGAGATTTGAACTTGTCCAGAGTTAGCAAGTTACTTCAAATGAAGTGAGTTCATCTCTTTATATACTGCATGCATTTAATGCAATTCTGTATATACTTTACACGTGTCATCAGCGGATTGGTTGCATGTCATTGACCTTTGTTGACAACCTTAGTAGCCGCATGAATGAACAGTGTAGTATCAGAGTGGTTGTACGATTTCAGATTTTCGGATGTTCTTTTCTGACATTTCGTACGGTGGCGTGCAAGGGAGGTTAAGACAAAAGTACTTTGTACGGAGGACTTCAGAGCAAAGTATTCTTATATATTGTAGAAATACATAAGCTTTATGCCAATCATATTTCGCATGCTAGCACACCAAATAGATTTGATAAAGGGGTTGACACTGAACAATTATAACTTGATAAGCAATGATGTCTTGTCCTTGAATCCAAACACATGCATTTGATTTCATCTGATTGGAATATATGTTAAATTTTATTAAGTTGAATTTCTTTTGTAAAGCTTTCAAATGATCAAATGTTAGTAGTCATAAAACAAAATTCAATGAATTTGACTTTCCTTGTGAAATGTATTTTTGATCCAATATCAAATACTGAGTTTTATGCATATTTTCAGAGGAAGAAAGCAAGTTGCTCCAGAATTCTTATTTTGAGGGGGAGCAAGGTTATTCTGTAAGGAGGAGATTGTTAGCAATACTCAAAGACACGACTGAAATTGAAAATGGTTTTCGATGATTATGATGCTCACCATCATCGAAAAAGGGGGAGAAAAGTTTAATTTCAATTTCATGTCAAAGAATTTTCAAATCAAAGATATTTCAAGTCAATGAGTCGTGAACAAAGACTGAAGATCAGGGGAGAAGGATCATGTGAAGTCTAAATATTGCTGAATTTGGTTATCTTAGTTCTGAGTGGTTCTCGGAATGCGCTTACACCTAAAAGTTCAAAAATATAGATGGTTTCGCATCCTTCATGATTCGAATTGCCCTGATTTCGAACCCTTCATAATTCGAATTGTCCTGATTTTGCACCCTTCATGATTCAAATTGAGTGATTTCGAATCCTTCATGATTCGAATTGCCCTGATTTCGGACCCTTCTTGTTCCAACTTACTTGAATTCGAATCCTACTTGATCCGAATTGAGCTGATTTCGCATCCTCTAGCATCCGAAATGATGGTTTCGGATCTGCCTGCATCCGAATTGATGATTTCGGATTCTTAAAGTTAATATGAGAACTAAGGTTCTTGCATCAAGAAGGATACGAGAAGTTACTGTTTGTTAAAGACTGATAAAGCTGTAAAGATCTGTTTTCATGTACAAGGCTTGAAGATAGTTTGATAAAGTGTCTGTTGAAGAAGATTGACTTTACAAAGAGCTGAAGACTGCTGTCAAATTTTTAAATCTTGAATCCAAAGGGGGAGATTGTTAGAGCATTGTTGTATTCAAGATTTACTGTAAAAGTCAATGTACTATATGAGTCTATACAGTATTGTGAATGCCTTTATACCTTGTATGTCATGGGTATAAATAGGCTTGTCTAGTTCATTTGTTAGAAAGATTTTGTAATCTTTTAGAAACCTTTTGTAATCCTTTGAGCTCAATACATGGATGACATATTTGCTCTCTAGATTCTCTCTCACTACATTCATATCTTATTGCTAGAGATCTGGGATTTATCATCTTCCCCTATTGTAAAGTCTATGTTTACCTCTTCTTCTGAGGTTTCCTCTGTAGGCGCTACTGTTTCTGCTTCTACTCTTAAGGAATCATAAATGAAATGTGATCCTATGAGTTTTCGTACGTGAGGGTGCATGGTTTGTGTACCTTGAGCTGTAGAAATGACTTATGTTGTGTGCATAGCCTCTGTAGACTGATCCTATGGTTCTGCGACCCATCCTGATGGATCTAAGGTTTGAGCAATGTTGGGATTGTTGAGGAAGGTATTGAAATCTCCCTGTTGATCTGTATAAACCATTGGGGGGGGGGAGATTGCAGAGGTATAGCCTGATCTTCCTCTTCTTGCTCGACATCCTCTGAAATTACCTGCAGAGGTGATCTGGGTTTCTTTTTCTTTGACTTTCTCTTCTTTGGCTTAGGAGATCCCTCTTCTGTTGATTTGGATTTTCGTTTCTTTTGTTTTGGAGGTGAGGGAGGTGCAGAAGATCTTGTTTCTGCAGCTTGTGGTGGAGAAGTGTGTTGAGCTGCAGAGGTTGTAGTTTCCTCTGTTGGTTTTCTTTTCTTGCTCTTCTTCTTGGGTGTTGCTGCAGAGGTTTTTCTTTTCGGGGAAGAGGGGTAAATGCTCTCTCTTTGGGCTTTGAAACGGTCTTGTACTGAATAGTGTTTCTTTAAAGCTTTAGCCCATTCCTCTTCTGTCATCCTTTCTACTACATCTACACCTAAGGGGGCTCCTAGATGCGGGGGTGTCACATGACTTGTTTCTGGAGTCCTGTGGACGCGTATATACTCTAATTTCCTTTCCTCATCAGTTGCATATGCCAGAAGGTTCTTTGACAGAGGTCTGCAGTGGGGAAAACTGTCTTCATGCTCTGTAGGAGTATTTTTATTCATTGGGTAAAGCTTTACAGATGGCCCTTCCATTGGCCACTTCTGCATTTGAAGTAGAGGTTCGAAGATTACTCCTAAAATTCTTTGGTATTGTAGAGGAGGCAGATACCCTGGTGTGTTCTTTTTGGCCTTTTGAGTTGTGAGCTTTCTGTCGATCGTATTCACTATTTCCTGCTTCATGATGGTGGCATAGTCAAGTGGAATATCGTAATAGATTCCATACATGATGGTCAGGATTTGGAATGAGCTTTGGTCAGGGCTACCGATTTTCCCTGTGAGGCAACGATTTAAGATGGAGAACAGGGTATTCCACAGAGGTGGTAGTCTGCCTCTGCGGAAATCATTGCGTTTCCTCAGGGTTGTGTTATACCCTAACATTTCTACGAATCGGCAGAGCTCCTCGTCCGTAGGAACGTCAGCATATTTCTTGATTCCAAGAAGACCTCTGGTTGGCAGGTTGAACTCCAGTGAGGACATGGTTCTGTTAAACATGAGTTCTAGGTGCTCAGACTTGTCTGGTTTTGAAATATAGCCCTTTATCAAAGAATCATCTGAATCAAATCGGCAACTTTGCCAAAATTGATTCAGATATCGAGCAGGGATTTTTGTTGGGGTTTTGGAAAGGAGAGGGTGTAATATATGGTTTTCCATGATATTGAGGAGAAGAGCATGGGCTTCGCCGAAGGCTGTTGGTGAGGGTACCAGGTAGCAATTGTTGGATTTCAATGGAAGAACATCCTCAAAATGTTCTTTGTTCAGAAAATGTAGAAGGTTTGTGGTTGGTGCAAAGTTTGCAGAGTCGCCGTAGTTTTCTGTTTCAGCATTTGCGGCGATGTTAGGGTTTTGGGAGTGCTCTGAATGTACTGGGAAGTTTTGAGGAGAGTTCGCCGGAGAGTTTTGAGCAGCGTGGGAACTGGAAGCCATTTTGCAAAGTAAAATGCTGATTTGAATATTGTTGCAGATTCGCCGGAGAATAGAGTGAGTAAAGATTTTGTAAGGTATGGTAACTTTGGTTTTATACTGAGTTTGTGGCCGTAGAATCTGAAAGGGTTAATATTTTGAGTTAAATAATATTTGGGGTCCGCACTTGAGTGGTTACGGCGGGTTCAACTTTCCATAGGAACGTGTTGCATGTAGGTCCAATGAAAAGATTACATGTCCTCAGTGTCAGTTATGACGAGACGTCGTGGGCGGCCTTATTAAATGCTTGGCACGTGGGCCTCTTTACGTCCACATGATTCTCACTCGCAGAAAAGTTACCGTTCCTGTTACAGAAATGCCTAAAGTAAAAACTGACAGAGGCTCTGTGATTTGAGAATCTTATTTTTCTTGCCTCTGTAGGTTGTACCTTCACAAAGAATGGTTGAAAAAAACCATGGAGAGGATCGATAAATTATTTGTATAGAAACTCCTTTACAGAGGTTTTTGGACCTCTGTCAGAGCCAGCAGAGGTTCTGAGGCAAGAAATTTCGTATAACTAACAATTTATAAATATTTTTGATCATCCTAGTTTTTGATTGATTTTAACAATGTTTTTAGGACATGTTTGAAAACTGGTGTCCTAGAAAATTGTTTTTGAAAAAGGTTTTGTGCAGCAAAAAGTCTTTTTAAAACATGTGTTGGTCTACAGAAGTTCTTTCTTGTGGAGAGAACTCTGTAACCGAATACTTCTGTTGCAGTGCTTGTACGCGATGATTCTTTTTGATTTTGATACTTAAAGAGATTGACAGAGTTTCCAAGAATT
This sequence comes from Saussurea involucrata, assembly GCA_033807775.1. Lineage (NCBI taxonomy): Eukaryota > Viridiplantae > Streptophyta > Magnoliopsida > Asterales > Asteraceae > Saussurea > Saussurea involucrata. The sequence goes on from CM066314.1 coordinate 86,895,083, forward strand.
ATTGAATTAAGATCAGAGCTTTTGCCTGCAGAACCTCTGTTGGACTCAGCAAAGGCTCTGTGACCTTAAGTTTCTAATAATGGAAAACTCAACATTCTTTTTGATCAAATTTTATTTGGAATGTGTTTAATAATGTTTCTAGAACATATTTAGAAATTTGTGTCCTAGAAAATTATTTTCAAAAAGAATTTGTTCGAGATACTAACCTTTTTGTTCTTCTTTGTCCGGCAAAGTTCTTTTCTTCTGTTGTTTTCATCTCTTCCTCTGCTCCCCCTTGACTTATAAATCTCTGTAGATTAAGCAAGGTCTTCTTTTGCTTCCCCTTGATCTAATCATCCTCTGTAGATCAAGATTGTTTTCCTTTTCTCCCCCTTGACCTATGCTTGGTTCAAATAATCAGAAGTAAATGTATATAACATAGGTCGTGTAACAAAGGGTCTGTAAGAATCGTCAGAGGTTCTGAGGAGACTTTCAGAATCTCTGTACTTTTCAGAATTGAGAATTTAGAATTTACAACGAAAAATAATTTACAAAAACAAATAAAACAGAAAATATACATACTGTATAATATAAAGATAAAGATACTTACATAGGTTAATCCATATTTATCATTCCTAATTTACCCACCAAGTAAAGGAATCTTTTCTCATCAAGTGCCTTGGTGAATAAATCAGCAAGCTGAAATTCTGTTGGTACAAAATGCATCTCGATGGTTTGATTTTCCACATGATACTTCAGAAAGTGATACCTGATATCTATATGCTTTGTCTTTGAATGATGTACTGGATTTGCAGATATGGCAATCGAACTTTTGGAATCACAGAAGATGGGAATTTTGTAGATGATGTGACCAAAGTCTTTCAGTTGAGTTTTCATCCACAGAACTTGAGAGCAACAGCTAGCAGCAGCAACGTATTCAGCTTCTGCCGTAGATGTTGAGACACAATTCTGTTTCTTTGAAGTCCAGCTTACTAATTTCCCACCCAGGAATTGACAGCTCCCATAGGTACTCTTTCTGTCGAGTTTGCATCGTCCATAATCTGAATCTGTGTATGCCTTTAGTCCAAAACCAGAGTTCTGCGGATACCAAAGGCCAAGATTTTTGGTCCCTCTGAGGTATCTGAAGATTCTCTTTACAGCAATATAATGTGACATTTTAGGATTAGCTTGATATCTTGCACAAAGACATGTGGCATGCATTATGTCAGGTCTACTGGCCGTTAAGTATAATAAAGACCCAATCATTCCCCTGTAAAGTGTGCACTCGACAGAGATGCCATTTGGATCTGAAAAAAGTTTATTTCCAGTGGCCATTGGGGTTTTCATGACAGAGGCATCAGAGAGGCTATATTTTTCAAGTAAGTCAGAGACATATTTTGATTGGTTTATGAAAATTCCTTCTGATGTTTGTTTGACTTGAATTCCGAGGGAAAAGGTTAATTCTCCCATCATGCTCATTTCAAACTCACTTTGCATGAGTTTTTCAAAATCTTTACATTTTTGTGTATTTGTAGACCCAAAAATAGTATCATCTACATATATTTGTACAAGAATAAGCTCATTTCCTTCACCTTTAAAGAATAGAGTTGTATCAGTGGTACCTCTGTTGTAGTCGTTATTGAGCAGAAAGGTGGAAAGTCTTTCGTACCATGCTCTTGGAGCCTGTTTCAGTCCATACAGAGCTTTGTCGAGGTAATAGACATACCTTGGGTACTTTGAGCTTTCAAATCCTGGTGGTTGTTGGACATATACTTCTTCTTGAATTTCTCCATTGAGAAAGGCAGATTTTACATCCATTTGATATACTTTAAATCCTCTGTGGGCTGCGAAGGCTAAGAAAATTCTTATTGCTTCGAGCCTTGCAACATGAGCAAAAGTTTCATCGTAATCGATGCCCTCTTCTTGACGATATCCCTTGGCCACCAGTCTTGCTTTATTTCGAATGATCACTCCATCTTCATCCTTTTTGTTTCGCCCAAACTGCAGAAGCTCGTCTTGCATAGCATCCACCCAGTTTGGGTCGTCTAGAGCCTCAGAAATCTTTTTCGGTTCGATCACACTAATAAAGTTGGTAAAGAAACAAAAATTTGCAGAAGCTGATCTTGTTTTTACCTTATCAGAGGGATTACCGATGATTTGTGTTTGAGGATGGCTTTTTGTCCATTGAGTTGTTCGTGGAAGATGATCATTTGAGTCATCAAGTTGAACTTCTGTAGTTAAAGTGGTTGATGGTTCAACTTCTGTAGGAATGGGTATTAAAGTTGGGATTTCCTTCTCTGTAGGTATTGTGGTTTCATCTTCACTTCCCTCTGGTGTTTCTTCTGTTGTTGCTTCCTCTATTGGATTTGTTAGAATTTGGATAACCTCTGTTGTAGAATCTTTTGTTGTCGTATCTTCTGTTAGATTTTTAGTACCTGTGGTATTTGTAGAAGAGGATGTGGGATTAAATGGATCAGACAGAGAGATACTTACTTCGTTTATTGGTGATTCTGCAGAGGTGCTTTTTGTTCCAGTAGAGGGATTAACGTCGTTGTTGAACATCTCTTGAAATAGAAGACCTAAATCTTCATTTGTTTTTGAGATGCCAGAGGTTTCCATGTTTAGCCCGAGTTATGAATTGAGTTGCTCAAAAGTCTTTTGGAATGAATCATCAAAGGACACATTGATGCTTTCTATTATCGTGCGTGACTTCAGAAGGTAAACTCTGTAGGCTTTGGAAGCAGCAGAGTACCCGATGAACTTGCCTTGATCAGCCTTTTCTTCAAACTTTCCTCTTGAGTCTCTGGCGTTTAAGACAAAGCATTTTCATCCAAACACATGGAAAAACTTGATGTTTGGTCGTCGTTTGTTGATCAATTCATAAGGAGTTTTGATGTGTCTTTTCACGATCGTTGAACGATTTTGGGTATAGCAAGCAGTTGAAATTTCTTCTGCCCAAAAGGTCATTGGTAATCCACATGCAGAAAGCATGGTTCTTGCAGCCTCCATTAGCGTGCGGTTCTTTCGTTCGACAATGCCATTCTGTTGTGGGGTGCGAGCGGCAGAGAAGTTCTGGGATATTCCTTCTTCTGTGAGATAGGCTTCAATGACAGAGTTTTTGAATTCTGTGCCATTGTCACTTCGTAACTTCAGAATTCTGCACTCATAGAGAACTTGGATTCTTTTCATTAGATTAATCAAGATGCATGGAACATCAGATTTCTTTTTGACAAATTCAACCCATGTAAATCGTGAAAACTCATCAATTAAGACAAGTATATATTTCTTGCCACCTAGGCTCTGTATAGCGATTGGACCGCAGAGGTCAACGTGAAGCATGTACAGAGGTCTAGGACAAGACACATCAGTTTTGCCTCTGTGGGAAGCTCTCTTGAGTTTTCCCATTTCACAAGCACATCATAAATGATCCTTATTAAATTTAACATTTGGTAAACCTTTGACCAGATCAAGTTTTACCAGTTTATCTAGAGTATGAAAGTTTAAGTGACAGAACCTGTTGTGCCATAGCCAGGCTTCTTCACTTTTGCTTGCAACAAGACAAATGTTGTCCTTATTTTTGGCATTGAAGTTTATTAGATACAGATCACCTTTTCTTTTGGCTTGCAAAAGTTCAATTCCTGTGTCTTCACTTAGTAGAGAGCAGAATGTTCTCTTGAATAGTACATCGAATCCCGTATCACAAAGTTGGCTTACACTGAGTAGGTTGTGTTTAAGGCCATCCACATATGCAACTTTGTGTACTGTGATATTCTCTTTCTTTATGACTCCATAGCCTTTGATATGCCCCTTTTTGTTATCTCCAAAAGTCACTGATCCACCATCTTGTTTTTCTTGGAATGTGGATAGAAGACTTCTGTTGCCAGTCATGTGCCTTGAGCATCCGGAGTCTAGATACCATATTGGCACAAACTGCTTCTGCAAAACAATCCCAGAGATTTAGGTACCCATATCCACATGGGTCCAGTTTCGTCAGAATTTTTCAAGTTTGCCTTGCCATTCTTGAAATACATTTTATTTTTTGTCGAAGAATCAGTTTGTTTCTCTTTTATATTTGATTTAACTGCAGAGAGAAAACAATTTGAACTACAGAAATGATTATTTAACTTGAACATTAGATCAAAGCAATGACAGTATTGAACATCAGAGGTGATTTGCTTGAAATTTTCATTGAAAGCTTTAAACTGGGCCACAGAGGCATTACATTCTATTCTAGCACATGGGTTCCTATTACAAGAATATTTATGTAGATTAGATTGCTGGCAAAAATCTTTGCTTGTAGCAGCCTTCTGTGAGTCCCTTCTGTGGTGAACTTCTGTTGATTTCACTGTCACAGGTGAAAAAGATTTGTTAGGTTTTGTCCATTTACCCTTTTGTTGCCATGTTGGTTTCTCTTTTAATTTTAAGGGTTTTTGTTGGGTCATTGACCAGCATCTCCCTAAATCGAAACGTGGTGCTGGCTGCTACGCTATATGGAAATAAGTTGCGCCTTCTCCACCAGCAATTGCTTTTGGCGTAGTGGTAAGCGCTTGGATCCTAACATGTGGTATCAGAGCAGGTCACGGGTTCGAATCCCATGGAGTGCATTATAATGCCAAAGGCATGCTGTGCAGCCAAGAGTGCTGGCAGATGCTGGGGGGGGGGATTGTTGGGTCATTGACCAGCATCTCCCTAAATCGAAACGTGGTGCTGGCTGCTACGCTATATGGAAATAAGTTGCGCCTTCTCCACCAGCAATTGCTTTTGGCGTAGTGGTAAACGCTTGGATCCTAACAGTTTTAAAATTTTTGAATCTTTTAGATTTTGAGAGGACATTATCTTCTTTTGTTTCAACTTTTCAAGCTCAATAGAGGTTTTGGCTTGTATGCACATTTACATAAAGTCTGGACAGATAGGAATTCCAGTGATTTTCTCTTTTGGAGAAATAGTTCTGTTAAGAACTTCAGAGGTTTGTTTAACAACCTCTGTGTCACGAGGAAACTTTTCTATTATGTTAGCCTTTGATTCGTCAGATGATGAGTCGTCCTCATATACAGAGGTTGAGTCATCATTATTTCTTTCGACAGAGGCTGGAGTTTCCGAGCATGTGTCATACTTGATTTCTTCTTCTGAAAGATTACTTTCTAAGTCAACAGAGGTGTCTGACAAGATCTCTTCAGAGAGTTTTTGATCTACAGAAGGTGTATATAGATTTTTCAATATATTTATTTGTTTTTCTTCTGAAAAGTTTGGTTTGAACTCAAGTGCTTCTGCAGATAATTTCTTTTCAGAATCTATTGTGCAGACAAAAGCAACTTGAGTTTGAGTCTCTGGTTTACCAAACTTAAAGATTCCTATCTGATCTTGAGTTTTCAGATATCTCTTTGGTTTGGATCCTCTTTTGACAGAGGTTGAAGGGGATAAGTCTGTGTTTTCAAACCACACATTTATCATCTTCATGGGTTTCCTTAATTAAGGTTCCCCATAGATTTTTACTCTCTTACTTACAGAGATTAAGTTTGGAAAATTAGGTTTGTTGACTTTTCCTACTGTAAATAGAGACGACAGAGGTTTATTCTTCTTGTTTTTTGTACCTTGATTAATATCAATGTACCCAATACCTCGCCTTCCTATTTGAGTATTTATTTTCTCATACACCTTTTGAGCATCACGATAATTTTTAATTAAAACATCTCTTCTTAGTAGATCTTGCCAAAGGACTTCTCTTTCCTTTTGAAAATATTCCTTAAGAGCTATAATGTTAAGTCTGTCGCTCTCAGAATCTGAAAGTTCTTTTGTTTTGGATTTTAAAGATGTATTTAATTCAGCAATTTTCTTTTTTAAAGGAGAAAGATTTTTGTTCCAGTGTGCTTCTAATTCTTCCTTTTCTTTGAAATTTTTTTCTTTTTCTTCGGTGAGAAGTCTAGCTTCTCTTTCATAAAAAGTGAGCTTTTTCTGAATATCATCACAAGTCTTTTTCAGTTCAACATTTTCAGTTTTAATTATAACCAAATCAACTTCTGTAGTATTAGAGGTGGAGTTTGAAGTAGATACCTCAGTGTCAGAGTCGGAGCTGATGTCTGCCATGCCACAGAACAAGGCATTTTTGGTGAATTCTTCATCAGAGGTTGTATCTGACTCCCAATCTTCCTTGTTCACCACTTTGTTCGCCATGAGTGACTTTTGAGCATAATACTCAGCTTTCTTTTTGTAAAAAGCTGAGTTCTTCTGTGGACGATTTGATCTGCTTCTACATTCATTGGCAAAGTGGCCTGGCTTCCCACAGTTGTAGCAACCTTGGTTTTGGGAAGAATTACTAGCACGATTGTCGGACTTCTGTCGATCACCACCTTTTTCCGATCTGCATTCATTTGCATGATGACCAGGCTTACCACACTTGTAGCATTCTTGTGGTATGTAGCTTGTCTTGTCATCTGACCTCTGTCGGTCATGTTCTCTGTTGTACCTTTCATTCGACCTTTGTTTGTCGTTACTTCTGTCGTTTGACCTCTGTCGGTCAGCTGATTCTTCCCTTCTTCCTTGATCCCTTCTATTCCAATCTTCTCTTCTCCTTCTGCCATGTCTATCATTACCAGAATTCTTTTGGTTTCCTCTGAATTCTCTTGTTAATAGAGCTAAGGATGTAGCTATTGATGCCAGAGTAATTTCTCCTTCTTCCACAATCTCTTCATCTTCGCTGTCAACTACCACCATCTTTTTCTTTTTCTCCTTCTTCTTTTCTTTTGTAGTTCTTTCTTTCCTTTGCCTCTCTGTATCTTCAGTAGTTTTGCCAACCAAAGCAAGAGGTACAGTGGTTGGTGTCTTTGTCTGTGCGATTTGAGGCTCTTGACCAGCTAATGTTCCGTAGAGGTCTGAAAGAGTCCAGGAATCTAAATCTTGATTGGTTTGTAAAGACATAGATAGCTGGAGCTATTCTTCGTTCAGACTTTTGAGAAACATGACATTATTCTCTTTAGAAGTTCTGTGGATGCCGAACTTTTTGCAGTTATTTATCAAAGAGTTGAACCTGTCGTATGTTGTCTGCAGAGATTCATTTGTCAGGGCTTTAAAAGCGTAATACTCGTTTATGTATTGAGCCCTTCGGTTTTTCTGAGTTTTAGCTCCCCCTTCAAGTTCTTTTTCCAGTTCTTTCCAAAGATCATACGAAGATTCGCATGCATCTAGAGACTGGAAGAGTTCGTTGGGGATTGCCATAATCAGAATTCTTTTTGTTTTCTGCACGAGTTCATCTTTTACCTTGTCTTGATCTGACCAACCATCCCTGGTTTTAGGTTTTTGAAGCTCAGGGATTTCAGGAGTGTCAGCTGTCGCAGGTACACGAGGTACTATTAACATAGGAACATGAGGAGGATTATAAAGGTATTGTACGAGCTCTTTATCAGTACCCTCAAAGAAGTGGATCATTCTTATTTTCCACTGAGGATACTCATTTCTTAGAAGAGAAGGTGGTTTGGTTAATGAACCAGCTTGAAGAAGTTTTGCGTGCTTGTCATTTTAAGAGTGAAAAGATTCAGAATGAAGATATGACACGAAAAGTACGAGAGGATAAACTGGAAGGATTTTATGGGTTTGGAAGTTCTTAACAATGTATTTTTATGGAGTTTTAACTAAAGAAACAGTTTCTCTTGATTTACCAAATATCGAATAAATCGATAATGGCTGAAAAGTAGAATCTGTTTGACGGAATGAATAACAGGTTAAAATCAGACCATGTTTCTATCAATAATCTTGTTTAAACGAGGATCGCTTGATATTGAAAATCAAGTTTGCTCTGATACCAATTGTTGGTTCTCGTATTTGATTAACAAAGATTATCTTATCTATTAGTTCAAATAAGATGTGTTGCGGAAGCGTATTTGAAGAACTAACATATATGTTTGTATAGAAACAATACCAACTATCAAATAAACAGTATATGAAGAACAGATGAATATCTCAAAGTTTACTGTATTTGATGAAGAACACTAACAATAGATTTGACGTTAATTGTGTGTGTGTGTTTTTCTTGTATATTAACTTGTTATCTGATAAGGAAGAACTCAACATGAGTCTTCCTTTTATACTACTACAAAAGAACTATTCTTGACAAAAAGGACTAATGCTACAGGAAAGAAGGGATGGCATGAATAGTTGGAAATTTGCATGCATTAAATGCGCTAATATCAACTTGCAAGGATTCCTATCAGAGTTTGACACGTGTTTGTTGTCGGATCATGCCTTGTACAAGTTGATGAACGGACCTTGGAACAGTAGCAAGATATTTCTGTAACAGTGGTAAGATATTTCTGCAACAGTGGCAAGATATTATAAATATCTTCCAATTCTTCAATCTGAACCGCAGAGGTTCTGTCAAGGGTGACAGAGGTTCTGCGGCTCGGTCCTTGGTGAGCTTTCTTCTGTAGATCCTTCTTTTGTCCTTTGTGAGTAGTCTTCTGTAGATTCTTCTTGGGACTTGGTGTTTCTTGCATGATCTTGTTTGCTTCGGCAGAGCTTCTGTGGAACACCATAGAGCTTCTGTGGAACTCTTTCTTACTTGAGCTTATTTTTCAATACTTCTAATATTATGAATATTTGGAGCTAACAGTACCTGATAGACAGAGTGTTAGAACACGACTAAGAGAAATGTAACTGAACGTACCTTGGCAATAATCAGCTCAAAACGGAAATGAATGAGCAATGGCAATGAGACAGAGAAACTGAATTGGGTAAAATGACATGATAGGTAAAGGTGTCCGGATACATTGGGGTGTCCGGTAAACTTAGGTGTCCGGATACAGATGACACCGGGTAACCAAAGTTACCGGATACATTTGTTATCCGGATACAACCGAGTCACCGGAAAGTGGAGCTTACCGGACACTTATCAAAAAGTACAAACTTACCGGATGAAATGGGTGTCCGGATGAGACGGTTTCCGAGTGGATGGACTTACCGGATACCATGGAAGTGTCCGGATGATATGAATGTGTCTGGATTGTTTGAAACTATCCGGACGAGGTCCGGGTGAAGTCAAATCAACCATACAGTTACCAAAAGTCAAATCCAAGTGTACTAGCATGTTGGGAACGTGTGCGAGAGTAGCAATCAACAGAAATGAGCAAAAAACAACTGTAAAATCGTCTGAATACAAACAGACATGGGTTCGGTGAACCGAACTTAACAACGATCGACGAATCAATGGATTTGAGGTGTTATATGTGAACGATTGCAATCGAAATACATGTGAGAGATGAAATCGAGTAACATACCTTTGATTTGAGACGAAAGTCGAGAGAATCGTGCGAATGGGAGTGCTATCTGAGGGTTTGTGAGGAGAGTATTTTGACGCAAGTATCCGGAAAAAAATGAAGGAATGAAGCATCCGGATATAAATAGGGTTAGGTTACCGGATACCATGTCCGGAAACTATCCGGTCCCGATTGGGTGTCCGGGTGGTTTGTCCGGAAACTACCCGGTCCGGATACCTATCCGGATAGGTGGGTTTCCGGATGAACTATCCGGGAACATTTAGGACATTTAAACAAAATGACCATGAGGTTTTTGCAAACAGAAGTTTTCTCTTCAAAACAGTTAAGAACTTAAAAATAACCGCTCCCCCTTGGAATGTGCACAAAAAGGTAATTTACTCCCCCTCAGAGTGTGCAAGAGATGTACATTTGGAAATGATAACACACAGAAAAAACTTATGATGTGAAGAAAAAGTGTGTGACGCTCCCCTCAAACAAAGAACGGACTTACTTGGCGCATTCTTTTGGATGTGCTCTCCCTGAATACATGAACAAACTGGTGAAATGCAAATGCGGTACGAGAAAAACATAATAAACGAGAAAATAAAATTAAAGGAAATCACAATGGAATGTAAAGCAAACAAACGAAATCTACTTAGTTAATACAGAGGTTTATCTAGAGATGTGCGCGATACAATAAGAATACAGAGACGAGGAAGTGTGTACTCGATCATCTGAAGATTAGACACCAGATGATTTAAGAGACAGCTCCACATAATTGTATGGAAATTGTATCGGGCACATATACGTGTTTTCAGGTTTAGCATACCAAGCTTGGATACTAGATAGTTAAAGCGTTTTTCGTCCAAGGGTTTTGTAAAGAGGTCTGCTATCTGATGCTCTGTATTAACGAAGTAGAGTTCGGTTGTACCTCTTTCGACATGATCCTTAATGAAGTGATACCGAACGTCTATATGCTTCATTTTAGTGTGCTAAACCGGATTGCTAGATATTGCGATCGCGCTCTTCGAGTCGCAGTAGATGGGCACCTTTGAGTAGGAGAATCCGTAATCCTTGAGCTGGGTGCGCATCCAGATCACTTGAGAATAGTAGCTCGCGGCGACCACGTACTCCGCCTCAGCAGTAGATGTGGAGACGCAATGCTGCTTCTTTGATGCCCTTGTGACTAGACTGTCTAGGAACTGCACGTGTCCCGAAGTGCTTTTCCGATCCAGCATGCTTCCCGCGTGGTCGGCGTCCAAATATGCTGTAAGCTCAAAAGCTCTCTCTTTCGGGTACCACAAGACAAGATCAACAATACCTTTTAAATAACGAAATATGTGCTTTACAACAATTAAGTGAGACTCTTTTGGTTTGGATTGAAAACGGGCGCATAAAAAGGTTGAAAACATGATATTCGGTCTACTCGTCGTCAAGTACATTAAGGGGCCTATCATCCCACGGTAGGTCTTGGTGTCCACATCCTTTCCATTAGGATCGGTGTGTAGGTGCGTACCCGGAGACATTGGAGTTTTCATGGGCGGAGACTGTTCCATCTGGTATTTTCGAAGAATATCCCGGATGTACTTAGCCTGGTTAATGAATATCCCGGTCGACAACTGCTTAACTTGAAGACCGAGGAAGAAATTCATTTCACCTATCATACTCATTTGAAAATGTCTCCTCATGAGAACTGAAACGTTCTTACAGTACTGAGGGTTTGTAGAACCGAAAATAATATCATCAACGTATACTTGGACTAAAATAATATGACCTTCTTTATTCTTAATAAACAAAGTGGTGTCGATTTTACCTTTTGAAAAACCAGCTTTGACTAAGAATGTGAACAGAGCGTCATACCAGGCACGTGGAGCTTGCTTAATGCCATACAGAGCCTTATCGAGAATGTATATGTGGTTTGGCGTGGAGTCGTCTACGAACCCATCCGGTTGCGAGACGTAAACTTCTTTTTTGAGTATGCCATTGAGGAAGGCGGTCTTAACGTCCATCTGGAAGACCGTGAAGTGTTTGTGCGCGATGTAGGCAAGAAACATCTGTATTGCTTCAATTCTTGCTACCGGTGCGTATGTCTTGTCGTAGTCTATTCCCTCTTGTTGGCAGTATCCTTGGGCCACGAGGCGTGCTTTATTGCGTACGGCGATGCCATCTTCATCTTTCTTGTTATTGAACACCCACTTCGTGCCGATAACCGTATTGTTAGCTGGACGTGGGACCAGTCGCCATGCCTTGAGGGTCTCGAACTGGTTGAGTTCTTCTTGCATCACGATTACCCAGTCCGGATCGCTGAGTGCTTCAGAGACGGTAGTGGGCTCGATTTTGTTGAGGAAGTCGGAGAAGAGACAGAAGTTGGCGGATGCACCTCACGTCTGAACTGGAGTGGAAGGATCGCCGATAATATGATGGAGAGAGTGTGCTCGTGTCCATTTCGTGGTATGTGAAAGTGGTTGATGACTTGCATGAGAAGTGTCTAGGTCCACATACGCACCGGGGGAAGATCTTGCACGACTTCAAGTGAAGAAGGACGGTTCCTTGGAGGAGATGGTGCAGAATTCGTCATTGGTTGGGCAACTTCCGGGGAATTCAGAGGTTGAACCGTTTGAGTTGTTGCGGACGAAACTTCTGGAATGATATCAGGAATTGGCACATGGTCCTCCGATGGGATGGACATTTCGATGGTGACATCACTTCAGCTTTGAGGGGTTTCCGTAGACAACGTTGGAGTTCTTATGGATGGGGGCGGATTGGAGAGGTTCGTTGAGTTTTCGAGTTGAGCAACTCCAACCCTAGGATGCACAGTAACACGAGGATTAGGTAAATTAAAGAAATCATCATAAAAGGGCTCAAACAGTAAATCTAAATCAGATAGATGTGATTTTGACGTAGATGCATGATTTGGATTTACTTGAAGATATGTAGATCCCGAACGAGAGTGTTCGGAAGCTATGCGCTAGTTAATGCGGGTTCTGAACTGAGTTGTTCAGAAGCCAAATCCGCGGCTTCTAAGAAGATTTTGGTCTGTTTGTTGTAAACGCGGAATGCTTTAGCCTGCGAGGAGTATCCGATGAAAACTCCTTCATCTGCCTTGGGATTGAATTTACCGAGGTCATCCTTGTCGTTCAGAACGTAGCACGTGCACCCGAACGCACGTAAATACTTGATGTTCGGGATTCGGTTGTTGATGATATCGTACGGGGGTTTGTTGAACCGTTTGTTGATAATGGAATGGTTTTGCGTGTAGAAAGCGGTTGCAACTGCTTCAGCACAGAGAAATAACGACACTTTCGATTGAGACAACATTGTGCAAACGGCTACGACAAGGGTACGGTTCCGCCTTTCTACGACTTCATTTTGCTGAGGAGTCCTTGCGGCAGAGAAATTGTGAGTGATACCTACTGAGGTGAGGTATTCGTCTAGAGTGTGATTCTTGAATTCCGTCCCGTTGTCCGTCCTGATGGTTTGAACCAGCTGTCGTAGGTTTAGCTGAATGGTCTTTAAGTGGGTGATGATCAGCTCCGGGGTTTCATCTTTCGAGTGTAGGAACTTCACCCATGTGTAGCGCGAGAAATCGTTGACCACGACCAGGATATACTTTTTTTGATTGATGCTCTGAACGTGCATCAGTCCACAAATCCATATGGATGAGTTCAAGGGACCGGGACGTGCTCGGAGCGGCCTTCGGCTTATGAGAAGCTCACTTCATCTTTCCCATTTCGCATGCCCCGCAGAGTCTATCCTTCTCGAATTTGAGTTTTGGCATGCCTTTGACGTGTCCGCCTAGCACCAGTTTGTTGATGTTCTTGAAGTTGAGGTGCGAAAGACGTCGATGACAGATCCAAGCTTGTTGAGTGTTGGCCTTCGACATCAGGTAGACGGAGTCATCGGTTTTCAGTGAGGAGAGGTAGATGGTGTAGAGGTGGGTTTTTCGCGTGCCAACTAGCAACTCCTTTCTGTCTTCAGTGCGGACACTACACCTTTTTGCCTTAAAGTTGACCTCTAGATCTTTATCGTAGAATTGTCCGATGCTGAACATGTTGTGTCCCAATCCCGCGATGCATGACACCTTCTTGATGGTAATCTTGTTTTGAACGATGTCTCCATAGCCTATAATTGGCGGTTTGTCGTCGTTCCCAAATCTCACGTCTCTGCAGTATTTCTTGGTAAAGTTCGTGAGCAGCTACCTCGTTTCGGTCATGTGCTTGGAGCATCCTGAATCTAAGTACCACACATGACCGTTCTGCAAAAACTAGTTTAGGCAATTTTAGGTACCCATTTGAAAACGGGTCCTAGAGGGTTAGGTTTATCACCTGTCTTGGGAACCCATTTGAATTGGGTTTCCGTTTAGGTTTACGAGATTTACACTTAGGACTAGACTTAAAGACGTGATAAGAACCAAACCAATCAGATGCATAGCGATTATCACCAAAGTCATCCAAACCACAATTAGAACAACAAAAACAATCATGGGATAATTGAATCAATGTTGTAGTGAATAAAGTCTTAACGGAATATTAATACTGTTGGTTCCTGTTTTCTTAACAATGATCTTAACTTTCAGTTAGTTCAGATTTAGATGTGGTGTGGAAGCATATTTAAGAACTGAAAGATAATGTAAAGGTAAAAAAACACACAAAATCAAATAAACAGTATGTAAAGAACAGATGAATATCTCAAAGATTACTGTGTTTGATATTATCAAGAACACCAAGAACATACTAAGAAAGAGCTGCTGGTGTGTGTGTTTGTAGCTTAATGTGTAATTCTTGTTCTTGTTTTTGTTAATAGAAGAACTCAACATGAGTCTTCTATTTATACTACTACAAAGGGGACATACTTTGGACAATAAGGACTGATCTACAGTAGACAAGATCGTATGAACACTAGCAGGTACGATGTTCATTTAATGCACATGTTCCAATTCTGACAGAGCCCTATCAGAGTTTGACATGTGTAGTTGATGTTAGGGCACGCCTAGAACAAGTGGATGAACGGATCCTGGAATAGTAGAAAGATATTTCTAAATCTTCTAAGTCTTCAGTATAAACCGCAGAGGCTCTGTCAACGGTGACAGAGGTTCTGCGGCTCGGTCCTCTGTGAGCAGTCTTCTGCTGATTCTTACCTTCGGTATTCTTGGGTTCTTTTGCAGAGCCTCTGTGGGTTACTTCTATATTTAGACTATTTTCACTACTTTTACAAACAGAAAGATTGGAGCTAACAATCTCCCCCTAAGTAGTGAAAATAAAATATTGAAAGTGCAAGGATTTTCTAAGCAAAAGAACAATTTTCTTTTTACATTAGATTATGCCAGAGGAATTTACATTTGATTGTATTAAATGAAAATATTACAGAGGATTTGTTTGACTGACTCAGACGTTGGCATCCTTGAAGTCATTGAAACTTTTGCAGTCGAATCCTTATTGTATGAGCTCATGATAGAAGCTGATGCAGAGAGTTCGGAAGTTGATTGTTGTATCGATAACCTCTATCAGTCTGTCGGCAAGACTTTGAACCATGAGCTCTGTTCCTCTATGCTCCATTAGGATCGATCTAAACTCTGTCAAAGTACTTGTTGCGTACTTCTGACAGTCCATCTCTATGAACAACTTTGATTTACCAGAAGGATCTAGAAATAATAACCCGACCCTTGGATTTGTGATGATTGAGTTTGGTGTAGCAGAGGGAGGGCAGTAGTCTTCTGGTGGTTGAACGTTTAAGCTTTTTACTCCAAGATCTCGAGCCAATTGGAAATCTACCATGCTGTATAGCAGAAGCTTCTCGCGTATGGCCTTTCTGATTACTCTATAAGCTCTGCGAACTTCGTCGGTTGTGAAGTTCTCTTTTGTCCATTCCAGAAGATCAGGTAGATCATAAGGATTAAGATTCCTAAGATCTACATCTGCAAATTGGTTCTCTGATCTGTCCTCTCTTTTGACCTTGTAGATGTTGTAAGAGAGTTTAGGCCAGGTTCTGGTTCTTGAGAACTTACAATATCGGACATTGACGATCTTTGATGTTGAGAAGACTTCGTATTTAGGCTTGGGTTTTGTTCTGGTGAAGAGGTTTTCGAGGTCAGCACGGAAATCAAGGTATTGAATGGTTGGTTCAGATTGATCCATTATGCCTATTTTGCTGTATAAGTACCTATACACCACCTCTTCCATTTGTGGTGGTGGTGGTTGAGGTAAGGTTCTACGCAGAGCATCTAATTGGTTCTTGACTTCTGCCACTCGATCCTCTGTTGGTTTACCCTTTGGATCCAGAACAGGTTTGTTTGACAGAGGAGCAACACCAAAAGCCCAGTCTTCTTCTTCTGGCTTTGGTGTCACGAAAGCATCGAAAGAGCTTTTCATCAGTTTCTCTGTTGGAGGTTGATGCTTGGGCTTTTTCTTTTTTGGTTCTTCTGTCATAATCCCTTTGCCTTTATCTTTTGCCTTCGTCTGATCTACTTGTAGAGATGGATTTGCCTCGGTAGGATTTGGCGCTTGAGTTTCAGAGGGCTTTGTTGTTGATGTTTCTGTTGGTTTGGGGATTGCCTCTGTAGGATTTGATACTTGAGTTTCAAAGGGCTTGATTATGGTTGCTTCTGTTGGAGAGGCTTCTGGTGGCTTGCTCAGATACTTCCTTTGTTTTTGAGCAATTGTTTTGGTTCTTGGTATTTTGGGTGTTGGAGAAGGAAGTTCATCTTCGGAGGATGTTAGGATTTGTAGTTCTTCTCTGGTTTGGACATCTTCTCCAAATACATAAGGAAATCCCACAGAGGTTGGTATTGCCTTGGTGGTCTTCTGTTGTTGAACTTGGGTTGTTTCTGGTATTTGGGTTTCTTCAGGAATGGATTCCACATAGATGGTTGTTGTCTCTGTGGATTGATTTATGCTTTGGGTTTCAGGTGTTTGGGTTGTAGCATGGGTTTGTTTAGAGACTATTTCCACAGAGGTGGTTGTTGCCTCTGTCGACTGTTGTTGTGTTCCTTGTTGGGTTTGGGTTGGGGGTGCTTGTTTGATGGGTTTTACGGCAATTGGTGGAGCTGGTAGGCCCTTTTCTGTCGCTTTCTCCCTTGGTTTCTCCCCCTCGGGATGATCTGATGGACCATGATGGTCATCATCAGAAGCATCCGGACCCTTATCAGTCGTACCCTCTGCTCTACATGAAGCTTCAGGTTTCTTTGGTGGAACAGCCCCTGTAGCTATCATCTTTGCGCATAAGTCATCACATAGGCCAAAAAGAGTTGCGAGTTCTGCTTCTGTGTTAAAGCGCATTCTGCCGACGCTCTTCTGAAAGTCTTTCACATAGGTGTGGTTGGCGATTGTAAAGGCCTTGATCATTTCTGTTACTTGGTTGATCACACATTGGCCAAGTTCTGCGAGCTGAGCTCTGGTCATATAGTCGGATGGATGCATGATCAGAGTCTCCCTTGTTGTTTGTTCGTGAACTTTTGCTAGGGCCTTCTTCAAGTCTTCAGATGTAAGGCCAGCAGAGGTTGAGGATTTCTCTTTCATCTTTTCAAGCATGTCTTTTACAGAGCTTTGGAATGCAGAAGTCGTGACTTTCTTGAACTCAGCAACAACAGATGCAGATGTGGTAGCAGAGGTTGTGGCAGCAGTTCTCATTTGGGCTAGAGCAGATTGCACCTCTGTGGACAAGTTGTCCATTTTGGTGTTCATGTTGGTAATGGCCCGAGTGGTAACTTCTGCAAAAGATTTGAAAGAGCTTTGTAACTCCTTCATTGTATTGTCCACATAGGTGACAAGGGTTTGGAACTCATCCCTTGAGACATGTGAACTAGTTGTAACCTCTGGGGGAACACATTCGTCCCCAGAGTGAGTCTCTGTTCCTGAGACACCTTCCTTCGCCCCTGTTTTGATGTTGAGGACGGAAGGATTTCCTTCTGATCCTCAAGCAGAAGCATCTAGTGCTTCAGACTGTACAAAAGTTCTGAGAATGACATTGTCTAGATCCACTGCAGAGGTGGGTACTAAATCATCCTTCTTTTGACTCGAAGACTTGTCTAGAGTCTCTCCGTCTTTGTGCACTCTAATCTCCTCTGAAGAGATGTTTGGACCTAGTTGTGTGCGTGTGGCAGAGGAAACAAATTCCTCTGCAAGGATTTCTGTTGTGATCTGGGGCAATAGATCACTTACTAAGGGCAAATCCTTTAGAGAGGATTCCCCTGGAATGGTTTACCCGGTTATTAATGGTACAGAGGATGAAAGAATTTCCTCTGTCTGGCTGGTTTGGGTTGGGGTCGAGCCGTGCTGATCTTTTTCAATATTGCCCTCTGCCACTAGACTGGCGGCAATAGAAATGTGGGTTGCACTGGGAGTTAGTTTTGGTTGTGTGCCTCTATTAATCCAGTCATCTTTTCTTGCTTCTGCTTCTGTGAAGCATCCAACCACTTGTTCTCCATCTATGGTCTCAACCTCTGTTTCTACCATATGGGTTGATGCTTCTTCTCTAACTTCTGTAGCGGCTTCTGCATCAGTGCGTAAAGAGTCGAATATTGGATGTGAGCCAATTAGTCGCATGACATGTGGATGGTAAAGACCTTTTCTTATTTGGTCTGCTTCCTCTTCATCAGAATCCACTTCTGAGACTTCTACCCTAGTCTCCCCTTCTTCTGTTACCTCTTCTTCCCTTGGACCTAGGGAGTCGTACATAGGATGAGTACCAAAAAGTTGTTGTACATGGGGGTGCATAACCTGTGTACCGTCAGAGGCAGATATTACTTGCTTTGGGCTTCTTCTGTGAACATCAAGGCCAGATTGAAGGAAGGGGTTCTGCAGTATCTCTGGGGTCTCAGCCGGTTTGTCTCTTGGAGTTTGGTCATCATCAGCTAACTTTGAGTCAACTCCAGAGATTGTGAAATCGGGATCTTCTGCGGCTTCTTCGTTTTCATGTGACAGAGCTTCTGCAGTCCATCCAGCAGTGTCAAGGGTGTGAGCAAATTCAGGACGTTGGAGGAAGTCAGAGAAATTCCCATGATGCGCATAATTTAGGGGAATGGGGGATTGCAGAGGGGATTCTTGTGCTACTTCTCCTATCACCTCTTCTACCACTGTATCTCTGCAATTGTTTGCATAGGAGATAGAGGTTTCCCAGTTTTCTTCTTGCTCTTTCTCCTCTTGGGTTTAGGTGCCCCTTCCTCTGAGGCTTTGGATTTTCTCTTCTTCTTTTCCTTTGGGGGAGAGGCAGGAGCAGAAGATCCAACTTCTGTGGCATGAGGAGGAGAGGGTTGAGCTTCTGCGACACTTGTAGAGGTGCCCTCTGTGGATTTCCTCTTATGAGTTTTCTTTTGAGGAATAGAGGCAGAGGGTTTTTGTTTCTTTGAGGCAGAGTAGATGGATTTTCTCTGAGCACGGAATCTGGCTTGATTGTCTTCATGCTTCTGAAAAGCAGCTGCCCATTCTTCATCTGTCAACCTATCTAATACTTCTGTACCTATGGGGACTCCAAGATGTGGGGGTGTCATAGGACTTGGTTCTGGAGTCCTATGATCGCGTATGTATTCTAATTCTAGTTCTTCGTCCCATACATATCCCAGAAGTTTCCTTGGCAGAGGTCTGCAGTGTGGGTATCCATCAGCATGTTCTGTTGGGGAGTTTTTGTTCATAGCATACATCTGGGTTGTTGGCCCCTCCATTGGCCATTTTTCAAGCAAGAGTAGAGGCTCTAGCAGAACACCTAGAATTCTTTGAAACTGCAGAGGAGGTAGAGCTCCAGTTGTCTGTGACCTTTTCTGCTGGAAGGTGATCTTTCTGTCGATGGTGTTAACTATTTCTTGCATCATGAGTGTTGCGAAGTCCAGAGGTAGGTCGTAGTAGACTCCGTACATGATGGCTAGTATTTGGTGTGAGGATTGATCTGGACTCCCCACTTTCCCGGTTAAGCATCTGTTAAGTATGGAAAAGAGTGTATTCCACATAGGTGGTAATCTGCCTCTGTGGAGATCGTTTCTCTTTCTGAGTGGTACGTTGTACCCCAACATTTCGACAAACCTGCAGAGCTCTTCATCTGTAGGTTCCTGTGCAAAGGTCTTTAATCCTAGAAGACGTCTGGTGGGTAGACTGAACTCAAGAGAGAACATAGTTCTGTTGAACTTGAGTTCAATATGTGCGGATTTATCGGGTTTGGAGATATACCCTTTGATCTGTCGGTCTTCTGGATCAAATCTGCAACTTTGCCAGAATTGATTTATGTACCTGACAAGGATTTTATCAACGATTTTGGTAAGGAGAGGGTAGAGTATGTGTTGTTTCAAAATATGGAGAAGTATAGCATGTGCTTCTCCAAAAGCAGTTTTGGATGGAACAAGGTAGTGGTTATTGGGTTTTAAAGGTAGAACATTTTCAAAATGTTCATGTTCTAAGAAGTTTTGGAGGTGGGTTGTCGGAGCAAAGTCTGTTTCATCGCCGGAGTTATCTTGCTCCAGGTTTCTGGCGATTTCAGGGTTTTCTGAATGTTCAGAGTGTTCAGGGTGTTCAGGGGAGTTCACCGGAGAGTGAGCAGGGGAGATAGCTTGAGAAGAGGAGGCCATTTCTTGTATGAAGATAAGAATTTTGCAGGTTTTTGCAATGGTTCGCCGGAGAAGAAAGTGAAAGTTGAAAGTTCGTAACGTTTTTGAGGAATGGTAACTTGGGGTTTATAGTGAGAGGTAACGGTAGAATCTGAAGAGGTAAATATATGGAAGTGGATAATATTTGGGGTCCGTACTTGAGTGTGAACGGCGGGTTCAACTTTCCAGAAGAACGTGTGTCGTGTACGTCCAATAAAAATGAGACACGTCAGCAATGTCAGAGTACGACTTGACGTCGTGCGTGGCCCATTAATGCTTGGCGCATGGGTTTCTTTTCCTCCTCATAATTTTCACTCGCAGTAAAATAGCCGTTACTGTTACAGAATTTCCCTTAGTTGAAACAAATGACAGAAGCTCTGTAATGATAGAAGCTCTGTGGTTTGAAATCTTCCTTTTATTTTCCTCTGATGCTTTCACCTTTACCAAAAACGTTTGAAAATTCATTGGAGAGGATCGATAGATTTATAGAGTAGAAATTTCTTTCACAGATGTTTTGAAGCTCTGTCAGAGCCAGCAGAGGCTCTATGAGATGAAATTTATCATATCTAAAAATCTATTAAACTTTTTGATCATCCAAGTTTTTATTTGTTTTTGACAATGTTTTTAGGACCTATTTGGAAGTTGGTGTCCTAGAAAATTGTTTGTTAAAAGGTTTTGTGCGAGAAATTCTTTTAAAAGCCTATGTTGGTCAACAGAGTTTCTTTGGTGGAATGAGCTCTGTGACCAACAACCTTTTAGAATCTCAAAGTGTGCATTTGTGCGAAAGAGGTCTTTTGAGATGACATTTAAACCGATCGAAAGAGTTTAAATTTACGATCATAGAGATTTTCTCTGGCAGAGCCTCTGTTGAGCTCAGCAGAGGCTCTATGACTTCAAATTTCTCATAACTCAAAATTTATGTATCTTTTTTATCATTTGAAGTTTGAAATGTTTTTAACATTGTTTTTAGGACAAATTTGGAAATTTGTGTCCTAGAAAACTGTTTTCAAAAACTGTTTGTACGAGATACTTACATTTTGACTCTTCTGACCTCGGCTTAGTACCTGACTTCTGTGGATAATGTTGATCGCAATTCTTCTTTGGCTCCCCCTTGAACTGTCAACTTCTGTAGATCAGTTCAACGTCTCCTTCTGCTCCCCCTTGACCTATGCTTGGATCAAATAAGATAAGTTGTGCATAGAACATAGATCAAGTCTTTCAGAGGTTCTGTAAGGACTGTCAGAGGTTCTGAGCAATCCCATAGAACTCTGTTGAGTATTGAACACTTGGTGATTGAGAATTTACATACAGAAATAATTTAAACTACAAAACGAAAACAATGTATTTACATATTTACAGAAGATTAAGTTATACTTACAGAGGTTTTAACTCATGTTTATCATTCCCAACTTACCCACCAAGAAAGGGAATCTTTTCTCATCTAGTGCCTTGGTGAATAAGTCTGCAAGCTGGTATTCTGTAGACACGAAATGCATTTCAATTGTGCCATACTCAACATGATGTTTCAGAAAGTGGTAACGGATGTCGATATGCTTTGTTTTGGAATGCTGTACTAAATTGGCAGAGATTGCTATGGCGCTCTTTGAGTCACAGAAGATGGGAATCTTAAATAAGATGTGACCATAATCTTTTAGTTGAGTTTTCATCCACAGAACCTGGGAGCAGCAGCAACGTATTCAGCTTCTGCTGTAGATGTCGACACACAGTTCTGCTTCTTTGAAGTGCAACTCACTAATTTCCCACCTAGGAATTGACAACTCCCAGAGGTACTCTCTCTGTCGAGTTTGCAGCCTCCATAGTCTGAATTTGTATAAGCTTTAAGACCAAAACCAGAGTTCTACGGATACCAGAGGCCAAGATTTTTGGTCCCTTTTAGGTTTCTAAAGATTCTCTTTATAGCATCGTAATGGGATTTCTTCGGGTTAGCTTGATATCTTGCATAGAGGCATGTGGCATGCATTATGTTAGGTATACATGCAGTTAAGTATAACAGAGACCCAATCATTCCTCTGTAGAGTGTGCTTTCTACAGGTATGCCATCTGGATCTGAGAATAACTTATTTCCAGTGGCCATTGGGGTTCTCATTACAGAGGCATCAGAGAGATTGTATTTTGAAAGTATTGCAGAGACATATTTGGCTTGATTTATGAAAATTCCCTCTGATGATTGTTTTACTTGGAGTCCGAGGAAGAAAGTTAATATTCCATCATACTCATTTCAAACTCACTCTGCATAAGTTTTTCAAAATCTTTGCATTCTTGTGCATTTGTAGACCCAAAAATCATGTCGTCCACATATATTTGTACAAGCATAATTTCATCACTTTTTCGTTTATAAAACAAAGTTGTATCCGTTGTACCTCTGTCGTAACCATTATCGAGAAGAAAGGTAGAAAGTCTTTCGTACCATGCTCTTGGAGCATGTTTCAGTCCATACAGAGCTTTGTTGAGATAGTACACGTATCTTGGGTACTTAGAGCTTTCAAACCCTGGTGGCTGTTGGACGTATACTTCTTCTTGGATTTCACCATTTAGAAAAGCGGATTTTTCGTCCATTTGAAATACTTTAAAACCTTTGCCGGCTGCGAAGGCTAAGAAGATTCTTATGGCTTCGAGCCGTGCGACAGGGGCAAAAGTTTCAACGTAATCTATGCCTTCTTCTTGTCGATATCCCTTGGCCACCAATCTTGCTTTGTTTCTTATGACCACCCCATCTTCATCCTTCTTCTTTCTGAAGACCTGTTTAGTTCCTATGGCTTGTTTTCCTCGTGGAAGAGGAACTAAAATCCAGACTTTGTTTCGTTCAAACTATAGAAGCTCTTCTTGCACAGCGTCTACCCAGTTTGGGTCGTCAAGGGCTTCAGAGATCCTTTTTGGCTCGATCACACTAATAAATTTTGTAAAGAAACAAAGGTTAGCAGTGGCAGATCTTGTTTTTACCTTTTCAGAAGGTTCGCCGATTATAAGACTTGGAGGATGGCTTTTTGTCCATTTTGTTGTTCTTGGGAGATGGTCATCGATTTCATCAAGTTGATCTTCAGAGGTTTCTAACTGTGGTTCATGTCCAGCCTCTGTCGTAGATTTTGCTTTCGTGCTTGATCCTACAGATTGTGGGATGATTGGAATGTGTGGTGGAGTTTGTTCCTCTGAGGAAGTAGAGACTAAGTCTTCTTGTTCCTCTGTTATTGGTTCCTCTGTGGTTTCTGGAGTTGGTTCTTTAGTAGCTTCTGTGGTTGTTTTCCTTGTTGTATCATCTTCTGTTGGCTCCCCCTCGGCATTTGCATCTGTATGATTAACAGAGGAAGATGAATTATTTAAGGGACCAGTTAGAGATATACCTATCGCATTCTGGTTGGCAGAAGATGATTCTCCAGAGGCTCTGACGAATCCAGCAGAGGGATCAATGTCGTCATGAAACATCTCTTGAAATAGAAGATTTAACTCTTCTTCTCTTGTTTTTGAGATGCCAGTGGATTCCCCTTTTAGACCGAGTTCTGAACTGATTTGTTCAGAAGTCTTTTGGAAGGTATCGTCAAAAGAAACGTTTATGCTTTCTACAATCGTTCGTGACTGCAGAAGATAAACTCTGTAAGCTTTGGAAGTTGCAGAGTATCCTATGAACTTGCCTTCATCTGCCTTTACTTCAAACTTTCCTCTTGCTTCTCTATCATTTAAGACGAAGCACTTGCATCCAAATACATGGAAGAACTTGATGTTTGGTCGTCTTTTGTTGATCAAATGATATGGAGTTTTGATGTGTCTCTTTACAATGGTTGATCGATTTTGGGTATAGCAAGCGGTCGATACTGCTTCTGCCCAAAATGTCATTGGTAATCCACATGCGGTCAGCATAGTTCTGGCGGCCTCCACAAGTGTGCGGTTCTTTCGTTCAACCACGCCATTTTGTTGTGGGGTGCGTGCAACAGAGAAGTTCTGTGATATTCCTTCTTCTATAAGATAGGCTTCAATGACAGAGTTTTTGAATTCTGTGCCATTGTCACTTCTTAGTTTCTGAATCCTGCACTCATACAGAACTTGGATTTTCTTCATTAAAATTATCAGAATGTTTGGAACATCTGATTTCTTTCTGAAAAATTCGACCCTTGTAAATCTAGAGAATTCATCGATCAAAACAAGCAGATATTTCTTGCCACCTAGGCTCTGTGTAGATATTGGACCGCAGAGGTCAACATGAAGCATGTACATAGGCCTAGTGCAAGATACATCAGTTTTGCCTTTATGGGAAGCTCTTTTGAGTTTTCCCATTTCGCAGGCAGAGCATAGATGATCTTTATTAAATTTGACGTTTGGTAGACCTTTAACTAGATCATGTTTTACAAGTTTATCAAGAGTATGAAAGTTTAAATGGCAGAACCTATTGCGCCATAACCAGGCTTCTTCACTTTTGCATGCAACAAGGCAGATTTTGTCTTTCTTGTTCATTGCATTGAAGTTCATGAGATATAGATCTCCTCTTCTTTCGGCTCGCATAAGTTCAATTCCTGTGTCCTCACTCTGTAGAGAGCAGAAGGTTCTTTTGAACATTACGTCGAATCCCGTATCGCAGAGTTGGCTTACACTGAGAAGATTGTGTTTAAGGCCATCCACATATGCAAATTTGCATACGGTTATATTCTCCTTCTTTATGACTCCGTAGCCTTTGATGTACCCTTTCTTATTGTCTCCAAAGGTCACAGATCCACCATCGATCTTTTCTTTGAATATGGATAGAAGACCTCTATCGCCAGTCATGTGCCTTGAGCATCCGGAGTCTAGATACCAGATCGGCACATACTGCTTCTGCAGACAATTAGAGAGTTTTAGGTACCCATATCCACATGGGTCCAGTTTTGTTAGGGGTCTTCAAGTTTGCCTTAGCATTCTTGGTCTTTGTTTTAGCTTCTGTTGAAGAAACATTTTGTTTCTTCTTACCCTTGGATTTATCATTTTCTTTGGGTACAAAGAGATGACAGTGTGTACTTTTTGAAGTGTTGGTTTAATTTAAACATAAGATCAAAGCAATGACAGTATTGAATGTGCGAAGAGATTTGCTTGAACTTTTCATTAAATACATTAAATGGGGGCACAGAGGTATTACAGTCTATCTTAACATTAGACTTTATATTACAAGAAGGTTTATGCAGGTTAGATTGTTGTTTGAAAAATCCTTTGTTGAGTGTGGCCATCTGTGTACCCCTTATGTGGTGAACTTCTGCATGTTTCACTGTCACAGAAGAAAAAGATTTTTCATTTTTTGTCCATTTACTCTTCTGTTGCCATGTTTGTTTTTCAAAATCTTTGAACTTGTTGGAATTTGAGTGGACATTAACTTCTTTTTTTTGAATTTCTCAAGCTCTAGAGAGGTTTTAGCTTGTATGCACATATCCACAAAGTCTGGACAGATAGGAACTCTAGTGATTTTCTCATTGGGAGGAATAGTTCTGTTAAGAACTTCAGAGGTTTGTCTAAAATCCTCTGTGTCACTAGGTCCGATCTCTGACTTATAGTCATTCTCAGATTCGTCAGAGGATGAATCGTCCTCATATACAGAGGTTGAGTCACTTGGTTCTCGTTCGACAGAGGCTGGGCTTTCAGAACATGTGCCGTACTCACTTTCTTCCTTTTCTAAGGAACTATCTTCTAAGTTAACGGAAGTATCTATTAGGTTTTCTTCAGAGAGATCTTGATCGCTGGAAGATGTACAGAGGTTTTCTTCAGAGATATTATGTTTTTCTTCTGTAATTCTTGGCTTGAACTCAGGTGCCTCTGCTGATAATTTCTTTTCAGAATTCATCATGCAGACAAATGCAACTTGAGTTTGAGTCTCAGGATTACCAAACTTGAAGATTCCTATCTGATCTTGAGTTTTCAGATACCTCTTAGGTTTGGATTATCTTTTGACAGAGATTGAAGGTGACAAACCTATGTTTTCAAACCACACATTTGTCATCTTCAGAGGTTTCCTCTTGTGAGGTTCCCCAGGGACTTTTAGCCTTTTACTTACAGAGAGAAGATATGGAAATCTAGGTTTTCTTGTATCCCCAATGTGAAATAGAGAGGACAGATACTTGTCTCTTTTGGTTCCGGTATAAGGATCTATATCAAAGAAGCCAATTCCCCGTCTCCCTATTTGTGTGTTTATTTTTTCGTACACCTCTAAGCATCTTAAATTTTTTTAATTTGAAGATCTCTTCTGAGTAAATCTTGACAGAGGACTTCTCTGTCCTTTTGAAAATAATTTTTAAGAGCTAGGATGTTCATTCTGTCGCACTCAACATCCATTAGTTCTTTAGACTTTGTTTTCAAGGAAGAATTAAGTTCAGAAATCTTTTCTTTTAAAGGATTTAACTTTTTGTTCCAGTCCATTTTAAAGGATTTAACTTTTTGTTCCAGTCCATTTAACTTCTTGAGTGAGAAGTCTAGCTTCTCTCTCATAGAAGGTGAGCTTTTTCTGAATATTTTCACATTTCTTATTCATTTCAGTGTATTCAATGTTAAGTTTAATCAAATCATCTTCTGCAGTATTAGAGTTAGAGGTAGAAGTGGATACCTCACTGTCGGAGTCGGAGCCGACTTCTGCCATGTGTCTGACTCCCATATATCTTTGTTCACCATTAGTGATTTATGAGCATAATATTCAGCTTTCTTTTTGTAGAAAGTTGCATCCCTTTGAGGGCGATTTGACTTGCTCCTGCATTCGTTGGGAAAGTGACCTGGCTTTCCACAGTTGTAGCATCCTTGGTTATGTGTGGAGTTTCCAGCTCTGTCATCTGACCTCTGTCGGTCACCACTTCTTTCGGTTCGGCATTCATTTGCGTAGTGTCCTGGCTTACCACATTTGTAACA
The DNA here is from genome assembly GCA_033807775.1 of Saussurea involucrata. NCBI lineage: Eukaryota > Viridiplantae > Streptophyta > Magnoliopsida > Asterales > Asteraceae > Saussurea > Saussurea involucrata. Next base: position 86,921,741 of record CM066314.1, read on the forward strand.
CTCTTGAATCTGTGGAGTGTTTCCAGCTTTGTCTTCCGACCTCTGTCGGTCATTTCCTCTGTCATTTCTGTCACTTGACCTCTGTCGGTCACCACTTATGTCGTTTCTGTCGTTTGACCCTTCTCTCTCTCGATTATCTCTTTCATATCGTTCATTACCAGATTTCTTCTGGTATCCTCTGCTGAATTCCCTAGTCAAGAGAGCTAATGATTTAGCTATCGAGGCCAAGGTCGTTTCTTCTTCTGCTGCTACTTCCTCTTCTTCTTCTCCTTTCTTTCATCTACTGCTTTTTCTTTCTTTGGTTTCTCTCTAGCCTTTGTAGTCTTACCAACCAATGCAAGAGGTGCAATGAACTGGGCTTTTGCTTGTGCTACCTGAGGCTCTTGTGCTGCCAATGTTCCATAGAGGTCTGATAGGGTCCAGGAATCTAAGTCTTGATTTGTTTGCAGAGACATAGATAACTGAAGCAATTCTTCATTCAGAGACTTCAAGAACATAACGTTGTTTTCTTCAGAGGTTTTGTGGATGTCGAACTTCTTGCACTTGTTTATTAGAGAGTTGAACCTATCATACGTAGTCTGCAGAGATTCGGTTGGCAGAGCTTTAAAGGCATAGTATTCATTTATGTATTGAGCTCTGCGGTTCTTCTGGGTTTTGGCTCCTCCTTCTAGTTGTTTTTCCAGTTCTTTCAATAGATCATATGCAGAATCACATGCATCCATAGACTGGAAAAGGTCATTTGGAATGGCCATAATCAGAATTATCTTGGTTTTTTGAGCAACTTCGTATTTTGCCCAACCAGGTTCAGACCATTTATCCTAGGTCTTTGGTTTCGTGTGTTCAGGGATTTCTGGCGTGTCGTCTGTGCCAGGAACACGAGGTACAGTTATCATGGGAACGAAAGGAGGGTTACGGATATAATAAACCAATTCTTTGTCAGTACCCTCAAAGAAGTGAATTATTCGAATCTTCCATTGAGGGTTTGAACAACAAACTTTTCAGAGTGTGAAGTGGATGCTTCGTATGAAGTTTTTAAGCTTTTAAAAGCTTTAAGTTGAGCACAAAAATGGTGTTTTTAACCGGAATAACATATTCTATAAGTTTACCAAAGTTCGAATGAATCGAAAATGGCAGAAAAACAGAAACTGTTTGAATAAAATGAAGAACAGGTTAAAAATCCAAGTTTCTACCAATAATCATTGTAAAGAGTGGATCCCTCGATATTGAAAATCAAGATTTGCTCTGATACCAATTGTTGGTTCCTGTTTTCTTAACAATGATCTTAACTTTCAGTTAGTTCAGATTTAGATATGGTGCGGAAGCGTATTTAAGAACTGAAAGATAATGTAAAGCTAGAAAAACACACAATTTCAAATAAACAGTATTTAAAGAACAGATGAATATCTCAAAGATTACTGTGTTTGATATTATCAAGAACACCAAGAACATACCAAGAAAGAGCTGCTGGTGTGTGTGTTTGTGCGTAGCTTAATGTGTAATTCTTGTTCTTGTTTTTGTTAATGGAAGAACTCAACATGAGTCTTCTATTTATACTACTACAAAGGGGACATACTTTAGACAATAAGGACTGATCTACAGTAGACAAGATCGTATGAATAGTAGCAGGTACGATGTTCATTTAATGCGCATGTTCCAATTCTGACAGAGCCCTATCAGAGTTTGATACGTGTAGTTGATGTCAGGGCACGCCTAGAACAAGTGGATGAACGGATCCTGGAACAGTAGAAAGATATTTGTAAATCTTCTAAGTCTTCAGTATAAACCGCAGAGGCTCTATCAAGGGTGACAGAGGTTCTGCGGCTCGTTCCTCAGTGAGTAGTCTTCTGCTGATTCTTGCCTTCGGTATTCTTGGGTTCTTCTGCAGAGCCTCTGTGGGTTACTTCTGTACTTAGACTATTTTCACTACTTTTACAAACAGAAAGATTGGAGCTAAGAAATACTTTGTTCAACAAAACTATTCGAATCATGCAAACCACAATTATTAATGTTTTTCCTGGAATTGAAAACAGAATTAAAAGACTTTGGCTTCTTGCTCTCAGTTGATCCTTTGGCTACCCACTTTTGTTTGACATGTTTTGCTCGACCATTTTTATCAAGTAACAATGTAAACACGAAACGATTAATCTTTATTGAATGATTATAAAGAGGTTACAAGTAATGGATTGAAAAACTCTCTCTATCTCTCTTAAGCGTATGAAACTAGAAGTGATTAATCTTTCCTAATAATCAAAGAAACAAGCCTTAAATACTTAGGGCTTAAGCTTCAAGCCCATGGCCCATTAAGCTAAACTAAGCCCATTTATCAAATAAAGGCTTTTACAATAAATAATTAATCTCTATAATTCTTTATATAACTTTCTATTTTATACGACATTTATGGTCCTAACAATCTCCGCCTAAAGTTATATAAAGAAAAAATGGTCTTGAAATCTTCAGGTCTTGAATCTTTGAAACACATTGGTGTTGCTTGTCTTCATGACTTTCCAAGCCTTGAATAAAGCTCTTATCTTCATATCTTCAACTTTATAACCAGATTCAACGAATAATTAGCTCGACTGATTGCACTACAAGCAGGTTTCAACTATAGGAACTCAACACATCCGATAAGCACACAAGAATGATAATGTGAGAGTTACGTGACATTCCACAGTGAATCTTCAGTTTAAAATAAAGAATCTGTCTTTGAATCGCGAGTTGAATTTGCTTTCAGCTTCATCTTTAAGAACTTGTAGAACCAAAATGCTCGAAGGAGGAAATAGTTTGTAGCGAACACCACTTGATAAGGAATGAGAAGAATCAATCAAATACTTCAATATGTGAATCCCAGGGCTTTTCAACCTTGCAGTTTAACCAAATAATCTTTGTAGTTTTTTTTTCACATTCAATCAAAGGACAATTACTCCCCCTCAACTTTTGCTAACTCCCCCTCAACATGATAATCAGTGTTTTTGAATCTGTATCATTTATTCCCCTCATGATGAGTAGGAGCATCCGAAGCATCATGAATTTTCAAAGAAAAAACTGATGAGTAGCAAAATTCCAGATAAAGCGTTTTAGTAACCAAGATGGGGTAAATATCTAACACAGAAACACAATAGTAACTGTTATCACAACAATTAAAATAATTGTGTGGCACATGTTCAGAGTTGACAATGAGGTATCTCTGATAGGACTTCCAGTTATCACTGAAGTAAAATGTTAAAAAAAATTCTCAAACTGTTCCAGCAATATCACAAAGATATGCAAATGGAATCACAAAGACTCGTGCATGTGTGAAAGAAATAAATTATAGATGTTTGGCTCAAACTCAATAGACTCAGTGATTAGAATATGAAGTTCGGAGACCGGAGCTGATGTCTTCCTTTTTCAATATCTAAGACCTCCGAGTGAGGATTAGATAGATTATATGTGAAAGTCCAGGATACACTCTTAAAATCAAATATGAACAATTAAGATCGTATTCACAGCAACTGGTCATATGATTTATTAACAATCTGTGAATTACAAGATATTACAATGATTATATCAAAGATTCTTTCTAAGATTTTCCAAAGATTCTTTCTAAGATTCTGTTAGCTACAGTTGCTAACTCCTATATATACTGTAGAAGAAAGGCTAAAGCTACAGTACATATAAGAAACAGGCTAATAGAACAATTACACGTGTCCTAATTAGTAACTGAATATAACAGAGAATATCCCAAGATATGAATTCTGAACATACTTCTGAATAAGCGCTTCAGAACATTTGTCTTCATAGTCAGAAGTTCTGAGTCTCCTACTCAGAACTCTGAACCTTCTAGTCAGAATCCAACACTTAGAATTTTTATGAGATTTCTTACTCAGAACTTCTGAGTCTTCTACTCAGAACTTCTGAGTCTTCTGAGTCTTCTTTAGTCTTCTTACTCAGAACTCAACACTTGTGTTTTTGACAAAACTCTAGACCTAACAATCTCCCCCTTTTTGTCAAACACACTTGTACTTTTCACCATCAAATTCTTAGAGAATGAACAATCTTCAGAAGGAGCTCTTCTGAATGCTTTGACAACTTTTGCTCAGAATTCTGAATAATCTGAGTTAACAACTTCTGGTCAGTCTTTAATCAGCAGCAGCAACGATTTCCAAATTGATTTCTGTTATATATTTGCTTTTTCTTTGCTCCCCCTTGAAATGACAATTCTCATCTTCATTTCAGCTTTCATAAGATTTCTTTATAAGAAACAACCGATCAGTTTCCTTTTCCTCTTCTCCTTCTTAAAATAACATTTCTCTCTTTTGTTGTTTCTGTACAATCATTTTCTATTTTCTTCTCCCTTTAAAGTTTTGTAAAGCAGAAACATATCAATCTCCAAAATCTTTAGCTTTTCTCCCCCTAAAGTTTTGGAAAGCAAAATCATCTTCAAAATCTTTAGCTTTTCTCCCCCTTGATTTTCAAAACTTTAGCGATGAAGTCTATGCTTTTTCTCCTCCTTAATGAATAACCTTGCTCCCCCTCAAAATAAGAATTCTGGAGCAAATTGTTTTCTTCCCCTGAAAGTATGCATATATTTCATTAAAATTATTCATTTCAAATATAGTGCTTTAATGAAAACATTTATACAAGGAGAATAAGATTTACTGAACTACACTTGATAACTACTAACATTTGATCATTTGAAAACTTTACAAAAGAAATCCAACTTAATGAAATTTATCAGATTTTCAATCAAATGAAATCAAATGCATGTGTTTGGATTCAAATACAAGTCATCATTGCATATCAAGTTAAAAATGTTCAGTTTCAATCCCTTTATTAAATCTATTTGGCGTGCTTAGCATGCGAAATATGATTAGCTTCAAGCATATGCAATTCTAAAAACATATACGAATACTTTGCTCTACTCACACTATTTGTCCAAAATCAGGATTTTCACAAATATACAAGTTTATTGCGACTTTGTATTTTCCCAGAGTTTCAAGAGATGTGTGCTCATTGGCATCTTTTAATTTTGTGCTCATTGACATCTTTTAATTTTGTGCACATTGGCATCTTTTAATTTTGTGCACATTGGCATCTTTTAATCAAAAAGTTTAGTAAGAATAAGATACACCGTTAAACATGACTTTCTATCTGGTTCTATAGCAGGATTTGGGTCAGCATATCCCAGACCAGTTGGTCTTAGGTGCTAGGTGACAAGCACCCCTTGGAACTTAATTTCCCAAACCAGAAAGGCCACATCGATATATCTTAAACCCATCTGTACCAGTAGAACATGGCTTTCTATCTGGTTCTATTGCAGGATTTGGGTCAGCCGATCCCAGACCAGTTGATCTTAGGGACTAGGTGTCGAGCACCCCTTAGGACTTACTCTCCCAAACCAGAAAGGCCACAGGTACAAACTTTCAAACTAAATGATTTTATATATATTTATATTTCATCTCAATCACTTGGTACTAAAACGTAGTACTTCCCCCATATTTTTGTTTCCATCCAACATTCTGACATTTAGGCTTTTTGAACATTATATTCTATATAAGTATAGATTTCATAACATTGAGCATTCGGCATAATTTCATTCATGTTTTGCTTACCTTTCGATTTAATTCAGAAGTGAAAGTTGAAACAAATATAGCTCAGATAATACAAAATACTTGTAAAATCACTCTTTGACACACATTTATTCATTGAATGAAAATTAAGAAAAAATTCATATCATTGAATTAAATTTGTTAAGATTCAAACATTCAAAGCAATAGAAATAAATGTAATGCAATGTTACCTTTCACCACTTGTTCCTTGAAACATAAAAATATGACAGTTAAGGATGTCACCTGAGAAATATGAGTTCTAAACTGATTTGTTTAGAAGTCTTAGTCTCTGAAGTACGGGTCCTGAATTGAATTATTCAGAAGCCATTGTCATTTAAGTACGGGTTTTGAACTGATATGTTCAAAAACCTAAAACGTTGAATCACGGGTTTTGAACATTATCTTGAAACAATCAGATCAAATTTTGAGTCAATACTTCCTCTGAAATCAAGATAATCCTGCAAAATCAAGAGATTTTGGTAATCATCTACGATGATTCCTCATTAGTTATCAAAAAAAATTCTGAGTAGTAGAGATTATCATACATTTCCTCAGGAAAAATATCATCATGAAATTGTCTGGCTAATGGCACATCACTTAACTCTAGGATGAAATCACATACAGGTTCTTCTAGTCTTTGCAAGTTAATCTTTGGGATCTCAATTGGTTTTCTGAATACATACTCAGAAGGCATAAAGTAGTCTTTCACTTTCACATACTCTTCTTCTGTATTTAACTCATCACAAAAGTTAAATATAAAATCATCTTCAAAATCCTGAGTATAATTCACAGTTCTGTCTTCTTCTCCCATTAGATCAATAGGTCTTACCATTTTTATTCTTTGCTGAACTTTTTGAACATTCAAAGCTCTGACTAAATTATTATGGATCCTTCTAATCAACTCTTCACATAACGTCCTTTCTTCTAATTCAGAATCCGTCATATTTTCTTTGTTATACACCACAATATCTGTACACATGTTGACCACTTCACTTTCCACTGTCTTTTCTGATCTCAATACAGATTCCTCAATAGCTTCAGTTTCATCTGAGTTTCCTTCCATCTCTGTGTCTAAGTTCAATTCCTCTGTTTTATCTGAATCACCACCATCTGTACTTTCCAACTCCATTTCCTCTGTATCTGAACTATCAATCTGAACTATCTGAGTTATTGCCTTTAACTTTTCTTGTGTCTGATCTTCTGAACTTTTTGTACTGGCTAAGTGCATATCTGCTATCTCAAAATCTTCTATGCCAATGTCATCATCAGAACTTAACCTCTGTCTTTTCTCCCCCTTTTGATGATCATGAGGCTCATTATCATCAAACTTTCTTTTCAAGTTCTGATTAAAAATAACTTCAGGTTCAGCTTCTGCAATAGGAACAGGATCAAGAGGCTTTGAAGTAGAAGCCAATGATACACTCAGTGCTTTCAGTATAGATTCCTGCATACCTTGCATTTGTTTTAACATATCTTTTTGAAAACCAGACATTATATCCATGATCTCCTTTTTGTGAGAATCCAAGGATTTCTTTACATCATCTACTTTGGTTTCAACAGAAATCAACTTTTTCTCCAACACAACTTTCAAATCTGACATCTCATCATTCAAATCCTCCACCTTCTTCTCCAAATTTTCTACTTTTTCCCCCATCTCCTTGTTTTGTTTCTGAATCTTTTCAAATTCAGAAGTTTCTAACAGTGAACCTGAACCAACAGATGGTCCAGTTTTCATGTGCCCAGAGGGCTCATGGCCTGTAGATAACACAAAGTCATCTTGTACAACAGATGCACGTTTGAATGAGGCTTTTGTAATGTTCACCTCACCAGGACTTCCATCCAATCCTCGACACCCAACATTAGGTATGTCTATGAATGTTGTTTCAGGAATACGAAATTCCTGATTTGTGCAAGTGTCAGAAGGAATTTCAGGCTCAATATGAATAGGACTGTGATATTCAGACTCAATGTGTTGAAAAATAGATTGGGATTTATCACCTCCCTCCAAATGAGTTTGGGATGGTTCCCCGGATTTGTGTGAAACAGTAGCATGTTGAAATGCTTCTGAGTGGATATGGATGGGTTGTTCAAGATCCACCACTAGGTCCATGGTGTTTGTTTCAATATTGGACACCAAGAGATGTGAACCAATAGCATTTGTGGTTACCTGGTCAAGATTAGCTGGTTCAGAGGCATCTCTTTCTGTTTGAACCTCTGTTGACAATCTCTCATCCTCACCACTCTCATTCTGTTTTTCCTCACCAAATCTAACCAAGCTCTCAGAATTTCCCCCCTCAAGTCTCTCAGAATGTTCACCCATCTGAACATCCTCCCCCTCTCTAATTCGACTAGACCCCTCACCTCTCTTCTCAGGTTGGTCCTCTTGGGTAGGGATTTGAGGTAATTCAATTCCCATAGAGGTGCAATAAGATTTTAAAATCTCACTCTCCCTTGGAATATAATTCCTAAGTGATTTTGGCAACAATTTATGATTGGGATAGTTTTCAAGTCTTGTTACTGAGGTCATCTTACCCAAATAAAATGTGGGACCATGCTCTTCATTTGTTCTTCTTGAGATTGTTGTGTTTTCCTGCATGGCATACCAAATAACAATTTGTCAGTACCTTATATAAGGAATGTATGTCAGTGGAGCATCCTTTGTTTTCCTCTGAATTGCTTTCTGATTCTTCTCAAATGTATTCTTCATGTCTTCCCAAAGTATTAAAGTATAGTCATAATGCCTATTCTTCACTAAACCCTGAAAGATCTGAAGAATTTGTTTAGAACCTTGATCAGCAGAACTATTCTTCCCTGACAAACATTTATTTACCACATGAAAGAAGCAAGCCCAAATAAGTGGTAATTTGTTTCTTCTGAACAAACTGAGAGTCCTCAATCCTTCATTGTATCCCAATTTCATAAATTCTGCTATTAATTCCTCTGTTAGGGGTGAGTCTTCAAAATCTGTCCTTCTTTGTACATCATCTTTATCTGGTAGATTCAGCATTTCTCTTAGTGCAGAGATAGATAAGGCAAATGTCACTCCTCCAATTTCAGACACAAACTTATTATCTTCTAACCTCAGATGTTTCCACCATTGTTGTATGTACTGAACAGGAACATTTTTGCTTCTTGTAAACCATTTTCTATAAGGATGATGTTTGAATAACTCCATGATAATTCTGTGTTCAGGTTTAAATCGACTTTCCTCAAACAATATAACACAGTTATTTTCAGACAATTTCAACCATTCACTCTCAGGAACAACTCTTTCCACTAAAATAGGTCTATCTGACATAATAGAACCTGCAGCACTCTGTTCATGTTCAATATTAACGTTTACCTCATCCGCATTTCCTTCAGATTCATCCATTTGTTCATCTTCTCCATCATTTCTTATTGCCCCTTCCTCTGCAACTCTATTTTGTACTTCATCATTTTCCGAATCGGATGAATCCATTATCGATTTTGTAGAATGTAGAGAAATTGGACCACTCCTTCGTATTCCAGACATGATTTAAGAAGAAAACAAACTCAAAGAACTCTGGATTTGATTCGTATCTCACTTTTCGCTCTGGAATTTGAAAAGATTTGGAATAGGGATTTTAAGACCTATTTAAAATCCGCGAAGTTGAAAGGTTTAACGGAAAAGCGAAATCAATGTTATAACGGAGTCAACACATTTGAAATGCCACAGAGGATTTAAATGAAATGCGTGGCATAATCAAACAAATATGAAGCTGACACGTGTTAGTGGATAGAATTTTGACTCAAGTCAAAGATCTGAATAACACTCTCAGATGTTTTGACTTTTCTTTATCAGATATCTGATTGTTCTACTCATAGTTCTGATTCCATAACTCAGAAGAATTTTGCCTTGTAACCAAAATGTCATTTAAAATCAACTTCTGACAAATATAAAACATTTTGATTATTCAGAAAAGGTTTGAACAGATAGAAACACTTTTTATCATCAAAATTCTGTTCATATTATGATGATTTTTAAAATAAATCATTTAAAATCTTATATCTGAATATGAAATTTTTTTAATTCAGATATAGTTTGAACAACAACAAAAAAATATTTATCATTAAAAGCTTGTTCTTCTTAGAATGATCAGAGATAAGAAATGAAAACAAACCTTTTTAAGCATCACAAAATGATTTCCAAAAGAATTTTGATGCTCCCCCTTGACTTGAGCATGCATTTGACTATTAATGATACATAAAGATGAGATAAAAAGATAATAGAAGAAGCATAATCCACACAGTTGAAGTATTTGTATTTCTCAAAAATAAATTTTTGAAGTCAGATTGCTGAAGTATCGACTCAGAATTTTTGACCTTAAGACTCAGAAGTTCTGATCTCAAGACTCAGAAGTTCTGAACTTAAGACTCAGAGTTCTGAGTACGCTACTCAGACAATTTTACTTAGAAAAATTTAGCATTTTTAAGAAAAACAAATATTTTCAATTAGTCAAATTAAGCATTCCTATTTTACATATGAGAAAAGAGAATCTTTTGTGATCAAGAGGCTTTGTGAACAAGTCAGCCAATTGATACTTTGTATGCACAAAGTGCATCTCTATAGTTCCTTTTTCCACACAGTCCTTTATAAAATGATACCTCACATCTATATGCTTAGTCTTTGAATGTTGAACAGGGTTCTGAGTAATGGCAATTGCACTTTCTGAGTCACAATAGATGGGAATCTTGTTAAGCTGATATCCATAGTCCATGAGTTGTGTTCTCATCCACAATGTTTGAGAGCATGAAGCAGCAGCAGCAACATACTCTGCTTCAGCAGTTGAAGTGGACACACAATTCTGCTTCTTTGATGCCCAACTCACTATTTTATCTCCCAAAAAGTGACAAGCACCAGATGTACTCTTTCTGTCCAACCTACTTCCTGCATGATCAGCATCAGTGAAAGCAGTCAATTTGAAGTCAGTTTCTTTTGGATACCATAAACCTAGATCAGGTGTTCCTTTGAGATATCTTAAAATCCTTTTGACAGCCAACATATGTGATTCTTTTGGGTTAGATTGAAATCTAGCACAGAAACAGGTAGAAAACATGATATCTGGTCTACTTGCAGTCAAATAAAGTAATGATCCAATCATGCCTCTATAGAGTTTGATATCTGCTGAAACACCTTTGAGATCAGCATCTAACTTTACGTTAGTTGCCATAGGTGTTCTCATAGAAGCACAATTAGACATTTTGAACTTTTTCAGAATGTCTCTGACATATTTTCCTTGATTTATAAAAATACCTTTTGGTAATTGTTTGACTTGAAGACCAAGAAAAATGTTAGAGCATTGTTGTATTCAAGATTTACTGTAAAGTCAATGTACTGTATGAGTCTATACAGTATTGTGAATGCCTTTATACCTTGTATGTCATGGGTATAAATAGGCTTGTCTAGACCTTTTGTTAGAAACACTTCAAAAGCTTTTGTAATCTTTTAGAAACCTTTTGTAATCTTTTAGAAACCTTTTGTAATCCTTTGAGATCAATACATGGATGACAAATTTGCTCTCTAGATTCTCTCTCACTACATTCATATCTTATTGCTAGAGATTTGGGATTTATCAATTGGTATCAGAGCTAAACAGAAGATTCAAGCAGATCGAAGACCAAATTGAAGATTTTTTACACTAAAGCTGAAGAATTCGGATTGGGTGTTCATCACTATTCATCACTGTTCATCAAGAATTATGACCCTTCTTCATTTACTATTCATCCAGATTCCATCTTTTCTTTAATTTTTGATCTTTTGGATTGATTCTTGACATCATTGCACTCGGATTTGATTCCTGAACATCTTTAATTCTTGGATCAACACCAAAATCTGCACAGAATTTGCAGATCTGATCATTTTATATCATTTTTGTTCGAAAACTTTTTCTACTATTTTTGGATCAAAATTCGATTAAATTGATCGAATTAGGATTTGTGGTTAACTAAGAAAGTGTGTGGAATCAAATTTCGAACAAATCTGTGCAAATTTCATAACAATTGATCAAGAATTGAAAAAGTTATGGCTGATTTAGTGATTTTCGTGTTCGAAGTGCAGAATTCGGATCATTCTTGGTGAATTCGGATCATTCTTGGTGAATTCGGATCATTCAAAGAAGAATTCGGAGTGTTCTTGGAAATACAAGTGTAGAATTCGACTCAAGAAGGATTCGAATTGATTGAATTCGAACCCAGCTAGATTCGAATTGAGGAGAATTCGAACCGTGTTAGATTCGAATTGAGGAAAATTCGAACTGTGTTAGATTCGAATTGAGTTGATTAAATTTTCCAAGTGTTGAATTCGAACCCTTAAGCATCCGAATTCATTGAATTCGAACCAAGTTAAGTCCGAATTGAGTGAATTCGAACCCTTCAGCATCCGAATTCATTGAATTCGAACCCTTCTTCATCCGAATTCATTGAATTCGAACCCTTATTCATCCGAATTCATTGAATTCGAACCCTTCTTCATCCGAATTCGTTGAATTCGAACCCTTACTCATCCGAATTCTTGTAAATTCTTGTGAAAAAAAAAAAAAAAAAAAAAAATTTAATACACTGTAAGAGCTTTTTAAGAAAATTTTTTATCCCGAAATTTTTTCTATAGTGTATTTCATACACTGTAAGAGCTTTTCAAGAAAAATTTTTATATAATTTTTTTGTGTATTTTCATACACTGTCTGCTTGATCTTCTGAACGATCAATTTCTAGCAATATTCAAAATGGTTTTACAACAAGTTATTGTTAAAAGCAGTGGTGAAGATTTGAAGCAAACTCTGAAAAAGGAGATTCCTCCAATTGCAAAAGTTTTTGTTAAACCAAATGTAAAGTTGCAACAAGTCATTATAACAGAAACATCTGTTAATTCACATGTATCTGTTAAACCAAATAATGAAGTGTTGCAACAAGTCATAATAACAAAAACACCTCCAAAGCCACTTGAAAAAGCTAAGGCAAATAATGGAATTTTGCAACAAGTTATTTTATCAGAAACATCTCCTATATCAGAAACTCCTGTTAAAGATAATGCTTCAAATTCTTCAACTCCTATTTTAAATAAAGCATTGGAAGAAGAAAATGTTGATCTGAAAAGACAAATTTTAGACATTTCTTCTTCAAATGCTAAACTTACTAAAAGAATAACTGATCTTGAAGTTTATATTGCAGATCTTAAAGCAAAGAAAGACAACTCAAGTCTGCACGATCAAATCGAGAATCTTCAAGAGAAAGTAACAACTCTTCAAAAAGAAAATGCCGATTTGAAGAGTAGAGAAGAAAAGAGAGTGAAGTGGAACTTAAAGTTACATGCTCAATTAAAAGAAGTTAAAGATATAGGGAAAATTTTGGACAGTGAAAATGCCGATCTAAAGAGAAAACTGTCTAATTTTTCTTTTGAAGAAAAGAAAGAGACTGAGCTGAAATGTATAAAACTTTCAAAACAAGTTTCAGACTTTGAGAAAGTTTTATTTTTAGAAAAAGACAAGCTCGAAAAAGAAAGAGCTAAATTTGAAACTGAACGAAAATCTTTTGAGATTAAAAGTTCTGAACTTTCCGTGAAAATCTCTGAATTAGAAAATCTTTTGGAAAAGGAAAGAAAAGATTTCACGGAAAAGAAAAATCTCTTTGAAAAGGAAAGTAAAACCCTTAAAAAGAAAAATATGGAAATTTTCAAAGAGATTACTGATAAAAGAAAATTTTTGGAAAAAGATTTTGAATCGGAACGCGAATACTTTGAAAATGTGATTCTTAATCTTACCAAAAGATTATCTGGTTTATCAGCTGATATTATGAAGGATCAGTTGATCAAATCTGATCTCCAAAAGAAATTTGATCTAATTTCTAAAGAGAAGAATGTTTTGATAAACAAAGTTAAGGAACTTGAAGACATCATTTTTAAATTTGATGTCTCAAAGCAGGTAAGTCCTGAAAGTATCTTTCAGACTCCATTTGTTAATTCAAATGATTCTGAATGCTCTTTTAAAACTGCTTCAAGTTCAAGTTTTAAAAACATTCCTTCTAAACATATTAATAGATCAACTGGTTTCTCAAAAGATCAGATTTGTTCAACAAATCTCTTCTATAATCCTCTGTTTGATAAATCAGATAACAAAACAAATGTGCCTAAAGTTAATACTTCCAAACCTGAAGAACTTCCAGTCTTCAAGAGGGTGAAGATGGAATGGAGAGTCAAAGGCACAACAATTCCAAAGAAAGATGTACCAAAATCATCTGATTCCATATCAAATGCCAAGAAGAACAATGCGCTGAAAGGTAAATCTTCTGCTAAACTTAATCTTATTCATTCTGTAAATCATCTGATTAGGTTGGCACATAAGAAAATCTGTTGTTCTTACTGTGGATCAAATGATTTTGTGCATAAAGATTATACTTCTTATTGGTATGGTTCTTACAGTATTCCTTGTAAGAAATCTACACCTAACCCACTAGGACCCAAATGCCATTGGGTACCAAAATCTGCTTAAACTGTTTTGTAGGTACATCATGTGTTGTACTGATTTGTAGATACATACCACACACATGACTGAAAACAGAAGAGAAGCGGCGTATTTCTATGAAGAATATTTGTACCATTAAGGGGGAGACAAATCATGAATGGTTTCTGAATACATCAATTCAGGACCCGTGCTTAAATGTAATTGGCTTTTGGACAAATCAGTTCAAAACCCGTTCTTCAAAGACTATGGCTTCTGAACAACTCAGTTCAGGACCCGTACTTCAACGACTAAGACTTCTAAACAAATCAGTTTAGAACTCACACTTCTCAGGTGATATCCTTAACTGTTACATCTTTCTGTTTCAAGGAACGTGGCAAAAGGTAACATTGGATTATATTTTGTTTCTACTGCTTTGAAAACTTGAATCTTTACAAATTTACTTCAACGAGATGAAATTTTCAATTCTCATTCAATGAATTAAATGCGTGCTAAAAGATGATCTTTCAAGAATCTTTGTATTATTTGAGTTAGATTTGCTTCAATTTTCACCTCTGAAATAAATCGAAAGGTCAGCAAAACATGAATGAAATTATGCTGAATGCTCAAAGTTATGTGAATCTGGACTTATATAGAATATAATGCTCAAAAAGCCTATTTGTCAGAATGATGGATGGAAATGAAAATATGGGAGAAGCACTATGTTTTAGAATCAAGTGATTGAGATGCATTATGTTTTTAAATCAAATCATTTAGTTTGAAAGTTTGTGCCTGTGGCCTTTCTGGTTTGGGAGAGTAAGTCCTAAGGGGTGCTCGACACCTAGTCCCTAAGATCAACTGGTCTGGGATCGGCTGACCCAAATCCTGCAATAGAACCAGATAGAAAGCCATGTTCTACTGGTACAAATGGGTTTAAGATATATCGATGTGGCCTTTCTGGTTTGGGAAATTAAGTTCTAAGGGGTGCTCGTCACCTAGCACCTAAGGCCAACTGGTCTGGGATCTGCTAACCCAAATCCTGCTATAGAACCAGATAGAAAGTCATGTTTAACGGTGTATCTTATTCTTACTAAATTTTTTTTTTGATCAAAAGATGCCAATGAGCACAAAATCAAAGGATGCCAATGAGCACAAAATCAAAAGATGCCAATGCGCACAAAATAAAAAGATGCCAATGAGTACAAAATCAAAAGATTCAAATGTGCATAAAATCAAAAGATGCCAAAGAGCACACATCTCTTGAAACTTGGGGAAAATACAAAGTCGCGATAAACCTGTAAATTTATGAAATTCTGATTTTGGACAAATAGTGTGAGTAGAGCAAAGTATTCTTATATGTTTTAGAATTGCATACACTTGATGCTAATCATATTTCGCATGCTAGCACACCAAATAGATTTTATAAAGGGGTTGAAACTGAACGTTTGTAACTTGATATGCAATGATGTCTTGTTTTTGAATCCAAACACATGCATTTGATTTCATTTGATTGAAATATTGTTAAATTTTATTAAGTTGAATTTCTTTTGTAAAGCATTCAAATGATCAAATGTTAGTAGTTATAAAATGAAATTCAATGAATTTTATTTTCCTTGTGTAAATTTGTTTTAAAATTTGTGCTACAATTTCAAATACTGTACGTTATTGAAATATATGCATACTTTCAGGGGGAGAAAACAAATTGCTCCAGAATTCTTATTTTGAGGGGGAGCAAGGTTATCTACTAAGGAGGAGATTGTTAGTAATACTCAGTGACGCGACTGAAATTGAAGAAGGTTTTCGATGATAATGATGCTCACTTTCATCGAAAAAGGGGGAGAAATGTTTAATTCAATTTCATGTCAAAGATATCTCATGTCTAAGAGCTTTCAAGTCAATGATTCGTGAACAAAGACTGAAGATCAGGGGAGAAGGATCATGTGAAGTCTAAATATTGCTGAATTTGGTTATCTTAGTTCTGAGTGGTTCTCGGAATGCGCTTACACCTAAAAGTTCAAAAATATAGATGGTTTCGCATCCTTCATGATTCGAATTGCCATGATTTCGAATCCTTCATGATTCGAATTGCCCTGATTTCGAACCCTTCATAATTCGAATTGTCCTGATTTCGCACCCTTCATGATTCGAATTAAGTGATTTCGAATCCTTCATGATTCGAATTGCCCTGATTTCGGACCCTTCTTGTTCCAACTTACTTGAATTCGAATCCTACTTGATTCGAATTGAGCTGATTTCGCATCCTCTAGCATCCGAATTGATGGTTTCGGATCTGCCTACATCCGAATTGATGATTTCGGATTCTTAAAGTTAATATGAGAACTAAGGTTCTTGCATCAAGAAGGATACGAGAAGTTACTGTTTGTTAAAGACTGATAAAGCTGTAAAGATCTGTTTTCATGTACAAGGCTTGAAGATAGTTTGATAAAGTGTCTGTTGAAGAAGATTGACTTTACAAAGAGCTGAAGACTGCTGTCAAATTTTTTAAATCTTGAATCCAAAGGGGGAGATTGTTAGAGCATTGTTGTATTCAAGATTTACTGTAAAGTCAATGTACCGTATGAGTCTATACAGTATTGTGAATGCCTTTATACCTTGTATGTCATGGGTATAAATAGGCTTGTCTAGACCTTTTGTTAGAAACACTTCAAAAGCTTTTGTAATCTTTTAGAAACCTTTTGTAATCCTTTGAGATCAATACATGGATGACAAATTTGCTCTCTAGATTCTCTCTCACTACATTCATATCTTATTGCTAGAGATTTGGGATTTATCAAAAAATATTCAGCTCACCCATCATGCTCATTTCAAATTCAGATGACATGATTTTTGAAAAATTATTACATAATTCTGGACTGGTAGAACCAAAAATTATGTCATCAACATAAATCTGAATCAGAATTAAATCATCACACTGTTTCTTTAAAAACAAAGTTGTGTCAATCTTACCTTTCTTGAATCCTGAACCTAACAAGTGTTTAGTAAGAGTGTCATACCAGGCTCGTGGTGCTTGTTTTAGACCATATAAAGCTTTGTCTAAAATATAAACATGATCAGGGAATTCTGGATCAACAAAACCTTCAAGTTGATGAACATACACCTCTTCATTAAGTTTGCCATTTAGAAAGGCTGATTTGACATCCATTTGATACACCTTGAAGTTTTTATGAGCAGCATAGGCCAAAAATATTCTGATTGCCTCTATTCTTGCCACTGGTGCAAATGTCTCATCATAATCAATTCCCTCTTGTTGACAGTATCCCTTAGCAACCAATCTTGCCTTGTTTCTGATGACAACACCTGATTCATCCTTTTTGTTTCTGAACACCCATTTAGTTCCAATAATAGATTTACCTTCAGGCTTTGGAATGAGTCTCCAAACTTTATTTCTTTCAAATTGAAGCAATTCCTCTTGCATTGCTGAAATCCAGTCTGGATCCTCTAGGGCTTCATTAGCTTTCTTTGGTTCAATCACACTCAAGAAACCAACAAACATTGCTTCATTTGTTGTAGCTGATCTAGTTTTTACTCCTGCTGATGGATCACCTATTACTTGATGAATAGGATGATTTTTAGTCCATTTATTTGCACTAGGGAGTACATCAATCTCTGAATAATTGTTGTTTGCATCATTCTCATCAATGATTGCTTGTAATTCTGAACTGTCCCCTTGTTCTGATGTATGAGTAGGAGTTACATCCAAGTTTGGGTTCTGATCAATGAAGTCAGAATTCTGAGTGACTTGTTCAGAGTTCTGAGTACAAGAATCAGAATTCTGATTACAAGGTTCAGAATTTTCACCACTTGTATTTATTAGATTTGGACATTCCTCTGATGGACCTTTGTCAGAAATTACAGTTGATTGAACTATTTATGGAGTCTTATTTTTCATCTCTTTGACCATCTTTATGTTTTCATATTCTGCATAAGAATCAGAAATTAGTTCAATAAAGGCATCCTTAAACAATAAATTGAGTTCTGAACAAATAGAATTAGAATTTGTATCAGAAGTCATATTTGTCTTGTTCAGCATGAGTTCTGAACTGTCTTGTTCAGAAGTCCTCATTCTGGCTTCATCAAAAGTTACATTTATGCTCTCCATCATCCTCTTGGTTCTTCTATTGTAGATTCTGAATGCTTTGGAAGTTAAAGAATAACCCACAAAGTATCCTTCATCTGCCTTTTTATCGAATTTGGCAAGATTTTCTCTGTCTCTAAGAACATAGCACCTGCAACCCAAAACATGAAAGAATTTGATTAATGGTTTTCTTTTATTTATCAGTTCATAAGCAGTCTTATTTAATCTCTTATTGATTAAAGTTCTATTCTGTGTAAAACAAGCAGTTACAATTGCTTCAGCCCATAGGAAAGTAGGAAGATTTGCATAAGCCAGCATTGTTCTCGCAGCTTCAACTAGAGTTCTATTTTTCCTTTCAACAACACCATTTTGTTGAGGAGTTCTGACAGCAGAAAAATTGTGAGAAATCCCAGAACTTTCTAAAAAATTCTGAAGAGTCTCATTTCTGAACTCTGTTCCATTATCACTTCTGATTTTCTGAACTGGAAGTTGTAAGAGAACTTGAATCCTTTTGATAAAATTTATCAATGTAGTAGCAGCTTCTGACTTTGCTCTTAGGAACTCAACCCATGTGTATCTGGAGAATTCATCAACAATCACAAGCATATATTTCTTTCCTCCCATAGATTGAACTGAAATTGGACCACAAAGATCAGTATGAATCATTTCTAATGGTGCTTTGCAAGATGAGTCCATTTTTAATTTGTAAGAACTCTTTTTCATCTTGCCCATTTCACAAGCTGAGCATAATGATTCTTTTTCAAATTTAAACTTTGGTAAGCCTTTAACCAGATGTTTTGCAACGAGATTATTAAGATCTTTGAAATTTAGATGAGAACATCTTCTGTGCCAAAGCCAACATTCATTTGCAGTTGATTTTGATAAAAGACAAACTGTATTTAATGTTTTTAATTTTGAAAAATTAACTACAAATAAGTCCATATGTCTTTTGGCCCAGAAGACTTTAACATCATTTTCAGTTAAAATCATGCAACCTGTTATTTGAAACTTGATTTGACAAAGACTGTCTAAAAACTGACTTATGCTGAAAAGATTATGCTGTAATCCTTCAACATAGAAAACCTTTTGGATAGTCAGATCCCCTTTAGTTAAATCCCCATAACCTTTGACTTGTCCTTTGCTGTTATTTCCAAAGTTTACTGCTCCTCCAGCCTTTTCTGTGAAGTTTGATAGAAAAGACTTCTGACCTGTCATGTGTCTTGAAGCTCCTGAATCTAAAAACCACACATGACAGCCCTGCAAAAGGATCAGTTAGTTTTAGGTACCCATTTTGGAATGGGTCCATCTTTGTTAGTTTTGTCATTGGATTTAACATTAGTACCTTTTACTTTCCACTCAAAATCTTTCTTCAAACACCACTTTCCTTGAACTTTTATGAAGTCAGAACATTTTCTGCTTACAAACTTATTCACTTTCTTTTTGAAAGTTGTATCTTTTGATTTTGCAACATTTTCAACTTTCTTTTCTTTTATCTTTTCTTTCTTCTCAGTCTGAGGAACAAAAATTTTCTTCTTTTCTGTATTCTGATGAACAGAAACAATTTTCTTTTCTGAATTCTGAATATCTTTTCTTATGTATGAAACAGAAGTTATTTTGACTTGACATTTATGAGAATATTGGAATGAATCATTTTTACATTTAACACAAACAAGATTTTTCTTTGCAAGTGACAATAAATCTGAAACATAGGTCATTTCATTTTTATTGATACTGTTCAGAGTACAATTGCCCTCATTACAAGAATTTCTAGCTTTGAGTTCAGAAGTAGATTTCATTCTAAGCTTCTCAAGATCCCTTTTTAGATCATTCAACTTTGCAAGATCATCTTTCCTTTTGCTTTCTTCTTTTTCTGAAAAATTCAAGTCCTTTTTGTTAGAAGAATTAGATGATTCACCTTTTTCATATGTACTTGATTCATTAAAGAATTTATCATTTTCTCTTGGAGCATTAAATTTAAAAAGATCATACTCAGTCTTCAGTTTTTCAAGCTCTGTTATTTTCTGAATAAAAATATTCTTTTCTTTCAAAGCTTCTTCAAGTTTAATATCCACCTCACAGATATCATTTTCAAGTTCATCATAAGCTTTCCTTAAGTCCTCAAGTTCTTGACTCACAAGATTAAATCTCTTTTCAAGTTGTAAAAATTCATCTGACTTTGTTTCAGAAAATCCAATTGAAAGTCCAGGATACACTCTTACAATCAAATATGAACAATTAAGATCGTATTCACAGCAACTGGTCATATGATTTATTAACAATCTGTGAATTACAAGATATTATAATGATTATATCAAAGATTCTTTCAAAGATTTTCCAAAGATTCTTTCTAAGATTCTGTTAGCTACAGTTGCTAACTCCTATATATACTGTAGAAGAAAGGCTAAAGCTACAGTACATATAAGAAACAGACTAATAGAACAATTACACGTGTCCTAATTAGTAACTGAATATAACAGAGAATATCCCAAGATATGAATTCTGAACATACTTCTGAATAAGCGCTTCAGAACATTTGTCTTCATAGTCAGAAGTTCTGAGTCTCCTACTCAGAACTCTGAACCTTCTAGTCAGAATCCAACACTTAGAATCTTTTTGAGATTTCTTACTCAGAACTTCTGAGTCTTCTACTCAGAACTTCTGAGTCTTCTGAGTCTTCTTTAGTCTTCTTACTCAGAACTCAACACTTGTGTTTTTGACAAAACTCTAGACCTAACAATATGCTAAATCTCCATGCATTTATGAAACAGACATCTTTTGTGAGATATTTGAGTGGCTAGGTATGGTGACACGATTATCAACACTGGGTCCATGTCTATTTCAATATTCATCTCCAAAGAACGAGAATGAATAGATTGTGTGGTTACCCAGATAACTGACTCGGTTTGGTAAGGACCAATATATTCTTTTAAGTCCTGTCACATCCTCACCAAATTATGTTCACTTCAGCCTCATCTATGCATCTAGACCCCTCACTGTTGTCTATATGTAGATGTGTTTCTTGCGTAGGTCCTTCCGGTTCTGGATAGACCAGAGAAACAATTTTAAGTCCTAACACTCCTTTCATGCACCAAGTAGAACAGTTTAGTAAACAGTAAAGTACGAGTTCTAAACTAAAAGTTTAGAAGTCAATAAAATGAAGATCGAGTTCTGATATGAGGTAATCAGAAGTCATAGCATTTAAGAACGAGTCCTTATCTGAGATGATCAGAAGTCATAAAAATCATTTGAAATATAGAATTTCAAGAAACAAGATCAAGCGCTAAACAGAGTGACTCATTGAGCACATTATGGTCAGAAATGAAAGAATGATCAGAATGTTTAATTGTGAAGAACAAGTCACAATTAATATGTCAGATAAGAATTGAATCAGTAATAGAAATGGCGTACTATGAAACACAAGTAGGAATTCAAGCGAGTGTATTTACATCAAAAAATCAACAAGCATATAAGACATGGAAATAACTAAGTCAAGGAAATATTAGACGTGGCAATCATGGAAGTTAAAATTGGAGAATAACAAACACAAGTAAGTTATTCAAAATGAATTACCATGGTCTTTGAATTCAGTTAAAGTTCACTTACCTTTCACAAAATAGTACTCCCCCTCAAAATTGGCATAACCTTTGAATGTTCGTCATGTGATGTGAATAATATGAATTAAAACACACATGACATTCCTGCAAAATAAATTAGAAGGATTTTGGTATCCATCATTTGATAGATCCTTGACGGTTAGATGCCCTATTATAGTGAGGACCGAGGATACTATAAGTACCATACCAATGAGATGAATATTTACGGTCAACAAAATCATTCATACCACATGCAGAACAATAAATACAATCATGAGAAAGTTGAAGCAACTGTTAAATTGAGTAAACTCTTAAAGGAAACATCACATTTTGTTCAACAGAAGTACGAGAATTAAAAGCAACATGATTATGGTTGTATGTCCTAACATGCGAAACTGAATTAAATGAATTTGTATTTGATGTGCTTTCATTAGACTTTTTCACCACCCAAACTTGTTTGAACCCTTTTCTCCGGCCATTAATACCTGAAATATCATTAAAGTAATTGTCGGAAGAACATGAGTAGTAAGAATGTCTATTTTGAGAGAGAGCGGTTGTTTACCATCTCTGTGAATGTCTTTTAGATTTAGAATTGTTTTGGGAAACATCGTTCACAGATCGGGTTTTAAGATTTGAAGAGCATTCACCCTTAAAACATTTTACCGGTCGATTTACTGCTTTTGAAAGAAAATTGTGATTTGGAAGAGGTTTATTTCAAACTTCGGAAACTCCTCATCTGAACAAATGTTAGAATTCATGAACGTTGAAAAATCAATCTCACTTTCGGGTGGAACATCAGTAGATGAAGGAGGGGAGGAACAATGTGAAACGGTGTTTTGCAAAGAAATGGTAGCGGAGAATAGTGCATACACAATAGAAATTAATAGAATAGAATCAATCAGAATGATTTCAACTGGTCGTCCATATATTGCATTAAGCTTCAGAGTGTTTACAATAATATGATATGAATGATAATGAACGATTAATCTGGCTAACCTGATTTCTAAGGCTAAACATAACCTTATATACTTAGGCCTTTGATTACCAAGGCCCAAGCCCATTAAGCACTAAAGCCCATTTAACACATTTAGGCTTTTACAAAACAATTAATTAAACTAATTAATCTCTATATAATTCTTTATATAACTTTCTAATATGTAGGACATTTATGGTCCTAACAATCTCCCCCTAAAGTTATATAAAGAAAAAATGGTCTTGAAATCTTCAAGTCTTGATCTTTTCTCCCTCTTAAATCTTTAAAGACTCTTTGGTGTTGCTTGTCTTCACGTCTTTCAAGGCTCCCCCTTGAATTAAGCTCTTATCTTCAGATCTTCAACTTAATCACCAGATTCAGTGAACAATAACCTTGACTGAGTGCAAAGCAGCTTTCAACTGTAGGAACTCAACACATCGGATAATCACACAAGAATAATAATGTGCGAGTTACGTGACATTTCACAATGCATCTTCAGTTAAAAATCATGAATCTGTCTTTGAACCGCGAGTTGAATTGGCTTTCAACTTTAAGAACTTTGTAGAACCATTATGCTCGATGGAGAAAATAATTTGTAGCGAACACCACTTGATAAGGAATGAGAAGAATTGATTACTTGTCAAATTTCTTCGAACAGTTACTCCCCCTCGGCTTTTGCTAACTCCCCCTCAACTTGATAATCCGTGTCTTTGAATTTGTGCCATTTCTCCCCCTCATGATGAGTAGGAGCATCCGGAGCATCATGTACTTTCAAAGACGAAAGTGACGAGTAGCAAAAATTCCAGATCAAAACATTAAGTAACCAGAATGGGGTAAATATCTAACACAGAAACACAAAAGTAACTATTATCACAACAATTAAAATAATTGTGTGGCCTATGTACAGAGTTGGCATCGGGTTATCTCTGATAGGACTTCCAGTTATCACTGAAGTAAATTTTTAAAATTACTTCTCAAACTGTTCCGACAATATCACAAAGATATGCAATTGGAATCACAAAGACTCGTGCATGTGTGAAAGAAATAGGTTATATTTGTTTGGCTCAAAAATTGATTTAACTTGGGACTCAAGTTAAAAATCAATTGACACAATGATTAGAATATGAAGTTCGGAGACCGGAGCTGATGTCTTCCTGTTTCAATATCTAAGACCTCCGAGTGAGGAATAGATAGATTATGTGCTAAAATATGAAACAAACATCTTTTGTGAGATACTTGAGTGGCTGGGTGGGGTGACACGAGTTATCGACATTGGGTCCATGTTTGTTTCAATATTCATCTCCAAAGAACGAGAATGAATAGATTCTGTGGTTACCCGGATAACTGACTCGGTTTGGTAAGGACCAATATATTCTTTTAAGTCCTGTCACATCCTCACCATATTCTTTTCACTATGAACTCATCTATCCAACTAGACCCCTCACTGTTGTCTATAAGGGATGTGTTTCTTGGGTAGGTCATTCCGGTTCTGGATAGACCATAGAAACGGTGTAATTCCTAACACTTCTTTCATGCAACGAATAGAACAGTTGAGTAAACAGTGAGATACGAGTTCTAAATTGAAATGTTTAGAAGTCAAACTTTTAAGAACGAGTCCTGATCTGAGATGATCAGAAGTCATAAAAATCATTTGAAATATAGAATTTCAAGAAACAAGATCAAGCGCAAAACAAAATGACTCAGTAAGCACATTATGTTCAAAAATGAAACAATGATTAGAATGTTTAATTATGAAGAACAAGTCACAATTAATATATCAAAAAAGAATTGAATCATTAATAGAAATGATGCACTTTGAAAAACAAACAGGAATTCAAACGAGTGTATTTCCATCGAAAAATCAACGAATATGTGAGACATGGAAATAACTAAGTCAAGAAAAAATGACACGTGGAAACCATGGAATATAAAATTGGAGAATAACAAACACAAGTAAGTTATCCAGAATGAATTACCACGGTCTTTGAATTCAGTTAAAATCTCATGTATGTGTCAAATACTTGATGCTCCCCCTCAAAAATAGCATAACCATTGAATGCAGTCATGTGGAAAGAATGTTCTGAACTAAGCGCACATGACATTCCTACAAAATAAATTAGAAGGATTTTGGTATCCATCCATTGATGGATCCTTGACGGTTAGATGCCTTATGAGGACCAGGGATACTATAAGTACCATACTAATGAGAAGCATATTTCCGATCAACAAAATCATTCGAACCACATGTAGAACAACAGATACAATCATGAGAAAGTTGAAGCAACTGTTGAATTGAATAAAGTCTTAAAGGAAAGTTCACACTTTGTTCAACAGAAGTTCGATAATTAAAAGCATCATGATTATGATTGTATGTCCTAACATGCGGGACTGGCTTAAATGACTTTGTACTCGTTTTGCTTTTATTGGATTTCTTCACCACCCAAGCTTGTTTGAACCTCTTTCATCGACCATTATTATCTGAAATATCTTTAAAGTTAAGATCAGTAGAGTTTAAGTAGGAACTTTGTCTATCATTTGGTTTTGCCGTGGCTGTGAATGGTTATGTGAACGAGAATCAGTTTTAGAAACTTTGGTCACAGCCGGGGTCTTAGGTTTTAACGAATATTCGCCTTTTTGAAAATTGATCGGGCGATTTACCGCTTTAGAAAGAAAGTCGGTGTGACTCGGAAGAGGTTTGTCAAATGGAAAAGATTCAAACTCTTCATCTAAACTACCATCGGAATTCATGAATTTAGAAAAATCAATATCCATAATCGATGGACTAGGATTGGTCGAGGGAGGTGAGGAACACTTTGTGTCTGTGTTATTAGGAGAATCTGGTGCGGAAGCTAAGAAAAAATCAGAGTTTAGATTCTTGATAACACACTCATCTTGAGACTCTTTACCGTTTCGTGAGGAAGTTTTTCCAATGAAAGCTTTGCACAAAGATGTGTCGGAAGAGTTTGAGGAAGTTTCGATTGAAATCTGCTTTTCGTTTTGGAGTAGGTCAAGCTGCTCTTGGAGTTGACCGTTTCTCACGTGCTCTTTCATCATTTCTGTTGCCAAATCAGACAGTTTTGATGTGAGCCAATTGATTTCATTCCGAAGGATTTCCTGTCCCTCATTCGACACAGATTCGGTTTTTACGGATTTGAGTTTCTCAAGTTCTGTTATAAGCGCTTGCTTTTCCTTTTGAAAACTGGTTCTTTCCTTCTCGAGTGTCTCCTTTAACTCGACTATTTTTTATTCCAAAATGAGAGGAGGAACATAGAGTTTAAACTCGTCCGTCTCAGTTTTGTGTTCAGGTGCTTGGGCCTCATCATTTTTGGAGGAATCCTTGGGCGTCGCTACCTTATAGCCATCAAAGTAGTCATTCGATAGGTGTATCTTTGGGTTTTTCTTGTATGAGTAGTTCATAGGCTCATACACAAAAGTTAGTTGCATTTTAATGGTGTGAGCGCGCTTGTATTCCTCAGTTTCCTCTTCTTTCTCTTTTTCAAGAGGACCAGTCCATTTGATTTTATATTCGGGATACTTTTTGTCCAGACCGAGAAAACCAAAGTGATAAAGAGTCGGTCTTTTGGTCAAAATCTTTTTCAAGTACTGTGGGTTATTGTATCCGATTCCCCATTACTTGTTAAAGTACGTGAATTCCTTTGATTTGTTCATGTGAATGGTCTGACCAGTTTGACCTCTTTTGTGAAGTTTGGTTTCAAGATCAGTAATTTTAGAAACAAACTCCTTGTGCTGGATTTGAAGAGAGGAGCATTGATAGATAATCTCTACTTTCTCATTCTCACACTGATCAAGCTTAAGATTCAATTCAGATATCTTGGCCCTTAAGTCCTTAGGTGCTATTGAAACATTTGTACATTTTTCTTTTAGATTAGCATTGTCGGACATGTACTTTTCAGTTATGCGCTTTTGAACATCTAGCTTTTCTTTTAATGAGTTAATATCAAGTAGCTGTTCATTAGTGGTAGCCTTATAAGAATCTATTCGTTCAACAAGTGGTTGCATTTGTTCGATTAAGCTTTGATGAATAGGTTCACATACCTGACAGAGATTCGCCTTTTCTGATGTTGGAGAATGGTAGCCCATGAAAGCATTAGCATCTTCAGAATCGCTTTCACTATCAGAACGAGCCAGCTAGTGGTCATCTTCAACAAATAGTGCTTCTCTTGCCTCTTTTAGTCTTGCTAGCGGAAGTTTGGCTTTGTAGTAGTAGGCGCTTTTCACGATGGGCTTTCTACAATCCTTGGCGAAGTGACCCAATTTCCCGCAGTTGTAGCAAGTGACGGGTTCATCCTTCTTCTTTGTCTCGGGCTTGCGATCATCCTTCTCATTCTTCTCCTTCTTATCAGGTTGCTTGTGCTCATCTGCCTTTTTCTTTCCTTCATATTTATCCTGATAATCATAGCGCTTGTTGGAAGAAGTGGAGTAGCGCTGATTATTGGATGAAGGCTTCTTGAAAAACTTCGTTTGCTGGAAAGATCTGGAGAGCAAGGCCATTGCTTTATTTACAGCAGTCAGTTCAGGATCAGAATCGCTTTCTTCCTCTTCTTCAGATTCTGGTTCAGATTCACTCGGCTATTGGGTTCGTTTGGATCGACAGCTAGAAGATTTGCCTCGTTTTGAAGAAACAAGAGAGAGTGGATCATCATGGGACTTGGATGCAGACTTTATGTTGCTCAGTATCTCCATGACTTCATCCTCGTCATGTAGAAGCATCTCGTAGAGCTCATGGATTGCAACGTTCTCCATCAGATGGTTGTGTTTGATGTGAGAAGCGAACAATTTCCATTCAGGTAGGAGGTTGTTCAGAAACTTGAGTGCATTCTCCGTGTTTGATCGATTGATCTTCTTCTTGTGGAGCTCGTTCAGTAGTAGGAAAAATCGTTCATAGGTATGTAAGAGTGATTCGCCGGAGCGCTACTTAAAGCCATCAAACTTGGTTATGCACCTGTTGATCTTCAGTTGGTTGCCGACTTTGCTCCCACTCATCATCTTTTCTACCTGATCCCATATGCCCTGTGAAGTGTGCTTGTAGCTGTCTATGGCTGTGTAGATCGAATTGGGTAGAGCCTGAACCAGATATCTCTTGGCATGCTTTTCGCCATCAAACATGCCCTTTTCCTCTTCGGTCATCTCCAAGTACTTCTTGGGCTCAGTTCGAGCTTGAGCGCCTTCTTCTTGTGCTGGAACGATATTCATGGGTTCAACTTGTGGGCCATCAGATAGAGCACGCCAGATGTACTCGTAGTTGTCCTTCGATTCGATGAATATGAGGAATTTGTCCCGCCATTGGCTATACTCGCCCTGGTAGAGGGTCGGTGGCTTGGAATCGGTGCCGATAGCCATAGCGTCGCGAGACATCTTTGGTATTTGCACTAATGTGATCGTCAGGCGATAGTTTGATTCAAAGTGGAATCCTAACGCAAGACACTATGAGTGGAAGTCCTAACGCAGGTTCTAAGAGTTATGTAGAGTAAAACTGGTAAGAAACTAGTTAACAGAACTTACCGGATAGGAATCCGGATGAAATGGTGTCTGATCTGGAAGTGACCGGATCAGATGTGAGTGCAGTGTTCAGATAGCACAAAGTATCCGGATAAAGCTGAACTTATCGGATAACAGGGAGTTACCGGATGAAATAAGCTTATCGGATAGAGATAAGCTTACCGGATAAAGTGAAAGTTACCTAATAAAATACTTACCGGAAAGCAAAGGTTACCGAATGAGAATACTTACCGGGAAGCTGAGTGTCTGAATGACTTCCGGATAAATAGAGTTACCGGATAAAGTTTTGTCCGAAAAGAAAATCAACCGGAAACTTTGAGTTACCCGGATAAATTAGATTTATCGGGAACTTTTGGTTACCGGATCAATTTTTTCCGGTAAGTAGCAAAAATAGAAGACTTACCCGGAAAGTTTTGCGAAGTTCCGTAAAGAGCGGCTGAAGTGTCTGGTAACTGCGGCTGTGAATACCAAACTCGATAGAGATTCAACTAGGGTTACTAAGATCGTTCCTGAAAGATTAGAAACCTAACCAAACACAAAACTAACAATACCCTAAACGATTTTGAAGCAAAATAACAAGATTTGGATGAAAAAAATTGATTTTTATGATGAGCAGAGACCAAAACTCGTGAACTTGATTTTGCTTAAAACCTATTCAAATGATCGAATTAGGATTAGAAAAATTGCAGAAACGCTTATAAGATCAATGCTAACCGAATGCAATACGCGAAAACAATCAATTTTATCAGAATCAAAATAAGAATTTTTTAGTGCCAAGAACACAGTCGACTAAACTCAATAAATCTTACTAGAAACCTTTTGAATCACCTTGAATCGAATCGTCTGTATGCTCTGATACCAATTTTGAGTTCCAGATTAGTGCATACACAATAGAAATCAATAGAATAGAATCAATCAGAATGATTTCAACTGGTCATCCATATATTGCATTAAGCTTCAGAGTGTTTACAATAACATGATATGAATGAAATGAACGATTAATCTGGCTAACCTGATTTCTAAGGCTAATCATAAACTTATATACTTAGGCCTTTGATTAACAAGGCCCAAGCCCATTAAGCACTAAAGCCCATTTAACACATTTAGGATTTTACAAAACATTAATTAAACTAATTAAGCTCTATATAATTCTTTATATAACTTTCTAATGTGTAGGACATTTATGGTCCTAACAGAAGATTTTTGAAAATCAGAGTTTAGATTCTTAGGCAAACTTATTACTTAAGGTTATTTTCCTTTTCTTGAAGAAATTTTATCTATAAAAGCCTTACAAGAAGATGTATCGGACGAGTTGGAGGAAGGTTCAGACAGAGTGACTTTCTTGTTTTGAAGTCGGTCAAACTTCTTTTGAAGTTCGCTCTTACTAACCTGCTTTTGCATCACTTCTTATGCCAAGGCAGACAGTTTGGATGTGAGGCTGTTGATTTCTGTCTTAAGAGCTTCCTTTTCCTCATTAGATACAGTTTCTGTTTTTGTGGAATTGAAATTCTCAAGTTTAAGTAAAAGTTCTTGTTTTTCCTTTTGAAATTTAATCCTTTCATGTTCAAGTGACTCCTCTAACTCGACTATTTTCATTTCTAAAACAAGAGGGGGAACATAGCGTTTAAACTCGTCCGTCTCTGTTTTAGTTTCAGTTGCTGGGGCCTCATCCTTTTTAGAGGAATCCTTGGGCTTTGCATAAGAGGAGTTAAGAACTTCATACGTAAAAGGTAATTTCATTTTTGTTGTATGCTTGCGTTTATATTCCTCAGTTTCCTCTTCCTTCTCCTCGAGTGGTCCCGTCCATTTGATTTTATATTCGGGATATTTTCTATCGAGGCCAAAGAAATTAAACTCGTATAAAGTAGGCCTTACTGTCAAAACCTTTTTCAAATAATGTGGGTTGTCGTACCCAATTCCCAATTCTTTGTTAAAGTAACGAAAACCCTTCGGTTTGTTCAGATGTATCGTTTGATCAGTTTGGCCTCGTTTATAAAGTTTAAGTTCAAGGTCTTGTGTTTTTGAAACAAGCTCTTTGATTTCTATTTGAAGAGAAGAGCATTGAGAGGCAATCTCAGCTTTCTCATTCTCACACTAATCAAGCTTTGTAGTTATTTCAGATATCTTAGCCCTAAGGTCTTTGGGTGCAATGGAAAGATTTGCACACTTTTCCTTTAAATAAGCATTATCAGACTTAAGTTTCTCTATAATCTTTCTTTGGACCTATAACTTCTCGTTTAAAGTGGATATTTCAAGCAGCTGTTCGTTAGCGGAAAACATATAGGACTCTACCTTTTAACCAAGCAGTTGAATCTGATCGACTATAGCGTTATGAGTTGGTACACATACCTGACAAGCTGCTTCTGAATGAGATGAATAAGACATTGTTACCTGGAAAAAAATTGATCGTTAATCGGTGTTACTTTGAAGAATTAGAAAAATGTAAATCCGTTTCCAAAATTTAATTCTGAAAGTCAAATCTAAACGACACAATCAAATCTCAAGAATAAAGCCTGCAAGATAAATAAACACGATTAGTTCAAAGACGGACCGAGTAAGGTGTTGAGAGAAAGACCTATCCGATATCTAGAAATTCAAATTAAACAAACAAACAAAACAACCAAAAATAAACCAAAAAAAAGATGCCTAAGGATGTATTAAAGAAAATAGAAGCAAATAGTTACCACTATCTTTATATATGTATGCATGTATGTAAACGAAGAGAGGTGTTAGGTGTCATGTTAGTTGAATAGAAGTTGAGGGACTATTATTGACATTTCTTGTAAATATCCTTTTGAGGATATAAATAGTTTGCTTAGTTCATGATTAAGGTTTAATGACCTACTCACCTATTCTTAATTACCTTTCATGTACGACTACATTCCATAGCTTTCTGTTCATCAATGCAAGTAAGATTTATGACATGTTTTACTGAATTGTGTTGATTAATTGTATTGCAATTGTTAATCTGGGATCCACAATTGGTATCAGAGCAGAAAGACGATTGATTCAAAGGTAAGTTCATCAAATTCTGGCCATTCATGTTTTTGTCGACTGTTTCATTGTGATAGGATTTTTTTTTGCATTGATTCAAGTGTTAAAACTTGAAATTAAGGTTTAAGAAATCATCTTTGGTGTGTTTCAAGAGTCATATCAAGTTCTGAGTGGTTTTGGTTAAGCTTTCAAGCATTAATTTTGAGATTTTTGCTTTCTGGGTATTTATACTCTGTTCTTTATAAATTCTCAATTTTTGCTTCAAAAGTGGTTGCTTAATCATTTTGGTCAGTTGTTTTTGCTTTCCCTATTTGTGTGTTTTGGTTCTAAAGTGTTTGCAGACGGTTTCCAAGTCAAAAAGGTGCAAACTCGATCTCCAGGTACGTTTTTCTTCGACGATAATTTGAATACGGGACTCAATTACTTGAGTTCCTGTTCCAGTTTCCGTACCGGACCCAATACACAATCCGGATCAAATCCGGTTCTGGCCTCTAACCCAGTTCCGGTTTCAAAGTTGATTACCGATCCCATTTAGGTACCGGTGTCAAACCCGGTTCCGGTCTCAAAAACCGGTCCCGGTCCCTGGGTTGTGTTCCGATCGGATTCCGCACTCCGGTTCCGGTTCTCAATACCGGTTCCGGTTCTGTCTTTGGTTCCGACCACCGCCCCATTCGGATCAAATATCCCGGAATTTAATACCGGATCTCACACTCCGGATCCTACATTCCGGATTCCACATTCCGGATCCATTTTTCAGGATTTCTCTGCACACTCAAGTAAGTCGTTCTCTGCTTCATTTTTCTTAATCTGTTTCGTTGCTTCTGTGTTTAAGTTTACTTATTCACTCTTAGGAGTGCTTAGTTCTCTGCTCCCTTAGGATTTCGAGTTAAGTTTGCGTTATATTGTGCATTTGATACTATTTTACCTTAGAATCAACCTACTCGTCTTACGATCACACACAAGTGCCCGGAAATGAATGCTCAAGACGCACTAGCCATTGGATCTGAACTCAAACCTCCGATCCTGTATAGAGGGGAGTACAATGTCTGGAAAGATCGATTTATGTGTTTCATCGAGACCAAGCCTCTCTATGAAGAGATTCTCCGATCGCTAACCGACGGACCGATTGCTTCACCCATGATGGACGTTCCAACGTAAGAAGGCGGAGCTCCAGCTCGTCGGGTGGACAAGCCTTATGACAAGCTGACTATTGAGGAAAAGAGGAAAGTTAATGGAGATAAGTTGGCGAAGACTTATCTTGTATATAGTCTTACGAACAACATCTACTGTAGCATCGACAGTCACAAGGACACAGCAAAAGGTATGTGGGACCAGCTCGCAAAGATCATGCAAGGCAGTCGTGAAGGAAATCAGCTGAAGATAACCAACTGCCTCACTCGATATGAAGCATTTAAATCCAAACGAGGGGAATCACTCACCGAGACCTATGAACGTTTCTGCACACTCCTCAACGACCTGCACAAGAACAACATCTTCAAGACAAACCTCGAGTGCAACATCAAGTTCTTAAACAACCTTCAATCTGAATGGAAGGGATTTGTTCTCCATGTTCGCCACAACCGTTCCTTAGAAAGTGTTCCGCTGCACGAGCTCTACGAGGTGTTACTACAAGACGAAGATGATGTTCGTGAACTGATGGGAGGTCAGAAATCCGGTGAAAAGACGAAAGAAGACCCTTTCGCTCTCATGTCTCACAAAAAGGACAAGCAAGTCCAACGCAGTTCATATAGAGAGGAGGCACATAATGAGTCTGAACGTGAAGATGAAGAACCAGAAAGTGATTCCAATCCAGAGCTGGACGGCATAAAGAAAGCCGTTGCCTTACTGTCCCGGGAGTACGCTTGAAAGATGTTTTTTCAAGAAACCATCCAACAACAACCAGCGTTACTCCACCAACACGAAGCGCTGGGATTTCAGAGATAAGTACGAAGGTAAGCACAAGTTTGATGAAGGAAGAAAGAAGAACGATGAAGGAAAGAAATTTGAAGGAATGTCTGACGACTGAGCTGATGATGAACCGGTGAAATGTTACAACTGCGGAAAGTGAGGTCACTTCGCCAAAGACTACCGGAAACCTGTAGTTCGCAATGCTGAGTACTACAAGAACAAAATGCTATTGTAAAGGCAGAAAGAAGCTGGTGAAGCGCTGTTAGTGGAAGATGATCACTGGCTCGTACTGACTGAAGACGTAGACGACGACGAGGAAGCTCACATGTGCTATACTGGCATCAACCCGGAAGAATCCAAATCTGAAGATGACTCTTCCGGAAAGAAGAAGGGCAAAAGCGAATGCCAGGTATGTGGTTCTTCTAACGCTGACCTTATTGATCAGATGCAAGTTATGGTGCGTACATTAGATTCTTTCAAGCTTAAGATTAAAACCAAAGATGCACAAATATCTAAGCTAGAAACAGACGCTAAAGTTAAATACGACACCATAGATAGACTAGCTATTGAAAAGGCTGAGGACAAATGTGTGATAGATAACTATCAATACGAATGCTCAGCCATTTCAAAAAGAGCTAAATCCATCGAGACCCAAATATCTAAATACACACAAAAGTTAGAAAAGCCTCAGGAGGAGTATTCTAAGAGCATTGTTATCCAAGAGAACGTTCGTAAAGAAAATGAGTTGTTGACCAACAAGCTTAAGGACCTTGAATCCAAACTCTATAAACTTGGTCAATCGGAACAAACCATCCACTTGAACAAACCAAAGGAATTCAAGTATTGTTAGCTTCAATCTTCCTAATCATAGAAGTATTTAGAAGTAGTGAAAAATAGGCTAAGTGAAGAAAGCCTCTTACAGAGGCTCTGCCGAACTTACCGAGAGATCAAGGTCAAGAAGCTACAGAAGCTAAAGAGGCGCCCTACAGAAGCTCTGCCATACGCGCAAAGAAGACCAAAGACTCGGAATCCGGTGAAGACTGCTCTTCTAAGGACCAAACCGCAGAACCTCTGCGGTACTTCACAGAGCCTCTGCGGTCTTCAACAAAGACTTGAAAGATATTTATAATATCTTGCTACTGTTACAGGACCTGTTCATCAACTTGCATGGTTGCATGCCCTGTCCAACTGCAACGTGTCAAACTCTGGTTGGATTCAATAGGGTTTAGTACATAATAGACGTCTGCTGCATTAAATGCAATACAACACGTCCAACTGTTCATGCCATCCGTCCAACTATTCATACCGTCCTTTGTGAATAGTAGCATATGCTTTATGGTCCCCTTAGAGTAGTATATAAGGAAGACTCATGTTGAGTTCTTCCTATTAATTAATCAATCCATCGATCGATCAATCGAACACTTTGAGAGAAAAACATCACAAGAACACACAGCTTAAACACCTTAAGAGTCATATCTGTTTTAAAGCTTTGCTTACTCACTGTTCTTGAATTTGTTCTTAATACATATATTCAGTAAACTTTGAGATATTATTTCCTGTTCACTGTTTATTTATATTGTGTTCTAAATCTATCAAACATATCTGTTAGTTCTTCAAATACGCTTCCGCATCAAACTCAAACTTGAACTAATAGATCTGATAATCTTGTTTAAACAAAACGGGAACCAACAATTGGTATCAGAGCAAAGCTTGATTTTCAATATCAAGTGATCCTCGTTTTTACAAGATTAGTGATAGAAATCATTTTTTTTCTTCATCTCAAGGTTAAAACTCCATTAAAGTGTACTCTGGGAATTGTTCAAACCCAGAAAACTTTCCAGATCTTCAGACTCATACTTTTTAATCATACTATCTTTTCAGAACCTTAACAATGACAAATACAAATAACTTCTTTACTGCTGGTTCACTCACCAAGCCTCTTACTCTCCTACGAGATGAGTATCCTCAATGGAAGATAAGAATGGTTCATTTCTTTGAGAGTACTGAAAAAAATCTAGTACAATATCTTTACAACCTTCCTCCTGTTCCCATGATAGCAGTACCACGAGTACCAGCTACTGCTGAATCTCCAGAAATCCCTGAACATCAAAAACCAAAGCCAAAAGAAGAATGGTCAAATGAAGATAAGGCAGAAGATGAAGTTGCACATAAAACAAAAAGAATCCTGATAATGGCTATCCCCAACGAGCTTTTTTAATCCTTAGATGCATGCGAAACTGCGCACGATCTTTGGAAAAAATTAGAAAGACAGTTGGAAGGGGGTGCTAAAACACAGAAGAACCGAAGGGCACAGTACATAAATGAGTATCATGCTTTCAGAGCCTCTGCAACAGAATCTCTGCAAACAACGTACGATAGGTTCAACTCTCTCATAAACAAATGTAGAAAGTCTGGCATTCACAGAACCTCGGAAGAAAATAACGTCATGTTTCTAAAGAGTCTAAATGATGAGTGGCTTCAATTGTCTATGTCTTTACAAACAAACCAAGATCTAGACTCATGGACACTCTCTGATCTCTATGGAACACTAGTTGCACAAGAGCCTCAAATAGCACAGGCTAAAACAATAGCCATTGCACCATACGCATTGGTTAGTAAATCAACAAAGGCTACAGAGAGACCGAGAAATGAGAGAGCAACAGAGGAGAAGAAGAAGGAGAAGAAGAAGATAGTGATGGTTGATAGCGAAGAAGATGAGCTGATAGAGGAAGAAATAACTCTTGCGTCATTAGCTAAATCATTGGCTCTATTGACAAGAGAGTTCAGAGGTAACCAAAGAAATTTTGGAAATGACAGATATAGCAGAGACAACCAGAGAGATAGAAGAGATGATGAAAGAAGAGAAGAATCAAGTGACCGACAGAGGTCAGACTACAGAAGTGACCGACAGAGGTCGAGTGACAGAATCTACAGAGGAAATGACCGATAGAGGTCAGATGACAAGGTAGGCCACATACAAGAATGCTACAAATGTGGTAAGTCTGGTCATTATGCAAACGAATGCCGAACAGAGAAAGGTGGAGACCAACCGAAGTCCGACGATCGAACTGGAAACACCTCCCAAGGTTGCTTCAACTGCGGCAAGCCAGGCCATTTCGCAAAAGATTGCAGAAGTAGACAAAGTCGCCCACAGAAGGACTCAGCTTTTTACAAAAAGAAGGCTGAATATTATGCACAAAAATCCCTAATGGCAAACAAAGGGCATTCTGAAGCAAATAAGGAGGACTTCGAGTCAGACTCTACCTCTGATGATGAATTCACCACCAATGCCCTGTTCTGTGGCATGGCAGAAGTCGACTCGGGCACTGACAATGAGGTATCCATTTCAAACTCTACCTCTTGTATTAAATATGTAGAAAATGATTCAGTTAGACTTAACATTGAACTGATTGAACTCAAAGAGATAAATGAAAGAATTCAGAAAAGACTCACCTTTAATGAGAGAGAAGTAAGGCTTCTCACTCAAGAAAAAGCCAAAATTTTTGAAGAAAAGGACAGAGTAGAAAAATATTGGAGCAAAAATGTAGATCCTTTAAAAAGGCAAATTTCTGAATTAACCTCTACTTTAAAAGTCAAAACTAAAGAGCTTTCAGTTTCTAGGAGTGAAACAACTGACATAAGAGCTCTCATAGAATACTTTCAAAAAGAGAGAGAGGTACTTTGGCAAGATCTACTCAGAAGAGAGGTTTTACTTAAAAACTATAAAGATGCACAGAAGGTGTATGAGAAAGTAAACTCACAAATAGGAAGACAAGGTATAGGGTACGATGATATTACTCTAGGTATTGAAGGCAAAAGACTTAAACCTCTATCTTCTCTGTTTGTGATAGGAAAAACAAATAAACCAATTTTTCCAAACTTACTCTCTGTAAGTAAAAGGGTTAAAATCTCTGAAGAACCTCACTCGAGGAAACATACGAAGATGATCAATGTGTGGTTTGAAAACACAGATTCATCATTTTCAACCCCTGTCAATAGAGAAATCAAACCAAAGAAATATCTGAAAACACAAGATCAGATTGGTATCTTTAAGTTTGGTAAACAAGAGACTCAAACACAGGTCGCTTTTGTCTGTATGATAGATGTCAAAAAGAAATTATCTGCAAAAGCTCCTGAGTTTAAACCCATCTTTTCAGAAGAAAATCTTAAAAGATCAATTGAAAAAGAAATTTTGGAAGTTTTGAATTCAAATGCTTTAGAAAATCTCTGTACATCTTCTATAGATCAAATTCTCGTTGAAGATATCTCATCTGAAACCTCTGCCATCTATGAAAGTTTTTCTACAGAGGAAGAAAACTCGTACGATACATGCCCAGAAAATCCAGCCTCTGTCGAAAGAAATGACTCAACCTCTGTATATGAGGACGATTCATCCTCTGACGACTCAGAGACTGATTCTAAATCAGGGATAATTCACTGTGACACAGAGGATGTTAAATTCTCCTCTGATGTTCTTAACAGAACAATTTCTCCAAAAGAGAAAATCACAGAGATACCTATCTGTCCAGATTTTCTAAAAATGTGTATACAAGTCAAAACCTCTACAGAGCTTGATAATTTGAAAAAGGCCTCTGAAAATCCTAAAAGCTCAAAATTTTCAAAACCTTTAAGGCCTGAAGCTAACAAATATCTTTCCTCTGTGACAGTGAAGACAGACGTTCACCACAGAAGAGACTCACAGAAGGCAGGACCTAAACAAGATTTTTGCAAAAAACATTCTAGTATTCATAGATCTTCTTGTAATAGGAAATCTAATGTTAAGAACGAATGTAATGCCTCTGTGACTCAGTTCAATGAATTCAATGAAAAGTTCAAACAAATCACGTCTCATATTAAATACTGTCATTGTTTTGATCTTATGTTCAGATTAAAAAATCACTTCTCAAGTCCAGATTGCTTACTCTCCACTAAAATTCAAACTCCAAAGTCAAAACCTAGAGAGATACAATCTGATCTTTCTACAAAAGATAAAATGTATTTCAAGAATGCTAAGGCAAACTTGAAAAATTCTAACAATATTGGACCCATATGGATATGGGTACCTAAGTCTCTGTGATTGTCTTATAGAAGCGGTATGTGCCAATTTGGTATCTTGACTCCGGATGCTCAAGGCACATGACTGGCGACAGAAGTTTACTATCCACGTACAAAGAAACACACGATGGTGGATCTGTAACTTTTGGAGACAACAAGAAGGGACACATCAAAGGCTATGGAGTCATACAGAAGGAAAACGTCTCTGTATACAAAGTTGCATATGTGAATGGCCTTAAATACAACCTACTCAATGTAAGTCAACTCTGTGATACAGGATTTGATGTCTTGTTCAAAAGGACTTTCTGCTCTCTGCAAAGTGAAGACACAGGAATGGAACTTCTGCGAGCCGAAAGAAAAGGTGATCTGTATCTGATGAACTTTTGTTCAACAACCAAGGACAAAGTTTGCCTTGTAGCTTGCGAAAGTAAAGAAGCCTGGTTATGGCATAACAGGTTCTGTCACTTGAACTTTCACACCTTGGATAAACTGGTCAAACTTGATCTAGTTAAAGGTTTGCCTAATGTTAAATTTAATAAGGATCACTTGTGTTCTGCCTGTGAGATGGGAAAACTCAGAAGAGCTTCCCACAGAGGCAAAACAGATGTGTCGTGCACTAGGCCTCTGTACATGCTTCATGTCGACCTCTGCGGTCCTATTGCCATACAGAGCCTAGGTGGCAAGAAATATATACTTGTCTTAATTGATGAGTATTCGCGCTTCACATGGGTTAAATTTGTTCGAAAGAAATCGGATGTTCCAATCATCTTGATTAATCTAATGAAAAGAATCCAAGTTCTTTATGAATGCAGAATACAAAAGTTAAGAAGTGACAATGGCACAGAATTTAAAAACTCTGTCATTGAAGCCTATCTTTCTACAGAAGGAATATCACATAACTTCTTTGCCGCACGCACTCCACAGCAGAATGGCGTAGTCGAGAGGAAGAATCGAACGCTCGTGGAGGCCGCAAGAACTATGCTATCAGCATATGGATTACCGATGAACTTTTGGACAGAAGCAATTTCTACCGCTTGTTACACACAGAATCGGTCAACCATTGTGAAAAGACACATCAAGACTCCTTACGAACTGATCAACAAAAGGCGGCCAAACATCAAGTTTTTCCATGTGTTTGGATGTAAATGCTTTGTTTTAAACGACAGAGATTCAAGAGGAAAGTTTGAAGTAAAAGCTGACGAAGGAAAATTCATTGGATACTCTGCCACTTCCAAAGCCTACAGAGTATACCTTACAAGATCTCGCAAAATCATAGAAAGTATCAATGTTTCTTTTGATGATTCTTTCCACATGACTTCTGAGCAAATCCGTTCAGAACTCGAACTTAAAAGAGAAACCTTTGGCATCTCGCAAACAAAAGAAGACTTGAATCCTCTATTTTTAGAGATGTTCCACGATGACATTGATCCTTCTGTTGGAACCATCAGAGTTTCTGAAGAACCATCTTCTGTTGGACAAAATCCTACAGGTATGACTCTAACTGGTCCAAATAATGCTTCATCTTCTTCTATAAACACTACAGATGCAAATGTCGAAGAAGAAAATGCAGAAGATGAAACATCAAGAAAAACGACCACATAAGCTGCAGAAAAACAAACTCCACAATCCACAGAAGAACCAATTACAGAGGTAATTGAGGACCAAGACTATACGTCCTCAGAGGAACAAACTCCACCACCACTCATACAAATCATTCCACAAATGGTAGAATCTTCTACCAAGGTAAGAAGAACGACAGAGGCTATACAAGAAGAAGATCCACAAGAAGCTTCTGAAGAAAGGTTCGATGACATTGATGACCATCTTCCTCGCACCACTCAGTGGACAAAAAGCCATCCTCCAAGCCAAATAATCGGAGAACCTTCTGACTCAGTAAAAACCAGGTCTGCCACTGCTAATTTTTGTTTCTTTACAAATTTTATTAGTGTGATAGAACCAAAGAAGATTTCTGAAGCACTAGATGACCCAAACTGGGTAGACGCCATGCAAGAAGAACTTCTGCAGTTTGAGCGTAACAGAGTATGGACTTTAGTACCTCTGCCACGAGGGAAACAGGCCATTGGGACTAAGTGGGTCTACAGAAATAAGAAGGGTGAAGATGGAGTGGTCATCAGAAACAAAGCCCGATTGGTGGCCAAGGGATATAGACAAGAAGAAGGCATAGACTACGATGAGACTTTTGCCCCTGTCGCACGGCTCGAAGCAATAAGAATATTCTTAGCCTTCGCAGCCCATAGAGGATTTAAAGTTTATCAGATGGACGTAAAATCAACTTTTCTCAACGGTGAAATCCAAGAAGAGGTTTACGTAAATCAGCCACCAGGGTTTGAAAGCTCAAAGTTCCCAAGGCATGTATACTACCTTGAAAAGGCTCTGTACGGACTGAAACAGGCTCCAAGAGCATGGTACGAACGACTTTCTACCTTTCTTCTAGTAAATGGCTACAACAGAGGTACAACAGATACTACCTTATTCTATAAACGTAAAAACAGTGAAATAATGCTTGTACAAATCTATGTGGACGACATAATTTTTGGGTTATCTAACACAGAAGAGTGCAAAAGTTTTGAAAACTCATGCAGAGTGAGTTTGAAATGAGTATGATGGGAGAACTAACATTCTTCCTCGGACTCCAAGTCAAACAAACATCGGAGGGAATTTTTATAAATCAGGCCAAATATGTCTCTGACATTCTTTTCAAGTATAGCCTCTCTGATACCTCTGCAATGAAAACTCCAATGGCCACTGGAAATAAGTTATCCTTAGATCCAGATGGCATCTCTGTAGAATGCACTCTCTATAGAGGCATGATTGGATCTCTGTTATACTTAACTGCAAGCAGACCTGACATTATGCATGCCACATGTCTTTGTGCACGTTATCAAGATAATCCAAAGAAATCACACTATGATGCTATGAAAAGAATCTTTAGATATCTAAAGGGGACCAAAATTCTCGGTCTCTGGTATCCACAGAACTCTGGTTTTAGTCTTAAAGCTTACACAGATTCAGACTATGGAGGATGCATGCTCGACAGAAAGAGTACCTCTGGGAGTTGTCAATTCCTAGGTGGTAAACTAGTCAGTTGGACCTCCAAAAAGCAAAATTGTGTCTCAACATCCACTGCAGAAGCTGAATACGTTGCAGTTGCTAGCTGTTGTTCTCAGGTTCTATGGATGAAGACTCAGCTAAAAGACTACGGCCACATCCTATTCAAAATACCTATCTTTTGTGATTCCAAGAGTGCCATTGCTATCTCTGCCAATCCTGTGCAACACTAAAAAACCAAGCATATCGATATAAGGTACCATTTCTTGAAACATCATGTTGAATACGGTACAATCAAAATGCATTTCGTGCCCACAGAATACCAGCTCGCGGACTTATTCACCAAAGCTTTAGACGAGAAAAGATTCAATTTCTTGGTGGGTAATAGGAATGATCAATATGACGTAAAAATCATCTGTAAGTATAGCTTTATCTTCTGTAAATATGTATATATTTCTAATTATTTTTGCTTTAATTAATTTATTTCTGTATGTAAGTTCTCAATCTTAAATAGTTCTGAAAATCACAGAGCTTCTGTAAGTCTACTCAGAACCTCTGACAACCCTTACAGAACCCCTGGAAAATATGACCTATGTTCTATGCAAAACTTATCATTCTTTGATCCAAGCATAGGTCAAGGGGGAGCAAAAGGAAAATTCCTGATCTACAGAGGTGATTAGATCAAGGGGGAGCAAAAAGGGATCCTGAAATGATCTACAGAGGTAAAACTTTCAAGGGAAAGCCAAAGAAGAATGTCAATGAATCTATATCGACAGAAGTCATACATCACTGCCGAGAAAAGAAGAACCAAAAGGTATATCTCTCGCACAAAAGGTTTTTGAAAACAGTTTTCCAGGACACAAATTGTCAAATATGTCCTAAGTATACTGTGGATAACATTTCAAAAATCAAAAGATCAAAAAGTTTCATAAAAATTGAGTTATGAGAAATTTAATGTCATAGAGCTTCTGCTGAGCTCAACAGAAGCTCTGCCAGAAATATACTCTGAGATCGCAACTTTAACCTCTATCGATCTTTTGGAATGTTATCTCGGAAACCAAACAGACTCACCATGACCTTCTCGAACAAAACTTTTTCCATAACAATTTTTTCGGACACCAACTTTCAAATATGTCCGAAAAATATCTCTTAAAACAGATCAAAAATTGGATGATCAGAAAAGTTAATAAAATTTTCGTTATGAGATTTTTTCCCTCATAGAGCTTCTGCTGGCCCTCACAGAGCTTCTGCAAGTTCCAACAGAGCCACAAAACCTCTGCGAGTAAAAACTCTTAACTAAAAATCCTATTTGATCCTCTCCAATGCCTTTACAAAACGTTTTGGTTAAAAAGGAACCCCACAGAAGTCATGATAACAATGAGATATACGAGAAAGGGATACACATCAAAGATTTTCAAATTCACAGAACCTCTGTAAACTACAGAAGTTCTGTCAATCTGTTACTTGGGAATTTCTGTAGTAATAACGGTTACTTTTACTAAGAGTGAATTACATGTGGCTAAGAATAACCCCACGCGCCTAGCATTAATGGGCCGCGCACGACGTCCTGTCATCCTCTGACATGGCCTACGTGTCCCATTTTCATTGGGCGTACATGGAACGTTTTCTGTGGAAAGTTGAACCCGCCGTTCTAACTTGAGTTCGGATTCCAAATTTTAATCCATTACCATATATTTTACTCTTTCAAATTCTACCGTTTTACCCTCCTATAAAAACCAAGCTCACCCTCTCATAAACTTTTTACAAACTCTCATTCTTCTCCGGCGAAACCTGCAAATTTCTTATTCTCAGTACCAAATGGCTTCATCTTCTCAAGTTGTCTCCCCTGCACACTCTCCGGCGACCTCACCAGAACATTCACCTGCTTATTCTGAACATTCAGAAAACCCCAACCCTGCACAAAACATTGAACTAGAAGATTCCGGCGATTCAGCAGACTTTGCTCCAACCACACATCTTCAAAACTTCATAGCAAAGGATCATTTTGAAAAAGTACTACCAATCAAATCCAACAATTGCTATTTAGTTCCCTCACCCACTGCTTTCGGCGAAGCCCATGCCATTCTTCTAAATATAATGGAAAATCATATCCTCTTCCCTTTACTCTCAAGAACCCCAAAGAAAATTCCAGTAAGATATCTGAACCAGTTTTGGCAAAGTTGCCGATTTGATAAAGATGATTCTCTTATCAAAGGATACATTTCAAAACCCGACAAATCTGAGCATCTGGAAATCAAGTTCAATAGAACAATGTTCTCACTTGAATTCAACATACCAACAAGGGGTCTTCTTGGATTAAAGAAGTACGCAGAGCAACCAACAGACGACGAGATCTGTCGTTTCTTAGAAATGCTTGGGTACAACACACCACTGAGGAAGAGAAATGACTTCCGCAGAGGCAGATTACCACCTCTGTGGAACACCTTGTTCTCAATTCTTAACAGAAGCCTGACAGGGAAGATAGGCAGTATTGACCAGAGCTCACATCAGATATTGACCATCATGTATGGGGTTTACTATGATCTCCCACTGGATTACGCGACCATAATGATGCAAGAGATCATCAACACAATCGACAGAAAGAACAACACAAGAAGGGTCAAAGAGAACGATCCTAAGTTTCTACCACCTCTGCAATTCCAAAGAATACTGGGAGTCTTGTTCGAACCTCTGTTGCTAATACAGAAATGGCCAATGGAAGGGCCAATTCCCAAACAGTTTCCAATGAGCAAAAATATTCCCACTGATCATGTGGATGGCTACACACACTGCAGACTTTTGTCAAGGAAACTTCTGAAGTATGCCTCGAATAAAACCCTTAAGAAAGAGTATATACGCGATCATAGAACACCTAAACCGAGTCCTATGACACCCCCGCGTTTAGGTGTCCCCCTAGGAACAATGATTGCAGAACCTCTTTCCACTCAAGAAGAAAAGGAT
The DNA here is from genome assembly GCA_033807775.1 of Saussurea involucrata. Classification (NCBI taxonomy): domain Eukaryota; kingdom Viridiplantae; phylum Streptophyta; class Magnoliopsida; order Asterales; family Asteraceae; genus Saussurea; species Saussurea involucrata. Next base: position 86,965,951 of record CM066314.1, read on the forward strand.
AACAAATTAGCAAAACACATGGCTATTCAACTCAGCTTCATAGCCAAACGTACAGAGCTCATGGGAAAGAAGTCCTCTTCAAAATCAAAAAGGAGGAAAACTGCAGAAGGCACCTCTACAAGCGCTGCAGAAGATCAACCTTCACCTCCTCATGCCACAGAAATTGGCTCCTCTGCTCCTCCCTCTTCTCCAAAACAGAAGAAGAAAAGAAAATCAAAAACTACAGAGGAAGGGGCACCAAAACCAAAGAGGGGGAAATCCAAAAAGAAGCATGGTAAACCACTTGAAAAATTGGTTACCATAGAAGAGGAAGAAATCGCAGAAGAAAGAACTGCAGATAAAGAAGATGCAGAAGAAGAAATGACAGAAGAGGGATATCAATCGCCCCATCAATCCCCAGATCGATTTGCTCACCAAGGAAACATTAACGATTTCCTACAGAACCCCGACATTGACAACACTTTAAATACAACAGGGTGGACGACACAACCTCTTGACCACCATTCCCCAGAAGAACAATACTTCTCTATTTCTGGCATTGACACACATCTGCAAGAAGATGATCAAACACCCAGAGATCAATCAGCTGAGACACCTATTATTCTACAGAACCCCTTCATTCAGCAAGGATTGGACGTTCACAGAATGAGTCCAAGCCCAGCTTCAGAAGAAATAGGACAAACAGAAGCTCAGTGGAATAGAGATAAATTAACAGAGACAAGAATGGAGGTCTCAGAGGTAGATTCAGACGAAGAAGAAGCTGTCTGGATACGAAAAGGTCTCTATCATCCACACGTCATGAGGTTATATGGATCTCATCAAGTGTATGACGTCTTAGGCACAGAGCAAGGAACTTCAACAGAAGATAGAGAAGAAGCTCCAAGCCATCGGATATCTACAGAAGCTGAAAAGATAGACAATAATGTAGTGCTTGGATGCTTAACAGCAGAGGAAACAAGAAAAGATGCCTGGATTAATAGAGGCACACAACCAAAACCAACTCCCAGTGCAACCCACAAATCTAACTCCACAGGTATAGCTGCAGAGGGAGTTATTGAAATAGAGCAGCACAGCTCTATCCAAACCCAACCCAACCAGCCAGAAGTCACTCTTTAGACTTCTGCGCCCACAAAAACCAGGGAATCCATTCCTAGGGAGTCTCCTCAAAGAGACTCACCTATAGTTCATGATCAATCGCCCCAGATCACACTAGAACACCCTACAGAGGAATTCGTTTCCTATGCCACGTGCGAAATAGGACCAACCCTTCTTTCAGAGAGAAGTAGTGAGCACAACGACGAAGAGACTCTAGACAAGTCTCTGAGTCAACAAAAGGATAATCTAGTACCCACCTCTGGAGTGGATCTAGACAATGTCGTTCACAGAACTTCTGTAGAGTTTGAAGCACTAGATGCTTCTGCTCGAAGATCAGATGGAAATCCTTCCACCCCAACGTACAAACAAGGGTGAACGAAGGTGTCCCAGGAGCAGGGACTCACTCTGGAGACGAATGTGTTCCTCCAGAGGTTACACCAGGGACACAAGTATCAAGGGATGAGTTCCAAACCCTTGTCACCTATGTGAATCAAACCATGAAAGAGTTTCAAAGCTCTTTCACATCTTTTGCAGAGAAAACATCAACGGCCATGCCGAATCTGAACACCAAAATGGACAATCTGTCCACAGAGGTGAAAACAGCCATCACAGAGATGAAATATTCTGCGCAAACAACTGCAACAACTACAGCCACTTCTGCTGCTAAAGATTTTGGAATTGCCGCAACTTCTGCATTCAAGGAATCAGTCAAACATTTCCTTGAACAAATGAACAAGCAATCCAACAAATCACAAAGCATCACACCCGCAGATCTACAGAAGGCTCTGCAAAACGTTCAAGCAGAAGCAATGCGCAACACAATACTGATGCAGCCTAAAGACTACATGACCAAAGCACAGCTAACAGAGCTCGGCCAGAATGTCATAAACCAGGTCACATAAGTTATTGTCTCCTTCACTGCTGCAAATGCCAACTACGTCAAAGAGTTCAGAAAAAGTGTCGGCAGAATGCGCTTCAACACAGAAGCAGAGCTTGCAACTCTTTCGGCCTCTGTGATGATGTATGTACGAAGTTGATGGCCACAGGAGCAGAACTACCAAAGAAACCCAAAGCTTCCTGCAGAGCAGAGGGTACTTCTGATAAAAGTCAGGATGATTCTGATGATGACCATCCTGGTCCATCAGATAATCCTGAGGGGGAGAATATAAGGGAGAAAACTACGACCAGAGGAATACAAACTCCGCCAATCGCAGCAGAACCAATCAGTAAAGCTCCTCCAGAACAAACCCAAGATCAACAACAAAAGCAACAGACCACAGAGACAACACCCATCTCTGTGGAATCAAGTCCTGAAGAAACCAATATTCCAGAAGCTGATCAGCATACCACAGAGGCAACAACCACCCCTGTGGTATTCAACTTGGAAAAGAGTCATTCAACAAAATCAACAGAAAAACCCCAAACCATACCAAGAAGAAAGTCGATTGCCACCAAACCAATAAGAGCAACGACCTCTGCGACCTCTGCTTCTGATATTCTGAGAAAGATGCACAATACAATGACTGATCGAATGTCGCAGAGAGAAGAAGAAAGGCACATGTTCACATTAGCTTTCAAAATGGCAAGAAGATTCGATGTCCAATCTTCACCAACATAAATAGAGCTCACAGAAGAAGTCACCAAAGAACCTCCAACAGAGGTTACAGAGCAACTCAAGCCAACCGAACCATCGCCACAAAAGTCCTCTAAATCACAAGTGTCAAAACCTACAGAGGCAACCATCAAGCCAACAGAAGCACCAACCTCCAAACCTACAGAAGAAACAGGTTCTGCACCTCCAAAAGCCAAAGACAAGGGCAAAGCAATACTGATAGAAGAGCCAAAGAAAAACAAATCATTGCCCAAGCCTACAGAGAAATTGATGAAGAGCGCCTTTGATGCCTTCCAAACTCCAAAGCCTGAAGAAGTTGATTGGGCGTATGGATTAAAGCCCCTATCAGACATTCCACTTACTGGCAGAGCTGCAGAAGTTGTTCAACATATGGAGAGTCTCAGATGACAAGTACCACAACCTGGTCCAACACATGAAGAGATGGAAGAAGTGGTATACAAACACCTCTATAAACAAACCTTTCAGACCAATCATCCAACAGATCATGTGACAGATTCAAGGATCAGAGAAGAATTTGAGAACATCTTCACAAGGACAAAGCCAAGAACCAAAGCAGATGTCTTCTCAATCCACAAGATCAAAAAGGTAATCTTCTGCAAGTTCTCCTTTACAAGAACCTATCCAAGGGTCAGGTACAATCTTTACAAAGTCAGAAGAGAAGACAATTCAGAAACCACCTTCGCTGATGCTGACCTAAGAAATATCAATCCTTATGATCTACCTGACCTTCTGCAATGGACAAAGGACAACTACAAGACATAGGCAAACACCAGAGCCTATCAAGTGTTAAGAAAAGCAATGAGGGAAAAGCTTCTGATCTTCAGTATGATAGATTTTCAACTAGGAAAGGATCTTGGTCTCAAACATCTAAATTTACGACCACCAGAAGATCGCTGCCCACCCGACGCCGTGCCCAACTCTATCATTACAGAACCAAGATTCGGGTTAGTATTTCAAAACCCACAAGGCGAAATCAAACTATTTGTGTGCATGGATTGTCAGAAGTACGCAACTAGTACTCTGAACAAGTTCAGAGCAAGCCTTGTAAAATACAGAGGTACAGAGAAAATGGATAGAGATGCTGCAGATACTTTCATCCGAGAGATTGATGCCACAATTCGCCTAAGAGAACTCTGCATCAGTTTCTACAAAGAGATCAGAAGAATCGGAAGAGACAACAGAAGCTTCAACGATTTCAAAGATGCCAAAATCTGATTCTCAAACCTTAAATCTCTGCAAACCAAGTCAAAGGTTTATCTTTCATTGTACTCAAATGTAAAATGCCTCTGGCATATTTCTGAATGAAAGAACTTTCGAGGTATTGTTTAACCTCTGACTTATCTAACTTAGCCTAACTAAACTCAAGTTAAATTTTTTATTTTTCACTACTTAGGGGGAGATTGTTAGCTTCAATCTTCCTAATCATAGAAGTATTTAGAAGTAGTGAAAAATAGGCTAAGTGAAGAAAGCCTCTTACAGAGGCTCTGCCGAACTTATCGAGAGATCAAGGTCAAGAAGCTACAGAAGCTAAAGAGGCGCCCTACAGAAGCTCTGCCATACGCGCAAAGAAGACCAAAGACTCGGAATCCGGTGAAGACTGCTCTTCTAAGGACCAAACCGCAGAACCTTTGTGGTACTTCACAGAGCCTCTGCGGTCTTCAACAAAGACTTGAAAGATATTTATAATATCTTGCTACTGTTACAGGACATGTTCATCAACTTGCATGGTAGCATGCCCTATCCAACTGCAACGTGTCAAACTCTGGTTGGATTCAATAGGGCTTAGTACATAATAGACGTCTACTGCATTAAATGCAATACAACACGTCCAACTGTTCATGCCATCCGTCCAACTATTCATATCGTCCTTTGTGAATAGTAGCATATGCTTTATGGTCCCCTTAGAGTAGTATATAAGGAAGACTCATGTTGAGTTCTTCCTATTAATTAATCAATCCATCGATCGATCAATCGAACACTTTGAGAGAAAAACATCACAAGAACACACAGCTTAAACACCTTGAGAGTCATATCTGTTTTAAAGCTTTGCTTACTCACTGTTCTTGAATTTGTTCTTAATACATATATTCAGTAAACTTTGAGATATTATTTCCTGTTCACTATTTATTTATATTGTGTTCTAAATCTATCAAACATATCTGTTAGTTCTTCAAATACGCTTCCGCATCAAACTCAAACTTGAACTAATAGATCTGATAATCTTGTTTAAACAAAACGGGAACCAACAAGTATTACAACTCTCAGTGGGGACTCGGATATGATAATCCGTGTTACCTCAAGAAAATCTTGTCTAAGGTTTCCACCCTTTATGAATTCAATTTTATGGGCCAAGATAAGCAATATCCTGAGTATAAGATCAAGTGGACTAAGCCATCTCAGGAGAATGAGGAGAAAGAGGATCTTAAACGAAAAACAGGTATTCCTCTACAAAAAATAGAGACAAAGCCTAAAACTAGTAACTCTAATTCTGAAGATAACACAAAATCGGAAAATGAGGCACCTAGGAAGAATATAAATGTACAAGTTCCTTTCGTGTACGAAACGCTAAATGCGTTTTATTCAAAAAGCAAAATCCCTTACCTCTCCAATGATTACTTCGACATCTGTTCGCTTGCTAAAACTGTGGAAACTCCAGTTCCTGTTACGGAAACACCAGATGTTGATTCTACCGATAAATTAGAGTTCAAACGTTATGTTCCACCTCTGATTTTTGAAAACATCATTTTTAAACTCGAAGAATCAATTGTGAGGGATAAGGTTATTTTTGAAACCTAAAGAACTGTACTTTTATCCACTATCGATAAGCTCAAAAAGAACAAACCGAGTCATTATCCGAATCAGAAAGAGCGAGTTATAGAACCGAGATTGCAATGTTGACTTCTCAACTGTCCGCCTTGGCGGCAGGAGCTTTAACGAGTAAAATGGCTAAGGACTGTCAAATGGATACTCTAATGAAGCATGTCACTCCTGAAACCATCTTGGTTGACTCACCTATTATTTGTTCGGATAGTTCCTCGTGTAAAGCTTTTCTAGGAGTGTCTAATGACACAAATGATAAGAATTTGAGTTTCAAAGATAAAGGTAAGGCGATTCAACCCGATTCTATTCAAAAGAATCTTTTTCCAGTCTTTCACCATTGCAGATAACTCCTCATCCGACTCTGGAGGTGAAACCCACATGACTCTACAAGACGGTTTTTTGAGTTTTTGAATTCCTCTGCTTGTCATGATGATGATGTTTCAAAGATTGATTTTGCTCCGAAGCTTGCTAGTCACACTCAATTTTTAGACAAAATGCCCACACCGGTTAATTTTGAAAAAGGATAGTGTTCCAACTCTAAAACCGTTTCTGAGACCATTTTGAAATCTAAATCTAAACGTCGGTCCAAGAAACGTGCTAAAACCGGTAAGAGCTCTAAAAGACCACCATATTACTCAAGCTCCTCTGACAATAACTCTAATGTAATTTCAGATAGAACGGGTCGGGGGAAAGCAGTTCGGAAAGAGTGGGTAGAGAAGAAGGCTAAGTTACGACCAGAGAAGACCAAATCATTTAATTCTTTTTCGCATATTAGGAAACACAATAACAATCATGGTTTTGTTTTGCATAACTCTATTGAACATGGCTTTGAATTTCCAGTTAAACTTGATTCTGTTCAGCAATTGATTGAAATTTCACGTGATTGTGTTTGTTGTTCTTTGTGTGGATTGAATGATTTTGTCGTGTCTAAACATGCATCTGATTGGTTTGGTACATATCATGTGTTTAACTCTAATGCTTCTCGTAAATCTTCTCGAAAATGACCCAGATCTAAACGGGTCGCAAGCAAAGGTGATGCACCTAACACTCAATGTCACACCCTGCTAAAGCGGAAACACGGGATGTGCAGTTCAAGTTTCATAGCAAGAGTTACAGGATTACACCAACCATCAAAATACATTCAAAAGATGAAGACATTGTCTTTTACAATCGTTTTTTAAAAAGGGGAAATGACATAATTAAAAGATAATGAAGAAAGCTACATAACGTGTAGCCTTCCTAGATCCCAACCTTAAAGACGTTCTCCTGAAAAGCATGTCAATAAAAAGGTCAACTAATGCACTAGTTGGTGAGATCACAGGTTTAATGAGTACAACATTGTTTATCATAGCAAAATAGTTTAAATCCGCAAAAGTGGATAAGGCAACCGGTTATGAAAACACTTGCTCATGGAAATAGTATGTATTATGTTTAAGTAGTGAGCCCGTTACCCGACCTATATGACAGCCGCCCCAACTCATGTTCTATCGCCAACAATGCGCACGAACAACAATAATTATGCCCTCAAACAAGCGCGACTTGTGAGTGGGGTGTCAACCAAATAGCGTTATCCATAATTACCAACGGCTCACACTCGTGAGTTAAACGGGTAACGTAGAGTCAAATGGGGACTTACGTACGATAGAGAAAAGCTCAAAAACTTACAACATGCGTAACCTATACATACCATAGAGCATAAAAGAGTATAGCAAAGTTTACATTTTCAAGAAAACGAGTTAACCAGTGCGTAAAGTAGTTGCAATAACGACATGCTTTTCACCCCAAATATTTAAAATATTGAAAAAGGGGCTGTGATAACTCACTTGATAAGCGATAGAATCCGGGAATCTCCCACAAGTACTTCGAGATAATCCTACTTCAAACCTATGAACGTAAGGTCACTAGTGAGTTTTTAATTTCGAAGGTTCGGTACTAACTATCCAAATCGTCATAAAATGCCTTTATTGTGATTTAAATATTATAAATCGTATGGAGTTACCAACATTTGTAATCGTAACATAAGTATGCTTCATTCTTGTTAGATTAAAGTTACCGCAATTTCGTCACAATAAGTAACGAAAAGGGTCCAAAGACTTTATATATAGTATATATATGTATACCGAAATTTTATCATAAGAATGATAAAAAAAGGTTCAAAATGTAAAGATGAAGTATTTAAAGTGCATAACTTTATAAATGTATAGTATATATATATATATATTTATATATACCACAATTTCATCATAATAATGATGAAAAGGGTTTAAAGTATATAAATTGCATAATTATATGAATATATGGTGTACATATATATATATTCCACAATTTGATCATAAAATGATGAAATGGAATCAAGAGTATATAAAATGCATAAATATATAAATATATAGTATACATATATATATATATATATATATATATATATTCCACAATTTCATCATAAAATGATGAAATGGGATCAAGAGTTAACTTTCAATCATAACAAGAAAATTGTCCTTTGTTGTCCAGATTTTGGTGTCACTTTGTGTCCATTTTTTGATAACTTCCAGGTATAGTTAGGTCAAGATATTTTATGTCCAAGTGATTTAATGAGTTAGGAAACGTTTGGCATAAGTTTCATAATTTTAGAAGTGTTTAAGTACGTGAAAAAAAATACTTGACGTAAAACTCGACAGAAAACGTTGCTGTTTGCGCACTGTTTTTGTGAAGACTGGTTGGTAGACGAAATATTTGAGTTGTTGAGTGAAACCACTTGGGTTTGAATTCTAACACATAAAAATAATTTCCCGAAAAAGAATTACTTAATTTGGAGTAGTATTGAGTGAGATATGACCTTTTGAAAAGAGGTGTGGAATCTGGCAGTAAGCTGTCAAAACCACCCTTTGTGCATGTGCACCTATATTGACTTTTTACCCAAAATTCATATTCCTTTGCATGCAAAATACGATTTGACTCATCCCCATACATTTATTTTCAGTTCGAAAACATATTTTTGAGCCAATTAAACTACATGCAAGTTTACCCATCATCTCATCTTTTATAAATCTTGAAAATGGTTCTTTTTGGGGTTTATGTCAAGATCTTCATCATGTATCATAAAATTGTGTATTTTTAGCTCATGCATGTTGGTTAAAACATGTTTTTAATGGATTTAAAGATCCACTCATGAAACCTTTGAATCAAAAGGTATGGATTTTTCAAGAAAACTACATGCATGTGTTTAAAAGTTCATCTTTGATCTTAACATGGGGTTGATTATGGATTCACCACCTTTTTACTAACATGCAAGTGTTATGGTGGTAAATCTACAAACATTAAGATGTGTAAAGATGATTTTTCACTAAATTAAAGAAATGTAGAAGAAGGTGAAGAACATTTATAAGAAAATGCAAGAAATGAAAATTTAGACAAAAGAGAGTGTGTGGATTTCATCCAATACACTTGTATTTACCTTGAACACTTTTATCTCTTTGAAAAGAGGTGTTTAGAGGCTGAATTTGTGGATGAAGGTGGATGAAGATTTGATGAAGATGGATGAAGATGGAGAGAGAAAGAAGAGAGAATTATTGTGTGAGAATTTAGAGAGAAAATGAAATGTTTTGTAAATGAATTGTGATAGCCAAAAGAAATACATACGGAGTAGAGAGAGGGGGGGGGGGGGGCTCTCCATGGGGGGGGGGTGTGGTGTGATGCAATAATAAAGTATAATCTTGTCTTTTTGATTTATTTAAAATACAAGTATTTTCTCATAAATTATAAATAGCAAAGAAATTATATAAAAGTAAAGTATTTATATAATTTAGTTGAAAATAGATCAAGTTGTTAATTATATAATACTTGTGGTATAATTGTAGCTTAAGTTGGCATTTTATGAGATTTATGGATAATTTCCTAAATCAAGGGGTTCCTAAGCAAAATTTCTCAAATTTTCCTACCGTACCGAGTTTACTGCTAAAATCGCACTGTGTGAACTATGACATGAATAATTGAAATATCTAGTGCAGTTCTAACCTGAGGTGTAAATTTGACAGTTGACACACTCAAAGATCCATTTATAGATGGGTACCTAAACAACCCTAATTTTTGTTTTGCAGCCCGGTCATGAGTGGTTTTTAGACTCCGGATGCTCCAAACACATGACTGAGCTGCTCACCAACTTCAAGGAGAAGTACTATGGTGACGTCAGATTTGGGAATGATAATGTAGCCCCGATCGTGGGCTATGGCGACCTCGTTCAGGACAACCTCACCATCAAGCGTGTGTCCTACGTCGAAGGCCTTGGTCACAACCTCTTCAGCATCGGCCAGTTCTGTGACAAGAATCTTGAAGTCAACTTCAAGGCAAAGCGGTGTAGTATTCGTAACGACGACGGAACGGAGATTCTTTCCGGAACACGAAGGACGAATCTCTACACCATCAACCTTCCCTCCGTGAAGACCGATAAAGTCGTTTGCCTCCTTTCCAAAGGTACTACTCAGCAGAACTGGTTGTGGCATCGACGGCTTTCTCATATGAACTTTAAGCACATTAACAAGTTGGTGCTTTGTGGACTCGTCAAAGGTATGCCTGAACTATGATTTGCGAAAGAACATCTCTGCTTCGCATGCGAGATGTGTAAAATGAAGAAGGTGTCTCACAAACGGAAGGCGGTTCCTAGCACGTTCAGACCGTTGGAGCTGCTCCACATGGATCTTTGCGACCCTATGCGCGTCCAAAGCGTAAGTCATAAGAAGTACGTATTGGCGATGGTTGACGACTACTCACGATACACCTGGGTCAAATTCCTCCGTTCAAAAGACGAAACTCCTGGGGTCATAGTCAACCATCCGAAGGGTGTCCAGAAAAACTTGCAGCTAACCGTCATCCCGATTCACACGGATAACGGAACCGAGTTCAAGAACCGTGTCATAAGTGACTATCTCACATCGGCTGGGATTTCACACAACTTCTCCGCTGATAGGAATCCTCAACAGAACTGCGTGGTGGAACGTCGCAACCGCACCTTGGTGGAAGCGGCCCGCACTATGCTGACCCAATACAATCTTCCGATGTTCTTATGGGCCAAAGCCATCACAATGGCATGCTATACTCAGAATAAATCGATCATCCACAAGCGCTTCAACAAGACTCCGTACGAGATCATCAACAAGACGCCGTACAAGTTCATCAACAAACGCACCCCCAACATCAGCTACTTTCATGCGTTCGGGTGCAAGTGTTTCGTGCTGAACGACAAGGATGATCTCGGCAAGCTCAAGCCAAAGGCAGACGAATGAACTTTCATCGGCTATTCTACCTCTTCGAAAGCATACCGAGTCTACAATAAGAGGACAAAGAGTGTTATTGAGAGTATCAATGTGACCTTCGATGAATTGGTCGATTTGGCTTCTGAACGCACCAGTTCAGAACCCGTGCTTACTGGAGTGCTAGCTTCCGACCACTCTAGATCGGAACCCAAGCACATTACAGTAGATCCTTCATCATCCAATACCTCAAAGTCACATCATTCTGAGTTAGATCTATTGTTTGAACATTTCCACAATGATTTCCATATTTCACATGTATCTACTAATGCTTCTATGACTGCAGATGGAGCTGTAGTGGTGTCGTCACACATCTCTGGTCCTCCGCCAACCCCCAACACTACATCATCGGAGGACTCGCCCTCTTCACCCGTGATAGAGACGATGCCATCCTCAAGCACAACAACAGTGACTGTGACTCCATCCAAAGTAGTTCAACCCACTTCGTCATCCCCCAAATCAAGCAACAGCACTGATGCAACCGCCAAATCTTCGTCAACTGCTGTTCTTCCACAACCAGCGGCCGCCGTCCGATTACAACCGAATCCATCTTTAGAAGCGGTTCAAGACTTACCCTTAGGCTCATACAACGATGCTGATAATTCTCAACCTCTCACGGACCTGCTACCTCACACACAGAAGTGGACTCGAGCGCACCCACCTGAGCAAATCATCGGAGATCCGTCTGCTCCCATTCATACTAGAGCAACGGCGGAAACCGAAGACGAAGTTGCCCCGGCACTTCTAAGCAACACTCAAAAATGGGCGGCAACGGGAAATGAGTGCCTCTTCTCCATCTTTCTCAGCAATGTTGAACCAGCAACGCTTAAAGATGCCTTGCACGACCCGGACTGGGTGATGGCCATGCAGGAAGAGTTGAACGAATTTGAGAGCCTCAAAGTATGGCGCTTGGTCCCTCGCCCAAAGAACAAGACCGTTATCGGAACGAAATGGATCTTCAAGAACAAGAAGAACGAGAACGGGATCGTTGTTCGGAACAAGGCGCGCTTGGTAGCGAAGGGTATCGACAATAAGAGGGGATTGACTACGAAGAGACGTTCACACCAGTTGCCCGAATCGAAGCTATTCCGATGTTCCTCACGTACACCTCTCACAAATACTTCACCGTCTTTCAAATAGACGTGAAAACGGCGTTTCTAAATGGTAAACTCAAGAAGGAAGTCTGCGTCTCTCATCCGGACGGTTTCGTCAGTCAAGATCACCCCAACCATGTATATCTCCTCGACAAAGAGCTGTACGGACTCAAGCAAGCACCGAGGGCCTGGTATGACGAATTATCTACTTTTCTCACAAATGTCGGCTTCTCGAAAGGTAAATTAGACACAACCCTTTTCATCAAAAGGGATGGTAAGGACATCATTTTAATTCAAGTCTATGTCGATGACATTATTTTCGGCTCTACGAACCCACATTACTGTTACAACTTCTCAGTCCTCATGAAAGCCCATTTTAAAATGAGTATGATGGGTCATATGAATTTCTTTCTCGGTCTTCAAGTTAAACAACTATCGACCGGGATATTCATCAATCAATGTAAGTACATCGCGGATATTCTTCGGAAATTCAAGATGGAACAGTGTACACCCATCAAAACTCCAATGACGGAAAGGACGTGAATACTACTACCTATAGAGCAATGATAGGTTCGTTGATGTATTTAATGGCAAGTAGGCCGACATAATGTTCTCTACCTTTTTGTGTGCTCGTTTTCAATCTAAACCAAAGGAGTCACATCTCATAGCAGTTAAGCGTATTCTCCGTTATTTAAAAGGTACTGCTAATCTTGGCCTTTGGTACCCTAAGGACACAGGTTTTGAACTCACGGCATTCTCAGATGCTGACCATGCGGGAAGTATACTCGACCGGAAGAGCACCACGGGTCACGTCCAGTTCCTTGGCGATAAGTTGGTTAGCTGGGCCTCCAAGAAACAAACGTGTGTCTCCACCTCCACGGCGGAAGTGGAGAACGTGGCCGCGACTAGTTGTTGCTCCCAATTCATCTGGATGCGGACGCAACTGAAGGACTACGGGTATAACTATTCGAATATCCCGATCTACTGTGATTCCAAGAGTGCCATCGCAATCACGAGCAATCTAGTCCAATATTCGAATACAAAGCATATTGACGTGCGCTACCACTTCATCAAAGACGATGTGGAACGTGGTACGGTGGAACTCTACTTTGTAAGTACAGAAAATCAATTAGCATACCTATTTACCAAAGCTTTGGATGAAAAACGGTTCAATGAACTCGTGTCCAAGCTGGGTATGCTTAATTTGATAGTTTGAGTCAATGTTGTACTCGTCACACCTTTTCTTCACTACGGGATAACTGTATCGTAATCAGTTACACTTGTCTCGCAGCGTAGTTTAGGTGTTTCAAGCACATAGGTGTTTTGTACTCTGTATTTACGTTATAGTGTTTCGTTTCGTTTTTCATTTTTCTGCATGTTTCTTTAGATTCTACTAGTCTTGTCTTTGTTTTCAATTTATTTCCCGAGCTACTAACCGTCTGTTCTGCAAGGTGTTACCTCAAAAGCCAAGTCCCCAAGGTAAGTCCCTCGTTATTTGTTAGGAGAATTGTTATTTTGAAAAGTTAGGGGGAGAGTTGTAATTTTAAAAAAGTTGAGGGGCAGAAGTGTCATTTTCAAAAGTTAAGGGGGAGAATCGTAATTTTAAAAAGTTGAGGGGGAGAAGTGTCATTTTCAAAAGTTAAGGGGGAGAATCGTAATTTTTTAAAGTTGAAGGGGAGAAGTATAATTTTTTACATCCTGAGGGTCCAAAATACAATTTATTAAAAGTCAGGGTCAATCTTAAAAGTTTTCCAAACTTCAGGGCTAATTTTTAACTTTTACCAAAAGTTGGAACCGAAAGAGTTAAGCGAACCGGTTTATACGTCAAACTTCTATCAACTTCAGGGCTAATTTTTAACTATATATATATATATCGGTTTATACGTCAAACTTCTATCAACTTCAAATTTCTCGCGCCAAACCTCTCTTAACCAACCATTGCTCTCAACTTGTGATTTTCCTCAAATCGGTCTCCATTCATCGATCTGATCTCCAGGTATGTGTTCTGAACTATGTTTAATCTACGATTACATCTTGAAATCGATCAATCCGACACGAAAAACAATCCGATTTGACCGATTGTGGTTCGTCAGCGCCGATAGGGTTTATAAACCCTTTGGGTTGCGAGTTTGAACTCAAATCGACGTATTGCGTGACTCATCGACCTCAAATCGGATGTTTATGTCGGTTTGTGACCATTGATTTTCAATTGAGTTGGGTCGATTTTGCGTTTGGATGTCGATTAAGTCCCGATTAGGGTTCCGGGGTCGGTTCCGGTAGTCGCAAGACCCGGAATGGGGTCCCGGTGTTCTTGATCCAAATCACGTCCCGGTTTGAAATTCCCAAAATCGATACCGGAGTTGCAACTCCCGGTCTCTAGCGATCCGGAATCGTAGTCTACCCGGTACGAATCCGGGTTGCGGTACCGGGGTCGTGAGACTCCCGGTCGCCCTCCCGGTTCGTACATCGGGGGTCGGTATTGTTCCGCAACATCATCAGTTCCGGCCTCGACACCAGTTCCGGTTCCACCGGTTCCGGATGTCCCCAGATCCCGGTCCCCTCCTAATCCGGTCTCGGTCTTAATCTGGTTCCGGAACAAGGGGGTTCCGGGTTGGTCTTTTTGTTTGTCTAAAGATTGTTCCCGACCCCGGTCCCATTTTTCACCCTATCCGATTCCGGATTCAATCCGGTTCTGGAACTAAGTGGTTCCGGGTTTAACCTTTGTTTTTTTATGGGGACTCCGGGCTTGTTTGTTTGTTTTTTTCCTAAATATCCTCTTGTCAATTTGGTTTTCAATTTACTGTGTGTCTATTATTCACTCCGGCATCGATAAGACCTGGTTAGTGACGGTTCTCGGCTCGCACTCGACCCTCGGTGTTCTATCAAATCCGATGATACGAGCCCTGAAAACTCGCGCTTGGGATGTTTATGCCATGAAAACTCAACACGTTTTGGTCTTTGACAGGTACGATCATCGCACAACCAAACCAACCCTAAGGTGATGCCCCACTGCTCCCCGTTGGTCCGAACCTTCCACTACTCCAAAACAACTTCAATCTAGACACTTCAAATATCATTTGCCAATGCCTAGTGATCGTGGAAATACTCAAGCGCCACACTCTCAATCGCACATTGGTGGCCACCGCAACCGTTCCAGCAGTTTACGTGCACCAACTCTGGAGGTCCCTCACCTCTGTCTAACGTGGCCAAGACTTCGACCTCCAAGGTCGCATTGGTGATTCTCCGATGCTCATAACACTAGAGATTTTCCGCCGGATACCTAATCTACCAGAGGCCACATCAGTTCCAGGCCGAGTAAACTTTGATGTTGCGGTTTCCGATACTGTACTATGTCGGGAGTTGCGCCCACTCGGCTACACACCCGAACTCAATCATCCTTCACGATTTTCCAGGATCCATCTCTAGCCAGTACGATACACCTTGTTCACTATCCTGAACAGGTGCTTATCACCCATCAACAAAGGCATCGACCAGACGACTGTCAACCTGCTCCGACTGTTCCACAGCATAGTATACAACCGCCACATCGACTACGCGTCCATTCTTTGGAATGAACTGCTCGAGAAGGTCCAGAAGAAGCAAGGCAACAAACGCCTCACGTTCCTGCCATTCCCAAGATTTCTGCAGCTTATCGTCGCCCATTTAATGGCTACAGACCCTACGATCCCTGGATACGCCGATCATGCGGTACTACTTTCAACTCGTATGACTAGGAATCAGAATAACCAGGTGATCCCTGACCTAGTCCCTATTCTGATACCCAATGACTTGCTAGCTATCGCAGACCAATCGGCACTGAGTGTGATAGCTTATAGGCGTGAGAACAATTTAGTTGCTCCGATGGTCCAGCTAGATCTGGCAGGACCTCCCCAAGGAGCGCGCCCCGAGAGACGTGAGGGTCCACGTACTAGAGGTGGCAGGGTTCGGCGATCAGGGGCTCCTGAACAAGGCATGATGAGAGAACATTCTATGAGGGGACGCGGCGTGGGCAGTGCTGATAGGTCCATACGCGATGCTAGCTCGTCACGATACCCACCCACTCCACCACGTGCATCTACCCAACTTCAAGAAGACGAAATAGAACTGCATGAGGTGGAAGTGGACGATATTATGCGTGAACAAGCCCAAGAAGAGGCAGCCTCCTCTTCCAGCTCCGAGTCAGGCTTTGGCTCAGAGTCTGGTTCCGAATCTGGTTCTGAATCAGGTTCGGCGTCCGGTTCTGAATCCGGGTCCTCGGAATCTGGATCAGACGATGAATCCACCGAATCGGACGACGACGATGATGATCAGTTCCGCATGGAACCCACACCGCAAACCGAAGCCATATCTGGAGAGATAAGGAGAGCGGAGGGAGTTGTAGTTGAAAAAGAAGGTACAAGCGAGCAAGTGCGTGAACGGAGAAGTAAGAAAAAGAATGAGAGCGTACGAGTGATAGAGCAATCTTCTCAGGTTGCTTCCAACCAGCTTCCATTTAGCCAGGCAACCACACACACTACCCCATCGCATTTGTTTCAACAATGTATTGAACAAGACGTCGTGGGCCTAGCGACGCATTTGCACACCACAACCAGCCATTCAGTCTCCTCTCAAAAGGAAACTGTTTCAACTTCTCACGGGGATATAGCACATCTGCCACCGGTCTCTCACTTGAAGAGTTCCGGTGTTGAAACAAGATAACACCAGCCCCAATTCTCGACTTCTTTGGGCGCACAATCGAGGCTAGATCCATTTGCAGAGTTTATTTCTTTGGATAAGACACATGTCACATCAACTGCTACCGTCGAGATTCTTCGTGACTCGACCGGAACACCCAGAGTAAGTCTACCGTTTGGTGGCTTTCAAGGACAGGGTGGAAGACCTTCCATGGCTACCATCAAGCCAACCGTGAGCGCATGCGGTACTGCGATGCAATCCACCGTAGTTACTACAACTGGTAAGCTAAGTGCTCCAGGTATTAGTGTCCCGGAGTTTGTCTCCAAGGAAACCTTGGACGACGCCTTAAAGGATGTCCAAACCGAGATTCTGAAAAAGCTATCAGAGGAAATGGACTTCATCAAGAGGACCATCAAGGGAAAGGAAGTAGCAGAAGATCCCCCTTCGCAACCACAGATCAGACTTCCTCACCCAACTCCGAACTTGTAGGACATGAGCATCGAGGCACCCAAAGCTGCACTCCTCGATAAGCTACTGTCCCAATCCAACACCGATGCCTCCTCTGAAGCAGATTTGGTGAGTATTCTACACTGACAAGCCTAAACACAACCCCTAGTCACTCCTATAGATGCCCAAACCCAAATAAACACCAAGCTTGATACACTTACAACAGCCTTAACCGATGTCCAACGCACCCTCGAAACCTTATCCGAGAGGGTTGCCAGCTTCGAGAACACGTGTAAGGGTCAGGCACAGGGCTCCAAATGAATACCTGATGATCAGGAGGATCCTGACCAACCTGAGGGGGAGAAAAAGACTTAGACTGACTGAGTTGTCAACCTTAGCGACAGAACCTTCAACCATCACTCCAGCCGAAACTGACCCACACCAACAACCAGACGACTCAGAAATGGTTCAGGATATGGAGCTTTCTACACCGGTCAGAGAATCAGTGCCAGGGTCAGCAGACCCAACGGTTGAAAAGCCCGAGGGACAACCAGAAGAGATCTTAATGCTGACGGTTCCGGAAAGGCCAGTCCAGGATTTAATTGATGAGGACTCTGATGGCAATCCGGAATTTGAAAGAGAATGGAGAGAGAAAGCAGTGCTAGCCATCCAATCAGAGACTGATGCTCTTTGGAATTTCTCTGATGAAGACGAGTTCATGAACGACGACGACTACGACAAGTTCCTCCTTCAGAGCGCACAGGTATCTATCTCTCAGCACGACTTACACGATACTGCAGGTACATCCGAACTTCCAACCCCAGACCCGGAAATGGGTCAACCCCAACCTGCTTAACCAGTTCGTTGGGAGAGAGTCCGGATCTTGGTTCCATACATGGAGGAATCACAGAAGAAGATATTTGCTCACTGGATTAGGCCTCTTGACCCGGTCATGTGCCATGGGGTCTCATTTCTGAAAGACCCAGTTCGCACACAGTATTTGGAAGTTATGAAGAGAAGCATAATGATCCACGAAGTCCGAACGCGACACAGAATAACAGAAATAGTGGAGATCGTGTCAGACAAAGTTCTAAGTGTATGGTTTCCTGTTTTCACGGTTAAAAGGGATGATGGAAAGGAATGGGTATTCTCGAAAGCCGACTTCAGACATCTGAACCTAAACGACTTCCCGGTTCTACTTAAATAGTTGAAGACCCGAACAATCAAACCGTTGCCATACACCAAAGCCCTCGAGACGTTAAAGAGATTCATGAAGTGCACTATCACCCTCGCATACAT
Organism: Saussurea involucrata; assembly: GCA_033807775.1. Taxonomy (NCBI): domain Eukaryota; kingdom Viridiplantae; phylum Streptophyta; class Magnoliopsida; order Asterales; family Asteraceae; genus Saussurea; species Saussurea involucrata. The sequence goes on from CM066314.1 coordinate 86,984,316, forward strand.
CAACGACTTTTAGTTGGGTTTAGAAAGCAATCAGAAGAAGATCAACATTCTGAAGCCTAATCTGACACTTCCCGATACCGAAGACGTACATGTACACACTATCTTGTCCAAACCAGAAATAGGGATCGTGTATCTGAATGACAAAGGGGAGAAACAGTATATGAGGATCAGCGAGTTGCACAAATTCAGTGAGGGAACTTTGATGAACATTCAGAACGTGTTGAAAAGATCATTGAAGAAAAAGAGAGAGACTCGTCAGAGAACTACGCAAATGTCAAAAAGTATCTAGCTGAAGAGCTTCTCAAAGCGATTGAAGAAAGGATAGAATTCAGAAACTCCATCAGGCACTTCGAGATTTTGTTCGCTATTCAAAAACGTTATTTCCCTAACTGGCGTGAGATCGAATTTCAATTCAAAGGGGGAGATTGTTTGGTATCATGTTAGTTGAATAGAAGTTGAGGGACTATTATCGACATTTCTTGTAAATATCCTTTTGAGGATATAAATAGTTAGCTTAGTTCATGATTAGGGTTTAATGACCTAATCACCTATTCTTATTTACCTTTCATGTACGGCAACATTCCTTAGCTTTCTGTTCATCAATGCAAGTAAGATTTATGACATGTTTTATTGAATTGTGTTGATTAATCGTATTGCACTTGTTAATCTGGTATCTAGAAGAGGTATGGATGCAAGTTATGTGATGGTCAATAATGATGAAGGCTTCTATAGGAATGCATGAGTTATGAGATGTGTTGGTCCCGAATGGCTATACAAGTTTGTAGAGGGGGGGGGGGGGGTTGAATACAACACACGTTTTTACTTTTCTAAATTGTTTATCATAAATCAAGACAATTTACAACTTGTTGCGGAACAAGATTAAGGATAAACCTAATCTTAACAAGTCTTGAGAAACACTAAGTTTCTTGCACTATAAAGAGTTAAAGAAATTACGAATAATAACTTAACAATAAGAGAGAAATAAGAAGATGGTCCGAGCACACTTCAAAACTGAAGTAAGGTTCTTCTTATATACTGCATGCATTTAATGCATTGCAGTATGGCTTTACACGTGGTAGCAGTTGAGTGGTTGCATGTCATTGACCTTTGTAGACAACCTTAGTAGCCGCATGGTGCACAGTGTAGAATCAGAGTTGTTGTACGATTACAGACAAAAGGGATGTCCGTTCTGACAGTTCGTACGGAGACGTGCAAGGGAGGTAAGACAATAGTAACATGCAGGTAGACTTCATGATCAGCTTTTCGTTGAGTCAGATCTTTATCAGCGAATGATAAAGTTCAGCGATTGCTGATGTCTTCTACTTGATACTTCACGTTGACTGGACAGGTCTTGCTTCGCTGATATCCGCATCAGTTCATGAGTAGACTTGTCGCTGGTTCTTGAGCATGATCTTCGACTTCAGCGAAGAACTTTGGTTGACGTGAAACTTGTCTTCAGGTATTATAAGTAAACAACTAATTTATCAGCGATCATCTCATAGACTGAACAGGCTAAGAGCTATAAGATGATGAACAGTGTTCGCTGAATATCTAATCTACAGAGTGAGAGTTACTATTAGCGGTACTGTAAAGTCTTAGTACTTATCAGCGATAGTGAAACTCTGATATATTTTGTTTACTTACAATTTTCACTAAGTGTTTAAGAGAGGGTCATTATCAAATCACTGAGGGTTTGGATCAACAATCTCCACCTATTTGATTATGACATAGCAACAGAGAAAATTGCTATTTAATGAAAACATAAGGATAAAAAGAACTTATAAAATATTTGTCCCTTTTACTGTTTTCTGGGATCTTTTCAGTACTGATGGAGTAAAGTACATTCGCTGAATTTTTTCTTTAAACTTCGTAAAGATTACAGAGGGAAGTACAAAAATTACAAGTACAACAAATAAAATTACAAGTACAGAAGATGTAGACAGATAAGGATAGAAAGAATTACAAGGCGATCCTATCCGTCAAAAGGTTCTTCCTTGATGAGAAGTTCATCGAGGGTGTTTGATGTGGGAATCATCCAGTCAGGGACAGTTACTCCATGATTAGTTTTGTTCAGAGCTTCAGGTGACGAGCTTGAATGCCGTTTCTGACTTCACACCAGTATATGAGATCTCTAAGCTGTTCAATGGGAGTGATTGGAAGCTCAGAGATGCGTTGAAAGTGATGATTTCCTTCGTAGTTTAGAAAAAGAATATACCATAGGGATCACTTACAACTTTGCCAGGAATGAAAGTTTCTCCAGGTAGTAGGGAGGTGTCAAGCGCTGAAAGATCAGCATCAGGGCCAAGAACTTCAGCACGAGAGAAACCAATACCTGTTTCATTCCGTATAGGAGGACCTGAGTCTGAGACTTTCTTTTCCTTTGCATAGACTCTTCTTTGTTGAGGAGGAAGAAGAGTGGAAGGAGGAATATCCACAGCATAAGAAACCAAGTCGATTTGAGTATTTAAAATTTTCTCGACATGGCTCTTGAACTTTGAGCGCGATCCCTGAATGGCTAATTTCACTTCCAACAATTCAGAGAAACCAAACTTCTCTAAAGTAGCAGCATAGAAGGTTTGCATGGTTTTGTCTTCTCTGAATACGTCAACTTCAACAACAGGAACGTCTACGAACAGTCTTCCTCTGATATTTACTTTGATGAATTTGGATGGTCGGGATCGATAGTTCAGCATTTCTTTACACCATTTCAAAGTCGTATCAAATACTTTCATCTTTTTTTCAACGATCCTTTGGGCATCATCCCATAGCTGACGTTGGACATCAATGGGAGTTGTTTTCAGCGCGGGGTCTTTCACCAATTGTTGGACAAGCTGGATGGCGAGAGCCTTATCTATTTCTTCAGCTTTCTTCTTTTCGGCGAGTAATCTTTCAGCTCTTAGATGATCCTCGTATTCTTTCCTTGAGATCCTGAACTTTGTGGGAGCAGGGATTTGGTCACGAGAAAGAATGATTCGCTGATCTTCAAGCTGTTTGATCATTGCATCTCTCTTTTCTTGATCCTCTTCACTTAGCTTTTGAGGAGCCAAGGAAGGTCTGTTTTGGTGAGAGAGCAGCTGTTCTTCAGGTTCATCAGTCTAAGTGGTTAAATCCAAGACTGGGATTATTTCTTCATCTCTTGTGGCTGGGATTATTCCTGGTGTAGCTGTAGAGACTTCAGCTGGATCCTCAAGTAGGGGAGAGGACTAGCTGAAACACATCGATCTTTTAAGTGAGAAGAGTTGGGGAAGAAAGAGATAGAGAAAAGAATGTGGTTAAGTGTATAGAGGTTTTAAGGATATAAGGATTGAGATTGAGAAGGGATAGAGGAGGGATGCAGTGTAAGGGAATAGGAGGTAGTGTACCTGACAAACTGGCTTTTGAAGCAAGATCATCAGATTGTCTTCTGCAGCAAGGCCTTTGTTTTTGCCTTTGTCAGCTTCAGACGCTGCAGGCTTTGTCTTCTCCCCTGAAGGTTCGTTTATCGAAATCCCTTTGAGAGCTGTAGTCTTCTGAATAGGCTTGACGATAAAGGAGTCATCATCATCATCGTCATCATCATCATTCTTTGGAGAAGAAGATGGTTCATCATCAGAGATGTCGACAGCTTCATCATCTTCAGCTTCGTCTTCATCAGATTCAACCTCTTCAGCGTAGGGTGAGGTTACATCAGCAGCAGCTTCAATGTTCTACTCTTTGAGTTGCTCCCCCTCAGATACAGAGGGAGGTTTCTCGGTTCCCTCAGGGTTTTCAACTCCCTGAGGTTTTGAAGAAGTAGCATCAGCTTCAGTCTCAATACCCTCCCCCTCAGAATGGGGAAGGTCTTCTTTATTTTTCTTCTCCCCCTCATCATTATGGGGAAGGTTTTCTTTAGGCTTCTCCTCCTCTTCTACATCATGGTTGGGGGAGGTAACGGACATTTCAGCGGCAACAGCAGCCATAGGTTTATTGTCTTCTTGGACAGTAATTCTTATGCAGTTTTCAATCGCTGCTACTCTGTCTTCTAGGCCAGTAATAGCAGGACTGATCTTTTTGAGATCATCTCGATCGGCGTGGGTGAAATAAGAAGTTGGGGTGTTCAGGTGATCGAGCACTTTCTAAACAATCTCTTTGACTGCAGTGACTTTAGTCTTGATCATGGAAACTTCACTCTTAAGAGAACCAACCTCTGTCTTCAATGATGTGACTTCATTGGACAGAGAGGTGAAGTTTGTTGAGAGAGTGGTTGTGGCGGTTGAGTTTTCAGCGAGGGTGGTAGCAAATTTAGCAATGCTACCATCCACCTTCTCCAGACCAGCTTTGGAGGCTTTCTTTTCGACCTCAGTGGTCAATGTCTTCAAGTTCTCTCCAGCGTTTGTAACCGCTGAAGAGTTGGCAGTTAGAGTGTTGTTGAAAGACTCTATCTTTGTTTCCAGGGCCATCAGGGAGGTGTTGATATCCCCCAAATTAGGACCTGAAAAAGTTATCAACTTATGAACAGAGGAAAGCTCAGAAGTTTGGAGTTGAGAGAGAGAAGTGTGTGGGAATTTGTGTATACCTGCAGGCAGGATGGCGAAGTTGTCGAAACCTCGATGACCTGAAAAAGTTTCGTAGTCGTCTTCAATATTTCCTAGACGACTGGAAGTACCTGCAAGTCCTGTGGTGTGTCCTATCATCCTCTAAAAATGTTCAACAGTAGTGTCGCTGAGGATGACGGTTGTTGAGGGGAATAGGGGAATAGATTGAGTGACCAAAGAAGAGGTGAGAGGAATGGAGGATGAGACGTTTGGATGGGTACGGGGTTCAGCGTTGGATCCGCTGAAAATCACTTCAGTCTGTAGAGAGGTTGAAGGAGGTGGGTTCAGTTCCAAGTTTATAACTCCAGCGTTTAGAGACGCTGAAGCTGGGATGGAAGGGGTGACTTGTTCAGCTGTGGTAGAGCGTACTATGGAACTATCCATCAGCTCTTCACGATGAGCTGAGGAGTCTTTAGCATGGGAATGCTTTGGGGGTTGCTCCTTGGTTTTCTTGGTCCTTTCGGAGCCAAGTTGGGAAGATGAGTGTTTCCTTTTTCTAGAAGGAATGGAGGTTGCAGCTGGGGTATCAGCGGTGGGGATTTCCACTGAATGAGCCGCATGTGTAGAAGAAGGAGGATTGAGAATAGATAAGAGAGTAGAGAGACGTACCTCGTTTGGCAGGGGCTTGAAGTCGAGCACCTTAGGGCCAACCTGAGAGAGTTTCAGGTCTCCTACTTTTGGGTAGTTATCCTTAAGGCCGGTTTGGAAGATGGCGCTAAGGAATCTTGGGTATGGAACACATGATAGTCTATCAGCAAAATCTACTCTGAGCGCAAGATCGTCGTAGATTATCGAGGCCCAGTCAACATGGAGACCCGTCAGTAATGCATAGCCCATGGCTTGCTGTGGTTGAGCAGCTTGATCAGATGAGCCACTCTCCGCTGTCATGCAGCTTATCAGGTGTACGAAGATGAAGTTCATCTCGCTTGGCATCTTTGACTTCTTGATTGTAGTCAGTTTCTTCTCGGCTTTTTCATCTCTCCCTTGATCCCAAACGTACTTCATTGCATCAAAGAATGCAATGAGTATTTCTCTATCAGCATGTCTCTTATGGTCAGGGAAAGGAACAAATTGTTTATCTTTGGGTTGATTTTGATGGTGCCATAATCAGTGTCACGGAGGATGACATCAAGTGGTTTGGTAGGGTCTTTGGATGATGGTAGCTGAGTGTGTCTGGCGGTATACCAGAATTGAGATAATAGTAACTGATGAGCAGGGGGTGTTATGGTCAAGGCTGTAGAGAGGTAACAGGTTTTCAGAAAATTCACAGCATCGTCTAGATGTTTGACTTGTTTTTTTGGAGGAAAATCGAACAGCGCATGGAGGTTGTTTGATGTTGTAAAAGAGATATCCTCAAGTTTGAACTTGACCTTAGGAGCCTTGGTGATTTCAAGTTCCTCAGCAGCAGGAGTGTTCTCAACAGTTGGAATACCAGTAGAAGGAGCAGCCATTTCTGTAATCAGCTCAACCAAAGATCAACAAAACAAATAGTCTTAATGTGGACATATTTTCCAATAAGACGTTTTTGAATTTTGTCCATTTCTTTCAGCCAAAAATCCCTTTGAGAAAGATTAGGTTTTTTCTTGTTTTGAGAAAGAGTTACAAAACGTAGAGATTATGTGTTTTCCAGCTTTTATTTGAAGAAGGAATTCTGGAAAAACATATGAAGAACAAGTTTACGAGTTTTGATATAAACTTGAAGAACAACCATGAAGGTTGTATTCATAAAATCATGAACAGAAAATGATTTCATTTTATTAAAGTTCTATTGTTTGATCTGTTAAAAGCAAAGAATAAGATCATAAACAAGTAATGTAGGTAAATAATAAGAGTATTAACCTGGTTCGTCAAGGAAGAAGATGAACAGTTTCTGGAAATTTTGAGAGCTCAAAATGCAACAGTAAATCTTTTTCTTGCTTGGCGGAGAAGTTTTTCGCGTAAAGAGAAAAATATAAACCCAAAATGGTTTATATAGAGAGAGTAGAGAGAGAGAAAATCTTGAGCGGGAAAAGATTTTCATCATGACACGGACACGTGTTTGCATTTGATTGGAAGGTAAACGAAACGTGCAAACGTGTGTCAGAAAAAGAACGTGCCAGGGCTTATCCGTTGCGATGACGTCACAACTGTCCTTTCATATTTTAGGATGTCTCTGAGGTTTTTAGGGCTCAGGGACACTTTTGAAAATATGAAGCACTGAATAGAAATATCAGTGTTGGTTTAAGAAATTTCAAAGTATCGCTGTTAAGGAAGAGATATTCAGCGATGCAAGATGTTTTGAAATCTTTTAGTTCTAGGCGAACGTCAGCGAGTAAGAGATAAAACATACCTTGATATCAGCGAGTTAATTTTTGTTCAGAGAGAGAATGATAGAGTGGGTTATACAAGTTGATTTTATCCTATCGCTGATCAAATGTGAACCGCTGAAGATTTTATTCTTCAAAGTTCAGCATTCCAAGCTCGCTGATGAGAAAGTTTAATCTTGTCTCATCAAGAGGTTTGGTGAACAGATCACCTAATTGATAGTCAGTTGGGATAAAATGAAGTTCTATATCACCATTCATCACATGATCTCTGATAAAACGATACCTGATTTCGATGGGTTTTGTCTTTGAGTGTAGCACTGGATTGTTGGCTATAGCGATGGCACTTGTGCTGTCGCAATAGATTGGAATTTTTGAGAGCTGAAGGTCATAGTCTATTAGTTGATTTCTCATTCACAAGACCTGAGAACAACAGCTTCCAGCGGCTACATATTCAGCTTCAACAGTTGAGCTGGACACTGAGTTTTGCTTTTTACTTGTCCAACTCACCAGCTTTCCACCCAGGAGCTGACAGCCTCCTGTGGTGCTTTTGCTATCCAATTTGCAACCTGCAAAATCACTATCTGAATAGGCGATTAGATCAAACCCTGAGTCTTTGGGATACCAAAGACCTAGGTTCATAATACCCTTAAGGTAACGAAAGATTCGCTTTACAACGATCATATGAGATTCCTTAGGTTCAGTTTGATATCGTGCACACAAACAGGTTGCGTACATAATATCGGGTCGACTAGCTGTAAGATACAAGAGAGAGCTGATCATCCCACGGTACATCGTGACATTAACAGGTATTCCATTTGAATCCTTATTTAGTGTCAGCGGTGGTGCCATAGGGGTTTTCATAGCTGAACTCTGCGTTAAATCGAATTTCTTCAGCATATCTTTAACATACTTTCCCTGATTAATGAAAGTTCCTTTTTCATTTTGTTTTATCTGAAGACCAAGGAAATATGTTAGCTCACCCATCATACTCATTTTATACTATTCTTTAATTCTATCAGCGAAACGAGTACAAAGATCAGGGTTAGTAGAACCAAATATAATGTCATCAACATATATCTGAACAAGAATGATATGACCTTTCACTATTCTGAAAAATAGATTTTTGTCGATTTTACCACGCTCAAATTGTTCAATATGGAGATAAGTAGAGAGAGTGTCATACCATGCACGAGGAGCTTGCTTTAAGCCATAAAGTGCCTTATCTAGTTTATAAACATAACCTGAACGCTTAGGATCTGAGAATCCTGGAGGTTGTTCCACATAGACTTCTTCATTCAGCTTTCCATTTAGAAACGCTGACTTAACATCCATCTGATATACTTTGAAGTCTTTGTGTACAGTGTATGCTAAGAATAGATGAATGGATTCTAGTCTTGATACTGGAGCAAATGTTTCGTCGTAATCTATGCCTTCCTCTTGTCTGTATCCCTGAGCAACAAGTCGAGACTTGTTGTGGGTTACAGTTCCATGTTCGTCCAATTTGTTTCGATAGACCCATTTAGTGCCTATCACTGTTTTGTCAGTTGGTCTTCGAACAAGTTTCCAAACATTGTTTCTTTCGAATTCAGTCAGCTCTTCTTGCATGGCGCTGACCCAATTTGGATCTTTGAGGGCATCATCTATTTTCTTTGGTTCAATCAGAGAAATAAAGTTAACAAATAAACAAATATTACCTGCACTTCGTTGGGTCTGAACACCAGCGTTTGGATCACCAAGGATTTGATAATTGGGTGATTTACAGTCCATCGCTGAGACGGAGCATAAGTCGTTGACTCAAATTGAACTGGAGGAGCTGAAGATGAAGCTTCAGCAACTTCAGGAATATTAGCCAAGAGAGGAGTAGGTGCAGATGTTATCACATTCACTGATTGTTGAGAAGTAGATAGAATGTCTGAGACATTTGGTTCAGAAGCAGGTATAGTGTTTAAAGGAACAATTAAGACCCATGATGTTTCAGCTTCACTATTCTGCATGTTTGGGATGACAATAGGACCATCATCTTCAACTGTATGAGTATGAGGAGTGGGAATATCTTCTGAATCACCAAGATGAGAAAACATCCATTGATTCAGTTCTTCAGTATCAGCAGAAGGTCGAGAATTCGTTGAACGGGATTCGTCAAAAGTGACGTGAATTGTTTCTTCAACAGTTTGTCTTCTTCGATTGAAGACTCTGAAGGCTTTGGAGATTGAAGAATATCTAAGAAAGATTCCATCATCAGCCTTAGGATCAAACTTTCCAAGGGCATCTCTGTTGTTCAGTATGAAACACTGACATCCAAAGATGTGAAGAAAGCTAATTGAAGGCTTTCTCCCATGAAAAAGTTCATAGGCTGTTTTATTAAATCTTTTGACTATCAGCGACCTGTTTTGCGTAAAACAAGCAGTGTTGACAACTTCTTCCCAAAACTGAGTAGGCATGTGAGAATCGCTGAGCATTGAACGTGAAGCTTCAATAATAGTTCTGTTTCTTCTTTCAGCGACTCCGTTTTGTTGCGGTGTTCTCACTGAAGAAAAGTTGTGAGAAATACCCTTACTCTCAAAGAAGGGATCAAGAGAACTGTTTTTGAATTCAGTCCAATGATCGCTGCTTATTGAGCGAACGATCAAGTTGTTCAGGGTTTCCATTTTCCGAACAAAGGTGATGAGTTCTTCAGGGGTGTCACTCTTAGAATGGAGAAACATAACCCATGTATATCTAGAGAATTCATCAACTATGACTAGTGTATATTTCTTTCCAGCGATGGATTGTTTGTTAACAGGGCCAAACAAATCCATATGGAGAAGTTGTAGAGGAGATGACACTTAGGAAACTTGCTTTGACTTAAAGATTGCTTTGGTCTGCTTTCCTTTCTCACACGCTGAACATAAGGACTCTTTGGCGTATGAGTGCTGAGGTAGACCAGTGACTAACTCTTTTGAAGAAAGAGTGTTCAGTGTCTTGAAGTTGAGATGAGAGATCCTCTTATGCCATAGCCAGTTGACATCAGATGAGGCTTTTGAGAAGAAATAGGAGTTCTCAGTGGTTGTTGAGTCCATGTTTATTACATAAACATTTTCCAAACGATAACCGCTGAGAGCTATCTTCTCCTTTTTGTCAGCGACAAAGCAGGATTCCTTAGTAAAGATTACTTTGTTATCCTTGTCGCAAAGCTGACTGATGCTTAGAAGATTATGCTTCAGCCCTTCAACATATGCGACTCTTCTGAAGGTTGTTGTACCATTAGAGAGTACACCAAACCCTCGGGTATGTCCTTTACCATTTCCACCGAAAGTTATAGAGGGACCCTTCTCTTCTTTGTACTCAGTGAGTAGGTTCTTTATACCAGTCATGTGTCGAGAGCATCCGCTATCGAGATACCAGATACCATTCTTAACCTGTATTACAAAAGAAGATTAGTTTTTCTTGGGTACCCACTTAACCATGTGTACACACTTGTCAGTGGGGGTAGAAGAGGAGGTGGAAGGTTCAGCAGTCTTCGCAGCATTTGAAGATTCAACTTTGTCAGTCTTCACTTTGGTTAATTTCTTAACCTCAGTGGTCTTCTTTGCCTTGAGGGCAATGATCTTCACCTTAGCTATCTTTTCAGCTTGGGTGGCTGTAGGGCACTTACTAGCAATATGATTGGTAAGTCTACAATGAAAATTTCCTATAACTAAAAGTAGTTCTAGGACCATTTGCATGCTGAGCTTTTGATTTTGAATTAGAAGGACCGGCACCAAGTAAGCTATTGGCTTTTGATATAGGAGGAACATTCAGTTCTTCGGATTTCTTACCAATAATTTCCACTTTGATTCTAGGAGTAGATCGCTGAATAGATCCACGCTGAATAAATCCAGGGATCTTATTCTTTGAATCAGAGGGATAAGTCACTGAAGCTTTAGAAGCGTTCAGCTTTGGTACAGAGGTACCCTTCTGAGGATTTTGGTTAAAAGCAATTCGTTTACCTTTGTTTTTAAAGACTGAGGTAGGTTTTGGATAAATAACTTTTTCTTTACCTTTAGAAGTTAAGGTAGAGATTTCCTCAGGGATAGGCGGTTTAGAAGAGGAACACTGAGATGAGAAAGTGTCAGGGATAGAGGATACGAACATTCCAAATTTAAGCATGGAACGGTCAGTGGTTGGTTCTAGAGTATCAGCTTTGTAACCAAGACCACGTTTATCACTCAGGGGAATCTGAGACTTAATTATCTCAGTGATCTTTGTTGAGGAATTATACCATCCATCAACAATAGCTTTTTCAGCTTTTAATGCAGCGATAGCTTCTTCGCGCTCGATTTTGACTAGCTGATTTAAGTGAACTTGATCTTTAAAATCTTCTTCAATTTTAGAAAGATTTTCTATTTGAAGGGGACAGTTTTAAAGCTGTTCAGCGAGACCAAGGTTTTGATTTTCAACCACAGTTTTGCCATTCATGGCTTCATATAAACTTCTAGTCAAGAGATCGATCTTTCGAAGACTATCAGCTTCATCAATATTTGCAATATTGGTAAAGAAGGAAGGTGATACCTTAGTAGCAGAGGTTGAAGTAGAGGGAATGTCAGAGTTGTCTTCCTCATCTTCAAGTTTGGCCATGAGATATAGATTGGCTTCATCATCATCTTCAGAGTCAGATGATTCTTCTTCGTCAGAGGCAGCCCAATCATAGTCAGCCATAAGGCCTTTGCCTTTCTTCTTAAAGGTTTTCAGCTTTGAATACCTTTCTTTCAGTTTTTTGTATTTTTCATCTCTAGTCCTATGAGTAAAGTTTTTCTTGGGAAAACCTGAGGGTCTAGAGACTTTCTTTGACCTGCACTCGCTAGCAAAATGTCCTATCTTTTCACAGTTATAGCAAGTAGCAGTAACCTTATCAACAGGGGTTGATGATCTTGACTTGTCAGTAATAGCAAGAGTTTTATTCTTCTTGAAATTACTCTTTCTAGCAAATCTCCTGAACTTAATAGCCAGTAATCCCAGAGTTTCATCATTATCTGAAACGTCAGAGTTTGATGATCTTTCAGAGTTAGTTTCCAACTCAGTGACAGTGATAGTCGATCGTTGAGTGGAAGGTGACTCTGAAATTAAAGCAACAGGGGTGCTTTTGGAATCTTTTACAAGATTCTTCTTAAGATGGCTCGATTGCTCATGATTCAGCATTGTGCCATATAAGGTAGAAAGGGTCATTGATTTTAGATCCTTTGACAGCTTGAGACACATAGAATAACTGTCCCAGCTTTCAGGTAAACATTCTAAGAACTTTGTCAGTACTTCAAAGTTAGAATATTCCTTACCAACAGTTTTCAGATCTATTATTAAGAAGTTAAAACGTTGGTGTACTACAGAGAGAGTTTCATTCATACCACAAATGAATCTTTCATACTGTCTTACCAGGTTGATCTTTCGTGAGTCCTGGACTTCAGAAGTGCCTTCATACTGAACACAGATTGTGTCCCACATAGCTTTTGAGGTTTTCACGTTCATGGCGGAATGGTAGACTTCGTCAGGAAGAGCCATGGAGAGTATGGATCTGGCTTTGGTGTCGATAGACCCTTTCTTCTTATCTTCATCAGTCCACATATGAATTTCCTTAGGAATCAACCTTTCTGGAATAGCAGGTCTATTCTCAGCGGCTGGAACTGCAGCATCAATTCTTACATGAATATATGGGCCGTTTTCAAGATAGTAAGGCATAGTAGGGTCTACACCTTCTAAGAATAGAGTCATCCTATTTTTTCCATAGATTAAAATTATCTCTGGAGAATCTAGGGGGTTTTGCAAGAGAACCGTTGTCAATATAGTTTGTGTTTGTGTTGGTAGCCATTTTAGGAAATAGCAAGGAAGAGAAATCTTAGTATAGATCATATCTTGTTTATGAGATTAAACAAATCCGCTCTGATACCATTTGTTGGTCCCGAATGGCTATACAAGTTTGTAGAAGGGGGGGGGGGGTTGAATACAAACACACGTTTTTACTTTTCTAAATTGTTTATTGATAAATCAAGATAATTTACAACTTGTTGCGGAACAAGATTAAGGATAAACCTAATCTTAATAAGTCTTGAGAAACACTAAGTTTCTTGCACTAGAAATAGTTAAAGAAATTACGAATAATAACTTAACAATAAGAGAGAAATAAGAAGATGGTCCGAGCACACTTCAAAACTGAAGTAAGGTTCTTCGTATATACTGCATGCATTTAATGCATTGCAGTATGGCTTTACACGTGGCAACAGCTGAGTGGTTGCATGTCATTGACCTTTGTAGACAACCTTAGTAGCCACATGGTGCACAGTGTAGAATCAGAGTTGTTGTACGATTACAGACAAAAGGGATGTCCGTTCTGACAGTTCGTACGAAGACGTACAAGGGAGGTAAGACAATAGTAACATGCAGGGAGACTTCATGATCAGCTTTTCGTTGAGTCAGATCTTTATCAGCGAATGATAAAGTACAGCGATTGCTGAAGTCTTCTACTTGATACTTCACGTTGAATGGACAGGTCTTGCTTCGCTGATATCCGCATCAGTTCATGAGTAGACTTGTCGCTGGTTCTTGAGCTTGATCTTCGACTTCAGCGTAGAACTTTGGTTGACGTGAAACTTGTCTTCAGGGATTATAAGTAAACAACTAATTTATCAGCGATCATCTCATAGACTGAACAGGCTCAGAGCTATAAGATGATGAACAGTGTTCGCTGAATATCTAATCTACAGAGTGAGAGTTACTATCAGCGGTACTGTAAAGTCTTGGTACTTATCAGCAATAGTGAAACTCTGATACATTTTGTTTACTTACAATTTTCACTAAGTGTTTAAGAGAGGGTCATTATCAAATCACTGAGGGTTTGGATCAACAAGATGAATAACATGCAACAAAATAAAAGGAAAAAGCAAGAATGGATGCGATGGTGTATGTATGAAATTATATGATATGTATGTATGCATATGGAAGAAAGTATGGATTAAATAACAAAAACCTGTGATACCTTGTGAATGCGATGGTCAACAAACATTAAATTGCAGTCAAAGATGGAGGCGATGGAGGCTTGCTATGAAAAAGACTTACACACATCAACAAATCACACTCAAACTGTGCTATCCGGAAAGCATTCGGAAAGTTTGTGCGGGTTTTTCATCCGGAAAGATGATTTACCCGGAAAGATGATTTATCCGGAATGTGTTTTATCCAGAAAGAAAGAGTTTGTCCGGGAAAAAAAAAGAAATCATCCGGAAAAGCTATTTATCCGGGAAAGAATTGAGAGGTATCCGGAAGAAATTATATCCGGAAAGAAGAGTTATCCGGAAAAAGACGAAAACTTACCGGAAAAATGAATTGAATGGTTTCTTCGGATCTCGACCAACGCATATGATTTTTAATGCTTTCCTGGAAATCAACAAACAATATAGGAACACCAAACACACTAACCCAATTCGATTAGTACCAAAATATACTCAATTTCTCAATAATCACCAAAAAATTAAGAACATCACCAAAAACTCAAGAACCGATTTTTCAAAATTAATGCTTTAAACTTCGATTCTGGATCTGAAACTTTTCCAAACACGATTAATGAATCAAAGATATCGAATGGAACAACTATTGATCAAAAAATTGAACAAAAATCGAAAACTCAGAAATCTTACCAAATCGCCGTTTACCTGAAAAAGTAATACCTTTGAAAATCGATATAAACGCAGATAAAAAACCAGATTAAAACTATTAACAATCGAGATCTAACAAAAGAAATATTAACTCGACGAAAAGCTTTGCAAACCCATGTTTTTCACCCACAAAAAAAACTGCACTATATCGAACAGAAAACGGATGCCTTGTGGACCTCAAACGCCAATCTCCACCGTTCCGAATGTAGATCAAGATGTCGTGAAGCTACAATCCGACGGTTCAAACTCTGGGAATAGGAAAAACGGCACGACTACGTTTTCCAGAAACTTGTATACGAATTTTTTCTTTGTTTTTCTGTTACTTTCGATCAGTTTCTTCTATTTCTTCAAATCACCGATTCGGCTCTGATACCACGTGTAGATCCCAGATTTATCAAGTATTAATGTAAACACAAAACGATTAATCTTTATTGAATGATTATAGAGAGGTTACAAGTATTGGATTGAAAAACTCTCTCTATCTCTCTTAAGCGTATGAAACTAGAAGTGATTAATCTTTCCTAATAACAAAAAAACAAGCCTTAAATACTTACGGCTTAAGCTTCAAACCCAAGCTAAGCTAAGCCCATTTATCAAATAAAGGCTTTTACAATAAAAAATTAATTTCTATAATTCTCTATATAACTTTCTCTTTTATACGACATTTATGGTCCTAACAAATAGATTCTCAAAAGCAAAGAATAAAAGAACATAACGAGTTAAGTGAAGGTTTGAAAAAGAGCAAAGCCGAATTTGATGAGAGTGAAGCTTGCTTTCGAAGAAGAATGGATGATTTATCAGAAAAACTAGAACGTTCAGAAGCTAAGAAAACAGATGTTGAACAACTGTTGCTTGCTTACAAAGACATAAACACTGAACTTACTGAGAAGGCGAGTAGTCTGGAAGAAAAGTTATACGAGATAGGTCAAACTGAACAGACGATTCATCTTAATACGCCTAAAAATTTTAGATACTATAATACAAAATGGGGATTGGGGTATGATAATCCTCAATATTTGAAGACTGCCTTATCTAAATCTCCAACTTTGTATAAGTTTGAATGGCTTAAACTTCCATCAGAAGCTCCTCGATATAAAATCAAATGGCTTAAAACGGATGGGGACGACTATGAAGCTGAAGAAGAGGTTAAAAGAAAAACAACAGTTAAAATTCAACTTCCTTTTGTCTACGAGATGGAAAATAGGAAGGCATTAGTTTGGAATTGGAAACAAACATTGTCTAATGACTATTTCCAAAGCTATGTTGTTGAGAAACCAAAGAATAATGAAACAAAACCTGCTTTTGAAGGAAAAACCTATTTCCCACCTTTGGTTCTTGAACAAAACCTCATTGACCTCGAAAGCAAGATTGAAGACATCCGAAATGAAGACATGATTGCTTTTGAGATAGAAAAGGAAGTCATGCTAACTATTCTTTTAAACAGTGAAAAAGAAAAGCCTGAAAAGAAATTTTCTGAATTTTCAAAGAAGAGTTTTGAAGAAAAGAAAGATATTGAGCTAAAATGTTTAAAACATTCACAACAAGTTTCTGATTTTGAAAATGTTTTATTTCTTGAAAAGGAAAAGATTGAGAAGGAAATAGTGGATTTTAATGCTAAAAGAAAATCTTTTGAAGCAAAAAGTGCTGAGCTTTCAAAAAAAATATTTGAATTGGAATTTTTGTTGGAAAAAGATAGAAAAGATTTTGCTGAAAAGAAGAATCTTTTTGAGAAGGAAAAGCAAAGCCTTCAAAAGAAGAATATGAAGATTTTTAAATAAATAACTGATAAGGGAAGATATTTGGAGACAGAAATAAAATATTTTGAGCTGAGGTTGTCAAGCTAACGAGGAAGTTATCTGCTTTGGCAACAGAAGCTATGAAAGAGCAGAAGATCAAATCTGATTTACAGAAGAAATTTGACTTGACCGTTCAAGAATGGAATGTTCTGTCCGACAACGTTCAGAAACTGGAAGCAATTAACTTCAAAGTTGAAGTATCTGGACAACTTAGTGTCAATACTATTGTTCACTTGCCGTATGATGATTCAACTGATTCATAATGTTCATTTAAAACTTCTTCTAGTTCGGTTCATGAAAATATTTCTTCGAAAAAGTTAGTCAAATCAAGCAATCCTTCAAAAGATCGGATGCGCCCTTCTAATATTTTCTATAACCATGCTGCTATAAGGTCAGATACTCCTATTTTTAAGCCTGTGAAGATGGTTTGGAGAGCAAAAGGGTCTACTCGTGAGAAAAAACCATTCTACTACAACCCAATTCCCATATACACAACATATCACATAATGTAACATAACATTGATATGACAAACGAAACATCATATTACAAGTACGGTCCCGTAGTCTTCTACAATCAGAAAAATCCATTCTACTACAAACTTTATACTAAATACATACATAACATTTTAATTATTATAATACAACTGCTAAACATGCTAAAATCTTCAGCATGCATTCCTTCACAAAAGCTATCCATCGATTACTCTAATCATTTGCCCTTACTCGATACACCACCTGGAATACATATTTTTAAAACAAAATGAGGGTTAGACCTAAGGGTCTAAGTGAGAAAATATCTCTTACTTTGAAATCATTTATATAAACCTTAATTATATAAATCACACATCACGATCAAATATATCAATTTGAACTCACACATCATATACCTTCCCTTCTCATTCCTCCTGGCCATATTAGTTGGTTGCAAGCCAACTAATAAATTTACAACGCTGTACAACATCTACAACCAAACAACGCTATACAGATTCTATAGCCAAACACACCGGTCCTAAGCCCGGCCAACGTATTATAACACAATATAATACTCATGTAAATATAATACCTCAATATATTATAATTCACATATATCGCACATATAAACACATAATCACCAATTATCACATTCCCAAACCATACGGATATGTATTCCAGTAAAAATATTTTAAAGTAAAACTCACATGTTTTGATTATTACACAGCTCACAATCTCCTTTCAAAATGGTCTTATCTCTTATCACGACTCCACAGAATCTGAAACAATTTAAGATACATACATCGCTTTACTAGCCAAACATATAAATCCTACCAGTTCCTGTTCTCAACTGTACCACTAAACTTAGCAAACTACCGGGACTACACAGAGTACCGGGACTCCTTGGTACCGGGAGTCTCGATCACCGGGAGTTCACAATACCGGGAGTTCACTATACCGGGACTCCACCGGGAGTTTACTATACCGGGATTCCACGGGAGTCGACAGTACCGGGACTCCACCGGGAGTCTTCAAGAACACAGTCGATTTCACTTACCCAGAAATCGATTGAAATCTAATCAAGACGCGAAATTAGAAATTCTAAACCGATAGATATCTTCTATTCGTGATTACAAATACATATTGTAAAGAAACATACCTCAAAATCGCCTCTAACCCAATCGATTGATGCTCTAACCGTAGGTTTCGTCCACTGCTTCTTTTCGCCTCCAGAACTCCCACACACACACACTCTTTCTATTTTAGGTATCTGATGAGTATACGAGGCTTAAGAGATAATATAGGTCAAAATTACCTTCTTGGCTCAAACTATTCCAAAATGACCCAAAACACCCTTAACCTTATAACTTATCTCAAACTTAACCAAATCATTATATCTTATGGTTAAATTAAGTTGACGGATATGTAAAATATCTAACGGACTTACTCGGGGTATTACATCATCTCCCCCTTAAAAGAATTCCGTCCCGGAATTCAGTTGAGTAAAAAGATGAGGGTATTTGGCTCTCATTTCCGATTCGGATTCCCACGTAGCATCCTGACCTCTATGATGCCTCCATTGAACCTTTACTTGCTTGATTTCCTTATTCCGCAGCACTTTGACTTTATGATCAATTATTGCTTCTGGTTCTTCCACATAATTCAATCTTTCATCTACTTGTATCTCTGGTAGGGAGACTGACTGATCTGGAGTAACCAAACACTTTCGGAAGTTCGATATGTGAAATGCATTATGGATTCTGCTCAAATCCGGTGAAAAATCTAATCGGTAAGCTACTTCACCGATCCTTTCTGTAATTGAAAACGGTCCGATATACCTTGGGCTAAGTTTACCTTGTCTTCCAAATCGGATGACTCCCTTCCATGGTGAAACTTTTAACATTACAAAATCCCCAACTTTAAATTCCAATGGCTTTCGGCGTCGGTCAGCGTAGCTCTTCTGTCTATCTTGAGCCACTTTCAATCTTTCTCTAATTTGAGTAACCTTATTGGCAGTTAATTGAACTATTTCCGGCCCCGCCAACTGTTTCTCTCCCACTTCGTTCCAACATAGAGGCGTTCGACATTTCCTACCATACAGTACTTCAAACGGTGCCGCTTGTATGCTGGAATGATAACTGTTGTTATATGCAAACTCGATCAACGGTAAGTGCTTATCCCATGATCCCCCAAAATCAACAATGCAAGCCCGGAGCATATCTTCTAAGGTCTGAAACGTTCGTTCACTCTGCCCATCTGTTTTGGGATGATACGCCGTACTTAACTTTATCTGAGTCCCCATTTCCCTTTGAAAACTTCTTCATAATCTTGAAGTAAAATGACTATCACGATCAGAAATAATCGAGATTGGAACTCCATGCCGAGTTACTATTTCGTCAATGTACAGCTTAGCTAATCATTCCATCGAATCGGTTTCCTTTATCGGTAGAAAATGTGCAGACTTTGTCAATCTGTCGACGATCACCCAAATAGAATCAAATCCTTTCGGAGTTCTTGGTAGCTTCGTGATGAAATCTGTGGTAATCTGCTCCCACTTCCACATATGTATTTCTAGCCATTGTAGTTGACCAAACGGCTTTTGGTGTTCGATTTTCACTTTCTTACAAATATCACATCTTTCCACATACTGAGCAATTCCTCTTTTTATCCCTGGCCACCAATAGAATTGTTTAAGGTCTTTATACATCTTGTTTGTACCTGGGTGAATAGAGAAACGGGATTTATGAGCTTCTTGTAAAACACGATCACGTAACCCACCCAAACGAGGTACCCACACTCTACTTCCCAGACACAATAACCCACGATCATCTTTTACTAGCAATGCTGACATCTCCGCTAACCGTTCTGATTTCAGATGTTCATCCTGATAAGCCTCCACTTGACACTTCTGCAATTTGTCAAATATGTTGGGTATGAGTTCAGTTCGTAGCGAAATAACTTTTATTGTTCCACCCCTTTCTTGACGACTCAATGCATCAGCTACCACATTTGCCTTTCCCGGGTGATAAAAGATTTCACAGTCGTAATCATTCAGCAATTCTAGCCATCTTCTTTGTCTCATATTTAGTTCCCTCTGGTCAAAGAGATGTTGGAGACTCTTATGATTAGTATAAATCTGACATTTGGAACCATACAGATAATGTCTCCAAATCTTTAACGCGAAGACGACTGCTGCAAGCTCCATATCGTGCGTAGGATACTGTCTTTCATGATCCTTTAATTGACGAGAAGCATAAGCAATAACCTTTCCACGCTGCATAAGTACACATCCCAATCCCAGTTTTGACGCATCACTATAAACAACAAAGTCTTCCGAACCTTCAGGTAGCGATAGAGTCGGCGCGCTGCACAGTTTCTCTTTCTATATCCGGAATGCCTCGTCTTGTTCTTCTCTCCATTCAAATTTCAAGTTCTTCCGGGTCAGCTTAGTCAAAGGCGTTGCGATATGAGAGAAGTCTTTTATGAATTTCCGATAGTAGCCGGCTAAACCCAGAAAACTATGTACTTCGGTTGGCGTCCTCGGAGGTTCCCACTTTTCAATTGCTTCCACTTTCATTGGATCAACTTGAATGCCTTCTTCGGAAACTACATGCCCCAGAAACTGAACTTCTCGTAACCAAAATTCACATTTTGAGAATTTAGCGTACAACTTCTCCTTCTTTAATAGCTACAAAATTAAACGAAGATGTTGCGCATGTTCTTCTTTGGATCGGGAGTAGATAAGTATATCATCGATAAATACAATAAAAAATTTATCGAGATACGGCTTACATACCCGATTCATTAAATCCATAAAGGCAGCTGGAGCGTTCGTCAGTCCGAACGGCATCACTAAGAATTCGTGATGTCCATACCTTGTTCGAAAAGCAGTCTTTAGAACGTCTTCTTCTTTAACTTTCAACTGGTGATAACCGGATCTTTGATCAATCTTGGAGAAATAGCAAGCTCCAACTAACTGATCGAAGAGGTCATCAATTCGGGGTAACGGATACTTGTTCTTTATCGTGCGCTTATTCAGTTCTCGATAGTCGATGCACATCCTCATCGAACCATCCTTCTTTTTCACAAATAACACTGGTGCTCCCCACGGCGAAGAACTAGGTCTGATGAAGCCTTTATCAGATAGGTCTTGTAGTTGTGCCATCATCTCTTTCATCTCTGGAGGTGCCAGACGATAAGGTGCACGGGCTACAGGAGTGGGTCCAGGAATCAGGTCTATACCGAACTCTACTTCTCTAGTTGGCGGAAGACTATTCAAGTCTTCGGGGAATATTTCAGGGAATTCACTAACAATAGGAATATCTTCCATCCTATTCTTTTCTGGCTTAATATCTATCACATAAGCCAAGTAACTCTGACAACCCTTATTCACACACTTACGGGCTTTTATCATAGATATAAGGCTAGACTGATGATTCCTACGATCACCATAAATCACTACTGGTCCCTTCTCAGGTAATACCACATGTATTAACTTCTTATCACACACTATGTTAGCTTGATTCTCGGCTAACCAGTCCATTCCCACTATGACGTCAAACTCTATTAAAGTTATAGGAAACATATGTATCGGCACTCTACACCCCTCTATATTTATCACACAACCATCAAATACTTCTATAACTGACACTTGATTATCATTTGTCGTATCTACTGATAGAGCATGTTCTAGCATTTTAGGTTTCAAACACAGGCAAGCAGCAAATGCAGGAGACACAAACGATCGGTTTGCACCGGAATCAAATAACACCCTAGCACGTGTAGAGTTTATTAAAAATGTACCTGTGACCACATCCGGAGTTTCCTCCGCTTCTTTCTCGGTCATTTGAAATGCACGACCTCTGGTTACTGGCGGTTCCAGTCTTCGTATTACTGGTTTAACAATCGCTGGCCTGCCCGATGATCCACCTTGCTGTATCCTCCCCTGCGGACAGTCCGACTGAAGGTGATCTGGAGAATTGCATAAGAAACATAACCGCGTTACCTTACAATCTTTAATGACGTGTCCGGTCTTCCCACACTTATAACACGCTCGTAAATCACCTTGGCAATTGCCTTGGTGGACACGGTTGCACTTCTGACATGGTCTTTCTGCCGGTCGAAACGGCGGAAGGCTATCATACCTCTGAAATAGGGACTTCTTCGGATCGTGTTGTGGTCCTTCCCACTTTCTCTTCCCGATACTTTTATCGCCAGTATCCCTTCTAATATCTCTTTCAATATTCTCCGCGGCATCAACTGCAGCTGAGAAGGTATCGGGTCCTTTTGCAGCCACTAGCCTTCTGACTTCTGAGTTCATCCCAAAGATAAACCTTTCCGTCTTCATCCTCTCCGTAGCAACGTAGTATTATGCGAACCGAGACTTTTCCAGAAAGCTAGCGGTGTAGTCTCGAACGGATAAGTTTCCTTATTGTAAGTTCATAAATTCCCCTTCCAGTTGTTTTACATTGCTGCCCAGTACAATACCCTATCTTCATCTGCACACTTACTTGTCTTGAAAATAGCTTCTATTTCCTTCATCCATCTCATTGCTTTCACGGGATCCCTGTCTCCTGAGTAGGTCGGAGGTCTACAGCTTAAAAACATTTTGTATTCGCACCTCCTTTGTATTGGTACAACAGTCGGTGTGATTGGCAATTCATCTTCCGGTCCGGGATCCGGTATTTCAGCTTCATTGTGACGACTTTGATCAAACATTGCTTGTATACTAGTTTGCAGTCTTCTCATTTCTGCCATCAAGTCATCCCTTGTAACAAACTATGTACCTCGTGGCTGAGCTCTGCCTCCTGTTCGACCTCCAGTTCTTCCTCCGGTTCTGCCTCCAGTTCTGCCTCCCCTTTCCCCTGTTCCTATTGGCGGATTCGTACTATTCGGATTTCTTCCTCCTCCTCGATTCGAATTTCGTGTACCGCTTGCCATTCTATAGATTTAAACAAGGTTAATATACACATAAGCACATACCCCATATAACAAGGTATTCCAGTTCAAAAATGTGCCTGTAAGATCACAATTACACTGGCCAGGTGTAATATGAAATTACCTTACATGATGTTCCTTCTACCTTTTATACGTAGGTTCTACAATAATAGGGACATCCTACTTCACATGCAGTTTAAGTCTAGGTACAGATACAAATACCTAAATCCCTTAAACTAGGGCTCTGATACCATTTGTAACAACCCAATTCCCATATACACAACAGATCACATAATGTAACATAACATTTATATGACAAACGAAACATCATATTACAAGTACGGTCCCGTAGTCTTCTACAATCAGAAAAAGCCATTCTACTACAAACTTTATACTAAATACATACATAACATTTAATTATTATAATACAACTGCTAAACATGCTAAAATATTCATCATGCATTCCATCACAAAAGCTATCCATCGATTACTCTAATCATTTGCCCTTACTCGATCCACCACCTGGAATACATATTTTTAAAACAAAATGAGGGTTAGCCCTAAGGGTCTAAGTGAGAAAATCCCTGTTAGTTTGAAATCATTTATATAAACCTTAATTATATAAATCACACAGAACGATCAAATATATCAATTTGAACTCACACATCATATACCTTCCCTTCTCATTCCTCCTGGCCATATTAGTTGGTTGCAAGCCAACTAATAAATTTACAACGATGTACAACATCTACAGCCAAACAACGCTATACAGATTGTATAGCCAAACACACCGGTCCTAAGCCTTGCCAACGTATTATAACACAATATAATACTCATGTAAATATAATACCTCAATACATTATAATTCACATATATCGCACATATAAACACATAATCACCAATTATCACATTCCCAAACCATACGGATATGTATTCCAGTAAAAATATTTTAAAGTAAAACTCACCTGTTTTGATTATTACACAGCTTGCAATCTCCTTTCAAAATGGTCTTATCTCTTATCACGACTCCACAGAATCTGAAACAATTTAAGATACATACACCGCTTTACTAGCCAAACATATAAAGCCTACCAGTTCCTGTTCTCAACTGTACCACTAAACTTAGCAAACCACCGGGACTACACAGAGTACCGGGACTTCTCAGTATCGGGACTCCTTGGTACCGGGAGTCTCGATCACCGGGAGTTCACAATACCGGGAGTTCACTATACCGGGAGTCCATCGGGAGTCGACAGTACCGGGACTCCACCGGGAGTCTTCAAGAACACAATCGGTTTCACTTACCCAGAAATCGATTGAAATCTAATCAAGACGCGAAATTAGAAATTCTAAACCGATAGATATCTTCTATTCGTGATTACAAATACATACTGTAAAGAAACTTACCTCAAAATCGCCTCTATCCCAATCGATTGATGCTCTAACCGTAGGTTTCATCCACTGCTTCTTTTCGCCTCCAGAACCCCCGCACACACACACTCTTTCTATTTTAGGTATCTGATGAGTATACGAGGCTTAAGAGATAATAAAGGTCAAAATTACCTTCTTGGCTCAAACTATTCCAAAATGACCCAAAACACCCTTAACCTTATAACTTATCTCAAACTTAACCAAATCATTATATCTTATGGTTAAAGTAAGTTGACGGATAGGTAAAATATCTAACGGACTTACCCGGGGTATTACAGTCTACTCGTGAGAAAGATGCCTCAAAGTCATAGGTTCCCACTTCAACAGTCAAGAAGAACATTGTTCCTAAAGGTAAGTCTTTTCTTAAACCTAATCTTGTTTATTCTGCAAATCATGTGATTAGGTTAGCACAAAAGAAAATTTTTTGTTCTTACTGTGGAACTCATGATTAAGAAAGAAAATGTTCAGTATTGGTATGGTACTTACAATATTTCTTCAAATAAAACTGCATTTAACAAGCTAGGATCCAAGTTCCGTTGGGTACCAAAATATACTTAATCTGTTTTGCAGGTTCACCATGTGTAGTGCTGAATGTCAAAACTATACCAAACACATGACTGGAAAACAGAAGGGATGTGTGCAACTTTGAAGAGGAGTACCTATGCTGAAATATGTGCAAAATTTCAGGGGGAGAGATTCTAAAGGTTTGATATATATGTGTTTATTGACATATTTTTTATGCTTCTTTATAGGGGGAACATACACAATCATGATTTCTAAACACCTCAGTTTAGAACCCGTACTTCAAAGCAATATTGACTTCTGATTATTTCAGATCAGAACTCGTTCTTCAATGTGTTTGACTTCTGAGTAACTCAGCTCATGACTCATACTTTATTGTTTTTTAGACTTTGAATGTTACATATACAAATTTTGTTTTTGTTAAGATTTCTTTGCAGACTTTGAGGGGGAGCTTACCTGATTTTTAATCAGTCTATCATAATTTGAGGGGGAGCTTTAACATATGACTGTAAGTATCTTCTTAACTTAATCTGAGATTGTTTGAAAGAAGAACGACTTTCAAACATGAAAAATGTATTTTTAAATGTTCAAACCACTTCTCGATTTGAAGAAGATTTCATAAATTTAGAAGTGTGATTTTAAATGTTTTTTCATGTATATCTTGGATTATTCATAACATCATTATTTCTGACTGTGTGTTTCTAAAGATTAATACTAGCGTATTATCTTGTCTATATTTTCAAGTATTCATACACACCGGTTCAACTTCTTATTGACTTTGTTATTACCATGTCTCAAAATGAAACATTTTTTGATGGTAATACCCCCGTTTGTAATTCAATTTTGTTGAGCATCATACATTCTTTCAGCGTAAGAACGTAAACGTTTCATCAAAGGTTGTTTATATTTGTTCATATAAACAACTTTCAATTCTTTGATACCATATTCCTTACATGATTATCTTTCATATTTGATCTGATTGAGACATTGTCAGATTCTCAAACAAGTCTTTCGAATTCATTTCATTCTTTCAATTATTCTTGTTTTGAGAAATCTTCAAAGTTCAAATGCTCAAATATTTCATGATATTATTGAAGAGAATGCATTCTGATGACAGTGTAATTCAAAAACTGAGATTCATATTTGTTCAAGCTAAACTGTTGAACAACACATTTTTTTAGGACAAAATTTCATGGGATCAGTGTGAGAACTTACAGAAGTTCTATGGATCTACGTTAACCAGTGTGTTAGGACCATAAATGTCCTATAATATTAGAAAGTTATATAAAGAATCGTATAGAGTTTAATTAGTTTAATTAATTGATTGTAAAAGCCTTTTTAAAGATAAATAGTCTTAGTTTAGGTAAGATGGCCATGGGCCGTATGCATTAAGCCTTGGTATTTAAGGGTTCTTTCCTTGAGAATTAGGTTAAGATTAATCATCCTAATTTGTGCGCTTAATAGTTTAGACAGAGAGAGTTGAGAATTTCAATCCAATACTTGTAACTCTCTTGAATCATTCAATAAAGATTAATCGTTTCGTTTTATTCGTTGTTACCTGATCAAACTGGGATCTACACGTGGTATCAGAGCCGAATCGGTGATTTGAAGAAGTAGAAGAAATCAATCGAAAGTGAGAAATCAATAAAAATTCGTATGCAATTTTCTGGAAAACGCAGTCGTGCCGTTTTGCCTATTCCCGGAGTTTGAACCGTCGGATCGTCACGATTGTTTGACAGTAGCTTCACGACATCTTGGTCTACATTATGAACGGTGGAGAATGGCGTTTGAGGTCCAGAAGTCACTCGTTTGCTGTTCGTCGTAGTGAAGTTATTTTTTGGTGAATCGGTCATCAATCGGGTTTGCAAAGTGGTTTCTTGCTCTATTTTATTGATTTGATATTATTATCTCGCTAGATTTTTGCTTTTAATCAGTTTGTGATCGTTCTTTATCTGCTTCGTTTCAATTTTGAAAGTTTTGGAATTTTTGATTTTCGAAGCGTTCTTCGTGTTCATAATTTTTTTTATATAAATCTGCGATTTTAATTAATTTTCTGCATGTTTGATGATGTTTTTGGTGAGTGTTTGAGAAGTGCGGGTGTCGAAGGGAAGAAACACAGCCGCATATGGGTTTTATTTCATAAACCCTAATATTTCCACGTAAGTTTTCCGTATAAACTAGTTTCCCGGACAAAATAAAAGTTCCTGATAAAAAAAATTCCGGATACCTTTGTTTCCGGTTAAGTTTTTTTCCTGGTACCAATTTTTCCCGGATAACTAAATTTTTCTGGACACCCATTTATTTCCCGGATAACTTGTTCTTTCCGGATAACTGGTTATTTCCCGGACGCAACTCTTCCCGGATAACCACATCCATCTCCCGGAAGCATTACTTTCCCGGACGACTCACTCCAAGATGCTTCACATTAAATCCGGATACTTTAATGCAACCATCCATCTTTGACTACAATTAGACTTTTTGTTGACCATCGCATTCTCAAGGGTATCAAAGGTTTTTCTAATTAATCCATACCTACTTGGCGTATACATGCATCGTGCAGCATACATTTTCATCTCATACATGCATGGTTAATCAAATTGCCTTTTTTTAATATTGAGTATTCTTCCATCACATGCATACATACATTTCCCATTCATCAAATGCATGAATAGTTCCATACATATTCCTTACATTACATGCATCATATTTTTTTGAATGTTAGTTCCAATTTTTTTTCGTAGGATAAACACATTAATTCATCGTATCTTTTAAAGTTGTCGCCCATCTCCATACAAAGGTTTGCGAGTTGGTGACGGTTTTTTAGAATTTTTGGCGACGATTTGCATGGTTTATGAGTTTGAGTTTGAGTTTGAGTTTTAGTGACGGTTTGAGATCTTTTGCGACAGTTTGATCTTACTCGCGACGCTTATCATTTCATGTGATTTTGGTTGACGTCTTGATCTCTCTTGGTTTGTTTATCTTGCACGTTTTATTATCGAAGTTTGATTTTGTCCGTTCCGGTTAACTAATCAGATTTTAAATTGTGAAAACAAATTTATTTTTTAGATTTGTTTTTCTGATTTAATTTTGATTTTCTTCCGCAATTTTTGATTATTCAAAACAACACCGATTAACGATCATAATTTTTCAGGTAACCATGTCTTATTCATCTTAGTCTGAAGCAACTTGTCAGGTATGTCTACCAACTCATAGTGCTTTAATCGATCATATTCAACTGTTTGGTCAAAAGGTAGAGTCCTATATGCTTACCTCTAATGAAACTAATTCTTTAAAAGAAAAGCTAGATGTTCAAAAGAAGGTCACAGAAAAGCTAAAGTCCGACAATGCTAATTTTAAAGAAAAATGCACAAATCTTTCTATAGCACCAAAGGACCTTAGAGCTAAAATATCTGAATTGAACTCAAAGATTGATCAGTGTGAGAATGAGAAAGCAGAGATTATTTATCAATGCTCCTCTCTTCAAGTTCAACACAAAGAGTTTGTTTCTAAAATAACTGATCTTGAAACTAAACTACACAAAAGAGATCAAACTGATCAGACAATTCATATGAATAAACCTAAGGAATTCGCATATTTTAACAAGGAATGGGGAATTGGGTACGATAACCCACAGTATTTGAAAAAGATTTTGTCAAAGAGGCCTACTCTTTATCACTTTAATTTTCTTGGTCTCGACAAAAAGTATCCAGAGTACAAATCGATTGGACTGGACCTCTTGAAAAGGAAAAGGAAGAGGAAACTGAGGAAAACAAACGCGCGCACACCACGAATGACTACTTTGACGGCTATAAGATTGCAAAGCCCAAGGATTCCTCCAAAAAGGATGAGGCCCCAGCACCTGAAACCAAAACTGAGACGGACGAGTTTAAACTCTATGTTCCTCTTCTCGTGTTGGAATAAAAAATAGTCGAGTTAGAGGAGACACTCGAAAAGGAAAGGAATAATTTTCAAAAGGAAAAACAAGAGCTTCTAATTGAACTTGAGAAACTCAAATCCACCAAAACCGAACCTGCATCTGTTGAGGACAAGGAACTCCTTCGGGTAGAAATCAATAGGCTCACATCCAAAATGTCTGCCTTGGCAACATAAGTTATGAAAGAGCAAGTGAGTAAAAGTCAACTCCAAGAGAAGTTTGACCAACTCCAAAAAGAAAAGGTGAATCTACCCGAATCTTCCTCGGACTCATCAGATACATCTTCGTGTAAGACCTTTATTGTCAAAACATCTTCTAGAAAAGGAAAAGAGTCTCAAGATGATTGTGTTCAAAAGAATCTTAACTCTGGATTTCAAAAAGCTTACGCAACAGATTCTTCCAAACACACAGACTCAAAGTGTTCCTCACCTCCCTTGACCACTACTGTTCCATCTGTGACTGAAACTGAATTTTTAGCGTTTATGAATTCTGAAAGTTGTTCAGATGAGGAGTTTCTAAAGTTTGAATTCAATAAACCTCTTCCAAACCATACTGATTTTCTTTCAAAAGCGGTAGATCGACCGGGCAGTTTTCAAAAAGGGGAATGTTCTACAAAAATCAAAAACTTGTCTGTGAACGAAGTTTCCAAAACCGATTCAAATTCTCAAAAGCGTTCACAGACGCGGCAACAGACCGGTCGACCAAACGATTGAAATCCTTCCTACTCAAGCTCTATTGATCATAACTTTAAAGATATTTCAGATAATAATGGTTAGAGAAAAAGGTTCAAACAAGTTTGGGTGGTGAAGAAGTCTAATGAAAGCAAAACGAATACAAAGTCATTTAAGCCAGTTTCGCACGCTAGGAATACAATCATAATCATGATTCCCGAACTTCTGTTGAACAAAGTGTGAAGTTTCCTTTAAGACTTTATTCAATTTAACAGTTGCTTCAACTTTCTCATGATTGTATTTGTTGTCCTACATGTGGTTTGAATGATTTTGTTGACCGTAAATATTCATTTCATTGGTACGGTACCTATAGTATCCCCAGTCCTCACTATAATAGGGCATCTAACCGTCAAGGATCCATCAATGGATGGATACCAAAATCCTTCTAATTTATTTTGCAGGAATGTCATGTGCGCTTAGTTCATAACATTCTTTTCACATGACTGCATTAAAAGGTTATGCCAATTTTGAGGGGGAGTACAATTTTATGAAAGGTAAGTGAACTTTAATTGAATTCAAAGACCGTTGTAATTCATTCTGAATAACTAACTTGTGTTTGTTATTCTCCAATTTTAACTTCCATGATTGCCACGTGTTATGTTTCCTTGACTTAGTTATTTCCGTGTCTCACATATTCGTTGATTTTTCGATGGAAATACACTCGTTTGGATGGAAATACACTCGTTTGAATTCCTATTTGTTTTTCAATGTTCGTCATTTCATGTTAATGATTCAATTCTTTTATGATATATTAATTGTGACTTGTTCTTCACACTTAAACTTTCTAATCATTGTTTCATTTTTTAACATAATGTGCTTAATGAGTCACTATGTTTAGCGCTTGATTTTGTTTTTGATGGTCTATACTTTTGATTACGTCAGATCAGAACTCGGACTTTATTTCTATGACTTCTGATTACCTCAGATCAAAACTCGAACTTCATTTATATGACTTCTGATCATCTCATATCAGGACTCGTTCTTAAATGTTTTGACTTCTAAACATTTCAGTTTAGAACTCGTACTTTAAAATGTACTTCAATGTTTTATTTGTGTCACACCCCGCTAAAGCGGAAACACGGGATATGCAGCTCCAGTTTCATAGCAAAAGTTACAAGATCACATCAACCATCAAAATACATTCAAAAGGTTAAAACCTTGTCTTTTACAATCGTTTTTACGAAAGGGGAAATGAACATAAATAAATGATAGAAAAGAAAGCTTCATCACGTGTAGCCTTCCTAGATCCCAACCTTAAAGACGTTCTCCTGAAAAGCATGTCAATAAAAAGGTCAACTAATGTACTAGTTGGTGAGATCACAGGTTTAATGAGTACAACATTGTTTATCATAGCAAAATAGTTTAAATCCGCACATGTGGATAAGTCAAAGTAGTTGAATCCATACAAGTGGATAAATCAACCGGTTATGAAAAACTTGCTCATGGTAATAGTACGTATTATGTTTAAGTTGTGAGCCCGTTACCCGACCTATATGACGGCAGCCCCAACGCATGTTCTATCACCAACAATGCATACGGAAAACAATAATTATGCACTCAAGCAAGCGCGACTTGTGAGTGGGGTGTCAACCAAATAACGTTATTCATAATTACCAACGGCTCACACTCGTGAGTTAAACGGGTAACGTAACTTAAACGGGGACTTACGTATGATAGAGAGAAAACTCAAACTTACAACACACGTAAACCATACATACTATAGAGCATAAATGAGTATAGCAAAGTTTACGTTTTCAATAAAACAAGTAAACCGGTGCGTAAAAGTAATTGTAGTAACGACATGCTTTTCACCCCAAAATATGTAAAACATTGAAAAATGGGCTGTGATAACTCACTTGATAAGCAGTAGTGTCCGGGAATCTCCCACAAGTACCTCGAGATGATCCTACTTGGAACCTATGAACGCAAGGTCACTAGTAAGTTTTTGCCTCGAGGGTTCGGTACTAATTATCCAAATCGTCATAAAATGCCTTGTTGTGTTTTAATATTATAAACGTAACAAATATATATACTTTGTTCTCGTTGGATTAAAGTTTCCGCAATTTCGTCACAATAAGTAACGAAAAGGGTTTAAATAACGTATATATATATATATATATATATATATATATATATATATATATATATATATATATATATAGTACATATATATATATATATAAACCGAAATTTTATCGTAAAAACGATAAAATTAAGGGTTTTAAATGTAAAGAAAAGTATTTAAAGTGCATAAATATAAATGTATAGTATATATGTATATTCCACAATTTCATCATAAAATGATGAAATGGGATCAACAATATATAAATTGCATAAATATATATAAATATATTATATATATGTATATTCCACAATTTCATCATAAAATGATGAAGAATAAATAAATTGCATAAGTAAGTAAGATGCATAAATGTATATAAATATAAGATATACATATATATTCCACTATTTCATCATAAAATGATGAAATGGGATTAGAAGTTAGTCCTTAATAATAATAAGAAATTTGTCCTTTGCTGTCCAGATTTTGGTGTCACTTTGTGTCCATCTTTGGGTAACTTCCAGGTATAGTTATGTCAAGATATTTTATGTCCAAAGGGTTTAATGAGTTAGAAAACTTTTGGCATAAGGTTCATAATTTTTAGAAGTGCTTAAGTACATGAAATAATACATGACGTAAAACTCGACAGAAGACGTTGCTGCTTGCGCACTGTTTCTGTGAAAACTGTTTGGTAGACGAAATCTTTGAGTTTTTGAGTGAAACCACTTGGGTTTGAATCCTAACACATAAAAATAGTTTCCAGAAAACGAATCAATCAATTTGGAGTTTTATTGAGTGAGATATGACTATTTGAAGAGAGGTGTGGAATCTGACAGCAAGCTGTCAAAACTACACCTTGTGCATGTGCTCCTATATTGAATTCTTAACCAAAATTCTTATTCCTTTGCATGCAAAATCCGATTTGACCATTTTCCATACACTTATTTTCAGTTCCAAAACACATTTTTGAACCATTTAAATTACATGCAAGTTACCTATCAACTCATCTTTTATAAACTTTTGTAAAAGACTCATTTTGAAGAATGTTGATGTTCTTGCCAAGAACATCAACATGCAACTTAAAATTGTGTATTTTGAGCTCATGCATGTTTGTTTAAGTATGTTTTTAGTGGATTACAAAGATACACTCATGAAACTCTTGAACAAAAGAAGATGGATTTCTCAAGAAAACTACATGCATGTGTTTAAAATGTTCATCTTTGGTCTTAACATAGGTTTGATTTTGGATTCACCACATTTTTAATAACAAGAAGATGTTATGGTGGTAAATCTAAAAACATTAAGACATTGTAAAGAAGATTTTTAAAAAGTTAAAGAAAGTGTAGAAGAGATGAAGAACATTCATCAAATGCAAGAAAGTGAAAATAACTTAAAAGAGTGTGTGTGGATTTCACCCAACACACTTGTATTTACCTTGGATTATTTTTATCCTTTGAAGAAATGTTATTGAGGGGCTGGAATTTGGGATGAAGAGGGATGAAGATTTGAAGGTGAAGATGAAGATTTGAAGATGGAGAGAGAAAGAATTGCAAGTATTCTTTTAGAGAGAGAGTGAGATGAGATAATGAAATGGATTGTGAAGACTTGTTGCATTCTTATGGAGTAGAGAGGGGGGGGTCTCAAGGTGGAGGGGGTGGTGAGTGATAGAAATAATTTGTCAAATCTTGTCTTTTTGATTAAAAATTAAAATACAAGTATTTTCTTAATAAATAAAATACAAAGTAATTATATATATATATATATACTATTATTGAAATACATAAATTATCAATTATATAAATACTTGTAGTATAAATGCAGGTCAAGTTGACATTTTATGAGATTTATGGATAATTTCCTAATTCAAGGGTTTCTTAGGCAAAATTTCTCGAATTTTCCTATCGTACCGCGTTTACTGCTAAACTTGCACTGTGTAAACTATGTCATGAGAAAAATGATATATTCAGTGTAGTTCCAACCTGAGGTATAAATTTGACGGTTGTCACAGTCTCCCCCGGTTAGAAGAATTTCGTCCCGAAATTCAAGTGTTGCTAGCGTTAACAGGCTTGCTAGTAAAAAGATGAGGATACTTTTGGAACATGTAATCCTCCCGTTCCCAAGGGTACTCAGGCCTACGCCTTGTGTTCCAATGAACCTTTACTATCGGAATTTTGCTTCGCTTAAGACGCTTAACTTCCCTATCGAGTATTTCCATTGGTTCCTCTACGATATGCAGCTTATCGTTGATTTGGATTTCTTCCAAGGGCACGGTTACTGCTTCGTTGGCTAAACATTTCTTTAAGTTTGACACGTGAAATGTGTTGTGAATCGCACTTAACTCTATTGGCAAATCCAGCTTGTAAGCCACTGGTCCGATTCTTTCTGTGATCTTGAATGGTCCAACATATCGTGGACTCAGCTTTCCTCTTTTACTGAATCGGACTGTTCCCTTCCAAGAGGATACCTTCAAAAAGACTCTGTCGTTAACTTGAAATTCTAAAGGCTTCCTACGATTGTCAGCATAGCTCTTTTGACGATCTTGAGCTGCTTTAAGCCTATCTCTGATGATTGCAATCTTGTCGGTGGTTTCTTGGACAATGTCCGGACTAGATAGTTGTCTATCTCCAATTTCCAACCAACAAAGTGGCGACCGACACTTGCGTCCATACAGGGCTTCATATGGTGCACACTGAATACTGGTGTGATAGCTATTATTGTAAGAAAACTCAACTAACGGCAAGTGGTTATCCTAGCTTCCTCCAAAGTCTATCACACACGCCCGAAGCATGTCCTCCAATGTCTGAATGGTCCGCTCACTCTGACCATCCATTTGAGGATGATAGGCCGTGCTCAAGTTTAATTGCGTAGCTAACGCTCTTTGAAGTGACTGCCAGAATCGAGATGTGAAGCGACTATCTCTATCTGATATGATGGAAACTGGGACTCCATGATGAGTGACAACTTCCTTGATGTAGATTTGAGCAAGCTTCTCCATCTTAAAGTCTTCCCGAATGGGCAAGAAATGTGCAGACTTTGTAAATCGATCCACTATAACCCAAATCGAGTCGTGTCCTTTGGCAGTTTTTGGAAGTTTGTTTATGATATCCATAGTGATTTGTTCCCATTTCCACTGGGGAACCTCTGGTTGCTGCAATATTCCTGATGGCTTTTGATATACAGCCTTGACTTTGGAACAAGTTATGCATTTCCCTACATATATGGCAACATCCTTCTTCATTCCTGGCCACCAATAGTACTCCCTTAAATCCTTGTACATCTTATCTGTTCCTGGGTGAATTGAGTAATTAGATTTATGAGCCTCCTCCAAAATCATTTCCCGTAGGTTGTAAGCCTTTGGGATCCATACTCTGCCCTTAAAGTAACGTACTCCATCAATCTTAGTTTCAAATCTAGCCTCTAAACCATGAAGAGTCTTGTTTTTCAGGTTTTCAGACTTCATTGCTTCGACTTGAGCTTCAAAAATCCGGGTTTTCAAACTTGTTTGAACCAGCGCTCCTAATGCTCGGACTCGTGAAGGTTTTACCCTTTCTTTCCTACTCAGGGCATCGGCTACCACATTGGCCTTACCTGGGTGGTAACGTATCTCACAATCGTAGTCGCTGAGCAGTTCTACCCATCTTCTTTGCCTCATATTAAGCATCTTTTGATCAAAGATGTGTTGAAGACTCTTGTGATCAGTGAAAATAGTGCACTTGGTACCATATAGATAATGTCTCCATATCTTCAGAGCGAATACTACAGCTCCGAGCTCCAAATCATGCGTGGTATAGTTTATCTCATGAACTTTTTATTGTCTCGAGGCGTATACTATCACCTTATCATTTTGCATCAATACGCAACCTAATCCTTGATGCGACGCGTCACAATATACCACAAAATTTTCTGTTCCTTCCGGTAAGGCTAAAATCGGTGCATTGTACAACTTCTTCTTCAGAAGTTGAAACGCTTCTTCTTGTGAAACTCCACAAACAAATTCCTTATCCTTTTGGGTTAACGTGGTGAGGGGTTTAGCAATCCTAGAGAAATTCTCGATGAAACGCCGGTAATATTCTGCCAAGCCTAGAAATTGGCGAATTTCCGTTGGAGTCCTTGGGGCTTCCCATTTCCTAACGGCTTCTACCTTAGCCGGGTCTACGTGAATCCCTTTCTCCCCGATCACGTGATCTAAGAAATGTACTTCCCGAATCCAAAATTCGCACTTAGAGAATTTGGCATATAACTTCTGCTCCTTGAGAAGTTCTAAAATCACTCTTAGATGTTGTTCGTGATCTTTCTTACTCTGAGAATAGATCAGTATATCATCAATGAATACAATCACAAACTTATCAAGGTATGGTCTACATACTCTATTTATTAGATCCATAAACACAACTGGCGCGTTCGTCAACCCGAATGGCATGACTAAAAACTCGTAATGTCCATAGCGAGTTCTAAAAGCTGTTTTAGGAATGTCTTCCTCTCGGACTCTTAACTGATGATATCCCGATCGGAGGTCAATCTTCGAGAAGTAAGTTGCACCCTGCAACTGGTCGAACAAATCGTCTATTCGAGGGAGAGGATATCGGTTCTTGATTGTTATCTTATTTAGCTCCCTATAATCGATGCACATTGGAAACGATCCATCCTTCTTCTTGACGAAGAGAATCGGGGCTCCCCAGGGTGATGAACTTGGTCGAATGAAACCTTTATCCAGAAGTTCCTGAAGTTGATTCGACAACTCCTGCATTTCGGCAGGTGCTAAACGATATGGGGCTTTGGCTACAGGCGCCGCTCCAGGTATAAGGTCAATCTGAAATTCGACTTGTCTAAGCGGTGGAAGTCCAGGCAAATCGTCTGGAAACACTTCTGGGTGATCCTTTACCACAGGAATATCTTGGACTCGCCTCTCCTCATACTTCTTCTCGATTACTTGCGCCAAGAATACAACACACTTCTTTCTTAAATACTTATGGACCTTCATACATGAAACTATCCTTAGGCTCCTTCCAGCTCTATCTCCTTGGACAACAAGGGTTTCTCCGCCTTGTAATGGTAACTTGACAGTCTTTTCAAAACAACTAGCCTTTGCTCGGTTCTTAGATAACCAATCTATGCCTATCACTACATCGAAACTCCCCAATTCAATTGGAATAAGATCAACACTAAATAGCTTATCAGCTAAGTTCAAAGTACAGCCTAAGATTACATCCTTAGCTTCTAACTCATATCCATTAGCAACCTCAACGATATAAGCATTCAGCATTTTCTTAGATTCTAGATTGATCAAAGGCCTAAATTCTAACAAAACAAAGCTCTTATCGGCACCAGTGTCGAATAATACGGATGCATAATAATCGTTTAGGAGGAATGTACTTGTCACTACATTGGGGTCTCGACGTGCTTCTTCTGCTCCTAAAACAAATGCCCGTCCTCGAGCTTGTCCTCCTTGGTTTCCTTGATTGGCTTGCCTTGCTTGATACCCAACGTTGTTATTGATTGGTCCCCTTTTCAACCTTGGGCACACATTCCAGAAGTGATCCGGACTTCCGCACTCATAGCATACCCTTCCTTCCTCCTTCACACTTATTCCCTTCTTACAGTACCGGGTGAAATGACCCTTTTGCTTACAAAGTTCACAGGTGGGACAGGTTCCCTCATGATGCAAATTGAACTGATTGCATTTCGGGAGGGGTCCATGGTAATGCCCTACTTCCTTAGCGTTCATTCCAAAGTTTCCCACTACCTTCTTGTTCCTACTTGAACTACCTCCAATCGCCTTTCCTGACTGACTCTCTGGCCTTCTCTTACTACCGACACCTTTCTGAGTTAGAGTTCCTGCTCTGATCGCATCGTGGGTCAAACTAGTTGCTAATGCTACTGCGGCTTGAATTGTGGTTGGACTTGATGACTTAACCATCCCTCGGATCTTCGGAGCTAATCCATACAAATATCGGTCAATCCTTTTGCTCTCTGGTGTAACCATGTGGGGTACTAACTTCGCAAGTTCATGAAAACGAGCGGTGTATCGATCTATCCTCGAACCAACCATGGTAAGATCCCAAAGTTCAGCCTCCAATTTCTGAACTTCGCTCTTGGTACAGTATTCCTCAATAAGTAACTGTAATTCCTTGAACTCAGTCCAGGACAGCTTGTATGCATCCTCCCTTCCACGGGTTTGGACTTGAATGTTCCACCAGATCAAAGCTCGCTTTTGAAGCTGGCATGCCGCATATTCCACCATCCCTGTCAATATTCTCCCCGGTACATATCAAACATGATCCAAGCCACCATCAATGTCAGTAGGATCACTAATACTATGCACACAATCTCGGCCCTTAGGGCTATCCTTCGAGCTATCCTAGCTCCACTTAGTGCGTCGGACGACATGTTGGTCAAAAGGTGACTTAACTCTACTAGCTCTGTCATGACTTGACTCTGACGACTGACCCTCATCTGACATCCGTGCAAATCTGCTGTCACAGCCCTGAGATGCTGTTCCTCGGACCAGTCATGGCAGGCGCACGACTTATCGGCACTCCCTCGATCACCCGCGAGGGTTCCGGTGCCTCTCACTCGTCGGACCTAAAACACACTCGTCTAGGTATAGGGACGCTCTTCCTAGCAGTTAGTTTCGTGCGTAGCCCTCTAGGACTAGGTTATACCACTATCGGGGTGGGTTGTGGTGGAACCACAGTCGGTGGTATCCTTGCCCCATCGTACGGGTCTTGTTCTCCTTCAAAGGTACGTTCGCTTGACGGCGTGTAGGAGGGTCGTGAGCTTGATGACGACGATGACGATGTCATAGTGGTGCTGAAGTAAGAGTGGGATGATGATGATGATGACATAGTGATACTGAAGTAAGAGTGCATAACATTACTTGTCGCGTAAAGGCTAAACGTACTATACTGTTGCATACTATAGGCAATAACTACGCTCATACTAGGCATACAACGTGAAGCATCATGTGCGAAAAACATACATATTCCTAGTATATCCATTTCCGGTCTCGCATTACTCTTTCTTTAATTAAACATAGGTGATCAGGCTTTGTTTAATTAAAGACCGATGATGCAATACCCGAATTAGTTATACTAG
Organism: Saussurea involucrata; assembly: GCA_033807775.1. Lineage (NCBI taxonomy): Eukaryota > Viridiplantae > Streptophyta > Magnoliopsida > Asterales > Asteraceae > Saussurea > Saussurea involucrata. The sequence continues at coordinate 87,022,815 of CM066314.1, forward strand.
CAACATGTTTAGTAGTTTAAATGTTCTTTCCCATTTTTGGTTATAGTTGCAGTTTTCCAAAGGAAATCCGGTATTCTCTATAACCATTAGCTCTGATACCAAATATGTCACACCCCGCTAAAGCGAAAACACGGGATATGCAGCTCAAGTTTCATAGCAAAAGTTACAAGATCACATCAACCATCAAAATACATTCAAAAGGTTAAAACCTTGTCTTTTACAATCGTTTTTTACGAAAGGGGAAATGAACATAAATAAAAGATAGAAAAGAAAGCTTCATCACGTGTAGGCTTCCTAGATCCCAACCTTAAAGACGTTCTCCTGAAAAGCATGTCAATAAAAAGGTCAACTAATGCACTAGTTGGTGAGATCACAGGTTTAATGAGTACAACATTGTTTATCATAGCAAAATAGTTTAAATCCGCACAAGTGGATAAGTCAAAGTAGTTGAATCCATACAAGTGGATAAATTAACCAGTTATGAAAAACTTGCTCATGGTAATAGTACGTATTATGTTTAAGTTGTGAGCCCGTTACCCGACCTATATGACGGCAGCCCCAGTGCATGTTCTATCACCAACAATGTGTACGGAAAACAATAATTATGCACTCAAGCAATCGCGACTTGTGAGTTGGGTGTCAACCAAATAACGTTATTCATAATTACCAACGGATCACAATCGTGAGTTAAACGGGTAACGTAAGTTAAACGGGGACTTACGTATGATAGAGAGAAAGCTCAAACTTACAACACGCGTAAACCATACATACTATAGAACATAAATGAGTATAGCAAAGTTTACGTTTTCAATAAAACAAGTAAATCGGTGCGTAAAAGTAATTGTAGTAACGACATGCTTTTCACCCCAAAATATGTAAAACATTGAAAAAGGGGTTGTGATAACTCACTTGATAAGCAGTAGTGTCCGGGAATCTCCCACAAGTACCTCGAGATGATCCTACTTGGAACCTATGAACGCAAGGTCACTAGTAAGTTTTTGCCTCGAGGGTTCGGTACTAATTATCCAAATCGTCATAAAATGCCTTGTTGTGTTTTAATATTATAAACGTAACAAATATATATACTTTGTTCTCGTTGGATTAAAGTTTCCGCAATTTCGTCACAATAAGTAACGAAAAGGGTTTAAAGAACGTATATATGTAAAGCCCGTATCCCGATATGTATTTTCGTATTATTAATCTTATTTTAAGCTATTATTTAACGTGGTTTCCGTTAACGGGATTAGACGATTTGGACCTAATTGTTAAATATGTCAACTATTTTGTTGGTTTGCGAGAAGAGTTTAGTTGAGGGGCCAAAAGTGGCAAGGGGGCCAAACTTGTGCATGGGATCAGCCAAGAGACACCCCTTCCCCTTCCCCTTCGGTTTCATGTTAGTAACCCCCAAGAACCTTTAGACATCTCCCCTCCCCCTTCTTGTTGTTTTCGGCCGAGAAAGGAAAAGAAAGAGAGAGGAATCGGAAGAGAGAGGGAGGAAGAGAAAAACCGAGAGAGAAAGAGAGCAAGGGTCGAGAGGAGGAAGGAGGCGATCGCCGGCGTGAGGGAACCATCGTCGGGAGTGGTCGGAAAGGAGGAGGAAGAGGGATTCCGTTAAGGTAAGTGTCCCGTTCATTTTATTTGATGTTTTTCCTCGTCGGAGAATGTAAACCGCCACCACCACCGCCGTAGCCACGGCTGCCGACGGTGGGGCCGCCGCTGCACGCCGCCGCAATGGCGGCAGAGAGTGCGTGCGCTTGCGGGTGTGTAGGTGTGTGCGGGTGTGGGGTTGCGGGTGATGTTGGGAGGTTTCGCCGGAGGTTATCGACCGCAACCACCGTCGTCGCCGCCAACCACCACCACCGCCGGAGGCGGCAGTGGGTGGTGCATGGTGTGGTTCAGCCCATGTCAACCCTAAAACAGTAAGTCATGTTGCTTTGCGGGTCTGTTTGGATTAAGACGTCTCATTGGGTTCAAGTTCAAAAGGTTATCATTTTATGTAAATTGTACAGTTTCTGCCCTGTTTTGTAAATGTTATAACGTTTGCTAGGAATGTCGGATTGGGATGGAGCTGGTGCCAAAAGTTCCCATTCTGAGTCTAGTAACTTTTATATGTTTTGTGGAAAAACCAGTTCGGGCCATAGCTAGTGTCAAATTGCCATTTTATACGGACAGGTCCTGTTTTAGCTGCTCTGAGAGGTTTTTTTGTAAAATTCAAATAGAGTGCTAGGAATATCGTTAGGTGTAACAACCCGGTAACAAAATATACATATAACATACATTCCATAACATGTTTACAACAAAGTACTTCATCTTTCACATTTGGTCCCATCTAAAGTCTGAACATAAAAAATCATTACAACTTGATCCACTTTGAATTACATAATAATAACAAAAATTATAACTACAAAAGCATCCGTAGCAACATGATGATAATCTTCTCCAAAGCTAGCCAACAAGTATTCTATTTACTTGTTCTTACTGGAATCACCACCTGGAATACATAATTTTTAAAACAGAAAATGAGGGTTAGACCTAAGGGTCTAGTGAGTAAATCCCTGCCATTTGTAATTCGTTAAAATTCATTTATATAAAACACACTTTATATAAATACACATACATCACACGTAAGTTAATACCAATTAACATTTATGCATCATACCTGTCTCATTCCACCTTATCCCTCCACCAATGGCCAATATCAATTGGTTGCGAGCCAATTTATCACACCGGTCCAAAGCCCGGCCACGTATTATATTACCATATAATACTCACGTGATTATAATATCTCAATATATTATAATCACCCACGTATGACATATTCATACCACATATCAAATATTTGTTATTCACGTAATGCATTCCAGAAAAATACTTTTTAAAGTACAAGTCACCTGATCTTTTAAGCAAGGTCCTTCAAACTTTCTTCAAAATAGATTATCTTTTAACCCAGATCCTTAGTATCTGAAACAAATTAAAGTATACATACTCTTTAACACATAAACAGGAAAACCCAACTTTTCGCAACCCACTATTACGAAAAGTTTACTTTTCGCAACCTACAGTTGCGAGTTCCTCACTTTTCGCAACCAACAGATGCGAAAACCTCCCTTCTCGCAACCCACAGTTGCGAGTTCCCTACTTTTCGTAACCAACAGATACGAAAACCTCACTTTGCGTTTTAGCTGCTTGCGCAAAGTGGACTTTTCGCAACCAAGGCTTGCGAATTCCCACTTTTCGCGAAAACACTGTTCATCGTCCCTATCAGAAAAGTTCAGTTTAATTGCAGGAATTTCATCTTATACCCAGATTGTACAGAAGTGTTCTAAACCCCTTTTAACACTCTAAATTGGAACTAAAATTCACAAATTCATCTAAATTACCTAAACCCACCTCAAAATCCAAAAGAAACCTAATTCTTATAAAAGAGAGTTAAATAAGAAGATTACCTCTTGGATTTACTGCACCAAACAAAAATCCCAGCTGAGTATCTTTCTTCTTCTTCTCTCTCCCTTTCTCTCTGCCGTGAACAACTTCACACACACACACACTATTTGGGTTTTGCTATTAAATCCCAAATGAGATATTTCCTATACTTAAACTACTGAGTCGGTTTGTGGCTTAAAGAGATTGGGTAAAATACCAACTAAACCCTAAACTTGCTTCACTTGAAAAAACACACCCCTAAGCTTCTATTATAACATAAAAACTTATCCCTTAATTTCTTAACTTCATAAAACGCTACATAATGACTTATAAAATTCCAATTTTAAATTAGATAAAATACCTGGTTATTACATTTGGACGCGTGCGATACGTCCCTGGAACCGTAAGACATTGAACTTCCTGAATGTGGAATTATATTTTTGGTTTGATCAGTTTAGCAGGGGTAAAATGGGTCCCGAACAGACCTGCGTTTTTAGTATAAAAGCTGGAATTTTTAGTTTCGTTAAACTAGTAAAAGTGTCGTGAGTTGGGACCTTCCGTTGACGTTTTTAGTGCGTAATTAGGTGGGAAAATGTGAGGAAGTTTGACGTGCTGGTGTTGCGGCTCGGGAGCGCGTCGCTTTGCTTTGAGGTGAGTTCTCTCACCGCGTAGTTAGGAATTTCATTCATATCGTTATTTTGTGTTACGTGTTATTATGTATTATTATGTGTTTACGTGAATTAGTTGGGATGTGATATCTAGTTGTGATCTGTTGAATGTGTATGTGAATTATGTATGCTTGTGTACACCTCAGTGGGACTGGGGGGCTCGGTGGGATCGAGGGCTCGGTGGGATCGAGGGCTCGGTGGGACTGAGCTAATACAATTGTATTATCCTTACTCGGTGGGACCGAGGGCTCGGTGGGACTGAGCTTGTATCAATGTCTTACTCGGTGGGACCGAGGGCTCGGTGGGACTGAGCTTGTATCAATGTCTTACTCGGTGGGACCGAGGGCTCGGTGGGACTGAGCTTGTATCGATATATTTTTGGTGTGCTCGGTGGGACCGAGGTTCGTATTTATACGCTAATTGTTATGTGGATTTATATCCGTGGTGATGGTGATGTTGCCTACTGGCGAGTAGGGACGATATACGTAGGGTTGCTACCTGCGTGTGTGATAGGATTCACTAAGCGTTTAGCTTACCCTTTTCCCAATATGTTGTGATTTCAGGTGCGAGCGGCAGTCGGGCTTGACGGTACACACACTAGGCGCGGAGTGTCAAGAATTGTTTAAGTTTCACTTTCAAACCTTTGGATTTTATTTTATGAAATTTCCGCTGCATAAACTTTATTGACTGTTCGAGTTAACGACGTTAACTTCATTTGAGTTACGAATTATTAAATTGTGATTGTTTTATAATGAAATGTATGTTTTTAAGATTTTAAATTCCTTGTAATTTTTGGGACGTTACAACTTGGTATCAGAGCACAGCTTGAGTGAATCAAACACATCTCGGTGTGTTTGGTCTCAAGTTGCGGCTATGAAGTTTTTTTTAACTCTCTTATTAAAATCTTTGAAAATAAATGAACGGAGAAAGCCCGTTTGGGAAACGGTGCTCGTGGGCGCAGTGTGTACAGTCAGCTGACGCCAATTGGGAAGGTACAGCACTTAGTGTATTTATTGCTTTCTAGGCATAGGGTATGCATGCTAAATTGCCGAGGTTGTTTACACTGTACTGTACGATGACTGCTTGCTAGTAGGAATCAATGCTAGTTATAGTAGGTTGTCAAGTGAAGGCCCTATAGGTTGCATGCAGTAAGAATCATATAGCCTTAGAATATTTGATTTAGTTCTATTGCGCAGCTCTTGTTTGAGTCCAACCGTTCTAGGATAGAATCTTGTATTCGAATGTCTATTTGATTCACGCTGCGTGCGACTGGGTATTCGCGAGGCAACTCGTTATGGCTAACAGGGATTCCGTTGTAGCAAGAGTAGTGGGATGAGATGAAATTCCTAGTGAGCTGGGAATAGCGTTTACATATGAGTACGTATGCTAGATTGCTTTCTAGAACATAGGAGTATGTATGCTAGATTGCTTACGTGGATTTTGTGGTATTGTATGGTTGTTACTTGCTATTAGGAACTTATGCTAACTTTGATAGGTTGTTAAGCGAATGCACTATAGGCTGTATGCGGTAGGAACCGAATAGCCTTAGAATGTTAGATTTAGTTCTATTGCGCAGCTCTTGTTTGAGTCCAACCGTTGTAGGATAGAATCTTATATTCGAATGTCTATCTGGTTTCCACTGTATACGACTGTGCGTTCACGAGGCGACTCGTCAGGGCTAGTGGGGGTTCCGTTCTAGCAAGGGTAGTGGGGTATTACGACTTTTCTAGGGAGCTAGGAAAAGTGTTTGCATATGCCGGAATGGGCATAAGTGTTTGTTTGTGGTAAGCAACTACTTGGACGTCCCGGGACAGGACTCGAAACGAGTAAGGATAGGTGTGAAGGGTAGTAGCAGAGCTCCTACTATCTGAAGCACAGGATCCGTGCTCGAGTCGGGGAAAGTCACGGAGAATCTGAAGAGTTGAGTGTGAGCGTAGTTAGCAAGTTTTAATGTGTGCTAGTAGCTCGTTAAGGAGGAACAACAATGCTGACCCAGATGCTGATGCTGGAATTATTGCTGATCAGATTCGTGAGATGTTTGTGGTCGAGGTGACGCATATTTTGAGGAGGCGATCCCCGAAATTATTACCGCCATTCGTGATGAGGTAATAGTGTCGATGGAGGAGCGCATTGCGGCGATTCCACCCCCTGCGGGTGGGCAGCCCCGAACAAGAGAGTCGGGATCGGTTATTGTCACACCCCGCTAAAGCGGAAACACGAGGTATAACAGTGTAGGGTTTCATTTCAAAGGTAACAGACAACACCAACCATAAGTTTAATACAATAGTATGAAATATTACAATACAACGTCTTCAACCAAAAAGTTCCAAAAAAAAAAGACGGATACAAAAATTAATAATAGAAATTTTTAAGGTTCTTGATGTTGATGTCATCAACCAAAATACACCCTACGTGCCTTCACTTACTTCTTATTCCCTGAAAAGCATGTTTAAAACGAAAAGGTCAACTACAAAGAGTTGGTGAGTTCACAGGTTTTTCATATCCAAACAGTTTTCAACCAAAGATTATTTTCGTGAGTCTTTTGTCACGACAAGCTTTAAATTTAAATTCTTATGAGTACACCTTACAATAAATGACTTTCGCAAGATATATGATTGTTGAGCCACTACTTAGCCTCCGACAACTTACGCCCCGCGGACTACCTCAGAGGTGGTATGATGGCCACATGAGTAGAACATTATTACCAGATAAAGTGCACCCCTACTCGTCAGTTTAAGGTGGGTTTGTCAAACCAAATAGCGCTATCCACAAATATCACCGGCTCGTTATGAGTTAATAAGTAGTGTACCTATTGGGGACTTAACATTTTTATTATCACTCAACATATCTTTGTCACTTATGTAAAGTTGTACATTCATTTGTACTCATTTCTTAAACCACAAATATCCATAATTTTACTATCATGAATCATTTAGCATTTAAAAATCATAACATGCTTTTCACCCCAAACATTTAAACAAGTAAAACGGGGCTGTGAAAACTCACCTTTTAGCGTAGATGCGCAAGTAGTGAAAGCTTGTTCACTTAATCCTCTTTACGGGCTCCCTATAAGGTCAAACAATCTCTATGAGTCCTTCATAGCTAACCCCAAGGTTAAACTTACCTAACTTAATCCACGTCTTGTGAAATGCCTTATCTTTAGTAATTAAGTTGAAATGCACAAATTAGCATTGTTCAAGTGTTTTTAATCATCAATATGAATGGTTATAAGAAAGACTCAACAGTTTCCAAAATACTCAAGCTGACAGAAACTTCATACTACAACAGTGACTATTTTACAACACTTTCCAGGATGACAAATTTACCCATTTTTTTATATGTGGTACTATACTGAGTTAAGGAAGTTTTGACCAAATGTCGTAATATTTGGAGGTGTTTAAGGGGTTCAAATAATTTTTATAAAACAGTGCAACACAGTACCTAAAACAGTTTGCACCCTTCTGTGGAAACCGGTTTTTGGAGGGTCAAAACATAATCTTTTTCAGAGTTTTTACATGTTTTGAAAACCTAACACATAAAGGTATCTTATGGAAAAAGTTTCACGAATATTTGATGAGTTTTGAGTGAGTTATGGTCGAATGAAGTTGCATGTACCAATCTGCCAATTCTGGACAGCTTGATACACTTGGCTTGCATAAAATATTTGAGTGACCAAAGCTCCATATATTGAATGAAACCAATTGCATGTAGATCCTAACTCAACTAAGGAACTTCCAGAAGAAAAATGAGAAACTTTTATTCATTTTACAGAGAGTTATAAGCAAAACCAAGTGACACAACAATCTGACAGACCATCTGCTGCACATCAAATTGGTTCTAAGGAGTTGAAGGCTCAAAACTCAATATTTTCGTATGAGACCAGTGGGGTTTGAACCCCAACTCATTAAACTTTACTCCAGAAGAAAAATCAAGGAATTTGGACATTAATTGACCAAGATATGGTCGTCCAAGGCACATACAACAATTCTGCCAGATTCTTAACTCAACCATTCTTAAGAAAACATCATTTTTTAAGCATCCCACCATTCATAGATGTGGATTCCTTTGTTAGGGATTCAATCCCCACATCATATAACATGATATTTAAAAGAAATACTTAGAACTTACAAGAAATATGCATGCAAAAAGGTTTCCAAACTCAGATTTTATTTCAAGAACAAAACCCTCTTTTCTTGATGATTTTGCTTAAAAAAAAATGGAGAAGATGACAAGTTTAGAACTCTTACCTTTTGAGAGATGTTGTAGGCACTTTAACTTTGAACCTTTTTGCTTTAACTTCGAAATCTATGGCTGATTTTCTGCTGGATTTTGAAGAAATCTTGATGAAGGTGATGAAGATGAATATGAGGGACACTTTAGAGTGGGAGAGAGAATGGGGAGATGAAGAGTTGTGGTAATTTTTTTTGAAAATGAAACAAAATGTAAAAATGAGGGAATAAGGGGGGGGGGGGGGGGGGAGGCCGGCCCTTCATGGGTCCCCAACCCTTGTGGTAAAAAAAAAAAATTATAAAAATTTTAGCCCACAACCTTTCTTTGTAAAACCCTTTTTCATTTTTATGAATAAATTGCAAGATACACTCTTAAAATACCTTTTGGTTTAAATAAATTTCAAATAAAAGAAAGCTTATGTAGGAGGGTAAAAACCCTATATTTTATATATATTAAATGTTATTTGAAGCATTTTGGCATTCCACAAGGTGTTTCGGTTAGTCCCGGGTAGAAACCGGGTCTTTTAGGCAACTACTGGGAATTCTGGCGAATTTTCGCCTTAAATTATTCTGAGTGGGTCTTAACAAGGTATGTTCCCTATGTTAACACTTGAAATGGTTAAATGATGCTAACCTGAAAGTTTTGATTTTTGTCGGATGTTACAGCTTTCCCCCGTTAGAGAAATTTCGTCCCAAAATTTAATGATTGGCATTCTCGATAGGTTCCTTGGCGAACAGCTGAGGATACTTACCCCTCATAAAGTCCTCTCGTTCCCAAGTGTATCCAGGTCCGTGCCTTGCATTCCAACGAACTTTTACGATCGGGATCTTGCTACGTCTTAACCGCTTAACATCTCGGTCAAGTATTTCCACGGGTTCCTCTACGAAACGTAACTGCTCGCCTACTTGTATGTCTTTCAACGGTAGGACCAACGATTCATCCGATAAGCATTTCTTCAAGTTCGACACGTGGAATGTGTCGTGAATGGCGCTTAACTCTTGTGGTAGCTTGAGTCTATATGCGACCGGTCCAATCCTTTCCAGTATCTCAAATGGACCGATGTATCTTGGACTTAACTTGCCTCTCTTCCCAAATCGTACCAAACCTTTCCATGGCGATACTTTGAGTAGTACCCTATCACCCACCTGAAATTCCAATGGCTTCCTGCGATTATCTGCATAACTCTTCTGACGAGTCCTGGCTACTTTAAGTCTTTCTTGTATGGTTACGATCTTGTCCGTAGTCTCCTGAATTATGTCGGGTCTTATCAGTTGTCTGTCTCCGACCTGCAACCAACTGAGTGGGGATCTACACTTGCGTCCATACAAGGCTTCGTGCGGCGCGCACTTCAAGCTGGTATGGTAGCTATTGTTGTAGGAGAATTCGACTAGCGGTAAATGAGTATCCCAACTTCCACCAAAATCCATCACACAGGCCCGCAACATGTCTTCTAGTGTTTGAATAGTTCTTTCTGTCTGACCGTCCGTCTGCGGGTGGTAGGCAGTGCTCAAATCCAAACGCGTGCCCAATGCTTTCTGAACTGATTGCCAAAAGCGTGACGTAAAACGACTATCCCTATCCGAGATTATTGCAGTAGGTACTCCATGACGCATAACGATCTCGTTGATGTAAATCTGAGCAAGCTTTTCCACCTTGAAGTCTTCCCGAATAGGCAGAAAATGTGCAGATTTCGTAAGCCGATCCACAATAACCCAGATTGAATCATGCCCTTTTCCGGTTCTGGGTAACTTAGTTATGAAATCCATGCTTATCTGTTCCCATATCCATTCGGGAATCTCAGGTTGCTGAAGAAGACCGGATGGTTTCTGGTGTTCAGCCTTAACCATTGCACAAGTTTTGCACGTGCTTACATACAAAGCAACATCTTTCTTCATTCCTGGCCACCAGTAGTATTCCTTCAGGTCCTTGTACATCTTATCGGCACCGGGGTGAATTGAATATCTTGATTTATGGGATTCATCCAAGATGATTGATCGTAGTCTGACAACCTTAGGTACCCAAACTCTATTTCGGAAGTACCGCACCCCGTCTGGTTGTGTTTCAAATTCATTTTCCAGATGATGTAGAGTTTCGTTTTTCAAATTCTCCTCTTTTAATGCCTCTTCTTGAGCTTCGAGGATTTGATCCTTAAGACTCATCCGGACCATTGCTCCCATAGCTCTTGCCCTCGATGGCTTCACCCTTTCTTTTCGACTTAAAGCATCAGCTACAACATTAGCCTTGCCTGGATGGTACTTTATCACGCAATCATAGTCACTAAGCAGTTCAACCCATCTCCGTTGTCTCATATTCAGCATTTTCTGATAAAAAATGTGCTGTAAGCTCTTGTGGTCGGTAAAGACGGTACATTTAGTGCCGTAGAGATAGTGTCTCCAAATCTTGAGTGCGAACACTACGGCTCCTAGTTCCAAATCATGGGTGGTATAATTCTTTTCGTGAACTTTAAGTTGCCTTGAGGCGTAGGCAATAACCTTGTCTTTTTGCATTAGCACACACCCCAATCCTTGGTGTGAGGCATCGCAGTAAACCACAAAGTTGTCAACTCCCTCTGGTAAAGCTAAGATCGGTGCATTGCATAACTTATGCTTAAGCGTCTGAAAGGCTTCCTCTTGTTTTTCTCCCCAATCGAACTTCTTATCCTTCTGGGTTAAGGCCGTCAATGGTTGCGCAATTTTGGAGAAATTTGCAATGAAACGCCGATAATAACCCGCTAAACCAAGAAACGAACGAATTTCTGTCGGAGTCTTTGGGGCTTCCCACTTCTTGATGGCTTCTATCTTGGCCGGATCGACATGAATTCCATCTTCATTAACTACATGTTCAAGAAATTGCACTTCACGAATCCAAAATTCGCATTTGGACAGTTTAGCATACATCTTCTGGTCTCTGAGCAGTTCTAATATTAGCTTTAAATGTTGCTCATGCTCCTTCTTGCTTTGTGAATAAATCAATATATCATCTATGAACACAATTACGAATTTGTCCAAGTACGGTCAACATACTCTGTTCATTAGATCCATAAAGACTGCTGGAGCGTTTGTCAGACCAAAAGGCATGACTAGGAACTCATAATGTCCATATCGAGTCCTAAACGCTGTTTTCGGAATATCCTCCTCACGAACTCTCATTTGATGGTATCCGGACCGAAGATCGATCTTTGAAAAGTATGTAGCGCCTTGAAGTTGGTCGAACAGGTCATCGATTCGAGGGAGGGTATATCGGTTCTTGATGGTCAGCTTGTTAAGTTCCCTGTAATCGATGCACATTCGAAAAGAACCATCTTTCTTTTTAACGAACAAAACTGGAGCTCCCCAGGGTGAAGAGCTGGGTCTGATGAACCCTTTATCGAGTAGCTCCTGGAGTTGGCCTGACAACTCCTGCATTTCTGAAGGTGCTAACCGGTAAGGTGATTTCGCCACGGGTGCCGCTCCCGGAATTAGGTCAATATGAAATTCAACTTGTCTTGGTGGGGGTAATCCAGGTAATTCATCTGGGAATACTTCGGGAAAATCTCGCACTATTGGAAAGTCTTGAATATTCTTCTCTTTGATCTCCTTATCCACCACGTGTGTCAAAAACGCAACACAATCTTTTCGCAAATACTTTCGCATCTTCATACTCGACACCATTTTGAATTTTCTCCCGGAGTTTTCTCCCTGTATTTCAAGTATTCTTCCTTCGGTTTGTGGTATTCGGACGATCTTTTCGGAGCAACCGATTTCAGCACGATTTTTCGATAACCAATCCATACCTACTACTATATCGAAGCTTCCTAGTTTGATTGGGATTAAATCTATGCTAAAATCTTTTCCCGCCAGTTTTAGGGTACAATTATTAATTACATCTCTGGCCCTAACTTCCTGCCCATTAGCAAATTCAATAACATATATCTCTTCCAACTTTCGGGTTCTCGAGTTTAATTTCAACCTAAAGTCTAACGATACAAAACTTTTATCTGCTCCAGAATCAAATAACACAGATGCACGATGGTTGTTCAAGAGAAACGTACCTGTGACTACATCCGGGTTCCGTCTTGCTTCATCGGCCCCAATCTCAAATACTCGACCCCGTGCCTGACCTCCTTGATTCCCTTGATTGACTGGTCGCACTTGATTTGCATTAGGCCTTCGGTTCAGTCTCGGACATGCGCTCCGAAAGTGATCTGGACTACCACACTCGTGGCAGGTTCGTTTTCCTCCACTCTTGCAATCCCTGGCGACATGGCCTCCTTTGTTACACTTGAGGCAAATGATGCATCTTCCGAGATGACGATTATTGCACTTGCTGCATCTTGGGCATGGCCCTTTCTCTTTCTCCTCGGCCTGTGCTTGAATTCCAAAATTTCCTGTCACCCTCTGAGCCTTGTCTGATCTTCCCCCAAATTGCCTTCTTGCAGGATCTTCTATCTTTCTTTTCCCTGCGGCTTTGTCATTCACAGTTGCTCTTGAACGATTTGCGTTGTTGGTGAGTCTCGTTGCTAAATTCACTGCTTCTTGAAGAGTCTTCGGGTCAGCTGAAGTCACATTTCCTCTGATTTCTTCAAATAAACCCCACACATATCTATCCACTCGGTTTTCCTCGGGCGTCACCAAGTGTGGCACCAGCTTTGCCAGCTCATGGAAACGGGCAGTGTAAGAATCTACGTCGTTTCCCTTCATTTCATGGTTCCACAGTTCTGCTTCCAGCTTCTGGATCTCACTCCTTGGGCAGTACTCATCCTTGAGCATATTTTTAAACTCATCCCATGTCAGTCTATTGGCCACATCCCGGTCTCGGGTTTGTACTTGGGTGTTCCACCATGTTAATGCCCGTCCTTGCAGAAGGCAAGCGGCATATTCCACCTTGTTTCCTTCAGTACATTTACTGATATTGAGAACAGACTCCATACCTTCTACCCAAGCCAATAATCCAACGGCTCCCTCAGTTCCGTGGAATTCCTTAGGGTTGCAGCCCCTGAAAGTCTTGTATGTGCATTCCCGATTTCCGGCCGTTCCCGCATTGTTTGGATTAGCATTCAGTCCAGCTGCTACTTGGCTGACAATGTTCGGAAGTGCAGCCATAATTTGCTCAGCCACTAACCGTGCGACTTCAGGATCCTCTCTTCTTGGAGGCATAGTCCTACAGTTATGGTTTTAGTTAAGGATTTAGTCGCATGGTCACTAATACTGTCATTTGATTAAACTTCCTACTTGTTATGTGATTCTAAGTTATGGTACTTCTTCAGGCATACTATCATTATTATCTACACGTATTGTCATAACAACATACCACAATTTCATAATCATGCATTAAAAGTACTTGAGATATATACACATTAACCAAGCATTTCATTCATAAGCCGTACATATTCAATTCCCCAAAAGAAACAGTTAACAAAACATGCAATGTTTGAAATTTAAACGGCTAAATGCCCCAAAAATATGAGTTTAAGTTTAAATAAATCCCAAAAGTTCCACAATCAATGGTCTTCTAGTGCATCATCATCCAAATCAGCACCCCTATCATCAACACCAGTGCTCCTATCACCCACATCCAGCACATATACAGGGTCCTCATCTCCCTCCTAGTGGCATCAACTACCTCCATGGTTCTATCGGAGACCTCATCATGTGCATTTAAGACCCCCATTATTGCATTCAGGTGTTCATGCTGTATGTCCAACCTGTCCTTATGAAGTTGCACATCTCGTGACATCAGTAGAACCCACTGACTCTCCCGAGCAGTCATACCGGGAGGATGAGCCACAGGAACCCCGGTTACCACTTGGGTGGCTCCAGATTGCGCCCCCTGCCGGGACGACTCTCCTATGTCTCTTGATGGGTTTGTGAATCTCACACATCTAGGTAATGGTACGCTCTTCCTTGCCGTGGTTATTACTCTTGGACCACGAAACGTAGTCAGATGGGGTCGAATGAGTGATGCATAGTTTATTTCAAGGTCGTCATCGTACGGGTCTCTTTCCACTTCAGCAGGTCTACGGTCCCTAGGTCGGCTAGTGACGTAGCCGGATGGGTCGGCCGAGTACGAGTGCTCTGAGGGAGTGTGCTCCGATGGGTCGTGTTCGGATGGGTCGTGTTCGGATGGGTCGTGTTCGGATGACATAGTGAGCTGCGATAATGGTAGACTTTGTTATTATGTGTATTATTGTAAGTGCCTAAAATGTGCAATGTTTATGCAGACACACACAAAATCATGTTTTCCCATTTCAAGTAGAAAATTTATTTTAAGCATACTTCCATTATGACCAACCCGAGTCTCTCTTTATATTTACCCGAATTAAACATAGGTGATCAGGCTTTGTTTAATTGAGGTATAATAATGTGACATTCGACTTGGTTATATTAGCAACATACTCCAGATTTTAGACAATCCTTTCGAAAACCGTTTTGAAAATAGTTTGCGTTATGGTTGGGTTATAGTTTGTGGTTCCCATAAGAGAACCAGCATTCTCTATAACCTTAGGCTCTGATACCAAATATGTCACACCCCGCTAAAGCGGAAACGCGAGGTATAACAGTGTAGGGTTTCATTTCAAAGGTAACAGACAACACCAACCATAAGTTTAATACAATAGTATGAAATATTACAATACAACGTCTTCAACCAAAAAGTTCCAAAAAGAAAACGACGGATACAAAAATTAATAATAGAAATTTTTAAGGTTCTTGATGTTGATGTCATCAACCAAAATACACCCTACGTGCCTTCACTTACTTCTTATTCCCTGAAAAGCATGTTTAAAACGAAAAGGTCAACTACAAAGAGTTGGTGAGTTCACAGGTTTTTCATATCCAAACAGTTTTCAACCAAAGATTATTTTCGTGAGTCTTTTGTCACGAAAAGCTTTAAATTTAAATTCTTATGAGTACACCTTACAATAAATGACTTTCGCAAGATATATGATTATTGAGCCACTACTAAGCCTCCGACAACTTACGCCCCGCGGACTACCTCAGAGGTGGTATGATGGCCACATGAGTAGAACATTATTACCAGATAAAGTGCACCCCTACTCGTCAGTTTAAGGTGGGTTTGTCAAACCAAATAGCGCTATCCACAAATATCACCGGCTCGTTATGAGTTAATAAGTAGTGTACCTATTGGGGACTTAACATTTTTATTATCACTCAACATATCTTTGTCACTTATGTAAAGTTGTACATTCATTTGTACTCATTTCTTAAACCACAAATATCCATAATTTTACTATCATGAATCATTTAGCATTTAAAAATCATAACATGCTTTTCACCCCAAACATTTAAACAAGTAAAACGGGGCTGTGAAAACTCACCTTTTAGCGTAGATGCGCAAGTAGTGAAAGCTTGTTCACTTAATCCTCTTTACGGGCTCCCTATAAGGTCAAACAATCTCTATGAGTCCTTCATAGCTAACCCCAAGGTTAAACTTACCTAACTTAATCCACGTCTTGTGAAATGCCTTATCTTTAGTAATTAAGTTGAAATGCACAAATTAGCATTGTTCAAGTGTTTTTAATCATCAATATGAATGGTTATAAGAAAGACTCAACAGTTTCCAAAATACTCAAGCTGACAGAAACTTCATACTACAACAGTGACTATTTTACAACACTTTCCAGGATGACAAATTTACCCATTTTTTTATATGTGGTACTATACTGAGTTAAGGAAGTTTTGACCAAATGTCGTAATATTTGGAGGTGTTTAAGGGGTTCAAATAATTTTTATAAAACAGTGCAACACAGTACCTAAAACAGTTTGCACCCTTCTGTGGAAACCGGTTTTTGGAGGGTCAAAACATAATCTTTTTCAGAGTTTTTACATGTTTTGAAAACCTAACACATAAAGGTATCTTATGGAAAAAGTTTCACGAATATTTGATGAGTTTTGAGTGAGTTATGGTCGAATGAAGTTGCATGTACCAATCTGCCAATTCTGGACAGCTTGATACACTTGGCTTGCATAAAATATTTGAGTGACCAAAGCTCCATATATTGAATGAAACCAATTGCATGTAGATCCTAACTCAACTAAGGAACTTCCAGAAGAAAAATGAGAAACTTTTATTCATTTTACAGAGAGTTATAAGCAAAACCAAGTGACACAACAATCTGACAGACCATCTGCTGCACATCAAATTGGTTCTAAGGAGTTGAAGGCTCAAAACTCAATATTTTCGTATGAGACCAGTGGGGTTTGAACCCCAACTCATTAAACTTTACTCCAGAAGAAAAATCAAGGAATTTGGACATGAATTGACCAAGATATGGTCGTCCAAGGCACATGCAACAATTCTGCCAGATTCTTAACTCAACCATTCTTAAGAAAACTTCATTTTTTAAGCATCCCACCATTCATAGATGTGGATTCCTTTGTTAGGGATTCAATCCCCACATCATATAACATGATATTTAAAAGAAATACTTAGAACTTACAAGAAATATGCATGCAAAAAGCTTTCCAAACTCAGATTTTATTTCAAGAACAAAACCCTCTTTTCTTGATGATTTTGCTTAAAAAAAAATGGAGAAGATGACAAGTTTAGAACTCTTACCTTTTGAGAGATGTTGTAGGCACTTTAACTTTGAACCTTTTTGCTTTAACATCGAAATCTATGGCTGATTTTCTGCTGGATTTTGAAGAAATCTTGATGAAGGTGATGAAGATGAATATGAGGGACACTTTAGAGTGGGAGAGAGAATGGGGAGATGAAGAGTTGTGGTAATTTTTTTTGAAAATGAAACAAAATGTAAAAATGAGGGAATAAGGGGGGGGGGGGGGGGAGGCCGGCCCTTCATGGGCCCCCAACCCTTGTGGTAAAAAAAAAAAATTTATAAAAATTTTAGCCCACAACCTTTCTTTGTAAAACCCTTTTTCATTTTTATGAATAAATTGCAAGATACACTCTTAAAATACCTTTTGGTTTAAATAAATTTCAAATAAAAGAAAGTTTATGTAGGAGGGTAAAAACCCTATATTTTATATATATTAAATATTATTTGAAGCATTTTGGCATTCCACAAGGTGTTTTGGTTAGTCCCGGGTAGAAACCGGGTCTTTTAGGCAACTACTGGGAATTCTGGCGAATTTTCGCCTTAAATTATTCTGAGTGGGTCTTAACAAGGTATGTTCCCTATGTTAACACTTGAAATGGTTAAATGATGCTAACCTGAAAGTTTTGATTTTTGTCGGATGTTACAGTTATGGAGTGCACATTCCTTACCGGTGGTTGTCCTGCGAACTAGAAGGTTGGCTTCGCGGTGAATCTGTTACGAGACGGAGCGAAAGACTGGTGTGCTACTGCTTTGACGCTTAACGGGCGCACTACTTGACCTGGGAGGAGTTCGTCGTATGTTTCGTGTAGAGCATGTGCCTCTAGTGGAGATGGAGAGGAGTGTTAAAGAGTTCTTGGAGCTCTCTCAGACCGCGGAGGCCATAAAGGAGGTGAACCGAAAGTTCACGGAAATGACATTATTCTATCCTTAGCATGCTGCTTTTGAGGACATGAAGAGGACACGGTACAAGGATATGTTACGTACCAAGATCAGGGAGTTTGTGAGTACTGCGCAGTATGCTTCACTTGCTGTAGTGATGGAGGCGGCCTGAGGTAGAGTTCATCAACTGGGAGTGGAGGAGGCATAAGCTACATATAAAGTGGTGACAGGTACGTTCTTGGTTAACTCGGTGCTTGCTGGGGTGATGATTGATAGCGGGGCTACTCATCCTTCCGTGTCTCACATAGTCAGTGAGTGTTTGGGGCCGAGTTGTAGGACGGTTAGGCTGTCCACTTGTGGTTGCAGTTGCTGAAGACAGGACCTTGACGGTTACTGACGTGTACCGGGGGTGCACTTTGGAGATCTCTGGTGTGAGGTTCCCGATTGATTTGATTTCGATCGCTATGCGGGAGTTGTGCGTGACTGTGGGCATGGATTGGATGGATGCTTTTGATGCTGAGATTGTTTGTCGTCGCAAACAAGTACAAGTTCGAACCCCAAGCGGGGGAGAAATGCTAGTTCAGGGCGACTCGCCCAGGCGGACCCCAGCGTTATGTTCGGGTGTAAGAGCTCGGAAATACTTGCAGCGCAGTGGCTAGGGGTAATTAGCGTATGTGATAGACACGCGCGGCGTCGGAGAGAAGAAGACTGCGGAGGCTGTGCCGGTTGTACGGGAGTTTGCTGACGTATTTTCCAATGAGTTATAGGGGTATCATCGGATGCGGGTGAAGAGAGAGGATACGGAGTAGACGTCCTTTCGTTCACGTTAGGGCCATTTACAAGTTTGTGGTGATGCCTTTCGGGCTCACCAATGCACCCGCAGCGTTCATGGACCTCATGAACCGGGTATGTAGCCCTATGTGGGATCGATCGGTGATCGTGTTCATCGACGATATTCTTGTGTAATCGAAGTCGAAGGAAGAGCATGAGATGCATTTGCGAGAAGTTTTGGAAGTTTTGAGGCGAGAGAAGCTGTATGCTAAGCTCTCCAAGTGCGAGTTCTGGTTACGAGAGGTCCACTTTCGAGGGCATGTCGTGAACCAGAATGGTATTATGGTGGATCCGGCCAAGATTACGGCTGTGATGCGGTGGGAAGTGCCGAAGACTCTCACTGAAGTACGGAGTTTTCTTGGGTTAGCAGGGTACTTCCGGGGATCCATTCAGGATTTCTCCAAGATTGCTTTACCGATGACCCGATTGACGAAGAAATCTGCGGCTTTTAGTTGGGGTGAAGAGCAGCAGAGGGCTTTGAGGAGCTACGCAGGCGTTATGCGAGGCTCCGATGTTGACTTTTCCCGAGGGTATGTAAGATTTGATGGTGTTTGCTCTCAAGATTTGGAGGCACTATTTGTATGGCGTCAAGTGTATACACTAACCATAAAAGCCTCCAGTACTTGATGACCGGCAAAACCTCAACATGCGTCAGAGGAGGTGGCTTGACGTGGTCAAGGAATATGATGGTGAGATACTTTACCACCCCGGTAAAGCGGATGTTGTTACGGACGCACTTAGTCGACATCTGGATGGTGAGCCACTGCGGGGCTTGTGTCAACGGTTAACAGTGGTTGCACCTCTTCTCGAGTCGATAGGTAGTGCTCAGGAGGTGGCAGTTTTGGAGGAAAATGCCAAACGCGAGAGAGTTTGGGGGAAATTCCGAATTTTGTCCGTGATAGTCATGGGTCAATTGCTCGGTCTTAATGGTCGGTTGGGTATCTCGGGGTGGGACTCCGGTATTCATGTGTTATGACCTTGACTTTCCAGTAGGCACTAAGAGGATACAGTCTTGGGCACTTACCTGAGAGGTAGCTCCGATGTGCCGGGACTTGAGACGTACCTGAAAGGTAGGCGTTGGGGTGTAACTAGGCTTCGTAGAGTGAGTGTGGAAGATACGTCGATGGTGGAAGGTTGGGTATTCCACGCGTGTGGGTACTGTAGGCCGAATAGTATCGGTTAGGGAATGATGCCCTTTGTAATAAAGAGGATAAATGCGTAGAATTTTTGAGGTAAATAGTATACTTAGGTGTCGACTTTTGGGCTTGAGGCCAAATGCCTTAGTGTAATTGGGGAATTGTAGCCGATTTTAAGGAAATTATGTTGATGGTAGTAGTAATCCTGAGATGTTTGCTTGTGGTGAATGGTTGTGGTGGAATGACCTTCGTGGATGATTATAAATTTACTAGTTTGATAATTCATGTGGAATAAATTGTGGGAGTCTATTAGAACTCGTGAAAGTTAATCGATAGTTAATGATAGGAATGATCGAATTCGAGTATCCTGTAGGGTATATTGGTGAGCAACTTTAGAATGGTTAGAGCTTGAAATTTGAATCGGGATGTTTGGATTATCTATGGTTGGGAGACAACCGAAGTCGTTTGACTAGGAATGAATCCAGTTGTTGGAGGAGTTTTGTGATAAGAAAAGTATTCGAGAGATTTTTAGGCGGTGTGGGAAATCTTAAATTCCAGTTAGTGAAGGTCTAGTGGAAACACCGAAAGTGTTCCGAGTGAACTTGGGAACCTGAGGTTGAGATGTGGGAGACCTATCTATAGCTATTCACGGGCATAGACTTCGAGGACGAAGTCTAATCCAAGTGGGGGAGAGTTGTAAAGCCCGTATCCCGGTATGTATTTTCGTATTATTAATCTTTTTTTAAGCTATTATTTAACGTGGTTTCCGGTAACGGGATTAGACGATTTGGACCTAATTGTTAAATATGTCAACTATTTTGTTGGTTTGCGAGAAGAGTTTAGTTGAGGGGCCAAAAGTGGCAAGGGGGCCAAACTTGTGCATGGGATCAGCCAAGAGACACCCCTTCCCCTTCCCCTTCGGTTTCATGTTAGTAACCCCCAAGAACCTTTAGCCATCTCCCCTCCCCCTTCTTGTTGTTTTCGGCCGAGAAAGGAAAAGAGAGAGAGAGGAATCGGAAGAGAGAGGGAGGAAGAGAAAAACCGAGAGAGAAAGAGAGCAAGGGTCGAGAGGAGGAAGGAGGCGATCGCCGGTGTGAGGGAACCAGCGTCGGGAGTGATCGGAAAGGAGGAGGAAGGGGGATTCCGTTAAGGTAAGTGTCCCGTTCGTTTTATTTGATGTTTTTCCTCGTCGGAGAATGTAAACCGCCACCACCACCGCCGTAGCCACGGCTGCCGACGGTGGGGCCGCCGCTGCACGCCGGCGCAATGGCGGCAGAGAGTGTGTGCGCTTGCGGGTGTGTGGGTGTGTGCGGGTGTGGGGTTGCGGGTGATGTTGGCAGGTTTCGCCGGATGTTATCGACCGCAACCACCGTCGTCGCCGCCAACCACCACCACCGCCGGAGGCGGCAGTGGGTGGTGCATGGTGTGGTTCAGCCCATGTCAACCCTAAAACAGTAAGTCATGTTGCTTTGCGGGTCTGTTTGGATTAAGACGTCTCATTGGGTTCAAGTTCAAAAGGTTATCATTTTATGTAAATTGTACAGTTTCTGCCCTGTTTTGTAAAAGATATAACTTTTGTTAGGAATGTCGGATTGGGATGGAGCTGGTGCCAAAAGTTCCCATTCTGAGTCTAGTAACTTTTATATGTTTTGTGGAAAAACCATTTCAGGCCATAGCTAGTGTCAAATTGCCATTTTATACGGACATGTCGTGTTTTAGCTGCTCTGAGAGGTGTTTTTGTAAAATTCACATAGAGTGCTAGGAATATCGTTAGGACGCGTGCGATACGTCCCTGGAACCGTAAGACATTGAAATTCCTGAATGTGGAATTATATTTTTGGTTTGATCAGTTTAGCAGGGGTAAAATGGGTCCCGAACAGACCTGCGTTTTTAGTATAAAAGCTGGAATTTTTAGTTTCGTTAAACTAGTAAAAGTGTCGTGAATTGGGACCTTCCGTTGACGTTTGTAGTGCGTAATTAGGTGGGAAAATGTGAGGAAGGTTGACGTGCTGGTGTTGCGGCTCGGGAGCGCGTCGCTTTGCTTTGAGGTGAGTTCTCTCACCGCGTAGTTAGGAATTTCATGCATATCGTTATTTTGTGTTACGTGTTATTATGTGTTATTACGTGTTTACGTGAATTAGTTGGGATGTGATATCTAGTTGTGATCTGTTGAATGTGTATGTGAATTATGTATGCTTGTGTACACCTCAGTGGGACTGGGGGGCTCGGTGGGACCGAGGGCTCGGTGGGACTAAGCTAGTACAATTGTATTATCCTTACTCGGTGGGACCGAGGGCTCGGTGGGACTGAGCTTGTATCAATGTCTTACTCGGTGGGACCGAGGGCTCGGTGGGACTGAGCTTGTATCAATGTCTTACTCGGTGGGACCGAGGGCTCGGTGGGACTGAGCTTGTATCGATATATTTTTGGTGTGCTCGGTGGGACCGAGGTTCGTATTTATACGCTAATTGTTATGTGGATTTATATCCGTGGTGATGGTGATGTTGCCTACTGGCGAGTAGGGACGATATACGTAGGGTTGCTACCTGCGTGTGTGATAGGATTCACTAAGCGTTTAGCTTACCCTTTTCCCAATATGTTGTGATTTCAGGTGCGAGCGGCAGTCGGGCTTGACGGTACACACACTAGGCGCGGAGTGTCAAGAATTGTTTAAGTTTCACTTTCAAACCTTTGGATTTTATTTTATGAAATTTCCGCTGCATAAACTTTATTGACTGTTCGAGTTAACGACGTTAACTTCATTTGAGTTACGAATTATTAAATTGTGATTGTTTTATAATGAAATGTATGTTTTTAAGATTTTAAATTCCTTGTAATTTTTGGGACGTTACAATATATATATATATATATATATATATATATATATATATATATATATATATAGTACACATATATATATAAACCGAAATTTTATCGTAAAAACGATAAAATTAAGGGTTTTAAATGTAAAGACAAGTATGTAAAGTGCATAAATATAAATGTATAGTATATATGTATATTCCACAATTCATCATAAAATGATGAAATGGGATCAACAATATATAAATTGCATAAATATATATAAATATATTATATATATATGTATATTCCACAATTTCATCATAAAATGATGAAAAGGGATGAAGAATAAATAAATTGCATAAGTAAGTAAGATGCATAAATGTATATAAATATAAGATATACATATATATTCCACTATTTCATCATAAAATGATGAAATAGGATTAGAAGTTAGTCCTTAATAATAATAATAAGAAATTTGTCCTTTGGTGTCACTTTGTGTCCATCGTTGGGTAACTTCCAAGTATAGTTAGGTCAAGATATTTTATGTCCAAAGGTTTTAATGAGTTAGAAAACGTTTGGCATAAGTTTCATAATTTTTAGAAGTGTTTATGTACATGAAATAATACTTGACGTAAAACTCGATAGAAGACGTTGCTGCTTGCGCACTGTTTCTGTGAAAACTGTTTGGTAGACGAAATCTTTGAGTTTTTGAGTGAAACCACTTGGGTTTGAATCCTAACACATAAAAATAATTTCCAGAAAAAGAATCACTCAATTTGGAGTTTTATTGAGTGAGATATGACTATTTGAAGAGAGGTGTGGAATCTGACAGCAAGCTGTCAAAACTACACCTTGTGCATGTGCTCCTATATTGACTTCTTAACCAAAATTCTTATTCCTTTTCATGCAAAATCCGATTTGACCCTTTTCCATACACTTATTTTCAGTTCCAAAACACATTTTTGAACCATTTAAATTACATGCAAGTTACCTATCAACTCATCTTTTATAAACTTTTGTAAAAGACTCATTTTGAAGAATGTTGATGTTCTTGCCAAGAACATCAACATGCAACTTAAAATTGTGTATTTTGAGCTCATGCATGTTTGTTTAAGTATGTTTTTAGTGGATTACAAAGATACACTCATGAAACTCTTGAACAAAAGAAGATGGATTTCTCAAGAAAACTACATGCATGTGTTTAAAATGTTCATCTTTGGTCTTAACATAGGTTTGATTTTGGATTCACCACCTTTTTAATAACAAGAAGATGTTATGGTGGTAAATCTACAAACATTAAGACATTGTAAAGAAGATTTTTAAAAAGTTAAAGAAAGTGTAGAAGAGATGAAGAACATTCATCAAATGCAAGAAAGTGAAAATAACTTAAAAGAGTGTGTGTGGATTTCACCCAACACACTTGTATTTACCTTGGATTATTTTTATCCTTTGAAGAAAAGTGATTGAGGGGCTGGAATTTGGAATGAAGATGGATGAAGATTTGAAGGTGAAGATGAAGATGAAGATTTGAAGATTTGAAGATGGAGAGAGATAGAATTGCAAGTATTCTTTTAGAGAGAGAGTGAGATGAGATAATGAAATGGATTATGAAGACTTGTTGCATTCTTATGGAGTAGAGAGAGGGGGGGGGGGGGGGGGCTCTCAAGGTGTGGGGGGGGGGGGGGGTGGTGAGTGATAGAAATAATTTGTCAAATCTTGTCTTTTTGATTAAAAATTAAAATACAAGTATTTTCTTAATAAATAAAATACAAAGTAATTATACATAAAATAAAGTATATATATATATACTATTATTGAAATACATAAATTATCAATTATATAAATACTTGTAGTATAAAGGCAGGTCAAGTTGGCATTTTATGAGATTTATGTATAATTTCCTAATTCAAGGGTTTCTTAGGCAAAATTTCTCGAATTTTTCTATCGTACCGCGTTTACTGCTAAACTTGCACTGTGTGAACTATGTCATGAGAAATATTGATATATTCAGTGTATTTCTAACCTGAGGTATAAATTTGACGGTTGTCACAATTAGGTTCACTAAATGAGTGTTAGGAATTACATCGTTTCTATGGTCTATCCAGAACCGGAAGGACCTACCCAAGAAACACATCCATTATAGATATCAGTGAGGGGTCTAGATTGATAGACGATTTCAGAGTGAAAAGAAAATGGTGAGGCTGTGACAGGACTTAAAAGAATTATTGGTCCTTACCAAACCGAGTCAGCTATCCGGGTAACCAAACAATCTATTCATTCTTGTTCTTTGGAGATGAATATTGAAACAGACATGGACCCAATGTCGATAACTTGTGTCACCCCACCTAGCCACTCAAGTATCTCACAAAAGATGCTTGTTTCATATATGCACGGAGATTTAGCACATAATCTATCTATTCCTCACTCGGAGGTCTTAGATAATGAAAAAGGAAGACATTAACTTCGGTCTGCGAACTTCATATTCTAATCACTGTGTCAATTGATTTTTAACTTGCGTCCCAAATCAATTTTTTGAGCCTAACAGATATAATTTAATTCTTTCACACATGTGCGAGTCTTTGTGACTCCAATTGCATATCTTCGTGATATTTTTGGAACAGTTTGAGAAGTAATTTTTAACATTTTACTTCAGTGATAACTGGAAGTCCTATCAGAGATACCCCATTGCCAACTCTGAACCTAGGCCACTCAATTATTTTTATTGATGTGATAACAGTTACTTTTGTGTTTCTGTGTTAGATGATTACCCCGTTTTGGATACTATAACATTTTATCGGATATATTTTGCTACTCACCAGTTTCGTCTTTGAGATTACATGATGCTCCGGATGCTCCTACTTATCACGAGGGGGAGAAATGATCAATACAAAGACACATATTATCAAGTTAAGGGGATGTTAGCAAAAGTTGAGGGGGAGTAACTGTGTTTTTGATTGATTGTGAAAATCTGCAAAGATTATTTAGTTAAATCCAAGGTTGAAAAGCCATGGGATTCACATATTGAAGTATTTGATTAATTCTTCTCATCCATTATCAAGTGGTGTTCTCTATAATTCATTATTTCCTCCTTCGAGTATATTGGTTCTACAAGTTCTTAAAGCTGAAGCTGAAAGCAAAGTCAACTCGCGGTTCAAAGACGTATTCTTTATTTTAAACTGAAGATGCACTGTGGGATGTCACGAAACTCGCATATTATCATTCTTGTGTGCTTATCCGATGTGTTGAGTTCCTACAGTTGAAAGTTTTTTTTCGTGCACTCAGTCAAGATTATTGTTCGTTGAATCTGGCTATAAAGTTGAAGATATGAAGATAGGAGCTTTATTCAAGGGGGAGCGTTGAAAGACATTAAGAAAAGCAACACCATAGCGTTTCAAAGATTCAAGAGGAAGAGAAGATCAAGATCTGAAGTTTTCAAGACCGTTTTTTCTTTATATAACTTTAGGGGGAGATTGTTAGGACCATAAATGTCCTATAATATTAGAAAGTTATAAAGAATTATATAGAGTTTAATTAGTTTAATTAATTGATTGTAAAAGCCTTTTTAAAGATAAATGAGCTTAGTTTAGGAAGATGGGCCATGGGCCTTCTGCATTAAGCCTTGGTATTTAAGGCTTCTTTCCTTGAGAATTAGGTTAAGATTAATCATTCTAATTTGTGCGCTTAATAGTTTAGAGAGAAAAAGTTGACAATTTCAATCCAATACTTGTAACTCTCTTGAATCATTCAATAAAGATTAATCGTTTCGTTTTATTCGTTGTTACCTGATCAAACTAGGATCTACACAGTGTTTCTTACCCAAGAAGTTATCCTTGAGTGATTGAGGGTTCAGGGGTCTACATCAAAGAGTGGAGGAGATAACTCATACGGTTGAGTTATCTCATTGTGGTGAGGTAAAATGTAAATGAGTTTGGGTAGAAGTGAGCGGATTAAAAACAGAAAGAGGGTGTGAGATCAGAGTTAAAAGAATTAGAGAACTCTGCACCAGCCACTTTCTGAGTCGGGCAGCCACATTACTGATTGGTTCACATTATTTGGTGACCATCATTGAAACAGGAAATTAGCCCCATGCCAACTCTTGCTTTAACCCCACCAGCTACTCATTTCTTTCTCAACAAATAAATGTTTCAGTTTTTCTTGGGGATGCATAATATAATCTATCTAATCTTCATTTGGAAGGTTTGGATATTGAAAAAGAAAGAAGTTTGCCCCACCTTCGCACTTCAATCATGCACATTTATTCCGTGCAAAACTTGTTTCTGTCTCAACAATTTACACAATTTGAGCTTGTTATTCAAGCATAAGTTGCTTCAATCATTTCTACACTTGCACGTACCACAAGGAATATGTTTTCTCGTCATAACGTTCTTAAAAATTCGATTGTGTTTTTCGATGATTTAATGGAAGCCCTGGAGGAGTGAACATCAAAAGCTCCTTTCCAAAGTACATATGTTGTACTAAGTGGCTTTGTGCAACTTACAAGCATTTTAACTGTTTCATTCATTGATTCATGGTTACAACTTTCATATTATCTGAATTTGAAAAGATTCAGATACAAATATTTTGGAATTGGCGGTTAAACAGTTCAAAAGGTGAAGATTGTTTCTGGTGTTCAAAGAATGCTGAAATTGAAAAGAGTTTTGATGATCATGATGCTCACAATCAGAAGAAAAGGCGGAGAAATATCAATCAGAAGAAAAGGGGGAGATAGTTTGAATATTTCAATTTCCAAGAGTTAAGGTGATATTTGCCAAAGTCAAAGAAAGGCAAGTCAAGATGTTTCGAGATGATTCAAGAAAGTTCAAAGTTTAAAGATTGTTATTGTTCAAAAGATGAAGATACAAAGACAGTTTATCAAAGACAATTCATACTTATAGATCAATCAAGAATGTCTTAAAGCTCAAACCCAGTTAAAAGCCCAAAGCCAGTTCATATTCAAAGACTGAAGAAATTTGTTAAAGCTCAAAGATGCAAAGATCAACGATACAATGATTCGAAGATATGAAGTTTTGTTTTGAAGACTTTGATCAACGCTACAAAGATTTGAAGTTTGTTTCGAGAATTTGTGACTCGTTGTTTCTGAAGAGCCAAACGAAGATTTAAGTTGTCAAAGTGGATTCTTGAAGTTTAAGTTTATTTGAAGATTCGTCTGAGAGATTTCAAAGAGCTGAAGTGTTGAAGATCTGAAGATCTCAAAGAGCTGAAGACTGTCGTCATAATTATTTTTTAAATCCTGAATCCATAGGGGGGGATTGTTAGTGCCAAAATGTATTCAAGATTTAATGTGCAATTGTAAAATGTCAAACAATAGTCAAAGTCTTGAAATTAGAGTGTGAAAGTCAATGGTATATATAGTGAGTTGTAAGGGAGTTAGATTGTGAGAGTAAGTCATGAGAGAGGAATAGCATACGTGAGTGTGTGTGTGAAATGAGGGATTACTCTAGAGAGAGAAACTAGAGAGAGAAACTAGAGAGAGAAACTAGATCTAAATTCCTATTTTGTATTTCTCTCATCTAATCAAGTTCTTCATTGTGTTAAATCGTTGTTACTTGGATTTCTCAACGTTTTTAGCTAAAAATTTAGAAAAAAGAATTTACCAATAAAAAATGTCTTCGATTTATTCCTATTTTTCTTTGGAAGAGCATGGTTTCTCCTTCTTCATTTTCTCCTTTTCCTCATGTGAGGAGCTAACATGAAGACCCAAGATCTTACTTTCTCCTTGTTCCCGAACCTTATTTCTTTGTAGGTGTAATTTCATGCACCTTAAGATTTCCGATTAGGTCGTCTAGCTTCATCGTTGTAAAATCTCGACAATCTTCCAAAGAAGTAATTTTTGGCATCCACTTCGGAGGAAGAAAACGCAATTGTTGGTCCCAAAGGGTTATACAAATTCGTAGAAGGGGGGGTTGAATACAAACACATATTTTTATCTTACTAAATTGTTTATTGATGTGATCAAACAATTTACAGTTTGTTGCGAAATAAGATCAAGTTAAAAACCTAATCTAAACAAACAATGAGAACACAAAGATTTTTTGCACTAGAAATAGAGATAAAAGAAATAAAAAACTAAGGAGAGTTTTCTAATCACACGGTAGCTCAGCGAGGAAGAAAAGCCAAGCACTTCAAGTGTGAAGTAGGGTTTCCTTTATATACTGCATGCATTTAATGCACGTCAGTATACCTTTACACGTGGCAGCCTCTGATTGGTTGCATGATTTAACTTCAGCAAACATCCTAGTGGCCGCATGATGAACAATGTAGTTGCAGAGTTGGTTGTACGATTCTGGACAAAAGGGATGGCCGTTCTAACAAAATCGTACGGGGGCGTACAAGGATATAAGACAAAAGTTGCTAATAGAACAGACTTCATGATCAGCATTCGCTGAATGAATCTTTATCAGCGAATGATAAAGTTCAGTGTTCGCTGAAGTCTTCTACTTGAAACTTTGCGTGGAATGGACAAGTCTTGTCTTTGCTGATATCCACATCAGGTCACTAGTAGACTTAGTCACTTGTTCTTCAGCTTGGTCTTCGATTTCAGCTTCGAACTTGGTTGACGCGAATTTTGTCTTCAGGGATCATAAGTAAACAATTACATGATGAACATTCAGCGATCATCAGTGAGACCGAACAGGCTTAGGGCTCTCTGATGTACAGTGTTCGCTGAAGTATAATTTAAAGCATGTTTTCCATCAGCGATAGTAAACAGACTTAGTATATTTTCTTTGATGGCAAAACACTAATACATATTGTCTGATTACAATTTTCACTTAGTGTTTCTCAGGGTCATTATCAAATCACTGAGGGTTTGGATCAACAATCTCCCCCTATTTGATGATGACATAGCAATAAAAGAAAATTGCTAAGTTAAAAACATAAGGCTAAAAAGGACTCATAAAATACTTGTCCCATTTACTATTTTTTCAGGGATCTTTTCTTAATACTGATGGAGTAAAGTACTTTCATTGAAATTTTTCATTAACTTCGTATAAGATTAAAAGGGAAGTGGAAAAATTACAAGTACAATGAAAAATAATTACAAGTACAAAAAGATACAAGCTGATAAGATAGAAGAATACAAAAAAGATGATCCTATCAGCTACTCAGGTTATTTCTTGACGAGAAGTTCATCAAGAGTATCAGTTTCTGGAATCATCCAATCAGGGACTGTGACTCCCTGATCCCTTCCAACTTTTGCTTCGCGATAGATTGTGAGCTTCAGGAATGATCCAAGGAGGTCACCTCTGTAGTCGCACCAATACAGTAGATCTCTGAGTTGTTCGATTGGAGTTTTGTATAACTCAGATATACGTTGAAAGCATCCGCGACCAGTGAAGTCATAGAAAACTATGCCATAGGAATCACTGAGAACTTTTCCATGGATGAAGTCTTCAGCTGGAGGTAAGGAGATGTCGAGATTGGATAGATAGGATTGGGGCCAAGAACTGCTTCACGAGAGAAATCGATCCCTGTCTCGTTTTCTATTGTCGGGCCTGAAGAGGAAGGAGTCTTCTTCTTTAGAGCAACTCGTTTCCTCTGAATTGGTGGAGGAGGTAGAATATCAACCGCTGAGGATACCATGTCGATCAACCTGTTTATGGATTTTTCAACACATATCTTGAAAGTTGAGCGGGATCGCAGAATTGCGATTCTCATTTCCAACCATTCAGGGAAACCAAGTTTATCCAGGTCTGACATGTAGCAAGTTCTGTTGTAGCCGTTTTCTCTGACTATCTGGACATCAACAATCGGTACCTAGTTGAGTACTTTCCCTCGTATGTTCACAGCGCTTATCCTTGATCCATTGCTTCTGCAGTGGCACTTTTTCTTGCACCAGG
Source organism: Saussurea involucrata (assembly GCA_033807775.1). NCBI lineage: Eukaryota > Viridiplantae > Streptophyta > Magnoliopsida > Asterales > Asteraceae > Saussurea > Saussurea involucrata. The sequence continues at coordinate 87,053,203 of CM066314.1, forward strand.
ACAATATAGAGTCACTGACCTTTGTTTTCTATTGACTAATCTTCTGTGCATCTTTTATCAGCTTTTGCTGAACTTCCAGGGGAAACTTTTTCAGCTGTGGATCCTTCACTGAATTTTGGGCTAGTTCGAGAGCATAGTTTTTGTCACTAATCCCGGCCTTCTTTTTCTCAGCGAGGATTTCTTCAGCTTTCAAGGCTTGAGCAATTTCCCTTGAGGTTAAGCAACGAAGAAGAGGAGGAACCAGGCGCTGATAGTCTAGTTTTGAATCATCGCTGCTCTCCTTCGTTGTTCTTCTTCACTTGGCCTTTGAGGAGGCAAGGAAGGTCTTCGTGGATGTGAGAGCAGTTCTTCTTCTTCAGCTTGAGCTTCAGTCTCTTCCAGAGCAAAGACCGGGATTATTTGTTCTTCAGCATTGAGCGCTGGGATTATTTGTTGTTGAGGAGCTTCAACGATAGCCTCAAGCAGGGGAGAGGACTAGCTGAAACAAAATGATCGATAGAGTTAAACCATTTGAGGAGAGAAGATAGAGAAAGGAGAGAGCTAAGTGTTTAGATGTTTGAGAGTGAGAATAATTGAGATTGAGAAGGGGTAGAGGAGGGATGCAGTGTATGGGAATACAAAATAACATACCTGTCAAACTGGCTTTTTAAGGAGAATAGCCAAGTTGTCAGCAACGAGACCCTTTTGCTTTTATTTTGTAGCCGTCTTCGCTGGTGATTTCGCCTTGGTCCCCTCCCATGGTTCGTTTATGGAAACCCCTTTAAGCGCAGGGGCTTTGATCACTACAGGTTGAAAGAAGAAGACGTCGTCGTCATCATCATCGTCATTATCATCTTTTTGAGATGATGATGGTTCTTCGTCAGCAATGTTGACGTCTTCTTCTTCCTCGGCTTCTTCCCCTTCCTCATCCTCAGAAGAGAGATCCACAACGTCGTTCACTGAGGCATGAGGAGGGTCTTTGCCTCGCTCCCCCTCAGATGGAGAGGGATTTTCAGCAGTTCCCTCAGGATGATCAGATTCCTGAGGGTCTTCATTCTTTTCCTCCCCCTCAACATTTTGGGGAAGGCCTTGGTCGTCGATCTTCTCCACCTCTTCCGCTGAATGAATGGGGATCCTGTCTTCTAGGCAAGGATTCCCTAAACGTTGTTCCACCACTGCCATTCTGTCTTCTAGGCCAGAAATAGCAGGTGTACTTTTCAGAATAAAAGCCACTGCCATCTCCATCTTCTCTCGGTCATCCTGGGAGAGGTGAGATGTAGGAAAAGTGGGAGCTTCCAACCTTTCTAGGATCTTGGATTTACAAAAGAAATCCAACTTAATGAAATTTATCAGATTTTTCAATCAAATGAAATCAAATGCATGTGTTTGGATTCAAATACAAATCATCATTGCATATCAAGTTAAAAATGTTCAGTTTCAATCCCTTTATTAAATCTATTTGGTGTGCTTAGCATGCGAAATATGATTAGCTTCAAGAATATGCAATTCTAAAAACATATATGAATACTTTGCTCTACTCACACTATTTGTCCAAAATCAGGATTTTCACAAATTTACAGGTTTATTGCGAATTTGAATTTTCCCAAAGTTTCAAGAGATATGTGCTCATTGGCATCTTTTAATTTTGTGCACATTGGCATCTTTTAATTTTGTGCTCATTGACATCTTTTAATTTTGTGCACATTGGCATCTTTTAATCAAAAAGTTTAGTAAGAATAAGATACATCGTTAAACATGACTTTCTATCTGGTTCTATTGCAGGATTTGGGTCAGCATATCCCAGACCAGTTGGTCTTAGGTGCTAGGTGACAAGCACCCCATGGAACTTAATTTCCCAAACCAGAAAGGCCACATCGATATATCTTAAACCCATTTGTACCAGTAGAACATGGCTTTCTATCTGGTTCTATTGCAGGATTTGGGTCAGCCGATCCCAGACCAGTTGATCTTAGGGACTAGGTGTCGAGCACCCCTTAGGACTTACTCTCCCAAACCAGAAAGGCCACAGGTACAAACTTTCAAACTAAATGATTTTATATATATTTATATTTCATCTCAATCACTTGGTACTAAAACGTAGTACTTCCCCCATATTTTTGTTTCCATCCAACATTCTGACATTTAGGCTTTTTGAACATTATATTCTATATAAGTATAGATTTCATAACATTGAGCATTCGGCATAATTTCATTCATGTTTTGCTTACCTTTCGATTTAATTCAGAAGTGAAAGTTGAAACAAATATAGCTCAGATAATACAAAATACTTGTAAAATCACTTTTTGACACACATTTATTCATTGAATGAAAATTAAAAAAAAATCATATCATTGAATTAAATTGTTAAGATTCAAACATTCAAAGCAATAGAAATAAAACATAATACAATGTTACCTTTCACCACTTGTTCCTTGAAACAGAAAAATATGACAGTTAAGGATATCACCTGAGAAGTATGAGTTCTAAACTGATTTGTTTAGAAGTCTTAGTCTCTGAAGTACGGGTCCTGAACCGAATTATTCAGAAGCCATTGTCATTTAAGTACGGGTTTTGAACTGATATGTTCAAAAACCTAAAACGTTGAATCACGGGTTTTGAACATTATCTTGAAACAATCAGATCAAATTTTGAGTCAATACTTCCTCTGAAATCAAGATAATCCTGCAAAATCAAGAGATTTTGGTAATCATCTACGATGATTCCTCATTAGTTATCAAAAAAAATTCTGAGTAGTAGAGTCAGAATTCTGATTAGAAGAGTCAGAATTCTGAGTAACTTGCTCAAAATTCGAAGTATCAGAGTCAGAATTCTGATTAGTTGAGTCAGAATTCTGAGTAGTAGAGTCAGAAGTCTGAGTAACTTGTTCAAAATTCTGATTAGTTGAGTCAGAATTCTGAGTAATATAGTCAGAACTTCTGAGTAAGAGAGTCAGAATTCTGATAAAACTATCCAGAGAAAATTCCTTAGAAAAATGTTTGGATTTTGTGATTTTTGAACATTCTGAACTTCAAATCACCATAACTTGCTCAAAAATCAGAATTTTTCAACCAAAATTTGCAGGGTTGCTTAAAATGTGATTCTGAACACATTCTCTGGAAATGTTTTCTACGAAAAACACTCACATCTATGAGTTCGATAACCTCATAGCAAACAGAACTTTTTCAAAAAAATCTTCAAGATCAACAAATTGATCTATATGAATCAGAAATCCATAATTACATTCAGATCGAGTTTTGGACTGAATTATCCAAAAGTCAAGATTCTCAATTTAAGCACAGCATCGGTTTTAAGTCATGTGTCAGTATTATCATTCAGCTCTACACATGAATAACCTACAAAACAGATTAAGTTGACTTTGGTACCCATATGAACTTGGGTCCAGGTTTGTTAGGTGCAGTAGCATATGCAGATATTCTATAAGAACCATACCAGTGCTGAATAAAATTCTTGTTCACAAAATCATTAGTCCCACAATATGAACAACAAAGTTTCTTTTGTGCAACTCTGACTAATTGATTTACAGAATAAATCACGTCAGGTTTAACAAAAGATTTTCTTTGAAATGTATTGTTCTTCTTGACATTTGAATTAGGAACTTTTGATTTTGGCACTTCTTTCTTGGAAGTTGTTCCTTTAACTCTCCATTCCATTTTTATCTTTTTAAAAGAACAATTATAAGATTTATCAATAGCAGAATCATAAAACAGATTAGAAGAACGAATCTGATCTTTTGAACTATGATTTGATTTGTCAACAACTTTCGTTTCAAATTCCCTAAACTTTTTAACATACAAATCAAACCTTGACTGCAAATCAGATTTGGACTTCCTCTCTATCATGATTTTAGTTGATAAATCAGATAATTTCTTAATAAGCCTCCTTATCTCCAAATGAAAAACTTTCTTTTCCTTCTCAAACTCATCTTTTAAGCATTTTTCTTTAAAGCCATTTACCTTCTTCTTTTCAGTCTCTTTCCTTCCATCTTCTAACTCTTTCTCCAACTCATTGATTTTTACAGAAAACTCATTTAACATTCCTGTTTTCTTTTTCTCAAAACCAATCTTTTCTTTTTGAAAAACATTTTTCTTGCATTCAAACTCTTTTCTTTCTTTTGCAAGAATTTTCTCCAAATCAGAAATTTTCAAAGATAATTCAACAGACTTTGTTTCAAAACCTTTCCTCTCAGTTTGAAAGTCTCTTCTCTCTTTCTCAAATTTCACTCTTTCAAGTATAAGAACTTGTTCAAAATCATAGATCTGTTTCAAGAGTTGACAATTTTTCATTTCACATGATTTGATTCTATTTTCAGACTCTGTCAACATCTTTCTTCTAAAATTGCCTTTCTCTTTCAAATCAACATTCTCTTTTTCTAACAACTTTATGTTTTCTTGAACCTTTTCAAAATCCTTTAGAAAATCAGATTTCTCTTTTTGCAAAATCTTTATAACTTTTGCATATTCGTCTTGTTTTGCTTGAAGATTAGCAATCTTGCTTTCAAAATGAACAATCTCAGTTTTTGGTTCAGAAATTGTTTCTTTTGCTTTTACAGGACTTAATTTTTGTAAATTGTCTGAACTGGTTATAGAAATTGCAGGTCTCACAAAAACTTCAACAATCTCAGGCATGATGAAATGAAAAATTCAAATATCAACTATGAATTATGATCAAAACTGAGAATCAACACATATCTAGAATATACAAGAACTAATCAAATCTGTCACATGCATTTTATCAAACAGTTAGAGTACATGAATTAATGAAATCTTCTTTTCAACAAAAAATTTGAATACTAATCAACATGCAGCAGATATAATCACTTTGATCAAGAAACCAATCAAGAATTTCGAAAACATACCTGTGATCTCTGTTTAATTTCGAGAATTAATCAGCATAGAGAGAAAATCTTTGGATGACTTGATTGTAAGATATCGATTCAACAGAAAGACAAATTCAAATTTCTTGAATCAATGATAGAAACGAATTCAAGAATTGTTAGGAATTCAAGAATTGTTAGCAGCAGCGGAATCAATTGTCGAATTGATCAAGAAACTTCAAGAACGTGATCAAACACACTCTTGGACGAATTTGTTTGTTGATTGGCTCTGATACCAATTGAAAGTCCAGGATACACTCTTACAATCAAATATGAACAATTAAGATCGTATTCACAGCAACTGGTCATATGATTTATTAACAATCTGTGAATTACAAGATATTACAATGAATTTTTCTCTAAATGGATTCACCAAATATTATATCAAAGATTTGTTAGCAAACTGTTGCTAACACTATATATACTGTAGAGAAAAGCTAAAGCTACAGTACATATGAGAAACAGACTAATAGAACTATTACACGTGTCCTAATTAGTAACTGAATATAACAGAGAATATCCCAAGATATGAATTCTGAACATACTTCTGAATAAGCGCTTCAGAACATTTGTCTTCATAGTCAGAAGTTCTGAGTCTCCTACTCAGAACTCTGAACCTTCTAGTCAGAATCCAACACTTAGAATCTTTTTGAGATTTCTCACTCAGAACTTCTGAGTCTTCTACTCAGAACTTCTGAGTCTTCTGAGTCTTCTGAGTCTTCTTTAGTCTTCTTACTCAGGACTCAACACTTGTGTTTTTGATAAAACTCTAGACCTAACACTGCATGTTGAAGTAAACTTCAGCGTTTAAAGAGAGAGAACATACCTTGATATCAGTGAATCATTTTTGTTCAGAGATTAGATGAGGAATGAGTGAATAATTTTTTTTAGCACTGATCCAATTCCGTACCGCTGAAGATTTATTCTTCAAGGTTCAGCATTCCAAGCTCGCTGATGAGAAAGTTGAATCTTGTCTCAACAAGAGGTTTGGTGAAAAGATCAGCTAACTGAAATTCAGTTGGGATAAAGTGAAGTTCTATGTCACCATTCATCACATGATCTCTGATAAAGTGATACCTGATCTCGATGTGTTTGGTCTTTGAGTGTAGCACTGGATTTTTTGTTATAGCGATGGCACTAGTGTTGTCGCAATAGATTGGAATTTTGGAGAGCGGAAGATCATAGTCCAATAGTTGATTTCTCATCCATAAGACTTGAGCACAACAGCTTCCAGCAGCTACATACTTAGGTTCAGCTGTAGAGGTGGACACTGAACTTTGCTTCTTGCTAGTCCAACTCACCACCTATCCACCCAGGAGTTGACAGCCTCCTGTGGTGCTTTTCCTATCCATCTTGCAACCTGCAAAATTACTATCTGAGTAGGCAGTTAGATCAAACCCTGAGTCTTTGGGATACCAAAGACCTAGGTTGGGAGTACCCTTTAGATATCTGAAAATTCGCTTTACAACGATCAGATGTGGTTCTTTGGGTTCAGATTGATATCGTGCACACAAACAAGTAGCATACATAATATCAGGACGACTAGCTGTAAGATAAAGGAGAGAGCCAATCATCCTATGGTACGCAGTGACATTAACAGTTTTCCCTGATGGAACTTTGTTAAGTGTCAGCGGCGGTGCCATATGGGTTTTCATAGCTGAGGTTTGAGTCAGATCAAACTTTTTCAGCATATCTTTGACATACTTACCTTAGTGGATAAACGTACCCTTATCATTTTTCTTGATTTGGAGTCCAAGGTAGTAGTTCAGCTCACCCATCATACTCATTTTATATTCAGATTTCATTCTTTCAGCAAAACGAGTACATAGAGATAGGTTAGTGAAACCAAATATAATGTCATCAACATATATTTGAACAAGAATAATATGACCTTTAACTTTCCTGAAAAAATAGAGTGTTATCAATTTTACCACGCCCAAATTTTTCGATGAGAAGAAAAGAGGATAGAGTGTCATACCATGCACGTGGAGCTTGTTTCAGTACATAAAGTGCCTTATCCAGCTTATAAACATAACATGGATGCTTAGGATCAGTAAATCCTGGAGGTTGTTCAAGGTAGACTTCTTCATTCAGCCTTCCATTTAGGAACGCTGATTCACATCCATTTGATATACCTTGAAGTCTCTATGAACAGCGTAAGCAAGAAATAGACGAATAGCTTCAAGTCTTGCCACTGGGCCAAAGGTTTCGTCATAATCTATACCTTCCCCTTGTCTGTATCCCTGAGCAACTAAGCGACCTTTGTTGTGGGTTACAGTTCCATTTTCATCCAACTTATTTCGATAGACCCACTTGGTACCTATCACTGATTTGTCAGATGGTTTTGGAACGAGATTCCAAACCTTGTTTCTTTCGAATTCAGTCAGCTCTTCTTGCATAGCGCTGACCCAGTTTGGATCTCTTAGGGCATAATCAACTTTCTTTGGTTCAGTTAGCGAAATAAACTTTACATAAAGACAAATGTTACATGTACTACGTCGAGTCTGAACACCTGCATTTGGATCACCAAGAATTTGATCGATAGGATGATTTATGGTCCATCGCTGAGCAGGAGCATGAGCCACTGACTCAGAAAGGAACTCTGGAATCACTGAGGAGGAAGCTTCAGCGATGTTAGGTAGTAGAGGCATGATTGGCAGCACAGATGAAATTTCATTCACTGACGGCTGAGAGGTTGATGGAATATCAGATGATGGTTCAGAAGCAGGCATAGTGTTGATGGGAACAACTGAAACCCAAGATGATTCAGATTCACTTGTCTGCACGCTAGGAATGATGATAGGATCATCATCAGCGGTTGGAGTGTTAACCTGAGGGTCAGGGTAGGAACAGTTTCTGAATCCCCAAAATGAGAAAACATCCACTGATTGAGTTCTTCGTTATCAACAGATGGTCTTGAGTTCGCTGAACGGGATTCGTCAAAGGTGACATGAATGGTTTCTTCTATAGTCTGTCTTCTTTTATTGAAGACTCTGAAGGCTTTGGATATAGAAGAATATCCAAGAAATATTCCGTCGTCAGCTTTGGGATCGAATTTTCCAAGAGCATCTCTGTTGTTTAAGATAAAACACTAACAACCAAAGATGTGAAGAAAACTTATAGATGGTTTTCTTCCATGGAAAAGTTCATAGGCAGTCTTGTTGAATCTTTTGACGATCAACAATCTATTCTGCGTAAAACAGGCAGTGTTGACAGCTTCAGCCCAGAACCGAGTAGGTAGATGAGAATCGCTGAGCATTGAACGAGCAGCTTCGATGATCGTTCGCTTCCTTCTTTCAGCGACTCCATTTTGTTGAGGTGTTCTCACTGAGGAAAAGTTGTGAGAAATACCCATACTTTCAAAGAAGCTATCAAGAGAACTGTTTTTGAATTCAGTTCCATGATCACTCTGTTGGTCCCGAAGGGTTATACAAGTTTGTAGAAGGGGGGGGGGGGGGGAGGGTTGAATACAAACACACGATTTTTACTTTCTAAATTGTTTATTGATAAATATCAAACATTTTACAACTTCTTGCGGAACAAGATTAAGGATTAACCTAATCTAAACAAGTTAAGAGAACACTAAGTTTTCTTGCACTTGAATTAAGCTAGAAGGGAGATAAGAATATTACAAATATTATTCTAACACACAGATAGTAGAGAGAAGAAGATGGTCGAGCACTTCATTTTGAAGTAGGGTTTCTTTTTATATGCTGCATGCATTTAATGCATAGCAGTACAACTTTACACGTGGCAGTAGCTGATTGGTTGCATGTTTTGACCTTGGTAGACAACCTAGTAGCCGCATGATGAATAGTGTAGAATCAGAGTTGGTTGTACGATTCTGGACAAAATAGATGTCCGTTCTGACAGATCGTATGGAGACGTGCAAGGGGATAAGACAAAAGTAACTTGTAGAGGAAACTTCATGATCAGCGTTCGTTGAACAGTACTTTATCAGTGAGTGACAAAGCTCAGCGATCGCTGAAGTCTTCTACTTGAAACTTCACGTTGAGTGGACAGGTCTTGGCTTCGCTGATATCCGCATCAGTTCATTAGTAGACTTGTCTCTGGTTCTTGGGCTTGATCTTCGACTTCAGCATAGAACCTTTGTTGATGTGAAACTTGTCTTCAGGGATCGTAAGTAAACAACTAAAACTATCAACGATCATCAGTAAGACTGAACAGGATCAGGGCTTGCTGATGAACAGTTTCGCTGAATGTCTAATCTAAAAAGCATGAGTTTCCTATCAGCGGTACTGTAGAGACATAGTACTTATCAGCGATAGTGAAACTATAATACATATTGTCTACTTACAATTTTCACTAAGTGTTTCTTAAAGAGTCATTATCAAATCACTGAGGTTTGGATCAACAATCCCCCCCTATTTGATTATGACATAACAATAAAAGAAAATTGCTAAGTATGAAAACATTAGGATAAAAAGAACTCATAAAATATTTGTCCCTTTTACTGTTTTCTGGGATCTTTTAAGTACTGATGGAGTAAAGTACATTCGCTAAAATTTCTCTTTAAACTTCGTATAAGTTACAAAGGGAAGTGGAAAAATTACAAGTACAACAAATAAATTTACAAGTACAAAAGATATAAGATGATAAAATAGAAGAATTACCAAGAAATCCTATCAGCTAAAAGGGTTCTTCCTTAACAAGAAGTTCATTAAGGGATTTTGTGGTAGGGATCATCCAATTAGGGACTTTTTCACCAATATCCCGTCTATTCTTTGCTTAATTGAATATCAGGGGCTTCATGTATTGTCTGGGAAGATCATCTTTGAATCCGCACCAATAGATGAGATCCCTGAGTTGTTCAATGGGAGTGATGGGTAGCTCAAAGATGCGTTGAAAGTGTTCTCGTCCATCGTAGTCGTGAAAGAAGATACCATAAGGATCGCTTAGGACTTTTCCAGGGATGAAGCGTTCACCAGGGGGCAGGGAGGTGTCGAGCGCTGAGAGGTCAGGTTCAGGACCAAGTACTTCAGCACGTGAAAAACCAATACCTGTTTCGTTCCGGATAGGAGGACCTGAGTCTTAAGGTATTACCTTTTTCTTTGCAGAGGCCCTTCATTGTTGAGCTGGATTAGGAGGAGGAGGAGGAATATCCATAGCAGATGAAACCAAGTCGATCTGAGAATTTATAATTTTCTCGACATGGCTTTTATATTGTGAGCGAGATCGCTGAATGGCTAATCGCATCTCCAACCATTCAGAGAGACCGTACTTCTTGATCGTAGCTGCATAGATGGTCTCCTTGGTACCATTTTCTCTGAATATGTCAACTTCAACGACAAGAACTTTTATGGTCGATCTTACCCTGATGTTCACCTTGTTGATCTTGGCTGCCCGAGATCGATAGTGCAGTCTTTCTTTGCACCATTCCAAGGTAGAGTTAGATACATTGGTCTTTTCCTCGATGATCTTTTGGGCGTCTTCCCACAATTGACGTTGGACATCAATGGGAGTCTTCTTCAATGCGGGATCTTTCACTGATTGTTGGACAAGCTGGATGGCGTAGGCTTTATCTTGTTCTTCAACTTTCCTTCGATCAGCGAGTTGTTTTTCAGCCTTGAGGTGTTCAACGAATTCCTTCTTTGATAGTCTGAACTTAGGGTCAGGGATGACTTTGGAACGAGGAAGGATGATTCGCTGATCTTCAAGCTGTTTGATCATTGCTTCTCTCTTTTTCTGATCCTCTTCACTTAGCTTTTGAGGAGCCAATGAAGGTCTGTTTTTGTGAGAGAGCAATTGTTCTTCAGGTTCATCAGTCTCTGTGACATCCAAGACTGTGATTATTTCTTCAGCACTTGTGGTTGGGATTATTGGAGTTGCAGCAGGAGAAACTTCAGCTGGATCCTCAAGCAGGGGAGAGGACTAGCTTAAACATAACGATTATTTGAGTGAGATCATTTGGGAGAAAAGAGATAGAGAAAGAATGAGGTTAAGTGTATAGAGGTTTTATGGAGATGAGAACTGAGGTTGAGAAGGGATAGAAGAGGGATGCAATGTAAGGGAATAGAGCGTATGTTACCTGACAAACTGGCTTACGAAGCAAGATCGTCAGATTGCCTTCTGCAGCGAGGCCTTTATTTTTGCCTTTGTCAGCTTCAGTCGCTGCAGGCTTTGTCTTTGTCTCCTCCCCTGATGGTTCATTTATCATAACCCCTTTTTGAGCATGGACCTTCTTGGGCTGAACGAAGAAGAAGTCATCATCATCGTCATCATCATCATCATTTTTAGGAGATGATGATGGTTCATCGTCCTCAAGGTCGAGGTCTTCATCATCTTCTGCTTCTTCAGCTTCAGATTCATCATCATCAGCGTGGGGTTCGGTAACATCAGCTTCAACTTAAGTTTCCTCATCGAGTTGCTTCCCCCTCAAATTCAGAGGGAGGTTTCTCGGTTCCCTCAAGGTTTTCAACTCCCTGAGGTTTATCAGCATCAGCATTAGAAACAATACCCTCCCCATCAGAAATATGGGGAAGGTCTTCAAGATTCTTTTTCTCCCCCTCAGCATTATGGGGAAGATCTTCTTGGTTCTTCACCCCCTCTTCCACATGATGGATGGGGGAGGAAACAACAACATCAGCAGCAACATCAGTCTTTGGATCACTGTCTTCTAGGCCAATGATCCCCATGAAGGTTTCAATCACCACTATTCTGTCTTCAAGGCCATAAATAGTAGGACTGATCGTTTGAAGGGCTTCTCGATCCGTCTGAGTGAAATGTGATGGTGCACAGGTTGGAGCTTTCAGACGCTCGAGAATCTGCTGCAGTAGGCTGGTGGCAGTGCTGACATCCGTCTTCAAGGTAGACACCTCTCCCTGAAGGGTTCCAACCGTTGTCTTCAGCGATCTTACTTCGCTGGACAGGGTGGTGAAGTTTGTGGAGAGAGTGTTGTTGGCGGTGGAGTTTTTAGCGAGAGTAGTATCAAGCTGACCGATGCTACTTTCCACCTTCTCCAGATCAGCACTGGTGGCTTTGCCTTTGACCTCTGTGGTCAGCTTCTTGAGATCCTCTCCAGCGTTTGAAACAACTGAAGAGTTGGCTGATAGAGTGGTGGTGAAAGATTCCACCTTGTTGGTCAAATCCTTGAGTGATGTCTTGATGTCGCCCAAATTAGGACCTGTAACAGTTAGGACCTGTAACAGTGAACAAAGGAAAGCTCAGAAGTTTGGGGTTGTGAGAGAAGAGTGTTTATGTTTTTGTGTATACCTGCAGGTGGGTTGGTGAAGTCCTCGAAACTTTGATACCCTGAGAAGTGTTCCATATCGCCTTCCAGAGTGCCTTGGCGCGTAGAAGTGCCTGCAGGTCCTATATTTTGATGCATCCTCCCCTATAAAGTTGTAGCTGATGTATCTTGGAGGATGATGTTTTTTGAAGAGAACGGGGGGAAAATAGGTGGAGTGTCCAAAGGAATGGTGGGAGGAATGATGGTTGAGAAGAGGGTTTTGGTAACGGGTTCAGCGTTGGATCCGCTGAGAAATACTTCTTCAGTCTGTAGAGAGTCTAAAGGAGGGGTTTCAGTTCCAAGTTTATAACCTCAGCGTTTAGAGACGTTAAAGTTGGGATGGAAGGGGTGGTTTGATCAGCTGTGGTAGAGCGTACCATAGAACTATCCAACGGCTCTTGAGAAGTGTGAGCCGTAGAGTCTTCAACGTGTGAAGGTTTGGGGGTTGCTCATTTGTTTTCTTGTCCTTTTGGAATCAAGTTGGGTAGTAGAGTGTTTCCTTTTCTTAGTAGGAGTGGAGGTTGCAGCCTGGGAATCAGCGATGGGGATTACCGTTGAGGTAGCCACAGAAGTAGAAGTAGTTGGAGGATTGAGAAGAGATAAGAGATTAGAGAGACGTACCTCGTTTGGCAGGGGCTTGAAGTCAAGAACATTAACTCCAACTCGAGAGAGTTTCAGGTAACCCACCTTTGGTTATGCGTTCCCAAGTCCATTCAGAAAGAGAGCACTGAAAAACTGTGGATATGGAACATTTGTTGGTCTGTCAGTTGTTTCCACCCTGAGCACCATATCGTTGTAGATGATTGATGCCCAATAAATGTGAAGGCCCTTCAGCAGTGCGTACCCCATGGCTTGCTGAGTTTTAGATGCTTGGTCAGTTGGCCCAGTTTTTGCTGTCAGGCAGCCTATCAAGTGAGCGAAGATGAAGTTCATCTCACTTGGCATTTTCGACTTCTTTTTTATAGTCTGATTCTTCTTAGGGAGTTCATCTCTCCCTGTGTCCCACACATATTTCATTGCATCAAAGAATGCAATGAGTGTTTCCCTATCAACTGGGTTTTTGGGATTTGGCAGAGGGACAAAGTGGTTTTCTTGGGTACTACTAGGAAGGTTCAGGGCTCGCCTGATAGTAGTAGGGGTGATCTTTGAGGTTCCATGTTTGGTGTCACAGAGAATGACATCAAGAGTTTTCTCTAGGTCTTTGGGTGAGGGTACCTGAGCTATTCTGGCAGTATACCAGAACTGAGCTAAAAGATATCGATGAGCAGGGGGTGCAATGGTTAGAGCCGTGGAAAGAGGGCAAGTTTTGAGAAAGTTAACATCGTCATCAAGGTGTGTGACCTGTTTCTCTTGAGGAAAGTCGAAGAGAGCAAAAGGATTGTTGCTCTGAAAGGTAACTTGCTCAAGTTTAAACTTGACCTGAGGAGCTTTTGGGAGTTCAACATTTTCAGCAGCAGTAGTGTTCTTAGCAGTAGGAGCCTTAGTAGAAGAAGCCATTTCTGTTTATAGAAGTTAAGAATGAAGAATATGAACATAAATTTCTTATCATATATAAAATCCCAAAATAATGATTTTAGGGTTTTGTAATTTCCACCTAGAGAACGAAGATAGAAATTAGGGCTTTTCTAGTGTTGAACATTTTTGTTTTTCAGTTTCCTTTTGAAGAATGGATTCTGGAAAAATGTATTAAGATGACAAAGTTTAAGATTTTTAGTTTAAACTTTGAAGAACAATCTGTTTCCAGATTATGTTCATAAAATCATGAAGAGAAATGATTTTATTTTAAAAGTTCTTTTGTTCGATCCAATATAAACAAGAATAAGATCAAAACAAGTTCATAAAGGTAAATAGTAAGAACATTAACCTTTATTGTTGAAGACGAAGATGAACAATTTCTGGAAATGAAGAGTTCAAAATGCAACAGTATTCTTGCTTGTAAGAGAAGATATTCGCGTAAAAGGTAAAAATATAAACGCAAGGGGTTTATATAGTGAGAGTAGAGAGAGAAAAACTATGAGCGGGAAAGTTTTTCATGGTTTATCCATTGTGATGACGTCACAAACGTCCCTTGAATCTGATTAGACAAGGAAGTCGAAATGGGCGAACGTGTCAGAGAAAACGTGTCATGGTTTATCCATTGTGATGACGTCACAAACGTCCTTTCATATTTTAAAGTGTCTCTGAGGTTTTTGAAAGATTCAGGGACATTTTGAAAAATAGATGCATTGAATAGAAGTATCAGTGTTAGTTTTTAGAAATTTCAAAATATCACTGAAAGGAAGAGATATGCAGCGATGCAATTTGTTTTGAAATCTTTCAGTTCTAGGCGAACGTCAGCGAGCAAGAGAGAACATACCTTGATATCAGTGAATCAATTTTGTTTAGAGAGAAGGTGATAGAAATGGGTTATACAAGTTTGTTTTATCCCTGATCAAATGTGAACCGCTAAAGATTTTAATCTTCTAAGTTCAGCATTCCAAGCTCGCTGATGAGAAAGTTGAATCTTATCTCATCAAGAGGTTTGGTGAACAGGTCAGCTAATTAAAAATCAGTTGGGATAAAATGAAGTTCTATATCACCATTCATCACATGATCTCCGATAAAATGATACCTGATTTCGATGTGTTTTGTATTTGAGTGTAGCACTGGATTATTGGCTATAGCGATGGCACTGGTGCTATCGCAATAGACTGGAATTTTTAAGAGCTGAAGGTCATAGTCCAGTAGTTGATTTCTCATCCACAAGACCTGAGAACAACAGCTTCCAGCGGCTACGTACTCAGTTTCAGCGGTTGAGGTGGACACCGAGTTTTGCTTTTTACTTGTCCAACTCACTAGCTTTCCACCCAGGAGCTGACAGCCTCCTGTGGTGCTTTTCCTATCCAGATTGCATCATGCAAAATTACTATCTGAATAGGCGATTAGATCAAACCCTGAGTCTTTAGGATACCAAAGACCTAGGTTGGGAGTACCCTTAAGGTAACGAAAGATTCGCTTTACAGCGATTAAATAAGATTCTTTCGGTTCAGCTTGATATCGTGCACACAAACAGGTTGCATACATGATATCAGGTCGGCTAGCTGTAAGATACATGAGAGAGCCGATCATCCCACGGTACGTCGTGACATTAACAGGTTTTCCGGAGGGATCCTTGTTTAGTGTCAGCGGCAGTGCCATAGGGGTCTTCATAGCTGAACTCTGAGTTAAATCAAATTTTTTAGCTTATCTTTAACATACTTTCCCTGATTTATGAAAGTTCCTTTTTCATTATGTTTGATTTGAAGACCAAGGAAATATGTTAGCTCACCCATCATACTCATTTTATACTCTGCTTTCATCCTTTCAGAGAAACGAGTACAAAGGTCAGGGTTAGTGGAACTAAATATAATGTCATCAACATATATTTGTACAAGAATAATATGACCTTTTACTTTCCTGAAAACTAGAGTTTTGTCGATTTTACCTCGCTCAAATTTTTCGATAAGTAGATAAGAGGAGAGAGTGTCATACCATGCATGAGGAGCTTGCTTTAAGCCATAAAGTGCCTTATCCAGTTTATAAACATAACCTGGATGCTTAGGATATGAGAATCCTGGAGGTTGTTCCACGTAGACTTCTTCATTCAGCTTTCCATTAAGGAACGCTGACTTAACATTCATCTGATATACTTTAAAGTCTATGTGTACTGCGTAAGCTAAGAATAGACGAATGGCTTCTAGTCTTGCCACTGGAGCAGAAGTTTCATCGTAATCTATACCTTCTTCTTGTCTGTATCCCTGAGCAACAAGTCGAGCCTTGTTGCGGGTTACAGTTCCATGTTCATCCAACTTTTTTCGATAGACCCATTTAGTGTCTATCACTGACTTATCAGATGGTCTACGACCAAGCTTCCAAATTTTGTTTCTTTCGAATTCAGTCAGCTCTTCTTGCATAGCGCTGACCTAGTTCGGATCTCGGAGGGCATCTGTTGGTCCCGAAGGCCTATACAAGTTTGTAGAAGGGGGGGGGGGGGGTTGAATACAAACACACATATTTTACTTTTCTAAATTGTTTATTGATAAATAATTAACAATTTACAGCTTGTTACGGAAACCAGATTAAGGATAAACCTGAATCTAAACAAGTTGGAACACCAAGGTTTCTTGCACTAAGAGAGATAAGGAAATTACTAATAATAACCTATCTTGAGATAAGAGATTGAACTTGTCCAGAGTTAGCAAGTTACTTCAAATGAAGTGGGTTCATCTCTTTATATACTGCATGCATTTAATGCAAGTCAGTATACACTTTACACGTGTCATCAGCTGGTTGGTTGCATGTCATTGACCTTGGTTGACAACCTAAGTAGCCGCATGGATGAACAATGTAGTATCAGAATGGTTGTACGATTTCAGACAGTCGGAGGTTCTTTTCTGACATTTTGTACGGAGTCGTGCAAGGGGGTTTAAGACAAAAGTACTTTGTACGGAGGACTTCATGATCAGCTTTCGTTGATTCAGCGATTATCATTTACTATTCAGCAAATGATAAAGTTCAGCGATAGCTGAAGTCTTGTACTTGATACTTCACGTTGAGTGGACAAATCTGAGTCTTCGTTGATCCGCATCAGTTCATTAGGAGACTTGTCGCTGGTTCTTGAGCTTGATCTTCGACTTTAGCGTAGAACCTTTGTTGACGTGAAACTTGTCTTCAGGGATCATAAGTAAACAACTAACTTATCAGCGATCATCATAATGACTGAACAGACTCAGTATTAATGGTGAACAATTTCGCTGAATGTTTAATTTAAAGAGCGAGAGTTCCTATCAGCGGTACTGTAAGATCTTAGTACTTATCAGCGATAGTGAAACTCTGATACATATTGTTTACTTACAATTTTCACTAAGTATATAAGAGAGGGTCATTATCAAATCACTGAGGGTTTGGATCAACAATCTCCCCCTATTTGATTATGACATAGCAACAAAGAAAATTGCTATTAAATGAAAACACAAGGATAAAAAGAACTCATAAAATATTTGTCCCTTTTACTGTTTTCTTGGATCTTTTCAGTACTGATGGAGTAAAGTACATTCGCTGAAATCTTTCTTTAAAACTTTGAATCAGGATACAAAGAGAAATGAAAAGATTACAAGTACGAGCGAAATAAATTACAAGTACAAAAGGATAACTGATAAAATAGATGAAAGAGGCGATCCTATCAGCTTACAAAGGTTCTTCCTTAATGAGAAGTTAATCAAGGGTCATTGATGTGGTGGGAATCATCCAGTCAGGAACGGTTACACCTTGTTTTCTTTTGATCAGCGCTTCTTCAAAAATCAAGGGTTTCAGATGTCGTGCCTGAGGGTCATTTCTGAAGTCACACCAGTAGATGAGATCTCTGAGCTGTTCAATTGGAGTGATTGGAAGCTCAGCGATCCGTTGAAAATGCTTTACACCATCGTAGTCTTGAAAAAATATCCCGTAGGGTTCACTTATGACTTTGCCAGGGTTGAAAGTCTCACCAGGAGGAAGAGATGTGTCAAGCATGGAAAGATCAGGATCAAGACCAAGGACTTCAGCACGTGAAAAACCAATACCTGTTTCATTTCGAATGACAGGGACATAAATTGAAGATATATATTTATTCTTCTTCTTCGCTGAGGCCTTTCTTTTCTGACTTTCGAGAGGAGGAGGAGGAGGAATATCCACACAGGAGTAGACTAAGTCGATTTGTTTGTTGATCAGCTTTTCAACATGTTCCTTGTATTTCGACTTGGACTTCTGGATGGCTAACCTGATCTCCAACCATTCAGAGAGACCGTACTTCGTTATGGCTTCAGCATAGAATTTTTCGGACTTCTTATCTTCTCTGAATATCTCGATTTCAGCGATTGAAACAAGGGTTGTTCATCCAGAGATGAATACCTTGTTGATTTTGGCAGGAGAGTCTCTGTAGTTGACCTTTTCTTTGCACCAGGCTAAAGTTGACTGAGACACAGTTCTCGTTTCTTCAGTTATCTTCTTGGCGTTTTCCCAGAGCTGACGTTGAACATCAATGGGAACTCTTTTCAGCTTGGGGTCTTTTATTGAACGTTTAGAAAGCTGGATGGCGTATTCTCTGTCTTTTTCTTCAGCTTCTTTTCTTTCAGCTATTAGACGTTCAGCTCTGAGATGTTCCTTGTATTCCTTTTTGGAAATTCTGAACTTTGGAGGAACTGAAGGAAGTTGATCATGCCTCAGAATGATTCGCTGATCCTCGAATCGCTTTATTATCTCCTCTCTTCTTTTCTGATCCTCTTCACTTAGCTTTTGAGGAGCTAAGGAAGGTCTGCCTCTGTGCGAGAGTAGCTGTTCTTCTGGTTCATCAGTCTCAGAGATTAAATCTAAGACTGGGATTATTTCTTCAGCAGCAGCTGGTATTTTTGGTGAAGTCGCAGTTGTGGAGCCTTCAGCGATATCCTCAAACAGGGGAGAGGACTAGCTGAAACACAGCGATCTTACGAGTAAGAACTTGGGTAGAATCAGATAGAGAGAATTGGTTTAAGTGTATAGGCTTGGGTAGTAGAACTGATAGGTATGATAGAGGGATGGAGTGAGATGTTTAGCATACCTGACAAACCGGCTTTTAAAGCAAGATCATCAGATTGTCATCTTCAGCGACGCTTTTGCCTTTGCCTTACTCAGCTCCAGAGGCTGAGGGCTTTGTCTTTGTCCGCTCCCCTGAAGGTTCATTTATCGAGATTCCCTTAAGAGCTTTGATCTTTTGAGCAGGTTTGACGATAAAGAAGTCATCGTCATCTTCGTCATCATCATCATCATTCTTTGGAGAAGAAGATGGTTCATTATCAGGGATGTCGACGGCTTCATCATCTTCTGCTTCGGATTCAGTTTTCTTAGCTTCTTCTTCGAGTTGCTCCCCCTCAGATACAGAGGCGAGCTTCTCGGTTTCCTCAGGGTTTTCATCTCCCTGAGGTCCAGCGGTGGTTTCTTCAGCATTCGTCTTCTCTCCCCTGATAGATTCATCATGGGAAAGGTCTTCAGCGCTCTTGGCGAGGTCTTCAGCGCTCTTCTCCCCCTCTTTTTCATGATGACTGGGGGAGGAATGGCTAGATTCAGCAACGTTGGTAGGTTCTCTGTCTTCTTGGCCAGAGAGACCTACACAAACTTCAATCTTTGCTAATCTGTCTTCAAGGCCAGAAATAGCAGGATTGATCTTCCCGAGCTCAATGCGATCTGCCGCTGTAAAATGTTCAGATTCAGGGACAGGGGCAGGAGCAGGAGTATTCGCCTTGTGCAGCAGCTGTTCGATCATAGTTTTCATCGAACCAACGTCAGTCTTTACAGAGCTTAAGTCAGTCGTCAGAGTGTTGACATTTGTCTTCACAGCAGACATATCTCCCTCTAGTGTTCCAACCGATGTCTTCAGTGTTGTAAATTCGCTGGACATAGACGAAACTGAGTTTTTGAGAGAGGTGTAGTCTGTGTAGATATCAGCGAGCACCTTGGCGAAGTCGCTGAGAGTTTTATCAACTTGCTTCATGTCATCTGTGGAAGCCTTCTTCTCCACCACTGTTGTCAGCTTGTTCAGATTCTCTCCAGCGTTTGTTACAGCTGTAGAGTTATTGGAGAGAGTAGTGGTGAGACCTGTCAGCTTTGTCTCGACGGACTTCAGAGAGGCGTTGATATCTCCCAAATTAGGACCTGTAACATATAAAAACTTGTGAACAGAGGAAAGCTCAGATGTTTGGGGTTTAGTCACAGTGTTTATGGGTTGTTGTTTACCTGCAGGAGGATTGGTGAATTCATCGAAATCACGGGTTCCTGAGTAAAGTTCCATGTCATCTTCAAAAGTGCCCATGGATTTTTCTGCAGGTCCTGTCTTCATCATTCCTGGAGAATCAGCTTTATGTTCCGAGGAAATGATGGCAGCTCCAGTTAGATCTGGAGTAGAGACCAAATGAGTGGAGGGAGGAGCGAAGGATAAGAGTGGGGGTTGGGTTATGAGTTCGGCGTTGGATTCGCTGACAATCACTTCATCAGTCTTTTGAGAGACTGGAGGAGGTTGGGTAGGTTCCAAGTTTGTAACCTCAGCGTTTAGAGACGCTGGAGTTTGGATAAAAGGGATGGCTTTGTTAGATCTGAGGTTTTGTCAATAAACCAAGTGTTGAAGATCTGATAAGAAGACTCAGATGTTCTGAGTAGAGAAGTCAGAGGTCTGACTGTGAAAGCTCAGAAGTATTGATAAGAGAAGTCAGAAGTCTGGGAAGAGAAGTCAGATGTCTGAGTTAAGGAGTCAGAAGATCTGAGAAGCGTTATCAGAAGAATGTTCAGAAGTTCTGAACTACCTGTTCATAACTTATGACGAGATACTTTACTTAGTATTTTATAAACTAATTAGGACACGTGTTATGTTCTTATTAGTCTTTCTTATTTGTACTGTAGCTTTAAGATTTCCGTTGCAGTATAAATAGTAGTTAGCACTACGTTGCTAACTGATTGATTTTCTCGTAATTCTTGTATTCATTCTTTGTAATCTTTGAGATTCTCTCTCTCTTAGATCTGTATTTCTGTTCATCATTGAATACAATTGGGCTTGATCATACAACTTCTCAATTACTGCTTTCTATATTGATTGTAAGAAAAGATCCTGTACTTTCAATTGGTATCAGAGCAAATCAACAAACAAATTCGTTCAAGATTGTTATCGCGAAGATCGATTGATCAATTTCTTGAAGATTTCTCGATTCATTCAAAATTCGATTCCGCTGCTAGGGCTAGTTCTTGAATTCTTGGCAATTCTTGAATTACCTGTTACTTTTCGATCAAGAAACTCAAATTTGTCTTTCTGTTGAATTTTCTTACAATCATGTCTTCTAAAGAATATCTAGCCATGGGATCCGAAACCAAACCGCCTGTTCTTATACCAGAAGAGTATTAGCAATGGAAAACTCGTATGATCCAATTCCTAGACAACATCGATGAAATCTTATGATCTCTATTCGAGAAGGTCCAATTGAAGTGTATATCGATGTCGCTGCAACCCCTGCTACAGAGACAACTCCAGAAATTCCAGCGACCAGGGTGAAGAAGAATTATTCCCAATACACAGCTGAACAGAAGAATAGGCATGCTATCGACAAAAGAGCAATTACTTTGATGACTTTGGCTGTCCCAAATGAGGTTCTTAACAGGATTGACAGTGGATCATCAGCTAAAGAAATGTGGGACGAATTGGAAAGGCAGATGTTAGGAACTGTGAGATCTATTCAGGCAAAGTTAAATCAAAGCATAAATGCTTATGAAAGGTTTAAAGCAAAAGAGTCAGAAAGTTTGACACAGACATATAGTAAATTTTGTACTATTCTAAATGATTTGAGAAGAAATGGACTGAAGAAAACTAAGTCAGAAATAAATTACAAATTTCTGAACAGTCTAAATTCAGAATGGTCATCATTTGCCATAAGTCTGCAAATGAACAAGGATATGTGTGAAGAAGACTTAAATGATCTGTTCTGTGTTCTTAATCAACATGAAGACTCTGTCAAGTTAGTTGTGGAAGAGAAGAAAAATGTTGCTGATCAGTTAGCATTCTTACCAAAATCCAAAGCAATCAAAGCACCCAAAAAGACTGCATATCTATCAGAGATACCAAGTCTGGAGGAATCTGACAAGGAAGAAGGATCAGAAGATGATGAAGATATCAAGATAATGGCTGAGAAGCTAGCTTTGCTGACAAATACTTTCAACAAAAGGTATGGGAAGGGTAGATTTCAAGGAAATTATAAGAGAGTTGGGAGTTCAGATTATAAGAAGAAAGAAGACAGAGAAGAAAATAAGATTGAAAAGAGAGTAGAGAGAAGTGAAGAAAACAAAGAAGAGAAGGAAGAGAGAAAAGAAAAGAATCTGTGTTTCAAGTGTGGAAAATCTGACCATTATGCCAAGGATTGCAGAGTTAAAGTTGTGAAAGATTATGAATACTACACCAAGAAGGCTCAGCTTGCAAAGAAGAGAGATGATGAAATTGCGTTATTGGCTGAACAGGAGAATTGGCTGTACTACACTTCTTATGAAGATGATCATATCAACTTTCCACAGATGCGAAGCCATATGGCAAAAATGAGGAATGAGGATGATTCTGATTTTGAAGATGTTGATTCTGAGTCATCTGCTGAGGTACATTCTTCAATTGAAATAGAGTTAATGACACAGATTGGTGAAATGAAAAATGAATTTGCTAATCTAAGAAAATAGATAAAAGGAGAAAGAAACTTGGTTAACAAGTTCAGAATTGAAAAAGAAGTAATAAAAGAACAATATGAAGAATCTGAGGCTGAGAAACAGAAAGTTAAAGATGAAAATTCTGAATTGTTGAAAAAGCTTTCTGAACTAAAAGTTGAGTTTTCAAAAATAAAGGATGAAAAAGGTGATTTACAAATAAAATTTGATATGTTATTTGAGGAAAGAAAGAATTTATACACCAAAATCAAAGAATTGGAAGATCTGAATTTGAAAAGGGGTCAGACTCAGCAAACATTAAATCTTTTATTAAGCAATGTTAAAGATACAAGATTTTACAACCCAAAGAAGGGATTGGGATCGGAAGAAAATGTCATTTTAAAAAGAGCCCCAATCAACTTGTTTGATGTTGAAAAACTTCAAGCTCCTAAGCCAAAAATCCCAGAAATTGTTGAAGTTTTCATAAGACCTGCTAGTTCTATAACAAGTTCTGACAATTTGCAAATACCAAACTCTAAAAAGTCTAATGAGAAAATTTCTGAATCTAAAACAGAAAAGTCAGTGGTTTCAGAAGAAAATGTTAAGAAAGAAGTTTCTAAACCAACAGAAGAGAAGCCAAAATACAATGATGCTAAATTCAAGTATGATTCTTTAAATGACAGCTACAAAAATAAAAAACCAAGTTTTTCATATCATGATATTGAGAACATATTTGACACAAGTAAAGATTCTGAAACAGTCAATCAGAAGTCTGAAACTTCTAGTCAGAATTCTGAACTTTGTAATCAGAATTCTGAGTCTAAAGATCAGACATCTGAGTCTGTAAATCAGAACTATGACTCAGGTAGTCAGAAGTCTGAGTCAACTGGATTCTCTGAAACAAAGTCTGATGAATTTTTAGAACTTGAAAAGAGGTTTAATCTTGTGAGTCAAGAACTTGAGGACTTAAGGAAAGCTTATGATGAACTTGAAAATCATTACTGTGAGGTGGATATTAAACTTGAAGAAGCTTTGAAAGAAAAGAATATTTTCATTCAGAAAATAACAGAGCTTGAAAAACTGAAGACTGAGTATGATCTTTTTAAAATTAATGCTCTAAAAGAAAACGATAAATTCTTTAATGAATCAAGTACATATGAAAAAGGTGAATCATCTAATTCTTCTAACAAAAAGGAGTTGAATTTTTCAGAAAAAGAAGAAAGCAAAAGGAAAGATGATCTTGCAAAGTTGAATGATCTGAAAAGGGATCTTGAGAAGCTTAGAATGAAATCTACTTCTGAACTCAAAGCTAGAAATTCTTGTAATAAGGGCAATTGTACTCTGAACAGTATCAATAAAAATGAAATGACCTATGTTTCAGATTTATTGTCACTTGCAAAGAAAAATCTTGTTTGTGTTAGATGTAAAAATGATTCATTCCAATATTCTCATAAATGTCAAGTCAAAATAACTTCTGTTTCATACATAAGAAAAGACATTCAGAATTCAGAAAAGAAAATGTTTCTGTTCTTCAGAATACAGAAAAGAAGAAAATTTCTGTTCCTCAGACTCAGAAGAAAGAAAAGATAAAAGAAAAGAAAGTTGAAAATGTTGCAAAATCAAAAGGTACAACTTTCAAAAAGAAATTGAACAAGTTTGTAAGCAGAAAATGTTCTGACTTCATAAAAGTTCAAGGAAAGTGGTGTTTGAAGAAAGATTTTGAGTGGAAAGTAAAAGGTACTAATGTTAAATCCAATGACAAAACTAACAAAGATGGACCCATTCCAAAATGGGTACCTAAAACTAACTGATCCTTTTGCAGGGCTGTCATGTGTGGTTTTTAGACTCAGGAGCTTCAAGACACATGACAGGGCAGAAGTCTTTTCTATCAAACTTCACAGAAAAGGCTGGAGGAACAGTAAACTTTGGAAATAATAGGAAAGGACAAGTCAAAGGTTATGGGGATTTAACTAAAGGGGATCTGACTATCCAAAAGGTTTTATATGTTGAAGGACTACAACATAATCTTTTCAGCATAAGTCAGTTTTTAGACAGTCTTTGTCAAATAAAATTTCAAATAACAGGTTGCATGATTTTAACTGAAAATGATGTTAAAGTCTTCTGGGCCAAAAGACATATGGACTTATTTGTGGTTAATTTTTCAAAATTGAAAACATTAAACACAGTTTGTCTTTTATCAAACTCAACTGCAAATGAATGCTGGCTTTGGCACAGAAGATGTTCTCATCTGAATTTCAAAGATCTTAATAATCTTGTTGCAAAACATCTGGTTAAAGGTTTACCAAAGATTAAATTTGAAAAAGAATCGTTATGCTCAGCTTGTGAAATGGGCAAGATGAAAAAGAGTTCTCACAAATTAAAAATGGACTCATCTTGCAAAGCACCATTAGAAATGATTCATACTGATCTTTGTGGTCCTATTTCAGTTCAGTCTATGGGAGGAAAGAAATATATACTTGTGATTGTTGATGAATACTCCAGATACACATGGGTTGAATTCCTAAGAGTCAAGTCAGAAGCTGCTACAACACTGATAAACTTTATCAAGAGGATTCAAGTTCTCTTACAACTCCCAGTTCAGAAAATCAGAAGTGATAATGGAACAGAGTTCAGAAATGAGACTCTTCAGAATTTTTTAGAAAGTTCTGGAATTTCTCACAATTTTTCAGCTGTCAGAACTCCTCAACAAAATGGTGTTGTTGAAAGGAAAAACAGAACTCTAGTTGAAGCTGCGAGAACAATGCTGGCTTATTCCAATCTTCCTACCTTCCTATGGGCTGAAGCAATTGCAACTGCTTGTTTTACACAGAATAGAACTTTAATCAATAAGAGATTAAATAAGACTGCTTATGAACTGATAAACAAAAGAAAACCATTAATCAAATTCTTTCATGTTTTTGGTTGCAGGTGCTATGTCCTTAAAGACAGAGAAAATCTTGCCAAATTTGATAAAAAGGCAGATGAAGGATACTTTGTTGGTTATTCTTTAACTTCCAAAGCATTCAGAATCTACAATAGAAGAACCAAAAGGATGATGGAAAGCATAAATGTAACTTTTGATGAAGCCAAAATGAGGACTTCTGAACAAGACAGTTCAGAACTCATGCAGAACAAGACAAAAATGACTTCTGATACAAATTCTAATCCTATTTGTTCAGAACTCAATTTACTGTTTAAGGATGCTTTTATTGAACTAATTTCTGATTCTTATGCAGAATATGAAAACTCAAAGATGATCAAAGAGATGAAAAATAAAACTCCAGAAATAGTTCAATCAACTGTAATTTCTGATAAAGGTCCATCTGAGGAATGTCCAAATCTGATAAATACAAGTAGTGAGAATTCTGAACCATGTATTCAGAATTCTGAACCTTGTAGTCAGAACTCTGGTCAAGTTACTCAGAAGTCTGACTTCATTGCTCAGAACCCAAACTTGGATGCAATTCCTACTCATACATCAGAACAAGGGGACAGTTCAGAATTACAAGCAATCATTGATGAGAATGATGCAAACAACAATTATTCAGAGATTGATGTACTCCCTAGTAAAAATAAATGGACTAAAAATCATCCTATTCATCAAGTAATAGGTGATCCATCAGTAGGAGTGAAGACTAGATCAGCTACAGCAAATGAAGCAATGTTTGCTGGTTTCTTAAGTGTGATTGAACCAAAGAAAGCTAATGAAGCCCTAGAGGATCCAGACTGGATTTCAGCAATGCAAGAGGAATTGCTACAATTTGAAAGAAATAAAGTTTGGAGACTTATTCCAAAGCCTGAAGGTAAATCTATTATTGGAACCAATTGGGTGTTCAGAAACAAAAAGGATGAATCAGGTGTTGTCATCAGAAACAAGGCAAGATTGGTTGCTAAGGGATACTGTCAAAAAGAGGGAATTGATTATGATGAGACATTTGCACCAGTAGCAAGAATAGGGGCAATCCGAATATTTTTGGCCTATGCTGCACACAAAAACTTCAAGGTGTATCAGATGGATGTCAAATCTGCCTTTCTAAATGGCAAACTTAATGAAGAGGTGTATGTCCATCAACCTGAAGGTTTTGTTGATCCATAATTCCCTGATCATGTTTATATTTTAGACAAAGCTTTATATGGTCTAAAACAAGCACCACGAGTCTGGTATGACACTCTTACTAAACACTTGTTAGGTTCAGGGTTCAAGAAAGGTAAGATTGACACAACTTTGTTTTTAAAGAAACAGGGTGATGATTTAATTCTTATTCAGATTTATGTTGATGACATAATATTTGGTTCTACCAGTCCAGAATTATGTGACAATTTTTCAAAAATCATGTCATCTGAATTTGAAATGAGCATGATGGGTGAGCTAAATTTTTTCCTTGGTCTTCAAGTCAAACAATTACCAAAAGGTATTTTTATAAATCAAGGAAAATATGTCAGAGATATTATGAAAATGTTCAAAATGTCTGATTGTGCTTCTATGAGAACTCCAATGGCAACAAACATAAAGTTAGATGCTGATCTCAAAGGAGTTTCAGTAGATACCAAACTCTATAGAGGCATGATTGGATCATTACTTTATCTGACTGCAAGTAGACCAGATATTATGTTTTCTACTTGTTTCTGTGCTAGATTTCAATCTAACCCAAAAGAATCACATATGTTGGCTGTCAAAAGGATTTTAAGATATCTCAAAGGATCACCTGATCTAGGTTTATGGTATCCAAAAGAAACTGATTTCAAATTGACTGCCTTCACTGATGCTGATCATGCAGGAAGTAGGTTGGACAGAAAGAGTACATCTGGTGCTTGTCACTTTTTGGGAGATAAAATAGTGAGTTGGGCATCAAAGAAACAGAATTTTGTATCCACTTCAACTGCTGAAGCAGAGTATGTTGCTGCTGCTGCTTCATGCTCTCAAACCTTGTGGGTGAGAACACAACTCATGGACTATAGATATCAACTCAACAAAATTCCTATCTATTGTGACTCAGAAAGTGCAATTGCCATTACTCAGAATCCTGTTCAACACTCAAAGACTAAGCATATAGATGTGAGGTATCATTTTATAAAGGACTATGTGGAAAAAGGAACTATAGAGATGCACTCTGTGCATACAAAGTATCAATTGGCTGATTTGTTCACAAAGCCTCTTGATCACAAAAGGTTTTATTTTCTCATATGTAAAATAGGAATGCTTAATCTAACTAATTGAAAATATTTGTTTTTCTTAAAAACAATAAATTTTTCTAAGTAAAATTTTCTGAGTAGTGTACTCAGAACTTCTGACTCTTGAGTTCAGAATGTCTGTGTCTTGAGTTCAGAACTTCTGAGTCTTGACGTCAGAACTTCTGAGTCGTGAATTCAGAACTTCTGAGTCTTGACTTCAGAACTTCTGAGTCCTATAAACAGATACTCTGAGTCAATACTTCAGAAATTTAACTTTCAAATTTTATTTTTGAGAAATTCAAATATTTCAATTTTGTGGTTTAACTATTTTCTACTATTTTTCTATCTCATCTTTATGTATCATAAATAAGCAAATGCATGCTCAAGTCAAGGGGGAGCATCAAAATTTTTTTTTGGAAATCATGTTATAATGCTTAAAAGGTTTGTTTTCATTTCTTATCTCTGATCATTCTAAGAAGAACAAGCTTTTAATGATAAATATTTTTTCTTCTTGTTCAAACTATATCTGAATTTCAAACATTTTCATATTCAGATATAAGATTTTAAATTTTTCAATCATCATGATATGAACAGAATTTTGATGATAAAATATGTTTCTATCTGTTCAAACCTCTTCTGAATATTCAAAATGTTTTATATATGTCAGAAGTTGACTTTTAAATAAAATTTTAGTTACAAGGCAAAATTCTTCTGATTCATAGCAAGATATCTGATAAAGGAAAGTCAAAACATCTGAGCGTGTTATTCAGATCTTTGACTTGAGTCAAATTTCTATCCACTAACACGTGTCAGCTTCATATTTGTTTGATTATGCCACACATTTCATTTAAATCTTTTGTGGCATTTCAAATGTGTTGACTCCGTTATAACTTTGATTTCGCTTTTCCGTCAAACCTTTCAACTTCGCGGATTTTAAATAGGTCTTAAAATCCCTGTTTCAAATCTTTTCAAATTCCAGAGCGAAACGTGAGATACGAATCAAATCCAGAGTTCTTTGAGTCTGTTTTCTTCT
Source organism: Saussurea involucrata (assembly GCA_033807775.1). Lineage (NCBI taxonomy): Eukaryota > Viridiplantae > Streptophyta > Magnoliopsida > Asterales > Asteraceae > Saussurea > Saussurea involucrata. The sequence continues at coordinate 87,081,727 of CM066314.1, forward strand.
TAAATCATGTCTGGAATACGAAGAAGTGGTCCAATTTCTCTACATTCTACAAAATCGATAATGGATTCATCTGATTCGGAAAATGATGAAGTACATAATAGAGTTGTAGAAGAAGGGGCAATAAGAAATGATGGAGAAGATGAACAAATGGATGAATCTGAAGGAAATGCAGATGAGGTAAACGTTAATATTGAACATGAACAAAGTGCCGCAGGTTCTATTATGTCAGATAGACCTATTTTAGTGGAAAAAGTTGTTCCTGAGAGAGAATGGCTGAAATTATCTGAAAATAACTGTGTTATATTATTTGAGGAAAGTCGTTTTAAGCCTGAACACAGAATTATCATGGAGTTATTCAAACACCATCCGTACAGAAAATGGTTTACACGAAGTAAAAATGTCCCTGTTCAGTACATACAACAATGGTGGAAACATCTTAGGTTAGAAGATAATAAGTTTGTATCTGAAATTGGAGGAGTGACATTTGCCTTGTCTATCTCTGCACTAAGAGAAATGCTGAATCTACCAGAGAAAGATGATGTACAAAGAAGGACAGATTTTGAGGACTCGCCCTTAACAGAGGAATTAATAGCTGAATTTATGAAATTGGGATACAATGAAGGATTGAGGACTCTCAGTTCGTTCAGAAGAAACAAATTACCACCTATTTGGGCTTGCTTCTTTCATGTGCTAAATAAATGTGTGTCAGGGAAGAATAGTTCTGCTGATCAGGGTTCTAAACAAATTCTTCAAATCTTTCAGGGCTTAGTGAAGAATAGGCATTATGACTATACTTTAATACTTTGGGAAGACATGAAGAATACATTTGAGAAGAATCAGAAAGCAATTCAGAGGAAAACAAAGGATGCTCCACTGACATACATTCCTTATATAAGGTACTGGAAAATTGTTATTTGGTATGCCATGCAGGAAAACAGAACAATCTCAAGAAGAACAAATGAAGAGCATGGCCCCACATTTTATTTGGGTAAGATGACCTCAGTAACAAGACTTGAAAATTATCCCAATCATAAACTGTTGCCAAAATCACTTAGGAATTATATTCCAAGGGAGAGTGAGATTTTAAAAGCATATTGCACCTCTATGGGAATTGAATTACCTCAAATCCCTACCCAAGAGGACCAACCTGAGAAGAGAGGTGAGGGGTCTAGTCGAATTAGAGAGGGGGAGGATGTTCAGATGGGTGAACATTCTGAGAGAATTGAGGGGGAAAATTCATAGAGCTTGGTTAGACTCAGTGAGGAAAAATATAATGAGAGTGGTGAGGATGAGAGATTGTCAACAGAGGTTCAAACAGAAAGAGATGCCTCTGAACCAGCTAATCTTAACCAGGTAACCACAACTGCTATTGGTTCACAATTCTTGGTGTCCAATATTGAAACAAACACCATGGACCTAGTGGTGGATCTTGAACAACCCATCCATACCCACTCAGAAGCATGTCAACATGCTACTGTTTCACACAAATCAGGGGAACCATCCCAAACTCATTTGGAGGGAGGTGATCAATCCCAACCTAGTTTTCAACACATTGAGTCTGAATATCACAGTCCTATTCATATTGAGCCTGAAATTCCTTCTGACACTTGCACAAATCAGGAATTTCGTATTCCTGAAACAACATTCATAGACATACCTAATGTTGGGTGTCGAGGATTGGATGGAAGTCCTGGTGAGGTGAACATTACAAAAGCCTCATACAAACGTGCATCTGTTGTACAAGATGACTTTGTGTTATCTACAGGCCATGAGCCCTCTGGGCACATGAAAACTGGACCATCTGTTGGTTCATGTTCACAGTTAGACTCTTCTGAATTTGAAAAGATTCAGAAACAAAACAAGGAGATGGGGGAAAAAGTAGAAAATTTGGAGAAAATGGTGGAGGATTTGAATGATGAAGTGTCAGATTTGAAAGTTGTGTTGGAGAAAAAGTTGATTACTGTTGAAACCAAAGTAGATGATGTAAAGAAATCCTTGGATTCTCACAAAAAGGAGATCATGGATATAATGTCTGGTTTTCAAAAAGATATGTTAAAACAAATGCAAGGTATGCAGGAATCTATACTACAAGCACTGAGTGTATCAATGGCTTCTACTTCAAAACCTCTTGAGCCTGTTCCTGTTGCAGAAGCTGAACCTGAAGGTACTTCCAATCAGAACTTGAAGAGAAAGTTTGATGATAATGAACCTCATGATCATCAAAAGGGGGAGAAAAGACAAAGGTTAAGTTCTGATGATGACATTGGCATAGAAGATTTTGAAATAGAAGATATGCACTTAGCCAGTACAAAAAGTTCAGAAGATCAGACACAGGAAAATTTAAAGGAAATGATTCAGATAGTTCATATTGATAGCTCAGATACAAAAGAAATGGATTTGGGGAGTATTGATGGTAATGACACAGATAAAACAGAGGAATTAAACTTGGAGACAGAAATGGGAGGAAATTCTGTTGAAACTGAAACTGTTGAAGAATCTGTATTGAGATCAGAAGAAACAGTGGAAAGTGAAGTGGTAAACAGGTGTACAGATATCATTGTTTATAACAAAAGAAGGATAAGTGAAGAATTGATAAGTACTGAATCAAGAGAAAGGAGGTTAAGTGAAGAGTTGATCAGAAGGATGCATAATAATTTAGTCAGAGCTTTGAATGTTCAAAAAGTTCAGCAAGGAATAAAACTGGTAAGACCTATTGATCTAATGGGAGAAGAAGACAGAACTGTGAATTATACTCAGGATTTTGAAGATGAGTTTAGATTTAACTTTTGTGATGAGTTAAATACAGAAGAAGAGTATGTGAAAGTGAATGACTACTTTATGCCTTCTGAGTATGTATTCAGAAAACCAATTGAGATCCCAAAGATTAACTTGCAGAGACTAGAAGAACCTGTATGTGATTTCATCCTAGAGTTAAGTGATGTGCCATTAGCCAGACAATTTCATGATGATATTTTTCCTGAGGAAATATATGATAATCTTTACTACACAGAAGGAGAGTATGAGCTTTTGGAAAGTAACATTGATGGTTTTATGGATGACAGAGCTCAGATAGTCTACTCAGAAGCTTCTAACAGATTCAGAGTTCCTGACTCAAGACTGCATATCCAGAAAAGAATAGAGAAAGTTTTGATGTTTCAACAAGAAGAATTCAGTGGTTTAATATTTGTTAGAATGGAAGTGCTGAAAGAAAGAAATACAAAGGTTTCCATGTCTACTTTTGATTTTCACAGATTGACTCTTGATGATCAGATCTTTCTAGTCAAGTTCTTTGCTAGTACTGAAGAAGCCTTGATGGAAATTGAATGCAGAAGACTTATGGGTATCTATGTCAGAAATATACACTTGTATGATTTCCAAATAGCCATTGAAGGAAGAAAAGAGAAGTGTAATCTGAGTTCTCCCACAAAGAAAACAGAAACTGATGTAGAGTTGAAGGGATTTGTAAATGAAGGAATGGAGACAGAAGGGTTCACATATACAGTTCACGGAAGGCTTGAAATGTTCAGATTAAAAGAATTGGTGAAGTACAGTGATGCAACTCTAAATTGGTTATTGATTGAAATGGAAGTAAGTGTGGAAACTGAAAGAGAGAGTTTGAAGAAGAGATGTATGAACTTTGTGAAGAGAAGGTTGGATCTTAGAAGAAAAATCAGAAACTGTGGTGAATGGTTGTTATCTGAGGTGAATCCCAAAAAGATTCTACATAATGACTTTGTGTTTCCTGCTGAGTATGAAGTGAATGAAAATTTGTCAGATGAAGTTGAAGAAGTTCAGGACACAATACCTCAGAATGTGCAGATAACTAGTTTTGATCAAGCTGAACAGTCTGAACCCAAAGAAGATGAAATATCCATTGATCTAAATGGATACTTTCTTGAATTTGATCTGCCTGAATTCTTCAAACCAAAAGAAGTACAATTTTTGGATGTGTACTATGATAGACCAAAGGAGACTCAGATCTGGTTGGCTGAAAAATCAAGATGTCTTGGCAAAACAAAGCAAGCTGTTTACTCAGATTTTCTGATCACTGGAATCAGAGAATTGAAGATTAAGAAATTCAAAAAGTTGGAGTATCTATCTTTTGAAGTTCTGAGAGAGGATGGCAAGGTATATTATTTCACTAATGCAGATTTTGAGAAATTATCAGTGGTTGACTTCTATAGATTACACAGTTTTCTATGCTTCAAATAGTCAAGTAAAGACAGAAATGAAAGGAAGGCTAGAAGTGTGGTGATTGAGGCTATGTTTTACATCTTGAGGTGGCATTGTTATACAGATTTTCAAATTGCTCTGTATCTACAAAGGCCATGTGTTTATCTGGCAAATCCCAACACAGAGCATGATCAGAAAAAGGTGTTAAAGACTGGAAGTGTTCTCAAACATCCAAATTTAGGAGTATTTTTGAAAAATAAAAAGTGGAAAGATTTTCTTCAGAGCAAAGGAAACTGCAAAATATTGTTCTCGAACTTTAAGGATCATAAAGCACAATTTGGAGAAAAAGATGCTGAAAGTGAAGGAAGCAAACATGACTCAAGAAGTAATCAATCAGCGAGTTGAAATTATTCAAGAAATCATTGACAAAATTGATAAGAGGCTTAATCTGAGAAATGTGCTACTTCAGAAAATTGTTCCTGCTCTGAAAGAACTGGATGATGCAAAGTTTAAGTTTATTTGACAAAAAGGGGGAGATTGTTAGATCTGAAGTTTTGTCAATAAACCAAGTGTTGAAGATCTGATAAGAAGACTCAGATGTTCTGAGTAGAGAAGTCAGAGGTCTGACTGTGAAAGCTCAGAAGTATTGATAAGAGAAGTCAGAAGTCTGGGAAGAGAAGTCAGATGTCTGAGTTAAGGAGTCAGAAGATCTGAGAAGCGTTATCAGAAGAATGTTCAGAAGTTCTGAACTACCTGTTCAGAACTTATGACGAGATACTTTACTTAGTATTTTATAAACTAATTAGGACACGTGTTATGTTCTTATTAGTCTTTCTTATTTGTACTGTAGCTTTAAGATTTCCGTTGCAGTATAAATAGTAGTTAGCACTACGTTGCTAACTGATTGATTTTCTCGTAATTCTTGTATTCATTCTTTGTAATCTTTGAGATTATCTCTCTCTTAGATCTGTATTTCTGTTCATCATTGAATAAGATTGGGCTTGATCATACAACTTCTCAATTACTGCTTTCTATATTGATTGTAAGAAAAGATCATGTACTTTCAGGCTTGTTCAGGTGTGGCAGAGCGTACCACTGAACGTTCCTTTAGCTCTGCAGTAAGAGCTGAGGAGTCTTCAGCATGAGATTGCTGGGGTTGCTCCTTTGTTTTCTTGATCCTTTTAGAATCAAGTGGGGTAGATGAATGTTTCCTTTTCTTAGAAGGAGAGGATTTTGTGGCCAGGGTATCAGCGATGGGTATTGTCGCTGAAGGAGCCACAGAAGTAGAAGAAGGGTTGAGAAGAGTTAAGAGGGTAGAAAGACGTATCTCAATTTCAACAGGTTTGAAGTCGAGTACCTTTGGGCCAATCTGAGAGAGTTTTAGATCGCCCTCTTGCGGGTAGCTGTCCTTCAGGCCATATTGAAAGATAGCGCTGATGAATCGGGGGTAGGGAACCCAAGCAGGCCTGTCAGCGGCAGAGTCTACTCTTTAAAGCAAGTCATCATAGATGAGAGATGCCCAGTCAATGTGTAGACCTTTCAGTAGAGCGTATCCATAGCTTGCTGAGGTTGAGCGGCTTGATCAGAAGAGTAGGTCTAGGCAGTCATGCAGCTGATAAGGTGAGCGAAGATGAAGTTCATCTCGCTGGGCATTTTTGATTTCTTCAGCAGTGTTAGCTTCTTCTCAGGCTTCTTGTCTCTGCCCATTTCCCATACATAGCCCATTGCATCAAAAAAATGCAATAAGAGCTTCTTTGTCAGCGATCTTCTTATGGTCAGGGAAAGGAACAAAAGGTTTTTCCTTTGTAGCGATGGGAAAGTTCAGAGCTTTGCGAATGATGGCAGGTGTGATCTTTATCGTGCCATATTCAGTATCGCAGAGGATACAATCAACTGTTTTGGAGGGATCTTTGGCGGATGGTAGCTGAGAGTGTCTGGCAGAGTACCAGAACTGAGATAGTAGCAGCTGACTTGCAGGGGGTGAAATGGTCAGGGATGTTGAAATGCAACAATTTTTCAGGAAATTCACAACATCTGTCAGATGTGTGACTTGCTTTCGAGGAGGAAACTCGAGAAGCGCAGAAAGGTTGTTTATCTTAGTCCAGTCCAGTTGATCAAGATTGAACTTAACCTGGGGAGCCTTGATGATTTCCACTTCCTCAGAGTCAGTAGAGAAGTTCTCAGCGGTAGTAGGAATGTTAGATGTTGCCATTTCCTGTATTATCAGTTCAACCAAAGATTAACAAATAAGAATAATCTTAATGTCGAATTTTGTCCATTTCATTCAGACAAAATGTCTTAATGAAGATTAGGGTTTTTCTTGATTTTTCAAACGAAATGTAAAACCCATTTTCTTGTTTTCCAGTTTTCTATGAATAAATAGATTCTGGAAACGAATGAAGAACAAGTTTAAGATTTTGCATTTAAACTTGAAGAACAACCATGAAATGGTTGTGTTCAAAAAACCACGAAAGAAAATGATTTCATTTTACGAAGTTCTTTTGTTTGATCTTGTTAAAACAATGAGAAGATCGGAAACAAGTTATACGCATTCGGTTATAAATAAGAACATATTAACCTTGATGTTTGATGAAGAAGATGATGAACAGTTCTTAAAGTTTTTGAAATCACAAATGCAACAGTGAATTCTTTCTTGCGGAGGAGGATTGATCGCGTAAAAGAAAAATATAAACAAAGAATTTGTTTATATAGAGATTTTAGAAAGAGAAAATCTTGAGCGGGAAAAGATTTTCATCATGACACGGACACATGTTTGCATTTTATTGGAAGTTTGAACGAGACGTGCAAACGTGTGTCAGGAAGAGAAAATGTGTCGGGGTTTTATCCGTTGCAATGACGTCACAACTGTCCTTTCATATTCTTGGTTGTCTCTGAGGTTTTGAAAAACTCAGAGATACTTTTGAAAACATGAAGCACTGAATGAAAATATCAGTGAAGGTTTTAAGAAATTTCAAAATATCACTGTTAAGGAAGAGATATTTAGCGATGCATTTTGTTTTGAAATCTTGCATTTTCATGCGATTGTCAGAGAGAGAGAGAACATACCTTGACATCAGTGAATCAAGTTTATGCAGAGAGAAGATGATAGAATGGGTTATACAAGTTGATTTTATCCTTTCGCTGATCAATGTGAACCGCTGAAGATTTTATCCTTCAAAGTTCAGCATTCCAAGCTCGCTGATGAGAAAGTTGAATCTTGTCTCATCAAGAGGTTTGGTAAATAAGTCAGCTAACTGATAATCAGTTGGGATAAAATGAAGTTCTATATCACCATTCATCACATGATCTCTGTTAAAATGATATCTGATTTCTATATGTTTGGTCTTTGAATGTAGTACTGGATTGTTTGCTATAGCGATGGCACTTGTGCTGTCGCAATAGATTGGAATTTTGGAGAGCTGAAGATCATAGTCTAGTAGCTGATTTCTCATCCACAAGACTTGAGAACAACAGCTTCCAGCAGCTACATATTCAGCTTCAGCTGTGGAAGTGGACACTGAATTTTGCTTTTTACTTGTCCAACTTACCAGCTTTCCACCCAGGAGCTGACATCCTCCTGTGGTGCTTTTCCTATCCATTTTGCAACCTGCAAAATCACTATCTGAATAGGCGGTTAGATCGAATCCTGAATCTTTGGGATACCAAAGACCTAGATTCGCTGTACCCTTAAGATATCGAAAGATTCGCTTTACAGCTTTCATATGAGATATCTTAGGTTCAGCTTGATATCGTGCACACAAGCATGTTGCAAACATAATATCGGGTCGGCTAGCTGTTAGATACAATAGAGAGCCGATCATCCCACGGTATAGCGTGACATTGACTGGAACACCCTTAGTGTCCTTATCAAGTGTCAGCGGTGGTGCCATAGGGGTTTTCATAGCTGGACTTTCAGTTAAGTCGAATTTCTTCAGCATATCTTTAACATATTTTCCCTGATTTATGAAAGTTCCTTTCTCAGTTTTCTTAATCTGAAGACCAAGGAAATATGTTAGTTCACCCATCATGCTCATTTTATACTCATCTTTCATCCTATCAGCGAAACGAGTACAAAGCTCAGGGTTAGTAGAACCAAATATAATGTCATCAACATATATTTGAACTAGAATGATATGACCTTTCACTTTTCTAAAAAATAGAGTTTTGTCAATCTTACCTCGCTTAAATTTTTCAATATGGAGATAAGTGGAAAGAGTGTCATACCATGCACGTGGAGCTTGCTTCAAGCCATAAAGTGCCTTATCCAGTTTATAAACATAACCTGGACGCTTAGAATCTGAGAATCCTGGAGGTTGTTCCACGTACACTTCTTCATTCAGCTTTCCATTCAGAAACGCTGACTTAACATCCATCTGATGTACTTTGAAGTTTTTGTGTATAGCATATGCTAAGAATAGACGAATAGATTCAAGTCTTGCTACTAGGGCAAATGTTTCGTCATAGTCTATACCTTCCTCTTGTCTGTATCCCTGAGCAACAAGTCGAGCTTTGTTGCGGGTTACAGTACCATGTTCGTCCAACTTATTTCGATAGACCCATTTAGTGCCTATTACTGTTTTATTAGTTGGTCTCTGAACAAATTTCCAAACTTTGTTTCTTTCGAATTCAGTCAGCTCTTCTTGCATGGCGCTGACCCAGTTTGGATCTTTGAGGGCATCATCTACTTTCTTTGGTTCAGTTAGTGAAATAAAATTTACAAATAAACAAATATTACCTGCACTTCGTCGAGTCTGAATCCCAGCGTTTGGATCACCAAGAATTTGATCAATTGGATGATTATAGTCCATTGATGAGCCGGAGCGTGAGACGCTGACTCAACTTGAACTGGAGGAGCTGAAGATGAAGCTTCAGCGACGTCAGGAGTATCAGCCAAGAGAGGAATGGATGCAGTTGTCATTATATTCACTGATTGCTGAGAAGTAGATGGAATGTCTGAGACATTTGGTTCAGCGTTAGGTATAGTGTTTACAGGAACATCTGAGACCCAAGAAGTTTCAGCTTCACTGTTCTGCATATTTGGGATGATAGGACTATCATCTTCTACTGGATGAGCATTAGTGGGAATAACTTCTGAATCACCAAGATGAGAAAACATCCATTGATTCAGTTCTTCAGTATCAGCGGACGGTTTAGAGTTCGCTGAACGGGATTCGTAAAACGTGACGTGAATAGTTTCTTCTACAGTTTGTCTTCTACGATTGAAGACTCTGAAGGCTTTGGAAACTGAGGAGTATCCAAGAAAGATTCCATCATCAGCCTTAGGATCAAACTTTCCAAGAGCATCTCTGTTGTTCAGTATAAAACACTGACATCCAAAGATGTGAAGAAAGCTGATTGAAGGCTTTCTCCCATGAAAAAGTTCTTAGGCTGTCTTTTTGAATCTTTTGACTATCAACGACCTGTTTTGTGTAAAATAAGCAGTGTTGACAGTTTCTGCCCAAAACTAAGTAGGCAGGTGAGAATCGCTGAGCATTGAACGTGCAGCTTCAATAATTGTTCTATTTCTTCTTTCAGTGACTCCATTTTGTTGCGGTGTTCTCACTGAAGAAAAGTTATGAGAAATACCCTTACTCTCAAGGAAGGAATCAAGAGAACTGTTTTTGAATTTAGTCCCATGATCACTCCTTATTGAGCGAACGGTCAGATTGTTCAGGGTTTCCATCTTCCGAACAAAATTGATGAGTTCTTCAGGGGTGTCACTCTTAGAACGGAGAAACATTACCCAAGTGAAGCGAGAGAATTCGTCAACTATGACCAGCGTATATTTCTTTCCAGCGATGGATTGTTTGTTAACAGGGCCAAACAAATCCATATGGAGTAGTTGTAGAGGAGATGACACTAAAGAAACTTGCTTTGACTTAAAGCTTGCTTTGGTCTGCTTCCCTTTTTCACACGCTGAACATAACGACTCTTTGGCGTATGAATGCTGAGGTAGACCAGTGATTAACTCTTTTGAAGAAAGAGTGTTCAGTGTCTTGAAATTTAGATGAGATAGCCTCTTATGCCATAGCCAGTTGACATCAGATGAGGCCTTTGAGAAGAAACAGGAGTTCTCAGTGGTTGTTGAGTCCATGTTTATTACATAAACATTTTCCAAACGATAACCGCTGAGAGCTATCTTCTCCTTTTTGTCAGTGACAAAGCAGGATTCCTTAGTAAAGATTACTTTGTTATCCATGTCACACAGCTGACTGATGCTTAGAAGATTATGCTTCAGCCCTTCAACATATGCGACTCTTCTGAAGGAGGTTGTACCATTTGAAAGTACACCATACCCTCGGGTATGTCCTTTTCCATTTCCACCGAAAGTCACAGAGGGACCCTTCTCTTCCTTGTATCCAGCGAGCAGGCTTTTCTTTCCAGTCATGTGTCTAGAGCATCCGCTATCGAGATACCAGATACCCTTCTTAACCTGAATAGCAGATGTTGAAGTGGAGGGAATGTCTGAACTTTCTTCCTCTTCTTCAATCTTGGCTATAAGACATAGATTTGCTTCATCATCTTCATAGTCAGATAATGATGCTTCTTCATCAGAAGCAGCCCAATCATAGTCAGCCATCAGGACTTTATTCTTCTTCTTAAAGGTTTTCAGCTTTGCATATTTTTCTTTCAGCTTTGAATATTTGTCATCTTTATTTCTTGGAGCAAAGGGTTTCTTTGTAAAATCTGAGGGTCTAGAAACTTTCTTTGACCTGCACTCGTTAGCGAAATGTCCTGTCTTTTCGCAGTTAAAACAAGTAGCAGTAGCCTTATCAACAAAAGCTGATGATCAAGGCTTGTCAGTTATGGAAAGAGGTTTGTTCTTTCTAAACATTTTCTTTTTGGCAAATCTCCTGACCTTCTTAGTTAGGAGAGCCAAAGATTCATCATTATCTGAATAATCAGAATCTGATGACCTTTCAGAGTTACTTTCTAACTCAGTGATAGTGACCGAGGGTCGCTGAGTAGAAGGTTCATCTGAGATTAAAGCAACAGGGTGCTTTTGGAATCTTTTACAAGATTCTTCTTAAGATGGATCGATTGCTCATGATTCAGCAACGTGCCATATAAGGTTGAAAGGGTCATTGATTTTAGATCCTTTGATAGCTTGAGACACATAGCATAATTGTCCCAGCTTTCAGGTAAACATTCTAGAAACTTTGTCAGTACTTCAAAGTTAGAATATTCCTTACCAACAGTTTTCAGATCTATAATTAAACAATTAAAACGTTGGTGAACTTCAGAGAGAGATTCATTCTTACCAGAAATGAAGCTTTCGTATTGTCTTACCAGGTTGTTCTTTCTTGAATCCTGGACTTCAGACGTTCCTTCATACTGAACACATATTGTGTCCCACATGGCCTTTGATGTTTTCAGCTTCATGACAGAATGGTAGACTTCGTCAGGAAGGGCTATGGATAGTATGGATCTGGATTTTGTATCTATAGACACTTTCTTCTTATCTTCGTCAGTCCATTGAAAGATTTCCTTAGGTACCAGCCTTTCTGGAATAGCAGGTCTATTCTCAGCGGCTGGAAAAGCAGCATCAATTCTTACAGGGATGAATGGACCATTTTCTAGATAGTAAGGAATAGTAGGGTCTACACCTTCTAAGAAGAGTGTCATCCTATTTTTCCATAAGTTGAAGTTATCTTTGGAAAATCTAGGGGGTTTAGCAAGAGAACCATTGTCTATATAATTTGTGTTTGTGTTGGTGGCCATTTTTAGAAAATAGCAAGGAAGAGAAATATCTTAGATTAGATCTTGTTTATGAGGTTAAACAAATCCGCTCTGATACCACTTGTTGGTCCCGAAGGCCTATACAAGTTTGTAGAAGGGGGGGGGGGGGGGGGGGGGTTGAATACAAACACACAGATTTTACTTTTCTAAATTGTTTATTGATAAATCATTAACAATTTACAGCTTGTTGCGGAAACAAGATTAAGGATAAACCTGAATCTAAACAAGTTGGAACATTAAGGTTTCTTGCACTAAGAGAGATAAGGAAATTACTAATAATAACCTATCTTGAGATAAGAGATTGATCTTGTCCAGAGTTAGCAAGTTACTTCAAATGAAGTGGGTTCATCTCTTTATATACTGCATGCATTTAATGCAAGTCAGTATACACTTTACACGTGTCATCAGCTGGTTGGTTGCATGTCATTGACCTTGGTTGACAACCTTAGTAGCCGCATGGATGAACAGTGTAGTATCAGAATGGTTGTACGATTTCAGACAGTCGGAGGTTCTTTTCTGACATTTCGTACGGAGTCGTGCAAGGGGGTTTAAGACAAAAGTACTTTGTACGGAGGACTTCATGATCAGCTTTCCTTGATTCAGCGATTATCACTTACTATTCAGCAAATGATAAAGTTCAGCGATAGCTGAAGTCTTGTACTTGATACTTCACGTTGAGTGGACAAATCTGAGTCTTCGCTGATCCGCATCAGTTCATTAGGAGACTTGTCGCTGGTTCTTGAGCTTGATATTCGACTTTAGCGTAGAACCTTTGTTGACGTGAAACTTGTGTTCAGGGATCATAAGTAAACAACTAACTTATCAGCGATCATCATAATGACTGAACAGACTCAGTATTAATGGTGAACAGTTTCGCTGAATGTGTAATTTAAAGAGCGAGAGTTCCTATCAGCGGTACTGTAAGATCTTAGTACTTATCAGCGATAGTGAAACTCTGATACATATTGTTTACTTACAATTTTCACTAAGTATATAAGAGAGGGTCATTATCAAATCACTGAGGGTTTGGATCAACAGCATCATCTATTTTCTTTGGTTCAATCAGAGAAATAAAGTTAACAAATACACAAATATTACCTGCACTTCGTTGAGTCTGAACACCAGCGTTTGAATCACCAAGAATTTGTTCAATAGGGTGATTTATAGTCCATCGCTGAGCCGGAGCGTAAGTCGGTGGCTCAATCTGAACTTCTGGTGGTGCTGAAGATGAGGCTTCAGCAACTTCTGGTATATCAGCCAAGAGAGGAATAGGTTTAGATGTCATTTCATTCACTGATTGCTGAAAAGTAGATGGTATGTCTGAGACAGAAGGTTCAGAAATAGGCATAATGTTAATAGTAACAACTGAGACCCATGATGTTTCAGCTTCACTAGTCTGCATGCTTGAGTTGATAGTAGGATCATCATCTTCAGCGGGATAAGTATGAGATGGTGGAGTGGGAATGTCTTCTGAATCACCAAGATGAGAAAACGTCCATTGATTCAGTTCTTCAGTATCAGCAGAAGGTCTGGAGTTCGCTGAACGGGATTCGTCGAAGGTGACGTGGATGGTTTCTTCTACAGTCTGTCTTCTTTGATTGAAGACTCTGAAGGCAATGGAGATTGAAGAATATCTAAGAAAGATTCCATCATCAGCCTTAGGATCAAACTTTCCAAGGGCATCTCTGTTGTTCAGTATAAAACACTGACATCCAAAGATGTGAAGAAAGCTAATTGAAGGCTTTCTCCCATGGAAGAGTTCATAGGCTGTCTTCTTGAATCTTTTGACTATCAGTGACTGTTTTGACTAAAACAAACAGTGTTGACAGCTTCTTCCCAAAACTGAGTAGGCAGGTGAGAATCGCTGAGCATTGAACGTGAAGCTTTAATAATAGTTCTATTTCTTCTTTCAGCGACTCCATTTTCTTGCGGTGTTCTCACTGAGGAAAAGTTGTGAGAAATACCCTAACTTTCAAAGAAGGAATCAAGAGAACTGTTTTTGAATTCAGTTCCATGATCACTCCTTATTGAGCAAACGGTCATGTTGTTCAGGACTTCCAGTTTCTTAACGAAGGTGATGAGTTCTTCAGGGGTGTCACTCTTAGAACGGAGAAACATTACCCAGGTATAGCGAGAGAATTCATCAACTACGACCAATGTATATTTTTTTCCAGCGATGGATTATTTGTTAACAAGGCCATACAAATCCATATGGAGAAGTTGTAGAGGAGATGACACTGAGGAAACTTGCTTAGATTTGAAGCTTGCTTTGGTCTGTTTCCCTTTCTCACCCGCTGAACATAAGGACTCCTTGGCGTATGAGTGTTGAGGTAGACCAGTGACCAACTCTTTAGAAGAAAGAGTGTTCAATGTCTTGAAGTTGAGATGGGAGAGCCTCTTATGCCATAGCTAGTTGACATCAGATGAGGCTTTTGAGAAGAAACAGTAGTTCTCAGTGGTTGTAGAGTCCATGTTTATTATGTAAACATTTTCCATACGATAACCACTGAGAGTTATCTTCTCCTTTTTGTCAATGACAAAGCAGGATTCCTTGGTGAAAATCACTTTATTATCCTTGTCGCATAGCTGACTTATGCTTAGAAGATTATGCTCCAGTCCTTCAACATATGCAACTCTTCCAAAGGTGGTTGTACCATTTGAGAGTACACCAAACCCTCGGGTATAGCTTTTTCCATTTCCACCGAAGGTCACTGAGGGACCCTTCTCTTCCTTGTATTCAGTAAGCAGGTTTTTCTTTCCAGTCATGTGTCTAGGGCATCCGCTATCGAGATACCAGATACCCTTTCGAAGTAGAGGAAATGACAGAATTTTCTTCCTCATCTTCGATTTTGGCCATGAGACAGAGATTGGCCTCATCATCATCTTCAGAATCAGATGATTCTTCTTCATCAGAAGCAGCCCAATCATTGTCAGTCATCAGGCCTTTGCCTTTCTTCTTAAAGCCTTTTAGCTTTGCATATTTTTCTTTCAGCTTTTGATACTTGTCATCTCTAGCCCTGGGGTTAGAGGATTTCTTGGAGAAAACTGAGGTTCTAGAAACTTTCTTTGACCTGCACTCGCTAGCAAAATGTCCTATCTTTTCACAGTTATAGCAAGTAGAAGTAGCCTTATCAACAGGGGTTGATGATCTTGGCTTGTTAGTGAGTGCGAGAGGTTTGTTCTTTCTGAAATTTTTCTTTTTGGCGAATCTCCTGAACTTATTAGATAGAAGAGCCATAGATTCATCAAGATCTGAAGAGTCAGCATCTGATGAGCATTCCGAGTTGTTTCCAACTCAGTGATAGTGACAGTGGATCGCTGAGTGGAAGGTGACTCTGAGAGTAAAGCAACAGGTGTGCTTTTGGAATCTTTTACAAGATTCTTCTTAAGATGACACAACTGCTCATGATTAAGCATAGTGCCATATAAGGTAGAAAGAGTCATAAATTTTAGATTCTTTGACAGCTTTCAGGTAAACATTGAATAACTGTCCCAGCTTTCAGGTAAACATTGAATAACTGTCCCAGCTTTCAGGTAAACATTCTAAGAACTTTGTCAGAATTTCAAATTTAGAATATTCCTTACCAACGGTTTTCAGATCAATTATTAAACAGTTAAAGCGTTAGTGAACTTCAGAGAGAGTTTCATTCTTACCACAAATGAAGCTTTCGTACTGTCTTACCAGGTTGATCTTTCTTGAGTCCTGGACTTCAGATGTACCTTCAAATTGAACACAGATTGTGTCCCACATGGATTTGGAGGTTTTCAGGTTCATGACGGAATGGTAGACTTCGTCAGGAAGAGCCATGAAGAGGATGGATCTGGCTTTGGTGTCGATAGCCACTTTCTTCTTATATTCATTAGTCCACATATGAATTTCCTTGGGAACCAATCTTTCAGGAATGGCAGCTCTAGTTTCAGTGCCTGGAACTTCAGGATCAATTCTAATAGGAACATATGGACCATTTTCGATGTAATATGGCATAGTAGGGTCTACACCTTCTAAGAAGAGAATCATCCTATTTTTCCATAGATTGAAGTTATCTCTGGAAAATCTAGGGGGTTTTGCAAGAGAACCATTGTCATCATAGTTTGTGTTGGTAGCAAGAAATATCAAACAATTTACAACTTGTTGCGGAACAAGATTATGGATTAACCTAATCTAAACAAGTTAAGAGAACACTAAGTTTTCTTGCACTAGAATAAAGCTAGAAGGGAGATAAGAATATTACTAATAATATTCTAACACACAGATAGTATAGAGAAGAAGATGACCGAGCACTTCATTTTGAAGTAGGGTTTCTTCGTACATACTGCATGCATTTAATGCATAGCAGTACAACTTTACACGGGGCAGCAGCTGATTGGTTGCATGTTTTGAGCTTGGTAGATAACCTAGTAGCCGCATGATGAACAATGTAGAATCAGAGTTGGTTGTACTATTCTGGACAAAAGGGATGTCCGTTCAGACAGATCGTATGGAGACGTGCAAGGGGATAAGACAAAAGTAACTTGTACAGGAAACTTCATGATCAGCGTTCGTTGAACAGTACTTTATCAGCGAGTGACAAAGCTCAGCGATCGCTGAAGTCTTCTACTTGAAATTTCACGTTGAGTGGACAGGTCTTGGCTTCGCTGTTATCTGCATCAGTTCATTAGTAGACTTGTCTTTGGTTCTTGGGCTTGATCTTCGACTTCAGCGTAGAACCTTTGTTGACGTGAAACTTGTCTTTAGGGATCATAAGTAAACAACTAAAACTATCAGCGATCATCAGTAAGACTGAACAGGCTCAGGGCTTGCTGATGAACAGTTTCGCTGAATGTCTATTCTAAAAGGCATGAGTTTCCTATCAGCGGTACTGTAGAGACATAGTACTTATCAGCGATAGTGAAACTCTAATACATATTGTCTACTTACAATTTTTGCTAAGTTTTTCTTAAAGAGTCATTATCAAATCACTTAGGGTTTGGATCAACACACTCCTTATTGAGCAAACAGTGAGATTATCCAGGACTTCCATTTTTCTGACGAAAGATATCAGTTCTTCTGAGGTGTCGCTCTTAGCACGGAGAAACATAACCCAGGTGTAGCGAGAGAATTCGTCCACAATAACCAGCATATATTTCGTTCCAGCGATGGATTGATCGTTGACACGGCCATACAGATCCATGTTGTGAAATCCCAAATCTAGCAAGTAATCAAGAATGATGTAGAGAGAGAATCTAAAGAGAACTTGTCATCCATATATTGATCTCTAAAGTGTAAATGACAAATGATCAAGAGTTTGTAAAGATTACAAAGGAGTCTTCTTTATATAGTAGAGCCATGACATGTCCATGCCTCTACTAAGAAGAACAGTACAAGATATTAATACTGTCTTGATAGCTACAAAAATGCCTTAACAATCTCCCCCTTAGCTATCAAGGCAGAAAGGGTCTTCTTCTACTT
This sequence comes from Saussurea involucrata, assembly GCA_033807775.1. Taxonomy (NCBI): domain Eukaryota; kingdom Viridiplantae; phylum Streptophyta; class Magnoliopsida; order Asterales; family Asteraceae; genus Saussurea; species Saussurea involucrata. The sequence goes on from CM066314.1 coordinate 87,099,089, forward strand.
CGAAACCCAAGATGCGTTTCAATCCTTCGCATAGCCATTCTGAAGTTCAATCTTTCATCAATCTCTTCAATGGCTCTGGATAAGACTCTTCTAGGTCTTGAAGACATCCAATTAATCTTTCTTTCAGCATCATGTCTCTTGAGCTTTTCGACTAACTGAAGTCTTACAATTTTAAGCGTACCATCAGAATATTTTTCCAACTCATTAAACCGAATGAATATCTTGTTTGCACCATTACTGAACACAACAGCAAACTCTGGATCTGCAATCACACAATATAAAGGCATCCTCTTCAATCCAGTCAATTCTTGATTTGGTCTAAACAGATTTATCCTTGGTTGATAGCTTTCCACACCCATCTGCAAATCATGACACTGTGTGAACAAAACGTGTCTTCTCATAAATCTCTTAATGGCATTCAAAGCAAGAGACACATTTTCCTTTCTGATCTGAAGATCTCGGAAATGATGATACATGAACTCAAAATCTTCTATCGTTAGGTGACAAAAATCTGCTTCAGTAAATCTATAATATCTGCAATCTTGCCTTTGAACAAGAAACTCTGGATACCACAATTTGTAGTATAATCTGGCAGTTACCTCCTTTATAGTCACAATCAATTTCTTGCTCCTCACGTCTTTTTTCTTTTGACACTTGTCTCTTAGAAAGACCATATACTCGAACTTGTATTCGGCTGTTTGATCTGTAATACCCAACACGGCGTAGGGATTCAAAGTTCTGATTCTGTGCACAAACAGTCTTCTTTCTTCTTCTTCTAGGAAAGGTGTTCTCAAATACAAAGTTCTTTGTCGTTGTTCAAGTTCAGTCAATTTTCTGCTCCGCGAGGATGAAGGACCAGGTTGATCAGCTGGATTAGAAGGACCAGCTTCATCATGACTAGGAATGATAGGAGGTACTAAAGATGTAGTGGATTGGGGATTAGTCTCTTCGGGTTTTGGCTCTTTAGGTAATGGATCATGAGAATGATGTGGTTCAGATACTGGTATAGTGGTTTGAGCTGAAGTAGATTGATTAAGGTTGATGGTTATAGGTGTAACAGAAGGTTGTTCTGACATCAAAGTGGTTGAGATATGTTCGGGTGAGTGTACAAGGCTAAAGATTATTTCTTCAGGAGTTTGTGGCCCATATATCTCTGACAAAATATCAACCTCTTCTTCATTAAATCCAACACCTTGATCTTCTGGTTCATAAGTAAATACCAAAAGTGGTTCTTCTTCCTCCTTAACTTTCCAATACCGATCATAAGCTCTTGCACTTTCATCAGCTTCTTCATCATCAGAACTAATTTCAATCAACTCCACAGATTGCACGAATCGATCAACCACTTCTCTTATCTCCTCCTCATTTACCTCAGGCTTTTCAACCGTTGGTTCTATATTCGGATCAACATATAATACTATCTGTTTTCCGCTTTGATCACCCATAGCACCTGATTCAAACATCTCAGATATTTCAGCAACAGTCGGATTCTTTTTCTGGCCTTGAGATCTTTCTGACTCAGCTCTTCTCTTCTTACTCATCTCCCCCTCATGATCATGATCATCGGGATCCTGATCATGTCTTCTCTTAGTACCCTGAGCTTGAGTCTAGCACGACTGTTCCATCAATGTTTTCAACTCAGCAATTGACTTCTTCATATCATTTAGAGACTTCACAACTTCAGATTTGAACGTAGATAACTCTGTAGATAATACTTGAAGCTGCATGGGTGTAACTGAAGGTGTAGGTGGAGGTGGAGATGGATTTGAAGTAGATTGGAAATTCTGAAGTAGAGACAACAAGGTTTTACTTTGCTGATCTTCAGGACTCATAGACATCAGTTTGGCATAGAATAAATCCCTTAATTCATCAACACTTTGATCCACTGGTGGTTGTTGCATAGGAGAAGGCTGAGGTACTCGAGGCGGAGCCAGATAGATTTCTGGACGAGGACGTACAGCTGGCTCATAAGTCATCGGTTCTTTTCCCTTCAACTGATTCTTTACACCTTGTAACTCCCGGATGAACATAGTTTCAATATCCTTTAGGGCGCCATCGAAGTTTTCCCTTGTCACAAAGACGGGTAAAGTAACACCGGCACCACTTAGGTTTGCCATTGACACAACAGTTGTTGCAACTGTGTGACCTATGCTCAGTGTTGGCATAGTGTTAGCACTGGTAGGATTTCCACTCTGTCCTTGTAGTCCTGTAAAAGGATCTACTCTGAGTGTTCCGGATGGGTCACCAAGACGCGCATCAGATGTTCCTGAAAGTGTCATATTCAAAGAATCAAATATGTTAGCAACAGGCACTAGACTCGAGCTTTGTGTAGGAAAGAAGGTCGAGGACTGGGGAGGAAGTCGCTCTGTTTCAATATCCGAAATCTCCGAACGAGATCCAGATAGTGTTTGTGCTAAAACCCCGTGAGAAAATGAGACAGTTTCTTGTGAAGAAGAAGCTGAATAGCTGGCAGAGGTGTGCAATTGCGTTACTGGGCGAGTAACGTCTTGTTCAACACCTGATCCCAACAAATGAGATATGGTGGTAGATATGGCTGCCCTTCTGGAATAGACAGTTTGGATATCTCTCACACTCTCCATATTTTTTTCTTCAGTTTCTCTCACAGACTCACATATATTTTCAACTGATACTCCCTCGGTTCTCCTTATACCTTCCGTTCCTTCACTAACTTGAGTCGACATTAAAGGCATGTCATCAAAGTTTAAGCTTTCCACATTAACATTATCTGACATATTCAATTGTGGAAATTCAAAGATATTAGAAATGTTACCAAACCAGTTTTCTTCAGTAGCATCAGCACCAAGATTTCCAGCATTCCCTTGATCATCATCATTATTATTGTTGTCATCTTCATCATCATCACGATGTTCCTCCGCTGGATCAGACGCATTATCAGACTCTGTACTATCACTAGAGTACTCAACTAAAGGAGGATCCCCAATGTGTTTAGGAATTTCTCCCTCAGAATCGTGTTGTACAAGGTCATCTGTATGTGTGTCCTCGGATGATGACCCTGTATCTTCAAGTACAGATGTTTGATCCCCACCAGTTCCCCTCTCGGTGTTTTCCCTCGACTCTCCCCGTTCAGTAGCCCGTGCATCCTGAACACTTACCGACTCCTCTCGCCTAGGGGTTGAGTCTGGGGTAGGTCCCTCCGGTTCTGGCTGGACCATAGACTCTCTATACTCGATAATGCACTCAGCGTCCTGATCCGCGTATCGAAGAAATCCTTCAGGTAACGGCATCTCATAATCAAATTCAGTTTTGCGAAACCGAAGATACTGCATAGCTTTCTCGGGCACAGAAGGATGATTTGCTCGTCTTGGAATTTCTCTGTTAGAACGAAGCATGCTATGAATGATAATCTGAAGAAACCTCATATATGGAATGTAATGCTTTCCCTTGTTTTGTCGGCGAAGATCTATCTTCTCATTCAGTTCATGCCAGAAGATGGCTGCATAATCTACATGAAGATCATACACCACTGCATGAAATAGTTTCAGAAATCCGACGCTGGCACTGTCTGTTCCGGCATGTTTTGCAGATAAGCATCGATTAATGACAGAGAAAATAGTATAGTATAACGGTGGTAGTTTCGCCTTATGGAATTCCTTCACCCGAGTTAAGTTTCCAGTGTATCCCATAGCTCGTATGCCTTCAAACGTTTCTTCTTCAGATGGAAAAGGATCAACTCAGTTTTTCCTTCTCGTGAATCAGGTTCTGGTAGCCTCAGAATCATTCTTAGTCTTTGAAAATCAAGCTTTGTGATGAAGTCGTCTATCTGGAATACAAAGATTGGTCTTCCATCTTCCATAGTTGTGGTTATTGTCTTCCATGCTTGCTGTAAATATAGCATAGGCACAACGACAGTATTCGTCAATGTGTATGCTAGCGGATGATTTCTGAGCACTTCCTTTATCACCGGATGAATGTTGATGCGATCAAAATCAATGTGATAATTGTTGGGAATGATCGCAATATAGTTGACCGGATGAATGATAGGATGATCTGGATGAATTCCGGCTTGGGATTGATGTACTGATCGTGTTGACGGTAAAGGTACATCGTGTGTCGGTTCGAGTAGGCTCGGAATATGATCACCAAATCCTTGAATGTGACTTTGTTCTTCCTGATTAACCATCTGATCTGTTGATAAACAGTTCTGACAAAATTATTCTTTGAGAAAAAAATTGAAAAAAAAATTTGAAAAAAAATCTCAAGTATAGAATTCCAATCTCACATGTGCACATGAATTCGAATTAAAAGAAATCCGAATTCAGGGAATTCGAATCAAGGAGCATTCGAATTCATCACTTAAATTTTTAGACTGATTGAAACATATGAATTCGAATCCAGAAAGGTTCGAAATCATGGAATTCGAATCCAGAAGGGTTCGAATTCATGGAATTCGAATCCAGAAGGGTTCGAAATCAGGGAATTCGAATCCAGAAGGGTTCGAAATCATGGAATTCGAATCCTGAAGGGTTCGAAATCATGCAATTCAAATCCACAAGAGTTCGAAATCAGGGAATTCGAATCCTGAAGGGTTCGAAACCAAGGAATTCGAATCCTGAAGGGTTCGAAACCAAGGAATTCGAATCCTTAATGGTTCGAAACCCTAACATGAACTTTTTTTTAACAAATACCAGTTTAAATCGAAATCGAGTCTTTTTAATAAAACACAAGATTCGAAACCCTAAAAAAATTTCTATTCTAAATGAGGGTTCGAAATCTTTGAACAAGCATGAAGAACATCAAGACAACGAAGAAGAATAGTTGAAAATCGAACTGATTTTTTTTTTACATTTTAGCCTCACAGATGAATAAAATTGATGAAAAAAAACTTGGATGGAAAGATGTACATTAAAAAATCGAATCTAATGATACTAAAATCAAACGAAATGGTTACCTGATGAAGAAGATATGAACAGATGAAAATTGAGGGTGAATATGGTGAACAGTGCCTTCTTCAGAGAATTCGAATCGAATGCCAGAAGTGAAAAAGTGGGAAAATGAACATTTGAACTCTATTTATACTTAAAAAAATTTGGACACTTGGCACGATTTAGAGTACCCCACTTGACAAACAGTAGAAAAAAAATGATGTTGAACTTATTCAATTTGAATCCTTAAGAGTCCGAATTCATTGAATTCGAATCCTTAAGAGTTCGAATTCTTTGAATTCGAATCCTTAAGTGTTCGAATTCTTTGAATTCGAATCCTTTGAATTCGAATCCTTAAGTGTTCGAATTCTTTGAATTCGAATCTTTGAGAGATCGGATTCTTCAAATAAATTCATGAAAAATTACAACTTTTTCAGAAACCTCACATTAGATAAAACTTTGTAAGCTCTCAAATACAAACTTTTTTTTTTAACTTACAGACTTATACCGAATTTCTCCCCCTAAACAATTGCGTAAATTGCTGTCTTTTCTTCAGAGGAATCTGCACAGACAGATGAAAACTTGGTACTTCTAGAACATGAGTCCAAACTGTTAGACTTAACACTTTGTGTAAAAATCTAACTCCCCCTCAAAATATGAATTCCGGAGTAACTTGTTTTCTTCTTCTAAAAGTATGCATATATTTCAATAACACTCAGTATTTGACATTGTAGCAACAATGCATTTTACAAGGAAAGTAAAATTCATTGAATTTTATTTTATGACTACTAACATCTGATCATTTGAAAGCTTTACAAAAGAAATTCAGCTTAATGAAATTTAACAAATTTTTCAATCAACTGAAATCAAATGCATGTGTTTGGATTCAATAACAAGTCATCATTGTATATCAAGTTATAAACGTTCAGTGTCAACCCCTTTATCAAATCTATTTGGTGTGTTGGCATGCGAAATATGATTAGCATAAAGCTTATGCATTTCTAAAACATATAAGAATACTCTGTTCTACTCACACTATTTGTACAAAATCAGGATTTTCACAAATTTACGGGTTTATCGCGACTTTGTATTTTCCCAAGTTTCAAGAGATGTGTGCTCATTGGCATCTTTTCGTTTGTGCCCATTGGCATCTTTTCGTTTGTGCTCATTGGCATCTTTTGATTTTGTGCACATTGGCATCTTTTGATTTGTGCACATTGGCATCTTTTAATCAAAGAGTTTTAGTAAGAATAAGATACACCGTTAAACATGACTTTCTATCTGGTTCTATAGCAGGATTTGGGTTAGCAGATCCCAGACCAGTTGGCCTTAGGTGCTAGGTGTCGAGCACCCCTTAGAACTTAATTTCCCAAACCAGAAAGGCCACATCGATATATCTTAAACCCATTTGTACCAGTAAAACATGGCTTTCTATCTGGTTCTATTGCTGGATTTGGGTCAGCCGATCCCAGACCAGTTGATCTTAGGGACTAGGTGTCGAGCACCCCTTAGGACTTACTCTCCCAAACCAGAAAGGCCACAGACACAAACTTTCAAACTAAATGATAATGCAATAATTTTATCTCAATCACTTGGTTCTAAAACATAGTGCTTCTCCCATATTTTCATTTCCATCCATCATTCTGACATATAGGCTTTTTGAGCATTATATTCTATATATATCCAGATTCGCATAACTTTGAGCATTCAGCATAATTTCATTCATGTTTTGCTTACCTTTCGATTTATTTCAGAGGTGAAAGTTGAAGCAAATCTAACTCAGATAATACAAAGATTCTTGAAAAATCATCTTTTAGCACGCATTTAATTCATTGAATGAGAATTGAAAATTTCATGTCATTGAATTAAATTTGTAAAGTTTCAAGTTTTCAAAGTAGTAGAAACAAAATATAATCCAATGTTACCTTTCACCACTTGTTCCTTGAAGTAAAAAGATATAACAGTTAAGGATATTACCTGAGAAGTGTGAGTTCTAAACTGATTTGTTTAGAAGTATTAGTCTTTGAAGTACGAGTCCTGAACTGAATTGTTCAGAAGCCATAGTCTTTGAAAAACGGGTTTTGAACTGATATGTCCAAAAGTCAAAAATATTTGTCTCCCCCTCAATGGTACAAATATTTTTCAAAAAAATACGCCACTTCTCTTCTGTTTTTAGTCATGTGTGTGGTATATATCTACAATTCAGTACACCACATGAAGAACCTGCAAAACAGATTAAGCAGATTTTGGTACCCAATGGCACTTGGGTCCTAGTGGGTTAGGATATGATCATAGATTTAAGTAAACAAGAACACGAACTCCCCCTCAATGTTTTGAGGATTCAGCATTCCTAGTTTGCTGATTAAAAAATTTAACCTCTTTTCATCTAAAGGTTTTGTGAAAAGATCAGCAAGTTCTAGTTCTGTTGGTACAAAGTGCATTTCTATAGTTCCCTTCTCAACATGGTCTTTGATAAAATGGTACCTGACATCTATGTGTTTCGTTTTGGAATGCTGAACAGGATTTTCAGTTATTGCAATTGCGCTTTTGGAATCACAATAAATGGGGATCTTGTTGAAGATATATCCATAATCCTTTAGCTGAGTTTTCATCCAAATTACTTGTGAACAGCAACTAGCGGCGGCCACATACTCTGCTTCAGCCGTAGATGTTGATACACAAGTTTGCTTCTTTGATGACCAGCTTACAAGTTTATCTCCCAAGAATTGACAAGCACCAGATGTGCTTTTCCTGTCCATCATATTTCCCGCATGATCTGCATCTGTGTAAGCAGTTAGTTCAAACCCAAAATCCTTAGGATACCAAAGACCCAAATTTTTTGTGCCTTTGAGATATCTAAAGATTCGCTTTACAGCCACAATGTGAGATTCCTTCGGGTTTGCTTGGAAACGTGCACAAAAAGATGTTGCAAACAAAATATCCGGTCTACTTGCCGTTAGATACAGTAAATATCCAATCATGCCTCGGTATAACTTTTGATCGACTGATATACCAGATGAATCAGCGTTCAAAAGCTTACCGGTAGCCATGGGAGTTTTCATGGTGGATGAGGAATTTAAGTCAAATTTCTTAAGCATATCATTTATATATTTTGATTGATTAATGAAAATGCCTTCATTTGACCGTGTCACTTGGAGACCAAGAAATGTTTTTAACTCTCCCATCATACTCATTTGAAAGCGGCTTTTCATCACCTCTTCAAAATCTTTACACATATCGGGATTTGTAGATCCAAATATAATGTCGTCAACATATATTTGTACTAACATTAAATCTTTACCTTCTCTTTTGAGAAAAAGAGTTGTATCTATTGTACCTTTGGTGTATCCATTTTTAAGCAGATGAATAGTCAGAGTCTCATACCATGCCCTCGGAGCTTGTTTCAAACCGTAGAGTGCTTTATCCAAAACATAGACATGGTTGGGATATTTTGGATCTACAAAACCCTCAGGTTGACTTACATAAACCTCTTCATGAAGTATTCCGTTCAGAAACGCAGACTTGACGTCCATCTGAAATACCTTCATGCTTTTATGTGCGGTGTATGCAAGAAAAATTCTGATGGCTTCAATCCTTGCTACTGGTGCATAGGTTTCATCATAATCTATTCCTTCTTGTTGATTATACCCTTTTGCAATCAGTCTTGCTTTGTTTCTGACTATAATTCCTGCTTCGTCTTTCTTGTTCCTAAAGACCCATTTAGTTCCAACAATGGTCTTGTCTTTAGGACGCTTCACCAAATGCCAAACTTCGTTACGCTTAAACTCATTTAACTCCTCTTGCATGGCGTTTATCCAATCTGGATCTTGTAAAGCTTCAGATGCTTTCTTGGGTTCTAACGTGCTAAGAAAGTTGACATACAAACATTCGTTGGTAGTCGCAGATCGTGTCTTTACTCCATCATTGAGATCACCAATAATATCTGCTGGGGGTGTGCTTTTGTCCACTTATGTGTACTGGGAAGAGTTGAAATCTCTACATGAGTGTTCGATGAATCATTCTCATCCATAACTACAAGAATCTCTTCAGTAGATTCAGCTGAAGATACATGTGTTGGTTCTGGTACATTAACTTCTGGTTGTTGTATTTCATGTATAGGAATCTCCGATGATGTGTTTACTGAAACCGAAACTTCAGGCTGAATTTCAGGTTCAGAAACTGGAATAGTTGTAGGTACACATGGAGTTTCGTTGGTTGTCCCAGAAGTACTAGCACCGACATCATCAGATGGACCATAGACATTCACACTCGTCTGTTGTGGAAATGCATTTACAGATATGATGGGTTGTTCCATATCTGCACAATAATCCATAAATGCATCATGAAATAACAAATCTAAATCTTTAGTACTATTATTATTTAATACAGAATTAGAAAACATTTTCGCCACAGGTTCTACTCCTTTTTGAGTAGAAACTTCAGATTTTTGTCCGAGTTCTGAACTGTGTTGTCCAGAAGTCAAAGTCACACTCTCGTCAAACGTAACGTTGATGCTCTCGATGACTGATTTTGTACGATTATTGTAGATCCAATATGCTTTAGAATTCAAGGAATATCCAATAAAAATCCCTTCATCAGCCTTGACTTGGAATTTTGCAAGGTGTTCTCTATCTTTTAGGACAAAACATCTGCATCCAAAAACACGCAAAAATTTGATGTTAGGTTTGCGATTATTGATTATTTCATATGCAGTTTTATTAAGACGTTTATTAAACATGCGGTTGAAACTGCTTCAGCCCATAAACTTGGTGGAAGACCCGAATAAGCAAGCATAGTCCGAGCTGCTTCCACAAGCGTCCTATTTATTCTTTCAACCACTCCATTTGGTTGTAGAGTAATTGGTGCAGAAAAATTATGAGAGATGCCAACGGATTCAAGAAACGATTGAAGAGTTGCATTCTTGAATTCAGTTCCATTGTCGCTCCTTATCTTTTGAACTGGACGTTGTAGAAGAATTTGAATCCTTTTTATGAACTTAATTATTTGCTCAGGTGCTTCAGATTTGAGTCGAAGAAAATCCAACCAAGTGTAGCGTGAATACTCATCAATCATAACCAAGATATATTTCTTTCCTCCCATTGATTGAGTTCTCATAGGGCCACAGAGATCCATATGAATTAATTCCAAGACGTTGTTGCAGTTAGACAAAGTTTTGGATTTGTGCGTGACGTGTTTCATCTTTCCCATTTCACACGCCGGACAGATAGAAACTTTGTCAATCTTCAGTTCAGGAAGCCCGGAAACTAATCCATCTATTCTGAGCTTGTTGATGCTTCGAAAATTTTGATGTGAGAGTCTCCTATGCCACAACCAACATTCATCTTGAGAGGCTTTTGAAACAAGACAAACTTGATTAGAATCAACAAGAGTCGAAAAATCCATCATATATAGATCGCCGCAGCGTTTTGCTCTGAAAATCTCTGACCAGTTCTCATCCACAACATAACAAAACTTCTTGTCAAAAATTACCTTACAGTCCTTGTCACAAAACTGACTAATACTGAAAAGGTTATGCCCTAATCCTTCAACATACAAGATCTTTTCTATTTGCATCGAGTCATTCTTCAACGTTCTATAGCCTCGAACGTGACCTTTAGAGTCGTTACCAAAACCTACCGATCCGCCAGGATGTACAGTAAAATCGTGCAATAAGTGCTTGTATCCCGTCATGTGTCTAGAAGCTGCCGAATCAATGACCCACACATGACGATCCTGTAAAAAGATAATTACCTGATCTTAGGTACCCATATCTGTATGGGTCCTTTCTTGTTAGTACGGATCAGTTTGTTTATTACAGTTGATGAACCTTGAATTTTGCCTTTAAAGGTAAGGTTATTTTGTGTATTTGGTTTGTTGATTTGATCTTTTGGAATCCAAACCATATTCACATCAACTGTTTTTGTTTCTTTCTTCTTATTCTGTTTCTTTGATCTGAAACCGAACATCTTAGGAAATTTGTTCGCTGAAGATTTTAAAGAAAAAGATGAAGTATTAGACTTTTTGTTCTTTGGATCATTTCTATTTAGCTTGAAATAGTTATCCCAACAATGAGCACAATGTATTCTTCTTTTTGCTTGTGTCAACAATGTAGAATTTGAAATTGCGGAATTTTTATTTTCACAAACTTTGTAAACATTACACGAATGAATACAATTTTTATTTGAAGAAATACATTTCTCAGTATCAGTATTCCTATTCTCGCTATTCGAAATATTCTCCTTCATATCCACGCACTTTTCTTCATCCATTTCTGAGAAAGAATGAGAAACATTGTTAGAAGTCTTAGAACTAGAAGCATTATTTGGAAATACATTTGATTTTGTTTCGAATAATTTTTCTTTTTCTTTTCTTTTCAGTTCTTGTTCCTTTTTGACATTAGATATATTTGATGAAAACTTTTTATGATATGCTTCACAATATTTCAGTTCAATTTCAAGCTCAGTTCTTTCCTTTTTATGCTTCTCTTTCTCAAGAAAAAGCACTTTCTCAAAATCTAAAATTTGATTTGAAAGTTTTGCACATCTCAAAACAAGTGCTTTGTTTTCTTCAAAAAGGTTATCTTTTTCTAAAGATACTTTTACACCAGAATCAATTGTACTTGAAGAAAAAATGTTAGAGCTTTTAGACTTAGAAGAATCATTCGAACAAGAATTAGATTTGGTTCCGGATGATTCTCCTTTCTCATAAGCACTATATTCTTTATCATTTGAATCTGAATTAGATTCAAACAAAGAATTATTAAAGCATACAAATGATGATTCTTTTGGCTTAAGATTAATTCCTTCGAAAGAACATTTTTCTTTTACTTTGACCGAACTTGAAGAATTAGATTGATCTGTTGTTTCACTTTGATTTGAACACTTTTCACAAGTAATTGAATCTTTAGATTTTGATAATTATAATATTCGGGATTCAAGTCGTCGAATCTCAACTTGAAGTTCAAGATTGACTTTTTGACTATGATCAAAATTTATCCCAATATTATCATGATCATCCTCTAATATTTCAAAATTTAATTGTAATTTAGAAATTTGATTTTCTAAATCAACAATTTTTCGTAAAGCAGAATCCAAATCAGGAAATTCAGAAGAGGTTTCTTGAACAAACTCCTTTTTGTCAGAATCTGAATTTGTATTTGACTCCATTTCAACATTAGATTCAGATTTAACAGGTTCAGGTTCATTGATATTGGAATCAAATGTTTTAGCCATAGATTCATTTGAGAATAATAAACTAAATTCAGTTAGTTCAACCTTTTTGGTTTTGTAACTGGAATTTAGTTCATCGTATTTAAAGGTTGTCGTATTGAATCTAGGCTTTTCTTCCGAACCTTTATCCGTCTTATCCTTATCTTTATTAGAATCCGGAGTTGAACATTCAGATTTAACAAAAATTTTGGATATAAGAGGTATTTCCTTTTTAATGGGTTCCTTTAAATCTTCATCCAATTTTTTAATTGTATAAAAAATTTTAGGCGCTTTCTTTGATACCTCTACATCAGATAAACCAAGTCCCATTTTAGGATTAAAGAATCGTTTATCTTTTTGATTATTGGTTAATAATTTTAGAGTTTGCTCAGTCTGACCTCTTTTATAGTTTAACTCTTCAAGTTCTTTGATCTTTGCAAGAGCTTCTGTTCTTTCTTCAGTGAGAATCTTAATTTTAAATTGACAGTCTATATTCTCATCACTTATATCAATCATTTTCTTCTTCAGTTCAGAAATTTCAGATTCAAGTGTTTTAACTTTTGTTCTAATAACTTCCTTTTCATTTTCTCTATCTTCAGCATGACATTTGTAAAGAAGTGCCTCATCGTGATATTTTATCATTGAACTTTTCTTATTTTCAAGTTCCTTTTGAACTTTTTCAAATTTCTTATTAAGTTCAATTATCACGAGTTGCATTTCTTCATATCTGTCATCTTCAGTTTCAGACTCATTATCAGAATTATCAGAAGAATAAAGAGATGATACCTCGGATTCCTGGTCATCCTCATCTAGTTTAGCCATTAAGCTATGCTTTACTTGAGTAAAGTGAGCTTCTTCATCATCAGAGGAATCCATAAGCCAAATTTCTTCCTCAGCATTGACTGGCTTTCCACTTTCTTTTGCTTTTGCCAGATGCGCTTTTCGTTGATAATAGTCAGAATCCTTCACCTCCTTTAGCTTACAGTCTCTGGCAAAATGACCTGGCTTTCCACAGTTAAAACAGTTTCGGTCATCTCTATCATTCGTTTCCTCTCTTTCCTTTTTCTCAACTCTCTCCTCTTTTTCCTCTTTCTCTTCCTCCTTGTTCTCATATTTCTTCTCAAATCTTTTATACTTGTTAGCTTTGTAATATTCAGGTTTGGTTTTTGAATAAAACTTCTTTTTGTCAAACTTGTTTTGAAATCTGTTTGTTAACAAAGCCAACTTCTCAGCTATATCAGTCATTTCATCTCCAGAACTGCCATTATCATCATCATCAGAACTTATCTTCTTCTTGCTCATCCCATAAATCAAAGCTTTTGTTTTCATAGCTCCACTCTTCTTATGTTTACTCAGAAGGGCTAAAGATTCTTCGACCTTTTTATCCTTTTCCTTAACAGCTTTTACTTTTTCTTCGTGTTGACCTAGAATACTGAAAATGTCGGTCAACTTTTCATCGTCCATATCCCTTGACATTTGGAGTTGAATGGAGTAGGAATCCCATTCTGGTAGAAGATTCTTGACAAATTTGTAATTAATTTCTGATTCTGATTTGTGACTCCATTTCTTCTCAAATCATTAAGGATGATATTGTATCTATTGTAGGTCTCTTTCAAAGTTTCGCCTTCTCTTGCTTTAAACCCTTCATAAGCATTGATGCTTTGATTCCTTTTGGTTTTCTTAGACTTTGATGATCCCTCAAACTGCCTTTCTAGCTCATCCCATATCTCTTTCGCCGAGTCACGACTATCTACTCGATTGTAGATATCATTTGGAATTGCCATAGTCAAATAAGTCAAAGCCAGTTCATCAATTGCAATCCTATCTTTGTCATTTTGATTAAAAAATTTGGGTTCTTTTTCAATCCTTCTAGGAGCAACATACTGACTTGTAGCAGTTTCAGCTTTGCCACCAACATCCATATGTGGTATGTGAGGACCTTCTTTGATTGAAACCATTAAATCTCTGTTCTGATGATTTAGAAATTGAGTCATTCTCTTCTTCAATTGGGCATATTCTTCCACTAGAAGAACCGGAGGCTTGTTCTTTGAACCCATGCTAAGTAGCTCTCTCGACATCTTTTCAAATAGCTAGAATAATTGATCGTTCAGAAGATCAAGCAGTAAGTGTAACAGTGATTACACTTAGAATAAACTGTTCAAGAAAGAAATCAGTACAAGGGTCCGAAACCAACACTTAGACAAATTCTGAGTGATGTGAAACCTTCAGATTTCGGATGCTTTAGGATTCGAAACCTTCAGATTTCGGATGTAGTACGGTGCGAAACCCCTGAATTCGAATGCAACTGAATGCGAATTCCTTGAATTCGAATGAAACTGAGTGCGAAATCCTTGAATTCGAATTTAGCTTGGTGCGAAATCAATACTTAGCCAAAATCAAAACCAATTACACACTTCAACTCAGAATTCGGATGTAGATGAGTGCGGAATCACGGAATTCGAACTTAACAGATACGAATTCAACACTTGTACACCAATTCGAAATCACCGGAATTCGGACTTAACTATGTTTGAAACCTCAAGAATTCGAACTTAACTGGGTGCGACACCACGGATTTCGGACTTAACTGGATCCGAAATCAATACTTGAGCACTTTGAAAATCTTGAATGATGCGAAATCCGTATGAATGATCCGAATTCACCAAGAATAATCCGAATTCTGCACTTCGAACTTCAAAATCACTTAATCTGCCATATCTTCCTCAATTCTTGATCAATTAACACGAAATTTGTACTGGTTTGCTCGAAATCAAAATCCACACACTTTCTTAGTTAATCACAAGATCTAATTCGATCAATTTAATCGAATTAAAGTCTAAAACAGTGAATTAGGGTTTTCGAACAAAAATCCAAAGAAATGATCAAATCTAATGATTCTGTTTAGAAAATGATGATGATCCAAGAATTAATGTTGTTCAGATATCAATTCCGAGTTCAGTGATGCCAAGAATTGATCCAAGAAATCAGAATCTAGAAAAAATATATGTCTAAATGAAAAGTGATCAGATGAACAGTGATGAACACCAGATCCGAATTCTTCATGTTTAGTGTAAAAATTCTTCAATTTGGTCTTCAATCTTCTTGAATCTCCTGTTTTGCTCTGATACCAATTGTGAAATCCCAAATCTAGCAAGTAATCAAGAATGATGTAGAGAGAGAATCTAAAGAGAACTTGTCATTCATATATTGATCTCTAAAGTGTAAATGACAAATGATCAAGAGTTTGTAAAGATTACAAAGGAGTCTTCTTTATATAGTAGAGCCATTACATGTCCATGCCTCTACTAAGAAGAACAGTACAAGATATTAATACTGTCTTGATAGCTACAAAAATGCCCTAACACATGTGGAGAAGTTGAAGATGAGATGACACTGAGGAAACTTGCCTTGACTTGAAGCTATCTTTTGTCTGTTTTCCTTTTTCACACGCTGAACAGAGAGATTACTTAGCGTAGGAGTGTTGAGGAAGACCAGTGACCAACTCTTTTGAAGAAAGAGTATTTAGTGTCTTGAAGTTGAGATGAGAGAGCCTTTTATGCCATAGCCAGTTGACATCAGGAGAGGATTTGGAGAAAAAACAAGCATTCTCGTTGGTTGTTAACTCCATGTTTATTACATAAAAATTTTCCAAACGATATCCACTGAAAGCGACTTTCTCCATCTTGTCAGTGATGAAGCATGCTTCCTTAGTGAAGCAAACTTTGTGTGGATCGCAGATACAATAAGCAATCACAGTGAAATCAACACAATTGCATTTTACGTCAT
Organism: Saussurea involucrata; assembly: GCA_033807775.1. NCBI lineage: Eukaryota > Viridiplantae > Streptophyta > Magnoliopsida > Asterales > Asteraceae > Saussurea > Saussurea involucrata. The sequence continues at coordinate 87,114,987 of CM066314.1, forward strand.
AAATCTCACTTGTATTTGATAAGAACAGAAAGCAATATGGCAGAGCCGTACAAAGTAATTGTGAAACTATAATAATGATCATTAAACCCTAATGAAAGGATTAGAAAACTATTTATACCCACAAGGGTAATTACAAGAATTGTCATATTTAGTCCCTACACTTCCATTCCACTAACGTGACCTAACAATCTCCCCATTGGAATTGAAGTTCTATGTCACGCCAGTTAGGGACATATCGCTTCCGAATAGCGAATAAAATTTCAAAGCGCCGAATGGAGTTTCTGAACTCTAGCCGTTCTTCAATAGATTTGTGCAGATCTTTAGCAAGATACTTTCTGACATTGATGTAGATTTCTGGCGACGCTATCTTCTCTTCTTCAATAATCTTCTTCAGTTCTGTCTGTATCTTCATCAGCGTTCCCTCGCTAAACTTGTGCACCTTGCTGATTCTTAGGAGTCGTTTCTCCCCTTGGTTGTTCAAATACACAATACTTGTTTCAGGTTTGGATAAGATAGTATATACCTGTACGCCATCGGGAAGATTCAAATTAGGCTTCAGAATGTTGATCTTTTTCTGGTTGCTTTCTAAGCCCAACTAAAAGTCGTTGATGTATGCGAGCGTAATCGTGCACTTCATATATCTCTTGAGCGTCTCGAGGGCTTTGGTGATGGGTAACGGTCGGATGGTGCGAGTCTTCAACTCTTTAAGCAGTACCGGGAAGTCGTTCAGGTATAGATGCCTGAAGTCGGCTTCCGAGAACGTCCATTCCTTTCCGTCGTCCCGTTTGACAGTGAAAACCGGGAACCATACGCTGAGAACTCTGTCGGACACGATCTCCACAATTTCAGTAATCCTGTGTCGCGTGCGGACGTGGGAGACCATTCTGATGCTTTTCATTACCTCCAAATATATTGCTTGCGGACTGGATCTTTCAGAAATGAGACCCCATGACACTTTACCGGGTCGAGTGGCCTGATCTAGTGAGCAAAGATTTTCTTCTGTGATTCCTCCAGATATGGAACCAATATTCGGACTCGTTCCCAACGAACTGGTTGAGCAGGTTGAGGTGGAGCCGATACCGGGGCTGGAGTTGGAAGCTCTAAAGTACTTGCAGTATCGTGAATATCTGGCTGAGAAGTCAATACTTGTTCGCTTTGAAAAAGGAACTGGTCATAGTCGTCGTCATTCATAAATTTGTCTTCGTCATAAAAATCCCACAAAGCATCTGTCTCTGACCCTCGGGCTTTTCAACCGTTGGGTCGGCTGACTCTGGCACTGTTTCCCTGACCGGTATAGAAATCTCCATGTCTTGAACCATTTCTGAGTCTGTAGGCTGTTGCTGTGATTCTGGTTCAGCTGGAGTGACGGTTGTAGTTTCTGTCGTTGCGGTTGACAGCTTGGTCAATCTAAGTCTTTTCTCCCCCGCATGCTGATCAGGATCGTCCTGATCATCATGTCTTCTCTTTGAACCATGTACCTGACCCTTACATGTGTCTTCAAGGCTGGCAACCCTCTCAGTTAGAGCTTCGAGGGCCTTCTTTACTTTAGTCAAGGTCGCTGTAAGTGTATCAAGTCGGGCATCTGTTGGAGTAACCGGGGGCGGTGGTTGGGATTGTGAGCGTAAGATACTCACTATCAGCTTCCGATGAGGCATCGATGTTGGACTGGGAAAGTAACTTATCCAATAAGGCGGCTTTGAGAGCCTCGACGCTCATATTCTGTATACTCGGGGTCTGAGTTGGCGGCGGCATACGGATCTGTGGTTGCGCTGGGGGAGTTTCAGTAGCCACGCCTTTACCCGCGACGGCCCTTCTGATAAAGGCCATTTCATCGGTAGGTTGTTTCAAGATCGCTGTTTGGACAGCCTTTAAGGCATCGTCCATTTGCTCCTTGGAGACGAACTCTAGGTGACTAACACTTGAGGCACTTAGCCTTTCAGTTGTAGTAGCTATGGTGGATTGCACCGCAGTACCGCCTACACTCACGGTTTGCTTGATGGCAGCCATGGTAGGTCTTCCGCCCTGTCCTTGCAAGCTACCGAAAGGTAGACTCACTTTGGGCGTTCCGGACGAGGCACGAAGACTCTAGACATTAGCAGATGACACTGGTGTCCTAGCCAAAGGAATAGATATAGCAAACGGATCTAGACTCAATTGTGCATCGAAGGAAGTCGAGACCGGGGGAGGCTGGTCTCTTGTTTCAACACTAGAACCTTCCAAGTGAGAGACCGGTGGAAGCTGTGCTGAGTCCCCGTGTGAAGATGAAACTGTTTCCTTTTGAGAGGAAACAGAGTGGCTAGGTGGGGTGTGCAGTTGCGTCGCTAGGCCCACGACATCTTCTTCAATACCCCGTCGCAACAGATGCAACGTGATAGCAGATGTGGCTGCCTGGCTTGGTGGAGGCTGGCTGGGAGCAACCTGGGAAGATTGCTCCATCACACGCTCACTCTCATTTTTTCTCTTACTCCTCCTTTCTCGCACAACCTCACTTTCTTTTTCTTTTTCGACTATTTCTCCCTCCGCTCTTCTTGTCTCTCCAGATATGGCTTCGGGGTTGGCAGTGTCATCATCATCATCCGATGCAGTTACCTCACTGCTGGATTCCTCTGACCCTTCTTGGGCACTAGAAGCCGAGCCTGGTTAAGACTCGGATTCGGACCCGGAATGTGAGCCAGAGGCTGAACCGGAAGCTGGTCCGGAGGATGAGCCGGGCTCGGAGCTGGAAGAGGAGGCTGCCTCTTCAGCGACATGTTCTCGGGATACACCTTCCACCTCCACGTCATGTTGAGCTGAATATGCGTCTCTAGGTGGAGTCGGTGTATGTGGGGGTCTGGACGAGCTAGCTTCGCGTGTTGACCTCCCGGCACTGCCTACGCCTGTTCCCCTCACAATGTTTTCTCTCGTCACGCCACGTCCGAGAGCCCCTGCTCGTCGGACCCCTCTTCCTCGCATACGGGGACCCTCACGTCGCTCGGGTTGCGCTCCCCGGGGAGGTCCTGCCGGATCTGGCTGGACCATAGGAGCGACTAACTTGTTCTCTTCCTTATAGACTATCACACTCAGTGTCGTTTGGTCCGCGATAGCTAGCAAGTCGTTTGGGATTACCATGGGTTGTAGGTCTTCAATGACTAATTTATTATGAATTCTAGTCATGCAAGTAGAGAGCATTACCTCATGGTCTGTGTGTCGAGGTATTGTGAGGTCAGTCGCCATGAAGTGCGCGACTATCAGCTGAAGAAATCGTGGATATGGCAGAAATGTTAGGCGTCGGATGCCTTGCTTCTTTTGTACTTGCCCGATCAGGTGCGTCCAAAGAATGGATGCGTAGTCGACGTGTCGGCTGTAGATGACTGCATTCAATAGGTCGAGCAAGTTGACTGTCGTCTGATCGATGCCTTTGTTGACTGTTGATAGACACTTGTTCAATATTATGAACATCATGTACCAGACTAGCTGTAGATGGATCCTCGGGAAGTGCGATGGCTGTGCTAGCTGGCCGGCATATCCGAGAGCGCGAATATCTCGGTAGAGAACCACATCAGATGCCTGAGCATCGTACGCTGTACGTCCTGGAACGGCGGTCGGTTCTGGCAGCTCAAGAATCCGTCGGAAGATGTCGCGAGTGATTACTAGGGGTGCTCAAAACCCGATCAACCCGACCAACCCGATCAACCCAACCCAACCCGACGTGGAAAAACCCAACCCGAAGCAACCCGATGTCCAATCGAGTTGTAAAATATTCAAACCGTATGTATTGGGTTGATATCGGGTTACAATAATTTGAACCCAACCCAACCCGATGAACCCGATATATATATATATATATATATATATATATATTCAATCTCTTATCCATCTCTATATAACTCTTTCTCTCTCTCTCTCTCTCTCACACACACACACACACACATATATATATATATATATATATATATATATAGTAGATGTTAACATATATATGTAAATTGAGAAAAACATTTGATGACGATATGTTTAAGATTTAAGAAATATGCAAATTGAAAACGTCAAGTTATTTGATCATATTTGGTTTAAACATTTTTATATATAGTATCTAAGTATTGTCTGAATTATCGGTTGTATTTTAAAGACATGTTTCCTTTATTTGTATGTTTTTAATTTTGATTTCACATTGTTTAAACACAACCCGACTAACCTGATCAACCCGAACGGGTTGGGTTGGGTTGTGTTGGGTTGAAATTTTTTCAAACCGCCAACATTGGGTTGATGTGTCGAAATGCCTTCAACCCGATCAACCCAACCCGTGAGCACCCCTAGTGATTACGATGTCAGAGTCGCCAGTACATCCTCGAAGAATGAACTGTTGGCCGCGTGCAATTGGAGTATGTGAGCGCCAAAGCTGGTGTGCGTAGACGGCGGGAACTAGAGCGGTGGCCGTCAGAGCTCGATTGATCAAGTCAACCTTCAAAATTTCCACAATCACTGGACATTGGCATATGAGGTTTTCCGTGTCCAGGTGGAAGTTGTTAGCGACTAAAGGTAGATTTGGGCCTTCGGGTAATAGTGGGGCAACGCCTTGTGGATTCGGATTTGGTTGAGCCATGTTCCTGTTGAACGACAATACATGTTGTGTGCTCATGGCGTGCGAAAGTCAAAAACGAGTCTCGGGCCTGTATTCTCAGATTTGAAAATCCGAGAGTCGGTACGGTCCAAAACTGAGCACTACTCGGATCTTAACGAGTCTGAGTTGAGTGTGTGCATATGTGTGCTTTTATGTGAAAGTTGATCCCTAAGTAACCAAAGTGCATCAATGAAACAGTAAACATGAACAGGTCTTCCGGAGTTGAGTTTCGGAATTGGATCCGGAATCCAAAGAGATCCGGAACTGGTATCTCTTCCAGAACTACAAAGGATCCGGTGTTTACTTGGGAACAGATCCGGAATTAATTACTACCGGAACTCAATACGATCCGGAATTAAATTCATAACGGTTCCGGAATTGAGGAATACAGGAACTAGGTGGGATCCGAAACTGAATGACAATTGAATTCTGGAACTAAATAGAATTGAATACCGATACTAATTAAAATTGAATTCCGGAACTAGGCACTTCCGGAACAAACACCGGAACTAGGCACTTCCGGAATCAATTCCGGATCTGATGAAAAAGGAGTCCGGAACCCTAAATCGATCTCAGATACATTTTAACTCAAAATTGATCAACCCAAACCCAAAATCGATGAATAATTAGCACATTAGACAACCTATCTAAGTCGAAATGGAGGATCATGGAGTCGAGTTGATGATTGAAAGCAAAGCCGAAGGGTTTTTGAAACCCTAACAGCCGCGACCAACCTGAAATCGATCATTTCGATAGATTTTGGTATTGTGATGATGGATTTCGTTCGGATAAAACTAAGTGGTTTAGATTAGAGTACATACCTGGATGATTTGTTGAAAATGTGAGTGTAAATCGGAGTCCGGATTGAAGCAAAATCACAAGTCGAATGGAATGTGAGAAGAGGTTGGGTTGAGAGAGTTTAGGTGCGAGATGTTTGAAAATATGAAGAACACTTTGAGAAAATCCAGTATTTATACCGGTCGATACCGGAAGCGAGTCCGGTACCGGATGCCTTAAACTCTCCCGGTACCCAATTTGTCTCAACAATTAACAATTGGCAAAAATTACCCCTGAAGTTTAAAAAAATTTCAACATTTTCTCTGAACTTAAAATTTACACTTTTAGCCCCCCAGGTTTGAAAATTTCACTTCACCCGCTCAACTTGTCGAAAACTGACTCTCCCCGTCAAGTTTTCAAAAATAGCACTGCTCTCCCTCAACTTTTCAAAATAAAGCCCCCATTTTTTCCCCATAAAAAAACTTAAACACACACTTTAAACAAAAACTTGAAAGATTTCCCCTTTAAACTCGATAAAGTGACAAAGCTCCCCCTCGACTTGTCAAACTGGCATTTCTCCCCCTCAATTTCTCAAAAATTGCTATTTTATCCTCACATAAACGAGAAAACATACCTTCGGAACTCAGCATTCGAGAAATCAACTTGAATAGCAAACGGTTAGTAGCACAGGAATAGATGGAAAAACAAAGACTAGACGGATAAAACTAAAGAAACATGGAAAAACCGAAAAACAAAAGGAACACTAAACGGAAATACAGAGAACGTGTCACCGATGTGCTTGAAACATCTAAACCACGCTGCGAGACAAGTGTAACTGCTAAAGGTACAGTTATCCCGTAGTGTGGGAAAGGTGTGACAAGTACAACCGTGACTCAAACTTTCAGATTGAGCATACCCAGATTGGACACTAGTTCATTGAACCGTTTTTCGTCCAAAGCCTTGGTAAACAAATCTGCAAGTTGGTTTTCTGTACTTACGAGGTAGAGTTCTACCACACCTTTTTCCACATGATCTTTAATGAAGTGGTAGCGCACGTCTATATGCTTCGTCTTTGTATGCTGAACCGAATTGCTTGTCATTGCTATAGCACTCTTGGAGTCACACTAGATCGGGATATTCGAGTAGTTGTACCCGTAGTCCTTCAGTTGCGTCCGCATCCAGATCACATGGGACCAACAACTAGCCGCGGCTACATACTTCGCTTCTGCCGTGGAGGTGGAGACGCAAGTCTGCTTCTTGGAGGCCCATCTAAGTAACTTGTCGCCCAGGAACTGGACGTGCCCCGTGGTGCTCTTCCGGTCGAGCATACTCCCCACATGATCTGCGTCAGAAAACGCTATAAGATCGAAACCTGTATCCTTAGGGTACCAAAGACCAAGATTAGCAGTACCTTTCAAATATCGAATAATACGCTTAACTGCTATCATATGTGACTCTTTGGGGTTAGACTGAAATCTAGCACACAGAAAGGTTGAAAACATTATATCCGCCCGACTTGCCGTCAAATACATCAACGAACCAATCATTCCTCTATAGGTGGTCGTATTCACAACCTTTCCGTCAGGATCGGCGTGTAACTTCGTACCCGGTGACATAGGAGTACGCATGGGTGAACACTGTTCCATCTTGAATTTCCGAAGAATATCCACGATGTACTTAGATTGATTGATGAATATCCCGGTCGACAGTTGTTGAACTTGAAGACCCAGAAAGAAATTCATCTGACCCATTATACTCATTTTAAAATACTTTTTCATGAGAAGTGAAAAGTTGCGACAGTATTGAGGGTTCGAAGAGCCGAAAATAATGTCATCGACATAAACCTAAATTAAAAGAATATGCTCACCTTCCCTTTTGATGAAAAGGGTTGTGTCGATCTTACCTTTCGAGAAGCCAGAATTGGTGAGGAAAGTAGATAACTTATCATACCAGGCTCTCGGTGCTTGCTTGAGTCCGTATAAGGATTTGTCGAGTCGATACACATGATTGGGGTGATCCGGATCTACGAAACCTTCTGGCTGGGAGACGTATACTTCCTCTTTGTGTTAGCCCCAAGTATACAAGATGTAAAAGTATTGAAAATATCTCAAGTCAGAAGACCACCAGCGATTCTGCAGGAGACTTAGAAGAAAATCAACTAGAAGATCATCAGAGCTCGACAGAGCTCTGGCAGAAGACTTCTTCTGTTCCACCAGAAGAACTGTTCACACCAGAAGACCATCAGAGTTCTGGCGTAAGAGCTCTAGTGAATGAAGACCTTTGTGAAGCTTAAGTCTCGTAGAAATCTATAAGTGTCAGACACATGTCCGTACTTTCCACGTTAGCCCTAAAAGGACGGAGACACACTTTCCGCGTGTCATCCCCGGGTTAGATAGTACATTGTCTTTCACTTTATCATGCTATAAATAGAAGGGTAGTGGAGCACACATTTGTAAGCTTTTAAAAGAATTAATTGCCATATTTGTGAGAGCAAACACTGCAACATTCCTTTCCACTATCACTGTACCATTTGTCACCTGAGAGATTACAAAATACACACACAAGAAAGTGTTCTTGGTGTTATTCAAATATATCAATATACGAGAGCTTATTTATTGATCTTGTTATTATTTTACTGTTCATTGTTATTGATACTCTCACTGTTTCATATTCGTATGCATAATCACTCATATTAAATTGCTTTATATTATGCTTCCGCTATCTGTGTTTATGTTGTTTATATGAGACAACTTGAATCTGGGAACCTACAATTGGTATCAGGGCAGATTGATTTGCTTATATCAAATCGATCCAATCTAACCAGGTTGATTCACTGTTGTTGATTGTGTCTGTTTTTCAAAAGCTTCAAAGTATACTCTGTTTTCTTGCTTAAAAGTTCAAACAAATCTTCAGAGTTCTTTTAACCCCTGTTTAAGCTTTCTAGTTAGTCTGAATATCTTCTCTAATTTAGTTACTGTCCATTGGTTTACTGTTCATCTACTTTCAGTTTAAAACCCTTTATAAAATTTTTTGAAACCTTCGTACTCTGTTTTCTGAAAGGATGGCTAATAACAACATCAATGCTATCTATACAGCTGGTTCTCTAACCAAACCTCCTACTCTTCTGATAGATGAACATCCTCAATGGAATATTAGGATGGTTAACTTCTTTGATGGGATGGGTAGAGACCTTATGCGATCTGTCACTGATGGACCATTCCAACCTATGGTTTTGGTTCCTCGTGTACCCGCAACAGAAACTACTGCTGAGATTCCTGCTGACTTCGAAGTTAAAACCACTGAGTTTACTGAGAAAGAAAAACTAAAAATGGAAAATGACCTCAAGGCAGTTATGCTTTTGATTATGGCCACTCCAAACGATATTTTCCAAGAACTAGACTCATGTGTTACTGCAAAAAGAAATCTGGGATCAACTTCTAAATCAACTCGAAGGTGGTATAAAAACCTAAAAGAATAGAAGGACCCAATGTATCAATGAATACAATGATTTCAAAGCACTTCATGAGGAAACCTTACAACAGACCTACAACAGATTCAATGTTTTATTAAACAAAGGTAAAAAATATGGGGTTGTTCGGTCGAAGGAAGATAACAATGTCTTATTCTTGGAAAGTTTAAATGATGAATGGTTGAATCTATCCATGTCTCTACAAGCTAACCAAGATTTGTATGCATGGTCTCTTACTGATGTGTATGGCACGCTTGCTGCACAAGAGAAAGACGTTGTCAAACAAAAAAGGCAAATCCACCATTGCAAGTCCAATAACTTTAATCTCTGACTCAAAAACTCCCACTGAAGGAAAGTCCATCAGAGAAAGTAATAGCAGAGAAAAGAATAAGGAGAAAGTTGTGAAAAAAAGGGAAAGAAAAGTTTAGTTGCGGAAAGTGATGCAGAGGAAAGTTCATCAGACGATGATGCAGATATCAATGATTTTGCTCAATCTCTTGCCCTAATAACTCAAAAGTTTAACAAGAGATTTGGTAACAAAGTATTTGATAGGAGAGGAAGATATGAGAGAGAAGAAAGAGACGAGAAGAGCGGTTATGCTGCACCTCACCATCAGAACAACAGAGCTCCACCAGAGTAGAGACCACAACAGAAGTACAATCCTCCAGCCCCCCAGAAGCAAGCTGATGCTGCCCAGCCCATCAATCAGAATGATGGAAGATGTTTTCGATGTGGCAAACCCGACCATTTCTCTGTAACTGCAAAGGTAGACTGGTAAAGGACTAGGACTACTATAAGAACAAGTATAAATATAACTTCAGAAAGAGAAGTTATGTAGCTGAGATGGAAAATTGGATCTCTAACTCGTCCTCTGATGACGAACCAGAGCAAGCCAATTTTTGCGGGGCTGCCGTCGATGATGAGAGTTTGGAAGAGGTATCTGACTGGATGACTGGAGAGATGCCAGAAAGATCAACAGAGGCAGATGTATCTCAGAATGCATATGCTCTTTATGTGATAGAGTCAAACGATAAAGCGCTGGAGACCACTAAACCTAGTGCCAAGGTATGTTCTACTTATGAATCAAAATCTGACTCTGAGCTGGAAATGCATGTGTCGTTACTCACTGAAGAATTTCAACTGTTGAAACAAAATCTTTTAGAATAAAAGGAGTTGAGAAAGCTAGCTCAGAATGATCTGTCCTTCTACAAGAGAGAGAAAAATCTCTTGGAAATGGAGAAGGAAGAGATCTCCAAAGAAAAATCTGAGCTAGAAATTTTGCAAAAACAGAAGGAAAATTCTTTTTCTGAAAAGTGTAAGGAATATGAGGAAGTTTTAAAGCAAAAGACAGAAGAGGTTAAGAAATCTGAATACGAAAGGCTTAACTCTGTCGCTCTTAAGGACTATTTTCAAAAGGAAAGAGAGGTTTTGCACCAATCTTTACAAAGAAAAGAAATCTTGATTAAAAAGTACCAGGATGCACAAGATGTGCTTATAAAAATCAACGCTCAAAAGGATACGCAAGGTCTGGGTTTTAGTGACCTTGCTCCCTACTCTGGAAGGAAGAAGACATCTCTGTCATCTGCCTTATGTGTCGGGAAAATCCAAGAAAATGTGATCTCTGGTACTGTAGTTTTTAAAAGAGCTAAAACCTCATATGTTTCAAAAACCAGAAGACTGAATTTCAGGAATGTCAGCTATGACTCCTTAGGTCATGAAAAGGTTACAAAACCATATGTCATGTTCATTCATTATCTAGGAAAAGCTGAGATCAAATTTCCTGATTCTGTCAAAAGTCTTGATCCTAAAGAAATCTTTCACTTCAACTCTTTTAAGGGTCAGAAGTCTGTTACTTCTGTGGCTGAGTCCTCTGATGCCAAAACACAGAGTGAGCTCAACCCTGAAGCCCCGGTATTCTCCCCTACCTCTGAATCAATAAGAACATCTTTTGAAGAGGATCTTAAAAGAGTAATTGAAGAAAATGTTGCATCTGATGCTTTGAAACCAAAGTTAAGGAAGTTTGAGTCCACCAGAGCAAATACTTATGAGTTACTCAAAGAGTTTCACACCTCTGCCGGAGCCACCAGAGACTTTCTAGACTCTGACTCTGATTCTGAGGTGGATGAGCATATTTACTGTTGATCCAAACCCTCAGTTATTTGATAATGACCCTCCCTTATATACTTAGTGAAAATTGTAAGTAAACAATATGAATCAGAGTTTCACTATCGTTGATAAGTACTAAGATCTTACAGTACCGCTGATAGAAACTCTCGCTCTATAGATTAAACATTCAGCGAACACTATTCACCATAATACCCTGAGTCTGTTCAGTACTTATGGTGATCGATGATAAGTTAGTTGTTTACTTATGATCCCTGAAGACAAGTTTCATGTTAACATAGGTTCTACGCTGAAGTCGAAGATCAAGCTCAAGAACCAACGACAAGTCTCCTAATGAACTGATGCGGATCAGCGAAGACTCAGATTTGTCCACTCAACGTGAAGTATCAAGTACAAGACTTTAGCTATCGCTGAACTCTATCATTCCCTGACAAAGAATGATAGATCGCTGAATCAACGAAAAGCTGATCATAAAGTCCTCCATACAAAGTACTTTTGTCTTAACCACCCGTGCACGACTCCGTACGATATGTCAGAAAAAGAACCTCTGTTAGCTTCAATCTTCCTAATCATATAAGTATTTAGAAGTAGTGAAAAAGAGGATAAGTGAAGAAAGCCTCTTACAGAGGCTCTTCCGGACTTACTGAGGGCTCAAGATCAAGAATCTACAGAAGCTAAAGAGGCGCGCTACAGAAGCTCTGTCATACGCACAAAGAAGACCAATATCTCGGAATCCGGTGAAGACTGCTCCACAGAGGACCAGACCACAGAACCTCTGTAACTCATTACAGAGCCTCTGTGGTCCTCACTGAAAGACTTGAAGATATTTATAATATTTTGCTACTGTTACAGGACCCGTTCATCAACTTGCATGGTAGCATGCCCTGTCCAACGTCGACGTGTCAAACTCTGATTGGACTCAGTAGGGCTTAGTACATATTAGACGTCTGCTGCATTAAATGCAATACAACACGTCTTACTGTTCATGCCATTCTTGCAACTGTTCACGACATCCGTTCAACTATTCATCAGTACCGTCTGAATAGTAGCATATGCTTTATGGTCCCCTTTAGAGTAGTATAGAAGGAAGACTCATGTTGAGTTCTTCCTTAAGAATCATAAATCAATCTCATAAATCGACCATCATAAGAACACAAAAAGCTTATTCACCTTAAGAGTCATATCTGTTTTAAAGCTTTACTTACTCTTTGTTCTAAATCTGTTCTTGATATATATATATTCAGTAAACCTTGAAGTAATTATATTCTGTTCACTGTTTATTTATATTTCGTTCTAAATCTATCAAACATATCTGTTAGTTCTTCAAAAACGCTTCCGCATCAAACATTAAACTTGAACTAATAGATCTGATAATCTTGTTTAAGCAAAACGGGAACCAACAATTGGTATCAGAGCGAAGCTTGATTTTGAATATCAAGTGATCTTCGTTTGACAACATTGTTGATAGATTTCATTTCTCTTCATCATCATACTTCTAGATATTAGTTGTACTCAGAAAAACTCCCAGATCTTCATACTCATAAATCCTCCATCATATTATCCTTTCCTCAAAATGACAAATACAAATAACTTTTTTACGGCTGGCTCATTAACCAAACCTCCTACTCTTCTAAGAGATGAGTATCCTCAATGGAAAATAAGAATGGTTCATTTTTTTGAGGGTACTGAAAAAACTCTCAAACAATATCTATACAATCTTCCTCCGGTTCCTATGATAACTATGCCACATGTACCAGCTACTGCTGAATCTCCTGAAATCCCTGAACATCAAAAACCTAAACCAAAAGAAGAATGGTCAAATGAAGATAAAGCAGAAGATGAAGTTGCACAGAAAACAAAAAGAATATTTATCATGGCAATCCCCAACGAACTTTTTCAATCCTTAGATGCATGCGAAACAGCGCACGATCTCTGGAAAGAATTAGAAAGACAGTTGGAAGGGGGTGCTAAAACTCAGAAGAACCGAAGGGCACAATACATAAATGAATATCATGCTTTCAGAGCCTCTACAACAGAATCTCTGCAAACAACATACGACCGGTTCAACTCTCTCATAAACAAATGCAAAAAGTCTGGTATTCACAGAACCACGGAAGAAAATAACGTCATGTTTCTAAAGAGCCTGAACGATGAGTGGCTTCAGTTGTCTATGTCTTTACAAACAAATCAAGATCTAGACTCCTGGACACTCTCTGATCTCTATGGAACACTTGCTGCACAAGAGCCTCAAATAACTCAAGCTAAAACACTAACCATTGTGCCATACGCATTGGTTAGTAAATCTACAGAGGCTGCAGACAGACCAAGAAATGAGAGATCTACAGAGGAGAAAAAGAAGGAGAAAAAGAAGATGGTAATGGTTGATAGCGAAGAAGACGATAGATAACTCTTGCGTCATTAGCTAAATCAATGGCTCTATTGACAAGAGAGTTTAGAAATAACCAAAGGAATTCTGGTAGAAGAGATGATGGAAGAAGAGAAGAATCAAGTGACCGATAGAGGTCAGACTACAGAAATGATGACCAACAGAGGTCGAGCGACAGAAGCTACAGAGGAAATGATCGACAGAGATCAGATGACAAGGTAGGCCACACACAAGAATGCTACAAATGTGGTAAACCCGGTCATTACGCAAACGAATGCCGAACACAGAAAGGTGGAGACCTACAGAAGTCTGACGACCGAACTGGAAACACCTCCCAAGGTTGTTTCAACTGCGGCAAGCCAGGTCATTTCACAAAAAGAATGCAGAAGCAGACCAAATCGCCCACAGAAGGACTCAGCTTTTTACAAAAAGAAGGCCGAGTATTACGCACAAAAATCTCTAATGGAGAACAAAGGGCATTCAGAGGCAAACAAGGAGGACTTTGAATCAGACTCCACCTCTGACGATGAATTCCCTACAAATGCCCTGTTCTGTGGTATGGCAGAAGTCAACTCCGGCACTAACAATGAGGTATCCACTTCAAACTCTATCTCAAGTACTGATTCTGTAGATAATGATTTATTTAAACTTAACATTGAACTGAAAGAAGTAAATGAAAGCATTCAGAAAAGACTGACCTTTAATGAAAGAGAAGTAAGGCTTCTCACTCAAGAAAAAGCCAAAATCTTTGAAGAAAAATAAAAAGTCGAAAAATATTGGAGCAAAAATATAGATCCTTTAAAAAGGCAAATTTCTGATCTAACCTATGCTTTAAAAATCAAAACAAAAGAACTTTCAGTTTTAAAAAGTGAAACAACAGACATAAGAGCTCTCAAAGAATACTTTCAAAAAGAAAGGGAGGTACTTTGGCAAGATCTTTTAAGAAGAGAAGTTTTACTTAAAAACTATAAAGATGCACAGAAGGTGTATGAAAAGGTAAACTCTCAAATAGCAAGACGAGGTATAGGGTACAGTGATATTACCTTAGGAGTTGAAAATAAATGACTAAAACCTCTGTCTTCGCTATTTGTTTTGGGAAAAACTAATAAACCAAACTTTCCAAACTTACACTCTGTAAGTAAAAGGGTTAAAATCTCTGCAGAACCTCACTTAAGGAAACAAACAAAGATGATCAATGTGTGGTATGAAAACACAGATTCATCATCTTCAACCTCTGTCAATAGAGGAATCAAACCAAAGAAATATCTGAAAACACAAGATCAGATTGGTATATTTAAGTTTGGTAAACCAGAGACTCAAACACAGGTTGCTTTTGTCTGCATGATAAATGTCGAAAAGAAATTATCAGCAGAAGCTCCTGAGTTTAAACCCATCTTTTCAGAAGAAAAACTTGAAGAATCTATTGAAAAAGAAATTTTGGAAGTTTTAAAATCAAATGTTTTAGAAAGTTTCTGTACATCTTCTATAAATCAAAAACTCGCTGAAGAGATCTCATCAGAAACCTCTACCATCTATGAAAGTATCTCTACAGAGGAAGAAAGCTCGTACGATACATGCTCAGAAAATCCAGCCTCTGTCGAAAGAGATGACCCAACCTCTGCATACGAGGACGATTCATCCTCTGACGACTCAGAGACTGATTTCAAATCAGGGATAATTCACTGTGACACAGAGGATGCTAAATTCTCCTCTGAGGTTCTTAACAGAACCATCTCTCCAAAAGAGAAAATCACAGAGATCCCTATCTGTCCAGATTTTCTCAAAATGTATATTCAAGTTAAAACCTCTACAGAGCTTGAAAATCTGAAAAAGGTCTCTATAACTCCTAAAAGCTCAAAATTTTCAAAACCTTCAAGGAAAATTAAAGAGAATCCCACTTGGCAACAAAAGGGAAAACGGCCTGAAGCTAACAAATATTTTTCCTCTGTGACAGTGAAGAAAGATGTTCACCACAGAAGAGAGTCACAGAAGGCAGGAACTAAACAAGACTTTTGCAAACAACATTCTAGTATTCATATATCTTCTTGTAATAGGAAATCTAATGTAAAGAAAGAATGTAATGTAATGTTGTTGGTCCCGAAAGGCCTATACAAGTTTGTAGAAGGGGGGGGGGGGGGGGGGGGTTGAATACAAACACACTATTTTACTTTTCTAAATTGTTTATTGATAAATCATTAACAATTTACAGCTTGTTGCGGAAACAAGATTAAGGATAAACCTAAATCTAAACAAGTTGGAACACTAAGGTTTCTTGCACTAAGAAAGATAAGGAGATTACTAATAAAATCCTATCTTGAGAGAGATTTGAACTTGTCCAGAGTTAGCAAGTTACTTCAAATGAAGTGAGTTCATCTCTTTATATACTGCATGCATTTAATGCAATTCAGTATACACTTTACACGTGTCATCAGCGGATTGGTTGCATGTCATTGACCTTGGTTGACAACCTTAGTAGCCGTAAAGATGAACAGTGTAGTATCAGAGTGGTTGTACGATTTCAGATTTTCGGAGTTTCTTTTCTGACATTTCGTACGGTGGCGTGCAAGGGAGGTTAAGACAAAAGTACTTTGTACGGAGGACTTCATGATCAGCTTTCGTTGATTCATCGATTATCATTTACTATTCAGCGAATGATAAAGTTCAGCGATAGCTGAAGTCTTGTACTTGATACTTCACGTTGAGTGGACAAATCTGAGTCTTCGCTGATCCGCATCAGTTCATTAGTAGACTTGTCGCTGGTTCATGAGCTTGATCTTCGACTTCAGCGTAGAACCTTTGTTGACGTGAAACTTGTCTTCAGGGATCATAAGTAAACTATTAACTTATCACCGATCACCATAAGGACTGAACAGACTCAGAGCATTATGGTGAACAGTGTTCGCTGAATGTTTAATTTAAAAAGCGAGAGTTCCTATCAGCGGTACTATAAGATCTTAGTACTTATCAGCGATAGTGAAACTCTGATACATATTGTTTACTTACAATTTTCACTAAGTATTTAAGAGAGGGTCATTATCAAATCACTGAGGGTTTGGATCAACAATCTCCCCCTATTTGATTATGACATAGCAACAAAGAAAATTGCTATTAAATGAAAACATAAGGATAAAAAGAACTCATAAAATATTTGTCCCTTTTACTGTTTTCTGGGATCTTTTCAGTACTGATGGAGTAAAGTACATTCGCTGAAATCTTTCTTTAAATCTTTGAATCAGATTACAATGAAGAACAGAAAGATTACAAGTACAAGCGAAATAAATTACAAGTACAGAAGGATAACTGATACAATAGAGAAAAAGGAGATTATATCAGTTTTCAAAAGGTTCTTCCTTAATGGGAAGTTCATCAAGGGTCGTCTTTTCAGTGGGAATCATCCAGTCAGGAACCGTTATACCTCGTTTTCTTTTATTCAGCGCTTCTTGAAAAATCAAGGGTTTTAGGTGTCGTGCCTGAATGTCCTTTCTGAAGTCACACCAGTAGATAAGATCTCTGAGCTGTTCGATTGTAGTGATTGGGAGCTCAGCGATCCGTTGAAAGCATTTACGTCCGTCGTAGTCAAGAAAGAATATTCCATAAGGATTACTGATGACTTTACCAGGGACGAAAAGTTCACATGGTGGCAAAGAGATGTCAAGGGCAGATAGATCAGGATCAGGACCAAGCACTTCAGCGCGAGAGAAACCAATTCCAGTTTCATTTCGTTTGACAGGTCCTGAGTTTGAATCTTGACGTTTCTTCCTTGGAGAGCCCCTTTTTCTTTTCGGCTTTAGATCAGGAACAGGAGGAATATCCACACAAGAAGATATCAAGTCGATCTGTCTGTTTATCAGCTTTTCGAAATGATTCTTGTACTTAGATTGTGATGGTTGGATAGCTAACCTCATCTCCAGCCATTCAGAGAGACCATACCTTTTTACAGTGTCAGCGCGAAAGGTTTCAGATGTGCCATCTTCTCTGAACATTTTGATGTCAACAATAGGTACTCCGATAGAGGTTCTTCCAGAGATGAATACCTTGTTGATCTTCGATGGACGATATCTGAAGTGAATTTTCTCTTTACACCAGATCAAGGTGGTCTGAGAAACTTCAGTTTTCTTTTCCACGATCTTCTGGGCTTCTTCCCACAGCTTTCGTTGGATTTGAATGGGAACACGCTTCAGCTTGGGGTCTTTGACAGATTCTTGAGTGAGCTTGATGGCGTATTCTCTGTCTTTCTCTTCAGCTTCCTTCCTTTCAGCAATGAGGCGTTCAGCTCTAAGGTGGTTCTGGTATTCAGCTTTTGAAATTCTGAACTTGGGAGGAACTGATGGCAGTTGATCAGGCCTTAGAATGATTCACTGATCCTCGAATCGCTTTATTATTTCTTCTCTTCTCTTTTGATCTTCTTCACTCAGCCTTTGAGGAACTGAGGAATGTCTCTTATTGTGCGAGAGAGGTTGTTCTTCTGGTTCATCAGTCTCAGAGATCAAATCCAAGACTGGGATTATTTCATCAGCAGCAGCTGGCTTTATTTGTGAAGTCGCAACAGTAGAACCTTCAGCGACATCCTCAAACAGGGGAGAGGACTAGCTGAAACGCAGCGATCTTACAGATAAGAACTGGGTAGAAGAACTTGGGTAGAAAAGATAGAAAAAGATTGTGGATGTGTAGAGAGGTTGTTGAGTAGAGAACTGATTGAGTATTGAGATGTTCAGGGAAGGAATATAAGTAAAGTTTTAGTGTACCTAACAAACCGGCTTTTCAAAAAGGATCGCTAGATTTTCATCTTCAGCGAGGCCTTTGTCTTTGCTTTTCTCAGCGCCAGAGGCTGAGGGCTTTGTCTTTGTCTTCTCCCCTGATGGTTCTTTTATTGAGATTGCTTTAAGAGCTTTGATCCTTGGGGCAGGTTTGACGATAAAGAAATCATCGTCATCTTCATCATCATCATCATCCTTTCTTGGAGAGAAGGATGGTTTGTCTTCAGGGATGTCGATGTCTTCATCTTCTTTTGCTTCGGATTCCTCAGCATCTTCTTCGAGTTGCTCCCCCTCAGATACAGAGGCGAGCTTCTCGGTTCCCTCAGGGTTTTCATCTCCCTGAGGTCCAGTGGTCAGATCTTCATTCCTCTCTCCCCTGATAGATTCATCATGGGAAAGGTCTTCAGCGCTTTTGTTCAGATCTTCAGCGCTTTTCTCCCTGGAATGTTCAGCGCTCTTCTCCCCCTCTTTCTCATGATGACTGGGGGAGGAATGGGCAGACTCAGCATTGGTGTTATCTCTGTCTTCTGGGCCAGAGATTTTCACACAACCTTCAAGCTTTGCTATTCTGTCTTCTAGGCCAGAAATAGCAGGCGTGATTTTCCTCAGCTCTGTGCGATCCTCCTCTGTGAAAGATTCCAAAATAGGGACAGGGGCAGGAGCAGGAGCTGGACTGTTTGCCTTGTTTACCAGCGTCTCGATCATCGTCTTCATAGAACCAACGTCGGTCTTTACAGAGCCTAAGTCAGTCTTGACCTCTGACATATCACCCTCGAGTTTTGCAACCGATGTCTTCAGCGTTGTTACTTCGCTGGACATGGTCAAAACTGATGTTTTGAGGCTTGTGTAGTCAGTGTAGATGTCACAGAGCACCTTGGCAAAATCGCTGAGCGTCTTATCAAGACTCTTGATGTCTTCAGTGGAAGCTTTCTTCTCCACCACCGTTGTCAGCTTTGTCAAGTTCTCTCCAGCGTTTGTTACAGCTGTTGAGTTGTTGGAGAGTGTGGTGGTGCGACTGGACAGCTTTGTTTCCACGGACTTTAGAGAGGCGTTGATGTCTCCCAAATTAGGACCTGTAACATATAAGTACTTGTGAACAAAGGAAAGCTCAGAAGTTTCAGGTTTAGTTACAGTGTTTAAGGTGGGATTTATACCTGCAGGAGGATTGATGAACTCGTCGAAGTTGCAAGTTCCTGAATAGTGTTCCATATCCTCTTCGAAAGTACGGTGAGGTATGGTGGACTCTACAGGTCCTTTCTTCATCATTTGTTGAGAAGCATCAGCGGTGGCTTCTGGAATGATGGCATCTCCAGTGTTCGCTGGAGGAGTGTCCAAGTGAGTGGAGGGAGAAGCGAAGGTTAAGATTGGGGTTCGGGTTCTGAGTTCAGCGTTGGAATCGCTAGCAATCACTTCATCAGTCTTTTGAGAGACTGAGGGAGGTTGGGTAGTTTCCAAGTTTCTAACCCCAGCGTTTGGAGACGCTGAAGTCTGGATTGGAGGGATGGCTTGTACGGGTGTGGCAGAGCGTACCACGGAACTTTCCTTCAGCTCTTCAGAATGAGCTGAGGAGTCTTCAGCATGGAATTGCTGGGGTTGCTCCTTGGTTTTCTTGATCCTTTTGGAATCAAGTTGGGTGTGTGAGGGTTTCCTTTTCTTATAAGGAGAGGATTTTGTGGCCGGGGTATCAGCGATGGGTATTGTCGCTGAAGGAGCCACAGAAAGCGGAGAATTTAGAAGAGTGAGAAGAGTAGAGAGACGTACCTCATTGGCGACAGGCTTGAAGTCGAGAACCTTAGGGCCAATCTGAGAAAGTTTCAGATCACCCTCTTCAGGATAGCTGTCCTTCAGGCCATATTGAAAGATGGCGCTGATGAATCGTGGGTAAGGAACCCATGCTGGTCTGTCAGCGGCAAAATCGACACGTTGAATCAGGTCTTCATAAATAATGGAGGCCCAGTCAATATTTAGACCTTTCAGCAGTGCGTATCCCATGGACTGCTGAGGTTGGTCGGCTTGATCAGAAGATCCGTATTTTGCTGTCATGCAGCTGATCAGGTGAGCGAAGATGAAATTCATCTCGCTGGGCATCTTGGATTTCTTTATCAGCGTCAGTTTCTTCTCAGGCTTCTTGTCCCTTCCAATATCCCAGATATAACCCATTGCGTCAAGGAAAGCAATGATTGCTTCTCTGTCAGCATGCTTTTTATGGTCAGGGAATGGAATGAAGGGTTTTTCTTTGGTGACATTTGGGAAGTTTAGGGCTTTGCGGATAATGGCGGGTGTAATCTTGATGGTGCCATACTCAGTATCGCTGAGTATGCAGTCTATGGTTTTGGATGGATCTTTGGCAGAGGGTAGCTCAGTATGTCTGGCAGAGTACCAGAACTGGGATAAGAGTCGCTGACTGGCAGGAGGTGTTATGGTCAGGGCTGTGTAGATGGGGTTGTTCTTCAGAAAACTTACAGCATCGTCCAGATGTGATACTTGCTTCCGAGGAGGAAACTCGAGAAGAGCTGAGAGGTTGTTGGCCTTAGTCCAATCGAGTTGATCCAGCTCGAACTTAACCTGGGGGGCTTTGAAGATGTCCATTTCCTCAGAGTCAGTGGAGATGGACTCAGCGGTAACATTCAGCTTTGAAGATGCCATATCACTGTATTATCAGTTCAACCAAAGATGTTAACAAATAAGAATTATCTTAATGTGGAAAGAAATTTCTGTTAAGATATTTCGAATCTTGTTCATTTCATTCAGACAAATAATGTCTTAATGAATATTAGGGTTTTTCTAGATTTTAAAAGAAAAGTAAAACCCATAAAATCTTGTATTCCGGTTTCTAAAAGAAAATTGGATACGAATGAAGAACAAGTTTAAGATTTAGATTTAAAACTTGAAGAACAACCATGAAATGGTTGTGTTCATAAAACCATGAAAGAAATGATTTTATTTTATAAAGTTCTTTTGTTTGATCTTGTTAAAACAAAGAGAAGATCGAAAACAAGTTATACGCATTTGATAAAAGATAAGAACATATTAACCTTGAAGTTTTGATGAAGAAGATGATGAACAGTTCTTGTGGTTTTTGAGAGCACAAATGCAACAGAGGATTCTTTTCTTGCGGAGAAAGATTGTTCGCGTAAAAGACAAATATAAACCAAGAGTTGTTTATATAGGGATTTTTAGAGAGAGAAAACCTTGAGCGGGAAAAGGTTTTCATCATGACACGGACACGTGTTTGCATTTGATTGGAAGTTTGAACAAAACGTGCAAACGTGTGTCAGAAAGAAATCGTGTCGAGTGTAATTTGTTGCAATGACGTCACAACTGTCCTTTCACATTCTTTTAGGGTGTCTCTGAGGTTTTGAAAAACTCAGGGAAGTTGAATCTTGTCTCATCAAGAGGTTTGGTAAACAAATCAGCTAACTGATAATCAGTTGGGATAAAATGAAGTTCTATATCACCATTCATCACATGATCTCTGATAAAATGATATCTGATTTCTATGTGTTTTGTCTTTGAGTGTAGCACTGGATTGTTTGCTATAGCGATGGCACTTGTGCTGTCGCAATAGATTGGATTTTTGGAGAGCTGAAGATCATAGTCTAGTAGCTGATTTCTCATCCACAAGACTTGAGAACAGCAGCTTCCAGCGGGTACATACTCAGCTTCAGCTGTGGAAGTGGACACTGAGTTTTGCTTCTTACTTGTCCAACTTACCAGCTTTCCACCCAGGAGCTGACATCCTCCTGTGGTGCTTTTCCTATCCATTTTTCAACCTGCAAAATCACTGTCTGAATAGGCGGTTAGATCGAATCCTGAGTCTTTGGGATACCAAAGACCTAGATTCGATGTACCCTTGAGATATCGAAAGATTCGCTTTACAACTTTCATATGGGATATCTTAGGTTCAGCTTGATATCGTGCGCACAGACATGTTGCAAACATAATATCGGGTCGGCTAGCTGTGAGATACAATAGTGAGCCGATCATCCCACGGTACAGCGTGACATTGACAGGAACACCCTTTGTGTCCTTATCAAGTATCAGCGGTGACTCTCGCTTAAATACTTAGTGAACATTTGTTGATCCGCATCAGTTCATTAGTAGACTTGTCGCTGGTTCTTGAGATTGATCTTCGACTTCAGCGTAGAACCTTTGTTGACGTGAAACTTGTCTTCAGGGATCATAAGTAAACAATTAACTTACCAGCGTTCACCATAAGGACTGAACAGACTCAGAGCATTATGGTGAACAGTGTTCGCTGAATGTTTAATTTAAAAAGCGAGAGTTCCTATCAGCGGTACTGTAAGATCTTAGTACTTATCAGCGATAGTGAAACTCTGATACATATTGTTTACTTACAATTTTCACTAAGTATTTAAGAGAGGGTCATTATCAAATCACTGAGGGTTTGGATCAACAAATGCCTCTGTGGCTCAGTTCAATGAATTCAATGAAAAGTTCAAACAAATCACATCTCATATTCAATATTGTCATTGTTTTGATCTTATGTTCAAATTAAATAAACACTTCTCAAGTCCAGATTGCTTACTCTCCATCAACTTTCAAACTCAAAAGTCAGAACCAAAAGGGAAACAATCTGATTCTTCTAAAAAGGATAAAATGTATTTCAAGAATGACAAGGCAAACTTGAAAAATTCTAACAGTATTGGACCCATATGGATATGGGTACCTAAATCTCTGTGATTGCCTTACAGAAGCTACATGTGCCAATCTGGTATCTTGACTCTGGATGCTCAAGGCACATGACTGGCGACAGAAGATTACTATCCACGTACAAAGAAACACACGATGGTGGATCTGTAACTTTTGGAGACAACAAGAAGGGACATATCAAAGGCTATGGAGTCATACAAAAAGAAAATGTCTCTGTATACAAAGTTGCATATGTGGATGGCCTCAAACACAACTTACTCAGTGTAAGTCAACTTTATGATACAGGATTCGATGTGTTATTTAAAAGAACTTTCTGCTCTCTACAAAGTGAAAACACAAGAATGGAACTTCTGCGAGCTGAAAGAAGAGGTGATCTATATCTAATGAATTTTACTTCAAAATCCAAGGATAAAGTGTTAGGTCTAGAGTTTTGTCAAAAACACAAGTGTTGAGTTCTGAGTAAGAAGACTAAAGAAGACTCAGAAGACTCAGAAGTTCTGAGTAGAAGACTCAGAAGTTCTGAGTGAGAAATCTCAAAAAGATTCTAAGTGTTGGATTCTGACTAGAAGGTTCAGAGTTCTGAGTAGGAGACTCAGAACTTCTGACTATGAAGACAAATGTTCTGAAGCGCTTATTCAGAAGTATGTTCAGAATTCATATCTTGGGATATTATCTGTTATATTCAGTTACTAATTAGGACACGTGTAATTGTTCTATTAGTCTGTTTCTCATATGTACTGTAGCTTTAGCTATTCTCTACAGTATATATAGGAGTTAGCAACTGTAGCTAACAGAATCTTTAGCTAACCTTTTGGATAACTCTTTACGCATAAATTGTTAGATCTATTGAGAGAGAAATTCATTGTAATATCTTTAATAGATCATATGACCAGTTGCTATTAATACGATCTTAATTGTTCATATTTGATTGTAAGAGTGTAACCTGGACTTTCATAAAGTTTGCCTAGTAGCCTGCAAAAGTGAAGAAGCGTGGTTATGGCACAACAGGTTCTGTCACTTAAACTTTCACACCTTGGATAAACTAGTAAAACTCGATCTAGTTAAAGGTTTGCCAAATGTTAAATTCAATAAGGATCACTTGTGTTCGGACTGTGAAATGGGAAAACACAGAAGGGCTTCCCACAAAGGCAAAACAGAGGTGTCTTGCACTAGGCCTCTGTACATGCTTCATGTCGACCTCTGCGGTCCCATTGCCATACAGAGCCTAGGTGGCAAGAAATACATACTTGTCCTAATTGATGAGTATTCACGTTTCACATGGGTTGAATTTGTTAGAAAGAAATCAGATGTTCCAAATGTATTGATAAATCTAATGAAAAGAATCCAAGTTCTTTATGACTGCAGAATACAGAAGTTAAGAAGTGACAACGGCACATAATTTAAAAACTGTGTCATTGAAACCTATCTTTCAATCGAAGGAATATCACATAACTTCTCTGCAGCTCGCACTCCACAACAGAACGGTGTTGTCGAAAGAAAGAATTGAACACTTGTGGAAGCCGCAAGAACTATGCTGTCAGCATACGGATTATCAATGAACTTTTGGGCAGAAGCAATTTCTACTGCGTGTTATACTCAGAATCGTTCAACCGTTGTGAAAAGACACCTCAAGACGCCTTACGAATTGCTTAACAAAAGGCGGCCAAACATCAAATTTTTCCATGTATTCGGATGCAAATGCTTTGTCTTAAATGACAGAGATTCAAGAGGAAAGTTTGTGTAAAAAATGATGAAGGCAAATTCATTGGATACTCTGCCACTTCCAAAGCCTACAGAACATTCCTTACAAAGTCTCACAAGATTGTAGAAATCATCAATGTTTCTTTTGATGATTCATTCCAAATGACTTCTGAACAAATCAGTTCAGAACTCGGAATTAAAGAGAAATCCTCTGACATCTCAAAAACAAAAGAAGATTTGGATCTTCTATTTTTAGAGATGTTCAACAATGACATTGATCCTTCTGTTGGAACCATCAGAATTTCTGAAGAACCATCCTCTGTCGGACAAAATCCTACAGGTATGACTCTAACTGGTCCAAATAATGCTTCATCTTCTTCTATAAATACTACAGATGCAAATGCCGAAGAAGAAAATGCAGGAGATGAAACTTCAAGAAAAACGACCACAGAAGCTGCTGAAAATCAAACTCCACAATCCACAGAAGAACCAATTATAGAGGTAGTTGAGGACTAAGACTATACGTCCTCAGAGGAACAAACTCCACCACCACTCATACCAATCATTCAGCAAACGGTAGGATCAACTACCAAGGCACGAAAAACGACAGAGGCTACACGAGAAGAAGAAACACCAGAAGCCTCTGAAGAAAGTTTAGATGACATTGATGATCATCTTCCACGCACAACTCAGTGGAAAAAAAGCCATCCTCCAAGCCAAATAATTGGAGAACCTTCTGACTCAGTAAAAACAAGGTCTGCCACTGCTAATTTTTGTTTCTTTACAAATTTTATTAGTGTGATAGAACCAAAGAAGATTTCTGAAGCCCTAGATGACCCAAACTTGGTAGACGCCATGCAAGAAGAACTTCTGCAATTTGAGCGTAACAGAGTCTGGACTTTAGTACCTCTGCCACGAGGGAAACAGGCCATTGGGACTAAATGGGTCTACAGAAACAAGAAGGATGAAGATGGAGTGGTCATCAGAAACAAAGCAAGATTAGTAGCAAAGGGATATAGACAAGAGGAAGGCATAGACTACGATGAGACTTTTGCCCCTGTCGCACGGCTCGAAGCAATAAGAATATTCGTAGCCTTCGCAGCCCACAGAGGTTTTAAAGTCTATCAGATGGACGTAAAATCAGCCTTTCTAAACGGTGAAATCCAAGAAGAGGTTTACGTAAATCAGCCACCAGGGTTTGAAAGCTTAAAGTTTCCAAGGCATGTATACTACCATGAAAAGGCTCTATACGGACTGAAACAGGCTCCAAGAGCATGGTACGAACGACTTTCTACCTTCCTTCTAGTCAATGGCTACAACAGAGGTACAACAGATACTACCTTATTCTATAAACGCAAAAATAGTGAGATAATGCTTGTACAAATATACGTGGATGACATAATTTTTGGGTCTACAAATTCAGAAGAGTGCAAATTTTTTGAAAAACTCATGCAGAGTGAGTTTGAAATGAGTATGATGGGAGAATTAACATTCTTTCTCGGACTTCAAGTCAAACAATCTTCAGAGGGAATTTTTATAAATCAAGCTAAATATGTCTCTGACAATCTTTTAAAATATAATCTCTCTGGTACCTCTGCAATGAAGACTCCAATGGCCACTGGAAACAAGTTATTCTTAGATCCAAATGGTATTTCTGTAGAATGCACTCTCTACAGAGGCATGATTGGATCTCTGTTATACTTAACAGCAAGCAGACCTGACATTATGCATGCCACATGTCTTTGTGCACGTTATCAAGCTAATCCAAAGAAATCACATTATGATGCTGTAAATAGAATCTTTAGATACCTGAAGGGGACCAAAAATCTAGGTCTCTGGTATCCACAGAACACTGGTTTTAGTCTTAAAGCTTATACAGATTCAGACTATGGAGGATGAATGCTCGACAGAAAGAGTACCTCTGGGAGTTGCCAATTCCTAGGTGGTAAACTAGTCAGTTGGACCTCCAAGAAGCAGAATTGTGTCTCAACATCCACAGCAGAAGCTGAATACGTTGCTGCTGCTAGCTGTTGTTCTCAGGTTCTATGGATGAAGACTCAGCTAAAAGACTACGGCCACATCCTATTCAAAATACCCATCTTCTGTGATTCCAAAAGTGCCATTGCTATCTCTGCCAACCCTGTGCAACACTCAAAAACCAAGCATATCGATATAAGGTACCATTTCTTGAAACATCATGTTGAATACGGTACAATTGAAATGCATTTCGTGCCAACAGAATATCAAGTCGCTGACTTATTCACCAAAGCACTAGACGAGAAAAGGTTCAATTTCTTGGTAGGAAAGTTAGGAATGATAAACATGGTGTGACGATCCTCTGTAAGTATAGCTTTATCTTCTGTAAATATGTACAAATTTCCTTTATTTTTGCTTTAAGTTAATTTGTTTCTGTTTGTAAGTTCTCAATCTCAAATAGTTCTTAAAATCACAGAGCTTCTGTAAGTCAACTCAGAACCTCTGACGACCCCTACAGAACCTCTGGAAACATGACCTATGTTCTATGCAAAACTTATCATTCGTTGATCCAAGCATATGTCAAGGGGGAGCAAAAGGAAATTACTTGATCTACAGAGGTGATTAGATCAAGGGGGAGCAAAAGGAAATTACTTGATCTACAGAGGTGATTAGATCAAGGGGGAGCAAAAGGGGACCCTGAAATGATCTAAAGAGATCAAACTGTCAAGGAAAAGCCAAAGAAGAATGTCGATAACTCCATATCGACAGAAGTCAAACATCACTACCGAGAAAAGAAGAACCAAAAGGTACGTCTCTCGCACAAAAGGTTTTTGGAAAACAATTTTCTAGGACAAGAATTGTCAAATAGGTCCTAAAAATGCTGTGAATAACATTTCAAAAGTCAAAAGCTCAAAAAGTTTCACAAAATTCAAATTAGGAGAAATTTAAGGTCATAGAGCTTCTGCTGAGCTCAACAGAGGTTCTGCAGGAAATATGCTCTGTGATCACAAATTAACCCTCTGTCGATCTTTTGGAATGTTATCTCGGAAACCGAAAACACAAACCATGACCTTCTCGAACAAATCGTTTGTTTTTAATAGTTTTCTTGGACACAAACTTTCAAATATGTCCGAAAAACATCTCTTAAACCAAATCAAAAATTGGATGATCAAAAATTTTAATAAATTTTTTATTATGAGATTTTTTCCTTCATAGAGCTTCTGCTGGCCCTCACAGAACTTCTGCAAGTTCCAACAGAGCCACAAAACCTCTGCGAAGCAAATTTCTTGACAAAAATCCGATTTTATCCTCTCCAATGCCTTTACAAATGTTTTGGTTAAAGAAGAACCCCACAGAAGTCATGATAACAATGAGATATATGAAAGGGATAAACAACAAAGATTTTCAAATTCACAGAGCTTCTGTAAGGTACAGAAGTTCTGGAGTGATAACGGTTACTTTTACTGAGAGTGAATTTCACATGGCTAAGAATAACCCCACGCGCCGAGCATTAATGGGCCGCGCACGTCGTCCTGTCATCCTCTGACATGGTCTACGTGTCCCATTTTCATTGGGCGTACATGGAACGTTTTCTGTGGAAAGTTGAACCCGCCGTTCTAACTCGAGTACGGATTCCAAATTTTAATCAATTACCATATATTCTACTCCTTCGAATACTACCGTTTTACCCTCCTATAAAAACCAAGCTTACCCTCTCATAAACCATTTACAAACTCTCATTCTTCTCCGGCGAAACCCTGAAAAAAAAACCTGCAAGTTTCTTATTCTCAGTATCAAAATGGCTTCATCTTCTCGAGCTATCTCCCCTGCACACTCTCCGGCGACCTCACCAGAACATTCACCGGCTCATTCTGAACATTCAGAAACCCCAACCCCGCCCAGAACTTTGAACTAGAAGATTCCGGCGACTCAGCAGACTTTGCTCCGACAACACATCTGTAAAACTTCATAGCTAAGGATCACTTCGAAAAGGTACTACCAATCAAATCCAACAACTGCTATTTGGTCCCATCACCCACTGCTTTCGGCGAAGCCCACACCATTCTGCTGAACATAATGGAAAATCACATCCTCTTCCCTCTACTCTCAAGAACCCCAAAGAAAATACCAGTCAGATATTTGAACCAGTTTTGACAGAGCTGCCGATTTGATAAAGACGACTCTATTATCAAAGGGTACATTTCAAGACCTGACAAATCTGAACATCTTGAAATCAAGTTCAACAGAACAATGTTCTCACTTGAGTTCAACCTACCCACGAGGGGTCTTCTTGGTTTGAAGAAATATGCAGAGCAACCAACAGACGACGAGCTCTGTCGATTCGTAGAAATGCTTGGGTATAACACACAACTACGGAAGAGAAATGACTTCCGCAGAGGAATCTTACCACCTCTGTGGAACACCTTGTTCTCTATTCTTAACAGATGCCTGACAGGGAAGATAGGCAGCATTGACCAGACCTCGCATCAGATCTTAACCATCATGTATGGGGTGTACTATGATCTTCCACTCGATTACGCGACGATAATGATGCAAGAGATCATTAACACCATCGACAGAAAGAACAACACCAAACTGGTCAAAGAGAACGATCCCAACTTTCTACCACCTCTGCAATTCCAAAGAATATTAGGAGTATTATTCGAACCTCTGTTGCTGATACAGAAATGGCCAATGGAAGGGCCAATTCCCAAACAGTTTCCGATGAGCAAAAATGTCCCCACTGATCATGTAGATGGCTACACACACTGCAGACCTTTGTCAAGGAAACTTCTCAAGTATGCCTCGAATAAAACCCTTAAGAAAGAGTATATACGCGATCATAGAACTCCTAAACCGAGTCCTATGACACCCCCGCGTTTAGGAGTCCCCCTAGGAACAATAACAACAGAACCTCTTTCGACTCAAGGAGAAAAGGATCAGAAGTTAGCAAAGTACATGGCTATTCAACTCTGCTTTATAGCCAAACGTGCAGAACTTATGGGAAAGAAGTCTTCATCAAGAACCTCTGCATCTACTCCAAAAGCTAAGAAGAGAAAAACTGCAGAAGGCACCTCAACAAGCGCTGCAGAAGATCAACCTTCACCTCCTCATGTCACAGAAATTGGCTCCTCTGCTCCTCCCTCTTCCCAAAAATTGAAGAAGAAAAGAAGATCGAAATCAACAGAGGTAGGGGCACCAAAACCTAAGAGAAGGAAAACCAAAAAGAAGCATGGTAAATCACTTGAAAAGTTGGTTACCATTGCAGAAGAGGAAACTGCAGAAGAAAGAACTGCAAAAGAAGTTGCAGAAGAAGGAATGGCTACAGAAGAGTATCAATCACCCTATCAATCTCCAGATAGATTTGCTCACCAAGGAGACCTGAACGACTTCTTACAGAACCCTGACATTGCCAACACCCTAAATACAGCAGGGTGGACGGCACAACCTCTCGACCACCACTCTCCAGAAGAACAATATTTCTCCATTTCTGGCATTGACACACATCTGCAAGAAGATGACACAACACCCAAAGATCAACCAGCTAACACACCTGTTATTTTACAGAACCCTTTCATTCAGGAATTGGACGTTCACATAAGAAGTCCAAACCCAGCTTCAGGAGAAAAAGATCTAACAGAAACTGAGTGGAATAGAGGTGAAGTAACAGAGGCTTCTGAGACAAGAATAGAGGTCTCAGAGGTAGATTCAGATGAAGAAGAAGCTGTCTGGATAAGAAAAGGTCTCTATCATCCACATGTCATGAGATTATACGGCTCTTATCAAATGTACGGCTTCTTACGCACAGAGCAAGGAACCTCAACAGAAGCAAGGGAAGAAGCACCAAGCCGTAGGATAGCTACAGAGGCTGAAATGATAGACGGTGATGTAGTGTTTGGGTGCTTAACAGAGGAAGAAACAAGAAAAGATGCCTGGATAAATAGAGGCACACAACCAAAACCAACTCCCAATGCAACCCACATTTCTAACTCCGCAGGTCTAGCTGCAGAAGGAGTTATTGAAAAAGAGCAGCACAACTCGATCCTAACCCAACCCATCCAGCCAGAGGTTACTCTTTCAACCTCTGTGCCCACAGAAACCGGGGAATCCATTCCTAGGGAGTCTCCTCAAAGAGACTCACCTATTGTTTGTGATCAATCGCCCCAGATCACCCTAGAACACCCTACAGAGGAATTCGTTTCCTCTGCCACGCACACATTAGGACCAAAACTTCTTTCAGAGAGAAGTAGTGAGCACAGAGACGAATAGACTCTAGACAAGTCTCCTAGTCAACAGAAGGACATTCTAATACCCACCTCTGGAGTGGATTTGGACACTGTTCTTCACAGAACTTCTGTAGAGATCGAAACTCAGGTTTCTTCTCGAGGATCAGAAGGAAATCCTTCCACCCCCATCGTACAAACAAGGGTGAACGAAGGTGTCCCAGGAACAGGGACTCACTCTGGAGACGAATGTGTTCCTCCAGAGGTTACACAAGGAACACAAGTATCAAGGGATGAGTTCCAAACCCTTGTCACCTCTGTGAACCAAACAATGAAAGAGTTGCAAAGCTCTTTCAAATCCTTTACAGAGACAACATCTACGGCTATCCTGAATCTGAACACCAAAATGGACAATCTGTCCACAGAGGTAAAAACCGCCATCTCAGAGATGAAGTCTTCTGCTGAAACTACTGCCAAAGCTACAGCCACTTCTGCCGCTCAGGAATTCGGAACAACTTCAAAACTTCTGCTTTCAGGGACTCTGTCAAAAATTTCCTTGAACAAATGAATACGCAATCCAACAGAGCAGAGGGCATAACTCCTGCAGATTTACAGAATGCCCTATCACAAGTCCAAGCAGAGGCAATAAGCAACACGACAATGATGCAACCAAAAGACTATATGACCAGAGCACAGCTTACAGAGCTCGGACAGAACGTCATTAACCAGGTCACAGAAGTCATTGTCTCCTTCACAACTGCAAATGCCAACTATGTCAAGGATTTCAGAAAGAGTGTCGGCAGAATGCGTTTCAAAACAGAAGCAGAGCTTGCGACATTGATTGGCCTCTGCGATGATGCCTGTGAAAAGTTGATGGCAGCAGGAGCTGAATTACCGAAGAAGCCCAACACTTCTTGCAGAGTAGAGGGTACTTCTGATAAAAGTCAGGATGAT
The DNA here is from genome assembly GCA_033807775.1 of Saussurea involucrata. Lineage (NCBI taxonomy): Eukaryota > Viridiplantae > Streptophyta > Magnoliopsida > Asterales > Asteraceae > Saussurea > Saussurea involucrata. The sequence goes on from CM066314.1 coordinate 87,146,629, forward strand.
TCTGATGATGACCAACCTGGTCCATCAGATAATCCTGAGGGGGAGAATCTAAGGGAGAAAGCTACGAGCAGAGGAATACAAAGTCCACCAATCGCAGCAGAACCAATCAGCCAAGCCCCTCCAGAACAAACCCAACAACAACAAACCCAAAAGACCACAGAGACAACACCCATCTCTGTGGAATCATCTCCTGACGAAACCAAAATTCCAGAAACAGATCAGCAAACCACAGAGGCAACAACCGCCATTGAGGTAATCATTTTGGAAGAAACAGATGAACAAACCACAGAGAAAACACCCACCTCTGTGGAAACACCCCAAACCATACCGAGAAGAAAGTCGATTGCCACCAAACCAATAAAAGCAACGACCTCTGCAACCTCTGCTTCTGACATTCTGAAAAAGATGCACAATACAATGACTGATCGAATGTCACATAGAGAAGAAGAAAGGCACAGGTTCACACTAGCGTTCAAAATGGCAAGAAGATTCGACATACCTCAATCCACAGAAACCGAGCTTACAGAAGAAGTCAACAAACAACCTCCAACAGAGGTTACAGAGCAACTCAAGCCAACAGAACCATCGCCACAAAATTCCTCTAAATCACAAATGTCAAAACCCACAGAGGCAACCCCCATCAAGCCAACAGAAGTGCCAACCTCCAAACTTACAGAAGCAACAGTTGCTGCCCCGCCAAAAGCCAAAGATAAGGGCAAAGGAATACTGACAGAAGAGCCTAAGAAGAAAACATTGCCAAAGCCAACAGAGAAACTAATGAAGAGTGCGTTTGATGCCTTTCAAACCCCATAGCCTGAAGAAGTTGACTGGGCACATGGACTTAAGCCTCTGTCAGACATTCCTCTAACTGGTAGAGCCGCAGAAGTTGTTCAACAGATGGAGAGTCTCAGAAGACAAGTACCACAACCTGGTCCAACATATGAAGAAATGGAAGAAGTGGTATACAAATACCTCTACAAACAATCCTATCAGACAAATCATCCAGTTGATCATGTGACAGATCCAAGTATCAGAGAAGAATTTGAGAACATCTTCACAAGGACAAAGCCAAGAACCAAAGCAGATGTCTTCTCAATCCACAAGATAAAAAAGGTGATCTTCTGCAGATTCTCCTTCACAAGAACCTATCCAAGGGTCAGGTACAATCTTTACAAAGTCAGAAGAGAGAACAATTCAGAATCTACCTTCGCTGATGCTGACCTAAGAAATATCAATCCTTATGATCTACCTGACCTTCTGCAATGGACAAAGGACAACTACAACACTGAGCCAAACACCTAGATCTTGTGCTGAGAAAAGCGATGAGGGAAAAGCTTCTGCACTACAGCATGATAGATTTTCAGCTAGGAAAGGATCTTGGTCTCAAACATCTAGATCTACGACCACCAGAAGATCGCTGCCCACCGGACGCCGTACCTAACTCAATCATTACAGAACCAAGGTTTGGGTTAGTATTTCAAAACCCACTAGGCGAGGTCAAACTTTTTGTACCCATGGATTGTCAGAAGTACGCAACCAGCACTCTGAACAAATTCAGAGCAAGCCTTGTAAAATACAGAGGTACAGAGAAAATGGATAGAGATGTTGCAGATACCTTCATCAGAGAGATAGACGCCACAATCCGCCTAAGAGAACTCTGCATCAGATTCTACAAAGAGATCAGAAGAGTCGGAAGAGACAACAGAAGCTACAACGATTTCAAAGATGCCAAAATCTGATTCTCAGACCTCCAATCTCTGCAAACAAAGTTAAAAGTTCATCTTTCATTGTACTCAAATGTAAAATGCCTCTGGCATATTTCTAAATGAAAGAAATTTCGAGGTATTGTTTAACCTCTGTCTTATCTAACTTAGCCTAACTTAACTCAAGTTCAAATTTTTTATTTTTCACCACTTAGGGGGAGATTGTTAGCTTCAATCTTCCTAATCATAGAAGTATTTAGAAGTAGTGAAAAATAGGCTAAGTGAAGAAAGCCTCTTACAGAGGCTCTGCCGGATTTACTGAGGGCTCAAGATCAAGAATCTACAGAAGCTAAAGAGGCGCGCTACAGAAGCTCTGTCATACGCACAAAGAAGACCAATATCTCGGAATTCGGTGAAGACTGCTCCACAGAGGACCAGACCACAGAACCTCTGTAACTCATTACAGAGCCTCTGTGGTCCTCACTGAAAGACTTGAAGATATTTATAATATCTTGCTACTGTTACAGGACCCGTTCATCAACTTGCATGGTAGCATGCCCTGTCCAACGTCGACGTGTCAAACTCTGATTGGACTCAGTAGGGCTTAGTACATATTAGACGTCTGCTGCATTAAATGCAATACAACACGTCTTACTGTTCATGCCATTCTTGCAACTGTTCACGACATCCGTTCAACTATTAATCAGTACCGTCTGAATAGTAGCATATGCTTTATGGTCCCCTTTAGAGTAGTATATAAGGAAGACTCATGTTGAGTTCTTCCTTAAGAATCATAAATCAATCTCATAAATCGACCATCATAAGAACACAAAAAGCTTATTCACCTTAAGAGTCATATATGTTTTAAAGCTTTACTTACTCTTTGTTCTAAACCTTGAAGTAATTATATTCTGTTCACTGTTTATTTATATTTCGTTCTAAATCTATCAAACATATCTGTTAGTTCTTCAAAAACGCTTCCGCATCAAACATTAAACTTGAACTAATAGATCTGATAATCTTGTTTAACATGCGGCTACTAAGGTTGTCAACAAAGGTCAATGACATGCAACCAATCAGCTGCTGCCACGTGTAAAGTGTAAATTGCAATGCATTAAATGCATGCAGTATATAAGAAGATGAACTCACTTCATTTTGAAGTAACTTGCTAACTCTGGACAAGTTCATCCTTCTTATCTTGAGATAGGTTATTATTAGTAATTTCATTTTCTTTCTTAGTGCAAGAAACTTACTGTTCCAACTTGTTTAGATTTAGGTTTATCCTTAATCTTGTTTCCGCAACCAGCTGTAAATTGATAATGATTTATCAATAAACAATTTAGAAAAGTAAAATCTGTGTGTTTGTATTCAACCCCCCCCCCCCCCCCTTCTACAAACTTGTATAGCCCTTCGGGACCAACAAGTGGTATCAGAGCCGATTTGTTTAATCTCATAAACAAGATTTAATCTATACTAAGATTTCTCTTCCTTGCTATTTCTGAAAATGGCTACCAACACAAACACAAATTATATCGGCAATGGTTCTCTTGCAAAACCCCCTAGATTCTCCAGAGATAATTTTAATCCATGGAAAAATAGGATGACTCTATTCCTAGAAGGTGTAGACCCTACTATGCCTTATTATCTTGAAAATGGCCCATTCATTCCTGTAAGAATTTATGCTGCAGTACCAGCCACTAAGAATAGACCTGCTATTCCAGAAAGGCTGGTACCCAAAGAAGTTCATACGTGGACTGACGAAGATAAGAAGAAAGTGGCTATCGACACAAAAGCCAGATCCATACTATCCATGGCTCTTCCTGACGAAGTCTACCATTCCGTCATGAACCTGAAATCCTCAAAAGCCACGTGGGACACAATATGTGTTCAGTATGAAGGTACTGCTGAAGTCCAGGACTCTCGAAAGATCAACCTGGTAAGACAATATGAAAGTTTCATTTGTGGTAAGAATGAGACTCTCTCTGAAGTTCACCAACGTTTTAATTGCTTAATAATAGACCTGAAAACTGTTGGTAAGGAATATTCTAACTTTGAAGTGCTGACAAAGTTTCTAGAATGTTTACCTGAAAGCTGGGACAGTTATTCTATGTGTCTCAAGCTGTCAAAGGATCTAAGATCAATGACCCTGGCTACCTTATATGGCACGATGCTGAATCATGAGCAATCAAGCCATCTTAAGAAGAATCTCGTAAAAGATTCCAAAGGCACCCCTGTTGCTTTAGTGATTTATTCCTCTGGATCAAGGAATCAGATCTCTGGATCTACTCAGCGTGGGTCTATTCAGCGATCTACTCCTAGACTCAGAGTGGATGTCCTTGGTAAGAAATCTGAAGAACTAAACGTTCCTCCCATTTCAAAAGCCAAAAGCTTATTTGGTGCTGGTCCTTCTAATTCTAAATCAAAAGCTCAGCATTCAAATAGTCCTAGAACTACTTTTAGTTATAGGAAATGTTATCACTGTGGACTCACTGATCATATTGCTAGTAAGTGCCACACAGCCACCAAAGCTGAAAAGATAGCTAAGGTGAAGATTGCCCCCAAGGCAAAGAAGACCACTGAGGTTAAGAAATTAACCAAAGTGAAGACCGACAAAGCTGAATCTTCAAATGCTACGAAGATTGCTGAACCTTCCATTCCAACTACTTCCACTGACAAACGTGTACACATGGTTAAGTGGGTACCCAAGAAAAACTAATCTTCCTTTGTGATGCAGGTTCAGAAGGGTATCTGGTATCTCGATAGCGGATACTCTAGACACATGACTGGAAAGAAAAGCCTGCTCGCTGAATACAAGGAAGAGAAGGGTCCCTCTGTGACTTTCGGTGGAAATGGAAAAGGACATACCCGAGGGTTTGGTGTTCTCTCTAATGGTACAACAACCTTCAGAAGAGTCGCATATGTTGAAGGACTGAAGCATAATCTGTTAAGCATCAGTCAGCTTTGCGACAAGGATAACAAAGTAATCTTTACTAAGGAATCCTGCTTTGTCACTGACAAAAAGGAGAAGATAGCTCTCAACGGTTATCGTTTGTAAAATGTTTATGTAATAAACATAGACTCAACCACCACTGAGAACTCCTGTTTCTTCTCAAAAGCCTCATCTGATGTCAACTGGTTATGGCATAAGAGGCTCTCTCATCTGAATTTCAAGACACTGAACACTCTTTCTTCAAAAGAGTTAGTCACTGGTCTACCTCTCATACGCCAAAGAGTCTTTATGTTCAGCGTGTGAGAAAGGGAAGCAGACCAAAGCAAGCTTTAAGTCAAAGCAAGTCTCCTCAGTGACATCTCCTCTACAACTACTCCATATGGATTTGTTTGGCCCTGTTAACAAACAATCCATCGCTGGAAAGAAATATACACTGGTCATAGTTGATGAATTCTCTCGCTATACATGGGTTATGTTTCTCCGTTCCAAGAGTGACACCCCTGAAGAACTCATCACCTTTGTTCGGAAGATGGAAACCCTGAACAATTTGACCGTTCGCTCAATAAGGAGTGATCATGGGACTGAATTCAAAAACAGTTCTCTTGATTCCTTCTTTGAGAGCAAGGGTATTGTTAGGCCCATGATCTTCAACATGTCAAGTATTAGTAACAAGATTGGGATAGGAGAGGACTAATTATTCTTAGAAAGGTAAACCTAATCTAGAGAGAACACAAGAGTGTTTAGAAGGCTACATTTTGAATTATGAAAGTTACTTACAAAATGACATTACAAGTCCTATTTATAGACCCCTTCCCTTGTTACATCATTTAAGCCCAAGCCCATTTACATGTCTAAGCCCATTAGGCCCAAATCCATTACTTTACAAAACTTTCTAATTAATTAGGACAACTTAAATGTCCTAACATTCTCCCCCTAAAGTTTTGGAAAGTAAATCATCTTCAAGTCTTTAACTCCTCTCCCCCTTGATTTTCTTGACAAACTTTAGCGGTGTATTCTTCAAATGTAGGCTCGGCTCCCCCTTGAATGTTGCTCTTATTCATCATATTTTCAACTTTGAAAAATCGGATCCAATGTACTCCATAACCCCGACTAAGTGCACTAAAATCATCTTCAAAGGGTATGCAACTTAGTGAAAAACAGAGAATCCGTCGTTGGACCACGAGTTGAGTGAGAATTCGGCTTAAGAGCTTGATCCGAATTTGCTCGAAGAAGGAACGGTAAAAACACGCGCTACTCGGTAGGGATTTCGAGGAATCGTACGCAAATCGATGTCGTGGAGATGAAAGTGTGACAAACGTAATGTAGGAATGATGCCACACGAGTTCCATAAGCAAAACCACAAAATTTGATGAAACTAACGGAATTTGGACCAAAAATGTTAGAAAACTAACTGGCCACTAACGGAATCCGGTTAGCACTATTCATCATCACCTTCCAATATCATATTCACGTACTGTTGAGTTTGGCTTCACTTTTTCTTTCAATCTTCCACGTGCAAAGTGGTTCCAACAGGATTTCTTAACTTTCAATGACCATAAAAACAATTTGTCAATGATCATGCAATCTGTGACTTACGAACCCAAAAAAAATTCAGCTTCATTTCTCTTGTAGAGTTGTAGTTCTCACACCCAAACAACCATGAAATCGATTTCTTAGCTTCCAATAATTATCAAAAGATGTTATCCATAAAGATTTAATCTCATGCACGATTAAAACAATAGCAACAACTTCCGATGTCGTAACAAACTTTGCCGGCGACCTTAACAACCATTTTCCGGCGAACTTCTTCCAACAACTCTAGAGATAGGAATTCTTGCTGGATTTTACGTATGGAGGCTGATAAATGATCAATCTATCAATACCGAACAGATCTGTGGCAAAAACATCCGGCGAAAACTTAGATTTCCGGCAAAACCGTTTTTCCGGCGAAGCTCCGGTGAATATCGTTTTTCCGGTGAGATATCCAACAATTCTGAAATATATGATTTGTTGCTGGAATTTCACTTATATTTGAACCAAACAGATCTAGGAAGTAAAACGACCAGATCTGTGGCGAAATTACCACAAAACGCCGGTGAAAACCTCAATTCCGACCAAATACGTTTTTCCGATATGACGACTTCCAACAACTCATAATGTCTGAATTCTTGCTGGAAATCACTACGGACTGTTGCAAACTGATCGAAACAGTAAATAGAATAGATTTGTGGAGATTTAATCGAACAAACACTAACTCCGACTGGAATTCCGATCTAACTCCTTTTTTTCGGCGACGCAAACTGTCGACTTTCAGATATGAGATCTAACTGATTTCTTGACCAAACTCAAATCTGTTTATTGCATTCTGCTCTATACTTAAAAACAAACAGATATGTGGAGAATTTATCGATCCAAATACACTTAAACCTCAAGATCGATCATCAACACGTGAGAAGTATCGAGAAGAACAAACTGTTGAAATTTTCAGATTTCAAACTCATTGAATTTGAGAAATGTTTTAGATCTGATTGTTGCACACTCTCCAAAAACAATAAAGAAACCAATCTGAGAAGCTAGAATCGATCCATGCACAATAAACTTTCCGGATCTAAAGAATCTTTACGAAAAACACCAAAAAACTCTCGAAAATTTCGAAAATCGTCAAAACTTGTTAAAATTCGATTCTAAAAATTGGAGATGATCTGGAATCGAATAACGAGCAATTCTTCAAGAGCATAAGAGATTTGAGCAAACTTACATGTAGATCGGGCTAATTTACTTGAAATGTCGAGATCCGATGATCGTATCGAGAAAAGTTCATCGATTTGGCTCTGATACCACTTGTTAGGCCCATGATCTTCAACATGTCAAGTATTAGTAACAAGATTGGGATAGGAGAGGACTAATTATTCTTAGAAAGGTAAACCTAATCTAGGGAGAACACAAGAGTGTTTAGAAGGCTACATTTTGAATTATGAAAGTTACTTACAAAATGACATTACAAGTCCTATTTATAGACCCCTTCCCTTGTTACATCATTTAAGCCCAAGCCCATTTACATGTCTAAGCCCATTAGGCCCAAATCCATTACTTTACAAAACTTTCTAATTAATTAGGACAACTTAAATGTCCTAACAGGTATTTCTCACAACTTTTCTTCAGTGAGAACACCACAACAAAATGGAGTCGCTGAAAGAAGAAATAGAACAATTATTGAAGCTGCACGTTCAATGCTCAACGATTCTCACATGCCTACTCAGTTTTGGGCAGAAGCTGTCAACACCGCTTGTTTTACGCAAAACAGGTCGCTGATAGTTAAAAGATTCAATAAAACAGCCTATGAACTTTTTCATGGGAGAAAGCCTTCAATCAGCTTTCTTCACATCTTTGGATGTCATTGTTTCATATTGAATAACAAAGATGCCCTTGGAAAGTTTGATCCTAAGGCTGATGATGGAATCTTTTTTGGATACTCCTCAGTTTCCAAAGCCTTCAGAGTCATTAATCGAAGAAGACAAACTGTTGAAGAAACAATTCACGTCACGTTTGACGAATCCCGTTCAGCGAACTCTAAACCGTCCGCTGATACTGAAGAACTGAATCAATGGATGTTTTCTCATATTGGTGATTCAGAGGATATTCCCACTCCTCGTGCTCATACAGTTGAAGATGATGGTCCTACTATCATTCCAAATATGCAGAATAGTGAAGCTGAAACATCATGGGTCTCAGTTGTTCCTATAAACACTATACCTGCTTCTGAACAAAATGTCTCAGACATTCCATCCACTTCTCAGCAATCAGTGAATATAATGACAACTGCGTCCATTCCTCTCTTGGCTGATACTCCAGACGTCGCTGAAGCTTCATCTTCAGCTCCTCCAGTTCAATTTGAGTCAGCGTCTCACGCCCCGGCTCAGCGATGGACTATAAATCACCCAATTGATCAAATTCTTGGTGATCCAAACGCTGGTATTCAGACTCGACGAAGTGCATGTAATATATGTTTATTTGTTAACTTTATTTCTCTGACTGAACCAAAGAAAGTAGATGATGCCCTCAAAGATCCAAACTGGGTCAGCGCCATGCAAGAAGAGCTGACTGAATTTGAAAGAAACAAAGTTTGGAAACTTGTTCGAAGACCAACTGACAAAACAGTGATAGGCACTAAATGGGTCTATCGAAACAAGTTGGACGAACATGGAACTGTTACCCGTAACAAGGATCGTCTTGTTGCTCAGGGATACAGACAAGAGGAAGGCATAGATTATGACGAAACATTTGCTCCAGTAGCAAGACTAGAATCTATTCGTCTATTCTTAGCATACGCTGTACACAAAGACTTCAAAGTATATCAGATGGATGTTAAATCAGCGTTTCTAAATGGAAAGCTGAATGAAGAAGTCTATGTGGAACAACCTCCGAGATTCTCAGATCCTAAGCGTCCAAGTTATGTTTATAAACTGGATAAGGCACTTTATGGCTTAAAGCAAGCTCCACGTGCATGGTATGACACTCTTTCTACTTATCTCCATATTGAACAATTTGAGCGAGGTAAAATCGACAAAACTCTATTTTTCAGGAAAGTAAAAGGTCATATCATTCTTGTTCAGATATATGTTGATGATATTATATTTGGCTCTACTAACCCTGATCTTTGTACTCGTTTCGCTGATAGAATGAAAGATGAGTATAAGATGAGCATGATGGATGAACTAACATATTTCTTTGGTCTTCAGATTAAGCAAAATGAAAAAGGAACTTTCATTAATCAGAGAAAGTATGTTAAAGATATGCTAAAGAAATTCGACTTAACTGAAAGTTCAGCTATGAAAACCCCTATGGCACCACCGCTGACACTTGATAAAGACACAAAGGGTGTTCCTGTTAATGTCACGCTGTACCGTGGGATGATCGTCTCTCTTCTGTATCTTACAGCTAGCCGACCCGATATTATGTATGCAACATGTTTGTGTGCACGATATCAAGTTGAACCTAAGATATCTCATATGAAAGCTGTAAAGCGAATTTTTAGATATCTAAAGGGTACAGCGAATCTAGGTCTTTGGTATCCCAAAGACTCAGGATTCGATCTAATCGCCTATTCAGATAGTGATTTTGCAGGTTGCAGAATGGATAGGAAAAGCACCACAGTAGGATGTCAGCTCCTGGGTGGAAAGTTGGTAAGTTGGACAAGTAAAAAGCAAAACTCAGTGTCCACCTCCACAGCTGAAGCTGAGTATGTAGCCGCTGGAAGCTGTTGTTCTCAGGTCTTGTGGATGAGAAATCAACTACTGGACTATGACCTTCAGCTCTCAAATATTCCAATCTATTGCGACAGCACAAGTGCCATCGCTATAGCCAATAATCCAGTGCTACACTCAAAGACAAAACACATCGAAATCAGGTATCACTTTATCAGAGATCATGTGATGAATGGTGATATAGAACTTCACTTTATCCCAACTGATTATCAGTTAGCTGATCTGTTCACCAAACCTCTTGATGAGACAAGGTTCAACTTTCTCATGAGCGAGCTTGGAATGCTGAATTTTGAAGAATAAAATCTTCAGCGATTCACATTTGATCAGCAATAGGATAAATCAACTTGTATAACACATTCTATCATCTTCTCTCTGAATAAACTTGATTCACTGATGTCAAGGTATGTTTTCTCTCTCTGACAAGTCGCATGTAAATGCAAGATTTCAAAACAAATTACATCGCTGAATATCTCTTCCTTATCAGCGATACTTTGAAATTTCTAAAACCATCACTGATATTTCTATTCAGTGCTTCATGTTTTCAAAAGTGTCCCTGAGTTTTTCAAAACCTCAGAGACATCCAAGAATATGAAAGGACAGTTGTGACGTCATTACAACGGATAACCCCTGGCACGTTCTTCTTTCTGACACACGTTTGCACGTTTAGTTTACTCGCCAATCAAATGCAAACACGTGTCCGTGTCATTATGAAAATCTTTTCCCGCTCAAGATTTTCTCTTTCTAATCTCTCTATATAAACCATTTCTTTGTTTATATTTTCCTTTTACGCGAACTTCTCCTCCAAGCAAAGAAAGAATTCACTGTTGCATTTTGCTCTCGAATTTTTCTAGAACAACTGTTCATCTTCTTCAAACATCAAAGGTTAATATGTTCTTATTATTTACCTAATACAAATAACTTATTTCTGATCTTCTCATTGTTTTAATAAGATCAACCAAAAGAACTTCTTAAAAATGAAATCATTTTCTTTCATGGTTTTATGAACACAACCATTTCATGGTTGTTCTTCAAGTTTAAATGCAAAAATCTTAAACTTGTTCTTAATTCGTTTTTCCAGAATCCCAATCTTCAAAGGAAACTGGAAAACAAGATTTTGTTTGGGTTTGCATTTCGTTATTCAAAAACAAGAAAAACCCTAATCTTCATTAAGACATTTTGTCTGAATGAAATGGACAAAATTCTGTAACGTCCCAAAAATTACAAGGAATTTAAAATTTTAAAAACATGCATTTCATTATAAAACAACCACAATTTAATAATTCGTAACTCAATTGAAATTAACGTCGTTAACTCAAACAGTCAATAAAGTTTATGCAATGGAAATCTTATAAAATAAAATCCAAGGGTTTGAAAGTGAAATTTAAACATTTCTCGACACCCCGCGCTTAGTGTGTGTACCGTCAAGCCCGACTGCCGCTCGCACCTGAAATCACAACATATAGGGAAAAGGTAAGCTAAACGCTTAGTGAGTCCTACCATACACGTAGGTAGCAACCCCACGTACATCGCCCCTACTCGCAAGTAGGCAACATCACCATCACCACGAATATAAAACCACATAACGATTAATGTATAAATACGAACCTCAGTCCCACCGAGTACACCAAAAATATATCGATACAAGCTCAGTCCCACCGAGCCCTCGGTCCCACCGAGTAAATATATTGTAATTGTACTAGCTCAGTCCCACCGAGCCCTCGGTCCCACCGAGCCCTCGGTCCCACCGAGTAAAGATATTGTAATTGTACTAGCTCAGTCCCACCGAACCCTCGGTCCCACCGAGTAAAGATATTGTAATTGTACTAGCTCAGTCCCACCGAGCCCTCGGTCCCACCGAGCCTCCCAGTCCCACTGAGGTGTACGCAAGCATAAATAATCCACATATAGATTCAACAATTCACAACTAATTAACACATCCCACCGGTTCACGTAAACACATGATAACACGTAATAACACTATAAATAGGTGTCTTGGGCTTACATTGTCATTTGAGACTTTGAGACATTTGAGAGAATACACAGTGAGATTTGAGAGAGTCGTATATCAATTTCTCCCTCCATTATATTCAAAGCATATGAATAGAGATCATTCAATAAATTGTTCTTCATGTCTATCTCTATTCTACTTTCTATGGAGTATTCTTGATTGTTGCTTCACTTATGGGACTTACAATTGGTATCAGAGCCAATCAACAAACAAATTCGTCCAAGAATGTGTTTGATCGCATTCTTGAAGTTTCTTGATCAATTCGACAATTGATTCCGCTGCTGCTAACAATTCTTGAATTCCTAACAATTCTTGAATTCGTTTCTATCATTGATTCAAGAAATTTGAATTTGTCTTTCTGTTGAATCGATATCTTACAATCAAGTCATCCAAAGATTTTCTCTCTATGCTGATTAATTCTCGAAATTAAACAGAGATCACAGGTATGTTTTCGAAATTCTTGATTGGTTTCTGGATCAAAGTGATTATATCTGTTGCATGTTGATTAGTATTCAAATTTTTTGTTGAAAAGAAGATTTCATTAATTCATGTACTCTAACTGTTTGATGAAATGCATGTGACAGATTTGATTAATTCTTGCATGTTCTAGATTTGTGTTGATTCTCATTTTTGATCATAATTCATAGTTGATATTCGAATTTGTCATTTCATCATTCCTGAGATTATTGAAGTTTTTGTGAGACCTGCAATTTCTATAACCAGTTCAGACAATTTACAAAAATTAAGTCCTGTAAAAGAAAAAGAAACAATTTCTGAACCAAAAACTGAGATTGTTCATTTTGAAAGCAAGATTGCTAATCTTCAAGCAAAACAAGACGAATATGCAAAAGTTATAAAGATTTTGCAAAAAGAGAAATCTGATTTTCTAAAGGATTTTGAAAAGGTTCAAGAAAACATAAAGTTGTTAGAAAAAGAGAATGTTGATTTGAAAGAGAAAGGCAATTTTAGAAGAAAGATGTTGACAGAGTCTGAAAATAGAATCAAATCATGTGAAATGAAAAATTGTCAACTCTTGAAACAGATCTATGATTTTGAACAAGTTCTTATACTTGAAAGAGTGAAATTTGAGAAAGAGAGAAGAGACTTTCAAACTGAGAGGAAAGGTTTTGAAACAAAGTCTGTTGAATTATCTTTGAAAATTTCTGATTTGGAGAAAATTCTTGCAAAAGAAAGAAAAGAGTTTGAATGCAAGAAAAATGTTTTTCAAAAAGAAAAGATTGGTTTTGAGAAAAAGAAAACAGGAATGTTAAATGAGTTTTCTGTAAAAATCAATGAGTTGGAGAAAGAGTTAGAAGATGGAAGGAAAGAGACTGAAAAGAAGAAGGTAAATGGCGTTAAAGAAAAATGCTTAAAAGATGAGTTTGAGAAGGAAAAGAAAGTTTTTCATTTGGAGATAAGGAGGCTTATTAAGAAATTATCTGATTTATCAACTAAAATCATGATAGAGAGGAAGTCCAAATCTGATTTGCAGTCAAGGTTTGATTTGTATGTTAAAAAGTTTAGGGAATTTGAAACGAAAGTTGTTGACAAATCAAATCATAGTTCAAAAGATCAGATTCGTTCTTCTAATCTGTTTTATGATTCTGCTATTGATAAATCTTATAATTGTTCTTTTAAAAAGATAAAAATGGAATGGAGAGTTAAAGGAACAACTTCCAAGAAAGAAGTGTCAAAATCAAAAGTTCCTAATTCAAATGTCAAGAAGAACAATACATTTCAAAGAAAATCTTTTGTTAAACCTGATGTGATTTATTCTGTAAATCAATTAGTCAGAGTTGCACAAAAGAAACTTTGTTGTTCATATTGTGGGACTAATGATTTTGTGAACAATAATTTTATTCAGCACTGGTATGGTTCTTATAGAATATCTGCATATGCTACTGCACCTAACAAACCTGGACCCAAGTTCATATGGGTACCAAAGTCAACTTAATCTGTTTTGCAGGTTATTCATGTGTAGAGCTGAATGATAATACTGACACATGACTTAAAACCGATGCTGTGCTTAAATTGAGAATCTTGACTTTTGGATAATTCAGTCCAAAACTCGATCTGAATGTAATTATGGATTTCTGATACATATAGATCAATTTGTTGATCTTGAAGATTTTTTTGAAAAAGTTCTGTTTGCTATGAGGTTATCGAACTCATAGATGTGAGTGTTTTTCGTAGAAAACATTTCCAGAGAATGTGTTCAGAATCACATTTTAAGCAACCCTGCAAATTTTGGTTGAAAAATTCTGATTTTTGAGCAAGTTATGGTGATTTGAAGTTCAGAATGTTCAAAAATCACAAAATCCAAACATTTTTCTAAGGAATTTTCTCTGGATAGTTTTATCAGAATTCTGACTCTCTTACTCAGAAGTTCTGACTCTATTACTCAGAATTCTGACTCAACTAATCAGAATTTTGAACAAGTTACTCAGACTTCTGACTCTATTACTCAGAATTCTGACTCAACTAATCAGAATTTTGAACAAGTTACTCAGACTTCTGACTCTACTACTCAGAATTCTGACTCAACTAATCAGAATTCTGACTCTGATACTTAGAATTTTGAGCAAGTTACTCAGAATTCTGACTCTTCTAATCAGAATTCTGACTCTACTACTCAGTTTTTTTTTGATAACTAATGAGGAATCATCGTAGATGATTACCAAAATCTCTTGATTTTGCAGGATTATCTTGATTTCAGAGGAAGTATTGACTCAAAATTTGATCTGATTGTTTCAAGATAATGTTCAAAACCCGTGCTTCAACGTTTTAGGCTTTTGAACATATCAGTTCAAAACCCGTACTTAAATGACTATGGCTTCTGAATAATTCAGTTCAGAACCCGTACTTCAGAGACTAAGACTTCTAAACAAATCAGTTTAGAACTCATACTTCTCAGGTGATATCCTTAACTGTCATATTTTTCTGTTTCAAGGAACAAGTGGTGAAAGGTAACATTGCATTATGTTTTATTTCTATTGCTTTGAATGTTTGAATCTTAACAAATTTAATTCAATGATATGAATTTTTTTTAATTTTCATTAAATGAATGAAATGTGTGTCAAAGATGATTTTACAAGTATTTCTGTATTATCTAAGATATATTTGTTTCAACTTTCATTTCTGAAATAAATCGAAAGGTTAGCAAAACATGAATGAAATTATGCTGAATGCTCAATGTTATGTAAATCTAGACTTATATAGAATATAATGCTCAAAAAGCCTAAATGTCATAATGATGGATGGAAACAAAAATATGGGGGAAGTACTACGTTTTAGAACCAAGTGATTGAGATGCAATAAATATATATAAAATCATTTAGTTTGAAAGTTTGTACCTGTGGCCTTTCTGGTTTGGGAAATTAAGTTCCAAGGGGTGCTTGTCACCTAGTCCCTAAGATCAACTGGTCTAGGATCGGCTGACCCAAATCCTTCTATAGAACCAGATAGAAAGCCATGTTCTACTGATACAGATGGGTTTAAGATATATCGATGTGGCCTTTCTGGTTTGGGAAATTAAGTTCCAAGGGGTGCTTGTCACCTAGCACCTAAGACCAACTGGTCTGGGATATGCTGACCCAAATCCTGCTATAGAACCAGATAGAAAGTCATGTTTAACGATGTATCTTATTCTTACTAAACTTTTTGATTAAAAGATGCCAATGTGCACAAAATTAAAAGATGTCAATGAGCACAAAAGAAAAGATGCCAATGAGCACACATCTCTTGAAACTTTGGGAAAATACAAAGTCACAATAAACCTATAAATTTGTGAAAATCCTGATTTTGGACAAATAGTGTGAGTAGAGCAAAGTATTCTTATATGTTTTTGAATTGCATATGCTTGAAGCTAATCATATTTCGCATGCTAAGCACGCCAAATAGATTTAATAAAGGGATTAAAACTGAACATTTTTAACTTGATATGCAATGATGACTTGTATTTGAATCCAAACACATGCATTTGATTTCATTTGATTGAAAAATCTGATAAATTTCATTAAGTTGGATTTCTTTTGTAAAATTTTCAAATGATCAAATGTTAGTAGTTATCAAGTGTAGTTCAGTGAATCTTATTTTCCTTGTATAAATGTTTTCATTAAAGCACTATATTTGAAATGAATAATGAAATATATGCATACTTTCAGGGGGAGAAAACAAATTGCTCTATAATTCTTATTTTGAGGGGGAGCAAGGTTATTCATTAAGGAGGAGAAAAAGCATAGACTTCCTTCGAAGAAAAAGCATCGCTAAAGTTTTGAAAATCAAGGGGGAGAAAAGCTAAAGATTTTGAAGATGATTTTGCTTTCCAAAACTTTAGGGGGGAGAAAAGCTAAAGATTTTGAAAATTGATATGGTTTTTGTACAGAAATAACAAAAGAGAGAAATGTTATTTTAAGAAGGAGAAGAGGAAAAGAAAACTGATCGGTTGTTTCTTATAAAGAAATCTTATGAAAGCTGAAATGAAGATGAGAATTGTCATTTCAAGGGGGAGCAAAGAAAAAGCAAATATATAACAGAAATCAATTTGGAAATAGTTGCTGCTGCTGATTAAAGACTGACCAGAAGTTGTTAACTCAGATTATTCAGAATTCTGAGCAAAAGTTGTCAAAGCATTCAGAAGAGCTCCTTCTGAAGATTGTTCATGCTCTAAGAATTTGATGATGAATAGTACAAGTGTGTTTGACAAAAAGGGGGAGATTGTTAGGTCTAGAGTTTTGTCAAAAACACAAGTGTTGAGTTCTGAGTAAGAAGACTAAAGAAGACTCAGAAGACTCAGAAGTTCTGAGTAGAAGACTCAGAAGTTCTGAGTGAGAAATCTCAAAAAGATTCTAAGTGTTGGATTCTGACTAGAAGGTTCAGAGTTCTGAGTAGGAGACTCAGAACTTCTGACTATGAAGACAAATGTTCTGAAGCGCTTATTCAGAAGTATGTTCAGAATTTATATCTTAGGATATTTTCTGTTATAATCAGTTACTAATTAGTCTCTATTAGTCTGTTTCTTATATGTACTGTAGCTTTAGTCTTTCTTATACAGTATATATAGGAGTTAGCAACTGTAGCTAACAGAATCTTTGAGAAAATCTTTGATATAATCTTTGGTGAATCCATTTAGAGAAATTCATTGTAATATCTTGTAATTCACAGATTGTTAATAAATCATATGACCAGTTGCTGTGAATACGATTTAATTGTTCATATTTGATTGTAAGAATAGATCCTGAACTTACAAAAACAATAATACAAGGTCCTCGAATCCAAGATCACTTCCCGACACCTAAACGAACGATAAAAAGTATTAACACGAGGTCCGGACCCTAAAATGTAACGTACGACTTAAAGATCGCCAAACAACTTTTCGGTCTAGAATACCAGGTCTGTTCGGAACCTGTTTTGACCTCCCTAAACCCAGAAAAACAGAGATTTAATTTAATTAACAGCTAGATCCGGGTCTTAGCTTTCCAGGGACGTATTACACACGTCCCAACGATTTTTCTACAATTTACTATGGATTATTTACGAATGGAACATGAAGCTGTCGAAAATCCCGACCTGCTGTAAAAACAGCAGTTTTACGCCCAGATAGAGGCCGAACCTGTTAGATCTGAGTTTTGTCAATAAACCAAGTGTTAAAGATCTGATGAGAAGGCTCAGATGTTCTGATATGAAGGGTCAGAGTTCTGACTAAGAAGGCTAAGAAGTATTGCTTTGAAAGTTTACCAAGTACAGAAGTCTGAGAAGAAGAGTCAGAAGTTTGAGAAGAAGAGTCAGAAGCAGAGCCAGAAGTTCTGAGAAGCCTTGTCAGAAGAACGTTTAGAAGTTCTGAACAACCTGTTCAGAATTATAACTAGATACTTTCCTTAGTGTTTAGTTAACTAATTAGGACACGTGTATTGTTCCTATTAGTCATTCATATTTGTACTGTATCTTTAATATTTCCGTTGCAGTATATATAGTGGTTAGCACTACATTGCTAACTGATCTTCCCGCATATATTTGTATTCATCTTCTGTAATCTTTGAGATACTCTCTCTAAGATCTGTAATTCTATTCTTCATTGAATACAAATCAGTTTGATCATATTACTTCTCAATTACTATTACATACATTGATATATTGATTGTAAGAGTGAATCCTGGACTTACAATTGGTATCAGAGCCTCTCAACAAACAAATTTGTTCAAGATCGTGATCGCGAAGGTTTATTGATCAATTTCTTGAAGATTTCTTGATTCGTTCAAAAATCGATTCCGCTGCTAGTTCTAATTCTTGAATTCTTGGCAATTCTTGAATTAATTGTTGTCTTTCGATCAAGAAATTCAAATTTGTCTCTCTGTTGAAAATTCTTACAATCATGTCTTCTAAAGAATATCTCGCTATGGGATCTGAAACAAAGCCACCTGTTCTAATTCCTGAAGAGTACCAGCAATGGAAAATACGAATGATCCAATTCTTGGATAACATATATGAGAATCTGATGGTCTCTATTCGAGAAGGTCCTATCGAAGTCTACATCGATGTGGAAGCAACTCCTGAAACAAAAACAACTCCAGAAATTCCGGCAACGAGGGTGAAGAAGAACTATTCTCAATACACAGCAGAACAGAAAAATAGGCATGCAATAGACAAAAGAGCGATCACATTGATGACACTTGCAGTTCCGAATGAAGTTCTTAACAGAATTGATAGTGGTTCATCAGCCAAGGAAATGTGGGATGAACTGGAAAGACAAATGTTAGGAACGGTCAGATCGATACAAGCCAAGTTAAATCAAAGCATAAATGCTTATGAAAGGTTCAAGGCTAAAGAATCTGAAAGCTTGACTCAGACATATAGTAAATTCTGTACTATACTGAATGATTTGAGAAGGAATGGGCTGAAAAAGACAAAGTCAGAAATTAATTACAAATTTCTGAACAGTCTAAACTCTGAATGGTCATCATTTGCTATAAGTCTACAAATGAATAAGGACATGTGTGAAGAAGATCTAAATGATCTATTTTGTGTTCTTAATCAGCATGAGGACTCTGTTAAAATTGTTGTTGAAGAAAAGAAAAATGTTGCAGAACAATTAGCTTTTCTATCAAAGTCCAAAAGTGTGAAAACACCCAAGAAGGCAGTGTATCTATCTGAGATACCAAATCTGGAGGAGTCTGATAAGAAAGAGGGATCAGAAGAAGATGAGGATATCAAAATGATTGCTGAAAAGTTGGCCTTGTTGACTAATACTTTCAACAAGAGGTATGGAAAAGGAAAATATCAGGGCAAGTTCAGGAAAGAGCAGGGAAGTTCAGATTTCAAGAAAAGAGAAGAGAGAGGAGAAAGTAAGTATGAAAAGAAGGAAAAAAGAAGAGAAGAAAATAGAGAAGAGAAGGAAAAAAGAAAAGAAAAGAATTTATGCTTCAAGTGTGGAAAGTCTGGCCACTTTGCAAAGGATTGCAACGTGAAAATTGTGAAAGATTATGAGTACTATGCCAAAAAGGCTCAGCTGGCGAAGAAAAGAGATGATGAAGTGGCATTGTTAGCTGAACAAGAAAACTTGTTGTACTACACTTCAGATGAAGATGACTGCATACACTTTTCACAGATGCAGAGTTATATGGCAAAGATGAAGAATGAGGATGATTCTGACTTTGAAGATGCTGATTCTGAGTCATCTGCTGAGGTACTTTCTACACTTGAAATAGACTTAATGACACAGATTGGTGAAATGAAAACTGAATTTGTTAAACTAAGAAAACAAATAAAAGGAGAAAGAAATTTAGTTAACAAATTCAGAATTGAAAAAGAAGTAATAAAAGAACAATTTGAGGAATCTGAGGTTGAGAAACAGAAAATTAAAACTGAAAATTCTGAGTTGATGAAAAACCTTTCTGAATTAAAAATTGAGCTTTCAAAAGTTAAGGATGAAAAGGGTGATTTACAAATAAAGTTTAATATGCTATTTGAGGAAAGAAAGAATTTATACACCAAAATCAAAGAATTAGAAGATCTTAACTTGAAAAGAGGTCAGACTCAGCAAACATTAAATCTTCTTACAAGCAATGTAAAAGATACAAGATTTTATAATCCAAAGAAGGGATTGGGATTGGAAGAATATGTTGTCTTAAAAAGAGCTCCAGTAAACTTGTATGATTTTGATAAGCTTCATGTTCCTAAACCAAAAACTCCAGAAGTTGTTGAAGTCTTTATAAGACCTGCAAGTTCTATCACAAGTTCTGTCAGCTTACAGAAATCAAGTTCTAAAAAGTCCAAAGAAATAGTTTCTGAGTTAAAAACAGAAAAATCAGATGTTTCAGAAGAAAAAGTTAAGAAAGAAATTTCTAAACCAAAAGAAGAGAAACCAAAATACAATGATACTAAATTCAAATATGACTCTTTAAATGTCAGCTACAAAAATAAACAACAAAGTTTTTCTTATTCTGACATAGAAAGTATATTTGATACTAGCAAGGTTTCTGAAATAGTGAGTCAGAAATCTGAATCTTCCAATCAGAATTCTGATTGTTCTAATCAGTTTTCTGATTCTGAAGGTCATAAATCTGAGTCTATTAATCAGAATTCTGATTCAAAGAGTCAGAATTCTGAGTCAACTGAAAATTCTGAAACAAAGTCAGAAGACTTTCTAGAACTTGAAAAGAGATTTAATCTTGTAAGTCAAGAACTTGAGGACCTAAGGAAAGCTTATGATGAACTTGAAAATGACTTGTGTGATTTGGATCTTGATCTTAAAAATGCTTTAAAAGAAAAGAATGTTTTTATTCAGAAAATAACAGAGCTTGAGAAACTGAAAGTTGAATATGATATGTTCAAGATTAATGCTTTAAAAGAAAATGATAAATTCTTTAATG
Source organism: Saussurea involucrata (assembly GCA_033807775.1). Classification (NCBI taxonomy): domain Eukaryota; kingdom Viridiplantae; phylum Streptophyta; class Magnoliopsida; order Asterales; family Asteraceae; genus Saussurea; species Saussurea involucrata. Next base: position 87,167,421 of record CM066314.1, read on the forward strand.
AATCAAGTACATATGAAAAAGGTGAATCATCTAATTCATTTTCTAACAAAAATAAGTTGAATTCTCCAGAAAAAGAGGAAAGCAAAAGGAAAGATGATCTGAAAAGAGTTCCTGAGAAGACTGAATTGAATTCTGATTCTGTACCAAAAGCTCATAGTTTATGTAATAAATGTACATGTACTTTGAAAAATAGAAATAAAAATGAAAGGACTTATGGTACAGACTTGTTGTTACTTGCACAGAAAAATCTGACTTGTATTCAATGTAAAAGTGATTCTTTTCAATATTCTCAGAAATGTCCAATAACAATAACATTTGTTTCATTCATAAGAAAAGATATTCAGAATACAGAAAAGAAGAATGATTTTGTTCCTCAAACTCAGAGAAAAGAAAAGATAAAAGAAGTGAATCATCAAGTTAAAGTCAAAACAAAGTATGAGAAAGTGAGTAATGTGAAAGAAAAGAAAGTTGAAAACATTGCAAAATCAAAAGTTACAACTTTCAAGAAGAAATTGAATAAATTTGTGAACAGAAAATGTTCTGACTTCATAAAAGTTCAAGGCAAATGGTGTTTAAAGAAAGATTTTGAATGGAAAGTAAAAGACACTTTTGTTAAATCAAATGACAAAGCTAACAAAGAAGGACCCATTCCAACATGGTACCTAAAACTAACTGACTGTTGTTGCAGGGCTGTCATGTGTGGTTTTTAGATTCAGGAGCTTCAAGACACATGACAGGTCAGAAGTCTTTTCTATCAAACTTCACAGAAAAGGCTGGAGGAGCAGTAAACTTTGGAAATAACAGCAAAGATCAAGTTAAAGGTTATGGGGATTTAACAAAAGGAGATCTGACAATTCAAAAAGTTTTTTATGTTGAAGGATTACAACATAATCTTTTCAGCATAAGTCAATTTTTAGACAGTCTTTGTCAAATCAAGTTACAAATAACAGGTTGCATGATTTTAACTGAAAAGGATGTTAAAGTCTCCTGGGCCAAAAGACACATGGATTTATTTGTGGTTAACTTTTCAAAATTACAAACATTAAATCATGTTTGTCTTTTATCAAATTCAACTGCAAATGAATGCTGGCTATGGCACAAAAGATGTTCTCATCTAAATTTCAAAGATCTTAATAATCTTGTTGCAAAACATCTGGTTAAAGGTCTACCAAAGATTAAATTTGAAAAAGAATCATTATGCTCAGCTTGTGAAATGGGCAAGATGAAAAAGAGTTCTCACAAATTAAAAATGGACTCATCTAGCAAAGCACCATTAGAAATGATTCATACTGATCTTTGTGGTCCAATTTCAGTTCAATCTATGGGAGGAAAGAAATACATGCTTGTAATTGTTGATGAATATTCCAGATACACATGGGTTGAGTTCTTGAGAGCTAAGTCAGAAGCTGCTACTACATTGATAAACTTTATCAAAAGAATTCAAGTTCTCTTACAACTTCCAGTTCAGAAAATCAGAAGTGATAATGGAACAGAGTTCAGAAATGAGACACTTCAGAATTTTTTAGAAAGTTCTGGGATTTCTCATAATTTCTCTGCTGTCAGAACTCCTCAACAATATGGTGTTGTTGAAAGGAAAAACACAACTCTAGTTGAAGCTGCAAGAACCATGTTGGCTTATTCAAATCTTCCAACCTTCCTATGGGCTGAAGCAATTGCAACTGCTTGTTTTACACAGAACATAACTTTAATCAATAAAAGATTAAATAAAACTGCTTATGAACTAATAAATAAAAGAAAACCATTAATCAAATTCTTTCATGTTTTTGGTTGCAGATGCTATGTTCTTAAAGACAGAGAAAATCTTGCCAAATTTGATAAAAAGGCAGATGAAGGATACTTTGTTGGTTATTCATTAACTTCCAAAGCATTCAGAATCTACAATAGAAGAACCAAGAGAATGATGGAAAGCATCAATGTAACATTTGATGAAGCTAGAATGAAGACTTCTGAACAAGATAGTTCAGAACTCATGCAGAACAAGACAAAAATGACTTCTGATACAAATTCTAATCCTATTTGTTCTGAACTCAATTTACTGTTTAAGGATGCTTTTCTAGAACTAATTTCTGATTCTTATGCAGAATATGAAAACCCAAAGATGGTAAAAGAGACGAAAAATAGAACTCCAGAAATAGTTCAATCAACTGTAATTTCTGATAAAGGTCCATCTGAGGAAAGTCCAAATTTGATAAATACAAGTGGTGAAAATTCTGAACCTTGTACTCAGAATTCTGATCCTTGTATTCAGAACTTTGAACAAGTCACTCAGAATTCTGACTTCATTGCTCAGAATCCAAACTTGGATGCAACTCCTACACATACATCAGAATAAGGGGACAGTTCAGAATTACAAGCAATCATTGATGAGAATGATACAAACAACAATTTTTCAGAGATTGATGTGCTTCCCAGTGCAAATAAATGGACTAAAAATCATCCTATTCATCAAGTAATGGGTGATCCATCAGCAGGAGTAAAGACCAGATCAGCTACAGCAAATGAAGCAATGTTTGCTGGTTTCTTAAGTGTGATTGAACCAAAGAAAGCTAATGAAGCCCTAGAGGATCCAGATTGGATTTCAGCAATGCAAGCGGAATTGCTCCAATTTGAAAGAAACAAAGTTTGGAGACTCATTCCAAAGCCTGAAGGTAAATCTATTATTGGAACTAAATAGGTATTCAGAAACAAAAAGGATGAGTCAGGTGTTGTTATCAGAAACAAGGCAAGATTGGTTGCTAAGGGATACTGTCAACAAGAGGGAATTGATTATGATGAGACATTTGCACCAGTGGCAAGAATAGAGGCAATCAGAATATTTTTGGCCTATGCTGCACAAAAGAACTTCAAGGTATATCAAATGGATGTCAAATCAGCCTTTCTAAATGGCAAACTTAATGAAGAGGTGTATGTTCATCAACCTGAAGGTTTTGTTGATCCAGAATTTCCTGATCATGTTTATATTTTAGACAAAGCTTTATATGGTCTAAAACAAGCACCAAGAGCCTGGTATGACACTCTTACTCAACACTTGTTAGTTTCAGGGTTCAAGAAAGGTAAGATTGACACAACTTTGTTTTTAAAGAAACAGGGTGATGATTTAATTCTTATTCAGATTTATGTTGATGACATAATATTTGGTTCTACTAGTCCAGAATTATGTGATAATTTTTCTAAAATCATGTCATCTGAATTTGAAATGAGCATGATGGGTGAGCTGGATTTTTTCCTTGGTCTTCAAGTCAAACAATTACCAAAAGGTATTTTTATAAATCAAGGAAAATATGTCAGAGATATTCTGAAAAAGTTCAAAATGTCTGATTGTGCTTCTATGAGAACACCAATGGCAACAAACATAAAGTTATATGCTGATCTCAAAGGAGTTTCAGTAGATAACAAACTCTATAGAGGCATGATTGGATCATTACTTTATCTGACTGCAAGTAGACCAGATATTATGTTTTCTACTTGTTTATGTGCTAGATTTCATTCTAACACAAAAGAATCACATATGTTGGCTGTCAAAAGGATTTTAAGATATCTCAAAGGATCACCTGATCTAGGATTATGGTATCCAAAAGAAACTGACTTCAAATTGACTGCTTTCACTTATGCTGATCATGCAGGAAGTAGGTTGGACAGAAAAAGTACTTCTGGTGCTTGTCATTTTTTGGGGGATAAGATAGTGAGTTGGGCATCAAAGAAACAGAATTGTGTGTCCACTTCAACTGCTGAGGCAGAGTATGTTGCTGCTGCTGCTTCATGCTCTCAAACTTTGTGGATGAGAACACAACTCGTGGATTATGGATATCTGCTCAACAAAATTCCCATCTATTGTGACTCAGAAAGTGCAATTGCTATTACTCAGAATCCTATTCAACATTCAAAGACTAAACACATAGATGTGAGGGATCATTTTATAAAAGACTATGTGGAAAAAGTAACTATAGAGATGCACTTTGTGCATACAAAGTATCAATTGGCTGACTTGTTCACAAAGCCTCTTGATCACAAAAGGTTCTCTTTTCTCATATGTAAAATAGGAATGCTTAATCTGACTAATTGAAAATATTTGTGTTGCTTAGAAAATGATAAATTTTTTCAAGTAAAATTGTCTGAGTAGTGTACTCAGAACTCTGAGTCTTAAGATCAAATGATCTGATTCTTGAGATCAGAACTTCTGAATCGAGAACAGAAATTGAGTCTCGAGTTCAGAACTCCTGAGTCTTGAGTTCAGAACTTCTGAGTCGTAAGGTCAGAAATTCTGAGTCAATACTTCAGAAATCTAATTTTCAAGAATTTATTTCTGAGGAATACAAATACTTCAAATATGTGGATCATTTCTTTTCTATTTTTTTTACATCATCTTTATGTATCATATATGGTCAAGTACATGCTAAAGTCAAGGGGGAGCATCAATATCTTTTGCAAATCATATCATGATGCTAAAAAGGTTTGTATTCATTTCATATCTCTGATCATTGCAAGAAGAACAAGCTTCTAATGATAAATTTTTTTCTTGTTCAAACTATACCTGAATTAACAAAATTTTATATTCAGATATAAGAGTTTAAATGATTTTTTTAAAATCATCATTATATGAACAGAATTTTGATGATAAAATGTGTTTCTATCTGTTCAAACCTCTTCTGAATAACTAAAAGTTTTACATTTGTCAGAAGTTGATTTTAAATAAAATTTTGTTACAAGGTAAAATTCTTCTGAATAATGGAATCAGAACTCTGAGTAGAACAATCAGATATCTGATAAAGGAAAGTCAAATCTTCTGAGCGTGTTATTCAGATCTTTGACTTGAGTCAATATTCTATCCAATAACACGTGTCAGCTTCATATTTGGTTGATTATGCCACGCATTTCATTTAAATCCTATGTGGCATTTCAAATGTGTTGACTCCGTTATAATATTGATTTCGCTTTTCCGTCAAACCTTTCAACTTCGCGAATTTTAAATAGGTCTTAAAATTCCTATTTCCAATTCTTTCAAATTCCAGAGCGAAAAGTGAGATACGAATCAATCCAGAGTTCTTTGAGTTTGTTTTCTTCTTAAATCATGTCTGGATTTCGAAGAAGTGGTCAAATTTCTCTACATTCTACTAAGTCTTTGATGGATTCATCTGATTCGGATAATGATGAAGTACAAAATAGAGTTGTTGAGGAAGAAGCAATAAGGGATGATGAAATAAATGAAGAAGATGAACAAATGGCTGAATCAGAAGGAAATGCAGATGCGGTAAATATAAATGTTGAACATGAACAGAGTGCTGCAGGGTCGATTATGTCGAATAGACCAGTTTTAGTGGAAAGGGTTGTTCCTGAAGGAGAATGGTTGAAATTATCATAAAACAATTGTGTTTTATTATTTGAGGAAAGTAGATTTAAGCCTGAACACAGAATCATCATGGAGTTATTCAAATATCATCCTTACAGAAAGTGGTTTACAAGAAACAAAACAGTTCCTATTCAGTACATTCAACAATGGTGGAAACATCTTAGGTTAGAAGACAAAAAGTTTGTATCCGAACTTAGAGGAGTCACAATTACCTTATCAATCTCTGCACTAAGAGAAATGCTGAATCTTCCAGAGAAAGATGATGTACAAAGAAGGACAGATTTTGAAGATTCACCATTAACAGAGGAGTTAATTGCAGAGTTTATGAGATTAGGATATAATGAAGGATTGAGGACCCTTGGTTTGTTCATAAGGAACAAATTGCCACCTATTGGGCTTGTTTCTTTCATGTGGTGAATAAGTGTTTGTCAGGGAAAAATAGCTCAGCAGATCAAGGTTCAAAACATATTCTTCAGATCTTTCAGGGTTTAGTGAGGAATAGGCATTATGATTACACTGCTATACATTGGGAAGACATGAAGAATACTTTTGAGAAAAATCAGAAAGCTATTCAAAAGAAGACAAAGGATACTCCTCTGGCATACATACCTTACATAAGGTATTGGCAGATTGTAATATGGTATGCAATGCAAGAAAACAGAACCATTTCAAGAAGATCAAATGAAGAGCATGGTCCTACTTTCTATTTGGGTAAGATGTCTTCAGTTACTAAACTTGAGAATTATCCTAATCATAAACTGTTACCAAAATCACTTAGGAATTACATACCAAGGGAGAGTGAGATTTTAAAAGCATATTGCACCTCTATGGGAATTGAAATACCTCAAATCCCTACCGATGAGGACCAACCAGAGAAAAGAGGTGAGGGGTCTAGTCCAGTAAGAGAGGGGGAGGATGTTCAAATGGGTGAACATTCTGAGAGAAATGAGGGGCAAAATTCTGAGAGCTTGGTTAGAATAAGTGAGGAAAAACAGAATGAGGGTGGTGAGGATGAGAGATTGTCAACAGAGGTACAAACAGAAAGAGATGCCTCTGAACCAGCTAATCTTAACCAGGTAACCACACATGCTATTGGTTCACATTTCTTGGTGTCCAATATTGAAACAAACACCATGGACCTAGTGGTGGATCTTGAACAACCCATCCATACCCACTCAGAAGCATTTCAACATGCTACTGTTTCACATAAATCAGGGGAACCATCCCAAACTCATTTGGAGGGAGGTGATAAATCCCAACCTTTTTTTCAACACGTTGAGTCTGAATATCACAGTCCTATTCAATTTGAGCCTGAAATTCCTTCTAACACTGGCACAAATCAGGAATTTCGTATTCCTGACACAACATTCATAGACATACCTAATATTGGGTGTCGAGGATTGGATGGAAGTCCTGGTGAGGTGAACATTACAAAAGCCTCATTCAAACGTGCATCTGTTGTACAAGATGACTTTGTGTTATCTACAGGCCATGAGCCCTCTGGGCACATGAAAACTGGACCATCTGCTGGTTCAGGTTCACAGTTAGACCATTCTGAATTTGAAAAGATTCAGAATCAAAACAAGGTGATGGGGGAAAGGTTGAAAAATTGGAGAAAAAGGTGGATGATTTGAATGATGAGGTGACAGGATTAAAAGATATGTTGGAGGGTAAATTGAAATCTGTTGAAACTAAAATAGATATTGTGAAGGTATCCTTGGAATCTCATAAAAAGGAGATCAAGGATATAATGTCTGAATTTCAAAAAGATCTGTTGAAACAAATGCAGAGTATGCAGGAATCCGTATTGAAAGCACTGAGTGTATCTATGACTTCTACCTCAAAACCTCTTGATCTTGTTCCACTTGCAGAAGCTGAACCTGAAGGTGTTTCTGGTCAGAACTCCAAAAGAAAGTTTGATGATAATGAACCTCATGATCATCAAAAGGGGGAGAAAAGGCAAAGGTTGAGTTCTGATGATGACATTTGCATAGAGGATTTTGAAATAGCAGATATGCACTTAGTCAGTACAAAGAATACAGAAATTCAGATAGTTCAGATTGATAGTTCAGATACAGAGGAAATGGAGGTGGAAAGCATAGATGGTGGTGATTCAGATAAAACAGAAGAATTGAATTTAGACACAGAGATGGAAATCAATTATGATGAAGCTGAAGTTATTGAGGAACCTGTGTTGAGGTCAGAGGAAACAGTGGAGAGTTTAATTGTTGACAACACTTGTACATATATTGTTCTTTATGACAGAGATAGTGTGATGGATTCTGAATCAGAAGAAAGAAGATTAAATGAGAATTTGATCAGAAGGATGCAAAGTGAGTTAGTCAGAGCACTTAATGTCCAGAATATTCAACAAAGTGTAAAACTGATAAGGCCTATTGATCTATTGGGAGAAGAAGATAGAACTGTTGATTATTCTCAGAAATTTAAACATGAGTTTCGATTTAACTATGCAGATGAGACGAATACAGAAGAAGAATATGAGAGAGTGGAAGATTACTTTATGCCTACTGAGTATATATTCAGAAAACCAATTGAGATCCCTAAGATTAACTTGCAAATTTTGGAGGAGCCTGTATGTGATTTTATCCTGGAGTTGAGTGATGTACCACTGGCTAGACAATTTCATGATGACATTTTTCCTGAGGAAATATATGAGAATCTCTATCACACAGAAGGAGATTATGAACTTTTGGAGAGCAATATTGATGGATTCATGGTTGACAGATCTCAGATGATTTATACAGAAGCCTCAAACAGATTTAGAATTCCTGATTCAAGACTACACATTCAGAAGAAGATTGAGAAAGTGTTGATGTTTCAACCAGAAGAATTCAATGGTCTGATGTTTGTTAGATTGGAAGTGCTGAAAGAAAGAAGTACAAAGGTTTCCATGTCTAGTTTTGATTTTCACAGATTAACTCTTGATGATCAGATCTTTCTAGTTAAGTTCTTTGCCAGTACTAAAGAAACTTTGATAGAGATTGAGTGCAGAAGAATTCTGGGGATTTATGTCAGAAATATGTACATGTATGATTTTCAATTGGCAATTGAAGGAAGAAAAGAGAAATGCAACTTGAATAGTCCAACAATGATTTCAGGGTTTGGTGTATATTTGAAGGGATTTATAAATGAAGGAATGGAAACTGAAGGGTTTGCATATCCAGTTCAAGGAATACTTGAAATATTCAAACTGAAGGAATTGGTGAAGTATAGTGATGCAACTTTGAGTTGGTTACTAACTGAAATGAAAGTTAATGTTGCTACTGAAAGAGAAAATCTAAAGAAAAAATGTGTAAATTCTGTGGAAAGAAGATTAAATCTCAGAAGAAAAATCAGAAGCTGTGGTGAATGGTTATTATCAGAGGTTAATCCTAAAAAGATGTTGCATAATGACTTTGTGTTTCCCGCTGAATATGAAGTGAATGAAATCCTTTCAGATGAAGTTGAAGAAGTTCAGGACACAACTCCTCAGAATGTGCAAATAACAAGGGTTGATCAAGCTGAACAATATGAACCAAAAGAAGATGAGATGTCAATTGATTTGAATGGATACTTTCTTGAGTTTGATCTACCTGAGTTTTTCAAGCCTAAAGAGATACAATTTCAGAATGTATATTATGATAGACCAAAGGAGACTCATATCTGGTTGGCAGAGAAATCAAGGTGTCTTGGGATCTCAAAACAGGCTGTATATTCAGACTTCTTAATCACAGGGATCAGAGAATTAAAAGTTAAACAATTCAGAAAGTTGGAATACTTGTCTTTTGAAGTTTTGAGAGAAGATGGCAAGGTATACTATTTCACTGATGCAGATTTTGAAAAGCTATCAGTAGTGGATTTCTACAGATTACACTGTATGTTGTGCTTCAAAGAATCAAGCAAAGATAAGACTGAAAGGAAGGCAAGAAGTGTGGTGATTGAAGCTATGTTTTACATCCTAAGATGGCATGGTTATACAGATTTTCAAATAGCTCTGTATTTGCAAAGGCTATGTGTTTATCTGGCAAAACCCAACACAGATCATGATCAGAAAAAGGTGTTAAAGACTGGAAGTGTTCTCAAACATCCAGATTTGGGAGTCTTTTTGAAAAACAAGAGTGAAAAGATCTTCTTCAGAGAAAAGGAGACTGCAAAATACTGCTCTGGAACTTTGAGATTCATCAAGCATAATTTGGAGAAAAAGATGTTGAAAACAAAGCAATCCAACATAACTCAGAAAGTGATGACTCATCAGGTTGAAACTATTCAATAAATTATTGTCAAGATCGACAAAAGGCTTAATCAAAGAAATGTGCTCTTACAGAAGATTGTTCCTTCCTTGAAAGATTTGGATGATGCAAAGTATCAGTTTATTTGACAAAAAGGGGGAGATTGTTAGATCTGAGTTTTGTCAATAAACAAAGTGTTAAAGATCTGATGAGAAGGCTCAGATGTTCTGATATGAAGGGTCAGAGTTCTGACTAAGAAGGCTCAGAAGTATTGCTTTGAAAGTTTACCAAGTACAGAAGTCTGAGAATAAGAGTCAGAAGTTTGAGAAGAAGAGTCAGAAGCAGAGCCAGAAGTTCTGAGAAGCCTTGTCAGAAGAACGTTCAGAAGTTCTGAACAACCTGTTCAGAATTATAACTAGATACTTTCCTTAGTGTTTAGTTAACTAATTAGGACACGTGTATTGTTCCTATTAGTCATTCATATTTGTACTGTATCTTTAATATTTCCGTTGCAGTATATATAGTGGTTAGCACTACATTGCTAACTGATCTTCCCGCATATATTTGTATTCATCTTCTGTAATCGTTGAGATACTCTCTCTAAGATCTGTAATTCTGTTCTTCATTGAATACAAATCAGTTTGATCATATTACTTCTCAATTACTATTACATACATTGATATATTGATTGTAAGAGTGAATCCTGGACTTACAGAACCAAACTTTCGCTAAAACACGAAAAACGTTCCCGACACCGAATGTGAACCGTGGGCACCGTATTCGTCTCAATCCGAGTTACGACGAGAAAGTTACGCGCGAAAGAAAACTGGAGAGAAACTAAATATTACATAAAATGATAAAACGGTTTCCGCACCAACCCACTAACGGTACGAGGGTTCCGCCGCCTGGTGGTTTCGAGGTATGGTCGCGGCCACCACCCACTGTCCTTTCCGGCAGCGGTGGTCACCGGAGGCGGCGGCGGCCACGGCGATTCTTTTCTCAAACTAACGATTAACGACGAGGGAAACAACAAACGGGAAAACAATTCTTACCTCGCGACGACAACGACGGTGCAACTGCAGAATTACTCCGGCCACTTCTCCTTCGCCGCTGCACTCTCTCTCTTCCTCGGTTTCTCTTTCTCTCCCTCTCGGTTTCTCTCTCTCTCTCTCTTCTTCTCTCTCGGTTTCTCTTTTCCTTTCTTCCGACCGACGATTACGATTGGGAGGGGGGGAAAGATGACTTAGGGTTTAGATTTCTTTTTTCTATACTTCTATCTTTTGTTTGCTGATCACGCCACCACAACACACAAAACCAAAATACAATATGGGTTTTCTGTTTATGAATTGCATCAGCCGAAAGCCTAATCTTTTGGCCCTTTAACACCTTTAGTCCCTCAACTACCCTCCTTCTTGCAATCTAACCAAAACTCCGACATTTTAACAATTAGGTCCGATTCGTCTAACCCCGTTAACGGAAGCCACATTAAATCAAACTTAAAAGAAAAGAATTAATACTAATAAATTACATACCGGGATACGGGCTTTACAACTCTCCCCCACTTGGATTAGACTTCGTCCTCGAAGTCTCTGCCTACGAATAGCTCCGGATAGTTCTCCCTCATCTCAACCTCAGGTTCCTAAGTCCACTTGAAATCCCTTCTAAAACTTCTCGAAAACATTTCTAACTAACGCACTCCTTCTAGGACACTAGGATTATGATCGGCAGAACACCCCAACAATTGGAATCATTCCTAGCCAAGCGACTTCGGTTGTCTCCCAACCTTAGATATTTCATACTTCCCAAGTCAAATCTCAAGCTCTAAGCATTCTAAAGTTGCCAACCAATATACCCAACTGGATACTCGGATCCGATCATTCCTACCATTAACCGTCGATTAACTCCTACAAGTTCTAATAGACTCCCAAAACTTACCTTACACGCATCATCAAACCAGTAAATTTATAATCACCCACGAAGGTCATTCCACCACCACCATTCATCACAAGTAGGCTTCTCAGGGTTACTACTACCATTACCCGCCCTAGGAGACCTAGTTACACCGTAACAAGATATACCTTAACGCCTACCTCCCAGGTACGTCTCAAGTCCCGGCATATCGTAACTACCTCTCAGGTAAGTGCCCAAGACTGTATCCTCTTAGTGCCAACTGGAAAGTCGAGGTCATAACACATGAATACCGAGGTCCCACCCCGAGATACCCAACCGACCGTTACCAACGACTGACTGACATGACCAAGGATCCAATGCAAACAGTCTACCAACAACATGCCTATCTCGGAATGACTCACTCCCCCAAGTATGTAAGTACACAAACTGACACATAACACTTAAAAGCGCCTTTCCCAAAATTCTACAACACAATCCAAAAAGAATTGGAAACACAGGAATTAGATAATGGAATTTTATTTTCAAACTCAAACTTTGTGCATAACTTAGTCGGCATTCTACGTCTCGACTCGTACAACTCCAAGTCTCTCCGGTCCACTATCGACATCCGGACATTTAAACCTCTAAGGGCAAGTTGGAATTCACGTCAAATTAACTTACGACTTTTCCTTAAAACAAGGTCGACTCAAAAGCCTATAATTCTAGCTCAATCATCAAGTCTTGACCCGAAACGGTCTACTTAAAACAACTATTACATCAGCAACCTCAACCACAAGTGGACAGCCTAGCCATCCTATACTACGGCCCAAACGCTCACTACAAGCGTGAGGCACGAAAATAATGGGTAGCCCCGCTATCCAGCATCACTACAGCAGACACCGAGTTAACTAAGAACGCACTTAATCCCACAGCTTAAGCAAAAAGCAACTATATACGATAATCAAAACAGAAAACAAGTGGCAAAATATACCTGTCACCACTTTAGGCGTAGCCTGTGCCTCCTCCACCGTCAGCTGGTGAACTCTGCCTCGAGCCGCTTCCATCCCCGGCTGACCCGTTCGACCATCAGTAATACGCAATGGGGCATTCGCAGGCGCCCCCTCTGCCCCACCCCCATCTGCTACCCTCGCACTAGGACAGTTGGCCTTTACATGGCCCGTCTGATTACAGTTGAAGCAGACCACTAGCGGTGCCTTACAATCCCAGCTAAGGTGACCGGGTTGGCCACACTTAAAACACCCCTCAAAACTCCTCATTCCGGTGTCCCTGGGCTTTAACCCGCCACTCCTCGAACTCGCACGCGAATCAGTGAACTTCGACTTCTGTGGCACCGCAGAGATCGGCGTCACCGCCTGTGCCGCCTTCCTCTTCTTCGCTTGGGTTTCCAACTCGAGTTCCCTCCTCCGGGCCGCATCCATCATCGCAGATAAGGGAGCATACTGCGTCGTGCTCACGAATTCCCTAATCTCGGTACGCAACATGTCCTTGTACCGAGACATCTTCATATCCTCCGAGGCGGCATACTGGGGACAAAACAATGCCATCTCGGTGAACTTACGGTTCATTTCCTTCACCGTCTATGTAGTTTGCGTGAGCTCCAGGAACTCCTTGGCGATCCGCTCCATCTCTACCAGAGGTACATATTCTGCGCGAAAACGGACGACGAACTGCTCCCAAGTCAAAGTAGTGCGCTCGGCGAGCGTCAACGCTGTAGCACACCAATCCTTTGCTCCGCCACGTAGCAAGTTCACGGCAAAATGAACCTTCAGATTATCCGGGCAACCACTGGTCAGAAAAGCACACTCCATGTCGGATATCCACCTCATGCTGATAATCGGGTTCGGGTCTCCCTTGAACTCAGGTGGAGAACAGGCGGAGAGGTCCCGATACTGGAACTCTCGGGTACGGGGCTGTCCCCCCGCAGGCGGTGGAATTGCTGCAATTCGTTCCTCCATCAGAACCACCACCTCATCTCGTATGGCGGTGATAATTTCGGGGATCGCCTCCCCGATCGCGTATGCTACCTCGGTAGCAATCATCTCTCTTATCTGCTCCTCGGTGATCCCGGCCTCAGCCCGCGGTTCAGCCGCGTCGTTTCTTCTAGTGTTGACCATTCTAGGAAAGGAAATTACAACGAGTCATTAGCACATAATAACTCACCCTACCACGCTCACGCTCGACTCCTTGGATTCCTCGCGACTTTCCCCGACTCGAACATTGATCATGTGCTTCCGGTAGTAGGAGCTCTACTACTACCATCTACACCTATCACTGTCCGCTTCGAGTCCCATCCCGAGTATCCAAGCAGTTGCTCGCCCAAACAAAAACCATACACGTATGTCCATACTGACGCATATACACAATCTTCCTAGCTCCCTAGGAATAAACATAATACCCCACTACCCTTGCTAGGGCGGAACCCCCACTAACCCTGACGAGTCGCCTCGTAAACGCACAGTCGTATACAGTGGAAACCAGATAGACATTCGAATATAAGATTCTATCCTACAACGGTTGGACTCAAACAAGAGCTGCGCAATAGAACTAAATCCAACATTATAATGCTATTCGGTTCCTACCGCATACAACCTATAGTGCATTCGCTTAACAACCTATCAAAGTTAGCATAAGTTCCTAATAGCAAGTAACAACCATACAATACATTGTATTAAGCACCAAGCAATCTAGCATACATACTCCTATGTTGTAGAAAGCAATCTAGCATACGTACTCATATGTAAACGCTATTCCCAGCTCACTAGGAATTTCATCTCATCCCACTACCCTTGCTACAACGGAATCCCTATTAGCCATAACGTGTTTCCTCGCGAATACCCAGTCGCATGCAGCGTGAATCAAATAGACATTCAAATACAAGATTCTATCCTAGAACGGTTGGACTCAAACAAGAGCTGCGCAATAGAACTAAATCAAATATTCTAAGGCTATATGATCCTTACTACATACAACCTATAGGGCCTTCACTTAACAACCTACTATGACTAGCATTGATTCCTACTAGCAAGCAGTCATCATACAGTACAGTGTAAACAACATAGGCAATCTAGCATGCATACCCTATGCCTAGAAAGCAATAAACACACTAAGTACTGTACCTTACCACATAGCGTCGGCTGACTGTACACACTGCGCCCTCGATCACCGTTTCCCAAACGGGTTTTCCTTTTTCCTTTATTCTCAAAGATTTTAATAAAAGAGTTTATAACTTCATAGCCGTAACTTGAGACCAAACACACCGAGATGTGTTTGATTCACTCAAGTTGTGCTCTGATACCAAGTTGTAACGTCCCAAAAATTACAAGGAATTTAAAATTTTAAAAACATGCATTTCATTATAAAACAACCACAATTTAATAATTCGTAACTCAATTGAAATTAACGTCGTTAACTCAAACAGTCAATAAAGTTTATGCAACGGAAATCTTATAAAATAAAATCCAAGGGTTTGAAAGTGAAATTTAAACAATTCTCGACACCCCGCGCTTAGTGTGTGTACCGTCAAGCCCGACTGCCGCTCGCACCTGAAATCACAACATATAGGGAAAAGGTAAGCTAAACGCATAGTGAGTCCTACCACACACGTAGGTAGCAACCCCACATACATCGCCCCTACTCGCAAGTAGGCAACATCACCATCACCACGAATATAAAACCACATAACGATTAATGTATAAATACGAACCTCGGTCCCACCGAGTACACCAAAAATATATCAATACAAGCTCAGTCCCACTGAGCCCTCGGTCCCACCGAGTAAAGATATTGTAATTGTACTAGCTCAGTCCCACCGAGCCCTCGGTCCCACCGAGTAAAGATATTGTAATTGTACTAGCTCAGTCCCACCGAGCCCTCGGTCCCACCGAGCCCCCCAGTCCCACTGAGGTGTACGCAAGCATAAATAATCCACATATAGATTCAACAATTCACAACAAATTAACACATCCCACCGGTTCACGTAAACACATGATAACACGAAATAACACGTAGCACAAAATGACGATATGCGTGAAATTCCTAACTACGCGGTGAGAGAACTCACCTCGTAAGCGCGCCTAGCTCACAAACAATAATACAAGGTCCTCGAATCCAAGATCACTTCCCGACACCTAAACGAACGATAAAAAGTATTAACACGAGGCCCGGTCCCTAAAATGTAACGTACGACTTAAAGATCGCCAAACGACTTTTCGGTCTAGAATACCAGGTCTCTTCGGGACCTGTTTCGACCTACCTAAACCAAGAAAAACAGAGATTTAATTTAATTAACATCTAGATCCGGGTCTTAGCTTTCCAGGGAAGTATTACACACGTCCCAACGATTTTTCTACAATTTACTATGGATAAATCCCGAATGGAACATAAAGCTGTCGAAAATCCCGACCTGCTGTAAAAACAGCAGTTTTACGCCCAGATAGAGGCCGAACCAAACTTTCGCTAAAACACGAAAAACGTGCCCGACACCGAATGTGAACCGTGGGCACCGGATTCGTCTCAATCCGAGTTACGACGAGAATGTTACGCGCGAAAGAAAACTGGACAGAAACTAAATATTACATAAAATGATAAAACGGTTTCCGCACCAACCCACTAACGGTACGAGGGTTCCGCCGCCAGGTGGTTTCGAGGTCTGGTCACGGCCACCGCCCACTGCCCTTTCCGGCAGCGGTGGTCGCCGGAGGCGGCGGCGGCCGGCGGCGATTCTTTTCTCAAACTAACGATTAACGACGAGGGAAACAACAAACGGGAAAACGGTTCTTACCTCGCGACGACAACGACGGTGTAACTGTAGAATTACTCCGGCCACCTCTCCTTCGCCGCTACACTCTCTCTCTTCCTCGGTTTCTCTTTCTCTCCCTCTCGGTTTCTCTCTCTCTCTCTCTTCTTCTCTCTCGGTTTCTCTTTTCCTTTCTTCCGGCCGACGATTACGATTGGGAGGGGGGGAAAGATGACTTAGGGTTTAGATTTCTTTTTTCTATACTTCTATCTTTTGTTTGCTGATCACGCCACCACAACACACAAAACCAAAATACAATATGGGTTTTCTGTTTATGAATTGCATGGGCCGAAAGCCTAATCTTTTGGCCCTTTAACACCTTTAGTCCCTCAACTACCCTCCTTCTTGCAATCTAACCAAAATTCCGACATTTTAACAATTAGGTCCGATTCGTCTAACCCCGTTAACGGAAGCCACATTAAATCAAACTTAAAAGAAAAGAATTAATACTAATAAATTACATACCAGGATACGGGCTTTACAAATTCAAACCATCTTATTGGAAAATCTTTTCACATTAAGATTATTCTTATTTGTTAATCTTTGGTTGAACTGATAATACAGAAAATGGCATCTTCTGACATTCCAAGAACACCATCGCTGAGAACCCTGCTGCTGATGATTCTGCTGAGGAAGTGGACATCCTCAAGGCTCCTCAGGTCAAGTTCTCTCTTGACAAACTGGATTGGACAAAGATAAATAACCTCTATGCGCTTCTCGAGTTTCCTCCTCGAAAGCAAGTTACACATCTCGATGATGCTGTAAACTTTCTAAAGAACTGCTCCATCTTCACAGCCCTGACCATAACACCTCCTGCACATCAGCTTTTGCTATCCCAATTCTGGTACTCTGCCAGACATTCTCAGCTACCTTCAGCCAAAGACCCATAAAAAACAATTGATTGCATCCTCTGCGATATCGAATATGGCACTATGAAGATTACACCTGCCATCATTCGCAAAGCCCTGAACCCAAGAAAAACTCAGACAGGGAAGCCATCATTGCATTCTTCGATGCAATGGGCTATGTATGGGAAATTGGAAGGGACATGAAGCCCGAGAAGAATCTGACCATTATCAAGAAATCGAAAATGCCCAGCGAGATGAATTTCATCTTCGCCCATGTGATCTGCTGTATGACTGCCAAGACCGGCTCCTCTGACCAAGCCGCTAAGCCTCAGCAAGAAATGGGATATGCATTGCTGAAAGGTCTACATATAGACTAGGCATCGATTATCTATGATAACCTGGTACTCAGAGTGGACTCCATCGCTGACAGATCTCCATGGCTTCCCTATCCTCGATTCATCAGCGCCGTATTCCAAAAAGGCCTGAAGGACAGCTACCCAACAGAGGGTGACCTGAAACTCTCTCAGGTCGGCCCTAAGATTTTCGACTTCAAGCCGATGGAAAATGAGGTATGTCTTTCTACTCTTCTAACTCTTCTAAACCCCACTTCTTCTACTTCTGCAGCTCCTTCAGCGGACAAACCCACCGCTGATACCCCAGCTGCAACCATGTAAGATCCCACATTGGTTGGGGAGGGGAACAAAGGTTGCCTTATAAGAGGAACTTGATACCTCCCCTATCAGACGCGTTTTAAAACCGTGAGTCCAGGTGTGGACAAAGCGGACAATATCGGGTACGGTTGGTCTGGGATGTTACAGATGGTATCAGAGCCGGGAACCGGACTGGTGTGCCAGCGAGGGCGCTAGGCTCCCAAGGGGGGTGGATTGTAAGATCCCACATTGGTTGGGGAGGGGAACAAAGGTTGCCTTATAAGAGGAACTTGATACCTCCCCTATCAGACGCGTTTTAAAACCGTGAGTCCGGGTGTGTGGACAAAGCGGACAATATCTGGTACGGTTGGCCTGGGATGTTACAGACTGTAACATCCCAGGCCAACCGTACCAGATATTGTCCGCTTTGTCCACACACCCGGACTCACGGTTTTAAAACGCGTCTGATAGGGGAGGTATCAAGTTCCTCTTATAAGGCAACCTTTGTTCCCCTCCCCAACCAATGTGGGATCTTACAATCCACCCCCCTTGGGAGCCCAGCGTCCTCGCTGGCACACCAGTCCGGTTCCCGGCTCTGAAACCAAGTTGTAACGTCCCAAAAATTACAAGCAAATTTAAATTTTTAAATAAACATTTCATTTATAACAACTCATTAAATGATCCCAACGTTTCGTTTGCAAACTCATAATTAATATCTTCAAAATAAAAACCAGCGGAATAGACGTTTAATTATTAAAAACCATAAAGCAACCAGCTCTCCTCGCGCGCCAGTGTGTACCCGTCACGCCTTAGAGCCACTCGTACCTGAAACCACAGTTTATTGGGGAAAGGGTAAGCACGAAGATTAATGAATTCAAACACCATAAATAATACAGTTATTCCACACTACCCCTAAAACAGATAGTGACACATAAACGATCATACAGGTCTACGAACAAATCATAAACACGTATATCCACAACCACCCGCCTAAAAGGCACCAGTCGGTCCCACCGACCACATGATAACATCTTCGGCCCCGCCGAATCCTCGGTCCCACCGAGTCTCTACACCCCGCGTATAAAACCTCCGGCCCCGCCGGATCCCCGGTCCCACCGAGTCTCTACGCCCCGCGTATAAAACCTCCGGCCCCACCGGACCCTCGGTCCCACCGAGTTAACATGGGAACATAGTATCAACTAGACACCCCACTATCTAGTTCCACAACACAATCACATAAAGCTACCACACACGTACTACAGCAATGATAAAACAACCGTTATTAGATATAGTGAGAGAACTCACCTCAAATGCGTGCCTAGCTTAATCAACACAAATCAAGCTTCACAATTACAGTCACTTTCCAGCACCTAGACGCGTGTTAAAACGTGTCAATACGAGACTCGGACCCTATGACACGACACACGCTTAAACCGTCACTAAAACTAATTTCCGTTCTCACAAAACAGATCTAGTTGCGGCTGGGAAATTTTCAAATTCTTTATTAAATCTTTTTGGAAATAAAAGAAAAAAGTAAAAACCCGTTCGAGGAACGGTGATCGAGGGCGCAGTGTGTACAGTCAGCCGGAGCCGAAGGGAAAGGTACAATGCTTAGTGTTTTATTGCTTTCTAGATCATAGAGTATGCATGCTAGATTGCTTGTTGTTGACACTATGCTGTATGTGGTACTACTTGCTATTAGGAATCCATGCTAATTATGATAGGTTACTAAGTGGATGCCCTCTAGGTGGTATGCAGTAAGAGATTTATGGACTTAGGATATTAGATTTAGTTCTATTGCGCAGCTCTTGTTTGAGTCCAACCGTTCTAGGATAGAGTCTTGTATTCGAACGTCTATTTATTTCGCACTGCATATAATCAGGTATTTGCGAGGCCACTCGTTATGATTAGTAGGGATTCGGTAGTAGCAAGGGTAGTGGGAGGAGATGGAATTCCTAGAGAGCTAGGAAGGGTGTTTACGTATGAGTATGTGTGCTAGAGTGCTTTCTAGAACATAAGGGTATGTATGTTAAATTCCTTGGTGCTTATTACACTGTGTTGCATGTTTGTTGCTTGCTAATAGGAGTTTATGCTAGCCTTGATAGGTTGTTAAGTGAATGCACTATGAGTTGTATGCGGTAGGAACCGAATAGCCTTAGAATGTTGGATTTAGTTCTATTGCGCAGCTCTTGTTTGAGTCCAACCGTTGTAGGATGGAATCTTATATTCGAATGTCTATCTGGTTTTCCACTGTATGCGACTGTGCATTCGCGAGGCGACTCGTCAGGACTAGTGGGAACTTCGTCTTGGCGAGGGTAGTGGAATTGGGTGAAACTCCTAGGGAACTAGGAAGAGTGTGTACGTATGCCGGTGCGGGCATATGCGTTTAGTTTCGACGAGGAACTACTTGGACCCCTTGGGATGGGACTCAGAACGGGCGATGATAGGTGGGGATGGTAGTAGTAGAGCTCCTACTACCGGAAGCACAGGATCAATGCTCGAGTCGGGGAAAGTCACGAGGAATCCGAGGAGTTGAGCGTGAGTGTTGTTAGTGTGAGTTATTATGTGCTATTAACGCGTTGTGTTATCTACCCAGAATGGCCATCATTAGGAGAAACAACCATATTAAATCTATTAGTACAGGTGTGTACTTGATTTGCTTAGATGAAATGATCGTTGAGGGTAGTGGCGAAGGATCTAATCCAGTAGTCGTTAGAATAGAAGGACGATTCTAGTATTAGTCACTTGGAGTGACGATAAGGATGATGTTTGTTTCGGGCCAAGATGGATGATTGTGCTAGAATCATAGGCTTATAGAGCCGACTTTGATTTGAGGAAAAATCGCAGGGATTATTTGGCGTAATTTCCCAACTTGCCTAAGAGGTTTAAATGTCTGGATGACGTTAGTGGATCGGAGTGATTTGGAGGAGTAGGAGTCGAGGCGTAGAATGCCGACTGAGTCATGCACAAAGTTTGATTTTGAAATAGATTGCATTAACAAATTCTTGTGTTTCAAATCATTTTTATGGATGGTGTTTTGAAATTTTGGGAAGTGTTTAGCACATGCACAAGATTTTGAAATATGGTTTTGAAAATGTATGAAATCGTTTTATTACGGGGGTGCAAACTTTGTTAGAATTTGTCTCATTTCTTTATTTTTCCAACGGTTCTTACGGGTAAGATGATATCCGTGTTTTGTGGTGTTTAAAATGTTGGGCAAGTGGCTACGGCTTGTGACTTTAACATTGGAACTCCTCCACATATGTTAGAGTTGAGGCGGAAAGTTACATGATGTCTGTATAAAGCTATTTGAGTGAGTTGGTTAAGATAAGTTCTGTTTTACGGCATGTTGAGTCGTGTGGGTTTAATTTCTCGTGGTGCATATCTTATTTGTTTATGTGACCATTTGGGGAAATCTTGGAAATCAATTTAAAGAACCCCACCTTTCTAGATTTTATGAGGTTTTAGTCGATATTTTCAAATGGTGGAAACGGATTGGTTTTTATCTTAAGTTTGAAACTTACACGAGACAGTTGTGTTTTAACAAAAATATATTTGTAAACCGTTTTATCGTTTGTATGACTAGCCGACGTGCGTAAGATTTGCTAGTTAACCATGTGCCACGACATTTTTGTTGAAAAAGAGGAATTTTGGGGTCAAATGTCATGGAACTGATTTTGAAATTATGTGCACATTTTTGTCGCACCCGATGGAAGGTCGAGCGGTTACTTTAAATACATGTCATGAGTCAATTCATACTAGAACCGCGACGGTTCATTTTCAAAGAAATTATTTATTTCGCTTTACGTTTTGTGAGTGAACTAAGCTGCAATGAAATGATTTTCAACATGATTTTCATATGTGGACGAGCGTGTCCATTTTTGCGTAACTACCGACCTGGTAATAGTAGTTTTATTGCTTGCGGTCTTTTTGAAATAAAAAGTCTAGACGTTGAAAACATTTTTGTAAATGATTTTGTAAACCATGTGGGAAATGCGCCTTTAAGTGTTATGTGTCATTTTGAGAATTTTAAGGGTGTGAGTCCTTTGGGAAAACTCTTTTGTTTAAATCGTGTTGAGTTTGGGACTAATGTTGATTTTAGAGTATTGTTTGCTTAGACTTTATTTAAGCGCGTTTTTTGACCGACTTATGGGTCTAGCAAGCGTGGAGCATTTTGCTCGATTTTGACTTGGAATTAGTCATGGGCTAATTGTCGGGTTTTAATGACTCAAGGTGGAGTCTTGTTAATGAATTGTTTTGTCGCACCGTTTGGCATTCATTGCACGTCGAGTATTTACACGTTTGGGTGAGGGAGACAATCCGGAATAGGCACTTGTGGGTAGGCTGTTTTGCTCTGGATCCTTAGACACGTTTGTCAGTCGCTGGTAGTGGTCGGTTGGGTATCTCGAGGTGAGGCCCCGGTGTTCAGGTGTTATAGCCTAGGCTTTCTAGTAGGTGCTAGGAGGATATAGTTGTGGGCACTTACCTGGGAGGTAATTCCGATGTGAGGGGCCCTGAGGCGTTACCTGAGAGGTAGGCGTCAGGGTGTATCCTCGGTTCAGATAAATTAGCTTTGTAGAGCGTGTGTGGGGGATACGTCAACGGTGGGAGGTGGGGTATTCCACGCGTGTTGGTAATGTAGACCGGGTAGTATCGGTTAAGGGAATGACCTACGTGTGTGTTAGCTGACTTGATTGTGGGGGATATCTATTTGTGATAGTGTCTAGGATAATACCACGCTTATGTGATTCATTGTAATCGGTTGGACCGATGTTCGGCGGGTGGCCGATGTTTGTTATTCTAATCGGTTGGACCGATGTTCGGCGGGTGGCCGATGTTTGTTATGGTAATCGGTTGGACCGATGTTCGGCGGGTGGCCGATGTTTGTTATGGTAATCGGTTGGACCGATGTTCGGCGGGTCGCCGATGTTTGTTATTGTAATCGGTTGGACCGATGTTCGGCGGGTGGCCGATGTTTGTTATTGTAATCGGTTGGACCGATGTTCGGCGGATGGCCGATGTTTGTTATTGTAATCGGTTGGACCGATGTTCGGCGGGTGGCCGATGTTTGTTATTGTAATCGGTTGGACCGATGTTCGGCAGGGGGTCGATGTTTTGTTAAGATAATTTATTGAAAATCTTTGGAGTCTATTAGAATTTGTAGAAGTTAATCGGCAGTAATGGTAGGAATGATCGGATTCGAGTATCCTGTAGGGTATATTGGTGAGCAACTTTAGAATGGTTAGAGTTTGAGAGTTGACTCGGGATGTATGGAATATCTAAGGTTGGGAGGCAATCGAAGTCACTTGGATAGGAATGAATCCAGTTGTTGGAGTGTTCTTCCGATCATAATCCGGTGTCCTAGAAAGAGTACGTTAGTAAGAAAAGTATTCGAGAAGTTTTAGAAGGGGTTTCAAGTGGATTTGGGAACCTGAGGTTGAGATGAGGGAGAACTATCCGGAGCTATTCGTAGGCAGAGACTTCGAGGACGAAGTCTAATCCAAGTGGGGGAGAGTTGTAAAGCCCGTATCCCGGTATGTAATTTATTAGTATTAATTCTTTGTTTGAAAGTTTTATTTAACGGGGTTAACGGAATTGGCAAAATGTTTAAATCCTAAATTAGGTTAAGTTATGGAAATACTTCAAAAACCTAGGGACTAAATGTGTTTTCTTGTTAATCAAGTTTGCATGAGAACATGGGTTAGCTAAAGAAACGATCCTGATGGCTTTTTTTTTGGTAACTCTCGGTTTCTTCTCCCTCTCCCAAACACAAAATGAAACCCTAAGTCTTTTCCCCCCCCTCCCATTGTTAACACCGGCCGCAAAAGAGAAAGAGAAGACAGAGCCGAGAGTAGAGATAGATAGAGAGTTCGCCGGAGGAGAAAGAGTTCGCTGGAGAAGAAAGAGTGACGCCGGAGAAGAAAGAGTGACGCCGTCGTTGGCTGCCGGAAGCGGGGAGAAGGAAGAGTCGCACCGAGGTAGGTTCGTTTTCTTCTTGTCGTGTCGTTTACCAATTTTCTGCCGTGAACCGCCGCCACCACCGCCGCAGCCATGGCTGCCGGCGGTGGGGCCGCCGCTGCACGCCGCCGTGGTGGCGGCAGAGGGGTGGGTGCAGGGTGCGGGTGCGTTGTGCGAGTGTGTCGAGAGTGGGTGACGTTGGGAGGTCTCGCCGGAAGGGTTACCGTAACCATCGTCGCCGCCGCCAACCACCACCACTGCCGGAGTCGGATGTGGGTGGTGCACGGTTGTTGTCCAGCGTAGTATAGCCCTTTCCAGTAAGCTTGTAGGCTGTTCGGGTCTGTTTGGATTAAGCATTGACTTAATGGGATTATAACCTTTAGTTATCATTTCATGTGAAAACTCAGTAATCTGTCACTGTCTTGCGATAGCCATAACTTTTTGTTCGTACCTCGGATTGGGGTGAAATCGGTGCCAAACGTTCCCTTTATGAGTCTAGCAACTTTTCTGTGTTTTGTGAAAAATCCAGTTCGGAACGTAGCATAGACAAAATCGTCGTTTTGTACTGTAAGGTGCTGTTTTTCGCTGTTCCGCGAACTGTTTTTGTAAAATCCATAGTAAATTGTAGAAAAATCGTTAGGAGGCGTATAATATGTCCTTGGAACCCTAACTCAGAGCACTTTCTGGCCATGTAATAATATTGAGAATTTTCTGGGATTAGAGGGGTCGAAACAGGTCCCGAACAGACCTGTTTGGTTAGACCGGAAGGTAGTTTTAGTGACGGTTTAAGCGTGCGTCGTGTATTAGGGTCCGGGTCTCGTATTGATACGTTTTAACGTGCGTTTAGGTGCTGGGAAGTGACCGTAATTGGGAAGCTTGAAATTGTATTGTTGAGCTAGGCGCGCATTCGAGGTGAGTTCTCTCACTATAACTAATGTCGGTTATTTTTGCATTACGTTGTGTATGTATGTGGTAGTTCTATTTGCTTTTGATGCGGAGTTAAATAGTGGGGTGTCTAGTCGGACCTTTATTGTTGTGACTACGCGGGTGGCGTAGGAGTTCGGCGGGGCCGAGGGTCACATACGCGGGTGGCGTAGTAATTCGGTGGGACCGAAGGTTGTATACGCTGGTGGCGTAGTAATTCGGTGGGACCGAAGGTTGTATACGCGGGTGGCGTATGAACCCGGGGGTGCCGGGTTGCGTTTGAACGATTGTCGTGTGGTCGGTGGGACCGACGTATGCCTATTAGGTGGGGTGGTGTGAGTATGCATGTTTATGATTTGTTCGTAGACTTGTATGCTGTTTATGTGCAATTATCTGTTTATGGTGGTGTGGAAATAACTGTGTTACTTATGGTGTTGAATTCACTAAGCTTCGTGCTTACCCTTTCCCAATAAACTGTGGTTTCAGGTACGAGTGGCTCTAAGGCGTGACAGGTACACACTGGCGCGCGAGGAGAGCTGGTTGCTTTATGGTTTTTAATAATTAAACGTCTATTCCGCTGGTTTTTATTTTGAAGATATTAATTATGAGTTAGCAAACGAAATGTTGGGATCATTTAATGAGTTGTTATAAATGAAATGTTTATTTAAAAATTTAAATTTTCTTGTAATTTTTGGGACGTTACAAACCACCATTCCTTCTCTAAAAAGGAAACCCTCTGACACCCAACTTGGTTCCAAAAGAACTAAGAAAACCAAAGAGCAACCCCAGCAATCTATTGCTAAAGACTCCTCAGCTCCTCTTGATGGGCTGAAGGAAAGCTCAGTGGTACGCTCTGCCACAGCTGAACAAGCCACCCACTCTATCCCAACTTCAGTGTCTCCAAATGCTGAAGTTACAAACTTGGAATCTACCCAACCTCATTCAGTCTCTCAAAAGACTGATGAAGTGATTCTCAGCGAATCCAACGCTGAACTCAGTAACCAACCTCCATTCTTATCCTTCGCTTCTCCCTCTACTCATTTGGACACCACTCCAGTTATCACTGAAGCACCTGTCATTCCTCCAGAAGCTAAAGAAAATACTCTTCAAGGAGTGATGGGCATAGGACCTGCAGAGATGACAATACGTCCATGCACTCTCGCTGACGATATGGAACTTTACTCAGGAACCCGAGATTTTGATGAATTCACCAATCCTCCTGCAGGTACACACCAACCCCTATACACTATAACTGAACCCCAAACTTCTGAGCTTTCATCTGTTCACAAGTTCTTATATGTTACAGGTCCTAATTTGAGAGACATCAACGCCTCTCTGAAAACAATAGACACGACGCTGACAGGTCTGACTACTACTCTTTCCGGCAACTCTTCAGCTGTAACAAACGCTGGAGAGAATCTTACAAAGCTGACAACTGTCGTAAAAAAGAATGCCTCCAAAGCCGATTTGGAGAAGGTTGATAAATCAATCACCGACTTTGCCAAGGTTCTCTCTGACATCTACACCGACTACCTCGACATCAAGAAGTCAGTTGACACCATGTCCAGCGAAGTCACAACGCTGAAGACATCGGTTGGCATACTCGAAGGTGACATGTTTGCTGTAAAGACTGATGTCAGCTCCGTCAAGACTGACATGAGTTCTGTGAAGACTGATGTAAATACGATGAAAAATGACATCACTTCTATGAACACTTTGTTGCAGCAGATCCTGACCAACACGACCGCCCATGCACCTGCCCCTGCACCTCCATCATTTACTACGGCGGATCGTGCTGAACTCGTGAAGATCAATCCTGGAATTTCTGGCATAGAAAACAGATTATCAACGATTGAAATCTGTGTGGCGATCCCTGGCCAAGAAGACAGGGAAACCACACGAGCTGCTGAATCATCACATTCCTCCCCCAGTCATCATGAAAAAGAGTGGGAGAAGAGCGCTGAAGACCTCTCCAAGAGCGCTGAAGACCTTTCCCATGATGAATCTATTAGGGGAGAGAAGATTGAAGACATCACCTTTACTGAAGAGGGTGAGAAGACAACTGAAGCAGCCGCTGGACCTCAGGGAGATGACCACCCTTAGGGAACCGAGAAGCTTACCTCTGTATCTGAGGGGGAGCAACTCGAAGAAGAAGCTGAAGAAACTGAGTCTGAAGCTGAAGATGAAGAAGCCATCGACTTATCTGATGATGAACCATCCTCTTCTCCAAAGAATGATGATGAAGATGATGATGATGATGACTCTTTTATCGTCAAGCCTGCTCAGAGATCTAAAGCTCTTAAAGGTATTCTGATAAATGAATCTACAGGGGAGCGGACAAAGACAAAGCCATCAGCATCTGAAGCTGACAAGGGCAAAGGAAAAAGTGTCGCTGAAAATGAAAATCTGATGATCTTGCTTAAAAATTCGGTTTGTCAGGTACATTAACCTCTTCCTTACTCCACATCCCTCCTCTATACACTTTATCAGTTCTACTCTCTCTAAACCTCCATAAACTTTATCCCACTCTTTCTCTATCTCTGTTCTACCCATGTTCTTACCTGTAAGATCGCTGTGTTTCAGCTAGTCCTCTCCCCTGTTTGAGGATATCGCTGAAGTTCCTACAGTTGTGACTTCACCAACAATAATCCCAGCTCCCAACGCTGAAGAAATAATCCCGGTCTTAGATTTGATCTCTGAGACTGATGAACCTGAAGAACAGATGCTCTCTCACGAAAACAGACCTTCCTTGGCTCCCCAAAAGCTAAGTGAAGAGGATCAAGAAAAGAGAGATGAAATGATCAAGAGACTCGAAGATCAGCGAATCATTCTGAAGCGTGATCAACTTCCTTCGGTTCCTCCAAAGTTCAGAATTTCCCAAAAGGAATACAAGGAACACCTCAGAGTTGAACGCCTAATCGCTGAAAGAAAGGAAGCTGAAGAAAAAGACAGAGAATACGCCATCCAGCTTACTAAACGATCAATAAAAGACCCCAAGCTGAAAAGAGTTCCTATTGATGTTCAACGTCAGCTATGGGATGATGCTCAAAAGATCGTTATAGAAAAGACTAAGGTATCTGATACGACTTTGGAATGGGCTAAACAAATGCTGACCTATCGATCTAGACCATCCAAAATCATCAAAGTAAACATCAGAGGAAGACTATACGCAGATGTTCCTGTTGTTGAAGTGGATGTCTACAGAGAAGACAAGACCAAGCAAACCTTCTATGCTGCTACCTTATAAAAGTTTGGTCTCTCTGAATGGTTAGAAACGAAATTAGCCATTCAGGGATCGCGCTGAAAGTTTAAAAGCAATGTCGAGAAGATCTTAAACAAACAGATCGACCTGGTTTCTTCTGCTGTGGATATTCCTCCTTCAACTCTTCTTCCTCAACAAAGAAAAGTCTCTGCTAAGGAAAAGAAAGTCTCAGACTCGGGTCCTCAAATACGGAATGAAACAGGTATTGGTTTCTCTCGTGCTGAAGTTCTTGGCCCTGATGCTAATCTCCCAGCGCTTGACACCTCCCTACCACCTGGAGAAACTTTCATTCCTGGCACAGTTGTAAGTGATCCCTATGGTATATTCTTTCTAGACTACTATGGAAATCATCACTTTCAACGTGTCTCTGAGCTCCACATCGCTCCTATCGAACAACTCAGAGATCTCATACACTGGTGTGAAGTCAGACGCGACATCAAAGCTAGACACCTGAAGCCCTTGATTTTTGAAGAAGCTCTGAAGAAAAAGAATCAAGGAGTAGATGTCCCTGACTGGATGATTCCCACATCAAAGACCCTCGATGAACTACTCATCAAGGAAGAACCTTTTGACGGATAGGATCGCCTTGTAATTCTTTCTATCCTTATCTGTCTACATCTTTTGTACTTGTAATTTTATTCGTTGTACTTGTAATTTTTCCACTACTCTCTGTAATCTTTACACAGTTTAAAGAAAAATTTCAGCAAATGTACTTTACTCCATCAGTACAGAAAAGATCCCAGAAAACAGTAAAACGGACAAATATTTTATGAGTTCTTTTTATCCTTATGTTTTCATTAAATAGCAGTTTTCTCTATTGCTATGTCATAATCAAACAGGGGGAGATTGTTGATCCAAACCCTCAATGATTTGATAATGACCCTCTCTTATATACTTAGTGAAAATTGTAAGTAAACAATACGTATCAGAGTTTCACTATCGCTGATAAGTACTAAGATCTTACAGTACCGCTGATAGAAACTCTCGGTCTTTAGATTAAACATTCAGCGAACACTGTTCACCATAATACCCTGAGTCTGTTCAGTACTTATGGTGATTGCTGATAAGTTAGTTGTTTACTTATGATCCCTGAAGACAAGTTTCACGTTAACATATTGTCTACGCTAAAGTCGAAGATCAAGCTCAAGAACCAGCGACAAGTCTCCAAATGAACTGATGCGGATCAGCGAAGACTCAGATTTGTCCACATAACGTGAAGTATCAAGTACAAGACTTTAGCTATCGCTGAACTCTATCATTCGCTGACAAAGAATGATAGATCGTTGAATCAACGAAAAGCTGATCATAAAGTCCTCCGTACAAAGTACTTTTGTCTTAACCACCCTTGCACGACTCCGTACGATATGTCAGAAAAAGAACCTCCTTATTGTCTGAAATCGTACAACCACTCTGATACTACACTGTTCAACATGCGGCTACTAAGGTTGTCAACAAAGGTCAATGACATGAAACCAATCAGCTGCTGCCACGTGTAAAGTGTAAACTGCAATGCATTAAATGCATGCAGTATATAAGAAGATGAACTCACTTCATTTTGAAGTAACTTGCTAACTCTGGACAAGTTCATCCTTCTTATCTTCATATAGGTTATTATTAGTAATTTCCTTCTCTTTCTTAGTGCATGAATCTTAGTGTTCCAACTTGTTTAGATTTAGGTTTATCCTTTATCTTGTTTCCGCAACAAGCTGTAAATGGTTAATGATTTATCAATAAACAATTTAGAAAAGTAAAATCTGGGTGTTTGTATTCAACCCCCCCCCCCCCCCTTCTACAAACTTGTATAGCCCTTCGGGACCAACATTTACTGTGCTCAAGAGAATATCTTGCACAAACCAAAGCAGGTACTTGTTGGATCTGGAGTTTTGAAAACTATCACACCTTTTAAGAACCAATCCAGAGTTCCACCAGTTCCAGATTTCAAAAACAAGGGTATCAGAATTCTTTCTTCTGATGGGATAGAAGATAAGAGAAGAGAAAAAGCAAAGAGTATTCCTGTGAACCATACTTCAGTTCCCTATGCTTATAAACCTATCAGATTTACTTCAGAACAAAAGGGTAAATGGAAAGTCAATGACCAACCTATCCCCAACTGTGCAGTAAATCAAAGGAAAAACACTTTTTGGTCAAAGGAATCAGTTCCAAAAAACAATGCCAATTTCAAAAAGGCAAATCAGGACAGAATGTCTGTTAAAACATCTGGCCCTAAATTTTTTCAATCACACATGACATATAATTCACAGATGTTGAAAAGAAACGACAATATGCACCAATCATCTTCATGCTCCATCAACTGCAATTGCATTCAACTTCTGTTAAAGTTGCAAAATCACCTGAACGGTCCTCACTATATTCTGAATCAGTCATTTGAAAGGAAAAATCCTAAGACTGCTCAGAATATGCAGAGAAAATCCACTGGCACACCATCAAAGAATGGAAATCCAGCAGGTAAATCGGTTAACACCCCTAAGCCTAACCAGAAAGGACCCATTATGAAATGGGTACCTAAAAAGAACTAATCTGTCTTGCAGAAGCCTCATGTGCAGATCTGGTACTTAGTGTTAGCCCCATGTATCTGTTATATAAAAGTATTGAAAATATTATCAAGTTAGAAGACCAACAGAGATCGAGCAGAAGACTTAGAAGAATCTCAACAAGAAGACCAACAGAACTCAACAGAGTTCAGGTGGAACCAACAGAGCTCAACAGAGCTTTGGCAGAAGATCAACAGAAGAACTGTTCATACCCGAAGACCAACAGAGTTCTGGTCTATGAACTCTGTTCAAGTGAAGACCTCTGTGAAGCCTAAGTCTCGTAGAAATCCTAAGTGTCAGACACGTGTCCATACTTCCCACGTATGCCCTAAAGAAAGCAGACACACTTTCCACGTGTCATTCCAGGGTACGATAGTACACTGTCTACACTTTATCAGGGCTATAAATAGAGAGGTAGTGGAACAACAATTGTAAACTTTTGGAAGAATAGTTTTCCACAATTGTTAAAGCACACACTGCAGAATTCCATAGTACTACCTCCGTACGATATTGTTCCCTGTGAGATTTCAGGATACACCATTGATCTTGTTCTTGGTGTTATATATTATCAATATACGAGCAACGTTTCATACTTGATCTTGTTATCATTATCCTGTTCTATATCTGATTATCACTGTTACAATATCGTTTACACAATCACTCACTTTAATGGCTTTATTTAATATGCTTCCGATGTCTACCACGTGTACCCGCAACAGAAACTACTGCTAAGATTCCTGCTTATCTTAAACCTAAAACCACCGGGTTTACTGATGAAGAGAAACTTCAAATGGAAAATGACCTTAAAGCAGTTAGACTTCTGATTATGGCCATTCCAAACGAGATATTTCAAGAACTAGATCCATGTGTTACAGCTAAAGAAATATGGGATCAACTTCTAAATCAACTTGAGGGTGGAATTAAGACCCAAAAGAACATAAGGACCCAATGTATAAATTTATACAACGATTTCAAGGCACTTCCTGATGAAAGCATACAACAAACCTACAACAGATTCAATGTTCAAATCAACAAATGTAAAAAGTGCGGGGTTGTTAGGTCGAAGGAAGACAACAATGTTCTATTTTTGAAAAGTTTGAATGATGAATGGTTAAATTTGTCCATGTCTTTACAAGCTAACCAGGATCTAGATGCATGGTCTCTCACTGATGTGTACGGCACTCTTGCCGCATAAGAGAAGGATGTTGTCAAACAAAAGGGCAAATCCACCATTGTAGGTCCTATTGCTTTAGTTTCAGAGTCAAAGAACACCACTGAAGGAAAATCCAACAGAGACAAGAAGAAAGAGAAGAAGGGTAAGAAAAGCTTGGTAGCGGAAAGTGATGATGAAGAAAGCTCATCAGAGGATGACGATATAAATGCTTTTGCTAAATCTCTTGCGTTAATAACTCAACAATTTAACAAGAGATTTGGCAACAGAGCATTTGACAAAAGAGGTAGATACGAGAGAGAAGGAAAAGATGACAGAAGAGGTTATGTTGCACCTCCACAACAGAACCACCAGAACAGAGCTCCAACAGAACAGAGATCACAACCGCAACCACAACAGAAGTACAATGCTCCAGTTCCACAGAAGGCTGATGCTGCCCAACCCATCAATTAGAATGATGGGCGTTGCTTTAGATGTGGCAAACCTGGCCATTTCTCTGCTAATTGTAGAGGCAAACTGGTAAAAGACCAGGACTACTACAAGAACAAATACAAGTACAATTACAGAGAAAGAAGCTACGTTGCTGAGATGGAGAATTGGATTTTTGATTCATCTTCTGACGATGAACCAGAGAAAGCCAATGTTGTTGTGGATGATGAAAGTTTGGGAGAAGTTGATTGGATGACCGGAGAAAGGATAGAAAGATCTGAAGAGGAAGATATAGCTCATGAATTTGCTCTAACCGTAACAGAGCCAGACAACAGAGCGTTGGAGACTACCAGACCCAGTGCTAAGGTATGTTCATCTGAATCCAAGTCCGACTCTGAGTTGGAAATGCATGTGTCTTTGCTAACAGAGGAGTTTCAACTCTTAAAACAAAAGCTTTCTGAGGAAAAAGAGTTAAGAAAGCAAGCTCAGAAGGATATGTCATTTTACAAGAGAGATAAAACTCTCTTGGAACAGGAAAAAGAAGAAATATTCAAAGAGAAATCTGAGCTAGAGATCTTACAACAGAAGAAGGAAAGCATTTTTTCTGAAAAAGATTAAAGAGTTTGAAAATGTTTTGAAACAAAAGACTGAAGAGGTGAAAAAGTAAGAAAATGAAAGACTTAACTCTGTTGCCTTAAATGACTTTTTTCAAAAAGAAAGGGAGGTTTTACATCAATCCCTACAAAGAAAAGAATTCAAATCAAAAAGTACCAGGATGCACAAGATGTGCACATTAAGATAAACTCACAGATGGATACGCAAGGTCTCGGTTTCTCTGACCTTGCTCCCTATAACGAAAAGAAGAAGACATCTCTGTCCTCTGCTTTTTGTGTTGGGAAATCCAAGAGGATGTGATCTCTGGTATTGTTGCTTTCAAAAGAATCAAAACCTCAGATGTTTACAAAAGAACCAGAAGGCTAGACTTTAGGAATGTTAGCTATGACACCTTGTATCATGAAAAGATTATTAAACCATCTTCAAAGTTTATTCTCGATCAAGGAAGAGCTAGAATCATACTTCCTAACTCTGTTAATAGTCTGGATCCAACAGAGATTTTCAACTTCAATTCTTTCAAGGAACAGAAGTCTGTTACTTCTGTGGAAGAGTCCTCTGTTGAAAAATCACAGAGCGAGCTCAACCCTGAAGCACCGATCTTCTCTCCCACTTCAGAAACAATTAGAACATCTTTTGAAGAAGATCTCATGAAAGTTCTTGAGGAAAATGTTGTTTCTGATGCATTGAAACCAAAGTTGAGAAAGTTTAAGTCTGTCAAAACCAATATCTCAGTGATTACCCCAGAGTCTAACACCCTCAACAGAGCCATCAGAGACTTTCTAGACTCTGACAGTGAGAAGGATGAGCAAATTTTCTGTGCTCAAAAGAAAGTTTTGCATAAACCAAAGCAGATACCCGCATGATGTTTTGATCTGAAAAAAGGATGTCGCATTCTTTAAGAAACAAGCTGGATTTATACCAATGACTGAGTTTGATAACAAAAGCTTTAGGGTTCTTGCTTCTAACACAATAGAAGTGAAGAAAAGAGAGAATGCAAGAAATGTTCCCGTAAACAACAATACCTATGTTCCCTTAGCTTTTAAGCCTGTGAAATTTACTCCAGAACAGAAGGGCAAATGGATAGTTAATGACAGACCTATTCCCAATTCTGGTGTAAATCAAAGAAGAAACTCTTTTTGGCAAAGTGAGTCTATTCCAAAGAAAAACAACTCTTTCAAGCAAAAACAGGACAGAATGTATGGTCCTAAGGTTTTTCATAATCAAGTACCATTCAAACAACAGTTTTTGAACAAAAACAGCAATGTGTATCAGTTATCTTCATGTTCTATCAACTGCAATTGCATTCAACTGTTGTTAAAACTGCAAAATCACATGAATGGTCCCCATTGTGTTCTGAATCAGTCACCACAAAGGAAAAATCCTAAGACTATTCAGAATACACAGAGAATGACCTCTGGCACAATATCAAAGAATGTAAAGCCAGTAGGAAAGACTGTTAACACCCCAAAGCCTAACAAGAAAGGACCCATCTTGCAATGGGTACCTAAAAGAAACTAATCTGTCTTGCAGAAGACTCATCTGCAGATCTCGTACCTAGATTTCAGATGTTCCAGGCACATGACGGGCAATAAGGAGCTGCTGACTTCATTTAAGAACAAGAAGGGAAGTACAGTAACCTTTGGAGGAGACAATGGTGGACATATTAGAGGATATGGTACTTTAGTTAATGGTGGTGTTTCAGTTTCTGAGGTTGCTTATGTTGAAGGATTAAATCATAATCTTCTCAGTATAAGTCAACTCTGTGATCATGGATTCGATGTCAATTTTAGGAAGAAGTATTGTTCCTTGTTGCTTTCCGAGTCTGGTCAAGAACTTTTAAGAGCCGACAAAAAAGGCAATCTGTACAAAATGAACTTTAATCCAAATCAAAACTCTACAACAGAGAAACTCTGTTTAGTGTCTTTAAAAAATGAAGATGTCTGGCTCTGGCATAAAAGATTTGCCCATGTAAAATTTTCAAATCTTGACAAGCTCGTGAAATTGAACTTAGTGAAAGGACTGCCTTCGCTAAAATTTGACAAAGACCATCTCTGTTCTGCCTGTGAATTGGGTAAGATGAAAAGATCTTCACACATAACTAAGAGCGATCACAATTGTCCCAGACCTTTGCATATGCTTCATATGGATCTCTGTGGTCCAATCTCTGTGCAAAGTCTGTCGGACAAGAAGTATATACTTGTGCTTATTGATGAATATTCTAGATATACTTGGATTGAGTTCATCAGAGTAAAATCTGATGTTTTAGAAATTCTGA
The DNA here is from genome assembly GCA_033807775.1 of Saussurea involucrata. Lineage (NCBI taxonomy): Eukaryota > Viridiplantae > Streptophyta > Magnoliopsida > Asterales > Asteraceae > Saussurea > Saussurea involucrata. The sequence continues at coordinate 87,202,408 of CM066314.1, forward strand.
TAAGTTTGTTGAGAAGGATACAGGTTCTGTTAGGACTAAAAGTTCAAAAGTTGAGAAGTGATAATGGGACAAAGTTTAAGAATGCAAGAATAGATGCTTAACTTTCAGAATAAGGAATATCCCAAAACTTCTCAGCTGCCAGAACTCCACAACAGAATGGTGTGGTGGAGAGAAAGAACAGAACTCTGGTAGAAGCCGCCAGAACCATGTTGGCCGGTTCTGTCCTTCCTATCAACTTCTGGGCAGAGGCAGTCTCAACAGCCTATTTTACCCAAAACAGAGCTGTAATAGTGAAGAGATTTAAGAATACTCCCTATGAACTCATCAACAACAGAAGGCCAACCATGAACTATTTTCACATTTTTGGTTGCAAGTGCTACGTCTTGAATGACAGAGAACAGCTGAGTAAATTCGATAAGAAGGCGGACGAAGGAATCTTTATTGGTTATTCCTTGACCTCTAAAGCCTACAGAGTCTACTACACCAGAACCCGTGTCATTCAAGAAAGTGTAAATGTGTCCTTTGATGAAAGTACATCGAGTGCCTCTGATCGCAAATCAATAGAGGGGACACAAACAGAGCAGACGAAGCCAAGTTCTTCAAAAACAAGGGAAGAAGATATAAATCTCGTGTTCGATGATTTCTTCGATGATGATGATTCCTCTGTCAACATCAACAGAGACGATCAAGCTCAGAATTCAACAGAACAGAATCTGACAGGTACAACTCTTACTGGTCCCTCCAATACTTCACCATCTACTTCTCTGTCTACAGGTGTCATTTAGAGAAATGAGGAACCACAAAGAGAACCTGAGCAAGAACCATCATCACCCCTGTTAACTAATATTGGGAGAGAGTCCCTATTTGAAAGCTCACCTTCACAGAGCCCTGTTGGCAACTCACAGAGCAATGAGGCCACTCTCCAGAGTTGTATGCCACAGAGCCCTGGTGCCAATCCATAGAGCTCTGATGCTGAAGATCGTCTTTTCCCATCAGAAGCACAAACCGCACCTGCTGTCCATGCTCCCATGACAAGATGGACAAAGGGTCACCCTCATCATCTTATAATTGGTGCTACTGAAAATGGTGTAAAGACAAGATCGGCCACAATCAATGAAGCCTTCTTTGTAAATTTTCTAAGCATGATTGAGCCGAAGAAGATCACTGAAGCCCTTGAAGACCCAAACTGGATCGAAGCTATGCAAGAGAAACTTCTGGAGTTTGAACGAAACAAAGTTTGGTCCTTGGTTTCACTTCCAAAAGCCAAAGCTGCCATCGGAACCAAGTGGGTGTTTAAAAACAAAAAAAGATGAAGATGGGATTATCATCAGAAACAAAGCCCGATTGGTTCTAAGGGATACAACCAAGAAGAAGGCATTGACTATGACGAGACCTTTGCACCTGTAGCTAGGCTAGAAGCCATCAGAATCTTCCTAGCCTATGCTGCTCACAAGGGTTTCAAGGTCTACCAGATGGACGTCAAATCTGCTTTTCTGAACGGTAGATTACAAGAAGAAGTATATGTTCAGCAACCACCAGGTTTTGAATGTTCAGAGTTTCCAGACCATGTTTACAAGCTAGACAAAGCTCTGTACGGCCTTAAGCAAGCTCCCAGAGCCTGGTATGAAACTTTGTCAAACTTTCTGTTGACTAATCACTTCGAGAAAGGTACTGTCGATAAAACTCTATTCTTTAGGAGGTATAAGAATGATATACTTCTGGTACAAATATATGTTGATGACATTATTTTTAGGTCTACACGGCAAGAGTACTGTGATAAGTTTGAAGAATTGATGAAAAGTGAATTCAAAATGAGCATGATGGGAGAACTTTCTTTCTTCCTTGGTTTACAAGTAAAACAATCCATCAGAGGGACTTTCATAAGTCAGTCCAAATACATCTCTGACATTTTGAAAAAATACAAGTTCAATAATTCAAAACCAATGAAAACTCCTATTGCCACTGTAGTCAAACTTGACTCTGACCTTAATGGTGAAGCTGTAGATGTCAAGAACTACAGAGGCATGATAGGGTCACTTCTGTACTTAACTGCTAGCAGACCTGATATAATGTTTTCAACGTGTCTCTGTGCCAGATTTCAAGCAAATCCTAAAGTATCACACTTTTCTATTGTCAAGCGTATATTTAAATATCTGAAAGGGACTCAATTCTTGGGTCTCTGGTATCCTCTTAATTCTGGTTTTGAGCTTGTAGCATACACATAAAATTCCAATTCTGTGTGACTCCAAGAGTGCCATAGCAATCACAGCTAACCCAGTTCAGCATTCCAAAACCAAGCATATCGACATAAGGTATCACTTCATAAAAGACCATGTTGAAAAAGGGACGATAAATGTACCTCGTTTCAACCGACTTCCAATTAGCTGATCTTTTTACAAAAGCCCTTGATGAAAGGAGATTTAACTTCTTAATCAGCAAATTGGGTATGCTGAACATGTCCTCCTAACTCTGTTTATAACTCAACAGAGCCTCTGACGATCCTACCAGAGCTCTGTCAAATAGTTGGGTAGGATAGTTCAACAGAGTCTCTGATGTTCACCAGAACTCTGTCAGGCATATTTTTTTCAACAAGCTCAGTGAATCTGTTTGTACATATTTTTTTTGTTTGTACAGTTTTTTTGTTTTTGGGGCTGAATAGACAAATCTTTCATACAAGCTCATCTTTCAAGGGGGAGCTTATAAAGGAAAACGTGCATGATTTTAGGGGGAGCAAGTCAAAATCTGTTTTTCAAATCTAAAATGATCTGATGAAAACCTTTTTGATAATGTCAAGAACTTACCAGAACTCTGATATTTCACCAGAGCTCTGTTGATTTTCACCAGAACTTTGTGAACCTTCTGAGATAGCTCTGTTGACGTTCTTTGACCACTTTCACATCAGATACAGAACTCTAAATGATTTTTGGGTAAAGGTGAAACATCTTGGGATACATGGAAAGAAATGAATAAGTCATTTCAACAGAGGCAAAACTGTGCTGAGCTCCACCAGAGATCTGTCGGTTTTCTGCCATGTCATCAGAAGCACGTCATCAGAGATGCGGGTCATTCTTTAAGCGTCAACTACTTGTCAGCCGCACATCTCTAACCGTGACGGTTTGCTTTCCCAAAAGCGGTCAGAACCAAATCTTACGTGGCATTCTCTAATTGAAAGACAAACCACTAGCTGTTTCCACGTTCTACTATAGAGGCAGTTCCACTATCTGAAACTCGAGTGCCTACAGTACCTACGACGATTACCCAGCCACATGTTTAGCGTATAAATATCCATTACCCTGACCCATTTCTTTTCTTACGCTTTCTGATCATTCAAAAAACCCTTCATCTTTCCCTCTCAAAAGTTCAAAACCTTCAAGTTCTTCAAGAAAAAACCCTAATCTGCAACAATGGCAGAACCTCAAAACTCTGCTGATTCAAGCCGAATAGGACCCGTCGATGAAATCAATATCCTCCCATACGAGTTAGCTGACAACAACTATCGATTCGACCTAAACCCAGGACTCTATTTACCCCTATATCACATCTTCATAGAGTTTTTCAGAAACTCCGAAATCTTTAGAGCCCTGACAGCGTTTGAGGATCATCTTCCTGCAATCTACGTCCAACAATGGTGGACCACGTGCCAGTACATAGAAGAACAAGATGGGATTGTTGGGAATGTCAACTCGAGAAATGGAGGAGCAGGAACAATCAGAATCGGTGCAAGCACTTTCAGAATAATCTTTAGGATGAAGACCAAAAGACAACTTGGAATAGAAGCCTATGAAAAACCCCCCAATGTTCCTGTTCTTCTTGAATTCATGAAGTTCTTGGCATACAATAAAGAATTGAACAAAATAGGTGAGTTCAGAAGACAGAATCTACCAACAATGTGGAACTTCATGTTCTCCACCTTGAAAAGAACCCTCACTAGCAAATCTGGGAGTCAAGACCAAGCCAGCACAGAAATCCTACAGATCATGTATGGATTGTTCTTTACCAAAAATTTTGACTACGCCAACATTCTTTACAACGTCCTTCTTAACGCTGTCAACACAAAGACCTCATCCATAGCAAGAGGAGGAGTCGTTGGAACCCACGACTTCAGGTGAATACCCGTTTATCCGAAGAATTCCAGGTACAATGCTTGCCCTAATCGATCCTCAACACATCTCTGTCCAAAACTATGAGAGTGCTTCTCAACCTCAAGAACCTGAGGTGAGAACCCCAGCATACTTAGGATCTGAGCCTTCATTGGAGAGTTTAAGTGAGGAAATAGCAGAGGAAGTTAACAGACCAGAGAGAAGAGTACCCGAAGTGGGGTCTTCCTCTAGAGTGATGGAGGAGGAAGTAGAGAACAGAGCATCCAATATGGAGACTGTTCATGAGGGAGTAAAAGAAACATCAAAGGTGGAAGTTATTTCCTCTGGTAGTGGTGAGAAAGAGGACGACAGAGAGAATCCCGAGAGTTCTATATCCCTAAGAGCCGAGGGAGATGAGAGCTTAGAAAAAGATGGTCAAGAGAACACAGATGAGCGTATCCATAACCAACATCCCCGTGCTTCCACACAATCTAATCCTGGTGATCAAGACCAAATGATTATTGAAACAGAGGTGCACACCTCAAACCCTAACCTGCAAGAACCAACAGAGGCGACTTTTCATGCCTCTGGTACCCACATACCCGGGGAAGCTATCTTTGGTAGTGATGTTCATTCGCCCCAGAACATCAATAGGTCACCTCCACACAATGATGCCTCTGTGGCTCATATAGACATGGCACAAAATAGACCAGAGATCTTTGTAATATCACGTAGCATCTGTCCGACTCAGGGACAATGGGAGACCATAGTAGAACAAGGGAAGACTTTGCTTGATCCAAACTCTTCTCATCACATCAGATTTCCTTCCTCAGAACCTGAGTTAGAGGAGGAACCTCTGATCAGAACACCTGTAGATGTATCCCCTCAAAAGGATCATCAAGGATCGGGTGGAAGTCCTCCAAGAGCCAACATCAATACAACTCTTGAAGGATGCACCTCTGAACTCGAGGTTCAATTGGATCCATGTGTTGGAACCAAGGTTACCCCTGTTGACACTGTCACAAGAGCAGAGTTCGAAAGATTCTGTGATAGTATCAACAACTCCTTGAATGAGTATAAACTTATCAATGAACAGAAGGAGGAGCTGATCCGCAAGGAGAACGCTCTTCTTAAAGAGGAATTGAAACAAATATCTAATAAACATGCAGAGGTAACTATGAAATATGCCGAGGCTGAAAACCTCAGAGTAGAGGCTGAACGCGCCAGATCAGAAGCATTTACTAAACTGACAACATAGATAGCAGATCTGAAAAGAGACAGAACAGAGGAAATGACAAAGACTTCGACAGAACTTGCTGATCTGAAGAAAATACTGGCAGAGAATCACAAGGAATCCATGAACAGAACCCTGTCGATACCTTCTGTCATCTTATCAGAATCGAATGCTAGAACCTTAACAGAGTTAATTGACAACTCTGTTAAGAAATCCATCAAAGACGCAACAACATCATCTGCTACTCCACTCAACATCTCAAGCCCCAACCCAAACGACTTACCCATGACAGTTGGCCAAATGGGTGACTTCCGCATATTTGTTCTCAGTCGGATGATGACAATTTCATCCAAGTTTGTGATGAAGGCACAGGCGAAAGAGAAACACGTAAAGGCATCTCTTGACATCCACAAAGTCAACTTTGAAAGTCAAGTAGATGAGATCAGAACTGCCGCAACAGAAGTTGAAGACGCAATGAAAAAGGCAGTCACAAACTTCACAGATGCCATCGTACAGACTTCCACACTCAAACGACCTGCAGAAGGAGCACGAGAAGGAGAACCCTCGAGCAAAAGAGCCAAATCTACTCCAAAGTTTGTTGCTCCGTCCTCACCCGCTTCTGGAATTGCACTATCTGATGATGATGATGATTTTGAAGATGCTAAAGAAGCTCATTCAGATAGCCAAATGGGTGAGTCCGCAGATCAACAAAAGGGGGAGAAGGAAAAAGAGAAGGAAAAAGAGAAGGAAAAAGAGAAGGAAAAAGAGAAAGAGGCTGAAAAGGGAAAAGGGAAAGGCAAAGCGACAGAGACGACAGAGGCAGAGGCAGAAAAAGGAGATAAGGGGATAACATAAGAAAACATGCCAGAAATGACTATGGTGGAATTCGACTACATGTTCAAAGACAGAGTCATCAAACCAACAGAAGAGTCAACGCAAAAACCACCAGAAATCATCTGTCTTGATACCCCTCCTACATCTCCAAGAACTGAACCAGAGAGATCAATCCCAATCTCTGCTGAAGAACAAATAAGCCAAGCCCAACCTCAAGTCAAACCCCAAGTTCTACAAGAGCCCGGACTACATATTGATATCCTCATGACAGAAATCCATGAAGATCATAACCCAATGGTACCAGAACAGAACCCTGAACCATCAAGCCAACATACCGAGAAACCATCCTTAGAAGAATTCTTTGGTTATCTCTATGCTGACAGAGACATTCTCCCTGTCAATGCCAAACCCATCAACCCGTACCTCAATCCAATCAGAATAAACACCATTTATGAATCAAGGCTAAAGTTCATCCAAACCAAATGAAATCTGAACAGAGCCATTGACATAAACTTCGGTATCCGCAAAATCTTGGACATCAAGCATAAGAAGTTCCAACATGACAGAGTCGTATACCATGAGTACACTGTTGAATCAACAGAAGGCAGAAATGAATTCTTCAATGACAATGATCTTGTCCTTCTGAATCCATACGATTTGATCATGCTTCACGCCTATTGCTTGAACTTCTCCGAAAGATACAAACCAGCAAGAACTGCGCTTCCAGAGGTTCGATTCCCTATGCAAGAGCACGTACATCTCAGAACTCAGATTGACTTTCAGCTAGCTATAGAGTTCGAAGTTGAGAGACTAGCGATTGCACCACCAAACAAAAACCTTGAGGGTTATGGCCACTACAGAACTGGAACCGTAGTTGAAAATCCTCCAGTCTTCATCTGTCGATAGAAGAAGATCAAGAAGGCCATCAGAATATCTGAAGCCCACAAGTATTCGAGTGAATCGTTGGTGTATCTCAAGAACATAATTCAGAATCTCCCAAGAGAAAAGTGTCCAGAAGAGCAACTGAAGCTGTGCATCGAACATATAGATCTTATAATGGACTTCCGTGAGCTGATCAGAAGATTCGACAGAATCCTAAGGGGAGATAATTATGCCTAAACGTACTTATTCTTTTACTCTGTATTGTAATATCTTAAAAGAATAGTGCAAGGTTTCAACAGAGGGAAATGTTCTCTGTTTTTTTTACATCTCTGTATTTCCATTTTTAGTTTCAATACTTAGGGGGAGATTGTTAGCCCCAAGTATCTGTTATGTAAAAGTATTGAAAATATTATCAAGTCAGAAGACCAACAGAGATCGAGCAGAAGACTTAGAAGAATCTCAACAAGAAGACCAACAGAACTCAACAGAGTTCTGGTGGAACCAACAGAGCTCAACAGAGCTTTGGCAGAAGATCAATAGAAGAACTGTTCATACCCGAAGACCAACAGAGTTCTGGTCTATGAACTCTGTTGAAGTGAAGACCTCTGTGAAGCCTAAGTCTCGTAGAAATCCTAAGTGTCAGACACGTGTCCATACTATCCACGTATGCCCTAAAGGAAGCAGACACACTTTCCACGTGTCATTCCAGGGTACGATAGTACACTGTCTACACTTTATCAGGGCTATAAATAGAGAGGTAGTGGAACAACAATTGTAAGCTTTTGGAAGAATAGTTTTCCACATTTGTTAAAGCACACACTGCAGAATTCCATAGCACTACCTCTGTACGATATTGTTCCCTGTGAGATTTCAGGATACACCATTGATCTTGTTCTTGGTGTTATCCATTATCAATATACGAGCCGCGTTTCATACTTGATCTTATTATCCTTATCCTGTTCTATATCTGATTATCACTATTACAATATCGTTTACCCAATCACTCACTTTAATGGCTTTATTTAATATGCTTCCGATGTCTATTTCTTTATCATTATTGTGATGTAACGTGAATCTAGGAACCTACACTTAGATTCAGTATGTTCCAAGTACATGACAGGCAACAAGGAGCTGATGACTTCATTCAAAGACAAAATGGGAAGTGCAGTAACCTTTGGAGGCGATGGACAGGGACAGATTAAAGGTTATGGTGTTTTGAATAATGGTGGTGTTTCAGTTTCAAAAGTTGCTTATGTTGAAGGTTTAAATCATAATCTGCTTAGCATAAGTCAAATGTGTGATCATGGATTCGATGTCAATTTTAAGAAGAAATACTGTTCTTTATTACTTTCTGAATCTGGTCAAGAGCTTCTTAGAGCCGATAGAAAAGGCAATCTGTACAAAATGAATTTTAATACTAATCAAAGTTCTACAACAGAAAAACTCTGTTTAGTCTCTTTGAATAAGGAAGATGCCTGGCTCTGGCATAAAAGATTTGCTCATCTAAATTTTTCAAACCTTAACAAGCTCGTGAACCTTAACTTAGTGATAGGTCTGCCTTCGCTTAAATTTGACAAAGACCATCTTTGTTCTGCATGTGAATTGGGTAAGCTGAAAATAGCTTCACACAGAACAAAAAGTGATCACAATTGTCCTAGACCTTTGCATATGCTTCATGTGGATCTTTGTGGTCCAATTTATGTGCAAAGTCTGTCTGGTAAAAAGTATATTCTTGTTCTTATGGATGAATTTTGTAGATATACTTGGGTTGAGTTCATCAGAGTAAAATCGGATGTCCCATAAATTTTGATAAGTTTGTTGAAAAGGATACAGGTTCTGTTAAGTCTTAAAATTCAAAAGTTGAGAATAATAGGACAGAGTTCAAGAATGCCAGAATTGATGCCTACCTATCAGAGGAATGAATCTCCCAGAACTCCCCAATAGAATTGTGTTGTGGAGAGAAAGAACAGAACTCTGGTAGAAGCCGCCAGAACTATGTTGGCAGGATCTACTCTTCCTATCAACTTCTGGGCAGAGGCAGTCTCAACAGCCTATTTTACCTAGAACAGAGCTGTCATAGTAAAAAGATTCAAAAAGACTTCTTATGAACTCATCAACAACCGAAGGCCGAATGTGAAATACTTTCATGTTTTTATCTGCAAATGCTACATCTTGAATGATAGAGATCAGCTGGGTAAATTTGACAAGAAGGTTGATGAAGGAATCTTTATTGATTATTCTCTAACCTCTAAAGCCTACAGAGTCTACAACACAAGAACCAAAGTCATTCAAGAGAGCATAAATGTGTCCTTTGATGAAAAATCATCAAGTTCCTTTGATTCAAAATCACCAGAGGGGATACAAACTGATGAAAAGGCTAGTTCGTCAAAGACAAGGGGAGAAGATATCCATCTGATATTCAATGATTTCTTCGATGATGATGATTCCTCTGAAAACATCACCAGAGGCAATCAAGCTTAGAACTATGTTGATAAGAACCTAATAGGTACAACTCTTACATGTCCCTCCAATTTTTCACCATCTACTTCTCTGTCTACAGGTCAAATTCAGAGAAATGTGGGACAACAGTCAGATGTAAGAGAACCTGAACAAGAGCCATCATCACCCCCTCTGACTCATATTGGAAGAAATTCCTTGTATGAAAGCTCACCGTCTTAGAGCCCTGTTGGCACATCACAGAGCAATGAAGCTACTCTCCAGAGCTGTGTGCCTCGGAGCCCTTGTGACAATCCTCAGAGCTCTGATGCCAACATACGTCTTTTCCCATCAAAAGCACAGATTCCACCTGTTGTCCATGCTCCAATGACCAGATGGACAAAGGATCACCCACATCATCAGATTATAGGTGTTGCTGAAGATGGTGTAAAGACAAGATCTGCAACAATCAATGAAGCTTTCTTTGTAAAATTCTTAAGTATGATTGAGCCGAAGAAGATTTCTAAATCCCTAGAAGACCCAAACTGGATTGAAGCCATGCAAGAGGAGCTTCTGGAATTTGAAAGAAATAAAGTTTGGTCCTTGGTTCCACTTCCAGAAAATAAAGCCGCTATTGGAACCAAGAGGGTGTTTAGAAACAAGAAAGATGAGGATGGCATTATCATCAGAAACAAAGCACGGTTGGTTGCCAAGGGATACTGTCAAGAAAAAGGCATTGATTATGACGAAACCTTTGCACCTGTAGCTAGGCTAGAATCAATCAGAATCTTCTTAGCCTATGCTGCCCATAAAGGTTTCAAGGTCTATCAAATGGATGTGAAATCTGCCTTTCTGAATGGCAAACTCCAAGAAGAAGTCTACGTCCAGCAACCATCAGGTTTTGAAAGCCCAGAGTTTCCAGACCATGTATACAAGCTAGACAAAGCTTTGTGTGGCCTTAAACAAGCCCCAGAGCCTGGTATGAAAGTCTGTCAAATTTTAAGTTGGTCAACCATTTTGAAAAAGGTACTGTCGATACAACTTTAATCATTAGAGGGTATAAGAATGACATTCTTCTGGTACAGATATATGTTGATGACATTATATTTGGGTCTACTAGGCAGGAATATTGTGACAGGTTTGAGGATTTGATGAAAAGTGAGTTAAAAAAGAGCATGATGGGAGAACTTTCTTTCTTCCTTGGTTTACAAGTTAAACAATCCATCAGAGGCACCTTTATTAGTCAATCAAAATATGTCTCTGATAATTTGAAAAAATATAAGCTCAATAACTCAAATCCTATGAAAACTCCTATTGCCACTAGAGTTAAACTTGACCATGATTGTTAGTCCTAGATTTAACAGGTAACAACGATTCGAAGAGAAATAACAAGAACGATTGATGATTTCAACTTGGCATCCCTCTCATATTCATTAATCAAGATAGTTTACAAATGTTTGAATGAAAAACAACTATCTCTCTCTAGACAATTTAGCTCTCATTTCTCTAATGAATCGTCTATCGAACGTCTAACCTAATTCTAAGGTTAACACTAACCTTTTATACTTAGGCCTTTAGACACACAAGGCCTAAGCCCGTTTAAGCAAATAAGCCCATTTAACTCAAATAAGGCTTTTACAATTAAATTAACCTCTATAATTAAACTAATTACGCACTATATAATTATTTATATATCTTTCAAATATGTAGGACATTTATTGTCCTAACAATCTCCCCCTAAAGATATATAAATAAAAATCGGCCTTGAAACATTCAGGTCTTGATCTTCTCTTCCTTCTTGAATCTTTGAAATGCAATGATGTTGCTTGTCTTCATGTCATTTTAGCGCTCCCCCTTGAATAAAGCTCTTGGTCTTCATATCTTCAACTTTGTAAACGGATTCGGTGAACAACGAATTTGTCTTTGAACCGCGAGTTGACTTTGCTTTCAGCTTCAGCTTGTAGAACCAATATGCTCGATGGAGGAAATACAGGCGAACACCACTTGATGAAGGATGAGAAGAATTTACCACTAGTAGGCACTTTGAACTCTTTTTGCTTTGAGCTCTTTTCGGAATTGTTACTCCCACTCGGCTGATACTCCCCCTCGACTTTTGCATGAGGACTTATTTACTCCCCCTCGGCTTGTGCATACTCCCCCTCAACTTCAAAAACGATGTCTTTGAATCTGTACCTTTCTCCCCCTCATGATGAGTAGGAGCATCCGGAGCATCATGCACGTTCAAAGACAATAGTGATGAGTAGCGAAAATTCCAGATCAAAACATGATAGTAACCAGGGTTATCAGCTAACACATAAACACATTAGTAACTGTTATCACAACAAATTAAAATATTGTGTGGCCTATGTTCAGAGTTGGAAATGGGGTATCTCTGATAGGACTTCCAGTTATCATTGAAGTAAAATATTGAGAATTACCTCTCAAACTATTCTGGCAATATGACAAAGATATGCGATTGGAATCACAAAGACTCGTGCATGTGTGAAAGAATCAGATGATATCTGTTTGGCTCAAAATATTGATTTAACCTGGGACGCAAGTTAAAAATCAATAGACATAGTGAATAGAATGTGAAGTTCGGAGACCGGAGCTGGTGTCTTCCTTTTTCAATATCTAAGACCTCCGAGTGAGGAATAGATAGAGTATGTGCTAATTCTTCGTGAATATGTGAAACAAGCATCTGTTGGGAGATACTTGAGTGGCTGGGTGGGGTGACATGAGTTATCGACACTGGGTCCATGTATGTTTCAATATTCATCTCCAAAGATCGAGAATGAATAGATTGTGTGGTTACCCGGATAACTGACTCGGTTTGGTAAGGACCAATAATTCTTTTAAGTCCTGTCACAGCCTCACCATTTATTCTTTTCTCTCCAAACTCATCTATCATCTAGACCCCTCACTGTTGTCTATAAAGGATGTGTTTCTTGGGTAGGTCCTTCCGGTTCTGGCTTGACCATGGAAACGATTTAATTTCTAACACACATTCATGCAACGAGTAAAGCATTTTAGTAAAACAGTGAAGTACGAGTTCTAAACTGAAAGGTTTTGAAGTCAAAACATTTAAGTACGAGTCCTGATCTGAGGTGATCAGAAGTCATAACATTTAAAAATGAGTTCTGGACTGAATTATTCAGAAGTCATTACATTTAAAAACGAGTTCTGAACTGAATTATTCAGAAGTCATTAAATTTAAAAACGAGTTCTGAACTGAATTATTCAGAAGTCATTAAATCATTTGAAATATAGAATTTCAAGAAACAAGATCAAGCGCAAAACAGATTGACTCAGTAAGCACAATATTTGCAAATAAAGAGACAAATGATCAGAAAGTTTAATTGTGAAGAACAAGTCACAATTATTATATCAGATAAGAATGGAATCATTTTCAAGAGATAGCGAACTTGAAAAACAACTAGGAATTCAAACGAGTGTATTTCCATCGAAAAATCAACAACTATGTGAGACATGGAAATATCTAAGTCAAGAAAAATTGACACGTGGCAATCATGGAAGTTAAAATTGGAAAATAACAAACACAAGTTAGTTATTCAGAATTAATTACCACGGTTTTTGAATTCAGTTAGAAGTTCACTTACCTTTCATGAGATAGTACTCCCCCTCAAAATTGGCATAACCTTTGAATGCTCGTCATGTGAAAAGATCGTCTAATTTAAATGCACATGACAGTCCTGCAAAACATATTAGAAGGATTTTGGTATCCATCATTTGATGGATCCTTGACGGTTAGATGCCCTATGAGGACCAGGGATACTATAAGTACCATACCAATAGTTAGAATGGTCTTTCTTCACAAAGTCATTTGTTCCACAATAAGAACAACACAGCTTCTGTGCAGATAAGCTGATCAGTTTATTAACAGAATAAACACGATCAGTTTTCACAAAAGATTTAGCATGGAAAGCTGTGTTATTCTTGGCATTCTTTACAGGGACGGATGACTTTGGAGCAGGAGTGGTTCCTTTAACTCTCCACTCCATTTTTACTTTCTTGAAAGATGGATTATCTTTATTGTCAACACGAGAATTATAGAAAATATTGGACGGTCGAATCTGATCCTTTGAAAAATTCTATGATTTGACAAAATTATTTGAAGGACGAATTGTCGAAAATGAACTTGAAGCATAAGAAGGTTGAACACCTTTGATCTTGCTTTCTAAGGCATTTCGGAGAATTAGGTCAAATTTCTTTTGTAGATTAGATTTGACCAATTGTTCCTTCAAAATCTCGGTTGTTAATCTAGATAATCTCTGAGTAAGTTTAGAAATCTCAGTTTGATAGATCTTTCTCTCTTTTTGAAAAATCATCTTTCAAGCATTTAGCCCTAAAGCCCTCAACTTTCCCTTTCTCAGACTCTTTGATTAGAACGTCCAATTCTTTTTCTAAATTAGATATTTTCAAAGAAAATTCTCCATTCGTTTTAGTAAAAGAATTATGTTCTATTTCAAACTTCTCTCTTTCTGAAATTAAAATCCTTTCAAAGTCGGAGATCTGTTTTGAAAGTTTTAAGCACATAAGCTCAAGTCTCTTATTCTCTACAAGAGAATTGGTTGAAAGCCCAGATTGCTTTTGATTAAGCAATTGTCTTTCTTTTTCAAAACTTTCCTTTTCCTTTTCAAGAGTCTTTTCAAGAGAAGATAGTTTACATTTGAGCTCAAGGTTTTCACAGTTGAGAAGTTTACCTTTCTCTTCTTCTTCAGCAAGCTTCTCAGAACTGTTTCAGATTTGAGATTTCAGTTCCTTCATCTCCTTGATGTACTTGCTGCACAAATCATCCGCCTGCCTGATATTCTTTTCACATAGTCTTTGATGCGCTTTCTTTTCAAGTGCCTTTATCTCGTCTGGTGATGGCAATTCAGAAAGCTTCCTTTTCAGCTCAGAGTTTTCAGACTCTAATGTTGTTGCCTTTTCTTCAGATTTGGCAAGCCTATCAGAATATTCAGATATTTGCAGTTTATGTTCGTTGTTCAACTTGCTACAGAATTCCTCTTGTTGCTTCATGTTGTGTTCATATAGCCTATGAAATTTTGCACACTCAGAATTATAGCAAGACGACATTGTTACCGATTGAAGAATGATTTTCTTCAAAAAAATCTGCACTTTTATTCAAACATCTGCTGTATGTCGAAAATAATTTGGGCAACTTCTAGACCTCAAACGATTAATCCAAGCGGTCAGAATGTGAAACAGAGTGACGAGAAGCTGCTGTCCAAAAATCGCTACGATCCGACGGTTTAAACTCCGGGAATAGCTGAAACGGCTAGCTGTGATTTTCCAGAAAATTTTCTGCGAATTTTAAACTTTTTCTCGCTTTCGTTCGATTTCTTTCGTATCTTCAAATCACCGATTCTGCTCTGATACCAATTGTTAGTCCTAGATTTAACAGGTAATAACGATTCAAAGAGAAATAACAAGAACGATTGATGATTTCAACTTGTCATCCCTCTCATATTCATTAATCGAGATAGTTTACAAATGTTTGAATGAAAAACAACTATCTCTCTAGACAATTTAGCTCTCATTTCTCTAATGAATCGTCTATCGAACGTCTAACCTAATTCTAAGGTTAACACTAACCTTTTATACTTAGGCATTTAGACACACAAGGCCTAAGCCTATTTAAGCAAATAAGCCCATTTAACTCAAATAAGGCTTTTACAATTAAATTAACCTCTATAATTAAACTAATTACGCACTATATAATTATTTATATATCTTTCAAATATGTAGGACATTTATTGTCCTAACAATGATCCTCAAGGTCAATCTGTGGATGTCAAGAACTATAGAGGCATGATAGGGTCACTATTATATTTAACTGCAAGCATACCTGATATAATGTTTGCAACCTGTCTTTGTTCCAGATTTCAAGCAAATCCTAAGGAATCCCATTTGTCTGCTATCAAACGTATCTTTAAATATCTCAAAGGGACTCAATTTTTGGGTCTCTGGTATCCTCTTAATTCTGGTTTCGAGCTTGTAGCATACACATATTCAGATTATGGAGGATGCATGAATGACAGAAAGAGTACTTCTGGTAGCTGTCAATTGCTTGGAGATAAGCTAGTCAGCTGGACATCTAAGAAACAAAACTGTGTATCAACTTCTACAGCAGAACCAGAATATGTTGCTGCTGCTAGTTGTTGCTCTCAAGTAATTTGGATGAAAACTCATCTCAAAGACTATGGCCTGGAGTACAACAAAGCCCAAATCCGTGTGACTCCAAAAGTGCAATAGCAATTACAGTTAATCCAGTTCAGCACTCGAAGACAAAACATATCGATATAAGGTACCGTTTCATAAAGGATCATGCTGAAAAAGGGACGGTTGAAATGTACTTTGTTTCAACCGACTTCCAACTTGCTGATTTGTTTACAAAAGCCCTTGATGAAAGGAGATTCAATTTCTTAATCAGCAAGATGGGTATGCTGAACATGTCCTCCTAACTCTGTTAAAATTCACCAGAGCCTCTGATGTTCATCCTAGATCTCTGTCAAAATAGTTAGGTAGGATACATCACCAGAGCCTCTGATGTGCATCTCAGAGCTCTGCCAGCATACTTTTTCAATATTTTCTTCTGTGAATTTCAAATCTGTATATACTTTAATTCTCTTTGTAAATATTCTTTAATATTTCAAAAAGTTGCAAGAAAAGGGAAAGCTGGAAAGATAAACCTGTCAATTAAGCTCATCATTTTAGGGGGAGCTAAAAAGGAAAATAAGCATGGTTTAAGGGGGAGCAAGTCAAAACAATTTCAAATCTAATTGACTTTGCTCGTTGAACATAAAAGGAAAATCTTTTTAAGGAAGGGAAAACCTGTTCTGATGAAAACATTCTTTGATATGTCAAGAACTTACCAGAACTCTGACAATTCAACAGAGCCTCTGATGATGTTCACCAGAACTCTGTTAAATCTCTGAGTCAGTTCTGCTTTCGATCTTTGACTGTTCTCACATCAGATACATGATTTGCAAATGATTTTAGGGTAAAGGTGAAACATTTTGGGTTACTTGAGAAAATGTACAAGGTCAACAGAGGCAAAATTGTGCTGAATTCCACCAGAGCTCTGCCAGTTTTACGCCTTGTCATCAGAAATGCGGTCATCAGAAGTCCAACAAACCCAAGGACTGAACCAGAGAGAACATAACCATTCTCTGCTGATGAACAATCAAACAAAACCAAACCCAAGTCCAACAAACCCAAACTGCACAAGGGCCTGAAAACCAAACCGACACCATGATGGCTGAAATCCAACCTGAAAACCAACCCCAAAACCAACCTGAGCAGAACCCAGAATCTGCACCCCGACACACCGAAAACCCTTCATTGGAAGAAGTGTTTGCATATCTCTACGCCAATAGAGATATAATCCCAATAAACGTTGTACCCAATTACCGATACCTAAACCCCATCAGAGCCAACAGACTTAATGGCGATAGCCGAAGGTTCATTGCAACAAAATCACATCTGAACAAAGCCATCAATTCTTCGTTTGGGATCGGCAGAATTCTGAAGATAGAAGAAAGAAAGTTTGCTTATGACAGAATTATGTACTATCTATACACAGTGGAATCAAAAGACAAGAAGGCAGAAACCTTCAACGATAATGAACTTGTGCTTCTGAATCCCTATGATCTAGTAACTCTTCATGGCTACTGCGTCAATTTCCACGACAGATACAAAGCCACAAGGACAGATATGCCCGAAGTTCTGTATGCTATGCAAGAGCACATCAACCTCCGAACGCAAGTTGATTTTCAGCTAGGCATAGAGTTTAAAGTTGAGAAACTGGCGATTGCACCTCCAAATGTAAATCTTGAGGGTCTTGGTCATTACAAAACAGGCACTATGGTTGGAAATCCACCAATCTTTATCTGCCGACAGAAGGGCATCAAGAAGGCCATAAGATCAAAGGAAACCCACAAGTACTCAAGTTAATCGTTGCAGTATCTCAAAAACGTCATCCTGAACCTTCCAAGGGAAAAATGTCCAGAAGATGCATTGAGGAGTTACATCAACCAAATAGACCTCATGTTAGAATTCAGAGACCTGGTCAGAAGATTCGACAGAATTCTAAGAGGAGAGTTCTATGCTTAGTATACTAGTTCTTTGTACTTCATTGTAACCATTTTAAAAGAATAGTATCAAGTTTCACAGAGGATGACTTTCTCCTCTTTGTCTTTTGTTTATCTCTGTAAATAGTATTATTTGTATTTTCAACACTTAGGGGGAGATTATTAGCCCCAAGTATACAAGATGTAAAAGTATTGAAAATATCTCAAGTCAGAAGACCACCAGAGATTCTGCAGGAGACTTAGAAGAAAATCCACCAGAAGATCATCAGAGCTTGACAGAGCTCTGGTGAATGAAGACCTCTGTGAAGCTTAAGTCTCATAGAAATCTCTAAGTGTCAGACACGTGTCCGTACTTTCCACGTCATCCCTAAAAGGATGGAGACACACTTTCCACGTGTCATCCCAGGGTTAGATAGTACACCGTCTTTCACTTTATCAGGCTATAAATAGAAGGATAGTGGAGCACACATTTGTAAGCTTTTGGAAGACTTAATTGCCACATTTGTGAGAGCAAACACTGCAACATTCCTTTCCACTATCACTGTATGATTTGTCACCTGAGAGATTTCAGAATACACACACAAGAAAGTGTTCTTGGTGTTATTCAAATATATCAATATACGAGCAACTTATTTATTGATCTTGTTATTATTTTACTGTTCATTGTTATTGATACTCTCACTGTTTCATATTCGTATGCACAATCACTCATATTTAAATAGCTTTATAGTATGCTTCCATTATCTGTGTTTATGCTGTTTATATGAGACAACTTGAATCTGGGAACCTACACTTTGAGATCGCCATTTAGAAACGCCGTCTTCACATCCATTTGATAGACGGTGAAGTTTTTGTGAGCGGCGTATGCGAGGAACATCCGAATAGCTTCGATTTGGGAAACAGGTGCGAACGTCTCTTCATAGTCGATCCCCTCTTGCTGTCGATACCCCTTAGCGACCAAACGAGCCTTGTTTAGAACCACGACCCCGTTCTCATCCTTCTTATTCTTGAATATCCATTTCGTGCCAATGATGGTTCGGTTCTTCGGGCGAGGGACCAGACGCCATACTTTGAGACTCTTGAATTCGTTCAACTCTTCTTGCATGGCCATTACCCAGTCCGGATCGTGTAAGGCATCTTCAACCGTCGCTGGTTCGACTTTGCTGAGGAAAATGGAAAAGAGGCACTCATTTCTCGTAGCCGCCTGTTTTTTAGTATTGTTTAGCAGTGCAGGGACGGCTTCATCTTCAGATTCCGTCTTCGCTCTGGTTTGAACAGGAGCATACGGATCTCCAATGATTTGCTCTGGGGGATGCGCTCGAGTCCATTTCCGGGCGTGAGGTAGCGGGTCCGAGATAAGTTCTGAATTGTCAGCATCAATGTAGGACCCTAGGGGTAGGTTATGAACCTCTTCTAGAGATAGATCTAGATGTAAGCATGCAGCGGCTGCAGGTTGAGAAACAACCGCGGTTGACGATGATTCAGTAGTTGCATCAGAATTGTTGCTCGCTCCGGGGGTAGATGGAGTGGGTTGAACCACTGGTGAGGGAGACGCGGTCACCGTCGCTGTAGTTGAGGATGGCATCGCCGCTAACACAGGTGAAGTGGGCGTGTTCTCCGATGATGTAACATTGGGGGTTGGTGGAGGACCGGAGATGTGGGTTGACACCACTACAGCTCCATCTGCATTCACAGAAGCATTAGTAGTAACTTTGGGAAGATAAAAATTATTAAATAAGTTTTCAAAAAGTAGATCTAACTCAGATGGTTGTGATTTTGACGTATTGGACGACGAAGGATCTACTGTTGTGTGCTTGGGTTCCGATCTAGAGAGATCAGAAGCCAGCACTCCAGTAAGCGCGGGTTCTGAACTGTTATGTCCAGAAGCAAAATCGACCAATTAATCGAAGGTCACATTAATACTCTCAATCACGCTCTTAGTCCTCTTGTTGTAGACTCGGTATGCTTTGGAAGATGTAGAGTAGCCGATAAAAATCCCTTCGTCCGCCTTCGGCTTGAGCTTGCCAGGATCATCCTTATCATTCAGTACGAAGCACTTGCACCCGAACGCGTGAAAATAGCTGATGTTGGGGGTGCGTTTGTTGATGACTTCGTATGGCGTCTTGTTGAAACGCTTGTGGACGATAGACCGATTCTGAGTGTAGCACGCCGTCGTGATAGCCTCAGCCCATAAGAACATTGGAAGCCCGTGCTGTGTTAGCATAGTGCGTGCCGCTTCCACCAAACTGTGGTTGCGTCGTTCCACCACGCCGTTCTGTTGTGGAGTTCTGGCTGCCGAGAAGTTGTGCGAAATTTCAGCTGATCTGAGAAAATCGTCGATGGTGCGATTCTTGAACTCGGTTCCATTATCCGTGCGAATCGCGATGACGGTCAGCTGCAGATTGTTCTGAACTCCCTTCAAGTGGTTGACTATGACACTCGGAGTCTCATCCTTTGATCGAAGAAACTTGACCCAGGTGTATCTGGAGTAGTCATCCACCATCACTAAGACGTACTTCTTGTGGCTAATGCTTTGAACGTGCATTGGGCCGCAGAGATCCATGTGGATCAGCTCTAGAGGTCTTGATGTGCTAGGAACCGGCTTCGGCTTGTGAGACACCTTCTTCATCGTACCCATCTCGCATGCGGAGCAGAGATGTTCTTTAGCAAATTTAAGTTCTGGCATACCCTTGACGAGTCCACCCAACACCAGCTTATTGATGTTCTTGAAGTTTAAATGAGAGAGTCGTCGATGCCACAACCAGTTTTGTTGAGTAGTGGCTTTGGAAAGTAGACATACGGCTTTGTCAGGCTTCACGGTGGCAAGTTTGATGGTGTAGAGGTTCGTCCGTCAAGTATCGGCTAGAATCTCCGTTCCATCGTCATCACGAATACTGCACCGCTTTTCCTTGAATCGGACTTCAAGATTCTTGTCACAAAACTGGCCGATGCTGAAGAGGTTATGACCAAGACCTTCAACGTAGGACACACGCTTGATCATTAAGTTGTCCTGAACTAGGTCACCGTAGCCCATGATCGGGGCCACGTTATCATTGCCGAATCGAACATCACCACAGTACTTCTCCTTGAAGTTGGTGAGTAGCTCCCGTTTACCAGTCATGTGCTTGGAGCATCCAGAGTCGAGAAACCACACATGACCGAGCTGCAAAACAAAGATTAAGGATGTTTAGGTACCCATCTGTAAATGGGTCCTTAGGTGTTAGGTTCAGCACCTTTGTTTGAAACCCGTTTAGATCTGGGTCTTTTTCGTTTAGATTGACGAGAAGCATTAGAATAAAAAACATGATACGTTCCAAACCAATCAGATGCTTGATTAGATTCAATCAAGTCATTCACTCCACAAACTGAACAACAAACATAATCACGCGAAAAATCAATCAATTGATGAACATTGTAAATTTTAACGGGAAATTTAAGACCATGTTCAACAGAGTTATTCAAACCAAAACCATGTTTGTTGTTATTATTCCTATTATCCAAAAAAAAAATGACTTGTTCTTCTCAGGGCGCGACTTAGCTTTATTATCTACCCACTCTCTCCGAACCGCTTTTCCCTGACCCGTACTATCTGAAATTACATTAGAGTTATCGTCAGAGGAGTTTGAGTAAACTGGTTGTTTGGAAGAGATCTTACCGGTTTTAGCACGTTTCTTATACCGACATTTAGATTTAGTTTTAGAATTGGTCTTAGAAACGGTTTTAGAATTTGAACATTCACCTTTTTCAAAATTAATCGGTTCGGGCATTTTTTCTAAAAATTGAGTGTGACTAGAAAGCTTTGGTGCAAAATCAATTTTAGAAAATTCATCATCTTGACAAGCAGTGGAATTCATAAACTCAGAAAATCTGCGAGCAGAATCAAGTGGGGCTTCACCATCTGAGTCGGACGAGGAGTTATCCGCAAATGGATTATCAAAAATCGGAAAACGATTCTTTTGAACAGAATCGGGTTGGATGGCCTTACCTTTATCCATAAAACTCAAATCTTTCTCATTTGTGTCATCGGACACTCCTATAAAGGCTTTACATGAGGAACTATCCGAGTAGATTGGAGCATAGTCAAACGAGATTTTTTCAGGAGTGACAGGCGTCATTGGAGTATCCATAGAATTCTCCTTTGCCACTCTCAGCGTTAAAGCTTCTGTCGCTAAAGCAGATAGTTGAGAAGTCAACTTAGCAATCTCAGTTCGATAACACTCTCTTCCTGATTCGGGTAATGTCTCGGGTTTGGTTTGTTTGAGATTTTCGATACTGTCAAAAAGTACAGTTCTTTCGGTTTCATAAATGAGCTTATCTCTTGCAATCGATTCTTCAAGTTTAAAAATGATGTTTTCCAAAATCAGAGGTGGAACATAACGTTTGAACTCTGAGTTATTGTTAGAATCTGCATCTGTTGTTGTCGGAACAGGAACCGGAGTTTCAACCGTTTTGGCGAGCGAACAGATGTCGAAGTAATCGTTAGAGAGATAAGGAGTCTTGCTCTTTAAATAAGACACATTAAGCGTTTCATACACGAAAGGTATTTGTACATTTATGTTTTTCCTAGGTGGCTCATCTTCCGATTTTGAGTTGTTTTCAGAATTAGGTTTATCGGATTTAGGTTTAGCCTCTATTGGTGGTAGAGGTATACCTGATTTTCTTTTAATATCCTCTTTCTCCTCATCTTCCGGAGATGGCTTAGTCCACTTAATCTTGTACTCAGGATATTTCTTATCTAGGCACATGAAGTTGAATTCATAAAGTGTGGGAACCTTAGATAAGATTTTCTTGAGGTAACACGAATTATCATATCCGAGTCCCCATTATGAGTTGTAATATTTAAACTCCTTTGGCTTGTTCAAGTGGATGGTTTGTTCAGATTGACCAAGTTTGTAAAGTTTGGATTCAAGATCCTGAAGCTTAGTGGTCAATGTCTCATTTTCTTTTAGAACTTTCTCTTGAACTAAAACACTTTTAGAATACTCCTCCTGAGACTTCTCTAACTTTTGAGTATAATCAGATATTTGAGTCTCGAGGATTTCAGCTCGTTTTGAAATGGCCGAGCACTCAGTTTGATAGTTTTCTATCACACATCTGTCCTCAGCCTTTTCAATGGCTAGCTTGCCTATGGTATCGTATTTAACCTTAGCCTCGGCTTCTAGCTTTGAGATTTGGGCGTCTTTGGTCTTAACCATAAGTTTGAAGGAATCTATGGTTCGCACCATTTCTTTCATCTGATTAATTAGGTTAGCATTGGAGGAACTACATACCTGTCATTCGTGCTTGTCTTTCTTCTTTTTGGAAGAGTCATCTTCGGAATCAGATTCTTCCGGATTGAGGCCAGTATAACACATATGTGCTTCCTCTTCGTTGTCTTCTTCATCGGTCTGTACAAGCCAATGATCATCTTCCACTAGCAACGCTTTACCCGCTTCCTTCTGCCTGGATAGGAGCATCTTGTTCTTGTAGTACTCGGCATTCCGTACTACAGGTTTCCGGCAGTCTTTTGCGAAGTGGCCGCGCCTTCCGCTGTTGTAGCATTTTAATGGCTCATCATCAGCTCTATCATCAGACTTTCCTTCAGATCGATTCCCTTCATCATTTCTCTTTCTTCCATCATCATTCGTACGCTTGCCTTCATACTTGTCTTTATAATCCAGACGCTTGGTGTTTGTGGAGTATCGTTGGTTGTTGTTAGTTGGCTTCTTGAAGAATTTCTTCCTAGCATACTGTTGGTCCCGAAGGGCTATACAAGTAGAAGGGGGGGGGGGGGGGTTGAATACAAATACACAGATTTTACTTTTCTAAATTGTTTATTGATAAATCATTAACAATTTACAGCTTATGGCGGAACAAGATTAAGGATAAACCTAAATCTAAACAAGTTGGAACACTAAGTTTTCTTGCACTAAGAAAGAGAAGGAAATTACTAATAATAACCTATCTCAAGATAAGAAGATGACTTGACCAGAGTTAGCAAGTGCTTCAAAAATGAAGCTGGAGTCCTTCTTATATACTGCATGCATTTAATGCATGGCAGTTTATACTTTACACGTGGCAGCAACTCATTGGTTGTATGTCATTGACCTTTGTAGACAACCATAGTAGCCGCATGTTTGAACAGTGTAGCATCAGAGTGGTTGTACGATTTCAGACAATAAGGAGGTTTTTTTCTGTCATATCGTACGGAGTCGTGCAAGGGTGGTTAAGACAAAAGTACTTTGTACGGAGGACTTCATGATCAGCTTTCGTTGATTCAGCGCTTTATCATTCTATATCAGTGAATGACAAAGTTCAGCGATAGCTGAAGTCTTGTACTTGATACTTCACGTTGAATGGACAAATTTGAGTCTTCGCTGATCCGCAACAGTTCATTAGGAGACTTGTCGCTGGTTCTTGAGCTTGATCATCGACTTCAGCGTAGAACCTATGTTGACGTGAAACTTGTCTTCAGGGATCATAAGTAAACAACTAACTTATCAGCGATCACCATAAGGACTGAACAGGTTCAGAGCATTATGGTGAACAATGTTCACTGAATGTATAATCTAAAGAGCGAGAGTTCCTATCAGCGGTACTGTAAGGTCTTAGTACTTATCAGCGATAGTGAAACTCTGATACATATTGTTTACTTACAATTTTCACTAAGTATTTGAGAGAGGGTCATTATCAAATCACTGAGGGTTTGGATCAACAATCTCCCCCTATTTGATTATGACATAGCAACAGAGAAAATTGCTATTTAATGAAAACATAAGGATAAAAAGAACTCATAAAATATTTGTCCCTTTTACTGTTTTCTGGGATCTTTTCTGTACTGATGGTGTAAAGTACTTTCGCTGAAATCTTTCTTTAAACTTCGTATCAGATTACAAAGGGAAGTGGAAAGATTATAAGTACAAACGAAATAAATTACAAGTACAAAAGAATAACTGATATAATAGAAGAATGGGGCGATCCTATCAGCTTATAGAGGTTCTTCCTTAATGAGAAGTTCATCAAGGGTCTTTGATGTGGGAATCATCCAGTCAGGAACCGTTACTCCTTGATTCTTTTTGTTTAGAGCTTCTTCAAAAATCAAGGGTTTAAGATGCCGTGCCTGAATGCCGCGTTTGAAATCACACCAGTAGATGAGATCTTTCAGCTGTTCGATGGGAGTGATGGGAAGCTTAGAGATACGTTGAAAACGTTGTCTTCCACCATAGTCAATAAAGAATATACCATAGGGTTTGCTTATGACTTTTCCAGGGATGAAAGTCTCACCAGGAGGAAGAGATGTGTCAAGTGCGGAAAGGTCATGTTCTGGACCAAGAACATCAGCACGAGGATAACCAATACCTGTTTCGTTCCGTATAAGAGGACCTGAGTCTGAAGGTTTAGACTTTTTCTTTGCAGAGGCCCTTCTTTTCTGATTTGCAAGAGGAGGGGGAGGAGGAATATCCACACAAGAAGATACTAAGTCGATCTGTTGATTTATCAGCTTTTCGACATGATCCTTGTACTTAGATTGAGACTTCTGGATGGCTAATCTGATCTCCAACCATTCAGAGAGACCGTACTTTGTGATGGCTTCAGCATAGAGTTTTTCGTACCGTCCGTTTTCTCTGAATATCTCAATCTCAGCGATTGAAACTTTGAGGGTTGATTTTCCAGTGATATGTACCTTGTTGATTCTGGCAGGTCGATATCTGAAGTGTACCTTTTCTTTGCACCAGATTAAAGTAGATTGAGACACAGTTCTCTTTTCTTCAACGATCTTTCGAGCATCTTCCCAAAGCTGACGTTGGACTTGAATAAGAATTCGTTTCAGCTTGGGGTCTTTGACTGATTCTTGGACGAGCTGGATGGTGAGAGCCTTGTCTTTTTTTTCAGCTTCCTTTTTATCAGCGAGTAAACGTTCAGCTCTGAGGTTATCAGCGTATTCTTTCTTTGTAAGCCTGAACTTAGGAGTTTTGACTTTGGCATGCGGCAAGAGGATTCGCTGAGCCTCAAGCTTCTTAATCATCTCTTCTCTTCTTCTCTGATCCTCTTCACTTGGTTTTTGAGGTACCAAGGAACGTCCGTTTTTATGAGAGAGCGTCTGTTCTTCAGGTTCATCAGTCTCGGTGATTAAATCCAAGACTGGGATTATTTCTTCAACAACTGCTGGTTGTACTTCAGAATCCTCAAGCAGGGGAGAGGACTAGCTGAAACACAGCGATCTTACGAATAAGAACTTGGGTAGAACAGAGAAAAGAAATGGGTTTAAGTGTATAGGCTTTTTGTGGAGAGTAGAGCTGATAATGTGTATAGATAGAGGAGGGATGCAGTGTAAGGAAGTAAGATGTAGTGTACCTGACGAACTGGCTTTTGAAGCAAGATCATCAGATTTTCATCGTCTTCAACGACACCTTTTCCTTTGCTCTTGTCAGCTTCAGACGCTGAAGGCTTTGTCTTGGTCCGCTCCCCTAAAGGTTCGTTTATCGAAATCCTTTTAAGAGATGTACTCTTCTGAATAGGCTTGACGATAAAGGAGTCATCATCATCATCGTCATCATCATTCTTTGAGGAAGAAGATGGTTCATCGTCAGAGATGTCGACAACTTCATCGTCTTCAGCTTCGGATTCAGATTCTTCAGCAGCGTCTTCGAGTTGCTCCCCCTCAGATACAGAGGTAAGCTTCTCGGTTCCCTCAGGGTTTTCATCTCCCTGAGGTACAGCAGTTGTTTCTTTATTTGTCTTCTCCCCCTCTTCAGTAAGGGGAAGGTCTTTAGTCTTCTCCCCCTCGATAGATTCATCATGGGGAAGGTCTTCAAAGTTCTTCTCCCCCCCCCCCCTTCCTCATGATGAGTGGGGGAGGAATGCGATGACTCAGCAGATGGTGTTGGTTCCCTGTCTTCTTGGCCAGGGATCCCAATATAGTTTTCAATCGCTGCTACTCTGTCTTCTAGGCCAGTAATAGCAGGACTGATCTTTAAAAGTTCAGCACGATCCGCCGTAGTAAAATTCGAAGTTGCAGGTGCAGGGGCGGTCATGTGATTCAGGATCTGCTGTACCATCGTCTTCACTGAACTTACGTCAGCCTTTACTGAACTCACGTCAGTCTTTACAGCGGACACCTCTCTCTGAAGAGTACTGACCGACGTCTTCAGCGTTATGACCTCGCTGGACATGGTGTTAACTCTTGAGGAAAGAGAGTTGTAGTCGGTGTAGATGTCAGCAAGAACTTTGGCAAAGTCATCGAGAGTACCATCAACCTTCTCCAAATCAGCTTTGGAGGCTTTCTGTTCAACCACTTTTGTCAGCTTGTTGAGATTCTCTGCAGCGTTTGTTACAGCTGAAGAGTTGTCTGAGAGAGTAGTGGTGAGACCTGTCATCTTTGTATCCAGGTTCTTCAGAGAGGCGTTGATGTCTCCCAAATTAGGACCTGTAACAGATAAGTACTTATGAGCAAAGGAAAGCTCAGAAGTTTGGGGTTTAGTTGCAGTGTATATGGGTTGGCGTATACCTGCAGGAGTGTTGGTGAAGTCGTCAAAACTTATGTGTCCTGAAAAAAGTTCCATGTCGTCAGCTAGAGTGCGTGTACGCATGGACATTCCTGCAGGTCCTGTATCCATCATTCCTTCAGTGTTGGATCCACTGAGAATCACTTCTT
This sequence comes from Saussurea involucrata, assembly GCA_033807775.1. Classification (NCBI taxonomy): domain Eukaryota; kingdom Viridiplantae; phylum Streptophyta; class Magnoliopsida; order Asterales; family Asteraceae; genus Saussurea; species Saussurea involucrata. Next base: position 87,229,624 of record CM066314.1, read on the forward strand.
CAGTCCTATGAGAGACTGAAGGAGGTTGGGTCTATTCCAAGTTTATAACTTCAGCGTTTTGAGACGCTGAAGCTGGGATGGAATGGGTGGCTTGTTCAGCTGTGGCAGAGTGTACCACTGAACTTTCCATCAGCTCTTCAAGATGAGCTGAGGAGTCTTCAGCAAGAGATTGTTGGGGTTGCTCCTTGGTTTTCTTAGTCCTTTTGGAACCAAGTTGGGTAGATGAGTGTTTCCTTTTTCTAGAAGGAGTGGAGGTTGCAGCTGGGGTATCAGCGGTGGGTTTGTCCACTGAATGAGTTGCAGAAGTAGAAGAAGGAGGATTAAGAATAGATAAGAGAGTAGAGAGACGTACCTCGTTTGCCATTGGCTTGAAGTCGAGTACCTTAGGGCCAACCTAAGAGAGTTTCTGTTAGGTCCATGATCTTCATACAATCCAAGTATTGTGTAACAAGTATTGAAAAGGAAATCTAACCTAGAGAGAACACAAAGTGATTAGAGATCTACATCTTGTATTAATGAATTCACCTCTTACAAATTACAAGTAAAGACCTATTTATAGTCTTCATCACTTGCTACAACAATTAAGCATAAGCCCTTTAATACAGCTATTGCTTTACAAAACTTTCTATTATAAAGGACAACTTCAGTGTCCTAACATTCTCCCCCTAAAGTTTTGGAAAGCAAATCATCTTCAAATCATTAGCTCCTACCAAATGTGAAATCCCAAATCTAGCAAGTAATCAAGAATGATGTAGAGAGAGAATCTAAAGAGAACTTGTCATCCATATATTGATCTCTAAAGTGTAAATGACAAAATGATCAAGAGGTTCCTAAAGGGATCTAGATTCTAATCTAACAAAAAACTAGACATGCCTATTTATACCCATAACATACAAGGTATAAAGGCACAACTAACTAATACAGTACATTGACTTTTACAGTAAATCTTAAATACAACAATGCTCTAACAATCTCCCCCTTTGGATTCAAGATTAAAAAAATATGACAGCAGTCTTCAGCTCTTTGTAAAGTCAATCTTCTTAAACAGACACTCTATCAAACCATCTTCAAATAGCTTTATCTCCACTAGTTCACGGCGAACTATATGCTTTGACACTCTTTAAGAACTCAGCTTTGAAGAATCTTCAGACAAACATGAAAAGTCATTGTCTTTTTCTTTGAAAAGTCAATCTTCTTCGATAAAATCTTCAACAGATTGTCATCAAGTCTTGAACATGAAATTCCGATCTTTGTATAAAACCATCAATTCGGAACAAGATGAATCAGAAACGATTAGAGTTTGGATCAGAAATATGTGAAACCATCCACATTGTTGAACTTTTAGGTGTAAGCGCATTCCGAGAACCACTCAGAACTAAGATAACCAAATTCGGTGTAAGCGCATTCCGAGAACCACTCAGAACTAAGATAACCAATTTCAGCAACATTTGGACTTCACATGATCCTTCTCCCCCTAATCTTCAGTCTTTGTTCACAAATCATGGACTTGAAATATCTTTGATTTGAAAGCTCTTTGACATGAAATTGAAATTAAACTTTTCTCCCCCTTTTTCGATGATGGTGAGCATCATAATCATCGAAAACCATTTTCAATTTCAGTCGTGTCTTTGAGTATTGCTAACAATCTCCTCCTTACAGAATAATCTTGCTCCCCCTCAAAATAAGAATTCTGGAGCAATTTATTTTCTCCCCCTGAAAGTATGCATATATTTCAATAACGTACAGTATTTGAAATTGTAGCACAAATTTTAAAACAAATTTACACAAGGAAAATAACATTCATTGAATTTCATTTTATAACTACAAACATTTGATCGTTTGAAAAACTTTACAAAAGAAATTCAACTTTATGAAATTTAATAGATTTTTCAATCAAATGAAATCAAATGCATGTGTTTGGATGCAAGAACAAGTCATCATTGTATATCAAGTTAAAAATGTTCAGTTTCAACCCCTTTATTAAATCTATTTGGTGTGCTAGCATGCGAAATATGATTAGCTTCAAGCATATGCAATTCTAAAACATATAAGAATACTCACACTATTTGTCCAAAATCAGAATTTTCACAAATTTACGGGTTTATCGCGACTTTGTATTTTCCCAAGTTTCAAGAGATGTGTGCTCATTGGCATCTTTTCTTTTGTGCTCATTGGCATCTTTTGATTTGTGCACATTGGCATCTTTTGATTTTGTGCACATTGGCATCTTTTGATTTGTGCATATTGGCATCTTTTAATCAAAGAGTTTAGTAAGAATAAGATACATCGTTAAACATGACTTTCTATCTGGTTCTATAGCAGGATTTGGGTTAGCATATCCCAGACCAGTTGGCCTTAGGTACTAGGTGTCGAGCACCCCTTAGAACTTAATTTCCCAAACCAGAAAGGCCACATCGATATATCTTAAACCCATTTGTACCAGTAAAACATGGCTTTCTATCTGGTTCTATAGCAGGATTTGGGTCAGCCGATCCCAGACCAGTTGATCTTAGGGACTAGGTGTCGAGCACCCCTTAGGACTTATTCTCCCAAACCAGAAAGGCCACAGGTACAAACTTTCAAACTAAATGATGTTCTATATAAGTTCGGATTTCCATCATAAAATATGAATGATATCTCAATCACTTGGTTCTAAAACATAGTGCTTCTCCCATATTTTCATAACCATCCATCATTCTGACATATAGGCTTTTTGAGCATTATATTCTATATATATCCAAATTCATATAACTTTGAGCATTCAGCATAATTTCATTCATGTTTTGCTGACCTTTCGATTATTTCAGAGGTGAAAATTGAAGCAAATCCAACTCAGATAATACAAAGTTTCTTGTAAAATCATCTTTTAGCACACATTTAATTCATTGAATGAAAATTGAAAATTTTATCTCATTGAATTAAATTTGTAAAGATTCAAGTTTTCAAAGTGGTAGAAACAAAATATAATCCAATGTTACCTTTTACCACGTTCCTTGAAACAGAAAGATGCAACAGTTAAAGATATCACCTGAGAAGTGTGAGTTCTAAACTGATTTGTTTATAAGTCTTAGTCTTTGAAGTACGGCTTTTGAACTGATATATTCAAAAGCCAAAGACATTGAAGCACGGGTCCTGAATTGATGTATTCAGAAATCAAAATCTCTTTTAAGTGCGGGTCCTAAACTGATATGTTTAGAAACCATAATTCTTTGTCTCCCCCTTAATGGTACAAATATTCTTTAAAAAAAATCCACCGCTTCTCTTCTGTTTTCAGTCATGTGTGTGGAATGTATTTACAAATCAGTACAACACATGATAAACCTGCAAAACAGATTAAGCAGATTTTGGTACCCAATGGCACTTGGGTCCTAGTGGGTTAGGTGTAGATTTCTTAAAAGGAATACTGTAAGTACCGTACCAATAAGAAGTATGATTTTTATGCACAAAATCATTTGTTCCACAGTAAGAACAACAAATTTTCTTTTGAGCTAACCTGATTAATTGATTTACAGAATAAACCAAATCAGGTTTGACAAAAGATTTACCTTGAAATGTATTGCTCTTCTTGGCATTTGATGTGGAAGCAGATGATTTTGGCACTTCTTTCTTCGGAATTGTTGTGCCTTTGACTCTCCATTCCATCTTCACCCTCTTGAAGATTGGAACTTCTTCAGATTTGGAAGTATTAACTTTAGGCACATTTGTTTTGTTATCTGATTTATCAAGCAGAGGATTATAGAAGAGATTTGTTGAACGAATCGGATCTTTTGAGAAACGAGTTGATCTATTAATATGTTTAGAAGGAATGTTTTTAAAACTCGAACTTGAAGCAGTTTTAAAAGAGCATTCACAATCATTTGAATTAACAAATGGAGTCTGAAAGATACTGTTAGGACTTACCTGGTTTGAGACATCAAATTTAAAAATGATGTCTTCAAGTTCCTTAACTTTGTTTATCAAAACATTTTTCTCTTTAGAAATTACATCAAATTTCTTTTGGAGATCAGATTTTAACAATTGATCCTTCATAATATCCGCTGATAAACCAGACAATCTTTTGGTAAGATTAAGAATCACATCTTCAAAATATATGCGTTCCGATTCAAAATCTTTTTCCAAAAACTTTCTTTTATCAGTAATCTCTTTGAAAATTTCCATATTTTTCTTTTTAAGGGTTTTACTTTCTTTTTCAAAGAGATTTTTCTTTTCCGTGAAATCTTTTCTTTCCATTTTCAAAAGATTTTCTAATTCAGTGATTTTCACGGAAAGTTCAGAACTTTTAATCTCAAAAGATTTGCGTTCTTTTTCAAATTCATTTCTTTCCTTCTCTTGCTTCTCTTTTTCAAGATATAAAACTTTCTCAAAATCGGAGATTTGTTTCAAAAGTTTTATATAATTACGTTCAATTACTTCCTTTTCTTTAAGAACTTTCTTTGAAGAAGGTGACACTCCTTCACGTTCAGAAAGCTTCTTCTTCAATTCAACGTTTTCACTTTCCAACGTTGTTGTCTTTTCTTGAACTCTTTTTATTTGATTTTGTAAATATGAGTTCCCCTTTTCACTCTTGTCTTTCTCACTCTTCATATCAGCATTTTCTCTTTGAAGAATTGTTACTTTCTCTTGAAGTTTCTCGATTTGATCGTGCAGACTTGAGTTGTCTTTGTCTTTCTTTGTTTCAAGACCTGCAATATATACTTCAAGATCAGTAATTCTTTTAGTAAGTTCAGCATTTTGTTCTTTCAAAATAGAATTTTCATTTGAAGAAGAAATGTCAAAAATGTGTCTCTTCAAATCAGCATTTTCTTCTTCTAATGCTTTTATACTCCCTTGAAGCTCCTTTATGTTATCTTGATGAGTTGTGATCTTAAGTGTCTTATTTTTCCCTTGAGTGACTTCAAGCACTACAATCTTGCGAATCAAATATTTCAGCTCGGATTCAAGAGAAGAGACTTTGTCTTCTAATGAAGCTTTTTCAGACTTGAGCTTTATGTTTTTCATTGCCTCTTCATCAGAATATCTCATGTATTTAGAAACCAAACAATCAAGGCGCTTGATCTCATCCTTAGCTTCAAGAAGAGTCCATTTTCTCTCTTTCTCTATATGATACATTTTGAAGAATGCTAGAAGATTGATCGTTCAGAAAATCAAGCAGAAAAATTTTATATAAATTTTTTTCTTGAAAAGCTTTTAAAGTGTTTGAAAAACACTATGGAAAAAATTTCGGGATAATTTTTTTTTTTTTAGAGAGAACTTGAAAAACACTAAATCAGCCATAACCTTTTTAAATCTTGATCAATTGTTATGAAATTTGCACAGATTTGTTCGAAATTTGATTCCACACACTTTCTTAGTTAATCACAAATCCTAATTCGATCAATTTAATCGAATTATGATCCAAAATAGTAAGAAAATGTTTTCGAACAAAAACAGATATAAAATGATCAGATCTGCAAATTCTGTGCAGATTTTGGTTTAGATCCTTGAATTAAAGATGTTTAGGGATGAAAATCGAGTGCAATGATGTCAAGAATCAATCCAAAAGATCAAAAAATGAAAAAGATGATGATTCTAGATGAATAGTAAATGAAGAAGGGTAAGAAATCATCATGAACAGTGATGAATGAAGGATCCGAAATCTTCAAGAACAGTGTAAAAAATCTTCAATTTGCTCTTTGATCTGCTTGAATCTTCTGTTTAGCTCTGATACCAAATGTGAAATCCCAAATCTAGCAAGTAATCAAGAATGATGTAGAGAGAGAATCTAAAGAGAACTTGTCATCCATATATTGATCTCTAAAGTGTAAATGACAAAATGATCAAGAGGTTCCTAAAGGGATCTAGATTCTAATCTAACAAAGAACTAGACATGCCTATTTATACCCATAACATACAAGGTATAAAGGCACAGCTAACTAATACAGTACATTGACTTTTACAGTAAATCTTGAATACAACAATGCTCTAACAGTTTCAGGTCTCCTACTTTTGGGTAGTTATCCTTCAGGCCAGTTTGGAAGACGGCACTGAGGAATCTTGGGTATGGAACCCATGATGGTCGGTCAGCAGCAGAGTGTACTCTGAGCACAAGATCATCGTAGATTATCAAGGCCCAATCAACATGAAGACCTTTCAGCAACGCATAGCCCATTGCTTGCTGAGGTTGAGCGGCTTAATTAGAGGAGCCGGTCTTTGCAGTCATGCAGCTTATCAAGTGTGCGAAGATGAAGTTCATCTCGCTTGGCATTTTCGATTTCTTGATGAGGGTCAGCTTATTCTCAGGCTTCTTGTCCCTCCCAGTTTCCCATACATAATCCATTGCATCAAAGAATGCAGTAATGGCTTCCCTATTAGCATGTTTCTTGTGGTCAGGGAGAGAAACAAAGGGTTTTTCTTTTGTGGCGATGGGAAGGCTCGGTGCTTTTCGGATAATGGCAGGGGTGATTTTTATGGTGCCAGAATCAGTGTCAGAGAGGATGCAATCAATTGTCTTTGTAGGGTCTTTGGTCGATGTGAGCTGAGTGTGTCTGGCAGAATACTATAACTGAGATAGTAGTAACTGATGAGCAGGGGGTGTTATGGTCAGGGCTGTAGAGAGGCAACAGGTTTTCAGAAAATTCACAGCATCATTCAGATGTGTGACTTGCTTTCGAGGAGGAAACTCAAAAAGCGCATAGAGGTTGTTTGATTTTGTCCAATCAAGTTCCTCAAGCGTGAACTTGACCTGAGGAGCCTTGGTGATTTCCAGTTCCTCAGCAGCAGCAGTGTTCTCAGCAGTAGGAATATCAGTAGATGCCATTGCTGTATTATCAGTTCAACCAAAGATATAACAAATAAGAATAATCTTAATGTGGAAGGATTTCCCAATAAGATGGTTCGAATTTTGTCCATTTCATTCAGACAAAAATGTCTTAATGAAGATTAGGGTTTTCTTGTTTTTGAAAAAGAAATGCAAACCCAATAAAAAATCTTGTTTTCCAGTTTCCTTTGAGGATTAGGATTCTAGAAAAACGTATGAAGAACAAGTTTAAGATATTTGCGATTAAACATGAAGAACAACCATGAAAGGTTGTGTTCATAAAACCATGAAAGAAATGATTTCATTTTTGAAAAAGTTCTTTTGTTTGATCTTGTAAAAACAATGAGAAGATCATTAACATGTTTTAAGAAACAGGTAAATAAAAGAAATATTAACCTGGTTCGTTGAAGAAGAAGAAGATGAACTGTTCTTGAAAACTTGAGAACAAAAATGCAACAGTAGTTTTCTTGAGGAAGAAGTTGTTCGCGTATAGGAAAAATATAAACCCAAAATGTGTTTATATAGTGAGATTAGAGAGAGAAAATCTTGAGCGGGAAAAGATTTTCATCATGACACGGACACGTGTTTGCATTTGATTGGAAGGTAAATGAAACGTGCAAACGTGTGTCAGAAAAAGAACGTGTCAGGGCTTATCCGTTGCGATGACGTCACATATGTCCTTTCATATTTTAGGATGTCTCTGAGGTTTTGAAAGCTTAGGGACACTTTTGAAAACAAGAAGCACTGGATAGAAATATCAGTGTTGGTTTTAGAAATTTCAAAGTATCGCTGATTAAGGAAGAGATATTCAGCGATGCAATTTGTCTTGAAATCTTGCATTTACATGCGATTGTCAGCGAGAGAAAACATACCTTGATATCAGCGAATCAATTATGTTCAGAGAGAGAATGATAGAATGGGTTATACAAGTTGATTTTATTTTATCACTGATCAAATGTGAACCACTGAAGATTTTACTCTTCAAAGTTCAGCATTCCAAGCTCGCTGATGAGAAAGTTGAATCTTGTCTCATCAAGAGGTTTGGTGAACAGATCAGCTAACTGATAGTCAGTTGGGATAAAATGAAGTTCTATATCACCATTCATCACATGATCTCTGATAAAATGATATCTGATTTCGATGTGTTTTATCTTTGAGTGTAGCACTGGATTGTTGGCTATAGCGATGGCACTTGTGCTGTCGCAATATATTGGAATATTTGAGAGCTGAAGGTCATAGTCTAGTAGTTGATTTCTCATCCACAAGACCTGAGAACAACAGCTTCCAACGGCTACATACTCAGCTTCAACTGTGGAGGTGGACACTGAATTTTACTTTTTACTTGTCCAACTCACCAGCTTTCCACCCAGGAGCTGACAGCCTCCTGTGGTGCTTTTCCTACCCAATTTGCAACCTGCAAAATCAAACCCTGAGTCTTTGGGATACCAAAGACCTAGGTTCGCAGTACCCTTAAGGTATTAAAAAATTCGCTTTACAGCGATCATATGATATCGGGTCGGCTAGCTGTAAGATACAAGAGAGAGTCGATCATCCCACGGTACAGCGTGACATTAACAGGTATTCCATTTGAATCTTTGTCTAGTGTCAGCGGTGGTGCCATAGGGGTTTTCATAGCTTAACTCTGAGTTAAATCGAATATCTTCAGCACATCTTTAACATACTTTCCCTGATTAATGAAAGTTATTTTTTCATTTTGCTTTATCTAAAGACCAAGGAAATATGTTAACTCACCCATCATGCTCATTTTATACTTTTCTTTCATTCTATCAGCGAAACGAGTACAAAGGTCAGGGTTAGTAGAACCAAATATAATGTCATCAAGATATATCTGAACAAGGATAATATGACCTTTTACTTTCCTGAAGAATAGAGTCTTATCGATTTTTCCACGCTCAAAATTTTCAATATGGAGATAAGTAGATAGAGTGTCATACCATGCACGAGGAACTTGCTTTAAGCCATAAAGTGCCTTATTGTTGGTCCCGAAGGGCTATACAAGTTTGTAGAAGGGGGGGGGGGTGAATACAAACACACAGATTTTACTTTTCTAAATTGTTTATTGATAAATCATTAACAATTTACAGCTTGTTGCGAAAACAAGATTAAGGATAAACCTAAATCTAAACAAGTTGGAACACTAAGTTTCTTGCACTAAGAAAGAGAAGGAAATTACTAATAATAACCTATCTCAAGATGGCTATGGAGATTCCGTGCGGTCAGAAATTAATACAGAAGAAGGATGAACTTGTCCAGAGTTAGCAAGTTACTTCAAAATGAAGTGAGTTCATCTTCTTATATACTGCATGCATTTAATGCATTGCAGTGTACACTTTACACGTGGCAGCAGCTGATTGGTTGCATGTCATTGACCTTTGCTGACAACCTTAGTAGCCGCATGTTTGAACAGTGTAGTATCAGAGTGGTTGTACGAATTCAGACAATAAGGAGGTTCTTTTTCTGACATATCGTACGGAGATGTGCAAGGGTGGATAAGACAAAAAGTACTTTATACGGAGGACTTCATGATCAGCTTTTCGTTGATTCAACGATCTATCATTCTTTATCAGCGAATGATAGAGTTCAGCGATAGCTAAAGTCTGGTACTTGATACTTCACGTTGAGTGGACAAATCTGAGTCTTCGCTGATCCGCATCAGTTCATTAGGAGACTTGTCGCTGGTTCTTGAGCTTGATCTTCGACTTCAGCGTAGAACCTATGTTAACGTGAAACTTGTCTTCCGGGATCAAAAGTAAACAACTAACTTATCAGCGATCACCATAAGTACTGAACAGACTCAGAGTATTGTGGTGAACAGTGTTCGCTGAATGTTTAATCTAAAGAGCGAGAGTTCCTATCAGCGGTACTGTAAGATCTTAGTACTTATCAGCGATAGTGAAACTCTGATACATATTGTTTACTTACAATTTTCACTAAGTATATAAGAGAGGGTCAGTATCAAATCACTGAGGGTTTGGATCAACAATCTCCCCCTATTTGATTATGACATAGCAACAGAGAAAATTGCTATTTAATGAAAACATAAGGATAAAAAGAACTCATAAAAATATTTGTCCCTTTTACTGTTTTCTGGGATCTTTTATGTACTGATGGAGTAAAGTACATTTGCTGAAATTTTTCTTTAAACTGTGTAAAGATTACAGAGAGAAGTGGAAAAATTACAAGTACAACGAATAGAATTACAAGTACAAAAGATGTAGACAGATAAGGATAGAAAGAATTACAAGGCGATCATATCCTTCAAAAGGTTCTTCCTTGATGAGAAGTTCATCGAGGGTCTTTGATGTGGGAATCATCCAGTCAGGGACATCTACTCCTTGATTCCTTTTCTTCAGAGCTTCTTCAAAAATCAAGGGCTTCAGGTGTCTAGCTTTAATGTCGCGTCTGACTTCACACCAGTGTATGAGATCTCTGAGTTGTTCGATGGGAGCGATGTGGAGCTCAGAGACACGTTGAAAGTGATGATTTCCATAGTAGTCTAGAAAGAATATACCATAGGGATCACTTACAACTGTGCCAGGAATGAAAGTTTCTCCAGGTGGTAGGGAGGTGTCAAGCGCAAGAAACCAGGTCGATCTGTTTGTTTAAGATCTTCTCGACATGGCTTTTGAACTTTGAGCGCGATCCCTGAATGGCTAATTTCGTTTCTAACCATTCAGAGAGACCAAACTTTTCTAAGGTAGCAGCATAGAAGGTTTGCAAGGTCTTGTCTTCTCTGTAGACATCTACTTCAACAACAGGAACGTCTGCGTACAGTCTTCCTCTGATGTTTACTTTGATGATTTTGGATGGTCTAGATCGATAGGTCAACATTGTTTAGCCCATTCCAAAGTCGTATCAGAGACCTTAGTCTTTTCTCTAACAATCTTTTGAGCATCATCCCATAGCTGACGTTGAACATCAATGGGAACTCTTTTCAGCTTGGGGTCTTTTATTGATCGCTGAGTAAGTTGGATGGCGTATTCTCTGTCTTTTTCTTCAGCTTCCCTTCTTCCAGCGATTAGGCGTTCAGCTCTGAGGTGTTCTTTGTATTCTTTTTGGGAAACTCTGAACTTTGGAGGAACCGAAGGAAGTTGATCACGCTTCAGAATGATTCGCTGATCTTCGAGTCTCTTGATCATTTCATCTCTCTTTTCTTGATCCTCTTCACTTAGCTTTTGAGGAGCCAAGGAAGGTCTGTTTTTGTGAGAGAGCATCTGTTCTTCAGGTTCATTAGTCTCAGAGATCAAATCTAAGACCGAGATTATTTCTCCAGCGTTGGGAGCTGGGATTATTGTTGGGGAAGTCGCAGCTGTAGGAACTTCAGCGATATCCTCAAACAGGGGAGAGGACTAGGTGAAACACAGCGATCTTACGAGTAAGAACATGGGTAGAGCAGAGATAGAGAAAGAGTGGGATAAAGTGTATTGAGGTTTGGAGAGAGTAGAACTGATAAAGTGTATAGAGGAGGGATGTTGTGTAAGATTAATGTACCTGATAAACCGGCTTTTTAAGCAAGATCATCAGATTTTCATCTTCAGCGACACTTTTTCCTTTGCCCTTGTCAGCTTTAGATGCTGATGGCTTTGTCTTTGTCCGCTCTCCTGAAGGTTCATTTATCTGAATCCCTTTAAGAGCTATAGTTCTCTGAGCAGGCTTGACGATAAAAGAGTCATCATCATCATCGTCATCATCATCATTCTTTGGAGAAGAAGATGGTTCATCATCAGACAAGTCGATGGCTTCTTCATCTTCAGCTTCAAACTCAGTTTCTTCAGCTTCTTCTTCGAGTTGCTCCCCCTCTGATACAGAGGTAAGCTTCTCGGTTCCCTCAGGGTGTTCATTTCCCTAAGGTCCAGCGGCTGCTTCAGTTGTCTTCTCACCTTCTTCAGTAAAGGTGAGGTCTTCAGTCTTCTCTCCCCTGATAGATTCATCATGGGAAAGGTCTTCGGCGCTCTTGGAAGGCTCTTCAGCGCTCTTCTCCCCCTCTTTTTCATGATGACTAGGGGAGGAATGTGATGATTCAGTAGCTTGTGTTGTATCCCTGTCTTCTTGGCCAGGGATCCCCACACAGATTTCAATCGCTGATAATCTGTTTTCTATGCCAGAAATACCAGGATTGATCTTCACGAGTTCAACACGATCCACCGTAGTAAAAGATGGAGGTGCAGGGGCAGGTGCAGGGGCGGTCGTGTTGGTCAGGATCTGCTGCAACAAAGTGTTCATAGAAGTGATGTCATTCTTCATCGTATTTACATCAGTCTTCACAGAACTCATGTCAGTCTTGACGGAGCTGGCATCAGTCTTTACAGCAGACATGTCACCTTCGAGTTTGCCAACCGATGTCTTCAGCGTTGTGACTTCGCTGGACATGGTGTCAACTGATTTCTTGATGTCAAGGTAGTCTGTGTAGATATCAGAGAGAACATTGGCGAAGTCGGTGAGTGATTTATCAACCTTCTCCAAATCAGCTTTGGAGGCATTCTTTTCGACGATAGTTGTCAGCTTTGTAAGATTCTCTCCAACGTTTGTTACAGTTGAAGAGTGGTCGGAAAGAGTAGTAGTCAGACCTGTCAGCATCGTGTCTATTGTCTTCAGAGAGGCGTTTATGTCTCTTAAGTTAGGACCTGTAACATATAAGAACTTGTGAACAGAGGAAAGCTCAGAAGTTTGGGGTTCAGTTACAGTGTAAATGGGTTGGTGTGTACCTGCAGGAGGATTGGTGAATTCCTCAAAATCTCAGGTTCCTGAGTAAATTTCCATGTCGTCAGCTAAAGTGCGTGGACGTATGGTCATCTCTGCAGGTCCTATGCCCATCACTCCTTGAAGAGTATTTTCTTTAGCTTCTGGAGGAATGACAGGTGCTTCAGTGATAACTGGAGTAGAGTCCAAATGAGTAGAGGGAGAAGCGAAGGGTAAGAATGGAGGTTGGGTACTGAGTTCAGCGTTGGATTTGCTGATAATCACTTCATCAGTCTTTTGAGAGACTGAAGGAGGTTGGGTAGATTCCAAGTTTGTAACCTTAGCGTTTGGAGACGCTGAAGCTGGGATAGAGTGGGTGGCTTGTTCAGCTGTGGCAGAGCGTACCACTGAACTTTCCTTCAGCCCAACAAGAGGAGCTGAGGAGTCTTTAGCAATAGTTTGCTGGGGTTGCTCCTTGGTTTTCTTAGTTCTTTTGGAACCAAGTTGGGTGTCAGAATGTTTCCTTTTAAGAGAAGGAATGGAGGTTGCAGCTGGGGTATCAGCGGTGGGTTTGTCCGCTGAAGGAGCTGTAGAAGTAGAAGAAGTAGGATTTAGAAGAGTTAGAAGAGTAGAAAGACGTACCTCGTTTTCCACCGGTTTGAAGTCGAGTACCTTAGGGCCAACCTGAGAGAGTTTCAGGTCACCCTCTGTTGGGTAGCTGTCCTTCAGGCCTTTTTGGAATACGGCGCTGATGAATCGAGGATAGGGAACCCATGGAGATTTGTCAGCGACGGAGTCCACTCTGAGTACCAGGTCATCATAGATAATCGATGCCCAGTCTATATGTAGACCTTTCAGCAATGCGTATCCCATTGCTTGCTGAGGCTTAGCTGCTTGGTCAGAGGAGCCGGATTTGGCAGTCATGCAGCTGATTAAATGAGGGAATATGAAATTCATCTCGCTGGGCATTTTGGATTTCTTGATGAGGGTCAGCTTCTTCTCGGGCTTCTTATCCCTCCTAGTTTCCCATACATATCCCATTGCGTCGAAGAATGCAATGATGGCTTCCCTGTTTGAGTTTTTCTTGTGGCCAGGGAGGGGAACAAAGGGTTTTTCTTTGGTAGCGATGGGAAGGCTGAGGGCTTTGCGAATGATGGTAGGTGTAATCTTCATGGTGCCATAGTTAGTGTCGCAGAGGATGCAGTCAATTGTTTTTTATGGGTCTTTGGCTGATGGTAGTTGAGAATGTATGGCAGAGTACCAGAATTGGGATAGCAGTAGCTGATGTGCAGGAGGTGTTATGGTCAGGGCTGTGGAGATGGAACAGTTCTTCAGGAATTTCACAGCATCATCTAGATGTGTGACTTGCTTTTGAGGAGGAAACTCGAGAGGCGCATAGAGGTTTTTTACCTTGGTCCAATCCAGTTTGTCAAGAGAGAACTTGACCTGAGGAGCCTTGAGGATTTCCATTTCCTCAGCAGTGTTATCAGCAGCAGTGTTCTCAGCGATGATGTTCTTGGGAATGTCAGAAGATGCCATTTTCTGTATTATCAGTTCAACCAAAGATTAACAAATAAGAATAATCTTAATGTGGAAAGAGTTTTCCAATAAGATGGTTCGAATTTTGTCCATTTCATTCAGACAAAATGTCTTAATGAAGATTAGGGTTTTTCTTGTTTTTGAAAAAAAAAAACGAAATGCAAACCCCCAAAAAAAAATCTTGTTTTCCTGTTTCCTTTGAAGATTGGGATTCTGGAAAAACGTATGAAGAACAAGTTTAAGATTTTGCGTTTTAAACTTTAAGAACAACCATGAAAGGTTGTGTTCATAAAACCATGAAAGAAATGATTTCATTTTAAAAGGTTATTTTGTTTGATATTGTGAAAACAACGAGAAGATCATTAACAAGTTTGAAGAAACAGGTAAAATAAAAGAATTATTAACCTGGTTCGTTGAAGAAGATGAAGTTCTTAAGTTCTTGAAGAAAACTCGAGAGCCCAGATGCAACAGTAAAGTTCTTTTTCTTAGCTTGGAGAAGAAGTTCGTGTAAAAGAAAAATATAAACCCATAATAAGTTTATATAGAGAGATTAGAGAGAGAATTTCTTGAGCGGGAAAAGATTTTCATCATGACACGGACACGTGTTTGCATTTGATTGGCGAGTAAATGAAACGTGCAAACGTGTGTCAGAAAGAAGAACGTGCCAGGGCTTATCCGTTTTAATGATGTCACAACTGTCCTTTCATATTCTTGGATGTCTCTGAGGTTTTGAAAAACTCAGGGACACTTTTGAAAGCATGAAGCACTGAATAAAAATATCAGTGATGGTTTTAGAAATTTCAAAGTATCGCTGATAAGGAAGAGATATTCAGCGATGTAATTTATTTTAAAATCATGCATTTTCATGCGTTTTGTCAGAGAGAGAAGACATACCTTGATATCAGCGAATCACGTTTATTCAGAGAGAAGATGATAGAATGGGTTATACAAGTTGATTTATCCTATTGCTAATCAAATGTGAACCGCTGACGATTTTACTCTTCAAAGTTCAGCATTCCAAGCTCGCTGATGAGAAAGTTGAACCTTGTCTCATCAAGAGGTTTGGTGAACATATCAGCTAACTGATAATCAGTTGGGATAAAGTGAAGTTCTATATCACCATTCATCACATGATCTCTGATAAAGTGATACCTGATTTCGATGTGTTTTGTCTTTGAGTGTAGCACTGGATTGTTGGCTATAGCGATGTCACTTGTGCTGTCGCAATAGATTGGAATATTTGAGAGCTGAAGGTCATAGTCCAGTAGTTTATTTCTCATCCACAAGACCTGAGAACAACAGCTTCCAGTGGCTACATACTCAGCTTCAGCTGTGGAGGTGGACACTGAGTTTTGCTTTTTACTTGTCCAACTTACCAGCTTTCCACCCAGGAGCTGACATCCTCTTGTGGTGCTTTTCCTATCCATTCTGCAACCTGCAAAATCACTATCTGCATAGGCGATTAGATCGAATCCTGAGTCTTTGGGATACCAAAGACATAGATTCGCTGTACCCTTTAGATATTGAAAAATTCGCTTTACAGCTTTCATATGAGATATCTTAGGTTCAGCTTGATATCGTTCACACAAACATGTTGCATACATAATATCGGGTCGGCTAGCTGTAAGATACAAAAGAGAGCCGATCATCCCACGGTACAGCGTGACATTAACAGGTAACCTTAGTATCCTTATCAAGTGTCAGCGGTGGTGCCATAGGTGTTTTCATAGCTGCACTTTCAGTTAAGTCGAATTTCTTCAGGATATCTTTAACATATTTTCCCTCATTAATGAAAGTTCCTTTCTCATTTTGCTTTATCTGAAGACCAAGAAAATATGTTAGTTCACCCATCATGCTCATCTTATACTCATCTTTCATTCTATCAGCGAAACGAGTACAAAGATCAGGGTTAGTAGAGCCAAATATAATGTCATCAACATATATCTGAATAAGAATGATATGATCTTTTACTTTCCTAAAAAATAGAGTTTTGTCGATTTTACCTCGCTCAAATTGTTCAATATGGAGATAAGTAGAAAGAGTGTCATACCATGCACGTGGAGCTTGCTTTAAGCCATAAAGTGCCTTATCTAGTTTATAAACATAACCTGGACGCTTAGGATCTGAGAATCCTGGAGGTTGTTCCACATAAACTTCTTCATTCAGCTTTCCATTTAGAAACGCTGACTTAACATCCATCTGATATACTTTGAAGTCTTTGTGTATAGCATATGCTAAGAATAGACGAATAGATTCTAGTCTTGCTACTGGAGCAAATGTTTCGTCATAATCTATGCCTTCCTCTTGTCTGTATCCCTGAGCAACAAGACGAGCCTTGTTGCGGGTAACAGTTCCATGTTCGTCCAACTTGTTTCGATAGACCCATTTAGTGCCTATCACTGTTTTGTTAGTTGGTCTTCGAACAAGTTTCCAAACTTTGTTTCTTTCGAATTCAGTCAGCTCTTCTTGCATGGCGCCGACCCAGTTTGGATCTTTGAGGGCATCATCTACTTTCTTTGGTTCAGTTAGAGAAATAAAATTAACAAATAAACAAATATTACCTGCACTTCGTCGAGTCTGAATACCAGCGTTTGGATCACCAAGAATTTGATCAATTGGGTGATTTATAGTCCATCGCTGAGCCGGGGCGTGAGAAGCTGACTCAACTTGAACTGGAGGAGCTGTAGATGAAGCTTCAGCGACGTCTGGAGTATCAGCCCAGAGAGGAATGGATGCAGTTGTCATTATATTCACTGATTGCTGAGAAGTAGATGGAATGTCTGAGACATTTGGTTCAGAAGCATGTATAGTGTTTATAGGAACATCTGAGACCCATGATGTTTCAACTTCACTATTCCGCATATTTGGAATGATAGTAGGACCATCATCTTCAACTGTATGAGCACGAGGAGTGGGAATATCTTCTGAATCACCAAGATGAGAAAACATCCATTGATTCAGTTCTTCGGTGTCAGTGGACGGTTTAGAGTTCGCTGAACGGGATTCGTCAAACGTGACGTGAATTGTTTCTTCAACAGTTTGTCTTCTTCGATTGAAGACTCTGAAGTCTTTGGAGACTGAGGAGTATCCAAGAAAGATTCCATCATCAGCCTTAGGATCAAACTTTCCAAGGACATCTCTGTTGTTCAGTATGAAACACTGACATCCGAAGATGTGAAGAAAGCTGATTGAAGGCTTTCTCCCACGAAAAAGTTCATAGGCTGTTTTATTGAATCTTTTGACTATCAGCGACCTGTTTTGCGTAAAACAAGCGGTGTTGATAGCTTCTTCCCAAAATGAGTAGGCAGGTGAGAATCGCTGAGCATTGAACGTGCAGCTTCAATAATTGTTCTATTTCTTCTTTCAGCGACTCCATTTTGTTGTGGTGTTCTCACTGATGAAAAGTTGTGAGAAATACCCTTACTCTCAAAGAAGAAATCAAGAGAACTATTTTAAAATTCAGTCCCATGATCACTCCTTATTGAGCGAACGGTCAAATTGTTCAGGGTTTCCATCTTCCGAACAAAGGTGATGAGTTCTTCAGGGGTGTCACTCTTGGATTGGAGAAACATAACCCATGTATAGCGAGAGAATTCATCAACTATGACCAGTGTATATTTCTTTCCACCGATGGATTGTTTGTTAACAAGGCCAAACAAATCCATATGGAGTAGTTGTAGAGGAGACGACACTAGGTAGACTTGCTTTGACTTAAAGCTTGCTTTGGTCTGCTTCCCTTTCTCACATGCTGAACATAAAGAATCTTTGACGTATGAGTGTTGAGGTAGACCAGTGACTAACTCTTTTGAAGAAAGAGTGTTCAGTGTCTTGAAATTCAAATGAGAGAGCATCTTATGCCATAGCCAGTTGACATCAGATGAGGCTTTTGAGAAGAAACAGGAGTTCTTAGTGGTTGTTGAGTCCATGTTTATTACATAAACATTTTCCAACCGATAACCGCTGAGAGCTATCTTCTCCTTTTTGTCAGTGACAAAGCAGGATTCCTTAGTAAAGATTACTTTGTTATCCTTATCGCAAAGATGACTGATGCTTAAAAGATTATGCTTCAGCCCTTCAACATATGCGACTCTTATGAAGGTGGTTGTACCATTAGATAGTACACCAAACCCTCGGGTATGTCCTTTTTCCATTTCCACCAAAAGTCACAGAGGGACCCTTCTCTTCCTTGTATTCAGCGAGCAGGCTTTTCTTTCCAGTCATGTGTCTAGAGCATCCGCTATCGAGATACCAGATACCCTTCTTAACCTGCATCACAAAGGACGATTAGTTTTTCTTGGGTACCCACTTAACCATGTGTACACGTTTGTCAGTGGAAGTAGTTGGAATGGAAGGTTCAGCAATCTTCGCAACATTTGAAGATTCAACTTTGTCAGTCTTCACTTTGGTTAATTTCTTAACCTCAGTGGTCTTCTTTGCCTTGGGGGCAATCTTCACCTTAGCTATCTTTTCAGCTTTGGTGGCTGTGGGGTACTTACTAGCAATCTGATCAGTAAGTCCACAGTGATAACATTTCCTATAACTAAAAGTAGTTCTAGGACTATTTGAATGCTGAGCTTTTGATTTAGAATTAGAAGGACCAGCACCAAATAAGCTTTTGGCTTTTGAAATGGGAGGAACGTTTAGTTCTTCAGATTTCTTACCAAGGACATCCACTCTGAGTCTAGGAGTAGATCGCTGAATAGACCCATGCTGAGTAGATCCAGAGATCTGATTCCTTGATCCAGAGGAATATATCACTAAAGCTTTGGAAGCATTCAGCTTTGGTACTAAAGTACCCTTCTGAGGATTTTGGTTATAAGCAATTCCTTTACCTTTATCTTTAAAGACAGAGGTAGGTTTTGGATAAACCATTTTCTCTTTACCTTTTGAAGAGGTAGAAATTTCCTCAGGGATAGTTGTTCTGGACGAGGAACACTGAGAAGATGAAGTGTCAGCGATTGAGGATACGAAAGTTCCAAATAAGAGTGTGGAACGATCAGTGGTTGGTTCTTGAGTTTCATATTTGTAACCAAGACCACGTTTATCACTCAGGGGTATCTGAGACTTAATTATCTCAGTGATCTTTGTTGAAGAATAACACCATCCTTCAATAGTAGCTTTTTCAGCTTTCAATGCAGCTATAGCTTCTGCTCGTTCGATTTTGACTAGCTGATTTAAATGCACTTGATCTTTAAAATCTTCTTCAATTTTAGAAAGCTTTTCTATTTGAAGGTGACAGTTTTTAAGCTGTTCAGCGAGATCAAGGTTTTGGTTTTCAACTATAGTTTTGCCATTCATGGCTTGATATAAACTTCTAGTCAAGAGATCGATTTTACGGAGACTATCAGCTTCATCAATATTTGCGATATTGGTAAAGAAGGAAGGTGATACCTGAATTGCAGAGGTTGAAGTAGAGGGAATGTCTGAACTTTCTTCCTCATCTTTAATCTTTGCCATAAGACACAGATTGGCTTCATCATCTTCATAGTCAGATGATGATTCTTCTTCTTCAGAAGCAGCCCAATCGTAAACCATCAGGCCTTTGCCTTTCTTCTTGAAGCTTTTCAGCTTCGCATATTTTTCTTTCAGCTTAGCATATTTGTCATCTTTATTCCTGGGAATAAAGGATTTCTTTGGAAACGCTGAGTTTCTCGATACTTTCTTAGACCTGTACTCGTTAGCGAAATGTCCAGTCTTTTCGCAGTTAAAACAAGTAGCAGTAGCCTTATCAACATTAGCTGATGATCTTGGCTTATCAGTTATAGAAAGAGGTTTGTTCTTCCTGAACATTTTCTTTTTGGCGAATCTCCTGAACTTTTTAGTTAGGAGAGCCAAAGATTCATCATCATTAGAAGAGTCAGAATCTGATGACCTTTCAGAGTTACTCTCTAACTCAGTGATAGTGACCAAGGGTCGCTGAGTAGAGGGTTCCTCTGAGATTAAAGCAACAGGGGTGCTTTTGGAATGTTTTACAAGATTCTTCTTAAGATGGCTTGATTGCTCATGATTCAGCATCGTGCCATATAAGGTAGCAAGAGTCATTGATCTTAGATCATTTGACAGCTTGAGACACATAGAATAACTGTCCCAGCTTTCAGGTAAACATTCTAGAAACTTTGTCAGCACTTCAAAGTTAGAATATTCCTTACCAACAGTTTTTAGATCTATTATTAAGCAATTAAAACGTTGGTGAACTTCAGAAAGAGTCTCATTCTTACCACAAATGAAACTTTCATACTGTCTTACCAGGTTGATCTTTCGAGAGTCCTGGACTTCGGCAGTACCTTCATACTGAACACATATTGTGTCCCACATGGCTTTTGAGGATTTCAGGTTCATGACGGAATGGTAGACTTCGTCAGGAAGAGCCATGGATAGTATGGATCTGGCTTTTGTGTCGATAGCCACTTTCTTCTTATCTTCGTCAGTCCACGTATGAACTTCTCTGGGTACTAGCCTTTCTGGAATAGCAGGTCTATTCTCAGCGACTGGTACTGCGGCATCAATTCTTACAGGAATAAATGGACCGTTTTCAAGATAATAAGGCATAGTAGGGTCTACACCTTCTAGGAAGAGAGTCATCCTATTTTTCCATAGATTAAAATTATCTCTGGAGAATCTAGGGGGTTTTGCAAGAGAACCATTGTCGATATAATTTGTGTTTGTGTTGGTAGCCATTTTTAGAAATAGCAAGGAAGAGAAATCTTAGTATAGATTAGATCATGTTTATGAGATTAAACAAATCCGCTCTGATACCACTTGTTGGTCCCGAAGGGCTATACAAGTTTGTAGAAGGGGGGGGGGGGGGGGTTGAATACAAACACACATATTTTACTTTTCTAAATTGTTTATTGATAAATCATTAACAATTTACAGCTTGTTGCGGAAACAAGATTAAGGATAAACCTAAATCTAAACAAGTTGGAACACTAAGTTTCTTGCACTAAGAAAGAGAAGGAAATTAATAATAATAACCTATCTCAAGATAAGAAGGATAAACTTGTCAAGAGTTAGCAAGTTACTTCAAAATGAAGTGAGTTCATCTTCTTATATACTGCATGCATTTAATGCATTGCAGTTTACACTTTACACGTGGCAGCAGCTGATTGGTTGTATGTCATTGACCTTTGTTGACAACCTTAGTAGCCGCATGTTTGAACAGTGTAGTATCAGAGTGGTTGTACGAATTCAGACAATAAGGAGGTTCTTTTTCTGACATATCGTACGGAGACGTGCAAGGGTGGATAAGACAAAAAGTACTTTGTACGGAGGACTTCATGATCAGCTTTTCGTTGATTCAGCGATCTATCATTCTTTATCAGCGAATGATAGAGTTCAGCGATAGCTAAAGTCTTGTACTTGATACTTCACGTTGAGTGGACAAATCTGAGTCTTCGCTGATCCGCATCAGTTCATTAGGAGACTTGTCGCTGGTTCTTGAGCTTGATCTTCGACTTCAGCGTAGAACCTATGTTAACGTGAAACTTGTCATCAGGGATCATAAGTAAACAACTAACTTATCAGCGATCACCATAAGTACTGAACAGGCTCAGAGTATTATGGTGAACAGTGTTCGCTGAATGTTTAATCTAAAGAGCGAGAGTTCCTATCAGCGGTACTGTAAGATCTTAGTACTTATCAGCGATAGTGAAACTCTGATACATATTGTTTACTTACAATTTTCACTAAGTATATAAGAGAGGGTCATTATCAAATCACTGAGGGTTTGGATCAACACTTATCCAGTTTATAAACATAACCTGGACGCTTAGGATCTGAGAATCCTGGAGGTTGTTCCACATAGACTTCTTCATTCAGCTTTCCATTTAGAAACGCTGACTTAACATCCATCTGTCATACATTGAAGTCTTTGTGTACAGCGTATGCTAAGAATAGACGAATAGATTCTAGTCTTGCTACTGGAGCAAATGTTTCGTCGTAATCTATGCCTTCCTCTTGTCTGTATCCCTGAGCAACAAGTCGAGCCTTGTTGCGGGTTACCGTTCCATGTTCGTCCAACTTGTTTCGATAGACCCATTTAGTGCCTATCACTGTCTTGTCAGTTGGTCTTCGAACAAGTTTCCAACCTTTGTTTATTTCAAATTCAGTCAGCTCTTCTTGCATGGCGCTGACCCAGTTTGGATCTTTGAGGGCATCATCTATTTTCTTTGGTTCAATCAGAGAAATAAAGTTAACAAATAAACAAATATTACCTGCACTTCGTCGAGTCTGAACACCAGCGTTTGGATCACCAAGAATTTGATCGATTGGGTGATTTACAGTCCATCCCTGAGCAGGAGCATAAGTCGCTGACTCAAATTGAACTGGAGGAGCTGAAGATGAAGCTTCAGCAACTTCTGGAATATCAGCCAAGAGAGGAGTAGGTGCATATGTCCTTATATTCACTGATTGCTGAGAAGTAGATGGAATGTCTGAGACATTTGGTTCAGAAGCAGGTATAGTGTTTAAAGGAACTGCTAAGACCCATGATGTTTCAGCTTCACTATTCTGCATATTTGGGATGATAGTAGGACTGTCATCTTCAACTATATGAGTATGAGGAGTGGGAATATCTTCTGAATCACCAAGATGAGAAAACATCCATTGATTCAGTTCTTCAGTATCAGCAGACGGTTTAGAGTTTGCTGAACGGGATTCGTCAAAAGTGACGTGAATAGTTTCTTCAACAGTTTGTCTTCTACGATTGAAGACTCTGAAGGCTTTGGAAATTGAAGAATATCCAAGAAATATTCCATCATCAACCTTAGGATCAAACATTCCAAGGGCATCTCAGTTATTCAGTATGAAACACTGACATCCAAAGATGTGAAGAAAGCTAATTGAAGGCTTTCTCCCATGAAAAAGTTCATAGGATTTCTTATTGAATCTTTTGACTATCAGCGACCTGTTTTGCGTAAAACAAGCAGTGTTGACAGCTTCTGCCCAAAACTGAGTAGGCAGGTGAGAATCACTGAGCATTGAACGTGCAGCTTCAATAATTGTTCTATTTCTTCTTTCAGCGACTCCATTTTGTTGTGGTGTTCTCACTGAAGAAAAGTTGTGAGAAATACCCTTACTCTCAAAGAAGGAATCAAGAGAACTATTTTTGAATTCAGTCCCATGATCACTCCTTATTGAGTGAACGGTCAAGTTGTTCAGGGTTTCCATCTTCCGAACAAAGGTGATGAGTTCTTCAGGGGTGTCACTCTTAGAACGGAGAAACATAACCCATGTATAGCGAGAGAATTCATCAACTATGACTAGTGTATATTTCTTTTCCAGCGATGGATTGTTTGTTAACAGGGCCAAACACATCCATATGGAGAAGTTGTAGAGGAAATGACACTGAGGAGACTTGCTTTGACTTAAAGCTTGCTTTGGTCTGCTTGCCTTTTTCACACGCTGAACATAAGGATTCTTTGGCGTATGAGTGCTGAGGTAGACCAGTGACTAACTCTTTTGAAGAAAGAGTGTTCAGTGTCTTGAAGTTTAGATGAGAGAGCCTCTTATGCCATAGCCAGTTGACATCAGATGAGGCTTTTGAGAAGAAACATGAGTTCTCAGTGGTTGTTGAGTCCATGTTTATTACATAAACATTTTCCAAACGATAACCGCTAAGTGCTATCTTCTCCTTTTTGTCAGCGACAAAGCAAGATTCCTTAGTAAGATTACTTTGTTATCCTTGTCGCAAAGCTGACTGATGCTTAGAAGATTATGCTTCAACAGTTCAACATATCCGACTCTTCTGAAAGTTGTTGTACCATTTAAGAGTACACCAAACCCTCGGGTATGTCCTTTTCCATTTCCACCGAAAGTCACAGAGGGACCCTTCTCTTCCTTGTATTCAGCGAGCAGGCTTTTCTTTCCAGTCATGTGATTTGAGCATCCGCTATCGAGATACCAGATACCCTTCTTAACCTGCATTACAAAGGAAGATTAGTTTTTCTTGGGTTCCCACTTAACCATGTGTACACGTTTGTCAGTGGAAGTAGTTGGAATGGAAGGTTCAGTAGTCTTCGCACCATTTGAAGATTCAGCTTTGTCAGTCTTCACTTTGGTTAATTTCTTAACCTCAGTGGTCTTCTTTGCCTTGGGGGCAATGATCTTCACTTTAGCTATCTTTTCAGGTTTGGTGGCTGTGGGGCACTTACTAGCAATATCATTTGTAAAAACAATGAGAAGATCATTAACAAGTTTTAAGAAACAGGTAAATAAAATAAATATTAACCTGGTTCGTTGAAGAAAAAGAAGATGAACAATTCTTGAAAACATAAGAGCAAAAATGCAACAATAGTTTTCTTGAGGAAGAAGTTGTTCGCGTAAAGGAAAAATATAAACCCAAAATGTGTTTATATAGTGAGATTAGAGAGAGAAAATCTTGAGCGGGAAAAGATTTTTATCATGACACGGACACGTGTTTGCATTTGATTGGAAGGTAAACGAAACGTGCAAACGTGTGTCAGAAAAAGAACGTGCCAGGGCTTATCCGTTGCGATGATGTCACAGATGTCCTTTCATATTTTAGGATGTCTATGAGGTTTTGAAAGCTCAGGGATACTTTTGAAAACATGAAGCACTGAATAGAAATATCAGTGTTGGTTTTAGAAATTTCAAAGTATCGCTGATTAAGGAAGAGATATTCAGCGATGCAATTTGTCTTGAAATCTTGCATTTACATGCGATTGTCAGCGAGAGAAAACATACCTTGATATCAACGAATCAATTATGTTCAGAGAGATAATGATAGAATGGGTTATACAAGTTGATTTTATCCTATCACTGATCTAATGTGAACCGCTGAAGATTTTACTCTTCAAAGTTCAGCATTCCAAGCTCGCTGATGAGAAAGTTGAATCTTGTCTCATCAAGAGGTTTGGTGAACAGATCAGCTAACTGATAGTCAGTTGGGATAAAATGAAGTTCTATATCACCATTCATCACATGATCTCTGATAAAATGATACCTGATTTCGATGTGTTTTGTCTTTGAGTGTAGCACTGGATTGTTGGCTATAGCGATGGCACTTGTGATGTCGAAATAGATTGGAATATTTGAGAGCTGAAGGTCATAGTCTAGTAGTTGATTTCTCATCCACAAGACCTGAGAACAACAACTTCCAGCGGCTACATACTCAGCTTCAGCTGTGGAAGTGGACACTGAATTTTGCTTTTTACTTGTCCAACTCACCAGCTTTCCACCCAGGAGCTGACAGCCTCCTGTGGTGCTTTTCTTGTCCAATTTGCAACCTGCAAAATCACTATCTGAATAGGCGACTAGATCAAACCCTGAGTCTTTGGGATACCAAAGACCTAGGTTCGCAGTACCCTTAAGGTATCAAAAAATTTGCTTTACAGCGATCATATGAGATTCCTTACGTTCAGCTTGATATCGTGCACACAAACAGGTTGCGTACATAATATCGGTCCAGCTAGCTGTAAGATACAAGAGAGAGTCGATCATCCCACGATACAACGTGACATTAACAGGTATTCCATTTGAATCCTTTTCTAGTGTCAGCGGTGGTGCCATAGGGGTTTTCATAGCTGAACTCTGAGTTAAATCGAATTTCTTCCTCATATCTTTAACATACTTTCCCTGATTAATGAAAGTTCCTTTTTCATTTTTCTTTATCTGAAGACCAAGGAAATATGTTAGCTCACCCATTATGCTCATTTTATACTCTTCTTTCATTCTATCAGCGAAACGAGTACAAAGGTCAGGGTTAGTAGAACCAAATATAATGTCATCAACATATATCTGAATAAGAATAATATGACCTTTTACTTTCCTGAAGAATAGAGTCTTATCGATTTTACCACGCTCAAGTTTTTCAATACGGAGATAAGTAGATAGAGTGTCATACCATGCACGAGGATCTTGCTTTAAGCCATAAAGTGCCTTATCCAGTTTATAAACATAACCTGGACTTTTAGGATCTGAAAATCCTGGAGGTTGTTCCACATAGACTTCTTCATTCAGCTTTCCATTTAGAAACGCTGACTTAACATCCATCTGATATATATTGAAGTCTTTATGTACAGCGTACGCTAAGAATAGACGAATAGATTCTAGTCTTGCTACTGGAGCAAATGTTTCGTCGTAATCTATGCCTTCCTCTTGTCTGTATCCCTGAGCAAAAAGTCGAGCCTTGTTGCGGGTTACAGTTCCATGTTCGTCCAACTTGTTTCGATAGACCCATTTAGTGCCTATCACTGTCTTGTCAGTTGGTCTTCGAACAAGTTTCCAAACTTTGTTTCTTTCGAATTCAGTCAGCTCTTCTTGCATGGCGCTGGCCCAGTTTGGATCTTTGAGGGCATCATCTATTTTCTTTGGTTCAATCAGAGAAATAAAGTTAACAAATAACCAAATATTACCTGCACTTCGTCGAGTCTGAACACCAGCGTTTGGATCACCAAGAATTTGATTGATTGGGTGATTTACAGTCCATAGTTGAGCAGGAGCATAAGTCGCTGACTCAAATTGAACTGGAGGAGCTGAAGATGAAGCTTCAGCAACTTCTGGAATATCAGCCAAGAGAGGAGTAGGTGCAGATGTCATTATATTCACTGATTGCTGAGAAGTAGATGGAATGTCTGAGACATTTGGTTCAGAAGCGGGTATAGTGTTTAAAGGAACTGCTGAGACCCATGATGTTTCACCTTCACTATTCTGCATATTTGGAATGATAGTAGGACTATCATCTTCAACTGTATGAGTATGAGGAGTGGGAATATCTTCTGAATCACCAAGATGAGAAAACATCCATTGATTCAGTTCTTCAGTATCAGCAGACGGTTTAGAGTTTGCTGAACGGGATTCGTCAAAAGTGACGTGAATAGTTTCTTCAACAGTTTGTCTTCTACGATTGAAGACTCTGAAGGCTTTGGAAATTGAAGAATATCCAAGAAATATTCCATCATCAACCTTAGGATCAAACATTCCAAGGGCATCTCAGTTATTCAGTATGAAACACTGACATCCAAAGATGTGAAGAAAGCTAATTGAAGGCTTTCTCCCATGAAAAAGTTCATAGGCTTTCTTATTGAATCTTTTGACTATCAGCGACCTGTTTTGCGTAAAACAAGCAGTGTTGACAGCTTCTGCCCAAAACTGAGTAGGCAGGTGAGAATCACTGAGCATTGAACGTGCAGCTTCAATAATTGTTCTATTTCTTCTTTCAGCGACTCCATTTTGTTGTGGTGTTCTCACTGAAGAAAAGTTGTGAGAAATACCCTTACTCTCAAAGAAGGAATCAAGAGAACTATTTTTGATTTCAGTCCCATGATCACTCCTTATTGAGTGAACGGTCAAGTTGTTCAGGGTTTCCATCTTCCGAACAAAGGTGATGAGTTTTTCAGGGGTGTCACTCTTAGAACGGAGAAACATAACCCATGTATAGCGAGAGAATTCATCAACTATGACTAGTGTATATTTCTTTCCAGCGATGGATTGTTTGTTAACAGGGCCAAACAAATCCATATGGAGAAGTTGTAGAGGAAATGACACTGAGGAGACTTGCTTTGACTTAAAGCTTGCTTTGGTCTGTTTGCCTTTTTTACACGCTGAACATAAGGATTCTTTGGCGTATGAGTGCTGAGGTAGACTAGTGACTAACTCTTTTGAAGAAAGAGTGTTCAATGTCTTGAAGTTTAGATGAGAGAGCCTCTTATGCCATAGCTAGTTGACATCAAATGAGGCTTTTGAGAAGAAACAGGAGTTCTCAGTGGTTGTTGAGTCCATGTTTATTACATAAACATTTTCCAAACGATAACCGCTGAGAGCTATCTTCTCCTTTTTGTCAGCGACAAAGAAGGATTCCTTAGTAAAGATTACTTTGTTATCCTTGTCGCAAAGCTGACTGATGCCTAGAAGATTATGCTTCAGTCCTTCACCATATGCGACTCTTCTGAAGGTTGTTGTACCATTTGAGAGTACACCAAACCCTCGGGTATGTCCTTTTCCATTTCCACCGAAAGTCACAGAGGGACCCTTCTCTTCCTTGTATTCAGCGAGCAGGCTTTTCTTTCCAGTCATGTGTCTTGAGCATCCGCTATCAAGATACCAGATACCCTTCTTAACCTGCATTACAAAGGAAGATTAGTTTTTCTTGGGTTCCCACTTAACCATGTGTATACGTTTGTCAGTGGAAGTAGTTGGAATGGAAGGTTCAGCAGTCTTCGCAGCATTTGAAGATTCAGCTTTGTCAGGTTTCACTTTGGTTAATTTCTTAACCTCAGTGGTCTTCTTTTCCTTGGGGGCAATGATCTTCACCTTAGCTATCTTTTCAGGTTTGGTGGCTGTGGGGCACTTACTAGCAATATGATTTTTAAGTCCACAATGATAACATTTCCTATAACCAAAAGTAGTTCTAGGACCATTTGCATGCTGAGCTTTAGATTTTGAATTAGAAGGACCAGCACCAAATAAGCTATTGGCTTTTGAAATGGGACGAACATTTAGTTCTTCGAATTTCTTACCAAAGACATCCACTCTGATTCTAGGAGTAGATCGCTGAATAGATCCACGCTGAGTAGATCCAGAGATCTGATTCCTTGATCCAGAGGGATAGGTCACTGAAGCTTTAGAAGCATTCAGCTTAGGTACTAAGGTACCCTTCTGAGGATTTTGGTTAAAAGCAATTCATTTACCTTTATCTTTAAAGACAGTGGTAGGTTTTGGATAAACCATTTTCTCTTTACCTTTTGAAGAGGTAGAGATTTCCACATGGATAGGCGGTTTAGAAGAGGAACACTGAGAGGATGAAGTTTCAGTTACTGAGGATACGAAAGTTCCAAATAAGAGCATGGAACGATCAGTGGTTGTTTCTAGAGTATCGGCTTTGTAACCAAGACCACGTTTATCACTCTGGGGAATCTGAGACTTAATTATCTCAGTGATCTTTGTTGAGGAATTATACCATCCATCAACAGTAGCTTTTTCAGCTTTTAATGCAACAATAGCTTCTTCGCGCTCGATTTTGACTAGCTGATTTATGTGCACTTGATCTTTAAAATCTTCTTCAATTTTAGAAAGATTTTCTATTTGAAGGTGACAATTTTTAAGCTGTTCAGCGAGATCAAGGTTTTGATTTTCAACTACAGTTTTGCCCTTCATGGCTTCATATAAACTTCTAGTCAAGAGATCGATCTTTCGAAGACTATCAACTTCATCAATATTTGCAATATTGGTAAAGAAAGAAGGTGATACCTGAGTAGCAGAGGTTGAAGTAGAGGGAATGCCAGAATTGTCTTCCTCATCTTCAAGTTTGGCCATAAGACAGAGATTGGCTTCGTCATCTTCAGAGTCAGATGTTTCTTCCTCATCAGAGTCAGCCCAATCATAGTCAGCCATCAGGCCTTTGCCTTTCTTTCAGCTTGGCGTATTTGTCATCTCTAGACCCGAGGTTAGAGGATTTCTTGGGAAACGCTGAGTTTCTCGAAACTTTCTTAGACCTGCACTCGTTAGCGAAATGTCCTATCTTTTCACAGTTAAAACAAGTAGAAGTAGCCTTATCAACAGGAGCTGATGATCTTGGCTTGTCAGTAATGGAAAGAGGTTTATTCTTTCTGAACATTTTCTTTTTGGCGAATCTCCTGAACTTTTTAGTGAGGAGAGCCAAAGATTCATCAAGATCTGAAGAGTCAGATT
The DNA here is from genome assembly GCA_033807775.1 of Saussurea involucrata. Classification (NCBI taxonomy): domain Eukaryota; kingdom Viridiplantae; phylum Streptophyta; class Magnoliopsida; order Asterales; family Asteraceae; genus Saussurea; species Saussurea involucrata. Next base: position 87,259,307 of record CM066314.1, read on the forward strand.
CTGATGACCTTTCAGAGTTACTCTCCAACTCAGTGATAGTGACTGTGGGTCGCTGAGTGGAAGGTTCCTCTGAGATTAAAGCAACATGGGTGCTTTTGGAATCTTTTACAAGATTCTTCTTAAGATGACTCGATTGCTCATGATTCAACATCGTGCCATATAAGGTAGAAAGGGTCATTGATTTTAGATCCTTTGACAGCTTGAGACACATAGAATAATTGTCCCAGCTTTCAGGTAAACATTCTAAGAACTTTGTCAGCACTACAAAGTTAGAATATTACTTACCAACAGTTTTCAGATCTATTATTAAACAGTTAAAACGTTGGTTTACTTCAGAGAGAGTTTCATTGTTACCACAAATGAAGCTTTCATACTGTCTTACCAGGTTGATCTTTCGAGAGTCCTGGACTTCAGAAGTACCTTCATACTGAACACAGATTGTGTCCCACATAGCTTTTGAGGTTTTCAGGTTCATGACGGAATGGTAGACTTCGTCAGGAAGAGCCATGGAGAGTATGGATCTCGCTTTGGTGTCGATAGCCACTTTCTTCTTATCTTCGTCAGTCCACATATGAATTTCCTTAGGAATCAGCCTTTCTGGAATAGCAGGTCTATTCTCAGCGGCTGGAACTGCAGTATCAATTCTTACAGGAATATATGGGCCGTTTTCAAGATAATAAGGCATAGTAGGGTCTACACCTTCTAGGAAGAGAATCATCCTATTTTTCCATCGATTAAAATTATCTCTGGAGAATCTAGGGGGTTTTGCAAGAGAACCATTGTCAACATAGTTTGTGTTTGTATTGGTAGTCATTTCTACAAGTAAAGAGAAGATTAGTATAGATAAGATCTTGTTTATGAGATTAAACAAAACCGCTCTGATACCACTTGTTGGTCCCGAAGGGCTATACAAGTTTGTAGAAGGGGGGGGGGGGGGTTGAATACAAATACACAGATTTTACTTTTCTAAATTGTTTACTGATAAATCATTAACAATTTACAGCTTGTTGCGGAACAAGATTAAGGATAAACCTAAATCTAAAGAAGTTGGAACACTAAGTTTTCTTGCACTAAGAAAGAGAAGGAAATTACTAATAATAACCTATCTCAAGATAAGAAGATGACTTGACCAGAGTTAGCAAGTGCTTCAAAAATTAAGCTGGAGTCCTTCTTATATACTGCATGCATTTAATGCATGGCAATTTATACTTTACACGTGGCAGCAGCTCATTGGTTGTATGTCATTGACCTTTGTAGACAACCTTAGTAGCCACATGTTTGAACAGTGTAGCATCAGAGTGGTTGTACAATTTTAGACAATAAGGAGGTTCTTTTCTGACATATCGTATGGAGTCGTGAAAGGGTGGTTAAGACAAAAGTACTTTGTACGGAGGACTTCATGATCAGCTTTCGTTGATTCAGCGCTTTATCATTCTATATCAGTGAATGACAAAGTTCAGCGATAACTGAAGTCTTGTACTTTATACTTCACGTTGAGTGGACAAATCTGAGTCTTCGCTGATCCGCATCAGTTCATTAGGAGACTTGTCGCTGGTTCTTGAGCTTGATCTTCGACTTCAGCGTAGAACCTATGTTGACGTGAAACTTGTCTTCAGGGATCATAAGTAAACAACTAACTTATCAGCGGTCACCATAAGGACTGAACAAGCTCAGAGCATTATGGTGAACAGTGTTCGCTGAATGTTTAATCTAAAGAGCGAGAGTTCCTATCAGCGGTACTGTAAGGTCTTAGTACTTATCAGCGATAGTGAAACTCTGATATATATTGTTCACTTACAATTTTCACTAAGTATTTAAGAGAGGGTCATTATCAAATCACTGAGGGTTTGGATCAACACATACTCCCGGGATAGCAAGGCGACTGCTTTCTTGATACTGTCAAGCTCGGGATAAGAATCACTTTCTGGTTCGTCATCTTCTTGTTCAGATTCACTTGGCGCTTCCTCTCTATACGAACTGCGTGGAGCTTGCTTTTCTTTCTTATGATTCATCAGGGCAAGAGGATCTTCCTTCGTCTTCTCATTGGACTTTTGATCGCCCATCAGCTCACTTACGTCATCTTCATCTTGGAGAAACATCTCATAGCTCTCATGCAGCGGAACATTCTCTAACGATTGGTTGTGGCGGACGTGTAGAACAAATCCCTTCCATTCAGGTTGACGGTTGTTGAGAAACTTGATGTTGCATTCGAGGTTTGACTTGAAGATGTTGTTCTTGTGCAGATCGTTGAGTAGAGTGCAGAAATGCTCGTATGTCTCAGTGAGTGATTCCCCTCTTTTGGCCTTGAAGGATTCGTAGCGGGTGAGGCAATTGGTGATCTTCATTTGATTTCCTTCACAACTACCTTGTATTATCTTCGCAAGCTGGTCCCACATACCTTTAGCCGTGTCCTTGTAGCTATCGATGCTGCAGTAGATATTGTTGGGAAGAGTGTATACCTGATAAGTCTTCGCCAGCGTATCTCCATCGGCTTTCCGCTTTTCTTCAACCGTCAACTTGTCGTACGGTTTGGGCACTTTATGGGCTGGAGGTCCACCTTCTTGTGCAGGAACGTCCTTCAAAGGTGGAATAGTCGGACCTTCCTTCAACGAGCGAAGAATTTCTTCATATAGCGGCTTGGTTTGGATGAAGCATAGAAATCTATCCTTCCAGACATTATACTCCATGTGGTACAATATCGGAGGCTTGAATTCCGATCTGATGGCCAATGCGTCTTGAGCATTCATTGTGAGAACTTGTGTGATCGTAAGACGTGTAGATTGATTCAAAGGTAATTGAGTGGTCTGACGCATAAACTAACGCAAACCTAACGCAAATTCTTAAGGGAGTGGAAGACTAAAGCAATTCCTATAATGAATCAGGAAAAAACAGAAGAAACACTGGAGAATTGAAACAAATTGAAACTGGAAGAAAATAACGTGTACAGCAGGCAAGATCCGGAATTAAGGATCCGGAATCCAAAAACAGAGATCCGGAATTAAGGTTTCGGAAGTTCAAGGATCCGGAGTCAGCAATATGGATCCGGAATCTGCAATATGATCCGGAACACTAGGATCCAGAACCAACAACTAGGATCCGGAGTTTCAAGGATCCGGAATTATGAAAGGAAATACGTACCGGATCTGGAGTAAAGTACCGGAACTAGTGGGATCCGGTATGGAGAATCCGGAATAAGCAATAGTACCGGAAGTGACAAATCCGGAATTTGGGATCCGGAAGCACTAAGATCCGGAAATCTGTAGGATCCGGAATTCAACAGTACCGGAACTCAAGAACAATATTACGCACTGGTACTCGAAAACTAACCTGGAAAGCGATTTTTCTGCACCTTTTGACTCGGAAAAAATCTGCAAACACTTTAGAACCAAAACAAGCAACTAGGGAATACCAAAACAACTAACCAAATCGATTTAATAAGCACTTTTGAAGCAAAAATTTGGTTTTTCTCAAGAACAGGGAGTAATAAACCCAGAAATCAAAAACTCTAAAATTGATGATTTATACTCAATCAAAGCAACCCAAAACACGATATGATTTTAGAAACACGATAAAGATGATTCTTCAAGCCTCAATTTTAGATTTTAACACCAAAATCAAAGCGAAGAAAAATCCTTTGAATGAAACATTCGATAAACACTTTGAATGATCAGATAAGAAAATTACCTTTGAATCAGATGTCTTTCTGCTCTGATACCAATTGTGGATCCTAGATTCAATAAGCAATCACAATGAAATGAACGCAATAGCATTATACGTCATAAATCTCACTTGTATTTGATAACAACAGAAAGCAATATGGCAGTGATGTACAAAGTAATTGTGAAACTATAATAATGATCATTAAACCCTAATGAAAGGATTAGCAAACTATTTATACCCACAAGGGTAATTACAAGAACTGTCATATTTAGTCCCTACACTTCTATTCCACTAACGTGACCTAACACTTTGAAGTCCTTGTCACATAGCTGACTGATGCTAAGAAGATTGTGCTTCAGCCCTTCGACGTATGTGACTCTTCTGAAGGTTGTTGTACCGTTAGAGAGTACACCAAACCCTCGGGTATAGCCTTTTCCATTTCCACCAAAGGTCACAGAGGGACCTTTCTCTTCCTTATATTCAGTGAGCAGGTTTTTCTTTCCAGTCATATGTCGAGAGCATCCACTATCAACATACCAGATACCCTTCGAGACCTGCAAACAAAGGATGATTAGTTTTGAATAGGTACCCACTTAACTATGGGACCACATTTGTTAGTGGTGGTAGAGGAAGTAGAAGGTTCAGCAATCTTCGCAGCATTTGAAGATTCAGCTTCAGTGACATTATTTACTTTGGTTAATTTCTTAACCTCAGTGGTGTTTTTCACCTTGGCCTGATTTTTATCAGGGATGGTCTTCTTTGCCTTGGGGGCAGTCTTATTTACCTGGCTAATTTCTCAACCTTGGTAGCTGTGGGGCACTTACTAGCAATATGATCGGTAAGTCCATAGTGATAAAATTTCCTATAGCTAAACGTAGCTTTAGGAACATTTGCATGCTTAGCAGAGATTTTTAAATGGGCAAGGCCAGCACCAAGAATACCTTTGGCATTGGAAATTGGAGGAACTATCAGTTCTTCGGATTTCTTACCAAATACATCCACTCTTAGTTTAGGATTAGATCGCTGAATGAATTCAAGGATCTTAATTTTAGAAGCAGATGGATGGCTCACTGAAGTTTTAGAAACTTTCAGCTTAGGTACTTTGGTACCCTTCTGAGGTTTTTGAATTTCTTTTTCTTTACCTTTAGAAATCAAGGTAGGTTTGTCCTCAGGGACGGGAGTTTTAGAAGACGAGCATTGAGATGAAGAGGTGTCAGGGATAGATGACACGGACATTCAAAATTTAAGCATGGAACGATCAGTGGTTGGTTCTTCAGCGTCAACTTTGTAACCAAGACCACGTTTGTCACTAAGAGGAAATTGAGCACCTATTATCTCACTGATCTTTGCTGAGGATTTATACCATCCTTCAATAGTATCTTTTCTTTTTTAGTTCAGCGATATCTTGTTCACGCTCGATACTGATAACTTGATTTAGATAGACATGATCTTTCAAATTATTTTCAATGTCCGAAAGCTCTTAAATTTTTAAATGACATTGTTTCAGCTATTCAGCTAAATCTTGATTTAGTTGTTCAGCTTTGGTCTTGCCATTAATGGCATCTTATAAATCAATAGTCAGTATATCGATAGCAGGAAGACTATCAGCTTCAGGGAAGGCAAAAGTAGCAGTAGAAGAGTTTGATACCTGAGAGGTAGAAGTGGAGGTAGAGGGAATTTTAGCTTTTTCTTCCTCTTCTTGTATTTGGGCCATGAGGAAGAGATTACCCTCATCTTCTTCAGAGTCGGATGATTCTTCATCAAATTAAGCCCAGTCATGATCTTCAACGATCAGACCTTTACCTTTCTTTTTGTATGCTTTCAGCTTAGCATACTTTTCTTTCAGCTTTTGGTATTTGTCATGTTTAGCCCAAGGGTTAGAGGATTTCTTGAAGAAGGAAGATGAAGGTTTGAAGACTTTCTTTGACCTGCATTCACTAGCAAAGTGTCCTACTTTTTCATAGTTAAAGCATGTAGCAGTAGCTGTCACACCCCGCTAAAGCGGAAACACGAGGTATAACAGCGTAGGGTTTCATTCAAAAGGTAACAGACAACACCAACCACAACATTCAATACAATAGTTCAAAATATTACATTACAACGTCTTAAGCAAATTGTTTCAAAAAGAAGACGCCGGATACAAAAATTAATAATAGAAGTTTTAATGTTCTTGATGGCGATGTCATCACACAATATGCACCCTACATGCCTTCACTTACTTATTAGCACCTGAAAAGCATGATAAAAGAAAGGGTCAACTACAAAGAGTTGGTGAGTTCACAGGTTTTCCATATACACAACAGTTTTTTCATCCAAAGGTTACTCTCATGAAACGTTTGTTCATGACAAGCTTCAAGTTTAAAAATTTATGAGTACAATTTACAATAAATGACTTTTGCAAGATATATAAGTGTTGAGCCACTACTAAGCCTCCGACAATCTACGCCCCGCGAACTACCTCAGAGGTGGTATGTTGGCCACGTGAGTAGAACATTATTAACAAATAAAGTGCACCCCTACTCGTCAGTCAAGGTGGGTTTGTCAAACCAAATAGCGCTATCCACAAGTATCACCGGCTCGTTACGAGTTAATAAGTAGTGTATCTATTGGGGACTTACCATTTTCATTATCACTCAACATATCTTTATCACTTATGTAAATTATGTCCATTCATTAGTACTCATTTCTCAAATCATAATTATCCACAATTTAATATCATGAATCATTTAGCATTTTAAAATCATAACATGCTTTTCACCCCAAATATTAAACAAGTAAAACGGGGCTGTGAATACTCACAACGTTGAAATAATAGTAACATTCTTTTCACCCCAAAACGTATAAAATAGTAAAAAGGGGCTGCGAAAACTCACGATGTTCCGCAAGGATGTCCAAGGGTTGCCGCACGGATGCACAGTTTCTCGATCCTAGGTCCTTCCTAAGGAGTGAAACACATCATCAGTTTCGGTCTAACTCTTATGGCTAAAGCATTGCTTAGCCCATCATGTCTTATAAAATGCCTTGATATTAGTTACTAGGTTCAAGTATTATTTTGCATTGTCGTTTATATGTTATTTATTGGTTTTAAAAAGGTTTGTAGGATTTTATTGTTACATCATTAAATTTATATGTTATACATAGTATTTAATCCTTTGTACCATGTTTTATAATTCCTTACTTACCTTGTGTTTTAATCCAAGTTAAAATTCTTATAAATTTCTTACTTATTAAGGCATCATTTATACATTCATATACATGTATATGTTGTTTTAATTTGGTGTTTTTAACAAATTCTACAATTTATATGCTTTTTAACTTTTAATATTCCTAAAATCTCTTTTTCTTGAATTAGAGCTTTTACTCTTCTGCTGGCAGAACTTTTAGGTCCACAAATGGTCATAATTAAGTATTTTCTGGAATAGTTTACTTAACCAAATTTTTATATATAATATTTTAATGTCTTAGGGAACTTTTGACATAGATATCACCATTTTTAGAGGTGGTTAGCTATTTTAATCATTATACCTAAGTTTAAGTTTCACAGTTACCAAAACAGTGTGCACCATCATTTTGTCAAGTCCATTTGGAGGGTCAAATCTCAACATTTTTCAGTGATTCAAATTGGGTTTTAAACCTAACTCATAAAAGTATCTTCCAGAAAAATGTCATCATTTTTAGTTACATTTTGAGGGAGCTATGACGATTTTAAGTTAGGTCTTCCATTCTGCCAGATTCTGATTTCTTGCACACCAGTCTTGGTTTGAGTGTTTAATACCCCAAAACCATATACATCAATATCACACCCCGCTAAAGCGGAAATACGAGGTATAACAGCGTAGGGTTTCATTCAAAAGGTAACAGACAACACCAACCACAACATTCAATACAATAGTTCAAAATATTACATTACAACGTCTTAAGCAAATTGTTTCAAAAAGAAGACGCCGGATACAAAAATTAATAATAGAAGTTTTAATGTTCTTGATGGCGATGTCATCACACAATATGCACCCTACATGCCTTCACTTACTTATTAGCACCTGAAAAGCATGATAAAAGAAAGGGTCAACTACAAAGAGTTGGTGAGTTCACAGGTTTTCCATATACACAACAGTTTTTTCATCCAAAGGTTACTCTCATGAAACGTTTGTTCATGACAAGCTTCAAGTTTAAAAATTTATGAGTACAATTTACAATAAATGACTTTTGCAAGATATATAAATGTTGAGCCACTACTAAGCCTCCGACAATCTACGCCCCGCGAACTACCTCAGAGGTGGTATGTTGGCCACGTGAGTAGAACATTATTAACAAATAAAGTGCACCCCTACTCGTCAGTCAAGGTGGGTTTGTCAAACCAAATAGCGCTATCCACAAGTATCACCGGCTCGTTACGAGTTAATAAGAGCATGGAACGATCAGTGGTTGTTTCTAGAGTATCGGCTTTGTAACCAAGACCACGTTTATCACTCTGGGGAATCTGAGACTTAATTATCTCAGTGATCTTTGTTGAGGAATTATACCATCCATCAACAGTAGCTTTTTCAGCTTTTAATGCAACAATAGCTTCTTCGCGCTCGATTTTGACTAGCTGATTTATGTGCACTTGATCTTTAAAATCTTCTTCAATTTTAGAAAGATTTTCTATTTGAAGGTGACAATTTTTAAGCTGTTCAGCGAGATCAAGGTTTTGATTTTCAACTACAGTTTTGCCCTTCATGGCTTCATATAAACTTCTAGTCAAGAGATCGATCTTTCGAAGACTATCAACTTCATCAATATTTGCAATATTGGTAAAGAAAGAAGGTGATACCTGAGTAGCAGAGGTTGAAGTAGAGGGAATGCCAGAATTGTCTTCCTCATCTTCAAGTTTGGCCATAAGACAGAGATTGGCTTCGTCATCTTCAGAGTCAGATGTTTCTTCCTCATCAGAGTCAGCCCAATCATAGTCAGCCATCAGGCCTTTGCCTTTCTTTCAGCTTGGCGTATTTGTCATCTCTAGACCTGAGGTTAGAGGATTTCTTGGGAAACGCTGAGTTTCTCGAAACTTTCTTAGACCTGCACTCGTTAGCGAAATGTCCTATCTTTTCACAGTTAAAACAAGTAGCAGTAGCCTTATCAACAGGAGCTGATGATCTTGGCTTGTCAGTAATGGAAAGAGGTTTATTCTTTCTGAACATTTTCTTTTTGGCGAATCTCCTGAACTTTTTAGTGAGGAGAGCCAAAGATTCATCAAGATCTGAAGAGTCAGATTCTGATGACCTTTCAGAGTTACTCTCCAACTCAGTGATAGTGACTGTGGGTCGCTGAGTGGAAGGTTCCTCTGAGATTAAAGCAACATGGGTGCTTTTGGAATCTTTTACAAGATTCTTCTTAAGATGACTCGATTGCTCATGATTCAACATCGTGCCATATAAGGTAGAAAGGGTCATTGATTTTAGATCCTTTGACAGCTTGAGACACATAGAATAATTGTCCCAGCTTTCAGGTAAACATTCTAAGAACTTTGTCAGCACTACAAAGTTAGAATATTACTTACCAACAGTTTTCAGATCTATTATTAAACAGTTAAAACGTTGGTTTACTTCAGAGAGAGTTTCATTGTTACCACAAATGAAGCTTTCATACTGTCTTACCAGGTTGATCTTTCGAGAGTCCTGGACTTCAGAAGTACCTTCATACTGAACACAGATTGTGTCCCACATAGCTTTTGAGGTTTTCAGGTTCATGACGGAATGGTAGACTTCGTCAGGAAGAGCCATGGAGAGTATGGATCTCGCTTTGGTGTCGATAGCCACTTTCTTCTTATCTTCGTCAGTCCACATATGAATTTCCTTAGGAATCAGCCTTTCTGGAATAGCAGGTCTATTCTCAGCGGCTGGAACTGCAGTATCAATTCTTACAGGAATATATGGGCCGTTTTCAAGATAATAAGGCATAGTAGGGTCTACACCTTCTAGGAAGAGAATCATCCTATTTTTCCATCGATTAAAATTATCTCTGGAGAATCTAGGGGGTTTTGCAAGAGAACCATTGTCAACATAGTTTGTGTTTGTATTGGTAGTCATTTCTACAAGTAAAGAGAAGATTAGTATAGATAAGATCTTGTTTATGAGATTAAACAAAACCGCTCTGATACCACTTGTTGGTCCCGAAGGGCTATACAAGTTTGTAGAAGGGGGGGGGGGTTGAATACAAATACACAGATTTTACTTTTCTAAATTGTTTACTGATAAATCATTAACAATTTACAGCTTGTTGCGGAACAAGATTAAGGATAAACCTAAATCTAAAGAAGTTGGAACACTAAGTTTTCTTGCACTAAGAAAGAGAAGGAAATTACTAATAATAACCTATCTCAAGATAAGAAGATGACTTGACCAGAGTTAGCAAGTGCTTCAAAAATTAAGCTGGAGTCCTTCTTATATACTGCATGCATTTAATGCATGGCAATTTATACTTTACACGTGGCAGCAGCTCATTGGTTGTATGTCATTGACCTTTGTAGACAACCTTAGTAGCCACATGTTTGAACAGTGTAGCATCAGAGTGGTTGTACAATTTTAGACAATAAGGAGGTTCTTTTCTGACATATCGTATGGAGTCGTGAAAGGGTGGTTAAGACAAAAGTACTTTGTACGGAGGACTTCATGATCAGCTTTCGTTGATTCAGCGCTTTATCATTCTATATCAGTGAATGACAAAGTTCAGCGATAACTGAAATCTTGTACTTTATACTTCACGTTGAGTGGACAAATCTGAGTCTTCGCTGATCCGCATCAGTTCATTAGGAGACTTGTCGCTGGTTCTTGAGCTTGATCTTCGACTTCAGCGTAGAACCTATGTTGACGTGAAACTTGTCTTCAGGGATCATAAGTAAACAACTAACTTATCAGCGGTCACCATAAGGACTGAACAAGCTCAGAGCATTATGGTGAACAGTGTTCGCTGAATGTTTAATCTAAAGAGCGAGAGTTCCTATCAGCGGTACTGTAAGGTCTTAGTACTTATCAGCGATAGTGAAACTCTGATATATATTGTTCACTTACAATTTTCACTAAGTATTTAAGAGAGGGTCATTATCAAATCACTGAGGGTTTGGATCAACACATACTCCCGGGATAGCAAGGCGACTGCTTTCTTGATACTGTCAAGCTCGGGATAAGAATCACTTTCTGGTTCGTCATCTTCTTGTTCAGATTCACTTGGCGCTTCCTCTCTGTACGAACTGCGTGGAGCTTGCTTTTCTTTCTTATGATTCATCAGGGCAAGAGGATCTTCCTTCGTCTTCTCATTGGACTTTTGATCGCCCATCAGCTCACTTACGTCATCTTCATCTTGGAGAAACATCTCATAGCTCTCATGCAGCGGAACATTCTCTAACGATTGGTTGTGGCGGACGTGTAGAACAAATCCCTTCCATTCAGGTTGACGGTTGTTGAGAAACTTGATGTTGCATTCGAGGTTTGACTTGAAGATGTTGTTCTTGTGCAGATCGTTGAGTAGAGTGCAGAAATGCTCGTATGTCTCAGTGAGTGATTCCCCTCTTTTGGCCTTGAAGGATTCGTAGCGGGTGAGGCAATTGGTGATCTTCATTTGATTTCCTTCACAACTACCTTGTATTATCTTCGCAAGCTGGTCCCACATACCTTTAGCCGTGTCCTTGTAGCTATCGATGCTGCAGTAGATATTGTTGGGAAGAGTGTATACCTGATAAGTCTTCGCCAGCGTATCTCCATCGGCTTTCCGCTTTTCTTCAACCGTCAACTTGTCGTACGGTTTGGGCACTTTATGGGCTGGAGGTCCACCTTCTTGTGCAGGAACGTCCTTCAAAGGTGGAATAGTCGGACCTTCCTTCAACGAGCGAAGAATTTCTTCATATAGCGGCTTGGTTTGGATGAAGCATAGAAATCTATCCTTCCAGACATTATACTCCATGTGGTACAATATCGGAGGCTTGAATTCCGATCTGATGGCCAATGCGTCTTGAGCATTCATTGTGAGAACTTGTGTGATCGTAAGACGTGTAGATTGATTCAAAGGTAATTGAGTGGTCTGACGCATAAACTAACGCAAACCTAACGCAAATTCTTAAGGGAGTGGAAGACTAAAGCAATTCCTATAATGAATCAGGAAAAAACAGAAGAAACACTGGAGAATTGAAACAAATTGAAACTGGAAGAAAATAACGTGTACAGCAGGCAAGATCCGGAATTAAGGATCCGGAATCCAAAAACAGAGATCCGGAATTAAGGTTTCGGAAGTTCAAGGATCCGGAGTCAGCAATATGGATCCGGAATCTGCAATATGATCCGGAACACTAGGATCCAGAACCAACAACTAGGATCCGGAGTTTCAAGGATCCGGAATTATGAAAGGAAATACGTACCGGATCTGGAGTAAAGTACCGGAACTAGTGGGATCCGGTATGGAGAATCCGGAATAAGCAATAGTACCGGAAGTGACAAATCCGGAATTTGGGATCCGGAAGCACTAAGATCCGGAAATCTGTAGGATCCGGAATTCAACAGTACCGGAACTCAAGAACAATATTACGCACTGGTACTCGAAAACTAACCTGGAAAGCGATTTTTCTGCACCTTTTGACTCGGAAAAAATCTGCAAACACTTTAGAACCAAAACAAGCAACTAGGGAATACCAAAACAACTAACCAAATCGATTTAATAAGCACTTTTGAAGCAAAAATTTGGTTTTTCTCAAGAACAGGGAGTAATAAACCCAGAAATCAAAAACTCTAAAATTGATGATTTATACTCAATCAAAGCAACCCAAAACACGATATGATTTTAGAAACACGATAAAGATGATTCTTCAAGCCTCAATTTTAGATTTTAACACCAAAATCAAAGCGAAGAAAAATCCTTTGAATGAAACATTCGATAAACACTTTGAATGATCAGATAAGAAAATTACCTTTGAATCAGATGTCTTTCTGCTCTGATACCAATTGTGGATCCTAGATTCAATAAGCAATCACAATGAAATGAACGCAATAGCATTATACGTCATAAATCTCACTTGTATTTGATAACAACAGAAAGCAATATGGCAGTGATGTACAAAGTAATTGTGAAACTATAATAATGATCATTAAACCCTAATGAAAGGATTAGCAAACTATTTATACCCACAAGGGTAATTACAAGAACTGTCATATTTAGTCCCTACACTTCTATTCCACTAACGTGACCTAACACTTTGAAGTCCTTGTCACATAGCTGACTGATGCTAAGAAGATTGTGCTTCAGCCCTTCGACGTATGTGACTCTTCTGAAGGTTGTTGTACCGTTAGAGAGTACACCAAACCCTCGGGTATAGCCTTTTCCATTTCCACCAAAGGTCACAGAGGGACCTTTCTCTTCCTTATATTCAGTGAGCAGGTTTTTCTTTCCAGTCATATGTCGAGAGCATCCACTATCAACATACCAGATACCCTTCGAGACCTGCAAACAAAGGATGATTAGTTTTGAATAGGTACCCACTTAACTATGGGACCACATTTGTTAGTGGTGGTAGAGGAAGTAGAAGGTTCAGCAATCTTCGCAGCATTTGAAGATTCAGCTTCAGTGACATTATTTACTTTGGTTAATTTCTTAACCTCAGTGGTGTTTTTCACCTTGGCCTGATTTTTATCAGGGATGGTCTTCTTTGCCTTGGGGGCAGTCTTATTTACCTGGCTAATTTCTCAACCTTGGTAGCTGTGGGGCACTTACTAGCAATATGATCGGTAAGTCCATAGTGATAAAATTTCCTATAGCTAAACGTAGCTTTAGGAACATTTGCATGCTTAGCAGAGATTTTTAAATGGGCAAGGCCAGCACCAAGAATACCTTTGGCATTGGAAATTGGAGGAACTATCAGTTCTTCGGATTTCTTACCAAATACATCCACTCTTAGTTTAGGATTAGATCGCTGAATGAATTCAAGGATCTTAATTTTAGAAGCAGATGGATGGCTCACTGAAGTTTTAGAAACTTTCAGCTTAGGTACTTTGGTACCCTTCTGAGGTTTTTGAATTTCTTTTTCTTTACCTTTAGAAATCAAGGTAGGTTTGTCCTCAGGGACGGGAGTTTTAGAAGACGAGCATTGAGATGAAGAGGTGTCAGGGATAGATGACACGGACATTCAAAATTTAAGCATGGAACGATCAGTGGTTGGTTCTTCAGCGTCAACTTTGTAACCAAGACCACGTTTGTCACTAAGAGGAAATTGAGCACCTATTATCTCACTGATCTTTGCTGAGGATTTATACCATCCTTCAATAGTATCTTTTCTTTTTTAGTTCAGCGATATCTTGTTCACGCTCGATACTGATAACTTGATTTAGATAGACATGATCTTTCAAATTATTTTCAATGTCCGAAAGCTCTTAAATTTTTAAATGACATTGTTTCAGCTATTCAGCTAAATCTTGATTTAGTTGTTCAGCTTTGGTCTTGCCATTAATGGCATCTTATAAATCAATAGTCAGTATATCGATAGCAGGAAGACTATCAGCTTCAGGGAAGGCAAAAGTAGCAGTAGAAGAGTTTGATACCTGAGAGGTAGAAGTGGAGGTAGAGGGAATTTTAGCTTTTTCTTCCTCTTCTTGTATTTGGGCCATGAGGAAGAGATTACCCTCATCTTCTTCAGAGTCGGATGATTCTTCATCAAATTAAGCCCAGTCATGATCTTCAACGATCAGACCTTTACCTTTCTTTTTGTATGCTTTCAGCTTAGCATACTTTTCTTTCAGCTTTTGGTATTTGTCATGTTTAGCCCAAGGGTTAGAGGATTTCTTGAAGAAGGAAGATGAAGGTTTGAAGACTTTCTTTGACCTGCATTCACTAGCAAAGTGTCCTACTTTTTCATAGTTAAAGCATGTAGCAGTAGCTGTCACACCCCGCTAAAGCGGAAACACGAGGTATAACAGCGTAGGGTTTCATTCAAAAGGTAACAGACAACACCAACCACAACATTCAATACAATAGTTCAAAATATTACATTACAACGTCTTAAGCAAATTGTTTCAAAAAGAAGACGCCGGATACAAAAATTAATAATAGAAGTTTTAATGTTCTTGATGGCGATGTCATCACACAATATGCACCCTACATGCCTTCACTTACTTATTAGCACCTGAAAAGCATGATAAAAGAAAGGGTCAACTACAAAGAGTTGGTGAGTTCACAGGTTTTCCATATACACAACAGTTTTTTCATCCAAAGGTTACTCTCATGAAACGTTTGTTCATGACAAGCTTCAAGTTTAAAAATTTATGAGTACAATTTACAATAAATGACTTTTGCAAGATATATAAGTGTTGAGCCACTACTAAGCCTCCGACAATCTACGCCCCGCGAACTACCTCAGAGGTGGTATGTTGGCCACGTGAGTAGAACATTATTAACAAATAAAGTGCACCCCTACTCGTCAGTCAAGGTGGGTTTGTCAAACCAAATAGCGCTATCCACAAGTATCACCGGCTCGTTACGAGTTAATAAGTAGTGTATCTATTGGGGACTTACCATTTTCATTATCACTCAACATATCTTTATCACTTATGTAAATTATGTCCATTCATTAGTACTCATTTCTCAAATCATAATTATCCACAATTTAATATCATGAATCATTTAGCATTTTAAAATCATAACATGCTTTTCACCCCAAATATTAAACAAGTAAAACGGGGCTGTGAATACTCACAACGTTGAAATAATAGTAACATTCTTTTCACCCCAAAACGTATAAAATAGTAAAAAGGGGCTGCGAAAACTCACGATGTTCCGCAAGGATGTCCAAGGGTTGCCGCACGGATGCACAGTTTCTCGATCCTAGGTCCTTCCTAAGGAGTGAAACACATCATCAGTTTCGGTCTAACTCTTATGGCTAAAGCATTGCTTAGCCCATCATGTCTTATAAAATGCCTTGATATTAGTTACTAGGTTCAAGTATTATTTTGCATTGTCGTTTATATGTTATTTATTGGTTTTAAAAAGGTTTGTAGGATTTTATTGTTACATCATTAAATTTATATGTTATACATAGTATTTAATCCTTTGTACCATGTTTTATAATTCCTTACTTACCTTGTGTTTTAATCCAAGTTAAAATTCTTATAAATTTCTTACTTATTAAGGCATCATTTATACATTCATATACATGTATATGTTGTTTTAATTTGGTGTTTTTAACAAATTCTACAATTTATATGCTTTTTAACTTTTAATATTCCTAAAATCTCTTTTTCTTGAATTAGAGCTTTTACTCTTCTGCTGGCAGAACTTTTAGGTCCACAAATGGTCATAATTAAGTATTTTCTGGAATAGTTTACTTAACCAAATTTTTATATATAATATTTTAATGTCTTAGGGAACTTTTGACATAGATATCACCATTTTTAGAGGTGGTTAGCTATTTTAATCATTATACCTAAGTTTAAGTTTCACAGTTACCAAAACAGTGTGCACCATCATTTTGTCAAGTCCATTTGGAGGGTCAAATCTCAACATTTTTCAGTGATTCAAATTGGGTTTTAAACCTAACTCATAAAAGTATCTTCCAGAAAAATGTCATCATTTTTAGTTACATTTTGAGGGAGCTATGACGATTTTAAGTTAGGTCTTCCATTCTGCCAGATTCTGATTTCTTGCACACCAGTCTTGGTTTGAGTGTTTAATACCCCAAATCTTAATATTTTTGAGTGAAACCAATTTTGTTCGATTAATAACTCATTAAAGAAATTTCCAGAAGAAAAATCAAGAATTTTAGTGGAATATAAAGAGACGTATAACTGATTAAAGTAGAGAATTTTCTCTGTCAGATTTTCTTTGCACACTTAATTTCATATGAGTAGTTGAAGGGTCAAATATTCGAGTTTTTACATGAAACCACTTGGGTTTGAAACATAACACAATATACAAAGTTCCAGAAAAAGATTCATATCATTTGGTTAAGTATTTTTCAAGATATGGTCGGATAAAATGCATGCATGAACTCACACATCTTCATGAAAAATGAGTGTTTTAAATCCATATTTTCACTCATATGGTTGGTTCTTTGATTGAACACTCATTTACCACTACTTTGACAATGTTCTTAGATAAGAAAATCTATTTTTGTCCTTTAAAAACTCATGCATGAACTCACACATCTCAGATTGTAGCAAAACCCACATGCATGTAGTCAAAACATCAAGTTCTTGAGTTCTAGATGTATGGCTTAAGGATTATCACCATTTGTTTGACATAACATGTCTTTGGTGATTAATCTACCATGAAAAGGGTCTATTAAGGCCCCTTTATCCAGAAACTCAAGGGTTACAAAATAAGATGAGAAAAAGATGGAGAAATGACAAGAAAAGGAAGAAAAAAATGAAGAAGAACACAAGAGGGATGAGTTTTACCCCTTCTAGTGTTGATGTTTACCTTCCAAGCCTTCAAAATCGAATTCCTTGTGTGGATGGAGGCTGAATTCGGCCAAGAGAGAGGAAGAGAGAAAATTAGGGTTGTTTGAATGTAGAGAGAGAGAAGAGGGTGGAAAATGAGAGGGTTTCTTGAAAATATGAGAGTTTTAATTGTTGTGGGTTATGGGTCATGTGTTAAGGCCGAATTTTTGGGCCTAATACTGATTTATTTATTTATTTTTTTCTTCTTAAAATGCTAATTAATATTGTATAATTATACCTCTTATGTAATTTATATAAAAAGGTTGATTTAAAGTAGTTTACATCTCATTTATCTACTTAATTTTTGGTTTATTTATTTAAAGTTTTAAAATTTACTTTTGGGTATATATAAACTATATATTTACTCCTCTTATTATTAATATAGTTATAATTAAATGTTAACTGTTCCAATCGGCATTTTATAAGACAACTTAAGCAGTTACGTGCGGTAACATGATTTTCTAAGTGCACTGTCGGAATTCTTAGGAAACTAAAACCTTAGCCATCATACTTAAGTCATGATGAGTTATTTCTACATGTTAAGACATTTATTGTGCTATTCAATTGCTAACATGAGTGTTTTGGTTTGACGGGTGTCACAGTCTCCCCTTGTTAGAAGAATTTCGTCCCGAAATTCGATGATTGCAATTCCCCGTCTGATCCTTTGCAAATAGGTGAGGGTACTTACGTTTCATGTAATCTTCTCGTTCCCATGTATACTCAGGTCCATGCCTCGAGTTCCAACGAACTTTTAAAATCGGGATCTTACTACGCCTTGTTCGTTTGACTTCTTGGTCAAGGATTTCAATTGGTTCTTGTATGAAGTGTAACCGATCGTTGATCTGAATGTCTTCTAGGGGTAGAACCAATGATTCATTAGTTAGGCATTTCTTAAGGTTTGACACGTGGAACGTATTATGGATGGCACTTAGCTCTTGCGGTAAATTGAGTTTATATGCTACTGGACCAATCCGTTCAATTATTTCAAATGGGCCAACATATCTCGGGCTCAACTTGCCTCTTTTTCCGAAGCGTACTAATCCTTTCCAAGGCGATACTTTTAGGAGCACTTTATCACCCACTTGGAATTCTAATGGCTTCCTGCGGTTATCAGCATAACTCTTCTGACGATCTCTTGCGGCCTTAAGTCTATCCTTGATAACTGAGATTTTGTCAGTAGTCTCTTGAATGATTTCGGGCCTAGTCAACTGTTTGTCGCCAATTTCCAACCAACTAAGTGGGGATCTACACTTGCGTCCATATAAGGCTTCATACGGTGCACACTGAATGCTGGTATGATAGCTGTTGTTGTAGGAGAACTCCACTAATGGTAGGTGAGTATCCCAATTTCCACCAAAATCTATCACACATGCACGCAACATATCCTCTAACGTTTGTATAGTTCTTTCTGACTGGCCGTCCGTTTGAGGATGGTAGGCAGTGCTCAGATCCAAACGCGTACCCAAAGCTTTCTGGAGTGATCGCCAAAACCGTGACGTAAAACGACTATCTCTATCCGAGATGATGGAAATAGGCACTCCATGACGCATAACAATTTCATTGATGTAAATTTGTGCAAGCTTTTCCATCTTGTAGTCTTCCCGAATAGGAAGGAAATGCGCAGATTTCGTAAGTCGGTCCACTATAACCCATATTGCGTCGTGCCCTTTCCTAGTCCTGGGTAGCTTGGTTACGAAATCCATAGCTATTTGTTCCCATTTCCATTCGGGAATCTTAGGTTGCTGAAGAAGACCAGATGGTTTCTGATGTTCCGCCTTAACCACTGCACAAGTTTGGCATTTGCTTACATACAACGCAACATCTTTCTTCATTCCTGGCCACCAATAGTATTCCTTCAGGTCCTTGTACATCTTATCGGCTCCGGGGTGAATTGAATATCTTGATTTATGGGCTTCATCCATAATTGTTGATCGTAGGTTATTAACCTTTGGTATCCAAACTTTGTCTTCAAAGTAACGTACCCCATCCATCCTGATTTTAAATTTAAGTTCCCATTGATGTAGGGCCTCATCCTTCAAGTTCTCTACTTTCAACGCTTCTTCCTGAGCTTCAAGAATTTGTGTCTTTAGACTCGTCTGAACGAACACACCCATTGCTCGCACTCTTGACTGCTTCACCCTTTCCTTCCTGCTTAGTGCGTCGGCTACCACATTAGCCTTGCCTGGGTGGTACTTTATTTCACAGTCATAGTCGCTAAGAAGTTCAACCCATCTTCTTTGCCTCATGTTAAGCATTTTCTGGTCAAAGATATGTTGAAGACTTTTATGATCGGTGTAGATGGTGCATTTCGTGCCGTAAAGATAATGTCTCCAGATCATAAGTGCGAACACTACTGCTCCTAACTCAAGGTCGTGAGTGGTATAGTTTTTCTCATGAACTTTAAGTTGCCTCGAAGCATATGCAATGACTTTGTCCTTCTGCATCAATACACACCCCAAACCTTGGTGTGATGCATCGCAGTAGACTACGAAATTTTCCGCGCCTTCTGGCAACGCCAGAATTGGTGCATTACACAATCTATGCTTGAGTGTTTGAAATGCTTCTTCTTGTTTCTCTCCCCAAATGAACTTCTTATCCTTTTGGGTTAGGGCCGTTAGTGGTTGCGCAATTTTTGAGAAATTCGCAATGAATCGCCGGTGATGGCCTGCTAAACCGAGAAATTGACGGATTTCTGTCGGGGTCTTCGGGGCTTCCCATCTCTTGATGGCCTCAATTTTTACCGGATCTACATGAATTCCCTTCTCATTAATCACGTGGCCAAGAAATTGTACCTCTCGAATCCAAAATTCGCATTTGGAGAACTTTGCATACAATTTCTAGTCTCTGAGCAATTCTAGTATCAACTTTAGATGTCGCTCATGATACTCCTTGCTTTACGAGTAAATTAGTATATCATCTATGAACACGATCACGAACTCGTCCAGGTACGGTCTACAGACCCTGTTCATTAAGTCCATGAAGACAACTGGTGCATTGGTTAGCCCGAAAGGCATAACCAGGAACTCATAATGGCCGTATCGAGTCCTAAACGCCATCTTGGGAACATCCTCTTCACGGAACCTCATTTGATGATATCCAGATCGAAGATCAATTTTTGAAAAGTAGGTAGCACCTTGGAGTTGGTCGAACAGGTCGTCGATTCGGGGAAGAGGGTATCGGTTCTTAATAGTCATCTTATTGAGTTCTCTATAATCGATGCACATCCGCAAGGATCCATCTTTCTTTTTAACGAAAAGAACTGGTGCACCACATGGCGAAGAGCTAGGTCTTATAAGTCCTTTGTCGAGCAGCTCCTGGAGTTGTCTTGATAATTCCTGCATTTCCGATGGGGCCAAACGGTACGGTGACTTAGCCACAGGTGCAGCTCCAGGAACTAAGTCGATGTGGAATTCGACTTGTCTTGACGGGGTACTCCTGGTAGCTCATCCGGGAATACCTCGGGAAAATTCCGAACTACAAGAAAATCCTGAATGCGTTTCTCTTTCATTTCCTTAACTATAACATGAGCCAAAAACGCGATGCATTCTTTTTTTCAAGTACTTTCGCATCTTCATACACGTCACTAGCTTAAGGTTCTTTCCGGACTTCTCTCCATGTACGACGAGTGTTTTACCCTCTGGTAGCGGAATTCGAATGATCTTTTCGGAACAACATATGTCTACCCGGTTCTTGGATAGTCAATCCATGCCCACGACTATGTCAAAGCTTCCTAGCTCAATTGGAATAAGGTCTATACTAAAGCTCTTATTAGCTAAGTTTAAAGTACAGCCCATAATTATGTCTCTGACCTTAACTTCCTGCCCATTAGCAAATTCAATAACGTAGACCTCTTTCAACTTTTGGGGTTTCAAGTTAATTTTTGGCCTAAACCCTAGTGATACAAAGCTTCTATCCGCTCCAGAATCAAATAGTGCTGATGCATAGTTCTAAGGCATAGTTTCAAACAGGAATTTGGTCATATTTTTGACACAAGTTCTACTCAACTAGGTGATGAATATCATATGGTATGTCTACAACTAATCATTCGAGCATATAAATATAGTAACATATAGTAACTCTATATTCATGCATTTCAAAACACTTGGTTCTAACAAACACAGGTTCAACCATCACATAAGTTCAATAAACAACAAAATGTTCTCCCCAAAAGTTATCTAGTACTTAGAGTTTTAAATTGTAAGCTACATGCCACCAAAATAAGTTTCCAAGTTTAATCATCAAAAGTAGTCAAAAGTTCTTTCACTAACGCCACTTTCTTGGAACCATTTCTTCACAACTATCCATAATGCATCAATACCAAGCGTGCTATTGTAAGTGCCTAAGATATGCAATGTTCATGCATGCACACACAAAAATTATGCTTATGTGATTAAGTAGAAAATTTATTTTAAGTATACTTCCAATATAACCAATCCAAGTCTCCCATTATACATACCTAAATTAAACATAGGTGATCAGGCTTTGTTTAATTGAGGTATAATAATGTGACACTCAACTTAGTTATATTAGTAATATGCTTCAGATTTTGAAAACCGTTTTGAATTTTTTTTTAAACTATTGGGTTATAGTTCGTGGTTTCCATAAGAAAACCGGCATTCTCTATAACCTTAGGCTCTGATACCAAATCTGTCACACCCCGCTAAAGCGGAAACACGAGGTATAACAGCGTAGGGTTTCATTCAAAAGGTAACAGACAACACCAACCACAACATTCAATAAAATAGTTCAAAATTTTACATTACAACGTCTTAAGCAAATTGTTTCAAAAAGAAGACGCCGGATACAAAAATTAATAATAGAAGTTTTAATGTTCTTGATGGCGATGTCATCACACAATATGCACCCTACATGCCTTCACTTACTTATTAGCACCTGAAAAGCATGATAAAAGAAAGGGTCAACTACAAAGAGTTGGTGAGTTCACAGGTTTTCCATATACACAACAGTTTTTTTCATCCAAAGGTTACTCTCATGAAACGTTTGTTCATGACAAGCTTCAAGTTTAAAAATTTATGAGTACAATTTACAATAAATGACTTTTGCAAGATATATAAGTGTTGAGCCACTACTAAGCCTCCGACAATCTACGCCCCGCGAACTACCTCAGAGGTGGTATGTTGGCCACGTGAGTAGAACATTATTAACAGATAAAGTGCACCCCTACTCGTCAGTCAAGGTGGGTTTGTCAAACCAAATAGCGCTATCCACAAGTATCACAGGCTCGTTATGAGTTAATAAGTAGTGTATCTATTGGGGACTTACCATTTTCATTATCACTCAACATATCTTTATCACTTATGTAAATTCTGTCCATTCATTAGTACTCATTTCTCCAATCATAATTATCCACAATTTAATATCATGAATCATTTAGCATTTTAAAATCATAACATGCTTTTCACCCCAAATATTAAACAAGTAAAACGCGGCTGTGAATACTCACAACTTCGAAATAATAGTAACATGCTTTTCACCCCAAAACGTATAAAATAGTAAAAAGGGGCTGCGAAAACTCACGATGTTCCGCAAGGATGTCCAAGGGTTGCCGCACGGATGCACAGTTTCTCGATCCTAGGTCCTTCCTAAGGAGTGAAACACATCATCAGTTTCGGTCTAACTCTTATGGCTAAAGCATTGCTTAGCCCATCATGTCTTATAAAATGCCTTGATATTAGTTACTAGGTTCAAGTATTATTTTGCATTGTCGTTTATATGTTATTTATTGGTTTTAAAAAGGTTTGTAGGATTTTATTGTTACATCATTAAATTTATATGTTATACATAGTATTTAATCCTTTGTACCATGTTTTATAATTCCTTACTTACCTTGTGTTTTAATCCAAGTTAAAATTCTTATAAATTTCTTACTTATTAAGGAATCATTTATACATTCATATACATGTATATGTTGTTTTAATTTGGTGTTTTTAACAAATTCTACAATTTATATGCTTTTTAACTTTTAATATTCCTAAAATCTCTTTTTCTTGAATTAGAGCTTTTACTCTTCTGCTGGCAGAACTTTTAGGTCCACAAATGGTCATAATTAAGTATTTTCTGGAATAGTTTACTTAACCAAATTTTTATATATAATATTTTAATGTCTTAGGGAACTTTTGACATAGATATCACCATTTTTAGAGGTGGTTAGCTATTTTAATCATTATACCTAAGTTTAAGTGTCACAGTTACCAAAACAGTGTGCACCATCATTTTGTCAAGTCCATTTGGAGGGTCAAATCTCAACATTTTTCAGTGATTCAAATTGGGTTTTAAACTTAACTCATAAAAGTATCTTCCAGAAAAATGTCATCATTTTTAGTTACATTTTTAGGGAGCTATGACGATTTTAAGTTAGGTCTTCCATTCTGCCAGATTCTGATTTCTTGCACACCAGTCTTGGTTTGAGTGTTTAATACCCCAAATCTTAATATTTTTGAGTGAAACCAATTTTGTTCGATTCATAACTCATTAAAGAAATTTCCAGAAGAAAAATCAAGAATTTTAGTGGAATATAAAGAGACTTATAACTGATTAAAGTAGAGAATTTTCTCTGTCAGATTTTCTTTGCACACTTAATTTCATATGAGTAGTTGAAGGGTCAAATATTCGAGTTTTTACATGAAACCACTTGGGTTTGAAACATAACACAATATACAAAGTTCCAGAAAAAGATTCATATCATTTGGTTAAGTATTTTTCAAGATATGGTCGGATAAAATGCATGCATGAACTCACACATCTTCATGAAAAATGAGTGTTTTAAATCCATATTTTCACTCATATGGTTGGTTCTTTGATTGAACACTCATTTACCACTACTTTGACAATGTTCTTAGATAAGAAAATCTATTTTTGTCCTTTAAAAACTCATGCATGAACTCACACATCTCAGATTGTAGCAAAACCCACATGCATGTAGTCAAAACATCAA
The DNA here is from genome assembly GCA_033807775.1 of Saussurea involucrata. Classification (NCBI taxonomy): domain Eukaryota; kingdom Viridiplantae; phylum Streptophyta; class Magnoliopsida; order Asterales; family Asteraceae; genus Saussurea; species Saussurea involucrata. Next base: position 87,283,373 of record CM066314.1, read on the forward strand.
GTTCTTGAGTTCTAGATGTATGGCTTAAGGATTATCACCATTTGTTTGACATAACATGTCTTTGGTGATTAATCTACCATGAAAAGGGTCTATTAAGGCCCCTTTATCCAGAAACTCAAGGGTTACAAAATAAGATGAGAAAAAGATGGAGAAATGACAAAAAAGGAAGAAAAAAATGAAGAAGAACACAAGAGGGATGAGTTTTACCCCTTCTAGTGTTGATGTTTACCTTCCAAGCCTTCAAAATCAAATTCCTTGTGTGGATGGAGGCTGAATTCGGCCAAGAGAGAGGAAGAGAGAAAATTAGGGTTGTTTGAATGTAGAGAGAGAGAAGAGGGTGGAAAATGAGAGGGTTTCTTGAGAATATGAGAGTTTTAATTGTTGTGGGTTATGGGTCATGTGTTAAGGCCGAATTTTTGGGCCTAATACTGATTTATTTATTTTTTTTTTCTTCTTAAAATGCTAATTAATATTGTATAATTATACCTCTTATGTAATTTATATAAAAAGGTTGATTTAAAGTAGTTTACATCTCATTTATCTACTTAATTTTTGGTTTATTTATTTAAAGTTTTAAAATTTACTTTTGGGTATATATAAACTATATATTTACTCCTCTTATTATTAATATAGTTATAATTAAATGTTAACTGTTCCAATCGGCATTTTATAAGACAACTTAAGCAGTTACGTGCGGTAACATGATTTTCTAAGTGCACTGTCGGAATTCTTAGGAAACTAAAACCTTAGCCATCATACTTAAGTCATGATGAGTTATTTCTACATGTTAAGACATGTATTGTGCTATTCAATTGCTAACCTGAGTGTTTTGGTTTGACGGGTGTCACAGTAGCCTTATCAACAGGAGTAGATTTAGGCTTGTCAGTGATAGTGAGAGGTTTACTTCTTCTGAAGTTACTCTTTCTAGCGAACCTCTTGAAAGAATTTGTCAGGAGTGCCAGTGACTCATCAAATTCTGAAGGATTAGCGTCTGATGAATCATCAGAGTTAGATTCTATTTTAGTGATCGTGACAGTTGATCCCTGAGCCGGTATCAACTCTGAGGAGAGTAAAGCAACAGGTGTGCTTTTGGAATCTGTTACAGGATTCTTCTTAAGTTGACACGACTGCTCATGATTGAGCATAGTGCCAAATAAGGTAGCAAGGGTCATAAATTTTAGATCCTTAGAGAGCTCAAGACACATGGTATAATTGTCCCAGCTTTCAGGAATACATTCCAAGAATTTTGTCAGGATTTCGGAGTTAGAGTAGGTCTTACTAATAGTTTTTAGATCAATAATTAAACAGTTAAAACGCTCGTGAACTTCAGAAAGAGTTTCAGTCTTACCACAGATGAAACTTTCGTATTGCCTTACCAGGTTTATTCTTCTAGAGTCCTGGACTTCAGTAGTACCTTCATATTGAACACATATAGTGTCCCACATGGCTTTTGAGCTTTTCAGATTCATGATGGAGTGGTAGACTTCATCAGGAAGAGCCATAGAGATGATAGATCTGGCTTTAGTATCAATGGCCACTTTCTTCTTATCTTCTTCAGTCCACTGAGAAACTTCTCTGATCAGAGTTCTCTCAGGGATGACAGGGGTAGTAGCAGTGGCAGGAACAGAACCATGGACCACATGGGGAACATAAGGTCCATTTTCCACATAGTAAGGTATAATGGGACCTACACCTTCTAGGAAGAGCATCATTCGATTTTTTCACAGATTGAAATTATCTTTGCTAAATCGAGGAGGTTTGGCAAGAGAGCCATTATCTATGTAATTTGTATTCTGATGATTTGCCATTTTAGAAAATTAGCAAGGAAGAGAAAAAAGAGATAATATAAGCAAGCTCTTGTTTATAACAGTCTGTTCGGATACCACTTGTTGGTCCCGAAGGGTTATACAACTTTGTAGAACGGGGGGGGGGGGGGGGGGTTGAATACAAACACATATTTTTATCTTTCTAAATTGTTTATTGATATGATCAAACAACTTACAGTTTGTTGCGGAATAAGATCAAGTTAAAAACCTAATCTAAACAAACTATGAGAACACACAGATTTGTTGCACTAGAAATAGAGAGAAAAGAAATAAGAAAACTAAGGAGAGTTTTATAATCACACAATAGTTCAGCGAGGAAGAAAAGCCGAGCACTTTAAATGTGAAGTAGGGTTTTCTTTATATACTGCATGCATTTAATGCACGTCAGTATACCTTTACACGTGGCAGCCTCTGATTGGTTGCATGATTTGACTTCAGGAAACATCCTAGTGGCCACATGATGAACAGTGTAGTTGCAGAGTTGGTTGTACGATTCTGGACAAAAGGGATGTCCGTTCTGACAAAATCGTACGGGGGCATGCAAGGAGATAAGACAAAAGTTGCTTGTAGAACAGACTTCATGATCAGCGTTCGCTGAATGAATCTTTATCAGCGAATGATAAAGTTCAGCATTCGCTGAAGTCTTCTACTTGAAACTTCGCGTGGAATGGACAAGTCTTGTCTTTGCTGATGTTCGCATCAGGTCACTAATAGACTTAGTCACTTGTTCTTCAGCTTGGTCTTCGATTTCATCTTCGAACTTGGTTGACGTGAATCTTGTCTTCAGGGATCATAAGTAAACAATTACATGATGAACATTCAGCGATCATCAGTGAGACCGAACAGGCTCAGGGCTCACTGATGTACAGTGTTCGTTGAAGTATAATTTAAAGCATGTTTTCCATCAGTGATACTAAACAGACTTAGTATATTTTCTTTGATGGCAAAACAGTAATACATATTGTCTACTTACAATTTTCACTAAGTGTTTCTCAGGGTCATTATCAAATCACTGAGGGTTTGGATCAACAACAATATCTTTCAGACATAGTCTTCATTATCGTAGGTGCATCCTAAACCTTCAAAGTTTCAATGATCAAGTTAAATCTTTTAAATATAGAATCAATAGACTCATCATGATCCATTTCAAACATTTCATAGCCATGCACAAGAATATTAATTTTACTACTCTTGAATTGAGAATTTCCGCGATGTGTGTTATTCAAATCTTCCTATATTTCAAAAGCCGTGTTACAAGAGTAAACACATTCTATCTCATCTTTTGTAAGGGAAAAAAAATTAATATGTTTGGCTTCATAGTTTAAGCAATTCCAAAGTGTCTTTCGTGGTAGACCAGTCGGACACCATTTTTTCAACTTGTTTTCCATCAACGATTTTCATGGGTTTATAGTTCCCCTTAACTATAATATCCCACAATTTTCGACTTTTACTACGAGCATGGAATTCATAAATGTTAACCCAAATACAAGAAAAATTGTTGTCTATTTGAGGATGTTTTTCAATTAAAAATCCTTCAACGTTTGCCATTTTTTAAGAATCGAGCTCAAAGTTTTGAAAAACACAAAATTTGATACAAATACTTGAGACTCGCTCTAATACCAACTGTGTTGGTTCCCGTTTTTTATTAAAAAAGATTATCTAATCTATTAGTTCAAATAAGATGTGTTGCGGAAGCGTATTTGACGAACTAACATATATGTTTATATAGAAACAACACACAATATCAAATAATCAGTGTATGAAGAACAGATGAATTTCTCAAAATTATTGTATTTGATATATTAAGAACACCAAGAACTTCAAAGGATTGACAAGAAATATGCAGTTAATGGTGTGTGTGTGTTATGCTTAAGCTTAAAAGATATGAGTATTTTCGTGATGTTAAGCTTAATAGAAGAACTCAACATGAGTCTTCTATTTATACTACTTCTAAAGGGGACATACTTTAGACAATAAGGACTGATCTACAGTAGACAGGATTGGGTGAATAGTAGCTTGGTACGATGTTCATTTAATGTGTATGTTCCATTTTGACAGAGCCCAATCAGAGTTTGATATGTGTAGTTGATGTTAGGGCACGCCTGGAACAAGTGGATGAACGGATCCTGGAACAATAGAAAGATATTTATAAATCTTCCAAGTCTTTAGTATAAACCGCAGAGGCTCTGTCAAGGGTGACAGAGGTTCTGCGGCCCGGTCCTCTGTGAGCAGTACTTCTGTAGTTCGTTATTTGGTCTTGGCGTTTCTTGATTGATCTTTTTGTTTACTTCTGCAGAGCTTTGGTGACACTCTGTGGAACTTCTGTGATCATTCGGCAGAGCTTCTGTCGAAGTCTTCTATACTTAGCCTATTTTTTAATACTTATAATATTATGAATATTGGAGCTAACAATCTCCCCCTAAGTATTGAAAAATGAAAATTTTGAATTATACTTGATTAGGCTAAGTAAATAGACAGAGGTTAAACAATACCTCAAAGATTCATTTCATTTCTTTTCATTTTGAAATTATGCCAGAGGCATTTTAAAGTTTACAGAGGTATGTAGATGAGACTCAGACATTTGCATTTGTGAAGTCGTTGAAACTTCTGTTGTCGAATCCCACTTCTCTGAGCTCGTGATAAAACTTGATGCATAGTTTTCTTAAGCCAATTGTAGCATTGATTTCTCCGATCATTATGTCTGCTGATTCTCGATCCATAAGCTCAGTATCTCTGTTCTCTTCTAGTATTGATCTGAACTTGTTCAGAGTACTGGTTGCATACTTCTGACAGTCCATTTCTACAAAAAGTCTTAATTGACCAGCAGGATCCTTATACACTAACCCGTACCTTGGTGTTTTTATGATTGAGTTGGGCACGGCAGAAGGTGGGCAGTAATCCTCTGGTGGTCTTAGGCTTAGGTTTTTGACTTCAAGATCTCTTCCCAGTTGAAAGTCTATCATTCTATATAGCAGAAGCTTTTCCCTCATCGCTTTCCTGAATACTTGATAGGCCATTTTAGTTAGCATCGGTGTCGAAGTTTTCTTTCGTCCAAAGTAGAAGATCTGGCAGATCGTAGGGGTTCAAGTTCCTTATATCGGCATCTGAAAATTGATTTTCGGACTTGTTCTCCCTTTTGACTTTGTAGATGTTGTACCTTATCTTTGGAAAGGTTCTTGTTTGAGAGAATTTGCAGTAAATTACCTTTTCAATTTTGGACTCTGAGAAAACTTCTACTCTTGCTTTTGGCTTTGTTCTGGTGAAGGTGTTATCAAGGTCAGCTCTGAGTTGAGGATCTTTTATGTGAGGCAGAGGATTGTTCTGATTATGCTGTCTGTAAAGATACCTATACACCACCTCTTCCATTTCTGCATGTCGTGTACTTGGTGGAGGTATTGGTCTTCGCAGAGCATCCATTTCTCGTTTTATCTTTACAATTATACCCTCTGTTACCTTTGCTTTTGGATCAAGGATCGGAATTTTTGACAGAGGATCTAAATTGAATGCACAGTCTTCTTCAGGTTTAGGAGTGACAAAGGCATCAAATGAGCTCTTCATCAACTTCTTTGTTGTCTGAGGCATTGGCTTTTTCTTCTTTGGTTCTTCTGTCATGATACCCTTTCCTTTATCTTTGGCTTGGGGAGGCTCAGAACCTGTTGCCTGTTTTGTATTTTCTGGGATTGTTCTGTTGGTTTGGGGGTTTGGTCCTCTGTTGGTTTGGTGTAGAGATTTCTGTGGGTATGATGGGGATTGCTTCTGTAGTTTTTGATACTTCAGTTTCTGAGGACTTTGATGGTGATGGTTCAGTTGGTTTGATTGGGGATTTGGGTTCCGTAGACGGTTCTTCTGTGAGCTCGGCTGTGGTTTGTGGAGGGATATCAAAACGTCTTGCTGTTCTGAAAGCAGATACAAATTCCATTCTTTTTAGAACATAAGTAGCGGAGCGTTTTGGTCTTTTTGGTTTGTGGGCAATGGATTTTCTTCTTGGGTATGTTTTGGGTTGGGATATTGGTTTTGGTGGAGGAATGGAAAGTTCTTCTGAGGAGGAAGATGATATGATCTGGATCTTTTCTTGAGTAGGGGCATCTTTTCCAAAGACAGAGGTGGTTTCCACAGAGGCTGGTGTATCCTCTGTGGGCCTCTGTTGGTTTCCTTGACTTTCGGTTCGGGGATCTTGAGTTTCAGGCTCTGCGGTTGTCGTAGTTTCTGCAGGTGTAGCCTCTGTTGTTTTCTCAGTTTGGTTCTCCACCTCAGGATGACCTGATGCATCATCATCATTAGGGTCATCCTGCCTCCTTTCTTTAGAACTTTCTGCCCTGTAAGTATTTTAGGGTTTGTTTGCAGCTTGTTGCCTCATCTTTTCAAGATAAATCTTGATGGAGTTTTTGAATGCAGAGGTTGCACTTCTTTCGAATTCGGCAGCATGTATTCTGGCAGAGGTTGTGACAGAAGATTCGGCAGCAGACTTCATCTGGGAGAGAGCTTGTTGTATCTCTGTGGACAAGGCGTCCATTTTGGTATTTAGACTTGTAATGGCTCCTGAAGTAGTCTATGTAAAAATAGAAAAGGAGCTTTGCAACTCCTGTAGTTTTTGATTCACAGAGGTTACAAAGGTTTCGAACTCATCCTTTGTCACATGAGAGTCAGTGGTAACCTTTGGAGGAACACATCTATCCCCAGAGTGAGTCCCTGTTCCTGGGACACCTTCGTTCACCCCTGTTTTTACGTTGAGGGTGGAAGGACTTCCTTCTGATCCTTGAGGAGAAACTTGTGTTTCAACCTCTACAGAAGTTCTGTGAGGGTCAGTGTCCAAATCCACTCCAGAGGTGGGTATTGGAATGTCCTTCTGTTGACTCGGAGACTTGTCTAGAGTCTCTTCATTTATGTGCACTCTACTCCTCTCTTAAAGGAGGTTTGGCCCTATTGTTGTGTGCGTGGCAGAGGCAACATATGCCTATGTTAGGAGTGCGATTGTGGTCTCGGGCGAATGACCACGAACTACGGGTAAGTCCTTTAGATAGGACTCCCCTGGAATGGTTTCCCTAGGTATAGGCGTCACAGAGGTTGAAAGAGTAACCTCTGGCTGGTCGGTTTGGGTTGGGGTCGAGCTGTGCGGCTCTTTTTCAATAACGCCTTCTGCCGCTAGACCGGCGGTGTTAGATATGTAGGTTGCACTAGGAGGGGGTTGGAGATTTGCGCCTTCTTCTTCTGCAGCCTCTTTTTCTGTAGGACCCTCTGTGGTTTATACCCTAACCTCTGTGGTTTCTACCCTAACATCTTCTTCTGTGTGTGTATGGGTTGGTTCCTGAGTGTTAAGCTCTGGATGGAGGAAAGGATTGTGCAGAACCTCTGGAGTCTGACATTGAATGTTCTGAGGAGTTTGATCATGTTCATCCAAGTTTGAGGCTATCGTGTAGTTGGGTGTCTCTGTCGATTCATGAGACAACGGTTCTGCGGTCCATCCTGAAGGATCTAAGGTGTGAGCTATTTCGGTTTGGATGAGAAAGGCATTAAAGTCTCCCTGTTGATCTGCATAGTTTATTGGGGAGGGAGGTTGCAGAGGTATAGTTTGGTCTTCCTCTTCCTGTTCGACTCCCTCTGTAATGGACTGCAGAGGAGATGTGGGTTTCTTCTTCTTTGACTTCCTCCATTTTGGCTTAAGGGCTCCCTCCTCTGTGGATTTGGTTTTTCGTTTCTTTTGTTTTGGAGGGGAGGGAGGTGCAGAGGATCCTGTTTCTGTTGCAGGGGGTGGAGATGGTTGAGCTGCAGAGGTTGAAGTTTCCTCTGTGGGTTTCCTTTTCTTGCTCTTCTTTTGGGGTGTGGTTGCAGAGGTTTTTCTCTTAGTTGAAGGGATAATGGATTCTCTCTGTTTGTGGAACCTCTCCTGTATTTGCTTATGTTTCTTAAACGCTACTTTCCACTCTTCTTCTGTCATCCTTTCCACTATATCTAAATCTAATGGGGCTCCCTGACGCGGGGGTGTCACATGACTTGGTTCTGGAGTCCTATGGACGCGTATATATTCTTACTTCATCTCTTTATTTTTGACAGATCCCAGAAGGTAATTAGACAGAGGTCTGTAGTGAGGGTAACCATCTAGATGTTCTGTTGGGGTGTTCTTTGACATGGCAAAGAGTTTGGTGGTTAGTCCCTCTATTGGCCATTGTTGCATAAGTAGCAGAGGTTCGAGTAAAACTCCGAGAAGTCGTTGGTATTGCAGAGGTGGTAGATAATTCGGTGTACTCTCTTTTGTCTTAATCGTGGCAATCTTTCTATCAATGGTGTTAACCATTTCTTGCATCATTATGGTGGCATAATCAAGAGGAAGATCATAATATACCCCATACATGATGGATAGAATTGGATGTGAACTCTGGTCAGGGCTGCCTATCTTTCCAGTGAGGCATCGGTTTAAGATTGAGAAGAGGGTATTCCACAGAGGTGGTAGTCTGCCTCTGCGGATATCGTTTCTTTTTCTTAGGGTTGTGTTGTACCCTAACATTTCCAAAAATCTGCAGATCTCCTCATCTGTTGGTTCCTCTGCAAACTGCTTTATACCTAGAAGACCTCTTGTTGGAAGATTGAACTCAAGTGAGAACATTGTTCTGTTGAACTTGAGTTCAATATGCTCGGATTTATCAGGTGTAGATATGTAGCCTTTGATCTGCCTGTCATTTGAATCGTATCTGCAACTCTGCCAGAACTGATTCAAATACCTATCTGGGATTTTGATGGGTGTTTTGGATAGAAGAGGGTAGAGAAAATGTGTAAAGCCCGCACTCCGGTATGCCTTTTTCTTTATTATTTTTATTAATTTCTTTTTAAAATCTTCTCCCTGGCTTGGTGTTCGTTAGCAGAATTAGACGAAATGGGACAAAAAGTTAACGGGGTCAACTCGTTTTGGGTTTTATGCAAGGAAAGGAAGTTGAGGGGCCATTTGGGTCAATGCACCAAACTTATGCATGGGACCAGCCATATGACCGATCCCCTTCCCTCACCCCTTTCGTTTTCCACTTAAGTAACTCCCAAAAGCCTTTTCCCCATTCCCCCTTGTTGTGTGTTCGGCCAAGAAGAAAGCTAGAGAGAGAGCAAACGAAGAGAGAGAGAGAAAGAAAGAAATTGAGAGGGAAAGAGAGAGAGGTCGCCGGCGAGAGGAGAGGGAGGGAGAGCACAACGGCAACCACCCTTCGCCGCTGTCACTACCGCCGGAGGAGTGTAGAAAACGACGCCGCTTCGCCGTAAGGTAAACCCTCGTTCCTTTTCCTTTTTCTTTTCATTTTCCGGCGAAGCCACCACCGCCGCACGCCGCCGCTGCGGTAGCCGTGGGTGGACGGCTGTGGTGGTGTGTGTGAGTGGGTGCATGATTAGGGTGATCGAGAGAGAGAACCCTAAGACCGCTGTGGTCTTGGCCAGAAACCGCCTAGTCGTTTTGCAAAACCATCTTATGATTTCATGTGAAGTTAGTAATCTGCCACCGTATTGCGTAAGCCGTAACTCTTTACTCGTGGCACTAATTGGGGTAAAATCGGTGCCAAAAGTTCCCATTTTGAGTCTAGTAACTTTTCTATGTTTTGTGCAAAATCCAGTTCGGAACGTAGCTTAGGCCAAATCGTCGTTTTGTACTGAAAGGTTCTGTTTTCGCTGTTCTGCGAACCGTTTTTGTAAAATCCGTATTAAACTGTAGAAAAATCGTTAGGAGGAGTATAATATATCCTTGGAACCCTAACTTAGAGCACTTTCTGGTGATGTAATGTGATTGGGGATTTTCTGTGTTTGGGGAGGTCGGAACAGGTCCCGAACAGACCTGTTTGGTTAGACAGAAAAGTAGTTTTAGCGACAGTTGTTCGTGCGTCATGTTTTAGGGTTCGGACCTCGTGTTAATGCGTTTTAACATTTGTTTAGGTATTGGGAAGTGATCCCGGATTGGTGGAGCTGGAACTGTTGTTCGTGAGCTAGGCGCGCTTACGAAGTGAGTTCTCTCACCGCGTAGTTAGGAATTTCATGTGCAACGTTATTGTGTGTTACGTGTTTATTACGTGTTTACGTGAACTAGTTGGGATGTGATAAATAGTTGTGATTGTTTAATTAATATGTGAATGGTATGTGTTTTGTGTACACCTCGGTGGGACTGAGGGGCTCGGTGGGACCGAGGGCTCGGTGGGACTGAGCTAGTACAATTATATTAACTTTACTCGGTGGGACCGAGGGCTCGGTGGGACCGAGGGCTCGGTGGGACTGAGCTAGTACAATTATATTATCTTTACTCGGTGGGACCGAGGGCTCGGTGGGACTGAGCTTGCATCAATATATTTTTGTGTACTCGGTGGGACCGAGGTTCGTATTTATACATTAATTATTATTTGGTTTATATTCGTGGTGATAGTGATGTTACCTACTTGCGAGTAGGAGCGATATACGTGGGGTTGCTACCTGCGTGTGTGGTAGGACTCACTAAGCGTTTAGCTTACCCTTTCCCAATATGTTGTGATTTCAGGTGCGAGCGGCAGTCGGGCTTGACGGTACACACAAAGCGCGGGCGCCGAGAATTGTTGGAATTTACACTTTTAAACTTTTAGATTTTATTTATAATATTTCCGCTGCATAAATTCTTTTGACTGTTTGAGTTGACGATATTAACTTTAATTGAGTTACGGTTTATTAAAAATGTGGTTGTTTTATAATGGAATATATGTTTTAGAAAATTTAAATTTCCTTGTAATTTTTGGGACGTTACAAAATGGTTTTGAAGAATGTGGAGAAGAATGGCATGTGCTTCTCCAAAAGCAGTTTCCGATGGTACTAAATAATAGTTATTGGATTTTAAAGGAAGAGTTTGCTCGAAATGTTCATGAGCAATAAAATCTTGGAGATGGGTTGTTGGGATAAAGTTTGCTTCGTCGTCGGAGTTGTCCTGTTCTTGGTTGCTGACGATGTTAGGATGTTGGGAGTGTTCAGATACCACTAGAGAGTGTTCAGGGGTTTTCGCCGGAGAGGTTTGTGCAGCATGTGAACTGGAAGCCATTTTTTCAATTAGGAACAGATGAAGTTTTGAGAATAGTTGCAGGTTCGCCGGAGAAGAAAGTAAGTTCGTAAAGTTTTTTTTGTGAGGAGAGGTACTTTGGGTTTTATACTGAGGAGTAATGGTTAGAATCTGAAAGGGTTAATATTTGGAGGTGAATAATATTTAGGGTCCGCACTTGAGTGGTTACGGCTGGTTCAACTTTCCAGGAGAACGTGTGCCGTGTACGTCCAATGAAAATGTGACACGTCAGCGGTGTCAGAGCATGACTTGACGTCGTGCGAGGCCCATTAATGCTTGGCGCGTGTGTTTCTTTTCCTCCATATATTTTTCACTCGCAGTAAAATAGCCGTTACTGTTGCAGAAATGCCCAAAGTAAAAACTGACAGAGGCTCTGTGATTTACAGAAGTTCTGTGATTTGAAAACCTTGTTTTTCTTTCCTCTGTAGGTTGTATAAAAACGTTTGAAAAAGCATTGGAGAGGATCGATAGATTTTTAGCGAAGAAATTGCTTTCACAGAGGTTTTGGAGCTCTGTCAGAGCCAGCAGAAGCTCTATGAGAGGAAATTTCTCATAACTAAAAATATATTAAACTTTTTGATCATCCAAGTTTTAAATTGTTTTAAGAGTTGTTTTTAGGACATATTTGGAAGTTGGTGTCCTAGAAAACTGTTTTGGAAAAAGGTTTTGTGCAGCAAAAGTTTGATATGTGATGGTCTACAGAAGTTCTTTTTTGTGGGAAGAACTTTGTAACCAATGACTTCTGTTGCAGTGCATTTGAACGCGATGATTCTCTTTGAAAATGACACCTAAGGTGATCGACAGAGTTTCCAAGATTATTGATTTATGATCATAGAGCTTTTGCCTGCAGAACCTCTGTTGGTCTCAGCAGAGGCTCTATGACCTTGAATTTCTAATAATGGAAAGCTTAATCTTCTTTTTGATCAAATTTTATTTGAAATGTTTTTAATAATCTTTCTAGAATATATTTAGAAATTTGTGTCCTAGAAAATTATTTTCAAAAAGAATTTGTACGTGATACCAACCTTTTTGTTCTTCTTTGTTCGGCAAAGTTCTTTTCTTTTGTTGATGTCATCTCTTCCTTGGCTCCCCCTTGACCTATAAATCTCTGTAGATTAAGCAAGGTTTCCTATTGCTCCCCCTTGATCTAATCAACCTCTGTAGATCAAGTAGTTCTCCTTCTGCTCCCCCTTGACTTATGCTTGATTTTTAAAGTGTAAAGTATAGAACATAAGTCAAGTGTGACAGATATTCTGTGAGTATCGTCAGTTGTTAATTCATGTTACTCCTTTCAAGATCTTTGTTTATGACTCCATCGTCTTTAATGTACCCCTTCTTGTCTCCAAAGGTCATAGGTCCACCATCGAGTTTTTCTTTGTACGTGGACAGAAGACCTTTGTTGCCAGTTATGTGCCTCGAGCATCCGGAGTCTAGATACCAGATTAGCAGATACTGTTTCTGCAAGACAATCAGAGAGTTTTAGGTACCCATATCCACATGGGTCCTTCTTTGTTAGAATTTTCATGACATGCTTTGTTGAACTTGTTATACACACCAGAAATGAATAGCTTTTGAGTATTTTGAACAAGTGTAGAGCCTTTCACTATCCAAACCTTTTTCACCCTTCTAAAAGCTTGATTAACTATGTTGTCTAGCCTATGATCATGAAAAAATTTAGAAGTGGAGGTATGAATTTTTTAAAATATATTTGGCTTAATGAACCCTTTTGAAAAACTTTTTCTTTTTATTGAACTTGAACTTGAAGTTGTTTTAGGTGAATAATTTGAGTCTGCAAAGTCAAATTCCTTGAGCCTTTTAGCTAAATTATTCTTTTCTTTAAGATTCAAATCAAACTTTTTTAGAAGATCTGATTTATACACTTTCTCCAACGTAATCTTGGCTGACAAAACAGATAGTCTTTTTGTCAATTTGGACATTTCAGCTTTAAAACCCTTTCTTTCTTGTTTAAAAACATCTTTTAAACACTTTGCTTGAAATCCTTCAACCTCCACATTTTCAGACTCTTTTCTTTTAAAATCATGCTCTTTCTCCTCCTTTTCAAGAGTTTTCTGTAACTCTGAAAATTTTCAAGAAAACACCATAGATTTTGTTTCAAAAATGGTTCTCTCTTTTTCAAATTTCTCTCTCTCACAGATCACAAGTTTCTCAAAATCGGAAATCGGACTAGAAAATTTTAAACATTTGAGTTCAAGTCTTTTCTTCTCTTCTTCAAAAATTGTCTTAACTTGCTCAAACTTCTCTTTCTCCTTTTCACAAAGCTTTTCCGACTCAGATAATTTCCTTTTCAATTTAAGACTTTCACAGTTTAGAAGTTTACCTGATTCTTCAAGTTTAGCAATTTTATCTGAATCACTAAGAATGCTCTTGTTCCTTTCATCTAGTACTTTCTCAAGAGTAGAAATTATCTTGCGAAAATTTGTACTTAGTTTCGAATAATAATGAGAATCAGCATCACCATAGAATTTTATTCTAGACATTGTTTCTTGAGAAATCTAGAGACAAATGAATAATGATTCAATCACCGACAATAGTGCACTTTAATGGAGTATTAACGAAAGAAACAGTTTCTAGTTTTACCAAATATCGAATAAATCGAAAATGGCTGAAAAACAGAATCTGTTTGAAGGAATGAATAAGAGGTTAAAATCAGACCACGTTTCTACCAACAATCTTGTTAAACGAGGATCGCTTGATTAAAAAATCAAGCTTGGCTCTGATACCAATTGTTGGTTCCCGTTTTTGATTAACAAAGATTATCTAATCTATTAGTTCAAATAAGATGTGTTGCGGAAGAGTATTTGACGAACTAACATATATGTTTATATAGAAACAACACACAATATCAAATAATCAGTGTATGAAGAACAGATGAATATCTCAAAGATTACTGTATTTGATATATTAAGAACACCAAGAACTTCAAAGGATTGACAAGAAATATGCAGTTAATGGTGTGTGTGTTATGCTTAAGCTTAAAAGATATGAGTATTTTCGTGATGTTAAGCTTAATAGAAGAACTCAATATGAGTCTTCTATTTATACTACTTCTAAAGGGGACATACTTTAGACAATAAGGACTGATCTACAGTAGACAGGGTTGGGTGAATAGTAGCTTGGTACGATGTTCATTTAATGCGTATGTTCCATTTTGACAGAGCCCAATCAGAGTTTGACACGTGTAGTTGATGTCAGCGCACGCCTGGAACAAGTGGATGAACGGATCCTGGAACAGTAGAAAGATATTTGTAAATCTTCCAAGTCTTTAGTATAAACCGCATACGCTCTGTCAAGGGTGACAGAGGTTCTGCGGATCGGTCCTCTGTGAGCAGTACTTTTGTAGTTCGTTCTTTGGTCTTGGCGTTTCTTGATTGATCTTTTTGTTTACTTCTGCAGAGCTTTGGTGACACTCCGTGGAACTTCTGTGATCATTCGGCAGAGCTTCTGTCGAAGTCTTCTATACTTAGCCTATTTTTTAATACATCTAATATTATGAATATTGGAGCTAACAAACTGTAAGGCCAACCTTGGGAGGGGGGGTGAGGTTGCACATTTTAAAAATAATGGAAATTTTTAAGATTGTTTCGGTTGCAAGCACGCTAAGGCGGAATTGCTTGAAGCAAAGATTTAGTACAACAATCACGCAACTATAATATAACGATATAATGGAAGATGAATCGAACTCCAAGATTTATAGTGGTTCACTAAATGGCTAATCCACTTTGTCAAGCACTCTCGACGCGCAAGATCCACTAATATGGGAGTCATTTATGGTAGAACTAAACTGTAGTACAACCCACTTCTTTTACAATGAAGATGAAAAACATGAGTAGAAAATCAATTTAACTCTTCTGAGCTAAATGTATGCTAGTGGATCTCACACACTCAACTTAAAATACAGATGAATATCAATGGAAGCCTTGAGTAGTGAGTAAATCTCTCTTGAGAATAATGAACTTAAGGTATAAAACTAGATAGCATAAATGAACTTTAACTCTTGATGAGTATGTTAGAACTGAGAGAAAATACTTAGAATTGCTTAAGAATTTTGTAAATGGGATATCTTTGAAGTCCCCAAAACCTAGACATTAATAACCCAAAAAATAATTTTCGAACCTCAAGTGGACGTCCACATGGGACATTAAGTGGAGGTCCGCAATGATGCCAATTCAAATATCTAAACTTCTTCCTTTAAAATCAATGTAACCTTTCTATAAATATTTTGCCAACCCAATGTACACAAAATCTCTGGAAAGAGTTGTTTGGGGGATGAGAAAAAAACCATGAAACATTTGAATCTTGCTTGTAGAAGTGAGAATTAGAACTCACCATTTCTCCCATGGATAAAGAATTGTTCTTTCCCATTATGGCCAATAAAAGATTTTTTTGTATTAGCTAAAGTAGAAGGTTGATTATTGAAACAACACAACTCAAGTACTTAGATTTTTATTTTATAAGCATTTTAAAAGATTTAAAAGATTTTTGTTTGTCATCTTTTTTAGAAATACTTTTCAAGAGAAAACAAGTTTCAATAATTCTGTAATTTTTATAAAAGCAATTTTATAAAAAAATAATCGGTAACGAACCTGATTAGAGATTTAATAAACACCACTCGAGGCTACCCAGATTTCATTTGTCGAAACGGAATCTTATAATTTGTTGGCATGCTTCTCAAGAAATATTCTTCAAGATCGACTTGGCACCCTCTTTGAGACATATTAGGCATATTTCGTGATATCGGCTGGTTCGTGGATTATGTAACCCGAAAATCACAAATGGAATGACACACATGTATACATGCCAAACCAATATCGTTTGAAACAAGTAATAAAGTGGTACAAAGTACCGGATATCGATCCACAGGGACAGGAAAGTAAGGATTTCTAACAAGTCAAAGTTAAAGTAAGGTTTCAGATGGTGAATTCGAAGGAATAATATTTGTGTGAGTTAACAGCTTTGAAATTGGTTTATAACAGTAAACGAAATGCAAGGGTGTAAGTTCAGGCTAGAGTTTAGCAACAATGTGTTTAGGAAGATTGCTATATCATTGGTTCTCAACCTCACTACTGAATCAAATCAGTCCTTTTTCAAGGATCAGATGAGACTATGTACCAGTAATACCATGCATTCGGGTAACCCAACCAATGTCTTACAAATCTTCATGTTCTTTTCATATATTTCACAATCAATAAAGATTGATACGGTCCAAGAGAACCACTATAAAGACTTCAGAGCTCTAAAGTTTACGTTGGCTTGCATTCAAGTCCAACTCATCTAAGTAGAATAACATATGTCACCTTGTCAAGAAATACTTAGATGAAACTTAGAAACAAGGGGTGAATAGCAATGTTGATAGCCAATAACGAAAGCAATCTTCCACTACACAAGGGCGTTTATCTCCCAACCTTTACTTACACATAATCTAGGGGTATTAGCCCATCATCGCTCTAAAATAAATACAAGACATGTTGATCAAACAGAAATGTAAATACAAGAACAAATATGTACCAAAGGATTTTAGATTAAAGCTAATAAAGATGACAATACCTCCTAAGTAGCCACAAAACTACTTAGTTAGTTTCCTTGTCAAAAGAGACTAAAATTACAAAAGTAAAGAAACTTAGTAACTAAATATTATTTGCACAAGGCAAGAAATGCGGTGTCTAAAACCTGGAGTTTATGCTCCTATTTATACAAAGGGGAAAGCATCTAATGTCAAACATTAAAGTACAAAAGATTCCTTATGTAGATCCCAGTTTGATTAAGTAACAATGTAACAACGAAACGATTAAGCTTTGTATTGAATGATTAGAGAGTGTTACACGATTGGAATGAAAAGCTCTCTCTCTCAAAACAATTAGGCGCACGACTAATCTGATCAATCCCCTTACCTAATTTCCTCTAAACACACTTTAAATACCTAGGCTTGAAAGGCCCAAGCCTATTAACCTCTAAAGCCCATTAACACAATAAGGCCTTTTACAAATAAATAACTCTATTCATTTCTTTATATCACTTTCTATTTTATAGGACATTTATGGTCCTAACAATCTCCCCCTAAAGTTATATAACAAAAAATATAGTCTTGAAAACTTTAGGTCTTGATCTTCTCTCCCTCTTGAATCTTTGAAACACTTTAGTGTTACTTGTCTTCATGTCTTGATCTTCTCTCCCCCTTGAATTATGCTCTTAGTCTTCATAGTCAACTTTATCAGTGACATTCCACAATGCTACTTCAGTTTAATAATCCGTCTTTGAACCGCGAGTTGAATTGGCTTTGAAGAACTTCAAAATTTGTCGAAACAATATGCTCGAAAGAGAAAACAACATATAGCGAACACTGCTTGGTAAGGGATAGAAGAATCATGCACTTGTAGTCTTTTCTGCACAGATCATAACAGTTACTCCCCCTCAACTATTGCTTACTCTCCCTTAACTTGATAATCTGGGTCTTTGAACTTTTATAATGTTTCTCCCCCTCATGATGATGATCTGTGTCTTTGAATTTGTATCATATTTCTCCCCCTCATGATGATTAGGAGCATCCTGAGAATCATGTAACTTCAAAGACAACACTGATGAGTAGCAAAATACCAGATAAGACGTTAGGTAACAAATGTTGGGTAAATATCTAACACATAAACACAAAAGTAATTGTTATCACAACAATTAAGAAAATTGTGTGGCCTATGTTCAAAGTTGGCATCGGTGTATCTCTGATAGGACTTCCAGTTATCACTGAAGTAAAATTTTAAAAATTACGTCTCAAACTGTTCCGACAATATCACAAAGATATGTGAGTGGAATCACAAATACTCGTGCATGTTTGAAAGAAATAAATTATATTTGTTTGGCTCAAATATTGATTTAACTTGGGACGCAAGTTAAAAAATCAATAGACACAGTGATTAGGAAATGAAGTTCGGAGACCGAAGCTGATGTCTTCCTTTTTCAATATCTTGGACCTCCGAGTGAGGAATAGATAGATTATGTCTTATATCTCCGTGCGTTTATGAAACAAACATATTTTGAGAGATGCTTGAGTGGCTGGGTGGGGTGACACGAGTTATCGACATTGGGTCCATGTTTGTTTCAATATTCATCTCCAAAGAACAAGAATGAACAAGATTGTGTGTTTCTTGTGTAGGTCCTTCCGGTTCTGGATAGGCCATAGAAACAAAATAAATCCTATCACTCCTTTCACAATTTTTTTTTCATTCACCAAATAAAACAGTTTAGTAAACAATGAATTACACATTTAAAAACGAGTTCTAAACTGAAAAGTTGAGAAGTCAAAGCATTTAAGAACGAGTTCTGAACTGAATTATTCAGAAGTCATAAAAATGAAGGCCGGGTTCTGATCTAAGGTAATCAGAAGTCATCAAACACATTTGACATATAGAATTTCAATAAAAAAAAACAAGATCAAGCGCTAAACAGAATGACCCATTAAGCACATTATTGTCAAAAATGAAGCAATTGATCAGAAAGTTTAATTATGAAGAACAAGTCACAATTAATGTGTCAGATAAGAATTGAATCATTAATAGAAATGACGTATTATAAAAAACAAATTGGAATTCAAGAGAGTGTATTTCCACCGAAATAATTCAACGAATATGTGAGACATGGAAATAACTAAGTCAAGAAAATATAACACATGGTAATTCTGGAATGTAAAGTCGAAGAAAAACAAACATAAGTAAGTTTTTCAGAATGAATTACCACGGTTCTTTGAATTCACTAAAAATTCATGTATGTTCCATAAAAAACCTAGTACTCCCCCTCAAAAGTGGCATAACCTTGAATTGTTAGTCATGTGATATGAATAATTTGAATTCGATCACACATGACATTCCTGCAAAAACAAATCAAAAGGATTTTGGTATCCATGCTGTGATGGATCCTTGATGGTTAGATGCCTTATTAGATTTAGGATCGGGGATACTATAAGAACCATACCAACACTTGTCATAGTTTTTATTCACAGAGTCACTTGTTCCAAAGTAAGAACAACACAACTTCTGTGTAGATAACCTAATCAGTTGATTAACAGAGTAAACACGATCAGGTTTCACAAAAGGTTTAGCATGGAAGGTGTTAGCTCCAATCTTTGTTAATAGAAATATTGAAAAATAGGCAAAGTATAGAAGTCGTCGACAGAGGCTCTGCCAAGTAGCCGAGTAACCGAGAAGACAGAAGTCTTCGATAGAGGCTCTACCGGGTTAGCCAAGAAGACCGAAATGAAGAAGCAACAAAAGACTCTTCTAAGCGGACAAGGCCACAGAGCTTCTGTCATACTTGACAGAGCCTCTGTGGTAAAAAGAAGATCCACGCAAAAGATATAAACAAGGACAAACGTGCTTGTTAGGGCAGGTTTTAATGTTGATTTAAAGTTCAAGGGTTGAAGTGTAATAGTTTAATTTGAGCTTATTAGTGAACGGGTCGTGGGCTTGTTAACGACGGGCCCGATGTATTTAATGTGTGATTAGCTTGGAAAAACAAGCTAATCATCCTTTTAGCTTTCTGAACTTTATTGTAAATTCTCTCGGAAAGTGAATGACAGGGATGACCAGTTCAAGTCATTACGCATACTGTTTATAATTTCAATTTCTTATTTCATTGCACGGATCTGGTAATAACAATTGGTATCAGAGCAGACAGCCGGATTCGATTCTAAGCCTCTCTAGTGATTTCCGGTAAGATTTTGACTTTTCCCGTATGTGTTCATCTTGACTTTTTCGAAATCTTGATTCTGGCCAAATTGTTTAATTCTATTTACTGGGTTGTGTTAGCATTATACTTGTTAGTAATTCTGCAAATTTTCGCATTCCAATTCAATCGTTTGAGTGATTAATTTAGCAAATTAAGGTCAAGAGTTTTTGGTAGTGTTCTTGATAAAAGATTCGATTTTTAACCATCAAAACTTGTTACTTTTGCATTGAACTCGATTGGATTAGTGTTATTTTTCTGTCTTGCATTGTTACTAAACTTCCAGGATCGATTTTGGGCAACCCTAATCGAAAAGTCAATCGATTTAAGCTAACAGCCGTAGAGTCCGGATAAACCAGCCGCGGTTTCCGGACAAGTTGATAGTGTCCGGACGTTTGTGTGAAATCCATCCGGACATCTCCAATTCCATCCGGATTCCTCATTTTTCCGGGTAAGTTCTGCAATCCGGGTAAGTCACTTTTCCTTATTCAATCCGGGTAACATTTGTATCCGAAAACCTAGTGTTTCCGGACATATCTTATCCGGACACTCCATTGTACCCGGAAACTTCAGTGTATCCGGAATCATTTCACATCCGGTAACCTCAGTTATCCGGAAAGTGTGTGGTATCTGTTATCCGGAAAGCTTACTCTGTCCGGATTCTTTCTGATATCCGGACTCTTTCAGTTATCTGGAAAATTCAAGTATCCGGTATCTTCTCTTATCCGGATACTTCTGTTTTTGTTTATTGATCAATTTGCATCAAATCTGATCCGGACACTTCCAGATCAGATAACTTATTTTGGATTCCTATCCAGTAAGTTCAGGTTAGTCAAATCACTCGTAGACCATGCGTTAGGATTTCACTCTTAGTGCCTTGCGTTAGGTTTACCCTTTGAATCAATCTACACGTCTGAAGATCACTCTGTTGCAACCGAAGATGTCTACTTCTCGTGATGCTCTCGCAATTGGCACTGACACCAAGCCACCGTGTCTCTATCCGAACGAGTACAACCAATGGCGAGATAGGTTCATGATCTTCATAGAGTCCAAGGACAACTATGAGTACATCAAGAGAGCTCTGGATAATGGCCCAATTCCCAAGCCAATGAAGGATATAGCTGCAACTTCAACTGCAGTAGCTCGACGTGAGGAAAAGACTCTGGCTGAGATGACAGAATTTGAAAGAGGCATGATTGAAGGTGAAAAGCATGCAAATAGATATCTGATTCAAGCTCTTCCTAATTCAATCTACACTGCCATAGATAGTTACAAAGAGACGGTTAAGGGCATGTGGGACCAAGTAGCCAGAATGATGCGAGGGAGCGTTGTAGGAAATCAGCTGAAGATAAATAGCGCGATAACGAAGTTCGATGGGTTCAAGCAGCGCAACGGTGAATACCTCACCCAGACCTATGAACGGTTTTGCCTACTTCTCAATGAACTGAACAAGAACAAGATTGTTCGTTCTAATACGGAAAACGCGCTCAAGTTTCTCAACAATCTGCTACCTGAATGGAAGGTGTTTGCTTCTCATGTCAAGCACAACAATTTGATTGAGAATATCAGCATCAACAAACTGTATGAGGCACTTCTTCAAGACGAAGATGAAGTGAATGAGCTCCTAGGCGAGAAAAAGACTGAACCAAAGCCATCTGCTGATCCTATTGCTCTCATTTCCTCAAAGCAAGTAAAATCATCGGGAAGTCACTCCAGACGTGCTCCAAAGCAAAGTCTTATGAGTCAGAAGCTGAAGATAAGCAAGACGACGATTCTGATGATGAAAAGGTTGCCGAATTAAAAAAGGCCATAGATTTGCTTACCAAATCCTTCGAACAACAAAAGTACTACAAGAAGCCTTCATCCAATACTCAACGCTACTCCACTTCCTCCAATAAGCGCCATGACTACAAAGACCGATACGAAGGAAAGAAGAAGGTCAGTGAGCACGACAAGTCTGAGAAGAAGGGAAAGCCAGAGAAAGAAGAAGGGAAGAAGAGAGATGAACCCGTAAAGTGTTACAACTGCAGGAAACTTGGTCATTTTGCGAAGGATTGTCGCCAGCCAACAGTAAAGAACTCTCACTACTACGAGGCCAAGCTTGAATTGTCTCGTCAGAAGGAGGCTGAAGAAGCTATGTTTGCTGAAAATGACTACTGGTTGGAAAGATCTGATGATGAAAGCAATTTTGATGTTGCTGATACCTTCATGGGATATCACTCCTCCGCCGAAGAAGAAACGGCTCCTACAAGTCAGGTATGTGATTCTTGCCAACCCGAATTCTTAAATAAAATGCAAGCATTTACTGATCAGGCAAATTCCTTCCAGGCCACCTCTAAACAACAAAGGCTTGAAATTAGGTCACTAAATGAAAAGCTTGATGTTCAAAAGAGAAAAACTGAAAAATATAAGTCTGATTGTGCTAATTTAACTGAGAGATGCAAAATTTTGTCATTAGCACCCAAAGACTTAAGAGCCAAATTATCTGATCTTCAGCGTCAGTTTGATCAGTGCATGAATGAGAAAGAAGAAATTGTTTATCAATGTTCTTCTCTTCAAATTCAGTACACAAAGAGTTTGTTACTAAAATTCTTGACCTCGAAACCAAACTCCACAAAAGGGGTCAAACTGATCAAACCATTTTTTGAACAAACCCAAAGAGTTCACGTACTTCAACAAAGAGTGGGGAATTGGATATGATAACCCACACTACTTAAAAAGGGGAAGATATCAAGTCCCAACCCTATATGATTTTGCTTGCTATGGGTTAGATAAAAAGTTTCCAGAGTACGCAATTCAATGGACTGGTCCTCTTGAACCAGAAAAGGAGGAGGAACCCGAGGAACATAAACGCACACAAAAACGAGGAATTCAACTTCCATTCTGTTATGAACCTTTAAACTACTCATATAAAAAGGACAAAAAGTACCTTTCCAATGACTACTTCGACCCCTATAAGGTAGCTAGTCCCAAGGATTCCTCCAAAAAGGATGAGGATCTAGCACCTGCAACCAAGACTGAGACGGATGAGTTTAAACTCTATGTTCCCCCTCTCATCTTGGAAGCAAAGATAGTCGAGTTGGAGGAGTCCATTGAGATAGAAAGGTCAATATTTCAAATGGAAAAGCAAGTTTTACTTACAAAGCTTGAGAATCTAAAATCGGTCAAAACCGACAATGTATCTGGTGAAGGACAGGAAATCCTTCGGAATGAAATCAATCGGCTCACATCACAACTGTCTGCCTTGGCAACAGAAAAGATGGAAGAGTACACGAGAAATGGTCAGCTTCAAGAGCAAATTGACCAACTGCTATCTGAAAAGCAGATTTCACCCGAACCTTCCTCAAATTCATCCGACACGTCTTCCTGCAAAGCTTTCTTAGGCAAGATTTCTAGTTCACAAGACGGTCAAGATTCTCAAGACGAGAGTGTTTTAAGGAATTTGAACTCTGATTTTTTCTTAGCTTCCGCACCAAATTCCCCAAAGCACACAAGCACAAAGAGTTCCTCGCCTTCCTCACCTGATCCAAGTCCAGTAATTCCCGAGATAGATTTTTCAGAGTACATGAACTCCGAAGGTAACTGTGAAGAAGAGTTCGAGTCGTTCCCCTTCGACAAACCTCTTCCGAGTCATACTGATTTTCAGTCACCAGTAGTCAATCGTCCGGTTACTTTTCTGAAGGGTAGCAGTTCTGTAAAGCCCGTGTCCCGGTATGGTTATTTCTTGATTAATTATTGTTTAATATTTTTCTCGTAAGCGAAATGTTTATTAACGGGGTTAACGGAATTGACAAAATGTTACAATCCTAAGTTATGTTAGGAAATGAAGATACCTTAAAAACCTAGGGACTAAATGTGGTTTTTGCTTTCCAAGTTTGCATCGAACGTTTTTTTTTGTTACTTAAGAACCGACCCATTTCTTTTTTTTGGTAACTCTCATTTGTTTCACTCTCGCAAACAAGCAACGTGAAACCCTACGGCTCCCCGCCCCTTTGTTGTCGTCGGCCGGAGAAAGAAAGAATGAAAGCCGAGAGAAAGAGAGAGTGAGCCGAGAGTAGAGAGAGATAGAGAGTTCGCCGGAGAAGAGAGAGTTCGCCGAAGAAGAGAGAGTGACGCCGGAGAAGAGAGAGAGACGCCGTCGTTTGCTGCCGGAAGCGGGGAGAAGGAAGAGTCGCACCGAGGTAGGTTCGTTTTCTTCTTGTCGTTGTCAATTGCCATTTTTCTGCCGTGAACCGCCGCCACCATCGCCGCAGCCGCAGCTGCCGGCGGTGGGGCCGCCGATGCACGCCTCCGGGGTGGCGGCAGAGGGGTGGGTGTAGGTGTGTGCAGGCGCGGGTGTGTGCGGGGTGAGGTTGCGGGTGTGTCGTTTCGGTGGATGTTGGGAGGTTCCGCCGGAGGGTGTTACCGTAACCACCGTCGCCGCCGCCAACCACCACCACCGCCGGAGGCGGTAGTGGGTAGTACACGGTTGTTATCCAGCGTAGTACAGCCCTTTCCAGTAAGCTTGTAGGCTTTTCGGGTCTATTTGGGTTAAGCTATGTCTTAATGGGTTTATAAACAACATTTGTCATTTCATGTGAAATTCACAGTTTCTGCCACTGTTTTGGGAAAGCCATAACGTTTTCTAGGGACATCGTATTGGGGTGAAATCGGTGCCAAAATCTCCCATTCTGAGTCTAATAAGTTTCATATGTTTTACGGAAAAACCAGTTCGGACCATAGCTAGTGTCAAATTGCTGTTTTGTACTGAAAGGTCCTGTTTTTCACTGTGCTGCAAGTCGGTTTTGTAAAATCCATAGTTAATTGTAGAAAAATCGTTAGAGTGCGTGCGATATGTCCCTGGAATCTTAAGACATAGGACTTTGTGATTATGGAAAAATATTTCTGGATTTATCAGTTTATAAGGGGTTAAACAGGTCCTGAACAGACCTGTGTGTTGAGAGTAAAAACTGGAAAATGTATTTTATAATTTAGTAGTCGTGGCTTTGGTTTGGGGCGTCACTTTGACATTTGTTAACACTTATTTAGGTGGAAAAAGGTGAGCTGGTGTTGTCCGGTTCGTGTTGCTGTTGAGGACATAAGCTTTGCTTTTTAGGTGAGTTCTCTCACTAAATAGGATGGGAATTATATTTGTGTTACTATAGCTCGAGTGTGATAGCTATGATTGTTTGCTGATATTATTGTGTTATGGGGTATATATAATTGTGTATATATATTGAACTGTGATTGATGTACTTCTTGATGGTTGTTCCAAGAGGTATATGTGTTTGTATAATAAGTTGCGATTATATCTTCTTGATGGTCGTTCCAAGAAGTATAAGGCTTATTGTTAATGGTGATATATTTTCTTGATGGTTATTCCAAGAAGTATATGTGTTTGTATAATGAGTTGCGATTATATCTTCTTGATGGTCGTTCCAAGAAGTATAAGGCTTATTATTAATCGTGATATATTTTCTTAATGGATGTTCCAAGAAAAATATGTGCGGGTATATTTGGTGTATTTGGTATATATAAATTTGGGTGCAAGACGTGACTGCATGGTATGAGTTGGTTGCGATAACTAGCTGTTTATGGGTGATGTTGATATAATTGCGATCTTATTTATGGTTTGAATTCACTAAGCTTCGTGCTTACCCCTTCCCAATATCTTATGATTTCAGGTGCGAGTAGCAGTCGGGCATGACGGTACACACGGGCGCAAGACGAAGACTGTTTAAGTTAAATTTTTATTAAGTGGGGATTTAATTATATAAATTTTCCGCTGCTTAACTTTGTCTGACGGTTTAAATCAACGACGTTTATTTTTATTGTAATGGGATTTGTTAACTTGTGGTTTGATTATAGTGAAATGCATTATTTTTGAAAATTTAAATTCCTTGTAATTTTTGGGACGTTACAACTTGGTATCAGAGCACAACTTGAGTGAATCAAACGCATCTCGGTGTGTTTGATCCCAAGTTGCGGCTATGAAATTCTTCTCTTAAAATTTTTGGAAAATAAAAGAAAGGAAAACCCGTTTGGGAAACGGTGATCGAGGGCGCAGTGTGTACTGTCAGCCGAAGCCAAAGGGAAAGGTACAGTACTTAGTGTATTTATCGCTTTCTAGATCATAGGGTATGCATGCTAGATTGCCTATGTGGTTTACACTGTACTGTATGATGATTGCTTGCTAGTGGGAATTAATGCTAGTTATAATAGGTTGTTAAGCGAAGGCCCTATAGGTTGTATGCAGTAAGAATCACATAGCCTTAGAATATTTGATTTAGTTCTATTGCGCAGCTCTTGTTTGAGTCCAACCGTTCTAGGATAGAATCTTGTATTCGAATGTCTATTTGATTCACGCTGCATGCGACTGGGTATTCGCGAGGCAACTCGTTATGGCTAATAGGGATTCCGTGGTAGCAAGGGTAGTGGGATGAGATGAAATTTCTAGTGACCTAGGAAGAGTGTTTACATATGAGTATGTATGCTAGATTGCTTTCTAGAACATAGGAGTATGTGTGCTAGATTTCTTGGTGCCTATTGCACTGTACTGCATGTTTGTTGCTTGCTAATAGGAGTTTATGCTAGCCTTGATAGGTTGTTAAGTGAATGCACTATAGGTTGTATGCGGTAGGAACCGAATAGCCTTAGAATGTCGGATTTAGTTCTATTGCACAGCTCTTGTTTGAGTCCAACCGTTGTAGGCTAGAATCTTATATTCAAATGTCTATCTGATTTTACACTGTGTGCGACTGTGCGTTCGCGAGGCGACTCGTCATGACTAGTGGGGATTTCGTCATAGCAAGGGTAGTGGAGTTGGGTGGAATTCCTAGGTGGCTAGGAAGAGTGTGTACATATGCCGGTGCGGGCATATGTGTGTAGTTATCGGCGAGAAACTACTTGGACCCATCGGATGGAACTCGGAACGAGTGATGATAGGTGTGGAAGGTAGTAGTAGAGCTCCTACTATCGGAAACACAGGATCAATGCTCGAGTCGGGGAAAGTCACGAGGAATCCAAGGAGTTGAGCGTGAGCGTTGTTAGTGTGAATTATTATGTTCTAATAACTCGTTGTAATATCTACCCAGAATAGCCATCACAAGGAGGAACGACAATAGTGAACCTACTAGTACAGGTGTGTACTTGATTGCTTGAGGAGATGAGCGTTGGGGTAGTGATGAAGGTTCTAAACTAGTAGTCGTTGGAATAGAAGGACGATTCTAGTATTAATCCCTTGGGGTGACGATAAGGATGAGGTTTGTTTTAAGTAGGCCATTTCGGGTCAAGATTGATGATTGTGCTAGAATCATGGGCTTATGGAGCCGACTTTGAATTGAGGAAAAACCGTAAGGATTATTGGACGTTGACATCCGTGTTTTGTGGTGTTTAAAATATTGGGCAAGTGACTACGGCTTGTGACTTTAACATTGGAACTCCTCCACATATGTTAGAGTTGAGACGGAAAGTTACATTCCACGATGTCAGTATAAAACCATTTGAGTGATTTGGGTAAAATAAGTTTTGTTTTACGGCATGTTGAGTCGTGTGGGTTTAATTTCACGAGGTGCATATCTTATTTGTTTATGTGACCATTTGGGGAAATCTTGGAAATCAATTTAAAGAACCCCACCTTTTGAGATTTTATGAGATTTTAGTCGATATTTTCAAATGATGGAAACGGATTGGTTTTTATCTTTAAGTTTGAAACTTACACGAGACAGTTGTGTTTTAACAAAAATATTTGTAAACCGTTTCATCGTTTTGTATGACTAGCCGACGCGCGTAAGATTTGTTGGTAAACCCTGTGCCACGACATTTTATTTTGAAAAAGAGAAATTTTGGGGTCAAATGTCGTGGAACTGATTTTGAAATTAAGTGCACACTTTTGTCGCACCCGGTGTAAGGTCGAGCGGTTACTTTAAATACATGTCATGAGTCAATTCATACTAGAACCGTGACGGTTCATTTTCAAAGAAATTATTTATTTCGATTTACGTTTTGTGAGTAAGCTAAGCTGCAATGAAATAATTTTCAACATGATTTTCATATGTGGGACGAGCGTGTCCATTTTTTCGTAACTACCGACCTGGTAATAGTAGTTTTATTGCTTACGGTCTTTTTGAAATGAAAAATCTTGACGTTGAAAATATTTTGTAAATGATTTTGTAAACCATTTGGGAAGTGCGCTTATAAGTGTTATGTGTCATTTTGATAATTTTAAGGGTGTGAGTCCTTTTGGAAAACTCTTTTGATTAACCCGTGTCGAGTTTGGGACTAATGTTGATTTTAGAGTATTGCTTGCTTAAACATTATTTAAACGCGTTTTTGACCGACTTATGGGTCTAGCAAGCGTGGAGCATTTTGCTCGGTTTTGACTTTGAGATAGTCATGGGTCAATTGCACGGTTTTTTTAATGGCTCGATGTGGAGTTTTGTTGATGGGTTGTTTTGTTGCACAGTTTTGCACTTATTGCACGTTGAGTATTTACATGTTGGGTGAGTGAGTCATTCCGGGATAGGCATGTTGTTGGTAGACTGTTTTGCATTGGATCCTTGGTCACGTCAGTCAGTCGTTGGTAATGGTCGGTTGGGTATCTCGGGGTGGGACTCCGGTATTCATGTGTTATGACCTTGACTTTCCAGTAGGCACTAAGAGGATATAGTCTTGGGCACTTACCTGAGAGGTAGTTCCGATGTGCCGGGCCTTGAGACGTACCTGGGAGGTAGGCGTTAAGGCGTATCTTGATACGGTGTAATTAGGTTTCCTAGAGCAAGCGTGGAGGTTTAGTAGACGGGGGAAGATCGGGTATTCCACACGTGTTGTTAGTGTAGACCGAATAGTGTCGGTTAAGGGAATGATGCCCTTTGTAATTAAGAGAATAAATGCGCAGTAACCTTTTTGAAGTAAGTAGTATATTTAGGTGTCGAGTTTTGGGCTTGAGGCCAAACACCTTTAGTGTAATCGGAGATTTGTAGCCGATTTTAAAATAATTATGGTGATGGTAGTAGTAACCCTGAGAAGCTTAATTGCGATGAACGGTTATGGTGGAATGACCTTCGTGGGTGATTATAAGTTTACTGGTTTGATGATCCGTGTGAAATAAATTTTGGGAGTCTATTAGAACTCGTGGAAGTTAATCGGCAGTAATGGTAGGAATGATCAGATTCGAGTATCCTATAAGGTATATTGGTGAGCACCTTTAGAATGGTTAGAGCTTGAAAGTTGAATCGGGATGTATGGAACATCTAAGGTTGGGAGGCAACCGAAGTCGTTTGACTAGGAATGAATCCAGTTGTTGGAGTGTTCTTCCGATCATATTTTCAGTGTCCTTGAGGGAGTTTTGTTAGTAAGAAGATTATTCGAGGATTTCTAGACGGGGTGAGAAATTTGGATTCTAGTTGAGGAAATTCCAGTGACCGCACCGAAGGGGTTCGAGTGGACGTGGGAACCCGAAGAGGAGATGCGCGAGTACTTTTCCGAGTTATTCGCCGGTCTAGACTTCGAGGACGAAGTCTAATCCAAGCGGGGGAGAGTTGCAAAGCCCGTGTCCCGGTATGGTTATTTCTTGATTAATTATTGTTTAATATTTTTCTCGTAAGCGAAATGTTTATTAACGGGGTTAACAGAATTGACAAAATGTTACAATCCTAAGTTATGTTAGGAAATGAAGATACCTTAAAAACCTAGGGACTAAATGTGGTTTTTGCTTTCCAAGTTTGCATGGAACGTTTTTTTTGTTACTTAAGAACCGACCCATTTATTTTTTTGGTAACTCTCGTTTGTTTCACTCTCGCAAACAAGCAACGTGAAACCCTACGGCTCCCCTCCCCTTTGTTGTCGTCGGCCGGAGAAAGAAAGAAAGAAAGCCGAGAGAAAGAGAGAGTGAGCCGAGAGTAGAGAGAGATAGAGAGTTCGCCGGAGAAGAGAGAGTTCGCCGGAGAAGAGAGAGTGACGCCGGAGAAGAGAGAGAGACGCCGTCGTTTGCTGCCGGAAGCGGGGAGAAGGAAGAGTCGCACCGAGGTAGGTTCGTTTTGTTCTTGTCGTTGTCAATTGCCATTTTTCTGCCGTGAACCGCCACCACCACCGCCGCAGCCGCAGCTGCCGGCGGTGGGGCCACCGCTGCACGCTGCCGGGGTGGCGGCATAGGGGTGGGTGCAGGTGTGTGCAGGCGCGGGTGTGTGCGGGGTGAGGTTGCGGGTGTGTCGTTTCGGTGGATGTTGGGAGGTTCCGCCGGAGGGTGTTACCGTAACCACTGTCGCCGCCGCCAACCACCGCCACCGCCGGAGGCGGCAGTGGGTAGTGCACGGTTGTTAACCAGCGTAGTACAGCCCTTTCCAGTAAGCTTGTAGGCTGTTCGAGTCTGTTTGGGTTAAGCTATGTCTTAATGGGTTTATAAACAACATTTGTCATTTCATGTGAAATTCACAGTTTCTGCCACTATTTTGGGAAAGCCATAACGTTTTCTAGCGACATCGTATTGTGGTGAAATCGGTGCCAAAATCTCCCATTCTGAATCTAGTAAGTTTCATATGTTTTACGGAAAAACCAGTTCGGACCATAGCTAGTGTCAAATTGCTGTTTTGTACTAAAAGGTCCTATTTTTCACTGTGCTGCAAGTCGGTTTTGTAAACTCCATAGTAAATTGTAGAAAAATCGTTAGAGCGCGTGCGATATGTCCCTGGAACCCTAAGACATAGGACTTTGTGATTATGGAAAAATATTTCTGGATTTATCAATTTATAAGGGGTTAAACTGGTCCCGAACATACCTTTGTGTTGAGAGTAAAAACTGGAAAATGTATTTTATAATTTAGTAGTCGTGGCATTGGGTTGGGGCGTCACTTTGACATTTGTTAACACTTATTTAGGTGGAAAAGGTGAGCTGGTGTTCGCCGGTTCGTGTTGCTGTTGAGGACATAAGCTTTGCTTTTGAGGTGAGTTCTCTCACTAAATAGGATGGGAATTATATTTGTGTTACTATAGCTCGAGTGTGATAGCTATGATTGTTTGCTGATATTATTGTGTTATGGGGTATATATAATTGTGTATATATATATTGAACTGTGATTGATGTACTTCTTGATGGTTGTTCCTAGAGGTATATGTGTTTGTATAATAAGTTGCGATTATATCTTCTTGATGGTCGTTCCAAGAAGTATAAGGCTTATTGTTAATGGTGATATATTTTCTTGATGGTTATTCCAAGAAGTATGTGTTTGTATAATGAGTTGCGATTATATCTTCTTGATGATCGTTCCAAGAAGTATAAGGCTTATTATTAATCGTGATCTATTTTCTTGATGGATGTTCCAAGAAAAATATGTGCGGGTATATTTGGTGTATTTGGTATATATAAATTTGGGTGCAAGACGTGATTGCATGGTATGAGTTGGTTGCGATAACTAGCTGTTTAAGGGTGATGCTGATATAATTGCGATCCTATTTATGGTTTGAATTCACTAAGCTCCGTGCTTACCCCTTCCCAATATCTTATGATTTCAGGTGCGAGTAGCAGTCGGGCATGACGGTACACACGGGCGCAAGGCGAAAACTGTTTAAGTTAAATTTTTATTAAATGGGGATTTAATTATATAACTTTTCCGCTGCTTAACTTTGTCTGACGGTTTAAATCAACGACGTTTATTTTTATTGTAATGGGATTTGTTAACTTGTGGTTTGATTATAGTGAAATGCATTATTTTTTAAAATTTAAATTCCTTGTAATTTTTGGGACGTTACAAGTTCTCAAACAAAGGCCCCAGTTGTGATCAAGATTTCTCAATCAAAACGAATTTCGAAACCTGTTTCCAAAAAGCAATCACAGCCTAGGCAACAGACCGGACCATTGCCTACCAAAAATAATGTTCCTTCTAAAGTCACTGACCGCACTGTCCCTGTTGTTTCGGATAAAATCGGTCGAGCTAAACAAACAAAACCAAAGTGCCCAACCAAGGAATCTGTCAAGGATGCTGCATCAAAGTTGTGCCTGGAATCATAGGAATAACTTTGTTAAAAGAGATGTTAATTTTCCGATGAAAATTTATTTCATTCAGCAATTGATTCAATTATCACACGATCGTTTGTGTTGTTCTAGTTGTGGTTGGAATGACTTTGATGATATCCATAACAATGATTGGTTTGGGTCATATCACATGTATAATTCGACACCCAAACGCAAACCCCGTAATAACAAAAGAAAATACTATAAACAACGGGGTTTCCAATCAGAGGTTAAACCACAACAGGAGACCAAACCCATTCCATAACGGGCTTCTTCTACTGAGGTTAGACCGGCACCCAGGTGGAAAGCTGCTACAAAATCTGTTCCTCCTAAAGGTGTAAATTCTGCACCGAAGAGGAAACAAGTGCCAAAACAAGTCCCCTCCACCGGTGTAAATCCTACACCTAAAGGGAAAGCTGGGACAAAGCAAGCTTCCCCAAACGGTGCCAAACCTAACCCTCCCAGACCCAGGCAAATCTGGGTACCAAAGGTCGGCTAAACTTGTTTTGCAGGACGGTCATGTGTGGTCCTTAGACACTGGATGCTCCACACACATGACCGCAAGGAGGGAGCTGCTCACGATCTATAAGGAACAATATTAAGAAGACGTGAGGTTTGTCTATACATGTGCTTTAACAAGCTGCTCATGTGTTTAGGGGGAGCATAATCAGCTATCAGGTATGTTACTCTACTGTTGAGGGGGAGCGTCACACACATTTTTTCTTAAATATGGTAAAAAAATATTGTGTGTGTGGATACTCCCATGTGCACTTCAGTCTACGCTCACATTCTAAGGGGGAGCATGTCATCTAATGCTCATCATTTGAGGGGGAGCGACACAAATTTTTCTTTAAATGTCTAAAGTTTTTGTATGTCAAACTCTCCATTGAACATCCTTATACACTATCCGAGGGGGAGCAAGAGATCCATTTTTTCAAAATTCTACAGGTTTCATCTATTTGAAAAATGGAATTATTCTTTAAAGTGTAAAAGTGTCTGGACACCCATCAGTCCGGATGACTTTCCGGACCGGATGGGTATCCTGGTAGGACTATCCGGAATCCCTACTCTGTCCGGAAACACCCTTTGTCCGGATACTTTGTTTAGACCGGAAAGGTTTGCCATTCCGTCCTCTTTCATCCGGATACCATGTTTGTCCGGAAACTCTATTTGTCCGGGAAGTATGGTCTGTCCGGGATGTTCTACATATCTTCATTATGTCCGGACTCCTGTGTATTTGTCAATTCAGCACCTGCCATCACACTGCCAATACTCAATCTGTCTCAGATTGATCCATTTACAGCAAAGGTACGCGCCGTCGCTTGTTTGTCCGCCTCAGTTTCTAACTTTGGGTCTTTTTACAGATATTCCATGGCGGCTCAACAACCTCAAACCGAGAGGAAGAGTCACACTGTTTTTCTTACAAAGTCTAAATATTTTTTTCTTGTGTTGATATCACTCTCACGCCGAGGGGGAGCAAGTCAATCCCCATGTATGTTTTGAGGGGGAGCAGGATAATATCCGTGCTATGCATATGCCTGAAACCCTACCTGTGATAGCATATAGACGAGAGTTAGGGAATCCCATGGTCCAGCCAGAGCCGGAGGGACTTTCCCCGGGACATAGAACATGTGAAAAGGAGAGTGTTAAGGTCGAACGCGAACCAAGAAAGATTGAGCCGTAAAGATAACGAGGCTCCTGAGAGAAACCAGCCACGTCATATCCGGGTTGCCACATCTACTACCTCGTCTCATTTGTTGGGACAGGGTATTGAAGAAGCCTCCGCGGACCCAGCGGGGCAATTGCACGACCTCCATAGCCACTCATCCATCTCTCAAAAGATGGATGTTTCAGTCTCACACGGGGAAATAGCACAACTTCCACCGGTCTCTCACTCGGAGAGTACTGGTGCTGAAACAAGAGACCAGCAACCCCCGGTCTCGACTTCTTTAAGTGCACCATCAAGTCTAGATACACTTGTTATTGACGATTCTTTGACTAGGACACTTGATGCGGAACAACACCAAGTCAAGACTCTTCGTGACTCGACCGGAACCACCGTAGTGTCTTCACCTCTTGGTGAAACACAAGGATCGGCGGGAAATCCTACCACAGCTAACATCATGCCAATTGTGAACGTAGGTGGCTCTACCCCTGTGGTAGACGCCTCAACGGGCAATCTAAGTGATCCCGGGGTTAATTTACCCGACTTCGTGTCACCTGGGTCTCTGGACAGCACCCTTAAGGCTGTTCGCCAGGATATGGAGCAACAGATGCAACAACATGTAGCCGCTGAACTTGCCAAAGCGATGCGCGCTATCAAAGGTAAAGGCCACCTCGTCGATACTGACACCGCCACTGTACCTCCACCGATTACACCGCAACCTATCTATTCGGTGGACACCCTGAAGACGATGCTATTGGCCCAACTGCTCCAGTAATCCGACACAACCACCTCTACCGAAGCAGACCTGATCTCAGTTCTCCGATCCCAGGTCACTGCTCCATCTTCATCTATCACATCACGCCTTGACGCCATTGACTCGACCCTCAACGACTTCAACAAAGCGCTCGCCACGCTGTCTGAAAGGGTCCGCTCGCTCGAAGACACATGTAAGAGTCAAGCTGGCGGTCTGAAACGTAAACACGATGACCAGGATGATCCTGATCACCGTGAGGGGGAGAAGCGACAACGCCAAACCGAGACCGCCTCCCTGATCCAGTCTGAAGCTACAACTGTGGTTCATCAGGAACCCCCAACTGCGGCAGCTACAACAGAAGCACCTGAAGCCGAGTTGCCTTTAGCAGACATGGTTATAGACATGGAGATCTCAGATGAAGAAGACCCGTCGGTTGAAAAGCCCGAGGGTTCAACATAGGAACTGGTTGATTTTGACTCATCAAACATACCGATTCTGGACATGATAGATCCAGATTGCGAAGCCAACCCGGAGACCGAAGATGCATGGTACGAAAAAGCCGCCAGTGCCGTAAATCTCCAGGTAAATTTGGTCTTCCCCACTGATGAGGACAACAACATTGATTATGATCAGTTCCTGCTTCAAAATTTATATGGAACATCCCCCGTTCACTATGCTCAACCCGCCGGAACATCATCAACAAGACCCGAGTCTACTACTTCCGATCTTCCGACAACTGCTCCTCCCACGACAGCTTCTGATCTTCCTCCCCCTCCTCAACAGCAACAAATCCGTTGGGAGAAGATCATGGTACTTATCCCTCACTTGGAGGAATCTTTGAAGAAGCTGTTCGTACACAAGCTTCGCCCGATCGAGCCAACCTTCTGTTTGGGTATTTACAACTTTGACCCAGAATTTCAACGCCGATATATCAGCACAATGCCGCGGTGTCTTCCAGTCAACCAAGTCAGAACCAAACTTCGGATCACAGAGGTAATCAGTATCTATTCAAGACGCATTATGAGGATCGTCTACCCAGTTTTCATTGTTCGACGTGAAGATGGTAATGAATGGAAATTTTCAGAAGCTGGCTTCAAGAACCTCCGACCGCTCGACTTTCTGGTTATTCTGAAATACTTACGTACAAGAACCATCCGACCGCTAGAAGTTACAAAGGCACTTGAAGCTGTTCGTCGATACCTGGTCCGCACCATCATGATGTCTTATCTAACGGACTTCTAAATGGCTATCGAGAACAAGGCGAAAAAGGTAAATCTGATCAAGCCGAATCTGAAAGCGCGTGAGTTAAACATGTATCCCGAGAACGCTATGCTTCTAGAACCAGAATTCGGGATTTTTTACCTCAACGAGCAAAAAGAGAAGAAGTTCATGCGCTTCAGTCAGGTGGAAAGATTTTGTGACGACACGCTTCTAAAAGTCAGAGATGCTCTTCGAAAGATTATTCAGCACGAGTCTGAGAATCCAAGGTATTCTTATGTTCCTAATCAGAATGAAACTATTGCTCGGAATGCCTTGGAAATGATTGAAGATCGCATCGACTATCGCCGCGCCATCAGATTCTATGAGGTTCACTTCGCGTTGCGCAAACGATACGTGTTCAACTGGCGAGAGCTAGAGCGCGAACTCGAACTTCAAATCAAAGGGGGAGATTGTTAGAGCAGGTTTTAATGTTGATTTAAAGTTCAAGGGTTGAAGTGTAATAGTTTAATTTGAGCTTATTAGTGAACGGGCCGTGGGCTTGTTAACCACGGGCCCGATGTATTTAATGTGTGATTAGCTTGGAAAAACAAGCTAATAATCCTTTTAGCTTTCTGAACTTTATTGTAAATTCTCTCGGAAAGTGAATGACAGGGATGACCAGTTGAAATCATTACGCATACTGTTTATTATTTCGATTTCTTATTTCGTTGCACGGATCTGGTAATAACAGTGCTTCTTACAATATATGTCATTCGAAGGTTCTGAAGATCATTCTGACAAGGCGTGACCTGAAAACTCCACGTGTCAAACTCTGATAGGTTTCAGCCTAAAGCAGAATACGGAGCATTTAATGAACGTAGTATCTGCAACAGTTCCAGAATAGTTGTTAGGTCTATGATCTTCATACAATCCAAGATATGGTAACAAGATGAGGAAGAACATTATTAGAAATGTAAATCTAACCTAGAGAGAACACAAAGAGATTTAATGTCTACATCTTGTATTATGAATTCACACATTACAATATTACATGTAAAGTCCTATTTATAGTCTTCCTCACTTGTTACAACAGCTAAGCATAAGCCCTTTAACACAGCTATTGCTTTACAAAACTTTCTAATATAAAGGACAACTTCAGTGTCCTAACAATAGTGTTTTGTACCTTCCAGCAACTGTTCAAAGCATTGTCTTAGTACCTACCATCCTTAGTATCTAGATCTTGTCCCCTTTAGAAGTAGTATAAATAGAAGGTTCATGTGAGCTCTTCTATTAAGTTTTTGCACGACAAACACACCTTTAGAGCAGATTCTTATCAAACCTTTCGGTGTTCTTGGTGTTCTTATTATATCAAATACAGTGAATCATTGAGCTATTTATCTGTGTTATTTACACTTCATATATTTGATATTGTGTGTTATTCTACCTCATTATATTTGTTAGTTCGTTAAAACGCTTCCGCATTATATATTGTTTGAACTAATTAGATAGAATCACCATTGTTAAGCAAAACATGAACCAACAATTGGTATCAGAGCGGTTCTTGATTTTCTATATCAAGAGATCCTCACTTACAATGATTTTTGGTAGAAACTTGGACTTTTAACCTATTTTTCATATCTTTCAAAACAGCATCTGTTTTTCTGCTATTCTCGACCTATTTCGACTTTGGTAAACTTACAGAATCTGTTTCTGCGGTTAAATCTCCATTTTAGTGCATTGTTCAAAGGTTTTAAAGCTTATAAAAATCATTAGAAACATCCACTTCATTCTCTGAAAGTTTACTGTTCATACCCTATTTTTCTTGATTTCTCTAACCCATTCAAAATGACAAACACAAACAACTTCTTCACCGCTGGTTCTTTAACCAAACAACCCACACTACTCAGAGATGAGTACCCTCAATGGAAGATACGAATGATTCACTTCTTCGAGGGTACTGACAAAGAACTCATGTACTATATCAACAATCCTCCTTTTATACCAATGATCACAGTACCCCGTGTACCTGCCACATACGACACTCCTGAAATCCCTGAGCACAGGAAACCAAAGACCAAGGACAAGTGGTCAGATCCTGATTGGGCAAAATATGAAGTTGCTCAGAAGACTAAGAGACTTCTGATAATGGCCATACCCAATGACCTTTTCCAATCCTTAGATGCGTGTGAATCCGCATACGATCTGTGGAAGGAACTGGAAAAACAAATGGAGGGTGGGGCCAAAACTCAGAAGAACCGCAGAGCCCAATGCATCAACGAGTACTACGCATTCAAAGCTCTGCCGACAGAACCTCTGCAGACAACATATGATCGGTTCAACTCTCTAATCAATAAGTGCAAGAAGTTCGGAATCCACGGAATTTCTGAGGAAAACAATGTCATGTTCCTAAAGAGTCTCAATGATGAATGGCTTCAGTTGTCTATGTCTCTGCAAACAAATCAAGACTTAGACTCCTGGACTCTGTCAGATCTCTATGGAACGTTGGCAGCCCAAGAGCCTCAGATTGCACAAGCAAAAATTCAAATCAGTGCACCTCTTGCGCTGGTTGGTAAGGCTACATCAGATAAAGAGAAACCGAAAAAGTAGAAAGCAGTGGAAGAAAAGAAAAGGAAGAAGATCTTGATCGTTGATAGTGAAGATGAGGAAGTGGTGGAAGAAGAAGAGACATCAATTGCCTCTATTGCTAAATCGTTAGCCTTTTTGACAAGGGAACTCAGCAGAGGTTACCAGAAGAAGTCTGGTAATGAACGTTATGGAAGAGATGATCGAGGAAAAGAAGGGTCAAATGAAAGGAACGACAGAGGTAGCGACCAACAGAGGTCGACTGACAGAGGTGGTGACCGACAGAGGTTGACTGACAGAGGTGGTGACCGACAGAGGTCAGACGAAAAAGTTGGCAACACTGCACAGAACCAAGTATGTTACAACTGTGGTAAGCCAGGCCACTATACCAATGAATGTAGAACTGAAAGAGGTGGTGACCGACAGAGGTCGGACGACAGAGCTGGAAACGGTTCCCAGAACCAAGGATGTTTTAACTGTGGCAAGTCAGGTCATTATGCCGCTGACTGCAGGAGCAAATCAAACCGCCCACAGAGGGACTCTGCTTACTACAAAAAGAAAGCGAAGTTTTGTGCTCAAAAGTCGCTAATGGTGAATCAGGAGAACTGGCTGTCAGACGAATCATGTGATGAAGGCGACAAAAACGACTTGTTCTTTGGAATGGCAGAGGTCAGCTCATCCGACTCCGATAGTGAGGTATCCACTTCTGACTCTAACTCTAGTCCAGCAGAAGCTGATTTGTTCAAACTAAACATTGAATACACAAAACTTAAAAAGACCTGCGAAAATATTCAAAAGAAGCTTACCTTCTTTGAGAGAGAAGCTAGACTTCTCACTCAAGAAAAGGCTAAAATCTTTCAAGAAAAGGAAGAAATTGAAACAAATTGGAACAAACACCTAAATCCTTTGAAAGAAAAGATTTCTGAACTTAACTCTGCATTAAAAACAAAATCTAAAGAACTAGTGGACGTTGAGACCGACAGAATGAACATTCTAGCTCTTAAACATTATTTTCAAAAGGAAAGAGAAGTCCTCTATCAAGATTTACTCAGAAGAGATCTTTTAATTAAGAAATACCAAGATGCACAGAAGGTGTACGAGAAAATTAACACACAAATAGGGAGACGGGAAATTGGCTTCTGTGATATAGATCCATACACCGAAAACAAAAGAAACAAATCTCTGTCATCTCTATTTCTCACTGGAAGTACAAGAAAACCTGGTTTTCCAAATCTACTCTCTGTTAGCAAATGGCGAAAAGTCTCTGGGGAACCTCACATAAGGAAACCTCTGACAATGACAAATGTGTGGTTTGAAAACACAGATTTGTCACCTTCAATCTCTGTCAAAAGAGAATCCAAACCTAAGAAATATCTGAAAACTCTAGATCAGATAGGAATCTTCAGGTTTGGTAAACCCGAGACTCAAACACAGGTTGCCTTTGGCTGCATGATAAACTCTGAAAAGAAATTATCGGCAGAGGCTCCTGAGTTCAAGCCTAACGTTTCAGATGAAAAAGAGTTGATAGAAAACGGGAAAAACAACTTTTTCGAAAACTTTTGTACACCTTCTATCGATCAAAATCTCTCTGAAGAAACCTTATCAGATACTTCTGTTGACTTAGAAGATAGTCCCTTAGAAAAGGAAGAAAGTGAGTATGGCACATGCTCTAAAAGTCCAACCTCTGTCGAAAGAGAACTAAGTGACTCAACCTCTGTATATGAGGATGATTCATCCTCTGACGAATCTGAGACTGACTCTAAGTCAGATATAGGACCTTGTGACACAGAGGATTTTAAACTACCCTCTGGAGTTCTTAACAGAACTATTAATCCCAAGGAGAATATCCCAAGAGTTCCTATCTGTCCAGACTTTTTGGACATGTGTATACAAGCCAAAACCTCTCTTGAGCTTGAGAAAATTAAACAACAAAAGGCTCTGTTTTCTCAAAATCCAACAAGTTCAAAGATTTTAAAATCGTTAAGGCCTATTAAAGAAAAACTAACATGGAAACAAAAGGGTAAATGGGCTAAAAATGACAAATCTTTTTCTTCTGTGACAGTGAAACCTGCAGAAGTTCACCACAGAAGGGGCTCACAGAAGGCTGCTCTCAACAAAGGATTTTGCAAACAACAAACTAGCCTACATTGGTCTTCTTGTAATAGGAAGTCAAATGTTAGGATAGAATGTAATGTCTCTGTGCCCCCATTTAATGTTTTCAATGAAAAGTTCAAGCAAATCTCTTCGCACATTCATTATTGTCATTGTTTTGATCTCATGTATCGATTAAATCAACACTTTTCAAGTCCACACTGTTTCCTCTCTACACCCAAAAAGAACACTAAATTCAAGGGTAAGAAGAAACAAAATGGTTCTTCAAAAGAAGCTAACAAAGCTGGACCCATTTGGATATGGGTACCTAAAACTCTCTGATAGTCTTGCAGAAGAAGTATATGCCAATCTGGTATCTTGACTCCGGATGCTCGAGGCACATGACTGGCGACAGAGGTCTACTATCCTCCTACAAAGATAAACTCGATGGAGGATCTGTGACCTTTGGTGACAACAAGAAGGGGTATATAAAAGGCTACGGAGTCATTAAGAAGGAGAACATAACCGTATGCAAAGTTGCATATATGGATGGCCTTAAACACAATCTTCTCAGTGTTAGCCAACTCTGCGATACGGGTTTCGACGTAATGTTCAAAAGAACATTCTGCTCTCTACAAGGTGAGGACACAAGAGTCGAACTTCTGCGAGCCGAACGAGGAGGTGATTTATACCTCATGAACTTCAGTGCCAAGAACAAGGAAGACAAGCTCTGCCTTGTTGCCTGTAAAAGCGAAGAAGCCTGGTTATGGAATAACAGGTTCTGTCATTTAAACTTTCATACTCTAGATAAGCTTGTTAAACTTGATTTAGTTAAAGGTCTGACAAATGTCAAGTTTAATAAAGATCATTTGTGCTCTGCCTGTGAAATGGGAAAACTCAAAAGAGCTTCCCATAAAGGCAAAACTGATATATCTTGCACTAGGCCTCTGTACATGCTCCATGTCGACCTCTGCGGTCCAATCGCTACACAGAGCCTAGGTGGCAAGAAATATATACTTGTTTTGATCGACGAATACTCAAGATTTACATGGGTTGAATTTGTCAGAAAGAAATCAGATGTTCCAAACATTCTGATAAATTTAATGAAAAGAATCCAAGTTCTGTATGAGTGCAGGATTCAGAAACTAAGAAGCGACAATGCCACAGAGTTCAAAAACTCTTTCATTGAAACCTATCTTACAGAAGAAGGCATATCACAGAACTTCTCTGTTGCACGCACCCCACAACAAAATGGAGTGGTTGAACGAAAGAACCGTACGCTTGTGGAGGCTGCAAGAACTATGCTGACAGCATGTGGATTACCAATGTCTTTTTGGGCAGAAGCAGTATCAACCGCATGCTACACCCAAAATCGATCAGCCATTGTAAAGAGGCACATCAAGACACCTTATCATTTGATCCACAAAAGGCGACCAAACATCAAATTCTTTCATGTATTTGGATGCAAGTGCTTTGTCTTAAATGATAGAGAAGCAAGAGGAAAGTTTGAGGTGAAAGCAGATGAAGGAAAGTTCATAGGATACTCTGCCACTTCAAAAGCGTACAGAATATACCTTCTGAAGTCTCGATCCATCGTAGAAAGCATCAATCTATCTTTTGACGATTCCTTTCAAAAGACTTCTGAACAAATCAGTTCAGAACTCGGTCTACAAAAAGAATCCTCTGGCATCTCAAAAACAAGAGAAGAAGACTTAAATCTTCTATTTGAAGAGATGTTCCATGATGATATTGATCCCTCTGCTGGAGACGTCAGAGCCTCTGGAGAAACATCTTCTGCAAACCAGACTGAGTCAGGTATCTCTCTAACTGGTCCATTAAATACTTCATCCTCTTCTGTAAATCATACAGATACACATGCTAAGGGGGAGCGAACAGAAGCTGGAGATAACACAACCAAGGACTCAACCACGGAGGCTCCTAAAATACCTACTCCAACGACTACAGAGGAATCAATACCAGAGGAAAACGAAGACTCAGTCTCTACTTCCTCAGAGGAACAAATTCCAACTCTCATTCCAATCCTCCCATAAGCTGAAGAATCAAGCATAAGCACAGAAGTACCATCAACAACAGAGGTTGCACCAGAACCGCAATATGCAACCACAGAAGTTAATTTTGATGACTCAAATGACCATCTTCCAAGAACAACACAGTGGACGAAAAGCCATCCTCCAAGTCTTATAATTGGCGACCCTTCTAAAAAGGTCAAAACAAGATCAGCCACTGCTAATTTTTGTTTCTGTACTAATTTTATCAGTGTGATCGAGCCAAAAAGAATCTCTGAAGCCCTAGATGATCCAAACTGGGTAGATGCTATGCAAGAAGAGCTTCTACGGTTTAAGAGAAACAAGGTATGGACCCTAGTACCTCTGGCACGAGGGAAACAAGCAATAGGGACAAAATGGGTCTTCAGAAACAAAAAGGACGAGGATGGGGTGGTCATTAGAAACAAAGCAAGATTGGTGGCCAAGGGATTGATTACGATGAAACTTTTGCCCCTGTCACACGGCTCGAAGCAATAAGGATCTTCTTAGCCTTCGCTGCCCACAGAGGTTTCAAAGTGTTTCAAATGGATGTAAAATATGCTTTTCTGATTGGTGAAATCCAAGAAGAAGTATATGTCCAACAGCCACCAAGGGTTTGAAAGTTCCAAGTACCCAAAATACGTGTACTACCTGTATGGACTGAAACAGGCTCCAAGAGCATGGTACGAAAGACTTTCAACCTTTCTTCTCAATAATGAATTCGACAGAGGTACGACCGATACTACTTTGTTCTACAAAAGAAAAGGTGGTGAGATTCTGCTTGTACAGATTTATGTAGATGACATTATCTTTGGGTCTACAAATGCACAACAGTGCAAAGATTTTGAAAAACTCATGCAGAGTGAGTTTGAAATGAGTATGATGGGAGAATTAACTTTCTTCCTCGGACTCCAAGTAAAACAATCATCAGAGGGAATTTTTATAAATCAAGCTAAATATGTCTCTGACATACTTTCAAAATACAGTCTCTCTGATGCCTCTGTAATGAGGACCCCAATGGCCACTGGAAATAAATTATTCTCAGATCCAAATGGCACATCTGTAGAGTGCAAACTCTACAGAGGTATGATTGGGTCCCTTTTATAATTAACCGCAAGTAGACCTGACATAATGTATGCCACATGCCTCTGTGCAAGATATCAAGCTAACCCAAAGGAATCCCACTATATTGCTGTAAAGAGAATCTTCAGATACCTTAAAGGGACCAAAAATCTTGGACTCTGGTATCCGAAGAACTCTGGTTTTGGTCTTAAGGCATACACGGATTCAGATTATGGAGGATGCAAGCCTGATCGAAAGAGCACATCTGGGAGTTGTCAATTCCTGGGAGGTAAACTAGTCAGCTGCACTTCGAAGAAGCAGAACTGTGTGTCTACATCTACAGCAGAAGCGGAATATGTTGCTGCTGCTAGCTGTTGCTCTCAAGTTCTGTGGATGAAAACTCAGCTCAAGGACTATGGGTACAACATATACAAGATTCCCATCTTCTGTGATTCCAAAAGTGCCATAGCAATATCTGCCAATCCAGTACATCACTCAATAACAAAGCATATCGATATTCGTTATCACTTTCTGAAGCATCATGTTGAACATGGCACAATCGAAATGCACTTTGTGTCCACTGAATACCAGCTTGCAGACTTATTCACCAAGGCACTAGATGAGAAAAGATTCCTTTTCTTGGTGGGTAAGTTGGGTATGATAAACATGAGTTGAACCCTCTGTAAGTAAGATTTGATCTTCTTATAAATATGTATATATTTAAACTCTTCTGTATGTAAATTCTTAATCATCAAAAGTTCTGTAACCAATAGAGCTTATGTGGGATTTCTAAGAGTATGACAATCGCCACAGAACCTCTGATAACCTTGACCTATGTTCTATGCACAACTTATCTCATTTGATCCAAGCATAGGTTAAGGGGGAGCAGAAGGAAACCTTGAACAAATCTACAGAGGTTGATCATTCAAGGGGGAGCCAAAAAAAGAGATATGATCAACCATATCTACATAAGCCAGGTATTTTTACCGAACAAAGGAGAACCAAAGGTGAGTAACTCGTACAAATCCTTTTTGAAAACAATTTTCTAGGACACAAATTTCAAAATACGTCCTATAAACACTGTTTAAGACATTTCAAACAAGAAATGATCAAAAAGATTTTCGAGCCTTCCGTTATGGGAAATTTAAGGTCATAGAGCTTCTGCTGAGCTCAACAGAGCCTGTGTAAGCCGGATCCTCTAGAACTGCAAATTTCATAAGGAAACTCTGTCGATCAACCTTAAATGTCTTCTTTAAGGATTTGTACGTACAAATGCACACACA
This sequence comes from Saussurea involucrata, assembly GCA_033807775.1. NCBI lineage: Eukaryota > Viridiplantae > Streptophyta > Magnoliopsida > Asterales > Asteraceae > Saussurea > Saussurea involucrata. The sequence continues at coordinate 87,327,638 of CM066314.1, forward strand.
AGGATACTGGAAGAAAGTCTTATGGGCAAAGAGCTCACTCCACCAAAGAGTCTATGTCGCCCAAACTAGACAGTCTAAGAGTATGTCTCGAACAAAATCCATTTCCAAAACAGTTTTCCAGGACACAAATTTACAAATATGTCCTAAAAACAGTGTTTAACACAATGAAAACCTTGGATGATCAAAACGTTCTCTAAATTTTTTGTTATGAGAAATTTTCACTCTCAGAGCCTCTGTTAGCCTCGACAGAGCCTCAAAGCCTCTGTGAATGAAAATTTTGTACTAAAGATCTATCGATCCTCTCCAATGATCTTTCAAACGTTTTTGGAAAAGGTACAAGCATCATAGTAGACAAAAAGACAAGTTTCAGATCACAGAGCTCACTCCACCACAGAGCCTCTGTTGACTCTGACACTTGACCTTTTATGGAAATTCTGTAACAGTATGGGTTATTTACTGCGAGTGACAGAACTCACAGAGAAGAAATGCCCACGCGCCAATCATTAATAGGCCGCACACGACGTCTAATCGTGTTCTGACACTTCTGACATGGCATTCTCCCATTGGACGTGTGTGGCACACGTTCTCCTGGAAAGTTGAACCAGCCGTATATACTCAATTACGGATCCCAACTTTTATTCACTTTCACATATTTACCCTTTCAGATTCCACCATTCTCTTCAGTATAAAACCCAACTTACCATTACCTCTAAACGTTTACGAACTTACTCTCTTCATCTTCTCCGGCGAACCATGCAAAAACCTGCAACTTCCATTTTCTACTCTCTTTCTTCAAGATTAATCCAATGGCTTCCACCTCCAACGCTCCAGCGAACTCTCCATCTCATTCTGAGAACTCCCAAAACCAAGAAATAGCCAGAAACCTAGAACAAGACCACTCCGGCGATGAAGCAGATTTTGCTCTGACTACCCATCTTCTAAACTTCATTGCCCATGAACACTTTGAACGTGTTCTTCCTTTGAAACCAAACAACTACTACCTGGTTCCCTCAAAAACCACTTTTAGGGAAGCACACGCCATCCTTCTTCACATTCTGGAAAACCACTATCTTTACCCCCTGTTATCCAAAACTGTCAACAAAATCCCCGCCAGATACCTAAATCAATTCTGGATGAGAAGCAGATTTGACCCCACAAATAGACAAATCAAGGGCTACATTTCGGAACTAGACAAATCTGAGCACCTTGAACTCAAATTCAACAGAACCATGTTCTCACTTGAGTTCAGTCTACCTACCAGAGGTCTTCTTGGCATAAAGCAGTACGCAGAGGAACCCACAGACGAAGAGCTCTACCGGTTTGTTGAAATGTTGGGGTATAACACAACCCTAAGAAAAAGAAATGATTTCAGAAGAAATCGATTACCCCCTATGTGGAATACTCTCCTCTCTATTCTTAACAGGTGCCTAACAGGGAAAGTGGGTAGTCCAGATCAGACCTCTTACCAAATTTTGGCTATCATGTATGGGGTATACTACGACCTACCTCTGGACTACGCCAACCTTATGATGCAGGAAATGGTCAACACCATTGACCGCAAAATCTCCTCCATGAAGGCGAAAGGACGAAAGCCCGAAACCTTACCTCCTCTGCAATATCAAAAAATTATGGGTGTCCTGCTAGAGCGCCTCTGCTACGTCTACAAAAATGGCCAATGGTGGGAACAACGGCCAGAATGTACCCCCTGAACAAAAACACCCCAACAGAGCACGAAGATGAATACCCTTTCTGCAGACCTCTGCCAAAGAAACTTTTGGGATACACTACAGACAAGACCCTTAAGTTAGATTACGTTCGCGATCATAGGACTCCAGAACCGAGTCCTGTGACACCCCCGTGTCTAGGAGCCCCATTAGGAACTAGAGTTGTAGATAGGATGTCAGATGAGCAATGGGCTGCAGCTTTGGCCAAACATCAGCTTGTACAGGCCAACTTTCAAGCTCAGAGGGAAGTAATTCTCTCCCCTGCTAAAAAGAGAAAATCCTCTGCCAAGAAGGAGAAGAAAACCCACAAGAAAACTACAGAGGGTACCTCTACCTCTGCTGCTCAACTATCCCCTCCTCATGCTATAGAAGCAGGATCCTCTGCACCTCCCTCTTTTCCAAAAGACAAAAAGAAAAGAAAACATAAGTCTTCTGAGGAGGGTGCCCCCAAACCAAAGAAAAGGAGGAGCAAGAAGAAATCCAAGAAACCTCACACTCCTCTGCAATCCATCGCAGAGGAAGCAGATATGGTCGAAGAAACCCAAGACCAACCTCTGCAATCACCCTCACCCATCAATTTTGCAGAAGATCAGGGTGATTTTTCTATCTTCCTACAATAACCTGGGATCACACACTCTTTAGACCCTTCTGAATGGACTGCAGAAGCTCTATCTCATCATTCAACAGAAACTCCAAACTTCAGAATCTCTTCTGACTTGGATGATGATGACCAAACCCCACAGAATAATCAGTCTAAGACTCCAGAAGTTCTACAGAACCCCTTCACATAACCTGGTTTTGATGTTCTACGAGCAAGTCCAGAGGATTTGGCTAAAACCACCACCAAAACCCCACCAATCATAATCTCAGAGGTGGACTCTGATGAAGAAGATGATCAGGCAGAAGAACCTCTGCATCTCCATGTACGACAATTAATTGACTCACATCCAATGTATGACTCTTTACGCACTGGTGCAAAAGCCACTACAGAAGTTAGGGTAGACCCACCGAGCCATAGGGTAGCTACTGAGGTTGAGACTATAGATGGAGAAGAAGTGGTCGGATGCTCCACAGAAGCAGAAACTAGAACTGATGACTGGAATAGAAGAGGCACACTACTACAACCAACTCCCAGTGCACCCCACATGTCTATTACCGCCAGTCTAGTGGCAGAAGGTAATATTGAACAAGAGCAGCACGGCTCGACCCCACTCCAAACCGACCGGGCAGAGGAAATTCCTTCCACCTCTGTGCCACTTATATCCGGGGAACCCATTCAAGGGGAGTCCTCTCAAAAGAACTAACCCTTAGTTCGTTGTCCATCGCCCTAGACCACAATCGCTAACCTTACAGAGGAATTTGTTTCCTCTGCCACGCACACTACTATAGGTCCAAACAGCTCTTCAGTGGAGCTTAGAGTGCACAAAGATGGAGAAACTCTAGACAAGTCTCCGAGTCAACCTAAGGATAATCTTGTACCCACCTCTGGAGTGGATCAAGACAATGTCTTTACCAGAACTTCTGTAGAGTCTGAGGCACAAGATGCCTCTGCTCGAGGATCAGAGGGAAATCCTTCCGCCCCCAACATACAAACAAGGGCGAAAGAAGGTGTCCTAGGAACAGGGACTCACTCTGGGGATGAATGTGTTCCCCCAAAGGTTACACCAAGTCCACATGTCACAAGAGATGAGTTCCAAACCCTTGTCACCTCTGTGGACAATACATTGAAAGAGTTGAAAAGCACTTTTGATTCTTTTGCAGAAGTTACTACGCGGGCCTTTACTTATATGAACACCAAAATGGACAACCTGTCCACAGAGGTGCAAAATGCCTTAGCCCAGATGAGAACAACTGCTGATACGTCTGCTGCATCTGCTGCCACTGAATTCGGAAAAGCCGCCACATCTGCATTCAAAACCTCTATCAAACTCTTCCTTGAAACGATGAATGCCAAAGCCTCAACCTCTAAGGGCCTTACCCCTGAAGACCTAAATAAGGCATTAGAGGAAGTTCAAGAGCAAACTATGCAACAAACTCTGGCCATGAAGCCTTCTGAGTATATGACCAGAGCTCAGCTGACAGAGCTTGGGCAAGGAATACTTGATCAAATGACAGAATTCATCCGCACCTTCACTGCTGCCAACGCAAACTATGTCAAAGAATTCAAGACAAGTGTGGGAAAAATGCGCTTCAAGACAGAAACAGAGGTCCAGACCCTTCTTGGCCTCTGTGACGATTTATGCACCAAGATGATAGCCGCAGGGGCAGTACCGCCTAAGAAACTCGAGGCTTCATGCAGAGCAGAGGGTACTAAAGAAAAGGGTCAGGATGACTCTGATGGTTACTCTGACGATTCATCAGATCATCCTGAGGGGGAGAATCAAAGGGAAAAACCAAGGGAGAAAGCTGCAAGCAGAGGTCTACCAGAACCACCTGTATCCGCAAAACCCCTGAACCAAGTCCCCCCAATAACTCAAACCCAAGGAGGAAACCATCAACAAACCACAGAGGCTACAACCACCTCTGTGGAAACCCCTCAAGAAACCCCAATCCAAACCCAAGTACTTGAAACCAACCAAGATCAACAACAGAAGACCACAGAGGCAACACCCACCTCGTTGGAAACAACCTCTGTATTCGGAGCAGATGTCCCAACCCGTGAATAATTCCAAATTCTAACATCCTCTGAAGAAGATCAACCATCCCAATCACCAAAACTAAAATCACCAGAAGAACTCCCCTCTCCAACACCAAAAACACCAGAAGCTGCAACAACAAAACCCCCATCTCCCACACCTAAAACCAGAACCAAAACCATTGCTCACAAAAGAAAACATCTGAACAAAACCACAGAAGCCTCACCAACAAAACCCACATCACCAATAAAGTCCTCAGAAACACAAGTACCAAAACCTACAAAGGAAACCCCCAAAACTACAGAGGCACCCTCAGAAATCCAAAAGACAAATCCAACAGAGGCAACCCCGTCTCTACAAGAAGATCTTCAGTCGAAGGCAAAAGACAAAGGCAAGGGGATAATGATAGAGGAACCCAAAAAGAAGAAGCCCAAGCATCAACCAGCAGAAAAATTGATGAAGAGCTCTTTCGATGCATATGTGTAACACCTCGCTTACCACGACACAATATTGTCCGCTTTGCCCCACTGGCTCACGACTTTGTTCTTGGCGACCTGGCGAGGACTTCCCAGGGGGTCACCCATCCTGGTACTACTCCCACCCAAGCACGCTTAACCACAGAGTTCCCAAGGAACCTGCATGCTTGTGGCCCCAAAACGCGTTGTGTCTGGTAAAGCCAAGGTTTACTAATATACCCATCATCTATCCTGTCCACGGCCGATGTGGGATATGCCTAAGGTGTTACACACACCCCCCCCCCCTTAGGGAGTCATCGTCCTCGATGAGGTTTGCCCCACCATCCCGAACGGCACAGGAGTGGCTCTGATACCATTTGTAACACCTCGCTTACCACGACACGATATTGTCCGCTTTGCCCCACTGGCTCACGACTTTGTTCTTGGCGACCTGGCGAGGACTTCCCAGGGGTCACCCATCATGGTACTACTCCCACCCAAGCACGCTTAACCACAGAGTTCCCAAGGAACCCGCATGCTTGTGGCCCCAAAACGCGTTGTGTCTGGTAAAGCCAAGGTTTACTAATATACCCAGCATTTATCCTGTCCACGGCCGATGTGGGATATGCCTAAGGTGTTACACACTTCCTACCATAAGGGGGGGGGGGTGTAACACCTTAGGCATATCCCACATCGGCCGTGGACAGGAGAGATGCTGGGTATATTAGTAAACCTTGGCCTTACCAGACACAACGCGTTTTAGGGCCACAAGCATGCGGGTTCCTTGGGAACTCTGTGGTTAAGCGTGCTTGGGTGGGAGTAGTACCAGGATGGGTGACCTCCTGGGAAGTCCTTGCGAAGTCCTTGCCAGGTCGCCAAGAACAAAGCCGTGAGCCAGTGGGGCAAAGTGGACAATATTGTGTCGTGGTAAGCGGGGTGTTACAAATGGTATCAGAGCCATTCCTGTGCCGTTCTGGATGGTGGGGCAAACCTCATCGAGGACGATGAGTCCCTAAGGGGGGGGTGTGTAACACCTTAGGCATATCCCACATCGGCCGTGGATAGGAGAGATGCTGGGTATATTAGTAAACCTTGGCCTTACCAGACACAACGCGTTTTGGGGCCACAAGCATGCGGGTTCCTTGGGAACTCTGTGGTTAAGCGTGCTTGGGTGGGAGTAGTACCAGGATGGGTGACCTCCTGGGAAGTCCTTGCGAAGTCCTTGCCAGGTCGCCAAGAACAAAGCCGTGAGCCAGTGGGGCAAAGCGGACAATATTGTGTCGTGGTAAGCGGGGTGTTACAATATGTGACAACAAAGCCAGAACAAGAAGACTGGGCTTTCGGTGTTACTCCTCTGTCAAATATACCTATTCTAGATCCAAAGGTATAAGTCACAGAGGATCGAGTGACCCAAATAAAGAAACAAATGGATGCTCTGCGCAGGCCTATGCCTCCACCCGGTGCACCTCCACAACAAATGGAAGAAGTGGTGTACAGATATCTGTACAACAGAAGTGCCAGAGATATTCTGCCCACAACCATTCAAGATCCCCACTTCCATGTTGACCTCGAGAACACCTTCACAAGAACAACACCCAAGCCAAAACATCAAGTCTTCTCAGAGTCCAAAATCGACAAAGTCATATATTGTAAGTTCTCTCAAACCAGAACCACACCTAAGGTTTCCTATAACATCTATAAGGTCAAAGGGAGGACAGAAACCTTACCCAATTCTCAGATGCTGATCTGAGAAATCTAAGTCCCTACGACCTACCCGACCTTCTGCACTGGACCAAAGAAAACTACACAACAGATGCAAATTGAAGGGCATACAGGGTACTAAGGAAAGCCATGAGAGAGAAACTTCTGCTATACAGCCTAGTCGACTTTCAATTAGGACGAGATCTCGGAGTGAGAAACTTGAATCTTCGACCACCAGAAGACGACTGCCCATCCTCTGCCATACCAAACTCGATTATTACATCTCCAAGAGTTGGGCTAGTTTATCAAAATCCTGCTGGGAAGTCAAGATTGTTTGTAGAAATGGACTGTCAGAAGTATGCAATAACTACTTTGACAGAGTTCAGAGCAAGCCTTGTGGAGCATAAAGGAACAGAGCTCATGAATCAAGCTCTCGCAGATAGACTGATAGAGGTAATCGACCAAGTAATCAACTTCAGAAACCTCTGCATCGGTTTCTATAACGAGCTCAGAGAATTAGGATTCGACAACAGAAGTTTCAACGACTTCAAAGATGCCAAGGTCTGAGTCAGTCTACAAATCTCTGTAATTTTTCTTTTCAGAACAATGAAATGTAAATGCCTCTGGCATAATCTTACGTGAAAAGAAAATATTCTAGTACTTAGTCTAGAAAATCCTTGCACTTTTAAATTTTTTATTTTTCACTACTTAGGGGGAGATTGTTAGCTCCAATCTTTGTTAATAGAAGTATTGAAAAATAGGCTAAGTATAGAAGTCGTCGACAGAGGCGCTGCCAAGTAGCTGAGTAACCGAGAAGACAGAAGTCTTCGACAGAGGCTCTGTCGGGTTAGCCAAGAAGACCGAAGTAAAGAAGCAACAGAAGACTCTTCTAAGCGGACAAGGACACAAAGCTTCTGTCATACTTGACAGAGCCTCTGTGGTAAAAAGAAGATCCACGCAAAAGATCTAAACAAGGACAAACGTGCTTCTTACAATATCTGTCATTCGAAGGTTCTGAAGATCATTCTGACAAGGCGTGACCTGACAACTCCACGTGTCAAACTCTGATAGATTTCAGCCTAAAGCAAAATACGGAGCATTTAATGAACGTTGTATCTGCAACAGTTCCAGAATAGTGTTTTGTACCTTCCAGCAACTGTTCAAAGCAGTGTCTTAGTACCTACCATTCTTAGTATCTAGATCTTCTCCCCTTTAGAAGTAGTATAAAAAGAAGGTTCATGTGAGCTCTTCTATTAAGTTTTTGCACTACACACACACCTTTAGAGCAGATTCTTATCAAACCTTTCGGTGTTCTTGGTGTTCTTATTATATCAAATACAGTGAATCATTGAGCTATTTATCTGTGTTATTTACACTTCATATATTTGATATTGTGTGTTATTCTACCTCATTATATCTGTTAGTTCGTTAAAACGCTTCCGCATTATATATTGTTTGAACTAATTAGATAGAATCATCATTGTTAAGCAAAACAGGAACCAACATAAGGCTTTGTTGTTCTTGTCACTCTTAACAGAGACAAATGACTTTGGAGCAGGAGCAGATCCTTTAACTCTCCAAGCCATCTTTACTTTCTTGAAAGATTGATTATCTGAATTGTCAAGGAGAGGGTCATAAAATAGATTAGAAGTACGGATCTGATCTTTTGAAGAGCTATTTGATTTGATGCAAGTCTTTGAAGAAACATTTTTGTGGATAGAACTTGGAGCAGTCTTAGAAAAGCAAACTGAATTAGCTGAATCATCATATAGAGACTGATCAATAGTATCTGGACTAGTAAGATTGGGTGATTCAACATCAGAGATTTTGGCTTCAAGTTCCTTGTCATAGTTAAACAAAACATTTTTCTTCTCAAACATTAGATCTAGCTTCTTTTGGAGATCAGATTTGAGTCTCTTCTCTATCATAATATCAGTTGACAAAATAGATAATTTCTTTGTAAGCTTGGAGATCTCAGTCTGAAATATCTTTCTTTCGTTTGCAAACTCATCTTTCGAACTTTTTGCTTTAAAACCTTCAACCTTCTTCTTCTCACACTCTTTGCTTACTATGTCTAATGATTTCTCCAAATCAGTTATTTTCAAATAAAGTTCTCCATTCTTTTCAGTAAAAGATTTGCGTTCAATTTCAAACTTCTCTCTTTCTAAAATCAGAACTTTCTCAAAGGTAGAGATCTGTTTTGAAAGTTTTAAACATATAAACTCAAGACTCTTCTTCTCTTCAAGAGATTTCTTTGAAAAATCATATTGCTTTTGTATAAACAACTGCCTTTCCTTTGCAAAAGCTTTTTTCTCTTTTTCCAATACCTTTTCAAAAGCAGTTAGTTTATTTTTAAGTTCAAGGTTTTCACAGTTCAAGAGTTTACCTTTCTCTTCAAGTGCCACATGCTTCTCTTCTATGGCTTCAAGATCTGCAACTCTCCGTTTAAGTGAGTCTATGTCGGCTTGATGCAGATAATAATATCTATCATTAATGGTTGCCTGTTCGAGGTCATAATTCTTGCTCATGAGCCACTCATTGCTGCTCTTTAAGGCACACATTTCTTTATACATATGGCTTTCTGATCTCAGATTGTCCAAATCTAACTGAAGACATGCTTTCTCATAACACAGTTTGTCAATGACTTTTGACTTGGTTTCTACCTTAGCTTCTAAATGAGAAACTTTCTCTTTAAGATCAGAGTAATTTGGATAATACATTGTTACATGAAAGAATGTGATCGTGGGACAAAAGAGGTGATCCAAAAACAAATTCAGACAGTGTATAACAGAAGGGTTCGAACACTCCCGTATTTGTGATCCGGGTGAGGTTTCCCGGATAAAAAACCGGAATAGGGATCCGGGAAAGGAGACGCCGGAACCGGTGGTCGGTATGATTCGGGATCGGGAGTCAAAGACCGGGACTCAAAGGGATCTGGAACTTGAAGTACCGGTGTTTAGAATCGGGAAAAGGAATTCCGGTAAACTCAGAAGCCCTATAAACGAGTCCAGGACTGGGGACTCGGACTTGAAAATCCGGTAAAGAATCTGGGACAAGGGACTGGGACTTGGAAATCCGGTAAAGAGTCTGGGACTGAAACCACCCGGTGTTTGGAACGAGGATAAGAAATCCAGTATAAGATCCGGTATCGGGACCAAGACCGGGATCCGGTATGATTTGGATTCGGGAAACCTCACCCGGATGATATTCTCTGAAGATGCCCTCCCTACCAGCTTGCAAAAAGGGCTAAGGTGGTGGCTAAAAGATTCCCCAACAAAAAGCTTATGAAGTGAAGTCTTGTACTTTTTCAGAAACTGCGATCCATGCTGTAGCACTTTCTGCAACATGCCGAACTGTTATATTTTCATCAAAATCACCATAACTAGAGTTCATTCCTCCTACTTAGCTCCAAACTATAATAAAAGATTAAAACAAACTAAAAGACTCAAATATGGTGATTGGGAACCTGAAATAGGACTAAATATCTAGAAAATAAGTGTTTAGAATGTGATAAATTATGCACTTATCATCGACTTAACGAGGATGTTGCTTAACATGCACATTAACAATACGATTAAATAATAACACAAGTCGGTTTGTTTGGAATCATCAAAATAGAGATGTAATACACAAGTCGGTATTTAATAAATACCACTCGAGGCTACCCAGATTTCATTTGTCGAAACAGAATCTTGAATAATTTCTTGGCGTGCTTCCCAAGAAATATTCTTCAAGATTGGCTTGGCACCCTCTTCGAGACATATAAAATGTGTTCTGAGATATCTACTTATTTGAACGAGGATGTTGCTTAACATGCACATTAACAATACGATTAAAAAATAACACAAGTCGGTTTGTTTGGAATCATCAAAATAGAATTGTGATACACTTGCACCAACATAAAAAATTTCTCTATTAATTACCAACCACATACTTAAATTCTAGTAATCAGTGAGAACATGAGAAACAAAATCACAACAAATGAAAGAAACTTACTTGAAAAAAAAACTAAAGATGGAAACAACTTCTTTATCCACTGAAGAACAATAGCTTTAACCCTCCTCATCTTGGCGGTTTTGAAATCAATAACAGCAGGTCGGGCTCTAAAGCCATGCACTGAAAGAAAAGACCATCCACTGGCACAATCTCTTAATCATAAAAATTGACAAAATTTGGATTCTTGGATCACGGTAAAATTTTAGAGGCCACCCATAAGTAGGGGTGTAAATGAGTCAAGCTTACACAAAATAATGCTCGCTTAAGTTAACGAGTCGAGCTCCATGACACTAATGTTCGGCTCGACTCGTTCAAAAGACTGATTAAGTTTTACGAGTCGAGCCTTTCGAGCATACACTTTTTCGAGCCAAACATATTTATATGTTTACAAATTATATTATCAAAATATAAAAATCATCGAGCTTGAGTACATAAACGAGTTAATCGGTCTTGAATTCGAGATCATAAACGAGCATCGAGATCAAGCTCAAACATTTAAAAAGTATTCGAGCACGAGCCCAACTTTGAAAAGTTAATCGAGCCCGAGTCGAGGTCGAGCCTGGTATTATTTTTTCGAGCCAAGCTTGAATAAGTTGCTACTCGACTCGACTTGGGTCGTTTACACCTCTATCCATAGAACCATTTCAACAGGTATGGACATGTTTGTAAAGTTACATACTAGGTTCCAGGTTCCAGGTTCCAGGTTCCTTGTTCATAAGAACCATTTCAACAGGATTTCCACTTTCAAATTATGAACCGGTGGAAGGAAATTGTTAATCTATAACACAAATACAAAACTAATGTGAAGAAGGTTCTATTACACTATCATCACATATAATATGTGTTGGTTCCCAGTTTTGTTTAAACAAGATTATCAGATCTATTAGTTCAAGTTTGAGTTTGATGCGGAAGCGTATTTGAAGAACTAACAGATATGTTTGATAGATTTAGAACACAATATAAATAAACAGTGAACAGGAAATAATATCTCAAAGTTTACTGAATATATATATTAAGAATAGATTCAAGAACAGTGAGTAAGCAAAGCTTTAAAACAGATATGACTCTTAAAGTGTATAAGCTATGCGTTCTTGTGATTTGTTTCTCTCTTGATTTATTTATTCGATTGTTCGATCGATAGGAAGAACTCAACATGAGTCTTCCTTATATACTACTCTAAGGGGACCATAAAGCATAAGCTACTATTCATAATGGATGGTATGAATAGTTGGACGGATGGCATGAACAGTTTGGACGTGTTGTATTGCATTTAATGCAGCAGACGTCTATTATGTACTAAGCCCTATTGAATCCAATCAGAGTTTGACACGTTGCAGTTGGACAGGGCATGCTATCATGCAAGTTGATGAACAGGTCCTGTAATAGTAGCAAGATATTATAAATATCTTTGAAGTCTTTGAAGAGGACCACAGAGGCTCTGTAAAGTGTTACAGAGGTTCTGTGGTCTGGTCCTTTGTAGAGCAGTCTTCACCGGATTCCAAGTCTTTGGTCTTCTTTGCGCGTATGACAGAGCTTCTGTAGGACGCCTCTTTAGCCTCTTTAGCTTCTTGACCTTGATCTCTCAGTATGTTCGGCAGAGCCTCTGTAAGAGGCTTTCTTCACTTAGCCTATTTTTCACTACTTCTAAATACTTCTATGATTAGGAAGATTGAAGCTAACAATCTCCCCCTAAGTAGTGAAAAATAAAAAATTGAACTTGAGTTTAGTTAGGCTAAGTTAGATAAGACAGAGGTTAAACAATACCTCGAAAGATCTTTCATTCAAAAATATGCCAGAGGCATTTTACATTTGAGTACAATGAAAGATAAACTTTGACTTGATTTGCAGAGATTTGAGGTTTGAGAATCAGATTTTGGCATCTTTGAAATCGTTGTAGCTTCTGTTGTCTCTTCCGATTCTTCTGATCTCTTTGTAGAAACTGATGCAGAGTTCTCTTAGGCGGATTGTGGCATCAATCTCTCTGATGAAAGTATCTGCAGCATCTCTATCCATTTTCTCTGTACCTCTGTATTTCACAAGGCTTGCTCTGAACTTGTTCAGAGTACCAGTTGCGTACTTCTGACAGTCCATGCACACAAACAGTTTGACTTCGCCTTGTGGTTTTTGAAATACTAACACGAATATTGGTTCTGTAATGATAGAGTTGGGCACGGCGTCGGGTGGGTAGCGATCTTTTGGTGGTCGTAAATTTAGATGTTTGAGACCAAGATCCTTTCCCAGTTGAAAATCTATCATACTGTAGATCAGAAGCTTTTCCCTCATTGCTTTTCTTAACACTTGATAGGCTCTGGTGTTTGCCTCTGTGTTGTAGTTGTCCTTTGTCCATTGCAGAAGGTCAGGTAGATCATAAGGATTGATATTTCTTAAGTCAGCATCAACGAAGGTGGTTTCTAAATTGTCTTCTCTTCTGACTTTGTAAAGATTGTACCTGACCCTTGGATAGGTTCTTGTAAAGGAGAACCTGCAGAAGATTACCTTTTTGATCTTGTGGATTGAGAAGACATCTGCTTTGGTTCTTGGCTTTGTCCTTGTGAAGATGTTCTCAAATTCTTCTCTGATCCTTGAATCTGTGACATGATCTGTTGGATGATTGGTCTGAAAGGTTTGTTTATAGAGGTATTTGTATACCACTTCTTCCATCTCTTCATGTGTTGGACCAGGTTGTGGTACTTGTCTTCTGAGACTCTCCATCTTTTGAACAACTTCTGCAGCTTTGCCAGTTAGAGGAATGTTTGTCAGAGGCTTTAATCCATATGCCCAGTCCTCTTCTTCAGGCTTTGGAGTTTGAAAGGCATCAAAAGCGCTTTTCATCAATTTTTCTGTAGGCTTGGGCAATGATTTCTTTTTCTTGGGCTCTTCTGTCAGTATTGCTTTGCCCTTGTCTTTGGCTTTTGTAGGTGCAGAACCTGTTTCTTCTGTAGGTTTGGAGGTTGGTGCTTCTGTTGGCTTCATGGTTGCCTCTGTAGGTTTTGACACTTGTGTTTTAGAGGACTTTTGTGGCGATGGTTCTGTTGGCTTGAGTTTCTCTGTAACCTCTGTTGGAGGTTCTTTGGTGACTTCTTCTGTGAGCTCTGTTTCTGTTGATGAAGATTGGACATCGAATCTTCTTGCCATTTTGAAAGCTAATGTGAACCTGTGCCTTTCTTCTTCTCTCTGCGCCATTCGTTCAGTCACTTTATTGTGCATCTTTCTCAGAATATCATATGCAGAGGTCGTTGCTCTTTTTGGTTTAGTGGCAATCGACTTTCTTCTTGGTATAGTTTGGGGTTTTTCTGTTGATTTTGTTGAAGGATTTTCTTCCAAAATGATTACCACAGGGGTGGTTGTTGCCTCTGTGATTTGCTGATCAGGACTTGATTAAACAGAGATGGGTGTTGTCTCTGTGGTCTGTTGATTTTGTTGTTGATCTTGGGTTTGTTCTGGAGGGGCTTGACTGATTGGTTCTGCTGCGATTGGTGGAGCTTGTAATCCTCTGGTCGTAGCTTTCTCCCTTATATTCTCCCCCTTAGGATTATCTGATCGACCAGGATGGTCATCATCAGAATCATCCTGACTTTTATCAGAAGTACCCTCCGCTCTGCAGGAAGCTTTGGGTTTCTTTGGTAGTTCTGCTCCTGCGGCCATCAACTTCGCACATACATCATCACAGAGGCCGAATAGAGTTGCAAGCTCTGCTTCTGTGTTGAGGCGCATTTTGCCGACACTCTTTCTGAAATCTTTGACGTAATTGGCATTTGCAGTAGTGAAGGAGACAATGACTTCTGTGACCTGGTTTATGACATTTTGACCGAGCTCTGTCAGCTGTGCTCTGGTCATGTAATCTTTTGGCTGCATTATTGTAGTGTTGCGCATTGCCTCTTCTTGAACGTTTTGCAGAGCCTTCTGTAGTTCTGCAGGTGTGATGCTCTGTGATTTGTTGGATTGCTTGTTCATTTGTTCAAGGAAATGTTTGACTGATTCCTTGAACACAGAAGTTGCAGCTATTCCAAAATCTTTAGCAGCAGAAGTGGATGTAGTTGTGGCAGTTGTTTGAGAAGAAGACTTCATCTCTGTGATGGTTGTTTTCACCTCTGTGGACAGATTGTCCATTTTGGTGTTCAGATTCAGCAAGGCCGTTGATGTTTTATCTGCAAAAGATGTGAAAGAGCTTTGCAACTCTTTCATGGTTTGGTTCACAGAGGTGACAAGGGTTTGGAACTCATCCCTTGATACTTGTGTCCCTGGTGTAACCTCTGGAGGAACACATTCGTCTCCAGAGTGAGTCCCTGCTCCTGGGACACCTTCGTTCACCCTTGTTTGTATGTTGGGGGTGGAAGGATTTCCATCTGATCTTTGAGCAGAAGCATCTAGTGCTTCAGACTCTACAGAAGTTCTGTGAATGACATTGTCTAGATCCACTTCAGAGGTGGGTACTAGATTATCCTTCTGTTGACTCGGAGACTTGTCTAGAGTCTCTTCGTCGTTGTGCTCACTACTTCTCTCTGAAAGAAGGGTTGGCCCTATTTCGTGTGTGGTAGAGGAAACAAATTCCTCTGTAGGGTGTTTTAGTGTGATCTGAGGCGATTGATCACGAACTATAGGTGAGTCTCTTTGAGGAGACTCCCTAGGAATGGATTCCCCGGTTTCTGTGGGCGCAGAAGTCGAAAGAGTGACTTCTGGCTGGATGGGTTGGGTTTGGATTGAGTTGTGCTGCTCTTTTTCAATAACTCCTTCTGTAGCTAGATCTGCGGAGTTAGATGTGTGGGTTGCACTGGGAGTTGGTTTTGGTTGTGTGCCTCTATTAATCCAGGCATCTTTTCTTGTTTCCTCCTCTGTTAAGCATCCAAGCACTACATCATTTTCTATCATTTCAGCTTCTGTAGCTATCCGATAGCTTGGTGCTTCTTCCCTAGCTTCTGTTGAAGTTCCTTGCTCTTTGCCTAAGAAGTCGTACATTTGATGAGAGCCGTATAATCTCATGACATGTGGATGATAGACCTTTTCGTATCCAGACAGCTTCTTCTTCATCTGAATCTACCTCTGAGATCTCCACTCTTGTCTCCCATGTTTTAAATCCCTCTTCTTGTACAACTTCTGCCTCTTTTCCTTTCCCTAAAGCCTCTGTTATTTCATCTCTATTCCACTCAGCTTCTGTTTGTTCTATTTCTTCTGAAGCTGGGCTTGGACTCCTTCTGTGGACGTCCAATCCTTGTTGAATGAAGAGGTTTTGTAGAATAACAGGTGTCTCGGCTGATTGATCTCTGGGTGTTTGATCATCTTCTTGCAAATGTGTGTCAATGCCAGAAACAGAGAGGTATTGTTCTTCTGGGGAGTGGTAGTCGAGAGGTTGTGCCGTCCACCCTGCTGTATTTAAAGTGTTGGCAATGTCAGGGTTCTGTAGGAAATCGTTTAAGTTTCCTTGGTGAGCAAATCGATCTGGGGATTGATGGGGCGATTGATATCCCTCTTCTGTTATTTCTACTTCTGCATCTTCTTCTTCTGCACTTCTTTCTTCTGCGATTGCTTCCTCTTCTATGGTAACCAATTTCTCAAGTGATTTACCATGCTTCTTTTTGGTTTTCCTCTTCTTAGGTTTTGGTGCCCCTTCCTCTTTGGTTTTCGATTTTCTTTTCTTCTTCAGTTTTGGAGAGGAGGGAGGAGTAGAGGAGCCAATTTCTGTGGCATGAGGAGATGAAAGTTGATCTTCTGCAGCGCTTGTAGAGGTGCCTTCTGCAGTTTTCCTCCTTTTTGATTTTGGAGTAGAGGCAGAAGATTTCGAAGAGGACTTCTTTCCCATGAGCTCTGCACGTTTGGCTATGAAGCTAAGTTGAATAGCCATGTGTTTTGCTAATTTGTGATCTTTTTCTTCTTTAGTGGAAAGAGGTTCTGCAATCATTGTTCCTAGGGGGACACCTAAACGCGGGGGTGTCATAGGACTCGGTTTAGGAGTTCTATGATCGTGTATATACTCTTTCTTAAGGGTTTTATTCGAGGCATACTTCATAATTTTCTTTGACAAAGGTCTGCAGTGCGTGTAACCATCTACATGATCAGTGGGGGTATTTTTGTTCATTGGGAACTGTTTGGGAATTGGCCCTTCCATTGGCCATTTCTGTATCAGCAACAGAGGTTCGAACAAGACTCCCAGTATTCTTTGGAATTGCAGAGGTGGTAGAAACTTAGGATCGTTCTCTTTGACCCTTCTTGTGTTGTTCTTTCTGTCGATGGTGTTGATGATTTCTTGCATCATTATTGTCACGTAATCCAGTGGGAGATCATAGTAAACCCCATACATGATGGTTAACATCTGATGTGAGCTCTGGTCAATACTGCCTATCTTCCCTGTCAGGCATCTGTTAAGAATTGAGAACAAGGTGTTCCACAGAGGTGGTAATCTGCCTCTGCGGAAGTCATTTCTCTTCCTCAGTGGGGTGTTGTACCCAAGCATTTCTAGGAAACGACAGATCTCGTCGTCTGTTGGTTGCTCTGCATACTTCTTCAATCCAAGAAGACCCCTTGTTGGTAGGTTGAATTCAAGTGAGAACATTGTTCTATTGAACTTGATTTCCAGATGTTCAGATTTGTCAGGTCTTGAAATGTACCCTTTGATAAGAGAATCATCTTTATCAAATCGGCAACTTTGCCAAAACTGGTTCAAATATCTAACTGGAATTTTCTTTGGGGTTCTTGAGAGTAAAGGGAAGAGGATATGATTTTCCATTATGTTTAGAAGAATGGCATGGGCTTCGCCGAAAGCAGTGGGTGAGGGGACCAAATAGCAATTGTTGGATTTGATTGGTAGTACCTTTTCGAAATGATCATTTGCTATGAAGTTTTGAAGATGTGTGGTCGGAGCAAAGTCTGCTGAATCGCCAGAATCTTCTAGTTCAATGTTTTGGGCAAGGTTGGGGTTTTCTGAATGTTCAGAATGAGCAGGTGAATGTTCTGGTGAGTTCGTCGGAGAGTGTGCAGGGGAGATTCAGCCATTTGGTAATGAGAATAAGATACTTGCAGGTTTTTGCAGGGTTTCGCCGGAGAAGAATGAGAGTTTGTAAAAAGTTTATGAGAGGGTAAGCTTGGTTTTTTTATAGGAGGGTAAAACGGTAGAATTCGAAAGAGTAAAATATATGGCAATGGATTAAAATTTGGAATCCGTACTCAAGTTAGAACGGCGGGTTCAACTTTCCACATAAAACATTCCATGTACGCCCAATGAAAATGGGACACGCAGGCCATGTCAGAAGATGACAGGATGTCGTGCGCGGCCCATTAATGCTAGGCGCGTGGGGTTGTTCTTAGCCACATGTGATTCACTCTCAGTAAAAATAACCGTTATTACTACAGAAATGCCCAAGTAACAGATTGACAGAACTTCTGTAGTTTACAGAAGCTCTGTGATCTTGAAAATCTTTGATGTTTATCCCTTTCTCATATATCTCATTGTTATCATGACTTCTGTGGGGTTTTTCTTTAACCAAAACGTTTGTAAAGGCATTGGAGAGGATCAATAGGATTTTTAGTTAAGAGTTTTTACTCGCAAAGGTTTTGTGGCTCTGTTGGAACTTGCAGAAGCTCTGTGAGGGCCAGCAGAAGCTCTATGAGGGAAAAAATCTCATAACAAAAATTCTATTAAATTTTCTGATCATCCAATTTTTTATCTGTTTTAAGAGATGTTTTTCGGACATATTTGAAAGTTGTTGTCCGAGAAAACTGTTATGAAAAAAGTTTTGTTTGTGAAGGTCATGGTGTATGTATTCGGTTTCCGAGATAACATTCCAAAAGATCGATAGAGGGTTAATTTGTGATCACAGAGCATATTTCTGGCAGAACCTCTGTTGAGCTCAGCAGAAGCTCTATGATCTTAAATTTCTCCTAATTTGAGTTTTATGAAACTTTTTGAGCTTTTGATTTTTGAAATGTTATTCTCAGTATATTTAGGACATATTTGACAATTTGTGTCCTAGAAAACTGTTTTCAAAAACCTTTTGTGCGAGAGACATACCTTTTGGTTCTTTTTTTCTCGGCA
Source organism: Saussurea involucrata (assembly GCA_033807775.1). Classification (NCBI taxonomy): domain Eukaryota; kingdom Viridiplantae; phylum Streptophyta; class Magnoliopsida; order Asterales; family Asteraceae; genus Saussurea; species Saussurea involucrata. The sequence goes on from CM066314.1 coordinate 87,346,176, forward strand.
GTGATGTCGGACTTCTGTCGATATAGATTCATCGACATTCTTCTTTGGCTTTCCCTTGAAAGTTTTACCTCTTTAGATTATTTCAGGGTCCCTTTTTGCTCCCCCTTGATCTAATCACCTCTGTAGATCAAGTAATTTCCTTTTGCCCCCCCTTGACCTATGCTTGGATCAAAGAATGATAAGTTTTGCATAGAACATAGGTCATGTTTTCCAGAGGTTCTGTAGGGGTCGTCAGAGGTTCTGAGTAGACCCACAGAAGCTCTGAGATTTCAATATTTATTTATGATTGAGAATTTACATACAGAAATAAATCAATTAAAGCAATAAGTAAAATAATAGAAATATATACATATTTACAGAAGATAAAGCTATACTTACAGAGGATTTTCACGTCATATTGATCATTCCTAACTTACCTACCAAGAAATTGAATCTTTTCTCGTCTAAAGCTTTGGTGAATAAGTCCGCGAGTTGGTATTTTGTGGGCACGAAATGCATCTCGATTGTACCGTATTCAACATGATGTTTCAAGAAATGGTATCTTATATCGATATGCTTGGTTTTTGAGTGTTGCACAGGATTGGCAGAGATAGCAATGGCACTTTTGGAATCACAGAAGATGGGTATTTTGAATAGGATGTGGCCGTAGTCTTTTAGCTGAGTCTTCATCCATAGAACCTGAGAACAACAGCTTGCAGCAGCAACGTATTCAGCTTCTGCAGTGGATGTTGAGACACAATTTTGCTTCTTGGAGGTCCAACTGACTAGTTTACCACCTAGGAATTGACAACTCCTAGAGGTACTCTTTCTGTCGAGCATGCATCCTCCATAGACTGAATCTGTATAAGCTTTAAGACTAAAACCAGAGTTCTATGGATACCAGAGACCGAGATTTTTGGTCCCCTTTAGATATCTAAAGATTCTTTTCACAGCATCATAGTGTGATTTCTTAGGATTAGCTTGATAACGTGCACAAAGACATGTGGCATGCATAATGTCAGGTCTGCTTGCAGTTAAGTATAACAGAGATCCAATCATGCCTCTGTAGAGAGTGCATTCTACAGAGATGCCATCTGGATCTAAGGATAACTTATTTCCAGTGGCCATTGGAGTTTTCATTGCAGATGTATCAGAGAGGCTATACTTGAATAGAATGTCAGAGACATATTTGGCCTGATTTATAAAAATTCCCTCTGATGTTTGTTTGACTTGGAGTCCGAGGAAGAATGTTAATTCTCCCATCATACTCATTTCAAACTCACTCTGCATGAGTTTTTCAAAACTTTTGCACTCTTCTGTATTAGAAGACCCAAAAATTATGTCGTCCACATAGATTTGTACAAGCATTATTTCACTGTTTTTACGTTTATAGAATAAGGTAGTATCTGTTGTACCTCTGTCGTAGCCATTTACTAGAAGGAAGGTAGAAAGTCGTTCGTACCATGCTCTTGGAGCCTGTTTCAGTCCGTACAGAGCCTTTTCAAGGTAGTATACATGCCTTGGGAACTTTGAGCTTTCAAACCCTGGTGGCTGATTTACGTAAACCTCTTCTTGGATTTCACCGTTGAGAAAAGCTGATTTTACGTCCATCTGATAGACTTTAAAACCTCTGTGAGCTGCGAAGGCTAAGAATATTCTTATTGCTTCGAGCCGTGCAAGAGGAGCAAAAGTCTCATCGTAATCTATGCCTTCTTCTTGTCTATAACCCTTGGCCACCAATCGTGCTTTATTTCTGATGACCACTCCATCTTCATCCTTCTTATTTCTGTAGACCCACTTAGTCCCAATGGCCTGTTTCCCTCGTGGCAGAGGTACTAAAGTCCATACTCTGTTACGCTCAAACTGCAGAAGTTCTTCTTGCATGGCGTCTACCCAGTTTGGGTCGTCTAGGGCTTCAGAAATCTTCTTTGGTTCTATCACACTAATAAAATTTGTAAAGAAACAAAAATTAGCAGTGGCAGACCTGGTTTTTACTGAGTCAGAAGGTTCTCCGATTATTAGGCTTGGAGGATGGCTTTTTGTCCACTGAGTGGTGCGTGGAAGATGGTCATCAATGTCATCGAACCTTTCTTCATAATCTTCTTGTGGATCTTCTTCTTGTGTAGCCTCTGTCGTTCTTCTTGCCTTGGTAGTTGATTCTACCATTTGTGGAATGATTGGTATGAGTGGTGGTGGAGTTTATTCCTCTGAGGACGTATAGTCTTGGTCCTCAATTTCCTCTGTAATTGGTTCTTCTGTGGATTATGGAGTTTGTTTTTCAGCAGCTTCTTTGGTCGTTTTTCTTGATGTTTCATCTTCTGCATTTTCTTCTTCGGCATTTGCATCTGTATTATTTATAGAAGAAGATGAAGCATTATTTGGACCAGTTAGAGTCATACCTGTAGGATTTTGTTCAATAGAGGATGGTTCTTCAGAAACTCTGATGGTTCCAACAGAAGGATCAATGTCATCGTGGAACATCTCTAAAAATAGAAGATTCAAGTCTTCTTTCGTTTGCGAGATGCCAGGGGTTTCTCTTTTAAGTTCGAGTTCTGAACTGATTTGCTCAGAAGTCTTTTGGAATGAATCATCAAAAGAAACATTGATACTTTCAACGATTTTGCGAGATCTTGTAAGGTATACTCTGTAGGCTTTGGAAGTGGCAGAGTATTCAATGAATTTGCCTTCGTCAGCTTTTACCTCAAACTTTCCTATTGAATCTCTGTCGTTTAAAACAAAGCATTTACATCCAAACACATGGAAAAACTTGATGTTTGGCCGCCTTTTGTTGATCAGTTCGTAAGGAGTCTTGATGTGTCTTTTCACAATGGTTGACCGATTCTGTGTGTAACAAGCGGTAGAAATCACTTCTGCCCAAAAGTTCATCGGTAATCCGTATGCTGATAGCATAGTTCTTGCGGCCTCCAGAGCGTTCGATTCTTCCTTTCGACTACGCCGTTCTGCTGTGGAGTGCGTGCTGCAGAGAAGTTCTGTGATATTCCTTCTGTAGAAAGATAGGCTTCAATGACAGAGTTTTTAAATTATGTCCCATTGTCACTTCTTAACTTCTGTATTCTGCATTCATAAAGAACTTGGATTCTTTTCATTAGATTAATCAAGATGATTGGAACATCCGATTTCTTTCGAATAAATTCAACCCATGTGAAACGCGAGTACTCATCAATTAAGACAAGTATGTATTTCTTTCCACCTAGGCTCTGTATGGCAATGGGACCGCAGAGGTCGACATGAAGCATGTACAAAGGCCTAGTGCAAGACACATCTGTTTTGCCTTTGTGGGAAGCTCTTATGAGTTTTCCCATTTCACAGGCAGAACATAAGTGATCCTTGTGAAATTTAACAGTAGGCAAACCTTTAACTAGATCAAGTTTGACCAGTTTATCCAAGGTGTGAAAGTTCAAGTGACAGAACCTGTTATGCCATAACCAGGCTTCTTTACTTTCGCAAGCTACAAGACAAACTTTATCCTTGGTTTTTGAACAAAATTCATCAGATACAGATCACCTCTTCTTTCGGCTCACAGAAGTTCCATTCCTGTGTCTTCACTTTGCAGAGAGCAGAAAGTTCTTTTGAACAAGGCATCAAATCCTGTATCACAGAGTTTACTTACACTGAGTAGGTTGTGTTTAAGGCCATTCACATATGCAACTTTGTATACAGAGACGTTTTCCTTCTGTATAACTCCATAGCCTTTGATGTGTCCCTTTTTGTTGTCTCCAAAAGTTACAGATCCACCATCGTGTGTTTCTTTGTACGTGGATAGTAAACTTTTGTCGCCAGTCATGTGCCTTGAGCATCCGGAGTCAAGATACCAAATTGGCACAAAACGCATCTGTAAGACAATCACAGAGACTTAGGTACCCATATCCATATGGGTCCAATATTGTTATAATTTTTCAAGTTTGCCTTAGCATTCTTGAAATACATTTTATTTATTGTTGAAAAATCAAATTGTTTCTCTATAGGTTTTGACTTTGGAGTTTGAATTTTAGTGGAGAGTAAGCAATCTGGACTTGAGAAGTGATTATTCAATTTGAACATAAGATAAAAGCAATGACAGTATTTAATATGAGACGTGATTTGTTTGAACTTTTCATTGAATTCATTGAACTGAGTCACAGAGGCATTACATTCGTTCTTAACCTTAGATTTCCTATTACAAGAAGATCTATGAATACTAGAATGTTGTTTGCAAAAATCTTGTTTAGGTCCTGCCTTCTGTGAGTCTCTTCTGTGGTGAACGTCTGTCTTCACTGTCACAGAGGAAAGATATTTGTTAGCTTCAGGACTTAAAGGTTTTGAAAATTTTGAGCTTTTAGGATTTTCATACGCCTTTTTCAGATTATTAAGCTTTGTAGAGGTTTTGACTTGTATACACATTTTGAGAAAATCTGGACATATAGGTATCTCTGTGATTTTCTCTTTTGGAGAAATTGTTCTGTTAAGAACTTCAGAGGAGAATTTAACATCCTCTGTGTCACAGTGAACTATCCCTGATTTAGAATCAGTCTCTGAGTCGTCAGAGGTTGAATCGTCCTCATATACAGAGGTTGAGTCATCTCTTTCGACAGAGGCTGAATTTTCTGAGCATGTATCGTACGAGCTTTCTTCCTCTGTAGAATAACTTTCATAGATGGCAGAGGTTTCTGATGAGATCTCTTCAGCGAGAATTTGATCTATAGAAGATGTACAGAGATTTTCTAAAACATTTGATTTCAAAACTTCCAAAATTTCTTTTTCAATTGATCTTTTAAGTTTTTCTTCTGAAAAGATGGGTTTAAACCCAGGAGCTTTTGCAGATAATTTCTTTTCGACATCTAACATACAGACAAAAGCAACCTGTGTTTGAGTCTCTGGTTTACCAAACTCGAAGATACCAATCTGATCTTGTGTTTTCAGATATTTCTTTGGTTTGATTCCTCTATTGACAGAGGTTGAAGATGATGAATCTGTGTTTTCAAACCACACATTGATCATCTTCGTATGTTTCCTTAAGTGAGGTTCTGCAGAGATTTTAACCCTTTTACTTACAGAGAGTAAGTTTGGAAAAGATGGTTTATTTGTATTTCCTATTACAAACAGAGAAGACAAAGGTTTAAGTTTTTTGCCTTCAACACCTAGAGTAATATCATCGTACCCTATACCTCGTCTTCCTATTTGTGAGTTTACTTTCTCATACACCTTCTGTGCATAAGTAAAACTTCTCTTCTAAGTAGATCTTGCCAATGTACCTCTCTCTCTTTTTGAAAGTATTCTTTGAGAGCTCTTATGTCCGTTGTTTCACTCCTAGAAACTGAAAGCTCTTTAGTTTTGATTTTTAAAGCAGAGTTTAATTCGGAAATTTGCCTTTTTAAAGGATCTATATTTTTGCTCCAATATTTTTCTACTCTTTCCTTTTCTTCAAAAATTTTGGCTTTTTCTTGAGTGAGAAGCCTTACTTCTCTCTCATTAAAGGTGAGTTTTTTTGAATGCTTTCATTTATCTCTTTTAATTCAATCAGTTCAATGTTAAGTTTAATTGAATCATTATCTACAGATTTAATACAAGAGGTAGAGTTTAAAATGGATACCTCATTGTCAGTGTCGGAGTCGACTTCTGCCATGCCACAGAACAAGGCATTGGTTGTGAATTCATCATCAGAGGTAGAGTCTGACTCGAAGTCCTCCTTATTTGCTTCAGAATGCCCTTTGTTCGCCATCAGGGATTTTTGCGCATAATATTCAGTCTTCTTTTTGTAAAAAGCTGAGTCCTTCTGTGGGCGATTTTGTCTACTTCTGCATTCTTTTGCGAAATGGCCTGGCTTGCCGCAGTTGAAGCAACCTTGGGAGGTGTTTCCAGTTCGATCGTCGGACTTCTGTTGGTCTCCACCTTTCTCTGTTCGCCATTCGTTTGCATAATGACCAGGCTTACCACATTTGTAGCATTCTTGTGTGTGGCCTACCTTGTCATCTGACCTCTGTCGGTCATTTCCTCTGTAGTTTATGTCGCTTAACCTCTGTTGGTCATCATTTCTGTAGTCTGACCTCTGTCGGTCACTTGATTCTTCTCTTCTTGCATCATCTCTTTTATCTCTCTGGTTGTCTCTGCTATATCTGTCATTTCCAAAATTTCTTTGGTTACCTCTGAACTCTCTTGTCAATAGAGCCAATGATTTAGCTAATGACGCAAGAGTTATTTCTTCCTCTATCAGCTCGTCTTCTTCGCTATCAACCATCACTATCTTCTTCTTCTCCTTCTTCTTCTCCTCTGTTGCTCTCTCATTTCTCGGTCTCTCTGTAACCTCTGTTGATTTACTAACTAATGCGTATGGTGCAATGGCTATTATTTTAGCCTGTGCTATTTGAGGCTCTTGTCCAGCTAGTGTTCCATAGAGATCAGAGAGTGTCCATGAGTCTAAATCTTGGTTTGTTTGTAAAGACATAGATAATTGAAGCCACTCATCATTCAGGCTCTTTAGAAACATGACATTATTTTCTTCAGAGGTTCTGTGAATGCCAGACTTTTTGCATTTGTTTATGAGAGAGTTGAACCGGTCGTATGTTGTTTGCAGAGATTTTGTTGCAGAGGCTCTGAAGGCATGATACTCATTTATGTACTGTGCCCTTCGGTTCTTCTGTGTTTTAGCACCCCCTTCTAACTGTCTTTCTAATTCTTTCCAAAGATCGTGCGCAGTTTCGCATGCATCTAAGGATTGAAAAGCTCGTTGGGGATAGCCATTATCAAGATTCTTTTTGTTTTCTGTGCAACTTCATCTTCTGCCTTATCTTCATTTGACCATTCTTCTTTTGGCTTTGGTTTTTGATGTTCAGGGATTTCAGGAGATTCAGCAGTAGCTGGTACTCGTGGTACTACTATCATGGGAACAGGAGGAAGGTTGTAAAGATATTGTACTAGATTTTTTTCAGTACCCTCAAAGAAATTAACCATTCTTATCTTCCATTGAGGATACTCATCTCGTAGGAGAGTAGGAGGCTTGGTGAGTGAACCAGCAGTAAAGAAGTTATGTGTATTTGTCATTGTTAAGGTTCTGAAAAGATAGTATGATTAAAGAGTATGAGTCTGATGATCTGGAAAGTTTTCTGGGTTTGAACAGTACCCAGAGTACACTTTAATGGAGTTTTAACCTAGAAATGAGGAATAGGTTAAAAAAGGAATGATGTCTATCACTAATCTTGTAACAAAGAGGATCACTTGATATTGAAAATCAAGCTTTGCTCTGATACCAATTGTTGGTTCCCAGTTTTGTTTAAACAAGATTATCAGATCTATTAGTTCAAGTTTGAGTTTGATGCGGAAGCGTATTTGAAGAACTAACAGATATGTTTGATAGATTTAGAACACAATATAAATAAACAGTGAACAGGAAATAATATCTCAAAGTTTACTGAATATATATATTAAGAATAGATTCAAGAACAGTGAGTAAGCAAAGCTTTAAAACAGATATGACTCTTAAAGTGTATAAGCTATGTGTTCTTGTGATTTGTTTCTCTCTTGATTTCTTGATTCGATTGTTCGATCGATAGGAAGAACTCAACATGAGTCTTCCTTATATACTACTCTAAGGGGACCATAAAGCATAAGCTACTATTCATAATGGATGGTATGAATAGTTGGACGGATGGCATGAACAGTTTAGACGTGCTGTATTGCATTTAATGCAGCAGACGTCTATTATGTACTAAGCTCTATTGAATCCAATCAGAGTTTGACACGTTGCAGTTGGACAGGGCATGCTATCATGCAAGTTGATGAACAGGTCCTATACCAGGAGGAAGATATTATAAATATCTTTGAAGTCTTTGAAGAGGACCACAGAGGCTCTGTAAAGTGTTACATAGGTTCTGTGGTCTGGTCCTTTGTAGAGCAGTCTTCACCGGATTCCGAGTCTTTGGTCTTCTTTGCGCGTATGACAGAGCTTCTGTAGGACGCCTATTTAGCCTCTGTAGCTTCTTGACCTTGATCTCTCGGTAAGTTCGGCAGAGCCTCTGTAAGAGGCTTTCTTCACTTAGCCTATTTTTCACTACTTCTAAATACTTCTATGATTAGGAACATTGAAGCTAACAATCTCCCCCTAAGTAGTGAAAAATAAAAAATTGAACTTGAGTTTAGTTAGGCTAAGTTAGAAGCTAACAATCTCCCCCTTCTTAATGTGACATCTACCATGATGATATTCTCTGAAGATGCCCTCCCTACCAGCTTGCAAAAAGGGCTAAGGTGGTGGTTAAAAGATTCCCCAACAAAAAGCTTATGAAGTGAAGTCTTGTACTTTTTCAGAAACTGCGATCCATGCTGTAGCACTTTCTGCAACATACCGAACTGTTATATTTTCATCAAAATCACCATAACTAGAGTTCATTCCTCCTACTTAGCTCCAAACTATAATAAAAGATTAAAACAAACTAAAAGACTCAAATATGGTGATTGGGAACCTGAAATAGGACTAAATATCTAGAAAATAAGTGTTTAGAATGTGATAAATTATGCACTTATCATCGACTTAACGAGGATGTTGCTTAACATGCACATTAACAATACGATTAAATAATAACACAATTCGGTTTGTTTGGAATCATCAAAATAGAGATGTAATACACAAGTCGGTATTTAATAAATACCACTCGAGGCTACCCAGATTTCATTTGTCGAAACAGAATCTTGAATAATTTCTTGGCGTGCTTCCCAAGAAATATTCTTCAAGATTGGCTTGGCACCCTCTTCGAGACATATAAAATGTGTTCTGATATATCTACTTATTTGAACGAGGATGTTTCTTAACATGCACATTAACAATACGATTAAAAAATAACACAAGTCGGTTTGTTTGGAATCATCAAAATAGAATTGTGATACACTTGCACCAACATAAAAAATTTCTCTATTAATTACCAACCACATACTTAAATTCTAGTAATCAGTGAGAACATGAGAAACAAAATCACAACAAATGAAAGAAACTTACTTGAAAAAAAATACTAAAGATGGAAACAACTTCTTTATCCACTGAAGAACAATAGCTTTAACCCTCCTCATCTTGGCGGTTTTGAAATCAATAACAACAGGTCGGGCTCTAAAGCCATGCACTGAAAGAAAAGACCATCCACTGGCATAATCTCTTAATCATAAAAATTGACAAAATTTGGATTCTTGGATCACAGTAAAATTTTAGAGGCCACCCATAAGTAGGGGTGTAAATGAGTCAAGCTTACACAAAATAATGCTCGCTTAAGTTAATGAGTCGAGCTCCATAACACTAATGTTCGGCTCGACTCGTTCAAAAGACCGATTAGGTTTTACGATTCGAGCCGAGTCGAGCCATTCGAGCATACACTTTTTCGAGCCAAACATATTTATATGCTTACAAATTATATTATCGAAATATAAAAATCATCGAGCTTGAGTACATAAACGAGTTAATCGGTCTTGAATTCGAGCTCATAAACGAGCATCGAGATCAAGCTCAAACATTTAAAAAGTATTCGAGCACGAGCCCAACTTTGAAAAGTTAATCGAGCCCGAGTCGAGGTCGAGCCTGGTATTATTTTTTCGAGCCAAGCTTGAATAAGTTGCTACTCGACTCGACTTGGGTCGTTTACACGTCTATCCATAGAACCATTTCAACAGGTATGGACATGTTTGTAAAGTTACATACTAGGTTCCAGGTTCCAGGTTCCTTGTTCATAAGAACCATTTCAACAGGATTTCCACTTTCAAATTATGAACCGGTGGAAGGAAATTGTTAATCTATAACACAAGTACAAAACTAATGTGAAGAAGGTTCTATTACACTATCATCACATATAATATGTAACACCCGTAATTTCGAAGCCTTCGCTTGGAGCCCATTCGCAACCGTTTAGCATTCAAGATGATGAAGGAATGAGTTTTTTATATAATTATCACACTAAAAGAGTTGGGGATCAAATCGAATGTGAAAAGCGAAGAAAAGACACAAAAACACAAAATAGAGGTCCACGTGACCTGGCGTGTGACTTAGGTCACGACCAGGGTCACACAACTCACTAGATAGCACCCTTGGGGAACGGGCGACTAGCCACATGAATTAAGTCAAGTGTTAGGTAGTGGAAATGTCCTGATCTAATTTAAAGGAACCGATTTTTGGGATTTAACTCATTTCTATCCTCCTCTCCTCTTCCTCTCATCTTGTGGCGACTTTGGGGGTTCTTGGCAACCCTTTAGGGGCATTTTGGGGGAGACCCATCTTGGATATGGAAATGATATGAGCCTAGATCTTGCAAGTTTAAACAGGTAATCCTTTTGAGCATTATGAGATCCATATTTGGGTTTTTAATTGGTTTAGAGCTTTAGTTTTTTATTGGTGTCTCTTTGACTTGATTAGTAGTTTTGAGAAACTTTTTATGTGAAAATTGCTTGTGGATCTAAAGTATTCACCACTTTGGAAGCTAGAAGATGGGTATGGAACCTAGTTTCACTTAACCTATCAATGTGAGTTCAATTTGCTTTGTAAAAACTATGTGCATGCAAAAAATATACAAATTGACATATTAATGTGTTTTCTTACTTTATCAAAGTGGGTTATTCGATGAGTTTTGTATATCTGGTACAACTGATTTTATAAATCATGTGAAATACCAGTATTTGGGATTTTTGGGTATTTGGATAAATAAAGCATGTGTGTGACTCATTTTGATGATTTATCTTATAAATGGATATTGTTTGGTAATATTGTATTTTTAGAGTATTTGGCTTGGAAAATGCATATTGTTGTGTTATGGGACATTTTGAAATGTAAATAATATTATTTCAATTGGAAAATTAATTGTCCCAACCAATTATGGGTTTTGAGTTAATCATGCTCTTGGAGCTTGTCTTTGCATAATCGTTAATATGTTTTTATTGTTTAAGTTGACTCTTATTGAAGGGTCAGTTGATTTGTTGAGCTTTTGACTCGGTTTTGACTCAAATAAATCTTGGAGACATTTGTTGGTTTAAATTTACTCAATGTTTTGAGTTTTGGACATGATTTGCATTTATTGCGCAATTATTTGGGAATGACATGTTTTGAACTTTGGAAAAAAACATAAATACGATATTTTTAATCACATGAACTAATCATCTTGAATTTACACACAAAACAGTATAAAATGCTCAAACAACTTGCAATTCCGGGAATAATGAACTAATACCAGGTAACTACTCACTAAACGAACATCAACATATCTACATTTAAAAAAAATTCATCAGATCAGTAAGCCACAATGAAATATTTATCACAGAGAAATTTCAGATGTGGGGTAGATCCAATGCAAAGCATCAAGAAGTGTGAGTTGGTGATATGGGGTAGATCTATTGCAAAGCTAATGAATCCAAAACTGAAGTATACCTTAAACTCGGACGGATCCACAGTCGGATTCAGAGTAGAAGTACTGTAGGAATAGAAATATGAATCACTAAAACTATCAATGACCAACAAAACCTTTTAAGCCAAAACGTAGAAGAAATCCACAATTTTTTTATTTGAGGTTAAAAATACATAGGTAATCTTCTCTGACCAATTATCCACACAAAATATTTTTTCCCAAGTGAAATACCTTGGTTGTGTAGCACGTAGCTCCCATTGTAGCTGTATGAGTCCCAATATTCTACAACAGAAAATATTAGCATTGTGCCCTCGATCTATTCCTTCACGTATTTTGAAGTGGAACATCATTAGATAGACAATTAATAGCAATAGCAGAGAGAAAGAGAGAGAGAGAGAGAGAGAGAGAGAACACAAACCTTAAGAAAGGGAAGATATTGGGGATTTGTAAAACATGTATAAAGTCCACAAGGTGTAAAAACCCTTTGTAAAACCCTCCAGAAGGTGATGAAATTGATCAAAACTTGTGTAAAACCTGTGTTGTGTAAAAACCATCCACATTTCCTCTGCCTCTCTTCTTGATTAACAATGCAAGGGCATCAAAATTAACTGTAACAAAATCTATCAACAATCATGAAACCCTTCTTCGATTAACAATGCAAGAGCATCAAAATTAACTTTAACAAAATATGTCAACAAAGAATCGAATTAACAGAAACCACACTAAGCCAAACAAAAACTAATTACGAATCATACTAAAACAAACAAAAACTAATTACGAACCAAAATCGAATTATCGATTGAAACCACACTAATATCAACTACAACAGAAACCCTACCTGTATTATCGAAGCTTTAATATCAGCTACAACAGAAACCCTACCTGTGATGGAGGAATCCGAGAAGAAACATAAAACCGAGAAAATCTTTGGGGGAAACAGCGTGCGATGAATCGTTGGGGGAAACAGGAAACAACGATGAAGGGGAACATCGGGGAGAAACTGTGAGTTTAGTATTTGGGTCTATCACTCGTCATCTTGGATAGTATGAAACAGAAAGATGAGGATGAAACTGAAGGGTCAATTGAATTTGTTTAGAAAGGGGCGCGCCTAAATCAACTCTATTTTCAAAAAGCGTGCTTAAAGATGTTGTACTTTATGCTTAAAAGGTTGTATAAGACTTTAAGACTTTTGATAAATATGGTTTATAAAGTAGTATAGATACTTTATGCTTAAAAGGTTGTACAAGACTTTAAAGGAGCGTTTGGTTCGCGGAATGGAATTCGATGGAATTGGAATTCATCAAAGAATTTGAATGGAATTTGACCACGCATTTTAGTCGCGTTTGGTTGGATGGAATTTTTAAAGGAATTGGAATCTTTTTGTTTGGTTCACCGAATTCAATTTTGGAATTGGAATTGGAATTAAATATCAACAAATGTTATATTAAGATTTTTCTATTATTATTTCCAAATTATAAATATGTTAAATTATTTAAATTACAGTTCATTTAAAAAAAGAAAAATTATCATTTAATTAAATCATCATTTAATTAAATTAATTAAATAAATGAAATGAAATAAAAAAAGAAAAATACGTTAAAGTATCATTGGATTAAGGCAAGATTCCATCGAGATGAAATGAAATCCATGGGTTTAGCTGTGGAATGGTGAATTCAATCAATTAAGGATTTTGTTGGAATCTGAAGGATTCCGTCACTTGTATTCTGTGAACCAAACAGTGTCATGGAATTTGGTCAATGGAATTGGTCATTCCAATTCCTTCAAATTCCTTCCAATTCCATGAACCAAACAGCCCCTAAGACTTTAAGACTTTTGATCAATATGGTTTATAAAGTAGTATAGATAAGCAATAGACCTGGAGTGGTTGATCATAATGTCTGTATAAGCGATAAACCTGAAATGGTTAAGCTTGATGACTACACGAGCGATAGACCTGGAATGCTTGAGCTTGATGAATCATTAAGCTATAGATCTGGAGTGGTTTAACTTAATAAATAAACATAGATATGTGACTTACGTTTATGTTCCGTCGCATTCAATGGAATCGGGTCTCCCCCTTTGCCGAAAGGTGTGTTTTTTGATATACATTCTATCCATGTTTTTTGGTATTGCCTTTGGTATAAGGTGTATCCATTATTTCTGATTTAATATTTATAAAATTTAATCATGATTTGTAGTTTTGAGTATTGAACCCTGTTGGTCCCGAAAGGCTTAAACAAGTTTGTAGAATGGGGGGTTGAATACAAACACACTATTTTACTTTTCTAAATTGTTTATTGATAAATCATTAACAATTTACAGCTTGTTGCGGAAACAAGATTAAGGATAAACCTAAATCTAAACAAGTTGGAACACTAAGGTTTTCTTGCACTAAGAAAGATAAGGAGATTACTAATAAAATCCTATCTTGAGAGATTTGAACTTGTCCAGAGTTAGCAAGTTACTTCAAATGAAGTGAGTTCATCTCTTTATATACTGCATGCATTTAATGCAATCCAGTATATACTTTACACGTGTCATCAGCGGATTGGTTGCATGTCATTGACCTTTGATGACAACCTTAGTAGCCGCATGAATGAACAGTGTAGTATCAGAGTGGTTGTACGATTTCAGATTTTCGGAGGTTCTTTTCTGACATTTCGTACGGTGGCGTGCAAGGGAGGTTAAGACAAAAGTACTTTGTACGGAGGACTTCATGATCAGCTTTCGTTGATTCAGCGATTATCATTTACTATTCAGCAGATGATAAAGTTCAGCGATAGCTGAAGTCTTATACTTGATACTTCACGTTGAGTGGACAAATCTGAGTCTTCGCTGATCCGCATCAGTTCATTAGGAGACTTGTCGCTGGTTCTTGAGCTTGATCTTCGACTTCAGCGTAGAACCTTTGTTGACGTGAATCTTGTCTTCAGGGATCATAAGTAAACAACTAACTTATCAGCGATCACCATAAGGACTGAACAGACTCAGCGATATGGTGAACAGTGTTCGCTGAATGTTTAATCTAAAAGTGCGAGAGTTCCTATCAGCAGTACTGTAAGATCTTAGTACTTATCAGCGATAGTGAAACTCTGATACATATTGTTTACTTACAATTTTCACTAAGTATTTAAGATAGGGTCATTATCAAATCACTGAGGGTTTGGATCAACAATCTCCCCCTATTTGATTATGACATAGCAACAGAGAAAATTGCTATTTAATGAAAACATAAGGATAAAAAGAACTCATAAAATATTTGTCCCTTTTACTGTTTTCTGGGATCTTTTCAGTACTGATGGAGTAAAGTACATTCGCTGAAATCTTTCTTTAAATCTTTGAATCAGGTTACAATATGAATAAGAAAGATTACAAGTACAAGCGAAATAAATTACAAGTACTGAAGGATGACTGATACAATAGAGAAAAAATGGTGATTGTTGTCAGCCTTCAAAGGGTTCTTCCTTAATGAGAAGTTCATCAAGGGTTGTCTTTTCAGTTGGAATCATCCAGTCAGGAACCTTTTCTCCTTTATTCTTTAGCTTCAGAGCAGCTTCAAAAATCAAGGGTTTTAGGTGTCGTGCCTGAATGTCTTTTCTGAAGTCGCACCAGTAGATGAGATCTTTGAGCTGTTCGATTGGAGTTATTGGAAGCTCAGCGATCCGTTGAAAGCATTTACGTCCGTCGTAGTCAAGAAAGAATATTCCATAAGGATTACTGATGACTTTACCAGGGACGAAAAGTTCACATGGTGGCAAAGAGACGTCAATGGCAGATAGATCAGGATCAGGACCAAGTACTTCAGCGCGAGAGAAACCAATTCCAGTTTCATTTCGTATGACAGGACCTGAGTTTGAATCTTGACGTTTCTTCCTTGGAGAGTCCTTTTTTCTTTTCGGCTTTAGATCAGGAACAGGAGGAATATCCACACAAGAAGATATCAAATCGATCTGTCTGTTTATCAGTTTTTCGAAATGATCCTTGTACTTAGATTTTGATGGTTGGATAGCTAACCTCATCTCCAGCCATTCAGAGAGACCATACCTTTTTACAGTGTCAGCACGAAAGGTTTCAGATGAGTCATCTTCTCTGAACAGTTTGATCTCAACAATAGGTACTCCTATGGAGGTTCTTCCAGAGATGAATACCTTGTTGATCTTCGCTGTACGATATTTGAAGTGGATTTTCTCTTTACACCAGATCAGGGTGGTCTGAGAAACTTCAGCTTTCTTTTCCACGATCTTCTGGGCTTGTTCCCAAAGCTTTCGTTGGATTTGAATGGGAATACGCTTCAGCTTGGGGTCTTTGACAGATTCTTGAGTGAGCATGATGGCGTATTCTCTGTCTTTATCTTCAGCTTCCTTCCTTTCAGCGATGAGGCGTTCAGCTCTGAGATGATCCTGGTATTCAGCTTTTGAAATTCTGAACTTAGGAGGAACTGAAGGTAGTTGATCGCGCCTTAGGATGATTCGCTGATCCTCGAATCGCTTTATCATTTCTTCTCTCCTCTTTTGATCTTCTTCACTCAGCCTTTGAGGAACTGAGGAAGGTCTGTTTCTGTGCGAGAGAGGTTGTTCTTCTGGTTCATCAGTCTCAGAGATTAAATCTAAGACTGGGATTATGTCTTCAGCGGTAGCTGGAATTATTGGTGAAGTCGCAATAGAAGATCTTTCAGCGATATCCTCAAACAGGGGAGAGGACTAGCTGAAACGCAGCGATCTTACAAATAAGAACTGGGTAGAAGAACTTGGGTAGAAAAGATAGAAAAAAAAATGTGGATGTGTATGGTGTTTGTGGAATGGATAACTGATTTTTCAGAGATGATCAGGGAAGGAAAAATAAGTTTAGTGTACCTGACAAATCGGCTTTGCAAGTAGGATCGCCAGATTATCATCTTCAGCGATGCCTTTGTCTTTGCTTTTCCCAGCGCCAGAGGCTGAGTGCTTTGTCTTTGTCTTCTCCCCTGAAGGTTCTTTTATTGAAATACCTTTAAGAGCTTTGGTTCGAGGAGCAGGTTTGACAACAAAGAAATCATCGTCATCTTCATCATCATCATCATCGTTCCTTGGAGAGGAGGATGGTTCAGCTTCAGGGATGTCGAAGTCTTCGTCTTCTTCTGCTTCAGATTCCTCAACATCTTCTTCGAGTTTCTCCCCCTCAGATACAGAGGCGAGCTTCTCGGTTCCCTCAGGGTTTTCATCTCCCTGAGGTCCAGTAATCCGATCTTCATTACCCTCTCCCCTGATAGATTCATCATGGGAAAGGTCTTCAGCGCTCTTCTCCTGTTCAGCGCTCTTCTCCCCCTCTTTCTCATGATGGGCGGGGGAGGAATGGGTAGATTCAGCATTGGTGTTGTCTCTGTCTTCTGGGCCAGAGACTTTCACACAATCTTCAAGCTTAGCTATTCTGTCTTCTAGGCCAGAAATAGCAGGCGTGATTTTCTTCAGCTCTTGGCGATCCTCTGCGGTGAATGAGTCCAAAACAGGTGCAGGGGCCGGAGCAGGAGCTGGATTATTTGCCTTGTTCACCAGCGTCTCGATCATTGTCTTGACAGAACTAAGATCGGTCTTCACTGAGCCCAAGTCGGTCTTGACCACTGACATATCACCTTCGAGTGTACCAACCGATTTCTTCAGCGTTGTAACCTCGCTGGAAATGGTGGAAACTGATGATTTGAGGTTGGTGTAGTCAGTGTAGATGTCGGAGAGCACTTTGGCAAAGTCGGCGAGAGTTTTATCAAGGTCTTTGATGTCATCAGAGGAGGCCTTCTTGTCCACCACAGTAGTCAGCTTCGTCAGATTCTCTCCAGCGTTTGTTACAGCTGTAGAGTTATTTGATAGACCGGTGGTGAGATCCGTAAGTTTCATCTCCATAGACTTCAGAGACTGGTTGATGTCTCCCAAAAAAGGACCTGTAACATATAAGTACTTGTGAACAAAGGAAAGCTCAGAAGTTTCAGGTTTAGTTACAGTGTTTAAGGTGGGATCTGTACCTGCAGGAGCGTTGACGAACTCATCAAAGTTTCAAGTCCCTCCATAGTGTTCCATATCTCCCTCAAAAGTTCCGTGAGGGATGGAGATCTCTGCAGGTCCTTTCTTCGTCATTCACTGAGAAGCTTCAACGGCTTCTTTAATGATGGCATCTCCAGTTTTGACTGGAGGAGTGTCCAAAGAAGTAGAGGGAGGAGCGAAGGATAAGAATTGGGGTTGGGGTTCAAGTTCAGCGTTGGATTCGCTGAGAAGTACTTCATCAGTCTTTTGAGAGACTGACGAAGGTTGGGTAGATTCCAAAGTTCTAACCTCAGCGTTTAAGGACGCTGAAGTAGGTTTAGAAGGGATGGCTTGAATTGGTGTGGCAGAGCGTACCACGGAACTTTCCTTCAGCTCTTCAGAATGAGCTGAGGAGTCTTCAGCATGCAATTGCTGGGGTTGCTCCTTGGTTTTCTTGATCCTTTTGGAATCAAGAGGGGTAAGAGATTGTTTCCTTTTCTTAGAAGGAATGGATTTTGTGGCCTGGGAATCAGCGAGGGGTATAGTCGCTGAAGGAGCCACAGAAAGCGGAGAATTAAGTAGAGTGAGAAGGGTAGAGAGACGTACCTCGTTGGCGACAGGCTTGAAGTCGAGAACTTTAGGGCCAATCTGAGAGAGTTTCAGATCACCCTCTTCAGGATAGCTGTCCTTCAGGCCATATTGAAAGATGGCGCTGATGAATCGCGGGTAAGGAACCCATGCTGGTCGGTCAGCGGCAGAATCAACACGTTGAATGAGGTCTTCATAGATGATGGAGGCCCAGTCAATGTTGAGACCTTTCAGCAGTGCGTAACCCATGGCCTGCTGAGGTTGAGCGGCTTGATCAGAAGATCCGGATTTCGCTGTCATGCAGCTGATCAGGTGAGCGAAGATGAAGTTCATCTCGCTGGGCATCTTGGATTTCTTTATCAGCGTCAGCTTCTTCTCAGGTAGCTTGTCTCTTCCAGTCTCCCAGATGTAACCCATCGCATCAAGGAAAGCAATGATTTCTTCCCTGTCAGCGTGCTTCTTGTGGTCAGGAAATGGAATGAAAGGATTTTCTGAGGTAGCGTTAGGGAATTTCAGAGCTTTGCGGATTATTGCGGGGGTTATCTTGATGGTGCCATACTCAGTATCGCTGAGTATGCAGTCGATGGTTTTAGATGGATCTTTGGCTGAGGGTAGGTTGGTGTGTCTGGCAGAGTACCAGAATTGGGATAATAGACGCTGACTGGCAGGAGGTGTGATTGTCAGTGCTGTGTATATGGGGCTAGTTTTCAAAAAATTTACAGCGTCGTCTAGATGGGATACCTGCTTCCGAGGAGGAAACTCGAGAAGCGCTGAAAGGTTGTTTGCCTTTGTCCAGTCTAGTTGATCCAGCTCAAACTTAACCTGAGGAGCTTTGGTGATTTCCAGTTCCTCAGAATCAGTGGAGATGGACTCAGTGGTAACATTCAGCTTTGAAGTTACCATTTCACTGTATTATCAGTTCAACCAAAGATGTTAACAAATAAGAAATATCTTAATGTGGAAAGAGAATTTCCATTAAGATTTTTCGAATTTTGTCCATTTCATTCAGACAAAAAAGTCTTAATGAAGATTAGGGTTTTTCTTGTTTTTTAAAAAAAAATGAATATAACACCTATAAGCCTTGTATTCCAGTTTTAAAAAAAAATGGATACGAAAGAAGAACAAGTTTAAGATTTTAGATTTAAAACTTGAAGAACAACCATGAAATGGTTGTGTTTATAAAACCATGAAAGAAAATGATTTTATTTTTGAGTTCTTTTGTTTGATCTTGTGTAAAACAATGATAAGATCGAAAACAAGTTATTTGCATTTGATAATAGATAAGAACATATTAACCTTGAGTTTGATGAAGAAGATGATGAACAGTTCTTGAAGATCAAGAGCACAAAATGCAACAGTGTTCTTTTCTTGCGGAGAAAGATTGACTCGCATAAAAGACAAATATAAACTTTGAGAGAGTTTATATAGGAAGAGAGTAGAGAGAGAAAAACTTGAGCGGGAAAGTTTTTCATCATGACACGGACACGTGTTTGCATTTGATTGGATAGACAACGAAACGTGCAAACGTGTGTCAGAAAAAGAGCGTGCCTGGTGTTATCCGTTGCAATGACGTCACAACTGTCCTTTCACATTCTTTCGTTGTCTCTGAGGTTTTGAAAGAAAAACTCAGGGACTCTTTGGAAAATATGAAGCACTGAATAGAAATATCAGTGAGGGTTTTAAGAAATTTCAAAATATTATTCAGCGATGAAAGAATTTGAAATCTTGCATTTTCATGCGTTTTGTCAGAGAAAACATACCTTGATATCAGTTTAACCAAATTTATTCAGAGAGAAGATGATGAAATGGATTGTACAAGTTTATTTTATCCAGAGCCTATACAAGAATGTATAAACGTATCACTGATTAAATGTGAACCGCTGAAGATTTATCCTTCAAAGTTCAGCATTCCAAGCTCGCTGATGAGAAAGTTGAATCTTGTCTCATCAAGAGGTTTGGTAAACAAATCAGCTAACTGATAATCAGTTGGGATAAAATGAAGTTCTATATCACCATTCATCACATGATCTCTGATAAAATGATATCTGATTTCTATGTGTTTTGTCTTTGAGTGTAGCACTGGATTGTTTGCTATAGCGATGGCACTTGTGCTGTCGCAATAGATTGGAATTTTGGAGAGCTGAAGATCATAGTCTAGTAGTTGATTTCTCATCCACAAGACTTGAGAACAGCAGCTTCCAGCGGCTACATACTCAGCTTCAGCTGTGGAAGTGGACACCGAGTTTTGCTTCTTACTTGTCCAACTTACCAGCTTTCCACCCAGGAGCTGACATCCTCCTGTGGTGCTTTTCCTATCCATTTTGCAACCTGCAAAATCACTGTCTGAATAGGCGGTTAGATCGAATCCTGAATCTTTGGGATACCAAAGACCTAGATTCGCTGTACCCTTAAGATATCGAAAGATTCGCTTTACAGCTTTCATATGAGATATCTTAGGTTCAGCTTGATATCGTGCGCACAGACATGTTGCAAACATAATATCGGGTCGGCTAGCTGTAAGATACAGTAGTGAGCCGATCATCCCACGGTACAGCGTGACATTGACAGGAACACCCTTTGTGTCCTTATCAAGTATCAGCGGTGGTGCCATAGGGGTTTTCATAGCTGAACTTTCAGTTAAGTCGAATTTTTTCAGCATATCTTTAACATACTTTCCCTGATTTATGAAAGTTCCTTTTTCAGTTTGCTTAATCTGAAGACCAAGGAAATATGTTAGTTCACCCATCATACTCATTTTATACTCATCTTTCATTCTATCAGCGAAACGAGTACAAAGCTCAGGGTTAGTAGAACCAAATATAATGTCATCAACATATATTTGAACTAAAATGATATGACCTTTTATTTTTCTAAAAAACAAAGTTTTGTCAATCTTACCTCTCTCAAATTTTTCAAGGTGGAGATAAGTAGAAAGAGTGTCATACCATGCACGAGGAGCTTGCTTCAAGCCATAAAGTGCCTTATCCAGCTTATAAACATAACCTGGACGCTTAGGATCTGAGAATCCTGGAGGTTGTTCCACATAAACTTCTTCATTCAGCTTTCCATTTAGAAACGCTGACTTAACATCCATTTGTTGTACAGTGAAGTTTTTGTGTACAGCATATGCTAAGAAAAGACGAATAGATTCAAGTCTTGCTATAGGAGCAAAGGTTTCGTCATAATCTATACCTTCCTCTTGTCTGTATCCCTGAGCAACAAGACGAGCTTTGTTGCGAGTTACAGTACCATGTTCGTCCAACTTGTTTCGATAGACCCACTTAGTGCCTATCACTGTTTTGTCAGTTGGTCTCCGAACAAGTTTCCAAACTTTGTTTCTTTCGAATTCAGTCAGCTCTTCTTGCATAGCGCTGACCCAGTTTGGATCTCTGAGGGCATCATCTATTTTCTTTGGTTCAGTTAGAGAAATAAAGTTAACAAATAAACAAATATTACCTGCACTTCTACGAGTCTGAATACCAGCGTTGGGATCACCAAGAATTTGATCGATTGGGTGATTTACAGTCCATCGCTGAGCCGGAGCATGCGTCGCTGACTCAGTCTGAACTGGAGAAACTGAAGATGAGGCTTCAGCTACTTCTGGATAATCAGCTAAGAGAGGAATGCTTGCATTTGTCACTTCATTCACTGATTGCTGAGAAATAGATGGAATTTCTGAGACATTTGGATCAACTGCGGGTATAGTATTTATAGGAACAGCTGAGACCCAAGATGTTTCAGCTTCACTATTCTGCATATTGGGAATGATAGTAGGACCATCATTTTCAGTTGTATGAGTATGAGTAGTGGGAACATCTTCTGAATCACCAAGATGAGAAAACATCCATTGATTCAGTTCTTCTGTATCAGCGTTCGGTTTAGAGTTCGCTGAACGGGATTCGTCAAACGTGACGTGAATAGTTTCTTCTACAGTTTGTCTTCTTCGGTTGAAGACTCTGAAGGCTTTGGAAACTGAGGAGTATCCAAGAAAGATTCCATCATCAGCCTTAGGATCAAACTTTCCAAGGGCATCTCTGTTGTTCAGTATGAAACACTGACAACCAAAGATGTGAAGAAAGCTGATTGAAGGCTTTCTCCCATGAAAAAGTTCATAGGCTGTCTTTTTGAATCTTTTGACTATCAGCGACCTGTTTTGCGTAAAACAAGCCGTGTTGACAGCTTCTGCCCAAAACTGAGTAGGCAGGTGAGAATCGTTGAGCATTGAACGTGCAGCTTCAATAATTGTTCTATTTCTTCTTTCAGCGACTCCGTTTTGTTGTGGTGTTCTCACTGACGAAAAGTTGTGAGAAATACCCTTGCTCTCAAGGAAGGAATCAAGAGAACTGTTTTTGAATTCAGTTCCATGATCACTCCTTATTGAGCGAACAGTCATATTGTTCAGAGTTTCCATCTTCCGAACAAAGGTGATGAGTTCTTCAGGGGTGTCACTCTTAGAACGGAGAAACATTACCCATGTATAACGAGAGAATTCATCAACTATGACCAGCGTATATTTCTTTCCAGCGATGGATTGTTTGTTAACGGGGCCAAACAAATCCATATGGAGTAGTTGAAGAGGAGATGACACTGAGGAAACTTGCTTGGACTTAAAGCTTGCCTTGGTCTGCTTCCCTTTTTCACACGCTGAACATAAGGATTCTTTGGCGTATGAATGTTGAGGTAGACCAGTGACTAACTCTTTGGATGAAAGAGTATTCAGTGTCTTGAAGTTGAGATGTGAGAGCCTCTTGTGCCATAGCCAGTTGACATCAGAAGATGCCTTTGAGAAGAAACAGGAGTTCTCAGTGGTTGTTGAGTCCATGTTTATAACGTAAACATTTTCCAAACGATAACCGCTGAGAGCTATCTTCTCCTTTTTGTCAGAGACAAAGCAGGATTCCTTGGTGAAAATCACTTTGTTATCCATGTCGCAAAGCTGACTGATGCTCAGAAGATTATGCTTCAGCCCTTCAACATATGCGACTCTTCTGAAGGATGTTGTACCATTTGAAAGTACACCATACCCTCGGGTGTGTCCTTTTCCATTTGCACCGAAAGTCACAGAGGGACCCTTCTCTTCCTTGTATTCAGCGAGCAGGCTTTTCTTTCCAGTCATGTGTCTAGAGCATCCGCTATCGAGATACCAGATACCCTTCTTAACCTGCAATACAAAGGAAGATTAGTTTTGCTTGGGTACCCACTTCACCATGTATACGCGTTTGTCAGTGGAAGTGGTTGGAATGGGTTCAGCAGTCTTCGCAGCATTTGAAGATTCAGCTTTGTCTTTCTTCACTTTGGTCAATTTCTTGACCTCAGCGGTAGGAGTCACCTTGACCTGACTTGCAACTGGTTTGGTCTTCTTTGGTGCTATCTTCACCTTAGCTATCTTATCAGCTTTGGTGGCTGTGGGACACTTACTTGCAATATGATCGGTAAGTCCACAGTGATAACATTTCCTATAACTAAAATTAGTTCTAGGACCACTTGTGTGCTGAGCTTTTAATTTGGAATTAGAAGTGCCAGCACCAAGTACACTATTGGTTTTTGAAATAGGACGAACATTCAGTTCTTCAGATTTCTTACCAAGGATATCTACTCTGAGTCTAGGAGTAGGTCGCTGAACTGATCCAGAGGTCTGATTTCTAGAACCAGACGAGTGAATCACTAAGGCTTTGGAAGCATTCAGCTTAGGTACTAAAGTACCCTTCTGAGGATTTTGATAAATTACAATTCCTTTACCTTTATCTGTAGAGACAGAGGTAGGTTTTGAATAAACCATTTTCTCCTTACCTTTTGAGGAGGTAGGAGTTTCCTCAGGGATTGGTGTAATCGACGAGGAGTACTGAGATGAAGAAGTGTCGGCTACTGAGGATACGAACGTTCCAAATTTAAGCATTGAACGTTCAGTGGTTGGTATTGGAGTATCATATTTATAACCCAGACCACGTTTATCACTCAGAGGAATCTGAGCCTTAATTATCTCAGTGATCTTTGTTGAAGAATTACACCATCCTTCAACAGTAGCTTGTTCAGCTTTTAAAGCAGCGATAGCTTCCGCTCGTTCAATTTTGACTAGCTGATTTAAATGGACTTGATCTTTAAAATCTTCTTCAAATTTAGAAAGCTTTTCTATTTGAAGGTGGCAATTTTTAAGCTTTTCAGCGAGATCAAGATTTTGGTTTTCAACCACAGCTTTGCCGTTCATGGCTTCGTATAAGCTTCTAGTCAGTAGTTCGATTTTACGGAGACTATCAGCTTCATCAATATTTACAATATTGGTAAAGAAGGAGGGTGATACCTGAATGGCAGATGTTGAAGTGGAGGGAATGTCTGAACTTTCTTCCTCTTCTTCAATCTTGGCCATGAGACATTGATTTGCTTCATCATCTTCAGAATCAGATGATGAGGCTTCTTCATCAGAAGCAGCCCAATCATAGTCAGCCATTAGGCCTTTTCCCTTCTTCTTAAAGCTTTTCAGCTTTGCATACTTCTCCTTCAGCTTTAAGTATTTGTCGTCTTTATTCCTTGGAACAAAGGATTTCTTTGTAAAGGCTGAAGGTCTCATGATTTTCTTTGACCTGCACTCGTTAGCGAAATGACCTGTCTTTTCGCAGTTAAAACAAGTAGCAGTAGCCTTATCAACAAAAGCTGATGACTTAGGCTTGTCAGCTATAGAAAGAGTTTTGTTCTTTCTAAACATTTTCTTCTTGGCGAATCTCCTGAACTTTTTAGTTAGGAGAGCCAAGGATTCATCATCTGAAGAATCAGAATCTGATGATCTTTCAGAGTTACTTTCTAACTCAGTGATAGTGACCACGGGTCGCTGAGTAGAAGGTTCCTCTGAGATTAAAGCAACAGGGGTGCTTTTGGAATCTTTTACAAGATTCTTCTTAAGATGGCTAGATTGCTCATGATTCAGCAATGTGCCATATAAGGTAGCCAGTGTCATTGATCTTAGATCTTTTGACAGCTTGAGACACATGGAATAATTGTCCCAGCTTTCAGGTAAACATTCTAAAAACTTTGTCAGAACTTCAAAGTTAGAATATTCCTTACCAACCGTTTTAAGATCTATAATTAAGCAATTAAAACGTTGATGTACTTCAGAGAGAGTTTCATTCTTACCAGAGATGAAACTTTCGTATTGTCTTACCAGGTTGATCTTTCTTGAATCCTGGACTTCAGACGTTCCTTCATACTGAACACATATTGTGTCCCACATGGCTTTTGAGGATTTCAGGTTCATGACGGAATGGTAGACTTCGTCAGGAAGGGCCATGGATAGTATGGATCTGGCTTTTGTATCTATAGCCACTTTCTTCTTGTCTTCATCGGTCCAATGATGGATTTCCTTTGGAATCAGCCTTTCTGGAATAGCAGCTCTAGTTGCAGTGGCTGGAACGGCAGGATCAATCGTTACAGGGATGTGTGGACCGTTTTCAAGATAGTAAGGTATAGTAGGGTCTACACCTTCTAAGAAGAGTGTCATCCTATTTTTCCATAAGTTGAAGTTGTCTCTGGAAAATCTAGGGGGTTTTGCAAGAGAACCATTGTCGATATAGTGAGTGTTTGTGTTTGAGTTGGCCATTTTCAGATAATAGCAAGGAAGAGAAATATCTTAGATTAGATCTTGTTTATGAGATTAAACAAATCTGCTCTGATACCACTTGTTGGTCCCGAAAGGCTTAAACAAGTTTGTAGAAGGGGGGGTTGAATACAAACACACTATTTTACTTTTCTAAATTGTTTATTGATAAATCATTAACAATTTACAGCTTGTTGCGGAAACAAGATTAAGGATAAACCTAAATCTAAACAAGTTGGAACACTAAGGTTTTCTTGCACTAAGAAAGATAAGGAGATTACTAATAAAATCCTATCTTGAGAGATTTGAACTTGTCCAGAGTTAGCAAGTTACTTCAAATGAAGTGAGTTCATCTCTTTATATACTGCATGCATTTAATGCAATCCAGTATATACTTTACACGTGTCATCAGCGGATTGGTTGCATGTCATTGACCTTTGATGACAACCTTAGTAGCCGCATGAATGAACAGTGTAGTATCAGAGTGGTTGTACGATTTCAGATTTTCGGAGGTTCTTTTCTGACATTTCGTACGGTGGCGTGCAAGGGAGGTTAAGACAAAAGTACTTTGTACGGAGGACTTCATGATCAGCTTTCGTTGATTCAGCGATTATCATTTACTATTCAGCAGATGATAAAGTTCAGCGATAGCTGAAGTCTTGTACTTGATACTTCACGTTGAGTGGACAAATCTGAGTCTTCGCTGATCCGCATCAGTTCATTAGGAGACTTGTCGCTGGTTCTTGAGCTTGATCTTCGACTTCAGCGTAGAACCTTTGTTGACGTGAATCTTGTCTTCAGGGATCATAAGTAAACAACTAACTTATCAGCGATCACCATACGGACTGAACAGACTCAGCGATATGGTGAACAGTGTTCGCTGAATGTTTAATCTAAAAGTGCGAGAGTTCCTATCAGCAGTACTGTAAGATCTTAGTACTTATCAGCGATAGTGAAACTCTGATACATATTGTTTACTTACAATTTTCACTAAGTATTTAAGATAGGGTCATTATCAAATCACTGAGGGTTTGGATCAACAAACCCTATTAGCATTTTATGTGAGTACTGGTTATCGTTTCTTGTCAAGTTGATGGTTTGAGGAAAAATGTTTCAGTTTTATCGTTTTATATTTGAGATGAAAACTCTTGAACTCGCTAGGCGTTAAGCTTAACCTATTTGTTATTCGACATGTGTGTAAGGTCCTTATTAGGAAATGGTACTAGAGACACCGTGAAGATTTGAGTGCTAGTTAGATGCATGAGAAAGATTTAGCTATTCGGTGTCGTCTTCCGGACCTTGGACACATCGACAGTTCTTGGGTTTTAGTAACACCAGACCTTAACCTAGATTTTATGTAATGTTTAGTTTATCTTTTGTTGGCATTGAAACTAGATTTGCTATTCAAGGAAATCAAGTATTGAATTATAGGAAGGTAATTATTATTGTATTTGATGATTTTTCGAATATTTTAATTAGTCGTTATTTCTAAATTCTGGGGTGTTACATAATATCATACTAGGGAATAAGCTTCCTCAATGGTACAAACTACAAGATGAGAAAAATTAGGTAAAGCCTAACGTGATTCAAATTATCTAAAATATTGAAGATGAAGAAAGTCGTACTCAAGTCAGAAAAGGAGAAATCCACTGATAGATGGCGGCAATCGATCAACTATCAGAAACAGAAATCGAGAGATTGAACCTTATTAGGGCACAATGTGAGAGCAATGGAGAAAGTCGAAGTCAATTTCAGAAAAGAAATCCACAAATAGATGGCGGCAACGGATATACTATTTTGAAGAGATATCTTCTGGTATAGGGCAGAGAGCGACATTAATAAGCAATACTCCATGCATTAGGACTTGTTTTTAAGACGTTTATGATTAGGTTTATAAGATAGTATAGATTATAGAGAATCTTTTGAAGATGCTCTTAATATACTACCCCACCCATTTACCTCGCCCTCAACAAAGACCCCGCCCCACACATGCAATATCACTTTGTCATTAATGTTCCCTTGGAGCTTTCCAACCCCCGCGTACAATCACTAACACCGTAAACAATCCTTATTGTTTCTTGATTGAAAAAAACTTGTTTATTTTTTTCTTAATGACTTTTGGTGCAAAATTATGGGGTTCAAAGCATCCCCAATAAATTTTTTAAGATCGATAAAAAAAGATTTTGACGTTATACTAAGGGGGTGTTGGGGATTGCTTATTTAAAGGGCTTATTGACTTATTTTGTTTTGTCACCGCTCTGATAAGCAGATTTTAGCATTTTGATGAGATGAAAAATACTGCTTATACCGTTTTGTCACCGCTGATAAGCAGTTTTTCAAACGTTTTTTATCCAAACCCTTCAGTGATTTATGATGACCCTTAGAATCACTTAGTGAAAATTTTAAGTAAACATTATGTATCAGAGTTTCACCATCAAAGAAAATATACTAAGTCTGTTTAGTATCGCTGATGTGAAACCATCGCTCTTAAATTCTTCCTTAGTGATAAATGTACATCAACGACAACTGAGCCTGTTCAGTTTAGATGATGATCACTGATTGATCATTTGTAAATGTTTGTCTGTAATCCCTGAAGACAAGTTTCGTGACAAAAGAGTTCATCGCTGAATCGAAGACCAAGCTGACGAACAAGTGACAAGTCTACTAATGATATGATGCGGATATCAGTGAAACCAAGACTTATCCACAACACGCGATGTTTCAAGTAGAAGACTTCAGCGAGAGCCGACCTTCATTCAGGCCTCCCTGCAGAAGATCAACTCAGCGATCGCTGATCATGAAGCCTGCACTACAAGAAATGTTTGTCTTATCTCCTTGCACACTTTTGTATGATTTGTCAGAAGGACATGCCTTTGTCCAGAATCGTACAAACCACTCAGCCAACTACATTGTTCATCATGCGGCCAAAAGCGTGTTTGCAAAAGTCAGAATCATGCAACCAACCAAGTGCTGACACGTGTAAAGTTCTCCTGACATGCATTAAATTCATGCAGTATAAATAAGAGGAATGCCTTCATTCTAAAGGTGGCTAACCCCTGAACTTCTTTGTGCCTTAAGAAAATTATCCTTAGTTTTCGTAACTTCTTTCTTTCTTATTCTTGGTGCAAGAAATCTGTGTGATTCTCATAATTTGTTTAGATTAGGTCTTGTACTTAATCTTGTTCCGCAACAAGCTGTAAATTATTTGATTTATTCAATAAAACAATTTAGAAAGATAAAATTTGGTGTTTGTATTCAACCCCCCCCCCCCCCCTTCTACAAACTAATACTTGTATAACCCTTCGGGACAAACAAGTGGTATCAGAGCAGTTTGTTTAATCTCAATAAACAAGATATTGCTTATACTATTCTCTTCCTAGCTATTCTCTAAAATGGCTCCAAACACAAACACTAATTACATAGATAATGGCCCTCTTGCTAAACCTCCTCGATTCAGTAGACATAACTTTAATCTCTGGAAGAATCGAATGATGCTTTTCCTAAAAGATGTAGATCCTACAATACCTCATTATGTGGAAAATGGACCCTATATTCCATTCATTATCAATGGTCCTGTTCTAGCCACTGCTACCACTCCTGCCATTCCTGAAAGGCAGATCGTCAAAGAAGTCTCTCAGTGGACTGAAGATGACAAGAAGAGGGTGGCCATAGATACCAAAGCCAGATCTGTCATTTCTATGGCTCTCCATGATGAGGTCTACCATTCTGTCATGAACCTCAAAAGTATAAAGCCATGTGGGACACAATCTGTGTTCAATATGAAGGTACTGTTGGTGTACAAGAGTCTAGGAGAATAAACCTGGTAAGACAGTATGAAAGCTTCATCTATGGTAAGAATGAAACTCTCTCTGAAGTTCACCAACGTTTTAACTGTTTAATTATTGATTTAAAAATTGTTGGTAAGACCTATGCTAACTCCGAGATCCTGACAAAATTCTTCGAATGTCTTCCTGAAAGTTGGGACAACTATACCATGTGTCTTAAACTCTCAAAGGATCTGAAATTCATGACCCTAAGTACCTTATTTGGCACTATGCTCAATCATGAACAGTCGTGTCAACTTAAGAAGAATCTTGTCAAAGATTCTAAAAGCACACATGTTGCTTTACTCTCTTCAGAGTTAATGCATACTCAGCGATCTTCTCTCACTATCACTGAGTTGGAATCTAACTCTGATGATTCATCAAATACTGATCTTTCAGAGCTTGATGAATCTCTAGCACTCCTGACTAACTTTTTCAAGAGGTTCGCTAGAAAGAGTAACTTCAGAAGAAACAAACCTCTCACCATCACTAACAAGCCAAAATCATCTCATGTTGATAAGGCTAATGCCACTAGCTATAACTATGAGAAAATTTGTCACTTTGCTAGTGAGTGCAGGTCAAATAAACCTTTCAAACATTCTTCATCCTTCAAGAAATCCTCTACTCCTAAGACTAGAGATGACAAATACCTGAAGCTCAAAAAAAATATGAGAAGCTGAAAAGCTATAAAAGGGAAGGTAAAGGTCTGATCGCTGAAGATCATGATTGGCCTAAATATGATGAAGAATCAAAATCTGATGAAGAAGATGAGGCCAATCTCTGTCTTATGGCCAAAATTCAAGAAGAAGAGGAAGAACCAGCTGAAATTCTCTATACTTCTACTTCTACTTCTCAGGTATCACTCTCTCCAACCATCATTGACGCTGATAGACTTCGAGCTATCGATATGCTGACTGTTGATTTATATGATGCCCTGAATGGAAAAACCAAAGTTGAACAACAAAATATAGATCTATCTAAACGGCTTGAAAAATGTCATTTAAAAATTTAAGAGCTTTCAAAAATCGAAGAAAATTTGAAAGATCATGTCTATGTAAATAAAGTCATCAGTATTGAACGCGAACAAGCTATCGATGAACTGAAAGTTGAGAAAGCTATTGTTGAAGGATGGTGTAAATACTCAGCAAAGATCACTGAGATAATCAGTGCTCAGATCCTTGTCAATGACAGAAGTGGTCTTGGTTATAAGGTTGACGCTGAAGAACCAACCAAAGATCGTTCCGTGCTTAAGTTTGGAATGTTCGTGTCTTCTATCCTTGACACCTCATCATCTCAGTACTCTTCTTCTAATAATCCAATCCCTGAGGAAAAATATACTTTAAGCCCCAAACTAAAAGGTAAAGAAAATTTTGTTTTCCAAAATCCTCAGAAGGGTACCAAAGTACTAAAGCTGAAAATTTCTAAACCTTCAGCTGATCAACCCTCTACTTCAAAGAACAAGATCCTTGAACATGTTCAGCGATCTACTCCTAGAATAAGAGTTGATGTCATTGGCAAGAAATCTGAAGAACCTAAGGTTCCTCCAATCTCTGATGCCAAAGGTATTCTTGGTACAGGCCCTGCTCATTTGAAAATTTCAAATAATTATGCCTATGGTCCTAAAGCTACTTTCATCTATAGGAAATGTTATCACTGTGGACTTACCGATCATATTGCTAGTAAGTGACCCACAGCCACCAAAGCTGAGAAATTAGCTAAGGTGAAGACTACTGCCCCCAACGCAAAGAAGAACATCCCTGGTGAAAAACAAGTCAAGGTGAAAAATGTCACTAAGGTTAAGAAATTAACCAAAGTGAAGATTACCACTGACGCTGAGTTATCAAATGCTGCGAAGACCGTTGATCCTTCTACTTCCTCTACCACTGACAAGTGTGGACCCATTGTAAAGTGGGTACCTATTTCAAACTAATCTTCCTTTGTTTGCAGGTCTCGAAGGGTATCTGGTATCTCGATAGTGGATGCTCTCGACACATGACTGGAAAAAGAAACCTGCTCACTGAATACAAGGAAGAGAAAGATCCCTCAGTGACCTTTGGCGGAAATGGAAAAGGCTATACCCGAGGGTTTGGTGTACTTTCAAATGGTACAACTACCTTCAGAAGAGTCGCATATTTTGAAGGACTGAAGCACAATCTTCTTAGCATCAGTCAACTATGTGGTAAAGACTACAAGGTTTGCTTTACTAAGGAAGCATGCTTTGTCACTGATAAGAAAGTGAAAATTGCTCTTAGCGGGTATCGTTTGGAAAATGTTTATATCATAAACATAAACTCAACATCCACTGAGAACATTTGTTTTCTCTCCAAAGCCTCATCTGATGTCAACTGGCTATGGCATAAGAGGATCTCTCATCTCAACTTCAAGACGCTGAATACTCTCTCCTCCAAAGAATTAGTCACTGGCTTGCCTCAACATTCATATGCTAAGGAATCTCTCTGCTCAGCATGTGAAAAAAGAAAACAAACTAAGGCTAGTTTCAAGTCCAAGCAAGTCTCCTCAGTGACAAACCCACTTCAGCTCCTCCACATGGATTTATTTGGCCCTGTAAATATTCAATCCATCGCTGGAAAGAAATACACTCTGGTCATAGTAGATGAATTCTCTCGCTATACATGGGTTATGTTCCTCCATGCAAAGAGTGGCACCTCAGAAGAACTCATCTCTTTTGTTAGGAAAATGGATGTCCTGAACAATATGACTGTTCGCTCAATAAGGAGTGATCATGAAACTGAATTCAAAAACAGTCCCCTTGATAACTTCTTTAAGAGCAAGGGCATTTCTCACAACTACTCCGCAGTGAGAACTCCTCAACTGAATGGCATCACTGAAAGAAGAAACAGGACGATCATCGAAGCAGCTAGATCCATGCTCAGCGAGAAAAGGATTCATGTTGATGATCTTTGAAGTTCATAAAGACTTGATGAACTTTATGGCTTAAAGCAAGAACGTTAAATTTCAAAGACTCGAAGCAGCTAGATCCATGCTCTAGCCTATGCAGTTCACAAAGACTTCAAAGTTCATTAAGTGGATGTCAAGTCAGCGTTTCTCAATGGAAAGCTGAATGAAGAAGTCTATGTCGAACAACCACCAGGATTCGTTGATCCTAAGCATCCAGGTTATGTTTACAAACTGTATAAGGCACTCTATGGCTTAAAGCAAGCTCCTCGTGCATGGTATGATACTTCATCTTCCTTTCTCCTCACTGAAAAATTTGAACATGGCAAAATCGATAACACCCTATTTTCAGAAAAGTAAAAGGTTATATTATTATTGTTCAAATATATGTCGATGATATTATATTTGGTTCTACTAGCCCATCTCTTTGTGATCGTTTCGCTGAATGAATGTGTTGATCCAAACCCTCAGTGATTTGATAATGACGCTCTCTTAAACACTTAGTGAAAATTGTAAGTAAACAATATGTATCAGAGTTTCACTATCGCTGATAAGTACTAAGACTTTACAGTACCGCTGATAGGAACTCTCACTCTTTAGATTAGATATTCAGCGAACACTGTTCATCATCATATAGCTCTGAGTCTATTCAGTCTATGAGATGATCGCTGATAAGTTAGTTGTTTACTTATGATCCCTGAAGACAAGTTTCACGTCAACCAAAGTTCTACGCCGAAGTCGAAGATCAAGCTCAAGAACCAGCGACAAGTCTACTCATGAACTGATGCGGATATCAGCGAAGCAAGACCTGTCCATTCAACGTGAAGTATCAAGTAGAAGACTTCAGCAATCGCTGAACTTTATCATTCGCTGATAAAGATCTGACTCACCAAAAGCTGATCATGAAGTCTCCCTATATGTTACTATTGTCTTACCTCCCTTGCACGTCTCCGTACGAACTGTCAGAACGGACATCCCTTTTGTCTGTAATCGTACAACAACTCTGATTCTACACTGTGCACCATGCGGCTACTAAGGTTGTCTACAAAGATCAATGACATGCAACAACTCAGCTGCTGCCACGTGTAAAGTCATACTGCCATGCATTAAATGCATGCAGTATATAAGAAGATCCTTACTTCAGTTTTGAAGTGTGCTCGGACCATCTTCTTATTTCTTATTGTTAAGTTATTATTCGTATTTTCTTTAACTCTTTTTAGTGCAAGAAATTTAGTGTTTCTCAAGACTTGTTAAGATTAGGTTTATCCTTAATCTTGTTCCGCAACAAGTTGTAAATTGACTTGATTTATCAATAAACAATTTAGAAAAGTAAAAACGTGTGTTTGTATTCAACCCCCCCCCCCCCCCTTCTACAAACTTGTATAGCCCTTCGGGACCAACAAGTGGCATCAGAGTAGATTTGTTTAATCTCATAAACAAGATCTGATCTATACTAAGATTTCTCTTCCTAGTTATTTCTTAAAATGGCTACCAACACAAACACAAACTATATTGACAACGG
Source organism: Saussurea involucrata (assembly GCA_033807775.1). Taxonomy (NCBI): domain Eukaryota; kingdom Viridiplantae; phylum Streptophyta; class Magnoliopsida; order Asterales; family Asteraceae; genus Saussurea; species Saussurea involucrata. The sequence continues at coordinate 87,379,943 of CM066314.1, forward strand.
TTCTCTTGCAAAACCCCCTAGATTCTCCAGAGATAATTTTAATCTATGGAAAAATAGGATGATTCTCTTCTTAGAAGATGTAGACCCTACTATGCCTTACTATCTTGAAAACGACCCATATATTCCAGTAAGAATTGATGATGCAGTTCCAGCCGCTGAGAATAGACCTGCTATTCCAGAAAGGCTGATTCCTAAGGAAATTCATATGTGGACTGATGAAGATAAGAAGAAAGTGGCTATCGACACCAAAGCCAGATCCATACTCTCCATGGCTCTTCCTAACGAAGTCTACCATTCCGTCATGAACCTGAAAACCTCAAAAGCTATGTGGGACACAATCTGTGTTCAGTATGAAGGTACTTCTGAAGTCCAGGACTCGCGAAAGATCAACCTGGTAAGACAGTATGAAAGCTTCATTTGTGGTAAGAATGAAACTCTCTCTGAAGTACACCAAGGTTTTAACTGCTTAATAATAGATCTGAAAACTGTTGGTAATGAATATTCTAACTTTGAAGTACTGACAAAGTTCTTAGAATGTTTACCTGAAAGCTGGGACAGTTATTCTATGTGTCTCAAGCTGTCAAAGGATCTAAAATCAATGACCCTTTCTACCTTATATGGCACGATGTTGAATCATGAGCAATCGAGTCATCTTAAGAAGAATCTTGTAAAAGATTCCAAAAGCACCCATGTTGCTTTAATCTCAGAGTCACCTTCCACTCAGCGATCGACTATCACTGTCACTGAGTTGGAAACTAACTCTGAAAGATCATCAGACTCTGACGTTTCAGATAATGATGAAACTCTGGCATTCCTGGCTAATAAGTTCAAGAGATTTGCTAGAAAGAGTAATTTTAAGAAGAATAAACCTTTTGCTATTGCTGACAAGCCAAGATCATCAACCCCTGTTGATAAGGCTACCGCTACTTGCTATAACTGTTAAAAGATAGGACATTTTGCTAGCGAGTGCAGGTTATAGAAAGTCTCTAGACCCTCAGCTTTTCCCAAGAAAAACTTTATTCCCAGGAATAGAGATGAAAAATATAAAAAACTGAAAGAAAGGTATGCAAAGCTGAAAACCTTTAAGAAGAAAGGCAAAGGCCTCATGGCTGACTATGATTGGGCTGCCTCTGACGAAGAAGAATCACCTGACTCTGAAGATGATGATGAAGCCAATCTATGTCTCATTGCCAAACTTGAAGATGAGGAAGACAATTCTGACATTCCCTCTACTTCAACCTCTGAAACTCAGGTATCACCTTCCTTCTTTACCAATATTGCAAATATTGATGAAGCTGATAGTCTTCGAAAGATCGATCTCTTGACTAGAAGTTTATATGAAGCCATGAATGGCAAAACTGTAGTTGAAAATCAAAACCTTGATCTCGCTGAACAGCTTAAAAACTGTCACCTTCAAATAGAAAATCTTTCTAAAATTGAAGAAGATTTTAAAGATCAAGTTCACTTAAATCATCTAGTCAAAATCGAGCGCGAAGAAGCTATCGCTGCATTAAAAGCTGAAAAAACTACTGTTGATGGATGGTATACTTCCTCAACAAAGATCACTGAGATAATTAAGTCTCAGATTCCCCTGAGTGATAAACGTGGTCTTGGTTACAAAGTTGATACTCTAGAACCAACCACTGATCGTTCCATGCTCTTATTTGGAACTTTCGTGTCCTCAGTCGCTGATACTTCATCCTCTCAGTGTTCCTCTTCTAAACCTCCTATCCCTAAGGAAATCTCTACCTTAACCTCTAAATGTAAAGAAAAAGTTATTTATCCAAAACCTACCTCAGTCTTTAAAAACAAAGGTAAAGGAATTGCTTTTAACCAAAATCCTCAGAAGGGTACCTCTGTACCAAAGCTGAACGCTTCTAAAGCTTCAGTGACTCATCCCTCTGATTCAAAGAATAAGATCTCTGGATTTATTCAGCGTGGATCTATTCAGCGATCTACTCCTAGAATCGAAGTGGAAATTATTGGTAAGAAATCCGAAGAACTGAATGTTCCTCTCATTTCAAAAGCCAATAGCTTACTTGGTGCTGGTCCTTCTAATTCAAAATCAAAAGCTCAGCATGCAAATGGTCCTAGAACTACTTTTGGTTATAGGAAATGTTATCATTGTGGACATACCAATCATATTGCTAGTAAGTGCCCTACAGCCACCCAAGCTGAAAAGATAGCTAAGGTGAAGATCATTGCCCCCAAGGCAAAGAAGACCACTGAGGTTAAGAAATTAACCAAAGTGAAGACTGACAAAGCTGAATCTTCAAATGCTGTGAAGACTGCTGAGCCTTCCACTTCCTCTTCTACCCCACTGACAAGTGTATACACATGGTTAAGTGGGTACCCAAGAAAAACTAATCTTCTTTTGTAATACAAGTTAAGAAGGGTATCTGGTATCTCGATAGCGGATGCTCTAGACACATGACTGGTATGAAGAACCTGCTCACTGAGTACAAAGAAGAGAAGGGTCCCTCTGTAACTTTCGGTGGAAATGGAAAAGGACATACCCGAGGGTTTGGTGTACTATCTAATGGTACAACAACCTTCAGAAGAGTCGCATATGTTGAAGGGCTTAAGCATAATCTTCTAAGCATCAGTCAGCTTTGTGGCAAGGATAACAAAGTAATCTTTACTAAGGAATCCTGCTTTGTCGCTGACAAAAAGGAGAAGATAGCTCTCAGCGGTTATCGTTTAGAAAATGTTTATGTAATAAACATGGACTCAACAACCACTGAGAACTCCTGTTTCTTCTCAAAAGCCTCATCTGATGTCAACTGGCTAAGGCATAAGAGGCTCTCTCATCTAAACTTCAAGACACTGAACACCCTTTCTTCAAAATAGTTAGTCACTGGTCTACCTCAGCACTCATACGCCAAAGAATCCTTATGTTCAGCGTGTGAGAAAGGTAAGGGTTATATCACAACTCAAAGTGTTTGGTATCACAAAAAAAGAGGATGAACCTTGTGTCTATAAAAGGGTTAGCGTGATCACCGTATCATTTCTTTTATTGTACGTAGATGACGTACTACTCATTTGAAATGACATTCCGACGCTTGAGTCTATAAATGCTTGGTTAGGAAAATGTTTTTCAATGTAAGACTTGGGTGAAGTTGCCTGTGTGTTAGGCGTTTGGATCTATAGAGATGGATCGCATAAATTACTTGGCTTAAGTAAGAGTACATATATAGACAAGGTGTTGACGGATATCTCATGGCATATCACATTCTAAGATGCAATGCCCTACTACATCTCGAGAGAGTGAACGAATGAGTAAGATTCCATATGCTTCAGCAATTGGATCTATCATGTATGCCATGATATGTACTCGACCTGATGTATCGTATGCTTTGAGCATGATGAGTAGATACCAATCTAATCCAACTGATGTTCACCGGATTTCTGAAAAATTGGCTATATTTTGAACCTCTTGAACCCACATGCCACCTCATCTAATTTTTTAATAAAAAAATCATAACATTCATAAAAATAAAAATAAAATTACAAAATAAAATTAAAAATTACAAAATAAAATTAAAAATTCCAATTATGTTTTTGTCGAATTCTCTCTTTACTCGCCAAAGTAGCATTCAAAGCAGCTCCCGTAAGGTTATCGTGCGGGGCAATGAAAAACTCGAAGTCTTTTTCATATAGCCTTTCCAACTCGATTTCACACTTTTGTTGTTCGACTTGCCACTTTTGTTGTTTGACTTGCCACTTTTGTTGTTCGACTTCAAGTTTTTTTGTTAGCTTTATTAGCCCCTAATTTATATAAATGTTTTATAAAGAATAGTGTCAAGGACTTATTAGTATTTGTTGAGTGTCAAGGGATAAAATTGTAAATAACCAATTGTTGTATTGGTTATAAAGCCATGTTTTAGAGTAATTTTAGGTTAAGCCTCTATTTTCTCCTTGCCTCTATTTTCCATCAGTCATACGTATTAAGAGAGAGAGCTTCATGTAAGAGAGAGTTGTTCTCCATTTCCAATATTGTAAACTCTTCTCTTTATCAATCAATACAATATATTGCCATTATTATTGTTACTTGTTATATCTGGGTTCCTACAATTGGTATCAGAGCCAAAGACAATTTTCGTTGATTCAAAGCAGACCTGATCGATTTTGCTGCTGTATTACTTTGTGAATCGATTTCTGGCTTTCACTCAAAACTCAAAGATTTCACACAACCCTTATCAATCGATTCCAGCAACAAAGACACAGATTCTACAGAAGATTTCAAACAGCCCCTGTTTGATTTTTACGGATTTTCAGCATACGACTTCTAATACAGGTTTATCAATTTCATACTCTTATGCTTGACCTGTTGTCGTTTTAGATTTTAACTAATCTAACCTGCTGTGTTTTTACCTGCTGTGTTTGAAATCATTTTTTAAGTTCTTAATACTTAATCTGAACTGGGTATTTTGAACCTCTGTTTTTGTATTAATTTCTGTGTTTTTGAATCAATACCATGTTGTCTAACGATCTTTCAAGTAACAATATGTCAAGACTAAGATTTAGTTGTGATGCAGATCATATATACTATTCTAAACTTAGTTCCAACTTTCAAAAAATTATTCCTAATCTTAAGAAAGAGTTGGAGGAAAAGAACAAAAGTATTCTGATTGATTCAGAAAAGATTGTTAAGCTTGAAGAATCAGGTAAACTCCTAAACTATGAAAATCTTGAACTGAAAAGGAATTTATTTGAGTCTGAAAAAGAAGAATAAACTTGAACTTAAATGTTTAACATTTTCTAATCTGGTTTCTGATTTTATAAAGGTTGTGGTCTGTGAAAGAGAGAATTTTGAAAAGAAGAAATCTGTTTTTGAAACAAAGTCTGTGGAGTTTTCTTGCAAAATCTCAAAATTACATAAAATTCTTGAAAAAGAGACGAAAGTGTCTGATTTTGAAAGAAAAGAATCTGAACAGTTGAAGGTTCAAAGATTTCAAGAATTAAGTCAAAAAGATGACTTTGAAAGAGAAAGAAGGATTTTTAAAACCGAAATATCCAAACTGACAAAGAGACTCTCTGATTTGTTAACTAAGATCATGTTGGAGAAGAGATGTAAATCTGATCTCCAAAAGATGTTTGAGGTAAATTTAAAGGAAAAGAATGATTTAGCTAAAAGGCTCAAGGAATTTGACTTTGTAGACTCCAAGTGTTCGCTTAAAACAACTTCAAGTTCAATAAACAAGAACAGTTCTTCAAAAGGGTTCATTAAGCCAAATAAGTTTTCAAAAAATCAGATCTCCACTTCTAATTTTTTCCATGATCGTAGGCTAGACAACTCAGTTAATCAAGCTTTTAGAAGAGTGAAAATGGTTTGGATAGTGAAAGGCTCTAAACTTATTCAAAATGTTCAAAAGCCATTCATTTATGTTGAGTATGACAAGATCAACAAAGCATTTCATGCAAATTCTAACAAAATAGGACCCAATTGGAAATGGGTACCAAAAATTGTTTGATCTGTCTTGCAGGTACGTGGACTCCTTAATACATCTGTTAAGGACTCACACTTCAGTGGATATTGGACTCTTAAACACTCAGTTTAAGACTCATCCTTCAATGGCAATTGATTTATGTGCACAACAGTACAGAACTCAGTCCTAAATGGCTTATTGGATCTTTTGCACATATCTGGATTCAGATCAAGACAGGGTTTTATTGTTCATAACTGTTTATAAATCAATTTGTTGATTTTAAGAAAAAAATTCTCGAAAAAGTTCAGTTTACTGTGGTGTGATCGAACTCATACTTGTAGGTGTTTTTAGTAGAAAACATTTCAAGTAACCCTGTAAAATTTCATTGCAAAATTCTGATTTTTGAGCGAGTTATGGTCATTTGAAGTTCTAAAAGTTCGAAAATCGCAAAACCCAAGTTGTAAAACGATTTGTTGACTGTTGTTTGCTGTTAAATGTTTTTGTCTGTTGTTTGCTGTTGTAATAACAGATTTAATGTTTCTATAACAATTTATTTGTGCAGACTAACAGATCTTAACAGCTCAAAATTTGTTGATGTCGTTTATGAAGATGATTGGTTTAAACAAAAAGGAGTGCTGCTGTTTTTCCAGAGTCTGAACCAAGGCTGATCCAGAAAAAGACTATGCAGATCAAAAGGATGTCCAAACCTGCTGTGAAGCAGAAATCAAACAAAAATGGTAGTTTGTCCAGATTAAGAAGCTGACTAGTGCTTGATCTGACCAAGACTGTGGAGAAAAAGCTTATTAAAAAGTAGCTAAAAGTTGGAAAGTGACTCTGTCCAGATTAAGACTCTAGAACAGTTTAAGCCACTGTCTGCAGCTCATTAAGCTGCTGAATTTGTTGTTGTCACTTGCTGCTGTGATGAAATGCCAATCCAAAGATTATTCAAAGCTTTCAGAGTTTGATTAAATGTTCAGAGCACGTGGAAATGCCAATCCAAGAAGATTTCAAAGGAGCAACCCAAGCCTTCCCAGGCTGAAGACTCCATGTCGGTCCCTCTACAGACGAGGATGGAAAGTTTCGTGGTACACTCTGCCACACCCGCTGAACCCACCAATTCAATACCAGTTTCAGTGCCTCAGTTCACTGAAACTTTCATGGATCAGGACCCCCCACTCTCAGTCTCTCAAAGTACTGGAGAGATTTTTCTCAGCGGATCCAACGCTGAAATTGCTACCACCACCCTCTTCACAACCTTTGCTTCTCCCTCACATTCTTTGGTCTCTTCACAATTCATCTTCCCTACTGCCTCAACTACAAACGCCATCCATCTAGATGACAGTGCTGCTGCTGACCTCCAACGGATGATTCAGCAAAACCAAGGACCTGCAGGTGTTTCTAGACCTTCCTCGCTGGAGTTCGACATGGCCTATTACTCTGGTCATCCAGATATCCACAACTTCTCCGACCCACCTACAGGTATCCTAAACACTCCTCTCTCTGGACCCCCATCTTCTGAGCTTTCCTTTGTTCATAAGTTCATTTCTGTTACAGGTCCTAACTTGGGTACGATCAGCAACTCCCTCAAGGAGATCGCTGAAAAAGTGGAAAGTCTAACTACCACAATCACCAACAACTCCACAATGGTTACAAACGCTGGGGAGACGCTGAAGAAAATCGCCAACATTGTCAAAGACAAAGCTGAGAATGTGACATCACCAAGCTTGATGGTGGTCTAAATACTGTGAAGCAAGACATCATTAACAACACTTCCACCATCTCAGCTCTCAACACCACAAACAAAGACCTCTCCTCTAACTTCTCAAACATGTCCAGCGAAGTCACAATGCTGAAGACAAAGGTCTCAAATATTAAGGGGGAGATGACGTCCCTGAAAGGTGAGGTGAGCGGTCTCGCTCAGAAAGTCGACATCTCCAACGACTTGCTCAACCGTATCCTGCAGCGCCTAGATGCTCCCACGATCCCCCTATCCCATTTCTCTCAGGCTGATAGAGAGAAGATGGAGTTGGTCGTGGACTTCATCGTGAAGACAAACCCTGCTATGTCTGGCCTAGAAGACAGACTAGCAGCGGTTGAAAACCGTTCAGGTCTCCCTGGCCACGAAGACAAGGGTCCTGAACAGGTATTTGCTGCTACCACCGATGCTGCTACCTCCCCCATTCATCATGTGGAAGTGGGGGAGAAGGAAGATGAAGACCTTCCCCATGATTCTGAGGGGGATGATATTACTGAAGAACCTCAGGGAGATAAGAATCCTGAGGGAACCGAAAGAAATCCCTCTCATTCTGAGGGGGAGCAAATCGAAGAACAAGTAAAAACTCCAGTGCTTGTTGAATCCTCAGAGACTGATGAGGACGCTGACGCTGAAGATGAAGAAGATCTAGATCTGAAAGATGACGAATCTTCATCATCACCAAAAGGTGATGATGATGATGATGGTGATGACGATGAAGGTTTCGTCTTCCAGCGAAAGCAAGCAACGATTCCTGCTCAAAAGGGAGTCGTTAAAAAAGAACAAGGGGAGGGGACCAAACCCAAATCTCCAGCGAAAGCGGCCAACCAAGGAAAACAAAAAGGCCTCGCTAATGAAAACTTGGCCATTCTCATGGCAAAGCCAGTTTGTCAGGTATGTTACTTTTATTCCCATACACTGCATCCCTCCTCTACCCCTTCTCATTCTCAAACCTCTATACACTTAGCTCTCTCCTTTCTCTATCTCTTCTCCCAAATGATCTAACCTCTGTGATCGTTTTGTTTCAGCTAGTCCTCTCCCCTGCTTGAGGGTCAAGCTGAAGCTCCCCACACTTCACCAATAATCCCAGCCTCTAGAGCTGAAGATCAGCAAATAATCCCGGTCTTGAACTTCGCTGAGACCGATGAAATTCTTGATGAAGAAGAACTGCTCTACCATCCCAACAGACCTTCATTGATTCTTAAAAAGTCAAGTGAAGATGAAAACTTAAAGAGAGCAGCGATGATACAGAAGCTAGAAGATCAGCGCATTGTCCCTCCTCAACTGAAGTTCTTATCAAACAGGGAAATCGTTGAGTCTTTCACGGGTGAAAAACTCCTGGCTGAACGAAAAGAGGCTGAACAAAAAGACAAAGAATTCGCCTTAGAACTCGTTCAACGTTCAGTGAAAGATCCAGATCTGAAAAGGTTCCATGTGGCTGTCCAACGAAAGCTGATTAGAGACGCACAAAAGATCAGTGAGAAGAAAAGAAAGGTCAGTGATTCCACTCTGGCCTGGTGTAAAGAGAAATGCCATTACAAGAAGTCACGCCTCAAGGATCAAATTTGTTACCGTGAAAGGGAGTGTAAGTACAGGATCTTATCTTACAATCAATATAGAAAGCAGTAATTGAGAAGTTGTATGATCAAGCCCAATTGTATTCAATGATGAACAGAAATATAGATCTAAGAGAGATAGAATCTCAAAGATTACAAAGAATGAATACAAGAATTTCGAGAAAATCAATCAGTTAGCAACGTAGTGCTAACTACTATTTATACTGCAACGGAAATATTAAAGCTACAGTACAAATAAGAAAGACTAATAAGAACATAACACGTGTCCTAATTAGTTTACAAAATACTAAGTAAAGTATCTCGTCATAAGGTCTGAACAGGTTGTTCAGAACTTCTGAACATTCTTCTGATAACGCTTCTCAGATCTTCTGACTCTTTATCTCAGACATCTGACTTCTCTTCCCAGACCTCTGACTTCTCTACTCAGAACATCTGAGTCTTCTTATCAGATCTTCAACACTTGGTTTATTGACAAAACTTCAGATCTAACAATCTCCCCCTTTTTGTCAAATAAACTTAAACTTTGCATCATCCAGTTCTTTTAGAGCAGGAACAATTTTCTGAAGTAGCACATTTCTCAGATTAAGCCTCTTATCAATTTTGACAATGATTTCTTGAATAATTTCAACTCGCTGATTGATTACTTCTTGAGTCATGTTTGCTTCCTTCACTTTTAGCATCTTTTTCTCCAAATTGTGCTTTATGATCCTTAAAGTTCCAGAACAATATTTTGCAGTTTCCTTTGCTCTGAAGAAAATCTTACCACTCTTGTTTTTCAAAAAGACTCCCAAATCTGGATGTTTGAGAACACTTCCAGTCTTTAACACCTTTTTCTGATCATGCTCTGTGTTGGGATTTGCCAGATAAACACATGGCCTTTGTAGATACAGAGCAATTTGAAAATCTGTATAACAATACCACCTCAAGATATAAAACATAGCCTCAATCACCACACTTCTAGCCTTCCTTTCATTTCTGTCTTTACTTGACTCTTTGAAGCATAGAAAACTGTGTAATCTATAGAAGTCAACCACTGATAATTTTTCAAAATCTGCATCAGTGAAATAATATACCTTGCCATCCTCTCTCAGAACTTCAAAAGATAGATACTCCAACTTTTTGAATTTCTTAACCTTCAATTCTCTGATTCCAGTGATCAGAAAATCTGAGTAAACAGCTTGCTTTGTTTTGCCAAGACATCTTGATTTTTCAGCCAACCAGATCTGAGTCTCCTTAGGTCTATCATAATACACATCCAAGAATTGTACTTCTTTTGGTTTGAAGAACTCAGGTAGATCAAATTCAAGAAAGTATCCATGTAGATCAATGGATATTTCATCTTCTTTGGGTTCAGACTGTTCAGCTTGATCAAAACTAGTTATCTGCACATTCTGAGGTGTTGTGTCCTGAACTTTTTCAACTTCATCTGACAAAATTTCATTCACTTCATACTCAGCAGGAAACACAAAGTCATTATGTAGAATCTTTTTGGGATTCACCTCAGATAACAACCATTCACTACAGTTTTTGATTTTTCTTCTAAGATCCAACCTTCTCTTCACAGAGTTCACACATTTCTTCTTTAAACTCTTTCTTTCAGTTTCCACACTTACTTCCATTTCAATCAATAACCAATTTAGAGTTGCATCACTGTACTTCACCAACTCTTTTAATCTGAACATTTCAAGCCTTCCGTGAACTGTATATGTGAACCCTTCTGTCTCCATTCCTTCATTCACAAATCCCTTCAAATCTACACCAGTTTCTGTTTTCTTTGTGGGAGAACTCAGATTACACTTCTCTTTTCTTCCTTCAATGGCAAATTGGAAATCATACAAGTGTATATTTCTAACATAGATACCCATAAGTCTTCTGCATTCAATTTCCATTAAGGCTTCTTCAGTACTGGCAAAGAACTTGACTAGAAAGATCTGATCATCAAGAGTCAATCTGTGAAAATCAAAAGTAGACATGGAAACCTTTGTATTTCTTTCTTTCAGCACTTCCATTCTAACAAATATTAAACCACTGAATTCTTCTTGTTGAAACATCAAAACTTTCTCAATTCTTTTCTGGATATGCAGTCTTGAGTCAGGAACTCTGAATCTGTTAGAAGCTTCTGAGTAGACTATCTGAGCTCTGTCATCCATAAAACCATCAATGTTACTTTCCAAAAGCGCATACTCTCCTTCTGTGTAGTAGAGATTATCATATATTTCCTCAGGAAAAATATCATCATGAAATTGTCTGGCTAATGGCACATCACTTAACTCTAGGATGAAATCACATACATGTTCTTCTAGTCTCTACAAGTTAATCTTTGGGATCTCAATTGGTTTTCTGAATACATACTCAGAAGGCATAAAGTAGTCTTTCACTTTCACATACTCTTCTTCTGTATTTAACTCATCACAAAAGTTAAATCTAAACTCATCTTCAAAATCCTGAGTATAATTCACAGTCCTGTCTTCTTCTCCCATTAGATCAATAGGTCTTACCATTTTTATTCCTTGCTGAACTTTTTGAACATTCAAAGCTCTGACTAAATTATTATGCATCCTTCTGATCAACTCTTCACTTAACCTCCTTTCTTCTGATTCAGTACTTATCAATTCTTCACTTATCCTTCTTTTGTTATAAACAATGATATCTGTACACCTGTTTACCACTTCACTTTCCACTGTTTCTTCTGATCTCAATACAGATTCTTCAACAGTTTCAGTTTCAACAGAATTTCCTTCCATTTCTGTATCCAAGTTTAATTCCTCTGTTTTATCTGTGTCATTACCATCAATACTCCCCAAATCCATTTCTTCTGTATCTGAGCTATCAATATGAACTATCTGAATCATTTCCTTTAAATTTTCCTGTGTCTGATCTTCTGAACTTTTTGTACTGGCTAAGTGCATATCTGCTATCTCAAAATCTTCTATGCCAATGTCATCATCAGAACTTAACCTCTGTCTTTTCTCCCCCTTTTGATGATCATGAGGTTCATTATCATCAAACTTTCTTTTCAAGTTCTGATTGGAAGTACCTTCAGGTTCAGCTTCTGCAACAGGAACAGGCTCAAGAGGCTTTGAAGTAGAAGCCATTGATACACTCGGTGCTTTTAGTATAGATTCCTGCATACCTTGCATTTGTTTTAACATATCTTTTTGAAAACCAGACATTATATCCATGATCTCCTTTTTGTGAAAATCCAAGGATTTCTTTACATCATCTACTTTGGTTTCAACAGAAATCAACTTTTTCTCCAACAAAACTTTCAAATCTGACACTTCATCATTCAAATCCTCCACCATCTTCTCCAAATTTTCTACTTTTTCCCCCATCTCCTTGTTTTGTTTCTAAATCTTTTCAAATTCAGAAGAGTCTAACTGTGAATCTGAACCAACAGATGGTCCAGTTTTCATGTGCCCAGAGGGCTCATGGCCTGTAGATAACACAAAGTCATCTTGTACAACAGATGCACGTTTGAATGAGGCTTTTGTAATTTTCACCTCACCAGGACTTCCATCCAATCCTCTACACCCAACATTAGGTATGTATATGAATGTTGTTTCAGGAATACGAAATTCCTGATTTGTGCAAGTGTCAGAAGGAATTTCAGGCTCAATATGAATAGGACTGTGATATTCAGACTCAATGTGTTGAAAAATAGGTTGGGATTGATCACCTCCCTCCAAATGAGTTTGGGATGGTTCCCCTGATTTGTGTGAAACAGTAGCATGTTGAAATGCTTCTGAGTGGGTATGGATGGGTTGTTCAAGATCCACCACTAGGTCCATGGTGTTTGTTTCAATATTGGACACCAAGAATTGTGAACCAATAGCAGTTGTGGTTACCTGGTCAAGATTAGCTGGTTCAGAGGCATCTCTTTCTGTTTGAACCTCTGTTGACAATCTCTCATCCTCACCACTCTCATTCTGTTTTTCCTCACTGAGTCTAACCAAGCTCTCAGAATTTTCCCCCTCAATTCTCTCAGAATGTTCACCCATCTGAACATCCTCCCCCTCTCTAATTCGACTAGACCCCTGTTGGTTCCCAGATACACTTACTCAAGATTAACAATCTATTAGTAGAGTTTAGAGTTTGATGCGGAAGCGTATTAAACTAACAGATATGTTTGATAGATATTAGAACGCACATATATAAAGAAAACAGTAAAGAATGAAAAGGATTTCTTGAACAGTTACTGTTATTCAATATATGATAACAACACGAAGAACAGATTAAGAACTTGGTGTGTGTGAGAATATAACACTCAGATATTTGACAATAAAGTTTGAGAGTATTAGTGATTCCTTGTGTATTCGTCCGTTGGAAAGATCTCAACATGAGACTTCCTTTTATACTACTCTTAGAAGACTATGAAGTAGGTCATTGTTCCTTTTACGGCATGAATAGTAAACTGGATGGTGTGAACAGTGGACTGGATGGTGTGAGCAGTTGTTTGAGCCATGCGCATTTAATGGAGCAGATGTACTTTTGGTAAATGCATTAAATGGAGCAGACGTCTATTTTGTACCTTTCCCTATTGAGTCCACTCAGAGCTTGACACGTGTTTTGACAGTACTTTTCCATGCAAGTTGATGAACGTATCCAGTAATATCTTCCAAGTCTTCATTGAGGACCACAGAGGCTTTGTAATGAATTACAGAGGTTCTGCGGTCTGGTCCTCTGTGGAGCAGTCTTCGCCGGATTCCGAGTCTTTAGTCTTTTTTGTGCGTATGACAGAGCTTCTGTAGGAAGCCTCTGCTGCTTCTGTAGCTTGACCTTGATTTCTCGGTAATGTCGCCAGAGCCTCTCTAAGAGGCTTTCTTCACTTAGCCTATTTTTCACTACTTCTAAATACTTCTATGATTAGGAAGATTGAAGCTAACAATCTCCCCCTAAGTAGTGAAAAATAAAAAATTTGAACTTGAGTTAAGTTTGGCTAAGTTAGATAAGACAGAGGTTAAACAATACCTCGAAATTTCTTTCATTTAGAAATATGCCAGAGGCATTTTACATTTGAGTATTATGAAAGATAAACTTTAACTTTGTTTGCAGAGATTGGAGGTCTGAGAATCAGATTTTGGCATCTTTGAAATCGTTGTAGCTTCTGTTGTCTCTGCCGACTTTTCTGATCTCTTTGTAGAATCTGATGCAGAGTTCTCTTAGGCGGATTGTTGAGTCTATTTCTCTGATGAAAGTATCTGCATCATCTCTATCCATTTTCTCTGTACCTCTGTATTTTACAAGGCTTGCTCTGAATTTGCTCAGAGTACTGGTTGCGTACTTCTGACAATCCATGAGTACAAAAAGTTTTACCTGGTGTTGTGGGTTTTGAAATACTAACCCAAATCTTGGTTCTCTGATGATTGAGTTGGGCACAGCGTCTGGTGGGCAGCGATCTTCTGGTGGTCGTAGATCTAGATGTTTGAGACCAAGATCCTTTCCCAGCTGAAAATCTATCATGCTGTATAGCAGAAGCTTTTCCTTCATCGCTTTTCTCAACACTTGATAGGCTCTGGTATTAGGCTCTGTGTTGTAGTTGTATTTTGTCCATTGCAGAAGGTCAGGTAGATCGTAAGGATTGATGTTTCTTAAGTCAGCATCAGCGAAGGTAGATTCTGAATTGTTCTCTCTTCTGACTTTGTAAAGATTGTACCTGACCCTTGGATAGGTTCTTGTGAAGGAGAATCTGCAGAAGATTACCTTTTTGATTTTGTGAATTGAGAAAACATCTGCTTTGGCTCTTGGCTTTGTTCTTGTGAAGATGTTTTCAAATTCTTCTCTGATCCTTGGATCTGTCACATGATCTACTGGATGATTTGTCTGATAGGATTGTTTGTAGAGGTATTTGTATACCACTTCTTCCATCTCTTCATGTGTTGGACCAGGTCGTGGAATTTGTCTTCTGAGACTCTCCATCTGTTGAACAACTTCTGCAGCTCTACCAGTTAGAGGAATTTCTGACAGAGGCTTCAATCCATGTGCCCAGTCAACTTCTTCGGGTTTTGGGGTTTGAAAGGCGTCAAACGCACTCTTCATTAGTTTTTCTGTTGGCTTTAGCAATGTTTTCTTCTTCTTTGGCTCTTCTGTCAGTATCCCTTTGCCCTTATCTTTTGCTTTTGTTGTGGCAGAACCTGTTGCTTCTGTGGGTTTTGAGGTTGGTACTTCTGTTGGTTTGATGGAGGTTGCCTCTGTGGATTTTGACGATTTTGATTTAGAGGACTTTTGTGGCGATGGTTCTGTTGGCTTGACTTGCTCTGTAACCTCTGTTGGAGGTTGTTTGATGACTTCTTCTGTGAGCTCAGTTTCTATTGATGTAATATTGACATTGAATCTTCTTGCCATTCTGAAAGCTAAAGTGAACCTTTGCCTTTCTTCTTCTCTCTTCACCATACGATCACTCATTGTTGTGTGCATCCTTTTCAGAATGTCAGAAGCAGAGGTCGTTGCTCTTTTTGGTTTGGTGGCAATCGACTTTCTTCTGGGTATGGTTTGGGATGTTTCCACAGAGGTGGGTGTTTTCTCTGTGGTTTGTTCATCTGTTTCTTCCAAAATGATTACCTCAGGGGCGGTTGTTGCCTCTGTAGCTTGCTGTTCTGCTTCTGGAGTTTTGGTTTCGTCAGATGATTCCACAGAGATGGGTGTTGTCTCTGTGGTCTTTTGGGTTTGTTGTTGTCGGGTCTGTTCTGGAGGTGCTTGACTCAGAGGTTCTGCGGCTATTGGTGGACCTGTAAGTCCTCTGCTTGCAGCTTTCTCTGTAGTTTTCTCCCCTTCAGGATGATCTGATGGACCAGGATGGTCATCATCATTAGAGTCATCCTGACCCTTGTCTGATGTACCCTCTACTCTGCAGGAAGCATCGGGTTTCTTTGGCATTGTGGCTCCAGCAGCGATCAGTTTCGCGCAGACATCATCACAGAGGCCAAGAAGAGTTGCTAGCTCTGCCTCTGTTTTGAATCTCATCCTTCCTACACTTTCTCTGAAATCTTTGACGAAGTTAGCATTTGCAGTGGTGAAGGAAAGGATGACTTCTGTCACTTGATTAATCACGTTCTGCCCAAGCTCTGTCAGCTGTGCTCTTGTCATGTAGTCTTTGGGTTGCATCAGCATGGTATTTCGCATGGCTTCTTCTTGAACTTTTTGTAGGGCCTTCTGTAGATCTGCAGGAGTGATGCCCGTTGACACTGAAGTCTGTTTGTTCAATTGATCAAGGAACTTGTTGATGGAGTTCTCAATCGAAGAAGGAGTAGTTGTTGCGGCAGAAGTGGTGGATGCGGTTGCAGCAGACTTCATCTGTGAGATGGCAGTTTTCACCTCTGTGGACAGGTTGTCCATTTTGGTGTTCAGGTTTAGCAGTGCCAGTGATGTTGTCTCTGCAAAAGATTTGAAAGAGCTTTGCAACTCTTTCAAGGTTTGGTTCACAGAGGTCTCAAGGGTTTGGAACTCATCCCTTGTAACTTGTGTTCCGGTGGTAACCTCTGGAGGAACACATTCGTCTCCAGAGTGAATCCCTGTTCCTGGGATACCTTCTTTCATTCCTGTTTGTATGTTGAGAATGGAAGGATTTCCTTCTGATCCTTGAGAAGAAACATGAGTTTCAATCCCTACAGAAGTTCTGAGAAGAACATTGTCCAAATCCACTCCAGAGGTGGGTATTGGAATATCCTTCTGTTGACTAGGAAACTTGTCTAGAGTCTCTTTGTCTTTGTGCTCTCTACTTCTCTCTAAAAGAAGTGTGGGTCTTAATAAGTGCGTGGCAGAGGAAACAAATTCCTCTGTTGGGCGTTCTTCTGTGATCTGGGGCAATTGATCACGAACTATAGGTGAGTCTCTTTGAGGAGACTCCCTAGGAATGGATTCCCCGGTTTCTGTGGGCACAGAGGTTGAAAGAGTAACCTCTGGCTGGATGGGTTGGGTTAGGTTCGAGCTGTGCTGCTCTTTTTCAATGACACCTTCTGCAGCTAGACCTGCGGTGTCAGAAATGTGGGTTGCACTGGGAGTTGGTTTTGGTTGTGTGCCTCTATTTATCCAGGCATCTTTTCTTTCTTCTTCCCTAAGTTCTGTGGAAGTTCCTTGCTCTGGTCGTAATTGGTCATACACTTGATGAGATCCAAATAATCTCATGACATGAGGATGATAAAGACCCTTACGTATCCAGACAGCTTCTTCTTCATCTGAATCTGTCTCTAAGATCTCTATTTCTGTCTCCGTTGTTGCTAATCCCTCTTTTTGTACAACTTCGGCCCCTTTTTCTCTCTCTTCTTCCATCATGTTCTCCGAAGCCTCTGTAATTTCAACTCTGTTCCATTCAGCTTCAGTTTGTTCTATTTCTTTTGAAGCTGGGTTTGGACTTCTTCTGTGGACATCCAATCCTTGAATGAAAGGGTTTTGTAAAATAACAGGGGTTTCGGCTGGTTGATTTCTGGGTGTTGTGTCATCTTTTGCAGATGTGTGTCAATGCCAGAAATGAAGAAATCTTCTTCTGGAGAGTGGTGGTCGAGAGGTTGTGACGTCCACCCTGCTGTATTTAGGGTGTTGGCAATTTCAGGGTTCTGTAAGAAGTCGTTCAGGTCTCCTTGGTGAGCAAATCTATCTGGAGATTGATAGGGTGATTGATACCTTTCTGTAGCCATTTCTTCTTCTGCAATTTCTTCTTCATCAGTTTCCTCTTCTGCAATGGTTACCAACTTTGCAAGTGATTTACCATGTCTCTTTTTGGTTTTACTCCTCTTAGGATTTGGTGCCCCTTTTGCTGTTGATTTTGATCTTTTCTTTTTCATTTTTGGAGAGGGAGGAGCAGAGGAGCCAATTTCTGTGGCATGAGGAGGTGAGGATTGATCTTCTGCAGAGCTTGTTGAGGTGCCTTCTGCAGTTTTCCTCTTCTTAGCTTTTGGAGTAGATGCAGAGGTTCTTGATGAAGACTTCTTTCCCATTAGTTCTGCACGTTTGGATATAAAGCTGAGTTGAATAGCCATGTGCTTTGCTAACTTCTGATCCTTTTCTTTTTTATTGGAAAGAGGTTTTGCTGTCATTGTTCCTAGGGGGACACCTAAACGCGGGGGTGTCATAGGACTCGGTTTAGGAGTTCTATGATCGCGTATATACTCTTTCTTAAGGAATTTATTCGATGCGTATTGCATAAGCTTCTTTGACAGAGGTCTACAGTGTGAGTAGCCATCAGCATGATCAGTGGGGGTATTCTTGTTCATCGGGAACTGTTTGGGAGTTGGCCCTTCCATTGGCCAATTTTGGATTAGCAGCAGAGGTTCGAACAGTACTCCTAATATTCTTTGGAATTGCAGAGGTGGTAGAAAGTTGGGATCGTTCTCTTTGACCCTTTTCGAGTTGTTCTTTCTGTCGATGGTGTTTATGATCTCTTGCATCATTATGATCGCATAATCTAGTGGAAGATCATAGTAAACCCCATACATGATGCTCAAGATTTGATGTGAGCTCTGGTCAATACTGCCTATCTTTCCTGTCAAGCATCTGTTAAGAATCGAGAACAAAGTGTTCCACAGAGGTGGTAATCGGCCTCTGCGGAAGTCATTTCTCTTCCGTAGTTGGGTGTTGTACCCAAGCATTTCCACGAATCGACAGAGATCTTCGTCTGTTGGTTGCTCTGCATAACTCTTCAATCCCAGAAGACCCCTTGTTGGTAGGTTGAATTCAAGTGAGAACATTGTTCTGTTGAACTTGATTTCAAGATGCTCAGATTTATCAGGTCTTGAAATGTACCCTTTGATAAGAGAATCGTCTTTATCAAATCGGCAGCTTTGCCAAAATTGGTTCAAATAACGGACTGGAATTTTGTTTGGGGTTCTTGAGAGTAGAGGGAAGAGGACATGATTCTCCATGATGTTCAGAAGTATGGCATGAGCTTCGCCGAAAGTAGTGGGTGAAGGGACCAAATAGCAGTTGTTGGATTTGATAGGAAGACTGGCTTCGAAATGATCCTTTGCTATAAAGTTTTGCAAGTGTGTCGTCGGAGCAAAGTCTGCTGAGTCCCCGGAATCTTGTTGTTCAATATTTCTTGCTAGGCTGGGGTTTTCAGAATGTTCTGAATGTGCAGGGGAGTGTTCCGGTGAGTTCGCCGGAGAGAGTTCAGAGGTTGTAGCTCGAGAAGATGAAGCCATTTGATTTTAAGAATAAGATTTTTGCAAGCTTTTTGCAGGGTTTCGCTGGAGAAGAAGATGAGAGTTTGTAAAATGTTTTATGAGAGGGTAAGCTTTGTTTTTATAGGATGGTAAAACGGTAGAATTCGAAAGAGTAAAATATATGGCAATGGATTAAAGTTTGGAATCCGCACTCGAGTTTGAGCGGCGGGTTCAACTTTCCAAATAAAAACGTTCCATGTACGCCCAATGAAAATGGGACACGTAGGCCTTGTCAGAATATGACAGGACGTCGTGCGCGGCCCATTAATGCTAGGCGCGTGAGGTTGATTTTAGCCATATGAGTTTCACTCGCAGTAAAAGTAACCGTTATTACTACAGAGATGCCCAAAAAAATCAGATTGACAGAGCTTCTGTAGTTTACAGAGGCTCTGTGATTTTAAAAATCTTTGATGTTTATCCCTTTTTCATATATCTCATTGTTATCATGAGTTCTGTGGGGTTCTTCTTTTAACCAAAAACCATTGGAGAGGATAAAATCGGATTTTTGTGAAGAAATTTGCTTCGCATAGGTTTTGTGGCTCTGTTGGAACTTGCAGAAGTTCTGTGAGGGCCAGCAGAAGCTCTATGAGAGAAAAAATCTCATAACAAAAATTTTATTGCTTTTTTTGATCATCCAATTTTTGATTTGGTTTAAGAGATGTTTTTCGGACATATTTGAAAGTTTGTGTCCGAGAAAACTGTTAAAAAAATGGTTTGTCCGAGAAGGTCATGGTCTGTGTTTTCGGTTTTCGAGATAACATTCCTAAAGATCGACAGAAGGTTAATTTTTGATCACAGAGCATATTTCTTGCAGAAGCTCTGTGACCTTAAATTTCTCCTAATTCGAATTTTGTGAAACTTTTTGAGCTTTTGATTTTTGAAATGTTATTCACAGTATATTTAGGACATATTTGACAATTCTTGTCCTAGAAAATTGTTTTCCAAAAACCTTTTGTCCGAGAGACATACCTTTTGGTTCTTCTTTTCTCGGCAGTGATATCTGACTTCTGTCGATATGGAGTCATCGACATTTTTCTTTGGCTTTCCCTTGAAAGTTCTCTCTCTTTAGATCATTTCAGGGTTCCCTTCTGCTCCCCCTTGATCTAATCACCTCTGTAGAGCAAGTAATTTTCCTTTTGCTCCCCCTTGACCTATGCTTGGATCAAAGAATGATAAGTTTTTTGCATAGAACATAGGTCATGCTCTTTCATAGGTTCTGTAGGGGTCGTCAGAGGTTCTGAGTTGACTTACAGAAGCTCTGTAATTTTAAGAACTATTTAAGGTTTTAAGAATTTTCATACAGAAGTAGAATCAATCAAAGCAATAAATTAAGCAATGTATTTACTTGTTATTTACAGAAGATAAAGCTATACTTACAGAGGATTTTCACACCATGTTAATCATTCCTAACTTACCCACCAAGAAGTTGAATCTTTTCTCGTCTAATGCTTTGGTGAATAAGTCAGCGAGTTGATATTCTGTGGGCACGAAATGCATTTCGATTGTACCGTATTCAACATGATGTTTCAAGAAATGATACCTTATATCGATATGCTTGGTTTTTTAGTGTTGCACAGGGTTGGCAGAGATAGCAATAGCACTTTTGGAATCACAGAGGATGGGTATTTTGAACAGAATGTGGTCGTAGTCTTTTAGCTGAGTCTTCATCCATAGAACCTGAGAACAACAGCTAGCGGCAGCAACGTATTCAGCTTCTGCAGTGGATGTGGAGACACAATTCTGCTTCTTGGAGGTCCAACTGACTAGTTTACCACCTAGGAATTGACAACTCCTAGAGGTACTCTTTCTGTCGAGCATGCATCCTCCATAGTATGAATCTGTATAAGCTTTAAGACTAAAACCAGAGTTCTGTGGATACCAGAGACCAAGATTGTTGGTCCCCTTCAGGTATCTAAAGATTCTTTTTACAGCATCATAATGTGATTTCTTTGGATTAGCTTGATAACGTGCACACAGACATGTGGCATGCATAATGTCAGGTCTGCTTGCTGTTAAGTATAACAGAGATCCAATCATGCCTCTGTAGAGAGTACATTCTACAGAAATACCATTTGGATCTAAGAATAACTTATTTCCAGTGGCCATTGGAGTCTTCATTGCAGAGGTATCAGAGAGATTATATTTTAAAAGTATGTCAGAGACATATTTGGCTTGATTTATAAAAATTCCCTCTGAAGATTGTTTGACTTGAAGTCCGAGGAAGAATGTTAATTCTCCCATCATACTCATTTCAAACTCACTCTGCATGAGTTTTTCAAAAATTTTGCACTCTTCTGAATTTGTAGACCCAAAAATTATGTCATCTACGTATATTTGTACAAGCATTATCTCACTATTTTTGCGTTTATAGAATAAGGTAGTATCTGTTGTACCTCTGTTGTACCCATTGATTAGAAGGAAGGTAGAAAGTCGTTTGTACCATGCTCTTGGAGCCTGTTTCAGTCCGTATAGAGCCTTTTCAAGGTAGTATACATGCCTTGGAAACTTTGAGCTTTCAAAACTTGGTGGCTGATTTACGTAAACCTCTTCTTGGATTTCACCGTTTAGAAAAGCTGATTTTACGTCCATCTGGTAGACTTTAAAACCTCTGTGGGCTGCGAAGGCTAAGAATATTCTTATTGCTTCGAGACGTGCGACAGGGGCAAAAGTCTCATCGTAGTCTATGCCTTCTTCTTGTCTATATCCTTTTGCTACTAATCTTGCTTTGTTTCTGATGACCACTCCATCTTCATCCTTCTTGTTTCTGTAGACCCATTTAGTCCCAATGGCCTGTTTCCCTCTTGGCAGAGGTACTAAAGTCCATACTCTGTTACGCTCAAATTGCAGAAGTTCTTCTTGCATGGCGTCTACCCAGTTTGGGTCATCTAGGGCTTCAGAAATCTTCTTTGGTTCTATAACACTAATAAAATTTGTAAAGAAACAAAAATTAGCAGTGGCAGACCTTGTTTTTACTGAGTCAGAAGGTTCTCCGATTATTTGACTTGGAGGATGGCGTTTTGTCCACTGAGTTGTGCGTGGAAGATGATCATCAATGTCATCAAAGCTTTCTTCAGAGGCTTCTTGTGATTCTTCTTGTGCAGCCTCTGATGTTCTTCGTGCCTTGGTAGTTGATTCTACCGTTTGTGGAATGATTGGTACGAGTGGTGGTGGAGTTTGTTCCTCTGAGGATGTATAGTCTTGGTCCTCGATCTCTTCTGTAATTGGTTCTTATGTGGTTTGTGCAGCTTCTGTGGTCGTTTTTCTTGATGTTTCATCTTCTGCACTTTCTTTTGCTTCGGCAATTGCATCTGTAGTATTTATAGAAGAAGATGAAGCATTATTTGGACCAGTTAGAGTCATACCTGTAGGATTTTGTCCGACAGAGGATGGTTCTTCAGAAACTCTGATGGTTCCGACAGAAGGATCAATGTCATTTTGGAACATCTCCAAAAATAGAAGATTCAAATCTTCTTTTGTTCTTGAGATGTCAGAGAATTTCCCTTTAATTCCGAGTTCTGAACTTATTTTCTCAGAAGTCATTTGGAATGAATCATCAAAAGAAACATTGATGCTTTCTACAATCTTGTGAGACTTTGTAAGGAATGTTCTGTAGGCTTTGGAAGTGGCAGAGTATCCAATGAATTTGCCTTCATCTGCTTTTACATCAAACTTTCCTCTTGAATCTCTGTCGTTTAAGACGAAGCATTTGCATCCGAATACATGGAAAAATTTGATGTTTGGCCGTCGTTTGTTAAGCAATTCGTAAGGCGTCTTTAGGTGTCTTTTCACAATGGTTGATCGATTTTGAGTATAACACGCAGTAGAAATTGCTTCTGCCCAAAAGTTCATTGATAATCCGCATGCTGACATCATAGTTCTTGCGGCTTCCACAAGTGTTCGATTCTTTCTTTCGACAACACCGTTCTGTTGTGGAGTGCGAGCTGCAGAGAAGTTCTGTGAAATTCCTTCTGTTGAAAGATAAGTTTCAATGACACAGTTTTTGAATTTTGTGCCGTTGTCACTTCTTAACTTCTGTATTTTGCAGTCATAAAGAACTTGGATTCTTTTCATTAGATTTATCAATATAATTTGAACATCTGATTTCTTTCTGATAAATTCAACCCATGTGAAACGTGAATACTCATCAACTAAGACAAGTATATATTTCTTGCCACCTAGGCTCTGTATTGCAATGGGACCGCAGAGGTCGACATGAAGCATGTACAGAGGCCTGGTGCAAGACACATCTGTTTTGCCTTTGTGGGAAGCTCTTTTGAGTTTTCCCATCTCACAGGCAGAACATAAATGATCCTTGTTGAATTTAACATTTGGCAAACCTTTAACTAGATCAAGTTTGACCAGTTTTTCCAATGTGTGAAAATTCAAGTGACAGAACCTGTTGTGCCATAACCAGACTTCTTCACTTTTGCAGGCAACAAGGCAAACTTTGTCCTTGTTCTTTGAGTTGAAGTTCATTAGATATAGATCACCTATTCTTTCAGCTCGCAGAAGTTCCATACTTGTTTCTTCACTTTGTAGAGAGCAGAAAGTTCTTTTAAACAACACATTGAATCCTGTATCACAAAGTTGACTTACACTGAGTAGGTTGTGCTTAAGGCCATCCATATATGCAACTTTGTATACAGAAACGTCTTCTTTCCTTATGACTCCATAGCCTTTTATGTGTCCTTTCTTGTTGTCTCCAAAAATCACAGATCCACCATCTTGTGTTTCTTTGTACGTGGATAGTGCACTTCTGTCACCAGTCATGTGCCTTGAGCATCCGGAGTCTAGATACCAGATTGGCACATACTTCTTCTGCAGGATAATCACAGAGATTTAGGTACCCATATCCATATGGGTCCAATATTGTTAGAGTTTTTCAAATTTGCCTTGGCATTCTTGAAATACATTTTGTTCTTTGCGGAAGAGTCAGATTATTTCTTTGTGGGATTTGACTTTTGAGTTGTTGTAGAGAGTAAACAGATTTGACTTGAAAAATGATTATTAAGTTTAGACATAAGATCAAAGCAATGACAGTATTGAATATGAGATGTAATTTGCTTGAACTTTTCATTGAACTTTTTAAACTCAGCCACATAGGCATTACATTCTTTCTTTACATTAGATTTCCTATTACTAGAAGATCTATGAATACTCGAATGTTGTTTGCAAAAGCTCTGTTTAGGACCTGCCTTCTGTGGGTTGCTTCTGTGGTGAACTTCTTTCATCACTGTCACAGAAGAAAAAAGATTTATTAACCTTGGGTTTTGAAAATCTAGAACTTATAGGATCAATAGAGGTCTTCTGTAACATTTTAAGCTCAGCAGAGGTTTTGATATGTAGATTCAAATTTAGAAAATCTTGGCAGATTGGAATCTCTGTGAGTTTCTCTTTTGGAGAAATAGTTCTGTGAGGAACTTCAGAGGAGAATTTGACATCCTCTGTGTCACAGTGAATTATCCCTGATTTGAAATCAGTCTCTGAGTTGTCAGAGGATGAATCGTCCTCGTATACAGAGGTTGAGTCAATTCTTTCAATAGAGGCTGGATTTTCTGAGTATGTATTGTACGAGCTTTCTTCCTCTATAGAATAGTTTTCATAGATTGCAGAGGTTTCTAATAAGATTTCTTCAGTGAGAGTTTTATCTATAGAAGATGTACAGAAATTTTCTAAAACGCTTGATTTCCATATTTCCAAAATTTCTTTTTCAATTAAATTTTTAAAGTTTTCTTCTGAAAAAATGGGTTTAAACTCAGGAGCTTCTGCTGATAATTTCTTTTCAACGTTTATCAAACAGACAAAAGCAACCTGTGTTTGGGTCTCTGGTTTACCAAACTTGAAGATACCAATCTGATCTTGTGTTTTCAGATATTTCTTTGGTTTGATACCTCTATTGACAGAGGTTGAAGATGATGAGTCTGTGTTTTCAAACCACACGTTAATCATCTTCTTATGTTTCTTCAAGTAAGGATCCACAGAGATTTTCGCTCGTTTGCTTACAGAGATTAGATTTGGAAAATCTGGTTTGTTTGTTTTTCCAATCACAAATAACGAGGTCAGAGGTTTGTTTCTTTTGCCTTCAACACCTAGGGTGATATCATCATACCCTATACCTCGTCTCCCTATTTGTGAGTTTATTTTTTCATAAACTTTCTGTGCATCTTTATAGTTTTTAAGCAAAACTTCTCTTCTGAGTAAATCTTGCCATAATACCTCTCTTTCTCTTTGAAAGTATTCTTTAAGAGCTCTTATGTCAGTAGTTTCGCTCCTTGAAACTGAAAGTTCTTTTGTTTTATCTTTTAAAGTATTGGTTAATTCAGAAATTTGTTTTTTTAAAGGATCTAGAGTTTTGTTCCAATTCTTTTCTATTCTCTCTTTTTCCTCAAAAATCTTTGCTTTTTCTTGAGTGAGAAGCCGTACTTCTCTCTCATTGAAAGTGAGTCTTTTCTGAATACTTTGATTTATCTCTTTCAGTTCAATTAATTCAATGTTAATTCTAAATGTATTATCATCTACAGAGGTAATACAAGAGTTGGAATTTGAAGTAGATACCTCAGAGTCAGTGCAGGAGTCGACTTCTGCCATGCCACAGAAGAGAGCATTGGTGGTATGTTCATCGTCAGAAGTAGAGTCTGACTGGAAGTCTTCTGTGTTCTCCTCAGAATGTCCTTTTGCCATTAAGGATTTTTGAGCATAATATTCGGCTTTCTTTTTGTAGAAAGCAGAGTCCCTCTGTGGACGATTTGATCTGCTTCTGCATTCATTCGCAAAATGGCCTGGTTTTCCGCAGTTAAAACACCCTTGAGGAGTGTTTCCTGTTCGATCATTGGACTTCTGTAGGTCTCCGCCTTTCTCTGATCTACATTCATTTGCATAGTGACCAGGTTTGCCGCACTTGTAGCATTCTTGCTGTGTGTAGCTTACTGAGTCATCTGACTTCTGTCGGTCATTCCCTCTGTAATTTCTATCGCTTGACCTCTGTCGGCCACTTGATTCTTCTCTTCTTCTGTCATCTCTTATGTTGTCTCTTCTGTCATCCTGGTTGTCTCTATCATATCTTTCATTTCCGGAACCTCTTCTGTTTCCTCTGAACTCTTTTGTCAATAGAGCTAAAGATTTAGCTAGTGACGCAAGAGTTATTTCCTTTTCTGCTTGCTCTTCTTCTTCACTGTCAATTATTACCATTTTCTTCTTCTCCTTCTTCTTCTCCTCTGGGGCTTTATCATTTCTTGGTCTCTGTGCATCTTCTTTAGTTTTACTAACCAATGCATACGGTGCAATGGTTAGTGTTTTAGCCTGTGCTATCTGAGGTTCTTGTGCGGCTAATGTTCCGTAAAGATCAGAGAGAGTCCAGGTGTCTAGATCCTGATTTGTCTGTATGGACATAGACAGCTGGAGCCATTCTTCATTTAGACTTTTTAAAAACATGACATTGTTTTCTTCAGAAGTTCTGTCAATGCCTGATTTTCTGCACTTGTTGATTAGAGAGTTGAATCTGTCGTATGTTGTTTGCAGAGATTCTGTTGCAGAGGCTCTGAATGCATGATATTCATTGATGTACTGTGCTCTTCAGTTTTTTTGTGTTTTAGCACCTCCTTCCAACTGTCTTTCCAGTTCTTTCCACAGATCATGCGCTGTTTCACATGAATCCAAGGATTGAAAGAGTTCGTTGGGTATTACCATAATTAATGTCCTCTTGGTTTTCTGAGCAACTTCATCTTCTGCTTTATCTTCGGTTGACCACTCCCCTTTTGGCTTTGGTTTTTTATGTTCGGGGATTTCGGCAGATTCAGCAGTAGCAGGTACACGAGGTACTACTGTCATGGGAATAGGAGGAGGATTGTACAGATATTGTACTTGATTTTTTTCAGTGCCCTCGAAAAAATGGACCATTCTTATTTTCCACTGAGGATACTCATCTCGAAGGAGAGTAGGAGGTTTAGTGAGAGAACCAGTAGTAAAGAAATTATTTGTATTTGTCATTTTTGAAGATTTTTAGAAAGAAAGTATGACTAAAGAGTTACTTCGATGAACTTGAAGATTTTCTGGGTTTAAGCAGTTTCCAGACACAATTTTAAGTCTCAATAATATCTATCACGAATCTTGATAAGTGGATCACTTGATATTGAAAATCAAGGAAGGCTCTGATACCAATTGTTGGTTCCCAGATACACTTACTCAAGATTAACAATCTATTAGTAGAGTTTAGAGTTTGATGCGGAAGCGTATTAATCTAACAGATATGTTTGATAGATATTAGAACGCACATATATAAAGAAAACAGTAAAGAATGAAAAGGATTTCTTTAACAGTTACTGTTATTCAATATATGATAACAACACGAAGAACAGATTAAGAACTTGGTGTGTGTGAGAATATAACACTCAGATATTTGACAATAAAGTTTGAGAGTATTAGTGATTCCTTGTGTATTCGTCCGTTGGAAAGATCTCAACATGAGACTTCCTTTTATACTACTCTTAGAAGACTATGAAGTAGGTCACTGTTCCTTTTACGACATGAATAGTAAACTGGATGGTGTGAACAGTGGACTGGATGGTGTGAGCAGTTGTTTGAGCCATGCGCATTTAATGGAGCAGATGTACTTTTGGTAAATGCATTAAATGGAGCAGACGTCTATTTTGTACCTTGCCCTATTGAGTCCACTCAGAGCTTGACACGTGTTTTGACAGTACTTTTCCATGCAAGTTGATGAACGTATCCAGTAATATCTTCCAAGTCTTCATTGAGGACCACAGAGGCTCTGTAATGAATTACAGAGGTTCTGCGGTCTGGTCCTCTGTGGAGCAGTCTTCGCCGGATTCCGAGTCTTTAGTCTTCTTTGTGCGTATGACAGAGCTTCTGTAGGAAGCCTCTGCTGCTTCTGTAGCTTGACCTTGATTTCTCGGTAATGTCGGCAGAGCCTCTCTAAGAGGCTTTCTTCACTTAGCCTATTTTTCACTACTTCTAAATACTTCTATGATTAGAAAGATTGAAGCTAACAACCCCTCACCTCTCTTCTCAGGTTGGTCCTCTTGGGTAGGGATTTGAGGTAATTCAATTCCTATAGAGGTGCAATAAGCTTTTAAAGTCTCACTCTCCCTTGGAATATAATTCCTAAGTGATTTTGGCAACAGTTTATGATTGGGATAGTTTTCAAGTCTTGTTACTGAGGTCAGCTTACCCAAATAAAATGTGGGACCATGCTCTTCATTTGTTCTTCTTGAGATTGTTCTGTTTTCCTGCATGGCATACCAAATAACAATTTGCCAGTACCTTATATAAGGAATGTATGTCAGTGGAGCATCCTTTGTTTTCCTCTGAATTGCTTTCTGATTCTTCTCAAATGTATTCTTCATGTCTTCCCAAAGTATTAAAGTATAGTCATAATGCCTATTCTTCACTAAGCCCTGAAAGATCTGAAGAATTTGTTTAGAACCTTGATCAGCAGAACTATTCTTCCCTGACAAACATTTATTTACCACATGAAAGAAGCAAGCCCAATTAGGTGGTAATTTGTTTCTTCTGAACAAACTGAGAGTCCTCAATCCTTCATTGTATCCCAATTTCATAAATTCAGCTATTAATTCCTCTGTTAAGGGTGAGTCCTCAAAATCTGTCCTTCTTTGTACATCATCTTTCTCTAGTAGATTCAGCATTTCTCTTAGTGCAGAGATAGATAAGGCAAATGTCACTCCTCCAATTTCAGACACAAATTTATTATCTTCTAACCTAAGATGTTTCCACCATTGTTGTATGTACTGAACAGAGACATTTTTACTTCGTGTAAACCATTTTCTGTACGGATGGTGTTTGAATAACTCCATGATAATTCTGTGTTCAGGCTTAAAACGACTTTCCTCAAATAATATAACACAGTTATTTTCAGATAATTTCAGCCATTCACTCTCAGGAACAACTCTTTCCACTAAAATAGGTCTATCTGACATAATAGAACCTGCAGCACTCTGTTCATGTTCAATATTAATGTTTACCTCATCTGCATTGCCTTCAGATTCATCCATTTGTTCATCTTCTCCATCATTTCTTATTGCCCCTTCCTCTACAGCTCTATTCTGTACTTCATCATTTTCCGAATCAGATGAATCCATTATCGATTTTGTAGAATGTAGAGAAATTGGACCACTCCTTCGTATTCCAGACATGATTTTAAGAAGAAAACAGACTCAAAGAACTCTGGATTTGATTCGTATCTCACGTTTCGCTCTAGAATTTGAAAAGATTTGAAACAGGGATTTTAAGACCTATTTAAAATCCGCGAAGTTGAAAGGTTTGACGGAAAAACGAAATCAAAGTTATAACGGAGTCAACACATTTGAAATGCCACAAAGGATTTAAATGAAATGCGTGGCATAATCAAACAAATATGAAGCTGACACGTGTTAGTGGATAGAATTTTGACTCAAATCAAAGATCTGAATAACACGCTCAGATGTTTTGACTTTCCTTTATCAGATATCTGATTGTTCTACTCAGAATTCTGAGTCCATGATTCAGAAGAATTTTGCCTTGTAACCAAAATTTTATTTAAAAATCAACTTCTGACAAATATAAAACATTTTGATTATTCAGAAGAGGTTTGAACAGATAGAAACATATTTTATCATCAAAATTCTGTTCATATTATGATGATTGAAAAATTTAAAATCTTATATCTGAATATGAAAATGTTTGAAATTCAGATATAGTTTGAACAAGAAGAAAAAAATTTATCATTGAGAGCTTGTTCTTCTTAGAATGATCAGAGATAAGAAATGAAAACAAACCTTTTAAGCATCATAACATGATTTCCAAAAAAAATATTTTGATGCTCCCCCTTGACTTGAGCATGCATTTGATTATTTATGATACATAAAGATGAGATGAAAAGATAATGGAAAAAATTTTAATCCACAAAATTGAAGTATTTGAATTTCTCAAAAATAAATTTTGAAAGTTAAATTTCTGAAGTATTGACTCAGAATATCTGATTATAGGACTCAGAAGTTCTGAAGACAAGACTCAGAACTTCTGACGTCAAGACTCAGAAGTTCTGAACTCAAGAGTCAGAAGTTCTGAGTACACTACTCAGAAAATTTTACTTAGAAAAATTTATTGTTTTTAAGAAACACAAATATTTTCAATTAGTCAGATTAAGCATTCCTATTTTACATATGAGAAAATAAAACCTTTTGTGATCAAGAGGCTTTGTGAACAAATCAGCCAATTGATACTTTGTATGCACAAAGTGCATCTCTATAGTTCCTTTTTCCACATAGTCCTTTATAAAATGATACCTCACATCTATATGCTTAGTCTTTGAATGTTGAACAGGATTCTGAGTAATGGCAATTGCACTTTCTGAGTCACAATAGATAGGAATTTTGTTGAGTTGATATCCATAGTCCATGAGTTGTGTTCTCATCCACAAGGTTTGAGAGCATGAAGCAGCAGCAGCAACATACTCTGCTTCAGCAGTTGAAGTGGACACACAATTCTGTTTCTTTGATGCCCAACTCACTATTTTATCTCCCAAAAAGTGACAAGCACCAGATGTACTCTTTCTGTCCAACCTACTTCCTGTATGATCAGCATCAGTGAAGGCAATCAATTTGAAATCAGTTTCTTTTGGATACCATAAACCTAGATCAGGTGATCCTTTGAGATATCTTAAAATCCTTTTGACAGCCAACATATGTGATTCTTTTGGGTTAGATTGAAATCTAGCACAAAAACAAGTAGAAAACATGATATCTGGTCTACTAGCAGTCAGATAAAGTAAAGATCCAATCATGCCTCTATAGAGTTTGATATCTGCTGAAACACCTTTGAGATCAGCATCTAACTTTATGTTTGTTGCCATAGGTGTTCTCATAGAAGCACAATCAGACATTTTGAACTTTTTCAGAATGTCTCTGACATATTTTCCTTGATTTATAAAAATACCTTTTGGTAATTGTTTGACTTGAAGACCAAGGAAAAAATTTAGCTCACCCATCATGCTCATTTCAAATTCAGATGACATGATTTTTGAAAAAATTTCACATAATTCTGGGCTGGTAGAACCAAATATTATGTCATCAACATAAATCTGAATAAGAATTAAATCATCACCCTGTTTCTTTAAAAACAAAGTTGTGTCAATCTTACCTTTCTTGAACCCTGAACCTAACAAGTGTTTAGTAAGAGTGTCATACCAGGCTCGTGGTGCTTGTTTTAGACCATATAAAGCTTTGTCTAAAATATAAACATGATCAGGGAATTCTGGATCAACAAAACCTTCAGGTTGATGGACATACACCTCTTCATTAAGTTTGCCATTTAGAAAGGCTGATTTGACATCCATCTGATACACCTTGAAGTTCTTGTGTGCAGCATAGGCCAAAAATATTCTGATTGCCTCTATTCTTGCCACTGGTGCAAATGTCTCATCATAATCAATTCCCTCTTGTTGACAGTATCCCTTAGCAACCAATCTTGCCTTGTTTCTGATGACAACACCTGATTCATCCTTTTTGTTTCTGAACACCCATTTAGTTCCAATAATAGATTTACCTTCAGGCTTTGGAATGAGTCTCCAAACTTTATTTCTTTCAAATTGTAGCAATTCCTCTTGCATTGCTGAAATCCAGTCTGGATCCTCTAGGGCTTCATTAGCTTTCTTTGGTTCAATCACACTTAAGAAACCAGCAAACATTGCTTCATTTGCTGTAGCTGATCTAGTCTTTACTCCTGCTGATGGATCACCTATTACTTGATGAATAGGATGATTTTTAGTCCATTTATTTGCACTAGGGAGTACATCAATCTCTGAATAATTGTTGTTTGCATCATTCTCATCAATGATTGCTTGTAATTCTGAACTGTCCCCTTGTTCTGATGTATGTGTAGGAGTTCCATGTGTGTTTGTATTCTGAGTAATGAAGTCGGACTTCTGAGTAACTTGACCAGAGTTCTGACTACAAGGTTCAGAATTCTGATTACAAGGTTCAGAATTCTGAATACATGGTTCAGAATTCTCACTACTTGTATTTATCAGATTTGGACATTCCTCAGATGGACCTTTATCAGAAATTACAGTTGATTGAACTATTTCTGGAGTCTTATTTTTCATCTCTTTGACCATCTTTGGGTTTTCATATTCTGCATAAGAATCAGAAATTAGTTCAATAAAAGCATCCTTAAACAGTAAATTGAGTTCTGAACAAATAGGATTAGAATTTGTATCAGAAGTCATTTTTGTCTTGTTTTGCATGAGTTCTGAACTGTCTTGTTCAGAAGTCCTCATTCTGGCTTCATCAAAAGTTACATTTATGCTCTCCATCATCCTCTTGGTTCTTCTATTGTAGATTCTGAATGCTTTGGAAGTTAAAGAATAACCCACAAAGTATCCTTCATCTGCCTTTTTATCGAATTTGGCAAGATTTTCTCTGTCTCTAAGAACATAGCACCTGCAACCAAAAACATGAAAGAATTTGATTAATGGTTTTCTTTTGTTTATCAGTTCATAAGCAGTCTTATTTAATCTCTTATTGATTAAAGTTCTATTCTGTGTAAAACAAGCAGTTGCAATTGCTTCAGCCCATAGGAAGGTAGGAAGATTTGAATAAGCCAGCATTGTTCTCGCAGCTTCAACTAGAGTTCTGTTTTTCCTTTCAACAACACCATTTTGTTGAGGAGTTTTGACAGCAGAAAAATTGTGAGAAATTCCAGAACTTTCTAAAAAATTCTGAAGAGTCTCATTTCTGAACTCTGTTCCATTATCACTTCTGATTTTCTGAACTGGGAGTTGTAAGAGAACTTGAATCCTCTTGATAAAGTTTATCAGTGTTGTAGCAGCTTCTGACTTGACTCTTAGGAATTCAACCCATGTGTATCTGGAGTATTCATCAACAATCACAAGTATATATTTCTTTCCTCCCATAGACTGAACTGAAATAGGACCACAAAGATCAGTATGAATCATTTCTAATGGTGCTTTGCAAGATGAGTCCATTTTTAATTTGTGAGAACTCTTTTTCATCTTGCCCATTTCACAAGCTGAGCATAACGATTCTTTTTCAAATTTAATCTTTGGTAAAGCTTTAACCAGATGTTTTACAACAAGATTATTAAGATCTTTGAAATTCAGATGAGAACATCTTCTGTGCCAAAGCCAGCATTCATTTGCAGTTGAGTTTGATAAAAGACAAACTGTATTTAATGTTTTCAATTTTGAAAAATTAACCACAAATAAGTCCATATGTCTTTTGGCCCAGAAGACTTTAACATCATTTTCAGTTAAAATCATGCAACCTGTTATTTGAAATTTTATTTGACAAAGACTGTCTAAAAACTGACTTATGCTGAAAAGATTATGTTGTAATCCTTCAACATAGAAAACCTTTTGGATAGTCAGATCCCTTTTAGTTAAATCCCCATAACCTTTGACTTGTCCCTTGCTATTATTTCCAAAGTTTACTGCTCCTCCAGCCTTTTCTGTGAAGTTTGATAGAAAAGACTTCTGCCCTGTCATGTGTCTTGAAGCTCCTGAATCTAAAAACCACATATGACAGCCCTGCAAAAGGATCAGTTAGTTTTAGGTACCCATTTTGGAATGGGTCCATCTTTGTTAGCTTTGTCATTGGATTTAACATTAGTACCTTTTACTTTCCACTCAAAATCTTTCTTCAAACACCACTTTCCTTGAACTTTTATGAAATCAGAACATTTTCTGCTTACAAACTTGTTCAATTTCTTTTTGAAAGTTGTAACTTTTGATTTTGCAATATTTTCAACTTTCTTTTCTTTTATCTTTTCTTTCTTCTGAGTCTGAGGAATAGAAATTTTCTTCTTTTCTGTATTCTGAAGAACAGAAATATTTTTCTTTTCTGAATTCTGAATGTCTTTTCTTATGTATGAAACAGAAGTTATTTTGACTAGACATTTATGAGAATATTGGAATGAATCATTTTTACATCTAACACAAACAAGATATTTCTTTGCAAGTGACAATAAATCTGAAACATAGGTCATTTCATTTTTATTGATACTGTTCAGAGTACAATTGCCCTTATTACAAGAATTTCTAGCTTTGAGTTCAGAAGTAGATTTCATTCTAAGTTTCTCAAGATTCCTTTTCAGATCATTCAACTTTGCAAGATCATCTTTCCTTTTGCTTTCTTCTTTTTCTGAAAAATTCAACTCCTTTTTGTTAGAAGAATTAGATGATTCACCTTTTTCATATGTACTTGATTCATTAAAGAATTTATCATTTTCTTTTAGAGCATTAATTTTAAAAAGATCATACTCAGTCTTCAGTTTTTCAAGCTCTGTTATTTTCTGAATAAAAATATTCTTTTCTTTCAAAGCTTCTTCAAGTTTAATATCCACCTCACAGTAATCATTTTCAAGTTCATCATAAGCTTTCCTTAAGTCCTCAAGTTCTTGACTCACAAGATTAAACCTCTTTTCAAGTTCTAAAAATTCATAAGACTTTGTTTCAGAGAATCCAGTTGACTCAGACTTCTGACTACCTGAGTCAGAGTTCTGATTTACAGACTCAGATGTCTGATCTTTAGACTCAGAGTTCTGATTACAAAATTCAGAATTCTGACTAGAAGTTTCAGACTTCTGATTGACTGCTTCAGAATCTTTACTTGTGTCAAATATGTTCTCAATGTCATGATATGAAAAACTTGGTTTTTTATTTTTGTAGCTGTCATTTAAAGAATCATACTTGAATTTAGTATCATTGTATTTTGGCTTCTAATCTGTTGGTTTAGAAACTTCTTTCTTAACCTTTTCTTCTGAAACCACTGACTTTTCTGTTTTAGACTCAGAAATTTTCTCATTTGACTTTTTAGAGTTTGGTCTTTGCAAATTGTCAGAACTTGTTATAGAACTAGCAGGTCTTATGAAAACTTCAACAATTTCTGGGATTTTTGGCTTAGGAACTTGAAGTTTTTCAACATCATATAAGTTGATTGGGGCTCTATTTAAAGTGACATTTTCTTCCGATCCCAATCCCTTCTTTGGGTTGTAAAATCTTGTATCTTTAACATTGCTTATTAAAAGATTTAATGTTTGCTGAGTCTGACCCCTTTTCAAATTCAGATCTTCCAATTCTTTGATTTTGTTGTATAAATTCTTTCTTTCCTCAAATAACATGTCAAATTTTATTTGTAAATCACCTTTTTCATCCTTTATTTTTGAAAACTCAACTTTTAGTTCAGAAAGCTTTTTCAACAATTCAGAATTTTCATCTTTAACTTTCTGTTTCTCAGCCTCAGATTCTTCATATTGTTCTTTTATTACTTCTTTTTCAATTCTGAACTTGTTAACCAAATTTCTTTCTCCTTTTATCTGTTTTCTTAGATTAGCAAATTCAGTTTTCATTTCACCAATCTGTGTCATTAACTCTATTTCAAGTGAAGAATGTACCTCAACAGATGACTCAGAATCAGCATCTTCAAAATCAGAATCATCCTCATTCCTCATTTTTGCCATATAGCTTTGCATCTGTGGAAAGTTGATATGATCATCTTCATCAGAAGTGTAGTACAGCCAATTCTCCTGTTCAGCCAATAACGCAATTTCATCATCTCTCTTCTTTGCAAGCTGAGCCTTCTTGGTGTAGTATTCATAATCTTTCACAACTTTAACTCTGCAATCCTTGGCATAGTGGCCAGATTTTCCACACTTGAAACACAGATTCTTTTCTTTTCTCTCTTCCTTCTCTTCTTTGTTTTCTTCACTTCTCTCTACTCTCTTTTCAATCTTATTTTCTTCTCTGTCTTCTTTCTTCTTATAATCTGAACTCCCAACTCTCTTATAATTTCCTTGAAATCTACCCTTCCCATACCTCTTGTTGAAAGTATTTGTCAGCAAAGCTAGCTTCTCAGCCATTATCTTGATATCTTCATCATCTTCTGATCCTTCTTCCTTGTCAGATTCCTCCAGACTTGGTATCTCTGATAGATATGCAGTCTTTTTGGGTGCTTTGATTGCTTTGGATTTTGATAAGAATGCTAACTGATCAGCAACATTTTTCTTCTCTTCCACAACTAACTTGACAGAGTCTTCATGTTGATTAAGAACACAGAACAGATCATTTAAGTCTTCTTCACACATATCCTTGTTCATTTGCAGACTTATGGCAAATGATGACCATTCTGAATTTAGACTGTTCAGAAATTTGTAATTTATTTCTGACTTCGTTTTCTTCAGTCCATTTCTTCTCAAATCTTTTAGAATAGTACAAAATTTACTATATGTCTGTGTCAAACTTTCTGACTCTTTTGCTTTGAACCTTTCATAAGCATTTATGCTTTGATTTAACTTTGCCTGAATAGATCTCACAGTTCCTAACATCTGCCTTTCCAATTCGTCCCACATTTCTTTAGCTGATGATCCACTGTCAATTCTGTTAAGAACCTCATTTGGGACAGCCAAAGTCATCAAAGTAATTGCTCTTTTGTCGATAGCATGCCTATTCTTCTGTTCAGCTGTGTATTGGGAATAATTCTTCTTCACCCTGGTCGCTGGAATTTCTGGAGTTGTCTCTGTAGCAGGGGTTGCAGCAACATCGATATACACTTCAATTGGACCTTCTCGAATAGAGACCATAAGATTTTCATCAATGTTGTCTAGGAATTGGATCATACGAATTTTCCATTGCTGATACTCTTCTGGTATAAGAACGGGCGGTTTGGTTTCAGATCCCATGGCTAGATATTCTTTAGAAGACATGATTGTAAGAAAATTCAACAGAAAGACAAATTTGAGTTTCTTGATCGAAAAGTAACAGGTAATTCAAGAATTGCCAAGAATTCAAGAACTAGCCCTAGCAGCGGAATCGATTTTTGAACGAATCAAGAAATCTTCAAGAAATTGATCAATCGATCTTCGCGATCACAATCTTGAACGAATTTGTTTGTTGATTGGCTCTGATACCAATTGTAAGTACAGGATCTTATCTTACAATCAATATAGAAAGCGGTAATTGAGAAGTTGTATGATCAAGCCCAATTGTATTCAATGATGAACAGAAATACAGATCTAAGAGAGAGAGAATCTCAAAGATTACAAAGAATGAATACAAGAATTTCGAGAAAATCAATCAGTTAGCAACGTAGTGCTAACTACTATTTATACTGCAACAGAAATATTAAAGCTACAGTACAAATAAGAAAGACTAATAAGAACATAACACGTGTCCTAATTAGTTTACAAAATACTATGTAAAGTATCTCGTCATAAGGTCTGAACAGGTTGTTCAGAACTTCTGAACATTCTTCTGATAACGCTTCTCAGATCTTCTGACTCTTTATCTCAGACATCTGACTTCTCTTTCCATACCTCTGACTTCTCTACTCAGAACATCTGAGTCTTCTTATCAGATCTTCAACACTTGGTTTATTGACAAAACTTCAGATCTAATAGGGAGAATGGCAAGCAATGTGTTAGCTCCAAGTATCTGTAAAATGAAAGTATTGAAAACAAAACCAAGTCAGAAGACCTACAGAGATAAAGCAGAAGACTTAGAAGACCAACAAAGAAGACCAACAGAACTCAACAGAGTTCTGGTGGAACCAACGGAGCTCAACAGAGCTCTGGCAGAAGATCAACAGAAGAACTGTTCATACCCGAAGACCAACAGAGTTCTGTCATAACACGCTCTGTTGAAGTGAAGACCTCTGTTATGCCTAAGTCTCGTAGAAATCCGAAGTGTCAGATACGTGTCCACACCTTTCCACGTATGCCCTAAAGATTGGAGACACACTTTCCACGTGTCATTCCAGGGTACGATAGTACACTGTCTACACTTTATGAGGCTATATATAGCGAGGTAGTGGAACAAACAATTGTAAGCTTTTGGAAGAATAGTTTTCCACAATTGTAAAAGCACACTGTCATATCCTCATAGCACTATCCCGTACGATATTGTCTCTGTGATTTCTTGATACACCATTGATCTTGTTCTTGGTGTTATCTTTATCAATATACGAGCAGCGTTTCTTATTTGATCTTGTTATCATATTCCTGTTCTATATTTGATATCACAGTTTACATATCGTCTCATACATTCACTCACTTTAATGGCTTTATATTTAAATGCTTCCGCTGTCTATTTAACTACCATTATCGTGATACGACGTGAATCTGGGAACCAACAATTGGTATCAGAGCTCTCTTGATTTGCTCAAATCAAGGCATCCAATCTACCACGGTTGATTCACTGTTGTTGATTGTGTGTGTGTTTAAAAGCCTCATTATACTCTGTTTTACTGCTTAAAGTATTTTACATCTTCTCGGTTCATTTAATATCATACTAAGCTTTCCAGTCTAGATTAAAACATCTGTTCTACTATTTCATTGGTTACTGTTCCTCATACTTTAGCTTATTCTCATTATAGACCATTTGAAACTCTCATACTCTGTTTTCTTTTCAAAAAATGGCAAACATCAACGCCATTTATACTGCTGGTTCTCTGACCAAGCCTCCTACTCTTCTGAGGGATGAATACCCTCAATGGAAGATTAGGATGGTCAACTCCCTTGATGGAATGGATAAGGACTTAATGCGATCTGTCACGAATGGACCATTCCAACCCATGGTTTATGTCCCACGTGTACCCGCAACAGAAACCACTGATGAGATTCCTGCTCACTTCGAACCCAAAACCACTGGGATTACCGAAGAAGAAAAGAGCAAAATGGAAAATGACCTTAAAGCAGTGAGACTTCTGATTATGGCCATTCCGAACGATATATTTCAAGAACTAGACTCATGTGTTACTGCCAAGGAAATCTGGGATCAACTTCTAAATCAACTTGAGGGTGGTATCAAAACCCAAAAGAACAGAAGGACACAGTGTATAAATGAATACAATGATTTCAAGGCACTTCCTGAGGAAACCTTACAACAGACCTACAACAGATTTAATATTCTGATTAACAAATGTAAAAAGTGTGGGGTTGTTAGGTCGAAGGAAGATAACAATGTTCTGTTTTTGAAAAGTTTAAATGATGAATGGTTGAATCTGTCCATGTCTTTACAAGCTAATTAGGACTTAGATGCATGGTCTCTTACTGATGTGTATGGCACTCTGGCCGCACAAGAGAAGGATGTTGTCAAGCAAAAAGGCAAATCCACCATTGCAGGTCCTATCGCTTTGATTTCAGAATCTAAGAACTCAGCAGAAGAGAAACTCAACAGAGATGGCCCTAGCAGAGATAAGAAAAGAGATAAAAAGAAAGGGAAGAAGAGCTTGGTTGCAGAAAGTGATGATGAAAGGAGTTCATCAGATGAGGATAGTGATATAAATGCCTTTGCTAAATCTCTTGCGTTAATAACTCAACAATTTACCCAGAGATTTGGCAACAGGACATTTGACAGAAGAAAAAGGTACGAAAGAGAAGAAAAAGGTGACAGAAGTTATACTGCACCTCAACAGAATCACCAGAACAGAAACCCGACAGAACAGAGACCTCAACCTCAACAGAAGTACAACGCTCCTGGTCCACAAAAGACTGATGCTGCACAACCCATCAACCAAAACGATGGTCGTTGTTTCAGATGTGGCAAACCTGGCCATTTCTCTGCTAACTGTAGAGGAAAACTTGTAAAAGATCAAGACTACTACAAGAACAAATACAAGTACAACTACAGAGAAAGGAGTTACGTCGCCGAGATGGAGAATTGGATCTCTGACTCATCCTCTGGTGATGAACCAGAGCAAGCCAATGTTGTTGTAGATGATGAAAGTATGACAGAGGTTGACTGGATGACTGGAGAACGAATAGAGAGAACAGAAGAAGAAGATATAGCTCATGCATTCGCTCTTACTGTAACAGAGCCAGACGACAGAGCGCTGGAGACCATTAAACCCAGTGCCAAGGTATGTTCCTCCGAATCCAAGTCTGACTCAGAACTGGAAATGCATGTTTCGCAATTAACTGAGGAATTTCAATTACTGAAACAAAAGCTTTCTGAGGAAAAAGAGCTAAGAAAGCTAGCTCAGGAGGATCTGTCCTTCTACAAGAGAGAGAAAACTCTCTTGGAACAAGAAAAGGAAGATATCTTCAAGGAGAAATCTGAGCTAGAGATCTTACAGCGGAAAGAGAAAAGTACTTTTTCTAAAAAGGTTAAAGAGTACGAAAATCTGTTAAAACGGAAAACCGAAGAAATGAAGAAGTCTGAAAATGAAAGACTTAACTCTGTCGCTTTAAAAGACTTTTTTCAAAAAGAAAGGGAAATCTTACATCAGTCCCTACAGAGAAAAGAACTTCAAATCAAAAAGTATCAGGATGCACAGGATGTGCATGTTAAGATAAATTCTCAGATGGATACGCAAGGTCTTGGTTTCTCAGACCTTGCTCCCTGGAACGGAAAGAAGAAAACATCTCTGTTGACTACTTTCTGTGCTGGGAAAATCCAAGAGAATGTTATCTCTGGTAATGCTGTTTTCAAAAGAATTAAAACCTCGGACGTTTACAAGAGGACGAAAAGGCTTGACTTTAGGAATGTCAGCTATGACTCCTTGGATCATGACAAGGTTCTTAAACCATCTTCAAAGTTTATTCTTGATCAAGGAAGAGCTAGAATCTTAATTCCTAACTCTGTCGAAAGTCTGGATCCAAAAGAGATTTTCAACTTTAATTCTTTCAAGGAACAGAAGCCTGTCACTTCTGAGGCTGAATCCTCTGTTGAAATACCACAGATCAAGCTCAACCCTGAAGCACCAGTCTTCTCTCCTACTTCTTAAACGATAAGAACATCTTTTGAAGAAGATCTCATGAAAGTTCTTAAAGAAAATGTTGTTTCTGATGCTTTAAAACCCAAGTTGAGAAGGTTTAAAACTGCAAAACCTGATTCTACAAAGCCTGTTTCTGTGAGTAACACCTCCAACAGAGCCACCAGAGACTTTCTAGCCTCTGACAGTGACTCTGACCCTGAGGTAGATGAGCAAATTTTCTGTACTCAACCAAATGCTTTGCACAAACCTAAACAGATACCGGCTGGATCCTTTGATTTAAAAGAAGACATATCATTTTTCAAGAAACAATCAAGATTTATACCGGTAACTGAGTTTAATAACAAAGAATTCAGAATTCTTGCTTCTAACTCAACAGAAGTAAAAGGTAAGGTGAAGGCAAGTACTTTACTTAACAACACCTTTGTTCCAACTTTTAAACCAATCAGATTTACACCAGAACAGAAGGGAAAATGGATAGTAAATGACAGACATACTTCCAATTCTGGTAGAAATCAAGAGATCAATTTTGAGAAAAGAGAATCTGTCTCAAAGAATAGTTCAAACAGAATGCATGGTCCTAGAGCTTTTCAGAATCAAACTCCATCTAATAAACGATTCTTGAATAACAACTTGCATCAATCCTCATGTTCCATCAATTGCAATTGTGTTCATCTGTTAAGAAAACTGCAAAATCATATGAATGGACCTCACTGTGTTCTGAATCAGTCACAAAAGATGATAAATCCCAAGACTGATCAGACCACACAGAAGAAAACCTCTGGCACAACATCAAAGAATGTAAAGCTTGTAGGAAAGACTGTTAACCCATCAAATCCTAACAAGAAAGGTGTTAGCTTCAATCTTCCTAATCATAGAAATACTTAGAAGTAGTGAAAAATAGGCTAAGTATAGAAAAGCCTCTCACAGAGGCTCTGCCACTTCTTCCAGAAGATCAAGTCCAGAAAGCCACAGAAGCTACAGAGGTAATCACAGAACCTCTGTAGTGCGCAAGAAGAAGATCAACTCGGAAACAAGTGGACTGCTCCACAGAAGGTCAGACCATAGAACCTCTGTAATGCCTTACAGAGCCTTTGTGGTCTGCTATGAAGACTTGGAAGATATTACTGGATACGTTCATCAACTTGCATGGAAAAGTACTGTCAAAACACGTGTCAAGCTCTGAGTGGACTCAATAGGGCATGGTACAAAATAGACGTCTGCGCCATTTAATGCATTTACCAATAGTACATCTGCTCCATTAAATGCGCATGGCTCAAACAACTGCTCACACCATCCAGTCCACTGTTCACACCATCCAGTTTACTATTCATGCCGTAAAAGGAACAGTGACCAACTTCATAGTCTTCTAAGAGTAGTATAAAAGGAAGTCTCATGTTGAGATCTTCCTAACGACGAATAGAAAAGGAATCACTAATACTCTCAAACTTTATTGTCAAATATCTGAGTGTTATATTCTCACACACCAACAGTTCTTAATCTGTTCTTCGTGTTGTTATTATATATTGAATAACAGTAACTGTTCAAGAAATCCTTTTCATTCTTTACTGTTTTCTTTATATATGTGCGTTCTAATATCTATCAAACATATCTGTTAGTTTAATACGCTTCCGCATCAAACTCTAAACTCAACTAATAGACTGTTAATCTTGATTAAGCGTATCTGGGTTCCAACAATTGGTATCAGAGCCTTCCTTGATTTTCAATATCAAGTGATCCACTTATCAAGACTCTTGATAGATATTATTGAGATTTAAAATTGTGTCTGGAAACTGCTTAAACCCAGAAAATCTTCAAGCTCATCGAAGTAACTCTTTAGTCATACTTTCTTTCTAAAATCTTCAAATGACAAATACAAATAATTTCTTTACTACTGGTTCTCTCACTAAACCTCCTACTCTCCTTCGAGATGAGTATCCTCAGTGGAAAATAAGAATGGTCCATTTTTTTGAGGGCACTGAAAAAAATCAAGTACAATATCTGTACAATCCTCCTCCTATTCCCATGACAGTAGTACCTCGTATACCTGCTACTGCTGAATCTGCCGAAATCCCCGAACATCAAAAACCAAAGCCAAAAGGGGAGTGGTCAACCGAAGATAAAGCAGAAGATGAAGTTGCTCAGAAAACCAAGAGGACATTAATTATGGCAATACCCAACGAACTCTTTCAATCCTTGGATTCATGTGAAACAGCACATGATCTGTGGAAAGAACTGGAAAGACAGTTGGAAGGAGGTGCTAAAACACAAAAAAACCGAAGAGCACAGTACATCAATGAATATCATGCATTCAAAGCCTCTGCAACAGAATCTCTGCAAACAACATACGACAGATTCAACTCTCTAATCAACCAGTGCAGAAAATCAGGCATTGACAGAACTTCTGAAGAAAACAATGTCATGTTTTTAAAAAGTCTAAATGAAGAATGGCTCCAGCTGTCTATGTCCCTATAGACAAATCAGGATCTAGACACCTGGACTCTCTCTGATCTTTACGGAACATTAGCCGCACAAGAACCTCAGATATCACAGGCTAAAACACTAACCATTGCACCATATGCATTGGTTAGTAAAACTAAAGAGGATGCACAGAGACCAAGAAATGATAAAGCCACAGAGGAGAAGAAGAAGGAGAAGAAGATGGTGATAATTGACAGTGAAGAAGAAGAGCAAGTAGAAAAGGAAACAACTCTTGCGTCACTAGCTAAATCTTTAGCTCTATTGACAAAAGAGTTCAGAGGAAACAGAAGAGGTTCCGGAAATGAAAGATATGATAGAGAAAACCAGGATGACAGAAGAGACAACAGAAGAGATGACAGAAGAGGAGAAGAATCAAGTGGCCGACAGAGGTCAAACGATAGAAATTACAGAGGGAATGACCGACAGAGGTCAGATGACTCGGTAAGCCACACACAGCAAGAATGCTACAAATGCGGCAAACCTGGTCACTATGCAAATGAATGTAGATCAGAGAAAGGCGGAGACCTACAGAAGTCCAATGATCGAACAGGAAACACTCCTCAAGGATGTTTTAACTGCGGCAAACCAGGCCATTTTGCGAATGAATGCAGAAGCAGATCAAATCGCCCACAGAGGGACTCTGCTTTCTACAAAAAGAAAGCCGAATATTATGCTCAAAAATCCTTAATGGCAAAAGGACATTCTGAGGAGAACACAGAAGACTTCCAGTCAGACTCTACTTCTGACGATGAACATACCGCTAATGCCCTCTTATGTGGCATGGCAGAAGTCGACTCCTGCACTGACTCTGAGGTATCTACTTCAAATTCCAACTCTTGTATTACCTCTGTAGATGATAATACACTTAGAATTAACATTGAATTAATTGAACTGAAAGAGATAAATCAAAGTATTCAGAAAAGACTCACTTTCAATGAGAGAGAA
Source organism: Saussurea involucrata (assembly GCA_033807775.1). Taxonomy (NCBI): domain Eukaryota; kingdom Viridiplantae; phylum Streptophyta; class Magnoliopsida; order Asterales; family Asteraceae; genus Saussurea; species Saussurea involucrata. The sequence goes on from CM066314.1 coordinate 87,424,025, forward strand.
GTACGGCTTCTCACTCAAGAAAAAGCAATGATTTTTGAGGAAAAAGAGAGAATAGAAAAGAATTGGAACAAAACTCTAGATCCTTTAAAAAAACAAATTTCTGAATTAACCAATACTTTAAAAGATAAAACAAAAGAACTTTCAGTTTCAAGGAGCGAAACTACTGACATAAGATCTCTTAAAGAATACTTTCAAAGAGAAAGAGAGGTATTATGGCAAGATTTACTCAGAAGAGAAGTTTTTCTTAAAAACTATAAAGATGCACAGAAAGTTTATGAAAAAATAAACTCACAAATAGGGAGACGAGGTATAGGGTATGATGATATCACCCTAGGTGTTGAAGGCAAAAGAAACAAACCTCTGTCCTCGTTATTTGTGATTGGAAAAACAAACAAACCAGATTTTCCAAATCTAATCTCTGTAAACAAACGGGCGAAAATCTCTGTGGATCCTTACTTGAAGAAACATAAGAAGATGATTAACGTGTGGTTTGAAAACACAGACTCATCATCTTCAACCTTTGTCAATAGAAGTATCAAACCAAAGAAATATCTGAAAACACAAGATCAGATTGGTATCTTCAAGTTTGATAAACCAGAGACCCAAACACAGGTTGCATTTGTCTGTTTGATAAACGTTGAAAAGAAATTGTCAGCAGAAGCTCCTGAGTTTAAACCCATTTTTTCAGAAGAAAACTTTAAAAATTTAATTGAAAAAGAAATTTTGGAAATATGGAAATCAAGCGTTTTAGAAAATTTCTGTACATCTTCTATAGATAAAACTCTCACTGAAGAAATCTTATTAGAAACCTCTGCAATCTATGAAAACTATTCTACAGAGGAAGAAAGCTCGTACGATACATGCTCAGAAAATCCAGCCTCTATTGAAAGAATTGACTCAACCTCTGTATACGAGGACGATTCATCCTCTGACAACTCAGAGACTGATTTCAAATCAGGGATAATTCACTGTGACACAGAGGATGTCAAATTCTCCTCTGAAGTTCCTCACAGAACTATTTCTCCAAAAGAGAAACTCACAGAGATTCCAATCTGCCAAGATTTTCTAAAATTGAATCTACATATCAAAACCTCTGCTGAGCTTAAAATGTTACAGAAGACCTCTATTGATCCTATAAGTTCTAGATTTTCAAAACCTAAGGTTAATAAATCTTTTTCTTCTGTGACAGTGATGAAAGAAGTTCACCACAGAAGCAACCCACAGAAGGCAGGTCCTAAACAGAGCTTTTGCAAACAACATTCGAGTATTCATAGATCTTCTAGTAATAGGAAATCTAATGTAAAGAAAGAATGTAATGCCTCTGTGGCTGAGTTCAAAAAGTTCAATGAAAAGTTCAAGCAAATTACATCTCATATTCAATACTGGCATTGCTTTGATCTTATGTCTAAACTTAATAATCATTTATCAAGTCAAGTCTGTTTACTCTCTACGACAATTCAAAAGTCAAATCCCACAAAGAAACAATCTGACTCTTCTGCAGAGAACAAAATGTATTTCAAGAATGCCAAGGCAAACTTGAAAAACTCTAACAATATTGGACCCATATGGATATGGGTACCTAAATCTCTGTGATTGTCCTGCAGAAGAAGTATGTGCCAATCTGGTATCTAGACTCCGGATGCTCAAGGCACATGACTGGTGACAAAAGTGCACTATCCACGTACAAAGAAACACAAGATGGTGGATCTGTGACTTTTGGAGACAACAAGAAAGGACACATAAAAGGCTATGGAGTCATAAGGAAAGAAGACGTTTCTGTATACAAAGTTGCATATGTGGATGGCCTTAAGCACAACCTACTCAGTGTAAGTCAACTTTGTGATACAGGATTCAATGTGTTGTTCAAAAGAACTTTCTGCTCTCTACAAAGTGAAGAAACAAGTATGGAACTTCTGCGAGCTGAAAGAATAGGTGATCTATATCTAATGAACTTCAACTCAAAGAACAAAGACAAAGTTTGCCTTGTTGCCTGCAAAAGTGAAGAAGCCTGGTTATGGCACAACAGGTTCTGTCACTTAAATTTTCACACATTGGAAAAACTGGTCAAACTTGATCTAGTTAAAGGTTTGCCAAATGTTAAGTTCAATAAGGATCATTTATGTTCTGCCTGTGAGATGGGAAAACTCAAACGAGCTTCCCACAAAGGCAAAACAGATGTATCTTGCACTAGACCTCTGTACATGCTTCATGTCGACCTCTGCGGTCCCATTGCCATACAGAGCCTAGGTGGCAAGAAATACATACTTGTCCTAATTGATGAGTATTCGCGTTTCACATGGGTTGAATTCGTTAGAAAGAAATCAGATGTTCCAAATATATTGATAAATCTAATGAAAAGAATCCAAGTTCTTTATAATTGCAGAATACAGAAGTTAAGAAGTGACAATGGCACAGAATTTAAAAACTCTGTCATTGAAGCCTATCTTTCAACAGAAGGAATATCACAGAACTTTTCTGCAGCTCGCACTCCACAACAGAACGGTGTTGTCGAAAGAAAAAATCGAACACTTGTGGAAGCCGCAAGAACTATGATGTCAGCATGCGGATTATCAATGAACTTTTGGGCAGAAGCAATTTCTACTGCGTGTTATACTCAAAATCGATCAACCATTGTGAAAAGACACCTCAAGACGCCTTACGAATTGCTTAACAAACGGCGGCCAAACATCAAATTTTTCCATGTATTCGGATGCAAATGCTTCGTCTTAAACGACAGAGATTCAAGAGGAAAGTTTGATGTAAAAGCAGATGAAGGCAAATTCATTGGATACTCTGCCACTTCCAAAGCCTACAGAACATTCCTTACAAAGTCTCACAAGATTGTAGAAAGCATCAATGTTTCTTTTGATGATTCATTCCAAATGACTTCTGAACAAATCAGTTCAGAACTCGGAACTAAAGGGAAATCCTCTGTCATCTCACGAGCAAAAGAAGACTTGGATCTTCTATTTTTAGAGATGCTCAACGAAAACATTGATCCTTCTGTTGGAACAATCAGGGTTTCTGAAGAACCATCCTCTGTCGGACAAAATCCTACAGGTTTGTCTCTAACTGGTCCTAATAATGCTTCATCTTCTTCTGTACATACTACAGATGCAATTGCCGAAGCAGAAGAAAGTGCAGAAGATGAAACATCAAGGAAAACGACCACAGAAGCTGCACAAACCACAGAAGAACCAATTACAGAGGAAATCGAGGACCAAGACTATACGTCCTCAGAGGAACAAACTCCACCACCACTCATACCAATCATTCTACAAGCGGTAGAATCAACTACCAAGGCACGAAGAACAACAGAGGCTACACAAGAAGAAACACAAGAAGTCTCTAAAGAAAGTCTGAATGACATTGATGATCATCTCCCACGCACAACTCAATGGACAAAAAGCCATCCTCCAAGCCAAATAATCGGAGAACCTTCTGACGCAGTAAAAACAAGGTCTGCCACTGCTAACTTTTGTTTCTTTACAAATTTTATTAGTGTGATAGAACCAAAGAAGATTTCTGAAGCCCTAGATGACCCAAACTGGGTAGACGCCATGCAAGAAGAACTTTTGCAATTTGAGCGTAACAGAGTATGGACTCTAGTACCTCTGCCAAGAGGAAAACAGGCCATTGGGACTAAATGGGTCTACAGAAATAAGAAGGATGAAGATGGAGTGGTCATCAGAAACAAAGCAAGATTAGTAGCAAAGGGATATAGACAAGAAGAAGGCATAGACTACGATGAAACTTTTGCCCCTGTCGCACGGCTCGAAGCAATAAGAATATTCTTAGCCTTCGCAGCCCACAGAGGTTTTAAAGTCTATCAGATGGACGTAAAATCAGCTTTTCTCAACGGTGAAATCCAAGAAGAGGTCTACGTTAATCAGCCACCAGGATTTGAAAGCTCAAAGTTTCCAAGGCATGTATACTACCTTGAAAAAGCTCTATATGGACTGAAACAGGCTCCACGAGCATGGTATGAACGACTTTCTACCTTTCTTCTAGTCAATGGTTACAACAGAGGTACAACAGATACTACCTTATTCTATAAACGCAAAAGTAGTGAGATAATGCTTGTACAAATATACGTAGATGACATAATTTTTGGGTCTACTAATTCAGAAGAGTGTAAAAGATTTGAAAAACTCATGCAGAGTGAGTTTGAAATGAGTATGATGGGAGAATTAACTTTCTTCCTCGGACTCCAAGTCAAACAATCATCAGAGGGAATTTTTATAAATCAAGCTAAATATGTCTCTGACATTCTTTCCAAGTATAGCCTCTCTGATACCTCTGCAATGAAAACTCCAATGGCCACTGGAAACAAGTTATTCTTAGATTCAGATGGCATCTCTGTAGAATGCACTCTCTACAGAGGCATGATTGGATCTCTGTTATACTTAACAGCAAGCAGACCTGACATTATGCATGCCACATGTCTCTGTGCACGCTATCAAGCTAATCCAAAGAAATCACATTATGATGCCGTAAAGAGAATCTTTAGATACCTAAAAGGGACCAAAAATCTTGGTCTCTGGTATCCATAGAACTCTGGTTTTGGTCTTAAAGCTTATACAGATTCAGACTATGGAGGATGCATGCTCGACAGAAAGAGTACCTCTGGGAGTTGTCAATTCCTAGGTGGTAAACTAGTCAGTTGGACCTCCAAGAAGCAGAATTGTGTTTCCACATCCACTGCAGAAGCTGAATACGTTGCTGCCGCTAGCTGTTGTTCTCGGGTTCTATGGATGAAGACTCAGCTAAAAGACTACGGCCACATTCTGTTCAAAATACCCATCTTCTGTGATTCCAAAAGTGCTATTGCTATCTCTGCCAACCCTGTGCAACACTCAAAAACCAAGCATATCGATATAAGGTATCACTTCTTGAAACATCATGTTGAATACGGTACAATCGAAATGCATTTTGTGCCCACAGAATATCAACTCGCTGACTTATTCACCAAAGCACTAGACGAGAAAAGATTCAACTTCTTGGTAGGTAAGATAGGAATGATTAACATGGTGTGAAAATCCTCAGTAAGTATAGTTTTATATTCTATAAATAATAAGTAAATACATTGCTTAATTTATTGCTTTGATTAATTCTACTTCTGTATGTAAATTCTTAAAACCTTAAATAGTTCTTAAAATCACAGAGCTTCTGTAAGTCAACTCAGAACCTCTGACGACCCCTACAGAACCTCTGAAAAACCATGACCTATGTTCTATGCAAAACTTATCATTCTTTGATCCAAGCATAGGTCAAGGGGGAGCAAAAGGAAATTACTTGATCTACAGAGGTGATTAGATCAAGGGGGAGCAAAAGGAAAATTCTTGATCTACAGAAGTGATTAGATCAAGGGGGAGCAAAAGGGGCCCTGAGATGATCTACAGAGGTAAAATCTCTCAAAGGAAAGCCGAAGAAGAATGTCGATAATTCTCCATCGACAGAAGAAAGACAAAACTGCCGAGAACAGAAGAACCAAAAAGTATGTCTCTCGCATGAAAGGTTTTTAGAAAACAGTTTTCTAGGACAAGAATTGTCAAATATGTCCTAAATATACTGTGAATAACATTTCAAAAATCAAAAGTTCAAAAGATTCAACAAAATTAGAAATAGGAGAAATTTAAGGTCATAGAGCTTCTGCTGAGCTCAACAGAGCTTCTGCAGGAAATATGCTCTGTGATCACAAATTAACCCTCTGTCGATCTTTTGGAATGTTATCTCGAAAACCGACAACACACACCATGACCTTCTCGAACAAAACGTTTATCAATATAGTTTTATCGGACACCAACCTTCAAAAATGTGCGAAAAACATCTCTTAACACAGATCAAAAATTGGATGATCAGAAAATTAATAGAATTCAAGTTATAAGATTTTTTCTCTCATAGAGCTTCTGCTGGCTCTCACAGAGCTTCTGCAAGTTCCATCAGAGCTACAAAACCTCTGTGAGTAAAATTTCTTGACAAAATCCTATTAATCCTCTCCAATATTTTTACAAACGTTTTCGTTCAAAGAGGAATCTTCAAAGTCATGATAACAATGAGATATATGAGAAAGTTAAAACTCTAAGATTTTCAAAATCACAGAGCTTCTGTAAAACACAAAAGTTCTGCCATTTTGTTATCTGTGGTAATAACGGTTACTTTTACTGAGAGTGAAACTCATATGGCTAAGAACAACTCCACGCGCCTAGCATTAATGGGCCGCGCACGACGTCCTGTCATCTTCTGACATGGCCTACGTGTCCCATTTTCATTGAGCAAACATGGAACGTTTTTTTTTTTGGTAAGTTGAACCCGCCGCTCAAACTCGAGTGCGGATTCCAAACTTTAATCCATTGCCATATATTTTACCCTTTCGAAGTCTACCGTTTTACCATCCTATAAAAACAAACCTTACCCTCTCATAAAACCTTTTACAAACTCTCATCTTCTTCTCCGGCGATACCCTGCAAAACACTTGCAAATGGCTTCATCTTCTCGAGCTACATCCTCTGAACTCTCTCCGGCGAACTCAACGGAAAACTCCCCTGCTCATTCAGAACATTCTGAAAACCCCAGCCTTGCAAGAGATATTGAACAACAAGATTCCGGGGATTCCGCAGACTTTGCTCCGACGACACACTTGCAAAACTTCATAGCTAAGGATCATTTCGAAGCCACTCTTCCTATTAAATCCAACAACTGCTATTTGGTCCCCTCACCCACTACTTTCGGCGAAGCCCATGCCATACTTCTGAACATCATGGAAAACCATATCCTTTTCCCTCTACTATCAAGAACCCCTAACAGAATACCAGTTCGTTATTTGAACCAATTTTGGCAAAGCTGCCGATTTGATAAAGACGATTCTCTTATCAAAGGGTACATTTCAAGACCTGATAAAACTGAGCATCTTGAAATCAAGTTCAACAGAACAATGTTCTCACTTGAATTCAACCTACCAACAAGGGGTCTTCTGGGATTGAAAAGTTATGCAGAGCAACCAACAGACGAAGAGCTCTGTAGATTCGTGGAAATGCTTGGGTACAACACCCAACTACGGAAGAGAAATGACTTCCGCAGAGGCCGATTACCACCTCTGTGGAACACTTTGTTCTCTATTCTTAACAGATGCTTGACAGGAAAGATAGGGAGTATTGACCAGAGCTCACATCAAATCTTGAGCATCATGTATGGGGTTTACTATGATCTTCCACTAGATTATGCGACCATAATGATGCAAGAGATCATAAACACCATCGACAGAAAGAACAACTCGAAAAGGGTCAAAGAGAACGATCCCAACTTTCTACCACCTCTGCAATTCCAAAGAATATTGGGAGTACTGTTCGAACCTCTGCTGCTAATCCAAAATTGGCCAATGGAAGGGCCAACTCCCAAACAGTTCCCGATGAACAAAAATACCCCCACTGATCATGCTGATGGCTACTCACACTGCAGACCTCTGTCAAAGAAACTTCTGCGCTACGCATCGAACATATCCCTTAAGAAAGAGTATATACGCGATCATAGAACTCCAAAACCGAGTCCTATGACACCCCCGCGTTTAGGTGTTCCCTTAGGAACAATGATAGCAAAACCTCTTTCCACTCAAGCAGAAAAGGATCAAAAGTTAGCAAAACACATGGCTATTCAGCTCAGCTTCATAGCCAAACGCGCAGAAATAATGGGAAAGAAATCTTCAGCAAAGATCTCTGCTTCTACTCCAAAAGCTAAGAAGAGAAAAACTGCAGAAGGCACATCAACAAGCACTGCAGAAGATAGACCTTCACCTCCCCATGCCACAGAGATTGGCTCCTCTGCACCTCCCCTTTTCACAAAACAGAAAAAGAAGAGATCCAAATCAACAGAGGAAGGGGCACCAAAACCAAAAAGGAGGAAAACCAAAAAGAAGCATGGTAAAACACTTAAAAAGTTGTTTACCATTGCAGAAGAGGAAATCATAGAGGGAGAAACTGCAGAAGAAGAAGATGCAGAAGTAGGAATGACAGAAGAAGGATATCAATCACCATATCAATCTCCAGATAGATTTGCTCACCAAGGAGACCTGAATGATTTCCTACAGAACCCCGAAATTGCAAACACCCTTAATACAGCAGGGTGGACGGCACAACCTCTCGACCACCACACTCCAGAAGAACAAGATTTCTTCATTTCTGGCATTGACACACATCTACACGAAGATGACACAACACCCAGAAATCAACCAGCCGAAACCCCTGTGATTTTACAAAACCCTTTCATTCAAGGATTGGACGTCCACAGAAGAAGTCCAAACCAAGCTTCAGAAGAAACAGAACAAATCGAAGCTGAGTGGAATACAACTAAAGTTACAGAGGCAACGGTTGTAGAAGAAACCACAGAAACAGGGATAGAAATCTCAGAGGTAGATTCAGATGAAGAAGAGGCTATCTGGATACGAAAAGGTCTCTATCATCCTCATGTCATGAGATTATACGGATCTCATCACATGTATGACTCATTACGCACAGAGCAAGGAACTTCCACAGAACCAGAAGAAGAAACAAGAAAAGATGCCGAAGTTGAAGAAGGCACACATCAATCACCCCCTCCCAGTGCAACCCACATTTCTAACTCCGCAGGTCTAGCTGCAGAAGGAGTTATTGAAAAAGAGCAGCACAGCTCGATCCCAACCCAACCCATCCAGCCAGAGGTTACTCTTTCAACCTCTGTGCCCACAGAAACCGGGGAATCCATTCCTAGGGAGTCTCCTCAAAGAGACTCACCTAATGTTCGTGATCAATCGCCCCAGATCACACAAGAACACCCTACAGAGGAATTTGTTTCCTCTAACACGCACTTATTAAGACCCACACTTCTTTCAGAGAGAAGTAGAGAGCACAAAGACAAAGAGACTCTAGACAAGTCTCCTAGTCAACAGAAGGATATTCCAATACCCACCTCTGGAGTGGATTTGGACAATGTTCTTCTCAGAACTTCTGTAGGGATTGAAACTCATGTTTCTTCTCAAGGATCAGAAGGAAATCCTTCCATTCTCAACATACAAACAGGAATGAAAGAAGGTATCCCAGGAACAGGGATTCACTCTGGAGACGAATGTGTTCCTCCAGAGGTTACCACCGGAACACAAGTCACAAGGGATGAGTTCCAAACCCTTGAGACCTCTGTGAACCAAACCTTGAAAGAGTTGCAAAGCTCTTTCAAATCTTTTGCAGAGACAACATCACTGGCACTGCTAAACCTGAACACCAAAATGGACAACCTGTCCACAGAGGTGAAAACTGCCATCTCACAGATGAAGTCTGCTGCTACCGCATCCACCACTTCTGCCGCAACAACTACTCCTTCTTCGATTGAGAACTCCATCAACAAGTTCCTTGATCAATTGAACAAACAGACTTCAGTGTCAACGGGCATCACTCCTGCAGATCTACAGAAGGCCCTACAAAAAGTTCAAGAAGAAGCCATGCGAAATACCATGCTGATGCAACCCAAAGACTACATGACAAGAGCACAGCTGACAGAACTTGGGCAGAACGTGATTAATCAAGTGACAGAAGTCATCCTTTCCTTCACCACTGCCAATGCTAACTTCGTCAAAGATTTCAGAGAAAGTGTAGGAAGGATGAGATTCAAAACAGAGGCAGAGCTAGCAACTCTTCTTGGCCTCTGTGATGATGTCTGCGCGAAACTGATCGCTGCTGGAGCCACAATGCCAAAGAAACCTGATGCTTCCTGCAGAGCAGAGGGTACATCAGACAAGGGTCAGGATGACTCTGATGATGATGACCATCCTGGTCCATCAGATCATCCTGAGGGGGAGAAAACTACAGAGAAAACTGCAAGCAGAGAACTTACAGGTCCACCAATAGCCGCAGAACCTCTGAGTCAAGCACCTCCAGAACAGACCCGACAACAACAAACTCAACAAACCACAGAGAATACACCCATCTCTGTGGATTCAACCTCTGAAGAACCCAACACTACAGAAGCAGATAAGCAAACCTCAGAGGCAACCACCGCCCCTGAGGTAATCATTTTAGAAGAAACAGATGAACCAACCATAGAGAAAACACCCACCTCTGTGGAAACACCCCAAACCATACCCAGAAGAAAGTCGATTGCCACCAAACCAAAAAGAGCAACGACCTCTGCTTCTGACATTCTAAAAAGGATGCACACAACAATAAGTGATCGTATGGTGAAGAGAGAAGAAGAAAGGCACAGGTTCACCTTAGCCTTCAGAATGGCAAGAAGATTCAATGAAAACACTTCATCAACAGAAACTGAGCTCACAGAAGAAGTCACCAAACAACCTCCAACAGAGGTTACAGAGCAAGTCAAGCCAACAGAACCATCGCCACAAAAGTCCTCTAAATCACAATCGTCAAAATCCACAGAGGCAACCTCCATCAAACCTACAGAAGTACAAACCTCAAATCCCACAGAAGCAACAGGTTATGCCACGACAACAAAAGATAAAGGCAAAGGGATACTGACAGAGGAACCTAAGAAGAAGAAAACATTGTCAAAGCCAACAGAGAAACTGATGAAAAGTGCGTTTGACGCCTTTCAAACCCCAAAACCCGAAGAAGATGACTGGGCACATGGATTGAAGCCTCTGTCAGAAACTCCTTTAACTGGTAGAGCTGCAGAAGTTGTTCAACATATGGAGAGTCTCAGAAGACAAATTCCACGACCTGGTCCAACACATGAAGAAATGGAAGAAGTGGTATACAAATACCTCTACAAACAATCCTTTCAGACAAACTATCCAATAGATCATGTGACAGATCCAAGGATCAGAGAAGAATTTGAGAACATCTTCACAAGAACAAAGCCAAGAGCCAAAGCAGATGTCTTCTCAATTCACAAAATCAAAAAAGTGATCTTCTGCAGATTCTCCTTCACAAGAACCTATCCAAGGGTCAGGTACAATCTTTACAAAGTCAGAAGAGAGAACAATTCAGAGTCTACCTTCGCTGATGCTGACTTAAGAAACATCAATCCATACGATCTACCTGACCTTCTGCAATGGACAAAGGACAACTACAACACAGAGGCAAACACCAGAGCCTATCAAGTATTGAGAAAAGCGATGAGGGAAAAGCTTCTGCTATACAGCATGATAGATTTTCAGCTGGGAAAAGATCTTGGTCTCAAACATCTAGATCTACGACCACCAGAAGATCGCTGCCCACCAGACGCTGTGCCCAACTCAATCATCAGAGAACCAAGATTTGGGTTAGTATTTCAAAACCCACAACACCAGGTTAAACTTTTTGTACTCATGGATTGTCAGAAGTACGCAACCAGTACTCTGAGCAAATTCAGAGCAAGCCTTGTAAAATACAGAGGTACAGAGAAAATGGATAGAGATGATGCAGATACTTTCATCAGAGAAATAGACTCAACAATCCGCCTAAGAGAACTCTGCATCAGATTCTACAAAGAGATCAGAAAAGTCGGCAGAGACAACAGAAGCTACAACGATTTCAAAGATGCCAAAATCTGATTCTCAGACCTCCAATCTCTGCAAACAAAAGTTTATCTTTCATTGTACTCAAATGTAAAATGCCTCTGGCATATTTCTAAATGAAAGAAATTTCGAGGTATTGTTTAACCTTTGTCTTATCTAACTTAGCCTAACTAAACACAAAGTCAAATTTTTATTTTTCACTACTTAGGGGGAGATTGTTAGCTTCAATCTTCCTAATCATAGAAATACTTAGAAGTAGTGAAAAATAGGCTAAGTATAGAAAAGCCTCTCACAGAGGCTCTGCCACTTCTTTCAGAAGATCAAGTCCAGAAAGCCACAGAAGCTACAGAGGTAATCACAGAACCTCTGTAGTGCACAAGAAGAAGATCAACTCGGAAACAAGTGGACTGCTCCACAGAAGGTCAGACCATAGAACCTCTGTAATGCCTTACAGAGCCTCTGTGGTCTGCTATGAAGACTTGGAAGATATTACTGGATACGTTCATCAACTTGCATGGAAAAGTACTGTCAAAACACGTGTCAAGCTCTGAGTGGACTCAATAGGGCATGGTACAAAATAGACGTCTGCGCCATTTAATGCATTTACCAATAGTACATCTGCTCCATTAAATGCGCATGGCTCAAACAACTGCTCACACCATCCAGTCCACTGTTCACACCATCCAGTTTACTATTCATGCCGTAAAAGGAACAGTGACCAACTTCATAGTCTTCTAAGAGTAGTATAAAAGGAAGTCTCATGTTGAGATCTTCCTAACGACGAATAGAAAAGGAATCACTAATACTCTCAAACTTTATTGTCAAATATCTGAGTGTTATATTCTCACACACCAACAGTTCTTAATCTGTTCTTCGTGTTGTTATTATATATTGAATAACAGTAACTGTTCAAGAAATCCTTTTCATTCTTTACTGTTTTCTTTATATATGTGCGTTCTAATATCTATCAAACATATCTGTTAGTTTAATACGCTTCCGCATCAAACTCTAAACTCAACTAATAGACTGTTAATCTTGATTAAGCGTATCTGGGTTCCAACAAAAGGACCCATCATGCAATGGGTACCTAAAAGAAACTAATCTGTCTTGCAGAAGCCTCATGTGCAGATCTGGTACCTAGATTCAGGATGTTCCGGGCACATGACAGGCAATAAGGGGCTGCTGACTTCATTCAAGAACAAAAAAGGAAGTGCAGTCACCTTTGGAGGAGACAATGGAGGACAAATTAGAGGTTATGGTACTCTGGTAAATGGTGGTGTTTCAGTTTCCGAAGTTGCTTATGTTGAAGGATTAAATCATAATCTTCTCAGTATAAGTCAACTCTGTGATCATGGGTTCGATGTCAATTTCAGGAAGAAGTTTTGTTCATTATTACTTTCTGAGTCTGGTCAAGAACTTTTAAGAGCCGACAGAAAAGGCAATCTTTATAAAATGAATTTTAATCCAAACCAGGGAACTACAACAGAGAAACTCTGTTTAGTCTCTTTGAACAAAGAAGATGCCTGGCTCTGGCATAAAAGATTTGCTCACTTAAATTTTTCAAATCTTGACAAACTCGTGAAATTGAACTTGGTAAAAGGTCTTCCTTCGCTGAAATTTGACAAAGACCATCTATGCTCTGCTTGTGAGTTTGGAAAAATGAAAAGATCCTCACACAGAACCAAGAGTGATCACAATTGCTTAAGACCTTTGCATATGCTTCATGTGGATCTCTGTGGTCCAATCTCTGTGCAAAGTCTGTCTGGTAAGAAGTATATTCTTGTGCTTATTGATGAATATTCTAGGTATACTTGGATTGAGTTCATCAGAGCAAAATCTGATGTCCCAGAAATTCTGATAAGTTTATTGAGAAGGATACAGGTTCTGTTAGGACTAAAAGTGCAAAAGTTGAGAAGTGACAACGGGACAGAATTCAAAAATACTCGAATAGATTCTTATCTATCAGAAGAAGGAATTTCCCAAAACTTTTCAGCTACCAGAACTCCACAACAGAATGGCGTAGTGGAGAGAAAGAACAGAACTCTGGTAGAGGCCGCTAGAACCATGTTGGTCGGCTCTGTCCTTCCCATCAACTTCTGGGCAGAAGCAGTCTCAACAGCTTGTTTTGTTCAAAACAGAGCTGTAATAGTGAAAAGATTTAAAAAGATGCCTTATGAACTCATCAATAACAGAAGACCAAACGTGAAATATTTTCATGTTTTTGGGTGTAAATGTTATGTCTTGAACGACCGAGAACAGCTGGGTAAATTTGACAAGAAAGCGGACGAAGGAATCTTTATTGGTTATTCCCTGACCTCTAGAGCCTACAGAGTCTACAACACCAGAACTCGCGTCATTCAAGAAAGCGTGAACGTGTCCTTTGATGAAAGTACATCAAGTACCTCTGATCGCAAATCAACAGAGGGGACACCAACAGAACAGAAGAAGCCTAGTTCTTCAAAATCAAGGGAAGAAGATATCAATCTCCTATTCGACGATTTCTTCGATGATGATGATGATTCCTCTGTCAACATCAACAGAGGATATCAAGCTCAAAGTTCAACAGAACAAAATCTGACAGGTACAACTCTTACTGGTCCCTCCAATATTTCACCATCTACTTCTCTGTCTACAGGTATAATTCAGAGAAACGAGGAACCACAACCAGAACCTACACAAGAGCCATCATCACCTCTGCTAACAAATATCGGCAGAAACTCCCTGTTTGAAAGTTCACCTTCGCAGAGCCCTGTTGGCAATCCACAGAGCAATGAGGCCACTCTTCAGAGTTGTGTGCCACAGAACCCTGGCACCAACCCTCAGAGCTCTGTTGCTGAAGATCGTCCTTTCTCATCTGAAGCACAAACCCCTCCTGTTGTCCATGCTCCCATGACAAAATGGACTAAGGATCACCCCCAACATCTTATAATTGGTGCTGCTGAAGATGGTGTCAAGACAAGATCGGCTACAATCAACGAAGCTTTCTTTGTTAACTTTTTGAGCATGATTGAGCCGAAAAGAATTTCTGAAGCACTTAAAGACCCAAACTGGATCGAAGCTATGCAAGAAGAGCTTCTTGAATTCGAGAGAAATAAAGTTTGGTCCTTGGTTCCACTCCCAAAAGGCAAATCAGCCATTGGAACCAAGTGGGTTTTTAGAAACAAGAAGGATGAAGATGGGATTATCATCAGAAACAAAGCCCGTCTGGTTGCAAAAGGATACTGTCAAGAAGAAGGAATTGACTATGACGAGACTTTTGCTCCTGTGGCTAGGCTAGAAGCAATCAGAATCTTCTTAGCTTATGCTGCTCACAAGGGTTTCAAGGTCTACCAAATGGACGTCAAATCTGCCTTCCTAAATGGCAGACTACAAGAAGAAGTCTATGTCCAGCAACCACCTGGTTTTGAAAATTCGGAGTTTCCAGACCACGTTTACAAGCTAGACAAAGCTCTGTATGGGCTTAAGCAAGCTCCCAGAGCCTGGTATGAAACTCTGTCCAATTTTCTGTTGGTTAATCACTTCGAGAAAGGTACTGTCGATAAAACTCTATTCTTTAGGAGATACAAGAATGATATACTTCTGGTACAAATATATGTTGATGACATTATTTTTGGGTCAACACGGCAAGAGTACTGTGATAAATTTGAGGATTTGATGAAAAGGGAATTCAAAATGAGCATGATGGGAGAACTTTCTTTCTTCCTTGGTTTACAAGTAAAACAAACCGACAAAGGGACTTTCATAAGTCAGTCCAAATATATCTCTGACATTTTGAAAAAGTACAATTTTAACAACTCAAATTCAATGAAAACTCCTATTGCAACTGGAGTTAAGCTTGACCCTGACCTTAATGGTGAACCAACAGATGTCAAGAACTACAGAGGTATGATAGGGTCACTTCTGTACTTAACTGCCAGTAGACCCGATATAATGTTTGCAACGTGTCTCTGTGCTAGATTTCAGGCTAATCCTAAAGTTTCGCATTTCTCTGCCGTCAAGCGCATATTTAAATATCTGAAAGGGACTCAATTTTTGGGTCTCTGGTATCCTCTGAATTCTGGTTTCGAGCTTGTAGCATATACAGATTCAGACTATGGAGGATGCAAGAACGACAAAAGAGTACGTCTGGTAGCTGTCAATTTCTTGGAGAGAAGTTAGTAAGTTGGACATCCAAGAAACAGAACTGCGTGTCCACCTCTACAGCAGAAGCAGAATACGTTGCTGCTGCTAGTTGTTGTTCTCAAGTTCTCTGGATGAAAACTCAACTCAAGGATTACGGCTTGGAGTATGACAGAATTCCAATTTTGTGTGACTCCAAAAGCGCAATAGCAATCACAGCTAATCCAGTTCAACACTCAAAGACCAAGCATATCGATATAAGGTATCACTTCATAAAAGATAATGTTGAAAAAGGGACTATTGAAATGTATTTCGTTTCAACAGACTTCCAACTTGCTGATCTTTTTACAAAAGCCCTTGATGAAAGGAGATTTAACTTCTTAATCAGCAAATTGGGTATGCTGAACATGTCCTAACACTATTTATCACTCAACAGAACTCTGATGTTCCTACCAGAGATCTGTCAAAATAGTTGGGTAGGATAGTTCAACAGAGCCTCTGTCATTCACCAGAGCCTCTGTCATTCACCAGAGCTCTGTAAAACATACTTTTTCAACAAGCTTCCAGTGAATTCGTTTGTATATATCTCTGTAAATATTTCTTTTAGCAAGATTTTTTTTTAAGCTCATATTTCTAGGGGGAGCTTATAAAAGAAAATATGCATGGTTTTAGGGGGAGCAAGTCAAAAAAAATCTGATTTCAAATTCATATGACTTGGCTCTCTTGATCTTGAAAGAAAAATCTTTTTGAAAGAGGGAAAACCTGTTCTGATGAAATTCTTTTGAGAAAGTCGAACTTAGCAGAACCCTGATATTCTCACCAGAGCCTCTGTTGTTTCTCATCAGATCTCTGTTGAAAATTGTTGGTCAATTCTGTCCTTGTTCTTTGATTCTTCACATCAGATACAGAATTTTAAAAAAAAATGCTTTTGGGTAAAGGTGAAACATGATTGGTCACTGAGCAAAGTTGAAAAGATCATTTCAACAGAGAAAAAAAATAACTGAGCTCCACCAGAGCTCTGTTAGTTTCTCTGCCCCGTCATCAGAAACACGTCAAGCAGAGATGCGGGTCATTCTTTGAAAATCACCCACTTGTCACCCGCATATCTCTAACCGTGACGGTTTACTTGTCCTACGATTGTAAGAACAAAATCTTACGTGGCATCCTCTGATTGAAAGACAAACCACTAGGTGTTCCCACGATACACTGTTCAGGCCGTTCCACTTTCTGACACTCAAGTGCCTACAGTCCCTACGTTGTTTCCCCACCCACATGTTTCCCGTATAAATACCCAACTTCAACCCATTTCACTCTTACGCTTAACAACCATTTCAAACCCTTCATCTTTTCCCTCTCATAAACCTATTCCTTGTGGTTCTCAAGAATAACCCTAACCTGCAACAATGGCTGAACCCCAAAACCAACCCCAGAACTCTGATGATTACAGTAACAACGAACCCGTAGATAACATCGTTATTCTACCATACGAGTTGGCTGATAACAACTACCGTTTTGATCCCAATCCAGCACTCTATTTACCCCTTTACCACATCTATATTGAGTTTTTCCGAAACTCAGAAGTTTTTACAGCCCTAACAGCCTTTGACGATCATCTTCCTGCAATATATGTCCAACAATGGTGGACCACATGCCAATACATTGAAGACGGCGTCAGAAGCGGAATAGTCGGAAGTGTCAACTCTGGTAATGGAGGATCAGGAACAATAAGGATTCGTGAAAGAACTCTCAGAAGAACTTTTGGGATGAAAACCAAAAGACAGCTAGGTATTGATGCCTATGAGAAACCACCTTCTGTTGCTGTTCTTCTCGACTTCGTGAAGTTTTTGGGTTACAACAAAGAGTTAGAGAGAATAGGAGCCTTCAGAAGACAAAATCTACCACAAATGTGGAATTTCATGTTCTAAACCCTCAACAGAACCCTCACCTGCAAATCCGGCAGTCAAGACCAAGCGAGCACTGAAATCCTCGAAATCATGTATGGTCTGTTCTTCAACAGAAACTTCAACTATGCAGGGATCCTCTACAATGCACTTCTAGATGCTGTCAACACTAAAACCACTGCTCTAGCCAGAGGTGGAGAAGTTGGAAGACACAAATCCCTTAAAGCCATCAAGTTTCCTCGCTTTATCAGTTTGGTGATCAGAAGGGCATTCGACAGACTGGAACTGACACATCAGGGTCGTTCTACTCCTGTCTGGACCATGGCAAGATTCCAACCAACAACTTCAGGAGATTACCCTTTCATCAGAAGAATTCCAGGTACAATGCTTGCTCTGATCAATCCAACCCACATCTCTATCCAAAACTATAGAACTGCTGCTCAACCTCAAGAACCTGAGGTGAGAACCCCAGCATATTTAGGTTCTGAGCCTTCTGTGGAGAGTGCGAGTGAGGAAATAGAAGAAGAAGAAAATAGACCAGAGGACAGAGTACCCGAAGTGGGGTCTTCCTCTAGAGTAATGGAGGAGGAAGTAGTGAACAGAGCATCCCCTAGGGAGACTGTTCAAGAGGGAGCAGAAGAGACTGCAGAAGTGGTGACAGAGAGATCGCACCCTTCTGGCAGTGTAAAGATTCATGAGATAGAGAGCTCACCAGAGAATTCTCAAACCCTAGAAACCGAGGGAAATGTGAGTATAGAACAAGATGTCCAAGTTGACACATCTGTGCGAGATCCTAACCAAACTCCCAGTGCTACCACATTACCTAATCCTGGTGATCAAGACCAAGGGATTATTGAAACAGAGGTGCACACCTCGAACCTTAACCAGCCAGACCCATCAGAGGCAACTCTTCATGCCTCTGGTACGCACGAAGCCGGGGAAGCTAGTCTTGCTAGTGATGTTCATTCGCCCCAGAACATCGACAGGTCACCTACACATAATGATGCCTCTGTGGCTCATGTAGTCGGAACACAACATAGACCCGAGATTTTTGTAATCTCACGTAGCATCTGTCCGACTCAGGGACAGTATGAGACCATAGTTGAACAAGGGAAACATTTGCTTGATCCAAATGCTTCTCATCATATCAGATTTCCTTCCTCAGAACCTGAGCTGGAGGAGGAACTTCTGATCAGAACACCTGTAGGTGATTCCCCTCAAAAGGAACATCAAGGATCGGGTGGAAGTCCTGCAAGAGCCAACATCAAAACAACTCTTGACGCAGGCGCCTCTGAACTCGAGGCAGAACTGGATCCATTAGTTGGTACCAGGGTTACCCCCGTTGACACTGTCACAAAAACAGAGTTCACAAGCTTCTGTGATAGTATCAACAACTCCTTGAATGAGTATAAACTTATCAATTCTCAAAAGGAGGAACTGATCCTCAAGGAAAATACTTCTCTCAGAGACGAACTGCAGAAACTGTCAGAGAAATATGCCGAACTTCATCAGAAATACATTGACACTGAAAGGATCAGAACAGAAGCTGAACAGACAAGAGGAGAGGAAATTGGCAGACTGGCTACAGAGATAGCAGATCTAAGAACCGTCAGAGCAGAAGAGAACACAAAGGTATCGACAGAAGTAGCTGACCTGAAAAGACTTGTGATCGACAACCATACAGCTCAAATGAACAGAACTCTGCCAGTCCCAACAGTTATCCTATCAGAATCCAACATCAGAACCTTGACAGAGCTCATTGATAACTCTGTTAAGAAATCCATAAAAGAAGCCACAACGTCAGATGCTGATCCTCTTAACATCTCCAGCCCCAACCCAAACAGTTTGCCAATGACAGTCGGTCAAATGGGCGACTTCAGAAGGGACGTCGTAAAGAAAATGATGACAATCTCGTCCAAATTTGTCATGAAAGCCCAGGCAACAGAAGCACTTGTGAAGGAATCACTGGACTCCCACAAATTCAACTTTGTAAGCCAAGTCGAGGAAATCAGAGGTGCTGCAGCAGAAGTGGAAGACACCTTGAAGAAAGCAGTTCCTACTTTCACAGATGCAATCTTACAATCTGTCATACAGAAACGATCTGCTGAGAAAGCACCAGAGGGAGAGCCTTCTGGCAAAAGACGTAAATTTGTTGACCAATTCTCACCCATTGTCTCCAGACTCTCTGATGAAGACTCCTCTGATGATGATGATGATTTCCACGATGCTGCATCAGATAGTAATTTGGGTGAGTCCTCGGGTCAACAAAAGGGGGAGAAGGAGAAAGAGAAAGAGAAAGAGAAAGAGACAGAGAAAGAGAAAGAAAAGGAGAAAGAAACAGAGACAGAGAAAGAAGAAGAGAGAGAGAGGCTGAAATGCCTACTGAAAGAGGCAAAGAGAAATTAACAGAAGAGGCCGGGACAGAAGATATGGGGATAACAGAAGATATACCTACGGTGGAATTCGACTACATGTTCAAAGATCGAGTCATCAAACCGACAGAAGAGTCAACACAAGAACCACCAGAGATTATCTGCCTGGATACCCCTCCTACTTCACCAAGGACTGAACCAGAGAGATCAATCCCAATCTCTGCTGATGAACAAAGCCAAACAGAAGCTGCTCAAGAATATGTTCATATCGATACTCTTATGGCTGAAACTCATGAAGACCCAAACCCAATGATACCAGAACAAAACCCATAATCATCCACCCAACACACCGATAAACCTGCCCTGGAAACGGTATTTGCATTTCTTTATGCTGACAGAGATATCATTCCTGCAAATGCCGTACCCATAAATCCTTACCTTAACCCAATCAGAATAAACACCATTACTGAAGCAAGGCGGATGTTCATCCGAAACAAGTCCAATCTGAACAGAAACATCAACTCACACTTCAGTATCAAGAGAATCCTAGACATCAAGCATAAAAAGTTCCAGCACAACAGAATGACCTATCATGAGTACACTGTGGAATCAACAGAAGGAAAGAACGAATTCTTCAACGACAACGATCTTGTCCTTCTAAATCCGTACGATCTAACTGTGCTTCATGCCTACTGCTTGAACTTCTCTGACAGATATACTCCAGCAAGAACAGCCTTACCTGAAGTCAAATTAGCTATGCAAGAGCACATCAATCTCAGAACTCAGACAGATTTTCAGCTAGGCATAGAGTTTGAAATTGAGAAACTGGCGATTGCACCACCAAACGAAGATCTTGAGGGCTATCGACATTTTAGGACTGGAACTGTAGTTGAAGATCCTCCAGTCTTTATCTGCCGACAGAAAGGGACAAAGAAAGCCATCAGATCTGCTGAAGCTCATAAGTACACAAGTGAGTCGCTAGCATATCTCAAAAACATAGTTCAAAGTCTCCCGAGGAACAAGTGTCCGGAAGAACAGCAAAGGTCCTTCATCAACATAATTAATCTGATGCTTGACTTCCGTGAGCTAATCAGAAGATTCGACAGAATCCTTAGAGGAGATAATTACGCTTGATTGTACTTGTTCTTTCTATTGTAAAATCTTAAAAGAATAGTGCACAGGGTAACAGAGGGTAAAGTTCTCTGTTCTTTTGTTTTCAATCTCTTGTCATTTCCAATTTTTTATTTTCAATACTTAGGGGGAGATTGTTAGCTCCAAGTATCTGTAAAATGAAAGTATTGAAAACAAAACCAAGTCAGAAGACCTACAGAGATAAAGCAGAAGACTTAGAAGACCAACAAAGAAGACCAACAGAACTCAACAGAGTTCTGGTGGAACCAACGGAGCTCAACAGAGCTCTGGCAGAAGATCAACAGAAGAACTGTTCATACCCGAAGACCAGCAGAGTTCTGTCATAACACGCTCTGTTGAAGTGAAGACCTCTGTTATGCCTAAGTCTCATAGAAATCCGAAGTGTCAGATACGTGTCCACACCTTTCCACGTATGCCCTAAAGATTGGAGACACACTTTCCACGTGTCATTCCAGGGTACGATAGTACACTGTCTACACTTTATGAGGCTATATATAGCGAGGTAGTGGAACAAACAATTGTAAGCTTTTGGAAGAATAGTTTTCCACAATTGTAAAAGCACACTGTCATATCCTCATAGCACTATCCCGTACGATATTGTCTCTGTGATTTCTTGATACACCATTGATCTTGTTCTTGGTGTTATCTTTATCAATATACGAGCAGCGTTTCTTATTTGATCTTGTTATCATATTCTTGTTCTATATTTGATATCACAGTTTACATATCGTCTCATACAATCACTCACTTTAATGGCTTTATATTTAAATGCTTCCGCTGTCTATTTAACTACCATTATCGTGATACGACGTGAATCTGGGAACCAACACAATGTTCCAATAGTTGACGTCGAAATCATCAGAGAAAATGGATTCAAGACAACTCGCTACTTGTCAAACATTGACAAGCTTGGCTTCCCTGAATGGTTGGAGATGAGGGTAGCTATTCAACGATCGCGCTCAAGATACAAGACCCATGTCGAGAAAGCTCTTGTTGGTTCCCGTTTTGCTTTAAACAAGATTATCAGATCTATTAGTTCAAGTTAATGTTTGATGCGGAAGCGTATTTGAAGAACTAACAGATAAGTTTGATAGATTTAGACCAAAATATAAATAAACAGTGAACAGAATATTATATCTTAAAGTTTACTGAATATATAAAATAAGAACAGGTTTAAGAACTGTGAGTAAGAAAAGCTTCAAAACAGATATGACTTTTAAGGTGAATAAGCTTTTGTGTTCTTGTGATGTTCGATTTATATATGTGATAAGGAAGAACTCAACATGAGTCTTCCTTATATACTACTCTAAAGGGGACCATAAAGCATATGCTACTATTCAGACGGTACTGATGAATAGTTGAACGGATGTCGTGAACAGTTGCAAGTGTGGCGAGAACAGTCAGACGTGCTGTATTGCATTTAATGCAGCAGACGTCTATTATGTACTCAGCCATATTGAATCCAATCAGAGTTTGACACGTCGACGTTGGACAGGGCATGCTACCATGCAAGTTGATGAACAGGTCCTGTAACAGTAGCAAGATATTGTAAATATCTTCAAGTCTTATTGTGAGGACCACAGAGGCTCTATAAAGAGTTACAGAGGTTCTGCGGTCTGGTCCTCTGTGGAGCAGTCTTCCCCGGATTCTGAGTTATTGATCTTCTTTGCGCATATGACAGAGCTTCTGTAGCGCGCCTCTTTAGCTTCTGTAGATTCTTGATCTTGATCTCTCAGTAAGTCCGGCAGAGCCTCTGTAAGAGGCTTTCTTCACTTAGCCTATTTTTCACTACTTCTAAATACTTCTTTGATTATGAAGATTGAAGCTAACAATCTCCCCCTAAGTAGTGAAAAATAAAAAATTGAACTTGAGTTTAGTTAGGCTAAGTTAGATAAGACAGAGGTTAAACAATACCTCGAAAGTTCTTTCATTTAGAAATATGCCAGAGGCATTTTACATTTGAGTACAATGAAAGATAAACTTTGACTTGGTTTGCAGAGATTGGAGGTCTGATAATCAGATTTTGGCATCTTTGAAATCGTTGTAGCTTCTGTTGTCTCTTCCGACTCTTCTGATCTCTTTGTAGAAACTGATGCAGAGTTCTCTTAGGCGGATTGTGGCATCAATCTCTCTGATGAAAGTATCTGTAGCATCTCTATCCATTTTCTCTATACCTCTGTATTTTACAAGGCTTGTTCTGAACTTGTTCAGAGTACTAGTTGCGTACTTCTGACAGTCCATGCACACAAACAGTTTAACTTCGCCTTATGGGTTTTGAAATACTAACCCAAACCGTGGTTTTGTGATGATTGAGTTAGGTACGGCGTCCGGTGGGCAGCGATCCTCTGGTGGTAGTAAATCCAGATGTTTTATACCAAGTTCCTTTCCCAGCTGGAAATCTATCATGCTGTAGAGCAGAAGCTTTTCCCTCATCGCTTTTCTCAACACTTGATAGGCTCTGGTGTTTGGCTCTGTGTTGTAGTTGTCTTTTGTCCATTGCAGAAGGTCAGGTAGATCATAAGGATTGATATTTCTTAGGTCAGCATCAGCGAAGGTGGTTTCTGAATTGTTCTCTCTTCTGACTTTGTAAAGATTGTACCTGACCCTTGGATAGGTTCTTGTAAAGGAGAACCTGCAGAAGATTACCTTTTTGATCTTGTGGATTGAGAAGACATCTGCTTTGGTTCTTGGCTTTGTCCTTGTGAAGATGTTCTCAAATTCTTCTTTGATCCTTGGATCTGTCACATGATCTATAGGATGATTGGTCTGAAAGGATTGTTTATAGAGGTATTTGTATACCACTTCTTCCATCTCTTCATGTGTTGGACTAGGTTGTGGTATTTGTCTTCTGAGACTCTCCATCTTTTGAACAACTTCTGCAGTTCTACCAGTTAGAAGAATGTCTGACAGAGGCTTCAATCCATATGCCCAGTCCTCTTCTTCAGGCTTTGGAGTTTGGAAGGCATCAAAGGCGCTCTTCATCAATTTCTCTGTAGGCTTGGGCAATTATTTCTTTTTCTTGGGCTCTTCTGTCAGTATTGCTTTGCCCTTATCTTTGGCTTTTGGAGGTGCAGAACCTGTTTCTTCTGTAGGTTTGGAGGTTGGTGCTTCTGTTGGCTTGATGGGGGTTGCCTCTGTAGGTTTTGACACTTGTTTTTGAGAGGACTTTTGTGGCGTTGGTTCTGTTGGCTTTCTTTGCTCTGTAACCTCTGTAGGAGGTTCTTTGGTGACTTCTTCTGTAGGCTCGGTTTCTGTGGATTGAGGTATGTCGAATCTTCTTGCCATTTTGAAAGCTAGTGTGAACCTGTGCCTTTCTTCTTCTCTCTGTGACATTCGATCAGTCATTGTATTGTGCATCTTTTTCAGAATATCAGAAGCAGAGGTCGTTGCTCTTTTTGGTTTGGTGGCAATTGACTTTCTTATTGGTATGGTTGGGGGTTTTTCTGTTGATTTTGTTGAAGGACTTTCTTCCAAAATGATTACCACAGGGGTGGTTGTTGCCTCTGTGGGTTGCTGATTAGCTTCTGGAATATTTGTTTCTTCAGGACTTGATTCCACAGAGATGGGTGTTGTCTCTGTGGGCTGTTGAGTTTGTTGTTGATCTTGGGTTTGTTCTGGAGGAGCTTGACTGATTGGTTCTGCTGCGATTGGTGGAGTTTGTATTCCTCTGCTCGTAGCTTTCTCCCTTGTATTCTCCCCCTCAGGATTATCTGATGGACCAGGATGGTCATCATCAGAATCATCCTGACTCTTATCAGAACTACCCTCTGCTCTGCAAGAAGCTTTAGTTTTCTTCGGTAATTCTGCTCCTGCTGCTATCAACTTTTCACAGACGTCATCACAGAGGCCAAGTAGAGTCGCAAGCTCTGCCTCTGTTTTAAAACGCATTCTGCCAACACTTCTTCTGAAATCCTTGACAAAGTTGGCATTTGCTGTTGTGAAGGAGACAATGAATTCTGTGACCTAGTTTATGACGTTCTGTCCTAGCTCTGTTAGCTGTGCTCTGGTCATGTAGTCTTTTGGCTGCATCATTGTCGTGTTGCGCATTGCCTCTGCTTGTACTTGTTTTAGGGCATTCTGTAGATCTGCAGGAGTAATGCCCTCTGCTCTGTTGAATTGCGTATTCATTTGTTCAAGGAAGTTTTTGACGGGGTCCTTGAACGCAGAAGTTGCAGTTGTTCCGAATTCTTGAGCGGCAGAAGTGGTTGTTGCTTTGGCAGTAGTTTCGGCAGAAGACTTCATCGCTGAGATGGCAGATTTCACCTCTGTGGACAGATTGTCCATTTTGGTGTTTAGTTTCAGGATAGCCGTCGATGTTGTCTCTGCAAAAGATTTGAAAGAGCTTTGCAACTCTTTCATTGTTTGGTTCACAGAGGTGACAAGGATTTGGAACTCATCCCTTGATACTTGTGTTCCTTGTGTAACCTCTGGAGGAACACATTCGTCTCCAGAGTGAGTCCCTGTTCCTGGGACACCTTCGTTCACCCTTGTTTGTACGATGGGGGTGGAAGGATTTCCATCTGATCTTTGAGCAGAAGCATCTAGTGCTTCAGACTCTACAGAAGTTCTGTGAATGACATTGTCTAGATCCACTTCAGAGGTGGGTACTAGATTATCCTTCTGTTGACTCGGAGACTTGTCTAGAGTCTCTTCGTCGTTGTGCTCACTACTTCTCTCTGAAAGAAGTGTTGGCCCTAGTTGTGTGTGTGTGGCAGAGGAAACGAATTCCTCTGTAGGATGTTCTGTTGTGATCTGGGGCGATGGATCACGAACTATAGGTGAGTCTCTCTGAGGAGACTCCCTAGGAATGGATTCCCCGGTTTTTGTGGGCGCAGAAGTCGAAAGAGTGACTTCTGGCTGGTTGGGTTGGGTTTGGATCGAGCGGTGCTGCTCTATTTCAATAACTCCTTCTGCAGCTAGACCTGCGGAGTTAGATATGTGGGTTGCACTGGGAGGGGGTGAGGGATTTGTGCCTTCTTCAACTTCGGCATCTTTTTCTTTTCCTTTTTCTTTTTCTCCCATTTTCTCTATGATTTCCTTAACCTTTTCTCTATTCCACTCTGTTGCGTTCTTTTGATTCCGTTCTTTGATAGCTTCTTCTGACATGTCTATTTCCTCTATTTCTTCTTCTGTATCTGTGCTTGGACTCTTTCTATGGACGTCCAATCCTTGTTGAATGAAGGGGTTCTATAGGATAATAGGTGTGTTAGCTGGTTGATCTTTGGGTGTTGTGTCATCTTCTTGCAGATGTGTGTCAATGCCAGAAATGGAGAAATATTGTTCTTCTGGGGAGTGGTGGTCGAGAGGTTGTGCCGTCCACCCTGCTGTATTTAGGGTGTTGGCAATGTCAGGGTTCTGTAGGAAGTCGTTCAGGTCTCCTTGGTGAGCAAATCTATCTGGAGATTGATAGGGTGATTGATATTCTTCTGTTGCCATCCCTTCTTCTGCATCTTCTTCTGCAGTTCTTTCTTCTGCGATTTCTTCTTCTTCTGCAATGGTAACCAACTTTTCAAGTGATTTACCATGCTTCTTTTTGGTTTTCCTCCTCTTGTGTTTTGGTGCCCCTTCCTCTGTGATTTTCGATTTTCTTTTCTTCCTCTGTTTTGGGGAAGATGGAGGAACAGAGGAGCCAATTTCTGTGGCATGAGGAGGTGAAGGTTGATCTTTTGCAGCGCTTGTAGAGGTGCCTTCTGCAGTTTTTCTCTTCTTTTCTTTTGGAGTAGATGCAGAGGTTTTTGAAGAGGACTTCTTTCCCATGAGCTCTGCACGTTTGGCTATGAAGCTAAGTTGAATAGCCATGTGTTTTGCTAATTTGTTATCTTTTTCCTCTTGAGTGGAAAGAGGTTCTGCAATCATTGTTCCTAGGGGGACACCTAAACGCGGGGGTGTCATAGGACTCGGTTTAGGAGTTCTATGATCGCGTATATACTCTTTCTTAAGGGTTTTATTCGAGGAATACTTCAGAAGTTTCTTTGACAGAGGTCTGCAATGTGAGTAACCATCTACATGATCAGTGGGGTATTTTTGCTCATTGGGAACTGTTTGGGAATTGGCCCTTCCATTGGCCATTTCTGTATCAGCAACAGAGGTTCGAACAAGACTCCCAGTATTCGTTGGAATTGCAGAGGTGGTAGAAACTTAGGATCATTTTCTTTGACCCTTCTGGTGTTGTTCTTTCTGTCGATGGTGTTGATGATCTCTTGCATCATTATGGTTGCGTAATCCAATGGTAGATCATAGTAAACCCCATACATGATGGTTAATATCTGATGTGAGCTCTAGTCAATACTGCCTATCTTCCCTGTCAGGCATCTGTTAAGAATAGAGAACAAAGTGTTCCACAGAGGTGGTAATCTTCCTCTGCGGAAGTCATTTCTCTTTCGTAGTTGTGTGTTGTACCCAAGCATTTCTACGAAGCGACAGAGCTCGTCGTCTGTTGGTTGCTCTGCATATTTCTTCAAACCAAGAAGACCCCTTATGGGTAGGTTGAACTCAAGTGAGAACATTGTTCTGTTGAACTTGATTTCAAGATGTTCAGATTTGTCGGGTCTTGAAATGTACCCTTTGATAATAGAATCGTCTTTATCAAATCGGCAGCTTTGCCAAAACTGGTTCAGATATCTGACTGGTATTTTGTTTGGGGTTCTTGAGAGTAGAGGGAAGAGGATGTGATTTTCCATTATGTTTAGAAGAATGGCATGGGCTTCGCCGAAAGCAGTGGGTGAGGGGACCAAATAGCAGTTGTTGGATTTGATTGGTAGTACCTTTTCGAAGTGATCCTTTGCTATGAAGTTTTGCAGATGTATTGTCGGAGCAAAGTCTGCTGAGTCGCCGGAATCTTCTAGTTCAATGTTTTGGGCAGGGTTGGGGTTTTCTGAATGTTCAGAATGAGCCGGTGAATGTTCTGGTGAGGTCGCCGGAGATTGTGCAGGGGAGATAGCTTGAGAAGATGAAGCCATTTGGTACTGAGAATAAGAAACTTGCAGGTTTTTGCAGGGTGTCTCCGGAGAAGAATGAGAGTTTGTACAAGGTTTATGAGAGGGTAAGCTTGGTTTTTATATGAGGGTAAAACGGTAGAATTCGAAAGAGTAAAATATATGGCAATGGATTAAAATTTGGAATCCGTACTCAAGTTAGAACGGCGGGTTCAACTTTCCACAGAAAACGTTTCATGTACGCCCATTGAAAATCGGACACGTAGGCCATGTCAGAGGATGACAGGACGTCGTGCGCGCCCTATTAATGCTAGGCGCGTGGGGTTATTCTTAGCCACATGTAATTCACTCTCAGTAAAAGTAACCGTTATTACTACAGAGATGCCCAAGTAACAGATTGACAGAGCTTCTGTAGTTTACAGAGGCTCTGTGATCTTGAAAATCTTTGATGTTTATCCCTTTTTCATATATCTCATTGTTATCATGACTTCTGTGGGGTTCTTCTTTAACCAAAACGTTTGTAAAGATATTGGAGAGGATCAAATAGGATTTTTAGTCAAGAAATTTGCTCGCAGAGGTTTTGTGGCTCTGTTGGAACTTGCAGAAGTTCTGTGAGGGCCAGCAGAAGCTCTATGAGGGAAAAAATCTCATAACAAAAATTTTATTAAATTTTCTGATCATCCAATTTTTGATTTGGTTTAAGAGATGTTTTTCGGACATATTTGAAAGTTTGTGTCCGAGAAAACTGTTATGAAAGAACGGTTTGTTCGAGAAGGTCATGGTTTGTGTTTTCGGTTTCCGAGATAACATTCCAAAAGATCGACAGAGGGTTAATTTGCGATTACAGAGCATATTTCTTGCAGAACCTCTGTTGAGCTCAGCAGAAGCTCTATGACCTTAAATTTCTCCTAATTCGAATTTTGTGTAACTTTTTGAGCTTTTGATTTTTGAAATGTTATTCACAGTATATTTAGGACATATTTGACAATTCTTGCCCTAGAAAACTGTTTTATAATTCCTTTTGTGCGAGAGACATACCTTTTGGTTCTTCTTTTCTCGGCAGTGATGTCTGACTTCTGTCGATATGGAGTCATCGACATTCTTCTTTGGCTTTCCCTTGAAAGTTTTATCTCTTTAGATCATTTCAGGGTCCCCTTTTGCTCCCCCTTGATCTAATCACCTCTGTAGATCAAGTAATTTCCTTTTGCTCCCCCTTGACCTATGCTTGGATCAAAGAATGATAAGTTTTGCATAGAACATAGGTCATGTTTTCCAGAGGTTCTGTAGGGGTCGTCAGAGGTTCTGAGTTGACTTACAGAAGCTCTGTGATTTTAAGAACTATTTAAGATTGAGAACTTACATACAGAAATAAATTAATTTAAAGCAAAAATAAAGGAAATTTGTACATATTTACAGAATATAAAGCTATACTTACAGAGGATATTCACACCATGTTTATCATTCCTAACTTACCCACCAAGAAATTGAATCTTTTCTCGTCTAGTGCTTTGGTGAATAAGTCAGCGAGTTGATATTCTGTTGGTACGAAATGCATTTCAATTGTACCGTATTCAACATGATGTTTCAAGAAATGGTACCTTATATCGATATGCTTGGTTTTTGAGTGTTGCACAGGATTGGCAGAGATAGCAATGGCACTTTTGGAATCACAGAAGATGGGTATTTTGAATAGGATGTGGCCGTAGTCTTTTAGCTGAGTTTTCATCCATAGAACCTGAGAACAACAGCTAGCAGCAGCAACGTATTCAGCTTCTGCAGTGGATGTTGCGACACAATTCTGCTTCTTGGAGGTCCAACTGACTAGTTTACCACCTAGGAATTGGCAACTCCCAGAGGTACTCTTTCTGTCGAGCATGCATCCTCCATAGTCTGAATCTGTATAAGCTTTAAGACTGAAACCAGGGTTCTGTGCATACCAGAGACCGAGATTTTTGGTCCCCTTTAGGTATCTAAAGATTCTCTTCACAGCATCATAATGTGATTTCTTAGGATTAGCTTGATAACGTGCACAAAGACATGTGGCATGCATGATGTCATGTCTGCTCGCTGTTAAGTATAACAGAGATCCAATCATGCCTCTGTAGAGAGTGCATTCTACAGGGATACCATTTGGATCTAAGAATAACTTATTTCCAGTGGCCATTGGAGTTTTCATTGCAGAGGTATCAGAGAGGTTATATTTTGACAGAATGTCAGAGACATATTTGGCTTGATTTATAAAAATTCCCTCTGAAGTTTGTTTGACTTGAAGTCCGAGGAAGAATGTTAATTCTCCCATCATACTCATTTCAAACTCACTCTGCATGAGTTTTTCAAAACTTTTACACTCTTCTGAATTAGTAGACCCGAAAATTATGTCACCCACATAGATTTGTACTAGCATTATCTCACCTTTTTTTTGTTTATAGAATAAGGTAGTATCTGTTGTACCTCTGTTGTAGCCATTGACTAGAAGAAAGCTAGAAAGTCGTTCGTACCATGCTCTTGGAGCCTGTTTCAGTCCGTATAGAGCCTTTTCAAGGTAGTATACATGCCTTGGAAACTTTGAGCTTTCAAACCCTGGTGGCTGATTTACGTAAACCTCTTCTTGGATTTCACCGTTGAGAAAAGCTGATTTTACGTCCATCTGATAGACTTTAAAACCTCTGTGGGCTGCGAAGGCTAAGAATATTCTTATTGCTTCGAGTCGTGCGACAGGGGCAAAAGTCTCATCGTAGTCTATGCCTTCTTCTTGTCTATAACCCTTGGCTACCAATCGTGCTTTGTTTCTGATGACCACTCCATCTTCATCCTTCTTGTTTCTGTAGACCCACTTAGTCCCAATGGCATGTTTCCCTCGTGGCAGAGGTACTAAATTCCATACTTTGTTACGCTCAAACTGCAGAAGTTCTTCTTGCATGGCGTCTACCCAGTTTGGGTCATCTAGGGCTTCAGAAATCTTCTTTGGTTCTATCACACTGATAAAGTTAGTAAAGAAACAAAAATTAGCAGTGGTAGACCTGGTTTTTACTGAGTCTGAAGGTTCTCCGATTATTTGGCTTGGAGGATGGCTTTTTGTCCACTGAGTTGTGCGTGGAAGATGATCATCAATGTCATCGAACCTTTCTTCAGAGGCTTCTTGTGTTTCTTCTTGTGTAGCCTTTGTCGTTCTTTGTGCCTTGGTAGTTGATTCTACCGTTTGTGGAATGATTGGTATGAGTGGTGGTGGAGTTTGTTCCTCTGAGGACGTATAGTCTTGGTCCTCGATTTCCTCTGTAATTGGTTCTTCTGTGGATTGTGGAGTTTGTTTTTCAGCAGCTTCTGTGGTCGTTTTTCTTGATGTTTCATCTTCTGCATTTTCTTCTTCGGCATTTGCTTCTGTAGTATTTATAGAAGAAGATGAAGCATTATTTGGACCAGTTAGAGTCATACCTGTAGGATTTTGTCCGACAGAGGATGGTTCTTCAGAAACTCTGATGGTTCCAACAGAAGGATCAATGTCATGTTGGAACATCTCTAAAAATAGAAGATCCAAATCTTCTTTTGTTCTTGAGATGTCAGAGGATTTCCCTTTAATTCCGAGTTCTGAACTGATTTGCTCAGAAGTCATTTGGAATGAATCATCAAAAGAAACATTAATGCTTTCTACAATCTTGCGAGACTTTGTAAGGAAGGTTCTGTAGGCTTTGGAAGTGGCAGAGTATCCAATGAATTTGCCTTCATCAGCTTTTACTTCAAACTTTCCTCTCGAATCTCTGTCGTTTAAAACAAAGCATTTGCATCCGAATACATGGAAAAACTTGATGTTTGGGCGCCTTTTGTGAAGCAATTCGTAAGGCGTCTTGAGGTGTCTTTTCACAATGGTTGAACGATTCTGTGTATAACACGCAGTAGAAATTGCTTCTGCCCAAAAGTTCATTGATAATCCGCATGCTGATAGCATAGTTCTTGCGGCCTCCACAAGTGTTCGATTCTTTCTTTCGACTACACCGTTCTGTTGTGGAGTGCGAGCGGCAGAGAAGTTCTGTTATATTCCTTCTGTAGAAAGATAGGCTTCAATGACACAGTTTTTAAATTATGTGCCATTGTCACTTCTTAACTTCTGTATTCTGCAGTCATAAAGAACTTGGATTCTTTTCATTAGATTTATCAATATAATTGGAACATCTGATTTCTTTCTAATAAATTCAACCCATGTGAAACGTGAATACTCATCAATTAGGACAAGTATGTATTTCTTGCCACCTAGGCTGTGTATAGCAATGGGACCGCAGAGGTCGACATGAAGCATGTACAGAGGCCTAGTGCAAGACACGTCTGTTTTGCCTTTGTGGGAAGCCCTTCGGTGTTTTCCCATTTCACAGGCCGAACACAAGTGATCCTTATTGAATTTAACATTTGGTAGACCTTTAACTAGATCGAGTTTTACTAGTTTATCCAAGGTGTGAAAGTTTAAGTGACAGAACCTGTTGTGCCATAACCAAGCTTCTTCACTTTTGCAGGCTACTAGGAAAACTTTGTCCTTGGATTTTGAAGTAAAGTTCATTAGATATAGATCACCTCTTCTTTCAGCTCGCAGAAGTTCCATTCCTGTGTTTTCACTTTGTAGAGAGAAGAAAGTTCTTTTGAATAACACATCGAATCCTGTATCACAGAGTTGACTTACACTTAGTAGGTTGTGTTTGAGTCCATTCACATATGCAACTTTGTATACAGAGACATTTTCTTTCTGTATGACTCCATAGCCTTTGATGTGTCCCTTCTTGTTGTCTCCAAAAGTTACAGATCCACCATCGTGTGTTTCTTTGTATGTGGATAGTAATCTTCTGTCGCCAGTCATGTGCCTTGAGCATCCGGAGTCAAGATACCAAATTGGCACATGTTGCTTCTGTAAGACAATCACAGAGACTTAGGTACCCATATCCATATGGGTCCAATATTGTTAGAATTTTTCAAGTTTGCCTTAGCATTCTTGAAATATATTTTATCCTTTGTAGAAAGATCAGATTGTTTCTCTCTAGGTTTTGACTTTGGAGTTTGAATTTTAGTGGAGAGTAAGCAATCTGGACTTGAGAAGTGTTTATTCAATTTGAACATAAGATCAAAACAATGACAGTATTGAATATGAGACGTGATTCGTTTGAACTTTTCATTGAATTCATTGAACTGAGCCACAGAGGCATTACACTCTTTCTTTACATTAGATTTCCTATTACAAGAAGATCTATGAATACTAGAATGTTGTTTGCAAAAGTCTTGTTTAGTTTCTGCCTTCTGTGACTCTCTTCTGTGGTGAACATCTTTCTTCACTGTCACAGAGGAAAAGTATTTGTTAGCTTCAGGCCATTTTCCCTTTTGTTGCCAAGTGGGATTCTCTTTAATTTTCCTTAAAGGTTTTGAAATTTTTGAACTTTTAGGATCTACAGAGGTCTTCTTTAATATATCAAGTTCAGCAGAGGTTTTGACTTTTAAATACATGTTCAGAAAATCTAGGCAGATAGGTATCTCTGTGATTTTCTCTTTTGGAGAAATAGTTCTGTTAAGAACTTCAGAGGAGATTTTAACATCCTCTGTGTCATAGTGAACTATCCCTGATTTAGAATCAGTCTCTGAGTCGTCAGAGGTTGAATCGTCCTCATATACAGAGGTTGAGTCATCTCTTTCGACAGAGGCTGGATTTTCTGAGCAAGTATCGTACGAGCTTTCTTCCTCTGTAGAATGACTTTCATAGATGGCAGAGGTATCTGATGAGATCTTTTCAGCGAGAATTTGATCTATAGAAGATGTACTGAGATTTTCTAAAACATTTGATTTCAAAACTTCCAAAATTTCTTTTTCAATAGATTTTTCAAGTTTTTCTTCTGAAAAGATGGGTTTAAACTCAGGAGCTTCTGCTGATAATTTCTTTTCATCGTTTATCATGCAGATAAAAGCGGCCTGTGTTTGAGTCTCTGGTTTACCAAACTTAAAGATACCAATCTGATCTTGTGTTTTCAGATATTTCTTTGGTTTGATTCCTCTATTGACAGAGGTTGAAGATGATGAATCTGTGTTTTCAAACCATACATTGATCATCTTTGTATGTTTCCTCAAGTGAGGTTCTGCAGAGATTTTAACCCTTTTACTTACAGAAAGTAAGTTTGGAAAGTTTGGTTTGTTAGTTTTTCCCAAAACAAATAGAGAAGACAGAGGTTTTAGTTGTTTATTTTCAACTCCTAAGGTAATATCATTGTACCCTATACCTCGTCTTGCTATTTGAGAGTTTACCTTTTCATACACCTTCTGTGCATCTTTATAGTTTTTAAGTAAAACTTCTCTTCTTAAAAGATCTTGCCAAAGTACCTCTCTTTCTTTTTGAAAGTATTCTTTGAGAGCTCTTATGTCTGTTGTTTCACTTCTTGAAACTGAAAGTTCTTTTGTTTTGATTTTTAAAGCATAGGTTAGATCAGAAATTTGCCTTTTTAAAGGATCTACATTTTTGCTCCAATATTTTTCGATTTTTTCTTTTTCTTCAAAGATTTTGGCTTTTTCTTGAGTGAGAAGCCTTACTTCTCTCTCATTAAAGGTTAGCCTTTTCTGAATGCTTTTATTTACTTCTTTCAGTTCAATGTTAAGTTTAAATAAATCATCATCTACAGTATTAATACTTGAGGTAGAGTTTGAAATGGATACCTCAGTGTCAGTGCCGGAGTCAACTTCTGCCATGCCACAGAACAGGGCATTGGTGGGGAATTCATCGTCAGAGGTAGAGTCTGACTCGAAGTCCTCCTTGTTTGCCTCAGAATGCCCTCTGTTCGCCATTAGGGATTTTTGCGCATAATACTCAGCCTTCTTTTTGTAAAAAGCTGAGTCCTTCTGTGGGCGATTTTGTCTACTTCTGCATTCTTTTGCGAAATGACCTTGCTTGCCGCAGTTGAAACAACCTTGGGAGGTGTTTCCAGTTCGATCTTCGGACTTCTGTTGGTCTCCACCTTTCTCTGTTCGGCATTCGTTTGCGTAATGACCAGGCTTACCACATTTGTAGCATTCTTGTGTGTGGCCTACCTTGTCATCTGATCTCTGTCGGTCATTTCCTCTGTAGCTTCTGTCGCTCAACCTATGTTGGTCATCATTTCTGTAGTCTGACCTCTGTTGGTTACTTGATTCTTCTCTTCTTCCATCATCTCTTCTACCAGAATTCCTTTGGTTATTTCTAAACTCTCTTGTCAATAGAGCCATTGATTTAGCTAATGATGCAAGAGTTATTTCTTCCTCTATCAGCTCGTCTTCTTCGCTATC
The DNA here is from genome assembly GCA_033807775.1 of Saussurea involucrata. Lineage (NCBI taxonomy): Eukaryota > Viridiplantae > Streptophyta > Magnoliopsida > Asterales > Asteraceae > Saussurea > Saussurea involucrata. The sequence continues at coordinate 87,459,261 of CM066314.1, forward strand.
AATCATTACCATCTTCTTTTTCTCCTTCTTTTTCTCCTCTGTAGATCTCTCATTTCTGGGTCTGTCTGTAGCCTCTGTTGATTTACTAACCAATGCGTATGGTACAATGGTTAGTGTTTTAGCTTGAGCTATTTGAGGCTCTTGTGCGGCTAGTGTTCCATAGAGATCAGAGAGTGTCCAGGAGTCTAGATCTTGATTTGTTTGTAAAGACATAGACAACTGAAGCCACTCATCATCCAGGCTCTTTAGAAACATGACGTTATTTTCTTCCGTGGTTCTGTGAATACCAGACTTTCTGTATTTGTTTATGAGAGAGTTGAACCGATCGTATGTTGTTTGCAGAGATTCTGTTGCAGAGGCTCTGAAGGCATGATACTCGTTTATGTATTGTGCTCTTCGGTTCTTCTGTGTTTTAGCACCCCCTTCCAGTTGTCTTTCTAATTCTTTCCAAAGATCGTGCGCTGTTTCGCATGCATCTAAAGATTGAAATATTTCGTTGGGGATAGCCATGATTAATATTCTTTTCGTTTTCTGTGCAACTTCATCTTCTGCCTTATCTTCATCTGACCAGTCTACTTTTGGCTTAGGTTTTTTATGTTCAGGGATTTCAAGAGATTCATCAGTAGCTGGTACACGTGGCATAGTTATCATAGGAACCGGAGGAAGATTATAAAGATATTGTTTGAGATTTTTTTCAGTACCCTCAAAAAAATGAACCATTCTTATTTTCCATTGAGGATACTCATCTCTAAGAAGAGTAGGAGGTTTAGTTAATGAGCCAGCAGTAAAAAAGTTATTGGTATTTGTCATTTTGAGAAAAGGATAATCTGATGGAGGATTTATGAGTATGAAGATCTGAAAGTTTTTCTGGGTACAACTAATATCCAGAAATATGGTGATGAAGAGAGAAAATAATCTATCAGATAAAAGTTGTAAAACGAGGATCACTTGATATTGAAAATCAAGCTTTGCTCTGATACCAATTGTTGGTTCCCGTTTTGCTTTAAACAAGATTATCAGATCTATTAGTTCAAGTTAATGTTTGATGCGGAAGCGTATTTGAAGAACTAACAGATAAGTTTGATAGATTTAGACCAAAATATAAATAAACAGTGAACATAATATTATATCTTAAAGTTTACTGAATATATAAAATAAGAACAGGTTTAAGAACTGTGAGTAAGAAAAGCTTCAAAACAGATATGACTTTTAAGGTGAATAAGCTTTTGTGTTCTTGTGATGTTCGATTTATATATGTGATAAGGAAGAACTCAACATGAGTCTTCCTTATATACTACTCTAAAGGGGACCATAAAGCATATGCTACTATTCAGACGGTACTGATGAATAGTTGAACGGATGTCGTGAACAGTTGCAAGTGTGGCATGAACAGTCAGACGTGTTGTATTGCATTTAATGCAGCAGACGTCTATTATGTACTAAGCCCTATTGAATCCAATCAGAGTTTGACACGTCGACGTTGGACAGGGCATGCTACCATGCAAGTTGATGAACAGGTCCTGTAACAGTAGCAAGATATTGTAAATATCTTCAAGTCTTATTGTGAGGACCACAGAGGCTCTGTAAAGAGTTACAGAGGTTCTGTGGTCTGGTCCTCTGTGGAGCAGTCTTCCCCGGATTCCGAGTTATTGATCTTCTTTGCGCGTATGACAGAGCTTCTGTAGCGCGCCTCTTTAGCTTCTGTAGATTCTTGATCTTGATCTCTCGGTAAGTCCGGCAGAGCCTCTGTAAGAGGCTTTCTTCACTTAGCCTATTTTTCACTACTTCTAAATACTTCTTTGATTAGGAAGATTGAAGCTAACAGCTCTTAACAGGCTGATTGACATGGTAGCTTCAGTCGTTGACATCCCAAAACCTCCTCCAATCCAGTCCAAGCGACCTACTGCTAAGAAGAAGAAATCCTCAACTTCAGGCCCTCCAATAAGGAATGAAACGGGGATCGACTTTTGTCGTGAAGCAGCGCTTGGTCCTGATCCAGATCTCTCCGGACTCGATGTCTCTCTACCTCCTGCTGAAACATTCATCCCTGGTAAGGTTCTGAGTAATCCCTACGGCATCTTCTTCTATGAGTGCACTGGTCGCCCATGTTTTCAACGAGTCTCTGAGCTACATAAAGCTCCCATCGAACAGCTCAGAGATTTACTTTATTGGTGTGACTACATAAAGGACCTCCAAGCAATCTTTCTGAAGCCCCTGATCTTCAAAGAAGCAAAGAAAAGAAAAGATCAGGGAGTGAAAGTCCCTGATTGGATGATTCCTTAAACTGATACTCTTGACGAACTTCTCGTCAAGAAAGAACCTGAATAGCTGATAGGATCTCCTTATGTAATTCTTCTATCTTTATCAGCTTGTAACTTTTTGTACTTGTAATTATTATTCGTTGTACTTGTAATTTTTCCACTTCCCCTTGTAATCTTTACGAAATTAATGAAAAATTTCAGTGAATGTACTTTACTCCATCAGTACTAGAAAAGATCCCTAAAAACAGTAAATGGGACACGCATTTTACGAGTTCATTTTATTCTTATGTTTTCTTACTTAGCAATTTTCCTTTATTGCTATGTCATCATCAAATAGGGGGAGATTGTTGATCCAAACCCTCAGTGATTTGATAATGACTCTGAGAAACACTTAGTGAAAATTGTAAGTAGACAATATGTATTAATGTTTTGTCATCAAAGAAAATATACTAAGTCTGTTTAGTATCGCTGATGAAAAACATACGCTTTAAATTCATACTTCAGCGAACACTGTACATCAGTGAGCCCTGAGCATGTTCAGTCTCACTGATGATCGCTGATAACTTATATTGTTTACTTATGATCCCTGAAGACAAGATTCACGTCAACTATGTTCTACGCTGAAGTCGAAGATCAAGCCAAAGAACCAGCGACTAAGGCTACTAGTGACCTGATGCGGATATCAGCGAAGCCAAGACTTGTCCATCCCACGTGAAATGCGGATATCAGCGAAGCCAACACTTGTCCATCCCACGTGAAGTTTCAAGTAGAAGACTTCAGCGAACGCTGAACTTTATCATTCGCTGATAAAGAATCATTCAACGAACGCTGATCATGAAGCCTCCTCTACAAGCAACTTTTGTCTTATCCCCTTGCACGCCTCCGTACGATTTTGTCAGAACAGACATCCCTTTTGTCCAGAATCGTACAACCAACTCTACTACTACACTGTTCATCATGCGGCCACTAGGTTGTCTACTAAAGTCAAATCATGCAACCAACCAGAGGCTGCCACGTGTAAAGGTATACTGACTTGCATTAAATGCATGCAGTATATGAAGGAAACCCTACTTCATTTTGAAGTGCTCGGCCATTTCCTCTCTCGCTGAACTACTGTGTGAAAGAAAAATTATCCTTAGTTTTTCTTAATCTCCTTTCTCTCTTATTTCTAGTGCAAAAACTCTTAGTGTTCTCATAGTTTGATTAGATTAGGTTTATTCCTTAATCTTGTTCCGCAACAAACTGTAAATTGTTTGATACATATCAATAAACATTTTAGAAAGATAAAAATTGTGTGTTTGTATTCAACCCCCTTCTATAAAATTGTATAACCCCTTTGGGACCAACAAGAACGGTGAAGGGTGTTCCAATAGTAGACATCACGGTGTTCAGGGAAAATGGAGAAATCAAGAAATGTTACGTTTCAAAGCTCGAAGGTCTTGGTTTGGACGAATGGTTCGAAATAGGGGCTGCCATTCAGCGTTCAAGATCCACTTTCAATTCTTATGTCGAGAAGTTTTTAAACAAACTAATCGACAGAGTCTCTTCAGTGATCGATCTGCCTCCTCCTCCAACACTCAACTAAAGACTTGCGCCTGCAAAGAAGAAGAAACACATCCTCCTCCTCAAGGCCTGCTATTCAAATGAAACAGGGATTGATTTCTCTAGGGAAGCAGTGCTCGGTACCCCACCTGATCTCTCAGCCCTTAACCTCTCGCTGCCACCAGATGAAACTTTCAAACCTGGACGAGTGGTCAGTGAGCCCCTCGGAATATTCGTGTATGACTGGAATGGTCGGAAGTGCTTTCAACGCTTCTCAGAATTACCTATCACTCCAGTAAATCAACTCAGAGACCTTGTCTACTGGTGTGACTTAACAAGACTTGGAGTCTTCCTGAAGCCTCAAGTACTGAACGAAGCCAAGTTAAGAAGGCAACAGGGAGAAAAGGTGCCTGACTGGATGATCCCAACGATAAATGCCTTTGACGAACTACTCTTCAAAGATGAACCACTCTAGCTAATAGAATCTCTTTTGTATTCTTCTATTTTATTAGTAAACTTTTGTACTTGTATTTATTTCATTGTACTTGTATTTTTTCAACTTCCCTTGTAATCTATTTTTACGAAGTAATGAAAAAATTCAATGAAGTAGTTTACTCCATCAGTACTCAAAAGATCCCTGAAAACAGTTAATGGGACACATATTTATGAGTCCTCTTTAACCTTATGTTTTTAACTTAGCAATTTTCTTATGTTGCTTTGTCATCATCAAATAGGGGGAGATTGTTGATCCAAACCATTCAGTGATTTAATGATGACCCATGACCCTTAGAATCGCTTAGTGAAAATTATAAGTAAACATTATGTATCAGAGTTTCACCATCAAATAAAATATACTAAGTCTGTTTAGTATCGCTGATGTGAAACCATCGCTCTTAAATTCTTCCTCAGTGATAAATGTACATCAGCGACAACTGAGTTTGTTCAGTTTAGCTGATGATCACTGATTGATCATTTGTAAATGTTTGCATGTAATCCCTGAAGACAAGTTTCGCGACAAAAGAGTTCATCGTTGAATCGAAGACCAAGCTGACAAACAAGTGACAAGTCTACTAATGATCTAATGCGGATATCAGTGAAACCAAGACTTATCCACAACACGCGATGTTTGAAGTAGAAGACTTCAGCGAGAGCCGACCTTCATTCAGGCCTCCCTGAAGAAGATCAACTCAGCGAGAGCCTGATCATGAAGCCTGCACTACAAGAAATGTTTGTCTTATCTCCTTGCACACTTTTGTACGATTTTTCAGAAGGACATGCCTTTGTCCAGAATCGTACAAACCACTCTGCCAACTACACTGTTCATCATGCGGCCAAAAGCATGTTTGCAAAAGTCAGAATCATGCAACCAACCAAGTGCTGACACGTGTAAAGTTCTCCTGACATGCATTAAATGCATGCAGTATAAATAGGAGGAATGCCTTCATTCTGAAGGCGGCTAACCCCTGAACTTCTTTGTGACTTAAGAAAATTATCCTTAGTTTTCTTAACTTCTTTCTTTCTAATTCTTAGTGCAAGAAATCTGTGTGATTCTCATAGTTTGTTTAGATTAGGTCTTGTACTTAATCTTGTTCCGCAACAAGCTGTAAATTGTTTGATTTATTCAATAAAACAATTTAGAAAGATAAAATTTGGTGTTTGTATTCAACCACCCCCCCCCCCCCCCCCCCCCCCCCCTCTTCTACCAACTAATACTTGTATAACCCTTCGGGACCAACAAAAGTCAATCAATTCTAACTTATCAAATTTTTTGAAACAACTTATGAGTTTTTTTGGTTATTTTACATGTATAAACAATCCCAAATACCCCTAAATAACAATTTATTAGCTTATTACTTTTTGGTACCACTATAAGTTAATCCAAACACTATTTATAAAAATTCGTTTTGACACCACATAAGTTAATAAGCGCTTTTACATAAAAGAATAAGTTGTTTTAAATAAGCAATCCCAAACACCTCCTAAAATGAATTCATAAATGGTTATTTAAAATAGAGAAAAGAAGAGGGAGAAAATATTTTTTTCTAAATTTTAAGAATTCTCTAAAATTTAATTTAAGAAGAGATTTGAACTTCTTGTTCTATATTTTAAAGAAAAATATTAAAGAATATGTTCAAAATGTTCTAACATATCAGAACCATTTTAATAATATAATTAACGTTAAAATCTTCGTAACAAATAATCCGTTGAAAATGGGCTTGATCTTTTTAGAGATACAATATTTTGATTTTCTCAATTGCAACCACACAAAGTGTATAAGTGATGTGAGTCGAGCTCGAGTATTGATATACTCAACTCAATTTCAATAGTCATTTTCCAAGTTCGAATTCTACTCAAAAACCCGCAAGTAAATAAAAACTAAACTCAACTCGAACTCGATTACAAATTTTTAAACTCGAACTTGAACTCGAATCAAGCTTAAACTCGAACTTGAATCAAACTCGCCCATTGAAATTTATGAAACTTTAGAGTATTGTCTTATATATTATAAAATTTAAAGGTGTTTTCTTAAATTTTATAAAACTCAAGGATGCACCTCGACTTTCACCATAAAAATGACAAACCTAAAAACGTTATTCATCTCCCACTCTTTTTCTAACACCTCTTCACTCTTATTTTACTATCTCTAATCCAATATGGAACAACTTCATCAATAGTTTTATAGTTTTTTGTCTTTTTTTTTATTATGATTTTAATAATAATAAAAAAATAACTGATCAATATAAGAAATTTTTCTTTTTATTGGTAGGTTTATTAATAAATTTTTACATTAGATTTTACAAACTACAAGATAAAACTAATTATATATATAGAGAGAGAGATGTGAGTTTAAATGAGAACGCTAACTATTTAAGAAAACATGAAAACAACCGTTCATGTACAAAATCATACATGATCCACGCGACTTGCCCCACGACTTTTAAGTCGCTGCCAAAGTCGTCCGCGTCTAGTTTTTTTGCTGTTAGTATAAAATCACATGATTTTATACATGTGCGGCTCTTCTCGTGTTTTCTTAAATAGTTATTGTTCTCGTTGGAACCTTTCTCTCTCTCTCTCTCTCTCTATATATATATATATATTTCACGAGTTTTTCAAGTCGAGTATTGGGTAGCTCAACTCAACACGTTACTATGTTGAGTCGATCCAGGCCTACTCGAATCAAGTGTTCAGCTTTGACCGAGTAAATCTCTAGTAACTCGTGAGTTTTCTCGTATCTTTACACCCCTAAACCAGACATGTAGAAGGCCACATCTTTCTGGCCAATAATCCATAATTCATAAGCAATAAGCACTCATTAACAAGCAACCATATAACAAACACAATTATTGAGCAAAATGACCACAAATAATGAAGATGTGCCCTTTCTTTCTACACACAATATCCCTCTCAACTCAAACCACATCAAATCCTCAACTTTTTTTTTCTTTCTTACTGAATAATCTCAATTACAACAACGCCAAAATGATGACCATTTTCCTGTTCTATTACTATATACATTACATCCTCAAAGCAAGCAGAGGTCATAGATGACGATATATTATCATCGTTCATTCACTTGATCGCCTTCTTCTCCGTGGTTACCCCAACAACTACGTTGCTTACCTAAGTCATCACAAACAACAAACGATTCTCAAAGAGAGCTCGATTCACAAATAATACTCGGAGAAGGGGTAAGAAGGAAGAACGTACCAATTTTCCACTCTCGTCAACCGACATGGGATTTTCAACGACTACGGTTTGGTTATGAGAATGAGGTGTTGCCTGCATAAGACATCATCCAAATGAAATTTGTAAATCTTGTAAGACACAATCCGAAGAGTATCTCCAACAGTTAATCCAAAATGGAGAATCAAAAGTCAAAATCTCCAAAACAAGTTAAATTCAACATTTTTTTCCCATTTTGGAGATTCCAACATAAATTATATTATTAAAATATTCAACAATATAAAAAAAATCATTCTCTCTCTTCCTTCTTCAATTGTACTGGTCGGTTGGAGGAGCTTTGTATTGGTAAGAATCGTTATATCTTTCACCATTTACTTTTGGAGGATTCTCCAAATTTGTAGAATTTTCCCACTCTCTCCTTTATTTATTTTTGGAGAAAGTTTTGAAGAAATTGTTGGTGAAAAAAGGGGTTAAAAACTCCAAAATCACTTTTTTAGAGGAGTTGCTGGAAATGCTCTAATGTTTACCACATCGATGACCCCAAAAATGGAAGGATAAAATATTTAATTAAAAGCAAAAAGTTGCCATATTGCAACATTCTTTTGCAAAATGGGTAATGACGCAAACCTTCACCGGTCCCACCGCCATCCTACGAAGGAAATCGCATGGTGCACTCATTATGCAAGAATGCCACCTCCTTATCGGCTAGGCTAAAGTGGCAGGGACATGTATTTGCAGCATACATGCAGAAGAAAATTTTATTTTGGCTCGGAAAAAGTATTTGTTTTGCACATATTTGAGAAAGTATTTCTTGACCACGTGTATTACATTTGTTTATTTGCTCAGTGTACCTCTTGTTCCCAACCACTATAGAAAGAACACTAAAAACACTAAAAATGGTGGGTCCCTTGTACACTTAAAAAGCACCAACTCCAACCACACACTAAAAAAACACTAAAAACATTTTCAATATTATAATAATAATAAAATAATATTACTTAATGTATTAAACTATTAATCTATATATATAATTATAAAATTTAAATAGAATATTATTATTTGGTTTTAGAGGCCTACTTTGTAGGCCTTCAAATATACAGGCCACCTTTAATGACCTCCGTTTTTTTAGTGTTTTAGTGTTGGGTTGGAGAGGAAAATACCTCCATTTTTGTGTTTTTAGTGTTGGGTTGGAGATGCTCTTAATGAGGATTGAAGTCATGGCAGTTTAACAAGGATAAAGCGGTCAAAATCACCAACCTTTTGTGTGTTTGGTATGGGACAGGTTGGGCCAGAGTGAGGTACGCGGGTGAAGAATTTTGCAAGGTTGTAGTGATTTAATTTGACATGGGTAGTTTAGTAATTTACCAATGTTGTCATATCTCCCTAAATTTTGATCCACCTATTTTGGTGGGATGATAAAATGAATTTTTATCTCAGTAAGTCATGTCCTGTCCCAATCTATTGTCACACCAAACATGGGACAAGTTTTTGTTCCATCCTCCCGCGCGTATCAAACATAAAGTGGGAAGTGAGGACAAAAAGTAGTCGGAATTTGAGGTATGTTGGCCAACTCGAAATTTTTCATGGTACATTATTTTTGCCCATTTCTAGCGTACTCCCAATTAGTTTGGCGTAAAAGAAAAAAGAACAGGAAACTCACTGTCGAAACAGAGGGCATTGATCCTGATGTTGCAGTTCCATTAGGTCGCACGGGAATCGGAACCCTTCCATTGCTCATCTGCAGGGAAGGAAGACATGCATGATCAGTGGCAACACAAGAATACATGTCTGACATGCATCTCATTTGGCCATAAAAAAGAGTGAAATACACCAGTAATTGAAAAAAAAAACTCAGTTAATGCAACAGCAACTGGGTATGATTCTTGTAGCACTATGGCCATGGTTGGCAACCATAAGCTAACTTATTTTTTGAGCTTACTGAAGAAAAAGAAAAAAAAAACTTGGTAAGCCATAAACTAGCTTCTTGAAAAAGCTACTTTAGGTAGCTATTCAATAAGTTCAATTGGCTTTTTCACATTTTTCCAACTATACTACATAAATGCCAAGAACTCTGTCCTTTTAGATAAATTTACATCGCCATCTAGCTTATCAGCTAGTGTTTACCAAGCGTAACTAGTTTATCAGCTAACAGCTAGCTAATTAGCCAACCACTAGGTTTTCACCTTATCAGCTAGCTAATTAGCCAAACATGACCTGTATGAATACTGAAATAATAGGAAGACCAGATGAGGGAAAATGTTGACTCCAATTTACAAGGTAGCAAATTAGTCAGTAGATGAATATAAAGAAAACAAAGGACAAAAGGTAGCAAATTGTCTTGAATCTGAGGGGAACTAGTAGCTCAACAGGAATTGAATATATATATATATATAGAGGCTCCGTAAAATGCAAACCTTACATTTGTTGCACACCTTACAAACCACAGCCTGCATATGTGCACAACCAGTCTGCATATGTGCACAATGCGCATATACATATGCATATGTATACGTGCAAGAATCTACATATAATGGACATACATTCATATGGGATAATGCATATATGCAACTCAGATTTTGCATATATGCAGATTGGTTTGTAAGGGGTGCAACAAATACATGGTTTGTATTTGATTTATACCCTATATTGTTAGAGCATTATTGTATTCAAGATTTACTATAAAGTCAATGTTCTGTATTAGTCTATACTGTATTGTAATTGCCTTTATACCTTGTATGTTATGGGTATAAATAGGCTTGTCTAGTTCTTAGTTAGAAGTGAATCTAGAAACCTTTAGAAACTTCTTGAGCATTTTGTCATTTGTACTTTAGAGATCAATATATGGATGACAAGTTTGCTTTCTAAATTCTCTCTACATTTGTTCTTTACATATTGCTAGATTTGGGATTTCACAATTGGTATCAGAGCATTGGGAGATTGAATTGTGTGCAAATTCGTCCAAATTCGTGAAGATTTGTAGATTTTTGAAGAATTTTGAAGAAATCACCATTTTTGAAGTTCTTGAAGAACACAAATGGGTTATGCATTTCTTGTTCGTTTTTTGATTTGATTTTGATTGCAAAGTGTTTCTCCATCATTCTAAATTTGTTTTGCATCATCAATTTCACAAAAACGTTTCAAGAATTGAGGAATTTGAAGATTTTTAAAAAATTTGTGTTCTTGATAAAAAAAAGTGGGCTGTAAAAATTTTGGAGTTTGATTTTGCAAATTGTTGATGTTTTGATCCATTTCTGTGCAAAATCATTTCCAAAATGTGTTTTTAGACATGTTTCAATCATAAATTTCAAGTTTTAATCCATAAAAATCACTTGAAATTTTTGGTTTGAATGTGTTCTTGAGGTGTTCTTGAGATATTCGTGTTAAAAATTTAGATCTTGAATTTTGATCCAGAATTTTTGATTGAGATGTTTTAAAATGTGTTTGTGATATGTTTTGATCTTTACATGTTAATACTAATTTTTTTTGTGAGTTTTTTGAAAATCGCAGGTTACTATTGCAAAGAAGAAAGAAAGAAGAATTCAAAAGAATTGACTTTTAAAGTCAAATTTTCTTTATATGAGAGTTTATATGCAGATGTGTATGCTGACATGGTTCATGAGGTGTATGTTGATGTGGCACTTGCATGTGTGAAGAGTGTGTGCTGAGCGTGTGTTAGGAGTGTGTAAGAGTGTGTGTTGCATGTGTGAAAAGTGTGTGAGAGTGTGTTTTGTGAGTGAGTGCTTAGTGTGTCCCTTGAACCAAGATCAAGACCAGATACATCTTTGTATCTGGACAAGGAATTTGTAAGTTCATTGTAACCAAGGTTTACACCACACTTGAATCGAAAAACAAGCATACGAATTCATCAATTCGGAACAGAAACAAAACATTTGAATTCATCAATTCGGACCATCAGAATTCGAATCCTACTGAGACCAAACAGACCAAGAATTCGGACCCTTCTTGACCAAGAATTCGAACCCTTCTTAAACCAAGAATTCGGACCCTTCTTGACCAAGAATTCGAATCCTTCTTAAATCCAGAATTCGAATCCTTCTTGTAATCAGAATTCGGACCCTTCTTGAAACTAGAATTCGGACCCTTCTTGAAATCAAGTACGAAACCATCTCGCCGGAAAATCTAGTGGGTCTTCACAAATCAGTGTTTGATCGAGTTTTGTTGCTTGGATTTGATTGATATTTGTTTTAGGATAGCATTGCAACAAAAATTATCGAATTTGGTTGAGAGACGAAGAAGATATTGTCGTCTGAAATCTTCGCCGGAAAACCGGGCTTCGCCGGAAAATTTGGTGGGTCATCGGAATATCGTGCATGATCGAGATTTTGTCGTTGGAATAGCTTGGTAATCGTTCAAGGATCATAACAAACTAAATTTCATCGATTTTGGTTGAGAAATGAAGACGTCATTTTTAAATGTGATGTCTCAAAGCAGACCAGTCATAATTCTATCTTTCAGACTCCACTTGTTGATTCAAATGATTCTGAATGTTCTTTTAAAACTGCTTCAAGTTCAAGTTTTAAAAACATTTCTTCTATACAATTTAATAGATCAACAGATTTCTCAAAAGATCAGATTCGTTCCACAAATCTCTTCTATAATCCTTTGAGTGATAAATCAGATAACAAACCAAAAGTGCCTAAAGTTAATACTTCCAAACCTGAAGAAGTTCCAGTCTTCAAAAAGGTGAAGATGGAATGGAGAGTCAAAGGCACAACAATTCCGAAGAAAGAAGTGCCAAAATCATCTACCTCCACATCAAAAGCAAAGAAGAACAATGCGCCAAAAGGTAAATCTTCTGCTAAATCTAATCCTATTCATTCCGTAAATCATCTGATTAGGTTGGCACATAAGAAAATATGTTGTTCTTACTGTGGTTCAAATGATTTTGTGCATAAAGATTATACTTCTTTTTGGTACGGTACTTACAGTATTCCTTCAAAGAAATCTACACCTAACCCACTAGGACCCAAGTGCCGTTGGGTACCAAAATCTGCTTAATCTGTTTTGTAGGTTCTTCATGTGTTGTACTGATTTGTAGATATATACCACACACATGACTAAAAACAGAAGAGAAGCGGCGTATTTTTTTGAAGAACATTTGTACCATTAAGAGGGAGCAAAGACCCATGGTTTCTAAACATATCAGTTTAGGACCCGCTCTTAAAAGAGATTTTGGTTTCTGAATACATCAATTCAGGACCCGTGCTTCAATGTTTATGGCTTTTGAACATATCAGTTCAAAACCCGTGCTTCAACGACTTTGGCTTTTGAACATATCAGTTCAAAACCCGTGCTTCAAAGACTAAGACTTCTAAACAAATCAGTTTAGAACTCACACTTCTCAGATGATATCTTTAACTGTTACATCTTTCTGTTTCAAGGAACGTGGTAAAAGGTAACATTGGATTATATTTTGTTTCTACCACTTTGAAAACTTGAATCTTTACAAATTTAATTCAATGAGATAAAATTTTCAATTTTCATTCAATGAATTAAATGTGTGCTAAAAGATGATTTTACAAGTATTTTTGTATTATCTGAGTTAGATTTGTTTCAACTTTCACCTCTGAAATAAATCGAAAGGTCAGCAAAACATGAATGAAATTATGCTGAATGCTCAAAGTTATGTGAATCTGGACTTATATAGAATATAATGCTCAAAAAGCCTATATGTCAGAATGATGGATGGAAATGAAAATATGGGAGAAGCACTATATTTTAGAACCAAGTGATTGAGATAAAATTGTTGCACTATCATTTAGTTTGAAAGTTTGTGCCTGTGGCCTTTCTGGTTTGGGAGAGTAAGTCCTAAGGGGTGCTCGACACCTAGTCCCTAAGATCAACTGGTCTGGGATCGGCTGACCCAAATCCTGCAATAGAACCAGATAGAAAGCCATGTTCTACTGGTACAAATGGGTTTAAGATATATCGATGTGGCCTTTCTGGTTTGGGAAATTAAGTTCTAAGGGGTGCTCGTCACCTAGCACCTAAGGCCAACTGGTCTGGGATATGCTGACCCAAATCCAGCTATAGAACCAGATAGAAAGTCATGTTTAACGGTGTATCTTATTCTTACTAAACTTTTTGATCAAAAGATGCCAATGAGCACAAAATCAAAAGATGCCAAAGAGCACAAAATCAAAAGATGCCAATGAGCACACATCTCTTGAAACTTGGGAAAATACAAAGTCGCGATAAACCCGTAAATTTGTGAAAATCCTGTTTTTGGACAAATAGTGTGAGTAGAGCAAAGTATTCTTATATGTTTTAGAATTGCATATGCTTTAAGCTAATCATATTTCGCATGCTAGCACACCAAATAGATTTAATAACGGGGTTGAAACTGAACATTTTTAACTTGATATGCAATGATGTCTTGTTTTTGAATCCAAACACATGCATTTGATTTCACTTGATTGAAATATCTGTTAAATTTCATTAAGTTGAATTTCTTTTGTAAACCTTTCAAATGATCAAAAGTTAGTAGTTATAAAATAAAATTCAATGAATTTTACTTTCCTTGTTCAATGTGTTTTTGCTACAATTTCAAATACTGTGCGTTATTGAAATATATGCATATTTTCAGGGGGAGAAAACAAATTGCTCCTGAATTCTTACTTTGAGGGGGAGCAAGGTTATTCTCTAAGGAGGAGATTGTTAGCAATACTCAAAGACACGACTGAAATTGAAAATGGTTTTCGATGATTATGATGCTCACCATCATCGAAAAAGGGGGAGAAAAGTTTAATTTCAATTTCATGTCAAAGAGCTTTCAAATCAAAGATATTTCAAGTCAAAGATTCGTGAACAAAGACTGAAGATTAGGGGGAGAAGGATCATGTGAAGTCCAAATGTTGTTGAATTTGGTTATCTTAGTTCTGAGTGGTTCTCGGAATGCGTTTACACCGAATTTGGTTATCTTAGTTCTGAGTGGTTCTCGGAATGCGCTTACACCTAAAAGTTCAACAATGTGGATGGTTTCACATCTTTCTGATCCAAACTCTAATTGTTTCTGATTCATCTTGTTCCGAATTGATGGTTTTATACAAAGATCGGAATTTCATGTTCAAGACTTGAAGACAATCTGTTGAAGATTTTATTGAAGAAGATTGATTTTTCAAAGAGAAAGACAAAGACTTTTCATGTTTGTCTGAAGATTCTTCAAAGCTGAGTTCTTAAAGAGTGTCAAAGCATATAGTTCGCCGTGAACTAGTGGAGATAAAGCTATTTGAAGATTATCTGAGCCTCAAAGTTTAAAGCGGTCAAAGATAAAGTATTGAAGATCAAGTACTGAAGACTGCTGCTATATTTTTTTAAATCTTGAATCCAAAGGGGGAGATTGTTAGAGCATTATTGTATTCAAGATTTACTATAAAGTCAATGTTCTGTATTAGTCTATACTGTATTGTAATTGCCTTTATACCTTGTATGTTATGGGTATAAATAGGCTTGTCTAGTTCTTAGTTAGAAGTGAATCTAGAAACCTTTAGAAACTTCTTGAGCATTTTGTCATTTGTACTTTAGAGATCAATATATGGATGACAAGTTTGCTTTCTAAATTCTCTCTACATTTGTTCTTTACATATTGCTAGATTTGGGATTTCACATATATATATATATTATATATATATATATTATGGCTGGGTATCAAATACAAACCAACTAGTTTGTACAAACTCGTACAAACCATACATAGCTTCATGATTTTGTAGGGTATTTTTGTAAAAAAATTAGTTAAAAATGCCAAATGATATATTCATGAAGCCAAATTATATATTCATGAAGCCAAAATATATATATATACATTCATGAAGCCAAATTTACAAAATCATGAAGCTAGGTATGGTTTGTACGAGTTTGTACAAACTAGTTGGTTTGTACCCGATACCACCCCTATTATATATAATATAACCCAGGCTCCAAAATACTAAACCCTAAAACACAATAGACTACATATTTTTCTACATACCTAACCTTAATTCTATTTATATAACATTCTTGAAGTTGGAGCTAAAATGTCACAGATATCCAACTTGTCACATACACGATCATTCGAAGCTCGGTAGGTGTTTTGTCAAACAGGTTAGTACTGGATAAAATCACAGTGGACACATAATAAACCAAGGAACTTTATCCCATAATGTGTTGAAAGCAAAAAATATGTGCTATAGACTCCAGAACATATATGTGAGTTGCAACTTCCAGAACATTTCTTCAATAAACTCCGAAGAACAAATCTATTCAGCCTTTTTACCATAGCATCACATGCAAAGGTACTCTATAAGTAAATCACATACTTCAAACAATGAAGCCAAGAAAGAAGATAGGTTCTGTTGTACTCACATTGACATTTGTAATGTAGTGACAAACTGCACATTTAACTGATGGGGCACCAAAAGGGTACATCAGCATTGTTCGGCAATTTCCACAATTTACTTGAGCAAGCTGGTTGGAAACTGTCATAGCAAAAATAACTAGACCATTTAGGACAAATAAATCATTTTTTTATTACAGAGAAATACAGTGTAGCAATAAATTTGGGAACTATACAAATAAGCGGAAAAACAAAGGTTCATCTCTATACTGATTTTCCATTCTACAGGTGCATGTATGAGTGTGGTGATACCACAATCTCTTGTGAGATACTGGATATTTGAGGTAATTAACATTTTCAATCTCTGTCAATTTCAAAATGCAGAAGCCTGTCTCAACCATCAAATTTCAGGACATATGCTGACATTTCCTAGGCTTCATCAGGCCATTTACTACCTGTTGCTACTCCAGCAAGCAGAGGCACATAACTTCCAAACTTCCATGGATAACTTCTTAGATGTATTACCACATCCCCAAAGCATTTGGCTAGTGTTCTATGGGTCAATAAAAAGTTAATGCATAATTTAAATTCAATTAGTCATTTCTTTTACACCTCCTGAAAATCAGGAACTCCTATTCAAACCCTTCATTTAAAAAATCACAACATCCTGCCATAAAGCATGGTTGCTTTGCCAACTTCTGCTAAATGGAACTTTAAAAGGTACCTGGAACTCGAGCTCAAACCCCAACTAACAAGCACGGTTTCTAGAGCAACATTGGCAGATGCGATAAAATTTATTGCAGATTTGCAGGCAGATGCTTAAGTGGTTCTACATTGCTGATGTATACAATAAGTGTAAGTTACAAATATAAATCCTTAGAACAAAGAAACATAATCCTAATCACTTACTACCAATAAAACAAAAATATATATTTTTCTCAATAATGTTGAATTTTTCTTAAATTCCGTGTTACTTCTAATGAGAAACTAATTGAAAGCTTATCTAAAAAGATCAATAAATAAACAAGATTAGATGTTTACCTCAGGAATATCAACTTAATAATAAAATCTTAAATTCCGTGCTATTTCTAATGAATAGCTTAAAAGTTTCTCTCTAAAAATCAAAACAAATACCTTAATCCTAATGCTTCATTTTGTTTCACTCATGCCCTTCTTGTTATACCCATGACTAATAAATGCCAATGAAAATGAGTTAAAAGTTTATCTGGAAAAATCAAAGCAAATACCTTTGGTTTATTTGTTCTATCGGTATTCGGTACTAGTTGATTAGGCGTATTTTGCCAACTCTACTAGGCCCAGTTTCCAGCCTTTTTACAACATGTAGAACCAAATATGTTGAGCCAAATAGGTAGAAACATGAGGGCCATGTTCCATCTTTCTATTATGATTAATGGATTCAGATTCCATCCAAACTAAGAGTACCCAAGACTATTTCTATTATCCATTGAATATGACCCAAAGAAATTGACTTATCTCTCACTTCAATAAATCTTCGATCTCACACCTCCAAGGCATGTGTCTCATCAAAGCTGATGGGCCTCAGCCAAGGTACCCTCAACACAAGACTAGATTGCTAAAGTAACAACCAGATAGTGAACTATTTTAAAATTTATGCAACAAAACCCACGAAAAGTCAAATGTGCTTCGCTAAGATATCCACTTCACGGTACATAGATGTTCACATAGGTAGAAGTCACCTTGTTCCATTGAGAATTATTGTGTTCTTATGAGGCAAATGTGTGTGTAAAAAGACCCTTTATCACTCATAATGGTTGTAGGACTATCCATACCTTTTAACACCATTACTCAGCATAAGCTTCCTTGTGATTGATAAATATTAAACAATAAATACAGCCATGTCAATGGTAGTAGCTACATTACAGCTCCATAACATTCATATAACATAAACAATGAATTGAACAAACCACATTAAAAATAAACCAAAATATCAAACCTGGTGCAAGATTCACTGTATGACAACACGAGCATCTCACGCTTGTAGCACCACGTGTATACATTAGCAATGTGCGGCAACCCCCACAAATCAGTTGATCCATTTCCATGCCTGAAAGGTTTTAACAGAGATGATGATCAAAGACTTAGCGACCAACACAGAGCGAGTAGTTGAAGATATGCAAAGCAAATTCTCGCAAGGTAACTACTGATGCACACATCAAGTAACGACCATGTAACAGTAAAATAAATATGATTGTTCCAGGTGTGGTGCAAGGATAAAGCATACTCATTTCTAAGTGAGGCATGCGTATTATATGCTAAAGGGAGTTCCATTCTTTCCTTTAGACAGTGTGATGGTCATTTGGCACTCCAAAAGGGCAAGAAGATCGGCATGGTGATTTAATCATAAAGATTAGTTTATCGCATGCAAAGATCTGATTCACACAGCACCAAAGCCTAAATTTGCTTTCGATGTTCATTTTAGTGAGAAATAAAACCATTGATATAGAAAGTGATCATTGCCCATAAACAAGAATCATGCAATTATCAAGTACCAATCCTTGAAAAAATTTACAACCCTCAAATTATGAAAATAAACTATAGTAAAATTATATACCAGGTAACAATTTAAGGGTCTGGAATGACAAGGGGGGTAAATTGACACAAAATTGCTCATTGCACAAGAAAAACTATTATGCAATTATGAGTACGAAACTTGAAAATAAAAAATATAGACTCGAATTATGACAACAAAATAAAGTAGAATCATCTATCTTGTAACAATTTAAGGTTCTAAAATAGATAGGCCCGTATAATCATGACTCGGATTTGGCTCGGTCTCTGAAAGAATGTTAAATTTCAAGCTCAATTTCACCTTAAAAAAAACTTAAAATTCTCTAATCATTGTAAAGCTAGACTGGAAAACCTTCATAAACTTATTTGAGTGCATGAAGTTCAAGTTCTAGTTAAAAACAATTTAATTTCAAAAATCTATAATTTTTCTTGTTTTTAGTTGTAGTTCAGCGATTTGCAACTTGGTCATTGTTACACATATCATTAATCTTATCATGTAAAATCCGTTCTTATTTTTTCTGAGCCTAGATTGAGCTTGGATCACAATTTGGGTACATCTTCAGCTCTACTAGAAAAATTAATCAAGAAGAGTTTGGCTTGTAAAAGAAATATATTTTCTGAATCAGACCCACTCCAAACCCAAGTACTTCAGCTCGTCCTGTAACCCAGATTAAGACTATTACCCCCCCCCCCCCCCCCCTCTCTCTCTCTCTCCCACCACACACACAAAACAAAAACGAAGGAAAAAACTCAGCACAAGATACCTTACAAAAGTAAGAAGAAAAAGATGCGATTGGAACAGCCAATATTGTAACAAACAAATACGTGCGCACAGATGAAAAAATAACCTCTATGTCGGTTTCAATCTCTATAGCAAAAAAATGAGTTTATGTGTCGAGATATAGGAGGGCCAAGGTTACGTGCTTAAGAGTTGGTACAGAATCATGAATAGGACGACCCAACACTTGACATTTATCAGTCAAAATCGGTGTTTATTCCGCGTTTCTTCTGTTCTTTTCCCTTCTACTTGGGCGATAGTTGTTTACGTGTCCCTAGACTTATGTAGCGGACCTTGACTTTTTCCAGAAACAACCAAATGACCTCAATTAATTGTTGATAATTCCATCCAGTATTATAAAACTAAGAGAATGGTTTTACTTTGCTCTAATAGTATATATTGATTCAATCACTTCTCGAAAAACACAAAATGAAACTTCAATCTTTCGATAAATCTTACCAGGAGGAGGAACCGAGGTGACGGCATTACACAATGCACAGCAGACATTAGAAGCCCCTCTAGGATAAAGCAAAATGCTTCTACAACCACTGCAAACTATTTGGCTCTGCATATTTCTCTGAAATTCAACCATCCCAAAATAAGATTTAATTTTTACCTAAAAATTAGAAATTAGAAATCTACTTGTCCATCTTCATCCATGGATTCTTCATTCATACTCATCCACTAAAATTCTCCAGATTGAAAACAACGATGCGTCTCTTGCAATTATTGAATCAAATTTAGCAATTTTGCATCAAAAACCGATGGATAAAACTGAAAATTACCTGAAAAAATGAGGAGATCTAGAGAAGGATGACTTGATGAACTAATTTGAGATTCTGTGTATGGAATTTATAGGTCATGGACGAGCATTGCTCAAAACTCAGATGAGAATGGTCTTCTGATGACGTTGAAAAGGGGAAAGAGAGAGATTTGTGTTTGTGGGCAAAAGAAGCCTTTAATTGTATTCTAGTTGAGGGTGGGTGGATTTTGATGTTATTGTCCCTAAATAAAAGTTAAATTAATGGAAATTATTAAATAAAAGACTTTCAATTATTTTAGTAAGTAATTAATAATTTTATAGCACATATTTAATTTTTAATAATAATTGTCTGTGACTCGTGTTGTGCGATGCTATAAATTTTTAATTCAAGAATTATTAGACTAAGTTAAGCTAAAATATAATTCTCTAGTTAATAATGAATGAATTACAATCTAAAACAACGAATGTAATTTTATACGTGGTTAATTTCAATATATTGATAATTGTTGTTACATAAGACTTGAGATACATTGGCAATAATTTTGTTGATATGTTATTCAGAACTCGAACGATGTGTACCATAATCATATCACTATTGTTGTTACAAATAGTATGAAGATTATCTTTTTCGAGAAAAAGGTAGGCTAAAGTTAGTCAATCGTATAAGTTGTCAAAAAGACGTCATCTCCTTATCTCCTCTTGTCAATGTATATAAATATCTTATATACCATTTTCCATTTTCTCACCAATTTGGGATAAGGGAACTCATACGTATTTCAATACTTAAGAAATATTTCATTATCTATGGTTATATATTGATTATTTAGAACTTAAACGATATATCGCACTACGATATCACTATTGCTATTACAAATTGCTTGAGGATTTTTTCACAAAGAAAAGAGGCAAAAAATTAGTCACCCCTATAAGTTAACACAAATACTCATCATCTTATCTTGTCATTACACATACCCACAATTTTCAATTAAAAATGAAAACGAAATTAAAAAAAAAAGTAAGAGGATGAAACAATTAATGTGTTGATTGTATATTAAAAACAAATCAAAAGAAAAAAAAGTAATATGGTTGAAATCTTCTTATTGAACAACCTTTTTGTTCTTCTCCAATATATTGAAGATAGATAGACGATACATATTTATTGATGTAAATTAAAATATATGTAGGTTGTGGATCCTAATTTCATTTATAAAGAAAAAATAAGATAAAAATATGATTTACAACTTTTCATTGAACAACCTCTTAATTCTTACTTTAATATATTTATAATATATACAATATATATATATATATATAGATTGAGAAATTTATATATATATATATATATATTACTTTTTGATTATTTTTTATTTTTCAATTATTACGTAAATAAAAATAATTACGTATTGATATAAATAAAAATATATTGACTGATTGAGTAATATTGATACTTGATATATATTGATCGATTTTTGATTATTTATTTTTCAATTGTCATATAAATTAAAATATACATGTTTTGATGTAAATAAAAATATATTAATTGCTTGAGAATTTTTAATATATATACATATATTGATCAATTTTTAATTATCTATTTATTCAATT
This sequence comes from Saussurea involucrata, assembly GCA_033807775.1. NCBI lineage: Eukaryota > Viridiplantae > Streptophyta > Magnoliopsida > Asterales > Asteraceae > Saussurea > Saussurea involucrata. The sequence continues at coordinate 87,480,779 of CM066314.1, forward strand.
GTCATAAAAATAAATATATATGTATTTATATAAATAAACATATAGTGATTATTTCAGAATTTTTTATACATATTGACCAATTTTTCATTATTATTTTTTCAATTTTGATATATATTGATTGGTTTTTGATTATTTGTTTTTCCAATTGTCATGTAAATAAAAAAATAAACGTATGTATATAAATCAAAATATATCTATTAATGAGAAATTTTGATAAATATTTATCGATTTTTGATTATTGAATTATTCAATTGTCATGTAAATAATATACATGGTTAAATAAAAACATATTGATTATTTGATCATTGTTAAATGCATATTGATTGATTTTCGATTATTTAGTTTTTTCAATTATCGTGTAATTAAATTAACAAAAGAACTCTAAGATCCCAACAAAAATTAAAAGAAAAAAAAGTTAAGTAAATAATAATTAATGCTAATGATTATTCATCTATATATATACATATATATATATAAATGAGTATTATATAAATAATAATTAATAATAAATTATAGTATAATAAAATATTGTTTAATGTATATTAGTTGCAATAAGATTTTTTTACATGTAAATTAAAAGATATTAAATTGACGTGATTAATCGTCATCTTTATTTATCTGTTATTTAAACCGGTTATAATTTGTTTCTATTCAATTGTCATGTAAATAAAAACGTACATATTATTATATTCAAGTGTTAAGTAAATAAAAATATACATATTATTATATAAGTAATAATTAATAATAAATTATAGTATAATAAAATATTGTTTAATGTATATTAATTGTAATAAGATTTTTTTGCATGTAAATTAAAAGGTATTAAATTGTAGTGATTAAGCGTCATCTTTATTTATATATTATTTAAACCAATTATAATTGTTGGGAACTGAAGATATTTGCTAAGTATGGATAATACTGCCAGAACAAAGTTAGTACTGCCAGGGCATAATTACTACTGCAAGTGGACATTACTACTGCCAGAACAACATTAGTGCTGCCAGACAAAGTTAGTACTGCTTATGCAATAGTTACTACTGCAAGAAAAAGTTAATGTTGCTGGATCAAGATTAATGCTGCTGGAACAAGTTAATGTTGCTGGAGATTATTAGTACTGCTCATGCTGAATGAAGATTAATACTGCTGATGTGATAAGTTTGGAATGAGAAGATTTTGGAGATAAAAGTGGAACGAATGAAGATATGCTTAAAGAAGATTCAGAAGATCAATTTATTTTTGATAGTTATCTTGTACCTATTGTGTATAAATAGTTGTTCATAGATAGCTAATACAGAACACGTATACGTGAGATACAGAATTCGATTTTGTTTAGAGAGAATTAACCTCAAGGTTTAGAACCCTATTTCTAGAGAAGTAGAAGTCGTCTTGATTGAGCCTGTTCATCAAGATTGAGGTTTGGTTATTAATCTTGTGAGTCGAAACAGTGAATACAAACAACTGTGTGTTTTCTGATATATTGTTCTTTGATTGTGGGAATTAAAGTTCTATTCCGCAGATTCTTTAATTCTGAATTCTAAGTATTGTTAGTCTTGTTAAGATTCGATCCTGACAAGTGGTATCAGAGCCTGTGTTTCTTAGAATTCTACAATCATTATGGACAATTCTATTGAATCAAACAGTACTTTTGATTGGAGTGATCAAGCAGAAGAGGCCATCCAAAATCAAGCACTTATGGCTGAAGTTTCAGATCTTCCCACTGAGGTAAAATCTAATCTCTGTTCTCAAGCTTGTATAGACACTGTTAAAAAGTATAGAGATCACAATCAGGGAATGTGTGATGACCTTAAGAGATTAGAAAAGGATAGAAGAGACTATGTATTGATTGTTGAGAGGTTTGAAGAACAAATTAAGGCTTTTCAAGCCAATGAACTTCAACACTCATATGATACAAACTACCGGAAGTAGGAAAAGGGTGGTCTAGAGTTCCAACTGAAAGAGTCCAGGGAAGAGTGTGAGAAACTAAAAGGAGAACTTGAGAAAGTAAAACTTGATGTTGAAAAGTTTTCAAAAGCTTCTAAAGTTATGGACACTATTATAAATGCTCAAGTTCACAGTAAGATGAAAACAGGCCTAGGGTACAATGCCACACCTCCACCCTACAACAACACATACATCCCTCCTAGGTCAGATCTGTTAGAAACTATGGATAGTAAGGACTTATCTGAAGGAGCAACTAAAATAGATCCATTAGATGAAGTTGTTGTGGAGGATAAAACTGAAAAAAAAAGAGTCTAAGAAAAGGGACAAGAATGTAAGTGGTGAGATTCCCTTAGAGAATTACATAAAGACCAATGAGGATGGTGGAAGTCCATGTGTTAAGAACAATGAGATGAAAAGGACTGAAAAGGGAAAGAGAGTTCATTATACACAGACCACTGTTGTGAACTCTAAAACTTGTGAACATTGTTCTTGCAAGAAATCTAAAGAGAATAAGCCCCAAAAACATGATAAAAGGAGGGGAAATCAAAGAAATTGGAATAACCAGTGGGCACAAAAGCAAGGAGTTGATCTGCAAAGGATTAACAGACCAAAACCTTGTTTTATCTGTGGAAAATTGAATCATCTTGCCAAATACTGTTATTTCAATCCTATTAACCAAAAGAAAAGTTTTCAAAGAAGTTTTCAAAAATCTTCTGGTTATAGGAAGCCTGCAAAGAATAATGTGGCTAAGAAACAAGCTAAATCCAAAAGCCACATGAGAAAACAGACTGAAAAGGAATGTGTCAATATGTGGGTCCCCAAAAGCACTAACGTTAGTACTGCTACCTCAGATAGTACTGCTGACAAGGATAGTGCTGCTAGAAGCAATACTACTGCCAATACTGCTGCTAGCAGTGTTAGTGCTGCTAACTCTGTTAGTGCTGCTAACTCTGTTAGTGCTGCTAACTCTGTTAGTGCTGCTAACTCTGTTAGTACTTCTTCTAAGGTTAATACTGCTTCTAGTTTTAGTGCTGCTAGACCAATCATATTGACAAAGTTCTCCAGTACTGCAGTACCTAAGTTTGAAAATCTCATCAAAACCCAGTGCAAGTACTTTGATGAGCAAGGGAGACCCAAGACCACTTCGGCTTGGGTTCCCAATAAAACTAACTGATTTATCTGATGTGCAGGGCAACCAACAGCTCAAGGGGAAGAGCATCTGACATGTTGATAGTGGTTGCTCCAGGCACATGACAGGTAACATGGCCTGCCTCAAGAATTTCAAAAAGAATTGATGGAGGACGTGTTGCTTTTGGGAATAATTCTGAAGGAGGTAAGATAAGTGGTAAAGGTGATATGTCAAAAGGTAAGATGGACAAGTGCTGCAAAGTGTAAGTATAGTTACTACTGCCAGTGCAGAGTTACTACTGCTAGTACATATTTTCTACTGCCAATTAGTAGTTAATACTGCTTTGAAGTTAATACTGCTTTGAAATTAATACTGCTTAGTAGTTAATACTGCTTTGAAGTTAATACTGCTTAGTAGTTAATACTGCCTGTGTAGTTAATACTGCCTGTGTAGTTAATACTGCTGTGTAGTTAATACTGCTCAGTCGTTAATACTGCTAAGTAATTAATACTGCTTAGTAGTTAATACTGCTTGTGTAGTTAATACTGCCTTGCAGTTAATACTGCTCAGTAGTTAATACTGCTTTGTAGTTAATACTGCTTAGTAGTTAACACTGCTTTGTGGTTAATACTGCTTAGTAGTTAATACTGCTTGTGTAGTTAATACTGATGTGTAGTTAATACTGCCTTGCAGTTAATACTGCTCAGTCATTAATACTGCTAAGTCGTTAATACTGCTTTTAAAGAAAATCAGGGATAGTACTGCTATAAATACTCTTTCAGCCCGCCAAAGTTCATAACATCTCTGTGCATTCAATTTATCTCTCTCTATTTCTAACCCTTTCTCCCAAGAATCTCTGTCTTTCTATCCACAACCACAGGAAGAATGGCGACAACGGAGTTTGTCGATGAACACAATGAAATTGCGATGCTTCAGAAGCCAAAGCAGGCCGCAGGGTTTCATGATATTGTGGATTTTCTCAAGACCTCACACATCTCTCATGCCCTAACAGTGTGCCCAACAATATACATCGAACATCAAAAGCAATTTTGGGAGAATGCCACTGTTGTATTTGAAGATGGGCAGAAGATCATTCGCACAAGGGTTTGTGACAAACCCTTGAAGGTCACAGAGGAGGTTATTCGCATTACTCTTCACTTTGATGATGCCTCAGGTATAACCTCTATATCTAATGATGAACTCTACTCGACCTTACAAAGAATGGGGTATGAAGGTCCCATTGGAGTTTTTAAATTCTACAAGTCAAAATTTTACACCCAATGGCGATTTCTTGTTCATACTCTTATGCACTGTATTTCAAAGAAAACAACTGGATGGAGTGAGTTTAGCAGTACCATTGCTTATGCCTTGGTCTGCTTAACCACGGCCAGAAAGTTCAATTTTTCAGCAATGATTTTTAATGATCTTGTGGCAAACCTAGAATCCAAAAAGAAATTTTACATGTATCCCAGGTTTGTCCAAGAAGTAATTAACCATGAATTGACGGATTTTCCTCAGTCTGATGAGGTATATGTGCCAAATCCCCTAAAGGGAAGGTTTTCTCAAATATGAGAAGACTTCCTAGGGACTCGGAAGGAGTTGACATACCATTGTTCTCTACAATGATGGTTGTGTCCCACACCATTGAAGGTATGGCATCAGGGTCAAGGCCCACATTAGACACACCCACTGATGACCAATCCCAACCTTCCATCACAAAAGTAATCCCTCAGTCCATTCCTGTACGACCCACTCCCAAAATAACCAAAAAGTTTGAAAGAAGAAAGGTGCACAAGGTTCCTTCCCTTGATGCATCTCCTAAGAGCCCGAAGCCTTTAAGCCCTCTGTTGGAGCATTCTCCAATGGAGAATATCGAAAGGGAAACCACAGGGGTGTCTCCCAACCCCAAGAAGGTGCTCTCTAAGGAGAAGGATGAGCATGTGGGCTGCAAGGCTGCCACTACTTCTGCTAGCAAAGAGAAGGACAGTGGTAACATCAATAAGACCTTCCCCACGGCAACTCAGAATGTGAAAACATTCAGAGGACCCAGGCGCCAAGAAACCATGGGAGTAGGCAGTGCTTTTGCTAGGCAAAAGACACCTACTAAAATTTCCAATGATCCTTTAACGGAGGTAAACACTCCTAAACAGGGTGAGGATAGATATACTTATGAGGAATTGATGGAAACCATTGCCAACATCAACATTGATGTTATGAATCAGCAGAAGGAAATTGATGAGCTTAAAAAGGTGGTTCTTCATCAAAACACCAAGATAGAAAAGAATAAGAAGCTGATCACCAAACTGCTACAAAGAAGGAAGAAAGCTCAGTATGTTCTGAGAAGGAGAGGATCAACCTCTGATGCTTCCAAAAAGGGGGAGTTAGACTCTGATCTACACATGGAGGATGCAAAGATTGAGGGGGAGTATGAGTATAAGGTTGAGGGGGAGTCTGAGCAGGCTGCAGATATTACAAAGGAAGCAGAAACAGAAAAAGCAGCAGAAACGGTTACTGCTGCTGATATTACAAAGGAAGCAGAAACAGAACCAACAGTAGAAACAGTTAATGCTGCTGAGATTGAGAAAGAAGTAGAAACTGACCAAGCAGTAGAAACAGATAATGCTGCAGTGTCTGAGACTGAAGCAGCAGTAACTGAAATTTTGAAGAATCTTGTGGAGGCAGCAGTATCTGAAAGTGAGAAGGAAGCAGTACCTGCAACTAAATCCGAGATTGATGCAGAGATATTTTGGATTGTGAAGGATAGTGTTGAAGCAGCAGCATTAAAGGTTATAAAAGAAGCAGTAACAGCTATAGCAGTAGAAATGGTTACTGCTGCTGAAAAATAAAAGGCAGCAGAAACCATCCCTGAAGCAGCAGAAACTGTTAGTGCTGCTGAGAGCCACAAAGAAGAAACAGCTGAAATCATTCCTGAAGCTGTTAAAACTCTCAAAAGAACCAAGATGATGTCAACCAAAAGGCCAAGAACAAAGTCCTTAGCTTCAAAGAAGAAAGATGTAAAGAAGCCAAGGGTGGAACCAACTGTAGAAGAAGCCCAGGAGGAAGCAGTGAAAGAGAAATCTGATCCAAAAGTTGCTGAAGAAGAAGTGGCAACTCCCTCAGGTCAACCAAGCAATGTACAATCACTGCCAAATGCTCAATGTGATATGTATATTACGGTGGTTGATTCTAAGCCAATCAATGTTAAACCATTAGCTTCTATGGCTCCTGAAATCATCTTCTGGGATACTTTGAAAGATCAAAGAAAGGAGTACATTAGAGTAAAAAGAGCAGATGGGAAGTTTGAAGTCTGTTCTACATGGGGAAGACTTATCAGAATATGCTCTAGATCTGACGTAGAGGAGATGTACAAGGTTGGAATGAAGCTGTATGGAAATATGCTGACTGAGAATGGAATGTCCATCACCAAAATGGTACTTGAATACTTGTGTCTAATGTTCAATACAGAAGCAGTTAAGTATTTGACAGAAAGGCAATTTCAAGTTGTTACCAAATGGATGCTTATTGAAAACTGTGGTGTGTATGTCATAACTCTTGACAATGCATATCATGAGTATTATTTGGTGGATAAAATATACAAGCACAACATGAAAAGGTTGGATGGAATGCTAAAAACTAAGTTGGTGAGTGACAAAGACTCTGAGATGGCAAGATACCTGGTAAGAAGGATCATAAATCAAAGTTTGGGATTGAATCCTGATTTATGCGTTCATGATTAAGTTTTGGAAGCATCATCTGAAGAACTTGACTTCTCTTCCTGAAAAGTCAAGTTAGGGGGAGATTGTTGGGAACTGAAGATATTTGCTAAGTATGGATAATACTGCCAGAACAAAGTTAGTACTGCCAGGGCATAATTACTACTGCAAGTGGACATTACTACTGCCAGAACAACATTAGTGCTGCCAGACAAAGTTAGTACTGCTTATGCAATAGTTACTACTGCAAGAAAAAGTTAATGCTGCTGGATCAAGATTAATGCTGCTGGAACAAGTTAATGCTGCTGGAGATTATTAGTACTGCTCATGCTGAATGAAGATTAATACTGCTGATGTGATAAGTTTGGAATGAGAAGATTTTGGAGATAAAAGTGGAACGAATGAAGATATGCTTAAAGAAGATTCAGAAGATCAATTTATTTTTGATAGTTATCTTGTACCTATTGTGTATAAATAGTTGTTCATAGATAGCTAATACAGAACACGTATACGTGAGATACAGAATTCGATTTTGTTTAGAGAGAATTAACCTCAAGGTTTAGAACCCTATTTCTAGAGAAGTAGAAGTCGTCTTGATTGAGCCTGTTCATCAAGATTGAGGTTTTGTTGTTAATCTTGTGAGTCGAAACAGTGAATACAAACAACTGTGTGTTTTCTGATATATTGTTCTTTGATTGTGGGAATTAAAGTTCTATTCCGCAGATTCTTTAATTCTGAATTCTAAGTATTGTTAGTCTTGTTAAGATTCGATCCTGACAATAATTTGTTTCTATTCAATTGTCATGTAAATAAATATATACATATTATTATATTCAAGTGTTATGCAAATAAAAATATACATATTATCATATCCAAGTGTCATGTCAATAAAAAATTGATTTTAATAAGAATTAAAATGATTAGTAAAATTTAAAAGTTAGGAAAAATACAGAAGACGAAAATAAAAAAGAACATTAAATCCTAACAAAATTCCAAAGAAATGTATGGTCGAATTAGTCTTCTCAAAATAACCTGAAAAATAAAAATAACAATCGAAAAATAACATATTGAAGTTTATTGTGGTTATATTATACACTAGTGCATCACACCGCGCGTTGCAATGTAATACGATGAATGTATTGTTAATATTTGAGATGCAATGTAATGCGATGAATGTATTGTTAATATTTGAGATGTAATTAATTTGCTGACATTTAGGTATATAAAATAATGTTTACTGATATTTAGGTATATAAAATAATGTTATGATGTTGAAGTTAAGAATATACAAAAATGGTTAGACGCAGGTATATACATAGTACACAAAATTAATTTTTCCAATTTAATTTATAAACTTGTTTTTGCAAAAAAGTATGGTTTGCTCTTCATACTTTTTTACACTATACATTTGATTATCAAAACATATATACAAATACCAACAACCGCCTACTAGTTGGACATTATTGCATCGGCAGTTAGAAAATGTATGTTTAAAAAACAATTAATGGATATTATCATTTAGTGATGGCTACGTTTTAGCAATAGATTATGGGGTAGGCTAAATACACCGGAGGATTTGCTAAATGCACCCAATAAAGATGAGTTGACATCCTATCATTCCATGCCAATCATTATATATATAATATAATAATATATATATAATATAATAATATATAATATATATATATATATTATTTGATATATATTATTTATTTGTTTTATATGTATATATATATATATATACATTGTTATTCTTTTTATTTAAATATATATATTATTATTATAGCTGAAGATCTAACAAAATAATATATATATATATATATATTATTATAGCTGAAGATCTAACAAAATAATATATATATATATATATTATTATTATTATTATTATTTTGTTATATATATATAGTTATTCTTTTTTTTTACATTTTACGTTCTTATCTATATTTATCTAATATACTCCTTTAAAAATAATTTTATTTACGTTTATTCTTGAATATTTAATAAGTACAAATCTTAATACATCGTGTACAAGTTTAAAAGTTTTAAAACCTCCAACGTTCAACATGATAATTAAAAATAAAATTATTTTTTATTTTTAAATTACATTTTATACCATTATAATTAGTTATTTAATTTACTTTATCTCTTCTTCTTTCATTTTTATGTTACATCCTTATCATATCAACATACATAAACTATATTTATCTAATATACTTCTTTAAAAATAATTTTATTTACGTTTATTCTTGAATATTTAAGAAGTACAAATCTTAATACATCGTGTACAAGTTTAAAAGTTTTAAAACCTCCAACGTTCAACATGATAATTAAAAATAATTTTTTTTTAAATTACATTTTATACCATTATAATTAGTTATTTAATTTACTTTATCTCTTCTTCTTTCATTTTTATGTTACATCCTTATAATCGTCTCTTCGATACGTTTTAATTTTAACAAGTTATACCATTATAATCGTCTCTTCGATACGTTCGAAATGAGCCCAATCTTGAACGTATTCTCATTGGGTACGTTAATGATAACCATTATGTGAACTTAGATATGACAGAAGGATACTTGTTCCCTACTATTTGTACCACATTTTTATTGATATTAGAGTAAAGAGTAAATTACAGTTTTGGTCCCTAAGGTATGTCAAAAATTACGAAACTGATCTTTTAACTTCAAAAATTATCTTTTTGGTACATGTGGTATGCATTTTGTTACGAAATTAGTACGATTGGTATGGAAATTGATTGGTTTGTCTCGGTATAAAATTGACACCCCTATATATAAACAAAAAGAATAATAATATATATATATATATATATTTCTATATTTCTAATATATATATATATATTATATAAGACAAATAAATAATATATATAAATTATATAAAACAAATAAATAAATAATATATATATATTATATAAAACAAATAAATAATATATATATATATATTATATAAAACAAATAAATAAATAATTATTATATAAAACAAATAAATAATATATATTTTTATATTATATATTTAAATCAAAAATGATTGGGTACGGAATTTGATGCTAATTACACCATTACTTTTTGGGTGCATTAAGTAATTTTGGGTGTAATTAGCACACCCCTAGATTATATATAATCAAATTTAAGATTTACAAATAGAAACAAAGTAAAAGAATATGAATGAATTATGATCCTCTTCGTCAAAGTAGTTGGATAAGTGAGGGTAAATGTAAACAAAAAATAGATAATATGTCAGTTCTTTTAGCAACCGTCGTATCTTTATAACCCTGCAAAAGCATAAAGACGTTAGGCGTCGAAATTTGAGTTAAACTTGATCTTCAATTGCATTATTACTTAAGAGTTCCAATTTATATATATCCCGGCACAAACAATAATAAGTTTATCATCCGTCAATATTTGTAAAAATAAGCATATCGATTTTAACGATTGTAAAGGTTAAACATGATAACACCAATGCAAAAGGCTTGTAATGAGTCGTTTTTGTAAAGTGTCTGTTAATGCAATATTTTATAGTTGTATACTTGTATCCAAGTTAAAGGACTAAAAGCCTAGATCCTTTGTGTTTTGTAAGCATTCCTAATCATTCTCAACTCTTACTACTTGTAACTCTCTCTCTACATTGTAACCTTAGATTCACATTAATGAGAGATGACTTGTGGTAATTGAGTGCATCTTTACCTACTTGTTTCTGGGATCACAAGTGGTATCAGAGCAAGCAATTTCAAGCAGAATTCGTGAAAATTTTGAGGATTTTTGGACATTTCTTGACTTTTCGGACTTAGAATCGAATTTGATGATTGAGGATGTTTTCTGGATAGAAAATGACTCAGATCTGTTCGTTTTGATTAGGCGATTCGTTCTGTGCAATCAGTTTGATCAAAGGATCAAGTTTGGATTGATTTTGGTCGATTTTTGTGAGTTTTAGTTCGAAAACCCAAAGTTTCTGTTTTAGGATAAAAAACACAGATTTTGTTAGTTTTTGGTGTTGGTGTAAACAGGAAAGTTGTTCAGGTTAGTTGTGCGAACCTTCGTACAAAGTTTCAGGTAAATTGGACTTGATTTAAGTGGATTTTGAACTTAGAAAAAAAATTATGTTCGAAGTTCATCTTGATCGCACAAAGGTAGTTCATCTAGATCGCACGGTGAAGAAACTCATCTTCATCGCACAAAGTTTATGCAACCAGGTTACGCGTGGTTTTTGATCGCACATGCTTTGACCAACAAACACTGTTAATCGCATAAGTGTTGACCGACAACTACTGTTCATCGCTCACGTTTTGACCGAAAACTTGACTTAGTCGCACTGTTTTTGACCGAGAACTTTCTGATCGCCCAAAGCCTGACCGATAACTACTGTTCACTTAATCCTCATCGCATAACTTGTGTGCGATAACTTTTGATACTTGGTGTATTTTTGCTTGATTTTGTATAAAGATCATAAACAAGTTTGTTTGTAAAGATGACGAAAAACGAAGTGATGCTAGCTCTTGTTCCGACACTAGACCTCTTGTTCTATTCGAGGGAGAATACGAACAGTGGAAGGATAGATTTCAAGATTTCATCGAAAGACAAGCTAATGGGAAGAATCTGCTTTTATCTTTGAAAGAAGGACAAAAGGAAAGACTTAAAATCATAGTTCCTGCTCAACAAGGCAAACAAGCTTATGAAGATTTGAAACCGTATGAAGAATATACTCCTGAAGAGAATATAAGACTTGAAGCGGATAGGAAATCTAGATCTTATTTGATAATGAGTATTCCAAATGAAATCTATAACAAGATCAATAGTTTTAAGGAGAATACGAAGATGATGTGGGACCAATTAGAAAAGATGATGCGAGGTTCACAGATTGGTAACCAGATGAAAATGACTCTATGCATAAACAGATATGAGGAATTTAAGGCAAAAGAGGATGAGAATTTGGCACAGACATATGACATATTTGTTTCTTTGCTGAATGAGTTAAGCAAAAACAAAATCATCAAGAATGTGGTTGAGAATAATGTAAAGTTTTTAAGCGTTCTTCAACCGGAATGGAAAAATGTCAGTCGTCGGATGAAACAGAATCCAAGATTATCTACAATGCCTTTGCATGAGTTATTTGAGACGTTACAACAAGATGAAGAAGAAGTAGAAGAGATCGAAGAGAAGAAGAATAGAAAGAAGAAAAAGACTATTCCTGATCCAGTTGCACTTGTGTCAGACAAATATTCAAACAATTATCTGAATGACATTTCTGACAATTTTGAAGCTGAGTATTCGGGGAATATTTCAGATGATGGAGATGAGTTAGAACAAGCAATGATTTTATTGACTAGGCACTTTCAGAAGAAGTTCTATCGGAAATCGTCGTCTAACAATCTGAGGTACACGTCTGGCTCAAGGAAGTTTGATGGTAAGAATATATTTGATGGTAAACCGACTTATGATAGAAAGTATGAAGAAAGAAAAGTTGATGAAAGAAAGTTTGAGGAAAGGAATAGAGATGAAGGAAAGAAGAAGTTTGAAGAGAAAAGACCAACTAAAACTCCCAAGTGTTACAACTGTGGCACACCAGATCATTTTGCTAAGGATTTTCGGAAGAAAGTGGTCCGAAATTCTGACTATTATAAGACCAAGTTAATGTTAGCAAAGCAAAAAGAAGCGGGTAAGGCTCTGTTGGTTGAAGATGAGTATTGGTTGGACTTAACCGATGATGAAGCCGAAAATGAGGAACAAGCTAACATGTGCCAAGCTGAGGATGTTTCAGATGATGAGAGCAACTCAGACTGTGGATCTGAGGTAAGCTCTAACTCTTCTTCTTTTTTTGGGAAGGGTGTCCTAGGCTATGCCTAGACTAATCCCTTGGCAAATTATGATTGTAAGACATCAGCCCTGATTAAACCTCAGTGGCCACAATTGTTGTGTACGCCTGAATTAGAACCCTGGGCAGATGGGATATTCCACCACATCCCCCAGGGCCTTAACCAGTACGCCACAACCCTTGTGGTTAGCTCTAACTCTTCAAGTTTCTTTATAAGTCAACTGAACACCATGAAGCTTGCACTCGAAGGGTTAAGAAACAAGCTGAAAATCACAAAAGAAGAAAATGCTAATCTAAGTCAAACTCTTTTTGATATCAATCTCGAGAGGGATAAAAATAGTGATAAAATTAAATCTCTCGAAGATCAAAAAGAGAAGTTTGATAAGGACAAGCAAGATTTTGATTTTAAAATATCTGAATTAACCAAGAAGGTTAAAGATTTAGAAGATAAGAAAAATGAGAGTGAAGTTTCATTACAAAATCTTAACACTCAAAATGCTGAATTTTCTGACAAAATCAAAGTTTTGGAAAAGAAGCTTTATATGAGAGGTCAGACTGACCAAACTATGTATTTGAACAGACCAAGGGAAAAGAATTGTTTCAACAAATATTGGGGTCTTGGATACAAAAATCCTTGATGTCTAGCAAAAGCAAATGCGCATGTTCCGACTTTATATGATTTCAAATTTTTTAAAAACATGCTAGATATTTTCCTGATTGTGAGATACAATGGTTGAATTCAGAAGAGATCGATGAACTTGAAAAAGTTAAAAGAGAAACTACCAAAAAAATGCAACTTCTGTTTTGCTATTCAAAAGAAAATAGAAAATATGAAAATAATCTGAAATATTCACTTTCAAGTGATTATTTTGACATATATTCTGTTAAACCAAGTTGTGAACAACCATTTAAAGCCAAACGATATGTTCCACCTTTGGTTGTGGAATATAGAATAAAGGAACTTGAGGATTCTATTCTTGATCAAAGGATAAGGTTTGAAATGGAAAAGGACATTCTTTCGACTGTGTTAGGTCTCATAAAGCTAGTTGAATAGAAGTTTAGGGACCGTTTCTGACATTTTGTGTAACTATCCCTTATGGGATATAAATACCTTATTTTGTTTAGAATTAGGGTTAATGACCTAATTTACATTCCTAATTACCTTGTACGGCTACTCCAGTTCATACGATTTCTGCTATCAATCAAAGTGATATTTATGACTGTTTGATTACAATTGTGTTAATTCTGTTAATTTCACTTGATATCTGGGATCCACAATTGGTATCAGAACAGAGGGACAAAGCTATCGATCTAAAAGGTATCAATTTTTTTATTGTGTTCTTCAAATCTGAAAAACGGCGCTGTGTTCATCTTATTTTTTGGGTTTTTGATTTGTGAAATCGTATTGAAATCGGTTTGTTCTAATCCATTCTATATTATCTTAAACTGATTTCTGCAAATTTTCTGGGTCAAATTCGAAGTTTTTGGTCATCAATTGGTCGAAATTCGATACATTGTTTTTGAGCCCCTGTTTCATAAATTTTCAAAATTTTCAAGGAATAGGTTGATTTTAAGGGGAAATCGATTGGTGTTTGGTGTTTTTCGTGTTTTAGTTGTGCTAACAATCTTCCGGAATCAAAATCTGGAAAGAAAAACCAAACCCAGATCCGTGTTCATCGCATTCGAGTTCTCTAGGTACGTAATTTCGTTCCCTGTATTGATTCCCGATTCCGGTTCATTCCGGATCCCCTTGACTCTCGACCCCGACCCAAATCGGATCCCGGATTGTCCCGATTCGGATCATACCGGATCCCGGTCTTTCCCAAACCCGGTACCGATAGCGGGACCCCCGTGTTAAGTCGCCGAAGGGGGACATTTGCGTATTCTGTGATATACTGTCTGCTTTAGATCGATATCTTGAACTGTCTCACGATCACATTCTTTCAAGTAACAATGACTTCTCTAAATTACTCTGAGCTTAAAGAGAAAGTTTCTGATTTAGAAGCTAAGGTAGAAACCAAGTCAAAAGTCATTGACAAACTGTGCTATGAGAAAGCATGTCTTCAGTTAGATTTGGACAATCTGAGATCAGAAAGCCATATGTATAAAGAAATGCGTGCCTTAAAGAGCAACAATGAGTGGCTCACGAGCAGGAATTATGTGTGAGTTCCAGATCATTGCAACGTACAATGAAAAAATCAATAGATAAGAACAGGTGTTACGATTTCAACTGGTCATCCAATTAGCTTTCAATTATAGAGAAAATTACAATACGATTCAGGAAAGCAAAATAGACAACTAACTTAATTCTAAGCTAATTAAACTTTAAATACTCTGGGCCCGTGGAAACAAGCCCACGGCCCGTTCACTAAAAAGGCTTAAACTAAACAACAACAAACAAGCCCTTGAACTTCTATTCAACACAATAATTGCCCTAACAATCTCCCCCTTTGAATCGAAGTTCGAGTTTGCGCCAGTTATCCACATATCTCTTTCGGAGCGCAAAGTGTACCTCAAACATTCGGATGGCGCGGCGATAGTCAATGCGTTCTTCAATCACTTCTAAGGCTTTTCGAGCAGTTGTTTCATTCGGATTGGGAACATACGAAACCTTTTGATTTTCGGATTCATACGTGATGATTCTTCGAAGAGCATCTTGAACTTTGAAGAGTGTGCCATCGCAGAATCTGTCTACCTGACTGAAGCGAAGAAATATCTTTTCATTCTGATCGTTGATGTAGACTATCCCAAATTCTGGTTCCAGAAGCAGTGCGTTCTCGGGATACATCTTCAGTTCGGGCGCTTTCAGATTCGGCTTTATCAGGTTTACCTTCTTAGCTTTGTTCTCGATTGCCATTTGGAAGTCCGTGAGATAGGACATCATGATGGTACGGACTAGGAATCGACGAACAACTTCGAGCGCTTTGGTTACTTGAAGCGGTCGGATAGTTCTGGTACGGAGGTCTTTCAGGATAGCATAGAAGTCGAACGGTCGGAGATTCTTGAAATCAGCTTCGAAAAATATCCATTCATTTCTGTCTTCTCGTCGGACGGTGAAGATGGGAAACATAACTTTCAGAATTCTACCTGTTTGGACGTTGAGCACTTCAGTGATCTTGTGCTTTGTTCGGACTTGGCTAACTGGCAGACACCGCTTCATTGCGTTTATGTACTGGCTTTGGTATTCTGGGTTGGAACTATAAATACCAATGCAAAAAGTAGGCTCGATAGGGCGTAACCTGTGAATGAACAACCTTTTGATAGATTCCTCCAGGTGAGGAATAAATATCGTGATCTTCTCCCATCGGATCTGTTGCTGTTGAGGAGGAGGAAGATCATAAGCTGTCGGTAGCTGAGGATATGTCGAAATATCAGCAGTTGTAGTTTCAGGTCTTGTAGAAGTTTCGGCGGCTTGAGCAGAGTGAACGAGAGTACCATAAAGGTTTTGAAGCAGAAACTGGTCGTAGTCAACATTATCATCTTCATTAGTAGGGAAGATCAGGTTTACCTGGAGATTTACGGCACTGGCGGCTTTTTCATACCATGCATCTTCGGTCTCAGGGTCGATTTCGGTGTCTGGATTAATCATATTGATTGTAGACCTATCTGATGTGTCGTATGTGACCAATTCCTGTGTTGTTCCCTCAGGCTTTTCAACCGTCGGGTCTTCGTCATCAGAGATGTCCATATCAATTACCATCTCGGCTAATGGAAACTCGGCTTAGGGTTCGGCTTCGGTTGTAGTTGCCCCAGTTGAGGGTTCCTGTTGAACCACAGTAGTTTCCGGGATGATTGGAGCGGACTCGGACAAGCGTAGTCTCTTGTTCTCCCCCTCACGGTGATCAGGATCATCCTGGTCATCGTGTCGTCGCTTGAGTCCGCCAGCTTGACTTTTGCAAGTATCTTCGAGTGAGGCGACTCTATCGGACAACATTTTAAGCGCTTGTTGAACGTCCTTAAGAGTCGTGTCGAGATGGTCCAATCTTGAGGTAACGGATGACGAAGGAGCATTGACTTGGGATTGTAGCACTGAAATCAGGTCTGCTTCGGTAGAGGCATCGGTATCTTGGTGTTGGAGCAACTGAGCTAGGAGCATGCTCTTCAAAGTATCCACCGAATAGATAGGCTGAACGGGAGCCGGTGGTGGTGTCGGTGCAGTTTCAGGTTCGACCATCTTCTCTTTACCTTTGATCAGAGTCTTCAGTTTGTCGAGCTCATTGGTGAATCGCTGCTCCATGGCCTCGCAGACAGCCTTTAGGGCGCCGTCCAGATATCCCTTTGACACAAAGTCTGGGAAAATAACTCCGGGGTCACTTAGAACACCCGTCGAGGCATCTACCACGGAGGTAGAGCCACCTACGTTCATGGTTGGCATAGGGGTAGCCGTGGTAGGATTTCCTTCCGATCCTTGCGTTCCGCTTAAAGGCGGAGACACTACGGATGTTTCGATCGAGTCACGAAGAGCATCGATTTGGTGAGTCTCATCTTGTGTCCTAGCCGAAGAAATAACATTTGCAAATGGCTCTAGACTCAATAGTGCTTCCAAAGAAGTTGAGACCGGGGGTTGCTGGTCTCTTGTTTCAATACTGGTACTCTCCGATTGAGAGACCGATATATTTTGTGCTATATCCTCGTGAAAAAAATGAAACATCCGTCTTTTGAGAGACGGATGAGTGGCTTTGGAGGTTGTGCAATTGCCCCGCTGGGTCCACGGCGGCTTCTTCAATACCCCGTCCCAACGGATGAGACGGGATAGCAGATGTGGCTACCCGGATGACACTCGGCTGGATTCGCTCAGAAGCCTCTTTATCTTTACGGCTTAATCTTCTTGGTTCGCTTTCGACCTCAATTCCCTCTGTCTCACATGTTCTAATTATTCAACTAATACTCCCTCAGGCCTCCTTGTATCTCCCGTATCAGGTTGGGTAGTAGGGATCAGAGGTGGTATCGGTGAGTCGGATGGGATGCCTTCGGTAAAGTCTGGGTTGGGTCCGTTACGGGTAGGGATTAATGTTGCCCGGATAGTACGATCCGTATCGGATTCAGTGGAGTCAGATTCCACATCCTCAACCTGTCTGGTCGGTGAGGGAGGATCAGATATGTAAGGCTCGGAGTCATGGTGAAGCATCGGTCTAGACGATGTACCAGCTTCGGGTGTCGTGCGGGTGATGGGTGGGTTGTTGGCTTGGTCCGGCTTGGGTAGTACTGGCTCACGGATCCAATGCACTGGTCGCGCTTGTTCCCCTCCCACGTACTCTCAACACACCCCGTCTGGGAGCCCCAGCTGCCCGGACTCTACCACCTCTCATCCTAGGACCCTCACGTCCCTCAGTTCTATGTCCCTGGGGAGGTCCCTCCGGCGCTGGCTGGACCATGGGAGCAGCTAACTCTCCCCTATATTCTACCACATTTGGTGCATTGGGGTCCACGTGTACCAGTAGGGCTTCAGGTATGGGCATGGCTATGGCATTGGACGGGTTCCGAATCACCATATATTGCAAATGGAAAGGAGAACATACCGGATGGTTAATGCGTCGCGGTATCCCTGGATTCGCGTCCATGTGTTGTCTGATCGCCAGTGAGTGGAAACGAGGATATGGTAGGAACTTCTTTTGCTTCAAACCACTAATTTGTCGAATAGCTTGCACCATTTCGCGCCAGATAATCATTGCGAAGTCGACGTGTCTGTTGTAGCACACGACATGGAATAGATGCAGGAAGTCGCCTGTGCACTGGTCTATTCCCTTCCATCTGGATGAGAGACACCTGTTCAATATGGTGAACATCATGTACCAGATGGGCGCCAGATATTTGCGGTTGAATCCCGAAGGTCGATCAAGAGCGCGATTGTAGCCTAGAGCGCGTGCTTGAGCACAGAGAGTAGTGACGTTGACCGCGGGGTCGTAGCGTTGATGTCCGCTGGCGGTGGCGTCTGGTAGTGACAATAGACGGCGGAAGGACTCAGGTGTGAGCGTGAAGGGGTGGTTGTCGATCCGCGCCGTGATGGTCTGAGAATTGGCAGCGGTAATGACTTGGGCAGAGAGCCATACTTGATAAAGATATAGTGTAGGGACGTCGACTGTTGCAGTGAGGGCCTCACGGAGAGGGTGATCTAGTAGGATGTCCACGACCACACGGTGTTGCTCCTGTGGTCGGAACTCAGCGGCGTCCAACTGATGATTGTTGGCTTGCATCTCGATGCCATGGTCAGGATTGACCAAAGCATTGTCGGCTGCTTCGTCGATAAATTCCTCTTGAGGAGGAATTTGCTCTTCAGGATGTTGTGGTTGTTCTTGATCCGCCATAGAATATCTGAAAAAGAACTAAAGTTAGTAATCAAGGCGGATGAACAAGTGCAGGCGCGTACCTTTGCAATAATGGGCTCAATCTGAGAAAGATTGAGGACTGGCAGTGAGATAACTAGGTACTAGACTGAAGAGCACAGGGGTGTCCGGACAAAACATTTGAAACAAGAGTTTCCGGATAAAAATATGGTGTCCGGACATCAAAGGATTCCGGATGAGTTGAGAGTTTCCGGACAATTAGATATTCCGGACAAAATTGGTTTCCGGATATAAGATGGTTTTCCGGATGGCTAAGGTTACCGGACACAACAACTTTCCGGATAGTTGAACTTACCAAAAACCCTTAAGTTTCCGGACAACTAGGTTTTCCGGACGTTGATAGTATCCGGATAAAACATCTTATTCATGCAAGTGTCCGGACGATTCGAAGGTTTTCGGACGACTTTCGGGTGAGTCGATTTCGCCCAAATATACATGTAAACACACACCCAAGTATCAAAATAGTGCTAAGAGGATTGTGTGTGCAAACGATATGTGGTAAATCAGGCAAAGATGTCCTGAAATGGGTCGAACAGAGATCGACGTGAAACACGGGTTCGGAAACCCTGATGTGGTCGAATCAGTGGATGATTTGTTCGAGTGAGGGTGTGAATTATGTCTACTAATGATCGAGATGGTGAAGATAAGAACATACCTGAGTTTGGAGCGAAAAACGAGTGATATGCGTGGAATGAGTGGTAGTCCGAACGAGAGAGAGAAGGCACAGGGTTTTAAGAGGGGTTTGAAATTTTCCGGATAATGAAAATGTTGGTGTCCGAATCCCTTATATAAGTGACAAAGTTTCCGGATGGGTTATCCGGATACCCATATGGATTGATGGGTGTCCGGATACCTGTCCGGACACTTTGTGGATTTTGATAAAAAAAATCCCTGTTCTTTCAGATTTTGCAAAAATAGGACTATTTGGATGATGAAAGAACCTTCTCTCGCTCCCCCTCAAACTGAGCATGGGGATGTCTCTGCTCCCCCTCGAATTGGGCAAATGTGAGCGGCGGAGAGTCCGACACAAAAAAACTTTTATACATTTAGAGAAAAAAACTGTGTCGCCCCCCCTCAAATGATGAACATAAAACAATATGCTCCCCCTCAGAATGTGCACGTAGTTTGAAATATACACGGGAGTATCCACACAAAAAAACTGTATTGCCGTTTAAAAAAATTGTGTGTGACACTCCCTCTCAACAATAGAGTCAACTTACCTGATACCGGTTCGTGATCCCCCTGAACACATGAACACTCGTGTAAGCACAGATATAAAAATAATGAAACTAGACGACAGTATGAAAATAAAAGAAACACACGTTGAAAGAAAGAAAACAAACGAAATCTACCTAATAAATACAAAGTCTCAATCTAACTGTGTAACTGATACAAGTAGAATACAAGTGCGAGAAAGTGAATACTCAATCATCAGGAGTGTAAACAACGGATGATGAGTAGACAGTTTCTCGTAGATGTATGGAACGTGTAACGGGCACATAATCAGATCAAGTCTTCAGATTTAGCATACCCAACTTGGACACTAGAGTATTAAAACGTTTTTCGTCCAAGGGTTTGGTAAACAGGCCTGCTAACTGATGCTCAGTATTTACAAAGTAGAGTTCGAGCGTACCTCTTTCAACGTGATCCTTGATGAAATGATACCGAACGTCTATGTGCTTGGTGTTAGTGTGTTGGACCGGGTTGCTGGATATGGCAATTGCACTCTTCGAGTCGCAGTAAATGGGCACCTTTACGTATGTCAAGCCATAGTCTTTGAGTTGCGTGCGCATCCATATGACTTGTGAACAGCAGCTCGCGACGGCCACGTATTCTGCCTCGGCAGTCGACGTAGAGACGCACTGCTGCTTCTTGGATGCCCAACTCACCAGGCTATCTCCCAAGAACTGCACATGCCCCGATGTGCTCTTCCGGTCCATCATGCTGCCCGCGTGGTCCGTATCAGAATAAGCGGATAGTTCAAAACCTGTCTCTTTCGGGTACCAGAAGCCAAGATCAGCAGTACCACGTAAATAACGAAAAATTCGTTTGACGGCTATTAAATGAGACTCTTTCGGTTTTGACTGAAACCGGGCGCATAGAAAAGTTGAAAACATGATATCCGGTCTACTTGCGGTTAGATACATCAAAGAACCGATCATTCCCCGATACAGTTTAGTGTTCACATCCTTTCCGTTAGGATCGGCGTGAAGCTTTGTACCGGGTGCCATGGGAGTTTTCATTGGTGAGGACTGTTCCATCTGGAATTTTCTAAGAATATCCCAGATGTACTTAGCCTGGTTTATGAATATCCCGGTCGACAGTTGTTTAACTTGAAGACCAAGGAAGAAATTCATCTCACAAAGCATACTCATTTTAAAAAATTGTCCCATAAGTTTGGCAAAGTTCTTTGCATACTGAGGATTAGTAGAGACGAAAATTATGTCATCAACATATACTTGAACTAAGACAATATGACCTTTTTCGTTCTTGATAAACAGAGTTGAATCTATCTTACCTCGTGTGAATTCTACTTTTAGAAAGAACTCGGATAGAGTGTTATACCAGGCTCGTGGAGCTTGCTTTAGACCGTAAAGCGCCTTGTCTAGAACGTAGACATGATCAGGCTTCGAATCGTCCATGAATCCTTCCGGTTGCGACACGTATAATTCTTCCTTGATATCGTCGTAGAGGAATGCGGTCTTCACATCTATTTGGAAGACCGTGAAGTTCTTGTGCGCGACGTATGCAAGGAACATACGTATAGCTTCTATCCTTGCCACCGGAGCGTAAGTCTCATCATAGTCGATCCCATCTTGCTGACGGTATTCCTTAGCCACGAGACGCGCCTTGTTGTGAACTACGATGTCGTCCTCGTCCTTCTTGTTCTTGAAGATCTACTTGGTTCCGATCACCGTCTTGTGGGTTGGACGCGGAACAAGTCGCCATACCTTGAGAGCCTCGAATTGGTTGAGATCCTCTTGCATGGCTATGATGCAGTCTGTATCTTTGAGTGCTTCGCGTACATTTGTTGGCTCGATCTTACTCAAGAAGCCGGAGAAGAGGCAAAAATTGGCTGAAGCGCCTCGTGTTTAAACAGGTGTGGAGGGATCACCGATGATTTGATGTAGGGGATGAGCTTTCATCCATTTGGTGGTGTGTGGAAGCGGCTGTTGAGTTGAATGGGAGGCGTCCGGATCCACATAGTTACCAAATAGAAGGTCTTGTACCGCTTCAAGTATAGCCGATTGGTTTCTCGGTGGAGATGGGGGAGGATTCGTCGGCGGTTGAGCAACTTCTGGTTCCGAGGAGTTCAGAGGTTGATCGTCGATTGTTGCAGATGAAGAATCTTGCGGAGCGATCTCCGGGTTTGTTACTGGTTCCTCCGGGGGGACAGTAGTATGGGTTGAAGTTGATGATGACGGTTGAGTTGTCTCCACAGTAATGGAAGGCGTGCTGGTCGAAGGCGGCAGACCGGATAGATTCGCCGAATCCTCAATGCAAACAGCTTCAAGTCGAGGTTGTGCTGAGACATGAGGAGTAGAGATGTTAAAAATGTCATCATAAAAATATTTGAACAGTAAATCTAAATCTGAAATATCAACATTCGATGAAGATGCATGATTCGGATTTACTGTCGCTTGTGCAGATCCCGAACGTGGAAGTTCGGAAGCTAGCACGCCAGTTAAACCGGGTTCTGAACTGAGGTGTTCAGAAGCCAAATCTACGGCTTCGTTGAATGTCACGTTTACACTTTCGGTAACGGTTTTAGTCCGTTTGTTGTAAACGCGATACACATTAGCCTGCATGGAGTATCCGATGAAAACTCCTTCATCCGCCTTTGGGCTGAATTTGCCGAGATCGTCCTTGTCGTTTAAAACGTAGCACGTGCATCCGAATGCATGGAAGTACTTGATGTTCGGAATACGTTTGTTGATGATCTCGTACGCCGTCTTGTTGAACCACTTGTTGATGATGGAGCGGTTTTGCGTGTAACAAGCCGTAGACACCGCTTCGGCCCATAGAAATAGCGGTAGTTTCAATTGAGAAAGCATGGTGCGAGCCGCTTCGACGAGGGTACGGCTGCGTCTTTCCACCACTCCGTTTTGCTGAGGAGTGCGTGCCGCCGAGAAGGTTTGAGAGATACCGACAGAAGTTAGGTAGTCGTTCACCGTTTGATTCTTAAATTCCGTCCCGTTGTCGGTCCTGATAGTCTGAACTTGACTATGAAGATTCAGCTAGATGGCCTTCAAATGATTGATGATCAGCTCCGGAGTTTCGTCTTTCGAGCGAAGGAACTTGACCCATGTGTAGCGTGAGAAGTCATCCACCATCACCAGGACATATTTGCGCTTGTTTATGCTTTGAACACGCATCGGTCCACACAAATCCATATGGATAAGTTCAAGGGACCGGGACGTGCTCGGAGCAGCCTTCGGCTTGTGCGTCGCTCGCTTCATCTTTCCCATCTCACATGCCCCACAGAGTCGATCCTTCATGAATTGTAGATCGGGCATGCCTTTCACGTGTCCGCCCAGCACCAGTTTGTTGATACTTTTGAAGTTCAGGTGCGACAGACGTCGATGCCAAATCCATGCTTGTTCGGAATTAGCCTTTGACATGAGGCATACAGGGTTATCGGTCTTCAGGGCTGCGAGGTCGATGGTGTAGAGGTTGGTCTTGCGCTTTCCAACCAGTAGCTCCTCTCCGTCGTCATTGAGTATTCTACACTTTTTGGCTTTGGACCGGACCTCGAGATCTTTGTCGCAGAATTGGCCGATACTGAACAGATTGTGTCACAATCCTGCGACGTGTGATACCTTCTTGATAGTGATCTTGTCGTGGACAATGTCGCCGTATCCCACAATTGGCGCCTTGTCGTCGTTCCTAAATCTCACGTCTCCACCATATTCCTCTTTGTAGTTCGTGAGAAGCTCCCTCCTTCCGGTCATGTGCTTGGAGCATCCAGAGTCTAAGTACCACACATGACCGTCCTGCAAAAACAAGTTTAGCGGACTTTAGGTACCTATATTTGCATGGGTCCTGGAGGGTTAGGTTTGACACCCTTCGGAGGAACTTGCCTCTTAGGTGTAGATTTTACACCTTTTGGAGGAACTGGTTTTGTAGCAGGTTTCCTCTTGGGTGCCGGTTTAACCTCAGTAGGAGAAACCTGTTTTGGAATGGGTTTTCTCTCTTGCTGTGGTTTAACCTCTGATTGGGAACCCCGTTGTTTATGGTGTTTCTTTTTGGTTTTACGAGGTTTGTTTTTGGGTGTGTGATTATATATATGATATGACCCAAACCAATCTTTATTATTTATATCATCAAAGTCATTCCAACCACAACTAGAACAACACAAAGAATCATGCGATAATTGAATCAATTGCTGAATGGAATAAAGTTTAATCGGAAAAATAACTTCACGTTTAACAAAATCATTCATATGATTCCAAGCACAATCGTTTTTGTTCATTCTAGGGAAAAAAACAGTATTGAAAGACTTTGATGCAGCATCCTCGACAGGTTCCTTAGCTAGCCACTTTGGTTTTTCTTGTTTAGCGCGACCGTTTTTATCTGAAACAACAGGGACAACACGGTCAGTGACTTTTGAGGAAGTAGTATTTTTGGTAGGCACTCGCTTGGTCTTTTGCCTCGGCTGTGATTGTGTTTGAGAAACAGGTTTAGATTTAGAAATCTTAATCACAGCTGGGGCCTTTGTTTTAGAACAACTACCTTTTAAAATATTGACCGGTCGATTGACTACTGGAGACAAAAAATCAGTATGACTCGGAAGAGGTTTGTCGAAGGGGAATGACTCAAACTCTTCATCAGAATTGCCTTCGGAGTTCATGTATTCAGAAAAATCGACATCCGGAATTACAGGACTTGGATCGGTCGAGGAAGGCGAGGAACACTTAGTGTCAGTGTGCTTTGGGGAATTTGGTGCGGAAGCTAAGAAAAAATCAGAGTTCAAATTCCTTAACACACTCTCGTCTTGAGAATCTTTACCGTCTTGTGTAGAAGATATTTTACCTATGAAAGCTTTACACGAAGACGTATCAGATGAGCTTGAGGAAAGTTCGGGTGAAATCCGCTTTTCAGTTTGGAGTTGGTCAATCTGCTCTTGGAGTTGACCATTTTTCGTGTGCTCCTTCATCGCATCTGTTGCCAAGGCAGCCAGTTTTGATGTGAGCTTAGTGATTTCACACCGAAGGATTTCCTGTCCTTCATCAGACACAACTTCGGTTTTGACCGATTTCAGATTCTCAAGTTCCTTGATTAGCGCTTGCTTTTCCTTTTGAAAATTCGACCTTTTTTCTCGTGTGACTCCTCCAACTCGACTATCTTTGCTTCCAAGATGAGAGGGGGAACATAGAGTTTGAACTCATCCGTCTCAGTCTTGGTTTCGGTTGCATGTACCTCATCCTTCTTGGAGGAATCCTTGGGTGGTGCAACCTTATAGCAATTGAAGTAGCCATTCGAGAGGTACTTTTTGTTCTTCTGATAAGAATAATTCAAAGGTTCATAACAAAACGGAAGTTGCATTTTAGAAGTGTTTGTGCGCTTGTATTCCTCGGTTTCCTCTTTCTTTTCAGGTTCAAGACGACCAATCCATTTTATTGCATATTCCAGGTACTTTTTATCTATACCAAGACATCAAAAATCATACAGTTTTGGTGTTTTGAATATACCCTTTTTCAAATAATGTGGGTTATCATAACCGATTCCCCATTCTTTGTTAAAATACGTGAACTCTTTGGGTTTATTCATATGGATGGTCTGGTCAGTTTGACCTCTTTTGTGGAGTTTTGTTTCAAGATCTGTGATTTTGTTAACAAACTCCTTGTGCTGAATTTGAAGAGCAGAACATTGATAAACAATTTCTTCATTCTCATTCATACACTGATCAAACTGTGACTGAAGTTCAGATAATTTGGCTCTTAAGTCCTTAGGTGCTATTGAAAGATTTTTGAATTTTTCTTTTAAGATAGCATTTTTAGACTTATATTTCTCAGTTATTCTCTTGAACATCTAATTTTTCAGATAGTGATCTAATCTCTAGCAGTTGTTCATCAGAGGTGGCCTTGAAGGAATCTACCCGTTCAGCAAGTGATTGCATTTGATTAAAGAAATCTTGTTGGTTAGATTCACATACCTGACTTGTCGTTGCCCTTTCTTCATCGGCAGGAGAGTGATATCCCATGAAAGCATCAGCACCATCAAATTCGCTTTCATCATCAGAACGACCCAACCAGTAGTCGTCTTCCACAAACAAAGCTGCTCCAGCTTCCTTCTGCTCTGCCAATGCGAGCTTCGCCTTGTAATAGTGAGCATTCTTTACAACTGGCCTCCGACAATCTTTCGCAAAGTGACCAAGCTTCCCGCGGTTATAACAGGTCACGGGTTTATCTTTCTTCTTGTGGTCAGCTTTCTCTGTCTTTTCCTTCTTTTTAGACTGATCGGGCTCATCGGATTTCTTCTTAAGTGCATTCTCCGTGTTCGAACGAGTAATCTTGTTCTTGTGGAGCTCATTGAGAAGGAGACAAAACCGTTCATAAGTTTGAGAGAGGGATTCGCCGGTGCGCTGCTTGAAACCATCGAACTTGGTTATGGAGCTGTTGATCTTTAATTGATTCCCGACTTCGCTCCCGCGCATCATCTTCTCCACCTGATCCCACATGCCCTTAGTCGTGTCTTTGTAGCTATCGATGGCAGTGTAGATCGTGTTGGGTAGATCTTGAACCAAATATACTCGAAGTTATCCTTCGACTCGATGAAGATTTTGAATCTGTCTCGCCACTGGCTGTACTCACCTTGGTAAAGACAAGGTGGTTTGGAGTCGGTACCGATGGCAAGAGCGTCGCGTAAAGACATCTTCAGTTGCACTGGAGTGATCGTCAGACGATAGATTCGATTCAAAGTGATAACCTAACGCAAGGCACTACGAGTGGTATCCTAACGCAGGTTCTACGAATGAAGTGTACTAGTACCAGGTAAGAATTCAACAGAACTGAACTTACCGGATAGGAACCCGGATGTGATGTCTGATCTGGAAGTGTCCGGATCAGATTGAGTGAAAAACAGATCAAAACACAGAAGTGTCCGGATAAGTAATAGTGTCCGGACAAACTAAGTTTCCGGATAACAATGGGTTACCGGATGTAAGGTTTCCGAATGAAATTCTTAAACACAAAAGAACTTACCAGATGAAAGGTTTCCGGATGGAGTGCTTACTAGATGATAGGTTTCCGGATGGAATCAATTTTACCGGATACCTTGAGTTGTCCGGATAAAATGTTTTACCGGAAACTTTAAGTTTTTCGGATAAAATATTTTACCGGAAACTTTGGGTTTTCGGAACAATTGTACCCGGAAAGATTATGAAAAAGGAACTTACCCGGAAAGTTGAGTGGTATCCGGAAAGAATTAGCGAAGTTCCGGAAAGCTGAGTGTTGTCCGGAAACTGCGGCTGGAGTATCCAGAAACAGCGGCTGGAATTTCAAATTCGATTGGGAATCGACTAGGGTTGCTCAAAATCGTTCCTGAAAGGTTAGGAACTCGACCAAACACAAAAATAACAATACCCAAATCGATTTTGAAGCAAAAACAACAAGTTTTGATGGTAAAAATTCGATTTTTAGCAAGAACACAACCAAAACTTATGAACCTTAATTTGCTTAAAAAATCACTCAGATGATCGAATTAGATTGCGAAAACGTGCAGAATCACTAATAAGAATGATGCTAACAGAATGCAATAAACAAAAACGATCAATTTCAACCGAATCAAAATATAGATTTCTAAGCAAGAACACAGCCTAAAACAATAAATCTTACCAGAATTCAAGAAGAACACTTTGAATCGATTTGTCCGTCTGCTCTGATACCAATTGTAAGTTCCAGATCCGTGCAACGAACAATGAAGAAATCAATAGATAAGAACAGGTGTTATGATTTCAACTGGTCATCCAATTAGCTTTCAATTGTAGAGAGAATTACAATACGATTCAACAAAGCAAAATAGACAACTAGCTTAATTCTAAGCTAATTACAACTTTAAATACTCTGGGCCCGTGGAAACAAGCCCACAGCCCGTTCACTAAAAAGGCTTAAATTAAACAATAACAAACAGACCCTTGAACTTCTATTCAACACAATAATTGCCCTAACATTATGACCTCGAACAGGCAGCCATTAATGATAGATATTATTATCTGTATCAAGCCGACATAGTCTCACTTAAACTGAAAGTTGCAGATCTTGAAGCCATAGAAGAGAAGCTTGTGGCACTTGAAGAGAAAGGTAAACTCTTGAACTGTGAAAACCTTGAACTTAAAAATAAACTAACTGCTTTTTCAAAGAAATCTCTTGAAGAGAAGAAGAGTCTTGAGCTTATATATTTAAAACTTTCAAAACAGATCTCTGACTTTGAGAAAGTTTTGATTTTAGAAAGAGAGAAGTTTGAAATTGAACGCAAATCTTTTACTGAAAAGAATGGAGAACTTTCTTTGAAAATAACTGATTTGGAGAAAGAATTAGACATACTAAGCAAAGAGTCTGAGAAGAAGAAGGTTGAAGGTTTTAGAGCAAAAAGTTTGAAAGATGATTTTGCAAACAAAAGAAAGATATTTCATACTAAGATTTCTAAGCTTACAAAGAATTTATTTGTTTTGTCAACTGATATCATGATAGAGAAGAGGCTCAAATATGATCTCCAAAAGAAGCTTGATCTAATGTTTGAGAAGAAAAATGTTTTGGTTAACAATAACAATGAACTTGAAGCCAAAATCTCTGAAGTTGAATCACCCAATCTTACTAGTACAGATACTATTGATTAGTCTCTTTATGATGATTTGGCTAATTCAGTTTGCTTTTCTAAGACTTCACCAAGTTCTACCCACAAAAATGTTTCTTCAAAGACGTGCATCAGATCAAATAACTCTTCAAAAGATCAAATCCGTACTTCTAATCTATTTTATGACCCCATTCTTGACAATTCAGATAATCAATCTTTCAAGAATGTAAAGATGGCTTGTAGAGTTAAAGGATTTGCTCCTGCTCCAAAGTCATTTGTGTATGTTAAGAGTGACAAGAACAACAAAGCTTTCCATGCTAAACCTTTTGTGAAACCTGATCGTGTTTACTATGTTAATCAGCTGATCAGGTTATCTACACAGAAGCTGTGTTGTTCTTACTGTGGAACAAGTGACTTTGTGAATAAAAACTACGATAAGTGTTGGTATGGTTCTTATAGTATCCCCGGTCCTCACTCTAATAAGACATCTAACCATCAAGGATCCATCACAGCATGGATACCAAAATCCTTTTGATTTGTTTTTGCAGGAATGTCATGTGTGATCTAATTTAAATTATTCATATCACATGACTAACAATTCAAGGTTATGCCACTTTTGAGGGGGAGTACCAGGTTTTTTTTATGGAACATACATGATTTTTAGTGAATTCAAAGAACCGTGGTAATTTATTCTGAAAAACTTACTTGTGTTTGTTTTTCTTCGACTTTACATTCTAAATTACCATGTGTTACATTTTCTTGACTTAGTTATTTCCATGTCTCACATATTCGTTGAATTATTTTTGTGGAAATACACTCGCTTGAATTCCAATTTGTTCTTTATAATACGTCATTTCTATTAATGATTCAATTCTTATCTGACACATTAATTGTGAATTGTTCTTCACAATTAATCTTTCTGATCAATTGTTTCATTTATTGCAAATATTGTGCTTACCGAGTCATTCCGTTTTGCGCTTAATCTTGTTTATTGAAATTCCCTATTTCAAATGATTTTGATGACTTTTGATTACCTCAGATCAGAACTCGGACTTCATTTTTATGACTTTTGATCATTTCAGACTAGGACTCGTTTTTAAAAGTTTGACTTCTAAACTTTTCAGTTTAGAACTCGTTTTTAAATGTGTACTTCAATGTTTACTAAACTGTTTTATTTAGTGTGAAAGGAGTGATAGGATTTATTTCGTTTCTATGGTCTATCCAGAACCGGAAGGACCTACCCAAGAAACACATCCATTATAGACATCAGTGAGGGGTCTAGATACATAGATGAGTTTGGAGTGAAAAGAATATGGTGAGGATGTGACAGGGCTTAAAAGATTTATTGGTCCTTACCAAACCAAGTCAGTTATCCGGGTAACCACACAATCTATTCATTCTCATTCTTTGGAGATGAATATTGAAACAAACATGGACCCAGTGTCGATAACTTGTGTCACCCCATGTCGATAACTTGTGTCACCCCACCTAGCCACTCAAGTATCTCACAATAGATGCTTCTTTCATATATTCACGGAGAATTAGCACCTAATCTATTTATTTCTCACTTGGAGGTCTTAGATATTGAAAAAGGAAGACATCTGCTCCGGTCTCCGAACTTCATATTCTAACACTGTGTCTATTGATTTTTAACTTGCGTCCCAAGTTAAATCAACATTTGAGCCAAATCCATATGATTTATTTCTTTCACACAAGCACGAGTCTTTGTGATTCCATTCGCATATCTTCGTGATATTGCCAGAACAGTTTGAGAAGTAATTTTTTTAAAATTTTACTTCAATGATAACTGGAAGTCATACCATAGATACTCCGATGCCAACTCCGAAGATAGGCCACACAATTATTTTAATTGGTGTGATAACAGTTACTATGTGTTTTTGTGTTAGATGTTTACCCCATATTTGTTACCTAACGTCTTATCTGGTATTTTGCTACTTATCAGTGTTGTCTTTGAAGTTAAATGATGCTCAGGATGCTCCTACTCATCATGAGCATCATGAGGGGGAGAAATATGATACAGATTCAAAGACACAGATCATCATCATGAGTGGGAGAAACGTTATAAATGTTCAAAGACCCAGATTATCAAGTTGAGGGGGAGTAAATGTTTCCTGTTATGATATGTGCAGAAAAGACTACAAGTGCATGATTCTTCTATCCCTTACCAAGCAGTGTTCGCTACATGTTGTTTCCTCTTTCGAGCATATTAGTTCGACAAATTCTGAAGTTTTTTCAAAGCCAATTCAACTAGTGGTTCAACTCGTGATACTATGAAGACTAAGAGCATATTTCAAGGGGGAGTGTGAAAGACATAAAGACAAGCAACACTAAAGTGTCTCAAAGATTCAAGAGGGAGAGAAGATCAAGACCTAAAGTTTTCAAGACCATATGTTTCTTTATATAACTTTAGGGGGAGATTGTTAGGACCATAAATGTCCTATAAAATAGAAAGTGATATAAAGAAATGAATAGAGTTATTTATTTGTAAAAGGTCTTATTGTGAATGGGCTTTAGAGATTAATGGGCTTGGGCCTGTCAAGCCTAGGTATTTAAAGTATGTTTAGAGGAATTTAGGTTAGAGCATTGATCAGATTAGTCGTGCGCCTAATTGTGTTTAGAGAGAGTTCTGTTCATCAATCCAATCTTGTAACTCTCTACAATCGTGCAATAAGATTAATCGTTTCGTTGTTACATTGTTACTTGATCAAACTGGGATATATACAGACTGTTTTCGCAAACACTCTTAAGGAAGCCCTTAGTGATCAAGAAATATCTTTTAGTATTGAAAAAGAAGTTCTTTCATCTGTTTTCTCTTGTACCAAAACTGAAATTGATACCACACAAGTGGAAACACCTGAATCAACTGATTCAGATGAATCTTCATTTTTTAAAATAATTTGTGGGAGATTTCATTTTTTGAAAATAATTTGTGGGAGATTTCATTTTTGAAAATAATTTTTCTGAGAAAGATTTTGAAGGTCATTCGTTTGATTCTGATAAAGACTCTGTTCCTTATGAAGCTATTTTTGAAAACCCTATATACGAATTTGATGTTAATGAAGATTTTAAAGTTGATTTTGAAAATGAATCTGTCTCTAAGGAGAAACCAAAACCTGAGGTTTGTCATAAAGGAAAAGCTTGTAAATTTGATTTCTCTGAAAAGCTTCCGGACCATAAAGACTTTGTTTTAAACGATGATAAACCTCCTAGTAATTTCTGTGAAGGTGAGTGTTCAAAGACAAAGAATGATAATTCTAACTTCGAAAAACCATCACAGAAAAGACGAAGGAAGCGAAAGTCAAAAAAGAAAACTTCTCACAATTCTACATCATCTTATTCTAAATCTTCTGGCTTTTCAGATAATTTTGTAAGAAAGAAAGGAGTGAAGCAACAATGGAGGGTGAAGCAAAAGTCATCTTTGCCGACCAAGCAGACTGAGAAAACTAGTTCTTTTTCGAATATTTCAAAACCAGTTGCAAATGATAAACAAAAACTTGTAAGTTCTTACAAGAGATATTCAAATAAGCAGTTGTTTGGTTTTGCAAATGCTGAATGGTTTTGCTCTGCTTGTGGTCGAAATGATTTTTCTGCTAAACCTGGTTCATGTTGTTGGTATAATTCATATTATGTTCCTTTTGCTAATTTCAAACAGAGTTTTTCAAAGAAAAATAGATGACCAATTTCCAAAAAGGTGTCTAGCACAACTAACCACAAAGGACCCATCTTCAAATGGGTACCTAAAACTGCTTGATCTGGTTGACAGCATAAAAATAATTTATGGTACTTAGACTCAGGGTGTTCTAAACACATGACCGACCAAAAAGATATTTTGAAGAATTATAAAGAGAAAAACGGTTGTCGAGTCCGATATGGCAACAGTCAGTTCGCACCTATTCTAGGTTATGGTGACATTGTGCAAGATAACCTTACAATCAAGAAGGTCAGTTACATTGAAGGTCTTGGACACAATCTCTTTAGTATTGGACAGTTTTGTGATAAAGATTTGGAGGTCAATTTCAAAGCGAAACGATGTTGTGTGAGAACCGAAGAAGGTAAAGAACTTCTGGTTGGCACAAGGAAATCCAATCTTTACACGATCAATCTGTCTGCAGTTAAACCTGAAGGGATGTGTGTCTTCTTTCAAAAGCTTATGTTCAACAAAGTTGGTTGTGGCACCGGAGACTATCTCATTTGAATTTCAGATACATGCAGAAATTAGTAAAGGGTGAGTTAGTTCGGGGTCTACCTCTGTTGAAATTTGGCGTGGATAATCTGTGTGATGCGTGTGAGAAAGGGAAAATGAAGAGAGTTCCTCATAAGCCGAAGCCTGAACCTACAACAAAGCGTGTCTTGGAGTTAATACATGTTGACTTGTGTGGACCAATGAAGACTCAAAGTATCAATGGTAAGAAATATGTCCTCGTGGTCGGTGATAAATTTTCTCGATATACATGGGTAAAGTTTCTTCGCTCAAAGGATGAAACTCCTGATCATCTAGTCAACATCATCAAGTCAGCACAAAACAACATGTAGCTTTCTGTCAAGATTTGAAAGTCCAGGTTACACTCTTACAATCAAATATGAACAATTAAGATCGTATTAATAGCAACTGGTCATATGATCTATTAAAGATATTACAATGAATTTCTCTCTCAATAGATCTAACAATTTATGCGTAAAGAGTTATCCAAAAGGTTAGCCAAAGATTTAGTTAGCTACAGTTGCTAACTCCTATATATACTGTAGATAATAGCTAAAGCTACAGTACATATGAGAAACAGACTAATAGAACAATTACACGTGTCCTAATTAGTAACTGAATATAACAGATAATATCCCAAGATATGAATTCTGAACATACTTCTGAATAAGCGCTTCAGAACATTTGTCTTCATAGTCAGAAGTTCTGAGTCTCCTACTCAGAACTCTGAACCTTCTAGTCAGAATCCAACACTTAGAATCTTTTTGAGATTTCTCACTCAGAACTTCTGAGTCTTCTACTCAGAACTTCTGAGTCTTCTGAGTCTTCTTTAGTCTTCTTACTCAGAACTCAACACTTGTGTTTTTGACAAAACTCTAGACCTAACAATCTCCCCCTTTTTGTCAAACACACTTGTACTTTTCACCATCAAATTCTTAGAGCAGGAACAATCTTCAGAAGGAGCTCTTCTGAATGTTTTGACAACTTTTGCTCAGAATTCTGAATAATCTGAGTTAACAACTTCTGGTCAGTCTTTAATCAGCAGCAGCAACGATTTCCAAATTGATTTCTGTTATATATTTGCTTTTTCTTTGCTCCCTCTTGAAATGACAATTCTCATCTTCATTTCAGCTTTCATAAGATTTCTTTATAAGAAACAACCGATCAGTTTCCTTTTCCTCTTCTTCTTCTTAAAATAACATTTCTCTCTTTTGTTATTTCTGTACAAAAACCATATCAATCTTCAAAATCTTTAGCTTTTCTCCCCCTAAAGTTTTGGAAAGCAAAATCATCTTCAAAATCTTTAGCTTTTCTCCCCCTTGATTTTCAAAACTTTAGCGATGCTTTTTCTTCGAATGAAGTCTATGCTTTTTCTCCTCCTTAATGAATAACCTTGCTCCCCCTCAAAATAAGAATTCTGTAGCAGTTTGTTTTCTCCCCCTGAAAGTATGCATATATTTCATTAAAATTATTCATTTCAAATATAGTGCTTTAATGAAAACATTTATACAAGGAGAATAAGATTTACTGAACTACACTTAATAACTACTAACATTTGATCATTTGAAAACTTTACAAAAGAAATCCAACTTAATGAAATTTATCAGATTTTCAATCAAATGAAATCAAATGCATGTGTTTGGATTCAAATACAAGTCATCATTGCATATCGAGTTAAAAATGTTCAGTTTCAATCCCTTTATTAAATCTATTTGGTGTGCTTAGCATGCGAAATATGATTAGCTTCAAGCATATGCAATTCTAAAAACATATACGAATACTTTGCTC
This sequence comes from Saussurea involucrata, assembly GCA_033807775.1. Classification (NCBI taxonomy): domain Eukaryota; kingdom Viridiplantae; phylum Streptophyta; class Magnoliopsida; order Asterales; family Asteraceae; genus Saussurea; species Saussurea involucrata. The sequence goes on from CM066314.1 coordinate 87,515,537, forward strand.
TACTCACACTATTTGTCCAAAATCAGGATTTTCACAAATTTACAGGTTTATTGCGACTTTAAATTTTCCCAAAGTTTCAAGAGATGTGTGCTCATTGGCATCTTTTAATTTTGTGCTCATTGACATCTTTTAATTTTGTGCTCATTGACATCTTTTAATTTTGTGCATATTGGCATCTTTTAATCAAAAAGTTTAGTAAGAATAAGATACATCGTTAAACATGACTTTCTATCTGGTTCTATAGCAGGATTTGGGTCAGCATATCCCAGACCAGTTGGTCTTAGGTGCTAGGTGACAAGCACCCCTTGGAACTTAATTTCCCAAACCATAAAGGCCACATCGATATATCTTAAACCCATTTGTACCAGTAGAACATGGTTTTCTATCTGATTCTATTGCAGGATTTGGGTCAGCCGATCCTAGACCAGTTGATCTTAGGGACTAGGTGTCGAGCACCCCTTAGGACTTACTCTCCCAAACCAGAAAGGCCACAGGTACAAACTTTCAAACTAAATGATTTTGTATATATATATTGCATCTCAATCACTTGGTTCTAAAACGTAGTACTTCCCCCATATTTTCGTTTCCATCCAACATTCTGACAAATTATGCTTTTTGAGCATTATATTCTATATAAGTCTAAATTTCATAACATTGAGCATTCAGCATAATTTCATTCATGATTTGCTAACCTTTCGATTTATTTCAGAAGTGAAAGTTGAAACAAATATAGCTCAGATAATACAAAAATACTTGTAAAAGCACCATTGACACACATTTTATTCATTGAATGAAAAATAAAAAAAATCATATCATTGAATTAAATTGTTAAGATTCAAACATTCAAAGCAATAGAAATAAAACATAATACAATGTTACCTTTCACCACTTGTTCCTTGAAACAGAAAAATATGACAGTTAAGGATATCACCTGAGAAGTATGAGTTCTAAACTGATTTGTTTAGAAGTCTTAGTCTCTGAAGTACGGGTCCTGAACTGAATTATTCAGAAGCCATTGTCATTTAAGTACGGGTTTTGAACTGATATGTTCAAAAACCTAAAACGTTGAATCACGGGTTTTGAACATTATCTTGAAACAATCAGATCAAATTTTGAGTCAATACTTCCTCTGAAATCAAGATAATCCTGCAAAATCAAGAGATTTTGGTAGTCATCTACGATGATTCCTCATTAGTTATCAAAAAAAAATTCTGAGTAGTAGAGTCAGAATTCTGATTAGAAGAGTCAGAATTCTGAGTAACTTGCTCAAAATTCTAAGTATCAGAGTCTGAATTCTGATTAGTTGAGTAAGAATTCTGAGTAGTGGAGTCAGAATTCTGAGTAGTAGAGTCAGAACTTCTGAGTAACAGAGTCAGAATTCTGATAAAACTATCCAGAGAAAATTCCTTAGAAAAATTTTTGGATTTTGTGATTTTTGAACATTCTGAATTTCAAATCACCATAACTTGCTCAAAAATCAGAATTTTTCAACCAAAATTTGCAGGGTTGCTCAAAATGTGATTCTGAACACATTCTCTGGAAATGTTTTCTACTAAAAACACCCACAACTATGAGTTCGATTACACCACAGTAAACTGAACTTTTTTAAAAAAAATGCTTCAAAATCAACAAATTGATCTGTATGAATCAGAAATCCATAATCAAGATGAGACAAATTGTAAGTCCATAATCACATTCAGACCGAGTTTTGGACTGAATTATCCAAAAGTCAATATTCTCAATTTAAGCACAGCATCGGTTTTAAGTCATGTGTCAGTATTATCATTCAACTCTACACATGAATAACCTGCAAAACAGATTAAGTTGTCTTTGGTACCCATATGAACTGGGTCCAGGTTTGTTAGGTGCAGTGGCATATGCAGATATTCTATAAGAACCATACCAGTGCTGAATAAAATTCTTGTTCACAAAATCATTAGTCCCACAATATGAACAACAAAGTTTCTTTTGTGCAATTCTGACTAATTGATTTACAGAATAAATCACATCAGGTTTAACAAAAGATTTTCTTTGAAATGTATTGTTCTTCTTGACATTTGAATTAGGAACTTTTGATTTTGGCACTTCTTTCTTGGAAGTTGTTCCTTTAACTCTCCATTCCATTTTTATCTTTTTAAAAGAACAATTATAAGATTTATCAATAGCAGAATCATAAAACAGATTAGAAGAACGAATCTGATATTTTGAACTATGATTTGATTTGTCAACAACTTTCGTTTCAAATTCCCTAAACTTTTTAACATACAAATCAAACCTTGACTGCAAATCAGATTTGGACTTCCTCTCTATCATGATTTTAGTTGATAAATCAGATAATTTCTTAATAAGCCTCCTTATCTCCAAATGAAAAACTTTCTTTTCCTTCTCAAACTCATCTTTTAAGCATTTTTCTTTAAAGCCATTTACCTTCTTCTTTTCAGTCTCTTTCCTTCCATCTTCTAACTCTTTCTCCAACTCATTGATTTTTACAGAAAACTCATTTAACATTCCTGTTTTCTTTTTCTCAAAACCAATTTTTTCTTCTTGAAAAACATTTTTCTTGCATTCAAACTCTTTTCTTTCTTTTGCAAGAATTTTCTCCAAATCAGAAATTTTCAAAGATAATTCAACAGACTTTGTTTCAAAACCTTTCCTCTCAGTTTGAAAGTCTCTTCTCTCTTTCTCAAATTTCACTCTTTCAAGTATAAGAACTTGTTCAAAATCATAGATCTGTTTCAAGAGTTGACAATTTTTCATTTCACATGATTTGATTCTATTTTCAGACTCTGTCAACATCTTTCTTCTAAAATTGCCTTTCTCTTTCAAATCAACATTCTCTTTTTCTAACAACTTTATGTTTTCTTGAACCTTTTCAAAATCCTTTAGAAAATCAGATTTCTCTTTTTGCAAAATCTTTATAACTTTTGCATATTCGTCTTGTTTTGCTTGAAGATTAGCAATCTTGCTTTCAAAATGAACAATCTCAGTTTTTGGTTCAGAAATTGTTTCTTTTGCTTTTACAGGACTTAAATTTTTGTAAATTGTCTGAACTGGTTATAGAAATTGCAGGTCTCACAAAAATTTCAATAATCTCAGGCATGATGAAATGACAAATTCGAATATCAACTATGAATTATGATAAAAAATGAGAATCAACACAAATCTAGAACATGCAAGAATTAATCAAATCTGTCACATGCATTTCATCAAACAGTTAGAGTACATGAATTAATGAAATCTTCTTTTCAACAAAAAAAATTGAATACTAATCAACATGCAGCAGATATAATCACTTTGATCCAGAAACCAATCAAGAATTTCGAAAACATACCTGTGATCTCTGTTTAATTTCGAGAGTTAATCAGCATAGAGAGAAAATCTTTGGATGACTTGATTGTAAGATATCGATTCAACAGAAAGACAAATTCAAATTTCTTGAATCAATGATAGAAACGAATTCAAGAATTGTTAGGAATTCAAGAATTGTTAGCAGCAACGGAATCAATTGTCGAATTGATCAAGAAACTTCAAGAACGCGATCAAACACACTCTTGGACGAATTTGTTTGTTGATTGGCTCTGATACCAATTGAAAGTCCAGGTTACACTCTTACAATCAAATATGAACAATTAAGATCGTATTAATAGCAACTGGTCATATGATCTATTAAAGATATTACAATGAGTTTCTCTCTCAATAGATCTAACAATTTATGCGTAAAGAGTTATCCAAAAGGTTAGCCAAAGATTTAGTTAGCTACAGTTGCTAACTCCTATATATACTGTAGATAATAGCTAAAGCTACAGTACATATGAGAAACAGACTAATAGAACAATTACACGTGTCCTAATTAGTAACTGAATATAACAGATAATATCCCAAGATATGAATTCTGAACATACTTCTGAATAAGCGCTTCAGAACATTTGTCTTCATAGTCAGAAGTTCTGAGTCTCCTACTCAGAACTCTGAACCTTCTAGTCAGAATCCAACACTTAGAATCTTTTTGAGATTTCTCACTCAGAACTTCTGAGTCTTCTACTCAGAACTTCTGAGTCTTCTGAGTCTTCTTTAGTCTTCTTACTCAGAACTCAACACTTGTGTTTTTGACAAAACTCTAGACCTAACAAGATTGTTCGTTCGGATAATGGCACAGAGTTTAAAAACAGTGTCTTAGGAGATTTTCTATGAATCTAACGGGATTATTCAACAATTCTCTGCTGCCAGAACACCTGAATAGAACACCTGAACAGAATGGCGTAGTCGAACGGTGCAACAGAACTTTAGTGGAATCGGTGCGTACTATGCTAACATATTCTTATCTGCCTTTATTTCTATGGGCTGAAGCTGTGGCAACTGCATGTTATACTCCGAATCGTTCGATCGTTCATCGAAGATTTGGAAAGACTCCATATGAGATCATGAACAACAAGAAACCTTCCATAAAACATCTTCATGTTTTTGGTTGTAAATGTTTCGTACTAAAAGATAACGAAAATCTCAACAAGTTCAGTCCGAAAGCTGAAGAGGGTACTTTTGTCGAATATTCTTTCTCTACGGCATCTTACAAAATTTACTTGAAACAACCGAAGAGAATTATTGAGAGCGTGAATGTGAAGTTTGACGAATCTGAAGAGGTGGCTTCTGATCAAAACAGTTCAGAACCCGTAATAACTGGCATATTAGCTTCTGGACAAATCAGTTCAGAACCTGTTCCAAAATCGAATCAGGATCAAGCTTCCATTTCCAAATCTCATTTATCTGATCTTGATTTATTATTTGAAGAATTTTACGACGAATTTTATGGTACTTACAATCCTTCTTATGATGTTCTTAATAGGAAGAAACCATCATCTACATCAGATTCCGCTGTCATTGATACTACACAAACATATGCAGATCAACATCCTATTGTTGATGTTTCTACTCCTGTTTCGGACAATTCTTTACCATAGAGTGCTGCTACACAAGACTCTATTTCTACATATGTGGATGTTCCAACACAAGAAAATGATTCTTCAGTTAATGCTACAACAGAACCTCAACAACCATTAGAACCTTCTGGAGAACTAATTTTTAAAATGATACTTCTCCAGAAAATCCGAATACTGAAGTTCATGTACCATTAGTTGATGAAGAAGTACATGCTAACCTAGACAATGTTCATTCATATTATGTTCCACACCCACACTCGACAAAATGGACGAACGCTCATCCTATTCATCAAATAATAGGTGATCCTTCTTAGCCAGTCAAAACGAGATCAGCTTTTAAAGCTAATGCGAATGAGTGTTTATTTACGATCTTCTTGAGCAATATTGAACCGTTAACCGTATATGTAGCTTTAGATGATCCGGATTGGGTGTTGGCTATGCAAGGCGAGTTAAATCAGTTTGGAGCCTTAAAAGTTTGGCAGTTAGTGCCTCGTCCTAAGGATAAAAGTATCATAGGCACAAAGTGGGTCTTTAAAAACAAAAAGGATGAAGATGGAATAATCGTGCGAAACAAAGCGAGACTCGTAGCAAAGGGATACCGTCAGCAAGAGGGCATTGACTACGATGAAACATATGCTCCAGTCGCGAGAATCGAAGTCATTCGGATATTTTTAGCATTCACTGCTTATAAGAATTTCACGGTCTATCAAATGGACTTGAAAACAACATTTTTGAATGGTGTTCTTAAGGAAGAGGTATATGTTTCTCAGCCTGAAGGTTTTATCGACAAAGATCATCCGAATCATGTCTACATTCTAGACGAAGCCTTGTATGGTTAAAAACGAAGCCCCTCGAGCGTGGTACGAAGTTCTATCTACCTTTCTACTTGAGTCTGGGTTCGATAAAGGTAAAATCAACATGACTTTATTCATTAAGCACGAACAAGGTGACGTTATAATTGTGCAAATTTATGTTGACGATATTATTTTTGGTGCGACTAATCCTGCATTGTGTAGCTGGTTTTCTAACCTCATGGTGACTAGGTTTCAAATGAGCATGATGGGAGAGATCAACTTCTTTCTCGTATTGCAAGTGAAGCAATTTTCAACGGGGATATTCATAAATCAATCCAAGTATGTATTTGATATCTTGAAGAAGTTCAATATGGAAAATAGTACATCTATTGGAACCCCGATGGCACCAGGGTCCAAGATCGGTCCAGATCCCGATGGTAAGAAAGTAGATCTTCGGACTTATAGAGGTATGATAGGTTCACTTATGTACTTAACTTCTAGTCGCCCAGATATCATGTTTGCTACATGTCTTTGTGCAAGATTTCAGGCAAATCCAAAAGAGTCACACCTTGGAGAGGTTAATCGCATCATCCGATATTTGAAGGGTACACCCTACCTTGGCCTGTGGTATCCAAGGGGAACGGGATACAAACTAACTGCTTATTCCGACGCTGATCATGGCGGAAGTCTTATGGATAGGTAAAGCACAACCGGTCGCGTACAATTTTTGGGAGACAAATTAGTGAGTTGGGCGTCTAAGAAACAAAACTGTGTGTCAACGTCTACGACGGAAGCTGAGTATGTTGTTGTCGCGAGCTGTTGTTCACAAGTTTTATGGATGGAGACTCAACTGATGGACTTTGGCTGTAAGTATGATAAAATCCCAATTTATTGTGACAGTAAATCTGCTATTGCTATTTCAGTGAATCCTGTTCAACATATAAAGACAAAGCACATTGATATTCGTTATCACTTCATCAAGGACCATGTGGAAAAAGGTACGATTGAACTTTACTTTGTTTCTACTTAATTTCAACTTGCTGATCTTTTCACGAAAGCTTTGGATGAAAAACGTTTCAAATTTCTAATCTCAAAGCTTGGCATGTTGAACATGAAAGTTTGAATATTCATAATATTCATTCAATCAGTTGAAAATCTCTATTTTTCATTCAAGTTCTTATCTTGATTGCAAAATATTAAATTTCATCTTATTGAATTTTTATTATATTCGTTCAAAAGTTTATGTCTTTCTGTAGTTTACAAAGTTTGTTTCAATATTTACTTTTGCTTGTCAATTTTAATTTCTTATATCTTCATGGGTTTTTGCAAGTTAATGTATGTGCATGTGTTTAGGGGGAGAAAGTAAAAGTACTGATCATTGGTTAAGGGGGAGCAAGATATTTCATTCAAATATGTGTTGCTCATATCATATCTGAGTTCTTTGTTCAATTGATTCAACATGATTTTGAAGATGAAAGTAAGTTTTCTAATCTGAATTTTTGTGCAAACCCTTTGTGATGAAAATAAGTTTTGAAAATTCTATGCATCATTTTAGGGGGAGAAAAATGATTTGTAAAATTCATCTGATGCATACCAGTTAAAAATTGGACATCTTTTAACTTGGAAAATTATTTGTTTTTGAAAAGTTGGAAATTTTTGATTTTTTAGAAAATGTCTAAGTGTAGGAAGTTATCGCTCAAGTCTTAGGTGATAAGCGTTTCTCATCGCATAAGCTTTGACCGAGAACATTCCTTATCGCATAAGAGGTGTGCGACCAAGACTGTTCATCGCACAAGTGGTATGCGATCAGATTTGCTCATCGCTGTCATACGATTTAAAAGTGGTAAACAGTGATCATCGCACAAGGTTTGTTCGAGAACTATGAATGCCTTCATCGCATACGTTTCATGACGACCAGGGCCCTATTGATGAATGAAAGAAAGGCTTTATGAGCCCTGTAAGACCACACCTATGTAGAGTGGATTGTTCAACACCTGCGGCACAAACCCATTTTTGACCTATTGGTCCTAGTATCATAGGCGACCGAACGGCCGCCCCTTCATCGCATACGTTTCATGAGATGAAGATGAACTTCTCGCCTATTGTAGTTGACACGTGGAAGGTCAACCGTTGGACCAATCGTTTCTTGCGACGTGTCACTCACACCTAGGTTCTATAAATAGAGCGTTTTTTGAATCAGTTTTCTTTTTCTCGACTTCTTGCAAACTGTTATTCTGTCACTGATTTTTTTTCAAAGTGTGATTTGTTGTTGTTTTCTTGTTGGATTCTACTTGATATCACATCAGGTTAGTGATTCTATCAATCTTATCTCGATTCATACTTGTTTTGTGTGTTAATCTATTGATTCTTATTGGGTACAGTCGAGTTCTTAGTGACCTTTGACATTCTTGTCAAAATTTCACTCAATGTGTTAGTGTAAACCTTAGAGTGAATCTTAGTATTTCAACACTAGGGTATTGGTTTATTTGTGTTTTCGATTGATGCTTAGAAATCTGGGATGGATTTTTAAAGTTAGACTAAAAAATTCAAAGTTGTCGCCCAATACTTGTCTTCAAGTATTCAACGTTGTCGCTCAAAACTAAAGTTCATCCTGATCGCATAAGTTTCATGCGATAACTTTCTTTCATCGCATAAGCTTTGTGCGATTAGACTCTTTATGCGACTTTGATGTGTTGTGCGATAACCTCCCAGACATAGCAAATTTTGAGATTTTCTCAAAAGTGGTTACTTGACAATTTCACACACGTATTCCAATTTATTCCAGAATAGATCAAATGACACATTTTCAAGAACGTGGTGATGGAAATTCCTCTTATGAAAACACCATGATACCATCACATCGTTCTTCACATCCATCAATCAATGCTCGTAATCCAGATGATGAACTTATTCGGCCTGGAGATTGTCTGAAAATTCAACACATAAATTTCACGTTTGACATGAATGTGCGGATGGATTATCATGTAATCGTGGAGATTCTTAAGGGTCATCCTCTCCGAACTGCATTGTAGAAGGCCGAGTTAGTGCCTTTGATTTATCTTCAACAAGTGTGAAAGACGATAACTTTTGTTCCGGTTTCTGAGACAAATCAATATTTCACGATGAAGATTGACCAATTCGATGCGAAGTTGACATTGAAAAGATTAAGGACAGTTCTGGAATTACCGAGATCAAATGAGTTTGAGGATCTGATATCTGAAGATGACTTGTGTCAGGATATCATGGCTTTGGGATACAAAGATACTGTGGATGGTGATCTTGTCAGAGCTTCCAACTTCAAGAGGAAGTATCTACCTCCAATTTGGTATACTTTATTCAGCATTATCAATCGTTGTATGACATCAAAGCATACAGGGTTAGACATATGCAACATCTCAGTTCTTCGGGTGTTCCATGCCATTGCCTATGATAGAAAGATTGATTTTGCCATGCTTATCTGGAATGAGCTCGTTGAAGTTGTAAATGATAAAGCTCAACCTACAAAAGCCAGAAAGTTTGTTCCATTTCAGAGGTTTCTTCAGATCATTATTCAAAATATCATGAATTCTAATCCGGCTATTCAAAGAAGAGAAGGAGTACTACTTGGACCAGATCAGTGGATGCACTACATCCGTATTCCGCACACAATCAACTTTGATAATATCAAAGTGATACCTGAATCTGTACTTGCTTACGCTGACCAGGAATCACCATTTTTGAGTGAGTATAGAGAAGAAAATGCACTAATGGTCCGGCCAGATCCGGAAGAACCTACCCAACGTGTAATCCAACTAGGTGAGTGGAGTGAGGGTATAGATTTAAGTGACCAGGTTTAGGATACTAGGGTACCTGAACAGGTGGAGATGAGAGAAAATATTCATGTGAGGGGTACTGGAGATGGGGGTGATCCTGGTCAGGCGTCTGGTGCTCAAGCTGACGAAGAAAGTATCGGTTCGTCAGATTCTGAAGATGATACTTGTTTGGGTAAAAAATCACACCCTCGACCGTCCTGGAAAGCACCCTCGACATAACCCATGGACATTAATTACCCCCGACCGACAAGGATAATACCCGTTATTATCATATACCCGACATACGTTAAATAACCACGATAATTGACATATTGGGTCAATAGTTATATTACATCTCATGATCGCACGTCACGTGTCGCACGTCACGCACTTTGCACATCACTAGTCCTACGTTACTAGTCCTATGTCGCCAGTTACGGATCATCGGTCTTACGTCGACAGTCTCCTATCATCGGCGTTATATCGCTCTGGTCCTACGACAACATCGTCCTGACATCCTGGTCCTACGACCAAATGGTCTTATATTTTGGCGATAGTCGTATGTTCCATAAGACCGACATCCGAGACTTAAGACGGTCGTACGATTATACTAACAGTTAACAGTCAAACATCCGTTTATTCTGTTTATCAATGCAAGTCTTGACCACGAACAGAAAAGGTAAGATACTCGTTATGAACCATATCTTGTATTAAGATAAGATCCCGACAAAGACCCAGAAAACACCCGTCGTCCCTCCCGAAAGGTAAGTCGAGAGTTCATCGCGACACTCGACGTCGACGTCGCCCGCTCCGCACGACCGTCACATATAGACCATGCGACCTTAACCAAGCTAACACATAATATAACTGTTACGTTTGTTAAGTGGTTAATGCAGGAGTCAAAGTCATTAATGGGCAACGGCTATAACCGACGAAGCCATTAACAAGCATTTAATCCCACATTGAAGCCAGCGACCGTTACAACAAGTCATCAAAACCTTTAATGATGTAGTTAAATCTCCCGAAGACTATAAAAGATCAAGCTCAAGCCTCATTTCGGGATATCTGCTATCAAATCCAAGAAATCATCTACTGAAAGCTAACATCTGATACTGAATTCAAGAATTCTACAGCGAGCTCAAGAACAACAGAAGAAAAGAAGCTTTCACTCGAAGAATCGCTCTCGACGCACGACATCCGCCCTCGACCAGCAGTTTACACCTTGTTTTCACACACGACGCACACTGTTTAAACACTGAAAACACTTGTACTTTACATTTCGAAGCATTTTCTTCATTTGTATTGTAACCACTGTACGATCGACACCAGTATCAAGGACATCGCCCCTGATTGCCAACCATAGTGCAGCGACGACATCCCCTGTCGTCCGCAGGTTTTTTCCTCGATTGAGGTTTTTCCTGCGTCATCAAATTCTTTGTCTTCTTTATTTTTTTCCTCGTCGCACGTCTAGTCGAAAGATTCTTTCTTTAGTTGATTAAGTCCACATCTGTAATACCCCGCTTTAAAAAAAACGTGTACTTTAACGTCTCAAAAATATATCGTATTTGAAATGCCAATCAACTATTGTTTAGGGTAAAATCTGTCAATTAACTAAAGTTATATAATTATAAAATAATAATAATAATAATAACTAATATATATATAAATATATATATATATATATATATATGTCTAATACTAGAAAAAAAACTATATCTCGTCCCCTCTCTCCACCGTCTCCTTCTCCTCTCTCTCAATCTATCTTCTCTCTAAAATTAATCTCAATTTTGTTGAAGAAATCAAAGATACAATTACGTATTCGGGATCATCTCGTCAAATCCTTCATAGAGGTATAATTTTTTTCCAATGTTATTAAGTTTTTGTTTAAGTTCTTGAGATTAGTTTTCAATTGGGTTAAGTTTAGATTATGATGTATTATTGCAAAGTTATGTTGTTATATATGTTTAGAAATGTGTGGTTGTGTCAAAAATGAAGTAGGACTAAAAAGGGTAAAGTTTAGAATCAAAATGGTAAGTTTTGTGGTTAAACGGTTAGTTGTTCACCAAGTGTTTGGTTTAATGTCTAAAAGAGTAAAGTTTTGTGATTAAGCTTAAGAGATTAATCATTAAGCTCCATTTTGACGTTTAGTATGTTAATTTGTATCTGGAACATGTTTAATTGAGTAAAAGTTGAAGTTTAGTTAGTAAAAAGTGAATGACGAAAAGTTGGGAAATCGGACGTTACGGTATGTGCAGGTCCGTACTTTGACAGCGCATAACTCACAAACCGTAAGTCCGATTGTGCTCAAATTTTACAGGTGAAAGGTACTCAATGTGTTCTACAATTCTTATGAAGGGTCTGAAACCCAGTTTTGACTTTAAGTAGCTCAAAACAGTATGTTTTCTGGACTGATCATAGCATACTCGAAACAGTTTCAGTGTTTTTATAAATTCCGTATAAAATCAACCGATGGTCCAAATGAAGTGAATCCAATTCGAGTAGAACCGTAAGAGGTCAGAGAACAGATTTCATTTAGATCTTATAAGCTGGTTTGGTCTCTAAGTATGAGAAAAATGCCCAAACATAAGAAGGTTAGAAGCTGTCAAGTGCAGGGGCGAACTGCACTTGACTATGTGCCGAGATAGTTTTGCAATGCGTAACCGGCTGTTAGTTTTGAACACTTTGAACAGGTTAGTTTGGGCATATAAGAACTCCAAGTATTGTTTTAATGTCAGTTGTTCGGTTTCTAGCTCGGTTGCGATTCGGGGGTGTTCGGTGAGTCGTTAAGGTTGTCAATTGTTGTAGTGAGTCTTGTATACATATAAGTATGTTGATTTCATCAATGAGTATATATTACAGGTTCGGTTACCCCTCGTTAGTGTGGCTTGGGTGGTGTTCGGTTGTGGAGTTAATTGTCGGTTTTGCTCATTGGTATCGTTTGCGCGTGTGTGGTTTCAAACTATCATCAAGGTGAGTTTTACTTTAAAAGTATTTTACTGGAATACATTACGTGAATAATAAATATTTGATATGTGGTATGAATATGTCATACGTGGGTGATTATAATATATTGAGATATTATAATTACGTGAGTATTATATGAGAATATAATACGTGGCCGGGCTTTGGACCGGTGTGTTAAATTGGCTCGCAACCAATTGATAATGGCCAGTTGTGGAGGAATAAGGTGGGATGAGATGCATGAGTCTTAATGTGGTGTTTATACGTGTGGTATATGTGGTATTTATATATTTACGGTATATGTGTGATTTGATATGAAGGTTGTATATAAACTATTTTGAAACATGGTTTTATATAAAAAGGTTTTATAACGATTCTGAAAGGGCAGAGATTTACTCACTAGACCCGTTTGGTCTAACCCTCATTTTGTTTTCAAAAATATGTATTTCCAGGTCGAGGAAATTATAGCGGCAAAGGAAAGGATAAAGAGTAGGACGCTTTTTGATGACTGATGTTGATTAGGAAGTTTTTATGTAATTTGTAGTTTCGAGACTATGGGACCGTATGTGAATTATTATGAATTTTTTTTATTATGAATGTAACGATGTTATGCAATATATGTTAATTGTTGTATGATTGGGAAACCGGGTTGTTACAGATGGTATCAGAGCCCTAGTTTAAGGGATTTAGGTATTTGGATTTATACCTAGACTTAAACTGCATGTGAAGTAGGATGTCCCCATTATTTTAGAACCTTGGGATGTTAAGTATAAAAAGGTAGAAGAAACATCATTTAAGGTAATTTGAAATTACATTTGGCCAGTGTAATCGTGAACTTACAAGTACATGTTTGAACCAGAATACCTTGTTATATGGGGTATGTGCTTATGTGTATATTAACCTTATTTAAATCAACAGAGTGACAAGTCGGACTTGACGTATGGATAGATACGAAGACAGGTATATTTCTATAAACTATACACGTGCTAAAGTGCTATTCGACTTCGGTGTAAACCAATCATTTGTGTCTCCATCCTTTTTGTTGCTTATCCGCATTAGAAAAGTATTTGATAATTATGTTAGAGATAAAAATGGGTGTGCTAAATTACTGTTGTTCTGATTTTGCTAATGTGTGGAGTGTGATGGCTTGAGTGTAAAGAATATAGTAGTGTGTGGAACGTGATGATTATATGTGGAGAGTAATGGTAGTATGTGAAGTTTTGACATTGTCATGAAGGCGACGATTTAGTGTGGTGTGTAGATTATACAAAGTGTGATTGTTGACGCTATTTAAAAGAGTATTGTTTAAATGTGTGGGGTGATGTGGATAAGATAGCGGCAGTTTATAATTAGCAAGCGTGCGAAGTGTGGTTGTTTCAAACATTGAGTGTGATTTCGAATTAACTTGGTTAAATTTCGGGTATAAGGTGTGGTGAAATTGTCGGTTAAATATGGAAATCATTGAAACTGGGGTGTGTGATTGATTTAGAAGTGAAAGAAAGTGTTGTCTGCATTAGCTTATGAGAACTAGGTTGTTAATAGCCTAGACTTAAGTTGAGGGGTATTATTTGATGATTATTGTGGTGTGTTTATTAGTTGGTTGAGAAGTTGGTATTCTATACCAATATAGAGGTGTAAGTCTTTGATTGGTCATCAACTTTTGCGTTTATGTTAAGTTATAACATTAGATTGTTATTACTAAAAGTGTTATGATCTGAATTTTTCTAATGGAATGTTTTGATTGGGAATTTAGACTTAAAAGAAAAAAAAATGATTAAGGGACTAGGATTTATATCTAAAATAATATGTTTATGATGGAGTGAGAAGTGAAGGTTCTACGATATTGTGATATTTATTGATCTTCATAAGTAAAGGATTTCTGTTCTCTGTTCTCATTAATAGTGATGTATTTATTGACAAGATTATTTTGTTTGGATTAGACATTGATGAAAATGTCAGATTCGGTTTTTGGTATTAAGTTCAGGATTTTGAATTAAGTAGTGAGTGTATAGAAATGGAAATGGTTTGATTAAAACCATTTGGGAATTGAGAAATGTCTGACATTTAGTGTTATTTGTGATGAACGGACATGACACAACCGTTGATTTTTTTTTTGATGATGGATTTTGATTGATCCATTTGGTTAGAATTCATATTGCAAGTAGAGATGTGGATTTGGTGTTAGGTTTGTTTAAGAAATGAAAGGTGATCATGGGTATGTGATGTTAATGTGAAGAAGTGAAAGCGGTATATTGGAATAAGTGGTTTAGATTTAATAAGAAAGTGATGGATGATATAGAAATTGTAGAACTATATTTAAAATGGTCTTATGTTGGGTATATTTATTCCTTAAGAGTATAAAAGAAAAGTATAATTACTAGTTAAGGTATTTTACAAATTTTGTGGGTGTTTGATCTAAAGCTTGTGATTGTTAGCAAATCATATATGGAAAGTGTATGTTTTAAGTTTCCAAGACAACTTTGAGTAGTAGATTTTATGAATAATGAAATTTTGGATGATGAATATAAATTTCTAATGATTTCAAATTGAGTGGTTAGCGTTAATGAGTTGGTGGTTACCGTTATATTAAAGATGTGGTATTTTCATATGAGATTGAAATTATTGATGTTTGGGTGCTATTGAGAATAGCATACTTGTTCGGCAAAGGGTTATTAGTTGACTTTAAGTGGAAAAGAAAATGGAAGGATGATCTTATTATAAGATAACGGAATATATGGTTGATATGTGTAATCATTGGATTTATATTATTAGTGTTATGATTAGCAGGAAGAAAGCAATGTTCAATGAACATTTTGATGGTCGTATGACGAACTTGGGTGTAAATTGTAGTAGAATTATTATATGAATAGTTGACGATTTTTATTTATTTATTTACGGTTAAGTAAAGTGAGGCTAATGTTGAAGAACTTTCTTTATGGAGTTGTTTAAGTTAAATAGTTGTTTTAGACCCTATGTTTGACTTGGCATGATTAAGTTTCATGTGTAAGTCAATGAGATGATGACGGGTTTGCCGTTGCGTTTAAGAATTTGATTTAGTGATAATATTATAGTTGGAAATTTGGTTATGTTTAGAGAATGTCATGATAAATGTTTAAGCCTTTGATAGGTTGATTAAAATTTTATAGATTTGTTAAGTAACGACGTTTATTGTTATTATAAGGCGTGTTACGATTCTACTGAGATGTTGATGCTAAGTTATTATGTATGGTAATTCATGGTTAATAGAAAGAAATGAACTACATCTCAATTGGAGTTTATCTTGTGAAATAAATTGATATTTATGATTAAAATGTGTTGGTCAAGTTAAAGTAGCTAGAGATAAAGAAAAGGAAATTGTATTGTTTTGTACGGTAAGAATCGATAGTTATAATGCAATAGCCGAGAAGAGCAGTTGAGTTCGAAGACTGTTGTTGTGGTCATGAATCGGTTAAGGATAATTAGGGAGTGGTAAGCGTTGAGATGTCTACAACCTTTGTTCACAGATTATGATTTATAAAATGGATTACAAGAATTCTTGGGAAAGTGTTTTCGAGATTAAAACACTGATCATTAAGGAATTGTTTGAGGTAAATCTAAGTAAGAAAGCCGGGATGACTTAATATATATATATAGTTATCTGATTTTATGGTCGTTATGGTTAATAAAAAGAATTTTTGGAATCCGAGACCCCTGAATTAATAGACTTGAGTGGAAGATAAAATTTAAGATGATTGGGTTTTCCTGTTTTAACAGAGATTATGGGTTAATCAGAGTTGCGTAGCGAAAGCGTGATAACCTGTTATTAATTGTGTTTGGATTTGAAAGATGGTTCAAAGTGGTAACAAAAGTTATATTATGAGAGCAAAAAGTGGTTGGTAGTTTAATTTGGAATGATTGATTTAACAATTACAATAGTTAGCAAGTTTCATATTGAAGGTGTATGTTAGAATTTCAGAAAGGTATAGTGAAAGTGTAAAATGTAGCATTGTGCATAATTTCAAGATATCGATGCTAGATTATGTCTGAAGTTGATGATTATTAGTAAAATTTTCCATATATCGAAATAAATTGTGATATAGATATTTTATGCTGAATTAGGCATGATGAGATTTTTTTTTGTTGTGTTGAAAGAGGTACAAAGTGAAATAAAGACATATTGATATTAATTTGGTTAAAAAGATTTTGGATGGTTGTTTTATAGATGGGTATGGAGTGCTTATTAAGTTAATTTCGATAGTCTCGATTGGAGTTCGATGTAGTAGTGAGCATAAAGCAACCGTACCTTATTGCTTAACCGAATTCCGGGACGGAATTCTTTTAAGGGGGAGATGTTGTAATACCCCGCTTTAAAAAAAAACGTGTACTTTAACGTCTCAAAAATATATCGTATTTGAAATGCCAATCAACTATTGTTTAGGGTAAAATCTGTCAATTAACTAAAGTTATATAATTATAAAATAATAATAATAATAATAACTAATATATATAAATATATATATATATATATATATATATATATATATATATATATGTCTAATACTAGAAAAAAAAACTATATCTCGTCCCCTCTCTCCACCGTCTCCTTCTCCTCTCTCTCAATCTATCTTCTCTCTAAAATTAATCTCAATTTTGTTGAATAAATCAAAGATACAGTTACGTATTCGGGATCATCTCGTCAAATCTTTCATAGAGGTATAATTTTCTCCCAATGTTATTAAGTTTTTGTTTAAGTTCTTGAGATTAGTTTTCAATTGGGTTAAGTTTAGATTATGATGTATTATTGCAAAGTTATGTTGTTATATATGTTTAGAAATGTGTGGTTGTGTCAAAAATGAAGTAGGACTAAAAAGGGTAAAGTTTAGAATCAAAATGGTGAGTTTTGTGGTTAAACGGTTAGTTGCTCACCAAGTGTTTGGTTTAATGTCTAAAAGAGTAAAGTTTTGTGATTAAGCTTAAGAGATTAATCATTAAGCTCCATTTTGACGTTTAGTATGTTAATTTGTATCTGGAACATGTTTAATTGAGTAAAAGTTGAAGTTAGTAAAAAGTGAATGACGAAAAGTTGGGAAATCGGACGTTACGGTATGCGCAGGTCCGTACTTTGACAGCGCATAACTCACAAACCGTAAGTCCGATTGAGCTCAAATTTTACAGGTGAAAGGTACTCAATGTGTTCTACAATTCTTATGAAGGGTCTGAAACCCAATTTTGACTTTAAGTAGCTCAAAACAGTATGTTTTCTGGAATGATCATAGCATACTCGAAACAGTTTCTGTGTTTTTATAAATTCCGTATAAAATCAACCGATGGTCCAAATGAAATGACTCCAATTCGAGTAGAACCGTAAGAGGTCAGAGA
Organism: Saussurea involucrata; assembly: GCA_033807775.1. Classification (NCBI taxonomy): domain Eukaryota; kingdom Viridiplantae; phylum Streptophyta; class Magnoliopsida; order Asterales; family Asteraceae; genus Saussurea; species Saussurea involucrata. The sequence continues at coordinate 87,533,375 of CM066314.1, forward strand.
ACAGATTTCATTTAGATCTTATAAGCTGGTTTGGTCTCTAAGTATGAGAAAAAGGCCCAAACATAAGAAGGTTAGAAGCTGTCAAGTGCAGGGGCGAACTGCACTTGACTATGTGCCGAGATAGTTTTGCAATGCGTAACCGGCTGTTAGTTTTGAACACTTTGAACAGGTTAGTTTGGGCATATAAGAACTCCAAGTATTGTTTTAATGTCAGTTGTTCGGTTTCTAGCTCGGTTGCGATTCGGGGGTGTTCGGTGAGTCGTTAAGGTTGTCAATTGTTGTAGTGAGTCTTGTATACATATAAGTATGTGGATTTCATCAATGAGTATATATTACAGGTTCGGTTACCCCTCGTTAGTGTGGATTGGGTGGTGTTCGGTTGTGGCGTTAATTGTCGGTTTTGCTCATTGGTATCGTTTGCGCGTGTGTGGCTTCAAACTATCATCAAGGTGAGTTTTACTTTAAAAGTATTTTACTGGAATACATTACGTGAATAATAAATATTTGATATGTGGTATGAATATGTCATACGTGGGTGATTATAATATATTGAGATATTATAATTACGTGAGTATTATATGAGAATATAATACGTGGCCGGGCTTTGGGCCGGTGTGTTAAATTGGCTCGCAACCAATTGATAATGGCCAGTTGTGGAGGAATAAGGTGGGATGAGATGCATGAGTCTTAATGTGGTGTTTATACGTGTGGTATATGTGGTATTTATATACTTACGGTATATGTGTGATTTGATATGAAGGTTGTATTTAAACTATTTTGAAACATGGTTTTATATAAAAAGGTTTTATAACGATTCTGAAAGGGCAGAGATTTACTCACTAGACCCGTTTGGTCTAACCCTCATTTTGTTTTCAAAAATATGTATTCCAGGTCGAGGAAATTATAGCGGCAAAGGAAAGGATAAAGAGTAGGACGCTTTTTGATGACTGATGTTGATTAGGAAGTTTTTATGTAATTTGTAGTTTCGAGACTATGGGACCGTATGTGAATTATTATGAATTTTTTTTTATTATGAATGTAACGATGTTATGCAATATATGTTAATTGTTGTATGATTGGGAAACCGGGTTGTTACAACATCGACCTTAAGTTGTCCCTTTGGTCCGATTTTTGGCATTAACAGTTTGGCGCCATCCGTGGGACTTCATCTAGAGAAAATTTCGACGAACGTGCGTTTTACTAACGGTTTCTTGTAGTTTCCCCTAAGCTCTGTTCCAGGGAAATGGCAGATAAAGGAAATCCGGAACCAACCGCTATCCCGGTACATGCGGAGCCTGAAAATGTGCAAGATCTCCCAGCAGTAGTCGATGATGATCACTTAGAGGAAATCGTTCTGTATCAGAGTAAGCCTGACCAAAAAATTCTTGTGGGGTCGTCCCTCGATCCTTGCATCAAAGAAAAACTTATATCTTTTTTGCAGGAACAAGCTGATTGTTTCACCTGGTCGCATGAAGACATGGTCGGGATCGACCCTAGCGTCATTTCCCATAAGCTTAACGTCAATCCGTCATTCGAGCCCGTCAAACAAAAGCGACGTATATGGCGAATTATCAAGATCCCCTGATTCAACTCCAATCGGAATTGAATGCGGCTCGAAGCCAGATTCAAGCCATAATAAAAGAATGCTCCATCAAAGTATCGCATGTATCGCATCATCCAAAGGACTCGGGGGCTCGGTACACCCTTCGCAAGCTGAAAAAATATCACATTCAATTTCAAAAGTCCTCGGAAAAAGGCGCTTATCGATTCCATGGTACGGTAATTGTGACGTCCCACTTAGAACAACTCTATATATATATATACTCTAAGTATATTTTCCTCGTTTAATTATTTTTGACCCAATATATGATCGTTGATTCAAGCATCGAAAGGTCATTGGTCAGAACCAACGACCACCCCCGATTTTGCATTGCAGGTTCGCAAGATCATATGAATATAGGTCTTACGATTTACATCGTGAGAAACCAAAGTCTCTTCGACTTAAAAAAACACAGGTCGTATGATTTATAGTCGTCAATAAGAGACGACTCGCATTTTTTTTATGATCGCCAGTGATGGCAAACGCAGGTTGCAATTTATAGTCGTCAATAAAAGACGACCCACATTTTTTGTGATCGTCGGTCACGAAAAACACAGGTAAAAATTCTTGGTCGCCCATAGAAGCGACTCGCATAATCGCTAGTCATGACACATGCCAAAGTGTATTGTCGTCAATAAAGACAACTTGTACATTGAATCTCATAATCACCAGTCATGGTAAGATGCATGTCAAAACACAAAAGTCGCCAATAAGAAATCCGAAATAATTGGTCGTGCGACATCCGAAATTGTCTGCGACAATGGATCCTAGTTCGTAAGCAACAGGACTCGACAGTTCTGTGAAGACCGCGACATCAAGCTGACAACCTCGCCACCCAGGGGTAAGCGATCAAGCGACACTTCAGCAAGAACATCAAAGCTAAAGTCTTTCAAGAAGGCGACTACGTTCCCCGTTGAATGTTCCAAAGCACTCAAAAGCTCAATGCAGGTAAGCTTTCCACCAAATGGGAAGGTCCTTGTCATATCTCAGAAGTCATGGATAAAAAGGCCTATCGGCTTTCAACCCTCGGCAATCAAGATATCCCACGTAGTGGGAATGCAACGCACCTGAAAAACCAACGACCAACCTCTGACATTGTTTTACCGCAGGATCGCACGACATTATTTACTAAAGTCTATTATATGACTTAAGTCTCGCAGGAGCGAACGATATATAAGTCTATCGTACGATCTTAACCTCGCAAGGTCGCACGACATAAGTAATCAGGTCTATGACTTGATCATTCCATCACAGGAACACATGATTCAAAGTTCATCGTATGATCAAATCACACGATCATAAGGTCTAGCGACCATCTAAGTTCTTCAACTTAGAAAAACTTCATGTTCTGAATGAATGTTGTAATCGCATGTGCTTATGTTTGCTTATATGATTCAGGAATATAAAAGTCTTATGACTTAGTCGTTGTACTACAATGGATGCCCAAGTCACACGACTTCTTGTTCATTTTTGTACTTAATGAATTTTTACAGTCGACATTACATCTGTCCATGACATGTACGAATCAGGTTCAATAGAAAGGTAAACTTTTTACCGACTATCGCTAAAGCGAAACTTACAACTAGCTAAAAATGCTAGACACAACGTATCATAGGTCTCTAGCGACCGTATCGGCGGTAAACGCCAGATCAAAGGTCTTTAACGACCAAATCGACTCGAGCGCCAGAACATATGTCTATAAACGACCATACCGGCTGTGAACGCCAGACAACAGGACCACGTCGACCGAGAACACCAACCCGGCGACATGGACCCCTGTCTCCTCGATAGGAAAGCGTTCCCTGAAAGATGGGAGCAAATATTTCCTCAGATGAGGGAACAACGTCGTCCCGTCTAGGACACCGACAACGTCATCCCATCTAGGACACCATCGGCCGATGACCCGTCCCCCTTGTCGGCAGACGCTGGGGATAACACCTTAGACACTGGCTTCGTCACTGTCACCGGAAGCGCCGAACTTGCTGGTGTCGCGTCCATCGCACCAGAACGGCTGGATGACGCCCTCGCCTCTTTAGGCGTAACAAATTTCGACGATACATCAGCCCGCGAAGACGGTTCCTTCAGGACTACCGTCCTTGTTTTCTTCAAGATTCCCGACCCGGCTGTCGGGACATTCTTTCTCCTTTCCCGGCCTCGAAGGGCAAGCACAACTGGCGTCGCCTTCTTTGGCTGACCAAGTCAGTTTTCCTCTGATGATCTTAGCGAAAATAACACATCTCCGTAGCAACGCATTTTACTTTAGTGCGAGATCTGAAATTCTACTGGCTTTGAAATTCAGATCTCCGGGGGCTAACTGTTTGGGTAAAAAATCACACCCTCGACCGACCTGGGAAGCACCCTCGACATAACCCATGGACATTAATTACCCCCGACCCACAAGGATAATACCCGTTATTATCATATACCCGACATACGTTAAATAACCACGATAATTGACATATTGGGTCAATAGTTATATTACATCTCATGATCGCACGTCACGTGTCGCACGTCACGCACTTTGCACATCACTAGTCCTACGTTACTAGTCCTATGTCGCCAGTTACGGATCATCGGTCTTACGTCGACAGTCTCCTATCATCGGTGTTATATCGCTCTGGTCCTACGACAACATCGTCCTGACATCCTGGTCCTACGACCAAATGGTCTTATATTTTGGCGATAGTCGTATGTTCCATAAGACCGACATCCGAGACTTAAGACGGTCGTACGATTATACTAACCGTTAGCAGTCAAACATTCGTTTATTATGTTTATCAATGCAGGTCTTGACCACGAACAGAAAAGGTAAGATACTCGTTATGAACCATATCTTGTATTAAGATAAGGTCCCGACAAAGACCCAGAAAACATCCGTCGTCCCTCCCGAAAGGTAAGTCGAGAGTTCATCGCGACACTCGACCTCGACGTCGCCCGCTCCGCACGACCGTCGCATATAGACCATGCGACCTCAACCAAGCTAACACATAATATAACTGTTACGTTTGTTAAGTGGTTAATGCAGGAGTCAAAGTCATTAATGGGCAACGGCTATAACCGACGAAGTCATTAACAAGCATTTAATCCCACATTGAAGACAGCGACCGTTACAACAAGTCATCAAAACCTTTAATGATGTAGTTAAAGCTCCCGAAGACTATAAAAGATCAAGCTCAAGCCTTATTTCGGGATATCTGCTATCAAATCCAAGAAATCATCTACTGAAAGCTAACATCTGATACTGAATTCAAGAATTCTACATCGAGCTCAAGAACAACAGAAGAAAAGAAGCTTTCACTCGAAGAATCGCTCTCGACGCACGACATCCGCCCTCGACCAGCAGTTTACACCTTGTTTTCACACACGACGCATACTGTTTAAACACTGAAAACACTTGTACTTTACATTTCGAAGCATTTTCTTCATTTGTATTGTAACCACTATACGATCGACACCAGTATCAAGGACATCGCCCCTGATTGGCGACCATAGTGCAGCGACGACATCCCCTGTCGTCCGCAGGTTTTTTCCTCGATTGAGGTTTTTCCTGCGTCATCAAATTCTTTGTCTTCTTTATTTTTTCCCTCGTCGCACGTCTCGTCGAAAGATCCTTTCTTTAGTTGATTAAGTCCACATCGACCTTAAGTTGTCCCTTTGGTGCGATTTTTGGCATTAACAATACTAAAGATCTTTTTATGGATATTTATGATCAAGCGAATGTTTTCACTGCTTCTAGTTCTGAATCAGGGGCAGATGATGAGACTGAAGAGGATTATAGTTCTAGTTCTGATGATGATGATAATAAAGGTGGTAATGATAACTTTGAGGTAGTTATTCATACTGTAAGTACAGGATCTTTTCTTACAATCAATATAGAAAGCAGTAATTGAGAAGTTGTATGATCAAGCCCAATTGTATTCAATGATGAACAGAAATAAAGATCTAAGAGAGAGAGAATCTCAAAGATTACAAAGAATGAATACAAGAATTACGAGAAAATCAATCAGTTAGCAACGTAGTGCTAACTACTATTTATACTGCAACGGAAATCTTAAAGCTACAGTACAAATAAGAAAGACTAATAAGAACATAACACGTGTCCTAATTAGTTTATAAAATACTAAGTAAAGTATCTCGTCATAAGTTCTGAACAGGTAGTTCAGAACTTCTGAACATTCTTCTGATAACGCTTCTCAGATCTTCTGACTCCTTAACTCAAACATCTGACTTCTCTTCCCAGACTTCTGACTTCTCTTATCAGTACTTCTGAGCTTTCACAGTCAGACCTCTGACTCCTCTACTCAGAACATCTGAGTCTTCTTATCAGATATTCAATACTTGGTTTATTGACAAAACTTCAGATCTAACAATCTCCCCCTTTTTGTCAAATAAACTTAAACTTTGCATCATCCAGTTCTTTCAGAGCAGGAACAATTTTCTGAAGTAGCACATTTCTCTGATTAAGCCTCTTATCAATTTTGTCAATGATTTCTTGAAGTTCCAGAACAATATTTTGCAGTTTCCTTTGCTCTGAAGAAAATCTTTCCACTTTTGTTTTTCAAAAATACTCCCAAATTTGGATGTTTGAGAACACTTCCAGTCTTTAACACCTTTTTCTGATCATGTTCTGTGTTGGGATTTGCCAGATAAACACATGGCCTTTGTAGATACAGAGCAATTTGAAAATCTGTATAACAATGCCACCTCAAGATGTAAAACATAGCCTCAATCACCACACTTCTAGCCTTCCTTTCATTTCTGTCTTTACTTGACTCTTTGAAGCATAGAAAACTGTGTAATCTATAGAAGTCAACCACTGATAATTTCTCAAAATCTGCATAAGTGAAATAATATACCTTGCCATCCTCTCTCAGAACTTCAAAAGATAGATACTCCAACTTTTTGAATTTCTTAATCTTCAATTCTCTGATTCCAGTGATCAGAAAATCTGAGTAAACAGCTTGCTTTGTTTTGCCAAGACATCTTGATTTTTCAGCCAACCAGATCTGAGTCTCCTTTGGTCTATCATAGTACACATCCAAAAATTGTACTTCTTTTGGTTTGAAGAATTCAGGCAGATCAAATTCAAGAAAGTATCCATTTAGATCAATGGATATTTCATCTTCTTTGGGTTCAGACTGTTCAGCTTGATCAAAACTAGTTATCTGCACATTCTGAGGTGTTGTGTCCTGAACTTCTTCAATTTCATCTGACAAATTTTCATTCACTTCATACTCAGCAAGAAACACAAAGTCATTATGTAGAATCTTTTTGGGATTCACCTCAGATAACAACCATTCACCACAGTTTCTGATTTTTCTTCTAAGATCCAACCTTCTCTTCACAAAGTTCATACATCTCTTCTTTAAACTCTCTCTTTCAGTTTCCACACTTACTTCCATTTCAATCAATAACCAATTTAGAGTTGCATCACTGTACTTCACCAACTCTTTTAATCTGAACATTTCAAGCCTTCCGTGAACTGTATATGTGAACCCTTCTGTCTCCATTCCTTCATTTACAAATCCCTTCAACTCTACACCAATTTCTGTTTTCTTTGTGGGAGAACTCAAATTACACTTCTCTTTTCTTCCTTCAATGGCTAATTGGAAATCATACAAGTGTATATTTCTGACATAGATACCCAGAAGTCTTCTGCATTCAATTTCCATCAAGGCTTCTTCAGTACTAGCAAAGAACTTGACTAGAAAGATCTGATCATCAAGAGTCAATCTGTGAAAATCAAAAGTAGACATGGAAACCTTTGTATTTCTTTCTTTCAGCACTTCCATTCTAACAAATATTAAACCACTGAATTCTTCTTGTTGAAACATCAAAACTTTCTCTATTCTTTTCTGGATATGCAGTCTTGAGTCAGGAACTCTGAATCTGTTAGAAGCTTCTGAGTAGACTATCTGAGCTCTGTCATCCATAAAACCATCAATGTTACTTTCCAAAAGCTCATACTCTCCTTCTGTGTAGTAAAGATTATCATATATTTCCTCAGGAAAAATATCATCATGAAATTGTCTGGCTAATGGCACATCACTTAACTCTAGGATGAAATCACATACAGGTTCTTTTAGTCTCTGCAAGTTAATCTTTGGGATCTCAATTGGTTTTCTGAATACATACTCAGAAGGCATAAAGTAGTCTTTCACTTTCACATACTCTTCTTCTGTATTTAACTCATCACAAAAGTTAAATCTAAACTCATCTTCAAAATCCTGAGTATAATTCACAGTTCTGTCTTCTTCTCCCATTAGATCAATAGGTCTTACCATTTTTATTCCTTGCTGAACTTTTTGAACATTCAAAGCTCTGACTAAATTATTATGCATCCTTCTGATCAACTCTTCACTTAACCTCCTTTCTCCTGATTCAGTACTTATCAATTCTTCACTTATCCTTCTTTTGTTATAAACAATGATATCTGTACACCTGTTTACCACTTCACTTTCCACTGTTTCTTCTGATCTCAATACAGATTCTTCAACAGTTTCAGTTTCAACAGAATTTCCTCCCATTTCTGTATCCAAGTTTAATTCCTCTGTTTTATCTGTGTCATTACCATCAATACTCCCCAAATCCATTTCTTCTGTATCTGAGCTATCAATATGAACTATCTGAATCATTTCCTTTAAATTTTCCTGTGTCTGATCTTCTAAACTTTTTGTACTGGCTAAGTGCATATCTGCTATCTCAAAATCTTCTATGCCAATGTCATCATCAGAACTTAACCTTTGTCTTTTCTCCCCCTTTTGATGATCATGAGGTTCATTATCATCAAACTTTCTCTTCAAGTTCTGATTGGAAGTACATTCAGGTTCAGCTTCTGCAATAGGAACAGGCTCAAGAGGCTTTGAAGTAGAAGCCATTGATACACTCAGTGCTTGTAGTATAGATTCCTGCATACCTTGCATTTGTTTTAACATATCTTTTTGAAAACCAGACATTATATCCATGATCTCCTTTTTGTGAGAATCCAAGGATTTCTTTACATCATCTACTTTGGTTTCAACAGTAATCAACTTTTTCTCCAACACAACTTTCAAATCTGACACTTCATCATTCAAATCCTCCACCATTTTCTCCAAATTTTCTACTTTTTCCCCCATCTCCTTGTTTTGTTTCTGAATCTTTTCAAATTCAGAAGAGTCTAACTGTGAACCTGAACCAACAGATGGTCCAGTTTTCATGTGCCCAGAGGGCTCATGGCCTGTAGATAACACAAAGTCATCTTGTACAAAAGATGCACGTTTGTATGAGGCTTTTGTAATGTTCACCTCACCAGGACTTCCATCCAATCCTCGACACCCAACATTAGGTATGTCTATGAATGTTGTTTCAGGAATACGAAATTCCTGATTTGTGCAAGTGTCAGAAGGAATTTCAGGCTCAATATGAATAGGACTGTGATATTCAGACTCAATGTGGTGAAAATAGGTTGGGATTGATCACCTCCCTCCAAATGAGTTTGGGATGGTTCCCCTGATTTGTGTGAAACAGTAGCATGTTGAAATGCTTCTGAGTGGGTATGGATGGGTTGTTCAAGATCCACCACTAGGTCCATGGTGTTTGTTTCAATATTGGACACCAAGAATTGTGAACCAATAGCAGTTGTGGTTACCTGGTTAAGATTAGCTGGTTCAGAGGCATCTCTTTCTGTTTGAACCTCTGTTGACAATCTCTCATCCTCACCACTCTCATTCTGTTTTTCCTCACTGAGTCTAACCAAGCTCTCAGAATTTTCCCCCTCAATTCTCTCAGAATGTTCACCCATCTGAACATCCTCCCCCTCTCTAATTCGACTAGACCCCTCACCTCTCTTCTCAGGTTGGTCCTCTTGGGTAGGGAGTTGAGGCAATTCAATTCCCATAGAGGTGCAATATGCTTTTAAAATCTCACTCTTCCTTGGAATATAATTCCTAAGTGATTTTGGCAACAGTTTATGATTGGGATAATTTTCAAGTCTTGTTACTGAGGTCATCTTACCCAAATAAAATGTGGGGCCATGCTCTTCATTTGTTCTTCTTGAGATTGTTCTGTTTTCCTGCATGGCATACCAAATAACAATTTTCCAGTACCTTATATAAGGAATGTATGTCAGTGGAGCATCCTTTGTTTTCCTCTGAATTGCTTTCTGATTCTTCTCAAATGTATTCTTCATGTCTTCCCAAAGTATTAAAGTATAGTCATAATGCCTATTCTTCACTAAGCCCTGAAAGATCTGAAGAATTTGTTTGGAACCCTGATCAGCAGAACTATTCTTCCCTGACACACATTTATTTACCACATGAAAGAAGCAAGCCCAAATAGGTGGTAATTTGTTTCTTCTGAACGAACTGAGAGTCCTCAATCCTTCATTGTATCCCAATTTCATAAATTCAGCTATTAATTCCTCTGTTAAGGGCGAGTCCTCAAAATCTGTCCTTCTTTGTACATCATCTTTCTCTGGTAGATTCAGCATTTCTCTTAGTGCAGAGATAGACAAGGCAAATGTCACTCCTCCAATTTCAGATACAAACTTATTATCTTCTAACCTAAGATGTTTCCACCATTGTTGTATGTACTGAACAGGGACATTTTTACTTCGTGTAAACCATTTTCTGTACGGATGGTGTTTGAATAACTCTATGATAATTCTGTGTTCAGGCTTAAAACGACTTTCCTCAAATAATATAACACAGTTATTTTCAGATAATTTCAGCCATTCGCTCTCAGGAACAACTCTTTCCACTAAAATAGGTCTATCTGACATAATAGAACCTGCAGCACTCTGTTCATGTTCAATATTAACGTTTACCTCATCTGTATTTCCTTCAGATTCATCCATTTGTTCATCTTCTCCATCATTTCTTATTGCCCCTTCCTCTACAACTCTATTCTGTACTTCATCATTTTCCAAATCAGATGAATCCATTATCGATTTTGTAGAATGTAGAGAAATTGGACCACTCCTTCGTATTCCAGACATGATTTAAGAAGAAAACAGACTCAAAGAACTATGGATTTGATTCGTATCTCACGTTTCGCTCTGGAATTTGAAAAGATTTGAAACAGGGATTTTAAGACCTATTTAAAATCCGCGAAGTTGAAAGGTTTGACGGAAAAGCGAAATCAAAGTTATAACGGAGTCAACACATTTGAAATGCCACAAAGGATTTAAATGAAACGCGTGACATAATCAAACAAATATGAAGCTGACACGTGTTAGTGGATAGAAATTTGACTCAAGTCAAAGATCTGAATAACACGCTCAGATGTTTTGACTTTCCTTTATCAGATATCTTGCTATGAATCAGAAGAATTTTGCCTTGTAACTAAAATTTTATTTAAAAATCAACTTCTGACAAATATAAAACATTTTGAATATTCAGAAGAGGTTTGAACAGATAGAAACATATTTTATCATCAAAATTCTGTTCATATTATGATGATTGAAAAATTTAAAATCTTATATCTGAATATGAAGATGTTTGAAATTCAGATATAGTTTGAACAAGAAGAAAAAATATTTATCATTAAAAGCTTGTTCTTCTTAGAATGATCAGAGATAAGAAATGAAAACAAACCTTTTAAGCATCATAACATGATTTCCAAAAAATATTTTGATGCTCCCCCTTGACTTGAGCATGCATTTGCTTATTTATTATACATAAAGATGAGATAGAAAGATAATAGAGAAAAAAATAATCCACAAAATTGAAGTATTTGAATTTCTCAAAAATAAATTTTGAAAGTTAAATTTCTGAAGTATTGACTCAGAATATCTGATTATAGGACTCAGAAGTTCTGAAGTCAAGACTCAGAAGTTCTGAAGTCAAGACTCAGAGGTTCTGACGTCAAGACTCAGAAGTTCTGAACTCAAGACTCAGACGTTCTGAACTCAAGAGTCAGAAGTTCTGAGTATATTACTCAGAAAATTTTACTTAGAAAAATTTATTGATTTTAAGAAACACAAATATTTTCAATTAGTTAGATTAAGCATTCCTATTTTACATATGAGAAAAGAAAACCTTTTGTGATCAAGAGGCTTTGTGAACAAATCAGCCAATTGATACTTTGTATGCACAAAGTGCATCTCTATAGTTCCTTTTTCCACATAGTCCTTTATAAAATGATACCTCACATCTATATGCTTAGTCTTTGAGTGTTGAACAGGATTCTGAGTAATGGCAATTGCACTTTCTGAGTCACAATAGATAGGAATTTTGTTGAGTTGATATCCATAGTCCATGAGTTGTGTTCTCATCCACAAGGTTTGAGAGCATGAAGCAGCAGCAGCAACATACTCTGCTTCAGCAGTTGAAGTGGATACACAATTCTGTTTCTTTGATGCCCAACTCACTATTTTATCTCCCAAAAAGTGACAAGCACCAGATGTACTCTTTCTGTCCAACCTACTTCCTGCATGATCAGCATCAGTGAAGGCAGTCAATTTGAAATCAGTTTCTTTTGGATACCATAAACCTAGATCAGGTGATCCTTTGAGATATCTTAAAATCCTTTTGACAGCCAACATATGTGATTCTTTTGGGTTAGATTGAAATCTAGCACAGAAACAAGTAGAAAACATAATATCTGGTCTACTTGCAGTCAGATAAAGTAATGATCCAATCATGCCTCTATAGAGTTTGGTATCTACTGAAACTCCTTTGAGATCAGCATCTAACTTTATGTTTGTTGCCATTGGAGTTCTCATAGAAGCACAATCAGACATTTTGAACTTTTTCAGAATATCTCTGACATATTTTCTTTGATTTATAAAAATACCTTTTGGTAATTGTTTGACTTGAAGACCAAGGAAAAATTTAGCTCACCCATCATGCTCATTTCAAATTCAGATGACATGATTTTTGAAAAATTGTCACATAATTCTGGACTGGTAGAACCAAATATTATGTCATCAACATAAATCTGAATAAGAATTAAATCATCACCCTGTTTCTTTAAAAACAAAGTTGTGTCAATCTTACCTTTCTTGAACCCTGAACCTAACAAGTGTTTAGTAAGAGTGTCATACCAGGCTCGTGGTGCTTGTTTTAGACCATATAAAGCTTTGTCTAAAATATAAACATGATCATGGAATTCTGGATCAACAAAACCTTCAGGTTGATGGACATACACCTCTTCATTAAGTTTGCCATTTAGAAAGGCTGATTTGACATCCATCTGATACACCTTGAAGTTTTTGTGTGCAGCATAGGCCAAAAATATTATGATTGCCTCTATTCTTGCTACTGGTGCAAATGTCTCATCATAATCAATTCCCTCTTGTTGACAGTATCCCTTAGCAACCAATCTTGCCTTGTTTCTGATGACAACACCTGATTCATCCTTTTTGTTTCTGAACACCCATTTGGTTCCAATAATAGATTTACCTTCAGGCTTTGGAATAAGTCTCCAAACTTTATTTCTTTCAAATTGTAGCAATTCCTCTTGCATTGCTGAAATCCAGTCTGGATCCTCTAGGGCTTCATTAGCTTTCTTTGGTTCAATCACACTTAAGAAACCAGCAAACATTGCTTCATTTGCTGTAGCTGATCTAGTCTTCACTCCTGCTGATGGATCACCTATTACTTGATGAATAGGATGATTTTTAGTCCATTTATTTGCACTAGGGAGTACATCAATCTCTGAATAATTGTTGTTTGCATCATTCTCATCAATGATTGCTTGTAATTCTGAACTGTCCCCTTGTTCTGATGTATGAGTAGGAGTTGCATCCAAGTTTGGGTTCTGAGCAATGAAGTCAGACTTCTGAGTAACTTGACCAAAGTTCTGACTACAAGGTTCAGAATTCTGATTACAAGGTTCAGAATTCTGAATACATGGTTCAGAATTCTCACTACTTGTATTTATCAGATTTGGACATTCCTCAGATGGACCTTTATCAGAAATTACAGTTGATTGAACTATTTCTGGAGTTTTATTTTTCATCTCTTTGATCATCTTTGAGTTTTCATATTCTGCATAAGAATCAGAAATTAGTTCAATAAAAGCATCCTTAAACAGTAAATTGAGTTCTGAACAAATAGGATTAGAATTTGTATTAGAAGTCATTTTTGTCTTGTTCTGCATGAGTTCTGAACTGTCTTGTTCAGAAGTCCTCATTCTGGCTTCATCAAAAGTTACATTTATGCTTTCCATCATCCTTTTGGTTCTTCTATTGTAGATTCTGAATGCTTTGGAAGTTAAAGAATAACCAACAAAGTATCCTTCATCTGCCTTTTTATCAAATTTTAAAGATTTTCTCTGTCTTTAAGGACATAGCAACTGCAACCAAAAATATGAAAGAATTTGATTAATGGTTTTCTTTTGTTTATCAGTTCATAAGCAGTCTTATTTAATCTCTTATTGATTAAAGTTCTATTCTGTGTAAAACAAGCAGTTGCAATTGCTTCAGCCCATAGGAAGGTAGAAAGATTGGAATAAGACAGCATTGTTCTCGCAGCTTCAACTAGAGTTCTGTTTTTCCTTTCAACAACACCATTTTGTTGAGGAGTTCTGACAGCTGAAAAATTGTGAGAAATTCCAGAACTTTCTAAAAAATTCTGAAGAGTCTCATTTCTGAACTCTGTTCCATTATCACTTCTGATTTTCTGAACTGGGAGTTGTAAGAGAACTTGAATCCTCTTGATAAAGTTTATCAGTGTTGTAGCAGCTTCTGACTTGACTCTTAGGAATTCAACCCATGTGTATCTGGAGTATTCATCAACAATCACAAGTATATATTTCTTTCCTCCCATAGACTGAACTGAAATAGGACCACAAAGATCAGTATGAATCATTTCTAATGGTGCTTTGCAAGATGAGTCCATTTTTAATTTGTGAGAACTCTTTTTCATCTTGCCCATTTCACAAGCTGAGCATAACGATTCTTTTTCAAATTTAATCTTTGGTAAACCTTTAACCAGATGTTTTGCAACAAGATTATTAAGATCTTTGAAATTCAGATGAGAACATCTTCTGTGCCAAAGCCAACATTCATTTGCAGTTGAGTTTGATAAAAGACAAATTGTGTTTAATGTTTTCAATTTTGAAAAATTAACCACAAATAAGTCCATATGTCTTTTGGCCCAGAAGACTTTAACATCATTTTCAGTTAAAATCATGCAACCTGTTATTTGAAATTTTATTTGACAAAGACTGTCTAAAAACTGACTTATGCTGAAAAGATTACGTTGTAGTCCTTCAACATAGAAAACCTTTTGGATAGTCAGATCCCCTTTAGTTAAATCCCCATAACCTTTGACTTGTCCTTTGCTATTATTTCCAAAGTTTACTGCTCCTCCAGCCTTTTCTGTGAAGTTTGATAGAAAAGACTTCTGCCCTATCATGTGTCTTGAAGCTACTGAATCTAAAAACCACACATGACAGCCCTGCAAAAGGATCAGTTAGTTTTAGGTACCCATTTTGGAATGGGTCCATCTTTGTTAGTTTTGTCATTGGATTTAACATTAGTACCTTTTACTTTCCACTCAAAATCTTTCTTCAAACACCACTTTCCTTGAACTTTTATGAAGTCAGAACATTTTCTGCTTACAAACTTGTTCAATTTCTTTTTGAAAGTTGTACCTTTTGATTTTGCAACATTTTCAACTTTCTTTTCTTTTATCTTTTCTTTCTTCTGAGTCTGAGGAACAGAAATTTTCTTCTTTTCTGTATTCTGAAGAACAGAAACATTTTTCTTTTCTGAATTCTGAATGTCTTTTCTTATGTATGAAACATAAGTTATTTTGACTTGACATTTATGAGAATATTGGAATGAATCATTTTTACATCTAACACAAACAAGATTTTTCTTTGCAAGTGACAATAAATTTGAAACATAGGTCATTTCATTTTTATTGATACTGTTCAGAGTACAATTGCCCTTATTACAAGAATTTCTAGCTTTGAGTTCAGAAGTAGATTTTATTCTAAGCTCCTCAAGATCCCTTTTCAGATCATTCAACTTTGCAAGATCATCTTTCCTTTTGCTTTCTTCTTTTTCTGAAAAATTCAACTCCTTTTTGTTAGAAGAATTAGATGACTCACCTTTTTCATATGTACTTGATTCATTAAAGAATTTATCGTTTTCTTTTAGAGCATTAATTTTAAAAAGATCATACTCAGTCTTCAGTTTTTCAAGCTCTGTTATTTTCTGAATGAAAATATTCTTTTCTTTCAAAGCTTCTTCAAGTTTAATATCCACCTCACAGTAATCATTTTCAAGTTCATCATAAGCTTTCCTTAAGTCCTCAAGTTTTTGACTCACAAGATTAAACCTCTTTTCAAGTTCTAAAAATTCATCAGACTTTGTTTCAGAGAATCCAGTTGACTCAGACTTCTGACTACCTGAGTCAGAGTTCTGATTTACAGACTCAGATGTCTGATCTTTAGACTCAGAATTCTGATTACAAAGTTCAGAATTCTGACTAGAAGTTTCCGACTTCTGATTGACTGTTTCAGAATCTTTACTTGTGTCAAATATGTTCTCAATATCATGATATGAAAAACTTGGTTTTTTATTTTTGTAGCTGTCATTTAAAGAATCATACTTGAATTTAGCATCATTGTATTTTGGCTTCTCTTCTGTTGGTTTAGAAACTTCTTTCTTAACCTTTTCTTCTGAAACCACTGACTTTTCTGTTTTAGATTCAGAAATTTTCTCATTTGACTTTTTAGAGTTTGGTCTTTGCAAATTGTCAGAACTTGTTATAGAACTAGCAGGTCTTATGAAAACTTCAACAATTTCTGGGATTTTTGGCTTAGGAGCTTGAAGTTTTTCAACATCAAACAAGTTGATTGGGGCTCTTTTTAAAATGACATTTTCTTCCGATCCCAATCCCTTCTTTAGGTTGTAAAATCTTGTATCTTTAACATTGCTTAATAAAAGATTTAATGTTTGCTGAGTCTGACCCCTTTTCAAATTCAGATCTTCCAATTCTTTGATTTTGGTGTATAAATTCTTTCTTTCCTCAAATAACATATCAAATTTTATTTGTAAATCACCTTTTTCATCCTTTATTTTTGAAAACTCAACTTTTAGTTCAGAAAGCTTTTTCAACAATTCAGAATTTTCATCTTTAACTTTCTGTTTCTCAGCCTCAGATTCTTCATATTGTTCTTTTATTACTTCTTTTTCAATTCTGAACTTGTTAACCAAGTTTCTTTCTCCTTTTATCTGTTTTCTTAGATTAGCAAATTCATTTTTCATTTCACCAATCTGTGTCATTAACTCTATTTCAAGTGAAGAACGTACCTCAGCAGATGACTCAGAATCAGCATCTTCAAAATCAGAATCATCCTCATTCCTCATTTTTGCCATATAGCTTCGCATCTGTGGAAAGTTGATATGATCATCTTCATCAGAAGTGTAGTACAACCAATTCTCTTGTTCAGCCAATAACGCAATTTCATCATCTCTCTTCTTTGCAAGCTGAGCCTTCTTGGTGTAGTATTCATAATCTTTCACAACTTTAACTCTGCAATCCTTGGCATAGTGGCCATATTTTCCACACTTGAAACACAGATTCTTTTCTTTTCTCTCTTCCTTCTCTTCTTTGTTTTCTTCACTTCTCTCTACTCTCTTTTCAATCTTATTTTCTTCTTTGTCTTCTTTCTTCTTATAATCTGAATTCCCAACTTTCTTATAATTTCCTTGAAATCTACCCTTCCCATACCTTTTGTTGAAAGTATTTGTCAGCAAAGCTAGCTTCTCAGCCATTATCTTGATATCTTCATCATCTTCTGATCCTTCTTCCTTGTCAGATTTCTCCAGACTTGGTATCTCTGATAGATATGCAGTCTTTTTGGGTGTTTTGATTGCTTTGGATTTTGATAAGAATGCTAACTGATCAGCAACATTTTTCTTCTCTTCCACAACTAACTTGACAGAGTCTTCATGTTGATTAAGAACACAGAACAGATCATTTAAGTCTTCTTCACACATATCCTTGTTCATTTGCATACTTATGGCAAATGATGACCATTCTGAATTTAGACTATTCAGAAATTTGTAATTTATTTCTGACTTAGTTTTCTTCAGTCCATTTCTTCTCAAATCATTTAGAATAGTACAAAATTTACTATATGTCTGTGTCAAACTTTTTGACTCTTTTGCTTTAAACCTTTCATAAGCATTTATGCTTTGATTTAACTTTTCCTGAATAGATCTCACAGTTCCTAACATCTGCCTTTCCAATTCGTCCCACATTTCTTTAGCTGATGATCCACTGTCAATCCTGTTAAGAACCTCATTTGGGACAGCCAAAGTCATCAAAGTAATTGCTCTTTTGTCGATAGCATGCCTATTCTTCTGTTCAGCTGTGTATTGGGAATAATTCTTCTTCACCCTGGTCGCTGGAATTTATGGAGTTGTCTCTGTAGCAGGGGTTGCAGCGACATCGGTATACACTTCAATTGGACCTTCTCGAATAGAGATCATAAGATTTTCATCGATGTTGTCTAGGAATTGGATCATACGAGTTTTCCATTGCTGATACTCTTCTGTTATAAGAACAGGCGGTTTGGTTTCGGATCCCATGGCTAGATATTCTTTAGAAGACATGATTGTAAGAAAATTCAACAGAAAGACAAATTTGAGTTTCTTGATCGAAAAGTAACAGGTAATTCAAGAATTGCCAAGAATTCAAGAACTAGCCCTAGCAGCGGAATCGAATTTTGAATGAATCAAGAAATCTTCAAGAAATTGATCAATCGATCTTCGCGATAACAATCTTGAACGAATTTGTTTGTTGATTGGCTCTGATACCAATTGTAAGTACATGATCTTTTCTTACAATCAATATAGAAAGCAGTAATTGAGAAGTTGTATGATCAAGCCCAATTGTATTCAATGATGAACAGAAATACAGATCTAAGAGAGAGAGAATCTCAAAGATTACAAAGAATGAATACAAGAATTACGAGAAAATCAATCAGTTAGCAACGTAGTGCTAACTACTATTTATACTGCAACGGAAATCTTAAAGCTACAGTACAAATAAGAAAGACTAATAAGAACATAACACGTGTCCTAATTAGTTTATAAAATACTAAGTAAAGTATCTCGTCATAAGTTCTGAACAGGTAGTTCAGAACTTCTGAACATTCTTTTGATAACGCTTCTCAGATCTTCTGACTCCTTAACTCAGACATCTGACTTCTCTTCCCAGACTTCTGACTTCTCTTATCAGTACTTCTGAGCTTTCACAGTCAGACCTCTGACTCCTCTACTCAGAACATCTGAGTCTTCTTATCAGATCTTCAATACTTGGTTTATTGACAAAACTTCAGATCTAACACATACCGAGACCATCACTGGTTCTCGAGGAGATAAAAGGAGGATTGAGGGAGATTTAGTTGAAACAGAAAAAGAAGTGAGCTTGAGTGATAGGGAAAGAAAAAAATATGGGGAGAGTGAGAAAGGATCAGTAAAATAAATAAATGATGATCCTATCCAAACCGTGTCAAGCCGAGTAGCCACGTCTACTGTCAATGTGCGTACGTCGCCATTAGACATTGAAAAAGACATAGTGGACCCAGGTATGCATTGCACAACCCCACTAAGCCACTCATTGACCTCTCAATAGGTTAATGTTTCAATTTCTCACGGGATCAAGCACACAATCTATCGACAACACAATCGGTGTTTGCTGGTATTAAAACAGGTAGGCAATTGCCCCGGCCACCGACTTCAATTCAGTGCACATTGAGTCTAGGATCATTTGGTACAACTTCTATTCCTAGGACACAATCGCCAGTCACGACACCGTTGGTGACACAAAACATTGGACTTCATGCTTGTAATAACCGGGTATGTTATTAATCTATTTAAAATTTTATTATTTTGGTTTAAGGTAAGTTTGGATTAGTTTTATAAGTTATAAGTTAAGGGATAGACTTTATATTTAATTTAGAAGTTTAAGGGTGTTTCCGGTCATTTCAGAATAGTTTAAGCCTAAAATGTAAATTTAGGTTGATATACACCCTTTTAGACTTCAGATATTTCACAACAGAAAATATCAGAAATCTTAGTGTGTGTGTGTGTTTTGGAGACAAAGGAAGCAAAAAAAGAGAAGAAAGGTTAAGGATTCAAATTGGATTGTTGGAAGTGAAATTGAGGTATGTTTCTTTGCATTTTATGTTTGTAATTGCTAGT
Source organism: Saussurea involucrata (assembly GCA_033807775.1). Taxonomy (NCBI): domain Eukaryota; kingdom Viridiplantae; phylum Streptophyta; class Magnoliopsida; order Asterales; family Asteraceae; genus Saussurea; species Saussurea involucrata. The sequence goes on from CM066314.1 coordinate 87,553,126, forward strand.
AGATAGTTTCCATCGGAGTAGAATCACCGAATTCATATCTGGTATTAAATTCTGTCGATTCTGGGTAGAAAATAGGTAAACCGACAGAGGTTTCCGGACACAGTTTGAATGTGTCCGGTAATATCTCTTAGTGGTGTCCGGTAGATTCTTTGGTAGTATCCGGTAGTCTTCATGCTAGTGTCCGGACGAATCAAGTAACCGGTTAGTTCCTCTTTTCATTAAGTTTTCGGATGAATTAGATACCGGATGGCATCCGGATTACTTTGGTGTCCGGATGATGTCCGGATTGTTTATGCTGTCCGGGAAGTTGGGTTGTCCGGATTGGTCTTGTTGTCCGGAAAGTTCATGTTGTCCGGATAGTTCTTGGTATCCGGAAACATTGGCTGTTTGGTCACTTTTGAGGATAAGAGTTAGATAGATTTATCTAGAGTTCGTAGCCTACTAGTAAGTCTTATGTATTCGATTGGTAAAGAAGTGTTTGTATTTAATCCGTTTCAGATTCTGAGAATTTTAGGTAAAAGATCGGATAGCTCGGAGAAAAGCTTGAAAGGGTTTTTATTAAAGCAATCAGGTGATTTTTTACTTTAAAACGTTTTCAAACTGGAATACATATATATATATATATATATATATATATATATATATATATATATATATATGAGATGAATATGTGGTAGGAATGTGATGACGTGTTTATAAATGAAAATATGAGGTATATTTATTTATATGAGCATTACACTACACGAGAGCACGTTGACCAGGCTTAGGACCGGTGGAGTTTTCGCTATACGGAGGGACAGCGGTGTTGGCTGTAATTTTAGTACATCGGAGTAAATTGATTAGTTGGCTCGCGACCAACTAATATGGCCAGGGAAATGAGGAAAGGTACACAGTGCCCGAGTCTTGCTTGGTATTTAAATACTTGTTGTATATTTGTGTTTTACAAAAGGATTACTAAACTGACAGGGATTATCTCACTAGACCGTTTGGTCTAACCCTCATTTTGTTTTCAAAAATATGTATTCCAGGTCGAGGAGCTTTTAATTGCTAAGAGAAGGACAAAGTGTAGGATGCGGTTGATAGCTGACGAAGATTAGGAAATGCTTATGTTTTGTATTGTATAATTTGGAGACTATGCGACCGTACGTGATCTATTATGTATCTTTTGTTATGAATGTAACGATGTTATGTATAATATGTTATTTGTTGTATGTTTGGGAAAACCGGGTCATTACTGATGGTATCAGAGCCCTAGTTTAAGGGATTTAGGTATTCGGATCCATACCTAGACTTAAACTGCATGTGAAGTAGGATGTCCTTGATATATTAGAACCTTGGGATGTTAAATATAAAAAGGTAGAAGGAACATCATGTAAGGTAATTTCAAATTACATTTGGCCAGTGTAATTGTGAACTTACAAGTACATGTTTGAACTGGAAAACCTTATTATATTGGGGTATGTGCTTATGTGTATATTAACCTTGTTAAAGTCAACAGGATGGCAAGTGGTACTCGACATACGAATAGAGAGGAAGAAGGAAATCCTAATAGAACGAATCCAACAGTCGGGACCAGGGGAAGAGGGGGAGAACGAGGTAGAGGCAGAACAGGAGGCATAGTTCAGTCGCGAGGTACAGAATTTGTTACAAGGAACGATTTGGCGGCTGAAATGGGAAGACTGTAAGCAAATATACAAGCAATGTTCGACAGCACACGTCATACTGAAACTGAAATACCATATCCTAGTCTGGAAGACGAGATGCCCATTACACCTACTGTCATACCGGTGCCAAGGAAGTGTGATTACAAGATGTTCTTAAGCTGTAAACCTCCAACCTACTCAGGGGAAAGAGATCCAGTGAAGGCTATGAGATGGCTAAAAGAAATAGAAGCTCTCTTCAAGACCAGCAAATGTGCCGATGAAGACAGAGTGTTATATGGAACTGCGATGTTGAAGGCCGATGCGCTGTACTGGTGGGAAGCTCTTATTACTTCAAGAGGATCGGACGTGTATTCTACTTTCTCCTGGGAAGAATTTGCTAGCGCTTTTAAAAGGCAGTTCTGTCCTCAAGCTGCCGTAAGACAATTGGAGGAAGAATTCATGAATTTGCAACAGGGTAAGCTATCAGTTCGGGATTACACTGCGCACTTTCTATAGAAGTCCCGTTTTGCAGAATACTACGTGGCTACTGAAGCACTCAAAATGGAAAGGTTTATTTTTGGGTTAAATTCGGAAATCAGAGGTTTAGTGATTGCTAAGGGAACCGATACTTTCTCAGCCGCTGTAGATGCCGCCGAGAATGTAGAAAGAGATAAAGGGAGGGATGCTGGTGATAGAAGTTTTGGGAAAAGAAAGTTGGAAGAAATGACGTACGATTTGAAAGAGTACGAATCTCCGAGGTTTGATAGTCATTCACCTTTCAGACTAGCTGAAAGACCATGTCCAAAATGCAACCGTATTCATCAAGGAAACTGTTATGTGGATTTCTGAATGTGCTACAAGTGTGGAAAGACTGGTCACATCGCTAAAGATTGTCATGTAACTCGATTTTGTTTTTCTTGCAATTCTCCTGATCATATTCAGATCGATTGTCCACAGTGGAAAGCACAACAGGGTAGTATGACGGTGAGACCAACGGGTGTTAGGCCAGGAGGGATACAAAGGCCTGAAGTACCTAAAGCAAAGGGTCGAGTCTTCCAAATGACAACACAAGAAGCAGAGGAAATTCCGGATGAGGTTACAGGTACATTTCTAACAAACTCTATACGTGCAAAAGTGTTCTGACTTCGGTGCAAAATGATCATTGGTATTTCTGTTCTTTTGTTGCTTATCTGTGTTAGAGATATAGATGGGTGTGGGGTGTCTATTCAGTTAGTTCCTATGGCTTTGATTGAGTTCGATGTAGTAGTGGAAACTAAGTATCCGTACCTTTTCGCCTAACCGAATTCCGGGACGGAATTCTTTTAAGGGGGAGATGTTGTAATAACCGGGTATGTTATTAATCTATTTAAAATTTTATTATTTTGGTTTAAGGAAAGTTTGGATTAGTTTTATAAGTTATAAGTTAAGGGATAGACTTTATATTTAATTTAGAAGTTTAAGGGTGTTTCCGGTCATTTCAGAATAATTTAAGCCCAAAATGTAAATTTGGGTTGATATACACCCTTTTAGACTTCAGATATTTCACAACAGAAAATATCAGAAATCTCAGTGTGTGTGTGTGTGTTTTGGAGACAAAGGAAGTAAAAGAAGAGAAGAAAGGTTAAGGATTCAAATTGGATTGTTGGAAGTGAAATTAAGGTATGTTTCTTTGCATTTTATGTTTGTAATTGCTAGTAGATAGTTTCCATCGGAGTAGAATCACCGAATTCATATCTGGTATTAAATTCTGTCAATTCTGGGTAGAAAATAGGTAAACCGACAGAGGTTTCCAGACACAGTTTGAATGTGTCCGGTAATTTCTCTTAGTGGTGTCCGGTAGATTCTTTGGTAGTATCCGGTAGTCTTCATGCTAGTGTCCGGACGAATCAAGTAACCGGTAAGTTCCTCTTTTCATTAAGTTTCCGGATGAATTAGATACCGAATGGCATCCGAATTACTTTGGTGTCCGGATGATGTCCGGATTGTTTATGCTGTCCGGGAAGTTGGGTTGTCCGGATTGGTCTTGTTGTCCGAAAAGTTCATGTTGTCCGGATAGTTCTTGGTATCCGGAAACATTGGCTGTTTGGTCACTTTTGAGGATAAGAGTTAGATATATTTATCTAGAGTTTGTAGCCTACTAGTAAGTCTTATGTATTCGATTGGTAAAGAAGTGTTTGTATTTAATCCGTTTCAGATTCTGAGAATTTTGGGTAAAAGATCGGATAGCTCGGAGAAAAGCTTGAAAGGGTTTTTATTAAAGCAATCAGGTGAGTTTTTACTTTAAAACGTTTTCAAACTGGAATATATATATATATATATATATATATATATATATATATATATATGAGATGAATATGTGGTAGGAATGTGATGACGTGTTTATGAATGAAAATATGAGGTATATTTATTTATATGAGCATTACACTACACAAGAGCACGTTGACCGGGCTTAGGACCGGTGGAGTTTTGGCGGTATGGAGGGACAGCGGTGTTGGCTGTAATTTTAGTACAGCGGAGTAAATTGATTAGTTGGCTCGCAACCAACTAATATGGCCAGGGAAATGAGGAAAGGTACACAGTGCACGAGTCTTGCTTGGTATTTAAATACTTGTTGTATATTTGTGTTTTACCAAAGGATTACTAAACTGACAGGGGTTATCTCGCTAGACCGTTTGGTCTAACCCTCATTTTGTTTTTAAAAATATGTATTCCAGGTCGAGGAACTTTTAATAGCTAAGAGAAGGACAAAGTGTAGGATGCGGTTGATAGCTGACGAAGATTAGGAAATGCTTATGTTTTGTATTGTATAATTTTGAGACTATGGGACCGTACGTGATCTATTATGTATCTTTTGTTATGAATGTAACGATGTTATGTATAATATGTTATTTGTTGTATGTTTAGGAATTACGTTACAGTGCTCCAATCGGAACGCCCCGAGTATTGTCGCCATTCGTTGGTGCTTTACGAGTACCGGGTGGAAGTCTTGTCAACGTTAACACCATGCCAACGTTGAACACAGGCTATGCAGTTACTTCAACTGTCATGCAAACTAGTAACCTAAGTGGTATGGGTGTTAGTCTCGTTCATGCTCAACAAATTCGATCATTTGTGGGACCCCCTCCACATAATTTTGTGACGGTGAAGTTGTTAGAAGTTTCCATTGGATCCTTAAATACTTCCTACAAGAATCAGGCAGATGAGATGAGAAAAATTGTGCAAAGGTTGTCTAAGGAAGTTAGCCGTGCTGTTAAGGGAAAGTATGTTGCTGAAACACCTGTTATTGAAATCGACCCTCAACTTGATCCAAAAGGAAAATCCAAAAAACCTACCCAATCACCACCAACCTTACCCATACATGAACTAAAATCCCAACTTCTTGCCTGTTTGTTAGATCAAGGTGACCATAACTCTGGAGAAGAAGTGGAGTTAGTTGGTTTATTAAGAAGACAAACCGAACAACAAACCCAATTACCAACCAGATCTGACATATACACCTTACAACAATCAATCCATGATATGACCCAAGCTATATCTTCTGGTTTCAAATCACTTTCTGACCGAATAACAGTTTTAGAGCAAACTTGTGGTTCTCAATCCCAAAGTGCTAAGAGAAAACATGATGATTAAGATCCAGATCATGATCACCATGAGGGGAGATGAGTAAGAGGCAGAAAGTTGGAGAGGCTGGTGGATATGGGGTTGGAATGGAAAGTGCAAGTATTGATGTTGGGGTAAATGTTAAAAATGTTGAACAAGCTGGGGGTAACATTCAAAATGTTCTTGATGATGTCATTCCTACGGTTGAAAAGCCTGAAGGAAGTGATAAAATAACGGAAGAAGAGAGAATGGATGATAGCTTAATTCAGGATATCATCTACGTTGATTCTGAAGATGAGCCAGAAAATACAGTGATAAAGATCAAAGAAGAGTTGGATGATGTTTTTGATGCAATTAATGTTCAGTCTGTTGAATCTGACTCTGATGATGAAGCTCCTAAAAGCGATGATCCAGTAATTGGTATTCCTGTTATTCCTGACATTCCAGAAGGGAAGATAAAAGATCCAGTTTCTGAAGCTGAAATGCGGGAATTCCAACAACTTATTGATAGAGAATCTCTTATTGAAAGGAGATGGCACAGAATTATAATTATTACACCGTTTTAAGAAGACATTCGAAAAGATTTGTTTGTAAGAAGAGTCCAGCCGATAGATCTTGTGAAATTTTATTCCATTGAAAAACTTCCGTCACTACACCGGGTGGAGTACTTACATTTGATGAAACACAAGAATCAGAATCCGAAGTTGGTCAAAACGGATAAGGAGATAGTGAGAATTGTGAAGATAGAATCTCATAAGATACTAAATGTCTGGTATCCGAGGTTCACTGTTTATAGAACAGATGGCAAAGAATGGTCATTCACCGAAGCTGATTTCAAGTCACTCACTTGTGAAGACTTTTTCAGACTCGACAACATTTTAGCCAGAACTCCGAAAAAAGATATTACTTGGTCTGAAGCTTATCAATCCGTAAAGCGCTTTATGAAGAATTTGGTGAAGTTTGCATACTTAACCGATTTCCAAATGGGATTGGAAGCTGGTCAGATCAGAGTTAACATCCTAAGGCCCAACAGAAGATTATCTGATGCTCAAGGTATTCCTTTGTACAAAATCCTTGAAAAACTTAAATTTGGAATTGTGTATCTCAATGCTCAGAAGAAGAAGAAATTCATGAGGTTTTTTGAGGTGAAAAAGTATAGTGATGGAACGTTCAAGTTGTTGAAGATCCAGTTGACTGAAAAGCTTAGATTGGATGAAAAGAAGCCGGTGCCCTTGAATTCTAAAGAAAACCTGTTAATCAACAAAGCCCTGGAAGCTATGGATAACAGATTGGAGTACAGAAATGCTCTGAGGAGGTTTGAGATTATTTTTGGAATTCGGAAGAATTATATTCCTCCAGAGCAGCTTGTATAGTTTTTGTTTTCAAACTGGGATCCAAAGGGGGAGACTGTTAGTGCAATATTTTATAGTTGTATCCAAGTTAAAGGACTAAATGTGTAAATGTAGATGCTAGGTATAAATAGCCTAGATCCTTTGTGTTTAGTAAGCATTCCTAATCATTCTCAACTCTTACTACTTGTAACTCTCTCTACATTGTAACCTTGAGATTCACATTAATGAGACGACTTGTGGTAATTGAGTGCATCTTTACTTACTTGTTTCTGGGATCACAGTGTCCAATGAAAACAATTTATTGGAAGCCTTAATTAGTAGAGTCTCCTAGAGGAGACCCAAGAAATTGCACACATAACTCGATTGACCTCCTCAACGACATCGGTCAACAGCTTACTCCATACCAACTTCTTAAAAGCGTTCCTGCATGCCACCACCAAATTTTTCCCACAAGCTGAGCTCGTAGCCTCCGACACCGCCTTAATAAGAATTTAGGAATGCTATCATATTGAGAACTTCGTAACCATAATTTAGCTTCCAATACACCATCAATTTTCAAAGATGGATAGATTTAATCATAAACAAATCTATTCTAAGGATTTAAATAGAAAAGTAAACTTGCCTTATGTCTAGTGTAAATCGAAAAGAAAATGCAACTGAACTCATAGCCATATGTTAGGACCATAAATGTCCTACATATTAGAAAAATATATAAATAATTATATAGAGATTAATTAGATTAATTATTTATTGTAAAAGCCTTAATTGCGTTATTTGGGCTTAGTTTAGCCTAATGGCTTGGGCCTTAATGTTAATAGGCCTAAGTATATAAGGTGATGTTTACCTTAGAATTAGGTAAGCAATTGATTAACATTCCTAGAGATTCATTAGAGAGCCTAGAGAGATTAAATCGTTCTTTACTTTTTATTGTAATATTATATGAACGATAATTGAATGAATACGAGAGGGATGACCAGTTGAAATCATCAATTGTTCTTGTTATTTCTTATTGATTTCGTTGTTACCTGATCAATCTGGGATTCACAATTGGTATCAGAGCAGAATCGGTGATTTGAAGATACAAAAGAAATCAAACGAAAGCAAGAAAAATGATAAAAATCGTAGTGAATATTCTGGAAAAACGCAGCGAGCCGTTTTTCCAATTCCTGGAGAGATTGAACCGTTGGATCGTCACGATTTTTGGACAGTAGCTTCACGACATTTCGTTTTACATTCTGAACGGTTGGATTAGTCGTTAGAGGTCCAGAAGGCTCCCAGATTATTTTCGTAATAATGCAGTTTTTCTTGAAGAAAATCGTTCTTCAATCGGGTTTGCAAAGTTCTTTCATCGATTAAATATGTTTCTATTATATCTCGATTGTTTAATTGCTTTAATCTAGTCTTTATCTGCGTTTACAAGGACTCAAAGGTATTAATTTTTCAAGTTAAAAATCAAATCTTGAGTTTTTGGTGTTTTTCAATTTTTTTGTGGTGATTATTGAAAAATAGGACATATTATGCTTAGAAATCGATTTGGGTGTGTTTGTTTTTGTGTTTTTGGTCAAAATCTAACCCTACAGGAGTGAAATCAAGCAACCCTATCGAACCCTGATCCGATTTCTTCAACCAGCCGCAGTTTCCGGGTAAGTTTCCTAATTTCTCATTACTTTTCGGACAAAACAAAGCTTTCCGGATAATTTTTTTTTTGAATCAACTTTCCGATCAAATTTCAACTTTCCGAACAAAACCATCTTTCCGGTCAAAATCTCAATTATCCGGACAATTTTTTTTTTCCAATAACTCCCAAAGAGCCGCACACAATTTTTGACCATAGGGTTAATTGTTTGAATTTTGCTTTCACATTTCATGCTTACGTAAGTAATTTTTTATTTCGCTGCACTGTTCCATATCACTTACATATACATATCCATTCTCACACACACACACATATATATATATATATATATATATATATATATATATATATATATATATATATATATTTATATATATATTTATATATATATATAGATTACATGAGTTGTTATTAAGTGTTTGTTTGTGTCCGGTAACCGCATCCGAAAAGTGCTATTTTTGCGAATTGCGAGAACATTATCACCCGGTAAGTTCCTTTTCCGTCCGGTAAGTCAACTTTATCCGGAATCCATCTCTATCCGGTAAGAATCTCAATCACCCGGTAAGTGCTATTTTTTGTGATAACATCATCACCCGATAAGTTCACTTGATTTTAATTTTATCCGGGAATCAATTGTGTCCGGAAAGTACATCTCACCCGGTAAGATCTCACTTCACCCGGTAAGTTCTCATCGCATCCGGTAAGTCACAATTTTCTTATCATCCGGTAAGTCACAATTTTACTATTCCATCCGGTAAGTTGTATTTGGTAAGTTTTGGTTGGTAAGTTTTCGTCGGTACCCGAGTTACCGCACGTCCCGTGATTGAGAATTTTTTTTAGTGACAGTTTGAGACTATTTGCGACGATTTGCAATTATTTGCGACTATTATCATTTTATGTGATTTTAGTTGTCGTTTTTGATCTAACGTGGTTTGTTTATCTTGCAGGTTTCATTCTCGAAGTTTGATTTCGTTCGTTCCAATAATAATCAGATTTTATTTTTTGAAAACGAATTTAATTTTTTAGATTTGTTTTTCAGATTTAATTTTTGATTTTTCTTCCGCAAGTTTTATTCTTCAAAGCAACACCGATCAACGCTCAAACTTTTCAGGTAACAATGACGTATTGCTTCTATCGGGATTGTAACGAACGTGAAAAACGACATTTAAAGAATATCCAGCAAGCAGATGAATCGTGCATAAAGTACTCCAAACAACTGAAGGAACAAAAACTGCAAATATCTGAAAGTGCTGATAAGCTTGCTAAATCTGAAGAAAAGGCAACAACATTAGAGTCTGAAAACACTGAGCTGAAAAAGATGCTGTCTGATTTATCATCACGAGGTGATATCAAGAAGACTGAGAAAGAGCAAGCAAGGCTACATGAACAGAATATCAAGCGATCAGATGACTTGTGCAACAAGTACATCAAAGAACTGAAGGATCTAAAATCTCAAATCTGGAATAGTTCTGAGAAGCTGGCGCAAGAAGATGAGAAAGGTAAACTCCTAAACTGTGAAAACCTTGAGCTTAAAAGTAAACTAACTACTCTTGAAAAGGTTTTTGAAAAGGAGAAAGAAAGTTTTGAAAAGGAGAAAGAAAGTTTTGAAAAGGAAAGACAATTGCTTATTCAAAAGCAATCTGGTTTTTCAACCAATTCTCTTGAAGAGAAGAAGAAACTTGAGCTTATGTGTTTAAAACTTTCAAAACAGATCTCCGACTTTGAAAAAATTTTGATTTCAGAAAGAGAGAAGTTTGAAACTGAACGCAAATCTTTTACTAAAAGGAATGGAGAACTTTCGTTGAAAATAACCGATTTGGAAAAAGAATTAGACATTCTAATCAAAGAGTATGAGAAAAGGAAAGTGGAAGGTTTTAGGGCTAAATGTTTGAAAGGTGATTTTGCAAAAGAGAGAAAGATCTTTCAGACTGAGATATCTAAACTTACACAGAGATTATATGGATTAGCAACCGAGATTTTGAATGAACAAATGGTTAAATCTGATTTACAAAATAAATTTGATTTAATTCTCAAAGAACGAAATGCTTTAGCCGTTAAGGTCAAGAAACTTGAAGAAAGCAAGTTCAAAGGTGTTCAACCTTCTTATGCTTCAAGTTCATTTTCTACAATTCGTTCTTCAAAGAATTTTGTCAAAACAAATGAATTTTCAAAAGATCAGATTCGACCTTCCAATCTTTTCAAGAAAGTAAACATGGTTTGGAGAGTTAAAGGATCCACTCTTGCTCCAAAGTCATTCGTCTCTGTTAAGAATGACAAGAACAACAAAGCTTTCCACGCTAAACCTTTTGTGAAAACTGATCGTGCTTACTCTGTTAATAAGTTGATCAGCGTATCTACACAGAAGCTGTGTTGTTCTTATTGTAGAACAAGTGACTTTGTGAAGAAAGATCGTGCTAACTATTGGTATGGTACTTATAGTTTCCCAGCTCCTCATAGGGCATCTAACCAACAAGGATCCATCAAAAGATGGATACCAAAATCCCTCTAACCTGTTTTGCAGGAATGTCATGTGCGATTTTAATTTCTATTATTCACATCACATGACGAACATTCAACGGTTATGCCAATTTTGCGGGGGAATACTATCCTATGAAAGGTAAGTGAACTCAACTGAATTCAAAAACCATGGTAATTCATTCTGGATAACTTACTTATGTTTCTTATTCTCAAATTTTAACTTCCATGATTGCCACGTGTCAATTTTTCTTGACTTAGTTATTTCCATGTCTCACATATTTGTTGATTTTTCGATGGAAATACACTCGTTTGAATTCCCAGTTGTTTTCCAAGTTCGCTATTTCTTGCAAATGATTCCATTCTTATCTGATATAATAATTGTGACTTGTTCTTCACAATTAATCTTTCTGATTATTGTTTCATTTTTGAACATAATGTGCTTACCGAGTCATTCTGTTTTGCGCTTGATTTTGTCTCATTGAAATTCTGTTATTTCAAACAATGACTTTTGATTACTTCATATCAGAACTCGGACTTAATCTTATTGACTTCTGATTATCTCAGATCAGAACTCGTTCTTAAATGCTATGACTTCTAAACATTTCAGTTTAGAACTCGTACTTCACTGTTTACTTAACTGCTCTACTCGTTGCATGAAAGTGAGTGTTAGGAATTACACTGTTTCTATGGTCTATCCAGAACCGGAACGACCTACCCAAGAAACACATCCTTTATAGACAACAGTGAGGGGTCTAGATGATAGATGAGTTTGGAGAGAAAAGAATATGGTGAGGATGTGATAGGACTTAAAAGAATTATTGGTCCTTACTAAACCGAGTCAGTTATCAGGGTAACCACACAATCTATTCATTCTCGTTCTTTGGAGATGAATATTGAAGCAGACATGGACCCAGTGTCGATAACTTGTGTCACCCCACCCAGCCACTCAAGTATCTCACAAAAGATGCTTGTTTCACATATTCACGGAGATTTAGCACATAATCTATCTATTCCTCACTCAGAGGTCTTAGATATTGAAAAAGGAAGACATCAGCTCCGGTCTCCGAACTTCATATTCTAATCAATGTGTCATTTGATTTTTAACTCGCGTCCCAGGTTAAATCAATACTTTGAGCCAAACAGATAGAATTTATTTTCTTTCTCACATGCACGAGTCTTTGTGATTCCATTTGCATATCTTCGTGATATTGCCGTAACAGTTTGAGAAGTTAAATTTTTAAATTTTCTTCAGTGATAACTGGAAGTCCTATCAGAGATTCACCTTTGCCAACTCTGAACATAGGCCACACAATGTTTTTTAAATTGTTGTGATAACAGTTACTAACGTGTTTCTGTGTTAGTTGATTACCCCGTTCTGATTACTTAATGGTTTGATCTGGATTTTTTGCTACTCGTTACTTTTGTCTTTGAACGTGCATGATGCTCTGGATGCTCCTACTCATCATGAGGGGGAGAAAGGGTACAGATTCAAAGACACGGAATATCAAGTTGAGGGGGAGTTAGCAAAAGCCGAGGGGGAGTAAAGAAGTCCCCATGCAAAAGCCGAGGGGGAGTAACTATTGACCGAATTTTAATCGAATGATGATCTGTTCCGAGATCCAAAGAGCTCAAAGTGCATACAAGTGATCAAAGTGCTTACAAGTGATCAAAGTGCTTACAAGTGATCAACTATTCTCATCGTTTATCAAGTGGTGTTCGCTACAATTCAGTATTTCCTCCTTCAAGCCTACTGGTTCCACAAGTTCTTTTAAAGCTGAAAGCAAGTTCAAGAGCTTTATTCAAGGGGGTGCGCTGAAAAGACATGAAGATAAGCAACATCATTGCAATTCAAAGATTCAAAAGGAAGAGAAGATCAAGACTTGAAGATTTCAAGACCGATTTTTATTTATATATCTTTAGGGGGAGATTGTTAGGACCATAAATGTCCTACATATTAGAAAGATATATAAATAATTATATAGAGCTTAATTAGATTAATTATTTATTGTAAAAGCCTTAATTGCATTATTTGGGCTTAGTTTAACCTAATGGGCTTGGGCCTTAATGCTAATAGGCCTAAGTATACAAGGTGATGTTTACCTTAGAATTAGGTAAGCAATTGATTAACATTCCTAGAGATTCATTAGAGAGCTTAGAGAGATTAAATCGTTCTTTACTTTTGATTGTAATATTATATGAATGATAATTGAATGAATACGAGAGGGATGACCAGTTGAAATCATCAATTGTTCTTGTTATTTCTTATTGATTTCGTTGTTACCTGATCAATCTGGGATTCACACCATACTTGGAAGGTATCTACCGTTGATAGGTTAAAATTAATCTCATCAGCACAAAAGTGGATTATTCAAGCAAGCCATCAGGAGTAACAAAAACATAGGAAGAAAATGTATGTAGTGAAGAGTAAATCAAGAGGAACACACACACACACACACACACACACACATATATATATATATATATATAGTAGATCAAAAAAGGGTATGATACGAATTATAAGGGCATGAAAAATGGCAGGCTCCATCAACAAATCTAAACGACTATACGTACCTTTAGACAAAATTGGACATAGGTATAGATAATCAAAGAGGCTTAGAACAATAAAACTCATCACCAATAAAATCAAATGGCTAGCTATATGTTTAACTTTCCCAATTTCCAAGTCGTATTGACATATTCTAAGCTTATCAAACAAAACAATCAAATATTCATGAACCCATGATTCAAAATGGTAATACACTACGTCAACTCGAAACACAAAATCAATTAAAAAGAGCATAAAACCTCACAAAATTTGCATGAATTAAGAAATATGTCCCAATTAGATCTATCAAAAAGAGCTAGCAATTTGACGATAACAAATCGAATAAGAAACCACTAATTAAAATGAGAAAGTGGACAAAGATATGAGGTAAAAAGAGTAGAAAAATGAAGACCCATATGTAAACATAGTTCATACACGAACGATAAACATCATCATTTTTTATTTTCAAACAGAAAATATCAGTTTAATGTGTGTGTGTGTGTGTTTGAGAAGAGAAGAAGAAGAAGAAGAAGAAAGGGTCTTTTGGCTAGGGCTTCAATTGGTTTGCTTGGAAAGTGATTTTGAGGTATGTTCCTGTACGTTTTATGTTTGTAATTGCTAGTAGAAGGTTTCTATCGGAGTAGAATAAGCGATGTCATAACTGGTAATGATTTCAGTCGATTTCTGGGTAGAATCTTCGTAACAGATAAAGGTTTCCGGACAATATGATAGTGTCCGGTAGTTTTTGGTTGATGGTGTCCGAACGAGTCAATTATCCGGTAAGTATGTTTATTTCGTAGTGTCCGAAAGAAATAGATACCGGATGGTATCCGTATTACCTTGGTTTCCGGATGTCATCCGGATTGGTTGTGTCCGGAAGGTCGTATTGCCCGGAAAGCTATATTGTCCGGATTGTTTATGGTATCCGGATAAGTCTGGTGTCCGGTAAGTTAGAATGTCCGGATAGTTATGGTATTCGGAAACACGGTTGTTTGGTATCTTTTGAGGATAAGAGTTAGATAGATTTATCTAGAGTTCGTAGCCTACTAGTACGTCTTATGTGTTCAATTGGCAAAGAGATATTTGTATTTAATTTATTTCAGATTCTGTGAATTTTGGGTGAAGGACCGAATCATTTTGGAAGCCTTTTGACAAGCAATCAGGTGAGTTTTACTTTAAAATGTTTTCAAACTGGAATACATATATGTGGATTGGATATGTGATAAGTATTGTAATTATGTGCATATGTATGAAGTATAGTATATTGAGGTGTATATTATATTTATACGAGCATTACACTACACATGTGCACGTTGGTCGGGCTTAGGACCGGTGGAGTTGGCTGTACGGAGGGACAACGGAGTTGGCTGCATATAAGTGCAGCGGAGTAAATTTATTAGTTGGCTCGCAACCAACTAATATGCCCATGGGAATGAGACAGGAAAGTACACAATGCATGAGTCATAATTGGTGTTAGCTCCAACTTCTACTGTTTATAGAAGTATTGAGAAATTGGCCAAGTATAGACTCCGACAGAGGTTCTGCAAAGACACCGATAGAAGACCAAGTGAAGACTCGACTGAAGACATTCACAGAAGACAAGGCCACAAAGCCTCTGCCAAACTTGACAGAGCCTCTGTGGAAAGATGACTGAAGACTTAGAAGTTTATATGAAGATCAAGATGAAGACCATCGTGCCTCTCATGTTCTCTGCTGTACGAAGATCCTAAAGATCATTCGTACAAGGCGTGCCCTGACAACTCCACGTGTCAAACTCTGATGGGTTTCAGCTTTAGCAAAAAACGGTGCACTACATTAACGTTGTACCAGTAGCAGTTCCACGATCGTGTCTTGTACCTTTAGTCCTTTATGTCTAGAACTTGTCCCCTGATGAATAGTATAAATAGAAGACTCATGTTGAGCTCTTCTATTAAGCTTTGCACGACACACACACTCTTAGAGCAGATTTCTCGTATAACTTTCGGTGTTCTTGGTGTTCTTTTTATATCAATATACAGTGGGTTATTGAGTTAATTATCTGAATTATTTCCACTTTGTGTATTTGATATTGTGTGTCTTTCTACCAAACATTATCTTATTAGTTCGTTTAAAACGCTTCCGCAACTCTTATCTGTTTGAACTAATAGGTATTTAAATCATTGTTAAGCAATATAGGAACCAACAATTGGTATCAGAGCCATCCTTGATTTTCTATATCAAGAGATCCTCTCTTACAATGATTTTTGGTAGAAACTTGGTTAGATTTTGACCTGTTCTTCGCATATTTCAAATAGAGTCTGTTTTCTGCCATTCTCGACCTGTTTGGCTTTGGTAAATCTGCAGAATCTATTTTCTAGGTTAAAACTATCAATTTTAGTGCATTGCTTAAAGTTTTTTCAAGCTTATAATCTCTTTTCTAAAGATCTGACCCATCATCTGAAAAGTTAAAGTTCATACTCTTTTTTCTGGTATTTCAAAACCATTTCAAAAATGGCGAACACCAACAACTATTTCTCTACCGGCTCTTTGACTAAACCACCCACTCTACTCAGAGATGAGTACCTTCAGTGGAAAATACGAATGATTCATTTCTTCGAGGGTACTGACAAAGAAGTTCTTTATTACATCCACAATCCTCCTTTCGTTCCCATGCTCTCTGTACTACGTGTACCTGCAACAGATGACACTCCAGAAATTCCTGCGCACGAGAAACCTAAGTCAAAAGATAAATGGTCTGATCCTGACTAGGCGAAATACGAATTGGCACAGAAGGCAAAACGAATTCTGATAATGGCCATCCCCAATGACCTCTTCCAATCCCTAGATGCGTGTGAATCTGCATTCGATCTATGGAAGGAACTGGAGAAACAATTGGAAGGAGGGGCCAAAACTCAAGAACATCGCAGAGCCCAATTTATCAATGAGTATTCGTCATTCAAAACTCTGCCGACAGAGTCTCTGCAGTCTACGTATGACAAGTTTAACTCCTTGATAAACAAGTGCAAGAAGTTTGGGATCCACAAAACTTCAGAAGAAAACAATGTCATGTTCTTAAAGAGTCTCAACGAAGAATGGCTCCAACTGTCTATGTCCCTACAAACAAATCATGATCTAGACACCTGGAGCCTATCAGATCTTTATGGAACATTGGCAACTCAAGAACCCCAAATCGCCCAGGAAAAAACTCAGACTGCTGGGCCTCTAGCACTTGTGGGGAAGACTACATAGGCAAAGGAGAAGCCTAAGAAAGCTGTGGAAGAGGAGGAAAAGAAGGAGAAGAAGGAGAAAAAGAAGAAAGTGATGATTGTCGATAGCTCTGAAGATGAGGTGATAGAAGAAGAGGCAAAGGTGGCCTCGATAGCTAAATCATTAGCTCTGCTGACAAAAGAGTTTTTAAGAGGAGGATACAAGAAGAAGGGTTATGAACGTGACGGAAGGGACGACAGAGGAGAGAAGTATGAACCAAGGAACCAAGGAAGAGATGGTTCGAATGACAGAGGTGAGAAAGGAGAAAGAGGTGGTGACCGACAGAGGTTAGACGACAGAGCTGGCAACGCTCCCCAGAACCAAGGATGTTTCAATTGTGGCAAGCCTGGTCACTATGCTGCTGACTGCAGGAGCAAACCAAACCGCCCTCAGAGGGATTCTGCTTACTACAAAAAGAAAGCGGACTACTATGCTCAGAAGTCACTAATGGTGAATCAGGAGAACTGGCTGTCAGATGAATCATCTGATGAAGGCGACAAGAACGCCTTGTTCTGTGGAATGGCAGAGGTCAGCTCATCAGATTCCGATAGTGAGGTATCCACTTCTAACTCTTCCTCTGATGAAACAGAAGCTGATTTGCTTAAGCTAACTATTGAACATACTGAACTTAAAAAGACTTGTGAGAACATTCAAAAGAAACTTGCATTTTTTGAGAGAGAAACAAAACTTCTAACTCAAGAAAAGGCAAAAATATTTCAAGAAAAGGCAAAAATATTTCAAGAAAAGGAAGAGATTGAAACAAATTGGAATAAACATCTAAATCCTTTGAAAGAAAAGATTACAGAACTCAACTCTGCATTAAATGCTAAATCGAAAGAACTTATGGATGTTGAGAGCGACAGAATGAATATTCTTGCTCTTAAACACTATTTTCAAAAGGAAAGAGAAGTACTTCATCAAGACCTACTCAGAAGAGATCTTTTAATGAAAAAATATCAAGATGCACAGATGGTATATGAAAAGATAAATACACAAATAGGGAGACGGTGAATTGGCTTCTGTGATATAGATCCATACATTGGAACAAAAAGAAACAAGTCTCTGCCATCTCTATTCTGTATAGGTGATACAAGAAAAATTGGATTTCCAAACTTACTCTCTGTTAGCAAAAGGCGAAAAGTCTCTGGGGAACCACACATAAGGAAACCTCTGAAGATGATAAATGTGTGGTTTGAAAACACAGATCTACCATCATCAGCCTCTGTCAAAAGAGCTTCCAAACCTAAGAAATATCTGAAAACACAAGATCAGATAGGAATCTTTAAGTTTGGTGAACCCGAGACTCAATCCCAGGTTGCCTTTGTCTGCACTATAGATTCTGAGAAGAAACTATCGGCAGAGGCACCTGAGTATATGCCCGCTTCCATAGAAGAAAAACTTAAACATATTTCTGAAATAGAGTTAATGGAAATCGGGAAAAACAACTTTTATGAAAATCACTGTACATCCTCTGGCGACCAAAATATCTCAGAGGAATCCTTGATGAGCACTTCTGTTGACTTAGAAAATATCCCCGAAAGAGAGGAAGAAAGCGAGTACAACACATGCTCGGAAAATCCATCCTTTGTCGACAGAGACCAAAGTGACTCAACCTCTGTATATGAGGACGACTCATCCTCTGACGAATCTGAGACTGATTCAGTTGAATCAGGAATAGATCCTTGTGATACAGAGGGACTTAAAATTCCCTCTGAAATTGTTAACAGAACAATGACTCCTAAGGAGATAATCACAAGTGTTCCTATTTGCCCGGATTTTGTGGACAAGTGTGTACAAACCAAAACCTCTGTGGAGCTTGAGAAAAACAAACCTGAAAAGGAAAAAACCTCTCTCTATTCAAAAGAAGCTAAACCTTTTGGGCCTTTTAAAGAAAAATTAACTTGGCAACAAAAAGGTAAGTGGGTTGAAAATAACAAGTCTTTTGTATCTGTGACAGTGAAACCTGCAGAAGTTCACCACAGAAGAAAGGGTCCACAGAAGGCTACTCCAACCAGAGAATTTTCAAAACAACAATCTAGTCAGCATAGGTCTTTTTGTAATAAGAAGTCTAGTGCTAGGGTAGATTGTAAAATTAAAGCCTATGTACCCTGTTTTAATGTTTTTAATGAAAAGTTCAAGCAAATCTCTTCGCAAATTCACTATTGCCATTGTTTCGATCTTATGTATCAATTGAACCAACATTTCTCAAGTCCTCACTGTTTCCTCTCTTTGCCCAAAAAGAATGCAAAATTCAAGGGAAAGAAGAAACAAAATGGTTCTTCAACAGAAGATAAAACCAAAACCAAGGATGCTAAGGCAACCTTGAAGACCTCTGACAAAAAGGGACCCATTTTGATATGGGTACCTAAAAATCTCTGATTGCCTTGCAGAAGAAGTATGTGCCGATCTGGTATCTTGACTTCGGGTGCTCGCGGCACATGACTGGCGACAGAGGTCTATTATCCTCCTACAAAGATAAACTTAATGGAGGACCTGTGACCTTTGGGGACAACAAGAAGGGATATATTAAAGGCTACAGAGTCATCAAAAAGGAAAAGATCAAAGTATGCAAAGTTGCATATGTGGATGGCCTTGTTGGCCCCAAGTATCTGTTATGTAAAAGTATTGAAAATAGTTCAAGTCAGAAGACCAACAGAGATCAGACAGAAGATTCGGAAGAAGTTCAAGTCAGAAGACCAACAGAGCTCAACAGAGCTCTGTCGAAGACTTCCAACAGAAGAACAAGTGTTTAATAGAAGACCAACAGAGCTCTTGCGAAAGAGCTCTGGTGAAGTTAAGACCTCTGTCAGCCTAAGTCTAGTAGGAAATCCCAAGTGTTAGACAAGTGTCCATACTTTCCACGTATGCCCTAAAAATAGTAGACACACTTTCCACGTGTCATTCTAGGGTACGATAGTACACTGCCTTCACTTTTCCAGGGCTATAAATAGAGAGGTAGTGGAACAAACAATTGTAAGCTTTGGGAAGAGTAGTTTTTCCACAATTGTTTAAGCACACACTGTAGCAATCCCGAGCACTACCTCCGTACGATATTGTTGTCCTATGAGATTTCCGAACACACTTGAACATGTTCTTGGTGTGATTCATTATCAATATATGAGCAGCTTTTATATCTGATCCTGTTATCATTTTAGTGTTCAATATTTGATTCTCATAGTTCATTTATCGTTCACACAATCACTCATTTTAATGGCTTTATTTAATATGCTTCCGCTGTCTATTTCACTACCATTAATATGATACAAAGTGAATCTGGGAACCTACAATTGGTATCAGAGCTCTTTTGGTTTTCTTAAACCAAACGATCCAATCTACCAAGGTTGACTCACTGTTGTTGATTGTGTTTGTGTGTCTTTAAAAGCTTCATTACATACTCTGTTTTTACTGCTTCCTAGTCTAAACAAGCTTTCATAGCTCATATAACTGTGCTTAAAGCTTTCTAGCTTAGTTTAAACGTTTCTCTTAGAAGTTACTGTTCCATTAGTTACTGTTTAAAACTCATCTCTGAGTTGAAAATCTTTTTGTAACAACTATACTCTGTTTAAAAAAAAAATGGCGAACAACGGTATAAATGCTATCTATACTGCTGGTTCTTTAAAAAAGATGAATATGCTCAGTGGAAGATCAGGATGGTTAACTTTTTCGATGGTATGGATAAAGACTTAATGCGATCTGTCACGGACGGACCATACCAACCCATGGTTTTTGTTCCTCGTGTACCCGCAACAGGAACTACTGCTGAGATTCCAGCTCATTATGAGATTAAAACCACAGGTTTTACTGATGAGGAAAATCTAAAAATGGAAAATGATCTTAAAGCAGTTAGACTACTGATAATGGCCATTCCAAACGAAATATTTCAAGAACTAGATTCATGTGTTACTGCTAAGGAAATCTGGGATCAACTTCTTAACCAACTTGAGGGTGGTATCAAGACCCAAAAGAACAGAAGGACCCAATGTATAAATGAATACAACGATTTCAAGGCACTTCCTGAGGAAACCTTACAACAAACCTACAACAGATTTAATGTGTTGATCAACAAATGAAAAAAATGTGGGGTTGTTAGGTCGAAGGAAGATAACAATGTTCTGTTTTTGAAAAGTTTGAATGATGAATGGTTAAATCTGTCCATGTCTTTACAAGCCAACCAGGACTTAGATGCATGGTCTCTAACAGATGTGTATGGCACTTTGGCCGCACAAGAGAAGGATGTTGTCAAGCAAAAAGGCAAATCCACCATTGCAGGCCCAATCGCTTTAGTTTCTGATTCTAAGAAAACCACATCAGAAAAGTCCAACAGAGAGAGTTCAAACAGAGAGAAAAAGAAAGATAAGTCAGTTAAAAAGAAATGAAAGAAAAGTTTAGTTGCAGAGAGTGATACAGAGGAAAGCTCATCAGAGGATGATGACATTCAAGCTTTTGCTCAATCTCTTGCTCTAATAACTCAGCAATTTAACAAGAGATTTGGCAATAAGTTTGACAGAAGAGGTAGATATGAGAGAAAAGAAGACAAAAGAGAATACGCTGCACCAGAACAAAGTAACAACAGAGTTACCACAGAACAAAGACAACCTCCACAAAACAGAAGAGAAAATCCACCAGCACAACAGAAGGCCGATGTTGCTCAACCCATCAATCAGAATGATGGGCGTTGCTTCAGATGTGGCAAACCTGGGCACTTCTCTGTTAATTGTAGAGGCAAACTGGTAAAAGACCAGGACTACTACAAGAACAAATACAAGTACAACTACAGAGAAAGAAGCTACGTGGCTGAAATGGAGAACTGGGTTTCTGATTCATCCTCTGATGATGAACCAGAACAAGCCAACTTTTGTGGAGTTGCTGTGGATGATGAAAGTTTAGAAGAAGCTGTTGACTGGATGACTGGAGAACCAGAAATAACGAAGGGAACAACAGAAGAAGAAGATCTAGCTCATGCATTTGCTCTTACTACGACAGAGTCTGACGACAGAGCGCTGGAGACCACCAGATCCAGTGCCAAGGTATGCTCATCTGAATCCAAGTCTGACTCAGAATTAGAAATGCATGTTTCTATGCTGAATGAGGAGTTTCAACTTCTTAAACAAAAACTTTCTGAAGAAAAAGAGCTAAGAAAACTAGCTCAGAAGGATCTATCCTTTTACAAGATAGAGAAAACTCTCTTGGAACAAGAAAAGGAAGAAATCTTCAAAGAAAAATCTGAGCTAGAAATCTTGCAAAAGAAGAAAGAGAGCCTGTTTTCTGACAGAATTAACGAATATGAAATTGTTTTGAAACAGAAGTCTGAAAAATTGAAAAAGTCTGAAACATAGAGACTTAATTCTGTTGCTCTAACTGATTATTTTCAAAGAGAAAGGAAAATTCTGCATCAATCTCTACAGAGAAAAGAAATTCAGATTAAAAAGTACCAGGATGCACAAGATGTGCACATCAAGATAAATTCACAGATGGATACGCAAGGTCTTGGTTTCTCTGACCTTGCTCCCTATGACGAAAGGAAGAAGACATCTCTGTCCTCTGCCTTTTGTGTTGGGAAAATCCAAGAGGACGTGATATCTGGTAATGCTGTTTTCAAAAGAACCAAAACTTCAGATGTTTTCTCAAAACAAAGAAATCTTGACTTTAGGAACGTCAGCTATGATTCCTCTGATCATCAAAAGGTTTTAAAACCATCCTCAGAATTTATTCTTGATCAAGGAAGAGAGCTAGAATCATACTTCCTAACTCTGTCAAGGATTTGGATACAAAAGAGATTTTTAACTTCAACTCATTCAAAGGACAGAAGTCTGTTACTTCTGTGACTGAGTCCTCTGTTGAAATCCCACAGAGCAAACTCAATCCAGAAGCTCCCGTCTTCTCTTCTACCCCTGAATCCATAAGAACATCTTTTGAGGAAGATTTGTTGAAAGTTATCGAGGAAAATGCTGTTTCAGATTCTTTAAAGCCAAAGTTGAGAAGGTTCAGAACTGTCAAAACAAATATCTCTGTCATACCCATTGAAACGAAAACCTCCGACAGAGCCACTAGAGACTTTCTAGGCTCTGACAGTGACTCTGACTCTGAAGTAGATGAACAGATTTTTTGTGGACAAAAGAAAATTTTACACAAGTTAAAGCAGATACCGATAGAATCTACGGATCTAAAAGATGATGTTTCTTTCTTCAAGAAACAATCAAGGTTTATACCGGTAACTGAGTTTAACAACAAAGGTTTTAAAATTTTTGCTTCTAATGTAGTAGAAGTGGAGAAGAGAGAGAAAAACAAAAGTGTTTTTGTAAACCAAAATGTTCCTCTTGCTTTCAAACCTGTAAAATTCGCACCAGAACAGAAGGGAAAATGGATAGCAAACAACAGATCTATTCCAAATTCCGGTGTAAATCAAAAGGGAAATCCTTTCTGGTCAAATGAATCTATTCCAAAGAGCTTCGTGTCAACATAGTCTGTTTCTAGGAATAACAGTTTTAAGAAACAGAACCAGGACAGATTGTATGCAAAGACATCTGATCCTAAAATCTTTCAGAATCAAGCTCCATTCAAACAGTTTTTTGAATAAAAACAATGTGCATCAGTCATGTTCCATCAACTGCAACTGTATTCAACTGTTACTAAAATTGCAAAATCATCTGAATGGTCCCCACTGTGTTCTGAATCAGTACGATCAAAAGAAAAATCCCACGACTGTTCAGAATACACAGAGGAAAACCTCTGGCACACCATCACAGTATGGAAAACCCAAAAGAAAGTCTGTCAACCCACCTAAGCCTAACAGGAAAGGACCCATTATGCAATGGGTACCTAAAAGGAACTAATCTGTCTTGCAGAAACCTCATGTGCAGATCTGGTACTTGGATTCTGGATGCTCCAGGCACATGACGGGGAATAAGGAGCTGTTAACTTCTTTTAAAAACAATATGGGAAGTGCAGTAACCTTCGGAGGAGACAATGGCGGACAGATTAAAGGTTATGGTACATTAGTAAATGGTGGTGTTTCAGTCTCTGAAGTTGCTTATGTTGAAGGATTAAATCATAATCTTCTCAGTATAAGTCAACTCTGTGATCACGGATTTGATGTCAATTTCAGGAAGAAATATTGTTCCTTGTTACTTTCCTAGTCTGGTCAAGAACTTTTAAGAGCTGACAGAAAAGGCAATCTTTACAAAATGAATTTTAAACCAAACCAAAACTCTACAACAGAGAAACTCTGTTTAGTGTCTTTGAAAAATGAAGATGCCTGGATCTGGCATAAAAGATTTGCCCATTTGAACTTTCAAAACCATGACAAGCTCGTGAAACTGAATCTAGTAAAGGGACTACCTTCTCTGAAGTTTGACAAAGACCATCTCTGTTCTGCTTGTGAACTGGGTAAGATGAAAAGATCTTCACATAGAACAAAAAGTGATCATAGTTGTCCCAGACCTTTGCATATGCTTCACGTGGATCTCGGTGGTCCAATCTCCGTGCAAAGTCTGTCGGGCAAGAAGTATATCCTTGTTTTAATTGATGAATATTCTAGATATACTTGGATTGAGTTCATCAGAGTAAAATCTGATGTCCCAGAAATTTTGATAAGTTTGTTGAGAAGGATACAGGTTCTGTTAGGATTAAAAGTGCAAAAGTTGAGAAGTGATAATGGGACAGAATTCAAGAATGACAAAATTGATACCTACCTATCAGAGGAAGGTATTTCCCAGAACTTTTCAGCTGCAAGAACTCCACAACAAAATGGAGTTGTGGAAAGAAAGAACAGAACGCTGGTAGAAGCCGCCAGAACCATGTTGGCTAGCTCTGTCCTTCCAATAAACTTCTGGGTAGAAGCAGTCTCAACAGCCTGTTTTACCCAAAACAGAGCTGTGATAGTAAAGAGATTTAAGAAGACTCCTTATGAACTCATCAACAATAGAAGACCAAACGTGAAATTCTTTCATATTTCGGTTGCAAGTGCTACATATTGAATGACAGAGATCAGCTGGGAAAGTTTGATAAGAAAGCAGACGAAGGAATCTTTATTGGTTATTCCTTAACCTCTAAAGCCTATAGAGTCTACAACTCCAGATGTCGGGTCATTCAAGAAAGTGTAAACGTGTCCTTTGATGAAAGCACATCGAGCTCCTCTGATCGTAAATCAACAGAGGGGACAAAGACAGAACAGAAAAAGACAAGTTCTTCAAAGACAAGGGAAGAAGATATCAATCTCATGTTCAACGATTTCTTCAATGATGATGATTCCTCTGATAACATCAACAGAGGAGATCAAACTCAGAACTCATCAGAACAGAATCTGACAGGTACATCTCTCACTGGTCCCTCCAATATTTCACCATCTACTTCTCTGTCTACAAGAGTGATACAGAGAAACGAGGAACCACATCAGAACGAGAGAGGACCTGAACAAGAGCCATCATCACCTTTGCTAACTAATATTGGCAAAGACTCCTTGTTTGAAAGATCACCTTCACAGAGCCCTGTTAATGACTCTCAGAGCAATGAGGCCACTCTCCAAAGTCGTGTGCCACAGAGCCCTGGTCCCAATCAATAGATCTCTAATGCTGAAGTTCGTCTTTTCACATCAGAAGCACAAACCCCGCCTGTTGTCCATGCTCCCATGACACGATGGACAAAGGATCATCCTCATCATCTTATCATTGGTGATGCTGAAGATGGTGCGAAGACATGATCGGCCACAATCAATGAAGCCTTCTTTGTAAATTTTTTAAGGATGATTGAGCCGAAGAAGATTTCTGAAGCCCTAGAGGACCCAAATTGGATCGAAGCTATGCAAGAAGAGCTTCTGGAATTCGAAAGAAATAAAGTTTGGTCCTTGGTTCCACTCCCAAAAGGCAAAATGGCCATTGGAACCAAGTGGGTGTTTAGAAACAAAAAGGATGAAGATGGGATTATCATCAGAAACAAAGCCCGTCTGGTTGCAAAGGGATACAGACAGGAAGAAGGAATTGACTATGACGAAACCTTTGCACCTGTGGCTAGGCTAGAAGCCATCAGAATCTTCCTAGCCTATGCTGCTCATAAGGGTTTTAAGGTCTACCAAATGGATGTCAAGTCTGCCTTTCCGAATGGCAAACTGCAAGAAGAAGTTTATGTCCAACAACCACCTGGTTTTGAATTTTCAGTGTTTCCAGATCACGTTTACAAGTTAGACAAAGCTCTGTACGGCCTTAAGCAAGCTCCCAGAGCCTGGTATGAAACTCTGTCCAAATTTCTGTTGGTCAATCACTTCGAGAAAGGTACAGTCGATAAAACTCTATTCTTTAGAAGAGATAAGAATGATATACTTCTGGTACAAATATATGTTGATGATATTATCTTTGGGTCTACAAGGCAGGAGTACTGTGATAAGTTTGAAAGTTTAATGAAAAGCGAATTCAAAATGAGCATGATGGGAGAACTTTCTTTCTTCCTTGGTTTACAAGTTAAACAATCAGACAGAGGGACTTTCATAAGTCAGTCTAAGTACATCTCTGATATGTTGAAAAAGTATAAGCTCAATGATTCAAAACCAATGAAAACTCCTATTGCCACTGGAGTTAAGCTTGACTCTGATCTTAATGGTGAACCAACAGATGTCAAGTACTACAGAGGCATGATAGGGTCACTTCTGTACTTAACTGCCAGCAGACATGATATAATGTTTGCAACCTGTCTCTGTGCCAGATTTCAAGCAAATCCTACAGAAACTCATTTAACAGCTGTCAAGCGTATCTTTAAATATCTGAAAGGGACTCATTTTTTGGGTCTCTGGTATCCTCTTAACTCTGGTTTCGAGCTTGTAGCATATACAGATTCAGACTATGGAGGATGCAAGAATGACAGAAAGAGTACTTCTGGTAGCTGCCAACTGCTTGGAGAAAAGTTGGTGAGTTGGACATCCAAGAAACAGAACTGTGTTTCAACCTCTACTGCAGAAGCAGAATATGTTGCTGCTGCTAGTTGTTGCTCTCAAGTGATATGGATGAAAACACAACTCAAAGATTATGGCTTGGAGTATGGTAAAATTCCTATTCTATGCGACTCCAAGAGTGCCATTGCCATAACAGCCAATCCAGTTCAACACTCGAAAACTAAGCACATCGACATAAGGTACCACTTCATAAAGGATCATGTTGAAAAAGGGACTATTGAAATGTATTTTGTTTCAACTGATCTTCAGCTTGCTGACTTGTTTACAAAAGCCCTTGATGAAAGGAGGTTTAGCTTCTTAATCAGCAAACTGGGTATGCTGAACTTATCCTCCTAACTTTGTTCAACTCAACAGAGCCTCTGATGATCCTACCAGAGCTCTGTCAAACAGTTGGGTAGGATAGTTCAACCGAGCTTCTGTTGTTCACCAGAACTCTGTCAAGCATACTTTTTCAACACGCTTTCGGTGAACAATCTGTTTGTATATAAAATTTTGTTTGTACAAAAGTTTTTTTTTTGGATTTAAGCTCAATTTTCTAGGGGGAGCTTAAACGAAGGATAATGCATAGTTTTAGGGGGAGCAAGTCAGTACTCATATTTCCAAATCCAAATTGACTTTGCTTTTTTTTTTTATCATTGACAAATCTTTTTGAAGAAAGGGGGAAAACCTATTCTGATGAAAATCCTTTGATAAAGTCAAGAACCCAACAGAACTCTGATAGTTCACCAGAGCCTCTGTTGTTTCTCACCAGAACTCTGTGAACTTTTCAAAGTCAGTTCTGTTATTGTTCTTTGACCATTTCCTCATCAGATACAGAATTTTAATTTTTTTTGGGATAAGGTAAAGGGGTCACTCATCAGAAGCAAAAACTTGCAAAGCTCGAACAGAACTCTGTCAGTTTTATGCCACGTCATCAGAGGTGCGGGTTATTTCTAAGCGTCAACCACTTGTTACCCACACATCTCTAACCGCGATGGTTTACTTGCACAAAAGTGGTCAGAACAAATCCACGTGGCACCCTCTAATTGAAAGCTAAACCACTAGCTGTCCCCACGATACATAATTCAGGCCACTCCACCTTCTGACACTCGAGTGCCTACAGTATCTACGACGATTACCCAGCCACAAGTTCTGACTATAAATATCCATAACCTTGACCCATTTCTTTTCTAAACTTCCTAAACCTTTCACCTTTCCCTCTTTTATTTAAATCCTTAGTGTTCTTCAAGAAAACCCAAACCTGCAACAATGGCGGAACCCCAAAACTCTGCTGATTCAAGCCGAATAGAACCCACCGATGATATCATTGTTCTTCCATATGAGTTTGCTGACAACAACTACATATTCGATCCCACTCCAGGACTCTATCTACCCCTGTATCACGTTTTCATTGAGTTCTTTAGAAACTCTGACATCTTCAGAGCCCTAACAGAGTTCGATGACCACCTTCCAGCGATCTATGTTCACAAATGGTGGACACATGCCAATACATCGAAGAACAAGACGGGATAGTTGGGAGCGTCAACGTGAGTAATGGAGGAGCGGGAACAATCCGCATTAGAGCAAGTACCTTAAGAAGAATCTTCCGAATGAAAACCAAACGACAGCTAGGAATAGACGCCTATGAGAAACCACCAAAAACAGCTGTTCTTCTTGATTTCATGAAGTTTCTGGGTTACAACAAGGATCTGAATAGGATTGGAGAGTTCAAGCGACAGAATCTACCCACTATGTGGAATTTCATGTTCTCCACCTTAAACAGAACCCTTACCAGCAAATCTGGTAGTCAAGACCAAGCCACAACAGAAATCCTACAAATCATGTATGGATTGTTCTTCAATCGAAACTTTGACTACGCCAGCATTCTCTACAACGATCTTCTTACGGCTGTAAACACAAAAACCTCATCCATCGCAAGAGGAGGAGTCGTTGGATCTCACAAGTTCTTGAAGATGATCAAGTTTCCACGCTTTATCAGTCTGGTAATTAGAAGAGCCTTCGACAGACTGGAACTAACTCATCAGGGTCGCTCAACACCTGTTTGGACGATGTCAAAATTCCTCCCCACCACTTCTGGCGAATACCCCTTCATAAGAAGAATTCCAGGTACAATTCTTTCTCTTATCGCCCCTGACCACATCTCTATCCAAAACTATCAGAGTGCTGCTCAACCTCAAGAACCTGAGGTGAGAACCCCAGCATACTTAGGATATGTGTTTTCCTTGGAGAGCTTGAGTGAGGAGATTGGTGAGGAAGTTAACAGACCAGAGGCAAGAGTACCCGAAGTGGGGTCTTCCTCTAGAAGAGAGGAAGTAGAGGACAGAGCATCTCCTAGAGAGGCTGTCCATGAGGAAGTACAAGAAACACCAGAGGTAGAAACAATCTCTTCTGATAGTGATGAGCAAGAGGGAAACATCAGAGAGAATCCAGAGAGTTCTACAGCCATAGGAGCCGAGGATAATGAGAGAATAGAAAAAGATGCTCAACAGAGCACATCTGAGGGTAACCTTAACCAAAATCCCAGTGCTTCCACACAATCTAATCCTGGTGATCAAGACCAAAGGATTATTGAAACAGAGGTGCACACCTCGAACCCCAACCAGCCTATACCATCAGAGGCACCTCTTCATGCCTCTGGTACGCACGAAGCCGGGGAAACTATCTTTGGTAGTGATGTTCATTCGCCCCAGAACATCAATAGGTCACCTCCACACGATGATTCCTCTGTGGCTCATTTAGACTCCACACAAAATAGACCAGAGATCTTTGTAATCTCACGTAGCATCTGTCCGACTCAGGGACAATGGGAGACCATAGTAGAACAAGGGAAGACATTGCTTGATCCAAATGCTTCTCATCACACCAGATTTCCTTCTTCAGAACCTGAGCTGGAAGAGGAAACTTTGGTCAGAACACCTGTAGTTGTTTCCCCTCAAAGGGAACATCAAGGATCAGGTGGAAGTCCTCCAAGAGCCAACATCAACACAACTCTTGACGGAGGCGCCTCTGAACTCGAGGCAGAATTGGATCCATGTGTTGGAACCAAGTAGACCCCCATTGACACTATCACAAGAGCAGAGTTCGAAAGCTTCTGTGACAGTATCAACAACTCTTTGAACGAGTATAAACTTATCAATGAACAAAAGGAGGAGCTGATCCGCAAGGAAAATGCTTCTCTTAGGGAAGAACTGCTGAACATCTCAAACAAGCATGCTGAAATGACTCGAAAATATACCGAAGCTGAAGCACTCAGAACAGAGTCTGAACGGGTCAGAGGAGAAGAGATTGGAAAGCTGACAACAGAGATAGCCGACCTAAGATCAATCAGATCAGAGGAAGTTAAAAGGACTTCGACAGATCTTGCCGAGCTAAAGCGACTCATAACAGAGAACCACACAACGCAGATGAACAGAACCCTTCCTATCCCCACGGTTATTCTTTCAGAATCTAACGTCAGAACCTTGACAGAGATAATTACCAACTCTGATAAGGAATCCATAAAAGAAGCAACCACCTCATCTGCTACTCCACTCAACATCTCCAGCCCTAACCCAAATGACCTACCCATGACAGTTGGACAAATGGGAGACTTCAGAAAATCAATTCTTAGCCGAATGATGACGATGTCATCAAAATTTGTAATGAAAGCTAAGGCAACAGAACAACATGTGAAAGCGTCTCTTGATACTCACAAGGTCAACTTCAAGGCTCAAGTAGAAGATATCAGAGGTGCTGCAACAGAGGTAGAAGATGTGATGACAAAGGCAGCCTCAAACTTTACTGATATTATTTTACAGGCAACCTCTACATCAAAAAGACCTGCAGAAGAAGCACCCACAGACGAACCATCACGCAAGAGACACAAAGCTGGCCTGAAGTTTGTTGTTCAGTCCTCACCAGAAGCTCGAATTGACGATTCTGACGATGATGATGACTTCGAAGATGCTCAAGAAGACAATCATACAATCAACAGGGTGAGTCCTCAGAACAACAAAAGGGGGAGAAGGAGAAGGAAAAGGGGGAAAAAGAGAACGAGAAAGAGAAGGAGAAGGAAAAGGGGGAAAAGGAGAAGGAGAAAGAGAAGGAGAAGGAGAAGGAGAAAGAGAGAGAGAAGGAGAAAGAGAAAGAGAAAGAGAAAGAGGTTGAAAAAGAAAGAGAAGCCAGGGGTAAAGGGATAATCACAGAAGCAACTGAGGAAGAGACTACAGAAGGAGAAAAGGGGATAACAGAGGAAATCATGACAGATATGACTGAAGTGGCATTTGACTACATGTTAAAAAACATAGTCATCAAACCGACAGAAGAGTCAACACAAGAACCACCAAAGATCATCTGCCTAGATACCCCTCCTACTTCTCCAACAAAAGAACTAGAGAGGACATACCCATCCTCTGCTGAAGGACAAATAAGTCAAGCCCAACCTCAAGCTACTCAGAAATCTGCTCACATCGACACTCTTATGGCAGAAACCCATGATGACCCAAACCCAACAGTAACAGAACAGAACCCAGAAACCTCTACCTTTCATACCGAAAAACCTGCCTTAGAAACGGTATTTGCATTTCTATATGCTGACAGAGACATCATCCCTGTAAATACCGTACCCATTAACCCATACCTCAACCCAATCAGAATAAACACCATTTCTGATGCAAGGCTAAAGTTCATCCAAACCAAGTCAAATCAGAATAGAGCCATCAATATAAACTTCGGTATCCGCAGAATTCTGGACATTAAGCACAAGAAGTTTCAACACGACAGGGTCACATACCATGAGTATACTGTGGAATCAACAGAAGGCAGAAATGAAATCTTCAATGACAATGATCTCGTCCTTCTGAACCCATATGACCTGATCTTACTCCACGCATATTGCTTGAACTTCTCAGAAAGATACACACCAGCCAGAACTGCACTACCAGAAGTCAGATTTGCTATGCAAGAGCACATCAATCTCAGAATACAGATTGACTATCAGCTAGGCATAGAGTTTGAAGTAGAGAAACTAGCGATTGCACCACCAAATGAAAACCTTGAGGGTTATGGCCATCACAGAACTGGAACCGTAGTAGAAGATCCTCCAGTCTATATCTGCCGACAGAAGGGCATAAAGAAGGCCATCAGAGCAGCTGAAACCCACAAATACTCAAGTGAGTCGCTAGTATACCTCAAGAACATAATCCAAGATCTCCCAAGAAACAAGTGTCCAGAAGAACAGCAGAAACTCTTCATCGACCAGATTGATCTGATGCTGGACTTCCGTACTCTAATCAGAAGATTCGACAGAATTCTTAGGGGAGATGATTATGCTTAAATGTACTGATCTTTTAAATCTCAATGTAATATTCCAAAAGATTAGTGCAAGGCTTCGACAGAGGTAAAAGTTCTCTGTTCTTTTGTTTAATCTCTTGTCAATTGTAAATTTTTATTTTCAATACTTAGGGGGAGATTGTTGGCCCCAAGTATCTGTTATGTAAAAGTATTGAAAATAGTTCAAGTCAGAAGACCAACAGAGATCAGACAGAAGATTCGGAAGAAGTTCAAGTCAGAAGACCAACAGAGCTCAACAGAGCTCTGTCGAAGACTTCCAACAGAAGAACAAGTGTTTAACAGAAGACCAACAGAGCTCTTGCGAAAGAGCTCTGGTGAAGTGAATACCTCTGTCAACCTAAGTCTCATAGGAAATCCCAAGTGTTAGACAAGTGTCCATACTTTCCACGTATGCCCTAAAAATAGGAGACACACTTTCCACGTGTCATTCTAGGGTACGATAGTACACTGCCTTCACTTTTCCAGGGCTATAAATAGAGAGGTAGTGGAACAAACAATTGTAAGCTTTGGGAAGAGTAGTTTTTCCACAATTGTTTAAGCACACACTGCAGCAATCCCGAGCACTACCTCCGTACGATATTGTTGTCCTATGAGATTTCCGAACACACTTGAACATGTTCTTGGTGTGATTCATTATCAATATATGAGCAGCTTTTATATCTGATCCTGTTATCATTTTAGTGTTCAATATTTGATTCTCATAGTTCATTTATCGTTCACACAATCACTCATTTTAATGGCTTTATTTAATATGCTTCCGCTGTCTATTTCACTACCATTAATATGATACAAAGTGAATCTGGGAACCTACAGGCCTTAAGCACAATCTTCTGAGTGTTAGCCAACTTTGTGAAACTGGCTTCGATGTCATGTTTAAAAGAACTTACTGCTCTCTACAAGGAGAAGACACTGGAGTAGAGCTTCTGCGTGCTGAATGAAGGGGAGATCTATATCTTATGAACTTTAGCGTCAAAAACAAAGAAGACAAGCTCTGCTTTATTGCTTGCAAAAATGAAGAAGCCTGGTTATGGCACAACAGGTTCTGCCATCTGAATTTCCAGACTCTAGATAAGCTTGTAAAACTTGATCTTGTGAAAGGTCTGCCGAATGTTAAGTTCAACAAAGATCATCTATGCTCAGCATGTGAAATGGGCAAGCTTAAGAAGGCTTCCCACAAAGGAAAGACTGATATGTCTTGTCCTAGGCCTCTGCACATGCTTCATGTCGACCTCTGTGGTCCAATCGCTACGCAGAGCCTAGGAGGAAAAAAATACATACTAGTGGTGATCGATGAATACTCAAGATATACATGGGTGGAGTTTTTCAGAAAGAAATCAGATGTTCCTAACACTCTGATAAACTTAATGAAGAAGATCTATGTTCTGTACGAATGCAAAATCCAAAAGTTGAGAAGCGACAATGGCACAAAATTCAAAAACTCTGTCATTGAAGCTTATCTCACAGAAGAAGGCATTTCACAGAACTTCTCTGCAGCACGTACTCCTCAACAAAATGGCGTTGTTGAACGAAAGAACCGAACGCTTGTAGAGGCTGCAAGGACCATGCTCACAGCATCTGGATTACCAATCTCTTTCTGGGCAGAAGCCATATCAACAACATGTTATACCCAGAATCGATCTGCCATACTCAAAAGACACATCAAGACACCTTATCAATTGATCAATAAGAGGCGACCCAACATCAAGTTCTTTCATGTCTTTGGATGCAAGTGCTTCGTCTTAAATTATAGAGAAGCTAGAGGGAAGTTCGATGTGAAAGCTGATGAAGGAAAGTTCATAGGATACTCCGCCACTTCAAAAGCCTATAGAGTATATCTTCTGCGGTCTCGATCCATTGTGGAAAGCATCAATGTCTCTTTTGACGATTCCTTTCTGAAGACTTCTGAACAAGTCAGTTCAGAACTCGGTCTAAAGAAGGAATCCTCTGGCATCTCAAAAACAAGAGAAGCAGACCTAAATCTGCTATCTGAAGAGATGTTCCACGACGATATTGATCCCTCTGCTAGAGCTGTCAGAGCCTCTGGAGAAGCATCTTCTGTCAACCAGACTGAGTCAGGTATATCTCTAACTGGTCCATTGAATACTTCATCCTCTTCTGTGAATCATGCAGATGCACGTGTTGAGGGGGAGCCAACAGAAGATGACACAAGCAAAGATTCTACCACAGAGGCACTGGAAACACCAACTACAACAGAGGAGCCGATACCAGAGGAAAATGAGGATTCAGTCTCAACATCCTCAGAATAGATTCCAACTCTCATTCTAATAATCCCACAAGCTGAAGAACCAACTTTGAGCTCTGAAGTGTCATATACTACAGAAGCTGTACCAGAACCACAAGGTGCACCTACAGAAGTTCATATAGATGATACAAATGACCATTTCCCCAGAACAACAAAGTGGACGATGAGCCATCCTCCAACCCAAATCATTGGCGATCCTTCTGATAAAGTAAAGACAAGATCAGCCACTGCCAATTTTTGTGTCTTTACAAATTTTATCAGTATGATCGAGCCAAAACGCATTTCTGAAGCCCTAGATGACCCAAACTGGGTAGATGCTATGCAAGAAGAGCTTCTACAGTTTGCGAGAAACAAGGTATGGACCCTAGTTCCTCTGCCAAAAGGGAAACAAGCAATAGGGACTAAATGGGTCTTCAGAAACAAGAAGGATGAGGATGGGGTGGTCATTAGAAATAAAGCAAGATTGGTGGCCAAGGGATATCGCCAAGAAGAAGGCATTCATTAGAAATAAAGCAAGATTGGTGCCCCTGTTGCACGACTCGAAGTTATAAGAATCTTCTTAGCCTTCGCAGCCCACAGAGGTTTTAAAGTCTTTCAGATGGATGTAAAATATGCCTTTCTAAATGGTGAAATCCATGAAGAAGTATACGTCCAGCAGCCACCAGGGTTTGAAAGTTCCAAGTACCCAAAATATGTCTATTATCTCGACAAAGCTCTGTATGGACTGAAACAGGCTCCAAGAGCATGGTACGAAAGACTTTCAACCTTTCTTCTCGATAATGATTTCGACAGAGGTACGACAGATACTACTTTGTTTTACAAAAGAAAAGGTGATGAGATTTTGCTTGTACAGATCTTTGTGGATGACATTATCTTCGGGTCTACCAATGCACAACAGTGCAAAGATTTTGAAAAACTCATGTAGAGTGAGTTTGAAATGAGTATGATGGGAGAATTAACCTTCTTCCTCGGACTCCAAGTAAAACAAACATCAGAGGGAATTTTTATAAATCAAGCTAAATATGTCTCTGACATTCTTTCAAAATTTAGTCTCTCTGATGCCTCTGTAATTAAGACCCCAATGGCCACTGGAAATAAGTTATACTCAGATCCAAATGGCAAATCTGTAGAGTGCAAGCTCTACAGAGGTATGATTGGGTCACTTTTATACTTAACTGCAAGTAGACCTGATATAATGTATGCCACATGCCTTTGTGCAAGATACCAAGCTAACCCAAAGGAATCCCACCTTATTGCTGTAAAGAGGATCTGTAGATACCTCAAAGGGACCAAAAATCTTGGGCTCTGGTATCCGAAGAACTCTGGATTTGATCTTAAGGCATACACAAATTCAGATTATGGAGGATGTAAGCTAGACCGAAAGAGCACCTCTGGGAGTTGTCAATTCCTAGGTGGTAAACTAGTAAGCTGGACTTCAAAGAAGCAGGACTGTGTGTCGACATCTACAGCAGAAGCTGAATATGTTGCTGCTGCTAGCTGTTGCTCCCAAGTTCTGTGGATGAAAACTCAGCTAAAGGACTACGGTCACATTATCTACAAGATACCCATCCTCTGTGACTCAAAAAGTGCCATAGCTATCTCTGCCAATCCAGTACAGCACTAAAAAACAAAGCATACCGATATCCGTTACCACTTTCTGAAGCATCATGTTGAACGTGGAACAATTGAGATGTACTTCGTGAGCACTGAATATCAGCTTGCAGACTTATTTACCAAAGCACTCGATGAGAAAAGATTCCTCTTCTTGGTAAGTAAGCTAGGTATGATAAACATGAGTTGAAAACCTCTATAAGTGATACTTGATTCTCGTGTATATATGTACATATTTAACCTCTTTTGTATGTAAATTCCTGATCACCAAAAGTTCTATACCCAACAGAGCTTCTGTGGGATCACTCAGAACTTCTGACGATGTCCACAGAACCTCTGGTGAGTTTGACCTATGCTCTATGCATTGCTTATCTATTTTGATCAAAGCATAGGTCAAGGGGGAGCAGAAGGAGTCCTTGAATTAAACTACAGAAGTTGCTAATTCAAGGGGGAGCCAAAGAAGAATAGAGATCATGCAAATCCACAGAAGTCAGGTAATTCACCGAGCAAAGGTTAGTCAAAAGGAGAATGTCTCGCACAAAACCTTTTTCCAAAACAGTTTTTCCGGACACCAACTTTCAAATATGTCCTAAAAACAGTGTTTAAAACAGAGAAAACTTTGGATGATCAAAATGTTTTGTGAATCTCTAGTTATTAGAAATTTTCAGTCTTAGAGCCTCAGCTGGCTTTGACAGAGCCCCAAAGCCTCAATGGATGAAAATTTTGTGCTAAAGACTCTATCGATCCTCTCCAATGAACTTTCAAACATTTTTGGTAAAGGTGCAAGCACAAAAGAGACAATAAAGGTAGGTTTCAGAATCACAGAGCCCACTCCACTACAGAGCCTCTGTTGATTCTGACACTTTACTCTTTATGGAAACTCTGTAAAAGGGAGTTATTTACCGCGAGTGACAGACCCCACATAGAAGAAATACCCACGCGCCAAGCATTAATGGACCGCGCATGACGTCTAATTGTGCTCTAACACATTTGACGTGGCAGATTTTCATTGGACGTGCGTGCCACACGATTCTTCTGAAACGTTTTCCCAGCTGTAAAAATCGAGTGCAGATCCTAAATGTTTATTGAATTCACTTTTACCGTGGAATTCTATCCGTTTCTACTCTCACTATATAACCCCGTTCCCATCACTTCTTAATCCTTTCACGAATTTACTCTCACATTCTTCTCCGGCGAACCCTGCAAAAACCTGCAACTTCTCCATTTCTACTCATTTCTTCAACAAACCCAAAATGGCTTCCACCTCAAATGCTCCGGTGAACTCCCCAACTCATTCAGAGCAATCACAGAATCCAGAAATAGCCGGAACACTAGAACACGATAACTCCAGCGATTCAGCAGATTTTGCTCCGACCACCCACCTGCAAAACTTCTTAGAACATGATCACTTTGGCCGAAACCTTCCCCTAAAACCCAATAACCATTACCTTGTTCCCTCCAGAACCACATTTGGGGAAAAGCATGCCATTCTTCTGAACATTCTGGAGAACCACTACCTTTTCCCTCTATTATCCAAGAACGTGAAGAAGATCCCTGCTAGATACCTTTACCAATTCTGGCAGAGTTGCCATTTTGATCCACAAGATAGACAAATCAAGGGTTACATTTCCAAACCTGACCAGTCTGAGTACCTTGAACTCAAGTTCAACAGAACAATGTTCTCCTTTGAGTTTGCTCTACCAACTAGAGGTCTTATGGGTATAAAGAAGTATCTTGAGGAACCATCAGATGAAGACCTCTGCCGATTTGCAGAGATGTTGGGGTACAACACACATCTAAAAAAGAGAAATGACTTCAGAAGAAATAGATTCCCACCTCTGTGGAATACTCTCTTCTCCATTCTCAACAGATGTCTTACTGGGAAGGTGGGCAGTCCAGACCAAACTTCTCACCAAGTAATGGCCATTATGTATGGGGTATACTACGATCTACCTCTGGACTACACCACCCTAATGATGCAGGAAATGATCAACACCAGTGACCGAAGAATCTCCTCCCAAAGAGCCAAATGACCCACAACCGACGATCTCCCCCCACTACAATTTCAGAGAATTCTAGGTGTCCTACTAGAACCTCTGCTACTCTTGGAAAAATGGCCAATGGAGGGACCAACTGTAAAAACCTACCCTTTGGCAAGAAACGCCCCAACAGAGCACGTAGATGGTTACAACTTCTGCAGACCTCTGCCAACAAAACTTCTGGGATATGCCACCGATGAGACCCTTAAGTTAGAATACATACGCAGGACTCCAGAACCAAGTCCTGTGACACCCCCGCATTTAGGAGCCCCCTTAGAAGCTGAGATAGTTGAGAAGATGAGTGAGGAAGAGTGGGCACAGGCCCTTACTAAACACCAGCAAATACAAGACAAGTTTCTTCTTAAAAGAAGCCAACTAGAAACCTCTGTCTCTAAGAGAAAATCCTCTGCTACACCCCCCAAGAAGAAGAAGGCCTCCAAGACAAGGAAAACTACAGAAGGTACCTCTACTAGCGCTGCTCGCACCCAACAGTCTCCTCTAGCAGAAACAGAAGTCGGATCCTCTATACCCCCTCTCCTCCGAAAGAAAAGAAAAAGAAGAGAAAACACAAGTCTCCGGAGGAGGGTGCCCCCAAACCCAAGAGGAAAAAGAGCAAGAAGAAATCGAAAAAGCCTCTCACACCAATGCGACCAATTCCAGAGGAAGCTGAATTGGCAGAAGAAGCCCAAGAACAGCCTCTGCAATCCCCAACTCCTATTAACTATGCAGACCAGGGTGACTTTTCTGCCTTCCTCCAACAACCCGGAATTGCAGACTCCTTAGACCCTTCTGGATGGAACGCAGAAGCCCTATCTCATCATTCAACAGAAGCACCAGACTTTAGAATCTCCTCTGACTTGGATGAAGATGACCAAACCCCACAGAATATTCAGTCTGCGACTCCAGAAGTACTTCATAACCCATTCACCCAACCCGGATATGATGTTCTAAGAAGAAGTCCATTAGAAGCGGGTGCTACAGAGGATATGGTGGAAACTGCTGAAGAGGAAGATGACCAATTAAAAGGTCTTTATCACCCTCAAGTACAAGCTCTGATTGGGACTCATCCCTGCTATGATTCGCTAGGGAAAAGCCCAGAAGTTAGAATAGAAGTCGTGAGCTATAAAGCAGAGAAAGAGGCTGAGACAATAGGTGGTGAAGTAGTGGTACGATGCTCAACAGAGGAAGAATCTAGAAAAGATTCCGTAGTTAGAAAAGGCAAACATCCCTAACCAACTCCCAGTGCAACCCACACTTCTAACATCGCCAGTCTAGTGGCAGAAGATGTTATTGAAAAAGAGCAGCACGGCTCGACCCCAACCCAAACTGACCGGGCAGAGGTAACTCTTTCTACCTCTGTACCAATCTTAGTCAGGGAAACCATTCCAGGGGAGTCCTCTCAAAAGGACTTACCCTTAGTTCGTGATCCATCGCCCCTAATCACAACAGAAATCCCTATAGAGGAATTCGTTTCCTCTGTCATGCACACACACATAGATCCAAAAGGCTCTTCAGAGGAGCTTAGAGTGCACAAAGACGGAGAGACTCTAGACAAGTCTCCTAGTCAACCTAAGGATATTCTTGTACCCATCTCTGGAATGGATCAGGACAATGTTCTTACCGGAACTTCTGTAGAGCACGAGGCCTCAAAAACCTCTGCTCAAGGATCAGAAGGAAATCCTTCCATCTTCAACGTACAAACATGGATGAAAGAAGGTATCCCAGGAACAGGGATTCACTCTGGGGACGAATATGTTCCCCTAGAGGTTACACCAGGCTCACATGTCGCAAGGGATGAGTTCCAAACCCTTGTCACCTCTGTGACCAATTCGTTGGGAGAGTTGAAAAGCTCTCTTGATGCTCTTGCAGAATCAACAAGGAAGGCCATTTCTGAACTGACCACCAAAGTGGATAACCTATCCACAGAGGTGAAACAGGCCTGTGCTCAAATGAAAGAAACTGCATCAATCTCTGCTGCCGCCACAGCTTTTGAATATGAGAAAGCCACAACCTCGGCCTTCCAAAGCTCTGTCAAAGACTTACTGGCAAAGCTGAAAGAACAATCCTCAACCCCTGCTGGCGTTACACCAGAAGACTTGAAGAAGGCCTTAGAGCAAGTTCAAGAACAAACAACAAGGGAGACTCTGGCCCTGAAGCCATCCGACTACATGACCAAAGCTCAGCTAACAGAAATTGGACAAGGGGTAATCGACCAACTAACAGAGCTCATCAAAGCCTTCACTGCTGCCAACGCTAATTATGTCAAGGACTTCTGAAAGATCGTCGGCAAAATGCGCTACAACACAGAGGTAGAAGTTCACAGTCTCCTTGGTCTCTGTGATGACGTATGTGCAAAACTAATAGCCGTAGGTGCCACTCCACCGAAGAAGCAGAAGCTTCGTGCAGAGCAGAGGGTACAAAGGAAAAGGGTCAGGATGACTCTGATGATGATTCTGACGATTCATCAGATCATCCTGAGGGGGAGAAAGGGACACAAGACAAAGCTGCAAGCAAAGGTTTATCTGCACCAACGCCAATATCCGCAGAACCTATATCTCAAGCACCCGTATCTGAAACTCAACAAAGACTACAACAACAGTCCACAGAGGCTACAACCACCTCTGTGGAAACAACCCTTGAAGAAGCTGAAACCCAAATACCCAAATCCACTGAAAACCAACAACAGACCACAAAGGCAACACCCACCTCTGTGGAAACAACCTCTATATTCGAAGAAGATGTGCCAACCCGTGAACAATTTCAAATCTTGTCATCCTCTGAAAAATAACAACCAACCCAATCACCTAAACCAACAGAAGACAAACCACCTTCCCCAACACCAAAAACACCAGAAGAACCAAAACTACCATCTCCCACTCCCAAAACCAGAACCAAATCTATTGCTTACAAAAGAAATCATCTGAGCAAATCAGCAGAATCCTCACCAACCAAACCCTCATCACCAATCAAGACCTCAGAAACACAAGTGTCAAATCCAACAGAGGCAACCCGCGCAAATCCTACTGAAATACCCACAATTAAGTCCTCAGAAGCTCAACCGCCAAAACAAACAGAGGCAACCCATTCTGTACAGAGAGAAGATCCACAACCGAAGGCAAAAGACAAAGGCAAGGGAATACTGACAGAGGAGCCAAAGAAGAAAAAGCCGAAACATCAACCTGCAAAGAAACTCATGAAGAGCGCCTTTGATGCTTATGTCACTCCTAAGCCCGAAGAAGAAGACTGGGCTTATGGACTCACCCCTCTGTCAACAAATCTCAACTTGGATCCAAAAGCAAGAGTCACAGAGGACAGGGTCAAGGAGGTAAAAAACAAATGGACGCTCTGCGAAGGCCCATGCCTCCACCTGGTGAACCTCCTCGACAGATGGAAGAAGTTGTGTACAAGTATCTCTACAACAGAACAATTAGAGATCCCCTACCACCAACCATTCAAGATCCAAACCTCTGCTCTGAGCTCGAAAGTATCTTC
The DNA here is from genome assembly GCA_033807775.1 of Saussurea involucrata. NCBI lineage: Eukaryota > Viridiplantae > Streptophyta > Magnoliopsida > Asterales > Asteraceae > Saussurea > Saussurea involucrata. Next base: position 87,594,302 of record CM066314.1, read on the forward strand.
TCTAGAACAACACCCAAGCCTGTCAAAGAAGTCTACTCAATCTCCAAAATGGACAAAGTTATATACTGTAAGTTCTCTCACACTAGAACCACACCTAAGGTTTCCTACAACATCTATAATGTCAAAAGAGTGAACAGATCCGAGAACCAATTATCGGATGCTGATCTTAGGAACTTAAGCCCCTACGACCTACCCGACCTTCTGAACTGGACAAAACAGAACTACACAACAGATGCAGTTCGAAGAGCATACATGGTGATCAGGAAAGCCATGCGTGAGAAACTTCTGTTATATAGCCTAGTCGATTTCCAATTAGGACGAGATCTTGGAGTAAGAAACCTAAGTCTTAAACCACCAGAAGACGTCTGCCCATCCTCTACCATACCCAACTCAATCATAACATCCCCAAAGTTTGGGTATGTCTACCAAGATCCTGCAGGAAAATTAAGACTATTCCTGGAGATGGACTGTCAAAAGTACGCAACAAGTACTCTCACAGAATTCAGAGCAAACCTCATGGAGCACAGAGGATCGAAATTGATGAACAAAGCCTCTGCAGATAGACTGATAGAGGTCATCAACTCGGTAATCAACTTCAGAACCCTCCGCATCAGAATCTATCATGAGCTTAAAGTAGTGGGACTTGACAACAGAAGCTACAATGACTTTAAAGACGCCAACGTCTAATGTCGGCTACCAACCTCTGCTACTTTTACTTTCTATATCACAATGTAATCAAATGTAAGTGCCTCTGGCACAATCTTAAATGAAAAGTAAAGTTTCAACAGAGGTCAATCACCGTCTGTCTTGTACTTAGTCTAGAAAACCTTGCATCTTTCAAATTTTTATTTCTCAATACTTAGGGGGAGATTGTTAGCTCCAACTTCTACTGTTTATAGAAGTATTGAGAAATTGGCCAAGTATAGACTCCGACAGAGGTTCTGCCAAGACACCGATAGAAGACCAAGTGAAGACTCGACTGAAGACATTCACAGAAGACAAGGCCACATAGCCTCTGCCAAACTTGACAGAGCCTCTGTGGAAAGATGACTGAAGACTTAGAAGTTTATATGAAGATCAAGATGAAGACCATCGTGCCTCTCACGTTCTCTGCTGTACGAAGATCCTAAAGATCATTCGTACAAGGCGTGCCCTGACAATTCCACGTGTCAAACTCTGATGGGTTTCAGCTTTAGCAGAAAATAGCGCACTACATTAACGTTGTACCAGTAGCAGTTCCACGATCGTGTCTTGTACCTTTAGTCCTTTATGTCTAGAACTTGTCCCCTGATGAATAGTATAAATAGAAGACTCGTGTTGAGCTCTTCTATTAAGCTTTGCACGACACACACACACACACTCTTAGAGCAGATTTCTCGTATAACTTTCGGTGTTCTTGGTGTTCTTTTTATATCAATATACAGTGGGTTATTGAGTTAATTATCTGAATTATTTCCACTTTGTGTATTTGATATTGTGTGTCTTTCTACCAAACATTATCTTATTAGTTCGTTTAAAACGCTTCCGCAACTCTTATCTGTTTGAACTAATAGGTATTTAAATCATTGTTAAGCAATATAGGAACCAACAATTGGTATTCATATTTGTGTTATATATATGATGTTTGTGCAAATGATTTTAAACTAACAGGGATTTTCTCACTTAGACCACTAGGTCTAACCCTCATTTTGTTTTAAAAATATGTATTCCAGGTCATGGATCAAGTAAGAGTAAGTGAAAAGGTTAATCTATGTCTAGCTTTTGGGAAGACTTATGTTTTGAAGACCGTGATGTGTTTTGTACTTATAACTTCGTTATTAGTTATAATGTAAATTAATTAGAGAAAAGTTTGTAATGAATTACTTATTATGATTGTAAAGACTAAGGGACCGTACATGTTATATGATGTATCTTTTGTTATGAAACAGTGTTATGTAAAAGGTGTTATTTGTTGTATGTTTGGGAACCAGGTCATTACAGATGGTATCAGAGCCCTAGTTTAAAGGATTTAGGTATTCGGATCCATACCTAGACTTAAACTGCATGTGATGTAGGATGTCCCTAATATTTTAGAACCTTTGGGATGTTAAATATAAAAGGTAGAAGGAACATCATGTAAGGTAATTTCAAATTACATCTGGCCAGTGTAATTATGAAATTACAGGTACATGTTTGAACTGGAATACCTTATTATATGGGGTATGTGTTTATGTGTATATTAACCTTGTTGAAATCAACATAATGGCAAGTGGTACTCGACGTACAAATAGAGAGGGAGAAGGAAATCCTAATCGAACGAATCCAACAGTCGGGACAAGAGGAAGAGGGGGAGAACGAGGTAGGGGTAGAACAGGAGGTAGAGTTCAGTCGTGGGGTACCGAATTTGTTACAAGAAACGATTTGACGGCTGAAATGGGAAGACTGCAAGCAAATATACAAGCTATGTTCAACCGAACACGTCATACTGAAACTGAAATACCAGATCCTAGTCTGGAAGACGAGATGCCCATTACACCTACTGTCATACCGGTGCCAAAGAAGTGTGATTACAAGATGTTCCTAAGTTTCAAACCTCCGACTTACTCAGGAGAAAGAGACCCAGTAAAGGCTATGAGGTGGCTAAAAGAGATAGAAGACATCTTCAAAACCAGTAAATGTGCCGAGGAAGATAGAGTGCTATATGGAACCGCGATGCTGAAGGCCGATGCTCTATATTGGTGGGGAGCTCTTATTACCTCTAGAGGATCTGATGTGTATTCTACTTTCTCTTGGGAAGAATTTACTATAGCTTTCAAGAGACAGTTTTGTCCTCAAGCAGCAGTAAGACAACTGGAAGAAGAGATCATGAACGTGAAACAAGGAAGTTTATCGGTTCGGGATTATACTGCATGTTTTCTGGAGAAGTCTCGTTTCGCGGAATACTACGTTGCCATGGAGGCACTTAAGATGGAAAGGTTTATCTTCGGATTAAATTCAGAAATTAGGAGTCTAGTGATTGCAAAGGGACCAAATACCTTCTCAGCCGCAGTAGATGCCGCGGAAAATGTGGAACGGGACAAAGGAAGAGATGTTAGTGATAAAAGTACTGGAAAAAGAAAATGGGAAGGACCACATTATGATCCAAAGAAGTCCAGATTCCAGCGATTTGATAGTCGTCCACCTTTCAGACCAGCTGAAAGACCTTGTTCAAAATGCAACCGTATTCATCAAGGAAATTGTCAAGTTGATCCTAGAGTTTGTTACAAGTGTGGAAAGACCGACCATATTGCTAAAGACTGCCGGGTAACTCGATTTTGATTCTCATGCAATTCTCCGGATCACATTCAGTCCGATTGTCCACGGGGGAGAGTACAACAGGGTGGTACGTCAGTGAGACCAGCAGGTGTTAGGCCGGTAGTACAAAGGTCGGAGCTACCAAGAGCAAGGGGTCGTGCCTTCCAAATGACAGCACAAGAAGTGGAGGAAACTCCTGGTGTGGTTACATGTACATTTTTAATAAACTCTACACGTGCTATGTTATTTGACTCCGGTGCAAACCGATCATTCGTGTCTCCTTCATTTGTTGCTTATATGCATTTAAAGCCTAAAATGTTAGATCATGCATTAATGGTAGATACTGCAAATGATAATCAAGTACCGGTTAAAGAGGTATTTGATAGTTGTGTTATAAATATAGATGGGTGTGGAGTACCTATTCAGTTATTTCCTATAGCATTGATCGAGTTTGATGTAGTAGTGGGAATGGATTGGTTAGCCGAGAATCAGGATAGTATAGTTTGTGATAAGAAGTTGATTAATGTTGTCTTACCTGAGAAGGGACCGGTAGTGATTTACGGTGACCGTAGAAATCATCAGTCTTGCCTTATCTCTATGATGAAAGCTCGTAAGTGTGTTAATAAAGGTTGTCCGAGTTATTTAGCTTATGTTATAGATACTAAGCTAGAAAAGAATAAGTTGGAAGATATTCCTGTTGTTGGTGAATTTCCGAAAGTTTTCCCTGAAGACTTGAATAGTCTTCCGCCTATTAGACAAGTAGATTTTGGTATAGATCTGATTCCTGGAGCCGCTCCTGTTGCCCATGCACCGTATCGTTTGGCACCTACAGAGATGAAAGAAATGATGACGCAACTGCAAGATCTTTCTGATAAGGGCTTCATCAGACCCATTACTTCACCGTAGGGAGCACCAGTTCTGTTTGTGAAAAAGAAAGACGGATTGATGTGAATGTGAATTGATTACCGGGAACTGAATAAGCGTACGATCAAGAACAAGTATCCGCTTCCCAGAATTGATGACCTCTTTGATCAATTAGTGGGAGCTTGTTATTTCTCAAAAAATGATCTAAGGTCTGGTTATCATCAGCTAAAGGTTAAAGAAGAAGATGTTCTGAAAACTGCTTTTCGCACAAGGTATGGTCACTACGAATTCCTAGTGATGCCTTTCGGACTGACAAACGCCCCAACTGCTTTTATGGATTTAATGAATCGGGTATGTAAACCATATCTCGATAAATTTGTTATTGTGTTTATCGACGATATCCTTATTTATTCCCGATCCAAAGAAGAGCATGCACAACACCTTCGTCTGATTCTGGAATTGTTGAAAAGGAGGAGTTATATGCCAAATTCTCTAAATGTGAATTCTGGCAACGGGAAGTCCAATTTCTCGGACATGTAGTTTCAGAAAAAGGCATTCAAGTTGATCCGATGAAAGTGGAGGCAATTGAAAAGTGGGAACCGCCGAGAACGCCAACCGAAGTACGAAGTTTTCTGGGATTAGCCGGCTACTATCGAAAGTTTATACAAGATTTTTCTCGTATCGCTACGCCTCTAACCAAGCTGACCCGAAAGAATATAAAATTCGAATGGAAGACAGAACAGGATGTAGCATTCCGAATATTGAAAGAGAAACTCTGTAGCGCGCCACTACTGTCACTACGTGAAGGTTCCAACGAATTTGTTATTTACAGTGATGCTTACAAACTAGGATTGGGATGTGTATTAATGCAGCGTGGAAAGGTTATTGCTTATGCTTCTCGTCAACTGAAGGATCACGAACGACAGTATCCTACACACGACATGGAACCTGCAGCAGTTGTTTTCGCACTAAAGATTTGGAGACATTATCTATACGGTTTTAAATGTCAAATTTTTACCGAAAATAAGAGTCTCCATGTAAAGCCCGTGTCCCGGTACGTTTATTAATTAATTTTAATAATTTAAAATGTTTACCTTCATTTGTCTTTGGTTTTTGGTTTGGTGTCGAAAAGGACCAAAATGTAGCATTCGTGTCATTTTAGTGTAGATTGTGAGATAAGGGGTAGTTGAGGGGCTAAGTGTGCAAATCTCAGAAACTGTTGCATGGGTCTCGGCCCATGGCCGAATTCCTATCTCGTTTTTCTCCTTTTCCTTGTAATCCAAGTAAACCAAACATTCCCTAAACCCTACAACCCTCTTCTCGTTTCCTGGTGTGGTGCGGCCGTGAGTAAAAGAAACGAAGAGAGAGAGAGAGAAGAGAAGGAAGAACGCAGCGGCAACCATCAACGCCGCTGCTGCCGTCGCCGGAGGTCGCCACCACCTTGAGTCGTCGGAGGTCGAGAGGGAGAAGACTGGTTGTGGTGTTGAGTCATCGTCGAGAGGTAAGTAACTCTCTCGTTCGTCTCGTTCCTTTTCCTTTTTCTTTTTTTCGTTTTTCCGGCGAGACCACCACCGCCGCACGCCGTCGCTACGGTGGCCGTGGGTGGAGGGCGGTGGCAGTGGGTAACACTCGTGGCGGAACCCTAAACACACCAGGCCTGGACTCTAAATCATCGTAGCGTAAAACCCGAATCGATTAAGCCTTGAACCGTTTTTATAAATCATGATTTTATGAAAATTCTAAGTGTGCTGTCCAGTTTTCGTTTGATCATAACTTTTCTGTCGTAACTCCGTTTGAGCCGAAACTGGCACCCACGGTTCAAGTTCGGGATCGGGCACGTTTTCCGTGTTTTAGCGGAAAACTGGTTCGGTCTCTAGCTGGGCGAAAAAGTGGTCGCAAGTTCGGTGATTCGTCATTTTATGTGTAAAATTCTGGAATCTGCCACTGTTTTGTGTAGACCATAACTTTCTGCTCGTAACTCGTTTTGAGGTGGAATTGGTTCCCAAAGTTCCCAAATCGAATTGGGAAGGTTTTTCGTGTTTTGCCGAAAGTCTGATTAAGCCCGTAGCTTGGCTGTATTGGGCTGTTTGTGCAGGCTGGACCGAAAACTGGCAGTTTTGGTAGTCGTTCGTATTTAATTCATAATAAATTGTAGAAAAATCGTTAGAGCGCGTGCGATATGTCCCTGGAACCCTAAGACATGGGACTTTGTGTGTATGGAAAAATATTTCTGGTTTAATCAATTTTTGAGGGGTTAAACAGGTCCCGAACAGACCTGCGTGTTGAGAGTAAAAACTGGAAATTATGCGTTTTAAAGCTAATAGTCGTGGCCTTGGTTTGGGGGCGTCATTTTGATAATTGTTAACGTTTGTTTAGGTGGAAAAAGGTGATTGGGTGTTGACCGGTTCGCGCTGCGGTTAGGGCTATAAGTTTGCGTTCGAGGTGAGTTCTCTCACTATATAGGATGGGGATTATATCTGTGTTGCTATGGTTGTATGTGATGATTATGATTGTTTGTTGATATGGGTGTGGTATGGAATACTTATGTATTTGTGTGTATATGCTAGATTGTATTTGATGTGCTTCTTGATGGTAGTTCCAAGTAGCATAATGTTTATTTTATATCTTCTTGAGGGTTGTTCCGAGAAGCTTGAGGTCGCTCCTTGATGGTGGTTCCAAGGAGTGTGTGTTTTAGTTTATTATTTGTGATTATGTTTCCTTGATGGTGGTTCCAAGGAGCATAATGTCTATTATTGGTGATTATGTTTCCTTGATGGTGGTTCCAAGGAGCATAATGTTTATTATTTGTGATTATGTTTCCTTGATGGTGGTTCCAGGGAGCATAATGTTTATTATTTGTGATTATGTTTCCTTGATGGTGGTTCCAAGGAGCATAATGTTTATTATTGGTGATTATGTTTCCTTGATGGTGGTTCCAAGGAGCATAATGTTTATTATTTGTGATTATGTTTCCTTGATGGTGGTTCCAAGGAGCATAATGTTTAGTATTTGTGATTATGTCTTTTTGATGGTGGTTCCAAGGAGCATAATGTTTATTATTGTTTGTAATATGTTTTCTTGATGGATGTTCCAAGAAATGTATGTGTTGGTATGTTAAAGGTGATGCCGATATAATTGCGATCCTATGTAAGGATTGAATTCACTAAGCTTCGTGATTACCCTTTCCCAATAAACTGTGGTTTCAGGTACGGGCGGCTCCAAGGCGTGACGAGTACACACATGCGCGCGAGAAGAGCTGATTGCTTTATGGTGTTTGATAATTAAACGTTTATTCCGCTGGTTTTTATTTTGAAGCTATTAATTATGAGTTTGCAAACGAAACGTTGGGATCATTTAATGAATTATTATAAATGAAACGTTTATTTAAAAATTTAAATTTGCTTGTAATTTTTGGGACGTTACAACTTGGTATCAGAGCATAGCTTGAGTGAATCAAACGCACCTCGGTGTGTTTGGTCTCAAGTTGCGGCTGAAGATTTTCAAATTCTTTATTAAATCCTTTTGGGAAATAAAAGAAAAAGTAAAAACCCGTTCGAGGAACGGTGATCGAGGGCGCAGTGTGTACAGTCAGCCGGAGCCGAAGGGAAAGGTACAATGCTTAGTGTTTTATTGCTTTCTAGATCATAGGGTATGCATGCTAGATTGCCTGTTGTTGACACTATGCGGTATGTTGAACTGCTTGCTATTAGGAATTTATGCTAATTATGATATGTTACTAAGTGAATGCCCTCTAGGTTGTATGCAGTAAGAGACTTATAGCCTTAGAATATTCGATTTAGTTCTATTGCGCAGCTCTTGTTTGAGTCCAACCGTTCTAGGATAGAATCTTGTATTCGACTGTCTATTTGTTTTGCACTGCATGTAATCGGGTATTCGCGAGGCCACTCTTTATGATTAGTGGGGATTCGGTAGTAGCAAGGGTAGTGAGTGGGATGGAATTCCTAGGGAGCTAGGAAGAGTGTGTACATATGCCGGTGCTGGCATATGTGTATAGTTTCGGCGAGAAACTACTTGGACCCCTTGGGATGGAACTCGGAACGGGCGATGATAGGTGTGGATGGTAGTAGTAGAGCTCCTACTACCAGAAGCACATGATCAATGCTCGAGTCGGGAAAAGTCGCGAGGAATCCAAGGAGTTGAGCGTGAGTGTTGCTAGTGTGAGTTATTATGTGCTAATAACTCGTTGTAATTTTTAACCCAGAAATGGCCATCACTAAGGGAAACAACACTACTGAGCCAGGGATTGGCGCCGGTATCACTGCTGAGCAGATACGTAAGTTGATCGCGGCTGAAGTAAAGCATGCTATCAGGGAGGCAATCCCCGAGATTATTACCACCGTTCGTGATGAGGTAGTAGTGATGATGGAGGCTGCTCGAAGCCAGGAACCTGTGTTAGAGGAACAGACTAAGAAGAGGAAAACAGCGCAGGCCGTTACACCAGAATCGGCAGTTCCAAAGAAAATGAGGTTTTCAGACTCGCTCTTTAATCAAAGGAGCGGTGGATTTAAGACCATGGACGGTAGCAGAAGGAGATATGACAAATGTTTCCAGTGTGGCCAGGTGGGGCACTACGGTCGCGACTGCAGGGAACCACCACAGATGGTCTGTTTTAACTGCAAACAGATGGGCCACGTGAAGGTCAACTGCCCGAATCCGAGGGTTACTGTTGGGGGTGGGGCACAAGGAGCTCCTCCGGCTGCTCCCTTGCGTATTACTGATGGTCGTGTGGGTCAGGCTGGACCCGAGGCGGCCGAGGCACAGGCTACGCTTAAAGTGGTGACAGGTATATTTCATCACTTGATATTTGTATGTAGTTGCATTATGCTTAAGCTGTATGTTTAAGTGCGTTCTTAGTTAACTCGGTGTCTGCTGTAGTGATGTTTGATAGCGGGGCTACCCATTAATTCGTGCCTCACACTTGTAGATGAGGTTGCTGAGGTAATATTTGTAGACCATTTCGGGTCAAAAATTGGCGTTTGTGCTAGAATCATAGGCTTTTGAGCCGACTGTGATTTGAGGAAAAGCCGTAAGATGATTTGATGTGATTTCCCAACTTGCCTTAAGAGGTTTAAATGTCTGGATGACAATAGTAGACCGGAGAGTTTCGGAGTAGTATGGGTCGAGACGTTGAATGCCGAATGAGTCATGCACGAAGTTATTTTGAAAATAGGATTGCATTAACTAATTTTTGTGTTTCCAATCCTTATATGGATTGTGTTTTGGAATTTTGGGAAATGTTTAGCACACACACAAGGTGTCGAATTATGGTTTTGAAAGTGCATGAAACCTTTTTATAACGAGAGTTACAAACTTTGTTGGTGATTTGTTTAAAATGAGTTTGGAATTCTAGTGTCGCTTAACTTTTCTTTCGAGCGTTGTGTTACTAAGTATTTTATTGCAAATAGTTCAGTGTGTGGATTGATTCATGCGTGACATAGGTGGTGCATGGAGGAATTTTGGTAACATTTCATAAGTAGTTGTTTAGTGCGCTTTTTAGTCAGCTAAAGGTTTTATTGACATTTCCAATTGATAGAAGCGGACTAGTTTCTGTCTTCAAGTTTGAAGCTTACACGAGACAGTTGTGTTTTAACAAAAATATATTTGTAAACCGTGTCATCGTTTTGTGTGATTAGCTGACGCGCGAAAATTTGTGGCGAACCCTGTGCCACGTCATTTTTATGATTAAAAAGAAGAATTTTTGAATCAAATATCGTGAAACTTATTTTGAATTAGGTGCACACTTTTGTCGCACCCTGTTTAAGGTCAAGCGGTTACCTTAAGTGCATGTCATGAGTCAATCCATACTGGAATCGAGGCGGTTCATTTTCAAGAATTTTTTTTATTACGCTTTGCTTTTGTGTGAGTAAACCGAACTGCAATGGAACAATTTTCAACATGATTTTCCTATGTGGGACGAGCGTGTCCAGTTTTGCGTAACTATCGATCTGGTAATAGTAGTTTTATTACATACGATCTTTTTGAGATGAAAATCCTGATGTTGAAAATATTTTGTAAATGATTTTGTAAAACATTTGGGGAAATGTGCTTTTAAGTGTCATGTGTCATTTCGAGAATTTTAAGGGTGTGAGTCCTTTTGGAAAACTCTTTTGTTTAACCCGTATCGAGTCTGGGACTAAGGTTGATTTCAGAGTATTGCTTGCTTAGACTTTATTTAAACGCGTTTTTGACCGACTTATGGGTCTAGCAAGCGTGGAGCGTTTTGCTCGTTTTTGACTTGGAATTTGTCATGGGCTAATTGCCCGGTTTTAATGACTCAAGGTGGAGTCTTGTTGGTAAATTGTTTTGTCGCACCGTTTGGCATTCATTGCACGTCGACTATTTACACGTTTGGGTGAAGGAGACAATCCGGGATAGGCACTTGTGGGAAGGCTGTTTTGCTTTGGATCCTTAGGCACGTTAGCCAGTCGCTGGTAGTGGTCAGTTGGGTATCTCGGGGTGAGACCCCGGTGTACGGGTGTTATAGCCTAGGCTTTCTAGTAGGTGCTAGGAGGATATAGTTGTAGGCACTTACCTGAGAGGTAGGCGTCGAGGTGTATCCTCGGTTCAGATAAATTAGCTTTGTAGAAGCGAGTGTGGGGGATACGTCGACGGTGGGAGGTTGGGTATTCCACGCGTGTTGGTAATGTAGGCCGGGTAGTATCGGTTAAGGGAATGACCTGCGTGTGTATTAGTGGACTTGATTGTAGGGGATATCTATTTGTGTTGGTGTCTAGGATAATACCACGCTTATGTGATTCACTGTAATCGGTTGGACCGATGTTCGGCGGGTGGCCGATGTTTGTTATTGTAATCGGTTGGACCAATGTTCGGCTGGGCCGATGGTTGTATTTATTCGGTTGGACCGATATTCGGCTGGGCCGCTGGTTGTATTTATTCGGTTGGACCGATATTTGGCGGGGGGCCGATGTTTGTTAATGTGATTCGTCGTGAATTTAGGGAGTCTAGTAGAACTCGTAGAAGTTAATCGGCAGTTAATGGTAGAAAAGATCGGATTCGAGTATCCTGTAGGGTATATTGGTGAGCATCTTTAGAATGGTTAGAGCTTGGAAATTTTAATCGGGAGGTATGAATCATCTAAGGTTGGGAGACAACCGAGGTCGTTTAACTAAGAATGATCCCGATTGTTGGAGTGTTCTTCCAATCGCGTTTTCAGTGTTCTTGAAGGAGTGTTGTTAGTAAGGAAGTATTCGGGAGATTTTTAGACGGTGTGAGAAATTAGGTTCCAGTTAGTGAAAGTCCAGTGGCAACTCAGAGAGGGTTCTGAGTGGACTTGGGAACCTGGGGCTGAGTGGAGGGAGAGCTATCCAGAGCTATTCACGGGCATAGACTTCGAGGACGAAGTCTAATTCAAGCGGGGGAGAGTTGTAAAGCCCGTGTCCCGGTACGTTTATTAATTAATTTTAATAATTTAAAATGTTTACCTTCATTTGTCTTTGGTTTTTGGTTTGGTGTCGAAAAGGACCAAAATGTAGCATTCATGTCATTTTAGTGTAGATTGTGAGATAAGGGGTAGTTGAGGGGCTAAGTGTGCAAATCTCAGAAACTGTTGCATGGGTCTCGGCCCATGGCCGAATTCCTATCTTGTTTTTCTCCTTTTCCTTGTAATCCAAGTAAACCAAACATTCCCTAAACCCTACAACCCTCTTCTCGTTTCCTGGTGTAGTGCGGCCGTGAGTAAAAGAAACGAAGAGAGAGAGAGAGAGATCGTGAGAAAGAGAGAGAAGAGAAGGAAGAACGCAGCGGCAGCCATCGCCGCCGCTGCTGCCGTCGCCGGAGGTCGCCACCACCTTGAGTCGTCGGAGGTCGAGAGGGAGAAGACTGGTTGTGGTGTTGAGTCATCGTCGAGAGGTAAGTAACTCTCTCGTTCGTCTCGTTCCTTTTCCTTTTTCTCTTTTTCGTTTTTCCGGCGAGACGACCACCGCCGCACGCCGTCGCTACGGTGGCCGTGGGTGGAGGGCGGTGGCAGTGGGTAACACTGGTGGCGGAACTCTAAACACACCAGGCCTGGACTCTAAATCATCGTAGCGTAAAACCCGAATCGATTAAGCCTTGAACCGTTTTTATAAATCGTGATTTTATGAAAATTCTAAGTGTGCTGTCCAGTTTTCGTTTGATCATAACTTTTCTGTCGTAACTCCGTTTGAGCCGAAACTGGCGCCCACGGTTCAAGTTCGGGATCGGGCACGTTTTCCGTGTTTTAGCGGAAAACTGGTTCGGTCTCTAGCTGGGCGAAAAAGTGGTCGCAAGTTCGGTGATTCGTCATTTTATGTGTAAAATTCTGGAATCTGCCACTGTTTTGTGTAGACCATAACTTTCTGCTCGTAACTCGTTTTGAGGTGGAATTGGTGCCCAAAGTTCCCAAATCCAATTGGGAAGGTTTTTCGTGTTTTGCCGAAAGTCTGATTAAGCCCGTAGCTAGGCTGTATTGGGCTGTTTGTGCAGGCTGGACCGAAAACTGGCAGTTTTGGTAGTCGTTCGTATTTAATTCATAATAAATTGTAGAAAAATCGTTAGAGCGCGTGCAATATGTCCCTGGAACCCTAAGACATGGGACTTTGTGTTTATGGAAAAATATTTCTGGTTTAATCAATTTTTGAGGGGTTAAACAGGTCCCGAACAGACCTGCATGTTGAGAGTAAAAACTGGAAATTATGCGTTTTAAAGCTAATAGTCGTGGCCTTGGTTTGGGGGCGTCATTTTGATAATTGTTAACGTTTGTTTAGGTGGAAAAAGGTGATTGGGTGTTGACCGGTTCGCGCTGCGGTTAGGGCTATAAGTTTGCGTTCGAGGTGAGTTCTCTCACTATATAGGATGGGGATTATATCTGTGTTGCTATGGTTGTATGTGATGATTATGATTGTTTGTTGATATGGGTGTGGTATGGAATACTTATGTATTTGTGTGTATATGCTAGATTGTATTTGATGTGCTTCTTGATGGTAGTTCCAAGTAGCATAATGTTTATTTTATATCTTCTTGAGGGTTGTTCCGAGAAGCTTGAGGCCGCTCCTTGATGGTGGTTCCAAGGAGTGTGTGTTTTAGTTTATTATTTGTGATTATGTTTCCTTGATGGTGGTTCCAAGGAGCATAATGTCTATTATTGGTGATTATGTTTCCTTGATGGTGGTTCCAAGGAGCATAATGTTTATTATTTGTGATTATGTTTCCTTGATGGTGGTTCCAAGGAGCATAATGTTTATTATTGGTGATTATGTTTCCTTGATGGTGGTTCCAAGGAGCATAATGTTTATTATTTGTGATTATGTTTCCTTGATAGTGGTTCCAAGGAGCATAATGTTTAGTATTTGTGATTATGTCTTTTTGATGGTGGTTCCAAGGAGCATAATGTTTATTATTTTTTGTAATATGTTTTCTTGATGGATGTTCCAAGAAATGTATGTGTTGGTATGTTAAAGGTGATGCCGATATAATTGCGATCCTATGTAAGGATTGAATTCACTAAGCTTTGTGCTTACCCTTTCCCAATAAACTGTGGTTTCAGGTACGGGCGGCTCCAAGGCGTGACGAGTACACACAGGCGCGCGAGAAGAGCTGATTGCTTTATGGTGTTTGATAATTAAACGTTTATTCCGCTGGTTTTTATTTAGAAGCTATTAATTATGAGTTTGCAAACGAAACGTTGGGATCATTTAATGAATTATTATAAATGAAACGTTTATTTAAAAATTTAAATTTGCTTGTAATTTTTGGGACGTTACACTCCAACATCTTTTCGATCAGCGGGAATTGAATATGAGTCAAAGAAGATGGTTAGAATTGGTGAATGATACGACTGTGAAATTCTCTATCATCCGGGGAAGGCGAATGTAGTAGCTGATGCACTGGGTCGACAAGAAAGAAGTGGGACAATAAAGACAATTGCACTACGAGCTGAAATTCTACCTAACATCTTTGACGAATTGAAGAAGTGTCAAATAGAAGCTTTTCAAGAAGAACATTTGAAACCAGAACGGTTAGTGGGGATATCAACATCACTCGTAAAAGATGATCGTGGGTTACTGTGTCTGGGAAACAGAATTTGGGTGCCTCGTTTGGGTGGTTTACGTGATCGGGTCCTACAAGAAGCTCATCAATCTCGTTTCTCTATTCATCCAGGTACGAATAAGATGTATAAGGATCTACGACAATTTTACTGGTGGCCGGGAATGAAAAGAAGTATTGCTCAGCATGTGGAAGGTTGTTCTACTTGTAAGACAGTAAAGATAGAACATCAAAAGCCTTTTGGTCAGTTGCAACGTTTAGAAATACCTATGTGGAAATGGGATCAGATTACTACAGATTTCATCACGCAGTTACAAATGACTCCGAAAGGGTTTGATGCCATTTGGGTGATCGTTGACAGATTGACAAAGTCTGCTCACTTCCTACCGATAAAAGAAACCTATCCATTAGATAGACTAGCCAAATTGTATATCGATGAAATAGTAACTCGACATGGAGTTCCAATGTCGATTATTTCTGATCATGATAGTCGTTTTACTTCAAGGTTCTGGAGGAGTTTTCAAAAAGAAATGGGGACGCAAATAAAGTTAAGTACAGCGTATCATCCTCAAACTGACGGCCAGAGTGAACGAACGATTCAGACTTTGGAAGATATGCTACGGGCCTGCATTGTTGATTTTGGGGGATCATGGGATAAGCATTTTCCATTGATTGAATTTGCCTACAATAACAGTTATCATTCCAGCATACAAGCGGCACCGTTCGAAGTTATGTATGGTAGAAAATGTCGAACTCCTCTGTGTTGGAACGAAGTGGGAGAGAAACAATTAGCGGGTCCAGATATAGTTCAGTTAACCGCGGATAAGATTACTCAGATTTGGGAACGATTGAAAGTGGCTCAAGACAGACAGAAAAGCTACACTGACCGACGCCGAAAACCGTTAGAATTCCAAGTTGGAGATTTCGTAATGTTAAAAGTCTCACCTTGGAAATGAGTCATTCGATTTGGGAAACAAGGCAAACTGAGCCCAAGGTACATTGGACCGTTTGCAATTATGGAAAGAATCGGTGAAGTAGCCTACAAGTTAGATCTTCCGCCAGAGTTAAGCAGAATCCACAACGCTTTTCACGTATCAAATTTTCGAAAGTGTTTGGTTACGCCAGATCAGGCAGTTTCTCTACCAGATATACAGGTTGATGAAAGGCTAAATTACGTGGAGGAACCTGAAGCCATTGTTGACAGTAAAGTCAAAGTTTTGCGGAATGGTAAGGAGATCAAGCAAGTAAAAGGTCAGTGGCGACATCATAAAGGGCAGGATGCTACTTGGGAATCAGAATCAGAAATGAGAACTAAGTACCCGCACCTTTTCACCTAACCGAATTCCGGGGTGGAATTCTTTTAAGGGGGAGATGATGTAATACCTCGGGTAAGTTCGTTAGTTAAATTCTCTTTCCGTTAAAATTAGTTAACTTTAAAATTTGGATATTTAGGGTAAGTTTGGGTAATTTATAAGTTTAGGGGTATTTTGGTCATTCTTGTATAGTTCAAGCTTTAATTGCAAATTGGGTCTAGGATATAAATATCCTTTTTGATTCCAGATATTTTCAAACAGAAAATATCAGTTTAGTGTGTGTGTGTGTGGGTTTTTGAGAAGAGAAGAAGAATAAGAAAGGGTCTTTTGGCTAGGGCTTCAATTGGTTTGCTTGGAAAGTGATTTTGAGGTATGTTCCTGTACGTTTTATGTTTGTAATTGCTAGTAGAAGGTTTCTATCGGAGTAGAATAAGCGATGTCATAACTGGTAATGATTTCAGTCGATTTCTGGGTAGAATCTTGGTAACAAACAGAGGTTTCTGGACGATATGATAGTGTCCGGTAGTTTTTGGTTGATGGTGTCCGAACGAGTCAATTATCCAGTAAGTATGTTTATTTCGTAGTGTCCGTAAGAAATAGATACCGGATGGTATCTGGATTACCTTGGTTTCCGGATGTCATCCGGATTGGTTGTGTCCGAAAAGTCGTATTGCCCGGAAAGCTATATTGTCCGGATTGTTTATGGTTTCCGGAAAGTTTTGTTATCCGGATAAGTCTGGTGTCCGGTAAGTTAGAATGTCCAGACAGTTATGGTATTCGAAAACATGGTTGTTTGGTCACTTTTGAGGATAAGAGTTAGATAGATTTATCTAGAGTTCGTAGCCTACTAGTACGTCTTATGTGTTCAATTGGTAAAGAGATATTTGTATTTAATTTATTTCAGATTCTGGGAATTTTGGGTGAAGGACAGAATCATTTTGGAAGCGTTTGACAAGCAATCAGGTGAGTTTTACTTTAAAATGTTTTCAAACTGGAATACATATATGTGGATTGGATATGTGATAAGTAGTGTAATTATGTGCATATGTATGAAGTATAATATATTGAGGTGTATATTATATTTATACGAGCATTACACTACACATGTGCACGTTGGACGGGCTTAGGACCGGTGGAGTTGGCTGTACGGAGGGACAGCGGAGTTGGCTGCATATAAGTGCAGCGGAGTAAATTTATTAGTTGGATCACAACCAACTAATATGGCCAATGTAATGGGACATGAAAGTACACAATGCATGAGTCATAATTGGTATTCATATTTGTGTTATATACATGATGTTTGTGCAAATGATTTTAAACTAACAGGGATTTTCTCACTTAGACCACTAGGTCTAACCTCATTTTGTTTTAAAAATATGTATTCCAGGTCATAGATCAAGTAAGAGCAAGTGAAAAGGTTAATCTATGACTACCTTTTGGGAAGACTTATGTTTTGAAGACCGTGATGTGTTTTGTACTTATAACTTCATTATTAGTTATAATGTAAATTAATTAGCGAAAAGTTTGTAATGAATTACTTATTATGACTGTAAAGACTAAGGGACCATACATGTTATATGATGTATCTTTTGTTATGAAACAGTGTTATGTAAAAGGTGTTATTTGTTGTATGTTTGGGAACCGGGTCGTTACAATAATAAACCCTAAGAGATCTATATATACAAGGTAAGTTACACATAAATACAGAAAGGACCCTGAACTATACATATTAACAATAATACTCTAACAGATCTAACCGCCTATTCAGATAGTGATTTTGCAGGATGCAAATTGGATAGGAAAAGCACCACAGGAGGCTGTCAGCTCCTGGGTGGAAATCTGGTGAGTTGGACAAGTAAAAAGAAAAACTCAGTATCCACCTTAACCGCTGAAGCTGAGTATGTAGCCGCAGGAAGTTGCTGCGCTCAGGTCTTGTGGATGAGAAATCAACTATTAGACTATGATCTTCAGCTCTCCAAAATTCCAATCTATTGCGACAGCACTAGTGCCATCGATATAGCCAATAATCCAGTGCTACACTCAAAGACCAAACACATCGAGATTAGGTATCACTTTATCAGAGATCATGTGATGAATGGTGATATAGAACATCACTTTATCCCAACTGAATTTCAGTTAGCTGATCTTTTCACCAAACCTCTTGATGAGACAAGATTCAACTTTCTCATCAGCGAGCTTGGAATGTTGAACCTTGAAGAGTAAATCTTCAGCGGTAAGGCATTGGATCAGTGATAAAGTAAATTCTATTCACTCATTCCTCATCTAATCTCTGAACAAAAATGATTCACTGATATCAAGGTATGTTCTCTCTCTTTAAACGCATAAGTTTACTTCAGTATGCAAAATTTCAAAATAATTTGTATCGCTGAATATCTCTTCCTTCAGTAATTCTTTTTGAAATAACTATGCTCACTGATATTTCTCATCAGTCATTTCTTTTAAAGTATCCCTGAGTTTTTCAAAAAACCCTCAAAGATAACTTACAAATGTGAAAGGACGTTTTTGACGTCATCAAAACGGATAACCTATGGCACACCTTTTTCTCTGACACGTTCGTCTGTTGAAATTCTTGACCAATACGCTTTGTGGGACGTGTCACGTGTCATGATGAGTTTATTTTCCCACTCATCACTTTCTCTCTCTCTACTCTCACTATATAAACCTCTTGAGTTTATATTTTTACCTTTTACGCTCTCAAATTATCCAAAAGCAGAAAGATTACCTTGGATTCCTTTGCATTTGGATTTCTAAGAACTTGTGTTCATCATCTTCAAACTTTCAACAAACAGGTTTTTATTTTCTTCTTCTTAGTCCAATCTGTTACTTGTTTTTATCTTCTTCTTGCTTATACAAGAATTTCACTAGTTTTCTTAAAACACTTGTTTAAAACTAGAAAACCATCTTTTTTTTTCTCTAAAACCCTAAAACCTCAAAACCCCCATTCTGGAAAAAAATCAATTCCATTATATGATCCTCTTACATTCTTCTCAATCATCTTATGTTTCAAACAGTAGTGACTGCTACCGCTGATACTTTTTCTACCGCTGATGCTGTCATTTTGCAAAGGGCTGACAACATGAAACACGAACTCCATCAGATTACCTTTGTCTCCAATAACCACTATGCTCTTCTCGAGTTTCCCAAGAAGAAGGTTGTAACCCATCTTGATGATGCTGTAAATTTCATCAGGACATGCCCACTCTCCACAGCAATGACCATCACACCCCCTGCTCATAAACATCTTCTACAGTAGTTCTGGTACACCGCTCATCGTGCCACTTCTACCTCCTCCAAGTCGAAAAAGGAATACCCTGTTATTGCCTTTGAAAACGAGCTGGGTAGTGGAAACATTACACCAGCAGCTATAAGGGTATCCCTGAACCTACCTGGTAAAAAGAACCATCCCTTCGTTCCATTCCCTGACCCAAACACCGCAGAAGGAAAGGAAGAAATCATATCTTTCCTTGATAAAATGCATTACATATAGACCGCCGTCCGTGAGGGCCCTGAGAAGAAGATCACCACTGTGCTCAAGAACAAGATGCCCTCTGAACTCAATTTCATTTTTGCACACGTGATCAGCTGTATGACGGCGAAGACTGGTTCCCAAGACCAAGCATTAAAGATCCAGACTGCAATGGCCTATGCACTGCTGAAAGGTCTCCATGTTGATTACACTCGAGTAATCTTCGACGACCTGATGGAAAGGGTGGAACTGCCAGATCGCCCCATCGTTGTTCCATATCCTCGATTCATTAGCGCCCTCTTGAAATATGGACTCAAGGAGGACTATCCTAAAAAGGGAGACCTGAAGCTCTCCCAGGTCGGCCCTAAGGTCCTCGACTTCAAACCTGTCGCAAACGAGGTACGTCTTTCTACAATCTTAACTCTTCTTCGCCATCCCTCTTCATCTTCAGTTGTTACCTCTACGGTAGCGGTCGACCCAACCGCTGATACCCAGGCCACTACAACCATCTCTTCTAAAAAGAGAAAACAATCTGATTCCACTCTTGGCACCCATAAGTGCAAGAAGATTTCCAAGGAGAAGCCCAAGCCTTCCCAGGGTGAAGACACAGCGTCGGTCTCTTCACAGGCCACACTGGACGGTTTCTTGGTACACTCCGCCACATCTGCTGAAGCCACCCCTTCTTTTAGATCTGAAGTTTTGTGAAAAGTTACAAGTGTTGGATCTGAACTGAAGAGTCAGAGTTCTGAGTTAGAAGACTCAGAAGTTCTGATCTGAGAAGTCTCGAAAAGATTACAAGTGTGGAATCTGAACAGAAGGGTCAGAGTTCTGAGTAGGAGACTCAGAACTTATGATGATGAAGATGAAAATATCACAAGTGCTTAAAGGAAGTTCTGAAGTGCTTGATCAGAAGGATGTTCAGAAGTTCTGAACATGTTGTTCAGAACATATGTCTTATGATATTTTCAGTTATATTCAGTTACTAATTAGGACACGTGTAATTGTTCTATTAGTCTGTTTCTCATATGTACTGTAGCTTTAGTATTTCCTTACAGTATATATAGGAGTTAGCAACTGTAAGCTAACTAATCTTTGGCATAACTTTCCGCATAGATTTGTATTCACTTTTGTAATCTTTGAGAGATTCTCTCTCTAGATTTGTAATCTGTTCATGAATGAATAGAAGTGCGTTGATCCAATTCTCTGTTTGATTGTTCTTAATTACTCGTAATTGATTGTAAGATTGAATCCTGGTTATTAAAATTGGTATCATAGCTAATCAACAAACAAATTCATTCAAGATGGTGTTCGTGAGGGTTTCTTGATCGCGTTCTTGAAGATTTCTTGATCAATTCGTCAATTGATTCCGCTGCTACTCAAAATTCTTGAATTCTTTGTGATTCCTGAATTCGTTTTACGTTTGTTCAAGAAATTTGATTTGTCTTTCTGTTGAATCGATTAGATTCAATTGTATTAATCATGTCTTCGAAAGAGTTTCTCTCGATGGGATCTGAAACGAAACCTCCTGTTCTTATTCCTAACGAATATCAGCAATGGAAAATTCGTATGATACAATTCTTGGATAATATCGATGAGAATTTGATGATCTCAATACGAGAAGGTCCAATTGAAGTTTATGTTGATGTTGCTGCTACACCTGCAACTGATACAACTCCAGAAATTCCTGCTACTAAGGTGAAGAAGAATTTTTCACAGTACTCAGAAGCACAGAAAATTAGACATGCAATTGACAAAAGAGTTGTTACGCTGTTGACTTTAGCAGTTCCAAATGAGGTTTTTAATAGGATTGATAGTGGAACATCCGCAAAAGAAACGTGGGATGAACTTGAAAAGCAAATGCTTGGTACTACAAAATCAATTCAAGCAAAGTTAAACCAATGTATCAATGCTTATGAAAGATTCAAAGCAAAAGAGTGTGAAAGTTTAAATCAAACTTATGAAAAGTTTTGCACTATTTTGAATGACCTCAGGAGGAATGGGTTGAAAAAGACAAAGTCTGAGGTTAATTACAAATTTCTGAATTCTCTTAATTCAGAATGGTCACCGTTTGCAATTAGTCTTCAAATGAATAAAGACATGTGTGAGGAAGATTTAAATGATATATTCTGTGTTCTGAATAAACATGAGGATTCGGTTAAGCAGGTAGTGGAGGAGAAGAAAAGTGTTTCTGATCAATTAGCCTTACTTTCAGAAAGAAAATCTAAGGTGATCAAAACAACAAAGAAATCGGTATATTTGTCTGAAATACCAAAGATAAAAGAAGAATCTGATGAGGAGGAAGGATCAGAGGAAGATGCTGATAATTGATATCAAGCTGATTGCAGAAAAATTGGCCTTGTTGACTAACACTTTCAACAAGAGATACGGAAAGAACAAGTTTCAGGGTAAGTTTAGAAGGGAACAGGGGAGTTCAGAAGAGAAATATAAGAAGAAAGAAGATAGAGAAGAAAGTAAGTTTGAGAAGAAAGAAGAGAAGGAAGAAAGAAAAGAGAAGGATTTGTGTTTTAAGTGTGGAAAACCTGGTCACTTTGCCAGAGACTGCAGAGTGAAAGTAGTAAAAGATTATGAATACTACACAAAGAAGGCTCACCTGGCTAAGAAAAGAGATAATGAGATTGCAATGTTGGCAGAACAGGAGAACTGGCTGTATTATACATCAGATGAAGAGGATTGCATCCATTTTTCTCAGATGCAAAGTTATATGGCCAAGATGAAGAATGAGGATGATTTTGATTATGAAGATTCTGATTGTGAATCTTCTGCTGAGGTACATTCTGCACTTGAAATTGATTTAATGACTCAAATTGGCAATATGAATTCTGAATTTGTTAAACTCAGAAAACAAATAAAAGGTGAAAGAATTCTGGTTAACAAGTTCAGAATTGAAAAAGAGATAATTAAAGAACAGTTTGAAGAATCTGAAGTTGAGAAACAAAAAGTCAAAAATGAGAATTCTGATCTTTTAAAGAAGATTTCTGAATTAAAAACTCAATTTTCAGAAATAAAAGATGAAAAGGTTGATTTACAAATTAAATATGATATGTTATTTGAGGAAAGAAAGAAGTTGTACACAAAAATCAAAGAGTTGGAAGACCTTAATTTGAAAAGAGGTCAAACTCAACAAACCTTGAATCTTCTCACTAGCAATGTTAAAGATACAAGATTTTATAATCCTAAAATGGGTTGGGGTTTGGAAGAAAATGTTGTTTTGAAAAGAGCCCCAACAAATCTTTATGATTTTAATAAACTACAGGTTCCTAAACCAAAAATCCCAGAGATTGTTGAAGTTTTTGTGAGACCTGCTAGTTCTATAACAAGTTCAGATAATCTACAAAAATCAAGTCCTATAAAAGCAAAGGAAACAATTCCTGAACCACAAATTGAAAAGTCAGATGCTTCAGAAGATAAGGTTAAGAAAGAGATTTCTAAACCAACAGAGGAGAAACCAAAATATAATGATGCTAAATTCAAATATGATTCTTTGAATGTCAGTTACAAAAATAAACAACCAAGTTTTTCATATTCTGACATTGAAAGTATATTTGATGCAAGTAAGGTTTCTGAAACAGCCAGTCAGAAGTCTGAGTCTTCTAGTCATAATTCTGACTACACAAGTCAGAACTCTGAGTCTGAAGGTCAGAATTCTGACACTGTTAGCCAAAGTTCTGATTCAACTGATAATTCTCAATTCACTTCAGAAAGCTTTTCAAAACTTGAAAAGAGATTTAAACTTGTTAGTCAAGAACTTGAGGACTTAAGAAAAACTTTTTATGATCTAGAAAATGATTATTGTGATGTAGATTTTAAACTGGACCAAGTTTTAAAAGAAAACAACACTTATGTCCAGAAAATAACAGAGCTTGAGAAGTTAAAGGCTGAATATGATCTTTTCAAGATTAATGCCTTAAAAGAAGAGAATAAATTCTTTGATGAATCAAGTACATTTGAAAATGGTGAATCATCCAAATCATCTGCTAATTCTGTGAAATTCAATGTTTCAGAAAAAGAGGAAAGCAAAAGGAAAGATGATCTGAAAAAGAATTCCGTGAAGATTGGGTTGAATACTACTTTTGAACTCAAAGCTAGAAATTCTTGTAATAAGTGCAATTGTACTCTAAACAATATCAATAAAAATGAAAAGACTTATGTTTCAGATTTATTGTCACTTGCAAGAAAGAATCTTGAATGTGTTCAGTGTGGTAGTCATTCATTCCAATCTCCTCAGAAAAATCTGATATCAATAACTTATGTTTCCTATATAAACAAAGCAAATCAGAATTCAGAAAAGAAGACTAAGTTGTTTTCTCAGACTCAGATAAAAGGAAAGAAGATTGAAAACATTTCTCAATCTAATTCAAAAGAAAAGAAGAAAGAAAATATCTTTAAAATTAAAGAAAAGAAGACTGAAAATGTTTCTCAGTCTCAACCAAAAGTTTTCAAAAAGAAAAGAAACAATTTTGTGAACAGAAAATGTTCTGACTTCATAAAAGTAAAAGGAAAGTGGTGCTTAAAAGAAGATTTTGAATGGAAAGTCAAAGGAACGTTTGTTAAATCAGATACCAAAGCTAACAAAGATGGACCCATTCCAGAATGGGTACCTAAAACTAACTGATTGTTTTTGCAGGGCTGTCATGTGTGGTTTTTAGATTCTGGAGCTTCAAGACACATGACAGGTCATAAGTCTTCTCTGACAAACTTCACAGAAAAGGCTGGAGGAGCGGTAAATTTTGGTAATAACAGCAAAGGACAAGTCAGAGGTTTTGGAGATTTAACAAAAGGGGATCTGACCATTCAGAAGGTTTTCTATGTTGAAGGATTACAACATAATCTATTCAGCATAAGTCAGTTTTTGGACAGTTTCTGTCAGATTAAATTCTGCATAACAGGTTGCATGATTTTAACTGAGAATGACATAAAAGTTTTCTGGGCCAAAAGACATATGGACTTATTTGTGGTTAACTTGTAAAAAATTCAAGCTTTAACCCCTGTTTGTCTATTATCAAATGCAGTTGCTAATGAATGTTGGCTTTGGCACAGAAGATGTTCTCATTTAAATTTCAAGGATCTGAACAATTTGGTTAGCAAACATCTGGTCAAAGGATTACCAAAGATCAAGTTTGAAAAGGAATCATTATGTTCAGCATGTGAAAGGGGCAAGATGAAGAAAAGTTCTCATAAGATAAAAATGGACTCATCCTGCAAATCACCATTAGAAATGCTACATACAGATCTTTGTGGTCCTATTTCAGTTCAATCTATGGGAGGAAAGAAGTATATGCTAGTTATTGTGGATGAATATTCAAGATACACATGGGTTGAATTCTTAAGAGCTAAGTCAGAGGCTGCTACAACACTGATTAATTTCATCAAAAGAATTCAAGTATTCTTACAACTTCCAGTCCAGAAAATTAGAAGTGACAATGGGACAGAGTTCAGAAATGAGACTCTTCAGAACTTTTTGCAAAATCTGGGGATTTCTCATAACTTTTCAGCTGTCAAAACTCCTCAACAAAATGGTGTTGTTGAAAGGAAGAACAGAACTCTAGTTGAAGCTGCAAGAACCATGTTGGCTTATTCAAATCTTCCAACCTTCCTATGGGCTGAAGCAATAGCCACTGCTTGTTTTACACAGAACATAACTTTAATCAATACAAGATTAGATAAAATTGCTTATGAACTGATTAACAAGAGAAAACCACTGATTAATTCTTTCATGTTTTTGGTTGCAGATGCTATGTTCTCAAAGATAGAGAAAATCTTGGTAAATTTGATAAAAAGGCAGATGAAGGATACTTTGTTGGGTATTCACTTACTTCCAAAGCATTCAGAATCTACAATAGAAGAACCAAGAGAATTATGGAAAGCATAAATGTTACCTTTGATGAGTCAAGAATGAAGACTTCTGAACAAAACAGTTCAGAACTCGGACATAATAAGACAAAAATAACTTCTAAAACAGCTTCTAATCCTAACTGTTCAGAACTCAATATATTGTTTAAGGATGCATTTCTGGAACTAACTTCCGAATCTTATGCAGATTTTGTAAATCCAAAAATGATTCAAGAAATGAAAAGGGAACTTCAGAAGTTGTTCAAACAACTGTAATTTGTGATACAGGTCCATCTGAGGAATGTCCAACTTTGATCAATACAAGTAATGAAACTTCTGATCCTAGTACTCAGAATTCTGAACAAGCCAATCAGAATTCTGACCAAGTTACTCAGATTTCTGAACAAGTGCCTCAGAACTCTGAACAAGTCATTCAGAATTCTGACTCTACCACTCAGAATCCAAACTTGGATGTTTCACCTCAACAAGTATCAGAACAAGGAGACAATTCAGAATTACAAGCAATCATTGATGAGAATGATACAAACAACAATTTTTCAGAAATTGATGTGCTTCCTAGTTCAAACAAATGGACTAAAGACCATCCTATTCATCAAGTGATAGGAGATCCATCAGTAGGAGTTAAGACAAGATCAGCAACAACAAATGAAGCAATGTTTGCAGGTTTTTTAAGTGTGTTCATCAAGTGATAGGAGATCCATCAGTAGGAGTTAAGACAAGATCAGCAACAGCAAATGAAGCAATGTTTGCAGGTTTTTTTAAGTGTGATTGAACCTAAGAAAGCCAATGAAGCCATAGAGGATCCAGATTGGATTTTAGCAATGCAAGATGAATTGCTACAGTTTGAAAGAAATAAAGTCTAGAGACTAGTTCCAAAACCTGAAGGAAAATATGTTATTGGAACTAAATGGGTATTCAGAAACAAGAAAGATGAGTCAGGTGTTATAGTCAGAAACAAGGGAAGATTGGTTGCAAAGGGATACTCTCAACAAGAAGGAATAGATTATGATGAGACATTTGCACCTGTGGCAAGAATAGAAGCAACCACAATATTCTTGGCATATGCTGCACATAAGAACTTCAAAGTGTACCAAATGGATGTCAAATCATCTTTTCTAAATGGTATACTTAATGAAGAGGTTTATGTCTATCAACCAGAAGGTTTTGTTGACCCTGAATTTCCAGATCATGTTTATGTTTTAGATAAGGCATTATATGGTCTAAAACAAGCACCAAGAGCCTGGTATGACACTCTTACTCAACACTTATTAAAATCTGGCTTAAAGAAAGGTAAGATTTACACTACTTTGTTCTTAAAGAAAAAGGGTGATGATTTAATTCTGATTCAAATATATGTAGATGACATAATATTTGGTTCTACAAGTGCAGAGTTATGTACTGAATTCTCAAAAGTCATGGAATCAGAATTTGAAATGTGCATGATGGGAGAATTGAACTTTTTCCTTGGTCTTCAAGTAAAACAATTACCAACTGGTATTTTTATGAATCAAGGAAAATATGTTAAAGATATTTTAAAGAAGTTTAAGATGTCTGATTGTGCTTCTATGAGAACACCAATGGCAACAAATGTCAAGTTAGATGCTGATCTCAATGGAGTTCCAGCAGATAACAAAATTTATAGAGGCATGATAGGATCTCTTCTTTACCTAACTGCTAGTAGACCAGATATTATGTTTGCTACTTATTTTTGTGCAAGATTTCAATCAAATCCAAAAGAATCTCATTTGCTAGCTGTTAAGAGGATCTTAAGATATCTGAAAGGTTCACCAGATTTGGGCCTTTGGTATCCAAAAGAGACTGATTTCAAATTAACTGGTTTTACTGATGCTGATCATGCAGGAAGTAGATTGGACAGGAAAAGTACATCTGGTGCTTGTCACTTTTTGGGAGATAAGATTGTGAGTTGGGCTTCAAAGAAGCAAAACTATGTATCGACATCCACTGCTGAAGCAGAGTATGTTGCTGCTGCTGCCTGCTGCTCTCAAACTTTGTGGATGAGAACACAACTCATGGACTATGGATATCAACTAATCAAAATTCCCATATATTGTGATTCAGAAAGTGCCATTGCAATAACTCAGAATCCTGTTCAGCACTCAAAGACCAAGCATATTGATGTAAGGTATCATTTTATTAAAGACTATGTTGAAAAGGGAACAATTGAAATGCACTTTGTGCATACAAAGTATCAATTGGCTGACTTGTTCACAAAGCCTCTTGATCACAAAAGGTTCACCTTTCTCATATGTAAAATAGGAATGGTTAATTTGACTAATTGAACGTATTAGTTATTTTTCAGAAATGAAAATTTTTCTAAGTAAGACTCTCTGAGTAATGTTCTCAGAACTCTGACTCTCTTAATCATAATTCTGACTCTTGAGTTCAGAACTTCTGAGTCTTGAGTTCAGAACTTCTGAGTCAATAGTTCAGAAATCTAACTTCAAATTCTTTACTTCTGAATAGGTTAATCAGAACTTCTGACTGCCTTTCAGAACACATTTAAGAAAATTACAAATATTTCAATATGTTGTTAAGATTTTTTTCTGTTTTATTTTTTTATATTCCTTATAATGTGTGTTTGAGTATATGCAAAAGTCAAGGGGGGAGCATTGAAATCATTCAGATATCGTTCTGAGGTGCTTATAAGGTTTGTATATTCTTTTCTCATCACTAATCATTCTAAGGGGAACAAGCTTTCAATGATAAATCTTTTTCACTTGTTCAAAACTACTTCTGATTTCTGAATGTTTCAAAAGTGTTCAAATTCAGATGTTAGATTTTAAATGATTTTTCAGAAATCACAAATCATCATTAAAATAACAGAATATTGATGATAAAATAATTTTCTATCTGTTCACTTCTGGATGATTAATCGTTTTTTATATTAATCAGAAGTTGATTTTAAATGAATTTTGGTTCCAAGGTAATTTCTTCTGAACTGTGTACTCAGAACTTCTGAGTCTTCTAACTCAGAACTTCTGAATATGCTTTCTCAGAACTCTGAGCGTGTTATTCAGAACTTTTAACTTGTGTTAATTTCTATCCAATAACACGTGTCAGCTTCTTATTCAATTGAACTTACCACGTGTCATTTCATATCTTTTGTGGTATTTCAAAGTGTTTGACTCCGTTATAACTTTGACAAAAAGCGCCTTTTCACCGTTAAACCCTTCGGCTTCGCGGATTTTGAATAGTTCTTAAAATCCCTCTTTCAAATTTTATTTGAAATCCAAAAGTGAAAAGTGAGAAACGCACAATTCCAAAGTTCTTTGTTCCTGTTTTCTTTCAATCTTCGATTTTAAATCATGTCGGGTTCGAGAAGAAGTAAACCTATTTCATTACACTCTGAAAAATCATTAATGGAATCCTCGTCCGATTAAGAGAATAATGAAGTACAGAGACTTGAAAAAGGAGTTGTAGAAGAAGGGGCAATAGGAGAAAACATTGTACTAAGAAATGTTGAAGAAGAAGCAGAGGATGAAAACATGGATGAATCAGAGGGAGATGCTGATGGGGGAAATGAAAATATTCAACACGAGCAAAGTGCAGTTAGGTCAGCCATGTCTGGAAGATCTAATACTGGTGAGAGGATTGTTCCTGAGAATGAATATTTGCAGTTGATTGAAAATAACTGTGTGTTAATACTTGATGAAACTAGGTTCAAGAAAGAACATAGGATAATCATAGAGTTACTAAAATACCATCCTTTTAAGAAATGGTTCACAATGAAGAAATCGGTTCCTGTTCAGTATATTCAACAGTGGTGGAAGCATTTGGAGTTACAAGGTAACAATTTTGTATCTGATATAGGGGGAGTCACTGTAACTCTGAATATACAGTTTATGAGAACAATGTGAGGCTACCAGAAAAGGATGATTTAGAGGGAAGATTAGACTTTGAAGATTCTCCATTAACAGAGGAATTATTGGCTGAAATTAGAAGATTGGGGTATAATG
The DNA here is from genome assembly GCA_033807775.1 of Saussurea involucrata. NCBI lineage: Eukaryota > Viridiplantae > Streptophyta > Magnoliopsida > Asterales > Asteraceae > Saussurea > Saussurea involucrata. The sequence continues at coordinate 87,623,131 of CM066314.1, forward strand.
AAGAGTTGAAAACTCTAAGCTTGTTCAGAAGGAACAAATTGCCACCAATTTGGGCATGTTTTTTCAATATCATCAACAAATGTCTTTCTGGGAAGAATAGCTCTCTAGATCAGGGTTCAAAGCAGATTTTGCAGATATTTCATGGATTAGTGAAGAATAGGCATTATGACTACGCTTCTATTCTATGGGAAGATATGAAGAACACTTTTGAGAGGAATCAGAAAGCAAAAGAAAAGAGAACCAGGGATAAGGTACTCACATACATACCATATCAGAGGTATTGGCAGTTGGTAATTTGGCATGCAATGGATCAAGACAAAAACATTCCAAGAAGATCAAATGAGGAACATTGACCAATATTCTATATGGGTAAAATGATTTCTACTTTGAAACCTGAAAATTTTCGAAATCACAGACCTCTTCCAAGGTCACTTAGGCAATACATTCCAAGGGAGAGTGAGATTTTAAAAGCTTATTGCACCTCAATGGGACTTGAACAACCTCAAGCCCCTACCCATGAGGAACAACCTGAGATGAGAGGTGAGGGGTCAAATAAAAATAGAGAGGGGGAGAATGTTCAAGGGGGAGAACATTCTGAGAGAATAGTAAGGGAAAATTCAGAGAGATTGGTTAGTATGGGAGTTGAAAAACAGATAGAGTGTGGTGAGGATGAGAGAGTGTTAACAGAATCTAAAACAGAAATAGATGGTTCTGATCCAGCTGAATTAATCCGGGTAGCCACATCTACTGTTGGTTCACAACTCTTGGTGACTAACATTGAAGAAAACACCATGGACCCAGTGGTGGAACTTGAACAACCCATCCCAAGCCACTCATAAGCATTTCAACATGCTACTGTTTAAAAAAAAAATAGGGGAACCATCCCAAACTCATTTGGAGGGAGGTGATAAATCCCAAGATTTCATTCAACACACAGAGTCTGGATTACACAGTAATATCCAATTTGGGCCTGAATTTTTTTTTCAACACTAGCACATCACAGGAATTTCGTATTCCTGTAACAACATTCATAGACACTCCTAATATTGGTTGTCAAGGAATTGATGGAAGTCCTGGTGAAGTGAACATCTCAAAAGCTTCATTACACAGTGCCTCTATGGTACATGGTGTCTATGTGGTACCTACAGGCCAAGAGTTCTCTGAACACTTGAAAACTGGACCATTTGTTGATCCAGGTTCACTGTTAGAACCTTCTGAATTTGAAAAGATTCAGAAACAAAATCAGATGTTGGGGGAAAAAGTTGAAAAATTGGAAGGTGCGGTGGATTCTTTGAAAAATGAGGTGAAGGAACTTAAGATGTTGTTGGCAGGGAAAGCAACATCTGTTGAACAAAAGGTGGATGAAATGAAAGTGTCCTTGGAATCTCACAAAAAGGAGATCAAGGATAATATGTCAGAATTTCAAAAGGAGTTAGTGAGGAATATGAATGGTATGAAATCTTCATTGATACAAACTTTCAGTTTAACATTGGCTAGTGTTTCAAAGCCATTAGCCATCATGTCTATGTCTGTAGCTGAACCTGAAGCAGAATCAACTCAGAATTTAAAAAGGAAGTTTGATGATAATGATCCTCATGATCATCAAAAGGGGGAGAAAAGGCAAAAGCATAATTCTGAGGTTGATGAACAAAGCACTGATAAGTTAGAAAAGTCGGCTAATATTGACTTAACAGATTTTGAGATTTCTGATATGCAGTTAGCAGTTGCAGAGGTTCAAAATTCAGAAAATATTCAAGTAGTTGATGAATCAGCAGAAGTGGAAAAATCAACAGAAGTTGAGAAGTTGGTTGAGGTTCATACTATTAGTTCAGATACTGAGGAAGAGATGGAAATGGAAAAGATGGGAAGTGAAAACTCAAGTAAAACAGAGGAATTGGTGTTGGATACAGAGATGGAGATTAATTCTGATGAAACTGAAGTTATTATGGCAGATACTGATCAGAATGATGAGACTGAAAAGATGGATATTGTTGGATCAGATGAAATGACAGATTCTTCTGAAGAATGGTGTGAAATAACAATGGCAGATATCTCTGAAGAAAGATTGGTTGAAAGTTCTGAGATTAACACTTGTTTAGAGATAGTTCCTTATACCAGAAGGGAACTTCTTAATTCTGAACTTGAAGAGAGAAGACTGAATGATATTTTGATAAGGAGAATGCATAGTGAGTTGTTCAGAGCTCTTAACACTCAGAATGTTCAAAACGTTATCAGATTGATGAGGCCAATTGACTTGTTGGGAGAAGAAGATCACTCTGTAAGATACACAAAGAAGTTTGTAAAAGACATTGTAGAATATTTCTTTGAAGATGTATCAGAAGAAGATCTTGTGAAAGTTGAAGACTTCTTTATGCATGTCTACACTTACAGAAAGCCAATTTTGATTCCCAGAATTGAGTTATCCATTCTTGAAGAACCTTTATGTGACTTTATTGTTGAAAGAGAAGATACACCATTGGCAAGAAACTTGTATGCTAGTATTTTCCCTGAAGACTATTATGAATCTGTCTACTGCAAAGATGATGAGTTTGTTGACATTGAAATATTTATTGATGGATTCTTGGATGGGAGGATTCAGATGACATATGTGGAAGCTTCAAATAGGTTAAGAAAGACTGATGAAAAGCTTCATGTTCAGAAAAGAATTGTGAAGGTGTTAGATTTTCTAAGTGAAGAATTTGATGGTCTGAGATATGTTAATCTGAATGTATTGAAAGAAGGAAACTTGAAGGTGAACATGACATGTTTTGATTTTCACAGATTGTTCTTGGAAGATCAATTTTTCTTGGTGAAACTCTTTGCTGGTACTGAAGATGCCTGGATAGAACTTGAATGCAGAAGAGTTCTGGGAATATATGTCAGAAACATGTATTTGTATGATTTTCAGTTGGCAATCGAGTCAAGGAAGGAGAAATGTAACTTGACAAGTCCAATCAACACTCTTGAAGTAATAAGCAACTTTGATGGATTTGTGAGTGAAGAAGTTGGAAATGAAAGATTCATTTATTCAGAATTCAACGAAGTTACTCTATTCAGATTGAATGATCTAGTAAAGTATAGTGATGCTACTCTAAAGAAGACAATAATGAAAATGCAAGCTTATGTTGAGAATGTCAGAATGTCTGTGAAAGAAAAATATATCAGATGTGTCACTAGAAGACTTGAACTCAGAAACAAAATCAGAAATTGCAATGAATGGTTGCTTTCAGAAGTAAATCCAAAGAAGATGTTACACAGAGATTTTGTTTTTCCTGCTGAGTATGAGGTAAATGGAGTTTACTCAGAAGAAGTGGAAGAAGATATTCAAGATGAGACTTCACAAGATGTTCAAATGAAAGATGCTGATCAACCAGAAAAGTCTGAGGCTAATGAGGAAGAAATACCTGTTGATGTTAATGGTTACTTTCTGGAGTATGCTCTTCCTTATTTCTTTCAACCAAGAGAAGTAAACTTTCTAAGTGTTTATCATGACAGAACAGAGATACATCAATGTCTTCGTGATGAAATGTCAAAGAGATTAGGAAAACCAAAAGAATCAGTATACTCAGATTTCTTAATCACAGGAATTAGAGAATTAAAAGAGAAGAAGTTCATGAAGCATGAATATTACTCATTTGAAGTCTTAAGAGAAGATGGAAAAGTCTACTACTTTACTGAAGCAGATTTTGAAAAGATTTCAGTAACAGATGTGTACAGATTGTATAGTCTTTTGTCAAATAAAGACTGCAGTAAACTGAAAAAGGAAAGAGGAGCATTGGCTGCAGTGAGAGAGAGGCATTCATATACAGATTTTCAAATTGCTCTGTATTTACAAAAGCCATGTGTATATCTCTCAAAGCCAAATAATGAGCATGAAAATCTGAATCTTCTGAAAAGTGGAAATGTTACAAGATATCCAGAGTTGGGAGTCTTCTTAAGAAATGACAGAGATGAAAAGATTTTCTTCAGACCAGAAGAAGTGGCAAAGTATTGTTCAGGAACTTTAAGGTTCATCAAGCACAATCTGGAGAAAAAGTTACAAAAGGGAAAACAAGTTGAAGAGATTCAAGAGATCATAGAAAAGATTAACAGAAGGCTTACTCTGAGAAATGTACTGGTTTTGAAGATTGTCCCAGCACTAAAAGAGTATGATGATGAGAAGTACAGGACTATTTGACAAAAAGGGGGAGATTGTTAGATCTGAAGTTTTGTCAAAAGTTACAAGTGTTGGATCTGAACTGAAGACTCAGAGTTCTGAGTTAGAAGACTCAGAAGTTCTGATCTGAGAAGTCTCGAAAAGATTACAAGTGTGGAATCTGAACAGAAGGGTCAGAGTTCTGAGTAGGAGACTCAGAACTTCTGATGATGAAGATGAAAATATCACAAGTGCTTAAAGGAAGTTCTGAAGTGCTTGATCAGAAGGATGTTCAGAAGTTCTGAACATGTTGTTCAGAACTTATGTCTTATGATATTTTCAGTTATATTCAGTTACTAATTAGGACACGTGTAATTGTTCTATTAGTCTGTTTCTCATATGTACTGTAGCTTTAGTATTTCCTTACAGTAGATATAGGAGTTAGCAATTGTAAGCTAACTAATCTTTGGCATAACTTTCCGCATAGATTTGTATTCACTTTTGTAATCTTTGAGAAATTCTCTCTCTAGATTTGTAATCTGTTCATGATTGAATACAAGTGCGTTGATCCAATTCTCTGTTTGATTGTTCTTAATTACTCGTAATTGATTGTAAGATTGAATCCTGGTTATTACACCTTCCTCAACCGTTCCAGTGACTCAGTTCACTAAACTTTCTTGGATGAGAACCCCCAATCCTCAGCCCCTCAAAGCGTTGCGGAGGTTATTTCCAGCGGATCCAATGCTGACGTTGCTACCACCACCTTCTTCTCAACCTTTGCTTCTCCCTCCACTCCTTTTCTCTATACAAATGCGCCCACAATGCCATCGATTACACTGACAGACTCATTCATTGCTCATCTACAATAAATGATACAATAGAACGTTAGACCTGTAGGATCGACTATTACTGCTGGGACATTCGAAGATGACTTGGCATTTGATTCAGGTTATCGCGACATCAACTCCTTCTTAAACCCACCTACAGGTATCCCATATACTATATCTCTCTCTCTAAACCCCTAACTTATGAGCTTTCGTTAGCTCACAAGTTGTCTACTTTTTCAGGTCTAAATTTGGGCACCATCAGCACATCCCTCAAGGATATTGCTGGAAAAGTGAAGACTCTCTCTACTGATGTAGCTGACAAGGCTTCTTCTACTGACGTCCTCAAGGTTGACGGAGCCTTAAACACTGTCAAGACCGCCCTCCTAAACAACACCTCCTCTATCAACACTCTCAACACCACCAACGCTGATCTATCCACAAATATTACAAATTCTTCCAAAGAGATTAAGGATGATGTGGATGCTCTAAAGGGGGAGATGACCTCCCTGAATGGTGAGGTGAGCACCCTTGCTGTAAAGGTTGATACTGCTACAAACCTGCTCACCAAAATACTAGAACGTCTGGAAGCTCCCACTATCCCTCTGTCCCATTTTTCTCAGGATGACCGAGAAACATTAGAGATGGCAGTGGACTTTATCTTGCAATCCACCCCTGCTATATCTAGCATCGAAGACAGATTAGCAAAAGTTGAAAAACGTTCAAGCTTTCCTGGCTAAGAAGACAGGGGACCTGAATAAGACGTTGCCGCCGCTGCTGGTACCTCTCCCATCCAAAATGTGGAAGAGGGAGAAGGAAACCGAAGGCCTTCTTCATTTTTCTGAGGGGGAGGATAAAGATGAAGACCCTCAGGAAGGTAAGAATCCCGAGGGAACCGACAGAAGTCCCTCTCATTCTGAGGGGGAGTAAATCGAAGACCTCGTTCATTCTCCAGCTATAGATGTAGAATCATCAGAGGATGATGACGATGCTGAAGCGGAAGAAGACGAAGACCTTGAGCTCAAAGACGACGAACCATCATCATCTCCAAAAAATGATGATGATGATGACGAAGACAACGACGGATTCTTCTGCAAACGTGCATCAATCAAAATTCCTGCAAAGACCAGAACCCTAGCTCAAAAAGGGGTATCTACAAACGAACCAGGGGAGGGGACCAAGGCGAAATCCATAGCGAAGCCGACCAACAATGAAAAACAAAAGGGCCTCGTCAATGCCAATTTGGCCATTCTCATGAAAAAGCCAGCGTGTCAGCTAGTTTTCTCCCCTGCTTGAGGTTTAAGTTGAAGCTACTCAACCTTCACCAATAATCCCAGCTGCAAGAGCTGAAGAAATGCAAATAATCCCGGTCTTAAACTTTGATGAGACCGAAAACAAGCTGAAATAGAAGAAGAACTGCTCTCCTACACCAAAAGGCCTTCCTTGGATCTTCAAAATACAAGTGAAGATGAAAGAAGAAAGAGAGCAGCGATGATCCAACAAGTAGAAGATCAGCGTATAGTTCCTCCACACCTAGGCTGCCTGTCAAATCGGGAAATCGCTGAAGCCCTGAAAGCTGAACAAATCCTTGTTGAACGAAAGAAGGCTGAACAAAAAGATAAAGAATATGCCTTGGAACTTGTCCAGCGTTCAGTCAAGGATCCAGACCTGAAGAAGTTCCCTGTTGCTGTTCAAAGAAAACTGATAAAGGACGCACAGAAGATCAGCCAGGAAAAGACCAAGGTCAGTGACTCCACACTGGCCTGGTGCAAAAAAATGTGCCACTACAGAAGCCATGGATCAAGGGTAAGCACTGTGAACATACGAGGGAGAACAACCAACAATGTACCGTTTGTTGATGTCCAGATAATCAGAGAAAACGACCTCTTCAGAACTTGCTACATGTCAGACATGGATAAACTTGGTTTCCCTGAATGGTTGGAAATGAGAATCGCAATTCAGCGATCCCGCTCATCCTTCAAGACCCATGTTGAAAAAGCCATAAATATGCTGATCGACCTGGTAACCTCAGCGGTTGACATTCCTCCTCCTCCACCAATTATGAAGAAACGAGCCGCTCCAAAGAAGAAGAAGACTCCTTCCTCTCCAGGCCCGACAATAAGAAACGAGACTGGGATTGATTTCTCTCGTGAAGCAGTTCTTGGCCCCAACCCTGATCTCTCCGGACTCGACATATCTCTACCTCCCGCTGAAACTTTCATCCCTGGTAAGGTTATCAGTGGTCCGTTTGGCATTTTCCTCTATGACTTCAATGGTCGTGAATGCTTTCAGCGCATCTCTGAGTTATACAAAACTCCAATCGAACAACTCAGAGATCTTCTCTACTAGTACGAATACATACGCAGTCTACCTGGAACATTCCTGAAGCCCCACATCTAGCGCGAAGCTAAGAAAAGACGGGAACAGGGAGTCACAGTCCCTGATTGGATGATTCCAGAGACTGATACTCTTGATGAACTTCTTGTCAAGAAAGAACCTGAGTAGCTGATACGATCTCCTCTTGTTATTCTTCTATTTTATCAGCTTACATCTTTTGTACTTGTAATTATAATTCATTGTACTTGTAATTTTTCCACCTCCCTCTGTAACCTTTACGAAGTTAATGAAAAGTTTCAATGAATGTACTTTACTCCATCAGTACTAGAAAAGATCCCTGAAAACAGTAAATGGGACACACATTTTACGAGTTCTTTTTATCATTATGTTTTCTTACTTAGCAATTTTCCTTTATTGTTATGTCATCATCAAATAGGGGGAGATTGTTGATCCAAACCCTCAGTGATTTGATAATGACTCTGAGAAACACTTAGTGAAAATTGTAAGTAGACAATATGTATTAATGTTTTGTCATCAAAGAATATATACTAAGTCTGTTTAGTATCACTGATGGAAAACATGTTCTTTAATTTTATACTGCACCAAACACAGTACATGAGTGAGTCCTGAGCCTGTTCAGTCTCACTGATGATCGCTAATAGTTTTTATTGTTTACTTATGATCCCTAAAGACAAGATTCACATCAACCATGTTCAACACTGAAATCGAAGACCAAACTGAAGAACAAGCGACTAAGTCTACTAGTGACGTGATGCGGATATCAGCGAAGCCAAGACCTGTCGATCCAACGTGAAGTTTCAAGTAGAAGACTTCAGCGAACGCTGAACTTTATCATTCGCTGATAAAGATTCATTCAGCGAACGCTGATCATGAAGCCTCCTCTACAAACAACTTTTGTCTTATCCCCTTGCACGCCTCTGTACGATTTTGTCAGAACGGACATCCCTTTTGTCCAGAATCGTACAACCAACTCTGCTACTACATTGTTCATCATGCGGCCACTAGGTTGTCTACTGAAGTCAAATCATGCAACCAACCAGAAGCTGCCACGTGTAAAGATGTACTGTTTTGCATTAAATGCACGTAGTATATAAAGGAAACCCTACTTCATTCTTGAAGTTTCTTGCCTTCTCTCGCTGAACCTCTGTGTGCAAGAAAATTATCCTTAGTTTTCTTAACTTCTTTTCTCTCTATATTTCTAGTTCAAGAAATCTGTGTGTTCTCATAGTTTGTTTAGATTAGATTTTTTTACTTGATCTTATTCCGCAACAAACTGCAAATTGTTTGATACATATCAATAAACAATTTAGAAAGATAAAAATATGTGTTTGTATTCAACCCCCCCCCCCTTCTACAAACTTGTATAACCCTTCGGGACCAACATAGACAAATCCAACCAACGTCAAAACTTTTCGCAATTAACTTGCAAAAATGTTTTCGCAAGTTCATGCGGTTCAAAATCAAAATCGATCAAAAATGAAGATTTAAGCCAAGAAAAACACACAGACTTGATCGATAATCAAAACCCAAGAATAGTAAAAAACAATTTCAACTAATCGACTCTAAAGCATGGAATTTTAAACAACCCGAATATGAACAACCGCAAGGTTGAAAAATCATCAAATCAGATACCTAAATGAATGAAATCAAGAAAATTACATGGATGGATCAATTTGAAATCATCATACGATTCACAAGAAACAAAAAGGGGATCGAATGAGTACCCGGTGAAGAAAATCAGTGTTGTTAAGGTTCGAAACTGATTTTGGAAGTCAAGAGGATGAACAGTAGCAATGTACGTGGGTTTGCAAATGAAAGTAGGAATTGAGACATTTTGAAAAATTGTTTTTATACCCCAAATAAAATGACACGTGGCACGATTCAAGAGGACCACCCCACTTTTCTCAAACAGCTGAAAAACTTGTCTGGAAAAAATGATGTTCATCAAAGTTTTCGGAAAAAACGATTTGCGAAAACTTTCAAGGAGTAAAAGTTTTCGTAACCAAGATAGATTAGAATGGAAACTTTTCGCAAGAAACTGAGTACGAAAACAATGTTTTCGCAAGCAACGACATACAAAAATTAAAGTTTTCGCAAGCAACAGGTTGCGAAAACAAAAGTTTTCTCAAGCAACGGTATGCGAAAACCAAAGTTTTCGTAACCAATGGTTTGCGAAAACAAAGGTTTTCGTAACCAACTAGTTGCGAAAACAAAGTTTTCGTAACTAACTAGTTGCGAAAACTAAAGTTTTCTTAACCAAAGGGTTGCGAAAACTTAGCCATTTTTCTGAAAAATCTCACATTAGTTTAAAACATTTTAAGCACAAACCCATTTTTGAAAACATTTTCAACATTTGTGCCCATGGAAAAATTAGAACACACTTACAGACTTGATGATTTTTACTCCCCCTTGAAGAATGCATAGCCTGGAAGAATTTCAATTTCAGATATAACTGCAATCACAAAAAAATCTTGGTACTCATTGAGCATGAGTCTTGAATTGTTATATGTATCACTCTTAGAAAAATATATATACCCCCCCTCAAAAAGACAATATAAATAGACAAACACACACACACTCCCCCTCAATGTGATAAGGAGAAACAATGTTATGCATATGTGTTCAACATACCATGCTTGCTAATTAGAAAATTAAATATTTTCTCATCTAAAGGTTTTGTAATAGATCAGCAAGTTCAACTTCTGTTGGCACAAAATGCATCTCAATAGTTCCCTTTTCTACATGATCTCTAATGAAATGATACCTGATGTCTATGTGTTTGGTTTCAGAATGTTGAACCGGATTTGCCGTAATTGCAATCAGCCTTTTGGAATCACAATAGATCAGGATCTTGTTCATCGTGTAGCCATAGTCCTGAAGTTGTGTCTTCATCCAGAGTACTTGTTAACAATAGATATCCGCAAGGACGTATTATGCCTTAATAGTATAAGTTGACACGCAATTTTGTTTCTTTAAAGACCAATTGAATAGCTTGTCCCCTAAGAATTGACATGTACCCGAAGTGCTTTTCCGGTCAAGTCTATTACCAGCATGATCTGCATCTGTAAATGTTGTTAGTTCAAAACCAGAATCCTTTGGATACCAAAGGCCTAAATTCTTTATGCCTTTGAGATAACGAATGATCCGCTTAACCTCTATAAGGTGAGATTCTTTTGGATTTGCTTGAAATCTAGCACAAAATGATGTTGCAAACATTATATCGGGTCTGCTAGCAGTTAGATATAATAAGAACCAATCATGCTATGATAGGTCTTTTGATCTACCAATTTACCAGATAAATCGGCATCCAAAAGTCTACTAGAAGCCATCAATGTTTTGATGGTGGAGATTGATGTCAAATCAAATGTCTTTAACATATAAGTTATATATTTTGATTCATTTATAAAAATTCCTTCCGGTGATTGTTTTACTTGTAAACCAAGGAAAAAAATTAATTCCCCCATTATGCTCATTTGAAATCTACTTTTCATGGTGTTTTCAAAATCAACACATATTTCTAGATTAGTAGACCCAAATATAATATCGTCAACATATATTTGTACTAGTATTAAATCCGCACCTTGTTATCTGAGGAAAAGAGTTGTGTCGATAGTACCTTTTGTGAAGCCAGACTCAGTAAGATAAGTTGTTAGAGTTTCATACCATGCCCTGGGTGCTTGCTTTAAGGCGTAGAGTGCCTTATCCAAGACATAGACATGATCAGGGTGCTTCGGATCGACAAATCCTTCCGGTTGACTTACATAGACTTCTTCATGTAGTACACCATTGAGAAACGCCGACTTGACGTCCATTTGGAATACCTTCAACTTTTTCTGAGTCGCGTAAGCCAAAAATATCCGGATAACTTCAATCCGAGCTACTAGGGCGTAGGTCTCATCATAATCGATTCCTTCTTGTTGATTATAACCTTTGGCTACCAGTCTTGCTTTATTTCTAACAATTATCCCAGCTTCGTCTTTCTTATTCCTAAAGACCCATTTGGTTCCGATAATCGTTTTGCCCTTAGGTCTCTTTACTAAACGCCACACCTCATTTTGTTTGAACTCAAGAAGCTCGTCTTGCATAGCATTTATCCAATCTGGATCTTGTAACACCTCTGATGCTTTCATGGGTTCAATGCAACTTAGAAAATTCACATATAAGCATTCATTTGTTCTCACAAATCTTTTCTTAACTCCATCTTTGGCATCACCTGTTATATTGGTAGGAGGATGTGCTCTCATCCACCTGTTAGTGCTCGGGAGAGTCTGAATTTCCATCTGAGTGTTAGATGCATCATTTTCGTCTGTTATTGCAGGTATTTCTATTGTTAACACTTCTGGTATAGTAGTAGCAGGTGCCGGTTTGTTAGGGTCAAAATCAGGTTGAATAGAAGTTCAAGGGCTAAACTGTTATTCTTTATTTTTAGACTTAATGTGTAATGGGCAATGGGCTTGAATGTCATGGGCCCATGGTATATAATGTTTTGTAAGCCTTTGTTTTAGGCTGGTTGTCATATTGAACTTTCATACGCTTTGTAATTCTCTCTGATTTGGTTGAAAGTTATATGGATGACATATTGAAATCATACTGTTTGTTTTGCATCTATTGATTTCTACTGTTCGTTGCACTGATCTGGAACTCACAATTGGTATTAGAGCAAACGGACGAATCGATTCAATGTGATAAAAGGTTTCTGGTAAGATTTCTGTTCAAAGTATTCGACTGTGTTCTTAGCATTAAAATTCTGATTTTGATTCAGTAAAAATTGATTGTTTTCATTTATCACATTCTGTTCATATCATCTTAGTAAACGTTTCTGCAAATTTTTAGTGCTCAATTCGATCATCTCAGTCGTTTCTAAGCAAAATCAAAATCTCAAGTTTTTGTCTCTGTTCTTATAAAAATCAAAATTTTCTTATCAAAACTTGTTGTTTAGCTTCAAATTCGATTTGGGTATTGTTGGTATTGTGTTTTGTCAAGTTTCTAACCTTTCAGGAACGACTCCAAAGAACCCTAATCGAATTTCTGCGTTTTTGGAAACCACGGCCGTGGTTACCGGTCAGCATCACATAGTTACCGGGTAAGTTTCCTTAATTATCTCTTGTTACCGGGTAACTCCAAGTTACCGGGTAACTTCCACTTACCGGCTACTTTCACTTACCGGACAACTATCCGGATCATACCTGGATAACGGAAGTCACACCCGGTAAGTCCCATATATCGGACAAGTTTCCGGTAACTGACATTTCATCCGGTAAGTTCTCTCACCCGGTATGCTAGTTATTTATTTTAATTTTTATCGGTAAGTTCTTACTTTATTTGTTTTATCCGGTAAGCTTTTCATCCGGTAACATCCAGTTATGCGGTAAGCTCTTCATCCGGTAAGCACTTCTACCCGATGTTTGGGCAAAATTTCATCAGTCTCGACCACGACTAAGGTAAGGAAAACACTTATTTTACTTCCCCATAGTAAGGTAAAATTATAGTACTTTGTCCCTTGGTTAAAAGTCAAATCATATGTTATCTACCTCACGACACTCGACCACGATGTCGCCTAGTTCTCACGACCGTCGCATAAGACCATGCGACCTCGACCAACTAACGTTCATTATGACTGTTACGTTTGTCCAGTGTTTAATGCAGGAGTCAACGTCATTAATGACCAACGACTACAACCAGTAAAGGGCCATTAACAGCGTTAAAGACAACGTCCGTTACGACAGTTACGTAAAGCATTCAAGAAATCAATCAAAGCACTCGAAGGCTACAAATATAGAGTTCCATCATCATTGAAGGGGACCGCATCCAAGAATCACACTACGTACTCAAGAACATACGAAGAAAATAACTTTCTCACAACAGATCGCTCTCGACGCAAGACATCGATGCACGATTCCCACGCTCAACGCATAATTTTTACGCACGGCACATAGACCGTACACACGACGCACATTGTTTTTACTTTCGAAACACTTGTTACTTTACATTTCGAAGTCTTTCCTTCATTTGTATTGTAATCTCTATACGATCGACACCTGAAACATAAGGACATCGCCCCTGTTTGGCGACCATAGTGCAACGACGACTTCCATTGTCGTCCGCGGGTTTTTTCCTCGTTCAGGTTTTTCCCGCGTCACCAAAATTCTCTGTCTCTTTTACATTTTTTATCTTAATCGCACGTTTTGTCGAGAGATTCCTTTCTTTAGTTGTTAATTTCCACAATCGACCTTAAGTTGTACTTTTGTGCGATTTTTGGCATTAACAGTTTGGCGCCATCCGTGGGACCCCATCTAGAGAAAATCTTCGACAAACGTGCGTCCTACTAACGGTTTCTTGGAGTTTCTTCTGTTTTCTGTTTCTGGAAAATGGCAGCCCCTGGAAATCAAGAGCATATCGTTGCCCAGATGTATCAGGAATTGGAAGTTGCGCGAAATCAAATCAATGCCATGGCTGAGCAGAGCCGAAGAGCAGCTGAAGAGATCGCGCGACTAAGAAATCAGAATTCGAACGGATCGTTTGGACCGCAGAATGGTCCTAGGCCGTTCGTTCAGAATCCATGATCCATTCCATTCGTTCAGAATCCAGGATCTGCTCCATTCGTCCATAATCCTGGTTCGGCTCCATTTGTCCGTAATCTCGGGCCAAATCCATTCATACAAAATCCAGGACCAGGACCATTTGCTCAGAACCAGCAGCCCGGTGCGTTCATGCAAAATCAGCAACAGGCGAAGTTCAACCCAAATCCCTAATTCGGGACGGTTCCTCCTCAGCATATAAGGCCACCATCCATGCAGAATGGATCGCAGCCGTTTCAGAATGGGTCGCAGCCGTATTTTGTCCCTTTCAACGGGGATGCCAATGGGTCGTCGCACGGTAATGGCACCGGTTCAAGAGTCAATCCGCAGACAGGTGAGAATCCTGATTCTATCGACCCCGTCGCCCAGCAGTTGAAGATGCTAGAAGATCAGAACGAGCGTGTCCTTTCTTTGCTCGCCAAGCTACCCGGGGCAGCCGTGCCCGTCGACGTCGAGCCTCGATCAGAGTTTCAGGCGTTGCCCTTCATTGATGAAGTTGTGACCGTCGAGGTCCCGAAGAAATATAACGTCCCTGCTTTGACGCCCAAGTACTCAGGAGTGACAGATCCGACAGAGCACGTCGCGCAATATAAACAGCTCATGTGGACGGTCTCGATCCCGCACATGTACCAAGAAGTATGCATGTGCAAGAGTTTTGGAGCAACCCTCACTGGTCCTGCCCTTCAATGGTTGATCAATCTCAAACCCAAATCCATCGGGTCGTTCGCTGAGTTGGTCAATCAATTCTTTAAACAGTTCGCCAGCAGTCGCAAGATGGAGAAGCATACCAGTGACCTATATTATGTCGTACAGAAGACCAATGAATCTATTCGAAGCTACTTCAATAGTTTCAATGCAGAGATGATTAGTGTCCGCAACTGTGACGTCAAGACCGCAATTGAAGCTTATAAGCGTGGTGTGGACGACATTCGGGTTTGTACACTGATCTAACCAAGTATCCTCCGGACGAATCGATTCAAAAGTGAGCCGAAAATGAGTCGAAAGTCGCCCGTGACTGCTATAAGACCACCCTGAAGCCGCGAAAATAAGCTGTTTGGCAGTCACAGGTCAAAGAAATCGTCCTGGATAAAGGCAAACTTGACCATAAGGTCTTGACAGATACATCTCTCTATCTCTAATCTTATAGACAAACTAATGCCTTTTTTATAGGAATATGCCGACTATTCTGCCCTGTCGCACGAAAACACATAGACATTGATGTTAATCCTCGAAAACTCAGTGTCGATCCGTCATTTAAAACCAATTTTTTCCTGGAGAAAATAGGATAGTAAATGACGAGGGGCAAATCCCCCATCAAGTAAAAAAAAATCTGAGAAGGTACGTTTTCTAAATTCTTTTCTCTTCTTTCATAAGATTTTTTTATCACTAACGACTACTGACTTAAGCATCGGAGGGTCGTTGGTTAGCCAACGACCAACCTCTGACGATGTCTTATCGCAGGACCGCACGACATAAATCACTGAGTCTGTCATATGACACCAGTACGCTTCCGCAGGATCGCACGATATAAGCAATTGAGTCCATGACTCGATTATCCCATCACATGAACGCATGATTCAAGGGCATGATATGGTCTAGTCGTACGACCATAAGGTCTATTGACCCCACGATTTCAGTTCTTTAACTTAAGAGACTTACACGCTCTGAATGAATGATATGATTGCATATGCTTATGTACGCCAGCACGGCTTAAACGTCTTATGACTTATATCTTAAATATTGTGTTGAGCTAGATGCCTAAGTCGCATGAATTCCTGTTCCCTTACCACTTGGTGAATTTTACAATTGACGTTGTATCTATGTGCAAAAAATATAAGACACAAAATCAAAAGATATCTAAGTTTCATTCACCGAACTTACTGTCTTATATATATCCAAAAAGATCGACCACTGACGGTCGAGTAGCAGGGAACAAAAATAAACAAAGATATTTTCTAAGGCAGAGTAGGAGCATAGGTCGCATCCTTGCCTGACGTCTCACCCTGGGGACCTTCCTCCTCCTCGACCTCCTTCTCATCATCCGAGTCAAGATCCCTCTCGGTCCCGACCTCCCTGAAGAAGAGGTCCAACTTGTCCGATGCCGACGCCAGGGGATCTCTTCCCAACAAGTGACAAGAAGTCGTTAGGCGTCAGAAAGCCAGAGTTCAAGCCAAAGGTTGTTTCCAGAATAGAGCCAGCGCGCCAAATTTCAAATGTTCGTTTCAAGATGAAAGCAGAGGCCAAGACTGCGACTAAGTTCACTCAGTACCCCAAGATATCATCTTACGGATTCAAAGGATCTGTAAAGGACATAGTCGAAGCTCTGAAGACCGCTCAAGCTACCATTCAATGGCCAAAAAAGTCCGACCTGGACGATGCTAAGAATGACAAATCAAAGTGGTGCGACTTCCATGCCGATCATGGTCATGCGACAGACGACTGTATCGCACTGAAGAAGGAACTAGCATATCATTTTCCGGAAGGAAATCTCAAAGATATCATCGACGATGTCGCTATTTCAGCTAACGGACATAGAACGACGACCCCCGAGCATACGAAGGTCGTCATTTGCAACACCGGTGGTTCAGACGTGTGTGGTCTGACGTATTCCGCGGCCAAGCGTCACGCCAATCAGGCGCCCGATGATCGGCCTATTCCTCGCTCGTTCAGACCCAAAGGAGATTTGGAGCTAGAAGCCATGAAGATTGTGTTCGACCACGTCGACCTTGGCGACTCTTATCAGAAGCATCATGACGGGTTGATCATTCAGCTCACAGTCGGCAACTGTCTAACGCGTCGAGTCTTGATCGACGGGGGCAGCTCAGCAAATGTCATTTTTCTCAACACTATCAAAGCCATGGGAATCGATCGCTCGGAAATCACCCGACGTTTGACGACTTTGGTCGGTTTCAATGGAGAAGCGACGAGCACCTTTGGAGAGATAATTTTGCCCGTCTACGCCGGAGGAGTCAACAAGCAAACCAAGTTCAGCGTCATCGACTGTGCGTCGGCCTATAACATCATCTTAGGTCGACCATGGATCCATGATATGAAAGCTGTTCCTTCAACGTATCATCAAATGTTGAAATTCCCAACGCCATGGGGAATCCAGGAGATCAAGAGTGAGCCAAAAGTCGCTCGTGAATGCTACAAGTCTACCTTGAAGCCGAGAAAATAAACTGAAGTCGTAAGATCAAGCTCTCGACAGGTTCGTTCTTCTATCCCTAAATTAATATCTTTTCCACAGGGATAAATCTACTATGGTGCCTCGTCACACGACAACATAGTCGACCACAGGACAATATTTCCCCGTGTCATTCTGTCATTTAAAACCTATCTTTTCCTCCCGAAATGGTACGTTCTCTAACTCTTTCTCATACAATTTTTTCTCACAAAACGTTTACTAACTTAAGCATCGGAGGGTCGTTGGCTAGCCAACGACCAACCCCCGACATCGTTTTATCGCACAATCGCATGACAGATTATCGCAGAATCGCACGACAGTAGTCATTAAGTCTACTATATGACTTTAAATCGCAAGGTCGAATGACATAAACGATCAGGTCTCTAACTTGATCATTTCTCCACAGGGGCATACGACACAAACTCACTGTACGATCTGGTCGTCTAAACGACTTTACCCCTAAGTTTCTTAACTTTCATACCCTGAATGGAGGCTTTAATCGCGTGTTTTTATATTTGTTTTACGTTCTTATCATCGTATTACAATGTATACCTCAGTCGCATGATTTCCTATGTGTCCTCAGTCGCATGATTTCCTGTGTGTCATATGTTCAAATTCATAATTAAACATGGTTCGAATAAAGCATAAGCAAAAGATATATATTCATTAAATAAACCATCATATACATACTCAACCCCCGATAGGTCAAGTGGCAAAAACAACAAGGAAAGAAAAAATTCTATACGACAAGAGGAACATTGGTCGTATCCCCGCTCGAAGTACCGACCTGAGGGCCTCCATCTGCCACTCCTACCGCACGAATCTTTTGCAATTCATACTGAGCATCGAAAAGTTGGACGGCCAGCTCATAGGCACGAGCCATGGCCAACTTCTCCCTATCCAAAGCCGTTCTCTCCCTCTCCAACGCTGCAGCTTCCCTATCAAGAGCAGATGCCACCAGATCTTCACCTCTTGACGTCTCAGCATGTAACGCCAAGGAAGACTGGAATGTCTGTGAAAAATAAAAGGTGCATTCAAGAACATTCGACAAAGATTACAAATTACACAAGTCATGAAAGATTGACACTCATGAAAACGCTCCCCGAAAGACGGGAGCAAATACTTCCCCAGATGAGGAAACGACGTCATCCCGTCTAGGACATCATCCTCCATAAAGTCAGACGGCAATGTAAAATTGACCGTCATAACTTCGACCGACGATCCCTCGCCCCTATCAGCAGACGTTGGGATCGACACTTTGGATACCGGCTTCGTCCCCGTCGCCGGAAGCGCAGAACTTGCTGGTGTTGCGTCCATCGCGCCATGACGGCTGGATGACGCCTTCGCCTTCTTAAGCAGAACAACTCCCGGTGAGTTATCAACCCTCGACGACGGTTCCCTCAGGACTGTCCTCTTGGTTCTCTTCTCACTCGACCCAGCTGTCGAAACATTTTCGCCCCGAAGGGCACGCATAACTTGCTTTCCTCTCGCCCTAGAGACCGATTTCCTCTCGGTCGGCACTGATCAGGAGATACATGAAGCGTCAGACAGGCAAAATCAACAAGGTAAAATAGGGACTACAGTACGCTTTCCAGTCGCCTCTTCCTGTGTAACAACCCGGATTCCCAACATACAAATAACATATATTTCACCACAAAACAATACATCATATTTCATTTATGGTCCCTTATCTTAACCAAATAGGTCTTTCAGTACAAACTTTTCCACTTTAAAAAAAATACATAATAGATACAAAACACAACTAGAATCTTCATAATCATGCATCTTCCAAAAATCTAAACATGATATATCCTATCACTGTCCTTTATTTTCTCCATGACCTGGAATACATATTTTAAAACAAAAATGAGGGTTAGACCTTGAGGTCTAGTGAGAAATCTCCGTTAGTTAAAGAAAACATTTGCACAACATCATACACATAATTCACATAAGAATAACAACTATGACTCATGCATCAGGTATCTTTTCATCTCTTTCTCTTTCTCTTTCTCTTGGCCATATTAATTGGTAGCAAGCCAATTAATCAATATACACCGCTGTACTAAATATAGCCAACACCAATGTTCCTCTGTACAACCAACTTTCACCGGTCCTAAGCCCGGCCAACTAGCACCCATGCAATGTAATACTCATATAAACACCATATGCACAATATT
This sequence comes from Saussurea involucrata, assembly GCA_033807775.1. Classification (NCBI taxonomy): domain Eukaryota; kingdom Viridiplantae; phylum Streptophyta; class Magnoliopsida; order Asterales; family Asteraceae; genus Saussurea; species Saussurea involucrata. The sequence goes on from CM066314.1 coordinate 87,642,387, forward strand.
ACATTCATTCACATACATATATTCCATTTGAAAACATTTTAAGTAAAAAGTCACTTGTTTCGCTAAATTCTAAAATCCTCCCAAGCTATTTATCGAGCACTCCAAATCCTTCAGTTCAGTTTCACAGAATCTGTATCAAATAAATACAAATATTTCTTTTTAAGACTAAAAATCTCTAAGTTCTGAAATCCTCGACTCAAGTCGCAATCAACTATGGAATTACTCTATGTCGCAATATACTACACCAAGTCGCAATCAACTACTGCGACACAGTACCAAGTCGCAATCAACTACTGCGACTTCCCCTTCATGTCGCAACCAACTGTTGCGACAACCCCCTCAAGTCGCAACCAACTGTTGCGACATAGTACCAAATCGCAACCCACTATTGCGACTTCATGAGCAAGTCGCAACCCACTATTGCGATTTCATGAGCAAGTCGCAACTCAAGGTTGCGACATTCATGAAGATCGCAATATTCAACCATGTCGCAATCCACTGTTGCGACTTGCTTGAATGTCTCAGTCCACTGTGTTCATCTAAACCCAGAATTCTAAACTTTTAAGCTATGCATGTTACTGAAATTATGCAGATATGTTTAAGACTATTAACATAACCTAACCATAAGCTCAGATTTTCCAAAACATCCTTAAATCATCAAAACCCACTTATAAACCCACATAAAACTCTATCTCAACAAAAGGGTAGACTAAGAGTTTACATACCTTCGATCTCAGCAAGATGAACCTTCAAATTCTCAGCTAAAAACCTTGTCCTTCCTCTTCTTTCCTTTCGATTCTACCTTTCTTTCTTCTTTCTCTCAACCGAACCCACACACACACACACACTTTAGGTTAGGATATTTTAGTTTTAGCTAAACACATGGAGGACACCTCCTCCTAGTGAGGTGAGTGTGGCGGTGGTGGAGGTGATGTTTGGCAAGAATACCCAACAAACCCCAAGCTTACTCTATATGGAAAAATACATCCCTATATTTCCATATAAAAATTAAAACTTACCCCTTAACTTCTAACTCCATAATTACTGAACTAACATTTATAAAACTAACTCCAAACCCTTCTTAAATTAAAATAATAGCATAAAAATAAACCAATAACATACCTGGTTAATACAACATCTCCCCCTTAAAAGAATTACGTCCTGGAATTCAGTTAAGTGAACAGATGAGGGTATTTGGCTCTCATTTCTGACTCTGATTCCCACGTAGCATCCTGACCCCTATGATGTCGCCACTGAACTTTCACTTGTCTTATCTCCTTATTCCGTAGGACTTTGACTTTTCGGTTAACAATAGCTTCAGGTTCCTCCACATAATTCAGCTTTTCATCAACCTGTATATCTGGTAGAGACACTGCCTGATCTGGTGTAACCAAACACTTTCAAAAATTCGACACATGAAAAGCGTTGTGAATCCTGCTTAACTCTGGAGGTAAATCTAGTCGATAAGCTACTTCCCCAATTCTTTCAGTAATTGCAAATGGTCCAATATATCTCGGACTAAGTTTACCTTGCTTTCCAAATCGAATGACTCCTTTCCAAGGTATAAAACTAACTCCAAACCCTTCTTAAATTAAAATAATAGCATAAAAATAAACCAATAACATACCTGGTTATTACATCCTGCACGTCCTCATCTCCTTCTTCTATCACGTCCTCGTCCTCGGCCTTCGATTGCCACGTCGCGAAAGATCGGTCGTCGACGCTAAGACTCAAGAACTTGTTAATCTTAGCCTGGGAATCCACATTCGGCTTCACTTCGTCAAATCGGATCTCTGAAGGCAACAAGAGGAGAATGATAAGTAAAAATCATAAAAATAGATAAAACTCAGAAACAAACGAAGCATACCTGTCTTATTCCAGTCTGACCACATCCAATCGCTGCTGGAACCCAATGACTCGGTAAGAACAAATACATACCTCGACTTCCACCCACGATCATTGACGCCAGTTCCCAAAACCAAGGCACAATCACCCCTGAACTTAGAATAAGGACTATAACGCCAGTTCTTATCCCTTTTAACTTGATACGCCGCCAAGAAATCATTCATGATCATAGGGGATTCCCATTTCTCGGACGCTCGCTCAATAACGAAAAGAACTCGCCAGAGTTGGGGCATCAACTTTTCATCAACCTGTATATCTGGTAGAGACACTGCCTGATCTGGTGTAACCAAACACTTTCAAAAATTCGACACATGAAAAGCGTTGTGAATCCTGCTTAACCCTGGAGGTAAATCTAGTCGATAAGCTACTTCCCCAATTCTTTCAGTAATTGCAAATGGTCCAATATATCTCGGACTAAGTTTACCTCGCTTTCCAAATCGAATGACTCCTTTCCAAGGTGAGACTTTTAACATTACAAAATCTCCAACTTGGAACTCTAACGGTTTCCGGCGTCGGTCGGCATAACTTTTCTGTCTATCTTGAGCCACTTTCAATCTTTCCCGAATCTGAGTAACCTTATCCGCTGTTAACTGTTCTATATCTGGTCCTGCTAACTGTTTCTCTCCCACTTCATTCCAACACAGAGGCGTTCGACATTTTCTACCATACAAAACTTCAAACGGTGCCGCTTGTATGCTGGAATGATAACTGTTGTTGTAGGCAAATTTGATCAACGGTAAAAGCTTATCCCACGATCCCCCAAAGTCAACAATGCAAGCCCGGAGCATATCTTCTAATGTGTGAATCGTTCGTTCACTCTGACCGTCAGTTTGAGGATGGTAAGCTGTACTTAACTTTATCTGCGTTCCCATCTCCTTTTGAAAACTTCTCCAGAACCTTGAAGTAAAACGACTATCCCGATCTGAAATAATTGAGATTGGAACTCCATGTCGAGTTACTATTTCGTCAATGTACAATTTGGCTAAGCGTTCCATCGAATCAGTTTCCTTTATCGGTAAGAAATGAGCAGACTTTGTTAACCTATCTACAATCACCCAAATAGAATCAAATCCCTTTGAAGTCCTTGGCAGCTTTGTGATGAAATCTGTAGTAATCTGATCCCATTTCCACATCGGTATCTCCAATCGTTGTAACTGACCAAACAGCTTTTGATGTTCAATCTTTACCTTCTTACAAGTAGTACAATTTTCCACATACTGAGCAATGCTTCTTTTAATTCCCGGCCACCAATAAAATTGTTTTAGATCTTTATACATCTTATTCGTACCTGGATGTATAGAGAATCGAGACTGATGAGCTTTTTGAAGTACCCGGTCACGTAAACCACCCAAACGAGGCACCCAAATTCTGTTTCCCAAACACAACAACCCACGATCATCCTTTACTAGCAATGCTGATAACCCCACTAACCGTTTTGATTTCAACTGTTCTTCCTGATAGGCTTCTATTTGACACTTCAGCAATTCATCAAAGATATTAGGTAGGAGTTCGGCTCGTAGTGATATAGCTTTTATTGTCCCACTTCTTTCTTGACGACTCAGCGCATCGGCCACTACATTTGCTTTTCCCGGGTGATAAAGAATTTCACAATCGTAATCATTCACCAGTTCTAGCCATCTTCTTTGCCTCATATTTAGTTCCTTCTGATCGAAAAGATGTTGGAGACTCTTATGATCAGTATAAATTTGACACCTAGAACCATAAAGATAATTCCTCCAAATCTTTAGCGCGAATACAACTGCTGCAAGCTCCATGTCGTGTGTTGGATACCGTCGTTCATGATCTTTTAGTTGACGAGAAGCATAAGCAATAACTTTCCCACACTGCATAAGTACACATCCCAATCCTAGTTTAGAAGCATCACTATAAACAAAAAAGTCTTCAGAACCTTCAGGTAGCGATAAAATCGGTGCGCTGCACAGTTTCTCTTTCAATATTCGGAATGCTTCATCCTGTTCTGCTTTCCATTCAAACTTCATATTCTTTCGAGTCAGCTTTGTCAAAGGCGTCGCAATACGAGAGAAGTCTTTTATAAACTTTCGATAGTAACCAGCTAAACCCAGAAAACTACGTACTTCGGTTGACGTTCTCGGCGGTTCCCACTTTTCAATCGCTTCCACTTTCATCGGATCAACTTGAATGCCTTTCTCAGAAACTACATGCCCCAGAAACTGAACTTCTCGTAGCCAGAATTCACATTTTGAAAATTTAGCATACAACTTTTCTTGCTTCAATAGTTCTAGAACCAAACGAAGATGTTGAGCGTGCTCTTCTTTGGACCGGGAATAGATAAGTATATCATCGATAAATACAATTACGAATTTATCAAGATACGGCTTACATACCCGATTCATTAAATCCATAAAGGCAGCTGGAGCATTCGTCAAACCAAACGGCATCACTAAGAATTCATAATGACCATACCTTGTGCGAAAAGCAGTTTTCAGAACGTCTTCTTCTTTGACCTTCAACTGATGATAACCGGATCTTAGATCAATCTTGGAGAAATAACAAGCTCCAACTAACTGATCGAAGAGGTCATCAATTCTGGGTAACAGATACTTGTTCTTGATCGTACGCTTATTCAATTCCCGATAGTCGATACACATTCTCATCGAACCATCCTTCTTTTTCACAAATAAAACTGGTGCTCCCCACGGCGAAGAACTCGGTCTAATGAAGCCTTTATCTGAGAGATCCTGCAATTGAGTCATCATCTCTTTCATCTCTGGAGGTGCCAAACGATACGGTGCACGGGCAACAGGAGCGGCTCCAAGAATCAGATCTATACCAAACTCTACCTGTCTAACGGGCGGAAGACTATTCAAGTCTTCAGGGAACACTTCCGGAAATTCACAAACAATCGGAATATCTTCCAACTTGTTCTTTTCTGGCTTAATATCTATCACATAAGCTAAATAACTCTGACAACCCTTATTCACACACTTACGGGCTTTTATCATAGATATAAGACTAGATTGATGATTTCTACGATCACCATAAATCACTACTGGCCCCTTCTCAGGTAACACTACATTTATTAACTTCTTATCACAAATTATGTTAGCTTGATTTTTGGCTAACCAATCCATTCCCACTACCACATCAAACTCGACCAGGGCTATTGGGAATAACTGAATCGGTACTCCGCACCCTTCTATATCTATCATACAGCTATCAAATACTTCTTTAACTGACACTTGATTATCATTTGCAGTATCTACCATTAAAGCATGATCTAACACTTTAGGCTTTAAATGCATATAAGCAGCAAATGAAGGAGACACAAACGATCGGTTTGCACCGGAATCAAATAACACCTTAGCACGTGTAGAATTTATTAGGAAAGTACCTGTAACCACGTCCGGATTTTCCTCAGCTTCCTTTGCTGTCATCTGAAATGAACGACCCCTTGTTCTTGCTGGTTCTAGTCTCGGTACTACTGGTTTGACACCAGTCGGTCTTACTGACGTACCCCCTGATTGTATTCTCCCCAGTGGACAATCGGACTGAAGATGATCAGGAGAATTGCACGAATAACAAAATCTAACAACTCGACAATCTTTAGCAATGTGACCGACTTTTCCGCACTTATAACAGTTTCTGGGATCCACTTGACAGCTTCCTTGATGAAAACGATGGCACTTTGGGCAAGTCCTTTCAACTGGTCGAAAAGGTGGACGGCTATCAAATCGCTGAAACCTTGACTTCTTCTGATCTTGTTGTGGTCCTTCCCATTTTCTCTTTCCCATACTCTTATCACCGGCGTCCCTCTTATTATCCCGCTCCACATTTTCCGCGGCATTTACTGCTGCTGAGAAAGTATCAGGTCTTGTTGCAGTTACTAACTTTCGAATTTCTGAATTCAATCCGAATATCAACCTTTCCATCTTCATTTTCTCCGTGGCAACATAATACTCTCCAAAACGCGACTTATCTAAGAAACGGGCAGTATAGTCTCTGACGGATAAATTTCCTTGTTGTAGGCCCAGGAATTCCTCCTCCAATTGTCTGACTGCTGCTTGAGGACAAAGCTGTTCTTTGAATGCCCTTGAGAACTCGCCCCAAGTAAAGGTTAAGTATACATCAGATCCCTTAGAGTCAATAAGGGCCTCCCACCAATATAAAGCATCTGCCTTCAACATTGCAGTTCCGTATAACACCTTATCCTCTTCCGCATATTTGCTGGTTTTAAATACAGCTTCGATTTCCTTCAGCCACCGCATCGCCTTCACTGGATCTCTATCCCCTCCATAAGTTGGTGGTTTACAGCTTAAAAACATTTTATAGTCACACCTTCTTGGTACTGTTGTGACAGTAGGTGTGATAGGAATCTCGTCTTCGAAGTTAAGATCTGGTCTTTCCGTTTCCGTATTATGACTCCGGTTAAACATAGCCTGGATATTTTCCTGTAATCTTTCCATTTCAGCCGCTAAGTCGTCTCTCGTAACAAACTCCGTACCGCGCCCCTGAACCCTGCCCCCAGTTCTGCCTCTGCCTCTATCTCCCCCACTTCCCCTTCCTCTGGCTGTTGGATTGGATCTATTCGGATTTCCTTCACCTTCCCGATTCGTTTGTCTCGTACCGCTTGCCATTCTGTTGATTCAGACAAGGTTAATATACATGTAAGCACATACCCCATATAACAAGGTATTCCAGTCCAAACATATACCTGTAAGATCACAATTACACTGGCCAGGTGTAATCTGAAATTACCTTACATGATGTTCCTTCTACCTTTTTATATTTAACATCCCAAGGTTCTACAATAATAGGGACATCCTACTTCACATGTAGTTTAAGTCTAGGTACAGATACTAATACCTAAATCCCTTAAACTAGGGCTCTGATACCATATGTAACAACCCGGATTCCCAACATACAAATAACATATATTTCACCACAAAACAATACATCATATTTCATTTATGGTCCCTTATCTTAACCAAATAGGTCTTTCAGTACAAACTTTTCCACTTAAAAAAAAATACATAATAGATAGAAAACACAACTAGAATCTTCATAATCATGCATCTTCCAAAAAGCTAAACATGATATATACTATCACTGTCCTTTATTTGCTCCATGACCTGGAATACATATTTTAAAACAAAAATGAGGGTTAGACCTTGAGGTCTAGTGAGAAATCCCCGTTAGTTAAAGAAAACATTTGCACAACATCATACACATAATTCACATAAGAATAATGTTAATGCCAAAAATCGCACCAAAGGGACAACTTAAAGTCGATGTGGACTTAATCAACTAAAGAAAGGATCTTTCGACGAGACGTGCAACGAGGGAAAAAATAAACGAGACAAGGGATTTGATGACGCAGGAAAAACCTCAAACGAGGAAAAAACCTGCGGACGACAAGTGTTTAAATGTGAAAACAGGTGTTTGTCGTGTGTGAATACAAAGTGTGAACTTCTGGTCGAGGACTATTGTCGTGCGTCGAGAGCGATACTTGAGCTTTCCTTCGAGTGTTCTTGAGTTCGCTGTAAGATTCTGGCATTCAGTACTTAATCTCCAGAGTTTGAATGTTCTTTGCTATGAGTTTGGATGATTTTCTCTGCTGTGTAGTGATGTTCGCTGGAGTGTATTGGATGTTAACCGATGTCCCTTAAAATGAAGCTTTAGCTTGCCTTTTATAGTCTTCACGTCATTAATTAACTCCATTAATGATTCAATCAACGGCTATAACGGCTGGAAACGGTCGCCGAGAAGAATGTTCATAATACTCTTCGTCCGTTACGGCTATCGATTGTTAATGGTTGCGTCGGTTATGTCCGTTGCTCTTTAATGACTTTCACTCCTGGATTAAATACTTAACAAACGTAACAGTCAAAGTTAACGTTAGTTCGGTCGAAGGTACAACGATCTTACGCGATGGTCGTACGGGACGGGCGATGCTAAGGTCGTGCGTCATGGGAGACGTAGGACTTACCTTTTACGGGAGACGACAAATGTTTTATGGGTTCCTGTCGAGACCTTATCTTAACACAAGATTTAGTTCATAATCGTGCGTCTTACCTGTCCTGGTCGTGATCGTACGACATGATTTTTTGCCCAAACAGTTTGCCCCCAAAATTTGAAAGAAGGATAGCAAATCCGAGTTTTAAATTTTGTCAGTCGAAAAAATATGACAAGTGATGGAAATTACCTTGGTTACCTTGGAACTTGGCTGGTCAGCTCTTAACTGAACGAGAAGTCGAAAGGAGGATGAGGTCGTGACATCATTCTGACGTACGATGATGCTTACCAGCTGTCGATGCCAGGTGTCGGTGATTTACTGGGGTCATATGGAAGTCGGGGATGCGTGTCGATCTTTTGAAGGGCTCGACCTGTCATGATTTCCTGCATAAATAGAGACCAAAATGGATTGTTTTCTTCAAGCTTTCGAAAAGTCATCTTTTCCAGAATCTCGACTTTTTCAAATCTTTAGTGACTGATGATCTATCGTGGGCTGTGATACCCAAATCGATGACGATGTTGGTTGGGATAGACGCGATGTCCGTGGATTCTGCGCATCTGGCGACGATGTTTTCTGCTACCACGTCGATCCTTTCGTTAGCCGGCAAGGGCGAGGGTGTATAGACGGGAGAGAATGATGGGGATTTTATGGAGATCAACTTTCCGCTGTCTTCATCCCTCTCGTCTGACTATGTCCTCGTCAGGACGAAGTCGCTTCCGCTTCTGGGGAAATATCAGCTCTTATATTTCAAGGAGCATTTTCCAGGGATCTCTATCGAAGAGATTAGACTGTGTTTGGCCGTACTGGCATCTTTCGTAAGTTTTTCTTTCGAAACTTGTGTTTACCGACGTTTATTCTTTCGATGAGCGTTTTGCTAATACGTCCCTTTTGTAATTATGCAGTTGTTTTTGTTTTCCTTCACTAAACACGTGAGGAAACTGGGGGTATTGGAGTGGAGGTCGATTGTCGAAGAGTAGATATTCCTTCCTCCAACATTAACATTAATCTTAAGAGCCACATTCTCGGAATGCCATGGTGCGAAAGGTTGAGAGACGACTCCGGCTATACTCGTTTGATCCTTGCATCCGTTCTTCAGGATTGTCAGGATTCCGAAGGCTGAGTTTTCTTTGGGCAGAATTTACGATTGCCATGTTTCCTTAGGTCTTAGGGTAGTTTCTTTTTTCTGGGTTTATGAATTAGGCTTTTCATGCTTGACCGTTGGTGGTCGGGTCGTTGGTATGCAACAGCTTTTGACTTTGTATTTACTTGTCCGACTATCGGTCGTTCATATGTAATCGTTCAATGAAGTTCCTTCTTTTGCTGAACTTGTGTTTTTAATTACATATGTCGTGGATAAATGTAATACTGATCATAACAGTATGAAATAAACGGAGGATCGTGCGACTTAGGCTTTTATTGCAATATAACGGTTGAAATATATATCATCGATGTGTTAGAACATACAAAGTATTTCTAAGTTCCAGAAACTTAGATCGAGGGACCGTTTAGACCTTACGTATGACTGTATCGTATCATGAAACTTTAGAATATATGCCCTTGTGATCAAACAATCGAGTCATGCACTTGGATACCCATGTCGTGCGTTCCTGCGATAAAGTTCGTTAGAGGTCGTGGTTTTTCCAACGATTTTGCGATGCCTACCGTCGTGCTGAAAACTTTGTATGATAGGAAGGCGATTTTAAAAGAAATATTTTTTCAAGTGTGTCGCATTCCAACTTCGTGGGATTTCCTAATTGTCGAGGGTTCGAAGTCGATAGGCTCCTTTACCAACGACTTCCGAGATACGATAGGGACCTTCCTACTTGGTAGAAAGTTTACCTGCGTTGAGCTTTTGGGTATTCGGGAATACTCGACGGAGGACGTAATCTAAGAAACGGGCAATATAGTCTCTGACGGATAAATTTCCTTGTTGTAGGCCCAGGAATTCCTCCTCCAATTGTCTGACTGCTGCTTGAGGACAAAGCTGTTCTTTGAATGCCCTTGAGAACTCGCCCCAAGTAAAGGTTATGTATACATCAGATCCCTTAGAGTCAATAAGGGCCTCCCACCAATATAAAGCATCTGCCTTCAACATTGCAGTTCCGTATAACACCTTATCCTCTTCCGCATATTTGCTGGTTTTAAATACAGCTTCGATTTCCTTCAGCCACCACATCGCCTTCACTGGATCTCTATCCCCTCCATAAGTTGGTGGTTTACAGCTTAAAAACATTTTATAGTCACACCTTCTTGGTACTGTTGTGACAGTAGGTGTGATAGGCATCTCGTCTTCGAAGTTAGGATCTGGTCTTTCCGTTTCCGTATTATGACTCCGGTTAAACATAGCCTGGATATTTTCCTGTAATCTTTCCATTTCAGCCGCTAAGTCGTCTCTCGTAACAAACTCCGTACCGCGCCCCTGAACCCTGCCCCCAGTTCTGCCTCTGCCTCTATCTCCCCCTCTTCCCCTTCCTCTGGCTGTTGGATTGGATCTATTCGGATTTCCTTCACCTTCCCGATTCGTTTGTCTCGTACCGCTTGCCATTCTGTTGATTCAGACAAGGTTAATATACATGTAAGCACATACCCCATATAACAAGGTATTCCAGTCCAAACATATACCTGTAAGATCACAATTACATTGGCCAGGTGTAATCTGAAATTACCTTACATGATGTTCCTTCTACCTTTTTATATTTAACATCCCAAGGTTCTACAATAATAGGGACATCCTACTTCACATGTAGTTTAAGTCTAGGTACAGATACTAATACCTAAATCCCTTAAACTAGGGCTCTGATACCATATGTAACAACCCGGATTCCCAACATACAAATAACATATATTTCACCACAAAACAATACATCATATTTCATTTATGGTCCCTTATCTTAACCAAATAGGTCTTTTAGTACAAACTTTTCCACTTAAAAAAAATACATAATAGATAGAAAACACAACTAGAATCTTCATAATCATGCATCTTCCAAAAAGCTAAACATGATATATACTATCACTGTCCTTTATTTGCTCCATGACCTGGAATACATATTTTAAAACAAAAATGAGGGTTAGACCTTGAGGTATAGTGAGAAATCCCCGTTAGTTAAAGAAAACATTTGCACAACATCATACACATAATTCACATAAGAATAATGTTAATGCCAAAAATCGCACCAAAGGGACAACTTAAAGTCGATGTGGACTTAATCAACTAAAGAAAGGATCTTTCGACGAGACGTGCAACGAGGGAAAAAATAAATGAGACAAGGGATTTGATGACGCAGGAAAAACCTTAAACGAGGAAAAACCTGCGGACGACAAGTGTTTAAATGTGAAAACAGGTGTTTGTCGTGTGTGAATACAAAGTGTGAACATCTGGTCGAGGACTATTGTCGTGCGTCGAGAGCGATACTTGAGCTTTCCTTCGAGTGTTCTTGAGTTCGCTGTAAGATTCTGGCTTTCAGTACTTAATCTCCAGAGTTTGAATGTTCTTTGCTATGAGTTTGGATGAGTTTCTCTGCTGTGTAGTGATGTTCGCTGGAGTGTATTGGATGTTAACCGATGTCCCTTAAAATGAAGCTTTAGCTTGTCTTTTATAGTCTTCACGTCATTAATTAACTCCATTATTGATTCAATCAACGGCTATAACGGCTGGAAACGGTCGCCGAGAAGAATGTTCATAATACTCTTCGTCCGTTATGGCTATCGATTGTTAATGGTTGCGTCGGTTATGTCCGTTGCTCTTTAATGACTTTGACTCCTGGATTAAACACTTAACAAACGTAACAGTCAAAGTTAATGTTAGTTCGGTCGAAGGTACAACGATCTTACGCGATGGTCGTACGGGACGGGCGATGCTAAGGTCGTGCGTCATGGGAGACGTAGGACTTACCTTTTACGGGAGACGACAAATGTTTTATGGGTTCCTGTCGAGACCTTATCTTAACACAAGATTTAGTTCATAATCGTGCGTCTTACCTGTCCTGGTCGTGATCTTACGACATGATTTTTTGCCCAAACAGTTTGCCCCCAAAATTTGAAAGAAGGATAGCAAATCCGAGTTTTAAATTTTGTCAGTCGAAAAAATATGACAAGTGATGGAAATTACCTTGGTTACCTTGGAACTTGGCTGGTCAGCTCTTAACTGAACGAGAAGTCGAAAGGAGGATGAGGTCGTGACATCATTCTGACGTACGATGATGCTTACCAGCTGTCGATGCCAGGTGTCGGTGATTTACTGGGGTCATATGGAAGTCGGGGATGCGTGTCGATCTTTTGAAGGGCTCGACCTATCACGATTTCCTGCATAAATAGAGACCAAAATGGATTGTTTTCTTCAAGCTTTCGAAAAGTCATCTTTTCCAGAATCTCGACTTTTTCAAATCTTTAGTGACTGATGATCTATCGTGGGCTGTGATACCCAAATCGATGACGATGTTGGTTGGGATAGACGCGATGTCCGTGGATTCTGCGCATCTGGCGACGATGTTTTCTGCTACCACGTCGACCCTTTCGTTAGCCGGCAAGGGCGAGGGTGTAAAGACGGGAGAGAATGATGGGGATTTTATGGAGATCAACTTTCCGTTGTCTTCATCCCTCTCGTCTGACTATGTCCTCGTCAGGACGAAGTCGCTTCCGCTTCTAGGGAAATATCAGCTCTTATATTTCAAGGAGCATTTTCCAGGGATCTCTATCGAAGAGATTAGACTGTGTTTGGCCGTACTGGCATCTTTCGTAAGTTTTTCTTTCGAAACTTGTGTTTACCGACGTTTATTCTTTCGATGAGCGTTTTGCTAATACGTCCCTTTTGTAATTATGCAGTTGTTTTTGTTTTCCTTCACTAAACACATGAGGAAACTGGGGGTATTGGAGTGGAGGTCGATTGTCGAAAAGTAGATATTCCTTCCTCCAACCTTAACATTAATCTTAAGAGCCACATTCTCGGAATGCCATGGTGCGAAAGGTTGAGAGACGACTCCGGCTATACTCGTTTGATCCTTGCATCCGTTTTTCAGGATTGTCAGGATTCCGAAGGCTGAGTTTTCTTTGGGCAGAATTTACGATTGCCATGTTTCCTTAGGTCTTAGGGTAGTTTCTTTTTTCTGGGTTTATGAATTAGGCTTTTCATGCTTGACCGTTGGTGGTCGGGTCGTTGGTATGCAACAGCTTTTGACTTTGTATTTACTTGTCCGACTATCGGTCGTTCATATGTAATCGTTCAATGAAGTTCCTTCTTTTGCTGAACTTGTGTTTTTAATTACATATGTCGTGGATAAATGTAATACCGATCATAACAGTATGAAATAAACGGAGGATCGTGCGACTTAGGCTTTTATTGCAATATAACGGTTGAAATATATATCATCGATGTGTTAGAACATACAAAGTATTTCTAAGTTCCAGAAACTTAGATCGAGGGACCGTTTAGACCTTACGTATGACTGTATCGTATCATGAAACTTTAGAATATATGCCCTTGTGATCAAACAATCGAGTCATGCACTTGGATACCCATGTCGTGCGTTCCTGCGATAAAGTTCGTTAGAGGTCGTGGTTTTTCCAACGATTTTGCGATGCCTACCGTCGTGCTGAAAACTTTGTATGATAGGAAGGCGATTTTAAAAGAAATATTTTTTCAAGTGTGTCGCATTCCAACTTCGTGGGATTTCCTAATTGTCGAGGGTTCGAAGTCGATAGGCTCCTTTACCAACGACTTCCGAGATACGATAGGGACCTTCCTACTTGGTAGAAAGTTTACCTGCGTTGAGCTCCTGGGTATTCGGGAATACTCGACGGAGGACGTAATCGCCTTCTCGAAAGATTTTAACTTTGACGTGCTTATTGAAATGTCGCTCGACTGCCTGCTTCTGTGATGCCATTCTGATCAAGGCCGATTCTCTGAGCTCTTCAAGGGCGTCGAGGTCATAACTTAAATCAACCACGTTGTGGTCGACGGATGTGTGCCTCGAAGTTGGGAGATGAACCTCGATCGGTAGGACGGCTTCGCAACCATAGACGAGAGAGAAGGGAGTTTGCCCAGTGGACGTGCGTGGCGTCGTGCGATTTGCCCATAGGACCGAAGGGAGTTCTTCAACCCACCTTCCTTTTGCGGCTTTTAATCGTTTCTTGATCGAAGCTATAATAGTCTTATTGCTTGACTCGGCAAGTCCATTAGCTTGGGGATATCTGGGAGTCGAGGTTGTTAGTTTGATATTCTTGTCATCGCAGAACTGCTGGGTCCTGTCGCTTATGAATTGGGATCCATTGTCGCAGACAATTTCGGATGGAATTCCAAACCTGCATATGATGTTAGTCTGGATAAAGGAGATAACTTCTTTATCCCTAATTTGGGAGAAGGCAGCTGCTTCGACCCATTTAGAAAAGTAATCCGTGAGTACGAGGAGGAACACTTTTTGCCCCGGAGCAGGTGGTAGTTTGCCGACAATATCCATTCCCCACCTCATGAAAGGCCATGGGACAAGCGTTGAGTGCAAAGGCTCCGAGGGTTTATGAGACATACCTGAGTATCGTTGACAGGGGTCACAATTTTAGACGTACTTGACAGCGTCTTGTCGCAGTGTCGGCCAAAAATACCCTTGTCGGGAGACACGATTAGCCAAGCTACGACCTCCTGAGTGATTACCACATTCGCCGTCGTGCATCTCTTGTAGGATTTTCTGGGCTTGATTCTTGCTGATGACGCACCTTAAATTTAAGCCCGTCGATGATCGCCGATAAAGCTTATTTTCGATCATGACGTACTTAGATGCTTTGAATCTAATTTTTCGAGCCTCCATTTTGTCTTCGGGGAGTTGGTCGTGCATGAGGAAATTTCGAATGTCGCGTGCCCAATCATCTTCTTCGTCTTCGATCTGGATGACATCTGTGTTTCCAATGGACGGCGTTGCCAGGTGAATCATAGGAATAACATCAAATATTAGTTCAACTAAAGCTGACCCAAGGTTCGCCAATGCGTCGGCTTGAGTGTTCTGGTCTCGCGGAATCTGTTCAATAGAAAAAGATTTAAATTTTTTGGAAATTTCTTTTGCCACGTTTAGATATGCTGTCCTTTTTGAATCCTTGGCTGCGAATTCTCCATTGATTTGATTTACTACCAGCAGGGAATCGCTCTTGACATGCAGTGCGGTTGCCCCCGAGTCGTGGGCCATATTCATTCCCACGATCAAGGCTTCATATTCGGCTTCGTTGTTGGTGGCCTTGAAGTCGCATCGGACCGAGTATACCATCTTACCCCCCTGTGGCGACTTTAAGACGACACCCAGTCCAGAGCCTCTAATGTTGGATGATCCGTCGACATGTAGGATCCAAGGCACGTTGTCGTGAGTCGCCACAGTGGACACTTCGAGTTCTGCTTCTTTTTCCAACTCAGGGCTAAAATCGACGAGATATATGCTCCACTTTGCTAAGCGACCTGTCAACTCAGGTTTCCTTAGAACAGACTTAAGAGGAATGTTAGTTACGACAGTAATAGGATGCGATTCGAAGTAGTGTCGTAATTTTTTAGCAGCTGTGACTAGCGACAAAAGTAGTTTTTCCATGGAAGAATACCTGGTTTCTGCGTCCAAGAGGGATTTACTTACGTAGTAGATTGGTAATTGTTGTTTTTCGTCCTCTCGTGTGAGTACGGCGCTTACCGCATTTGGACTGACAGCTAAATACAATTGTAAGACCTCATGATCGTGAGGTTTCGACAACAGAGGAGGCGACGCCATATACTCCTTTAGTTTTTGCAATGCTTGCTCATGATCGTTGGTCCAGTTGAAACCTTTGTTTTCCTGAGGACGTTATAAAACAGATGACATCTATCTGAAGATCGGGAGATAAACCTGTTTAGGGCCGCTACTCGACCAGTAAGCCTTTGGACCTCCTTGAAATCTCGAGGAGATTTGATGTCGATAATAGCTTTGATTTGATCGGGGTTAGCCTCGATTCCTTTGCGAGTGACCATGTGGCCTAAGAACTTTCCAGCACTGACTCCGAAAGAACATTTGGTAGGGTTGAGCTTCATGTTATACTCCCGAAGGATGTTGAACGATTGTCTTAGATGCTCGACATGATCGACCGCTTGCATTGACTTGACGAGCATGTCGTCAATATATACCTCCATTGTATCGCCGAGATGGTCTTTGAACATTTTATTCACCAGACGTTGATAGGTGGATCCTGCATTTTTAGTCCAAAAGGCATAACTTTATAACAGTAAATAGCTCGGTCCGTCATAAAAGCGATTTTCTCCTGGTCCTCGACGTGCATTAAGATTTGGTTGTACCCTGAATAGGCATCCATGAAGGTCAAAAGTTCATGTCCTGCGGTTGCGTCGACCATGGCGTCGATATGCGGTAATGGGAAATGATCTTTTGGGCAAGCCTTATTGAGATCGGTGAAGTCGATACAGACCCTCCACTTTCCATTCTTCTTAGCCACGACCACGACATTAGCAAGCCAGTCGGGATACTTTACTTCTCGGATCTATCCTGTCTTGAGGAGGTTATCAACCTCATCGTTGATTACCTTATTTCTTTCAGGAGCGAATTTACGGCGCTTTTGCTTGACGGGTTTAAACGATGGATCGATAATGAGCTTATGAGAAATGATGTTAGGGTCAATGCCAACCATATCTTCATGCGACCAGGCGAAGCAGTCAGCATATTCCTGCAAGAAATATATTATCCTTTGCCTAAGATGGGGATCGAGAGATGATCCTATCAAGGCTTTTTGCTCGGGCTTGCTTGGGTCTAAGACAACTTATTCTAGGCAATAATCACCGATGGCTTTAGGAGCATCTTGCACCTTTTCAAGCTTTCCAAGCGCTGGGTCAATGGTTTGCTCTGAGTTTTCGCTATCTGCCAATTTCCTGTGATAGAGAACAAAAGAAACTCCAAGACACTATTAGTAGGGTGCACGTTCGTCGAGGATTTTCTCTAGATGTAGTCCCACGGATGGCGCCAAACTGGTAATGCCAAAAATCGCACCAAAGGGACAACTTAAGGTCGATGTGGACTTAATCAACTAAAGAAAGGATCTTTCGACGAGATGTGGAACGAGGGAAAAAATAAATGAGACAAGGGATTTGATGACGCAGGAAAAAACTCAAACGAGGAAAAAACCTGCGGACGACAGTGGGTGTCGTCACTGTACTATGGTCGCCAATCAGGGGCGATGTCCTTGGTACTGGCGTCGGTCGTACGATGATTACAATACAAATGAAGGAAATACTTCGAAATGTAAAGTACAAGTGTTAAAATGTGAAAACAGGTGTTTGTCGTGTGTGAATACAAAGTGTGAACTTCTGGTCGAGGACTGTTGTCGTCCATCGAGAGCGATACTTGAGCTTTCCTTCGAGTGTTCTTGAGTTCGCTGTAAGATTCTGGCTTTCAGTACTTAATCTCTAGAGTTTGAATGTTCTTTGCTATGAGTTTGGATGATTTTCTCTGTTGTGTAGTGATGTTCGCTGGAGTGTATTGGATGTTAACCGATGTTCCTTAAAATGAAGCTTTAACTTGTCTTTTATAGTCTTCGCGTCATTAATTAACTCCATTAATGATTCAATCAACGGCTACAACGGCTTGAAACGGTCGCCGAGATGAATGTTCATAATACTCTTCGTCCGTTACGGCTATCGATCGTTAATGGTTGCGTCGGTTATGTCCGTTGCCCTTTAATGACTTTGACTCCTGCATTAAACACTTAACAAACGTAACAGTCAAGGTTAACGTTAGTTCGGTCGAAGGTACAACGATCTTACGCGATGGTCGTACGGGACGAGCGATGCTAAGGTCGTGCGTCATGGGAGACGTACGGCTTACCTTTTACGGGAGACGACGGATGTTTTATGGGTTCCTGTCGAGACCTTATCTTAACACAAGATTTAGTTCATAATCGTGCGTCTTACCTGTCCTGGTCGTGATCGTACGACATGACCTTTTGCCCAAACAAATACCAACTATGACTCATGCATCATGTATCTTTTCATCTCTTTCTCTTTCTCTTTCTCTTGGCCATATTAATTGGTAGCAAGCCAATTAATCAATATACACCGCTGTACTAAATACAACCAACACCACTGTCCCTCTATACAGCCAACTTTCACCGGTCCTAAGCCTGACCAACTAGCACCCATGCAATGTAATACTCATATAAACACCATATGCACAATATTACATTCATTCACATACATGTATTCCATTTGAAAACATTTTAAGTAAAAACTCACTTGTTTCGCTAAATTCCAAAATCCTCCCAAGCTATTTATCGAGCACTCCAAATCCTTCAGTTCAGTTTCACAGAATCTGTATCAAATAAATACAAATATTTCTTTTTAAGACTAAAAATCTCTAAGTTCTGAAATCCTCAACTCAAGTCGCAATCAACTATGGAATTACTCTATGTCGCAATATACTACATCAAGTCGCAATCAACTACTGCGACATAGTACCAAGTCGCAATCAACTACTGCGACTTCCCCTTCATGTCGCAACCAACTATTGCGACAACCCCCTCAAGTCTCAACCAACTGTTGCGACATAGTACCAAATCGCAACCCACTATTGCGACTTCATGAGCAAGTCGCAACCCACTATTGCGATTTCATGAGCAAGTCACAACTCAAGGTTGCAACATTCATGAAGATCGCAATATTCAACAATGTCGCAATCCACTGTTGCGACTTGCTTGAATGTCTCAGTCCACTGTGTTCATCTAAACCCATAATTCTAAACTTTTAAGCTATGCATGTTACTGAAATTATGCAGATATGTTTAAGACTATTAACATAACCTAACCATAAGCTCAGATTTTCCAAAACATCCTTAAATCATCAAAACCCACTTATAAACCCACATAAAACTCTATCTCAACAAAAGGGTAGACTGATAGTTTACATACCTTCGATCTCAGCAAGATGAACCTTCAAATTCTCAGCTACAAACCTTGTCCTTCCTCTTCTTTCCTTTCGATTCTACCTTTCTTTCTTCTTTCTCTCAACCGAACCCACACACACACACTTTAGGTTAGGATATTTTAGTTTTAGCTAAACACATGGAGGACACCTCCTCCTAGTGAGGTGAGTGTGGCGGTGGTGGAGGTGATGTTTGGCAAGAATACCCAACAAACCCCAAGCTTACTCTATATGGAAAAATACATCCCTATATTTCCATATAAAAATTAAAACTTACCCCTTAACTTCTAACTCCATAATTACTGAACTAACATTTATAAAACTAACTCCAAACCCATCTTAAATTAAAATAATAGCATAAAAATAAACCAATAACATACCTGGCTATTACATCCTGCACGTCCTCATCTCCTTCTTCTATCACGTCCTCGTCCTTCGATTGCCACGTCGCGAAAGATCGGTCGTCGACGCTAAGACTCAAGAACTTGTTAATCTTAGTCTGGGAATCCACATTCGGCTTCACTTCGTCGAACCGGATCTCTGAAGGCAACAAGAGGAGAATGATAAGTAAAAATCATAAAAATAGATAAAACTCAGAAACAAACGAAGCATACCTGTCTTATTCCAGTCTGACCGCATCCAATCGCTGCTGGAACCCAATGACTCGGTAAGAACAATTACATACCTCGATTTCCACCCACGATCATTGACGCCAGTTCCCAAAACCAAGGCACAATCACCCCTGAACTTAGAATAAGGACTATAACGCCAGTTCTTATCCCTTTTAACTTGATACGCCGCCAAGAAATCATTCATGATCATAGGGGATTCCCATTTCACGGACGCTCGCTCAATAACGAAAAGAACTCGCCAGAGTTGGGGCATCAGCTTTTCATCAACCTGTATATCTGGTAGAGACACTGCCTGATCTGGTGTAACCAAACACTTTCGAAAATTCGACACATGAAAAGCGTTGTGAATCCTGCTTAACTCTGGAGGTAAATCTAGTCGATAAGCTACTTCCCCAATTCTTTCAGTAATTGCAAATGGTCCAATATATCTCGGACTAAGTTTACCTTGATTTCCAAATCGAATGACTCCTTTCCAAGGTGAGACTTTTAACATTACAAAATCTCCAACTTGGAACTCTAACGGTTTCCGGCGTCGGTCGGCATAACTTTCCTGTCTATCTTGAGCCACTTTCAATCTTTCTTGAATCTGAGTAACCTTATCCGCTGTTAACTGTACTATATCTGGTCCTACTAACTGTTTCTCTCCCACTTCATTCCAACACAGAAGCGTTCGACATTTTCTACCATACAAAACTTCAAACGGTGCCGCTTGTATGCTGGAATGATAACTGTTGTTGTAGGCAAATTCGATCAACAGTAAATGCTTATCCCACGATCCCCCAAAGTCAACAATGCAAGCCCGGAGCATATCTTCTAATGTCTGAATCGTTCGTTCACTCTGACCATCAGTTTGAGGATGGTAAGCTGTACTTAACTTTATCTGCGTTCCCATCTCCTTTTGAATACTTCTCCAGAACCTTGAAGTAAAACTACTATCCCGATCTGAAATAATTGAGATTGGAACTCCATGTCGAGTTACTATTTCGTCAATGTACAATTTGGCTAAGCGTTCCATCGAATTAGTTTCCTTTATCGGTAAGAAATGAGCATACTTTGTTAACCTATCTACAATCACCCAAATAGAATCAAATCCCTTTGAAGTCCTTGGCAGCTTTGTGATGAATTCTGTAGTAATCTGATCCCATTTCCACATCGGTATCTCCAATCGTTGTAACTGACCAAACGGCTTTTGATGTTCAATCTTTACCTTCTTACAAGTAGTACAATTTTCCACATACTGAGCAATGCTTCTTTTAATTCCCGGCCACCAATAAAATTGTTTCAGATCTTTATACATCTTATTCGTACCTGGATGTATAGAGAATCGAGACTGATGAGCTTCTTGAAGTACCCGGTCACATAAACCACCCAAACGAGGCACCCAAATTCTGTTTCCCAAACACAACAACCTACGATCATCCTTTACTAGCAATGCTGATAACCCCACTAACCGTTTTGATTTCAACTGTTCTTCCTGATAGGCTTCTATTTGACACTTCAGCAATTCATCAAAGATATTAGGTAGGAGTTCGGCTCGTAGTGATATAGCTTTTATTGTCCCACTTCTTTCTTGACGACTCAGCGCATCGGCCACTACATTTGCTTTTCCCGGGTGATAAAGAATTTCACAGTCGTAATCATTCACCAGTTCTATCCATCTTCTTTGCCTCATATTTAGTTCCTTCTGATCGAAAAGATGTTGGAGACTCTTATGATCAGTATAAATTTGACACCTGGAACCATAAAGATAATGCCTCCAAATCTTTAGCGCGAATACAACTGCTGCAAGCTCCATGTCGTGTGTTGGATACTGTCGTTCATGATCTTTTAGTTGACGAGAAGCATAAGCAATAACTTTCCCACACTGCATAAGTACACATCCCAATCCCAGTTTAGAAGCATCACTATAAACAACAAAGTCTTCAGAACCTTCAGGTAGCAATAAAATCGGTGCGCTGCACAGTTTCTCTTTCAATATTCGGAATGCTTCATCCTGTTCTGCTTTCCATTCAAACTTCAGATTCTTCTATTTTCTGTTGCAGGAAAATGGCAGCCTCTGGAAATCCGCAGCAAGCCGTCGCTCAGATGTATCAGGAGCTCGAAGTCGCCAGGAATCAGCTCAATGCAATGGCAGAGCAGAATCGCAATGCAGCTGAAGAGATCGCGCGGCTAAGAAATACTTTTGGATCCCAGAATGGTCCTAGACCATTCATCCAGAATCCAGGTCTGGAACCCGGCCCGCCCGCGCAGAATCCGCATCCAGGTCCATTCATGCAGAACCAGCAGCCTGGTCCGTTCATTCCGAATCCCCAGTCTGGGCAGATTCCCCCTCAGCACATCCGACCACCACCCTTGAACAATGGATCCCAACCATTGCAAGGTGGCGCCCAGCCATTTCAGAATGGATCCCAGCCGTTTTCCCAACCGTTCCAAAGTGGTCCGCAACCTTTCCAGCAAGGATCGCAATCTTTCCAGCAGAGATCGCAGCCATTTCAGCATGGACCACGATCGTTTCATAATGGACCACAACAATTTCAACATTGGTCGCAACCATATTTTGTTCTGTTCAACGGGGACACCAATGGTTCGTCGCATGGTAATGGCACTAGTCCAGGGACTAATCCCTCGACAGGGGCAAATCCTGATCTTAACGATCCCGTTGCCCAGCGTTTAAAGATGTTAAAAGACCAAAATAAGCGCGTCCTATCCTTGCTCGCCAAGTTGCCTGGGGCAGCCATGCCTATCGACGTCGAGCCTCGCTCGGGGTATCAGGCGTCCCCCTTCATCGACGAGATCGCCACCGTCGAGGTCCCAAAGAAGTATAACATTCCTGCCTTCACTCCCAAATATTCTGGTGTGACTGATCCGACTGAGCACGTCGCGCAGTACAAGCAGCTCATGTGGACGATCTCGATCCCATTTATGTACCAGGAAGTATGCATGTGTAAGAGTTTTGGAGCAACTCTCGCTGGTCCAGCTCTCCAATGGTTAATCAATCTCAAACCCAAGTCCATCGGGTCGTTTGTTGAGTTGGTTAATCAATTCTCCCAGCAATTCGCCAACAGTCGTATGATGGAGAAGCAAACCAGCGACCTATATTACATCGTGCAGAAAGCTAATGAGTCTATTCGAAGTTATTTCAATAGATTCAATGCCAAAATGATCAGCATCCGAAATTGAGACGTCAAAACCGCGATCGAAGCCTGTAAGCGTGGTCTAGACGATAGTTCAGGTGTATATATCGATCTGACCAAGTATCCCCCAGATACTTTCGAAGACGTCCGAGCTCGAACCTTAGCATATATGAGGGTCGAAGACGGTGCCGCCTTTCATCGCAAGCACACTGACGACAAGAAGTCGTTAGGCGTCAGAAAGCTAGAGTTCAAGACAAAGGTTGTTTCCAGAATAGAGCCAGCGCGCCAAATTTCAAATGTTCGTTTCAAGACGAAAGCAGAAGCCAACACCGCGACTAAGTTCACTCAATACCCCAAGATATCCTCTTACGGATTCAAAGGATCCACAAAGGACCTAGTCGAAGCTCCGAAAAGTTCCCAAGCTACCATTCGATGGCCAAAGAAGTCTGACCTGGACGATGCTAAGAAAGACAAATCAAAGTGGTGCGACTTCCATGCAGATCATGGTCATGCGACAGGCAATTGTATCGCACTGAAGAAGGAATTAGCGTATCATTTCCCGAAAGGAAATCTCAAGGATATCATCGACGACGTCGCTGTTCCAGCTAATAGCCATCGACCGTCGACCCTCGAGCATGCGAAAGTCGTCAATTACATCACCGGTGGTTCAGACGTATGTGGTCTGACATATTCCGCGGCCAAGCGTCATACCAGTCAGGCACCCGACGATCGGCCTATTCCTCGCTCGTCTAGACCCAAAGGAGATTTGGAGCTAGAAGCCATGAAGATTGTGTTCGACCACGTCGACCTTGGCGACTCATATCAGAAGCATCATGACAGGTTGATCATTCAGCTCACAGTCGGTAACTGTCTAACGCGTCGAGTCTTGATCGACGGGGGCAGCTCAGCAAATGTCATTTTTCTCAACACTATCAAAGCCATGGAAATCGATCGCTCGGAAATCACCCGACGTTCGACGACTTTGGTCGGTTTCAATGGAGAAGCGACGAGCACCTTTGGAGAGATACTTTTGCCCGTCTACGCCGGAGGAGTCAACAAGCAAACCAAGTTCAGCGTCATCGACTGTGCGTCGGCCTATAACATCATCTTAGGTCGACCATGGATCCATGATATGAAAGCTGTTCCTTCAACGTATCATCAAATGTTGAAATTCCCAACGCCATGGGGAATCCAGGAGATCAAGGGTGAGCCAAAAGTCGCTCATGAATGCTACAAGTCTTCCTTGAAGCCGAGAAAATAAACTGAAGTCGTAAGATCAAGCTCTCGACAGGTTCGTTCTTCTATCCCTAAATTAATATCCTTTCCACAGGGATAAATCTACTATGGTGCCTCGTCGCACGACAACATAGTCGACCGCATGACAATATTTCCCCGTGTCATTCTGTCATTTAAAACCTATCTTTTCCTCCCGAAAAGGATACGGTAATAAATGACAGGGGGCAAATAGAGAGAGTCTAAAATGGTACGTTCTATAACTCTTTCTTATACGATTTTTTCTCACAAAACGTTTACTGACTTAAGCATCGGAGGGTCGTTGGCTAGCCAACGACTAACCCCCGACATCGTTTTATCGCAGAATCGCATGACAGATTATCGCAAAATCGCACGACAGTAGTCATTAAGTCTACTATATGACTGTAAATTGCAAGGTCGAACGACATAAACGATCAGGTCTCTAACTTGATCATTTCTCCACAGGGGCATACGACACAAACTCACTGTACGATCTGGTCGTCTAAACGACTTTACCCCTAAGTTTCGTAACTTTCATACCCTGAATGGATGCTTTAATCGCGTGTTTTTATATTTGTTTTACGTTCTTATCATCGTATTACAATGTATGCCTCAGTTGCATGATTTCCTTTGTGTCCTCAGTCGCATGATTTCCTGTGTGTCCATGTTCAAATTCATAATTAAACATGGTTCGAATAAAGCATAAGCAAAAGATATATATTCATTAAATAAACCATCATATACATACTCAACCCCCGATAGGTCAAGTGGCAAAAACAACAAGGAAAGAAAAAATTCTAGACGACAGGAGGAACATTGGTTGTATCCCCGCTCGAAGTCCCGACCTGAGGGCCTCCATCTGCCACTCCTACCGCATGAATCTCCTGCAATTCATACTAAGCATCGAAAAGTTGGACGACCAGCTCATCGGCACGCGCCATGGCCAACTTCTCCCTATCCAAAGCCGCTCTCTCCCTCTCCAACGCTGCAGCTTCCCTCTCAAGAGCAGATGCCACCAGATCTTCAACTCTTGACGTCTCAGCATGTAACGCCAAGGAAGACTGGAATGTCTGTGAAAAATAAAAGGTGCATTCAAGAACATTCGACAAAGATTTCAAATTACACAAGTCATGAAAGATTGACACTCACCGTGAACGCCAGACTGGCAACTCGAGATCTCATCTCTCCGGCCGGAACTCCACGAAAACGCTCCCCGAAAGACGGGAGCAAATACTTCCCCAGATGAGGAAACGACGTCGTCCCGTCTAGGACATCATCCGCCATAAAGTCAGACGGCAATGTAAAATTGACCGTCATAACTTTGGCCGACGATCCCTCGCCCCTGTCAGCAGACGTTGGGATCGACACTTTGGATACCGGCTTCGTCCCCGTCGCCGGAAGCGCAGAACTTGCTGGTGTCGCGTCCATCGTGCCAGGACGGCTGGATGACACCTTCGCCTTCTTAGGTAGAACAACTCACAATGAGTTATCAACCCTCGACGACGGTTCCCTCGGGACTGTCCTTTTGGTTCCCTTCTCACTCGACCCAGCTGTCGAAACATTTTCGCCCCGAAGGGCACGCATAACTTGCTTTCCTCTCGCCCTAGAGACCGATTTCCTCTCGGTCGGCACTGATCAGGAGATACATGAAGCGTCAGACAGGCAGAATCAACAAGGTAAAATAGGGACTACAGTACGCTTACCAGTCGCCTCTTCCTGCACGTCCTCATCTCCTTCTTCTATCAAGTCCTCGTCCTCGGCCGTCGATTGCCACGTCGCGAAAGATCGGTCGTCGACGCTAAGACTCAAGAACTTGTTAATCTTAGCCTGGGAATCCACATTCGGCTTCACTTCGTCGAACCGGATCTCTGAAGGCAACAAGAGGAGAATGATAAGTAAAAATCATAAAAATAGATAAAACTCAGAAACAAACGAAGCATACCTGTCTTATTCCAGTCTGACCGCATCCAATCGCTGCTGGAACCCAATGACTCGGTAAGAACAAATACATACCTCGACTTCCACCCACGATCATTGACGCCAGTTCCCAAAACCAAGGCACAATCACCCCTAAACTTAGAATAAGGACTATAATGCCAGTTCTTATCCCTTTTAACTTGATACGCCGCCAAGAAATCATTCATGATCATAGGGGATTCCCATTTCGCGGACGCTCGCTCAATAACCAAAAGAACTCGCCAGAGTTGGGGCATCAGCTGCCCTGGCGACACATCGAAATCCTGCATGAATGACTTGACTAAACCAGAAAACGGCCATTCAAACCCTATTTTGAAAGGATACTCGTACAATACAAGATATCCCTCGGGACAATTCTTAGAACGCACGATCCCCGGACACCGCAACTCTATATTTGCAGGAATTTTTGCTAAACTTCTAAAAGCATCTAAGTCTATGTGATTCATGATAAGACTAGCAGGCTCCGTCGACATTGTGAATCAAAGGACAGAACAAGGTCTTATATAAACGCTCTCGACTACGGTTTGAAGATTTGCAACGATTCGAGTAAGTTCGGACGAAGAATGGAAAGGAATCAAGGCGAAATCTCTTCCCAAATAAACACTTCAAAAGTATTGCAAGAAAAGATCCGTCGTGATCTTTATTTATACAAACGATCGCATCAAGTCGAATCCCTGGATGATTTCCCCGCGTCCGTGTCCTTTCGTATATCCGCCCGGATCTTCGACACCTGTCCTCGACAGCTGGTAAGCATCATCGTGTCTCAGTATGACGTCACGACCTCGTTCCCTTTTCAACTTCTCGTTCAGTTAGAAACGGAACAGTCTAGCTCCAAGGCGATTGAGGTAATTTCTAACTCTTGTCTTATTTCCTATGCCTCTGATTGACAAAATTTAAAACTTTAATTTGACATTCAAATTTCAAATTTTGGGGGCAAACTGTTTGGGCAAAAAATCACGTCGTACGACCACGACCAGAGAAGGTAAGACGCACGTTATAATCCAAATCTTGTATTAAGATAAAACCCCGACCAGCGCCCACAAAACATCCATCGTCTCCCGTAAAAGGTAAGTCGTACGTCTCCCATGACGCACGACCATAGCATCACCCGTTCCGTACGACCATCGCGTAAGATCGTTGCACCTTCGACCAAAGCTAACGTTAACCTTGACTGTTACGTTTGTTAAGTGTTTAATGCAGGAGTCAAAGTCATTAAAGAGCAACGGATATAATCGACACAACCATTAACGATCGATAGCCATTAACAGCAAGCAGCTGTAACGGACGAAGAGCATTATGGATAATCACTCCGGCGACCGTTTCCAGCCGTTGTAGCCGTTGATCAAAGCATTAATGGAGCTAATCAATGACACGATGACTATAAAAGACAAGCTAAAGCCTCATTCCAAGGGACATCAGTTAACATCCAACACACGTTAGTTAACATCCAGTATACATCAGCGAACATCACCAAACAGCAGAGAAAATCATCCAAACTCATAGCAAAGAACATTCAAACTCTGGAGATCAAGTATCGAAAGCCAGAACCCCACAGCGAACTCAAGAACACTCGAAGGAAAGCTCAAGTATCTCTCTCGACGCACGACAACAACCCTCGACCAGAAGTTCACACTTTGTATTCACACACGACAAACACCTGTTTTTACATTTAAACACTTGTACTTTACATTTCGAAGTATTTCCTTCATTTATATTGTAACCATCGTACGATCGACACTAGTACCAAGGACATCGCCCCTGATTGGCGACCATAGTGCAGCGACGACATCCCTTGTCGTCTGCAGGTTTTTTCCTCGATTGAGGTTTTTCCTGCGTCATCAAATCCCTTGTCTCATTTATTTTTTCCCTCGTCGCACGTCTCGTCGAAAGATCCTTTCTTTAGTTGATTAAGTCCACATCGACCTTAAGTTGTCCCTTTGGTGCAATTTTTGGCATTAACAGACACAGTCTTGAAAGATAGACTTACCAAGAACGTTAGCCCAATGACATGGGACTCCATATCTTCGAGGGAAACTACGTTGAAACGCTCTCTGAAAGAAGGGAGCTGATACTTTCCCAAATGGGGGAACAATTTCATCCCATCTAAGACATTATCATCTAAGAAATCCGACGGCAACGTAAAGTCGATCATCGTTTCCTCCCCAAAACGCGTCTGCGAACCTTTGCCCTTGTCGGTCGTCGAAGGGCTAGACACAGGAGACATCGTCGCCGGTTGCGCAGTATGAGACATCGTCGCCGGTTATGCAGTATGAGACATCGTCGCCGGTTGCACAATATCAATAGATCTTGCGCCGATCGTGTCAAATACGGTCGACGCCTTCGCCTTCTCAGGCGGAACGACTCTCGATGAGCCACCCGTCTTCGACGACGGTTCCTTCAGGACGGACATCCTTGTCCTCTTTAGGAGTCCTGACCCAGCTGTCGGGATATCCTTTCTCTTTAAGACCCCCGACCCAGTTGTCGAGGCATCCTTCTGCCTGCTTTCCCTCGCCTTGCGAGCCAGATGAATTTGAGCCATCTTCTTGGCAGCAGCAGGTGTCATCCCCGACCAAGATTCTCCTGTATGGCAAAAGAAAGAAGTTACACGATTGAGAAACAGAGAAAGACCAGGTCGAGCAAAAAGAAGGCAAAAGGATACTTACCAGTTATCTCTACTTCTTTTTCTTCCCCCTTCTCTTCCTCCTCGGTCTCCTCAGATTCCTCTTCTTCTTCTTCTTCTTTCTCTTCTCGACCCATCCGCATTCTATCGCCCAAGAAAACAGTATCGTCGTCCTCATCTATCAGATGACGCGTGACGTACGATCGATCATCAACGCTAAACTCCAGGAACTTCTTGACCTTGGATTTAGAGTCATCGTCAGGTTTTACCTTGTCAAAATTAATATCTACACATAAGAAAAAATATTAGACGAAAAGCCCCCAAATAACAAAGTGACATAAGACGTACGACAAAAGGCTTACCCGTCATATTCCAACCAGATCTGATCTAGTCACTATCGGTATCTAACGTCGCCACTCGCACAAGCACATACCGGGTTTTCCACTTTCGGTCGTTGACTGTCGTCTTTAAAACCAAGGTGTGCTCCCCCTTGTACCTCGAAAACAGACTATAACGGCGGTACTGATCACTCTTGACCTTGTACGCCGTCAGCAAATCCCTCGCGTTTATAGGCGACTCCCAGTTCGAAGTAAGTTGCTCGATAACTTGGATAACTCGCCACAATTGGGGCATCAGTTGCCCCTGCGACAAATCGAACTCGCACATGAATGCCTTCGCCAGAGGCGAATACGGCCACTGGACGCCTATCTTGAAAGGATACTCGTATATCACGATGTACCCATCAGGGCATATCTCGGGACGAATCCCGCCCGCCTTGCTTATAGTTATCCCAACAGGAATTCTCTCTAAACTTCTGAAGTCGTCGATATCCTCCTCGCTTTTGATGGTACTTCTAGGCTCTGTCGACATCTCTATCCCCGTCAACAACGTCTGTCTATCTGAAAGACCCCAGATATCCCAATTTTTCCTAGGCTTCTTAGCATTCGATTTACGATGCATACGATGACTGAAGGGTCGTATAGGTGCTCTAGACCTCGAAAACCCTAACTGAGTTGGAGATGCCTGCAAGTTTTAGAGAAGATCGGACAAAGAATATCTCTGTGCAAAACCTTTTGGAATCGTAAACGAAAATAGACCCATCGCGGTCTCTATTTATTTAAACGATCGTGTCAGATCGAGTAACTCGATGGTCGACACGAGCCCCTGTCCTTTCGAATGATCACACAGATCGCCGACACCTGTATGTGACAGCTGCTAAGCATCATCGTGCGTCAGCGTGATGTCACGACTTTACCCTCTTTTCGACTTCCCTCTCTAGTTTGAATTAAACCGATTCAGTTCCAATACAACCAAGGTAACTTTCGACACGTGTCATAACCTCGAACCCCCGACAAGCAAAATTTAAAAAACTTCTTTTTGCTACTCCACTTTTTCAAAATTTGGGGGCAAACTGTTTGGGCAAAATTTCATCAGTCTCGACCACGACCAAGGTAAGGAAAACACTTATTTTACTTCCCCATAGTAAGGTAAAATTATAGTACTTTGTCCCTTGGTTAAAAGTCAAATCGTATGTTATCTACCTCACGACACTCGACCACGATGTCGTCTAGTTCTCACGACCGTCGCATAAGACCATGCGACCTCGACCAACTAACGTTCGTTATGACTGTTACGTTTGTTCAGTGTTTATTGCAGGAGTCAACGTCATTAATGACCAACAGCTACAACCAGTAAAGGGCCATTAACAGCGTTAAAGACAACGTCCGTTACGACAGTTACGTAAAGCATTCAAGAAATAAATCAAAGCACCCGAAGGCTACAAATATAGAGTTCCATCATCATTGAAGGGGACTGTTAATGCCAAAAATCGCACCAAAGGGACAACTTAAGGTCGATGTGGACTTAATCAACTAAAGAAATGATCTTTCGATGAGACGTGCGATGATGAATAAAATAAAGAAACAAGGGATTTGATGACGCAGGAAAAACCTCAATCGAGGAAAAACCCTGCGGACGACAAGAGGTGTCGTCGGTGCACTATGGTCGCCAATCAGGGGCGATGTCCTTGGTACTGGCGTCGGTCGTACGATGATTACAATACAAATGAAGGAAGTGCTTCGAAATGTAAAGTACAAGTGTTTAAATGTAAAAACAGGTGTTTGTCGTCTGTGAATACAAAGTGTGAACTTCTGGTCGAGGGCTGTTGTCGTACGTCGAGAGCGATACTTGAGCTTTCCTTCGAGTGTTCTTGAGTTCGCTGTAAGGTCCTGGCTTTCAGTACTTGATCTCCAGAGTTTGAATGTTCTTTGTTATGAGTTTGGATGATTTTCTCTGATGTTTGGTGATGTTCGCTGATGTATATTAGATGTTAACTGATGTCCCCTGAAATGAGGCTTTAGCTTGACTTTTATAGTCTTCGTACCATTAATTAGCTCCATTAATGATTTGATCAACGGCTACAACGGCTGGAAACGGTCGCCGGAGTGATTATCCATAATGCTCTTCGTCCGTTACGGATGTTTGTTGTTAATGGCTTTGACTCCTGCATTAAATACTTAACAAACATAACAGTCAAGGTTAACGTTAGCTTTGGTCGAAGGTGCAATGATCTTACGCGATGGTCGTACGGGACGTGCGATGCTATGGTCGAGCGTCATGGGAGACGTACGACTTACCTTTTACGGGAGACGACGGATGTTTTCTGGGTTCTTGTCGAGACCTTATCTTAATACAAAATTTGGATTATAACGTGCGTCTTACCTGCTCTGGTCGTGGTCGTACGACATGATTTTTTACCCAAACAGTTTTCCCCCAAAATTTAAAAATTGAATGTCAAATTTAAGTTTTAAATTTTGCTTGTCGAACGCTTAGACTTGTGACCTGGGTTGAGGGACTTACCTGGTTGTCGTGGAACTGGACCGGTTCGCCTTTAACTGAACGAGAAGTCGAAAGAAAAAACGAGGTCGTGACGTCATGCTGACCTACGATGATGCTTACCAGCTGTCGAGGACAGGTGTCGAAGATTTACTGGGGCATATGAAAGTCGGGGATGCGTGTCGATCTTTTGAAGGGCTCGACCTGTCACGATTTCCTGCATAAATAGAGATCAAAATGGATTGTTTTCTTTAAGCTTTCGAAAAGTCATCGACTTTTTCCAAATCTTCGGTGACTGATGATCTACCGGGGGCTATGATACCCAAATCGGTGACGATGTTGGTTGCGATAAACGCGATGTCCGTGGATTCTGCGCATCTGGCGACGATGTTTTCTGCTACCACATCGACCCTTTCATCAGCCGACAGGGGCGAGGGTGTAAAGACGGGAGAGAATGATGGGGATTTTATGGAGATCAACTTTGTTTTGTCTTCATCCCTCTTGACTGACTATGTCCTCGTCAGGACGAAGTCGCTTCCGCATCTGGGGAAATATCAGCTCTTATATTTCATGGAGCATTTTCCAGGGATCTGTATCGAAGAGATTGGACTGTGTTTAGCCGTACTGGCGTCTTTCGTAAGTCTCTCTTTCGAAACTTATGTTACCGATGTTTATTCTTTCGATGAGCGTTTTGCTAATACGTTCCTTTTGTAATTGTGCAGATGTTTTTGTTTTCCTTCACTAAACACGTGAGGAAACTGGAGGTGTTGGAGTGGATGTCGATTGTCGAAGAGAAGATATTCCTTCCTCCAACCTTAACATTAATCTTAAGAGCCACATTCTCGGAATGCCATGGCGCGAAAGGTTGGGAGACAACTCCGACTATACTCGTTTGATCCTTGCATCAGTTCTTCAGGATTGTCAGGATTCCGAAGGCTGAGTTTTCTTTTGAGCAGAGTTTGCGATTGCTATGTTTCCTTAGATCTTAGGGTTATAGGGTAGTTTTTTTTTTGTTGAACTCGTGTTTTTAATTACATATGTCGTGGATAAATGTAATATTGATCATAAAAGTATGAAATAAACGGAGGATCGAGCGACTTAGGCTTTTATTGCAATATAACGGTTGAAACATAAATCATGTACTTGGACTGTAATAATAAACACAAATATATATCATCGATGTGTTAGAACATACAAAGTTTTTCTAGGTTCCAGAAACTTAGATCGAGGGATCGTTTAGACCTTACATGTGACTATATCGTATGATGAAACTTTAGAATATATGCCCCTGTGATCAAACAATCGAGTCATGCACTTGGATACTCATGTCGTGCGTTCCTGCGATAAAGTTCGTTAGAGGTCGGTCGTGGTTTTACCAACGATTTTGCGATGCTTACCGTCGTGCTGGAAACTTTGTATGATAGGAAGGCGATTTTAAAAGAAATATTTTTTCAAATGCGTCGCATTCCAACTTCGTGGGATTTCCTGATTGTCGAGGGTTCGAAGTCGATAGGATCCTTTACCAACGACTTCGGAGATACGATAGGGACCTTCCCACTTGGTAGAAAGTTTACCTGCGTTGAGCTCCTGGGTATTCGGGAATACTCGACGGAGGACGTAATCGCCTTCTTGAAAGATTTTAACTTTGACGTGCTTATTGAAATGTCGCTCGACTGCCTGCTTCTGTGATGCCATTCTGATCAAGGCCGATTCTCTGAGCTCTTCAAGGGCATCCAGGTCATAACTCAAATCAATCAAGTTGTGGTCGACGGATGTGTGCCTCGAAGTTGGGAGATGAACTTCGATCGGTAGGACGGCTTCGCAGCCATAGACCATAGGACCGAAGGGAGTTCTTCAACCCACCTTCCCTTTATAGCTTTTAATCGTTTCTTGATCGAAGCTATAATAGTCTTATTGCTTGACTCGGCAAGTCCATTAGCTTGGGGATATCTGGGAGTCGAGGTTGTTAGTTTGATATTCCTGTCATCACAGAACTGTTGGGTCCTGTCGCTTATGCATTGGGATCCATTGTCGCAGTCAATTTCGGATGGAATCCCAAACCTGCATATGATGTTAGTCTGGATAAAGGAGATAACTTCTTTATCCCTAATTTGGGAGAAGGCAGCCGCTTCGACCCATTTAGAAAAGTAATCCGTGAGAACGAGGAGGAATACTTTTTGCCCCGGAGCAGGTGGTAGTTTGCCGACAATATCCATTCCCCACCTCATGAAAGGCCATGGGACAAGCGTTGGGTGCAAAGGCTCCGAGGGTTTATGAGACATACCTGAGTGTCGTTGACAGGGTTCGCAATTCTGGACATACCTGACAGCGTCTTGTCGCAGTGTCGGCCAAAAATAACCTTGTCGGGAGATACGATTAGCCAAGCTACGACCTCCTGAATGATTACCACATTCGCCGTCGTGCATCTCTTGAAGGATTTTCTGGGCTTGATTTTTGCTGATGACGCACCTTAAATTTAAGCCCGTCGATGATCGCCGATAAAGCTTATTTTCGATCATGACATACTTAGATGCTTTGAATCTAGTTTTTCGAGCCTCCATTTTGTCTTCGGGGAGTTGGTCGTGCACGAGGAAATTTCGAATGTCGTGTGACCAATCATCTTCTTCGTCTTTGATCTGGATGACGTCTGTGTTTCCAATGGACGGCGTTGCCAGGTGAATTATAGGAATAACATCGAATATTGGTTCAACTAAAGCGGACCCAAGGTTTGCCAATGCGTCGGCCTGAGTGTTCTGGTCTCGCGGAATCTGTTCAATAGAAAAGGATTTAAATTTTTTGGAAATTTCTTTTGCCACGCTTAGATATGCTGTCATTTTTTAATCCTTGGCTGCGAATTCTCCATTGATTTGATTTACTACCAGCAGGGAATCGCTCTTGACATGCAGTGCGGTTGCCCCCGAGTCGTGGGCCATATTCATTCCTACGATCAGGGCTTCATATTCGGCTTCGTTGTTGGTGGCCTTGAAGTCGCATCGGACCGAGTATACCATCTTACCCCCCTGTGGCGACTTTAAGACGACACCCAATCCAGATCCTCTAATGTTGGATGATCCGTCGACATGTAGGATCCAAGGCACGTCATCGTGAGTCGCCACCGTGGACACTTCGAGCTCTGCTTCTTTCTCCAACTCAGGGCTAAAATCGGCGATAAAGTCTGCCAAGGCCTGTGATTTGATCGTGGTCCTGGGCTTGAAATCGATGTCGTAACTGCTGAGATATATGCTCCACTTTGCTAAGCGACCTGTCAACTCAGGTTTCCTTAAAACAGACTTAAGAAGAAAATTAGTTACGACAGTAATAGGATGCGATTCGAAGTAGTGTCGTAATTTTTTAGCATCTGTGACTAGCGACAAAAGCAGTTTTTCCATGCAGGAATACCTAGTTTCTGCGTCCAAGAGAGATTTACTTACGTAGTAGATTGGCAATTGTTGTTTTTCGTCCTCTCGTGTGAGTACGGCGCTTACCG
Organism: Saussurea involucrata; assembly: GCA_033807775.1. Classification (NCBI taxonomy): domain Eukaryota; kingdom Viridiplantae; phylum Streptophyta; class Magnoliopsida; order Asterales; family Asteraceae; genus Saussurea; species Saussurea involucrata. The sequence continues at coordinate 87,677,147 of CM066314.1, forward strand.
CATTTGGACAGATAGCTAAATACAATTGTAAGATCTCATGATCGTGAGGTTTCGACAACAGAGGAGGCGACGCCACATATTCCTTGAGTTTTTGCAACGCTTGCTCATGATCGTTGGTCCAGTTGAAACCTTTATTTTTCCTGAGGACGTTATAAAACATATGACATCTATCTGAAGATCGGGAGATAAACCTGTTTAGGGCCGCTACTCGACCAGTAAGCCTTTGGACCTCCTTGAAATTTCGATGAGATTTGATGTCGATGATGGCTTTGATTTGGTCGGGGTTAGCTTCGATTCCTCGGCGAGTGACCATGTGGCCTAAGAACTTTCCAGCACTGACTCCGAAGGAACATTTGGTAGGGTTGAGCTTCATGCTATACTCCCGAAGGATGTTTAATGATTGTCTTAGATGCTCGACATGATCGACCGCTTGCTTTGACTTGATGAGCATGTCATCAATATATACCTCCATTGTGTCGCCGAGATGGTCTTTGATCATTTTATTCACTAGACGCTGATAGGTGGATTCTGCATTTTTTAGTCTGAAAGGCATAACTTTATAACAGTAAATACCTCAGTCCGTCATAAAAGCGGTTATCTCCTGGTCCTCGACGTGAGTTAAGATTTGGTTATACCCTGAATAGGCATCCATGAAGGTCAATAGTTCATGTCCTGCGGTTGCGTCGACCATGGCGTCGATATGCGGTAATGGGAAAGGATCTTTCGGGCAAGCCTTATTGAGATCGGTGAAGTCGATACAGACCCTCCATTTTCCATTCTTCTTAGCCACGACCACGACATTAGCAAGCCAGTCGGGATACTTTACTTCTCGGATCTTTCCTGTCTTGAGGAGGTTATCGACCTCATCGTTTATTACCTTATTTCTTTTAGGAACGAATTTACGGCACTTTTGCTTGACGGATTTAAACGATGGATCGATATTGAGCTTGTGAGAAATGATGTTAGGGTCAATGCCAACCATATCTTCATGCGACTAGGCGAAGCAGTCAGCGTATTCCTGCAAGAAGGATATTATCCTTTGCCTAAGGTGGGGATCGAGAGATGATCCTATCAAGAATTTTTGCTCGGGCTTGCTTGGGTCTAAGATAACTTCTTCTAGGCTATAATCATTGATGGCTTTAGGAACAACTTGCACCTTTTCAAGCTTTCCATGTGCTGGGTCAGCGGTTCGTTCTGAGTTTCCACCATCTGCCATTTTCCTGTGATAGAGAACAGAAGAAACTCCAAGAAACTATTAGTAGAATGCACGTTCGTCGAGGATTTTCTCTAGATGTAGTCCCACGGATGGCGCCAAAATGTTAATGCCAAAAATCGCACCAAAGGGACAACTTAAGGTCGATGTGGACTTAATCAACTAAAGAAAGGATCTTTCGACGAGACGTGCGACGATGAATAAAATAAAAAAACAAGGGATTTGATGACGCAGGAAAAACCTCAATCGAAGAAAAAACCTGCGGACGACAAGAGGTGTCGTCGCTGCACTATGGTCGCCAATCAGGGGCGATGTCCTTGGTACTGGCGTCGGTCGTACGATAATTACAATACAAATGAAGGAAATGCTTCGAAATGTAAAGTACAAGTGTTTAAATGTAAAAATAGGTGTTTGTCGTGTGTGAATACAAAGTCTGAACTTCTGGTCGAGGGCTATTGTCGTGTGTCGAGAGCGATACTTGAGCTTTCCTTCGAGTGTTCTTGAGTTCGCTGTAAGGTTCTGGGTTTCAGTACATGATCTCCAGAGTTTGAATGTTCTTTGCTATGAGTTTGGATGATTTTCTCTGTTGTTTGGTGATGTTCGCTGATGTATATTAGATGTTAACTGATGTCCCCTGAAATGAGGCTTTAGCTTGACCTTTATAGTCTTCGTGCCATTCATTAGCTCCATTAATGATTTGAACAACGGCTACAACGGCTGGAAACGGTCGCCGGAGTGATTATCCATAATGCTCTTCGTCCGTTACGGCTGCGTGCTGTTAATGGCTTTGACTCCTGCATTAAATACTTAACAAACGTAACAGTCAAGGTTAACGTTAGCTTTGGTTGCAGGTGCAATGATCTTACGCGATGGTCGTACGGGACGGGCGATGCTATGGTCGAGCGTCATGGGAGACGTACGACTTACCTTTTACGGGAGACGCCAGATGTTTTATGGGTTCTTGTCGAGACCTTATCTTAATACAAGATTTGGATTATAACGTGCGTCTTACCTGCTCTGGTCGTGGTCGTACGACGTGATTTTTTGGCCAAACAGGGACCGCATCCAAGAATCACACTACGTACTCAAGAACATACGAAGAAAAGAACTTTCTCACAACAGATCGCTCTCGACGCACGATTCCCATGCTCAACGCATAGTTTGTACGCACGACACATAGACCGTACACACGACGCACATTGTTTTTACATTCGAAACACTTGTTACTTTACATTTCGAAGTCTTTCCTTCATTTGTATTGTAATCTCTGTACGATCGACACCTGAAACATAAGGACATCGCCCCTGTTTGGCGACAATAGTGCAGCGACGACTTCCATAGTCGTCCGCGGGTTTTTTCCTCGTTGAGGTTTTTCCCGCGTCACCAAAATTCTCTGTCTCTTTTACATTTTTTTATCTTAATCGCACACTTTGTCGATAGATTCCTTTCTTTAGTTGTTAATTTCCACAATCGACCTTAAGTTGTACTTTTGTGCGATTTTTGGCATTAACACCCGGTAAGTTTGATACTTGTTTATTCTCATTCGGTAAGTTATTTGCTTTTGTTGACTCATCCGGTAAACCTGGTTCATCCGGTAACCCTCAGTTTTCCGATAACTCAAGTTTATCCGGAAACTTCTGCAAATTGACCTGCTTTTCACAATCTGATCCGGATACTTCCAGATCAGATATCCTTCATCCGGATTCCTATCCGATAAGTTCAGTCTAGTCAATTTCTTACCTGTTTTAACATAAACCACTCTTAGAACGTGCGTTAGGTCATCACTCTTAGTGCCTTGCGTTAGGATCTCACTTTGAATTGAACCCATCGTCTGACGATCACATTAGTGCAACTTAAGATGTCTTCGCACGACGCTCTCGCTATCGGAACCGACTCCAAGCCGCCTTGCCTCTACCAAGGTGAAGACAGCCAATGGCGAGATAGATTTTTGATTTTCATCGAGTCTAAGGACAACTTTGAGTTCATCTGGCGAGCTCTAAGTATTGGGCCAATTCAAAAACCCGTGAATACCATTCAAGCTACTGCGGCAGGCGGTGAAGCTCGCACTGAGGACAAGACACTCGCAGAAATGACTGCGGACGAAAGAGGCATGCTTGAGGGTAAAAAACATGCCAAGAGATATCTCATTCAGCCATAGACAGCCACAAGGAATCAGCAAAGGGTATGTGGGATCAAGTGGAGTAAATGATGCGCGGGAGCAAAGTCGGAAACCAACTGAAGATTAACAGTTGTATAACCAAGTTTGACGGATTCAAGCAGCGCACCGGCGAATCTCTCCCCCAAACCTATGAACGTTTTTGTCTCCTCCTCAACGAGCTACACAAAAACCACATTACTCGATCTAACACGGAGAACGCGCTCAAGTTTCTCACCAACCTCTTGCCTGAGTGGAAAGTATTTGCCTCCCACATCAAGCATAACCACTTGATGGAGAATGTAGGTATCCACGAGCATTATGATATACTTCTTCAGGACGAAGATGAAGTGATGGAGATTCTGAACGACAAGAAGTCTGCATCCAAGCCACCTGCTGATCCACTTGCTCTCATGTCTTCAAAACGAGGCAAATCTTCTGCCTGTCATTCCAAACGTGCCCAAAAGCCAAGGGAATCTGAGTCAGAACCTGAGGAAAAAGAAGACAGTGATTCTGATCCTGAATTAACAGCCATTAAGAAAGAAATGGCTCTGCTCTCCAAATCCTTCCAACAACAGAAGTTCTACAAGAAGCCCACATCCAATAATCAGCGCTATTCCACCTCATCCAACAAGCGCCATGATTATCAGGATAAATACGAAGGCAAGAAGAAGACCGATGAGCACAACCATTCTGATAAGAAGGAGAAGACTAAGAAAGATGACCGTAAGACAGAAAAGAAGAAAGACGAACCCGTAACATGTTACAACTGCGGGAAGCTGGGTCATTTTGCCAAAGACTGTAGAAGGCCTGTTGTGAAGAATGCGCATTATTACAAGGCAAAGCTCGCATTGGCAGAACAAAAAGAAGCAGGAGAAGCTCTATTTGTTGAAGATGGCTACTGGCTGGGTCGATCTGATAGTGAAAGCGACTCTGAAGGTGCTGATGCTTTTATGGGCTACCACTCTCCTGCTGATGAAGAAAAGGCAAAGTTATGTCAGGTCTGTGAACCTATCCATCAAGATCTTTTTAATCAAATGCAATCTATTGCTGAACGAATAGATTCCTACAAGGCCACCGCTGATGAACAACTACTTGAAATTAAGTCCTTAGCTGAAAAGCTAGATGTTCAAAAGTGGATAACTAAAAAGTACAAGTCCGAAAATGCCAATTTAAAAGAAAAATGTAAAAATCTTTCAATAGCACCCACGGACTTAAGGGCCAAGATATCTGAACTACATTCACAGCTAGATCAGTGTGCTAATGAGAAAGCATAGATTGTTTATCAATGCTCTGCTCTTCAAATTCAGCACAAGGAGTTTGTAATTAAAATAATTGATCTAGAAACCAAACTCCACAAAAGAGGCCAAACAGACCAGACTATTCATATGAATAAACCCAAGGAATTCACCTACATTACTTGAAAAAGGGTATCCACCTCACACCTACTCTCTATGATTTTGGGTGTCTGGGTATGGACAAAAAGTATCCAGAATTTAGGATAAGATGGACTGGTCCTCTTGAACCTGAAAAGGAAGAGGAAACTGAGGAATACAAGCGCAAATACACGACCAAAATGCAACTTCCTTTTTGTTATGAGCCTACAAACTATTCTTATGAGAAAAATCCAAATAAATACCTCTCGAATGACTACTTTGACTGCTATAAGGTTGTAACGCCCAAGGATTTTTCCAAACAGGATGAGGTCCAAGCAACCGAACCCAAGACTGAGACGGATGAGTTCAAACTCTATGTTCCCTCTCTCATCTTGGAAGCAAAAATAGTCGAGTTAGAGGAGTCACTCGAGAAGGAAAGGTCATGTTTTCTAAAGGAAAAGCAAGCGCTTATCACAGAACTTGAGAATCTCAAATCAAAGAAAACCGAGGCTGTATCGGATGAAGGACAGGAAATCCTTCGGTGTGAAATCAATAAGTTCACATCAAAACTGTCTGCCTTGGAAAAAAAAGCGATGAAGGAGCATACGAGAAATGGTCAACTCCAAGGGAAGGTTGACCTACTCCAATCTGAAAAGCTGATTTCACCCGAACTTTCCTCTAACTCATCTGATACGTCTTCGTGTAAAGCCTTCATTGGTAAAACCTCTTCACAAGACGGTAAAGAGACTCAAGATAAGTGTGTTTTAAGGAATTTAAACTCTGGGTTTTTCCTAGCTTCCGCACCAAATTCCCCTAAACACCAAGACACAAAGTGTTCATCGCCTTCCTCAGCCAATCCAAGTCCCACTATCCCGGATATCGATTTTTCAGAATTTATGAATTCCGAGGGCAATTTTGATGAGGAGTTTGAATCGTTCCCCTTCGACAAACCTCTTCCAAGTCATACTGACTTTCTTTCGCCAGTAGTTAATCGACCGGTCAATTTTCAAAAGGGCGAATGTTCCAAACCAAAGACCCCGACTGTGATTAAGGTTTCTAAAACTAAGTCACATTCTAAAAAACAATCACAACCGAGGCAAAAGACCGATAGATCGACTGATAAAAATCCTTTTTCCTCAAAATCCACTAACCATGCTGTCAATGTTGTTTCAGATAAAACCGGTCGAGCTAAACAGGACAAACAAAAGTGGCTAGCTAAGGAATCTATCACGAATGCTGCATCAAAGTCATTTAATACTGTCTTTTATCCCAGAATGAACAAAAATGATTGTGCTTGGAATCATAGGAATGATTTTGTTGAACAAGACATTAAATTTCCGATTAAACTTTATTCCATTCAGCAATTGATTCAATTATCGCATGATTGTTTGTGTTGTTCTAGTTGTGGTTGGAATGACTTTGATGACATTAATAAAACTGATTGGTTTGGATCATATCATATGTATAACTCTGCACCCAAACGCAAACCCCGTAAAAACAAAAAGAAGTCTAAATCTAAACGGGGTCCCCAATCAGAGGTTAAACCCAAGTAAGAAAGGAAACCCATTTCAAAACGGGTTCCTCCTACTGAGGTTAAACCTACACCCAAGAGGCAACCAGCTTCAAAACAGGTTACTCCGAAAGGTGTAAAACCTAACCCTCCAGGACCCATTTTCAAATGGGTACCTAAAGTCCGCTAATCTCGTTTTGCAGGACGGTCATGTGTGGTACTTAGATTCTGGATGCTTGAAGCACATGACCGGAAGGAGGGAGCTGCTCACGAACTACATGGAACAATATTGCAGAGACGTGAGATTTGGAAACGATGACAAGGCACCGATTTTGGGCTACGGCGACATTGTCCAAGACAAGATCACCATAAAGAAAGTTTCATACGTCGCGGGATTGGGACACAACTTGTTCAGCATCGGCCAATTCTGCGACAAAGATCTCGAGGTCAGATTCAAAGCCAAAAGGTGTAGCATCCTCACTGACGCCGGAACGGAGCTACTGGATGGAACGCGAAAGACAACCTCTACACCATCGACCTTGCAGTCCTGAAGACCGATAATTCTGTCTGCCTGATGTCAAAGGCCAATTCCCAGCAAGTGTGGATTTGGCATTGACGTCTCTCGCACCTGGATTTCAAGAGTATCAACAAACTGGTGCTTGGCGGACACGTGAAAGACATGCCCGACCTTCAATTCGTGAAGGACCGACTCTGTGGGGCATGCGAAATGGGAAAGATGAAGCGAACGACGCACAAGCCGAATGCCGCTCCGAGCACGTCACGGTCCCTCGAACGTATCCATATGGATTTGTGTGGACCGATGCGTGTTCAGAGCATCAACAAACACAAGTACGTCCTGGTGATGGTGGATGATTTCTCACACTACACTTTGGTGAAGTTCCTACGCTCGAAGGACTAAACCCCAGAGCTGATCATCAACCACTTGAAGACTATACAACTGAACCTTCGACAGCAACTTCAGACCATCAGGACCGACAACGGGACGGAGTTTAAAAATCAAACGGTGAACGAATACCTGACTTCACTCGGCATCTCGCAAACCTTCTCGGCCGCACGCACTCCTTAACAAAACGGAGTGGTGGAAAGCCGCAACCGTACCCTCGTCGAAGCCGCTCGCACGATGCTGTCACAGTCCAAACTGCCTTTATTTCTCTGGGCCGAAGCGGTGTCAGCTGTATGCTACATACAAAACCGCTCTATCATCAACAAGCGGTTCAACAAGACACCGTACGAGATCATGAACAACCGCATTCCGAATATCAAGTACTTCCACACGTTCGGATGCATGTGCTACGTCCTCAATGACAAAGATGATCTCGGCAAACTCAGTCCGAAGGCAGACGAAGGAGTTTTCATAGGATACTCCATGCAGGCTAAGGCGTATCGCGTTTACAATAAAAGGACCAAAACCGTTTCTGAGAGTGTAAACATGACATTCGACGAAGCCGCGGACTTGGCTTCTGAACAAATTAGTTCAGAACCCGGTTTAACTGGTGTGTTAGCTTCCGAACTCTCACGTTTGGGATCTGCACAAATGGTAGTAAATCTGAATCACGCATCTACGTCGAATGCTCAACTTTCTGATTTAGATTTTCTGTTTCAATACTTTTATGATGATATGTTTAATGTTTCTACCCCTCGTGTCTCAGCACAACCAAGACTTAAAGCTGCTCAAATCGAGGACTCTGTGAATCTCTCCGGTCTGCCGCCCTCGACTAGCAATCCAACAATCACTGTGGAGACACCTCAGCCCTCATCATCAACATCATCTGATACAACCATCCCCCCGGAGGAACCAGTTCAAAACTCGGAGATCGATCCTGAAGATTCGTCCTCAACATCACTCGTAGATCAACCTCTGTCGTCCTCGGAACCAGAAGTTGCTCAACCTTCGATGAATCCACCAAAGTCACCTCCGAGAAACCAGCCTGCTACACTTGAAGCCGTACAAGACCTTCCAACGTCACTCGTACAAGACCTTCCAACTGTCACTCGTGGATCCGGATACCTCACACTCAACTCAGCAGCCCCTTCCACACACCACCAAATGGACAAGAGCTCATCCCTCCACCAAATTATCGGTAATCCGAGTACTCCAGTACAAACACGAGGCGCATCGGCCAATTTCTGCCTCTTCTCTGGCTTCCTGAGTAAGATCGAGCCTACAACCGTTTCGGAAGCCTTAGAAGATCCGGACTGGATCATGGCCATGCAAGAAGAACTCAATCAATTCGAGGCCCTCAGAGTATGGCGACTTGTCCCACGTCCAAAGCACAAGACGGTCATCGACACCAAATGGATCTTCAAGAACAAGAAGGACGAGAACGGATTTATCGTACGAAACAAGGCGCATCTCGTGGCCAAGGCATACTGTCAACAAGAAGGTATCGACTATTGTTAGCTTCAATCTTCCTAATCATAGAAGTATTTAGAAGTAGTGAAAAATAGGCTAAGTGAAGAAAGCCTCTTACAGAGGCTCTGCCGAACTTACCGAGAGATCAAGGTCAAGAAGCTACAGAAGCTAAAGAGGCATCCTACAGAAGCTCTGTCATACGCGCAAAGAAGACCAAAGACTCGGAATCCGGTGAAGACTGCTCTACAAAGGACCAGACCACAGAACCTCTGTAACACTTTACAGAGCCTCTGTGGTCCTCTTCTAAGACTTCAAAGATATTTATAATATCTTGCTACTGTTACAGGACCTGTTCATCAACTTGCATGATAGCATGCCCTGTCCAACTGCAACGTGTCAAACTCTGATTGGATTCAATAGGGCTTAGTACATAATAGACGTCTGCTGCATTAAATGCAATACAGCACGTCCAAACTGTTCATGCCATCCGTCCAACTATTCATACCATCCATTATGAATAGTAGCTTATGCTTTATGGTCCCCTTAGAGTAGTATATAAGGAAGACTCATGTTGAGTTCTTCCTATCGATCGAACAATCGAAACAATAATTAAGAGAGAAAAACATCAAGAACACATAGCTTAAACACTTTGAGAGTCATATCTGTTTTAAAGCTTTGCTTACTCACTGTTCTTGAATCTATTCTTAATATATATATATTCAGTAAACTTTGAGATATTATTTCATGTTCACTGTTTATTTATATTGTGTTCTAAATCTATCAAACATATCTGTTAGTTCTTCAAATACGCTTCCGCATCAAATTCAAACTTGAACTAATAGATCTGATAATCTTGTTTAAACAAAACTGGGAACCAACAATTGGTATCAGAGCAAAGCTTGATTTTCAATATCAAGTGATCCTCTTTGTTACAAGATTAGTGATAGACATCATTCCTTTTTTAACCTATTCCTCATTTCTAGGTTAAAACTCCATTAAAGTGTACTCTGGGAACTGTTCAAACCCAGAAAACTTTCCAGATCATCAGACTCATACTCTTTAATCATACTATCTTTTCAGAACCTTAACAATGACAAATACAAATAACTTCTTTACTACTGGTTCACTCACCAAGCCTCCTACTCTCCTACGAGATGAGTATCCTCAATGGAAGATAAGAATGGTTCATTTCTTTGAGGGTACTGAAAAAAATCTAGTACAATATCTTTACAACCTTCCTCCTGTTCCCATGATAGTAGTACCACGAGTATCAGCAACTGCTGAATCTCCTGAAATCCCTGAACATCAAAAACCAAAGCCAAAAGAAGAATGGTCAAATGAAGATAAGGCAGAAGATGAAGTTGCACAGAAAACAAAAAGAATCTTGATAATGGCTATCCCCAACGAGCTTTTTAAATCCTTAGATGCATGCGAAACTGCGCACGATCTTTGGAAAGAATTAGAAAGACAGTTGGAAGGGGTGCTAAAACACAGAAGAACCGAAGGGCACAGTACATAAATGAGTATCATGCCTTCAGAGCCTCTGCAACAGAATCTCTGCAAACAACATACGACCGGTTCAACTCTCTCATAAACAAATGCAAAAAGTCCGGCATTCACAGAACCTCTGAAGAAAATAATGTCATGTTTCTAAAGAGCCTGAATGATGAGTGGCTTCAATTGTCTATGTCTTTACAAACAAACCAAGATTTAGACTCATGGACACTCTCTGATCTCTATGGAACACTAGCTGCACAAGAGCCTCAAATAGCACAGGCTAAAACAATAGCCATTGCACCATACGCATTAGTTAGTAAATCAACAGAGGCTACAAAGAGACCGAGAAATGAGAGAGCAACAAAGGAGAAGAAGAAGGAGTAGAAGAAGATAGTAATGGTTGATAGCGAAGAAGACGAGCTGATAGAGGAAGAAATAACTCTTGCGTCATTAGCTAAATCATTGGCTCTATTGACAAGAGAGTTCAGAGGTAACCAAAGAAATTTTGGAAATGACAGATATAGCAGAGACAACCAGAGAGATAAAAGAGATGATGGAAGAAGAGAAGAATCAAGTGACCGACAGAGGTCAGACTACAGAAATGATGACCAACAGAGGTTGAGCGACAGAAACTACAGAGGAAATGACCGACAGAGGTCAGATGACAAGGTAGGCCACACACAAGAATGCTACAAATGTGGTAAGCCTGGTCATTATGCAAACGAATGCCGAACAGAGAAAGGTGGAGACCAACAGAAGTCCGACGATCGAACTGGAAACACCTCCCAAGGTTGCTTCAACTGCGGTAAGCCAGGCCATTTCGCAAAAGAATGCAGAAGTAGACAAAATCGCCCACAGAAGGACTCAGCTTTTTACAAAAAGAAGGCTGAATATTATGCGCAAAAATCCCTGATGGCGAACAAAGGGCATTCTGAAGCAAATAAGGAGGACTTCGAGTCAGACTCTACCTCTGATGATGAATTCACAACCAATGCCTTGTTCCGTGGCATGGCAGAAGTCGACTCCGACACTGACAATGAGGTATCCATTTTAAACTCTACCTCTTGTATTAAATCTGTAGATAATGATTCAATTAAACTTAACATTGAACTGATTGAACTAAAAGAGATAAATGAAAGCATTAAAAAAAACTCACCTTTAATGAGAGAGAAGTAAGGCTTTTCACTCAAGAAAAAGCCAAAATTTTTGAAGAAAAGGAAAGAGTAGAAAAATATTGGAGCAAAAATGTAGATCCTTTAAAAAGGCAAATTTCTGAATTAAACTCTGCTTTAAAAATCAAAACTAAAGAGCTTTCAGTTTCTAGGAGTGAAACAACGGACATAAGAGCTCTCAAAGAATACTTTCAAAAAAAGAGAGAGGTACTTTGGCAAGATCTACTCAGAAGGGAAGTTTTACTTAAAAACTATAAATATGCACAGAAGGTGTATGAGAAAGTAAACTCACAAATAGGAAGACGAGGTATAGGGTACGATGATATTACTCTAGGTGTTGAAGGCAAAAAACTTTAACCTCTGTCTTCTCTGTTTGTAATAGGAAATACAAATAAACCATCTTTTCCAAACTTACTCTCTGTAAGTAAAAGGGTTAAAATCTCTGCAGAACCTCACTTAAGGAAACATACGAAGATGATCAATGTGTGGTTTGAAAACATAGATTCATCATCTTCAACCTCTGTCAATAGAGGAATCAAACCAAAGAAATATCTGAAAACACAAGATCAGATTGGTATCTTCGAGTTTGGTAAACCAGAGACTCAAACACAGGTTGCTTTTGTCTGTATGTTAGATGTCGAAAAGAAGTTATCTGCAAAAGCTTCTGAGTTTAAACCCATCTTTTCAGAAGAAAAACTTAAAAGATCAATTGAAAAAGAAATTTTGGAAGTTTTGAAATCAAATGTTTTAGAAAATCTCTGTACATCTTCTATAGATAAAATTCTCGCTGAAGAGATCTCATCAGAAACCTCTGCCATCTATGAAAGTTATTCTACAGAGGAAGAAAGCTCGTATGATACATGCTCGGAAAATCCAGCCTCTGTCGAAAGAGATGACTCAACCTCTGTATATGAGGACGATTCAACCTCTGACGACTCAGAGACTGATTCTAAATCAGGGATAGTTCACTGTGACACAGAGGATCTTAAATTCTCCTCTAAAGTTCTTAACAGAACAATTTCTCCAAAAGAGAAAATCACAGAGATACCTATCTATCCAGATTTTCTCAAAATGTGTATACAAGTCAAAACCTCTACAGAGCTTAATAATCTGAAAAAGGCCTATGAAAATCCTAAAAGCTCAAAATTTTCAAAACCTTTAAGGCCTGAAGCTAACAAATATCTTTCCTCTATGACAGTGAAGACAGACGTTCACCACAGAAGAGACTCACAGAAGGTAGGACCTAAACAAGATTTTTGAAAACAACATTCTAGTATTCATAGATCTTCTTGTAATAGGAAATCTAATGTTAAGAACGAATGTAATGCCTCTGTGACTCAGTTCAATGAATTCAATGAAAAGTTCAAACAAATCACGTCTCATATTAAATACTGTCATTGCTTTGATCTTATGTTCAAATTGAATAATCACTTCTCAAGTCCAGATTGCTTACTCTCCACTAAAATTCAAACTCCAAAGTCAAAACCTAGAGAGAAACAATCTGATTTTTCTACAATAAATAAAATGTATTTCAAGAATGCTAAGGCAAACTTGAAAATTCTAACAATATTGGACCCATATGGATATGGGTACCTAAGTCTCTGTGATTGTCTTACAGAAGCGTTTTGTGCCATATTGGTATCCTGACTCCGGATGCTCAAGGAACATGACTGGCGACAGAAGTTTACTATCCACGTACAAAGAAACACACGATGATGGATCTGTAACTTTTTTAGACAACAAAAAGGGACACATCAAAGGCTATGGAGTCATACAGAAGGAAAACGTCTCTGTATACAAAGTTGCATATGTGAATGGCCTTAAACACAACCTACTCAGTGTAAGTCAACTCTGTGATACAGGATTTGATGTCTTGTTCAAAAGAACTTTCTGCTCTCTGCAAAGTGAAGACACAGGAATGGAACTTCTGCGAGCCAAAAGAAGAGGTGATCTGTATCTGATGAATTTTTGTTCAAAAACCAAGGACAAAGTTTGTCTTGTAGCTTGCGAAAGTAAAGAAGCCTGGTTATGGCATAACAGGTTCTGTCACTTGAACTTTCACACCTTGGATAAACTGGTCAAACATGATCTAGTTAAAGGTTTGCCTAATGTTAAATTTAACAAGGATCACTTATGTTCTGCCTGTGAAATGGGAAAACTCAGAAGAGCTTCCCACAGAGGCAAAACAGACGTGTCTTGCACTAGGCCTCTGTACATGCTTCATGTCGACCTCTGCGGTCCCATTGCCATACAGAGCCTAGGTGGCAAGAAATACATACTTGTCTTAATTGATGAGTACTAGCGTTTCACATGGGTTGAATTTATTCGAAAGAAATCGGATGTTCCAATCATCTTGATTAATCTAATGAAAAGAATCCAAGTTAAGAAGTGACAATGGCACAAAATTTAAAAACTCTGTCATTGAAGCCTATCTTTCTACAGAAGGAATATCACAGAACTTCTCTGCAGCACGCATTCCACAGCAGAACGACGTAGTCGAAAGGAAAAATCGAACGCTCGTGGAGGCCGCAAGAACTATGCTATCAACATACGGATTGCTGATGAACTTTTGGGCAGAAGCGATTTCTACCGCTTGTTACACACATAATCGGTCAACCATTGTGAAAAGACACATCAAGACTCCTTACGAACTGATCAGCAAAAGGCGGCCAAACATCAAGTTTTTCCATGTGTTTGGATGTAAATGCTTTGTTTTAAACGACAGAGATTCAAGAGGAAAGTTTGAGGTAAAAGCTGACGAAGGCAAATTCATTGGATACTCTGCCACTTCCAAAGCCTATAGAGTATACCTTACAAGATCTCGCAAAATCGTTGAAAGTATCAATGTTTCTTTTGATGATTCATTCCAAAAGACTTCTGAGCAAATCAGTTAAGAACTCGAACTTAAAAGAGAAACCTCTGGCATCTCGCAAACGAAAGAAGACTTGAATCTTCTATTTTTAGAGATGTTCCACGATGACATTGATCCTTCTGTTGGAACCATCAGAGTTTCTGAAGAACCATCCTCTATTGAACAAAATCCTACAGGTATGACTCTAACTGGTCCAAATAATGCTTCATCTTCTTCTATAAATACTACAGATGCAAATGCCGAAGAAGAAAATGCAGAAGATGAAACATCAAGAAAAACGACCACAGAAGCTGCTGAAAAACAAACTCCACAATCCACAGAAGAACCAATTACAGAGGAAATTGAGGACCAAGACTATACGTCCTCAGAGGAACAAACTCCACCACCACTCATACCAATCATTCCACAAATGGTAGAATCAACTACCAAGGCAAGAAGAACGACAGAGGCTACACAAGAAGAAGATCCACAAGAAGCTTTTGAAGAAAGGTTCGATGACATTGATGACCATCTTCCATGCACCACTCAGTGGACAAAAAGCCATCCTCCAAGCCAAATAATCGGAGAACCTTCTGACTCAGTAAAAACCAGGTCTGCCACTGCTAACTTTTGTTTCTTTACAAATTTTATTAGTGTGATAGAACCAAAGAAGATTTCTGAAGCCCTAGACGACCCAAACTGGGTAGACGCCATGCAAGAAGAACTTCTACAGTTTGAGCGTAACAGAGTATGGACCTTAGTACCTCTGCCACGAGGGAAACAGGCCATTGGGACTAAGTGGGTCTACATAAATAAGAAGGATGAAGATGGAGTGGTCATCAGAAATAAAGCACGATTGGTGGCCAAGGGTTATAGACAAGAAGAAGGCATAGATTACGATGAGACTTTTGCTCCTGTTGCATGGCTCGAAGCAATAAGAATATTCTTAGCCTTCGCAGCTCACAGAGGTTTTAAAGTCTATCAGATGGACGCAAAATCAGCTTTTCTCAACGGTGAAATCCAAGAAGAGGTTTACGTAAATCAGCCACCAGGGTTTGAAAGCTCAAAGTTCCCAAGGCATGTATACTACCTTGAAAAGGCTTTGTACGGACTGAAACAGGCTCCAAGAGCATGGTACGAACGACTTTCTACCTTCCTTCTAGTAAATGGCTACGACAGAGGTACAACAGATACTACCTTATTCTATAAACGTAAAAACAGTGAAATAATGCTTGTACAAATCTATGTGGACGACATAATTATTGGGTCTTCTAATACAGAAGAGTGCAAAAGTTTTGAAAAACTCATGCAGAGTGAGTTTGAAATGAGTATGATGGGAGAATTAACATTCTTCCTCGGACTCCAAGTCAAACAAACATCAGAGGGAATTTTTATAAATCAGGCCAAATATGTCTCTGACATTCTTTTCAAGTATAGACTCTCTGATACCTCTGCAATGAAAACTCTAATGGCCACTGGAAATAAGTTATCCTTAGATCCAGATGGCATCTCTGTAGAATGCACTCTCTACAGAGGCATGATTGGATCTCTGTTATACTTAACTGCTAGCAGACCTAACATTATGCATGCCACATGTCTTTGTGCACGTTATCAAGTTAATCCTAAGAAATCACACTATGATGCTGTGAAAAGAATCTATAGATATCTAAAGGGGACCAAAAATCTCGGTCTCTAGTATCCACAGAACTCTGGTTTTAGTCTTAAAGCTTATACAGATTCAGACTATGGAGGATGCATGCTCGACAGAAAGAGTACCTCTGGGAGTTGTCAATTCCTAGGTGGTAAACTAGTCAGTTGGACCTCCAAGAAGCAAAATTGTATCTCAACATCCACTGCAGAAGCTGAATACGTTGCTGCTGCAAGCTGTTGTTCTCAGGTTCTATGGATGAAGACTCAGCTAAAAGACTACGGCCATGATAACGCCAGTTCTTGGCGTTATTTTTAATTCTCAAACCAACGAGATTGGCTTGAATTCAAGTAAAAAGGCGTGTATTTTACGGTTTATCTAGTGAATTATGCAGGTTAGCTAAAAGGCGGCATTCCTCGAGAAAGAAGCTAAAAAGAGCCCAAAACGAGTCAAAAGAAGCCTAACGGGAGCCCAAAAGCCAAGCCCAAGACCCGCGACCGAACCAGGACCCGACCCGCAAACCAGAAATCGATGCACACAACAAAAAGCATACGCGCGACTTAGCCCGCGACTTGCAAGTCGCGTGGCAAGTCGCGTAAGTCACTATTTGTCGAAAATCAGCTTTATTTTCCGGGGTTTAGGTCATTATTCGATATCATTCTTACGGCAGACGATCGGGAGCAGTTCAGGGGCGACTTTGGGCGATTTTTCGGAGTCCTCGAAGCCACGTTAGAGAGCCGATCACGGATACATTCATCACCGAACGTAGAGACGAACACGAGAGGAGGGAGTTTTCATCACTTGTTATCACGATTTCATCCTTCACATTTGATCATGTTTACATACACTTTTGCACCTTTTTCTCTTATGTTTGAATCCACCACCGACATGAACTAACCGGTTCGTGTTGGGGGTTGGAATGAATTCGGTTTATAAGCATGTGATGAATTGATTTGAACTTTTATCAGTTTTCCTTAATTAATGAAGCATGTGATTTCGTTCTTAATGCATTTGTGAATTTGGCCAATTTACAATTGATTCATTGTTAGTAATTAAGTTCGCGAGGATTGATTGCTATTTAGAATTAGGAATTGCATGCCTAAAGCCCAAAAAGGTGATAGAGATATACCGAGTAGGCTTTAGTCCCATTTAAACCGTTAGGTTGATATCGAGAGATAAAATCTAGCCAATTTAACATAAATCGAGTACTTAATGTGTTTTGGAACCCATAAGTGAGATCGCGAGATTGAACTTATCCTTTTCAAAATAAAATCCGTTGTTGGTCGAAAGAAAACGACGGTGATCTTAAAAGATTTGGGAATCATTAAGGGGATTACCTGGTAACTGTTTGAGTCGATTGTTTGCATGTGTATAACCTAAGGATTTCCAACCCTCAACTTTTCTCTCTATCAAAGTCTTCAAAGCTGTTCTGTTTGTCTTGTGTTTGATTTTATTTTATTTTCTACAATTAGTAGTTTAAAACCAACCATCTCTAAATTCGACAGTCCAGTTAGTAGAGCCTATAGTAATTGTGATACTTAGTTCCTAGTTCCCCGTGATTAGATACTCGTACTTTCTCAAGTACTATTACTTGACTTCGACCCGTACACTTGCGGTAAGATTCGCGGGGTGTCAAAACCTCGTGTCAAGTTTTTGGCGCCGTTGCCGGGGAACTAGTTGTAGCTAATAGCACTACCATCTATACGCGCTATTAGATTGGGCATTTTCTTTTCTTGTTATTTTTCCATCACTTTCAGTTTTTGGATTATTGACTCTGCTTTCTTCTTTTCAGGTACCACTTGGTTTATGCCTAGGACAACCCGAGGAAAAGAGATCGAACAATTTGATCCGGAGATCGAAAGAACCGCTCGTCGGCTGCGTAAGGAAGCGAAAGCCAAAAGAAATCTGAAATTCGAGATGTCCGACGACGAGAGACCACCTCCACGCAATGACCCTACACCTCGCCGCAACAATCCACCACCGCCACCGGAAAGAGTTCCTATGCGGTCGTTTGCCGACCCGAATGTGGCAGCGGCCCGCATAGGTATTCAACCACCTACCACTTCGGCTAACTATTTCGAGATAAAGTCGAGCACCATAGTAATGGTGCAGCAAAATCAATATGGAGGAGCACCGACCGAAGATCCTCACGCTCCTCTCTGGGCTTTCGAGCGCATTTGTAGCACCGTCAAGATCAACGGGATGGAGGAGAACGCAATCAAACTGAGGCTGTTCAGTTTTTCATTAAAAGGTCGAGCTGAAATATGGATAGAAGGCCTACCGTCAGATCAGATGACTACTTGGGCAGAGTTGAAAGCAGCCTTCCTCCAAAAGTTTTTTCCACCGAGCAGAACCACCCAACTAATGGCGGAGATCACCCATTTTCTCAATGGGATCAGGAAACGTTATATGAGGCTTAGGAGCGTTATAAGGACATGATCAAGAAGTGTCCTCATCATGGGCTATAGGGCTGGGTCATCATCCAGACCTTCATCAGTGGACTCCACCCGCAATTTAAGAACGACATCACGGCTGCCGCGGGTGGAGCACTAATGGACAAGTCGTATGAGGAAGCGTGCGAGCTGATTGAGAACTTTTCCGAACATAGTTTCTCCACTCCGAGATCAGCGGTAAGAGGAGTTGCAAGTGTCCAAGAGAGTTATGAGCTGAATGAACTGAAAGCTCAACTAGCCTCTCTCACGAATCAGCTGAATGGAGGAAATCTTCAAGAACCTGACCAGATTCACTTTGTGTCAAACCGGAACCAACCGAGAAAAGATCCTTTCTCGAACACCTATAATGAGGGATGGAAGAAGCATCCCAATCTTTCATGGAGTCAGCCCGGTCAACCACAGTCAGGTAATTTTTCTAACTCTTCTAATTTTGCTCAAACTAATAATGTGTACCGTCCTCCAGGTTTTCACCAAAGGAATGAAGGACCCTCGATGGAGAAGAAACCGGGATTAGAAGAGATGATGATGAAGTTCATGTCAAAAATGGACAGCACGGTCGAGGGATTAGCGAGCACGATCAACACGGTGAAAGCCGCAACTGATCAAAATACAGCCTCAATCTGAATTCTCGAGAGGCAAGTGGGGCAGATTTCGGAAGCCCTACAAAACTGACCACCTGGCACATTGTAGGTTCCCAGATTCACGTTGTATCACGATAATGGTAAATAATTAGACAGCGGAAGCATTTTAAGCAAAGCCATTAAAGTGAGTGATTGTGTAAACAATTACTGAACAGTAAAATGATAATGAAATCAAAACATAGAACACTGCTCGTATATTGATAAAATGAATCACTCCAAGAATATGTTCAAGAGAGTGTTCGGAAATCTCACAGGACAGTAACGTACGAAGTAGTGCTATGGAAATACTGCAGTGCGTGCTTTTTCAAATGTGGAAAACTGTTCTTCCAAAAGCCTACAAATGTTGTTCCACTACCTCGCTATTTATAGACCTGATAAAGTGTAGACAGTGTACTGTCGTACCCCTGAATGACACGTGGAAAGTGTGTTTCCAATCTTTAGGGCATACGTGGAAATTATGGACACGTGTCTGACACTTCATTTCCTGTGAGACTTAGGCTGACAGAGGTCTTTTACTTCACAGAGCTCTGTCGCAAGAGCTCTGTTGGTCTTCTGTTGAATACTTGTTCTCTTGTTGGAATTCTTCGACAGAGCTCTGATGAGCTCTGTTGGATCCGACAGAGCTCTGTTGAGCTCTGTTGGTCTTCTTGATGAACTTCTTTCAAGTCTTCTGTCTGATCTCTGTTGGTCTTCTGACTTGAACTATTTTCAATACTTTTACATCAGATGCTTTGGGACTAACAATCTCCCCCTAAGTATTGAAAATAAGAAAATACAAGGTAGCAGAGATATAAACAAAAGAACAGAGAACTTTTCCCTCTGTTAGCCTTTGTACTATTCCTTCAAGATATTACAATGCAAAAAGAAAAGAAATAAGTACAAGTTTAAGCAAAATTATCTCCCCTTAAGATTCTGTCAAATCTTCTGATGAGTTCTCGGAAGTTGATCATAAGATAGATCTGGGTGATGAAGTTTATCTGTTGCTCTTCCGGACATTTTTCTCTTGGGAGATTTTGAATGATATCTCTGAGGTATCCAGCGACTCTGTTGAGTACTTGTGGATTTTAGAAGCTCTGAGGGCCTTCTTGATTTTTCTCTGTCGGCAGATGAACACTGTTGGATCTCCAACTACGGTTCCGGTTATGTAGTGCTCATAGCCTTGAAGGCTCTCATTTGGTGGAGCAGTCGCTAGTTCTTCTACCTCGAACTCTATGCCTAGCTGAAAGTCAATCTGAATTCTTAGATTTATGTGCTCTTGCATAGCGAAGTGTACCTCAGGAAGTGCTGTTCTTGCCTATTTGTATCTGTCACTAATGTTGTAACAGTAGGCATAGAGTTGAATCAGATCATAAGGGTTCAGAAGTACCAGGTCGTTATCATTGAAGTGCTCAACCCTGTTGTCATTTGATTCAACTATGAACTCATGATAGCTCATGTGTACTCTGTTGTGCCGAAAGGTCTTCTGCTTGATGTCTACGATTCTGCGGATTCCAAAGTCTGAGTTTATACTTCTGTTCATTCCGGACTTGGTTTCGATGAACTTCCGTCTAACGTCAGAGATCGTATTTATCCTGCAGGGACTTAAGTGTGGGTTGATGGGCACATCATTTGTGGGGATGGTGTCATGATCACCATAAAGATAGGCAAAGATTTCTTCTAGTGGAGGTTTGCCAGAATGTTGAGTTGAGGATTCGGGGTTCTGTTCTGTTGATTTGGGATTTGGGTCTTCATGAGTTTCTGCCATGAGTATGTCAATGTGGGCAGATTCTTGATGTTGGGCTTGGTTTAGTGTTTCTTCAGCAGAGAATGGGTTGGTTCTCTCTGGTTTTGTTCTAGGTGAAGTAGGAGGGGTGTCCAGGATAATGACCTCAGGTGGTTGTTGAGAGGATTATGTTGGCTTGATGATTCTGTCTTTGAACATGTAATCAAAAACCACCATAGTCACTTCTGGTAAGTCTTCAGAAGTATTCCCTTGGTTTCCTACTATAGTTGCCTCAGCCTCAGATACCTTTTCTTTTCCCTTAACAGATCCCTCATCCTCTGTTGCAGGTTCCTTTTCCTTCTCTTTTTCCTTCTCTTTCTCTTTATCCTTCTCTTTCTCCTCTTTCTCCTTCTCCCCCTTTTGTTGTTCTGAGGACTCACCCATCTGATTGTCTGACTGATCTTTTGTAGCATCCTCAAAGTCGTCATCGTCAGAGGATTCAATTCGAGCTTTTGGTGAGGGCGGAACAACAAACTTTGGGTTAGCCTTATGCCTTTTGCTCGAAGGTTCTTCTGCAGGTGCTTCGTCAGCATGTCGTTTTGATGTAGAGGTCTGTGAAATAATAGTAGTGAAGTCTAAGGCTGCTTTTCGCATCACCTCTTCTACCTCTGTTGCTGCACCTCTGATTTCTTCCACTTGAGATTTGAAGTTGACCTTGTGTGTATCGAGTGAGGCTTGCACATGCTGTTCTGTTGATTTGGCCTTCATCACGAATTTTGAGGAGATTGACATCATTTTGCTTAGAACTTTTCTGCTGAACTCACCCATCTGACCGACAGTCATTGGTAAGTCATTGGGTCTGGGGCCAGAGAGCTGGATAGGTGCGGCAGAAGAAGTCGTGGCTTCTGTGATGGCGGTCTTAACAGAGTTGTTGATCAGCTCTGTCAAGGTTCTGATGTTGGAGTTTGATAGAGAAGGGGTTGGCAGGGTTCTGTTCATCTGAGCCGTATGATTTTCTGCTAAGAGCGTCTTTAATGCGGCTACTTCTGTCGTAAATGTCTGAACCTTTTCCTGGAGAGAAGCATTCTCCTTGCGGATCAGCTCCTCCTTTTGATCGTTGATAAGTTTATACTCATTCAAGGAGTTGTTGATACTGTCACAGAAGCTTGTGAACTCTGCTCGTGTGATAGTGTCAACGGGGATATCCTTGGTACCAACACATGTTTCCAAGTTAACCTCGAGTTCAGAGGTGCCTGCTTCAAGAGTTGTTTTTGAGTTGGCTCTTGCAGGACTTCCACCCGATCCTTGATGTTCTCTTTGAGGAGAAGTGTCTACAGGTGTTCTGATCAGAGTTTCCTTTTCCAGCTCAGGTTCTGAAGAAGGAAATCTGATGTGATGAGGGGCATTTGGATCAAGCAAAGTTTGCCCTCGTTCGACTATGGTCTCCCATTGTCCCTGAGTTGGACAGATGCTACGTGAGATTACAAAGATCTCAGGTCTATTTTGGGACGAGTCTAAATGAGCCACAGAGGCATCATCGTGTGGAGGTGACCTATCGATGTCTTGGGGCAAAATGACATCATTACCGAATATGGATTCCCCAGTTTCGTGCATACCAGAAGCATGAAGAGTTGCATCTGGCGGTTCTTGCTGGTTAGGGTTCGAGGTGTGCACCTCTGTTTCAATATCCCTCTGGTCTTGATCACCAGGGATAGCATGTGTGGAAGCACTGGGATGTTGGCTAGGATTTCCCTCAGATGTGTCATCTTGGACATCTTTTTCTAACCTCACATTTTCCTCGGTACCTAGGGCTGTAGAACACTCGGGTTCCTCTCTGTTATCCTCTTTCTCACCAGTATCAGAGGAAAGAACTTCTACCTCTGGTGACTCCCGTACTTCCTCATGAACAGCCTCCATAGTGGATGCTCTGTTCTCTACTTCCTCCTCCATCACTCTAGAGGAAGACCCCACTTCGGGTACTCTTACCTCTGGTCTATTTCCTTCTTCCACTTCTATTTCCTCACTCGAACTCTCTTCAGATGGCTCAGAGCCTAGGTATGCTGGGGTTCTCACCTCAGGTTCTTGAGGTTGAGCAGCATGTCTATAGTTTTGGATAGAAATATGATCTGGGCTTATCAGAGAGAGCATTGTACCTGGAACGCGTCGAATGAGGGGATATTCTCCTGAGGTGGTTGGATTGAATCTGGTCATGACCCAGTTCTTGAACGTATTGCCTTGTTGAGTCAGTTCCAGACTCTGAAATGCTCTTCTGATCACCAACCCGATAAACCTTGGGAACTTGATGTTTTTCAGAAATTTGTGTTGCCCAACTTCTCCTCCTTTGGCGATGGCAGAGGTTTTGAGATTGACAGCAGTGAGAAGGTCGGTGTAGAGAATACTGGCATAGTCAAGGTTTCTTTGAAAGAACAATCCATACATTATCTGTAGGATTTCTATGCTGGCTTGATCTTGACTACCAGTTTTACCTGTGAGGGTTCGGTTCAGTGTGGAGAACATGAAATTCCACACTGGTGGTAGATTATGTCTTTTGAATGCTCCGATGCGAGTGATTTCCTTGTTATATCCTAGAAATCGTACAAACTCCAGAAGAACAGCAGTGTTGGGTGGCTTCTCGAAAGCTTCTATCTTGAGCTGTCGCTTGCTCTTCATTCTGAGGATTCTCCGCAGGGTAGTTGCTCTGATTCTGATCGTTCCTGAACCTCCATTTCGTCCAGAATCCACATTGCCAATGATTCCGTTTAGCTCTTCTACGTGTTGGCAAGTAGTCCACCATTACTTGATGTAGAGCTCAGGAATGTTGTCGTCGATGTCTAGGGCTTTGAAGATTTCTGAGTTTCTGAAGAACTCCAGAAATATGTGGTATGTGGGTAGATAGAGAGCAGGGTTTGGATCTAAACGATGGTTGCTTTCAGCAAACTCGTATGGGAGAATAACGATTTGGTCGACAGGACCAATACGGCTTGAATCTTCTGAGTGTTGAGGACTTGCCATTGTTGCAGGTTAGGGTTTTTGAAGGTTAGAATGAGGAGGAAAGGTGAACAGGGTTTTGGAGAACTTAGAAAGCGTAAGAAATGGAAAGGTTTAAAGGAAATGGGTATTTATATGGGAAATGTGTGGCTGGATCACGGTCTTAGGTACTGTAGGTACTCGAGAGTTGATCAGTGGACCGGTTGCTACAGTGAGAATGTGGTAACAGCTAGCGGTTTGTCTTTCAATCAGAGATTGCCACGTGGATTTGTTCTGACCACTTTTGTGCAAGTAAACCGTCGCGGTTAGAGATGTGTGGGTTACAAGTGGTTGACGTTTAGAAATGACCCGCGTCTCTGATGACGTGTTTCTGATGACGTGGCAGAACAAGCTGTCAGAGCTCTGATGAAGTTGTGTTAAGTTGCTTCTGTTGCGTGGCCTCCATTTCTTACCGTTACCTTTACCAGAACTTGTTATGATGTGAGATGGTCAGAACTTTACATGATCAAACAGAGTTCTGATGAGAAGCAACAGAGGCTCTGATGAGATGTCAGAGTTCTGACTTGTTCTCTAAAAGATTTAGCTTTAAGCTCAAAAAGCAAAGTCAATTTGGTTTTGGAAATTTGATTATTGACTTGCTCCCCCTAAAGCCATGCATTTTCCCTTTATAAGCTCCCCCTCGACAGATGATCCTCCTTTTTTTTTTTTTTTTTTTTTTACGAAAGAATAGACTTGTTGAAAAAGTATGCTTTGACAGAGTTCTGTAGAACAACAGAAGCTCTGTTGTATTATCCTACCCAACCTTTTGACAGAGGTCTGGTAGGACCATCAGAGGCTCTGTTGAATTTTGAACAGAGTTAGGAGGACAAGTTCAGCATACCCAGTTTGCTGATTAAAAAGTTAAACCCCCTTTCATCAAGGGCTTTAGTGAATAAGTCAGCAAGCTGGAAGTCAGTTGAGACGAAGTACATCTCAATAGTCCCTTTTTCAACATGATCTTTTATAAAGTGATACCTTATGTCGATATGCTTGGTCTTCGAGTGTTGAACTGGGTTGGCTGTTATGGCAATGGCACTCTTGGAGTCGCATAGAATTGGAATTTTACCATATTCCAGACCATAATCTCTTAGTTGTGTCTTCATCCAAATTACTTGGGAACAACAACTAGCAGCAGCAACATATTACGCTTCTGCTGTAGAGGTTGAAACACAGTTCTATTTCTTGGATGTCCAACTCACCAACTTTTCTCCAAGCAATTGGCAGCTACCAGAGGTACTCTTTCTGTCGTTCTTGCATCCTCCATAGTATGAGTCTGTATATGCTACAAGCTCGAAACCAGAGTTAAGAGGATACCAGAGACCCAAAAATTGAGTCCCTTTCAGATATTTAAAGATACGTTTGACATCTGTTGTTGGTTCCCGTTTTGCTTTAAACAAGATTATCAGATCTATTAGTTCAGGTTTAAGGTTTGATGCGGAAGCGTATTTGAAGAACTAACAGATATGTTTGATAGATTTAGAACACAATATAAATAAACAGTGAACAGGAAATAATATCTCAAAGTTTACTGAATATATATATATCAAAAACAGATTTAAGAAAAATGAGTATGCAAAGATTTAAACAGATATGACTCTAAATGTGCATAAGCTATGTGTTCTTGATGTTTGATTGAAGTGTTCTTGTTTTTCTGTTTTTGTGTGTTGTTGTGTGTTATGAAGAACTCAACATGAGTCTTCCTTTTATACTACTCTTAGAAGACTATGAAGTAGGTCACTGTTCCTTTTACGACATGAATAGTGTACTGGATGGTGTGAACAGTTGTTTGAGCCATGCGCATTTAATGGAGTAGATGTACTATTGGTAAATGCATTAAATGGCGCAGACGTCTATTTTGTACCATGCCCTATTGAGTCCACTCAGAGTTTGACACGTGTTGAAGTTGGACAGGGCAAGTTGCCATGCAAGTTGATGAACAGGTCTTGGAACAGTAGCAAGATATTATAAATATCTTCCTAGTCTTTTGAGGACCATAGAGGCTCTGTAATGTGTTACAGAGGTTCTGCGGTCTGGTTCCTCTGTAAAGTAATCTTCACCGGATTCCGAGTCTTTGGTTGTTTACTTCTGCAGAGCTTCTGTCAAGGGTGGCAGAGGTTCTGAGGCTCGGTCCTCTGAGAAGTCTTCTTGGTTCCTTGTCTTCTGATGTTGTCCGCAGAGGCTCTGTTATTGGTAACAGAGGTTCTGCGGTCTTGGTCTTCTGAAAGCGTCCTTCTGTAGTTTCCTCGGTCTTTGATCACTCTTGATCAAACTTCCTTTGATTCTTCTGAGATGCCCGGCAGAGCTTCTGTTGCACTCAGCAGAGCTTCTTTGGAAGTTCTTCTGTACTTGGCTATTTTTCAATACTTCTAATATTTCAGAATATTGGAGCTAACAATCTCCCCCTAAGTATTGAAAAATAAAAGGTTGAATTTATGCATTTTAACCTAAGTAAAGAAGAGGTTAAACAATACCTCAGAAGATTATTTCATTCATTTTGGAATTTATGCCAGAGGCATTTACATTTGAGTACACAGAAATGAACGTTGACAGAGGTTCTTTGAAGAGACTCAGATTTTTGCATTTGGGAAGTCGTTGAACTTTCTGTTGTCTTTTCCTACTTCCTTGAGTTCTTCATAGAATTTGAGGCAGAGATTTCGTAAGCCGAGTGTAGCATCAATCTCTTTGATCATCATCAGAGCAGATTCTTCGTTCATAAGCTCTGTTGCTTTATTCTCCTCTAGTATCTTTCTGAACATGTTCAGAGTATGGGTTGTGTACTTCTGACAGTCCATTGTCACAAACAGTTTCAGTTGATCAGCAGGATTCTTGAATACTAACCCGTACCTTGGAGTTTTGATGATTGAATTGGGTATGGCATTGGGTGGGCAGAAATCCTCTGGTGGTCTGATACTTAGAGTAGTTATGCCCAGATCGATGGCTAGTTGAATGTCGAGCATGCTGTAGATTAGGAGCTTTTCACGCATCGCCTTTCTGAGAACTCGATAAGACCTTTTGTGGCAGTCGTCTTTGAAGTTGTCTTTTGTCCATTGCAGAATGTCAGGTAAGTCATAGGGATTGAGGTTTCGGATATCAGCATCAGAGAATTGATTCTCTGATCTGTCAGACCTTTTGACTTTCCAGATGGTATACACCGTATGAGGATAGGTTCTCATTTTGGAGTATTTGCAATAGATTACCTTCTTTATTTTGTGAATGGAGTAAACTTGATTGACTGGTTTTGACTTTGTAGAGGTGAAGATTGCATCGAATTCCTCTCTGAGCTTCTGATCTCGGACATGGGCTGGCAGATCGCTCTGGAAGTGTTGTCTGTAGAGATAACTGTAGACTTGTTCTTCCATTTGTTCAATGGTTGAAGTAGATCTTGGAATTGGTCTCCTTAGCTCATCCATCTTTCGAGTGACGTCTGCTACTCTACCTTCTGTTACCTTAGCTGTGGGATTCAGGGATGGGTTTTCTGACAGAGGATTCAAGTTGAATGCCCAGTCTTCCTCTTCGGGTTTAGGAGTGACGAAGGCATTAAATGCACCTTTCATCAATTTCTCTGTAGCAACTGGCATCTTCTTCTTTGGCTCTTCTTCTGTCATTATTCCCTTGCCTTTATCTTTTGGCTTTGAGGTTTCAGATATTGGGTTTTGGATTTGTGTGGGTGGAACCTCTGTTGATTTGATAGTTTGAGGTTCTTTGGGTTTTGGGGTTGGATGCTCTGATGTTTTGGTTGTTGTCTCTAAAGGTTTTGATACTTCGGGTTGAGAGAACTCTGTTGGTGAAGAATTTTCGGGTCTTGGAGGTGGGATGTCAAAACGCTTTGTTGATTGAAAAGCAGATACAAATTCCATTCTGCGAAGAATGAATTCTGCAGTGCGTTTTGGTCTTTTGGGTTTTCGAGCTATGGATTTTACTCTTGTTTTGCACAGGATTGGTTGTGAGGTTGGTGTTGGTTCTTTGGGTGAGGGTGGAGTTTGTTCTGAGGATGAGGATGCAAGATTGATTACCTTAGGTTCTGTGGTTGGTGCATCCTCTGATGAGATAGAGGTGTTTTGCCTCTGTTGTTTTCCCTTCTGGGTTTCTGTCGTAGAGGGTTCTGTAGTTTTCTCTGTAGTTTTTGCAGAAGCAGCCTCCGTTGTTTCCTTTGTTTTCTCCCCCTCAGGATGACCAGATGCTCCATCATCAGGATCATCCTGCCTTCTTTTAGCAGCAACTTCTGTTCTGCAGGTGTCTTGAGCTGCTTGCCTTGCTGCATTTTTCTTCATTTTTTCAAAGTAGATTTCGATTGAAGTTTTGAAGGCTTTGGTCTCACTTTTCTCGAACTCTGCAGCGGTTGTTTTGGCAATGTTAGTGGCAGAGGCGATGGCAGTAGCAACTGAAGTTTCTGTAGTTGACTTCATTTCTGCAAGGGCTGCTTTAACCTCTGTGGATAAGGTATCCACTTTGGTATTTAATCCTGTAAGCGCGCCTGAAGTTGACTCTGTAAAAGACGTGAATGAGCTTTGTAACTCATTCAATGTTTGAGTTACAGAGGTTACAAAGGCTTGGAACTCATCCTTCGTAACATGTTCCTCATGGGTAACCTCTGGAGGAACAACTCCTTCTCCAGAGTGAGTCCCTGTTCCTGGGACACTTTCGTTCACCCTTGTTTGTACGTTGGGGTGGAAGGATTTCCATCTGATCCTCGAGAAGAAACCTGAGTTTCAGTCTCTACAGAAGTTTTGTGAAGAATATTGTCCAAATCCACTCCAGAGGTGGGTATCGGAATATTCTTTTGTTGACTTGGAGACTTGTCTAGAGTCTCTTCGTCATGGTGCTCTCTACTTCTCTCTGAATGAAGTTTTGGCCCTATATTGTGCGTGTCAGAGGAAACGAATTCCTCTGTAGGGTGTTCTAGTGTGATCTGGGGCAATGGATCACGAACTATAGGTGAGTCTCTCTGAGGAGACTCCCTAGGAATGGATTCCCCGGCTTCTGTGGGCACAGAGGTTGAAAGAGTAACCTCTGGCTGGATGGGTTGGGTGAGGTTCGAGCTGTGCTGCTCTTTTTAAATGACACCTTCTGCAGCTAGACCTGCGGTGTCAGATGTGTGGGTTGCACTGGGAGGGGTTGAGGGATGTGTGCCTTCTGCAACTTCGGCATCTTTTTCTTTTTCATTTTGTTTTCCTTCAGACGTTTCTACCCTATCCTCTAAACCTATTTGCACCTCTTCTTCTGCAGTCTCTTGTCTTGGCAGAAGTGTATTACGACCCTCTGTAATTATTTGGGTTTGCAGAGGTGAAGGTTGAGGTTGTGATTTAGGTTGTTCTTCTTCGATTCCCTCTGAAATTGATTGCAGAGGAGAAGATGGTTTCTTCTTCTTTGATTTCTTCTTCTTTGGTTTTGGTGCTCCCTCCTCTGTAGATTTTGACTTTCTTTTTCTTTTGGAAGAGGGAGGGGCAGAGGGACCTTGGATTTGTGGTGGAGATGAGGGTTCTGTGGGATGTTCAGTAGGTGGAGAAGATGGTTCTGCAGGAGTTTGTTGGATAGCAGAAGCAGAGGCAAGTTGTTCCTCTGTAGGGGTCTTGGTTTTCTTTCCCTTTTTCTTCTTCTTCTCTTTAGATCCCTCAGAAGACTTCCTCTTTGA
Organism: Saussurea involucrata; assembly: GCA_033807775.1. Lineage (NCBI taxonomy): Eukaryota > Viridiplantae > Streptophyta > Magnoliopsida > Asterales > Asteraceae > Saussurea > Saussurea involucrata. The sequence continues at coordinate 87,706,398 of CM066314.1, forward strand.
AGAATAGAGGTCTTTCCTTATATCTCTGAAGTTCTTCTGGTTGGCCTTGTGTTTAGCCAATTTTATCTTCCATTCTTCTTCTGTAAGTTTCTCTACTACATTACCTCCTATGGGCATTCCTATATGCGGGGGTGTTACAGAACTGGGTTCAGGAGTTCTGTAAACGCGTGTGTACTCACTAACTAGTTCTTCATCACTAGCATAACCTAACATTACCTTTGATAGTGGCCTGATGTGTGGGTAGCCATCCTCATGTTCTGTAGGGGTGTTCTTGGACATAGGAAATTTGTTGGAACCCAGATTCACTTAATCAAGATTAACAGTCTATTAGTTGAGTTTAGAGTTTGATGCGGAAGCGTATTAAACTAACAGATATGTTCGATAGATATTAGAACGCACACATATAAAGAAAACAGTAAAGAATGAAAAGGATTTCTTGAACAGTTACTGTTATTCAATATATAATAAGAACACGAAGAACAGATTAAGAACTGTTGGTGTGTGTGAGAATATAACACTCAGATATTTGACAATAAAGCTTGAGAGTATTAGTGATTCCTTGTGTATTCGTTCTTAGGAAGATCTCAACATGAGACTTCCTTTTATACTACTCTTAGAAGACTATGAAGTAGGTCACTGTTCCTTTTACGGCATGAATAGTGAACTGGATGGTGTGAACAGTTGTTTGAGCCATGCGCATTTAATGGAGCAGATGTACTATTGGTAAATGCATTAAATGGCGCAGACGTCTATTTTGTACCATGCCCTATTGAGTCCACTCAGAGCTTGACACGTGTTTTGACAGTACTTTTCCATGCAAGTTGATGAACGTATCCAGTAATATCTTCCAAGTCTTCATAGCAGACCACAGAGGCTCTGTAATGAATTACAGAGGTTCTGCGGTCTGGTCCTCTGTGGAGCAGTCTTCACCGGATTCCGAGTCTTTGGTCTTCTTTGTGCGTATGACAGAGCTTCTGTAGGAAGCCTCTGCTGCTTCTGTAGCTTCTTGACCTTGATTTCTCGGTAATGTCGGCAGAGCCTCTGTAAGAGGCTTTCTTCACTTGGCCTATTTTTCACTACTTCTAAACACTTCTATGATTAGGAAGATTGAAGCTAACAATCTCCCCCTAAGTAGTGAAAAATAAAAAATTTGAACTTGAGTTAAGTTTGGCTAAGTTAGATAAGACAGAGGTTAAACAATACCTCGAAATTTCTTTCATTTAGAAATATTCCAGAGGCATTTTACATTTGAGTACAATGAAAGATAAAACTTTGTTTGCAGAGATTGGAGGTCTGAGAATCAGATTTTGGCATCTTTGAAATCGTTGTAGCTTCTGTTGTCTCTGCCGACTTTTCTGATCTCTTTGTAGAATCTGATGCAGAGTTCTCTTAGGGGGATTGTTGAGTCTATTTCTCTGATGAAAGTATCTGCATCATCTCTATCCATTTTCTCTGTACCTCTGTATTTTACAAGGCTTGCTCTGAATTTGCTCAGAGTACTGGTTGCGTACTTCTGACAATCCATGAGTACAAAAAGTTTAACCTGGTGTTGTGGGTTTTGAAATACTAACCCAAATATTGGTTCTCTGATGATTGAGTTGGGCACAGCGTCTGGTGGGCAGCGATCTTCTGGTGGTCGTAGATCTAGATGTTTGAGACCGAGATCCTTTCCCAGCTGGAAATCTATCATGCTGTAGAGCAGAAGCTTTTCCCTCATCGCTTTTCTCAATACTTGATAGGCTCTGGTGTTTGCCTCTGTGTTGTAGTTGTCCTTTGTCCATTGCAGAAGGTCAGGTAGATCGTATGGATTGATGTTTCTTAAGTCAGCATCAGCGAAGGTAGATTCTGAATTGTTCTCTCTTCTGACTCTGTAAAGATTGTACCTGACCCTTGGATAAGTTCTAGTGAAGGAGAATCTGCAGAAGATCACCTTTTTGATTTTGTGAATTGAGAAGACATCTGCTTTGGCTCTTGGCTTTGTTCTCGTGAAGATGTTCTCAAATTCTTCTCTGATCCTTGGATCTGTCACATGATCTGTTGGATAGTTTGTCTGAAAGGATTGTTTGTAGAGGTATTTGTATACCACTTCTTCCATTTCTTCATGTGTTGGACCAGGTCGTGGAATTTGTCTTCTGAGACTCTCCATCTGTTGAACAACTTCTGCAGCTCTACCAGTTAAAGGAATTTCTGACAGAGGCTTCAATCCATGTGCCCAGTCAACTTCTTCGGGTTTTGGGGTTTGAAAGGCGTCAAACGCACTCTTCATCAGTTTCTCTGTTGGCTTTGACAATGTTTTCTTCTTCTTAGGCTCTTCTGTCAGTATCCCTTTGCCTTTATCTTTTGTTGTTGTGGCAGAACCTGTTGCTTCTGTGGGGTTTGAGGTTTGCACTTTTGTAGGTTTGATGGAGGTTGCCTCTGTGGATTTTGACGATTGTGACTTAGAGGACTTTTGTGGCGATGGTTCTGTTGGCTTGACTTGCTCTGTAACCTCTGTTGGAGGTTGTTTGGTGACTTCTTCTGTGAGCTCAATTTCTATTGATGAAGTGTTGTCATTGAATCTTCTTGCCATTCTGAAAGCTAAAGTGAACCTGTGCCTTTCTTCTTCTCTCTTCACCATACGATCACTTATTGTTGTGTGCATCCTTTTCAGAATGTCAGAAGCAGAGGTCGTTGCTCTTTTTGGTTTGGTGGCAATCGACTTTCTTCTGGGTATGGTTTGGGGTGTTTCCACAGAGGTGGGTGTTTTCTCTGTGGTTGGTTCATCTGTTTCTTCCAAAATGATTACCTCAGGGGCGGTTGTTGCCTCTGAGGTTTGCTTATCTGCTTCTGTAGTGTTGGGTTCTTCAGAGGTTGAATCCACAGAGATGGGTGTATTCTCTGTGGTTCTTTGAGTTTGTTGTTGGGTTTGTTCTTGAGGGGCTTGGTTGATTGGTTCTGCTGCGATTGGTGGAGATTGAATTCCTCTGCTCGTAGCTTTCTCCCTTAAATTCTCCCCCTCAGGATTATCTGATGGACCAGGATGGTCATCATTAGAATCATCCTGACTCTTATCAGAAGTACCCTCTGCTCTGCAAGAAGTGTTGGGCTTCTTTGGCAATTCAGCTCCTGCTGCCTTCAATTTTTCACATATATCATCGCAGAGACCAATAAATGTCGCAAGCTCTGCTTCTGTCTTGAAACGCATTTTGCCGACACTTTTCTTGAAGTCCTTCACATAGTTGGCATTTGCAGTTGTGAAGGAGACAATGACTTCTGTGACCTGGTTTATGACGTTTTGTCCTAGCTCTGTTAGTTGTGCTCTGGTCATATAGTCTTTTGGCTGCATCATTGTCGTGGTTCGTATTGCCTCTGCTTGAACTTGTGATAACGCATTCTGTAAGTCTGCAGGAGTAATGCCCTCTGCTCTGTTGGATTGCGTATTCAATTTTTCAAGGAAATCTTTGACCGAGTCCCTGAACGCAGAAGTTGCAGTTGTTTCGAATTGATGAGCGGCAGAAGTAGATGTTTCTTTGGCAGTGGTTGTTGCAGAAGACTTCATCTCTGAGATGGCGGTTTTCACCTCTGTGGACAGATCGTCCATTTTGGTGTTCAGATTCAAGAGAGCTGTAGATGTTGTCTCTGCCAAGGATTTGAAAGAGCTTTGCAACTCTTTCATTGTTTGGTTCACAGAGGTGACAAGGGTTTGGAACTCATCCCTTGATACTTGTGTTCCTTGTGTAACCTCTGGAGGAACACATTCGTCTCCAGAGTGAGTCCGTGTTCCTGGGACACCTTCGTTCACCCTTGTTTGTACGATGGGGGTGGAAGGATTTCCTTCTGATCCTCGAGAGGAAACCTGAGTTTCGTTCTCTACATAAGTTCTGTGAAGAACAGAGTCCAAATCCACTCCAGAGGTGGGTATTGGAATGTCCTTCTGTTGACTAGGAGACTTGTCTAGAGTCTCTTCGTCTCTGTGCTTACTACTTCTCTCTGAAAGAAGGTTTGGCCTTAATGTGTGCGTGACAGAGGAAACGAATTCCTCTGTAGGGTGTTCTTGTGTGATCTGGGGCGATTGATCACGAACATTAGGTGAGTCTCTTTGAGGAGACTCCCTAGGAATGGATTCCCCAGTTTCTGTGGGCACAGAGGTTGAAAGAGTAACCTCTGGCTGGATGGGTTGGGTTAGGATCGAGCTGTGCTGCTCTTTTTCAATAACTCCTTCCGCAGCTAGACCTGCGGAGTTAGAAATGTGGGTTGCACTGGGAGTTTGGTTTGGTTGTGTGCCTTCTTCAACTTCGGCATCTTTTCTTGTTTCTTCTTCTGGTTCTGTGGAAGTTCCTTGCTCTGTGCGCAAGGAGTCATACATGTGATGAGATCCGTATAATCTCATGACATGAGGATGATAGAGACCTTTTCGTATCCAGATAGCCTATTCTTCATCTGAATCTACCTCTGAGATTTCTATCCCTGTTTCTGTGGTTTCTTCTACAACCGTTGCCTCTGTAACTTCAGTTGTATTCCACTCAGCTTCGGTTTGTTCTGTATCTTCTGAAGCTTGGTTTGGACTTCTTCTGTGGACGTCCAATACTTGAATGAAAGGGTTTTGTAAAATCACAGGGGTTTCGGCTGGTTGATTTCTGGGTGTTGTGTCATCTTCTTGTAGATGTGTGTCAATGCCAGAAATGAAGAAATCTTGTTCTTCTGGAGAGTGGTGGTCGAGAGGTTGTGCCGTCCACCCTGCTGTATTAAGGGTGTTTGCAATTTCGGGGTTCTGTAGGAAATCATTCAGGTCTCCCTGGTGAGCAAATCTATCTGGAGATTGATAGGGTGATTGATATCCTTCTTCTGTCATTCCTATTTCTGCATCTTCTTCTTCTGCAGTTTCACCCTCTATGATTGCCTCTTCTGCAATGGTAACCAATTTTTTAAGTGATTTACCATGCTTCTTTTTGGTTTTCCTCCTTTTTGGTTTTGGTGCCCCTTCCTCTGTTGATTTGGATCTTTTCTTTTTCTGTTTTGTGAAAAGGGGAGGAGCAGAGGAGCCAATCTCTGTGGCATGGGGAGGTGAAGGTCTATCTTCTGCAGTGCTAGTTGATGTGCCTTCTGCAGTTTTTCTCTTCTTAGCTTTTGGAGTAGAAGCAGAGATCTTTGCTGAAGATTTCTTTCCCATTATTTCTGCGCGTTTGGCTATGAAGCAGAGTTGAATAGCCATGTGTTTTGCTAACTTTTGATCCTTTTCTGCTTGAGTGGAAAGAGGTTTTGCTATCATTGTTCCTAGAGGGACACCTAAACGCGGGGGTGTCATAGGACTCGGTTTTGGAGTTCTATGATCGCGTATATACTCTTTTTGAAGGGATTTGTTCGATGCGTAGCGCAGAAGTTTCTTTGACAGAGGTCTGCAGTGTGAGTAGCCATCAGCATGATCAGTGGGGGTATTTTTGTTCATCGGGAACTGTTTGGGAGTTGGCCCTTCCATTGGCCAATTTTGGATTAGCAGCAGAGGTTCGAACAGTACTCCCAATATTCTTTGGAATTGCAGAGGTGGTAGAAAGTTGGGATCGTTCTCTTTGACCCTTTTCGAGTTGTTCTTTCTGTCGATGGTGTTTATGATCTCTTGCATCATTATGGTCGCATAATCTAGTGGAAGATCATAGTAAACCCCATACATGATGCTCAAGATTTGATGTGAGCTCTGGTCAATACTCCCTATCTTTCCTGTCAGGCATCTGTTAAGAATAGAGAACAAAGTGTTCCACAGAGGTGGCAATCGGCCTCTGCGGAAGTCATTTCTCTTCCGTAGTTGGGTGTTGTACCCAAGCATTTCCACGAATCGACAGAGCTCTTCGTCTGTTGGTTGCTCTGCATAACTTTTCAATCCCAGAAGACCCCTTGTTGGTAGGTTGAATTCAAGTGAGAACATTGTTCTGTTGAACTTGATTTCAAGATGCTCAGATTTATCAGGTCTTGAAATGTACCCTTTGATAAGAGAATCGTCTTTATCAAATCGGCAGCTTTGCCAAAATTGGTTCAAATAACAGAATGGAATTTTGTTAGGGGTTCTTGATAGTAGAGGGAAGAGGACATGGTTTTCCATGATGTTCAGAAGTATGGCATGGGCTTCGCCGAAAGTAGTGGGTGAGGGGACCAAATAGCAGTTGTTGGATTTGATAGGAAGAGTGGCTTCAAAATGATCCTTAGCTATGAAGTTTTGCATGTGTGTCGTCGGAGCAAAGTCTGCTGAGTCCCCGGAATCTTGTTGTTCAATATCTCTTGCAAGGCTGGGGTTTTCAGAATGTTCTGAATGAGCAGGGGAGTTTTCCGTTGAGTTCGCCGGAGAGAGTTCAGAGGATGTAGCTCGAGAAGATGAAGCCATTTGCAAGTGTTTTGCAGGGTATCGCCGGAGAAGAAGATGAGAGTTTGTAAAAAGTTTTATGAGAGGGTAAGGTTTGTTTTTATAGGATGGTAAAACGGTAGACTTCGAAAGGGTAAAATATATGGCAATGGATTAAAGTTTGGAATCCGCACTCGAGTTTGAGCGGCGGGTTCAACTTACAAAAAAAACGTTCCATGTTTGCCCAATGAAAATGGGACACGTAGGCCATGTCAGAAGATGACAGGACGTCGTGCGCGGCCCATTAATGCTAGGCGCGTGGAGTTGTTCTTAGCCATATGAGTTTCACTCTCAGTAAAAGTAACCGTTATTACTACATAGATGCCCAAGTAATCAGATTGACAGAGCTTCTGTAGTTTATAGAGGCTCTGTGATCTTGAAAATCTTTGATGTTTATCCCTTTTTCATATATCTCATTGTTATCATGACTTCTGTGGGGTTCTTCTTTAACCAAAACATTTGTAAAGGCATTGGAGAGGATAAAATCGGATTTTTGTGAAGAAATTTGCTTCGCAGAGGTTTTGTGGCTCTGTTGGAACTTGCAGAAGTTCTGTGAGGGCCAGCAGAAGCTCTATGAGAGAAAAAATCTCATAACAAAAGTTTTATTAGTATTTTTGATCATCCAATTTTTTATTTGGTTTAAGAGATGTTTTTCGGACATATTTGAAAGTTTGTGTCCGAGAAAACTGTTAAAAAAACGGTTTGTTCGAGAAGGTCATGGTCTGCGTTTTCGGTTTCCGAGATAACATTCCAAAAGATCGACAGAAGGTTAATTTGTGATCACAGAGCATATTTCCTGCAGAAGCTCTGTTGAGCTCAGCAGAAGCTCTATGACCTTAAATTTCTCCTAATTCTAATTTTGTGAAACTTTTTGAGCTTTTGATTTTTGAAATGTTATTCACAGTATATTTAGGACATATTTGACAATTCTTGTCCTAGAAAATTGTTTTCCAAAAACCTTTTGTGCGAGAGACATACCTTTTGGTTCTTCTTTTCTCGGCAGTGATATCTGACTTCTGTCGATATGGAGTCATCGACATTTTTCTTTGGCTTTCCCTTGAAAGTTTTATCTCTTTAGATCATTTCAGGGTTCCCTTCTGCTCCCCCTTGATCTGATCACCTCTGTAGATCAAGTAATTTCCTTTTGCTCCCCCTTGACCTAATCACCTCTGTAGATCAAGTAATTTCCTTTTGCTCCCCCTTGACCTATGCTTGGATCAAAGAATGATAAGTTTTGCATAGAACATAGGTCATGGTCTTTCAGAGGTTCTGTAGGGGTCGTCAGAGGTTCTGAGTTGACTTACAGAAGCTCTGTAGTTTCAAGAACTATTGAAGGTGTTAAGAATTTACATATCGAAGTAGAATCTTTCAAAACAATAATTTAAGCAATGTATTTACTTATTATTTACAGAAGATAAAACTATACTTACTGAGGATTTTCACACCATGTTAATCATTCCTATCTTACCCACCAAGAAGTTGAATCTTTTCTCGTCTAGTGCTTTGGTGAATAAGTCAGCGAGTTGATATTCTGTGGGCACAAAATGCATTTCGATTGTACCGTATTCAACATGATGTTTCAAGAAGTGATACCTTATATCGATATGCTTGGTTTTTGAGTGTTGCACAGGGTTGGCAGAGATAGCAATAGCACTTTTGGAATCGCAGAAGATGGGTATTTTGAACAGAATGTGGCCGTAGTCTTTTAGCTGAGTCTTCATCCATAGAACCTGAGAACAACAGCTAGCGGCAGCAACGTATTCAGCTTCTGCAGTGGATGTGGAAACACAATTCTGCTTCTTGGAGGTCCAACTGACTAGTTTACCACCTAGGAATTGACAACTCCCAGAGGTACTCTTTCTGTCGAGCATGCATCCTCCATAGTCTGAATCTGTATAAGCTTTAAGACCAAAACCAGAGTTCTGTGGATACCAGAGACCAAGATTTTTGGTCCCTTTTAGGTATCTAAAGATTCTCTTTACGGCATCATAATGTGATTTCTTTGGATTAGCTTGATAGCGTGCACAAAGACATGTGGCATGCATAATGTCAGGTCTGCTTGCTGTTAAGTATAACAGAGATCCAATCATGCCTCTGTAGAGAGTGCATTCTACAGAGATGCCATCTGAATCTAAGAATAACTTGTTTCCAGTGGCCATTGGAGTTTTCATTGCAGAGGCATCAGAGAAGCTATACTTGGAAAGAATGTCAGAGACATATTTAGCTTGATTTATAAAAATTCCCTCTGATGATTGTTTGACTTGGAGTCCGAGGAAGAAAGTTAATTCTCCCATCATACTCATTTCAAACTCACTCTGCATGAGTTTTTCAAATCTTTTACACTCTTCTGAATTAGTAGACCCAAAAATTATGTCATCTACGTATATTTGTACAAGCATTATCTCACTACTTTTGCGTTTATAGAATAAGGTAGTATCTGTTGTACCTCTGTTGTAACCATTGACTAGAAGAAAGGTAGAAAGTCGTTCATACCATGCTCGTGGAGCCTGTTTCAGTCCATATAGAGCTTTTTCAAGGTAGTATACATGCCTTGGAAACTTTGAGCTTTCAAATCCTGGTGGCTGATTAACGTAGACCTCTTCTTGGATTTCACCGTTGAGAAAAGCTGATTTTACGTCCATCTGATAGACTTTAAAACCTCTGTGGGCTGCGAAGGCTAAGAATATTCTTATTGCTTCGAGCCGTGCGACAGGGGCAAAAGTTTCATCGTAGTCTATGCCTTCTTCTTGTCTATATCCCTTTGCTACTAATCTTGCTTTGTTTCTGATGACCACTCCATCTTCATCCTTCTTGTTTCTGTAGACCCATTTAGTCCCAATGGCCTGTTTTCCTCTTGGCAGAGGTACTAGAGTCCATACTCTGTTACGCTCAAATTGCAAAAGTTCTTCTTGCATGGCGTCTACCCAGTTTGGGTCATCTAGGGCTTCAGAAATCTTCTTTGGTTCTATCACACTAATAAAATTTGTAAAGAAACAAAAGTTAGCAGTGGCAGACCTTGTTTTTACTGCGTCAGAAGGTTCTCCGATTATTTGGCTTGGAGGATGGCTTTTTGTCCATTGAGTTGTGCGTGGAAGATGATCATCAATGTCATTCAGACTTTCTTTAGAGACTTCTTGTGTTTCTTCTTGTGTAGCCTCTGTTGTTCTTCGTGCCTTGGTAGTTGATTCTACCGTTTGTGGAATGATTGGTATGAGTGGTGGTGGAGTTTGTTCCTCTGAGGACGTATAGTCTTGGTCCTCGATTTCCTCTGTAATTGGTTCTTCTGTGGTTTGTGCAGTTTCTGTGGTCGTTTTCCTTGATGTTTCATCTTCTGCACTTTCTTCTGCTTCGGCAATTGCATCTGTAGTATTTACAGAAGAAGATGAAGCATTGTTAGGACCAGTTAGAGACAAACCTGTAGGATTTTGTCCGACAGAGGATGGTTCTTCAGAAACCCTGATTGTTCCAACAGAAGGATCAATGTTTTCGTGGAGCATCTCTAAAAATAGAAGATCCAAGTCTTCTTTTGCTTGTGAGATGACAGAGGATTTCCCTTTAATTCTGAGTTCTGAACTGATTTGTTCAGAAGTCATTTGGAATGAATCATCAAAAGAAACATTGATGCTTTCTACAATCTTGTGAGACTTTGTAAGGAATGTTCTGTAGGCTTTGGAAGTGGCAGAGTATCCAATGAATTTGCCTTCATCTGCTTTTACATCAAACTTTCCTCTTGAATCTCTGTCGTTTAAGACGAAGCATTTGCATCCGAATACATGGAAAAATTTGATGTTTGGCCGCCGTTTGTTAAGCAATTCGTAAGGCGTCTTGAGGTGTCTTTTCACAATGGTTGATCGATTTTGAGTATAACACGCAGTAGAAATTGCTTCTGCCCAAAAGTTCATTGATAATCCGCATGCTGACATCATAGTTCTTGCGGCTTCCACAAGTGTTCGATTTTTTCTTTCGACAACACCGTTCTGTTGTGGAGTGCGAGCTGCAGAGAAGTTCTGTGATATTCCTTCTGTTGAAAGATAGGCTTCAATGACAGAGTTTTTAAATTCTGTGCCATTGTCACTTCTTAACTTCTGTATTCTGCAATTATAAAGAACTTGGATTCTTTTCATTAGATTTATCAATATATTTGGAACATCTGATTTCTTTCTAACGAATTCAACCCATGTGAAACGCGAATACTCATCAATTAGGACAAGTATGTATTTCTTGCCACCTAGGCTCTGTATGGCAATGGGACCGCAGAGGTCGACATGAAGCATGTACAGAGGTCTAGTGCAAGATACATCTGTTTTGCCTTTGTGGGAAGCTCTTTTGAGTTTTCCCATCTCACAGGCAGAACATAAATGATCCTTATTGAATTTAACATTTGGCAAACCTTTAACTAGATCAAGTTTGACCAGTTTTTCCAATGTGTGAAAATTCAAGTGACAGAACCTGTTGTGCCATAACCAGGCTTCTTCACTTTTGCAGGCAACAAGGCAAACTTTGTCTTTGTTCTTTGAGTTGAAGTTCATTAGATATAGATCACCTATTCTTTCAGCTCGCAGAAGTTCCATACTTGTTTCTTCACTTTGTAGAGAGCAGAAAGTTCTTTTGAACAACACATTGAATCCTGTATCACAAAGTTGACTTACACTGAGTAGGTTGTGCTTAAGGCCATCCACATATGCAACTTTGTATACAGAAACGTCTTCTTTCCTTATGACTCCATAGCCTTTTATGTGTCCTTTCTTGTTGTCTCCAAAAGTCACAGATCCTCCATCTTGTGTTTCTTTGTACGTGGATAGTGCACTTCTGTCACCAGTCATGTGCCTTGAGCATCCGGAGTCTAGATACCAGATTGGCACATACTTCTTCTGCAGGACAATCACAGAGATTTAGGTACCCATATCCATATGGGTCCAATATTGTTAGAGTTTTTCAAGTTTGCCTTGGCATTCTTGAAATACATTTTGTTCTCTGCAGAAGAGTCAGGTTGTTTCTTTGTGGGATTTGACTTTTGAATTGTCGTAGAGAGTAAACAGACTTGACTTGAAAAATGATTATTAAGTTTAGACATAAGATCAAAGCAATGACAGTATTGAATATGAGATGTAATTTGCTTGAACTTTTCATTGAACTTTTTAAACTCAGCCACAGAGGCATTACATTCTTTCTTTACATTAGATTTCCTATTACTAGAAGATCTATGAATACTCGAATGTTGTTTGCAAAAGCTCTGTTTAGGACCTGCCTTCTGTGGGTTGCTTCTGTGGTGAACTTCTTTCATCACTGTCACAGAAGAAAAAGATTTATTAACCTTGGGTTTTGAAAATCTAGAACTTATAGGATCAATAGAGGTCTTCTGTAACATTTTAAGCTCAGCAAAGGTTTTGATATGTAGATTCAATTTTAGAAAATCTTGGCAGATTGGAATCTCTGTGAGTTTCTCTTTTGGAGAAATAGTTCTGTGAGGAACTTCAGAGGAGAATTTGACATCCTCTGTGTCACAGTGAATTATCCCTGATTTGAAATCAGTCTCTGAGTTGTCAGAGGATGAATCGTCCTCGTATACAGAGGTTGAGTCAATTCTTTCAATAGAGGCTGGATTTTCTGAGCATGTATCGTACGAGCTTTCTTCCTCTGTAGAATAGTTTTCATAGATTGCAGAGGTTTCTAATAAGATTTCTTCAGTGAGAGTTTTATCTATAGAAGATGTACAGAAATTTTCTAAAACACTTGATTTCCATATTTCCAAAATTTCTTTTTCAATTAAATTTTTAAAGTTTTCTTCTGAAAAAATGGGTTTAAACTCAGGAGCTTCTGCTGATAATTTCTTTTCAACGTTTATCAAACAGACAAAAGCAACCTGTGTTTGGGTCTCTGGTTTACCAAACTTGAAGATACCAATCTGATCTTGTGTTTTCAGATATTTCTTTGGTTTGATACCTCTATTGACAGAGGTTGAAGATGATGAGTCTGTGTTTTCAAACCACACGTTAATCATCTTCTTATGTTTCTTCAAGTAAGGATCCACAGAGATTTTCGCCCTTTTGCTTACAGAGATTAGATTTGGAAAATCTGGTTTGTTCGTTTTTCCAATCACAAATAAAGAGGACAGAGGTTTGTTTCTTTTGCCTTCAACACCTAGGGTGATATCATCATACCCTATACCTCGTCTTCCTATTTGTGAGTTTACTTTTTCATAAACTTTCTGTGCATCTTTATAGTTTTTAATCAAAACTTCGCTTCTGAGTAAATCTTGCCATAATACCTCTCTTTCTCTTTGAAAGTATTCTTTAAGAGCTCTTATGTCAGTAGTTTCGCTCCTTGAAACTGAAAGTTCTTTTGTTTTATCTTTTAATTCAGAAATTTGTTTTTTTAAAGGATCTAGAGTTTTGTTCCAATTCTTTTCTATTCTCTCTTTTTCCTCAAAAATATTTGCTTTTTCTTGAGTGAGAAGCCGTACTTCTCTCTCATTGAAAGTGAGTCTTTTCTGAATACTTTGATTTATCTCTTTCAGTTCAATTAGTTCAATGTTAATTCTAGGTGTATTATCATCTATAGAGGTAATACAAAAGTTTGAATTTGAAGTAGATACCTCAGAGTTAGTGCAGGAGTCGACTTCTGCCATGCCACAGAAGAGGGCATTGGCGGTATGTTCATCGTCAGAAGTAGAGTCTGACTGGAAGTCTTCTGTGTTCTCCTCAAAATGTCCTTTTGCCATTAAGGATTTTTGAGCATAATACTCGGCTTTCTTTTTGTAGAAAGCAGAGTCCCTCTGTGGGCGATTTGATCTGCTTCTGCATTCATTCGCAAAATGGCCTGGTTTGCCGCAGTTAAAACATCCTTGAGGAGTGTTTCCTGTTCGATCATTGGACTTCTGTATGTCTCCGCCTTTCTCTGATCTACATTCATTTGCATAGTGACCAGGTTTTCCGCATTTGTAGCATTCTTGCTGCGTGTGGCTTACCGAGTCATTTGACCTCTGTCGGTCATTTCCTCTGTAATGTCTTTCGCTTGACCTCTGTCGGCCACTCGATTCTTCTTCTCTTCTGTCATCTCTTCTGTTTTCTCTATCATATCTTTCATTTCCGGAACCTCTTCTGTTTCCTCTGAACTCTTTTGTCAATAGAGCTAAAGATTTAGCTAGTGACGCAAGAGTTATTTCTTTTTCTGCTTGCTCTTCTTCTTCACTGTCTATTATCACCATCTTCTTCTTTTCCTTCTTCTTCTCCTCTGTGGCTTTTTCATTTCTTGGTCTCTGTGCATCTTCTTTAGTTTTACTAACCAATGCATATGGTACAATGGTTAGTGTTTTAGCCTGTGCTATCTGAGGTTCTTGTGCGGCTAATGTTCCGTAAAGATCAGAGAGAGTCCAGGTGTCTAGATCCCGATTTGTCTGTAGGGACATAGACAGCTGGAGCCATTCTTCATTTAGACTTTTTAAAAACATGACATTGTTTTCTTCAGAAGTTCTGTCAATGCCTGATTTTCTGCACTTGTTGATTAGAGAGTTGAATCTGTCGTATGTTGTTTGCAGAGATTCTGTTGAAGAGGCTCTGAATGCATGATATTCATTGATGTACTGTGCTCTTCGGTTTTTTTGTGTTTTAGCACCTCCTTCCAACTGTCTTTCCAGTTCTTTCCACAGATCATGCGCTGTTTCACATGAATCCAAGGATTGAAAGAGTTCGTTGGGTATTGCCATAATCAATGTCCTCTTGGTTTTCTGAGCAACTTCATCTTCTGCTTTATCTTCGGTTGACCACTCCCCTTTTGGCTTTGGTTTTTGATGTTTGGGGATTTCGGCAGATTCAGCAGTAGCAGGTATACGAGGTACTACTGTCATGGGAATAGGAGGAGGATTGTACAGATATTGTACTTGATTTTTTTCAGTGCCCTCGAAAAAATGGACCATTCTTATTTTCCACTGAGGATACTCATCTCGAAGGAGACTAGGAGGTTTAGTGAGAGAACCAGTAGTAAAGAAATTATTTGTATTTGTCATTTTTGAAGATTTTAGAAAGAAGGTATGACTAAAGAGTTACTTCTATGAACTTGAAGATTTTCTGAGTTTAAGCAGTTTCCAGACACAATAATATCTATCACGAATCTTGATAAGTGGATCACTTGATATTGAAAATCAAGAGAGGCTCTGATACCAATTGTTGGAACCCAGATTCACTTAATCAAGATTAACAGTCTATTAGTTGAGTTTAGAGTTTGATGTGGAAGCGTATTAAACTAACAGATATGTTTGATAGATATTAGAACGCACACATATAAAGAAAACAGTAAAGAATGAAAAGGATTTCTTGAACAGTTACTGTTATTCAATATATAATAAGAACACGAAGAACAGATTAAGAACTGTTGGTGTGTGTGAGAATATAACATTCAGATATTTGACAATAAAGCTTGAGAGTATTAGTGATTCCTTGTGTATTCGTTCTTAGGAAGATCTCAACATGAGACTTCCTTTTATACTACTCTTAGAAGACTATGAAGTAGGTCACTGTTCCTTTTACGACATGAATAGTGAACTAGATGGTGTGAACAGTTGTTTGAGCCATGCGCATTTAATGGAGCAGATGTACTATTGGTAAATGCATTAAATGGCGCAGACGTCTATTTTGTACCATGCCCTATTGAGTCCACTCAGAGCTTGACACGTGTTTTGACAGTACTTTTCCATGCAAGTTGATGAACGTATCCAGTAATATCTTCCAAGTCTTCATAGCAGACCACAGAGGCTCTGTAATGAATTACAGAGGTTCTGCGGTCTGGTCCTCTGTGGAGCAGTCTTCACCGGATTCCGAGTCTTTGGTCTTCTTTGTGCGTATGACAGAGCTTCTGTAGGAAGCCTCTGCTGCTTCTGTAGCTTCTTGACCTTGATTTCTCGGTAATGTCGGCAGAGCCTCTGTAAGAGGCTTTCTTCACTTAGCCTATTTTTCACTACTTCTAAATACTTCTATGATTAGGAAGATTGAAGCTAAAAAAATTGCTTAGGTTTGGGACCGTCCATTGGCCATTTTTGGATAAGGAGTAGGGGTTCGAAAAGTACACTGAGGATTCGCTGGAACTGCAGAGAGGGTAACCAGTTGTGATCAGATATTTTGGCTTTCTGGGAGGCGATTTTGCGATCGATGGTGTTGATGATCTCTTACATCATTATGGTGGCATAATCTAGGGGTAGATCATAATATACACCATACATGATTGAGAGAATTTGAGGTGAGCTTTGATCGATGCTCCCGATTTTTCCCGTGAGGCAACGATTTAGGATGGAGAATAAGGTATTCCACAGAGTAGGTAGTCTTGCTCTACGGAAATCGTTCCTCTTTTTCAACTGTTGGTTGTACCCTAACATGTGCAGAAAGTCGACAAGTTCTTCATTTCTTGGTTGGGGTGCATACTTTTTGATTCCCATGAGTCCTCTTGTTGGAAGGCCAAATTCTAATGAGAACATGGTGCGATTGAACATCAGTTCAAGGCTCTTACTTTGGTCAGGTTTAGAAATGTAGCCTCTGATCAAATCGGTGTCAGCGTCATAACGACAAGATTGCCAAAACTGATGTAGGTAACGTACTGGTATTTGTTCAACGGTTTTGCTCAGAAGAGGGTAAAGAAAGTGGTTCTCTAGGATGTTTAGCAGGATGGCATGTTCTTTGCCTAATGCCGTAGGAGAAGGAACAAGATAACAGTTGTTCGATTTAATGGGAAGGGTTTGCTCGAAATGGTCATTTGAGAAAAATTATTGCAGGTGGGTAGTGGGTACGAAGGATGCCTCGTCGTCGGAGTCATGTCTGTCGGCATCGGCGACGATGTGTGGGTTGTGGGAGTGCTCAGAATGCACTGGAGAGGATGTCGGAGAGTTCGTTGGTGAAACGTGAGCAGATTTGGAACTGGAAGCCATTTGTAGGTTTGAAAGTTCTAGGTTTTCAGAAAGAAATAAGCAAGTTCGCCGGAGAAGATGAGAGAATAGTAAAGTTTTGAAAGTGATTTTAACTTGGGTTTTATACTGTGGTAACGGATAGAATTCGGAACGGTGAAAATGTGAGAAAGTTAATAAAATTTTGAGGTCCACACTTGAGTTCATTCGGCGTGGTGCAAGTTTCTAGGACGACGTGATATGTACGTCAATGAAAACTTGACACGTCATCAATGTCAGTGACGACGAGACGTCGTGGGCGGCCACATTAAATGAAAAACGCGTGGGTTTTAAATTTTCACCACAGAAAAGTTACCGTTACAGATACAGAAATTCCCAAGTGGAAATCTTTACAGAGGCTCTGTGGGTACAGAAGCTCTGTGATTTTGAAAAACGTTTATCTCTGTAGATTGTATCTTTAATGAAAATCGTTTGAAAAAAAACGCGGAGAGGATTAATAAATTTTTAGTAGAGAGAAATTATCCTACAAAGGTTTTTGGACCTCTGCCAGAGCCAGCAGAGGCTCTGCGACAGGAAATTTCTAATAACTAATAATTTATAAACATTTTTAATCATCCAAGTTTTTGATCAGTTTTAACAATGTATTTAGGACTTATTTGAAAGTTGGTATCCTAGAAAATTGTAAATCTCAAAGATTTTGTGCAGCAGAAGTCATTTGAATGATTTGAGTGATCTACAGAGGTTCTTTGGTTGAAAGAACTCTGTGGCTTATGACTTCTGTGGCATTGTTTGAGTGCGAGATACCAACCTATTTTTCTTCTTGATCGACGAATGTGATCTCTTCTGTCGTATTCTTAGCTTCCCCTTGACTTATAAATCTCTGTAGATTCAGCAAGGTCTCCTTTTTCGCTCCCCCTTGATCTAACAACCTCTGTAGGATTGATCTCTGTGGTTTGAAACCTGCCTTTTTATCTCTTGAAGCTTGTACTTTTACCAAAAACGTTTGAAAAACATTGGAGAGGATCGATAAATCTTTAGTAGAGAGAAATTTTCCTACAGAGGTTTTTGGGACCTCTGCCAGAGCCAGCAGAGGCTCTGTTATGGGAAATTTCTAATAACTAATAATTCATAAAACTTCTTGATCATCCAAAGTTTTTATGTTTTTAAACATTGTTTTTTGGACATATTTAGAAATTTTTGTCCTGGAAAATTGTTTTGGAAAAAGATTTTGTGCGACACATACCTTTTAGAGTGTCTAGTTTGGACGACAGAGACTCTTGTTGATCATAATCCTCCTTTGGCTCCCCCTTGAATGATCAACCTCTTCAGAGGTTCTGTGGAGATTGTCATAGGCTTTGAGCAATTCCACAGAGGTTCTGTGAAGTATAGAACCTTTGAAGGATGAGTCTTAAACAAAGTGTTTAAGAGTCATAGTGAACTTTGAAGCCTGAGTCCTTAATAGAAGTATTAAGGAGTCCACTGTTTGCTGAAGAGTGAGTCCTGATCTGTAATGGTCAGAAGTCATTTTCTGATGAAGCTCGAGTCTTAAACTGATTTGTTTAAGAGTCTTTTTCACTAAAGTGCGAGTCCTAAACTGATGTGTTTAGAAGTCCTTTTCTCCTTTGAAGAGCGAGTCCTGATCTGTAATGATCAGAAGTCCTTTTCCTGCAAGACAGATCAAAGAACTTTTGGTACCCATATCCAAATGGGTCCTTTTTTGTTAGGATTTGGAGCTGTCTTTAGGTCCTCTGGTTTGCCAATCTCTGTTGGTTTGCCAATTTTCTTTCTATGACCTTTCTCATTTTGGGTCTTTGGATTTTTCTTTTGAAATGACCCATTTTGTACACAGAAAGATTTAGAGAAAAGGTTTCTTAATTGAAGCAGAAGATCAAAGCATTTATATGAATGAAAAGATGAAGGCTTTGTAGAAACAAATGGTTTTGGAGCATTTTTGTCAGGAATAGAGTTTTTGACTTTCCAAACCATTTTCATCTTTTTGTAAACAGGATTATTTGAATTTTTAGCACAAGAGTTTGCTAAGACAAGGTCTTTAAGCCTTTTAGCTAAAACATCTTTTTCTTTAAGGTTTAAATCAAATTTTCTTAGAAGATCTGATTTATACCTTTTCTCCAACATAATCTTGTTTGACAAATCGGATAGTCTCTTTGTTAAATTTTACATTTCAGCTTTAAAGACCTTTCTTTCCTTCTCAAACTTGTCTTTCAAAGACTTTGTTTGAAATCCTTCTCTCTTCACCTTTTCAGACTCTTTTCTTTCAAAATCCTGCTCTTTCCTCTCTTTTTCAAGAGATTTCTGTAATTTTGAGATTTTGAAAGAAAGTTCCATATTCTTTGTCTCAATAAGAGTTTTCTCTTTTCCAAACTTTTCATTTTCACTGATTATAAGTTTTTCAAAGTTGGAAATCAGTTTAGAAAAGTTTAGACACTTAAGCTCAAGGCTTTTCTTCTCTTCTTTAAAAACAGTCTTAACTTCCTCAAACTTCTCTTTCTCCTTTTTACCAAGCTCTTCTGACTCAGATAGTTTCTTTTTTAGTTCAAGATTTTCACAGTTTAGGAGTTTACCTGATTCTTCAAGCTTGGCAATGTTGTCTGAGTCAATAAGAATACTCTTGTTTCTTTCCTCTAATTCTTTCTCAAGAGTAGGAATTATTTTCTTAAAATTTGTGCTGAGTTTGAAATAATAATGAAAATCAGCATCAGCACTAAATTTTAGTCTTGACATTTTGAATGAAGTTTTTAACGAAAGAAACAGTTTCTTGGATGTTACCAGATCGAATAAATCGAAAATGACAGTAAAACAGAATCTGTTTGATGGAATGAAGAATAGGTTAAGAACATATAGTTTCTATCAAGAATCTTGTCTAAACGAGGATCACTTGATATTGAAAACCAAGCTTTGCTCTGATACCAATTGTTGGTTCCCGTTTTTCTTTAAACAAGATTATCAGATCTATTAGTTCAGGTTTAAGGTTTGATGCGGAAGCGTATTTGAAGAACTAACATATATGTTTGATAGATTTAGAACACAATATAAATAAACAGTGAACAGGAAATAATATCTCAAAGTTTACTGAATATATATATATCAAAAACAGATTTAAGAACAATGAGTATGCAAAGCTTTAAACAGATATGACTCTAAATGTGCATAAGCTATGTGTTCTTGATGTTTGATTGAAGTGTTCTTGTTTTTCTGTTTTTGTGTGTTGTTGTGTGTTAGGAAGAACTCAACATGAGTCTTCCTTTTATACTACTCTTAGAAGACTATGAAGTAGGTCACTGTTCCTTTTACGACATGAATAGTGTACTGGATGGTGTGAACAGTTGTTTGAGCCATGCACATTTAATGGAGCAGATGTACTATTGGTAAATGCATTAAATGGCGCAGACGTCTATTTTGTACCATGCCCTATTGAGTCCACTCAGAGTTTGACACGTGTTGAAGTTGGACAGGGAAAGTTGCCATGCAAGTTGATGAACAGGTCTTGGAACAGTAGCAAGATATTATAAATATCTTCCTAGTCTTTTGAGGACCATAGAGGCTCTGTAATGTGTTACAGAGGTTCTGCGGTCTGGTTCCTCTGTAAAGTAGTCTTCACCGGATTCCGAGTCTTTGGTTGTTTACTTCTGCAGAGCTTCTGTCAAGGGTGGCAGAGGTTCTGAGGCTCGGTCCTCTGAGAAGTCTTATTGGTTCCTTGTCTTCTGATGTTGTCTGCAGAGGCTCTGTTATTGGTAACAGAGGTTCTGCGGTCTTGGTCTTCTGAAAGCGTCCTTCTGTAGTTTCCTCGGTCTTTGATCACTCTTGATCAAACTTCCTTTGATTCTTCTGAGATGCCCGGCAGAGCTTCTGTTGCACTCAGCAGAGCTTCTTTGGAAGTTCTTCTGTACTTGGCTATTTTTCAATACTTCTAATATTTCAGAATATTGGAGCTAACAGCTGTTAAATGAGTCTCGATAGGATTTGCCTGAAATCGGGCACAGAGACATGTTGCAAACATTATATCAGGTCTACTGGCGGTTAAGTACAAAAGTGACCCTATCATGCCTCTGTAGTGCTTGACATCTGTTGGTTCACCATTAGGATCAGAGTCAAGTTTAACTCCAGTGGCAATAGGAGTTTTCATTGGTTTTGAATCATTGAGCTTATATTTTTTCAACATGTCAGAGATGTATTTGGACTGACTTATGAAAGTCCCTCTGTCAGATTGTTTGACTTGTAAACCCAGGAAGAAAGAGAGTTCTCCCATCATGCTCATTTTGAATTCACTTTTCATTAAGGATTCAAACTTATCACAGTACTCTTGCCGTGTAGACCCAAAGATAATGTCGTCAACATATATTTGTACCAGAAGTATATCATTTTTATATCTCCGGAAGAATAGAGTTTTATCGACGGTACCTTTCTCGAAGTGATTGACCAAAAGGAATTTTGACAGAGTTTCATACCAGGCTCTGGGAGCTTGCTTAAGACCGTAGAGAGCTTTGTGTAGCTTGTAAACGTGGTCTGGAAACTCTGAGCATTCAAAACCAGGTGGCTGCTGGACATAAACTTCTTCTTGTAGTTTGCCATTTAGAAATGCAGACTTGACATCCATTTGGTAGACCTTGAAACCCTTATGAGCAGCATATGCTAGGAAGATTCTGATTGCTTCTAGCCTAGCCACATGAGCAAAAGTTTTGTCATAGTCAATTCCTTCTTCCTGTCTGTATCCTTTTGCAACCAGACGGGCTTTGTTTCTGATGATAATCCCATCTTCATCCTTCTTGTTTCTAAACACCCACTTGGTTCCAATGCCCGCTTTGCCTTTTGGGAGTGGAACCAAGGACCAAACTTTATTTCTCTCGAATTCCTAAGGAGTCTTCTTGAATCTTTTTACAATTACAGCTCTGTTTTGGATAAAACTGGCTGTTGAGACTGCTTCTGCCCAGAAGTTCATTGGAAGGACCGAGCCAGCCAACATGGTTCTGGCGGCTTCCACCAGAGTTCTGTTCTTTCTTTCCACAACTCCATTCTGTTGTGGGGTTCTGGCAGCTGAGAAGTTTTGGGAGATACCTTCCTCTGTTAGGTATGCATTGATTCTTTCATTCTTGAATTCTGTCCCGTTATCACTTCTTAGCTTTTGTATCTTTAAGTCTAACAGAACCTGTATCCTTCTTAACAAACTTATCAGAATTTCTGGGACATCAGATTTTAATCTGATGAACTCGATCCAAGTATATCTAGAATATTCATCAATTAATACAAGGATATATTTTTTGCCCGACAGACTTTGCACAGAGATTGGACCGCAGAGATCCACATGAAGCATATGCAAGGGTCTGGGACAACTATGATCACTCTTTGTTTTGTGTGAAGATCTTTTCATCTTCCCAAGTTCACAAGCAGAACAGAGATGGTCTTTGTCAAATTTCAGGGAAGGAAGTCCTTTTACTAACTTCAGTTTCACAAGTCTGTCAAGATTTCGAAAGTTTAAATGAGCAAATCTTTTGTGCCAGAGCCAGGCATCTTCATTTTTCAAAGACACTAAACATAGTCTTTCTGTTGTAGAGTTTTGGTTTGGTTCGAAATTCATTTTGTAAAGATTGCCTTTTCTGTCAGCTCTTATGAGTTCCTGACCAGACTTGGAAAGTAGTAAGGAACAGTACTTCTTCCTAAAATTGACATCGAAACCGTGATCACAGAGTTGACTTATACTGAGAAGATTATGATTTAATCCTTCAACATAAGCAACTTCAGAGACTGAAACACCACCATTTACTAATGTACCATAACCTTTAATCTGTCCGCCATTATCTCCTCCGAAGGTTACCGCACTTCCCATCTTGTTTTTGAAAGAAGATAGCAGCTCCTTATTACCCGTCATGTGCCTGGAGCATCCTGAGTCCAAGTACCAGATCTGCACATGAGGTTTCTGCACGACAGATTAGTTCCTTTTAGGTAACCATTTCATAATGGGCCCTATCTTGTTAGGCTTTGATGGTGCGACAGAGGTTTTCCTTTGTGTGTTCGGAGTGGTCGTGGAATTTTTCTTTTGAACAGAACGACTCAGAACACAGTGAGGACCATTCAGATGATTTTGTAATTTTAACAACAGTTGAATACAATTGCAGTTTATGGAGCATGACTGATGCACATTGTTTTTATTCAAAAACTGTTTGATTTGAGCTTGATTCTGAGAATTTTTTGAATCATACGCCTTTGAAAACAATCTGTCCTGGTTTTGCTTTTTGAAATTGTTACTCTTAGAAGTAGCCTCTTTTGACATGAAATTCTTGGAAATGGATTCATTTGAACGAACAGAATTTCTTCCTTGATTTGCACCGGAACTTGGAACAGACTTAGCTATCCACTTTCCCTTCTGTTCTGGTGTGAATCTTACAGGTTTGAAAGCAAGAGGAACACTTGAGTTTACCAAGACACTTTTGTTTTTCTCTTTCTTCTCTACTTCTACTGCATTAGAAGCAAGAATTTTAAAATCTTTGTTGTTAAAGCTTGTTACCGGTATAAATCTTGACTGTTTCTTAAAGAAAGAAACATCCTCTTTTAGATCCGGAGATCCGACCGGTAGTTTCTTTGACTTGTGTAAGATGTTCTTTTGACCACAGAAGATCTGTTCATCTACCTCAGAGTCAGAGTCACAATTAGAGGCTAGAAAGTCTCTAGTGGCTCTGTTGGAGGAATTCGATTCAATGGGTATGACAGGGATATTTGTTTTAACAGATCTGAACTTCCTCAACTTTGGTTTTAAAGAATCAGAGATAGCATTTTCTTCAATAACTTTCAAAAGATGTTCTTATTGATTCAGAGGTAGGAGAGAAAGTTGGTGCTTCTGGATTAAGTTTGCTCTGTGGTATTTCAACAGAGGACTTTGTCTCAGAAGACGCAGACTTCTGTCCTTTGAAAGAATTAAAGTTGAAAATCTCTTTAGTATCAAATTCCTTGACAGAATTAGGAATTATGATTTTAGCTTTTCCTTGATCAAGAATAAACTCGGAGGATGGTTTCAAAACCTTTTCATGATCAAAGGAGTCATAGCTAATATTCCTAAAGTCGAGATTTCTTGGTTTTGAGAAAACATCTGACGTTTTAGATCTTTTGAAAATAGCATTACCAGATATCACGTCCTCTTGGATTTTCCCAATACAAAAGGCAGAGGACAGGGATGTCTTCTTCCTTCCGTTGTAGGGAGTAAGGTCAGAGAAACCAAGACCTTGCATATCCATCTGTGAATTTATCTTGATGTGCACATCTTGTGCATCTTGATATTTTTTAATCTGAATTTCTTTTCTCTGTAGGGATTGATGAAGTATTTCCCTTTCTCTTTGAAAATAATCAGTTAGAGCAACAGAGTTAAGTCTCTCTGTTTCAGATTGTTTCAACTTTTCAGACTTCTGTTTTAAATCATTTTCATAAGATTTGATTTTTTCAGAAAACAGACTTTCCTTCTTCTTCTGTAAGATTTCTAGCTCAGATTTTTCTTTGAAGATTTCTTCCTTTTCTTGTTCCAAGAGAGTCTCCTCTCTCTTGTAAAAGGATAGGTCCTTCTGAGCTAGTTTTCTTAGCTCCTTTTCTTCAGAAAGTTTTTGTTTTAGAAGCTGAAATTCCTCATTCAACATGGAAACATGCATTTCTAATTCTGAGTCAGATTTAGATTAAGATGAGCATACCTTGGCACTGGGTCTGGTGGTCTCCAGCGCTCTGTCATCAGATTCTGTCGTGGTAAGAGCAAATGCATGAGCCAGATCTTCTTCTTCTGTTGTTCCCTTTGTTATCTCTGGTTCTCCAGTCATCCAGTCAACAGTTTCTTCTAAACTTTCATCATCCACAGCGACTCCACAAAAGTTGGCTTGTTCTGGTTCATCATCAGAAGATGAGTCAGAGACCCAATTTTCCATTTCAGCAACATAACTTCTTTCTCTGTAGTTGTACTTGTATTTGTTTTTGTAGTAGTCCTGGTCTTTTACCAGTTTGCCTCTACAATTAACAGAGAAGTGTCCAGGTTTGCCGCATCTGAAGCAGCGTCCATCATTTTGATTGATGGGCTGGGCAGCATCGGCCTTCTGTTGTGCTGGTGGATTTTCTCTTCTTTGTGGAGGTTTTCCTATTTCTGTGGCAACTCTGTTGAAACTTTGCTCTGGTGATGTATATCCTCTTCTGTCTTCCCTTCCTTCTCTCTCATATCTGCCTCTTCTGTCGAACTTATTGCCAAATCTCTTGTTAAATTGTTGAGTTATTAAAGCAAGAGATTGGGCAAAGGCTTGAATGTCATCATCCTCTGATGAGCTTTCACCTGTTTCACTTTCTGCAATTAAACTTTTCTTTCCTTTCTTCTTATCAGATTTTTCTTTCTTTTTCTCTTTACTTGAACTTTCTCTGTTGGACTTTTCAGATGTGGTTTTTTTGGAATCAGAAACTAAGGCGATTGGACCAGCACTGATGGATTTGCCTTTTTGCTTGACAACCTCCTTTTCTTGTGCGGCCAGAGTGCCATACACATCCGTTAAAGACCATACATCTAAGTCCTGGTTAGCTTGTAAAGACATGGACAGATTTAACCATTCATCATTCAAACTTTTCAAAAACAGAACATTGTTATCTTCCTTCGACCTAACAACCCCACATTTTTTGCATTTATTGATCAACACATTAAATCTGTTGTAGGTTTGCTGTAAGGTTTCCTCAGGAAGTGCCTTGAAATCATTGTATTCATTTATACATTGGGTCCTTCTGTTCTTTTGGGTCTTGATACCACCCTCAAGTTGGTTAAGAAGTTGATCCCAGATTTCCTTAGCAGTAACACATGAATCTAGTTCTTGAAATATTTCGTTTGGAATGGCCATAATCAGTAGTCTAACTGCTTTAAGATCATTTTCCATTTTTAGATTTTCCTCATCAGTAAAACCTGTTGTTTTAACTTCATAATGAGCTGGAATCTCAGCAGTAGTTCCTGTTGCGGGTACACGAGGAACAAAAACCATGGGTTGGAATGGTCCATCCGTGACAGATCGCATGAGGTCTTTATCCATACCATCGAAAAAATTAACCATCCTGATTTTCCATTGAGGATATTCATCTCTCAGAAGAGTAGGAGGTTTTGTTAAAGATCCAGCAGTATAGATAGCATTTATACCGTTGTTAGCCATTTTGAAAGAAAAACAGAGTACAGTTTACAGCAAAATGATTTTCGGCTAGAAACAGAGTTTCAAACAATAACCAATGGAACAGTAACTTTTGAGAAGATCTTAAGCTAAACTGGAAAGCTTTAAACAAAGTTATATGAGCTATGAAGATTTGTCTGGACTAGAAAGCAGTAAAAAACAGAGTATACAGAGAAGCTTTTAAGAACACACAGACACAATCAACAACAGTGAATCAACCTTGGTAGATTGGATCGTTTGGCTTAAGAAAACCAAAGAAGCTCTGATACCAATTGTAGGTTCCCAGATTCACGTTGTATCACGATAATGGTAAATAATTAGACAGCGGAAGCATTTTAAGCAAAGCCATTAAAGTGAGTGATTGTGTAAACAATAACTGAACTGTGAAGATCAAAATATAGAACAGTAAAATGATAATGAAATCAAAACAAAGAACACTGCTCGTATATTGATAAAATGAATCACTCCAAGAATATGTTCAAGAGAGTGTTCGGAAATCTCACAGGACAGTAACGTACGAAGTAGTGCTATGGAAATACTGCAGTGCGTGCTTTTTCAAATGTGGAAAACTGTTCTTCCAAAAGCCTACAAATGTTGTTCCACTACCTCGCTATTTATAGACCTGATAAAGTGTAGACAGTATACTGTCGTACCCCTGAATGACACGTGGAAAGTGTGTTTCCAATCTTTAGGGCATACGTGGAAATTGTGGACACGTGTCTGACACTTCATTTCCTGTGAGACTTAGGCTGACAGAGGTCTTTTACTTCACAGAGCTCTGTCGCAAGAGCTCTGTTGGTCTTCTGTTGAATACTTGTTCTCTTGTTGGAATTCTTCGACAGAGCTCTGATGAGCTCTGTTGGATCCGACATAGCTCTGTTGAGCTCTGTTGGTCTTCTTGATGAACTTCTTCCAAGTCTTCTGTCTGATCTCTGTTGGTCTTCTGACTTGAACTATTTTCAATACTTTTACATCAGATGCTTTGGGACTAACACACATTTCCAAGCATGGCCGAAAAGAGGAACCAAGAGAATTGTAATGCCATCTATCTGAGAAATGGCAAAGAACTGAATGGGAAGCCAGCAAGGGAAGTCGAGCCTGAGGAAAAAGAGGTTGAGAAGGTGAAGGAAGTTGAAGCTGAAGAAAGCGAGGAAAGTGAACCGAAGAAGAAAGAAGTGACACCACCGGTCAAGCAGGCAGCACCAAGAGTACCTTACCCGAGCAGGCTGAAAGCAAATAAGGATTAGGTCAATTTTTCTAAATTTATTGAAGTATTTAAAAAGCTAACGATCAATATCCCTTTTGCAGATGCTCTCACCCAAATGCCCTCTTACATGAAATTCATGAAAGAGATCCTTTCCAAAAAGAGGGCGATCGATCATCAATCCACAGTTACACTCACTGAAGAGTGTAGTGCCATCTTCCAGAATAAGCTTCCCCAGAAGCTCAAAGACCCAGGGAGTTTTTCAATCCCTATTCAAATTGGGGATCTTAGTTTTAATAAAGTGTTATGTGATTTAGGGGCGAGTATTAATTTAATTCCGTTATCTATTTTCAGGAAACTCGGATTGGGAGAGGTGAGCCCAACATACATGACACTCAAGCTCACGGACAGATCAATAAGGTATCCATACGGGGTGATTGAAGACGTGCTGATAAAAGTTGGTAAGTTCTACTTCCTGGTAGATTTCGTGGTCATCGACATAGATGAAGATGAGGAAGTCCCGCTGATTTTGGGGAGGTCCTTCATGGCCACGAGTCGAGCATTAATAGACATGGAGGAAGGAGAGATTACCTTCAGAGTTGGTGGCGAGAAGGTAAACTTCAAGATGTTCGAGAGTGGACAGTGCAGATCTAGAGATGGTAAATGTCAAGTAAAGAGGGAACAATCCGCGAGGAATCGCAAGTGTGGGCGATTCGAGTCTGCGGATACTGAGCCGAGCTGAACCCACATAGTCGTGCCACGACTTTAAATAAGGCTCTGGGTGGGAGGCAACCCACCAAGGTTTGTTTCCTTTTGTTTTTACTTTGCGTGTGTTTTCATTTCCGAAAAGCCATAAAAATCGAAAAATCGAAAAAAGCCAAAAATATTTTGAAACAGGGACATACGCGGCTTTACACGCGGTTTGTATACCGCTCAGCAAGCCGCGGGACCCTCTGTTGGTTTTCTGAAACAGTAGGTTACGCGGTTTGCCACGCGACTTGCAAGTCGCGGGCTAAACCGCGTAAGTCCCTGTTGCGTCGTTTTGTTTTTCGTGCAGTTTTTATTCCTTTCTTGCTTTGTATGTTTCTTTTCCAGTATTTTGTCTTGTGCTTTGTTTTTCTTTGTTTTGTTTTGCATGTCTCTCCGTCTCCTCCGATTGATGCTCAACCAGTCAAGAATCCTCCGGCCGGGCAAAATCAGGTATGTTCTAAATCTTTATGTTAATGAGTGGTGTATAATGTTTGTTTCAGTATTAGTTAAACGAGAGGCAACAAACCTAAGTTCCACTTAGGTTTGGGGTGCCTTATCTTTTGCACATCTACACACTCAATTCTTTAAACCATGTGCAAACCTCGGTTTCACCGAGGTTTGGGGTTGGCTTTTATTTGGCAAACCTAGGCCACGACCTAGGTTTGGGGTGCCCATTTTAGAAAGTTGGGATTTCTTTTTGCTTGCTATGTAATGCCTTGCCCGTCCTTTTGATAACTGTAATAACTGCACAATGATTGAGTCGCATCACCTACGACTTTGCTTGCACATTGGGGACAATGTGTGGGTAAGGTTGGGGGTTGCCCAATCGGGCCCAAGCTCATGAATGTAGATTTCCTACATTTCTGAGTATTTAGATCACATTAGCCAAAAAAAATTGTTTTGAATGATTGAGACCAACCATTGTGGGAAGAATCTTGTGATAGTGACGTGACCGTTAGGGAAGGACCGGGAAAGGACATGACTAGGGACATTAGTGGAGACCACCCGATAGTGAGATTTTGAGCCTTAAAGACATTTTTCATTTCGAGGGATTCATACATTTAATTCTTATACACTTTTCGAATTCCTTTTCGTGAAGGTAGAATGATCTCGCTACATTATTGCATTGAGTAGCAAAGACGAACATCGGGATATTAGGTAAGGGTAGAATAGACCGTATCGCGTGGACCTTAAGATATGATTCCAGGCATTATGTGTTTTATTTTTAAACCATTTTTAGCTATCGTTCCCTTTCACCCGTTTGTGTGTATCCATAACCCCTTTTGCAGCCAAACACGCACCTTAATTCTTTCTAAACCCACCATTAAACCTTTAGCCAAAAGCCTTAGCCAACCCTTATCCGAAAGTGTGTCAATCGGAAGCAGTAATGAACTACTCGAGATAGAGCAGAAAAGAATAGAATAGGCCAGTCATGAGAATAAAATGGGTCAATGTAACCCGAGAAGCAGAAAAGAGGACCAATGAAGTCCAAAAAAAAAACTGTTATTTAGATGATAGCTAGAGCTGCAAAATAAGAGAGTCAAAGCGACTCCAATAGTGACAAAAAGGGCCAAGGAAGCGAATGTGAAGCAACGAGAGTTCAGGAATTGCCAAAGATTGACACATCGAGGATTTTTGAACCATTTTACCCTTCATTTCTCAACCATAGCCCTAGCCCCATTACAACCCGTGTAAAGACCTGGATGATCTTTTGGAAGATGTGATTACGATCATACAGGTCTACGAACAGATAGTGACCCATAAACGATCATACAGGTCTACGAACAAATCATAAACATGTATATCCACAACCACCGGCCTAAAAGGCACAAGTCGGTCCCACCGACCACATGATAACATATTCGGCCCCGCCGAATCCCCGGTCCCACCGAGTCTCTATGCCCCGCGTATAAAACCTCCGGCCCCGCCGGACCCTCGGTCCCACCGAGTTAACATGGCAACATAGTATCAACTAGACACCCCACTATCTAGTCCCACAACACAATCACATAAAGCTACCACACACGTACTACAGCAATGATAAAACAACCGATATTAAGTATAGTGAGAGAACTCACCTCGAATGCGCGCCTAGCTTAACAACACAATTCAAGCTTCGCAAATACGGTCACTTCCCAGCACCTAAACGCATGTTAAAACGTGTCAATACGAGACTCGAACCCTATGACACGACACACGTTTAAACAGTCACTAAAACTAATTTCCGTTCTCACAAAACAGGTCTGTTCGGGACCGGTTTCGACCCCTTTAAACCCAGAAAATTCCCAATATTATTTCATGACCAGAAAGTCCTCTGAGTTAGGGTTCCAAGGACATATTATATGCCTCCTAACGATTTTTCTACAATTAACTATGAATTAAATACGAACGGTTACCAAAACTGCCAGTTTTCGGTCCAGCCTGAACAAACAGCCCAATACAGCCTAGCTACGGGCTTAATCAGACTTTAGGCAAAACACGAAAAACCTTCCCAATTCGATTTGGGAACTTTGGGCACCAATTCCACCTCATAACGAGTTATGGTCTACACAAATCAGTGGCAGATTCCAGAATTTTACACATAAAATGACGAATCACCGAATTTGCGACCAGTTTTTCGGCCAGTTAGAGACCGAACCAGTTTTCCGCTAAAGCACGGAAAAGGTGCCCGACCCCGAACTTGAACCGTGGGCGCCAGTTTCGGCTCGAGCGGAGTTACAACGGAAAAGTTATGATCAAACGAAAACTGGACAGCGCACTTAGAATTTACATAGAATGACGATTTATAAAAACGGTTCAAGGCTTAATCGATTCGGGATTTACGCTAAGAGTGTTACCCACTGCCACCGCCCTCCACCCACAGCCACCGTAGCGACGGTGTGCGGCGGTGATGGTCTCGCCGGAAAAACGAAAAGGAAAAAGGAAAAGAAACGAGACGAACGAGAGAGTTACTTACCTCACGACGACGTCTCACCACCACAACCAAACCTCTCTCTCTCGATCCCTCCGACGACAGCGGGTGGTGGCGGTCTCCGGCGACAGCAGCAGCGGCGGCGAGGGTGGCTGTCGCTGGTTCTTCCTTCTCCTCTCTCTCCTTCTCTCGATCTCTCTCTCTTCGTTTCTCACTTTCTCGGCCGCACCACAAGGAGAAAAGAAAGGGTTGTAGGGTTGTTTTGTGATGGTTTGGTTTACTTGGATTACAAGAAAAAGAAAAGAACGAGAATGGGTTTCAGCCATGGGCCGAGACCCATGCACAAGTTTCCAAGATTTGCACAATGGCCCCTCCATTACACCTTATCTCACAATCTACACAAAAAGACACTTAAGCTAACATTTTTGGTCCTTTTTGACACCAAACCACTAACCAAAAACAATTAAAGGTAAACATCCTAAATTATTAAAATTAATTAATAAACGTACCGAGACACGGGCTTTACAACTCTCCCCCACTTGGATTAGACTTCGCCCTCGAAGTCTCTGCCTACGAATAGCTCCGGATAGTTCTCCCTCATCTCAACCTCAGGTTCCTAAGTCCACTTGAAACCCCTACTAAACTTCTCGAATACTATTCTTACTAACGCACTCTCTCTAAGACACTGGGATTATGATCGGCAGAACACCCCGACAATTGAAATCATTCCTAGTCAAGCGACTACGGTTGTCCCCCAACCTTAGATATTCCATACATCCCGAGTCAAATCTCAAGCTCTAACCACTCTAAAGCTGCTCACCAGTATACTCCACAGGATACTCGATTACGATCCCTCCTATCATTAATTGACGATTAACTTCTACGAATTCTAATAGACTCCAAAGATTTTCAATAACTTATATTAACAAAACATCGAACCCCTACCGAACATCGGTCCAACCGATTACAATAACAAACATCGGCCACCCGCCGAACATCGGTCCAACCGATTACAATAACAAACATCGGCCACCCGCCGAACATCGGTCCAACCGATTTCAATAACTCACATCAGCCACCCGCCGAACATCGGTCCAACCGATTACAATAACAAACATCGGCCACCCGCCGAACATCGGTCCAACCGATTACAATAACCCACATCGGCCACCCGCCGAACATCGGTCCAACCGATTACAATAACTCACATAAGCGTGGTATTATCCTAGACACTAACACAAATAGATATCCCCCACAACCAAATCAACTAACACACACGTAGGTCATTCCACCATAACCATCCATCACAAGTGATCATTTCAGGGTTACTACTACCGTCACCATGATTATCTTAAAATCGGCTAAAACTCTCCGATTATACTAAAGGTGTTTGGCCTCAAGCCCAAAAGTCGACATCTAAATATACCACCTACCTCAAAATGGTTGATGCGCATTTATTCTCTTAATAACAAAGGGCATCAATCCCTTAACCGATACTATTCGGCCTACAGTACTAACGCGCGTGGAATATCTACCTTCCACCGTCGACGTATCATCCACACTTGCTCTACAAAGCCAAGTCACACCGTATCGAGGATACACCTTGACATCTACCTCCCAGGTAACGCCTCAAGACCCGGTACACCGGAACTACCTCCCAGGTAAGTGCCCACAACTATATCCTCCTAGTACCTACTGGAAAGTCTAGGTTAAACCACATGAATACCGGGGTCCCACCCCGAGATACCCAACCGACCATTACCAACGACTGACTAACGTGTCTAAGGATCCAAAGCAAACAGCCTACCAACAACATGCCTATTCCGGATTGACTCACTCACCCAAACATGTAAACACTCAACGTGCAAAGAATGCCAAACGGTGCGACAAGAACAACTCATCAACTAGACTCCACATCGAGCCATTAAAACCGGTCAATTGGCCCATGACTAACTCCAAGTCAAAACCGAGCAAAATGCTCCACGCTTGCTAGACCCATAGGTCGGAAAATGCGTTTAAACAAAGTTTAAGCAAGCAATACTCTGAAATCAACCTTAGTCTCAGACTCAACACGGGTTAAACAAAAGAGTTTTCCAAAAGGACTCACACCCTAAAAAAATCTCGAAATGACACATGACACATAAAAGCACATTTCCCCAAATGGTTTACAAAATCATTTACACAATATTTTCAACATCAGGATTTTCATCTCAAAAAGATCGTATGTAATAAAACTACTATTACCTGATCGATAGTTACGCAACACTGGACACGCTCGTCCCACATAGCAAAATCATGTTGAAAATCGTTCCATTGCAGTTTAGTTTACTCACACAAAAGCAAATCGTAATAAATAATTTCTTTAAAAATGAACCGCCTCAATTCCAGTATGGATTGACTCATGACGTGCACTTAAAGTAACCGCTTGACCTTAAACAGGGTGCGACAAAGGTGTGCACATAATTCAAAATAAGTTTCATGACATTTGATTCAAAAATTCCTCTTTTTAATCATAAAATGACGTGGCACAGGGTTCGCCACAAATTTTTTGCGCGTCAGCTAGTCACACAAAACGATGACACGGTTTACAAATATATTTTTGTTAAAACACAACTGTCTCGTGTAAGTTTCAAACTTGAAGACAGAAACCAGTCCGCTTCTATTAATTGGAAATATCGACTAAAACCTCATAAAATCTCAAACTGGGGGCAGACATGCAAGCTTGTAACAATTCCTCAAGTTTCGTACTTGGGACATATAACGTCAAAACATTATAGTTTAAAAATGTATTTATCGAAAATGCTCAAAATACTCGTTTCCTCCAATGCAAAAGTTTTTAATTTCCCAAAAAAAAATGATCGGTAATTCTAAATTAACCGAATGTCAAAAATCTACGTATTTATATTTCCAAAACATAACACATTGTAATCGTATGCATGATGTTCACAACATTAAAACACTCCTTGGATCAAATGGTCTTTCATTTCGACAAAAAGGAACTAAAACATTTTCATGCACGACTTGTTCATCAAAATGTCGAGAACAAAGGTTACCCCAGTATGCATACCCTTAAGTCGATAAATCGCATTTTCATGGAAATGTCAATAAAACCTTTAGCTGACTAAAAAGCGCACTAAACAACTCCTTATGAAATGTTACCAAAATTCCTCCATGCATCACTTATGTCACGCATGAATCAATCCACACACTGAACTATTTGTAATAAAACACTTAGTAATACAAACTCTCAAACGAAAAGTTGAGCGACACTGGAATTCCAAACTCATTTTAAACAAATCACCAAAATAGCCTTTATACAGACATCGTGGAATGTAACTTTTCGTCTCAACTCTAACACATGTGGAGGAGTTCCAATGTTAGAGTCTCAATCCGTAGTCACTTACCCAACATCTTAACCACCACCAAAACACGGATAACATCGTACCCGAAAGAACCGTTGGAAAAATAACGAAAATGAGACAAATTCTAACAAAGTTTGCACTCCCGTGATAAAACGATTTCATACACTTTCAAAGCCATATTTCAAAATCTTGGGCGTTTGCTGAGCAGTTCCCAAAATTCCAAAACACCGTCCATACAAAGATTTGAAACACAAGAATTTGTTAATGCAATCTTATTTTCAAAATAACTTTGTGCATGACTCATTCGGCATTCAACGTCTCGACCCCTACTACTCCGAAACTCTCCAGTCTACTATTGTCATCCAGACATTTAAACCTCTTAAGGCAAGTTGGGAAATCACATCAAATCATCTTACGGGTTTTCCTCAAATCAAAGTTGGCTCTATGAGCCTATGACCCTAGCACAATCTTCCATCTTGGCCCGAAATGATCTGCTTACAACAAATATCATCCTTATCGTCACTCCAAGTGCCTAATATTAGAATCTTCTTTCTATTCCAACGACTACTAGTTTAGGACCTTCATCACTACCCCCAACGATCATCACCTCAAAACACTTCGAGTACACACCTGTACTAGTAGGTTTACTATAGTTGTTCCTCCTTGTGATGGCTATTCTGGGTAGACAACACAACGCGTTATTAGCACATAATAACTCATACTAACAACACTCACGCTCAACTCCTTGGATTCCTCGTGACTTCCCCGACTCGAGCATTGATCCTGTGCTTCCGGTAGTAGGAGCTCTACTACTACCATCCACACCTATCATCGCCCGTTCCGAGTTCCATCCCAAGGGGTCCAAGTAGTTTCTCGCCGAAACTATACACATATGCCCGCACCGGCATATGTACACACTCTTCCTAGCTCCCTAGGAATTCCATCCAAACCACTACCCTTGCTACTGCCAAATCCCTAATAGCAAGCAGCAGACATGCAATACAGTGTAATAAGCACCAAGCAATTGAGCATACATACTCCTATGTTCTAGAAAGCAATCTAGCACACGTACTCATACATAAACGCCCTTCCCAGCTCTCTAGGAACTTCCTCTTATCCCACTACCCTTGCTACTACCGAATCCCTACTAATTATAACGGGTGACCTCGCGAATACCCGATGATATGCAGTGCGAAACAAATAGACAGTCGAATACAAGACTCTATCCTAGAACGGTTGGACTCAAACAAGAGCTGCGCAATAGAACTAAATCGAATATTCTAAGGCTATAAATCTCTTACTGCATACAACCTAGAGGGCATCCACTTAGTAACCTATCATAATTAGCATAAATTCCTAATAGCAAGTAGTTCAACATACAGCATAGTGTCAACAACAGGCAATCTAGCATGCATACTCTATGATCTAGAAAGCAATAAAACACTAAGCATTGTACCTTTCCCTTCGGCTCCGGCTGACTGTACACACTGCGCCCTCGATCACCGTTCCTCGAACGGGTTTTTACTTTTTCTTTTATTTCCAAAAAGATTTAATAACGAATTTGGAAATTTCCCAGCCGCAACTTGAGACCAAACACACCGAGGTGCGTTTGATTCACTCAAGATGTGCTCTGATACTGTTAGATCTGAAGTTTTGTCAATAAACCAAGTGTTGAAGATCTGATAAGAAGACTCAGATGTTCTGAGTAGAGAAGTCAGAGGTCTGACTGTGAAAGCTCAGAAGTATTGATCAGTGAAATCAGAAGTCTGGAAAGAGAAGTCAGATGTCTGAGTTAAGGAGTCAGAAGATCTGAGAAGCTTTATCAGAAGAATGTTCAGAAGTTCTGAACTACTTGTTCAGAACTTATGACGAGATACTTTACTTAGTATTTCATAAACTAATTAGGACACGTGTTATGTTCTTATTAGTCTTTCTTATTTGTACTGTAGCTTTAAGATGTCCGTTGCAGTATAAATAGTAGTTAGCTCTACGTTGCTAACTGATTGATTTTTCCCGTATAACTTTGTATTCATTCTTTGTAATCTTTGAGATTCTCTCTCTCTTAGATCTGTAATTCTGTTCATCATTGAATACAATTGGGCTTGATCATACAACTTCTCAATTACTGCTTTCTATATTGATTGTAAGATTAGATCCTGTTCTTTCAATTGGTATCAGAGCCAATCAACAAACAAATTCGTCGATTGATCAATTTCTTGAAGATTTCTTGATTCATTCAAAATTCGATTCCGCTGCTAGGGCTAGTTCTTGAATTCTTGGCAATTCTTGAATTACCTGTTACATTTCGATCAAGAAACTCGAATTTGTCTTTCTGTTGAATTTTCTTACAATCATGTCTTCTAAAGAATATCTAGCCATGGGATCTGAAACCAAACCGCCTGTTCTTATACCAGAAGAGTATCAGCAATGGAAAATCCGAATGATCCAATTCCTAGACAACATTGATGAAAACCTTATGATCTCTATTCGAGAAGGTCCAATTGAAGTGTACATCGATGTTGCTGCAACTCCTGCTACAGAGACAACTCCAGAAATTCCAGCAACCAGGGTGAAAAAGAGTTATTCCCAATACACAGCTGAACAGAAAAATAGGCATGCTATTGACAAAAGAGCAATTACTTTGATGACTTTGGCTGTCCCAAATGAGGTTCTTAACAGGATTGACAGTGGATCATCAGCTAAAGAAATGTGGGACGAATTGGAAAGGCAGATGCTAGGAACAGTAAGATCTATTCAGGCAAAGTTAAATCAAAGCATAAATGCTTATGAAAGGTTCAAAGCAAAAGAGTCAGAAAGTTTGACACAAACATACAGTAAATTTTGCACTATTCTAAATGACTTGAGAAGAAATGGACTGAAGAAAACGAAGTCAGAAATAAATTACAAATTTCTGAACAGTCTAAATTCAGAATGGTCATCATTTGCCATAAGTCTGCAAATGAACAAGGATATGTGTGAAGAAGACTTAAATGATCTGTTCTGTGTTCTTAATCAACATGAAGATTCTGTCAAGTTAGTTGTGGAAGAGAAGAAAAATGTTGCTGATCAGTTAGCATTCTTATCAAAGTCCAAAGCAATCAAAGCACCCAAAAAGACTGCATATCTATCAGAGATACATAATCTGGAAGAATCTGACAAGGAAGAAGGATCAGAAGATGATGAAGATATCAAGATAATGGCTGAGAAACTAGCTTTGTTGACAAATACTTTCAACAAAAGGTATGGGAAGGGTAGATTTCAAGGAAATTATAAGAGAGTTGGGAGTTCAGATTATAAGAAGAAAGAAGACAGAGAAGAAAATAAGTTTGAAAAGAGAATAGAGAGAAGTGAAGAAAACAAAGAAGAGAAGGATGAGAGAAAAGAAAAGAATCTGTGTTTCAAATGTGGAAAATCTGGCCACTATGCTAAGGATTGCAAAGTTAAAATTGTAAAAGACTATGAGTACTACACCAAGAAGGCTCAACTTGCAAAGAAAAGAGATGATAAAATTGCTTTGTTGGCTGAACAAGAGAATTGGTTGTACTATACTTCTGATGAAGATGATTATATCAACTTTCCACAGATGCAGAGCTATATGGCAAAAATGAGGAATGAGGATGATTCTGATTTTGAAGATGCTGATTCTGAGTCATCTGCTGAGGTACATTCTTCACTTGAATTAGAGTTAATGACACAGATTGGTGAAATGAAAACTGAATTTGCTAATCTAAGAAAACATATAAAAGGAGAAAGAAATTTGGTTAACAAATTCAGAATTGAAAAAGAAGTAATAAAAGAACAATATGAAGAATCTGAGGCTGAGAAACAAAAAGTTAAAGATGAAAATTCTGAATTGATGAAAAGGCTTTCTGAACTAAAAGTTGAGTTTTCAAAAATAAAAGATGAAAAAGGTGATTTACAAATAAAATTTGATATGTTATTTGAAGAAAGAAAGAATTTATACACCAAAATTAAAGAATTAGAAGATCTGAATTTGAAAAGGGGTCAGACTCAGCAAACACTAAATCTTTTATTAAGCAATGTTAAAGATACAAGATTTTACAACCCAAAGAAGGGATTGGGATTGGAAGAAAATGTCACTTTAAAAAGAGCTCCAATCAACTTGTATGAAAAACTTCAAGTTTCTAAGCCAAAAATTCCAGAAATTGTTGAAGTTTTCATAAGACCTGCTAGTTCTATAACAAGTTTTGACAATTTGCAAAGACCAAACTCTAAAAAGTCAGATGAGAAAATTTCTGAATCTAAAACAGAAAAGTCAGTTGGTTCAGAAGAAAAGGTTAAGGAAGAAGTTTCTAAACAAACAGATGAGAAGCCAAGATACAATGATACTAAATTCAAATATGATTCTTTAAATATCAGCTACAAAAATAAACAACCAAGTTTTTCATATCATGACATTGAGAGCATATTTGACACAAGTAAAAATTCTGAAACAGTCAATCAGAAGTCTGATACTTCTAGTCAGGATTCTGAACTCTGTAGTCAGAATTCTGAGTCTAAAGATCAGACATCTGAGTCTGTAAATCAGAACTCTGACTTAGGTAGTCAGAAGTCTGATTCAACTGAATTTTCTGAAACAAAATCAAATGAATTTTTACAACTTGAAAAGAGATTTAATCTTGTGAGTCAAGAACTTGAGGACTTAAGGAAAGCTTATGATGAACTTGAAAATGATTTCTGTGAGGTGGATATTAAACTTGAAGAAACTTTGAAAGAAAAGAATATTTTTATTCAGAAAATAACAGAGCTTGAAAAACTGAAGACTGAGTATGATCTTTTTAAAATTAATGCTTCAAGAGAAAATGATAAATTCTTTAATGAATCAAGTACATATGAAAAAGGTGAATCATCTAATTTTTCTAACAAAAAGAACTTGAATTTTTCAGAAAAAGAAGAAAGCAAAAGGAAAGATGATCTTGCAAAGTTGAATGATCTGAAAAGGGATCTTGAGAAGCTTAGAATGCAATCTACGTCTGAACTCAAAGCTAGAAATTCTTGTAATAAGGGCAATTGTACTCTGAACAATATCAATAAAAATGAAATGATCTATGTTTCAGATTTATTGTCTCTTGCAAAGAAAAATCTTATTTGTGTTAGATGTAAAAATGATTCATTTCAATATTCTCATAAATGTCAAGTCAAAATAACTTCTGTTTCATACATAAGAAAAGATATTCAGAAAATTTATGTTCCTCAAAATACAGAAAAGAAGAAAATTTCTGTTCCTCAGACTCAGAAGAAAGAAAAGATAAAAGAAAAGAAAGTTGAAAATATAGCAAAACCAAAAGCTACAAATCTCAAAAAGAATTTGAACAAGCTTGTAAGCAGAAAATGTTCTGACTTCATAAAAGTTCAAGGAAAGTGGTGTTTGAAGAAAGATTTTGAGTGGAGAGTAAAAGGTACTAATGTTAAATCCAATGACAAAGCTAACAAAAATGGACGCATTCCAAAATGGGTACCTAAACCTAACTGATCTTTTTGCAGGGCTGTCATGTGTGGTTTTTAGATTCAGGAGCTTCAAGACACATGACAGGTCAGAAGTCTTTTCTATCAAACTTCACAGAAAAGGCTGGAGGAGCAGTAAACTTTGGAAATAACAGCAAAGGACAAGTCAAAGGTTATGGGGATTTAACTAAAGGGGATCTGACTATCCAAAAAGTTTTCTATGTTGAAGGATTACAGCATAATCTTTTCAGCATAAGTCAGTTTTTAGATAGTCTTTGTCAAATTAAGTTTCAAATAACAGGTTGCATGATTTTAACTGAAAATGATGTTAAAGTCTTCTGGGCCAAAAGACATATGGACTTATTTGTAGTTAATTTTTCAAAATTGAAAACATTAAATACAGTTTGTCTTTTATCAAAATCAACTGCATATGAATGCTGGCTTTGGCACAGAAGATGTTCTCATCTGAATTTCAAAGATCTTAATAATCTCGTTGCAAAACATCTGGTTAAAGGATTACCAAAGCTTAAATTTGAAAAAGAATCATTATGCTCAGCTTGTGAAATGGGCAAGATGAAAAAGAATTCTCACAAATTAAAAATGGACTCATCTTGTAAAGCACCATTAGAAATGATTCATACTGATCTTTGTGGTCCAATTTCAGTTCAATCTATGGGAGGAAAGAAATATATGCTTGTGATTGTTGATGAATTCTCCAGATACACATGGGTTGAGTTCCTAAGAGCTAAGTCAGAAGCTGCTACTATATTGATAAATTTTATCAAAAGGATTCAAGTTCTCTTACAACTTCAAGTTCAGAAAATCAGAAGTGATAATGGAACAGAGTTCAGAAATGAGACTCTTCAGAATTTTTTAGAAAGTTCTGGGATTTCTCACAATTTTTCTGCTATCAGAACTCCTCAACAAAATGGTGTTGTTGAAAGGAAGAATAGAACTCTAGTTGAAGCTGCGAGAACAATGCTGGCTTATGCAAATCTTCCTACTTTCCTATGGGCTGAAGCAATTGCAACTGCTTGTTTTACACAGAATAGAACTTTAATCAATAAGAGATTAAATAAGACTGCTTATGAACTGATAAATAAAAGAAAACCATTAATCAAATTCTTTCATGTTTTTGGTTGCAGGTGCTATGTTCTTAGAGACAGAGAAAATCTTGCCAAATTTGATAAAAAGGCAGATGAGGATACTTTGTGGGTTATTCTTTAACTTCCAAAGCATTCAGAATCTACAATAGAAGAACCAAGAGGATGATGGAGAGCATAAATGTAACTTTTGATGAAGCCAGAATGCGGACTTCTGAACAAGACAGTTCAGAACTCATGCTGAACAAGACAAAAATGACTTCTGATACAGATTCTAATCCTATTTGTTCAGAACTCAATTGACTGTTTAAGGATGCTTTTAGTGAACTAATTTCTGATTCTTATGCAGAATATGAAAACCCAAAGATGGTCAAAGAGATGAAAAATAAGACTCAAGAAATAGTTCAATCAACTGTAATTTCTGACAAAGGTCCATCAGAGGAATGTCCAAATCCAATACATACAAGTAGTGAAAATTCTGAACCTTGTAATCAGAATTCTGATTCTTGTACTCAGAACTCTGAACAAGTCACTCAGAATTCTGACTTCATTAATCAGAACCCAAACTTGGATATGACTCCTATTCATACATCAGAACAAGGGGACAGTTCAGAATTACAAGCAATCATTGATGAGAATGATGCAAACAACAATTATTCTGAGATTGATGTACTTCCTAGTGCAAATAAATGGACTAAAAATCATCCTATTCATCAAGTAATAGGTGATCCTTCAGCAGGAGTAAAAACCAGACCAGCTACAGCAAATGAAGCAATGTTTGCTGGTTTCTTGAGTGTAATTGAACCAAAGAAAGCTTTAGAGGATCCAGACTGGATTTCAGCAATGCAAGAGGAATTGCTTCAATTTGAAAGAAATAAAGTTTGGAGACTCATTCCAAAGCCTGAAGGTAAATCTATTATTGGAACTAAATGGGTGTTCAGAAACAAAAAGGATGAATCATGTGTTGTCATCAGAAACAAGGCAAGACTGGTTGCTAAGGGATACTGTCAACAAGAGGGAATTGATTATGATGAGACATTTGCACCAGTGGCAAGAATAGAGGCAATCAGAATATTTTTAGCCTTTGCTGCACATAAAAACTTCAAGGTGTATCAAATGGATGTCAAATCATCCTTTCTAAATGGCAAACTTAATGAAGAGGTGTATGTCCATCAACCTGAAGGTTTTGTTGATCCAGAATTCCCTGATCATGTTTATATTTTAGACAAAGCTTTGTATGGTCTAAAACAAGCACCACGAGCCTGGTATGACACTCTTACTAAACACTTGTTAGGTTCAGGATTCAAGAAAGGTAAGATTGACACAACTTTGTTTTTAAAGAAACAGGGTGATGATTTGATTCTGATTCAGATTTATGTTGATGACATAATATTTGGTTCTACCAGTCCAGAATTATGTGATAATTTTTCAAAAATCATGTCATCTGAATTTGAAATGAGCATGATGGGTGAACTGAATTTTTTCCTTGGTCTTCAAGTCAAACAATTACCAAAAGGTATTTTTATAAATCAAGGAAAATATGCCAGAGATATTCTGAAAAAGTTCAAAATGTCTGATTGTGCTTCTATGAGAACACCTATGGCAACTAACATAAAGTTAGATGCTGATCTCAAAGGTGTTTCAGCAGATATCAAACTTTATAGAGGCATGATTGGATCATTACTTTATTTGACTGCAAGTAGACCAGATATCATGTTTTCTACCTGTTTCTGTGCTAGATTTAAATCTAACCCGAAAGAATCACATATGTTGGCTGTCAAAAGGATTTTAAGATATCTCAAAGGAACACCTGATCTAGGTTTATGGTATCCAAAAGAAACTGACTTCAAATTGACTGCTTTCACTGATGCTGATCATGCAGGAAGTAGGTTGGACAGAAAGAGTACATCTGGTGCTTGTCACTTTTTGGGAGATAAAATAGTGAGTTGGGCATCAAAGAAGCAGAATTGTGTTTCCACTTCAACTGCTGAAGCAGAGTATGTTGCTGCTGCTGCTTCATGCTCTCAAACATTGTGGATGAGAACACAACTCATGGACTATGGATATCAGCTTAACAAGATTCCCATCTATTGTGACTCAGAAAGTGCAATTGCCATTACTCAGAACCCTGTTCAACATTCAAAGACTAAACATATAGATGTGAGGTATCATTTTATAAAGGACTATGTGGAAAAAGGAACTATAGAGATGCACTTTGTGCATACAAAGTATCAATTGGCTGACTTGTTCACAAAGCCTCTTGATCACAAAATGTTTTCTTTTCTCATATGTAAAATAGGAATGCTTAATCTGCCAAATTGAAAATATTTTTTTCTTAAAAATGCTAAATTTTTCTAAGTAAAATTGTCTGAGTAGTGTACTCAGAACTCTGAGTCTTAAGAATCAGAATTTTTGAGTACTAAGACCAGAACTTCTGAGTCTTGAGTTCAGAATCTCTGAGTCTTGAGTTCAGAACTTCTGAGTCTTAAGATCAGAACTCTGAGTCTTAAGTTCAAAACTTCTAAGTCTTGAGGTCAGAACTTCTGAGTCTTGAGATCAGATCCTCTGAATCTTACGGTCAGAGATTCTAAGTCGATACATCAGTAATCTAGCTTTCAAAAATTTATTTTTGAGAAATTAAAATACTTCAACTATGTGGATTATGCTTCTTCTATTATCTTTACATCTCATCTTTATGTATCATTAATAGTCAAATGCATGCTCTAGTCAAGGGGGAGCATCAAAATTCCTTTGGAAATCATTTTGTGATGCTTAAAAGATTTGCTTTCATTTTCTATCTCTGATTATTCTAAGAAGAACACGCTTTTCATGATAAATTTTGTTGTTATTCAAACTATATCTGAATTAATTTTTTTTTCAGATATAAGAGTTTAAATGATTTTTTAATTCATCATAATATGAACAGAATTTTGATGACAAAAAGTGTTTCTATATGTTCAAACCTCTTCTGAAGAATCAAAATGTTTTATATTTGTCAGAAGTTGATTTTAAATGACATTTTGGTTACAAGGTAAAATCCTTCTGAGAAGAACAATCAGATATCTGATAAAGAAAAGTCAAAACATCTGAGCGTGTTATTCAGATCTTTGACTTGAGTCAAAATTCTATCCACTAACACGTGTCAGCTTCATATTTGTTTGATTCTGCCACACATCTCATTTAAATCCTCTATGGCATTTCAAATGTGTTGACTCCGTTATAACATTGATTTCGCTTTTCCGTTAAACCTTTCAACTTCGCGGATTAAGAGAGGTGAGGGGTCTAGTCGAATTATAGAGGGGGAGGATGTTCAGATAGGTGAACATTCTGAGAGACCTGAGAGGGAAAATTCTGAGAGCTTGGTTAGATTTAGTGAGGAAAAACAGAATGAGAGTGATGAGGATGAGAGATTGTCAACAGAGGTTCAAACAGAAAGAGATGCCTCTGAACCAGCTAATCTTGACCAGGTAACCACTAATGCTATTGGTTCACATCTCTTGGTGTCCAATATTGAAACAAACACCATGGACCTAGTGGTGGATCTTGAACAACCCATCCATATCCACTCAGAAGCATTTCAACATGCTACTGTTTCACACAAATCCGGGGAACCATCCCAAACTCATTTGGAGGGAGGTGATAAATCCCAATTTATTTTTCAACACATTGAGTCTGAATATCACAGTCCTATTCATATTGAGCCTGAAATTCCTTTTGACACTTGCACAAATCAGGAATTTCGTATTCCTGAAACAACATTCATAGACATACCTAATGTTGGGTGTCGAGGATTGGATGGAAGTCCTGGTGAGGTGAACATTACAAAAGCCTCATTTACAAGTGCATCTGTTGTACAAGATGACTGTGTGTTATCTACAGGCCATGAGCCCTCTGGGCACATGAAAACTGGACCATCTGTTGGTTCAGGTTCACTATTAGAAACTTCTGAATTTGAAAAGATTCAGAAACAAAACAAGGAGATGGGGGAAAAGTAGAAAATTTGGAGAAGAAGGTGGAGGATTTGAATGATGAGATGTCAGAGTTGAAAGTTGTGTTGGAGAAAAAGTTGATTTCTGTTGAAACCAAAGTAGATGATGTAAAGAAATCCTTGGATTCTCACAAAAAGGAGATCGTGGATATAATGTCTGGTTTTCAAAAAGATATGTTAAAACAAATGCAAGGTATGCAGGAATCTATATTGAAAGCACTGAGTGTATCAATGGCTTCTACTTCAAAGCCTCTTGATCCTGTTCCTATTGCAGAAGCTGAACCTGAAGTTACTTTTAATCAGAACTTGAAAAGAAGGTTTGATGATAATGAGCCTCATGATCATCAAAAGGGGGAGAAAAGACAAAGGTTAAGTTCTGATGATGATATTGGCATAGAAGATTTTGAGATGGCAGATATGCAATTAGCTAGTACAAAAAGTTCAGAAGATCAGACACAGGAAAATTTAAAGGCAATAACTCAGATAGTTCAGATTGATAGCTCAGATACAGAGGAAATGGAGTTGGAAAGTACAGATGGTGGTGATTCAGATAAAACAGAGGAATTGAACTTAGACATAGAAATGGAAGGAAACTCAGATGAAACTGAAGCTATTGAGGAATCTGTATTGAGATCAGAAAAGACAGTGGAAAGTGAAGTGGTCAACATGTGTACAGATATTGTGGTGTATAACAAAGAAAATATGACGGATTCT
The DNA here is from genome assembly GCA_033807775.1 of Saussurea involucrata. NCBI lineage: Eukaryota > Viridiplantae > Streptophyta > Magnoliopsida > Asterales > Asteraceae > Saussurea > Saussurea involucrata. Next base: position 87,751,334 of record CM066314.1, read on the forward strand.
GAATTAAAAGAAAGGAGGTTAAGTGAAGAGTTGATCAGAAGGATGCATAATAATTTATTCAGAGCTTTGAATGTTCAAAAAGTTCATCAAGGAATAAAAATGGTAAGACCTATTGATCTAATGGGAGAAGAAGACAGAACTGTGAATTATACTCAGGATTTTGAAGATGATTTTAGATTTAACTTTTGTGATGAGTTAAATACAGAAGAAGAGTATGTGAAAGTGAAAGACTTCTTTATGCCTTCTGAGTATGTATTCAGAAAACCAATTGAGATCCCAAAGATTAAATTGCAAAGACTAGAAGAACCTGTATGTGATTTCATTCTAGAGTTAAGTGATGTGCCATTAGCCAGACAATTTCATGATGATATTTTTCCTGAGGAAATATATGATAATCTCTACTACACAGAAGGAGAGTATGAGCCTTTGGAAAGTAACATTGATGGTTTTATGGATGACAGAGATCAGATGGTCTACTCAGAAGCTTCTAACAGGTTCAGAGTTCCTGACTCAAAACTGCATATTCAGAAAAGAATTGAGAAAGTTCTGATGTTTCAACAAGATGAATTCAATGGTTTAATGTTTGTTAGAATGGAAGTACTGAAAGAAAGAAATACAAAGGTTTCCATGTCTACTTTTGATTTTCACAGATTGACTCTTGATGATCAGATCTTTCTAGTCAAGTTCTTTGCTAGCACTGAAGAAGCCTTGATAGAAATTGAATGCAGAAGACTTCTGGGTATTTATGTCAGAAATATATACTTGTATGACTTCCAATTAGCTATTGAAGAAAGAAAAGAAAAGTGTAATCTGAGTTCTCCCACAAAGAAAACAGAAGTTGATTTGCATTTGAAGGGATTTGTGAATGAAGGAATGGAGACAGAAGGGTTCACATATATAGTTCACGAAAGGCTTGAATTGTTCAGATTAAAAGAGTTGGTGAAGTACAGTGATGCAACTCTGAATTGGTTATTGATTAAAATGGAAGTAAGTGTGGAAACTGAAAAAGAGAGTTTAAAGAAGAGATGTATAAACTGTGTGAAGAGGAGGTTGGATCTTAGAAGAAAAATCAGAAACAGTAGTGAATGGTTGCTATCTGAGGTGAATCCCAAAAAGATTCTACATAATGATTTTGTGTTTCCTGCTGAGTATGAAGTGAATGAAATTTTGTCAGATGAAGTTGAGGAAGTGCAGAACACAACATCTCAGAATGTGCAGATAACTAGTTTTGATCAAGCTGAACAGTCTAAACCAAAAGAAGATGAAATATCCATTGATCTAAATGGATACTTTCTTGAATTTGATTTACCTGCGTTCTTCAAACCAAAAGAAGTACAATTCTTGGATGTGTATTATGATAGACCTAAGGAGACTCAGATCTGGTTGGCTGAAAAATTAAGATGTCTTGGCAAAACAAAGCAAGTTGTTTACTCAGATTTTTTAATCACTGGAATCAGAGAATTGAGGGTTATGAAATCCAGAAAGATGGAGTACTTATCTTTTGAAGTTCTGAGAGAAGATGGCAAGGTTTATTACTTTACTGATGCAGATTTTGAGAAACTATCAGTAGTTGACTTCTACAGATTACACAGCTTTTTATGCTTCAAAGAGTCGAGCAAAGACAGAAATGAAAGGAAGGCCAGAAGTGTGGTAATTGAGGCCATGTTCTACATCTTAAGGTGGCACTGTTATACAGATTTTCAAATAGCTTTGTACCTACAAAAGTCATGTGTTTATCTGGCAAATCCCAACACAGATCATGAACAGAAAAAGAAGTTAAAGACTGGAAGTGTTCACAAATATCCAGATTTGGGAGTATTTTTGAAAAACAAAAGTGGAAAGATTTTCTTCAGAGCAAAGGAAACCGCAAAATACTGTTCTGGAACTTTAAGAATCATAAAGCATAATTTGGAGAAAAAGATGCTGAAAGTGAAGGAAGCAAACATGACTCAAGAAGTAATCAATCAACAAGTTGAAATTATTCAAGAAATCATTGACAAAATTGATAAAAGGCTTAATCTGAGAAATGTGCTACTTCAGAAAATTGTTCCTGCTCTGAAAGAACTGGATGATGCAAAGTTTAAGTTTATTTGACAAAAAGGGGGAGATTGTTAGATCTGAAGTTTTGTCAATAAACCAAGTGTTGAAGATCTGATAAGAAGACTCAGATGTTCTGAGTAGAGAAGTCAGAGGTCTGACTGTGAAAGCTCAAAAGTATTGATCAGTGAAATCAGAAGTCTGGAAAGAGAAGTCAGATGTCTGAGTTAAGGAGTCAGAAGATCTGAGAAGCTTTATCAGAAGAATGTTCAGAAGTTCTGAACTACTTGTTCAGAACTTATGACGAGATACTTTACTTAGTATTTCATAAACTAATTAGGACACGTGTTATGTTCTTATTAGTCTTTCTTATTTGTATTGTAGCTTTAAGATGTCCGTTGCAGTATAAATAGTAGTTAGCTCTACGTTGCTAACTGATTGATTTTTCCCGTATAACTTTGTATTCATTCTTTGTAATCTTTGAGATTTTCTCTCTCTTAGATCTGTAATTCTGTTCATCATTGAATACAATTGGGCTTGATCATACAACTTCTCAATTACTGCTTTCTATATTGATTGTAAGATTAGATCCTGTTCTTTCAGATACCAAGTTGTAACGTCCCAAAAATTACAAGCACATTTAAATTTTTAAATAAACAATTCATTTATAACAACTCATTAAATGAGCCCAATGTTTCGGTTGCAAACTCATAATTAATATCTTTATAATAAAAACCAGCGGAATAAACGTTAATTATTAAAACCATAAAGCAACCAGCTCTCCTCGCGCGTCAGTGTGTACCCATCACGCCTTAGAGCCACTCGCACCTGAAACCACAATTTATTGGGAAAGGGTAAGCACGAAGCTTAGTGAATTCAAACACCATAAATAATAAAGTTATTCCACACTACCCCTAAAACAGATAGTGACCCATAAACGATCATATAGGTCTACGAACAAATCATAAACATGTATATCCACAACCACCCGCCTAAAAGGCACAAGTCGGTCCCACCGACCACATGATAACATCTTCGGCCCCGCCGAATCCCCGGTCCCACCGAGTCTCTACGCCCCGCGTATAAAACCTCCGGCCCCGCCGGACCCTAGGTCCCACCGAGTTAACATGGCAACATAGTATCAACTAGACACCCCACTATCTAGTCCCACAACACAATCACATAAAGCTACCACACACGTACTACAGCAATGATAAAACAACCGATATTAAGTATAGTGAGAGAACTCACCTCGAATGCGCGCCTAGATTAACAACACAATTCAAGCTTCGCAAATACGGTCACTTCCCAGCACCTAAACACATGTTAAAACGTGTCAATACGAGACTCGGACCCTATGACACGACACACGCTTAAACCGTCACTAAAACTAATTTCCGTTCTCACAAAACAGGTCTGTTCGGGACCGGTTTCGACCCCTTTAAACCCAGAAAATTCCCAATATTATTTCATGACCAGAAAGTCCTCTGAGTTAGATACGAACGGTTACCAAAACTATGAAAATTCCCAATATTATACGCCTCCTAACGATTTTTCTACAATTAACTATGAATTGAATACGAACGGTTACCAAAACTGCCAGTTTTCGGTCCAGCCTGAACAAACAGCCCAATACAGCCTAGCTACGGGCTTAATCAGACTTTCGGCAAAACACCAAAAACCTTCCCCACTCGATTAGGGAACTTTGGGCACCAATTTCACCTCAAAACGAGTTACGAGCAGAAAGTTATGGTACACAAAACAGTGGCAGATTCCAGAATTTTACACATAAAATGACGAATCACCGAACTTGCGACCACTTTTTCGCCCAGTTAGAGACCAAACCAGTTTTCTGCTAAAGCATGGAAAACGTGCCCGACCCCGAACTAGAACCGTGGGCGCCAGTTTCGGCTCGAGCGGAGTTACAACGGAAAAGTTATGATCAAACGAAAACTGGACAGCGCACTTAGAATTTACATAGAATGACGATTTATAAAAACGGTTCAAGGCTTAATCGATTCGGGATTTACGCTAAGAGTGTTACTCACTGCCACCGCCCTCCACCCACAGCCACCGTAGCGACGGTGTGCGGCGGTGATGGTCTCGCCGGAAAAACGAAAAGGAAAAAGGAAAAGAAACGAGACGAACGAGAGAGTTACTTACCTCACGACGACGTCTCACCACCACAACCAAACCTCTCTCTCTCGATCCCTCCGACGACGGCGGGTGGTGGCGGTCTCCGGCGACAGCAGCAGCGGCGGCGAGGGTGGCTGCCGCTGGTTCTTCCTTCTCCTCTCTCTCCTTCTCTCGATCTCTCTCTCTTTGTTTCTCACTTTCTCGGCCGCACCACAAGGAGAAAAGAAAGGGTTGTTGGGTTGTTTTGTGATGGTTTGGTTTACTTGGATTACAAGAAATAGAAAAGAACGAGAATGGGTTTCAGCCATGGGCCGAGACCCATGCACAAGTTTCCAAGATTTGCACAATGGCCCCTCCATTACACCTTATCTCACAATCTACACAAAAAGACACTTAAGCTAACATTTTTGGTCCTTTTTGACACCAAACCACTAACCAAAAACAATTAAAGGTAAACATCCTAAATTATTAAAATTAATTAATAAACGTACCGAGACACGGGCTTTACAGATATTCCCTGTCTTGCTACTTAATTCTTTCTGAGATCAAACCTTTGGACATTTGTGCGTCTTTCTTTAGAGTTGTCATGTAATAATTTGAGTATTCTTGTACATAACCTCCGTAAACATGACAACACGAGCGATAACCTAGGTTCGAGTGCAAAGAGAGTATCCCGTGAGGTAGGGTCAAGGCGAAATGTTTTTCCCTAGTATGTTTGGACTTAGTCTAACCTTAACGTAATCGAAACAGTCACGAGTTCAACTCCGAATGGAAGGTCATAGATCAAACGAAATAAGAATGAGGCGAGAGTGAGATAGACATTCACGGGTATGGGAAATCACTGATGCATCACTTGGTACCGATTGGGAATTGTGCAGTCATTACTAAATTCACTGTGTGCTTTTATTCTATTTTATCGCTAATTTGCTTGGGGACAAGCAACGCTCGGTTTGGGGTTGTTGATAACGCCACTTCTTGGCGTTATTTTCAATTCTCAAACCAACGAGATTGGCTTGAATTCAAGTAAAAAGGCGTGTATTTTACGGTTTATCTAGTGAATTATGCAGGTTAGCTAAAAGGCGGCATTCCTCGAGAAAGAAGCTAAAAAGAGCCCAAAACGAGTCAAAAGAAGCCTAACGGGAGCCTAAAAGCCAAGCCCAAGACCTGCGACCGAACCAGGACCCGACCCGCAAACCAGAAATTGACCCACACAGCAAAAAGCATACGCGCGACTTAGCCCGCGACTTGCAAGTCGCGTGGCAAGTCGCGTAAGTCACTGTTTGTCGAAAATCAGCTTTATTTTCCAGGGTTTAGGTCATTATTCGATATCATTCTTACGGCAGACGATCGGGAGCAGTTCAGGGGCGACTTTGGGCGATTTTTCGGAGACCTCGAAGCCACGTTAGAGAGCCGATCACGGATACATTCATCACGGAACGTAGAGACGAACATGAGAGGAGGGAGTTTTCATCACTTGTTATCACGATTTCATCCTTCACATTTGATCATGTTTACATACACTTTTGCACCTTTTTATCTTATGTTTGAATCCACCACCGACATGAACTAACCGGTTCGTGTTGGGGGTTGGAATGAATTCGGTTTATAAGCATGTGATGAATTGATTTGAACTTTTATCAGTTTTCCTTAATTAATGAAGCATGTGATTTCGTTCTTAATGCATTTGTGAATTTGGCCAACAATTGATTCATTGTTAGTAATTAAGTTCGCGAGGATTGATTGCTATTTAGAATTAGGAATTGCATGCCTAAAGCCCAAAAAGGTGATAGAGATATACCGAGTAGGCTTTAGTCCCATTTAAACCGTTAGGTTGATATCGAGAGATAAAATCTAGCCAATTTAACATAAATCGAGTACTTAATGTGTTTTGGAACCCATAAGTGAGATCGCGAGATTGAACTTATCCTTTTCAAAATAAAATCCGTTGTTGGTCGAAAGAAAACGACGGTGATCTTAAAAGATTTGGGAATCATTAAGGGGATTACCTGGTAACTGTTTGAGTCGATTGTTTGCATGTGTATAACCTAAGGATTTCCAACCCTCAACTTTTCTCTCTATCAAAGTCTTCAAAGCTGTTCTGTTTGTCTTGTGTTTGATTTTATTTTATTTTCTGCAATTAGTAGTTTAAAACCAACCATCTCTAAATTCGACAGTCCAGTTAATAGAGCCTATAGTAATTGTGATACTTAGTTCCTAGTTCCCCGTGATTCGATACTCGTACTTTCTCAAGTACTATTACTTGACTTCGACCCGTACACTTGCGGTAAGATTCGCGGGGTGTCAAAACCTCGTGTCAGGCCACATCCAATTCAAAATACCCATCTTCTGTGATTCCAAAAGTGCCATTGCTATCTCTGCCAATCCTGTGCAACACTCAAAAACCAAGCATATCGATATAAGATACCATTTCTTGAAACATTATGTTGAATACGGTACAATCGAGACGCATTTCATGCCCACAGAATACCAACTCGCGGACTTATTCACCAAAGCTTTAGACGAGAAAAGATTCAATTTCTTGGTAGGTAAGTTTGGAATGATCAATATGTCGTGAAAATCCTCTGTAAGTATAGCTTATCTTCTGTAAATATGTATATATTTCTATTTTGCTTTACTTATTGCTTTGAAATCTCAGAGCTTCTGTGGGTCTACTCAGAACCTCTGACGACCCCTACAGAACCACTGGAAAACATGACCTATGTTCTATGCAAAACTTATCATTCTTTGATCCAAGCATAGGTCAAGGGGGAGCAAAAGGAAATTACTTGATCTACAGAGGTGATTAGATCAAGGGGGAGCAAAAAGGGACCCTGAAATAATCTAAAGAGGTAAAACTTTCAAGGGAAAGCCAAAGAAGAATGTCGATGAATCTATATCGACAGAAGTCAGACATCACTGCCGAGAAAAGAAGAACCAAAAGGTATGTCTCTCGCACAAAAGGTTTTTGAAAACAGTTTTCTAGGACACAAATTGTCAAATATGTCCTAAATATACTGAGAATAACATTTCAAAAATCAAAAGCTCAAAAAGTTTCATAAAATTCAAATTAGGAGAAATTTAAGATCATAGAGCTTCTGCTAAGCTCAACAGAGGTTCTGCCAGAAATATGCTCTGTGATCACAAATTAACCCTCTATCGATCTTTTGGAATGTTATCTCGGAAACCGAATACATACACCATGACCTTGACGAACAAAACTTTTTTCATAAAAGTTTTCTCGGACACCAACTTTCAAATATGTCCGAAAAACATCTCTTAAAAGAGATAAAAAATTGGATGATCAGAAAATTTAATAGAATTTTTGTTATGAGATTTTTTCCCTCATAGAGCTTCTGCTGGCCCTCACAGAGCTTCTGCAAGTTCCAACAGAGCCACAAAACCTCTGCGAGTAAAAACTCTTAACTAAAAATCCTATTGATCCTCTCCAATGCCTTTACAAACGTTTTGGTTAAAGAAGAACCCCACAGAAGGCATGATAACAATGAGATATATGAGAAAGGGATAAACATCAAAGATTTTCAAGATCACAGAGCTTCTGTAAACTACAGAAGTTCTGTCAATCTGTTACTTGGGCATTTCTGTAGTAATAACGGTTACTTTTACTGAGAGTGAATCACATGTGGCTAAGAACAACCCCACGTGCCTAGCATTAATGGGCCGCGCACGACATCCTGTCATCTTCTGACATGGCCTACGTGTCCCATTTTCTTTGGGCGTACATGGAACTTTTTCTGTGGAAATTTGAACCCGCCGTTCTAACTTGAGTACGGATTCCAAATTTTAATCCATTGCCATATATTTTACTCTTTCAAATTCTACCATTTTACCCTCCTATAAAAAACCAAGCTTACCGTCTCATAAACTTTTTACAAACTCTCATTCTTCTCCGGCGAAACCCTGCAAAAACCTGCAAGTATCTCATTCTCATTACCAAATGGCTTCATCTTCTCAAGCTATCTCCCCTGCACACTCTCCGGCGAACTCACCAGAACATTCACCTGCTCATTCTGAACATTCAGAAAACCCCAACCTTGCCCAAAATATTGAACTAGAAGATTCCGGCGATTCAGCAGACTTTTCTCCGACCACACATCTTCAAAACTTCATAGCAAAGGATCATTTCGAAAAAGGTACTACCAATCAAATCCAACAATTGCTATTTGGTCCCCTCACCCACTGCTTTCGGCGAAGCCCATGCCATTCTTCTAAACATAATGGAAAATCATATCCTCTTCCCTTTACTCTCAAGAACCCCAAAGAAAATTCCAGTTAGATATTTGAACCAGTTTTGGAAAAGTTGCCGATTTGATAAAGATGATTCTCTTATCAAAGGGTACATTTCAAGACCTGACAAATCTGAACATCTGGAAATCAAGTTCAATAGAACAATGTTCTCACTTGAATTCAACCTACCAACAAGGGGTCTTCTTGGGTTGAAGAAGTATGCAGAGCAACCAATAGACGACGAGATATGTCGTTTCCTAGAAATGATTGGGTACAACACCCCACTGAGGAAGAGAAATGACTTCCGCAGAGGCGGATTACCACCTATGTGGAACACCTTGTTCTCAATTCTTAACAGATGCCTGACAGGGAAGATAGGCAGTATTGACCAGAGCTCACATCAGATATTAACCATCATGTATGGGGTTTACTATGATCTCCCACTGGATTACGCGACCATAATGATGCAAGACATCATCAACACCATCGACAGAAAGAACAACACAAGAAGGGTCAAAGAGAACGATCCTAAGTTTCTACCACCTCTTCAATTCCAAAGAATACTGGGAGTCTTGTTCGAACCTCTGTTGCTGATACAGAAATGGCCAATGGAAGGGTCAATTCCCAAACAGTTCCCAATGAACAAAAATACCCCCACTGATCATGTAGATGGTTACACGCACTGCAGACCTTTGTCAAAGAAACTTCTGAAGTATGCCTCGAATAAAACCCTTAAGAAAGAGTATATACGCGATCATAGAACTCCTAAACCGAGTCCTATGACACCCCCGCGTTTAGGTGTCCCCCCTAGGAACAATGATTGCAGAACCTCTTTCCACTAAAGAAGAAAAAGATCACAAATTAGCAAAACACATGGCTATTCAACTTAGCTTCATAGCCAAACGTGCAGAGCTCATGGGAAAGAAGTCCTCTTCGAAATCTTCTGCCTCTACTCCAAAATCAAAAAGGAGGAAAACTGCAGAAGGCACCTCTACAAGCGTTGCAGAAGATCAACTTTCATCTCCTCATGCCACAGAAATTGGCTCCTCTGCTCCTCCCTCCTCTCCAAAACTGAAGAAGTAAAGAAAATCGAAAACCACAGAGGAAGGGGCACCAAACACTAAGAAGAGGAAAACCAAAAAGAAGCATGGTAAATCACTTGAGAAATTGGTTACCATAGAAGAGGACATACTTGATATTTTACATGTTGACTTGTGCGGACCGATGAAGACTAGGAGCATTGGGAAGAAAAGATATGTTTTGGTGATAGTTGATGACTATTCTCGTTACACGTGGGTCAAATTTCTCAAATCTAAAGATGAAACCCCGGAGATTCTCATCACTCTTATCAAGACTATTCAAACCAATAAGCAGATACCGGTTAAGACTGTCCGTTCTGACAACGGTACAGAATTCAAGAACAGTGTTCTACAAGAGTTCTATGAAGAAAATGGAATTATTCAGCAATTCTCTGCCGCGAGAACTCCTCAGCAAAATGGGATCGTGGAGAGACGGAATAGAACACTTGTAAAATCGGCCAGAACGATGCTTGCTTATTCGGGACTTCCTCTATCTCTCTGGGCTGAAGCGGTTTCCACAGCATGTCATACTCAGAACCGGTCAATCATTCATAGGCGCTTCAACAAGACTCCGTATGAGATCATGAATGGGATAAAGCCAAACGTGAAATATTTTAGGGCTTTTGGTTGCAAGTGCTTTGTGTTGAATGATCGGGACAATCTAAACAAGTTTGGTCCGAAAGCTGATGAGGGAATCTTTTTGGGATATTCTTCAAATTCTGCATCATATCGTGTGTTCCTTTTAGATCCAAGAAAAGTGATTGAAAGCGTTAATATTCATTTCGATGAATCTGAAGCAATGGCTTCCGGCCAATCAGGACCGGAACCCGATCTTTCAGGGGTTTTAGCTTCTGAACAAGTCAGTTCAGAACATGCTTCTCAAATGTCAAATCAGGATCATCTTTCTAACTCTGTTATTCTTACTGATCTTGATTTATTATTTGAAAATTTCTATGATGATGTGCCTAAATCTAATAATGATTCAAACTTGATGAATCAGGAAAATGTGAACACATCTACAAACACTTCCGCTGCAACTCAATCAACAGAAGATGGTGTTCCACCTGTTCCTGAAGAAGAGGCACCAGTTATAGAAGTACAAAATGTGGTTTCTGAAACACCACATCTCGTTGTATCTGAGGTTGAATCACCGGTGACAAATGATGACATCCAGTCACCACTTGTTCAAGAAGAAGAACAAACTGAAGTTGTTCAACAATCTGAAGTTGTTGTTCCACTTACATCTGTTGATCCTCCTTTAGTCGAAATATCAGAATCAGGGAGTATTAATGAGATTTCTCCTCCGATAACAGAAATCGTGTCTATTTCTTCTTCCGAAGGTGACATTCCAGATCCTCCACCTCAGATTTTAGAAAGTATTCAAGAAACAATTGATCCTCTTCCTCACACGGCCAAATGGACAAAAGCTCATCCTGTTCATCAGATTATTGGGGAACCATCGGCTAGTGCTTCAACTAGATCCAAATCCGCGACACCAAACGAATGTTTGTTTGCATGTTTTCTGAGTAACATAGAACCATCTACAGTCTCAGAAGCTCTCATGGATCCGGATTGGATAATTGCGATGCAAGAGGAACTCAATCAGTTTGAAGACTTAAAGGTGTGGAGACTTGTGCCTAAGCCAAAGGGAAAGAGTATCATAGGCACTAAGTGGATATTCAAGAACAAAAAGGACAAGGATGGTATTGTGGTTCGTAATAAAGCTCGTCTTGTTGCAAAAGGCTATAGACAACAAGAAGGTATCGATTATGATGAGACATACGCGCCAGTGGCTCGCCTTGAAGCTATTCGGATGTTTCTTGCTTTTGCTGCCTTTCGGAACTTCAAAGTATTTCAAATGGATGTCAAAACCGCGTTTCTATATGGAGCACTCAAGGAAGAGGTTTACGTATCTCAACCTGAAGGGTTTGTCGATCCAAACAAATCAAATTACGTCTACGTTCTCGATAAGGCTCTATATGGTTTGAAACAAGCACCACGGGTGTGGTATGATGAATTGTCAACCTTCTTGTTGACAAATGGTTTTACCAAGGGAGCAATTGATACTACTTTGTTCACTTTTCGTAAAAATCTTGATATTTGCTTAGTACAAATTTATGTAGATGACATTATATTTGGTGCTACTGACAAAGCTTTATCTGATTGGTTTTCAGATCTTATGTCTTCAAGGTTTAAAATGAGCATGATGGGAGAAATTAATTTCTTCCTTGGACTTCAAGTAAAACAGCTTCCGGATGGCATCTTTATCAATCAATCCAAGTACGTATTTGACATTTTGAAGAAATTCAAGATGGACAAAAGCACGACTATGCGAACGCCGATGTCTCATGGATCGAAAATTGGTTTAGACCCGGATGGTAAAGCTGTGGATGTTCGCTCATATCGAGGCATGATCGGTTCACTAATGTATCTTACAGCAAGTAGACCGGACATAATGTTTGCTACATGCTTATGTGCGCGTTTTCAGGCAAATCCCAAAGAGTCGCATCGATCAGCAGTGACGAGGATTTTCAGATATTTAAAAGGAACTCCGTACTTAGGCTTATGGTATCCTAAGAGTTCTGATTACAAACTAACTGCTTATTCTGATGCAGATTATGGAGGAAGTCAATTGGATCGGAAAAGCACTTCAGGCCATATCCAGTTTCTCGGAGATAGATTAATTAGCTGGGCTTCCAAGAAACAAAATTGTGTATCCATTTCAACTGCCGAAGCGGAGTATGTTGCCGCGGCTAGTTGCTGCTCTCAAGTTCTATGGATGAAAACACAATTGAAGGATTACGGCTTGTTTTACAAAACGATTCCGGTATACTGTGACAGCAAGTCGGCGATCGCTATTTCCGTGAATCCGGTCCAACACACCAAGACAAAGCACATTGACATGCGTTATCACTTCATAAAGGATCATGTGGAAAAAGGTACAATAGAGTTATATTTTGTACCTACTGAATATCAACTTGCCGATCTTTTCACCAAAGCTTTGGATGAAAAGAGGTTCAATTTTCTACTTTCAAAGATCGGCATGTTGAATTTTAAAGTTTGATCTTTAACAAATTTTATTCAAAGAAGTGAAAATTTGTCTATTTTCAATTCAGTGAATAAAATATATGTTAAGGATTGTTAGTCAAGTAGTCTTGTGATATGTTGAGATATATTATGTTTCATATTTCGCTTCTAAGTCAAATCGAAAGGTAAGTGACACATGATTGAAACATAGATATAAGCGCAATTTAGTGTAAATCTAGATGTTTTAAGATTATAATGCTCAAAAAGCCTATGATTTTGTTAATTGAATGGAAATGAAGATATGAGCCAAGCACAGAGTTTTTGAACCAAGTGAAAAGAGATGCAATAAAAAAAAAACATCATTTGGTTTGAAAGTCTGTACCTGTGGCCTATCTGGTTTGGGAGATTATGTTCCAAGGGGTGCTTGTCACCTAGCCCCTAAGGCCAACTGGTCTGGGATTGGCTGACCCAAATCCTGCTATAGAACCAGGTAGAAAGCCATGTTCTACTGGTACAGATGGAATTTAGACATATCGATGTAGCCTTTCTGGTTCGGGAGAGTAAGTCCCAAGGGGTGCTTGTCATCTAGCCCCTAAGACCAACTGGTCTGGGATCGGCTGACCCAAATCCTGCTATAGGACCAGATAGAAAGTTACGTTTACGATGTATCTGGATTTTAATAAACCTTGTGATTAAAAGATGCCAATGTGCACACAATAAAAGATGCCAAAGAGCACACATCTCTATAAGCTTTGGGAAAATTACAATGTCGCGATAAACTTATAAATTTGTGGAAATTCAGTTTTTCAGATAAATAGTGTGAGTCTGAGCAAAGTAATCTTTTATGTCTATGAAATGCATTTGCTTGTTGCTAATCTTAATTCACATGCTAACCCACCAATTAGTTTATCTAAGGCGATTGAAAGTGAACTTATATCATCTTGGTATGAAAGCATGACTTGGTTTTCAATCTGGAAGCATGTATTTGATGTCATCTGTGATTGAAAAATATGATTATTTTCACTGATTTGAATTTCATTTGTTAAGTGTTCAAACATTTTTATTCAGTAGATATTAAATATAAATCTTTGTATTTCTTTGATCATAGTTGACTCTTTTTTTGAAGTAATTAACTGTCATGTGTGGAGTCTCTGCTTTATTCGAGGGGGAGAAAACAGATTGGTTTGATAAGCAAATTTTGAGGGGGAGAGAAGTTATTTGCATCTGAAACTGAAAGAAGAAGAGAATAGTTCTTCATTTGAGGGGGAGAGAATCTGGATATCTGATTTATATCTGATATTTTTTCATCGCCAAATATCAATTCAGGTATAAATCTCTGAGATATCATTCAGGTATGTTTTCTAAATGCAGATGTTAATTGTAAAATTTTTAATGCATTTGTGTAGGGGGAGAAAACAGGTAAAAAGGGATTTTATTGAACATAGTCATTATTTTTATATAAGATTTCAAAATCAAATATATTAATAATTTTTTATATTTTGAAAATTAATAAGTTTTCTTTAAATAAGAAAATTTATTTTTTATTTGAAATACTAAAAATTATAAATATAATTGTATTTTGGTATTTTATAAAATAATGATTTTTTTTTAGAAAAAGGGTTTAAAAGAAAGTTTGACCAATTTTGACTTTAGTTTCCCGGTTTTGAATTTTCTTACTGTTCATCTTCTCTCATTTTGTGCGAATTCGGTTTCTGACTTCCTCTCTTCAGTGTGATTTAGTGAGTGCATCTTATCAGGTAAGATTTCGAACCTTTAATCCTTGATATTATATCCGTATATATTCGATTTCTTGTTTAATTTCATCCATTAAAATCTGTTTTATCATCTGTTCGCATGATCATTTTTCATTTTCTAGGGTTTAACTCAAATTAGATGCTTAAAAGTGTGTTTTAATGTTCGTTTTAGTGTTTAAAAGCATTTAGAATAGTTTTCGATCTGAGTACTTCTTTAATTTTAGGATAATTTTGAGTTTTTGATCTGTTCGTTTACTTTTCGCTTCATTCAACTCAAGAACTCGCAATGATCTATTGCGAAAACTCAACTTTTCGCAATAGGCAGTTACGAAAACCTCACTTTTCGCAATTACCTATTACGAAAACCTCACTTTTCGCAATAGTCCTTTGCGAATTCCTTGTGTGTGTGTTAAAATTTTTCTAAGTCTAAGTTTTCGCAGCAGTTCATTGCGCAAACTTCACTTTTCGCAACAGTTAATTGCGAAAACTTCTCTTTTCGCCTCAGTACATTGCGAAAACCTACACTTAGGAAATTTTTCAAGTTTTTTTCAAATTTTTTTTAAGCAATTTGTTTTACACTTTGTTTCTTTTATCTGTTTTTACTAATATTTCTTGTCTTAAATGAATATCTTTCACAGATTTGATGGCTTCTGATGATGTTCAAGAACATGAACAGGAGGTTCAGGAAGGAGAGCATGATCCTTCAGAACAAATTTCGAGGGAGAGACCTCTTCCTTCTCAAAGATCTTCTGGTGTTGATCTTTCTTCCATAAGAAGTACTCCGAATGATGTTTTTCCAAGAGATAATTACATCAACTATCTTCCGAACAATCATTATGTGGAACTTGATCGGATAGATATTCATCCGATCATTCGTTCGATTCTTCTAGGGCATCCTCTTTCATATGCTTTATCGGTTCGATGCGACGTACCGGAAGTTTATGTTCAACAGGCATGGAATTCAATTACGAAGATTGTGAATGTCTCGCCTCCCAGATTTAGCATTGAGATTGACCAGTTCACGACATATCTGGATTACGCACGTCTTCGTCTGATACTTAATCTTCCAGAAGCAAATTCCAGAGCAGGAATGACGGGATTTCAAGAGTATCCACCTGAGGAAGAAGTTCTAGCTGGGATTAGAGCATTGGGGTATGACGGAGAGTTATCTATGGTTAGTCATTTCAGGAAGAACAAATTACCACTTCCATGGTACACGCTTTTCTCTGTGATCATTAGATGTTTAACAGCCAAGGCTACGGGTACAGATAATGCAAGCTTGCATTTTCTTCGTTTATTTCATGCTGTCATCTATGATCTTCATGTTGATTACGCCATCATTTTTTGGACCGAGCTCAGTGAGATAGTTCATTGGAAGGTGACTAACAAGTCCAGAAATTTCTTACCAAACATCAGATTCTTGTCCTTAATTGTGAGGAGTATGCTTAGAAGGAACAGAGAGATTCCTCGCAGAAACAATTGGCCCATTGCACCAGACTACAGAATGGCTTATATACAAAAGCTGAAGCGATCGTTTGATGTTTGTATGCCTATTCCTCCTGCACTTATTCAGAATTACGCTGATCCAGAAGATGATGCTGTTGAATCTTATTGTGAAGAGCACGGGATTGTGATTCCATCTAGAGTTGCTCGAGATGTGAATGAAGAAGCAGAGCAAGAGCATCCAGCTGAAGAAGAACATGCTGAGTCTTGTAGTTCTGAGTCAGATAGTGCAGAAGAAGAAGACACAGATGATAATGGTGATGGTTCTGAGGGTAATGATGATGATGGTGGTGATGATGATGAAGGTCAAGGGGGAAATAGGATGGATACTGGAGATTATTCTTTTAGAGAACCTATTGTAGAAGGGATTTCAGTAACTCATACTGCTTAGTCTTCCGAAACGATACCCATAGATTCTCATGTTGGTCACTTAGAAGTGGATGAACTTGATATTCGGGCAGCTCAGGAAACGGGTATTGCTTCTGCACATGTTACTGCTTCTGTGGCTTCACCAAGGGAAGATATACAGCAAGTGATTGATAATATCGAAGGTTCTGATATGATATCTGGGGCAGATATTGTTAGACAAATGGAAGAACAAATGGAAAAGGAAAAGCAGGATCAGTTAGCTAAGGCAAGAGCCTTCTTGAAAGGTAAAGGTAAGCTATCTGAGGCTCAGAATATTCCAGTTGTGCCTCCTTTCAGATGTCCGACAGGGGTTATTATCCAAGAACCATCTGATCAGCCGTCGGGTCGTCCTGTTATTTCCACTCCACCTCCAGTCAGTCAGCCTCCGCCTTCTATGTCTGTTCGCCCTTCTTTCAGAGATCAGTCAGCTCATCAAGGTATTCAAGGTATGTTTCTTGAAGATTCTTCTCTCACAGAGCTATCAGATGCATTTTATGCCAGATTATTATCTGTTTCTCCGCCAGATCAGCAAGATTTAAATCTCATGTCTCTATTGAGAAATTTTCAGCCTCATCAAACTAAGCCTCCGCCTCCACCTCCGCCTCCTTCAGAAACTAGCTTTTCGCGTCTTGAAGCTCGAGTTGATTCTCTTTCTACTGAATTTCATACTTTCACGTCTACTATTCAGCAAAGTCTTTCCAACATCGAAAAGGGAATTTCTTTAATGACAGACGCGCTATCGTCGC
Source organism: Saussurea involucrata (assembly GCA_033807775.1). Lineage (NCBI taxonomy): Eukaryota > Viridiplantae > Streptophyta > Magnoliopsida > Asterales > Asteraceae > Saussurea > Saussurea involucrata. Next base: position 87,768,269 of record CM066314.1, read on the forward strand.
TTTCTGATCGAGTAGCAAAGCATGAAGAAACCTGTCAGACTGCTGCTATTTCGTCTCTTAAACGGCGACATGACCATGATGACCCGGATCATCAAGGCCATGAGGGGGAGAACTCAAAGAGACAAAGAGTAGAAAGTGTAAGTATTGCTGAAGTTATTGTTGATACTGCTGTTCAAGCTACTCAAGAAAGAGAAAGAACCGGTGCTGAGCAGGCTGATGTTGTTGAATCTGTTGCTGTTGTTGAAGATGATGATATTGATGAATTTGGAGTAGAAGATGATGATGTATTTGAAATTGTAAATGATATGCTTGATATACTTCTGGACTGTGTTGTTAATAGTCAGGACGAAGCTGAAGTAGAAAGACAACGAGAAGCACATCCAGAGCTTATTCTTGAAGAAATGATGAATAGGATTGATCCGGCTATCTTAGCTTCTCAGCTAAACTATACTGAACCAGAAAATGTTAATCATCTTCAGATGGTTATTCATTTAAATCCAGATACTGAGCCAATTTCTATGGAAGTTCCTGAAGCGACAGATAATGAATCTAGAGAAGAAATGCGGAGTTTCTTTGCTAACTTCATAGAGATCAATTCGGATGATGATGACAATACAAAGTTTGAGAAAGCTTGGAAAGTAAAAGAAGAAGATTTAGATGACATTGTGGTCATTTCAGATTCTGAAGATTCTAATCAAAGTGAGTCTTTTGTGGATCAGAAAGATTTAGAGAAATCAGAATTTCTTTATGAAGATCTTCCTGATCTGTCTATTCCTAGATATCCTATTCCTGAATCTACGGTACCTGCCTCCTTTAAAGATCCTGCTTATACATAAGTTCCTGAAGTGCCTGAAACGGCTACTCCTTCTGTTGATCCTTCTTCTGATGCTCCGACTTCCACTGTTCCTCCGAGTACTTTCGAAAGTGGAGAGTCATCGAGACCTCGTAGAAAATCTTCTAGATCTGAAGCTTGGGAAAGAGCTAGACAAAGGGCAGCTGCAGAAGTTCTTGATCTTTCTGGTATCGCTCCTCGAATTCTTCATCCTGGTCCTGGTTTGGATCGTGTAGATCGACTTGAACAGTTAGAAGCTAGGCATCAAGCTACAAGAATCTGTTCTGCTTTTCTTGAAGATTCTGAACTCAAATTCTTTGTCAGGAAAAGAAGACACGTGAATCTCTTTGCCATTCTTGGAGTTGAAAAAGAAAAGGAATGGTTTCAATATGAATTCTTTATGTTCATCAGGCATCTTCGTCAAGGTAGACTTGCTACATATTCTAAGCATGGTATTGTTAGAATATTAAGAGTCGAGATGCGTACATTTGTTAGGATATTCTATCCGGTTTTCTTTGTGGAAAGACGTGACTGCAAGACTTATCAATTCAACGAAGATGATCTAGATGATCTGAACATTGATGATATTGAAGTCATGTTTCAACAATTTCGGGAGATGCCGATTCGGAACAACGACACACTCAGGGCGATGGATGCACTAAGAAGATTTATTAGGCGTCTTATTCGGTTCTATCGAGTATTTGATTTCCAGATGGCCTTGGAAAGCCATCAACCTGTGGTTAATGTTACTCGTCCAAATCGACGTTTTCCCAACCTCGATGTCATTCCTCTGTTCACGATCGTTGAAGATCCTTATGGGATAGTTTATCAAAATCAGCAAAGAGAACGTCTTTTCTTGAGATTCGATGAGATCGGCAAATATTCGGACGGTACTTTGAAGGTTATTCGGTTGCAAGTAGAACGTCGTCTGAATGATGCCTTGAAGACACTCTCGGATGCTCAACAAATATACGGAACTGAAACTCCAAGGATCTCTCTTCTTCGAAGAGTTTTTGAGACTCTTGAAACCAGATTGGAGTTCAGAAGAACTCTAAGACGCTTGGAAGTTATAATTGGATTAAACCGTCAAAGAACTCTGTTCCAGCGCCATTGATTACAAAGGGGGAGATTGTTAGAACATTTTATGTTGTAATCAATGTGTATTTAAGTAAGCTTGTAGCTTTCTTTTAGTTAGTTTGTCTTTCTAAGTCATGGGTATAAATACCCTTTCCTTCCTTGTTTTGTACAACTTTTGCTAATATCAGAGATACACAGTTTCTACTTTTTCTCTCTATCAAATTCACTTTCTTCTTCATTGATCTTGTGTTCTACAAGAAAGAACTGCATAAGAAGAAGATGCAGAAGTAGAAATGACAGAAGTAGAAATGACAGAAGAGGGATATCAATCGCCCCATCAATCCCCAGATCGATTTGCTCACCAAGGAAGCTTAAACGATTTCCTACAGAACCCTGACATTGCCAACACTTTAAATACAGCAGGGTGGACGGCACAACCTCTCGACCACCACTCCCCAGAAGAACAATACATCTCTATTTCTGGCATTGACACACATCTGCAAGAAGATGATCAAACACCCAGAGATCAATCAGCCGAGACACCTGTTATACAAGGATTGGACGTCCACAGAAGGAGTCCAAGCCCAGCTTCAGAAGAAATAGAACAAACAGAAGTTGAGTGGAATAGAGATGAAATAACAGAGGCTTTAGGGAAAGGAAAAGAGGCAGAAGTTGTACAAGAAGAGGGATTTAAAACATGGGAGACAAGAGTGGAGGTCTCAGAGGTAGATTCAGATGAAGAAGAAGTTGTATGGATACGAAAAGGTCTCTATCATCCACATGTCATGAGATTATACGGCTCTCATCAAATGTATGACTTCTTAGGCAAAGAGCAAGGAACTTCAACAGAAGCTACGGAAGAAGCACCAAGCCATCGGATAGCTACAGAAGCTGAAATGATAGAAAATGATGTAGTGCTTGGGTGCTTAACAGAGGAGGAAACAAGAAAAGATGCCTGGATTAATAGAGGCACACAACCAAAACCAACTCCCAGAGCAACCCACACATCTAACTCCGCAGATCTAGCTGCATAAGGAGTTATTGAAAAAGAACAGCACAGCTCAATCCAAACCCAACCCATCCAGCCAGAAGTCACTCTTTCGACTTCTGCGCCCACAGAAACTGGGGAATCCATTCCTAGGGAGTCTCCTCAAAGAGACTCACCTATAGTTCGTGATCAATCGCCCCAGATCACACTAGAACACCCTACAGAGGAATTCGTTTCCTCTGCCACGCACGAAATAGGGCCAACCCTTCTTTCAGAGAGAAGTAGTGAGCACAACGACGAAGAGACTCTAGACAAGTATCTGAGTCAACAGAAGGATAATCTAGTACCCACCTCTTAAGTGTATCTAGACAATGTCATTCACAGAACTTCTGTAGAGTCTGAACCACTAGATGCTTCTGCTCAAAGATCAGATGGAAATCCTTCCACCCCCAACATACAAACAACGGTGAACGAAGGTGTCCCAGGAGCAGGGACTCACTCTGGAGACGAATGTGTTCCTCCAGAGGTTACACCAGGGACACAAGTATCAAGGGATGAGTTCCAAACCCTTGTCACCTCTGTGAACCAAACCATGAAAGAGTTGCAAAGCTCTTTCACATCTTTTTCAGAGAAAACATCAGCGGCCTTGCTGAATCTGAACACCAAAATGGACAATCTGTCCACAGAGGTGAAAACAGCCATCACAGAGATGAAGTCTTCTGCTCAAACAACTGCCACAACTACAGCCACTTCTGCTGCTAAAGATTTTGGAATAGCTGCAACTTCTGCGTTCGAGGAATCGGTCAAACATTTCCTTGAACAAATGAACAAGCAATCCAACAAATCACAGAGCATCACACCCGTAGAACTACAGAAGGCTCTGCAAAACGTTCAAGAAGAGGCAATGCGCAACACTACAATGATGCAGCCAAAAGACTACATGACCAGAGCACAGCTAACAGAGCTCGGCCAAAATGTCATAAACCAGGTCACAGAAGTCATTGTCTCCTTCACTACTGCAAATGCCAATTCCGTCAAAGATTTCAGAAAGAGTGTCGGCAAAATGCCCTTCAACACAGAAGCAGAGCTTGCAACTCTATTCGGCCTCTGTGATGATGTATGTGCGAAGTTGATGGTCGCAAGAGCAGAACTACCAAAGAAACCCAAAGCTTCCTGCAGAGCAGAAGGTACTTCTGATAAAAGTCAGGATGATTCTGATGATGACCATCCTGGTCCATCAGATAATCCTGAGGGGGAGAATATAAGGGAGAAAGCTACGACCAGAGGATTACAAGCTCCACCAATCACAACAGAACCAATCAGTCAAGCCCCTCCAGAACAAACCCAAGATACAGACCACAGAGACAACACCCATCTCTGTGGAATCAAGTCCTGAAGAAACCAATATGCCAGAAGCTGATCAGCAAACCACAAAGGCAACAACCACCCCTGTGGTAATCATTTTGGAAGAAAATCCTTCAACAAAATCAACAGAAAAACCCCAAACTATACCAAGAAGAAAGTCGATTGCCACCAAACCAAAAAGAGCAACGACCTCTGCTTATGATATTCTGAGAAAGATGCACAATAAAATGACTGAACGAATGGCGCAGAGAGAAGAAGAAAGGCACAGGTTCACATTAGCTTTCAAAATGGCAAGAAGATTCGATGTCCAATCTTCATCAACAGAATCAGAGCTCACAGAAGAAGTCACCAAAGAACCTCCAACAGAGGTTACAGAGCAACTCAAGCCAACAGAACCATCGCCACAAAAGTCCTCTTAAACACAAGTGTCAAAACCTACAGAGGCAACCATCAAGCCAACAGAAGCACCAACCTCCAATCCTACAGAAGAAACAGGTTATGCACCTCCAAAAGCCAAAGACAAAGGCAAAGCAATACTGACAGAAGAGCCCAAGAAAAAGAAATCATTGCCCAAGCCTACAGAAAAATTGATGAAAAGCGCTTTTGATGTCTTTCAAACTCCAAAGCCTGAAGAAGAGGACTGGGCATATGGATTAAAGCCTCTGACAGACATTCCTCTAATTGGCAGAGCTGCAGAAGTTGTTCAAAAGATGGAGAGTCTCAGAAGACAAGTACCACAACCTGGTCCAACACATGGAGAGATGGAAGAAGTGGTATACAAATACCTCTATAAACAAAACTTTCAGACCAATCATCCAACAGATCATGTGACAGATTCAAGGATCAGAGAAGAATTTGAGAACATCTTCACAAGGACAAGGCCAAGAACCAAAGCAGATGTCTTCTCAATCTACAAGATCGCTGCCCACCCGACGCCGTGCCCAACTCTATCATTACAGAACCAAGATTCGGGTTAGTATTTCAAAACCCACAAGGCGAAGTCAAACTGTTTGTATGCATGGACTGTCAGAAGTACGCAACTGGTACTCTGAACAAGTTCAGAGCAAGCCTTGTGAAATACAGAGGTACAGAGAAAATGGATAGAGATGCTGCAGATACTTTCATCAGAGAGATTGATGCCACAATCCGCCTAAGAGAACTCTACATCAGTTTCTACAAAGAGATCAGAAGAATCGGAAGAGACAACAGAAGCTACAACGATTTCAAAGATGCCAAAATCTGATTCTCAAACCTCAAATCTCTGCAAATCAAGTCAAAGTTTATCTTTCATTGTACTCAAATGTAAAATGCCTCTGGCATATTTTTGAATGAAAGATCTTTCGAGGTATTGTTTAACCTCTGTCTTATCTAACTTAGCCTAACTAAACTCAAGTTCAATTTTTTATTTTTCATTACTTAGGGGGAGATTGTTAGCTTCAATCTTCCTAATCATAGAAGTATTTAGAAGTAGTGAAAAATAGGCTAAGTGAAGAAAGCCTCTTACAGAGGCTCTGCCGAACTTACCGAGAGATCAAGGTCAAGAAGCTACAGAAGCTAAAGAGGCGTCCTACAGAAGCTCTGTCATATGAGCAAAGAAGACCAAAGACTCGGAATCCGGTGAAGACTGCTCTACAAAGGACCAGACCACAGAACCTCTGTAACACTTTACAGTGCCTCTGTGGTCCTCTTCTAAGACGTCAAAGATATTTATAATATCTTGCTACTGTTACAGGACATGTTCATCAACTTGCATGATAGCATGCCCTGTCCAACTGCAACGTGTCAAACTCTGATTGGATTCAATAGGGCTTAGTACATAATAGACGTCTGCTGCATTAAATGCAATACAGCACGTCCAAACTGTTCATGCCATCCGTCCAACTATTCATACCATCCATTATGAATAGTAGCTTATGCTTTATGGTCCCCTTAGAGTAGTATATAAGGAAGACTCATGTTGAGTTTTTCCTATCGATCGAACAATCGAAACAAGAATTAAGAGAGAAAAACATCAAGAACACATAGCTTAAACACTTTGAGAGTCATATCTGTTTTAAAGCTTTGCTTACTCACTGTTCTTGAATCTATTCTTAATATATATATTCAGTAAACTTTGAGATATTATTTCCTGTTCACTGTTTATTTATATTGTGTTCTAAATCTATCAAACATATCTGTTAGTTCTTCAAATACGCTTCCGCATCAAATTCAAACTTGAACTAATAGATCTGATAATCTTGTTTAAACAAAACTGGGAACCAACAACTATGATGAGACATACGCTTCGGTGGCAAGAATCGGACCAATACATATGTTCCTTGCATACGCCGCGCACAAGAACTTCACAGTCTTCCAAATGGATGTGAAGACCGCATTCCTCAACGGTGAACTCAAGGAAGAGGTGTATGTATCGCAACCGGACGGGTTCATGGATGAGAAGAAGCCTAATCATGTCTACATACTAGACAAGGCGCTTTACGGTTTGAAACAAGCTCCACGGACCTGGTATGATACGTTATCAAAGCTTTTAATAAAATCGGGATTTTCACGAGGTAAAATCGATACAACTCTTTTTATTAAAAACGAAAAAGGTCATATAGTTCAAGTGTATGTCGATGACATAATTTTCGGTTCTACTAACCCACAGTTTGCTAAGAACTTTGCCAACTTAATGGGACAATTTTTAAAAATTAATATGTTGTGTGAGATGAATTTTTTCCTCGATCTTCAAGTTAAACAACTGTCGATCGGGATATTCAAAAATCAGGACAAGTACATCCGGGATATTCTTAAGAAATTCCAAATGGAACAGTCCTCACCGATGAAAACTCCCATGGCACCCGGTATAAAGTTACATGTCGATCCTAACGGAAAGGATGTGGACACTAAAACGTACCGGGGAATGATTGGTTCGTTAATGTACATAACTGCTAGTAGACCGGACATCATGTTTTCAACATTTCTTTGCGCCCAGTTTCAGTCAAAACCGAAAGAGTCTCACTTAATCGCTGTTAAATGAATTTTACGTTATTTGAGAGGTACTGCTGATCTTGGCTTGTGGTACCCGAAATAGACAGGTTTTGAGCTGTCAGCATATTCTGATGTGGATCACGCGGGCAGCATGATGGATCGGAAGAGCACATTGGGTCATGTGCAGTTCTTGGGCGACAGTCTGGTGAGTTGGGCATCCAAGAAGCAGCAGTGTGTCTCCACGTCGACTGTCGAGGCGGAATACGTGGCCGCCGCAAGCTGCTGTTCTCAAGTGATATGAATGTGCACGCAACTCAAGGACTACGGTTTCACATACACCAAGGTGCCCATCTACAGCGACTCAAAGAGCGCTATTGCAATATCCAGCAATCCGGTCCAACATACAAAGACAAAGCACATAGACGTTCGGTACCATTTTATCAAGGATCACGTTGAAAGAGGTACAGTCAAACTCTACTTTGTAAATACAGAACATCAGTTAGCAGACCTGTTTACAAAACCCCTGGACAAAAAACGCTTTAATTATCTAGTGTCCAGGTTAGGTATGCTAAATATGAAGACTCGATCTGATTGTGTGCCCGATACGAGTCCCATACATCTACGAGAAACTGTTTAATCATCATCTGCTGTTCACACACTAGATGATTGAGTATACACTTTCTCGCATCTGTATTCCACTTGTATCAGTTACATAGTTAGGTTCAGTCTCTGTATTAATTAGGTAGATTTCGCTTGTTTCCTTTCTTTCCAAGTATGTTTCCTTTTGTTTAATATTGTCGTCTTATTCAATGTTTACTTATAACTGTGCTTTCATGAGTTGTTCATGTGTTCAGGGGGAGCACGAATTTGTATCAAGGTAAGTTACTTCCATTGTTGAGGGGGAGTGTCATACACAATTTTTTTTAACCGCCATAAAAGTTTTTTTGTGTGTATGGACATTCCCGAGTGCACTTCACATCACACTCCGTGCACATTCCGAGGGGTAGCAAAACCTTAGTTGCTCATCATTTGAGGGGGAGCGTCTCAATTTTTTTTCAAAATGTCAAAGTTTTTTTGTGGGTTGACGTCTCCTAACCCACTCACACACCGAAGGGGAGCAGAGAAATACCCATGCAAAGGTCGAGGGGGAGCAGGGAAAATAATTTTTTTTACAGAAAGGGGCGAAATTGGAAGTTTTTGGACTTTCTGGACAGTTACCCGGTAAGTGCCCGGGTAACCACAAGTTACCGGGTACACTTACCGGACCCAGTAAGTTACCGGGTCACTCATCTGGTAAATGTCCGCTATAAATAAGACATCCGGAAACCACGTTCATCACATTATCCGGAAACCCTCGAAAACCCCCTCTTAAACCCTCTCGACTCTCCTACGCTCGGAAACCCTCGGATCGTGCTCATTTTCACCAATTTCGCAATCTACACTACAGGTATGTGTTTTTGATCTCTATTCGATTGCTCCTAGATAATTTATTCGATCGCTTCACCACTGATTCTAGGTTAACTCCGATCGACCGAGGGTTTTGAAACCCTCTTTGGGTCGATTCGGTTTCTGGTAGATGTGTGCATGCTATTCATCGTCTAATACATGTTTGGGTACGATATTTGCACATAAAATTGTCGAATCCATCTAGATTTCGTTTTGATTGGCATTTTAGTCGATTTGGGCGCAACCGGTAGTCGTCCGGTAACTGTCTTCGTACCCGGTAAGCTTTGTTTCCCTATCCGAACACACTAATTCCCGGTAACCTCTACCGTCCGGACACTCCCATGTCCGGTAAGTTCGGCAATCCGGTGAGTTAGTGTTCGGTAAACCATTGTGTCCGGTAACCGTTTGTATCCGGTAACCATAGATATCCGGTAACCCCAATTTTGTCTGGACACTTTCCACATCTGGTAACCTCTATTATCCGGACACTCTATTATACCCGGTAAGCCCTATATCCGATAACCTTGTGTTATCCGGTAACCATAACTTACCCGGTAAGTCGTATCTGTCCGGATACCCTATTTATCCGGACACTGCTGGAGTCCCGTGCCTTTGCCATTTTTCAAACATTGGCATTCCCAATGTCCTGCACTAACAGCCAGTCCTCAATCAACCGCTGATTGAGCCATTCAAAAGATAAGGTACGCATATTTCCGATTTGATCTCGTCCAAGCTCTAACTCTTAGCTTTTCAGGTATACTAAATGGCGGATCAACAAGAGCAACAACAGCAGAACATTCATCCTCAAGAGGAAATTATTGATGACGCGACCGACAATGCTTTGGTTCCCGAGGACCGTGGCATTGAAATTGCAGCCAACAACCACCAACTAGACGCTGCCGAATTCCGGCCCACACACCGAGTGGTCATCGATATCATGCTCGACCACCCACTTTGCCGAGCACTCACCGCCACAACTGATGTGCCCGTACTCTACGTCTACCAAGTATGGCACACGGCTAGAGTTGTCACCGCCAACAATACCCAGACCATCACAGCAAGCATCAACAATCACCCATTCACACTCACACCGGAATCCTTCTGACGTCTATTGTCACTTCCGGAACCAACTGCCAGAGGCCATGCCGCATACACACCCGCTGTCGATGATGCAACACTATGCGCTGACATCTGCGCGCTTGGGTATTGTTAATGCCAAAAATCGCACCAAAGGGACAACTTAAGGTCGATGTGGACTTAATCAACTAAAGAAAGGATCTTTCGACGAGACGTGCGACGAGGGAAAAAATAAATGAGACAAGGGATTTGATGACGCAGGAAAAACCTCAATCGAGGAAAAAACCTGCGGACAACAGGGGATGTCGTCGCTGCACTATGGTCGCCAATCAGGGGCGATGTCCTTGGTACTGGTGTCGATCGTATGATGATTACAATACAAATGAAGGAAAAGCTTCGAAATGTAAAGTACAAGTGTTTAAATGTAAAAACAGGTGTTTGTCGTGTGTGAATACAAAGTGTGAACTTCTGGTCGAGGGTGGTTTGTCGTGCGTCGAGACCGATACTTGAGCTTTCTTTTGAGTGTTCTTGAGCTCGCTGTAAGGTTCTGGCTTTCAGTACTTGATCTCCAGAGTTTGAATGTTCTTTGCTATGAGTTTGGATGATTTTCTCTGCTGTTTGGTGATGTTCGCTGATGTCTACTGGATGTTCACTGATGTCCCTTGAAATGAGGCTTTAGCTTGTCTTTTATAGTCTTTGTGTTATTAATTAGCTCCATTAATGATTTGATCAACGGCTACAACGGCTGGAAACGGTCGCCGGAGTGATTATCCATAATGCTCTTCGTCCGTTACGGCTGCTTGCTGTTAATGGCTTTGACTCCTGCATTAAATACTTAACAAACGTAACAGTCAAGGTTAACGTTAGCTTTGGTCGTAGGTGCAATGATCTTACGCGATGGTCGTACGGGACGGTCGACACTATGGTCGAGCGTCATGGGGGACGTATGACTTACCTTTTACGGGAGACGACAAATGTTTTTTGGGTTCTTGTCGAGACCTTATCTTAATACAGGATTTGGATTATAACGTGCGTCTTACCTGCTCTGGTCGTGGTCGTACAACGTGATTTTTTTCCCAAACAGGTATCACCACGAGCTCAACCGCCCGTCTGCATTCAATCAAAAGTATATCGCACCGGTCTAGTATACATTGTTCACAATTTTTAACAGATGTCTGTCATCCCGATGGAAGGGGATAGACCAATGCACAGTCAACTTCCTACGCCTATTTCACGCTGTCTGCTTCAACCGACACATAGACTACTCAGCGATCATTTGGCGTGAAATTGTGCAAGCCATCCGACAGACTGGCGGATCCAAGAAGAAGTTTCTACCATTTCCGCGCTACCTTTCTCTGGCCATCCGACAACACATGGAGGCGAATCCACTTATCCCGAGACGTATCAATCATCCGGTATGTCCCAAATTTAACTTGCAGTACTTAGTGATTCGCAATCCACCGGATACCCCGTTCATGCCTATCCTAGAACACCTACTGGCACACACGGACCCCAATGCACCGAGTGTGATAGAGTATAGGCGAGAGTTAGGGAATCCCATGGTCCAGCCAGAGCCGGAGGGACCTCCCCAGGGACATAGATCTGAGCGACGTGAGGGTCCACAGACGAGAGTAGGTAGAGTCCGGGTAGTTGGGGCTCCCAAATGGGGTGTGTTGAGAGTACATGGGAGGGAAACCGGCACGGGCGGTGCATTGGATACGCAAGCCAGTACTACCCATTCCAGCCTAGCAAGAACTAGCCATCAACCCTCCATTCCCACCACCTGAACCACGACCGAAGCAGGACCGTCGCCTAGACTACACGAGGTCTCGGTCGTCACTGAATCCGAAAGACCTTCACTTCACCGTGATACGGAGGCCTACATTTCTTACCCCCCCCCCCCCCCTCGCCGACCAGACATGTTGAAGATGTGGAATCCGATTCCACTGAATCCGATATGGACCGAGCCATACACATATCATTAATACCACCCCGTATCGGACCACACCCACCATTGACCGAAGGAACCCAATCTGACTCACCCACACCCCCTCTAATCCCTACTACCCAGCCTATTTCGAGAGATACAAGGAGAGCGGAGGGATTATTAGTTGAAAATCCAGAAGTGGTGATACAGAGTAAAGTTAGGTCGAAAAAGAATCATGAGAGAGAAAGTCGTAAAAATAAAGAGGCTTCAGAGCATCCAGCCCGGTGTCGCCTAGGTAGCCACATCTGCTATCCCATCTCATCCGTTGGGACAGGGTATTGAAGAAGTCGCCATGGACCTAGCGGAGCAATTGCACGACCCTCCTAGCCAATCATCCGTCTCTCAACAGACGGACGTTTTAATTTTGCACGGGGACTTAGCACAACGTCTACCGATCTCTCACTCGGAGAGTATTGGAGTTGAAACAAGACCCCAGCCTCCCCCGGTCTCGACTTCCTTGGATGCACTATTGAGTCTAGAGCCATTTGCTAATATTCATTCTTCGGCTAGGACACAGGACGCTACAACAAACATCGGTGCTCGTAGTGACCCGATCGGAACTTCCGTAGTGTCTCCGCCTCTGAGCGGAACGCGAGGATCAGAAGGAAATCCTACCACGGCCACACCTTTGCCAACGGTGAACGTAGGTGGCTCTACCTCTAAGGTAGATGCCCCAACGGGTAATCTAAGTGATCCCGGAGTTAAGTCACCCGAATTCGTGTCAAGGGAGTATTTGGACGACGTCCTAAAGGTTGTCCGAGAGAAACTGACGGAGGAGTTCCGAAACGAGCTCGACAAGGTAAAAGGTCTTCTAAAGGGAAAGGAGAAGATGGTAGAACCCGAAACCGCACCAATCCCTCCACCGACACCCGCATAACCCAATTTCTCGATGGATACCTTAAAGAGCATGCTCCTGGCCCAACTTCTACAGACTACAGATACCGACACCTCGACTGAAGCAGATCTTCTTTCCGTTCTTCGATCATAATCATCTACTCAGTCGTCTTCTGTCAATACTCGTATGGATCAGTGTTAGTCCTAGATTTATCAGGTAACAATATAACAATGAATAATAACACGAACAATTGATGATTTCAACTTGTCATCCCTCTCGTATTCATAAATCAAGACAGTTACAAAGGTTAGAATTAAGAACACAACTATCTCTCTCTCTCTCATGAATCTCTTGGATGACTAATCAATTGCTTAACCCTAAAACTAAGGTTAACAACACCTTATATACTAAGGCTTTAAACACAAAGGCCCATGGCCCATTAACCTAATCTAAGCCCTTTTATGATTAAAGGCTATTACAAAACATTAATTAAACTCTATAATTATTTATATATCTTTCTAATATGTAGGACATTTATGGTCCTAACAATCAGCTTGACTCGACTCTCAAGGAAGTTCAGCAAGCCCAAACCACTTTATCCGAGAGAGTCGCCTCCATGGAAGAAACCTGCAAGAGTCAAGCCGGAGGACTAAAGAGAAGGCACGATGATCAGGATGATCCTGATCACCGTGAGGGGGAGAATAAAAGACTGCGATTAGCCAAGTCCGCCCCGATCCTTACTGAAACTACTACAATAGTTCAACCAGAACCATCAACTATGGCAACTGCAACCGAAGACGAACCTAAAGCCCAGTTGAGCTTAGCTGAGATGGTCATAGACATGGACATCTCAGACGACGAACACCCAACGGTTGAAAAGCCCAAGGGAGAAACACAGGAATTGGTCACTTATTCTGCATCAGTAAGGCCTGCACTTGATCTGATAGATCCAGATTCCGAGATCGACCCCGAGACTGAAAATGCATGGTACGAAAAAGCCACCAGTGTAATAAATCTCCAGGTAAACTTGATATTTCCTAGTGATGAAGACGACAACGTTGATTATGACCAGTTTCTGCTACAAAACCTGTATGGTACACCCGTTCACACTACACAGGCTCCCGAGACTTCTACAATACCCGAAACATCAACTGCTGCAAATCCGACATCTCCTCAACAACCAACAGCTTCAGATCATCCTCCTCCTCCATGGCAACAAATCCGATGGGAGAAGATCATGATCCTTATTCCTCACCTGGAGGAATCTCTGAAGAAGCTCTATGTTCATAGGTTACGCCCTATCGAGCCAACATTCTGCCTTGGGATTTCCAACTCCGACCCGAAATACCAAAGCCAGTACATAAACGCCATGAAGCGATGTCTGCCAGTTAGCCAAGTCCGAACCAAGCACAAGATATCTGAAGTGCTCATCATCCAAACAGGCCGAATCCTTAGAGTCATGTTTCCTGTATTCACCGTCCGACGCAAAGACGGTAATGAATGAAGATTTTCCGAAGCTGACTTTAAGAACCTCAGACCGTTCGACTTCCAAGCTATACTGAAAGACCTCCGAACCAGAACCATCCGACCACTTCATGTATCCAAAGCGCTCGAAGTTGTTCGTCGTTTCCTGATTCGCACAATCATAATGTCATACCTCACAGACTTCCAAATGGGAATCGAGAACAGAGCAAAGAAGGTAAACCTGCTAAAACCAAACCTGAAAGCACCCGAGCTGAAGATGTATCCCGAGAACGCACTGCTTCTAGAACCGGAATTTGGGATAGTATACCTCAACTATCAGAAAGAAAAGAGGTTTCTTCGCTTCAGCCAGGTCGAAAGATTCTGCGATGGCACACTCCTCAAAGTCAAAGATGCTCTTCGTAACATCATTACTTACGAATCCGAAAATCAAAAGTACTCATATATTCCCAACCCAAATTAGACAACCGCACGAAATGCATTAGAAGTGATAGAAGACCGCATCGACTACCGTCGAGCCATCCGAATGTTCGAGATCCATTTTGCGCTCCGAAAGAGATACGTCGAGAACTGGCGCGAACTCGAACTTCAATTCAAAGGGGGAGATTGTTAGGGTCAAAATCAGGTTGAATAGAAGTTCAAAGGCTAAACTGTTATTCTTTATTTTGAGCCTTAATGCGTAACGGGCCATGGGCTTGAATGTCATGGGCCCATTGTATATAATGTTTTGTAAGCCTTTGTTTTAGGCTGGTTGTCATATTGAACATTCATACGCTTTGTAATTCTCTCTGATTTGGTTGAAAGTTATATGGATGACATATTGAAATCATACTGTTTGTTTTGCATCTATTGATTTCTACTGTTCGTTGCACTGATCTGGAACTCACACGGTTGCTCAACCTCGGGTAGTTGTAAATTAGATGTAGAATCTTCAGTAGTTTTGTCTTCTGAAACTGGATCAGGTTGCGGAATGACTGTTTCTGGGACACCTTCGGGTGTAGAAGATTCATGAACTACATCCGCTGTGCTTGTTGAGGTAGCACCTACTTCTTCAGAAGGGCCGGACAGTTCATCGCTAGTCTGTGGTATGTCAATATTATTGGATATGATAGGATCGTCCATATCTGCACAAAAATCCATAAATCCATCATAAAATAAATGATCGAGTTCTGAAATGTTTTTAGTGTTATTTGATTCAAAAGTCTTAGACTGGTTTGGTGTAGGTTCCACTCCGGTTTGAGTAGAAGCTCCAAACTGAACTCCGAGTCCTGAACTGGATTGTCCAGATGTTAATACGACTGATCTCGTTCTTTTGTTGTAGATTCTGTATGCTTTGGATGTTAGCGAGTAGCCAATGAATACGCCTTCGTCTGCTTTCATTTGAAACTTTGTTAGAGATTCTTTATCTTTAAGTACAAAGCATCTGCATCCAAAAACACATAAAAATTTTACATTAGGTTTACGGTTATTTATAATCTCATAAGCATTTTTATTTAAGCGTTTATTAATAATGGTCCTGTTTTGTGTAAAACGTTGTTGCCACTGCTTTAACCCATAGACTTGGAGGTAAGCTAGAATAAGACAACATCGTTCTATCCGCTTCTACAAGTAATTCTGTTCTTGCGTTCAACTACTCAATTTTGTTGAGGAGTCATTGGCCTATAAACGTTGTGTGAAATGCCAACAAATTGAAGAAAAGATTGAAGCGTGTCATTCTTAAACTCCGTTCCATTGTCACTTCAAAGTTTCTGAACAGAACGTTGTTGAAGTACTTGAATCTTTTTGATGAACTTGATGATTAGATCTGGCGCGTCTGACTTTAATCTCAGAAATTCCAACCAAGTGTAACGCGAATACTTATCTATCATGACCAGAATGTACTTCTTCCCGCCCATAGATTGAGTCCGCATCGGGCCGCACAAATCCGTATGAATTAGTTCTAGCGAAGCTTTACAATTTTATTGAATCTTCGACTTGTGTGGACTCCGCTTCATCTTTCCCATTTCACATGATGGACATAATGAAACTTTGTCAATCTTTAGCTCCAGTAGACCTAGAACTAATCCACTGGTTCTTAACTTGTTGATATCTCGAAGTTTTGGTGAGAAAATCTTCGGTGCCATAGCCAACCGTCTTCAACTGACGCCTTAGATACTAAACAGACAGGCTTAGACGCCAATAAGGTCGGGAAATTAGCTATCTACAGATCACTAAAATGAGCAGCTTTGAAGATTTCAACGCCATTTAGATCAGCAATGAAGCATAATCTTTTGTCAAAACTGATTTTGCAATCCTTGTCAGAAAATTGGCTGATACTGAATAGGTTGTGACCTAATTCTTCCACACACAGAACTTTTTCAATAGAGATCGTGTCGTTTTTCAGAATTCCGTGTCCTCTGATGTATCCTTTGGTGTTGTTACCAAATCCAACTTACCCTCCAGGATGTACTGTATAATCATGCAATAGGTGTTTGTACCCTGTCATGTGTCTAGATGCACCAGAATCTACGACCCACACATGACAGTCCTAAAAAGTCAATTATCTCAACTTAGGTACCCAAATTAGTATAGGTCCTTTCATGTTAGTACGCATAAACTTATTCAAATGAATTGAAGAACCTTTAATTTTTCCTTCAAATTTGGGTTCTTTTTAGGAAATTTGTGTTTTGGTTTTATCTTTTGGAACCCATTTCCACACAAAATTAACTTCAACTGATAGAACAACCTTTTTCTTAGATTTTCTCTTTAAACCAAATCCGAACATTCAAGCAGATTGATTAGGCGAAGACATGGAAAAAGAATTATCAGTGTTAAAGCTTTTCTTTTTGCTATTCATCAAGGAATTGCGATTTAGCGAAAAAGAATTGTCCCAACAGTGAGCACAATGTATTCGTTGTTTTTCTTGTGTCAATAGTTTAGAATCAGAAAGATGACCGTCTTTATTGAAACTTCGTTTGCAAACATTACAAGAATGATTTCAACGATTCTTATGTAAAGGAATACATTGTTCACTATTAGAGTTGCTATTCTTATCACTACCGCATCCCCTCTTCACAGCCACAAACCTTTTACCATCCACTTCTGAAACGTGAGAGGAAGTAGTGTTAGAAGATGATTTTGAATGAGATTTAGGACTTGAAAATTCATCGGAAGCTGAATCAGATTTAGTTCCAGATGAATTTTAGGTAATGATGGTTCATCAGATGAACTTTCAAAACCTACAAATTTGGAATTTATCGAAGTATTTAAATCAAAAATTTCAGAGTCGATATTTTCAGAAGAAACTTTGACTATGTCAACCAACGGCTGAGAAGATTTATTCTGATCTTTAGATTCTGACTGGTTGTTAAAAACATTTTTCATTCTCGTTAGAAAATTTTGATTTTGAAAATTCAAATAACTGGGCTTCAAGACGTCGAATCCCAATCTGAAGTTCAAGATTAACTTTTTGACTGTAATCCAAACTCATTCCAACATTATCATTTTCATCTTCTAAGCTTTCAATACACGATTTTAACTCAGAAATCTGTTTTTCCAAATCCACATTTTTTAAGTGCAGAATGTTGATCCAAACCCTTCAGTGATTTGATAAGGACCCTCAGAATTACTTAGTGAAAATTGTAAGTAAACAATATGTATTAATGTTTTGCCATCTATGAAAAATATACTAAGTCTGTTTAGTATCGCTGATGGGAAACATGTGCTTTAATTTATACTTCAGCAATACATGTACATCAGTGAGCCCTGAGCTTGTTCATTCTCACTAATGATCGCTGATAGTTCCATTTGTAGTTGTTTACTTATGATCCCTGAAGACAAGATTCGCGACAACTAAGTTCAAAGCTGATGAACGAGTGACTAAGTCTATTAGTGACCTGATGCGGATATAAGCGAAGACAAGACTTGTCCATTTCATGTGAAGTTTCAAATAGAAGGCTTTAGCGAGAGCTGAACTTTATCAATCGCTGATAAAGATCTATTCAGCGATCGCTGATCATGAAGCCTGTTCTACAAGTTACTTTTGTCTTATCTGCTTGCACGCCTTTGTACGATTTGTCAGAAGGACATCCCTTTGTCCAGGATCGTACAAACCGCTCTATCAACTAAATTATTCATCATGCGGCCAAAAGGGAGGTTTGCTAAAGTCAAATCCATGCAACCAACCAAACGCTGCCACGTGTAAAGTTGTACTGACTTGCATTTAATGCATGCAGTATACATAGGAAACCCTACTTCATTTCTGAAGTGCTTGCCCTTCCTCGCTGAACTACTTAGTGCAAGAAAATCTTTCCTTAGGTTTTCTTATTTTCTCTCTACCTTTTCTAGTGCAAGAAATCCGTGCATGCCCTAAACCCTAAACCTACCCCCCCCCCCCTTTTCAACAAACTTGTATAACCCTTCGGGACCAACAAGTGGTATCAAAGCAGATTGTTTAGTCCCATAAACAAGATCTTGCTTATACTATATCTTCCTTGCTATTTCTTCTATATGGCAAACAACACAAACACTAATTACATAGATAATGGCTCTCTTGCCAAACCACCTCGATTTAGCAAAGATAACTTCAATCTTTGGAAAAACCGAATGATGCTTTTCTTGGAAGGTGTAGATCCCACTATACCTTACTACATTGAAAATGGAACATATGTTCCACATGTGGTTCATGGTGTTATTCCAGCCACTACGACTACTCCTGCTGTTCCTGAACGAATAATCATCAGAGAAGTCTCTCAGTGGACTGAAGAAGACAAGAAGAAAGTGGCCATCGACACTAAGGCCAGATCCATCATCTCCATGGCTTTTCCTGATGAATTCTACCATTCCATCATGAATCTAAAGAGCTCAAAGGCCATGTGGGACACTATATGTGTTCAATATGAAGGTACAACTGAAGTCCAGGACTCTAGAAGAATAAACCTGGTAAGGCAGTATGAAAGTTTCATCTGTGGTAAGAATGAAACTCTTTCTGAAGTACATCAATGTTTTAACTGTTTAATTATAGACTAAAAATTGTTGGTAAGACCTATGCAAATTCTGAGATCCTAACAAAGTTCTTAGAATGTCTACCTAAAAGTTGGGACAACTATACTATGTGTCTTAAACTATCAAAGGTTCTAAAATTTATGACCCTCTCTACCTTATTTGGCACTATGCTCAATCATGAGCAGTTATGTCAACTTAAGAAGAATCTTGTCAAAGATTCTAAAAGCACAATTGTTGCTTTACTCTCAGAGTCGTTTCCTACTCAGCAATCCACTCTCACGATCAATGAAATAGAATCTATCTCTGATGATTCATCAGAAGCTGATTCTTCAGAACTTGATGAATCTCTAGCACTCCTGACAAATTCTTTCAGGAGATTCGCTAGAAAGAGTAACTTCAGAAGAAATAAACCTCTTTCCCTCTATGACAAGCCTAAATCTACTCCTGTTGATAAGGCTACTGCTACCTGCTTTAATTGTGAATGTAATAACCAGGTATGTTATTGGATTATTTAAAAGTGTTACTTTAATTAAATAATATGGAGTTAGAAGTTAAGGGGTAAGTTTTAATTTTTATTTGGAAGTTAGAGGGTGTGTTTTGCCTAATAAGAAGAGTATAGGGTTTGTTTGGTCTTTTTACCAAACTCATTCACCACCACCGCCACATTCACCTCAATTAGGGGGAGGTGTCTTATTTGGATACACTTAGCAAATATCCTAAAGTGTGTTTGTGTGTGTATTTTCGGTTAGAAAGAAAAGAGAGAAAGAGAGATAGGGCCGTAGAAAGGAAGAGGAAGAAGGACAAGAATTGTTGTTGGAATTAGAAGGTTCATCTTGTGAAGATTAAAGGTATGTAACCTCTTAATCTATCCTTTTTGTTTAGATAAAGTTTTATGTGAGTTTTTAGAGAGGTTTTAATGATTTATGAATACTATGGGAAATCTGAGCATATGGTTAGGTTATGTTAATAGTCTTAAACATATCTGCATAATTACAGCAACATGCATATCTTAAAAGATTAATTTCTGGGTTTAGGATGAAGATAGTGGACTGAGATATGGATGAACATCTTAGATATCGCAACCTTGAGTTGCGACATTCAAGCATATCGCAACCTTGAGTTGCGACAAACTCTTGATATCGCAATGGCCAGTTGCGATATGGGGGAGATGTCGCAATGGTCAGTTGCGATATGGGGGAGATGTCGCAATGGTCAGTTGCGATATGGGGGAGATATCGCAGTAGTTGGTTGCGACATGGTACTGTGTCGCAGTAGTTGGTTGCGATATGTGTTGTGTATTGCGACATGGGGTTATCTCAGTAGTTGATTGCAATATAAGTCGAGGACTTTGTGAATTTTAGAGTTTTAGTCTTAAAAAGAAATATTTGTATTTATGTGGAACAGATTCTGTGAAACTGGGCTGAAAGAATTGGAGTGCTTGATAATAGCTTGGAAGGATTTTTGGTGATAAGCAAAACAGGTGAGTTTTACTTGAAAATGTTTTTTTTAACTGGAATACATTTATGTGTGTATTGGATATATGAGATAAATGATGTGTTATATGCTTATGTGGAAATTATAATATGTTGAGATATGTATTGTAATTACATGATTATTATACGAGAGTATATTGGCCGGGCTTAGGACCGGTGGTGTTGGCTGTAGTATTCGTACGACGGTGTTGGCTGTAGTTGTCGTACAACGGAGTTAATTTATTAGTTGGCTTGCAACCAACTAATATGGCCATGAGAATGAGAAGAGAAAGTACACGAGGTGTGAGTTCAAAATGATATCTATGATTGTATTATGTGTATGGAATTTATGTAAATGGAGTTTATATAAATGATTTTAAACTGACAGGGATTTTTCTCACTTAGACCGTTAGGTCCAACCCTCATTTTGTTTTAAAATATGTATTCCAGGTTAAGGAGCAAATAAGGGACAGTGATAGGATAAATCATATCTATCTTTTGGAAGATATATGTTTTGAAGACTGTATTATGTGTTGTAGTTATAATGCAAAATATTTGTATCGATCTATATCTTATGTTATAAAAGACTAAGGGACCGAAATTGAATTATAATGTGTTTTTGTGGTGAAATTATGATATGGAATGTGTTATTTGTACTATTTGGAAACAACGGGTTATTACAGATGGTATCAGAGACCTAGTTTAAGGGATTTAGGTATTCGTATCTGTACCTAGACTTAAACTGCATGTGAAGTAGGATGTCCCTATTATTTTAGAACCTTGGGATCAATAAGTATAAAAGGTAGAAGGAACATCATGTAAGGTAATTTCAGATTACACCTGGCCAGTGTAATTGTGATCTTACAGGTACATGTTTGAACTGGAATTCCTTGTTATATGGGGTATGTGCTTATGTGTATATTAACCTTGTCTGAATCAATAGAATGGCAAGTGGTACGAGACAAACAAATCGGGAAGGAGGTGGAAACCCGAATAGAACCAATCCAACAGCCGGAGGAAGGTGAAGAGGGGGAGAAAGAGGCAGAGGCAGAACTGGGGGCAGAGTTCAGGGGCATGGTACGGAATTTGTTACGAGAGACGACTTAGCAGCCGAAATGGGAAGATTACAGGCAAATACCAGACTCATAATACTGAACCAGAAAGACCAGATCCTACACATGAAGAAGAAATGCCTATTACTCCTACTGTTGTACCAGTAATGAAAAAGTGTGATTATAAAATGTTTCTCAGTTGTAAGCCTCCGACCTATTCAGGAGACCGGGATCCAGTAAAAGCTATGCGATGGCTGAAGGAAATAGAAGCTATCTTCAAGACTAGTAAGTGCGCGGAAGAGGATAGGGTACTTTATGGAACCGCAATGTTGAAAGGCGACGCTTTATACTGGTGGGAAGCTCATATTTCTTCGAGAGGTTCTGACATATATTCTACCTTCTCGTGGGAAGAATTTGTTATAGCATTCAGGAAGCAGTTATGTCCTCATGCAGCAGTCAAACAACTGGAGGAAGAGTTTATGAACTTGCGGCAAGGAAATTTATCTGTTCGGGACTACACTGCTCGTTTTCTGGAAAAATCTTGTTTTGCGGAGTATTATGTTGCCACGGAGGCCATGAAGATTGAAAGGTTTATCTTTTGGTTGAATGCAGAAGTCAGAAGTTTTGTAATTGCTAAAGGACCAGAAACCTTCTCCGCCGCAGTAGACGCCGCGGAAACCGTTGAGCAGGATAAAGGAAGAAATACTAGCGATAAAGGTGCGGGAAAAAGGAAGTGGGAAGGACCACAATATGATCAGAAAAAGTCCAGGTTTCAGAGGTTTGATAACCGCATGCCTTTCCGAATAGCGGAGAGACCTTGTCCCAAGTGTAATCGTATCCACCAAGGAAATTTCCAAGTAGATCCTCGGATTTGTTATAGGTGTGGGAAGACCGGCCATATTGCTAAAAACTGTCAAGTAACGCGGTTTTGTTTCTCATGCAATTCTCCGGACCACATTCAGTCGGATTGTCCGCGGGGAAGAAAACAGCAGGGTGGTACATCAGGAAGACCAGCGGGTGTTAGACCGATAGTACCAAGATTAGAGCCGCCAAGAACAAGAGGTCGTTCGTTTCAGATGACAGCAAAAGAAGCGGAGGAAACTCCAGACGTGGTTACAGGTACATTTTTAATAAACTCTACACGTGCTAAGGTGTTATTTGACTCCGGTGCAAACCGATCGTTCGTATCTCCTTCATTTGCTGCTTATATTCATTTAAAGCCTAAAGTGTTAGATCATGCTTTAATGGTAGATACTGCAAATGATAATCAAGTGTCGGTTAAAGAAGTATTTGATAGCTATGTGATAAACATAGAAGGGTGTGGAGTACCAATACAATTATTTCCTATATCTTTGATTGAGTTCGATGTGGTAGTGGGGATAGATTGGTTAGCTGAGAATCAAGCTAACATAGTTTGTGATAATAAGTTAATAAATGTGTCTTACCTGAGAAGGGGCCAGTAGTGATTTATGGTGATCGTAGAAATCATCAGTCTTCCCTTATATCTATGATAAAAGCCCGTAAGTGTGTTAATAGAGGTGCCCGAGTTACTTAGCTTATGTGATAGATACTAAGCTAGAGAAGAGTAAGTTGGAAGATATTCCAATTGTTAGTGAATTTCCAGAAGTTTTTCCCGAAGACTTGAATAGTCTTCCGCCCGTTAGACAAGTAGAGTTTGGTATAGATCTGATTCCTGGAGCCGCTCCTGTTGCTCGTGCACCGTATCATTTAGCGCCACCAGAGATGAAAGAAATGATGACGCAACTGCAAGATCTTTCCGATAAGGGCTTTATCAGACCTAGTTCTTCGCCTTGGGGAGCACCAGTTCTGTTTGTGAAAAAGAAGGATGGTTCGATGAGAATGTGTATTGATTATCGGGAACTGAACAAGCGCACGATCAAGAACAAGTATCCGCTTCCCAGAATTGATGACCTCTTCGATCAATTAGTTGGAGCCTGTTATTTCTCCAATATTGATCTAAGATCTGGTTATCATCAGCTGAAGGTTAAAGAAAAAGACGTTTTGAAAACTGCTTTTCGCACAAGGTATGGTCACTATGAGTTCCTAGTGATGCTGTTTGGATTGACGAATGCTCCAGCTGCCTTTATGGATCTAATGAATCGGGTATGTAAGCCATATCTCGATAAATTGGTAATTGTATTTATTGACGATATCCTTATCTATTCCCGATCCAAAGAGGATCACGCACAACATCTTCGCTTGATTCTGGAGTTGTTGAAGAAAGAGAAGTTGTATGCTAAATTTTCTAAATGTGAATTCTGGCTACGGGAAGTTCAGTTTCTGGGGCATGTAGTTTCCGAGAAAGGTATTCATGTTGATCCGATGAAAGTGGAAGCGATTGAAAAATGGGAACCACCGAGAACGCCAACAGAAGTACGTAGTTTTCTGGGTTTAGCCGGTTACTATCGGAAGTTTATAAAAGACTTCTCTAGTATCGCGACGCCTTTGACTAAGCTGACTCGGAAGAATCTAAAGTTTGAATGGAAAGCAGAACAGGATGAAGCATTCCGAATATTGAAAGAGAAACTCTGTAGCGCACCGATATTAGCATTACCTGAAGGTTCCGATGACTTTGTTGTTTACAGTGATGCTTCTAAACTGGGATTGGGATGTGTACTTATGCAGCATGGAAAGGTTATTGCTTATGCTTCTCGTCAGTTAAAAGATCATGAAAGACAGTATCCTACACACGACATGGAGCTTGCAGCGGTTGTATTCGCGCTAAAGATTTGGAGGCATTATCTTTATGGTTCTAAATGTCAAATTTTTACCGATCACAAGAGTCTCCAACATCTTTTCGATCAAAATGAACTAAATATGAGGCAAAGAAGATGGCTAGAACTGGTGAACGATTACGACTGTGAAATTCTTTATCATCCGGGAAAGGCGAATGTAGTAGCTGATGCACTGAGTCGTCAAGAAAGGAGTGGAACAATAAAAGCTATTTCACTACGAACTGAACTTCTACCTAACATCTTTGACGAATTACAGAAGTGTCAAGTAGAAGCCTATCAAGAAGAACAATTGAAATTAGAACGGTTAATGGGGATATCAGCATTGCTTGTAAGAGATGATCATGGATTATTGTGTCTGGGGAACAGAATTTGGGTGCCTCATTTGGGTGGTTTACGTGACCGGGTACTTCAAGAAGCTCATCAGTCTCGATTCTCTATACATCCAGGTACGAATAAGATGCATAAAGATCTAAAACAATTTTATTGGTGGCCGGGAATCAAAAGAAGCATTGCTCAACATGTGGAAAATTGTACTACTTGTAAGAAGGTAAAGATTGAACATCAAAATCCGTTTGGTCAGTTAAAACGTCTGGAAATACCGATGTGGAAATGGGAGCAGATTACTACGGATTTCATCACAAAGCTACCAAGGACTCTGAAGGGATTTGATGCCATTTGGGTGATTGTTGACAGGTTGACAAAGTCTGCTCACTTCTTACCAATAAAAGAAGCTGATTCGTTGGAACGATTAGCCAAGCTGTACATTAATGAAATAGTAACTCGACATGGAGTTCCAATCTCGATTATTTCTGATCGAGATAGTCGTTTTACTTCAAGAGTTTGGAGGAGTTTTCAAAAAGAAATGGGGACACAGATAAAGTTAAGTACAACATATCATCCTCAAATTGACGGTCAGAGTGAAAGAACAATCCAAACTTTAGAAGATATGCTATGGGCTTGCATTGTTGACTTTGGGGGATCGTGGGATAAGCATTTGCCGTTGATCGAATTTGCCTATAACAACAGTTACCATTCCAGCATACAAGCGGCACCATTTGAGGTATTGTATGGTAGAAAATGTCGAACGCCTCTGGGTTGGAATGAAGTGGGAGAGAAACAATTAGCAGGACCAGATATAGTACAGTTAACAGCGGATAAGATTACTCAGATTCAAGAAAGATTGAAAGTGGCTCAAGACAGACAGAAAAGCTATGCTGATCGACGCCGGAAACCGTTAGAGTTTCAAGTTGGAGATTTCGTAATGTTAAAAGTCTCACCTTGGAAAGGAGTTATTCGATTTGGAAAGCAAGGTAAACTTAGCCCGAGATATATTGGACCGTTTGCAATTACCGAAAGAATCGGGGATGTAGCTTACCGATTAGATTTACCACCAGAGTTAAGCAGGATTCACAACGCCTTTCATGTGTCAAATTTTGGAAAGTGTTTGGTTACACCAGATCAGGCTGTGTCTCTACCAGATATACAAGTTGATGAAAAGCTGAATTATGTGGAGGAACCTGAAGCTATTGTTGATCGAAAAGTCAAGGTTCTGCGGAATAAGGAGATCATACAAGTGAAAGTTCAGTGGCGACATCATAAAGGTCAGGATGCTACGTGGGAATCAGAGTCAGAAATGAGGGCCAAATACCCTCATCTGTTCGATTAACTGAATTCCGGGACGGACATCTTTTAAGGGGGAGACGTTGTAATAACCAGGTATGTTATTGGATTATTTAAAAGTGTTACTTTAATTAAATAATATGGAGTTAGAAGTTAAGGGGTAAGTTTTATATTTAATTTGGAAGTTAGAGGGTGTGTTTTGCCTAATAAGAAGAGTATAGGGTTTGTTTGGTCTTTTTACCAAACTCATTCACCACCACCGCCACATTCACCTCAATTAGGAGGAGGTGTCTTATTTGGATACACTTAGCAAATATCCTAAAGTGTGTTTGTGTGTGTATTTTCGGTTAGAAAGAAAAGAGAGAAAGAGAGATAGAGCCGTAGAAAGGAAGAGGAAGAAGGACAAGAATTGTTGTTGGAATTAGAAGGTTCAGCTTGTGAAGATTAAAGGTATGTAACCTCTTAATCTATCCTTTTTGTTTAGATAAAGTTTTATGTAAGTTTTTAGAGAGGTTTTAATGATTTATGAATACTATGGGAAATCTGAGCATATGGTTAGGTTATGTTAATAGCCTTAAACATATCTGCATAATTACAGCAACATGCATATCTTAAAAGATTAATTTCTGGGTTTAGGATGAAGATAGTGGACTGAGATATGGATGAACATCTTAGATATCGCAACCTTGAGTTGCGACATTCAAGCATATCGCAACCTTGAGTTGGAAACAAACTCTTGATATCGTAATGGTCAGTTGCGATATGGGGGAGATGTCGCAATGGTCAGTTGCGATATGGGGGAGATGTCACAATGGTCAGTTGCGATATGGGGGAGATATCGCAGTAGTTGGTTGCGACATGGTACTGTGTCGCAGTAGTTGGTTGCGATATGTGTTGTGTATTGCCACATGGGGTTATCTCAGTAGTTGATTGCAATATAAGTCGAGGACTTTATGAATGTTAGAGTTTTAGTCTTAAAAAGAAATATTTGTATTTATGTGGTACAGATTCTGTGAAACTAGGCTGAAAGAATTGAGTGCTTGATAATAGCTTGGAAGGATTTTTGGTGATAAGCAAAACAGGTGAGTTTTACTTGAAAATGTTTTTTTTAACTGGAATACATTTATGTGTGTATTGGATATATGAGATAAAAGATGTGTTATATGCTTATGTGGAAATTATAATATGTTGAGATATGTATTGTAATTACATGATTATTATACGAGAGTATATTGGTCGGGCTTAGGACCGGTGGTGTTCGCTGTAGTATTCGTACGGCGGTGTTGGCTGTAGTTGTCGTACAACGGAGTTAATTTATTAGTTGGCTTGCAACCAAATAATATGGCCATGAGAATGAGAAGAGAAAGTACACGAGGTTTGAGTTCAAAATGATATCTATGATTGTTTTATGTGTATGGAATTTATGTAAATGGAGTTTATATAAATGATTTTAAACTGACAGGGATTTTTCTCACTTAGACCGCTAGGTCTAACCCTCATTTTGTTTTAAAATATGTATTCCAGGTTAAGGAGCAAATAAGGGACAGTGATATGATAAATCATATATAGCTTTTGGAAGATATATGTTTTGAAGACTGCATTATGTGTTGTAGTTATAATGCAAAATATTTGTATCGATCTATGTCTTATGTTATAAAAGACTAAGGGACCGAAATTGAATTATAATATGTTTTTGTGGTGAAATTATGATATGTTGTAATAACCAGGTATTTTATTTATTTATTTATTTTACAAATCTTTATTTTAGTATTTGGTGGAGTTAAAAGTTAAGGGGTAAGTTATAATTTTTAAATAGAAGTTGAGGGTAGATTTTGACACTTTATGATAGTTGTGGGTTAGTTTGGGTTTTTGGGAAAATATCCCCCTCCACCACCGCCAATTGTGGTTAGGAGGAAGTGGTGTCCTCTTCTAGTTTATTGCTAAAACAAAGTTAAGTGTGTGTGTGTGTGTGTGTGTGTGTTTTATTGTGTACGGCTAAGAGAAAAGAGAGAAAAAGAAGGTGAAATTTAAGAAGGAAGGAGAAGTAATCTCATATTTTGCAGCTGAATTTAGGAACTACTACAAGCAATCAAGGTAATAAATCCATCTTTTTATGTGTATTAATTCCTTAAGGTATTCTTGAGTTTGCTAGTTAAGATAATAAGTGGGTTTTGTTATTTTATGGATGTTTTGGGAAATCTGAGCATAGGGTTAGGTTATGTTAATAGTTTCTAACATATCTGCATAATTACAGCAACATGCATAATTTAAAAGATTGAATTTCTGGGTTTTAGGAAGAACAGTAGACTGAGACATTCATGGAAGTCGCAACAGCGGGTTGCGACATGGTTGAATCTTAGGATCTTCATGAATGTCGCAACCTTGAGTTGCGACTTGCTCGTGAAGTCGCAATAGTGGGTTGCGACTTGGTGTTATGTCGCAGCAGTTGGTTGCGACTTGAGAGGGTTGTCACAACAGTTGATTGCGACATGAGGGGGAAGTCGCAGTAGTTGGTTGCGACTTGGTACTGTGTCGCATTAGTTGGTTGCGACTTAGTGTAGTGTATTGCGACATGGAGTATTTCAGTAGTGGATTGCAACTTGAGTCGAGGATTTCCGGATTTTAGAGATATTAGTCTTTAAAAGAAATATTTGTATTTGTGTGATACAGATTCTGTGAAACTGAACTAAAGAATTGGGAGTGCTTGATAATAGCGTGGGAAGATCTTGGAAATTAAACGAATCAAGTGAGTTTTTACTTAAAATGTTTTCAAATGGAATACGTGTATGTGAATGAATGTAATACTGTGCATATGGTGTTTATATGAGTATTACATTGCATGGGTGCTAGTTGGCCGGGCTTAGGACCGGTGAAAGTTGGCTGTACAGAGGGACAGTGGTGTTGGCTGTATTTAGTACATCGGTGTATATTAATTAATTGGCTTGCTACCAATTAATATGGCCAAGATAAAGAGAAAGAGATGGAAAGATACATGATGCATGAGTCATATTTGGTATTTTCTTATGTGTATTATGTGTATGAAATGTTTGTAAAAGATGATTTTTAACTAACGAGTATTTTCTCACTAGACCTCAAGGTCTAACCCTCATTTTTTGTTTTTAAAATATGTATTCCAGGTCAAGAAGCAAATAAGGGACAGTGATAGGAAATATCATGTTTAGATTTTTGGAAGATATATGATTATGAAGATTCGAGATGTGTTTTGTATCTGTTATGTTATTATGATATTATGTACTTCGTTATAAGTGAAAAGGTTTGTACTGAAAGACCTATCTTGTTAAGCTAAGGGACAGTAAATGAAATATAATGTGTTTTGTGGTGAAATTATGTTATGAAATATATATTATATGTATGTTGGGAATCCGGGTTGTTACATATGGAATGTGTTATTTGTACTATTTGGAAACAACGGGTTATTACAGTGAAAAAGTAGGACACTTTGCAAGTGAATGCAGGTCAAAGAAAGCATTCAAACCCTCTTCTACCCATAAGAAATCCTTTATTCCTAGGAATAAAGATGAAAAGTACCTTAAGATCAAAGAAAAGTATGAAAAAATGAAGAGCTACAAAAAGAAAGGCAAAGGTCTGATCGCTGAAGATCATGACTGGGCTGAGTCTGATGAAGAATCAGATTCAGATGAAGAAGATGAGGCCAACCTCTGTCTTATGGCCGAAATCAAAGAAGAAGAGGAAGAACAAACTGAATTTCCCTCTACTTCGGCCTCTACCTCTTAGGTATCTCGCCCTCCTACTCTTTCTCAAGCTCTCACTGAAGCCGATAGACTTCGTGCTATCGATATTTTGACTATTGATTTATATGATGCCATGAATGGCAAGACCAAAGCTGAAAAACTTAACTTGGACTTAACTGAACAGCTTAAAAACTGTCATTTAAAAATACAAGAGCTGTAAAACATAGAAGAAAACTTGAAAGATCAGGTCTATGTGAATCAAGTCATAAGTATCGAACGTGAACAAGATATCGATGATCTGAAAGCTGAAAAAGATACTGTTGAAGGATGGTATATATCCTCAGCAAAGATCACTGAGATAATCGGTGCTCAGATCCCTGCCAAAGACAAAAGTGGTCTTCTATCCCTGACACCTCGTCATCTCAGTGCTCTTCTTCTTCTAAAACTTCCATCCCTGAGGATAAATCTACCTTAAATTCTAAACTTAAAGGTAGAGAAAAAATCTTTGTTCAAAAACCTCAGAAGGGTACCAAAGTACCACAGCTGAAAACTTCTAAACCTTTAGCTAATCATCCCTCTTCTTCAAAACTTAAGATCCCTGAACATTTTCAGCGATCTACTCCAAAACTCAGAGTGGATGTAATTGGAAAGAAAATGAAGAACCAAAGGTTCCTCCGATATCTGCTGCCAAAGGTATTCTTGGTACAGGCCCTGCCCATTTGAAACTGTCAAATAAACTTTCCTATTGTCCTAAAGCTACTTTTAGCTATAGGTAATGTTATCACTGTGGACTTACCGATCTCATTGCTAGTAAGCGCCCTACATCCACCAAAGCCGAGAAATTAGCTATGGTGAAGATCAGTGACCCCAAGGCAAAGAAGACCATCCCTTGTGCAAACCAGGCTAAGGTGAAACTAACGTTACCAGAATTTGTTTCGAGGAAATACATGGACGGCGCCTTAAAGGCTGTCCAAGACGATTTGTCTAAGGAGTTTAAAGCAGAAATGGCAAACATCCACATTTTGTTGAATGGAAAGGAGAAAATGGTTGAAGCTGAATCTGCTACAACCGTTCCACCACCTCGGTTTACACCTGCCCAAGCATCATTCTCGGTGGACGAACTCAAAACCATGCTCCTCGCCCAACTACTTCAACAATCCAACACAGATGCATCGTCAGAAGCCGATCTGCTATCTTTGCTCCGCACTCAAGTATCACCTCAACCAACTTAAATTACTACCTGGCTCGACAATCTTGACTCGACCCTTTGGAACGTCTAAACCGCTCTTGACACCTTATCTGAAAGGGTCACATCTCTAGAAAATACTTATAAGAGTCAAGCTGGAGGACTCAAGCGCACGCACGATGACCAGGATGATCCTGATCACCGTGAGGGGGAGAACAAGCGCCAACACTTATCTAAGTTCTAGCCGCTCAATGTCGACACCAGATTAGAGGTTCAACCAGAACTGTATACCGTGGCACCAACCGAAGATCTGCCACAGAATCAGTTAAGTCTAATCGACATGGTAGTTGATATGGAAATATCAGATGAAGAAGACCTAACGGTTGAAAAGCCCGAGGGAGAAAAATAAACATTGGTCGAATTCACATCTATGGAAAGGCCAGCACTCGAATTCATAGATCCAGAATCATAGATTAACCCGGAAACCGAGAACTTATGGCACAAAAAAGCCTCAAACGCAATCAACTCCGAGGTTAATTTGATCTTTCCGACCGAAGCTGATGAAGAAATAGACTACGATCATTATCTTCTTCAATCCATTCAGAGTACACCCTTAAATGTTCACTCTCAGCCCGAGACTTTAGAATCTGCTCACCCGACATCTCCTCAACTCGAAACCGCTTTTGATCAACCATGACAGCTAGTGAAATGGGAGAAAATCATAATCTTGATTCCTTATCTTGAAAACTCCCTGAAGAATCTTTTTGTTCATAGACTACGACCTCTCGACCCAGTAATGTGCCATGGAATCTCAGCGTTTGATGAAACATACAGAATGCAATACTTGGAGGTCATGAAAAGATGTTAGTCAGTCAAGGACGTCAAAACGAAGCATAAGATCACCAAGATAACCAACATTCAGTCAGGCCGAATTCTGAAAGTCTGGTACCCAGTTTTCACTGTTACAAGAGAAGACGGGAAAGATTGGACTTCAATTCAAAGGGGGGAGATTGTTAGGGTTAAATATTTGTTGAATAGAAGTTCAAGGGTGAAAAGTGTAAATACCTCTAAAGGTATAAGTCGTTTGCTAAACCTTAAAAATTAGGTTAATCGTTCCATTATTCACATTGTAATATTCTATGAACGGTTTATGATCTTGAATGAATATGAGATGGATGACAAATTGAAATAAAATATTGTTCTTTCTATTATTCTGTGATTTGTATGTTATTGCCCTAATTTGGGATCCACACTAGGTTACCGGGAAGTGGTAGTGACTGGATATTAAGGTGTTCGGATAGTTTCAAACTATCTGGACGTGATCACTTGTAACCAGTAAGCCATAAATCAATAAAAAGAGTCTAATCTGATGATAAATCGATCGAAACTAGTGACAAAGCAGACATACAATGTCATGGAACCCAAATGGAGAGAGGATTCGACCAAGAAATCGACCGATCCACTTAGGGAGTCGAACCGATGTCGTAGCATTAAAAATCGATGAAATCGATCGATTTCGGGTGTTTGTGTGTGTCGATTTGCATCTAGGAGTAAAATGGAAACGAAATCAAGCCACATACCTGAGATTGGAACAAAAAATCGACAAGAGACGTGGAAAACTGAGCGTGTGTGTGCGTCGAAGGTTGTAGGAGGGTTTTAGGAGTTGGTTTCCGGAAAAGGTGAAGTGATCGGATGATTCAGATATAAATATAAGCAAATATCCGGGCTCTATATCCGAATAGCGTGTAACCCGAATGGGTATCCGGGCATGACTACTGGAAACCATGGGTCCGGATAGTTGCCCGGATCCAAAAAGTGCACACTATGTCCGAATTTGTTCAGAAAAACTTTGGGGTAAAAAAATTGAAAGCTCTCTCCCCCTCAAAACACCAGTCGATAAAAAAATGGTTGACTCTTGCTTCCCCTTGACATGTGCATAGAAAGATGAAAAAACTGAAAAACATCGCACTTGGAGAAAATTGACACATGAAAGGGTATGAAGTTTAAGGACTAAAGAATTGCTCCCCTCAAATCATGTACTTACTAACTTATGGTGATGCACGAATAATGTCTCCCCCTGAACACATGAACATAATATTAACCGTACGAGTAACAAACAAAAACAAACAACAAATGAAAACAAAGGAACTAAAAATTACCAGAAATTAAGACTTAACGAATTCTAACTTATTAATACAGAAGCGTAACGTCCTATGAAGGCGGTACAAGTAGAATGCAATGACAAGGGAGTGGGAACTTGACCATCCAGAGAATAAACATCGGATGATGAAGTGCCAGTCCATCGGTAGTGCATAGAAACTATATCGAGTTCATAGACAGGTTAAGCTTTCAGATTGAGCATACCCAGCTTGGACACGAGATAATGAAAGCATTTTTCGTCCAAAGCTTTGGTAAATAGGTATGATATCTGATGTTGAATATTAACAAAGTAGAGTTCGATGGTACCTTTTTCGATGTGGTCCTTGATGAAGTGATATCGGACGTCGATGTGCTTCGTATTTGTGTGCTGGATCGGATTGCTTGATATCGTGATAGCGCTCTTCGAGTCGCAGTAGATGGGAATATGCGAGTATGTGAAGCCATGGTCTTTGAGTTTCCTACGCATCCATATGACTTGCGAACAGTAGCTTGCAGCAGCTACGTATTCTGCCTCCGCCGTCGATGTAGAAACACATTTCTGCTTCTTCAAGGCCCAGCTGACGAGGCGATCCCCAAGGAACTACACGTGACCCGAGGTGCTTTTTCGATCCAACATGCTACCAGCATGGTCCGCGTCAGAATAAGCTGTCAACTCAAAACCTGTCTCTTTTGGGTACCACAAACCAAGATCAGCAATACCTTTTAAGTAACGAAAAATACGTTTAACTGCAATTAAGTGAGACTCTTTTGGTTTTGACTGAAATCTGGCACATAAGAATGTCGAGAACATGATATCTGGCCTACTTCCCGTCAAGTACATCAACGAACTAATCATTCCTCGATAGGTATTAGTGTCCACATACTTTTCGTTGGGATCGACGTGTAACTTAGTACCAGGAGACATGGGCGTTTTCATGGGCGCATAATTTTCCATCTGGTATTTCCGAAGAATATCCCAGATGTACTTCGATTGATTAATGAAAATCCCGGCCGACAGTTTTCTAACTTGAAGACCGAAGAAAAAGTTCATTTGCCCCATCATGCTCATTTGAAAATGTTTCCTCATGAGGACTGAAAAGTTGTTACAGTTAGCGGAGTCCTCTAGTTGTGCAGCTCAAATCCTGTCATTAACAATAGGATTTGTGTTACTCGATCCAAAAAATCAGAATAGAAGTGTTCAAATAGTAAATCTAAATTAGACATTTGTGCAGTTGACGTATATGATTGATTTCGAGTCACTAGGTTTTGTGTAGATCCTGAATGAGTTCGTTCAGAAGCTAGAACTCCAGTAAGCGTGGGTTTTGAACTGATATGTTCAGAAGCCAAGTCAGTCGTTTCGTCAAAGGTCACATTTACGCTCTCAATAATGGTTTTAGTTCTCTTGTTGTAGACTCGGTATGCTTGTGCTTGAGACGAGTAGCCAATGAACACTCCCTCGTCCGCTTTAGGATTGAACTTTCCGAGATCATCTTTGTCATTTAACACATAGCAGGTGCATCCGAATCCGAGTTCTAATGACCTGGACATGCTCGGAGCAGCCTTCGGCTTATACGTAGCTCACTTCATCTTGCCCATCTTGCAGGCCCCGCAAAGATGTTCCTTCTCAAACTTGAGCTCGGGCATGCCTTTCACGTGTCCGCCTAACACCAGCTTGTTGATGTTCTTATAATTTAGGTGCGACAGACGTCGATGCCAGATCCAGTTCTGCTGAGTAGTGGCCTTGGACATCAAGCAGATATCTTTGTCCGTCTTCAGTGAGGTGAGGTCGATTATGTAGAGATTGGTCTTGCACGTTCCAGCTAACAACTCTCTTCCATCTTCTGTGCGGACGCTGCATCTCTTGGCTTTGAAATTCACCTCTAGATTCTTATCGCAGAACTGATCGATACTGAAAAGATTGTGAACGAGACCTTCGACATACGGGACCTTCTCGATCGTGATGTTGTCCTGAATTATGTCCTCATAACCCAGGATTGGTGCAAAGTGGTCATTTCCAAATCTCACGTTTCCGCAATGTTTGTCAGTGAAGTTCGTGAGAAGCTCCTGCCTTACGATCATGTGTTTGGAGCATCCTGAGTCTAAGTATCACATGACCGGTCTGCAAAAACAATTAAGCAGACATAGGTACCCATTTGAAAATGGGTCCTGGGGAGTTAGGCTTAGCACATATCTTAGGAGACCATTTGGAAATGGGTTTTTATTTGGGCTTAGATGGCTTATTAACAAAACGAGAATTATAAACATGATAAGTACCAACCAATCAGATGCACACTTTTTGTCAACAAAATCATTTACTCCACATGTGGAACAACAAACACAATCACGAGATAATTGAAGTAACTGTTGAATTGAATAAACTCGTAAAGGAAAAGAAATATCTTGTTCAACCAAAGTACTTGAATCAACCACACCATGATCATTATTGTTTTTCCTATAAACTGAATTAAACGACTTTGTCTTCAACGTGCTCTCTTTAGACTCTTTAGCTACCAACTTTTGTTTGCCATGATTTTTCCGACCGGTTTTATCTTAAATATCATTAAAGTCATGGTCAGAAAATTTTGAGGAGTTAGATTGTCTTGTGGTTGAGCCACCAGTCCTTTTCCGCTTCAGTGAACGTTTTTTCGTTTTGGATTCAGAACCATTGTGTACAGACGGAGTTTGAGGGGCGGATGTGGAACATTCGCCTTTAGGAAAATTCAGCGGTCGCTCACGATTTGGATCAAGAAAAAGATTGTGACTTGGAAGAGGGGACGTGAAGTCAAACTTACCAAATTCATCATCTGAACATATATTGGAATTCATAAAGTTGGAAAACTCTAATTTCTTGTCAGATTGAACTGGACTGATTGGTGAATCGAAGGAACGGTTTAGGTTGTTGATTTGCAAAGAATCGTTTGCGGAAGCATTTTGAAAATCAGAGAAGAGATTCTTTGTGCAAGATTCCACTTGAATGCTCTTTCCTTTATCAGAAAGAGATGGTGATGAGACACCCATAAAAGTTTTGCATGATGAAGTGTCTGAAGGTTTCAAAGAGGGTTCATTCAGAGTATCCTTTTCCTTGATCAGCATGTCAAGTTGTTCTTGAAGATCAGCTTTGCTGAGTCGCTCTTTCATCATATTTGTTGCCAAGGTAGATAGTTGAGAAGTGAGCTTGTGAATCTCTGATTGAAGCATCTCCATTTCTTCCTTAGATACTAGATCAGCTAACTTTCATTTTTGGCATTCAAGCTTGTTTAACAACTCATGTTTTTCCTTTTGAGAAGATATCCGCTCCATATCAAATGACACCTCTAATTGAACTATTTTCTTTTCTATGACAAGAGGTGGGACATAACGTTTAAACTCGTCCGTCTCGGTCTTAGGTTCTATTGTTTAGACCTTATCCTTGCTAGAGGAATCCTTGGTCTTAGGAACAGTATAGCATTCTAAGTAGTCATTCGAAAGATAAGTGGATTTCTTGGTTTTGTAAGATGTGTTTAAAGTTTCATAGGCGAAAGGCATTTGCATCTTAACTGTGTTCTTTTGTTTTAAATCCTCCAATTCCTTATCCTTTTCATTGATCGGTTCAATCCATCTGATTTTATACTAGGGGTAGGTCTTATCCAGGCCGAGAAAATTAAATTCTTATAGAGTAGGAACCTTGGATAGGACCTTTTTCAGGTAGTGTGGATTATCATACCCAATTCCCCATTCATGGTTGTAGTATTTGAAATCCTTGGGTTTGTTAAGATGAATTGTCTGGTCTGTTTGGCCACGTTAATAAAATTTAAGCTCAAGGTCTTTTATTTTTGCAAGAAGTTCTTTATTCTCTATTTGAAGAGAAGAACATTGATAGACAATCTCATTTCTCTCATTTTTAATTTTGGTTAACTTCTCAGACATATCAGATAATTGAGCCTTTAAGGCTTTAGGCTCTTTGGAAATGTTGGTACACTTTTCCTTTAGGTTTTCAATAATACACAAGTGACCAACATTTTCAATCCTTAGCTTATCTACAACCTTATGTTGAACGTCTACTTTATCACTTAAGGTTGAGACAGCTAAAGATTTTTCTTTTAAGGTGAGTTTATAAGACTCTATTCTTTGCACGAGAAGTTGCATCTGATCATATAAAGCTTGATGAATGGGAGTACATACATGGCAAGATTCTCCAATCGGAGATAAATCATCATTCTCGGTGTCGGATTGCTTGGTGTGAGTTCCCATAAAACACAGGTGGGCATCAGCATCACCCTGATCTTCTTCGTCAGACAAGTTCAGCCAGTGATCATCCTCGACCATTAGCTCTTTGCCTGCTTCCTTTTGCTTTGCCAACAACATCTTGTTCTTGTAGTACTCAGAGTTACATACTATAGGCTTTCGACATTCCTTGGCAAAGTGTCCAAGTTTGCCACAGTTGTAACACTTCACCGGCTCGTCCTTGTCCTTTTCCTCAGTCTTGCGGTATTTTTGCCTTGTCTCTTCAAATCTTTTCCTTCCTTCGTACATGTCTTTGTAGTTGTGGCGCTTGTTGGGAGTAGCTGAGTAGCGAAGGTTGTTAGAAGTCGGTTTCTTAAAGTAATCCTTTTTCTTAAAACCTTTGGACAAGAAAACCATTAGCTTCTTGATATCCTCTAGCTCAGGATCAGATTCACTCCCTTCTTCTTATGGTACAGATTCACTAACCACCTTCTCTCTCTTGGAATTGCGACTTGATGACCTACTTCTCTTGTCAGATACTAGAGCCAAAGGATCTACTGGAAGTTTGTCAACCAACTTCTAAGCACCCACCAGCTCTAGTACTTCATCTTCATCTTGCATGAGCATCTCGTAGAGCTCATTGATGTGAATTTTCTGCAAAATGTGGTTGGCTTGATGTGAGAGGCAAAGGTCGTCCATTCTTGTTAGAGGTTGTTCATGAATTTAATGTTGTTTTTAGTATTCGTCCTCACTATGTCGTTCTTGTGAAGTTCATTCAGGAGCATGAAGAAACGTTCATACGTCTCAGTTAGAGATTATCCCTTCCTTTGCTTGAAGTTATCGTACCTCGAAATGCAACTGTTGATCTTCAGTTGATCACCTATCTTGCTTCCTCTCATCATTCGTGCGACTTGATCCCACATGTCTTTGGTTGTGCCTTTGTGACTATCTATAGAAGTATAGATATCATTTGGGATAACATGTAGAAGGTATGACTTGGCTAGCTTTTCACCCTCGTGTCGACGTTGTTCATCAGCAGTCATTTGTGAGTATTCCATTGGAACGCGGGTAGCCGGAATACCATCTTCTTGGGCATAAACGTCCATCATCAGTGTAGGCTGAGGTCCTTCTGTTAATCCAATATCTATTAAGATTAGAGAGAAATTATAGAGAGAGAGTATAGAGAGAAAGTAGATCTTATTATGTCGGCTCTCTGTGTTTACAAGATATGAGTTATGACCAAAAGCTTACAAAGAAAGTCTAAACAAAGCCTTATATACCCAAAGATAAATTAAGGAAAATAAGCTAGCTTTGACTTTCTACACAAGACTAAATACATTGACTTTGACTCTATAAATCAAGATTAAATCTTGAAGACATATTTATCCTAACACCTTCCTCCAAGGATTTGAGTATCTCTGGATAGAGATCCTTGGACTCGATGAAATCCATAAAACGGTCGCGCTAGTGCTGATACTCTCTGCGGTACATGACAGGTGGTTTGGTATTCGAGCCTATAGCTAGTGCGTCTCTGGTAGTCATCTCTAGTGCACTAATTGTGACCGTGAAACAGATGTGTGAAATTCAAGGTGGTGACTTAACGTCGGGAACTACAAGGGATATCCTAACGCAAGTCTAGGAGTGTGAACAGGAAATATGTGGAAAATGGAAAGCACACACAAAAGATAATTAAAAACAGCAGAAAGCAGAAGAGTCCGAGAAAAGAACTCGGATGCAGGAATCCAGATATGTAACCGGATAGAATTACCGAATATGGAACCTTGCTAAGTGATCGGATAAGGAAAGATCCGGATCAAACCCGGATAGGCTAACTGGATGGGCTAACCGGATGTTCAAGGGGTCCGAATTGGTCGTCCGGATTGGAGATCCGGATATAGTATCCGGGAAAGAGTATTCGATAGGGACGTCCGGAATGAAATACGGACAGGGTGATCCGGAAAGATGAGTCTGTGTAGTTTTAAGTACCTGGTAAGCTATGAATTAGGAAACTATCTAGAACTTACCCGGATTATGCGAAGTTCTCGTCCGGACACGGCGGCTGGAGTCAAAAAATCTATGCTGAAACGCTAGGGTTCGAATCTTTGTGATCCTGAAAGATTAGAATGCAAAGAGAACACAGTTCGAGATTTCAAGCAAAAAACACCCTTTTGATGAAAAATTTGATATTTTTGAATAACACAGACTAAAAACCAAAATCTTCAATTTTTGACAAATTGACCAATCAAACGACTGTTTTTTATTCTAAAACTCTACCAAACCTTATATCTTTTGCAAGGAAGTGGAATGGAATGAATAGAACTCAAGAAGATAGGCTTAAAATGAGAATCAAAAATTTAGAAAAACTAACCAGTCGACTGAATCAGAAAACAATACCTTGAATCACTTGTTTCTCTGCTCTGATACCAATTATGGATCCCAGATAAGTGCATATAATCAATCAACAATCAACATAAAGAAAGGTTGCAATTAGCTTGGCTCTCTATTGATTGAATTGAATTCAGAGAATTCTATAGTACGTGTTTAAGCAAATAAAGTAATTAACCCTAAACTAAGTTAAGCCAAAACATTATATACCCCTTAGGGTATTTACAAAAATTCCCCCTCAACTTTAATACAATATGCATTTTTAACCCTAGCAGAAGGATTAGTCGAACCAAAAATTATATCATCAACGTAAATCTGAACAATAATAATATCACCTTTTTCACGCTTGATGAACAAAGTCGTATCAATCCTACCTTTATCAAAAGCAGACTCGTGCATAAATGTAAATAATACCTCATACCAAGCGTGAGGGGCTTGTTTGAGATCGTAAAGCGCTTTGTCAAGTATGTAAACATGATTCATTTTATCCTTATCCACAAAGCCTTCAGGTTGTGAAACGTATACTTCTTCTTTTAGAATGTCGTTCAAGAAATCAGTCTTTACGTCCATCTGAAAGACAATAAAGTTCTTGTAGGCAGCAAAAAATAAGAACATCCTAATTGCCTTAATTCGAGCAACTGGAGCATATGTCTCGTCATAATCTATGCCCTCTTGCTGACGATAACCTTCTGCCACATGTCTAGCCTTGTTCTTAACGACTATGCCACCTTCGTCTTTCTTATTCTTAAATACCCACTTGGTACCTATGATACTTTTCTCCTTGGGTCTAAGTACTAACCGCCATACTTACATTTGATGGTTCAACATTTCTTAGGAAGGTCGCAAACAGACACTCGTTCACAGTAGTCGATCTTGTTTTGACAGACGAAGAAGGATCACTGATAATTTGATGAATAGGGTGAGATCTCGTGCATTTCGTTGAGTGTGGGTGTGGGGCATATGATGATTGAACATTCTTAAGGTTTGTATGAATTTCTTCTTCAACTGAAGTTACAGGAACAGGAACATCAGCGGATTGAGATTCTGGAGGATTATCATTCACAGGAACTTGTTCTCCAGATGTTTCTAAGTGTTGCTGAAGTTATGTTGTATCTTCAACCGAAGGTATATCCATCTGTGTTGGAGTAGGATATACTCTGATGTACGAGAAATATCTTGTGTAGCAGTGTTCATTGTTGATTCGATAACAGGAGTAGATTCGATAACAGTAGTAGATGGAGTTGCATCAGGTTCAGAGTTTTGATTTGCATTGGAATTTGATGTTGATGCAACGTTTTCCTGTTAGAAACAATCGAAGAATGATTATAAATACCGAAATATTCATCACAAAAAATTTCAAACAAAAGATCAAGATCAGATAAATGAGATTTAGAAATAGAGGGTTGTTCCTGATTTTTCTTGTTTGGAAGAGGTTCTGAACTGAGATGTCTAGAAGTTAATACCCCAGAAAACACGGGTCATGAACTATTATGTTCAGAAGACAATTCTTCAGATTCATCAAACATAACATTAACGCTCTAAATAACTGTCTTTGATTGCTTCATGGAAACTCTATATGATGCAGCGGAGAAAGAATATCCAGTAAAAATTCCCTCGTCGGCCTTTGGACTGAACTTGTTGAGATTGTCTTTGTTGTTCAACACAAAACACTTACAGCCGAAAACATGAAAATGTTTAATGTTTGGTTTTCTGTTGTTCATTATCTCATATGGAGTCTTACCAAACCGAGGATGAATGATGGAACGGTTCTGTGTATAACATGTAGTTGCTACAACTTCTGTCCATAAAAATAAAGGTAGATCTGCATAAGTCAGCATAGTGCGTGCCGCTTCGACTAAAGTTCTATTGTGCCTTTCCACTACACCATTTTGTCAAGGTGTTCTGGCAGCAGAGAATCGTTGAGTAATCCCGTTCGATTCATAGAAATCTCCCAAGATATTGTTTTTAAACTCCATACCATTATCTGAACGAGCAATTTGCACTGACATCCACAAGTTATTTTGTGTTGATTTGATGATGTTGATGAGATGATCAGAAGTTTCATCCTTTGAGCGAAGAAACCTTACCCACGTATATCTTGAGTAGTCATCAACAACCACCAACACGTATTTCTTGCCGTTTAAACTTTGTATCTTCATCGGTCCACACAAATCGACGTGTAATAACTCCAAAACT
Organism: Saussurea involucrata; assembly: GCA_033807775.1. Lineage (NCBI taxonomy): Eukaryota > Viridiplantae > Streptophyta > Magnoliopsida > Asterales > Asteraceae > Saussurea > Saussurea involucrata. The sequence continues at coordinate 87,810,033 of CM066314.1, forward strand.
CTTTTTGTGTTTGGTTCAGCCTTTGCCTTGTGAGGAACTCTTTACATCTTCCCTTTCTCGCAAGCATCACACAATTGTTCATTTTCAAACTTCAACAAAGGAAGGCCTGAGACTAACTCACCCTTAACTAATTTATGCATATTCCTAAAGTTGAGATGAGATAACCGTCTATGCCACATCCAACTTTGTTGAATAGAATCATTCGACAGAAGACACACATCACCTTCGGATTGGACTTCCTTGTGCCAACCAAAAGTTCTTTACCTCCTTCGATTCGTACACAACACCGTTTAGCTTTGAAATTCACTTCCAAATCTTTGTCACAAAACTGACCTATACTAAAAAGATTATGTCCAAATCCCTCAGCATAACTAACTTTCTTAATCGTGATGTTATCTTGTACAATATCTCCATAACCCAGAATAGGAGAAAACTGATCATTGTCGAATCTGACGCGTCCTCCATTCTTCTCTGCATAGTTTGTCAGAATCTCATTCCTCCCAGTCATATTGCTAGAGCATCCAGAATCTAAGTACCAAATATGATTGGTCTGCAAGTAATCATATCAAACACTGTTAGGTACCCATTTGAAAATGGGTCCTTTAGGGTTAGTTGCGTTAGACACCTTTTTGTAAACAGGCAGTCTCTTTTTCTTGGAAAAATCTGTTTAACATGCACATGAGGAATATAGTAAGAATTAAACCAATAGCAAGAATCATATTTAGCAACAAAATCATCCCAACCACAAGCAGAGCAACACAACTCGTCATTTGCAAATCGAATCAACTGCTTAGTATAATATCTCTTGTAAGGAATTACAAGGTTTTGTTTATTATTCGCAACTGATTTTATTACAAATGGAGAAGAAATGTTTTTTCTCAAATTGCTTGACTGGTAAATATGACTTTTGTTTGACACGCCATTCCTGCTTCACTCCAATTCTTTTCACAAACCTATCTCAAAAATCGGAAAAATTAGAATTATGGGAATTACTCTTCTTTGGTTGTCGAGTTCTTCGCCTTTTCTGTGATGACTTTTTTGATTTATGCTTAGAATAATAGTCATTCACATAAGTATTCTTTTTAGTATTAGAACTTTCACCTTTACAGAAAACACTTAGAGATTCTTCCACTTTTAAAATAAAATCATTATGATCAGGAAGCTTTGCGAAAAAATCAAAATCACATACTTTATCATCTTCACAAACCTTAGACTTTGTTTCCATTTCATACTCAAAAACAGACTTACCATCAGAGTTTATTGATTTTCCAAGGAAAGTTGAGTTTTGAAAATCTTCAAATGGTGTGACAATTGTTTTTCAGATTCATTGCTTTCAAAATAATTTGTATCATCTTGAGAGTCAATGAAATGAGAATCTGAATTTGCCCATTTCTCAATAAACGATTCATTAAAAACTTTTTCCTTGAATTTAAACTTGGAATTTCCCATAAAATCCTTACATAAAGATACATCTAAATCAGTTGATTTAGGTATATCTTCAAGTTTGGAAACAACATTCACCTTATTATGAGAGAGAACAATTGAAATAACATATTTTTCAATATCAAAAGAAATCTCTTAGTCAATAAAAGATTCTTTAAAACTATTTGAGTGAATAGTTGAAAGAAGATCTTTTGTTATCTCAAAAACAATCTTTTGTTCAATTAATTTATCCTCAAGTTCCATTATCTTGCCTTCCAAAATCAAGGGTGGGACGTATCGCTTAGCTTCAAACGGTTTTTCCCTTTTTAATGAAATGGAATAAATGTCAAAATAGTCATTTGATGATGAAACTTTTCGTGGTTTTTCATATTTTGTGTTCTCTTTCAAATAACAAAATGAAAGTTGCATTTTTGTGCTATTTTTCCTTTTTATCTCTTCAAGCTTATCATTCTCCTCTGAATTTGTCCATTTGAGTGCACAATCAGGGTAATATTTAGCAAGGTTTAAAAATTTAGACTCATAAAGAGTCGGAACGTAAGAGTTTGCCTTAGCCAAATATTTAGGATTGTTATATCCAATACCCCAGTTTTTATTGAAATATTCAAATTCCTTCGGTTTGTTTAGTTGAATAGTCTGATCAGATTTACCACTCTTATACAGATTCATCTCCAAATCTTTTATCTTATCACAAAAGTCAGCGTTTAAATTATTCAGATACTTCAAAGATATTTCATTCTTACTCTTCTTTTCTTCTAACTCTTTGACCTTCTTGTTCATCTCAGACATTTGATGGTTGAAAATCAGCTTTTCCTCAACAAAATTTTCTTTTTAACCTTCAAGATATTTGATAAGATCATTGTTTTTGGCTCTTTCAAAATTTATGTCAAAAAGTGTTTGATTTAGACTCGCGTTGTTTTCTTTTTCAGATTTTAATTTCTTTCTTAATCCTTGAAGTGCAAGCCTCATGGTGTTCATCTGACGCATAAAGTAGTTTTTAGATTTAGTTCTTACCTCAGATCCGCAGTCTGAATTGCTTTCTCCATCAGAGACATCATCTTTTTTATCAGCACCCATGAAGCACATGTTAGCTTGTTCCTCGTTATCAGCCTCATCATCCGTGTAATCCAGCCAAAACTCACCTTCCACCATTAATGCTTTGCCAGATTCCTTTTGTTGAGCCAGCAGCGTCTTGGTCTTATAGTAGTCTGAATCTCGAACAACTTTCTTGTGGCAGTCTTTTGTGTAATGCTGTAATACCCCGGGTAAGTCAGTTAGATAAATTCCCTATCAGTTAAATTATTTAACCTTAAAATTTGATGTTTAGGGTAAGTATGAGATAAGTTATAAGTTCAAGGTTCATTTGGTAATTTTGGTTTGATATTACCTCTTAAACATCAGATATTATTCTGATAACCTAAAATAGAAAGAGTGTGTGTGCGGGAGTTCTGGAGGAGAAAGAAAGCAAGAAGAAAAAAACGTACGGTTAAGGCTTCAATCGATTGGGTTAGAGGCGATTTGGAGGTAAGTATCTTTACATTTTATGCTTGTAATCTTAAGTAGAAGATGTTTACCGGTTTAGAAATCACGATTCCATCGATTGGTATTAGTCTCAATCGATTCTGGGTATTTTGAAACCGACTGTGTTCTTGAGAGTCCCCGGGAAATCCCGGTATAGTCGACTCCCTGTAGTGTAGAGTCCCGGTATAGTCGACTCCCGATAACGTGAACTCCCGATATTGCCAACTCTCGGTATTGCCAACTCCCGGTATTAACAACTTCCGGTGATCGAACTCCCGGTACTGTGAAGTCCTGGTACCAAAGAGTCCCGGTACTGTAAAGTCCCGGTACCCTGTGTAGTCCCGGTAGTGGGTTAAGTGCAGTGTGTAATGGGACAGTTGAGGATAGGAACTTGTTAGGCTTTATGTAATTGGCTAGTAAAGCGATATATGTGTTTTAAATTGTTTCAGACACTGTGGAGTAGAAGTGAAAGATATAATCCTTTTGAAAGAAGCTTGCGAGCGTGTTTGATAAGCAAAACAGGTGAGTTTTACTTTAAAAACATTTTTAACTGGATTACATATACGTATGGTTTGGGGAATGTGATAATTGGTGATTATGTGTTTATATGTGCGATATAGGTGAATTATAATATATTGAGGTATTATATTTACATGAGTATTATAATGTGTTATAATACGTTGGCCGGGCGTAGGACCGGTGTGTTTGGCTATAGAATCTGTATAGCGTTGTTTGGCTGTAGATGTTGTACAGCGTTGTAAATTTATTAGTTGGCTTGCAACCAACTAATATGGCCAGGAGGAATGAGGAGGGAAGGTATATGATGGGTGAGTTCAAATTGATATATTTGATCGTGCTGTGTGATTTATATAATTAAGGTTTATATAAATGAATTCAAACTAACAGGGATTTTCTCACTTAGACCCTTAGGTCTAACCCGCATTTTGTTTTAAAAATATGTATTCCATGTGGTGGATCGAGTAAGGGCAAATGATTAGAGTAATCGATGGATGGCTTTTGTGAAGGAATATATGATGAAGATTTTGGCATGTTTAGCAGTTGTAACTTAATAACTAAATGTTATGTATGTATTTAGTATAAAATTTGTAGTAGGATGGCTTCTTCTGATTGTAAAAGACTATGGGACCGTACTTGTAATATAATGTTTCGTTTGTTATATCACTGTTATGTTACTTTGTGTGAATTGTTTCGTATATGGGAATTGGGTTGTTACAAATGGTATCAGAGCCTTAGTTTAAGGGATTTAGGTATTTGTATCTGTACCTAGACTTAAACTACATGTGAAGTAGGATGTCCCTATCATTATAGAACCTTGGGATGATGAAGTATAAAAGGGAAGAAGGAACATCGTGTAAGGTAATTTCAAATTACGCCTGGCCAGAGTAATCATGAAATTACAGGTACATGTTTGAACCAGAATACCTTGTTATATAGGGTATGTGCTTATGTGTGTATTAATTTTGTTTGAATCTACAGAATGGCAAGTGGTACTAGACGAAAGAACCAAGAAGGAGGGAATCCGAATAGTACTAATCCGCCGATAGGAACAGGGTACAGGGGAGGCAGAACTGGGGGCAGAGTCGGGGGTAGAACTGGGGGTAGAGCTGGAGGTCGACCCGGAGGCAGATTCCAGCCACATGGTACAGAGTTCGTTACCAGGGATGATCTAATGGCAGAAATGGGAAGATTGCAGGCTAGCATACAAACAATGTTTGATCGAAACCGTCATAATGAAGCTGAAATACCGGATCCCGGACCGGAAGATGAAATGCCAATCACATCGACTGTTGTACCAGTACAAAGGAGGTGCGACTACAAAATGTTTTTAAGCTGTAGACCTCCGACCTACTCAGGAGACAGGGATCCCGTGAAAGCAATGAGATGGATGAAGGAAATAGAAGCTATTTTCAAGACAAGCAAGTGTGCGGATGAAGATAGGGTACTGTACGGGGCAGCAATGTTAAAAGGGGATGCTTTGTATTGGTGGGAATCTTTTATTCATTCTAAGGGATCTGATGTTTATTCTACCCTCTCTTGGGAAGAATTTGTGATAGCCTACGGGAAACAATTTTGTCCCCAAGCAGCCGTCAAACAACTGGAAGGGGAATTTATGAACTTACAACAAGGAAACTTATCCGTTCGAGACTACACCGCTAGCTTTCTGGAAAAATCTCGGTTCGCAGAATACTACGTTGCTACGGAGGCGATGAAGACGGAAAGGTTTATCTTTGGGCTGAACTCAGAAGTCAGAAGGCTAGTGACTGCAAAAGGACCCGATACCTTCTCAGCTGCAGTTGATGCCGCGGAGAATGTTGAAATAGATATTAGAAGGGATGCTGGCGATAAAAGTATCGGGAAGAGAAAGTGGGAAGGACCACAACACGATCCGAAGAAGTCCCGATTTCAGAGGTATGATAACCGTCCGCCGTTTCGACCAGCGGAAAGACCATGTCAGAAGTGCAACCGTGTCCGCCAAGGAAATTTCCAAGGTGATTTACGAGAGTGTTATAAGTGTGGGAAGACTGGGCACGTCATTAAAGATTGTAAGGTAACGCGGTTATGTTTCTTATGCAATTCTCCGGATCACCTTCAGTCGGACTGTCCGCGGGGGAGGATACAGCAAGGTGGGTCATCGGGCAGGCCAGCGATTATTAAACCAGTAATACCAAGACTGGAACCGCCAGTAACCAGGGGTCGCGCGTTTCAAATGACCGAGAAAGAAGCGGAGGAAACTCCGGATGTGGTCACAGGTACATTTTTAATAAACTCTACACGTGCTAAGGTGTTATTTGATTCCGGTGAAAACCGATCGTTTGTGTCTCCTGCATTTGTTGCTTGCCTGTGTTTGAAACCTAAAATGCTAGAACATGCTCTATCAGTAGATACGGCAAATGATAATCAAGTGTCAGTTATAGAAGTATTTGATGCCTGTGTGATAAATATAGAGGGGTGTAGAGTGCCGATACAATTGTTTCCTATAACTTTGATATTGTTTGACGTCGTAGTGGGAATGGACTGGTTAGCCGAGAATCAGGCTAACATAGTGTGTGATAAGAAGTTAATAAATGTGGTATTACCTGAGAAGGGACCAGTAGTGATTTATGGTGATCGTAGGAATCATCAGTCTAGCCTTATATCTATGATAAAAGCCCGTAAGTGTGTGAATAAGGGTTGTCAGAGTTACTTGGCTTACGTGATAGATATTAAGCCAGAAAAGAATAGGATGGAAGATATTCCTATTGTTAGTGAATTCCTTGAAGTATTACCCGAAGACTTGAATAGTCTTCCACCTGTTAGACAAGTAGAGTTCGGTATAGACCTGATTCCTGGAGCCACTCCTGTAACCCGTGCACCTTATCGTCTGGCACCTCCAGAGATGAAAGAGATGATGGCACAACTAAAAGATCTATCCGATAAAGGCTTCATCAGACATAGTTCTTCACCATGGGAAGCACCAGTGTTATTTGTGAAAAAGAAAGATGGTTCGATGAGAATGTGTATCGACTACCGAGAACTGAATAAGCGCACGATAAAGAACAAGTATCCGTTACCCCGAATTGATGACCTCTTTGATCAGTTAGTTGGAGCTTGCTATTTCTACAAGATTGATCTAAGATCCGGTTATCACCAGTTGAAAGTTAAAGAAGAAGACGTTCTAAAGATAGCCTTTCGAACAAGGTATGGTCATCACGAATTCTTAGTGATGCCGTTTGGACTGACGAACTCTCCAGCTGCTTTTATGGATTTAATGAATCGGGTATGTAAGCCGTATCTCGATAAATTTGTTATTGTATTTATCGATGATATACTTATCTACTCCTGATCCAAAGAAGAGCATGCGCAACACCTTCGTTTGATCTTGGAGTTACTAAAGAAAGAAAAGATGTATGCTAAATTTTTGAAATGTGAATTCTGGCTACGAGCAGTTCAGTTTCTGGGGCATGTAGTTTCCGAAAAAGGGATACAAGTTGATCCGATGAAAGTGGAAGCAGTTGAAAAGTGGGAACCGCCGAAGACAACAACGGGAGTACGAAGTTTTCTAGGTTTAGCCGGCTACTATCGGAAATTTATAAAAGACTTCTCTCGTATCGCAACGCCTTTGACTAAACTGACCCGGAAGAACCTGAAGTTTGAATGGAAAGGTGAACAAGACAAGCATTCCGGATATTGAAAGAGAAACTGTGCAGCGCGCCGATTCTATCACTACCTGAAGGTTCGGAAGACTTTGTTGTTTATAGTGATGCGTCAAAACTGGGATTGGGATGTGTACTTATGCAGCGTGGAAAGGTTATTGCTTATGCTTCTCGTCAATTAAAGGATCATGAAAGACAGTATCCTACGCACGACATGGAGCTTGCATCAGTCGTCTTCGCGTTAAAGATTTGGAGACATTATCTGTATGGTTCCAAATGTCAGATTTATACCGATCATAAGAGTCTCCAACATCTCTTTGACCAGAAGGAACTAAATATGAGACAAAGAAGATGGCTAGAATTGCTGAATGATTACGACTGTGAAATCCTTTATCATTCGGGAAAGGCAAATGTGGTAGCTGATGCATTGAGTCGTCAAGAAAGGAGTGGAACAATAAAAGTTATTTCGCTACGAACTGAACTCCGACCGAACATATTTGACGAATTGCAGGAGTGTCAAGTGGAGGCTTATCAGGATGAACATCTGAAATCAGAACTGTTAGCGAGGATGTCAGCATTGCTAGTAAAAGATGATCGTGGGTTATTGTGTCTGGGAAACAGAGTGTGGGTACCTCGTTTGGGTGGGTTACGTGATCGTGTTTTACAAGAAGCTCATCAATCCCGTTTCTCTATTCACCCAGGTACAAACAAGATGTATAAAGACCTAAAGCAATTCTATTGGTGGCCGGGGATAAAAAGAGGAATTGCTCAGTATGTGGAAGGATGTGATACTTGTAAGAAAGTGAAGATCGAACACCAAAAGTTGTTTGGTCAACTACAGCGTCTAGAAATACCTATGTGGAAGTGGGAGCATATTACCACAGACTTTATCACGAAGCTACCAAGGACTCCGAAGGGATTTGATTCTATTTGGGTGATCGTCGACAGATTGACAAAGTCTGCACACTTTCTACCGATAAAGGAAACCGATTCGATGGAACGATTAGCTAAGCTGTACATTGACGAAATAGTAACTCGGCATGGAGTTCCAATCTCGATTATTTCTGATCGTGATAGTCATTTTACTTCAAGATTCTGGAGAAGTTTTCAAAGGGAAATGGGGACACAGATAAAGTTAAGTACGACGTATCATCCCCAAACAGATGGGCCGAGTGAACGAACGATTCAGACTTTAGAAGATATGCTTCGGGCTTGCATTGTTGATTTTGGGGGATCGTGGGATAAGCATTTACAGTTGATCGAATTCGCTTACAACAACAGTTATCATTCCAGCATACAAGCGGCACCGTTCGAAGTATTGTATGGTAAGAAATGCCGAACACCTCTGTGTTGGAACGAAGTGGGAGAGAAACAGTTAGCGGGGCCGGAAATAGTTCAGTTAACCGCCGATAAGGTTACTCAGATCCGAGAAAGAATGAAAGTGGCTCAAGATAGACAGAAGAGCTATGCTGACCGACGTCGACAGCCTTTGGAATTTCAAGTCGGGGATTTCGTAATGTTAAAAGTTTCGCCATGGAAGGGAGTCATCCGATTTGGGAGACAAGGTAAACTTAGCTCAAGGTATATCGGACCATTTGCAATTACAGAAAGGATCGGTGAAGTAGATTACCGATTAGATCTTCCACCGGAATTGAGCAGAATCCATAATGCATTTCACGTATCGAATTTCCGAAAGTGTTTGGTTACTCCAGATCAGTCAGTCTCCCTACCAGAAATACAAGTCGATGAAAGACTGAATTATGTGGAAGAGACGGAAGCTATAGTTGATCATAAAGTTAAAGTGCTGCGGAATAAAGAGATCAGGTAAGTGAAAGTTCAGTGGAGGCATCATAGAGGTCAGGATGCTACGTGGGAATCCGAATCGGAAATGAGAGCCAAGTACCCTCATCTTTTGGCTTAACTGAATTCCGGGACGGAATTCTTTTAAGGGGGAGATGATGTAATACCCCGGGTAAGTTAGTTAGAAAAATTCCCTATCAGTTAAATTATTTAACCTTAAGATTTGATGTTTATGGTAATTATGAGATAAGTTATAAGTTCAAGGTTCATTTGGTAATTTTGGTTTGATATTACCTCTTAAACATCAGATATTATTCTGATAACCTAAAATAGAAAGAGTGTGTGTGCGGGAGTTCTGGAGGCGAAAGAAAGTAAGAAAAAGAAAACGTACGGTTAAGGCTTCAATCGATTGGGTTAGAGGCGATTTGGAGGTAAGTATCTTTAAATTTTATGCTTGTAATCTTAAGTAGAAGATGTTTACCGGTTTAGAAATCACGATTCCATCGATTGGTATTAGTCCTAATCGATTCTGGGTATTTTGAAACCGACTGTGTTCTTGAGAGTCCCGGGGAAATCCCGGTATAGTCGACTCCCGGTAGTGTAGAGTCCCGGTATAGTCGACTCCCGATAACGTGAACTCCCGGTATTGCCAACTCCCGGTATTGCCAACTCCCGGTATTAACAACTTCCGGTGATCGAACTCCCGGTACTGTGAAGTCCCGGTACCAAAGAGTCCCGGTACTGTAAAGTCCCGGTACCCTGTGTAGTCCCGGTAGTGGGTTAAGTGCATTGTGTAATGGGACAGTTGAGGATAGGAACTTGTTAGGCTTTATGTAATTGGCTAGTAAAGCGATATATGTGTTTTAAATTGTTTCAGATACTGTGGAGTAGAAGTGAAAGATATAATCTTTTTTAAAGAAGCTTGCGAGCGTGTTTGATAAGCAAAACAGGTGAGTTTTACTTTAAAAACGTTTTTAACTGGATTACATATACGTATGGTTTGGGGAATGTGATAATTGGTGATTATGTGTTTATATGTGCGATATAGGTGAATTATAATATATTGAAGTATTATATTTACATGAGTATCATAATGTGTTATAATACGTTGGCCGGGCGTACGACCGGTGTGTTTGGCTATAGAATCTGTATAGCGTTGTTTGGCTGTAGATGTTGTACAGCGTTGTAAATTTATTAGTTGGCTTGCAACCAACTAATATGGCCAGGAGGAATGAGGAGGGAAGGTATATGATGTGTGAGTTCAAATTGATATATTTGATCGTGCTGTGTGATTTATATAATTAAGGTTTATATAAATGAATTCAAACTAACAGGGATTTTCTCACTTAGACCCTTAGGTCTAACCCTCATTTTGTTTTAAAAATATGTATTCCAGGTGGGGGATCGAGTAAGGGCAAATGATTAGAGTAATCGATGGATGGCTTTTGTGAAGGAATATATGATGAAGATTTTGGCATGTTTAGCAGTTGTAACTTAATAACTAAATGTTATGTATGTATTTAGTATAAAGTTTGTAGTAGGATGGCTTCTTCTGATTGTAAAAGACTATGGGACCGTACTTGTAATATAATGTTTCGTTTGTTATATCAGTGTTATGTTACTTTGTGTGAATTGTTTCGTATATGGGAATTAGGTTGTTACAAATGGTATCAGAGCCTTAGTTTAAGGGATTTAGGTATTTGTATCTGTACCTAGACTTAAACTGCATGTGAAGTAGGATGTCCCTATCATTATAGAACCTTGGGATGATGAAGTATAAAAGGGAAGAAGGAACATCATGTAAGGTAATTTCAAATTACGCCTGGCCAGTGTAATCATGATCTTACAGGTACATGTTTGAACCAGAATACCTTGTTATATAGGGTATGTGCTTATATGTGTATTAATTTTGTTTGAATCTACAGAATGGCAAGTGGTACTAGACGAAATAACCAAGAAGGAGGGAATCCGAATAGTACTAATCCGCCGATAGGAACAGGGGACAGGGGAGGCAGAACTGGGGGCAGAGTCGGTGGTAGAACTGGGGGTAGAGCTGGAGGTCGACCCGGAGGCAGATTCCAGCCACATGGTACAGAGTTCGTTACCAGGGATGATCTAATGGCAGAAATGGGAAAACTGCAGGCTAGCATACAAACAATGTTTGATCAAAACCGTCATAATGAAGCTGAAATTCCGGATCCCGGACCGGAAGATGAAATGCCAATCACATCGACTGTTGTACCAGTACAAAGGAGGTGCGACTACAAAATGTTTTTAAGCTGTAGACCTCCGACCTACTCAGGAGACAGGGATCCCGTGAAAGCAATGAGATGGATGAAGGAAATAGAAGCTATTTTCAAGACAAGCAAGTGTGCGGATGAAGATAGGGTACTGTACGGGGCAGCAATGTTAAAAGGGGATGCTTTGTATTGGTGGGAATCTTTTATTCATTCTAAGGGATCTGATGTTTATTCTACCCTCTCTTGGGAAGAATTTGTGATAGCCTACGGGAAACAATTTTGTCCCCAAGCAGCCGTCAAACAACTGGAAGGGGAATTTATGAACTTACAACAAGGAAACTTATCCGTTCGAGACTACACCGCTAGCTTTCTGGAAAAATATCGGTTCGCAGAATACTACGTTGCTACGGAGGCGATGAAGACGGAAAGGTTTATCTTTGGGCTGAACTCAGAAGTCAGAAGGCTAGTGACTGCAAAAGGACCCGATACCTTCTCAGCTGCAGTTGATGCCGCGAAGAATGTTGAAAGAGATATTAGAAGGGATGCTGGCGATAAAAGTATCGGGAAGAGAAAGTGGGAAGGACCACCACACGATCCGAAAAAGTCTCGATTTTAGAGGTATGATAACCGTCCGCCGTTTCGACCAGCGGAAAGACCATGTCAGAAGTGCAACCGTGTCCACCAAGGAAATTTCCAAGGTGATTTACGAGAGTGTTATAAGTGTGGGAAGACCGGACACGTCATTAAAGATTGTAAGGTAACGCGGTTATGTTTCTTATGCAATTCTCCGGATCACCTTCAGTCGGACTGTCCGCGGGGGAGGATACAGCAAGGTGGGTCATCGGGCAGGCCAGCGATAGTTAAACCAATAATACCAAGACTGGAACCGCCAGTAACCAGGGGTCGCGCGTTTCAAATGACCGAGAAAGAAGCGGAGGAAACTCCGGATGTGGTCACAGGTACATTTTTAATAAACTCTACACGTGCTAAGGTGTTATTTGATTCCGGTGAAAACCGATCATTTGTGTCTCCTGCATTTGTTGCTTGCCTGTGTTTGAAACCTAAAATGCTAGAACATGCTCTATCAGTAGATACGAAAAATGATAATCAAGTGTCAGTTATAGAAGTATTTGATGGCTGTGTGATAAATATAGAGGGGTGTAGAGTGCCGATACAATTGTTTCCTATAACTTTGATAGAGTTTGACGTTGTAGTGGGAATGGACTGGTTAGCCGAGAATCAGGCTAACATAGTGTGTGATAAGAAGTTAATAAATGTGGTATTACCTGAGAAGGGACCAGTAGTGATTTATGGTGATCGTAGGAATCATCAGTCTAGCCTTATATCTATGATAAAAGCCCGTAAGTGTGTGAATAAGGGTTGTCAGAATTACTTGGCTTACGTGATAGATATTAAGCCAGAAAAGAATAGGATGGAAGATATTCCTATTGTTAGTGAATTCCCTGATGTATTACCCGAAGACTTGAATAGTCTTCCACCTGTTAGACAAGTAGAGTTCGGTATAGACCTGATTCCTGGAGCCACTCCTGTAACCCGTGCACCTTATCGTCTGGCACCTCCAGAGATGAAAGAGATGATGGCACAACTACAAGATCTATCCGATAAAGGCTTCATCAGACCTAGTTCTTCACCATGGGAAGCACCAGTGTTATTTGTGAAAAAGAAGGATGGTTCGATGAGAATGTGTATCGACTACCGAGAACTGAATAAGCGCACGATAAAGAACAAGTATCCGTTACCCCGAATTGATGACCTCTTCGATCAGTTAGTTGGAGCTTGCTATTTCTCCAAGATTGATCTAAGATCCGGTTATCACCAGTTGAAAGTTAAAGAAGAAGACGTTCTAAAGATAGCCTTTCGAACAAGGTATGGTCATCATGAATTCTTAGTGATGCCGTTTGGACTGACGAACGCTCCAGCTGCTTTTATGGATTTAATGAACCGGGTATGTAAGCCGTATCTCGATAAATTTGTTATTGTATTTATCGATGATATACTTATCTACTCTTGATCCAAAGAAGAGCATGCGCAACACATTCGTTTGATCTTGGAGTTACTAAAGAAAGAAAAGATGTATGCTAAATTTTTGAAATGTGAATTCTGGCTACGAGCAGTTCAGTTTCTGGGGCATGTAGTTTCCGAAAAAGGGATACAAGATGATCCGATGAAAGTGGAAGCAGTTGAAAAGTGGGAACCACCGAAGACAACAACGGAAGTACGAAGTTTTCTGGGTTTAGCCGGCTACTATCGGAAATTTATAAAAGACTTCTCTCGTATCGCAACGCCTTTCACTAAGCTGACCCGGAAGAACCTGAAGTTTGAATGGAAAGCAGAACAAGACAAGCATTCCGGATATTGAAAGAGAAACTGTGCAGCGCGCCGATTCTATCACTACCTGAAGGTTCGGAAGACTTTGTTATTTATAGTGATGCGTCAAAATTGGGATTGGGATGTGTACTTATGCAGCGTGGAAAGGTTATTGCTTATGCTTCTCGTCAATTAAAGGATCATGAAAGACAGTATCCTACGCACGACATGGAGCTTGCAGCAGTCGTCTTCGCGTTAAAGATTTGGAGACATTATCTGTATGGTTCCAAATGTCAGATTTATACCGATCATAAGAGTCTCCAACATCTCTTTGACCAGAAGGAACTAAATATGAGACAAAGAAGATGGCTAGAATTGCTGAATGATTACGACTGTGAAATCCTTTATCATACGGGAAAGGCAAATGTGGTAGCTGATGCATTGAGTCGTCAAGAAAGGAGTGGAACAATAAAAGTTATTTCGCTACGAAATGAACTCCTACCCAACATATTTGACGAATTGCAGAAGTGTCAAGTGGAGGCTTATCAGGATGAACATCTGAAATCAGAACGGTTAGCGAGTTTGTCAGCATTGCTAGTAAAAGATGATCGTGGGTTATTGTGTCTGGGAAACAGAGTGTGGGTACCTCGTTTGGGTGGGTTACGTGATCGCGTTTTACAAGAAGCTCATCAATCCCGTTTCTCTATTCACCCAGGTACAAACAAGATGTATAAAGACCTAAAGCAATTCTATTGGTGGTCGGGGATAAAAAGAGGAATTGCTCAGTATGTGGAAGGATGTGATACTTGTAAGAAAGTGAAGATCGAACACCAAAAGCTGTTTGGTCAACTACAGCGTCTAGAAATACCTATGTGGAAGTGGGAGCAGATTACCACAGACTTTATCACGAAGCTACCAAGGACTCCGAAGGGATTTGATTCTATTTGGGTGATCGTCGACAGATTGACAAAGTCGGCACACTTTCTACCGATAAAGGAAACCGATTCGATGGAACGATTAGCTAAGTTGTACATTGACGAAATAGTAACTCGGCATGGAGTTCCAATCTCGATTATTTCTGATCGTGATAGTCATTTTACTTCAAGATTCTGGAGAAGTTTTCAAAGGGAAATGGGGACACAGATAAAGTTAAGTACGGCGTATCATCCCCAAACAGATGGGCCGAGTGAACGAACGATTCAGACTTTAGAAGATATGCTCCGGGCTTGCATTGTTGATTTTGGGGGATCGTGGGATAAGCATTTACCGTTGATCGAATTCGCTTACAACAACAGTTATCATTCCAGCATACAAGCGGCACCGTTCAAAGTATTGTATGGTAAGAAATGTCGAACGCCTCTGTGTTGGAACGAAGTAGGAGAGAAACAGTTAGCGGGGCCGGAAATAGTTCAGTTAACCGCCGATAAGGTTACTCAGATCCGAGAAAGATTGAAAGTGGCTCAAGATAGACAGAAGAGCTATGCTGACCGACGTCGAAAGCCTTTGGAATTTCAAGTCGGGGATTTCGTAATGTTAAAAGTTTCGCCATGGAAGGGAGTCATCCGATTTGGGAGATAAGGTAAACTAAGCCCAAGGTATATCGGACCATTTGCAATTACAGAAAGGATCGGTGAAGTAGCTTACCGATTAGATCTTCCACCGGAATTGAACAGAATCCATAATGCATTTCACGTATCGAATTTCCGAAAGTGTTTGGTTACTCCAGATCAGTCAGTCTCCCTACCAGAAATACAAGTCGATGAAAGACTGAATTATGTGGAAGAGCCGGAAGCTATAGTTGATCATAAAGTTAAAGTGCTGCGGAATAAGGAGATCAGGCAAGTGAAAGTTCAGTGGAGGCATCATAGAGGTCAGGATGCTACGTGGGAATCCGAATCGGAAATGAGAGCCAAATACCCTCATCTTTTGGCTTAACTGAATTCCGGGACAGAATTCTTTTAAGGGGGAGATGATGTAATACCCCGGGTAAGTCAGTTAGAAAAATTCCCTATCAATTAAATTATTTAACCTTAAGATTTGATGTTTAGGGTAATTATGAGATAAGTTATAAGTTCAAGGTTCATTTGGTAATTTTGGTTTGATATTACCTCTTAAACATCAGATATTATTCTGATAACCTAAAATAGAAAGAGTGTGTGTGCGGGAGTTCTGGAGGCGAAAGAAAGTAAGAAGAAGAAAACGTACGGTTAAGGCTTCAATCGATTGGGTTAGAGGCGATTTGGAGGTAAGTATCTTTACATTTTATGCTTGTAATCTTAAGTAGAAGATGTTTACCGGTTTAGAAATCACGATTCCATCGACTGGTATTAGTCTCAATCGATTCTGGGTATTTTGAAACCGACTGTGTTCTTGAGAGTCCTGGGGAAATCCCGGTATAGTCGACTCCCGGTAGTGTAGAGTCCCGGTATAGTCGACTCCCGATAACGTGAACTCCCGGTATTGCCAACTCCCGGTATTAACAACTTCCGGTGATCGAACTCCCGGTACTGTGAAGTCCCGGTACCAAAGAGTCCCGGTACTGTAAAGTCCTGATACCCTGTGTAGTCCCGGTAGTGGGTTAAGTGCAGTGTGTAATGGGACAGTTGAGGATAGGAACTTGTTAGGCTTTATGTAATTGGCTAGTAAAGCGATACATGTGTTTTAAATTGTTTCAGATACTGTGGAGTAGAAGTGAAAGATATAATCTTTTTTAAAGAAGCTTGCGAGCGTGTTTGATAAGCAAAACAGGTGAGTTTTACTTTAAAAACGTTTTTAACTGGATTACATATACGTATGGTTTGGGGAATGTGATAATTGGTGATTATGTGTTTATATGTGCGATATAGGTGAATTATAATATATTGAGGTATTATATTTACATGAGTATCATAATGTGTTATAATACGTTGGCCGGGCGTACGACCGGTGTGTTTGGCTATAGAATTTGTATAGCGTTGTTTGGCTGTAGATGTTGTATAGCGTTGTAAATTTATTAGTTGGCTTGCAACCAACTAATATGGCCAGGAGGAATGAGGAGGGAAGGTATATGATGTGTGAGTTTACATTGATATATTTGATCGTGCTGTGTGATTTATATAATTAAGGTTTATATAAATGAATTCAAACTAACAGGGATTTTCTCACTTAGACCCTTAGGTCTAACCCTCATTTTGTTTTAAAAATATGTATTCCAGGTGGTGGATCGAGTAAGGGCAAATGATTAGAGTAATCGATGGATGGCTTTTGTGAAGGAATATATGATGAAGATTTTGGCATGTTTAGCAGTTGTAACTTAATAACTAAATGTTATATATGTATTTAGTATAAAGTTTGTAGTAGGATGGCTTCTTCTGATTGTAAAAGACTATGGGACCGTACTTGTAATATAATGTTTCGTTTGTTATATCATTGTTATGTTACTTTGTGTGAATTGTTTCGTATATGGGAATTGGGTTGTTACAAATGGTCTGGCTTGCCACAATTGTAACACTTAGGTATCTCTGTTGTCTTCTTCTCCTCAAACCTTTTCTTTCCATCCTCTCTCTTATCGACAAACTTTATCTTCTCAAACTTTCTTTCTTCACCTCTCTTTCCATCAAACTTATTCATTCTATTGTTTCCTTCAAATCTGTCTTTGTGTTCAGAGTTCCTTGAACCAGATGAATACCTCAGATTGTTTGAACCATGCTTCTAGTAGAACTTCTTCTGAAAATGCCTTGTTAAGAAAATCATATCTTGTTCCAATTCAGCACCATCATCGAAAATATTTCCAGTAAATTCTACTTCATCATCATCACTCATCTAATTCACATAACTCTTCCCGTGTTTATCAACCATTAAAGCAACTGGATCAGGAACTGATTTCTTCTGCTTCCTATTCTTTTTTTCCTTTATCTCATCAAATTCTTCTTCATCATGTTGCAAAGTCTCAAACAATTCATGTACTGGCATTGTGGACAATCTAGGATTCTGTTTCATCCTTCGGCTTATACTCTTCCACTCAGACTGTAAATTGCTTAAAAACTTGACATTGTTCTCAATTATAGTGTAAAGCCCGTGTCCCGGTACGTTTATTAATTAATTTTTAATAATTTAAAATGTTTACCTTTAATTGTTTTGGTTAGTGGTTTGGTGTCAAAAAGGACCAAAATGTTAGCATTCGTGCCTTTTGTTGTGGATTGTGAGATGAGGTGTAGTTGGGGGGGCTATTTGTGCAATTTTTGGAACTTGTGCATGGGTCTTGGCCCATGGCTGAATCCCTTCTCGTTTTCTTGTTCTTCTTTCCTTATGAATCAAGCAAACCAAACAACCACCAAAAACCCTACGAGCCACTTTTCTTTTTCTCCTTTGTGTGGTGCGGCCGAGAGAGAGAGAACGAAGGGAGAGAGAGAGATCGCTAGAAAGAGAGAGAAGAGAAGAAAGGACCAGCGGCAGCCACCCCTCGCCGCCGCTGCTGCTGTCGCCGGAGGTCGCCACACCTGGGTCGTCGGAGGTCGAGAGGGAGGAGACCGGTTGTGGTGTTGAGACGTCGTCGTGAGGTAAGTAGCTCTCTCGTTCGTCTCGTTTCTTTTCCTTTTCCTTTTCGTTTTTCCGGCGAGACCATCACCGCCGCACGCCGTCGCTACGGTGGCTGTGGGTGGAGGGCGGTGGCAGTGGGTAACACTCTTAGCATAAATCCCGAATCGATTAAGCCGCGAACCGTTTATAAAGTTATCTTTTTATGAAAATTCTAAGTGTGCTGTCCAGTTTTCGCGTGATCATAACTTTTCCGTCGTAACTCCGTTTGAGCCGAAACTGGCGCCCACGGTTCAAGTTCAGGGTCGGGCACGTTTTCCGTGTTTTAGCGGAAAACTGGTTCAGTCTCTAGCTGGGCGAAAAAGTGGTCGCAAGTTCAGTGAATCGTCATTTTATGTAAAAGAAACTGTAGTTCGGTCACTGTTTTGCGTAAGCTGTAACTTTCTGCTCGTAACACGGTTTGGGGTGAAACCGGTGTCAAAAGTTCCCTTTTTGAGTCTAGAAACTTTTCTGTGTTTTGTGCAAAACCCAGTTCGGGACATAGCTTGGGTCGATTTGTCGTTTTATACTGAAGGGTGCTGAATTTTGCTGTTCCGGAATCTGTTTTTGTAAAATCCGTAGTAAATTGTAGAAAAATCGTTAGGAGGCGTATAATATGTCCTTGGAACCCTAACTCAGAGTACTTTCTGGTCATGAAATAATATTGGGAATTTTCTGGGTTTAAAGGGGTCGAAACAGGTCCCGAACAGACCTGTTTTGGGTGAACGGAAGTTAGTTTTAGTGACGGTTTAAGCGTGTGTCGTGCCATAGGGTCCGGGTCTCGTATTGACACGTTTTTAACATGCGTTTAGGTGCTGGGAAGTGACCGTAATTGTGGAGCTTGAATTGTGTTGTTAAGCTGGGCGCGCATTCGAGCTGAGTTCTCTCACTGTGTAGTTAGGGGTTGTATGCATGTCATAATAGTTTGTATGTACTACTGTCTTTGTGGTGTGAACTAGTTGTTTGTGGTGTGTAATATTTGATTGGTTTGAATGCATGATACTGAGGTGTTGGTTACATTACAATTCGGTGGGACCCAGGCCTCGATGGTACTGAGGTGTTGGTTACATTACAATTCGGTGGGACCGAGGCCTCGATGGTACTGAGGTGTTGGTTACATTACAATTCGGTGGGACCGAGGCCTCGATGGTACTGAGGTGTTGGTTACATTACAATTCGGTGGGACCGAGGCCTCGATGGTACTGAGGTGTTGGATACATTACAATTCGGTGGGACCGAGGCCTCGATGGTACTGAGGTGTTGGATACATAATTACTTGTAGGCGTTTACTCGTTTTATGTAACTGTGATGTTGTTGCTTATGTGCGGATAGGGGTGATGTGTATATAATTCCTATCTGCGCATGTGTTGGAATTCACTAAGCTTCGTGCTTACCCTTTCCCAATAAATTGTGGTTTCAGATGCGAGTTGCTCTAAGGCGTGACGGGTACACACTGGCGCGCGAGGAGAGCTGGCTGCTTTCTGATTTTAATAATTAGACGTTTATTCCGCTGGTTTTATTTATAAAGATATTAATTGTGAGTTTGCAAACGAAACGTTGGGATCATTTAATGAGTTGTTATAAATGAAATGTTTATTTTAAAATTTTAAATTGCTTGTAATTTTTGGGACGTTACAACTTGGTATCAGAGCCGGGAACCGGACTGGTGTGCCAGCGAGGACGCTGGGCTCCCAAGCGGGGTGGATTGTAAGATCCCACATTGGTTGGGGAGGGGAACAAAGGTTGCCTTATAAGGGACTTGATACCTCCTCTATTAGACGCGTTTTAAAACCGTGAGTCCAGGTGTGCGGACAAAGCGGACAATATCTGGTACGGTTGGCCGTGGATGTTACAGATGGTATCAGAGCCACTCATGTGTCGTTCGAGATGGTGGGGCAAACCTCATCGAGGACAATGAGTCCCTGAGGGGGGGTGTGTGTAACACCTTAGGCATATCCCACATCGGTCGTGGACAGGAGAGATGTTGGGTATATTAGTAAACCTTGGCCTTACCAGACACAACGCGTTTTGGGGCCACAAGCATGCGGGTTCCTTGGGAACTCTGTGGTTAAGCGTGCTTGGGTGGGAGTAGTACCAGGATGGGTGACCTCCTGGGAAGTCCTTGCAAAGTCCTTGCCAGGCCGCCAAGAACAAAGCCGTGAGCCAGTGGGGCAAAGCGGACAATATTGTGTGGTGGTAAGCGGGGCGTTACAGATGGTATCAGAGCCAGGAATCGGACTGGTGTGTCAGCGAGGACGCTGGGCTCCCAAGGGGGTGGATTGTAAGATCCCACATTGGTTGGGGAGAGGAACAAAGGTTGTCTTATAAGAGGAACTTGATACCTCCCCTATCAGACGCGTTTTAAAACCGTGAGTCCGGATGTGTGGACAAAGCGGACAATATCTGGTACGGTTGGCCTGGGATGTTACAGATGGTATCAGAGCCGGGAACCGGACTGGTGTGCCAGCGAGGATGCTGGGCTCCCAAGCGGGGTGGATTGTAAGATCCCACATTGGTTGGGAGCCCAACGTCCTCGCTGGCACACCAGTCCGGTTCCCGGCTCTGATACCATCTGTAACATCCCAGGCCAACCGTACCAGATATTGTCCGCTTTGTCCACACATCCGGACTCACGGTTTTAAAACGCGTCTGATAGGGGAGGTATCAAGTTCCTCTTATAAGGCAACCTTTGTTCCTCTCCCCAACCAATGTGGGATCTTACAATCCACCCCCTTGGGAGCCCAGCGTCCTCGCTGACACACCAGTCCGATTCCTGGGACCTGTGGGTTGTGTAACACCTTAGGCATATCCCACATCGGTCGTGGACAGGAGAGATGCTGGGTATATTAGTAAACCTTGGCCTTACCAGACACAACGCGTTTTGGGGCCACAAGCATGCGGGTTCCTTGGGAACTCTGTGGTTAAGCGTGCTTGGGTGGGAGTAGTACCAGGATGGGTGACCTCCTGGGAAGTCCTTGCGAAGTCCTTGCCAGGCCGCCAAGAACAAAGCCGTGAGCCAGTGGGGCAAAGCGGACAATATTGTGTGGTGGTAAGCGGGGCGTTACAAATGGTATCAGAGCACAGCTTGAGTGAATCAAACGCACCTCGGTGTGTTTGGTCTCAAGTTGCGGCTGGGAAATTTTCAAATTCGTTATTAAATCTTTTTAGAAATAAAAGAAAAAGTAAAAACCCGTTCGAGGAACGGTGATCGGAGGCGCAGTGTGTACAGTCAGCCGGAGCCAAAGGGGAAAGGTACAGTACATAGTGTTTTATTGCTTTCTAGATCATAGAGTATGCATGCTAGATTGCCTGTTGTGGACACTATGCTGTATGTTGAACTACTTGCTATTAGGAATTTATGCTAATTATGATAGGTTACTAAGTGGACGCCCTCTAGGTTGTATGCAGTAAGAGATTTATAGTCTTAGAATATTCGATTTAGTTCTATTGCGCAGCTCTTGTTTGAGTCCAACCGTTCTAGGATAGAGTCTTGTATTCGACTGTCTATTTGTTTCGCACTGCATATAATCGGGTATTCGCGAGGTCACCCGTTATAATTAGTAGGGATTCGGTAGTAGCAAGGGTAGTGGGATAAGAGGAAGTTCCTAGAGAGCTGGAAAGGGCGTTTATGTATGAGTACGTGTGCTAGATTGCTTTCTAGAACATAGGAGTATGTATGCTCAATTGCTTGGTGCTTATTACATTGTATTGCATGTCTGCTGCTTGCTATTAGGGATTTGGCAGTAGCAAGGGTAGTGGTTTGGATGGAATTCCTAGGGAGCTAGGAAGAGTGTGTACATATGCCGGTGCGGGCATATGTGTATAGTTTCGGCGAGAAACTACTTGGACCCTTTGGGATGGAACTCGGAACGGGCGATGATAGGTGTGGATGGTAGTAGTAGAGCTCCTACTACCGGAAGCACAGGATCAATGCTCGAGTCGGGGAAGTCACGAGGAATCCAAGGAGTTGAGCGCGAGTGTTGTTAGTATGAGTTATTATGTGCTAATAACGCGTTGTATTGTCTACCCAGAATAGCCATCACAAGGAGGAACAACTATAGTAAACCTACTAGTACAGGTGTGTACTCGAAGTGTTTTGAGGTGATGATCGTGGGGGGTAGTGATGAAGGTCCTAAACTAGTAGTCGTTGGAATAGAAAGACGATTCTGATATTAGTCACTTGGAGTGACGATAAGGATGATATTTGTTGTAAGCAGATCATTTCGGGCCAAGATGGAAGATTGTGCTAGAGTCATAGGCTTTTAGAGCCGACTTTGATTTGAGGAAAAATCGTAGGGATTATTTGACGTAATTTTCCATCTTGCCCCAAGAGGCTTAAATGTCCGGAGGACGATAGTGGATTGGAAAGGTAGAGAGGAGCATGAGTCGAGACGTTGAATGTCGAATGAGTCGTGCACAGAGTTTATTTTGAAAATAGGATTGCATTAACTAATCCTTGTGTTTCCAATCCTTATATGGATTGTGTTTTGAAACTTTGGGAAATGTTTAGCACACACACAAGATTTCGAATTATAGTTTTGAAAATGCTTGAAACCGTTTTATCACGGGAGTTGAAAACTTTGTAAAAGATTGTTTCATTTGATTATTTTTCCAACGGTTCTTTCGGGTACGATGATATCCGTGTTTTGAGGTGGTTAAGATGTTGGGTAAGTGACTACGGCTTGAGACTCTAACATTGGAACTCCTCCACATGTGTTAGAGTTCAGACGGAAAGTTACATTCCACGATGTCTGATTAAAGGCTATTTTAGTGATTTGTCTAAAATGAGTTTGGAATTCTAGTGTCGCTTAACTTTTCGTTCGAGAGTTTGTGTTACTAAGTGTTTATTTTGCAAATAGTTCAGTGTGTGGATTGATTCATGCGTGACATAAGTGATCCATGGAGGAATTTTGGTAACATTTCATAAGGAGTTGTTTAGTGCGTTTTTTTGTCAGCTAAAGGTTTTATTGACATTTTCATGAAAATGCGATTTATCGACTTAGGGGTATGCATACTGGGGTAACCTTTGTTCTCGGCATTTTGATGAACGAGTCGTGCAAGAAAATGCTTTAGTTCTTTTTTGTCGAAATGAAAGACCATTTGATCCAAGGAGTGTTTTAATGTTGTAAACATCATGCATACGATTACAAGGTGTTATATTTTGGAAATATAAATGCGTAGATTTTTTTGACATTCGGTTAATTTAGAATTACCGATCATTTCTTTTTGGAAATTAAAAACTTTTGCTTGGAAGAAACGAGTATTTTGAGCAATTTCGATAAATACATTTTTAAACTATAATGTTTTGACGTTATATGTCCCAAGTACGAAACTTGAGGAAGTGTTACAAGCTTGCATGCCTGCCCCCAGTTTGAGATTTTATGAGGTTTTAGTCGATATTCCCAATTAATAGAAGCGGACTGGTTTCTGTCTTCAAGTTTGAAACTTACACGAAACAGTTAAGTTTTAGCAAAAGTACATTTGTAAACCGTGTCATCGTTTTGTGTGACTAGCTGACGCGCGAAAAAAAAAATTCGTGGCAAACCCTGTGCCACGTCATTTTATGATCAAAAAGGAGAATTTTTGAACCAATTATCGTGAAACTTATTTTGAATTATGTGCACACCTTTGTCGGACCCTGTTTAAGGTCAGCGGTTACCTTAAGTGCATGTCATGAGTCAATCCATACTGGAATCGAGGCGGTTCATTTTAAAGAAATTATTTATTACGCTTGCTTTTGTGTGAGTAAACTGAACTGCAATGGAACGATTTTCAACATGATTTTCCTATGTGGGACGAGCGTGTCCAGTTTTGCGTAACTATCGATCAGGTAATGGTAGTTTTATTACATACGATCTTTGTGAGATGAAAATCCGGATGTTGGAAATATTTTGTAAATGATTTTGTAAACCATTTGGGGAAATGTGCTTTTAGGTGTCATGTGTCATTTCGAGAATGTTTTTTTTTTTTTTTGGGTGTGAGTCCTTTTGGAAAACTCTTTTGTTTAACCCGTGTTGAGTTCGGGACTAAGGTTGATTTCAGAGTATTGCTTGCTTAGACTTTATTTAAACGCGTTTTTGACCGACTTATGGGTCTAGCAAGCGTGGAGCATTTTGCTCGGTTCTGACTTGGAATTAGTCATGGGCTAATTGCCCGGTTTTAATGACTCAAGGTGGAGTCTTGTTGATGAATTGTTTTGTCGCACCGTTTGGCATTCATTGCACGTCGAGTATTTACACATTTGGGTGAAGGAGACAATCCGGGATAAGCACTTGTGGGAAGGCTGTTTTGCTTTGGATCCCTAGTCACGTTAGTCAGTCGTTGGTAATGGTCGGTTGGGTATCTCGGGGTGGGACCCCGGTATTCATGTGTTTTAACCTAGACTTTCCAGTAGGTACTAGGAGGATATAGTTGTGGGCACTTACCTGGGAGGTAGTTCCGGTGTGCTGGGACTTGAGGCGTTACCTGGGAGGTAGACGTCAAGGTGTATCCTCGATACGGTGTGACTTGGCTTCGTAGAGCAAGTGTGGATGATACGTCGACGGTGGATGGTAGGTATTCCACGTGCGTTAGTGTTGTAGGCCGAATAGTATCGGTTAAGGGATTGATGCCCTTTGTTATTAAGGGAATAAATGCGCATCAACCATTTTGAGGTAGGTGGTATATTTAGGTGTCGACTTTTGGGCTTGAGGCCAAACACCTTTAGTATAATCGGAGAGTTGTAGCCGATTTTAAGATAATCATGGTGATGGTAGTAGTAACCCTGAAATGATCACTTGTGATGAATGGTTATGGTGGAATGATCTACGTGTGTGTTAGTTGATTTGGTTGTGGGGGATATCTATTTGTGTAGTGTCTAGGATAATACCACGCTTATGTTGTTATTGTAATCGGTGAGACCGATGTTCGGCGGGTGGCCGATGTTTGTTATGGTAATCGGTGGGACCGATGTTCGGCGGGTGGCCGATGTTTGTTATTGTAATCGGTTGGACCGATGTTCGGCGGGTGGCCGATGTTTGTTATTGCAATCGGTTGGACCGATGTTCGGCGGGTGGCCGATGTTTGTTATTGTAATCGGTTGGACCGATGTTCGGCAGGGGGTCGATGTTTTGTTAAATATAAGTTATTGAAAATCTTTGGAGTCTATTAGAATTCGTAGAAGTTAATCGTCAATTAATGATAGGAGGGATCGTAGTCGAGTATCCTGTAGGGTATACTATGAGCAGCTTTAGAATGGTTAGAGCTTGAAAAATTTAATCGGGAGGTATGAATCATCTAAGGTTGGGAGACAACCGAAGTCGCTTGGCTAGGAATGATTTCAATTGTCGGGGTGTTCTGCCGATCATAATCCCAGTGTCTTAGAAAGAGTACGTTAGTAAGAATAGTATTCGAGAAGTTTAGTAGGGGTTTCAAGTGGACTTAGGAACCTGAGGTTGAGATGAGGGATAGCTATCCAGAGCTATTCACGGGCATAGACTTCGAGGACGAAGTCTAATTCAAGCGGGGGAGAGTTGTAAAGCCCGTGTCCCGGTACGTTTATTAATTAATTTTTAATAATTTAAAATGTTTACCTTTAATTGTTTTGGTTAGTGGTTTGGTGTCAAAAAGGACCAAAATGTTAGCATTCGTGCCTTTTGTTGTGGATTGTGAGATGAGGTGTAGTTGGGGGGGCTATTTGTGCAATTTTTGGTACTTGTGCATGGGTCTTGGCCCATGGCTGAATCTCATTATTTCTTCACAAAATCTGTTTCTGCACACCACATGTTTGATAAAATGCCTAAGTGAAGATTTGACTCTATTTGGTTCAAATTTGATCTGATATACTTCATGTGTGTGTTTTGATTCTTTCTCATTCATTGGTCTTATTTGATAAGCACTAAGTAGATGGTTGATCTATGATCCCATCCTTGTGTGTGCTTAAGTCCATAGCATTTTTTTGGCATCTTGGTAGTAAGGTTGTTGATCTTTGATCTGACCTTTATTTAAATCCAAGATTGGACTCTGTTTTTCTCAGATTTTGTTAGTATTCCGCTGCTCATAATCGATTAAATGAAAAACAAAATCATTTGGGTCTTTAAAAAGTTGTTTGAGAAAGATTTGGTGCTGTGCTACATTTTCAAAGTTTGATCTGAATTTTTTATGACTTTGAGTACTTATAATCAGTTTTCTGACCTGATCAATCAGAGATATGAGCATTTGTACTCATTGTTCTAAAAGGTGTTATGAAGATCATCTTATTTTTCCCACACCAAAGGTTTTGTGAAACATGGAAACCAACAGCCATGTGCATCAGTGTTTGTTGGGTTTAGAGCATAAAACAGTAAGCTGCCGGGGGTGTTTGTTTGCTGTCAAAGCTGAAAATTGCTGCTGTTTTGCTGCTGTTTGGCTGCTGTATTGCTGCTGTTTGGCTGCTGAATTGGCTGCTGTTTGGCTGCTGTATTGCTGCTGAATTGGCTGCTGTTTGGCTGTTGTATTGCTGCTGAATTGGCTGTTGTATTGCTGCTGAATTGGCTGTTGTTTGGCTGCTGTTTTGCTGCTAATTAAGTTGCTGTCTTGCAGTTGTACAAACAGCTTAATCATGCTGTTGTTTTAAAAAAATTCACTGCTGTTTGTTGCTTTCCAAAACAGAAAATCCATGTTGTTTCAGAAAGTTGTTCGAGAGAGCTCAGTGCTGATTACAGAAGGATGTTTGGTGCAGCAAAATGGAGCTGATGTTTAAGGTTGTGCAGCTGAATTCTGCGCTGTCCAGATTAAGCTGCTGTTACAGCAAATTATGCAGCAGAAACAACAAGAGGGTAGATAGTTTTTGATCAGAAGCTGCTTATGCAGAAACACAACAGAGGATCTTTTTGCTGTTGTTCAACAGAGGCTGCTATCCACGTTCAGAAGCAGAAAGATAAGTCATATCACAGAGCTCTGTGATTTCTCAGAGGCTGTCAAAAGAAAGATCAATGGGAATTGGACAAGTTGTGGCAGATAACAAGCAGATGTGCGTAGTTGTAGATGAGCAGAATTCGGAATCTGCAACTTAAGGCTTAGAGGCAGCAGAGGGTCTGGATCACTTCATGGATAAGCAACTTATTCTGAAATTCAGTTAAGGATACTACAGAAGTAACATTTTCAGATGCATAGTTACACCAGAAGATGTTCACAGAGGTGTTTTAAGAAGCTGGCATCACAAAGCCTCTAGGAAGTCGCAGAGAGCCTCTGTCCTCACAAAGAGGTTGTCCAAGTGCAGAGCTCGATCAGAAGCAGATCAGTCGCTGCTGTATTTTTTTAAAAGTGCAGAAGCGGATCACAGGAAGCCTCATGCTTGGAAAGCTGTTAAGCCGCCAAAGTTTAAAACAATTTGCGCAGACACTCTGTGGGTGTCCAGAAGCTCGTTGCAGACACTACAGATATATAAAGCTGCTGTCCAGAATGAAAACAATGCAGAAGGATGACGCTGGCAGATTAAGCTGTTGCCCAACAGAGCTTAATCATTAAGTTGCTGTGTAGATTCTTGATATGTGCTGTCCAAAAGCAACTTTAAGGAAACTTCTGCTGTTGGGCTTATCACAGAAGCTGCAATTTCAATTTTCAAGACCACAGAAGCTGCTGTGTTTCATATTTTTCATACATATCTATCGAAGGCTATCCATTCAAAGTACTTTTCAAGTGTGCAAATCACAGAGGACTCTGAGGGTTTAGAAAAATCACAGAAGCAGCTGAACGCAGAGCTTAACCACAGAAGCAGCCGAACGCAGAGCTTAACCACAGAAGCTCTGTGAAGTTGTCCAGAGCCTCTGTGGCTATACAATCTTCCATCCAGATCTGTCCAAACGAAGTGTGCAGTGTGCAGCAGATTGTGAACCTTCAGAGGTCAATCGTTGCTATACAGAAGCAAAGACCAGAAGGGACCAGAGGTAGACCCGAGCATGTACATTAGAATTTGCTGGTCCAGAGGTCACGATAAGCCAGAAGCCCATAGCCCGAAATGTTTGAGTTTTCTGACAGCTTTGCGCTGTTTCAGAAACACGCGCACAACTTCTTACTCGGTGCTCCGATTCGCATGAGTCCAGTTGCGTTGAATTCCTAAGACACAGGTGAAACTTTTTCATGTTTTGAGTTTGGTCTGAATCAGTGTTCTTAATGGCCAGAATCTGTGTCAAAGTCAATGGACTCTTGTTGGACCGAAAGCATTGCATTTCACTCGTTCTTTTTCCGCTTTCAAGAACGGTGTTCTCTCAACGGTTCTTCATGGTGTCAAGCTACATTTGTCACATTTTAAATGTCACTCCCTCCTCTGTTATTCACGTTTAAAGCTCGGTGCTGAATGCTTACTCAACGGTTCTTTTATGACCGTTCTGCGCAGCTGAGAGAAAACTTACACAACTCACTCGTTTTTCATCCAAAATGGATGAATCATAGCTCGTTGGAATGCTAAGAGGCTGGAGTTCATTATACATGTTTTATGTTTTCTTTCAATCAGTCTCCATGATGGTCAAAAACAGTGGTGAAGTTGAGACATGAAAACTGGACAGAAAGTGTTATTTGTCTCGGTCTTTCAAGAAGATGAGCCTACATTTGAGGGGGAGCTCGTGATGCTTTGAAGACTTGAAGAACGGAACACCAAAAGTTCTAAAGAAAGCAAGGGGGAGACTATAAGATGATGCTTTCTTTATAAAACATTAGGGGGAGATTGTTAGCTTTAATTAGCCCCTAATTTAGTTGAATGTTTTATAAAGAAATTATTGTATGGGCTTTATAATTAGATTTATGTTATCTTTGTAATTAGCCTTATGGGCTTAAGCCTTTTGTGTAAATGGGCCCTATATAAAGGTGTTCATAGGCTTTTTAGGTTAAGGTGAGAAATCTGGAGAGCACACAAAAACACACATTGACTAGGTGAAATCAGATGAGAGTCGTTTACATGTTTAGTGTGGTGTTCTTCCAATTTCCCCCTCCATACCTTGAATCAATGAATATGAGATAAGATTTCTATGAGTATTGTTCTTAATTTCTATCTTATCTCTACTTTCTCTATGGATTTTATCTTCTATTGTTTGTCTGTCTTAAAATGGGATCAACACAGTAGGTTGACTTTTTCGAACTCAAAATCCCAAAAACTTCAAAAATTCGATCAAAATTTGTAATCCAAAAGAAATGGATTACATAGAACCTCAAATCTATTCAAATCCAATCAATATGTATCAATTTCAACCCAAAAATCGTACTAAAACCTCAAGATCTAAGATCCACATCCGAAAAATTGAAAAACTACAAAATTGTCAAATTCTCCACTGATTTTGGCAGATCTGTGTATGGATTTGCTTGCGCTGATACCACATGTGATCCCATAAACAAGTAATAGATGTATAGATTCAAGATCAAGACTCCATATCTATATTCATTAATATGTCAATAGCTTGTACAGAGAGAATCTTACAACCTTGTCATATCTAAGAGTGTTAAGAACAAAAGAGTTAAACTAGGCTATTTATACGGGACATGAAAGTTACAACAATGTTACAAAATAGGTCCCTCAACTTCGATACAACAATATTTTGACACTAACAAAAATATTCAAAAGCCAAAAAGAGAGCCAAAAATCTGATGGAGGATTTAAATAATTCAGAAAAGATGTAGCAAACTTCAAACAAGGCATGCCTCCTAAAAGCACTGGCAAGAATAGTATTTTATTATTAACATGGTACTTGTAAAGGGACAAAAGAAGCTACTTTGGGACAAAAGGAAAAGAATTCATGGGGTATTATCTAGAAGCCAAGTGAACTGCTCCTTGCATGGTGGATAAAGGCACAAGTTTCTACTCGTGGACAACTCAACTTTTGACCAAATAATGATATTTCCACTTTTGTATTGTCCATTTTTGCTTCTACTATATAAGGAGGCCATGACATTTAATTCTAGATATAACTTAGATTACCTTAGCTTTAAACTTGTCTATAGTTTAGGAAAAACGTTCTGCAAGTTAGAAGCATCTTCAGTAGTTTAATTTCCAGCAAAAAGTAGTTTTCAGTATTTTCTCTTTTTTGGTATTGTAACAACGGCGCCTTCACAGTGGGCACTGTGATCTGTTATTTAACTTCGAATCTTTTAGTATGTCTTCTTGCAAACTTTCATCTTATGTTTTCTTTACTTTATTTAGCATGAGCTATATACCCTTTGGGATGTAGGAAGGAGAAGTGATAAGCCTCATTTCTTAATATTATTTATACTCTTTTTATCCATTATTACCTATTTTACCTCTCTAAATGCCCATTTGTGCCCTTCAATTATTTCTTTGGTCTAAATCATTTCAAAAGTTGAGGAATGTCTAAAAGTCGGATTTTGGCGTTGAAAGTCATTGTGGCAAGTCACCACTGTGGTAGGCAGTGGCTGGAAAAATCATTATGTGGATTTTATTGCCAAAATCGTGAAAGATTCTTGCAGGAGGATGGCTTAGTCAAGGCTGGAACTTTACATGAAAGAAGAGAAGGAAGAAGACAACTTAAAACAAGACAGAAAGGGATGAAGATAAGCATGGTCAAGTCCCTTTCACTCCCTCAAGTTTCTTTCACCTCTTCATATATATATAAAGGATCCTAGTCCAAGCATTGGAGGCATCAATTTTTACAAGCATTTTAAAATATTCAGCTGACTTTAGTTCTCTCTTATAATTTTAGTTTAGCTCCTTTAATTTTCTGTACTTTCAAATTCCGTCACCACTATGTTGAGCGAGGTCAATTTCAGTTTAATGCAATTTATGTTTCGGTATTTCTTTAATGTCATTATGTTTTTACTTATGAGCAGTAGCTAAACCCCCCTTGGGGTGCGGGTGTAAGCCCAACCCGAGAGGTTAAAAATGTAACACTTGGGTGTTACCACATTTAGCTAATTTATCGGGTTAGTCATTTGATTCGAAGCATAACTCAACGCGGACAAGCTGATCACCTGTGCGTGTTAATATTAGATCTTAGACCTCGAGAAGGGAGGATCCAAAATACGACTTGAATGATACAAGGAGGTTTGAGAAAATCTTCAGTAATCACATAGAGATATGGGTTGTTGCATAATTAAACTCAAGTGCAAATGTCGGTCGAGTGGGTGTGACATAGAGACATGTGCATCCCTCCACATCTGGCGGGGCTAAGATCTTTGAAATCTACTTAGTAATATTGGTAAACCGAAAGTTGGCGTTTGTGGAAACTTATAATAAAATCGATATCGCAACTTATACGACGTAGCTTCGAGAGGAGGAAATCGTGTGGGACAACCTTGTGACCAGTTTTATTGACCGTTTAAGTTACTAAATACATACTCTCAGGGAAAACTTACACCCGTACCTACTTCTTAATTAATCTCGTTAATTTAACAATTAATTTCTCGCTCAAAACCAACTTAAACAAATTATTAAAATTCTTAACTTTGCACCGGATGTTCATAGAAGTCTCCTATTCTTGGTAGTCTAATCCCCGTGGATATGATATTGGTCCTTACCACTATATTACTTGTAAAGCAAACACAATAAGTGGTGTATACTTGTGCCATTATTGTGCACATTTTACGTGTGTTTATTTTGCTATCAAGAAGTGCCCAAATTTTATGAAAAATGCTTGAGTAATCTTTATATGTCGAATCTTTATTGTTTTGGTCATTCATTGTTCGATCATGCCCAATGATGCAAACAAGTTAATCATTTGAGAGTGTCTAATTTCTAGTCTCCAACTCAGAAATGGGTAGGACGTAGTGACACGAGCTTGGATGATGCTAGGGGATTCGATAGAATTCTTATAACACCAACAAAAGTTGGGTTTGCACATTGAGATGATCTCAACCCAATGGAGTAGGAAGCAAACTAGTTTGTATATTCAAAAACACTTTGAGATCACCATTGACAAAACAGTAAAGGCTAAATATATGGGATTGATTAAGAGGTGCGAGTATTTGTTGTAACCGGGCTTCTAGAAAGGGAGTGCCTACTCTACACGAGTACAGTGAGCTCTATTTTAGATCAAGTATTTAATATAAAAATTGGGGAAAATCTACACCTACATTCCTCCTTTTAAATCTGAAGTACTTCGTTAAAAAGTTGTTCCACCAAGAACCAACCAACTTATTGCTTCCTCTCTGATTGAAACTTGTAAAAGGAAGTTCATGTAAAAGGAAGTTCTTGATTGCCCAGTCCCTGTGGATTACGATTCTGGTATCTTACCAACTATTACTTGTTGTGACGATCATAGTGGCCAGTGTACACTTGCGCTGTTCATGTGGACTGTTTGCATCCCACTGCGATTACACATATTTCGCACGTACTAGCGTAACATATCATAAAGACACTCGTAATAAGGGTCACCTAAACCCATAAATATCTTACCTTTCCGAGTATGGATTCAAGTGTATTTTTGGGTCCATACTGGGCATAAACATCACTTTTTTCCAACAATTCCCTACATAAATGAAAATTCATCCAATGAGAGTCACCCTTGATTTAGTGTTCAATGGTTGAACTATGAATTGGATAGGTAGGTGTTACCTTTTGAACCTTTCCTTGTGATTAATACCATCTTTACTAACCGCCCAATAGACTCGATGTCATGAACTATTTTTCTATATATGTAAATGAATAATATATTTCATACATGATTTTTCCTAATGTCTCACATTCTCATTGTTATGTTCGTTATGGTCATGAACGTATGTCTAGTTTAATAAGAGCTTGTAATACACCTAAATTTTGAAAATAATAATTAAATAAGTCAACGAGAAAATAGCGGAATTTCTCCCAATATATAAACTTTTCCCAAGAAAACCAACGTTTATAGAAATATTGGAGAACAAATAGATTGTCAAAGTTCAATTACTTCTATCATATTCTAAGCATAACTAGATTTCAGTCGGGGGATACTAAAACCACCAAAGACTGTTATCTTCAATATAGGTCGTGTCTCTCAAAATGCAATTCGTGCTTATGCCTCTAAATGGCACCCAAATCCTCGACTCAACGTGGTTACACCATTACTAAGAATTGATATACACGTCGACAAGAAAAAGTTTTAAGCTTAAATCCTAGTGAGTTCAAGCACTTTATATCACAAGTATAAAATATGTAAAACTAAAAGAATATACTTCAAGTAACGATTCCCAGAAACCGTATAGATTACCATACAGAACACCTTTCCAAACCATCTTATTTGAAATGATAACTCAAAAGAATCTAAAGTATCTTAAAGTAACGGGATAGACCCAATTCCCTCGAATATGGCGGAACACATAGTAAGTCATGTGACAATGTTGATGAGTTTCACTTCAAGGTTACTAATAGCTCAGTTCTTACTTTCCTAGCTAGGTGATAAGATAAGAACTTAAGAATATAAAAAAAATCCCCCCTTAATTAAATCAAGGCTACAATATGAGAGCATCAAAACTTCTCAAGTGGTTCTAAGGTAAGAACATCAAAACTCCTCCATTGAACCAAACCATTCACATAAAAAAGAGATCAAAACTCCTATCTTGATAACCAGTTAATCCTTATGCATACGGACTTAAAGCTACAAGACACCACTACATGATTATGACTTGATTGGTTAGAGAAGATTCCAAACATGTTTCTAGGTAAAATGACAGAAAATATATTAAATTGTCAAATATTATTTGAATTATAAATATTGAGAAATTTCCTCATTTAAGTCAATATACAAAGTTCAGTTCCATAAAATATGTTGGTTCATATGATGATTCCAAATTAGGTCAACATGATTCCTTATTGATGCATTATCCAAAAGTTGTGCAAATCATAAACCAAAAGTTTGCAATAATAAAAGGATTCATCATTTACTGAAATCAGTACTCATAAT
The DNA here is from genome assembly GCA_033807775.1 of Saussurea involucrata. NCBI lineage: Eukaryota > Viridiplantae > Streptophyta > Magnoliopsida > Asterales > Asteraceae > Saussurea > Saussurea involucrata. The sequence goes on from CM066314.1 coordinate 87,843,906, forward strand.
CAAACCCATTTGATTCATATTTACCAAAATTATCCCAAAACCCCAATAAATGTGTTCTACCACTTCAAGGACACAAATAAAGAAACTACTACTCATCCATTGAAAGGAACCATTAGAAAAGTATTTAAAAGAAAAAATAAAACATTTTAGACATGTATATATTTTGTAAGATAGAATAAACTCATAAATGTTAGATTTAGTCAAGTCTAGAATCCCAATCTTAAACTTAAGCTTCCCATGGGAAAGGACTTGAATCTCTGACCAATGCTCCAACTACGAATTTCCAAAGTACTACAAAAGCCTTTCAAAAGCTCCATAATGCAGCCTAAACTCGTCAAAAACTGAAAGAGGAAAGAAAGGTTTGAAGATTCCCAATGAAGCCCTACAAAAAGGTTAAATCACGCACAAGGGTCTCCTGTGACCTAAGACGCCCGTGCCCATAACACAGTATGATAAATTGGGCCTTATGTGGCTCCAACCACGACGTTACCGCACAAAAGGTCACACATGGTGGGACCGACTCCAGAGAATCATGCATCGGACACCACGACGCAGGTCATGTAATGCCCCACACGGTTCACCAAAATCATCAATAGTAAGCTACGTAGCCTCCATAGTGACTTTGTGTAACACCTCAAATTTTCGAGTAAGTAAAATAGCACTACTTTCAGCATTGTTACGTAACTTTAACTTGAGCTACACTTTTTTCCGCGTGCCTTTGCATGCCTATTGTTATACATTAATCTACCACCCTAGCATGCCTACCGTAGGACCGAGCACAACGTTCACGGAGGTGGGCTTCGTTTTCGACTTTTAGATTTTTTGGACAGCATGCATGCAGCGCCCGACGACATTGCCCATGGCATAGTCGCCATTGTCATTGTCACGCCAAGGCAGCCTTGTGAGGCGGTAAGTGGGTTGTGTGGTGCGACTATGCCCAACGACACTGCCGGGGCATAGTCGCAAAGGCATTGTCGCGAACGGGGCACGTGTTTGAGCAGCTTATAGGCGTTTTCTTAAGCAAATCAGGAACATTCCTTTTTTTTGGCAGCAACTTCGATCCTCCCTCTCCCCTTGGATATTTCTTCTACTTTTATACCTTTCTCCCTCCTCATTCAATGCTTATGAAATCCTAGCATTTAATGGTTACTTCTAGGGTTTTGTTGTTGCAAGCAATAAGGATCATGTGGTGTATCAAGCTTCAAAAGGGTCGAGCTCCATCCATCTTTAGAGTTCATCACATCTAGGGTTTTCTCAAGAAATAGGTTTTCTCACTACAAACCTTACTTGGTGAGTTTTCTTCACACTCTTTCCTCATTTAGATATTAAAGGTAGGAAATGTTGAATACTTGTTGGTGATCTTATGTCTAACCTAAAACTAGGGTTTTAGGTTTTTAAATCAAGAAATACTTGTTGTTACACAATAACTCTTAGATGATATATTATAATTGGAGATGTGGATTAAAAAGGGGGTTTGTTGAAGTAACCTATACCTAGGGTTTTCTCAAATCTCACTTAAACTAATCTTTATAGAGATATGTATATATATATATATATGTATATGTATGTATATATATGTATAAATATATATATATATATATATATATATATATATATATATATATATATATATATATATATGTGTGTGTGTGTGTGTGTGTGTGTGTGTGTGTATATATATATAACTATAACAATTTGAAAGAAAAGAGACAAAACTTACTTCTCATATATGCGATAAATGATGTATTTTCTTTATGTGACTATGTGAGCAAACCAACATGCTGTTCTAGTGTCGATTGACCATTCTTTTTAAAATCATGATTTGGGTTTATTGATACTTCTAATTCTTGCGCACGGGAATTTAGAATTTGGGTTATGTACTCATGTTTTATTGGCCGTCTTGGGCCACTAGCGAGTAGGCAATAGGAGACGTTGAGGTCCTTGAGGTGTAACTCATCTAGTTCGGATAGGCAATGGGGTCCCGTAAGTCCTTGAAGCATAACTCGACGGAGTAGGCACTAATGGCAATGATAAAGAGATGGTTTGAGGTTGTGATGTCTTTATGGCATGGGAACTAGGACCGGGACTTGAGGTGCAATCCGATAACATCGTGGGTGACTCCAGTCCCATGTTCTCGTCACCCAGATGGCAATGGGTATCCCCGTATTTATTGTCAAAGAGATATTTTCTTGTACCTGATTGCTCAGGTGGGAACACTTGACAAGATCGAATTGTGGTATTTATAATCATATGGATCCGGTAACGTTGTCATATTTAAAGTTTCCAATTTTTATAAACCGCACGTTTATGTAAATTCTCACTAGACTTTCGGTCTAACACTTGTGGTATTGAAAACTTGTGGATTTCTAGTCCTACTAGCGGTGCGTCTTTGACGCGTTGATTTGGCCGACCGTGCTTTAGGAGCTTGGAGGTCGGGCTTTTTGAGAATACTCGAGATGAGGGATTTTTGGAGATATAGTGACACCCGTGTTAATCTAGTTTAAACTATTTCTAGATTAGTAGGTTGTTGTGTATTATGTCTCGATACTCGATGTTATATTTTGTCCAAACTATCCCGTTAATATTTAGGTTTTAGTTGGCTCATTTTTAGAAGTTTTATTTTACCCATTTTTTCTGGGAATTCCCCTATATGTGTTATCTAAATTTTAGGGTGTTACAAGGTGGTATCAAAGCTCTAGTTTAAGTGAACTAGGTATTTAAGTTTGATGCCTAGACTTAAGCTGAGACGATTAAGTTATGACAAGAATTTGGTAGAAATTTAAGTTGGGACGTCTCGGAGTCGACGGAAGTTACATTATTGGGAATTAAGAAATTGGTGATGAGAATTCTTAAGTGTAGTATGTTCATAATTTCAATTAGCTATTGTTATTATGAATATATTGTTACGTGAGCATGCTTGATTGCTATGATTATGATGACCAATGATTGTACTAGTATGTTTCCTTATGTGTAATCTCATTAGCCTATTTTCTCACCCTTATTCTCGAATATGACAGACGGAAATGGTAAATCACGGAGTAGACCTCAGTCTTCGCCGGAAGGTAACGACGTGACTAAATCCACGGCCGATCAACCGACCGTAAATGCGTCAGCTTTGCCTCCTCCATTCCCACCTCTGTTGGGTGGGCGAGTGGAACAGATACCAAGGACAAACATCGCCTCTGCTAACCCGGTTATAACGGAAGTAACTCCCCAAACTCAAATGATGGATACGATGTGGGCCATGAACAACATGAGTTGTTCATGAAGCTTTTGGAGGATAGAGATGCTAACCCGCGTCGACGCGAAATGATCGAAGAAAATGTGGTTGTTGTGGGATCCGGGGGAATCGGTGATGAGAACCGGACTGATGGATTGGTTACTTTGGAGACGAGGCCGATGGGAAGGGTTTGTTCCTACAAAACATTCCTTTGTTTTAAACCACTAGAGTTTGTCGGTTCTGATAATCCGATGGCATGCATGAACTGGATTCTGGAGATTGAGAAAGCCTTCAGGGCTTATGGCAGTGAAGAAAACCAGAAAGTAAAGTTTGGTTCTCAAATGCTCAGAAGTTCAGCTTTAACTTGGTGGAACGTCTACACCTCTACCCTATAGGCTTCGGTATTAGCTAAAATGACTTGGGCGGCATTCAAGAAGAAGATTTTGGAAGAGTATTGTAACGAGCAAGAGATGGAAATGATCGAAGAAGAGTTCCGGTCATTAAAGAAGAGAAATATGTCGGTGAAGGAGTACACCCGCATTTTTGTGGAAACGTTGAACCTTGTGGGGCATGTGGCCCCGACTGAGAAAGAGAAAATGAAGGCGTATTTGAAAGGATTGTCGGCGGACATGATGGCGATGGTCCGCAATTCGAAGGCCACTAATCTCCGGGAGACTATTGAAGAGGCAAAGGTGATGGAAAGAGTTTATTCAAGGGATAGTGAGGAAAAGCAAAGGGTCAGAGAGAAAAGGAGATGGGAGAACTCTCCAAACTCGTTTAAAAAGCCGAGGTTTCAACCAAGTGGAAAAGGGGGAGACAATCATCGTGAGGCAAAGTGGTGTCCTAAGTGTAAAAGTAAGCACTTCGGCTCTTGCAATTCGGCTCAAGCTTCGTGCTACAAATGCGGGAAGCCGGGACACATCAGTCTGGACTGTCCTATAAGGGGGACGATGTGCTATGAATGTAAGGAGATGGGACATATAAAGAGAGAGTGCCCAAGTTGAAAGGAGACGTAAGAGGGACGAGCTCTGGGAATCAACCAAGGAGGGAGGCCATCCTTAAGGCTCAGGGGAGATCCTTCCAAATGACGAAGGAGGAAGCGAAGGAAACCGCAGATGTAGTGTCGGGTACGTCCTTACTTAACTCTTTACCCGCTAGAGTATTGTTTGATTATGGTGCAAACTGCTCTTCTGTTTCGAATGAGTTTTGCAAGTCTTTGAATGTTCCTGTTAGTACACTACCTGACGCTTTAGTTATAGAAGTAGCGAATGGAGAGCAAGTACTGTTGCGGGACGTTTTGGAGAAATGTCAACTAGAGGTTAATGGTGAATTCTTTTAGGTAAACCTACTCCCCATGACTATTAATTTGGTGTTCCAAGAAACTTATAAAGATACCGTTGCCAAGTGGAGACTTTACCTTGATCTACGGAGAGAAACAGAAGGGTGAAGTGGCTATTATTTCTTCCATCAAGGCGAGAAAGTGTTTGATGAATAAATACCCCTCATTCTTAGCATACGTAGTAGATGCCAAGGCGGAGAAGAAAAAGGTAGAGGACGTAAGAATTGTTAACGAATTTCCGGATGTATTCCCCGATGAGTTACCGGGCTTACCACCCAATAGGCAAGTGAAGTTTAGGATCGACTTAGTTCCGGGAGCGGCACCGTATCGTCTCGCATCGACCGAAATGATGACACAACTGCAGGAGTTACTAGAAAAAGGATTCGTGAGACCGAGCTCATCGCCTTGGGGAGCTTCGATACTTTTCGTCAAGAAGAAGGATGGGTTGATGCGGATGTGTATTGACTACCGGGAACTGAACAAAGTAACTGTGAAGAACAAGTATCCACTTCCCCGGATAGACGATCTTTTCGACCAACTTCAAGGAGTCGGATGTTTTTCAAAGATCGACCTTCGATCCGGGTATCACCAAGTGAAAGTTAGAGAAGAGGATGTCTCGAATACGGCATTCAAGACTCGTTATGGATATTTTGAGTTTCTAGTCATGCCGTTTGGTTTGACAAATGCACCAGTGGTGTTTATGGATTTGATGAACCGTGTTTGTCGACCATTTTTGGACAAGTCGGTGATTGTGTTTATCAATGACATCTTGGTTTACTCTAAGGATGAAGCAAATCATGAGCAACACCTTAGAGAGGTGTTGAAGGTGCTAAGGAAACAGAAGTTGTACGCAAAATTCTCTAAGTGTGAGTTTTGGTCACGATAGGTTCAATTCTTAGGGCTTGTTTTAACCCGGGAGGGAGTGATGGTGGATCCCGCGAAAGTAGAGGCAATGATGAATTGGGAGCCTCCAAAGAGCTGTACGGAAATTCGAAGCTTTTTGGGACTAGCCGGGTACTACCGAAGGTTCATCCAAGACTTCTCCAAGGTTGCCTCTTCCTTGACAACATTGACACGGAAAAACGTGAAGTTTGTGTGGACCGATGCATAAGAAAAGGCCTTTCGGACTCTACAACGAAAACTTTGTGAAGCTCCAATCTTATCCTTACCCGAAGGAACTGAAGACTTTGTCGTGTATAGTGATGCATCCAAGATGGGACTGGGGTGTGTTTTGATGCAAAGGGGCAAGGTGATAGTGTATGCGTCAAGACAACTAAAGGAACATGAAAAGAACTATCCAACTCACGATCTTGAGTTGGCGACGGTCGTGTTTGCCTTGAAGTTATGGCGCCACTACATGTACGGGATGAAGTGCACACTTTACACCGACCATAAGAGTTTGAAGTACGTTTTTGACCAAAAGGAGTTGAATATGCGCCAAAGAAGATGGCTAGAGTTGCTTAAAAACTACGATTGTGAACTACTATACCATCCGGGAAAGGCGAATGTAGTAGTGGATGCCTTGAGCCAGAATGAATACAGTGGGAGAGTGCAAACGTCCTTGGCAAGAATCGAAGTTGTCTCGAGTTTGATAAACAAGATTAAGATCATGCAAGGTGAAGCACTTCTTGAAACAAACCTCAAGGAAGAGTCTATGTTGAAACGACACTCACTCTTAACGGAAGATAGTAGGGGGTTGAAACTCTTCCAAGGAAGAATTTGGGTACCAAAAATCGGGGGATGTCGAGACCTATTAATGAATGACGCGCATAAGTCAAAGTACTCTATACACCCGGGGAGTACGAAAATGTATAGGGACTTGAAAGTCAATTATTGGTGGCCGGTGATGAAACTTGATGTGGCCGATTGTGTGGCTAAGTGTGTTACTTGTTCGTTGGTGAAGGCCGAGCATCAACGACCTTACGGAAGTTTACAGTCATTGGAGATACCCGAGTGGTAATGTGATCATATGACTATGGATTTCCTGACGAAGCTATCGAAAACCTTGAGAGGTCACGACACTATTTGGGTGATAGTGGATCGGTTGTCTAAGACCGCACACTTCTAGCCATGCGAGAGATGTTGTCGTTGGACAAGTTGGCAATATTGTATATAAACGAGGTAGTCTCGAGGCATGGGGTGCCACTGTCTATCGTGTCCGATCGTGATAGCCGTTTCACTTCAAATTTTTGGGACGCCTTTCAAAGGGAATTGGGCAAGAGAATAAATCTGAGCACGGCTTACCATCCTCAAACAGACGGACAAAGTGAGCGGACTATCCAGACATTGGAAGACATGTTGAGTTCGTGTGTTATCGACTTTTATGGAAACTAGGATGCTCATCTACCGTTAGTGGAGTTCGCCTACAACAATAGTTATCATTCGAGCTTGAAGGCGGCGTCATTTGAGGTTTTGTATTGCCGGAAATGTAGGACGCCGATTTGTTGGCTTGAGGCAGGCGAGGAGCAATTCTTCGGACCGGAAATTATGCAAGAGACGGCGGATAAGGTCAAGAGTATCCGGGAACGTTTGAAGGCGGCTCAAGAACGCCAAAAGAGTTATGCCGACAAGAAGAGACGGTCGGTTGAATTCCAAGTGGGGGATCGGGTGATGTTGAAAGTCTCACCTTAGAAAGGGATCATCAGGTTCGGAAAACGCGGGAAGCTTAGCCCTCGTTTCCTAGGGCCCTTCCCTATTGTCAAACGTGTGGGACTCCAAGCCTACCAATTGGAGTTACCACCCGAGATGAGTGGGATCCATCCGACGTTCCACGTGTGTTACCTACGGAAGTGTTTAGCGGAAGAGGAAAATGTCATCCAACTATCGGAAATCCAGTGTGAATAACAACCGATGTGTGGAAAATCCGGAAGCGATATTAGAAATGGAAACGAAAAGACTTCGACACAAGCAAGTGGTTATGGTAAAGGTTCAGTGGAAGCACCACCGAGGCGCCAATGTGACAAGGGAGTCCGAGGAGGACATGAGAGGCGTTACCCACATCTCTTTGTCTGATGCAAGATTTCGAGGACGAAATCTTTTCTAAGGATGGGAGGATTGTAACACCCCAAATTTTCAAGTAAGTAAAATAGCGCTACTTTCAGCATTGTTACGTAACTTTAACGTGAGCTACACTTTTATCTGCGTGCCTTTGCATGCCTATTGTTAAGTAAGCCATACGTTAACCTACCACCCTAGCATGCGTACCGTAGGACCGAGCACAACGTTCATGGAGGTGGGCTTCATTTTCGTGTTTTAGATCTTTCGTACAGCATGCATGCAGCGCCCGACGAATATGCCCGGCGACATTGCCCATGGCATTGTCGTCATTGTCATTGTGGTGCCGAGGCAGCCTTGCGAGGCAGTAAGTGGGTTGTGTGGTGCGACTATGCCCGGCGACAATGCCGGAGCATAGTTGCAAAGGCATTGGCGCGAACGGGGCACGGGTTTGAGCAGCTTATAGGCGTTTTCTTAAGCAAATCAGGAACATTCCCTTTTTTGGGCAGCAGCTTCGATCCTCTCTCTCCCCTTGGCAATTTCTTCTACTTTTTTACCTTTCTCCCTCCTCATTCAATGGTTACTTCAAGGGTTTAGTTGTTGCAATCAATAAGGATCTTGTGGTGTATCAAGCTTCAAAAGGGTCAAGCTCCATCCAAGTCTCCATCCATCTTTAGAGTTCATCACTTCTAGGGTTTTCTGAAGAAATAGGTTTTCTCACTACAAACCTTACTTGGTGAGTTTTCTTCACACTCTTTCCTCATTTAGATGTTAAAGGTAGGAAATGTTGAATACTTGTTGGTGATCTTATTATTAACGTAAAACTAGGGTTTTAGGTTTTAAATCAAGAAATACTTGTTGTTACATATTAACTCTTAGATGATATTTTATGATTGGAGATGTGGATTAAAAAGGGGGTTTGTTGAAGTAACCTATACCTAGGGTTTTCTCAAAGCTCACTTAAACTAATCTTTATAGAGATACGTGTATATATATATGTATATATATATATATATATATATATATATATATATATGCATGTGTATATATATATATAATTATAACAATTTGAAAGAAAAGAGAAAAAACGTACTTCTCATATATGCGATAAATGATGTATTATTTATGTGACTATGTGAGCAAACCAACATCCCGTTCTAGTGTCGATTGATCATTCTTTTTAAAATCATGATTTGGGTTTATTGATACTTCTAATTCTTGTGCACGAGAATTTAGAATTTGGGTTATGTACTCATGTTTTATTGGTCGTCTTGGGTCACTAGCGAGTAGGCAATAGGGGACGTTGAGGTCCTTGAGGTGTAACACGTCTAGTTCGGATAGGCAATGGGGTCTCATAAGTCCTTGAGGCGTAACTCGGCGGAGTAGGCACTAAAGGCAATGATAAAGAGATGGTTTGAGGTTGTGATGTCTTTATGGCATGGGAACTAGGACCAGGACTTGAGGTGCAATCCGATAACATCGTGGGTGACTCCATTCTCGTGTTCTCGTCACCCCGATGGCAACGGGTCTCCCCCGTATTTATTGTCAAAGATATATTTTCTTGTACATGATTGTTCAGGTTGGAACACTTGACAATATCGAAATGTGGTATTTATAACCATATGGATCCGGTAACATTGTCATATTTAAAGTTTCCAATTAATTTTTATAAATCGCTTGTTTGTGTAAATTCTCACTAGACTTTCAGTCTAACACTTGTGGTATTGAAAACTTGTGGACTTCAGGTCCTACTAGCGGTGCGTCTTTGACGGGTTAATTTGGCCGACCGTGCTTTAGGAGCTTGGAGGTCAGGCTTTTTGAGAAAACTCGAGATGAGGGGTTTTTGGAGATATAGCGACGCCCGTGTAAATCTAGTTTAAACTATTTCTAGATTAGTTGGTTGTTGTGTATTATGTCTCGATACTCGATGTTATATTTTGTCCAAACTATCCCGTTAATATTTGGGTTTTAGTTAGCTCATTTTTAGAAGTTTTATTTTACCCATTTTTTCGGAAATCCCCCTATATTTGTTATCTAAATTTTAGGGTGTTACACTTTGGTTTGTATGAAGGTTTACATGGTTCTCTAACCTTCCAATTCTTAGGGTACTATATCGCTCTTAGGAATCGTACCCTTTTCCAATTCTCTTTTACATAGGTGATATATCAAAATTATTGAAACTCGTATGCTTATCTTGATCTTGGGATCTCTAGTCAACTAGGTTTGGGATCTCTTTCAACCTAGATCTTGGTATCTCTAGTCAACTAGGTTTGGGTTTCCTATGTATTAACTTAGTCATTCAAGGGATTTTTAATCTCGTTCCTCTTGATGCTTTACTCACTAACTCTCTATTCAACTTTTGATTAGTGGGTCCAATCATTTGACTTTACATAGTCAATAAAAATAACTCTACTTGACAGCAGTTTCCTGATGGTGCTATGTCTTCGACGAATGTGTTGAGACTTACCATTATAGATATCATTTTGTGCACTGCCATTTGCTGATTGACTCTTACAATTGCATGCGGCAATCACAAGCTTAGGCCATCTCGACATCTCTTCAAAGAACTGACGTAGCCACTCTACTTTTTCCTCTCACTAATTTAGTGCTATGAACATAGATACCATAGTGGATCTAGCTATAATAGTTTACTTTGATAAATTCCATGAAATATGGACACATGCAAGTGTGAAGATACACCAACTAGTGGAATTCGAATATTTTATATTAGATAGCCAATTTACATCATTGTATCCTTCGATTATGACATGATAAGTTGTGTAATGCAATCCATGGTATCAGACCAGTTAGTAAAATCCAATTATTATAATTTGGAAACTCTAGTAAAGGATGAAACTTTATCAATAAAATCTTTTCTTTAATTATTAGCAGATTACAACTTTAATCAAACAGAATTAATATTATAAAGTTCACAACTTTATTAAACAGTTTATTATAATCAGATTTAGAAAATAAGATTAATTATAAAACTGTTAAATATAAAGTTTATAACAAACAGTTTAAGAAACAAATCGGAGACAACAATTAAAAGTCCTAAGAACAATTTCTATCCTTCTCGATAGAATTGTTAAAGAAAGGAGTAGAATGAGAGGGTTCACTCTAGTGAACAGAATTAAAGTTACTGGTCAGAAAATAAATAGAACACTAACCTGTTTGTAATTCGGAATGGAGATGAAGAACTGCACGGTACAAAAACCTGTCCTTAAAAGGTTTTATACGATCACCCTTGTTGCTGTGAGTTGCAGATCGCAAAGCCCCGGGATTGAATGCAGTTTCAGATTTTGGTTACCAACAGCAATGGCAACAGAATAACATAGCAAAGCTGATGCCAGAAACGATGGAAGATGATGGTAGTGAAGAACAGTTCGTGAAGAACAAGAGAGAGCAGAGAGAGCAAAATGATTACTGATTGATGTTGTGTGTTTGTAAACCCAGGTTTACCCAGTATTTATACTGGGTAAAACCCCACTAATCCGTATCTTAACCCCCAAGATTAGGAGTCAAAATCGATCAGTTGGAGACCAAGTTTGTAACTGACCTCAGACGTATCCTACGTTTTTTATTTAAAAACGATTTTGAATTTCAAATTTAAACAAAACCGTAATTATCTTAATTACGTAAATAATCGTTTTCTCAGCTTTCTTTATAACTTTCTATAAAAAGAAAGCTCGGTAGCTCGGGGCGAGGCTCCTCATGCTCCGATGCGAGCGTGCGAAGTGCCAAGTGCGCGTCTTTTCGCGAACACTGCGCCCAAGTCCTCGGCCTCGGCCTCGGCCCTCGGACCATGGCCCACGCGTGCACGCGCGTGTGCGTTGGACCTACCTTTCAAGACCCCCACCATGGGTCCAACAACTTGTTCAAAGCCCAACAAGGAACCAAGCCTTATAAATTCCCTTTATTTTACTCTTTCCACCTATGTGGGATGGAAGTAAACTTTCAACCTTCTAAATTTCCAACAATCCCCCACCAGGTTGGAAAGTTTTTCTGACATTCATATAAGACGATATCACAGTGGTGTCACCAAGATTAAACCCTGTTTAATGTAAGTAAGCAAGAAGGGATCAATTCAATGGTATCTTTAGGATTTAAACCTTGAATCTAAAGACCGCTTCGGCTTGCTTACACATATCACCTTATTTCTTTGCTTTCTCACTGAGCGCGAATATGGCCATGCGCTAAATCCTGTTTCATGACCTGTAAAAAGAGAAACCACAACTCTTTATTTGAGGCGGCACCACCTCTTAGTCATATAGGCAAACTTTGTTAAGAGCTTAAGCTCATCCTCGTTCTCGGCAACGACATACTATCGGACACCTCACACGGGTCTATCTAAGTTGATAGTATCTTCTATCAGTTAAGCGGCTTGTTATTACCCTTTAAACTTGATAGATAGGAGCACTAAATTCAAGTTGGGTTTCCGTCACTAACTAATTCTACGTGGTTTTAGACCCATGTCTCTGGTAGTTGATCCTATCAAGTCTCTCGTCAAAGGCTTGGTTAGTGAATCTGCCAAGTTCCCACAAGACTTGACAAACACAATACTTATGGTACCATCATCAATTAATTGTCTCACATAGTTATGTCGGAGACCTATATGTCGCGACTTCCCATTATACACGGCGTTGTATACTTTTGACAGTGTGGCCTCACTGTCACAATACATGGGAATCGAAGGAGTTGGACTAGGCCATAAATGGATATCAGAGAGTAGATCTCTCATCCATTCGGCTTCTTTGCCCGCAGCGGCTAGGGCAATGAATTCGGCTTCCATAGTCGAATGAGCGATACATGTTTGTTTCTTGCTCGCCCAAAAAATCGCTCCACCACCAAGTGTATAAATCCACCCACTTGTGGATTTAGAATCACTTGAATGATCTATCCAACTAGCATCAGAATATCCTTCCAAGATTCATGTTTTTGTAAAATCCGTAGTAAATTGTAGAAAAATCGTTAGAATGCGTATTATATGTCCTTGGAACCCTAACTCAGAGGACTTTCTGGTCATGAAATAATATTGGGAATTTTCTGGGTTTAAAGGGGTCGAAACAGGTCCCGAACAGACCTGTTTTGTGAGAACGGAAATTGGTTTTAGTGACGGTTTAAGCGTGTGTCGTGTCATAGGGTCCGGGTCTTGAATTGACACGTTTTAACATGCGTTTAGGTGCTGGGAAGTGACCGTAATTGTGAAGATTGAATTGTATTGTTAAGCTAGGCGCGCATTCGAGGTGAGTTCTCTCACTATATCTAATAATAGTTGTTTTATCATTGCTGTAGTACGTGTGTGGTAGCTTTATGTGCTTGTGTTGGGGAACTAGATAGTGGGGTGTCTAGTTGATACTATGTTGCCATGTTGACTCGGTGGGACCGAGGATCCGGCGGGGCCGGAGATTTTATACGCGGGTGGCGTAGAGACTCGGTGGGACCGGGGATTCGGCGGGGCCGGAGGTTTTATACGCGGGGCGTAGAGACTCGGTGGGACCGGGGATTCGGCGGGGCCGAAGATGTTATCATGTGGTCGGTGGGACCGACTTGTGCCTTTTAGGTGGGTGGTTGTGGATATACATGTTTATGATTTGTTCGTAGACCTGTATGATCGTTCATGTGTCACTATCTGTTGTAGGGGTAGTGTGGAATAACTGTATTATTTATGGTGTTTGAATTCACTAAGCTTCGTGCTTACCCTTTCCCAATAAATTGTGGTTTCAGGTGCGAGTGGCTCTAAGGCGTGACGGGTACACACTGGCGCGCGAGGAGAGCTGGTTGCTTTATGGTTTTAATAATTAAACGTTTATTCCGCTGGTTTTATTTTACAAAGATAGTAATTATGTGTTTGCAACGAAACGTTGTAATCATTTAATGAGTTGTTATAAATGAAATGTTTATTTTAAAATTTTAAATTTGTTTGTAATTTTTGGGACGTTACAACTTGGTATCAGAGCACAGCTTGAGTGAATCAAATGCACCTCAGTGTGTTTGATCTCAAGTTTGCGGCTATAAAATTTTCTTTAAAATTTTTGGAAAATAAAAGAAAGAAAAACCCGTTTGAGAAACGGTGATCGGTGGCGCAGTGTGTACAGTCAGCCGGAGCCATGGGAAAAGGTACAGCACTTAGTGTTTTATTGCTTTCTAGATCATAGAGTATGCATGCTAGATTGCCTGTTGTGGACACTATGCTGTATATTGAACTACTTGCTATTAGGAATTTATGCTAATTATGATAGGTTACTAAGTGGATGCCCTCTAGGTTGTATGCAGTAAGAGATTTATAGCCTTAGAATATTCGATTTAGTTCTATTGCGCAGCTCTTGTTTGAGTCCAACCGTTCTAGGATAGAGTCTTGTATTCGACTGTCTATTTGTTTCGCACTGCATATAATCGGGTATTCGCGAGGTCACGCGTTATAATTAGTAGGGATTCGGTAGTAGCAAGGGTAGTGGGATAAGAGGAAGTTCCTAGAGAGCTGGGAAGGGTGTTTATGTATGAGTACGTGTGCTAGATTGCTTTCTAGAACATAAGAGTATGTATGCTAAATTGCTTGGTGCTTATTACACTGTATTGCATGTCTGCTACTTGCTATTAGGGATTTGGCAGTAGCAAGGGTAGTGGTTTGGATGGAATTCCTAGGGAGCTAGGAAGAGCGAGTATATATGCCGGTGCGGGCATATGTGTGTAGTTGCGGCGAGAAGCTACTTGGACCCCTCGGGATGGGACTCGGAACGAGCGATGATAGGCGTGGAAGGTAGTAGTAGAGCTCCTACTACCGGAAGCACAGGATCAATGCTCGAGTCGGGGAAGTCACGAGGAATCCAAGGAGTTGAGTGTGAGCGTTGTTAGTGTGAGTTATTATGTGCTAATAACGCGTTGTAATATCTACCCAGAATAGCCATCACAAGGAGGAACAACTATAGTAAACCTGCTAGTACAAGTGTGTACTTGATTTGCTTGAGGTGATGATCGTTGGGGTAGTGTTGAAGGTTCTGTTGGGAACTGAAGATATGCTAAGTATGGTTAGTACTGCCAGAACAAAATTACTACTGCCAGTTCAAGGTTAGTACTGCTAGTTCAATGTTAGTGCTGCCAGAACAAAGCTACTACTGCTGGTACATGGTTAATGTTGCCTGAACAAAGTTAATACTGCTGGTATATTACTACTGCTGGAATATTATTAATGCTGCTTATGTGAGGTTAGTACTGCTTGTCAAAGTTACTACTGCAAGTCAAGGTTAGTACTGCTGGTGCATATCGAATATCTGTTAGTACTGCTCGTGACTTAATATGTAACGCCCCAAAATTTCAAGAAAATTTAAAAAATTTTAAACGCGCATATTTAATAATAAGTCTCCATTTATTAAACCCAAAATAATAATTCCAACCACGAGCGTTATTAAAACATAAGTCAACAGCGGAAATTAAATTGTTTATTCAATAACGGGAAAATGTTTAATAAGCAAATCCTTCGACCCATCCATCTTGCGCGTCAGTGTGTGCCAGTCATGCCTTCGTACCACTTGTACCTGCAGCCACTGTAAATTGGGAGGGGTAAGCACGAAGCTTAGTGAATTCAAGCACAACAATTAACAATGGTTATCTCATATTACCCCTAAAGCAAAGAGGATCACACCACCACATACAAGTCTACGAACAAATCATAAACAAGTATAATAACCACCACATAAAAAAAATCCCCGGGCGAAAGTCGGGTCTACGGCCCCGCCGCACGTTTCCGCCTACTGCGGGAAACACCCGTTTTACGCCTACTGCGTATGACATCCTTTTTTACGCCTACTGCGTAAACGCCCCTTTTACGCCTACTGCGTAAAACACCTCCGTCCCCGTCGGGACTCGGCCCCGCCGAATAATGTAGCACATAATGTTAACTAGACGTCCCACTATCTAGCCCCCAACCATCCCGCATACAATTTTCACACACGTGCTACAGTAATAATAAACAACTATTAATTAATTGTAGTGAGAGAACTCACCTCGGGTGCGCGCCTAGCTAAAAATAGTAAGTAGCTCCACACAACGACGATCACTTTCCGGCACCTAAACGTACGATAAAATACGTCAATACGAGACCCGGACCCCACGACGCGACACACCCCAAACTGTCACTAAAACTAACTTTCGGTCACACCGAACAGGTCTGTTCGGGACCTGATTTGACCACTAAAACTCCAGAAAAAACTCAGATTTATTACACGGTTGAAAAGTGCCCTGAAATACCTTTCCGAGGATATATTACACGCCTCCTAACGATTTTTCTATAATTAATTATGAATTTATTAAGTTCGCCTACCGGAACTGTCCGTTTTCGGACCAGTTCGCACTAACAGCTCCGAACAGCCCGGTTCTGGGCCGATTCAGCCTTTCGGCGAAACACGAAAAACGTGCCTAACTCAATTTAGGAAAAATGGCCATTGACCTCAAGTTAAAACGACTTACGAGTAAAAAGTTACGGTCCACGCAAAATAGTGGCAGATTCCAGGAAATTCACATAAAATGACGAACCACAGAACTTGCGACCACTTTTTCTCCCAACTCGAGGCCGAACCAGTTTTCCGCCAAAACACAGAAAACGTACTCGGTCCCGAGCTCAAAGCGTGGGCGCCAGTTTCGGCTCAATCGGAGTTACGACGGAGAAGTTATTGCCGTCACAAAACAGGGGCTGGACATATTTTTTTCGCATAAAAAGAATGATTTTAAAAACGACGGTTTAAATTATACGGCTTAACGATTAAGTCACGGGTTAAGGGTTTAGCTATTACGGGTTAACGAAACTGAACAACACTCGGCACCACCCACTGCCATCTCCGGCAGCGGTGGTCACCGGCGGCGGCGGTATTTCCGGCGACTCTTATATACACGCACACCCTCACGCACACACCACTCCATCCTCACACCACCGCTCTCCTTACTCCCGATCGTCCCACGCAAAAAGACACATACACCCACACAACCCGCCGCCCACCCACGGCCACCACAGCGGCGGCGTGCGGCGGTGGTTGTTCCACCGGAAAAACGAAAAGGAAGGAAAGCGAAACGAAACGAAGAAACGACTTACCTTGTGACGCCTACTCTCTTCCCCTCGACTTCTCCGACGAAAGGTGGTGTTGGCGGCGACCTCCGGTGACCTCTGGCGGCAGTAGCGACGAACCTCCGGCGTCTCTCTCTCTCTTCGTTTCTCTTGTTCTCTTCCTCTCTCTCTTCTCGCTACCTCTCTCTCTCTCGTCGTTCTCTATCTTTCTCTCTTCTCGCTACCACTCTCTCTCTCGAAACTCGCTGCCGCACCACCAAGCAATTTAGGAGAAAGAACATGTAGGGTTAAATTTTCTTTTCATTACTTGCACCTCACGACACCACATAATCAAAAAAAAAACAATGGTCTCGGCAAAAGCTGCATGGGCCGATACTCCAAAGGATGTTTGGCCCTTTGACATAACTAGCCCCTCAACTTACGTTCCTCTCGCAACTAGCCACAATTTTCAGTACTTAACGAATTAACCCAACTCGGCTAACCCCGTTAACGTGAACCACTATAATACGAACTTAAAAGAAAATAAATAAGACTAATAAATTTCATACCGGGATACGGGCTTTACAATTCTCCCCCACTTGGATTAGACTTCGTCCTCGAAGTCTCTGCCTACGAATAGCTCCGGGTAGTTCTCCCTCATCTCAACCTCAGGTTCCTAAGTCCACTTGAAACCCCTTCTAAACTTCTCGAATACTATTCTTACTAACGTACTCTTTCTAAGACACTGGGATTATGATCGGCATAACATCTCGACAATTGAAATCATTCCTAGCCAAGCGACTACGGTTGTTCCCCCAACCTTAGATATTCCATACCTCCCAAGTCAAAACTCAAGCTCTAATCACTCTAAAGCTGCTCACCAGTATACCCTACAGGATACTCGGTTACGATCCCTCATTAATTGACGATTAACTTCTACGAATTCTAATAGACTCCAAAGATTTTCAATAACTTATATTAACAAAACATCGACCCCTTGCCGAACATCGGTCCAACCGATTACAATAACAAACATCGGCCACCCGCCGAACATCGGTCCAACCGATCACAATAACAAACATCGGCCACCCGCCGAACATCGGTCCCACCGATTACAATAACTCACATAAGCGTGGTATTATCCTAGACACTACACCAATAGATATCCCCCACAACCAAATCAACTAACACACACGTAGATCATTCCACCATAACCATTCATCACAAGTGGTCATTTCAGGGTTACTACTACCATCACCATGATTATCTTAACATCGGCTACAACTCTCCGATTATACTAAAGGTGTTTGGCCTCAAGCCCAAAAGTCGACACCTAAATATACCACCTACCTCAAAATGGTTGATGCGCATTTATTCTCTAAATAACAAAAGGCACCAATCCCTTAACCGATACTATTCGGCCTACAGTACTAACACGCGTGGAATATCAACCTTCCACCGTCGACGTATCATCCACACTTGCTCTACGAAGCCAAGTCACACCGTATCGAGGATACACCTTGACGTCTACCTCCCAGGTAACGCCTCAAGACCCAGCACACCGGAACTACCTCCCAGGTAAGTGCCCACAACTATATCCTCCTAGTACCTACTGGAAAGTCTAGGTTAGAACGCATGAATACCGGGGTCCCACCCCGAGATACCCAACCGACCATTACCAACGACTGACTAACGCGTCTAAGGATCCAAAGCAAACAACCTACCAACAACATGCCTATTCCGGATTGACTCACTCATCCAAACATGTAAACACTCAACGTGCAAAGAATGCCAAACGGTGCGACAAAAACAACTCATCAACTAGACTCCACATCGAGCCATTAACACCGGGCAATAGGAAAAGCCCATGACTAACTCCAAGTCAAAAACCGAGCAAACTGCTCCACGCTTGCTAGACCCATAGATCGGAAAAATGCGTTTAAACAAAGTTTAAGCAAGCAATACTCTGGACTCAACCTTAGTCCCAGACTCAACACGGGTTAAACAAAAGAGTTTTCCAAAAGGACTCACACCCTTAAAATTCTCGAAATGACACTTAAAAGCACATTTTCCCAATTGGTTTACAAAATCATTTACTAAATCATTTCAACATTAGGATTTTCATCGCAAAAAGATCGTATATAATAAAACTACTTTTACCAGATCGATAGTTACGCTAAACTGGACACGCTCGTCCCATAAAGGAAAATCATGTCGAAAATCGTCCCAATGCAGTTCAGTTTACTCACACAAAAGCAAAACGTAAGAAATAAAAAATGAACCGCCTCGATTCTAGTATGGATTGACTCATGACATGCACTTAAGGTAACCGCTGACCTTAAACAGGGTCCGACAAAGGTGTGCACATAATTCAAAAATAAGTTTCCCGACGTTTGATTCAAAAATTCCTCTTTTTAATCATAAATGACGTGGCACAGGGTTCGCCACAAATTTTTCGCGCATCAGCTAGTCACGCAATACGATGACACGGTTTACAAATATATTTTTGTTAAAACACAATTGTCTCGTGTAAGTTGCAAACTTGAAGACAGAAACCAATCCGCTTCTAATAATTGGAAATATCGACTAAAAACCTCGTAAAATCTCAAACTGGGGGCAGGCATGCAAGCTTGTAACACTTCCTCAAGTTTCGTACTTGGGACATATAACGTCAAAACATTATAGTTTTAAAAATGTATTTATCGAAATTGCTCAAAATACTCGTTTCCTCCAAAGCAAAAGTTTTTAATTTCCAAAAAGAAATGATCGGTAATTCTAAATCAACCGAATGTCAAAAATCTATGCATTTATATTTCCCAAAATATAACACGTTGTAATCGTATGCATGATGTTCACAACATTAAAACACTCCTTGGATCAAATGGTCTTTCATTTCGACAGAAAGGACTAAAACATTTTCATGCACGACTCGTTTGTCAAAATGTTGAGGACAAAGGTTACCCCAGTATGCATACCCCTAAGTCGATAAATCGCATTTTCATCGAAATGACAATAAAACCTTTAGTTGACTGAAAAGCGCACTAAACAACTCCTCATGAAATGTTACCAAATTTCCTCCATGCACCACCTATGTCACGCATGAATCAATCCACACACTGAACTATTTGCAATAAAATACTTAGTAACACAAACTCTCGAAAGAAAAGTTAAGCGACACAAGAATTCCAAACTCATTTTAAACAAATCACCGAAATAGCCTTTATACAGACATCGTGGAATGTAACTTTTCGTCTCAACTCTAACACATGTGGAGGAGTTCCAATGTTAGAGTCTCAAACCGTAGTTACTTACCCAACATCTTAACCACCACAAAACACGGATAATATCGTACCCGAAAGAACCGTTGGAAAAATAACGAAAATGAGACAAGTTCTAACAAAGTTTGCACTCCCGAGATAAAACGACTTCATACACTTTCAAAATAACCTCGTGCATGACTCATTCGGCATTCAACGTCTCGACTCATGCTCCTCTCTACTTTTCCAATCCACTATCGTCCTCCGGACATTTAAACCTCTTAGGGCAAGATGGAAAATTACGACAAATAATCCCTACGATTTTTGCTCAAATCAAAGTCGGCTCTATAAGCCTATGACTCTAGCACAATCTTCCATCTTGGTTCGAAATGATCTGCTTACAACAAATATCATCCTCATCGTCACTCCCAGTGACTAATACTATAATCGTCTTTCTATTCCAACGACTACTAGTTTAGGACCTTCAACACTACCCCAACGATCATCCCATCAAAGCAAGTCAAGTACACACATGTACCAGTGGATCTACTATATTTGTCTCTCCTCGTGACGGCTATTCTGGGTAGATAATACAACGCGTTATTAGCACATAACAACGCACACTAACAACACTCACGCCCAACTCCTCGGATTCCTCGTGACTTCCCCGACTCGAGCATTGATCTTGTGCTTCCGGTAGTAGGAGCTCTACTACTACCTTCCACACCTATCATCGCTCGTTCCGAGTCTCATCCCGAGGGTCCAAGTAGTTTCTCGCCGAAACTATACTCATAAAATAATTTATCCACACATGCCAGTTCAAGAACATATCCTAAACAGGCAACTCATACAACTACTGTATATATAAAACCATCGGTCTCCCCGATCAGACAGCCACAAATGTATACTTAATAAACCATCGGTCACCCCGATCATACAACAACAATTAAATATATAATTAACCATATGCCTGCACCAGCATATATATATACTTCCACCCTCCCTAGCTCCCTAGGAATTTCCTCTTATCCCACTACCCTTGCTACCACCGAATCCCTACTAATTATGACGAGTGACCTCGCGAATACCCGATTATATGCAGTGCGAAATAAATAGACAGTCGGATACAAGACTCTATCCTAGAACGGTTGGACTCAAACAAGAGCTGCGCAATAGAACTAAATCGAATATTCTAAGGCTATAAATCTCTTACTGCATACAACCTAGAGGGCATTCACTTAGTAACCTATCATAATTAGCATAAATTCCTAATAGCAAGCAGTTCAACATACAGCATAGTGTCCACAACAGGCAATCTAGCATGCATACACTATGATCTAGAAAGCAATAAAACACTAAGTACTGTACCTTTCCCCTTAGGCTCCGGCTGACTGTACACACTGCGCCTCCGATCACCGTTCCTCGAACGGGTCTTTACTTTTTCTTTTGTTTCCAAAAAGATTTAATAAAGAATTTGAAAATTTCCCAGCCGCAACTTGAGACCAAACACACCGAGGTGCGTTTGATGCACTCAAGCTGTGCTCTGATACCATCTGTAACATCCCAGACCAACCGTACCAGATATTGTCCGCTTTGTCCACACACCTGGAATCACGGTTTTAAAACGCGTCTGATAGGGGAGGTATCAAGTCCCTCTTATAAGGCAACCTTAGTTCTCCTCCCCAACCAATGTGGGATCTTACAATCCACCCCCCTCGGGAGCCCAGCGTCCTCGCTGGCACACCAGTCCGGTTCCCGGCTCTGATACCAAGTTGTAACGCCCCAAAATTTCAAGAAAATTTAAAAATTTTTAAACGCGCATATTTAATAATAAGTCTCCATTTATTAAACCCAAAATAATAATTCCAACCACGAGCGTTATTAAAACATAAGTCAACAGCGGAAATTAAATTGTTTATTCAATAACGGGAAAATGTTTAATAAGCAAATCCTTCGACCCATCCATCTTGCGCGTCAGTGTGTGCCAGTCATGCCTTCGTACCACTTGTACCTGCAGCCACTGTAAATTGGGAGGGGTAAGCACGAAGCTTAGTGAATTCAAGCACAACAATTAACAATGGTTATCTCATATTACCCCTAAAGCAAAGAGGATCACACCACCGCATACAAGTCTACGAACAAATCATAAACAAGTATAATAACCACCACATAAAAAAAATCCCCGGGCGAAAGTCGGGTCTACGGCCCCGCCGCACGTTTCCGCCTACTGCGGGAAACACCCGTTTTACGCCTACTGCGTATGACATCCTTTTTTACGCCTACTGCGTAAACGCCCCTTTTACGCCTACTGCGTAAAACACCTCCGTCCCCGTCGGGACTCGGCCCCGCCGAATAATGTAGCACATAATGTTAACTAGACGTCCCACTATCTAGCCCCCAACCATCCCGCATACAATTTTCACACACGTGCTACAGTAATAATAAACAACTATTAATTAATTGTAGTGAGAGAACTCACCTCAGGTGCGCGCCTAGCTAAAAATAGTAAGTAGCTCCACACAACGACGATCACTTTCCGGCACCTAAACGTACGATAAAATACGTCAATACGAGACCCGGACCCCACGACGCGACACACCCCAAACTGTCACTAAAACTAACTTTCGGTCACACCGAACAGGTCTGTTCGGGACCTGATTTGACCACTAAAACTCCAGAAAAAAACTCAGATTTATTACACGGTTGAAAAGTGCCCTGAAATACCTTTCCGAGGATATATTACACGCCTCCTAACGATTTTTCTATAATTAATTATGAATTTATTAAGTTCGCCTACCGGAACTGTCCGTTTTCGGACCAGTTCGCACTAACAGCTCCGAACAGCCCGGTTCTGGGCCGATTCAGCCTTTCGGCGAAACACGAAAAACGTGCCTAACTCAATTTAGGAAAAATGGCCATTGACCTCAAGTTAAAACGACTTACGAGTAAAAAGTTACGGTCCACGCAAAACAGTGGCAGATTCCAGGAAATTCACATAAAATGACGAACCACAGAACTTGCGACCACTTTTTCTCCCAACTCGAGGCCGAACCAGTTTTCCGCCAAAACACAGAAAACGTACTCGGTCCCGAGCTCAAAGCGTGGGCGCCAGTTTCGGCTCAATCGGAGTTACGACGGAGAAGTTATTGCCGTCACAAAACAGGGGCTGGACATATTTTTTTCGCATAAAAAGAATGATTTTAAAAACGACGGTTTAAATTATACGGCATAACGATTAAGTCACGGGTTAAGGGTTTAGCTATTACGGGTTAACGAAACTGAACAACACTCGGCACCACCCACTGCCATCTCCGGCAGCGGTGGTCACCGGCGGCGGCGGTATTTCCGGCGACTCTTATATACACGCACACCCTCACGCACACACCACTCCATCCTCACACCACCGCTCTCCTTACTCCCGATCGTCCCACGCAAAAAGACACATACACCCACACAACCCGCCGCCCACCCACGGCCACCACAGCGGCGGCGTGCGGCGGTGGTTGTTCCACCGGAAAAACGAAAAGGAAGGAAAGCGAAACGAAACGAAGAAACGACTTACCTTGTGACGCCTACTCTCTTCCCCTCGACTTCTCCGACGAAAGGTGGTGTTGGCGGCGACCTCCGGTGACCTCTGGCGGCAGTAGCGACGAACCTCCGGCGTCTCTCTCTCTCTTCGTTTCTCTTGTTCTCTTCCTCTCTCTCTTCTCGCTACCTCTCTCTCTCTCGTCGTTCTCTATCTTTCTCTCTTCTCGCTACCACTCTCTCTCTCGAAACTCGCTGCCGCACCACCAAGCAATTTAGGAGAAAGAACATGTAGGGTTAAATTTTCTTTTCATTACTTGCACCTCACGACACCACATAATCAAAAAAAAACAATGGTCTCGGCAAAAGCTGCATGGGCCGATACTCCAAAGGATGTTTGGCCCTTTGACATAACTAGCCCCTCAACTTACGTTCCTCTCGCAACTAGCCACAATTTTCAGTACTTAACGAATTAACCCAACTCGGCTAACCCCGTTAACGTGAACCACTATAATACGAACTTAAAAGAAAATAAATAAGACTAATAAATTTCATACCGGGATACGGGCTTTACATAATACTGCTGGAGATTGTTAGTACTGCTCATGAAGAATGAAGGTTAATACTGCTGATTTTGTTAAGATTGGTATACGATACTTTTGGAGACAAAGAAGGAATTGATCAAGATATGTTTAACGAAGATTTAGAAGATCAAGTTACTTTTTGATAGTTATCTTGTAATTATTCTTGTATAAATAGTATTGATACAAGATAGACGAGTAAATATACATGATATACGTGTGAAAAAGAATTCGATATCGTTTTCAGAGAGAATTAACCTCAAGGTGTAAGAACCCTATTTCTAGAGAAGTAGAAGTCGTCTTGTTGAGCCTGTTCAACAAGATTGAGGTTTGGTTGTTAATATTGTGAGTCGATTTAGTGAATATACAAAGTGGTGAATTTTCTGTTACATTGTTCTTGATTGTGAGAATTAAAGTTCTTTTCCGCAGATTCTTTAATTCTGAATTCTAAGTGCTAATTATCTTGTTAAGATTCGATCCTGACAAGTGGTATCAGAGCTTGTGTTTCTTAGAATTCGACAATTATTATGGACAATTCTATTGAATCAAACAGTACTTTTGATTGGAGTGATCAAGCAGAAGAGGCAATACAGAATCATGCACTCATGGCAGAAGTCTCAGATATTCCTACGGAGGTAAAATCTAATCTTTGTTCTCAATCTTGTATAGACACTGTTAAAAGGTATAGAGATCACAATCAGGGAATGTGTGATGACCTTAAGAGATTAGAAAAGGACATAAGAGATTATGTATTGATTGTTGAGAGGTTTGAAGAACAAATTAAGGCTTTTCAAGCCAATGAACTTCAACACTCATATGATACAAACTACTGGAAGTGGGAAAAGGGTGGTCTGGAGTTCCATCTAAAAGAGTCTAGGGAAGAGTGTGAGAAACTAAAAGGAGAGCTTGAGAAAGTTAAACTTGATGTAGAAAAGTTTACTTGTGCCTCCAAAGTCATGGACAACATAATCAACTCTCAAATCCATAGTAAGTTGAAACCAGGAATAGGGTACAATGCCACACCCCCACCCTATAACAACAACTACATCCCTCCTATGTCAGACCTATTAGAAACCAAGGATAGGAAGGACTTACCTAAAGGAGCCACTGAAGTAGATCCTTTAGATAAAGTAGTTGTTGAGGATGAGACTGACAAAGTAGGATCTGATGAGGAATGTGAAAGTCCATGTGTTAAGAACAATGAGATGAAAAGGACTGAAAAGGGAAAGGGAGTTCATTATACACAGACCACTGTTGTGAACTCTAAAACTTGTGAACATTGTTCTTGCAAGAAATCTCAAGAGAATAAGCCCCAAAAACATGATAAAAGGAGGGGAAATCAAAGAAATTGGAATAACCAGTGGGCACAAAAGCAAGGAGTTGATCTGCAAAGGATTAACAGACCAAAACCTTGTTTCATCTGTGGCAGATTGAATCATCTTGCCAAACACTGTTATTTCAATCCTATTAACCAAAGGATGAATTTTCAAAGACCTTTTTATAAATCCAATGGTTATAGGAAGCCTGCAAGGAACCATGTGGCTAAGAAACAAGCTAAATCCAAAAGCCACATGAAGAAAAAGCCTGAAAAGGAATGTGTTACAATGTGGGTTACAAAAGGTACTAAACATAATACTGCTGCTAGCAGTGTTGGTAC
The DNA here is from genome assembly GCA_033807775.1 of Saussurea involucrata. NCBI lineage: Eukaryota > Viridiplantae > Streptophyta > Magnoliopsida > Asterales > Asteraceae > Saussurea > Saussurea involucrata. The sequence continues at coordinate 87,869,516 of CM066314.1, forward strand.
TGCTAACACTGTTAGTACTTCTTCAAAAGTTAGTGCTGCTAGCAATGTTAATACTGCTAGTAATTCTTCAAAAGTTAGTGCTGTTAGCAGTATTAGTGCTGCTAACACTATTAGTACTTCCTATTCAGATAATACTGCTGCTAGCAGTGTTAACTCTGTTAATACTGCTTCTAGCAGTGTTAACTCTGTTAATACTGCTAACTCTGTTAGTACTGCTAACTCTGTTAGTGCTGCTAACTCTGTTAGTACTTCTTCTAAGGTTAATACTACTTCTAGTGCTGCTAAACCAATCATATTGACAAAGTATTCCAGTACTGCAGTACCTAAGGTTGAAAATCTCATCAAAACCAAGTGCAAGTACTTTGATGAGCAAGGGAGACCCAAGACCACTTCGGCTTGGGTTCCCAATAAAACTAATTGATCTATCAGATGTGCAGGGCAACCAACAGCTCAAGGGGAAGAGCATCTGGCATGTTGATAGTGGTTGCTCCAGGCACATGACAGGTAACATGGCCTGCCTCAAGAATTTCAAAAGAATTGATGGAGGACATGTTACTTTTGGAAATAATCCTGCAGGAGGTAAGAGAAGTGGTAAAGGTGATGTGTCAGAAGGTAAGATGACATTTGAGGATTTGACTAATGCTGCAAAGTGCAAGTAGAGTTACTGCTGCCAGTGCAGAGTTACTACTGCTAGTGCAGAGTTACTACTGCCAGTGCAGAGTTACTACTGCCAGTGCAGAGTTACTACTGCCAGTGCAGAGTTACTACTGCCAGTGCAGAGTTACTACTGCCAGTGCAGAGTTACTACTGCTAGTGCAGAGTTACTACTGTCAGTGCGTAGTTAATACTGCTAGTGCATACTGCCAATGTGTAGTTAATACTGCTTAGCAGTTAATACTGCTTGTGTAGTTAATACTGCTCAGTCGTTAATACTGCTTATGTAGTTAATACTGCTCAATCGTTAATACTGCTTGTGTAGTTAATACTGCTCAGTCGTTAATACTGCTTATGTAGTTAATACTGCTCAATCGTTAATACTGCTTATGTAGTTAATACTGCTCAGTCGTTAATACTGCTTATGTCGTTAATACTGCTTTTGAAAATCTAGGGCAAATACTGCTATAAATACCCCTGTTTGCCCGCCAAAGTTCATAACGACTCTTCGCATTAACTTCTTCTCTCTCGTTCTAACCTAGTCTCCCTAGAATCTCTGTGTTTTCTTTACAAATCCTCAGGAAGCACAACGATTATGGAGTTTGTCGACGAGCATAATGAGATTGCAATGCTTCAGAAGCCGAAGCAGGCCGAAGGATTTCATGAAATTGTGGATTTTCTCAAGTCCACTCATATTTCGTATGCCCTAACGGTGAATCCAACAATATACATCGAGCATCAGATGCAATTCTGGGCCAATGCCACCGTAGAATCCGAAGATGGGCATAAAGTCATTCAAACAAGGGTATGTGACAAACCCTTGAAAGTTTCAGAAGAACTCATTCGCATCACTCTTCGACTAGATGATGCCTCAGGTATATCTTCTATTCCCAATGAAGAACTCTTCTCAACTTTACAAAGAATGGGGTATGAAGGTCCCATTGGAGTTTTTAAATTCTACAAGTCAAAGTTTTTTACTCAATGGAGATTCTTTGTTCATACCCTAATGCATTGTATTTCAAAGAAAACTACTGGATGGAGTGAGTTCAGCAGTACTATTGCTTATGCTCTAGTCTGCTTAGCCACTAACAGGAAGTTTAATTTTTCTCAAATGATTTTCAATAATCTTGTGGCAAACCTGGAATCCAAAAAGCGTTTCTATATGTATCCAAGGTTTGTTCAGGAAGTAATTACCAAGGAATTGACGGATATGCCTCAATTTGATGAGGTATATGTGCCAAAATCCCCTAAAGGGAAGGTTTTTTCAAATATGAAAAGACTTCCTAGGGACTCGGAAGGAGTTGACACACCATTGTTCTCTACAATGATGGCTGTGTCCCACACACCTGAAGGTATGGCATCAGGGTCAAGGCCCTCATTAGATACACCCACTGATGACCAATCCCAACCTTCCATCACAAAAGACATCCCTCAGTCCATTCTTGAACGACCCACTCCCACAATAACCAAAAGGTTTGAAAGAAGAAAGGTACACAAGGTTCCTTCCCTTGATGTATCTCCTAAGAGCCCGAAGCGTTTAAGCCCTCTGTTGGAGCATTCTCCAATGGAGAATATCGAAAGGGAAACCACAGGGGTGTCTCCCAACCCCAAGAAGGTGCTCACTAAGGAGAAGGTTGAGCATGTGAGTCGCAAGGCTGCCACTACTTCTGCTAGCAAAGAGAAGGCCAGTGGTAAAATAACTAAGCCCTTCCTCACGGCAACTCAGGGTGAGAAATCATCCAGAGGTCCCAGGTGCCAAGAAACCAAGGGGGTAGGTAGTGCTTTTGCTAGGCAAGAGACACCTGTTAAAACTTCCAATGATCCTTTAAGGGAGGTAAAAACTCCTAAACAGGGTGAGGATAGATATACGTACGAGGAATTGATGGAAACTATTGCAAATATCAACATTGAGGTCATGGATCAGAAAAAGGAGATTGATGAACTCAAGAAAGTGGTCCTCTATCAAAACTCACAGCTTGAGAAGCAAAGGAAGATGATCACTAAGTTGATGCACAGAAAGAAGAAAGCTCAGTTTGTCCTTAGGAGAAGAAACCCTACCAATGATGCTTCCAAAAAGGGGGAGTCAGACTCAGATCTAAACATGGAGGATGCAAACATTGAGGGGGAGTATAAGGTTGAGGGGGAGACTGAGGAGGCTGCTGATATTACAAAGGAAACAGAAACAGCAGCAGAAACCGTTACTGCTGCTGATATTACAAAGGAAGCAGAAACAGAAACAGCAGCAGAAACCGTTACTGCTGCTGATCTTACAAAGGAAGCAGAAACAGAACCAGCAGCAGAAACGGTTACTGCTGCTGAAGTTGCAAAAAAAGCTGAAACAGATAATGCTGCTGAAAAACAAAAGGCAGCAGAAACTGTTAGTGCTGCTAAGAGCCACAAAGAAGAAACAGCTGAAACCACTCCTGTAGCTGTTATATCCTTCAAAGGAACAAAGAGGCCAAGAACAAAGTCAATAGCCTCAAAGAAGAAAGATATAAAGAAGCCAAGGGTGGATCCAACTGTAGAAGAAGCACAGGAGGAAGCAGTTAAAGAGAAATCTAATCCAAAAGTTGCTGAAGAAGAAGTGGCAACTTCATCAGGTCAACCAAGCAATGTACAATCACAATCAAATGCTCAATGTGATTTGTATATTACCGTGGTTGATACTAATCCAATCAAGACTACACCATTGTCTTCCATGCCTCCTGAGATCATCTTCTGGGACACATTGAAAGATGGAAGAAAGGAGTTCATCAGAATCAAAAGGGCAGATGGAAAGTTTGAAGTTTGTCCTACTTGGGGAAAACTTATCAGAACATGCTCTAGATCTGACCTGGAAGAGATGTTCAAGGTGGGAATGAGGCTATATGGAAACATGCTGACAGAGCAAGGTATGTCTATCACAAAGATGGTTCTTGAATACTTGTGCTTAATGTTCAAACCAGAAGCAGTTCAGCATTTGATGGCAAGGAATTTTCAAGTCATTACCAACTGGATGCTCATTGAGAATTGTGGACTGTATGCCATCTCTCTTGACAATACATTTCATGAATATTATTTGGTGGATGTTGTATACAAGCACAGCATGAAAAAGTTGAAAGGAATGCTGCATGCTAAGTTGGTAAGTGACAAAGACTCTAAAATGGCAAGATACCTTGTAAAAAGGATCCTCAATCAAAGTCTGGGATTGGATCCAAATTTATGCGTTGATGACTAGGTTTTGGAAGCATCATCTGAAGAACTTAACTTCTCATCCTGAAAAGTCAAGTTAGGGGGAGATTGTTGGGAACTGAAGATATGCTAAGTATGGTTAGTACTGCCAGAACAACATTACTACTGCCAGTTCAAGGTTAGTACTGCTAGTTCAATGTTAGTGCTGCCAGAACAAAGTTACTACTGCTGGTACATGGTTAATGCTGCCTGAACAAAGTTAATACTGCTGGTATATTACTACTGCTGGAATATTATTAATGCTGCTTATGTGAGGTTAGTACTGCTTGTCAAAGTTACTACTGCAAGTCAAGGTTAGTACTGCTGGTGCATATCGAATATCTGTTAGTACTGCTCGTGACTTAATACTGCTGGAGATTGTTAGTACTGCTCATGAAGAATGAAGGTTAATACTACTGAGTTTGTTAAGATTGGTATGCGATACTTTTGGAGACAAAGAAGGAATTGATCAAGATATGTTTAACGAAGATTTAGAAGATCAAGTTACTTTTTGATAGTTATCTTGTAATTATTCTTGTATAAATAGTATTGATACAAGATAGACGAGTAAATATACATGATATACGTGTGAAAAAGAATTCGATATCGTTTTCAGAGAGAATTAACCTCAAGGTGTAAGAACCCTATTTCTAGAGAAGTAGAAGTCGTCTTGTTGAGCCTGTTCAACAAGATTGAGGTTTGGTTGTTAATATTGTGAGTCGATTTAGTGAATATACAAAGTGGTGAATTTTCTGTTACATTGTTCTTGATTGTGAGAATTAAAGTTCTTTTCCGCAGATTCTTTAATTCTGAATTCTAAGTGCTAATTATCTTGTTAAGATTCGATCCTGATAGAAGGGCGTGTCTAGTATCAATCACTTGGGGTGACGATAAGGATGTGGTTTGTTTTAAGTAGACCATTTCGGGTCAAAAATTGGCAATTGTGCTAGAATCATAGGCTTCTGAGCCGACTTTGATTTGAGGAAAACCCGTAAGATGATTTGATGTGATTTCCCAACTTGCCTTAAGAGATTTAAATGTCCGGATGACGATAGTGGATCGGGGAGTTTTGGAGGGATGTGAGTCGAGACATCGAATGCCGACTGAGTCATGCACAAAGTCTATTTTGAAAATAGGATTGCATTAACTAATTTTTGTGTTTCCAATCCTTATATGGATTGTGCTTTGGAATTTTGGGAAATGTTTAGCACACATACAAGATGTCGAATTATGGTTTTGAAAGTGCATGAAACCTTTTTGTTGGTTCCCGTTTTGCTTTAAACAAGATTATCAGATTTATTAGTTCGAGTTTATGTTTGATGCGGAAGCGTATTTGAAGAACTAACAGATAAGATTGATAGATTTTGAACACACAATATCAAATAAACAGTGAAGAGAATAGATTTATAGCATAAAGACCCACTGTATTTAATATATCAAGAACACTTAAAACAGATTTGATGCTAATTGTTTTCAAGTGTTTTTGTGTTATGTGTTATGTTATGTTAGGAAGAACTCAACATGAGTCTTCCTTTTATACTACTATTAGAAGACTATGAAGTAGGTCACTGTTCCTTTTACGGCATGAATAGTGAACTGGATGGTGTGAGCAGTTGTTTGAGCCATGCGCATTTAATGGAGCAGATGTACTTTTGGTAAATGCATTAAATGGCGCAGACGTCTATTTTGTACCATGCCCTATTGAGTCCACTCAGAGCTTGACACGTGTTTTGACAGTACTTTTCCATGCAAGTTGATGAACAGGTCTTGGAATAGTAGCAAGATATTATAAATATCTTCCTAGTCTTTAGAGAGGACTACAGAGGCTCTGTAATTAATTACAGAGGTTCTGCGTTCTGGTTCCTCTGTAGAGTAGTTTTCACCGGATTCCGAATCTTTGGTTGTTTACTTCTGCAGAGCTTCTGTCAAGGGTGGCAGAGGTTCTGAGGCTCGGTCCTATGAGAAGTCTTCTTGGTTCCTTGTCTTCTGATGTTGTCCGCAGAAGCTCTGTTATTGGTAACAGAGGTTCTGCGGTCTTGGTCTTCTGAAAGCGTCCTTCTGTAGTTTCCTCGGTCTTTGATCACTCTTGATCAAAACTTCCTTTGATTCTTCTGAGATGCCCGGCAGAGCTTCTGTGGAAGTTCTTCTGTACTTGGCCATTTTTCAATACTTCTAATATTTCAGAATATTGGAGCTAACAATCTCCCCCTAAGTATTGAAAAATAAAAGGTTGAATTTATGCATTTTAACCTAAGTAAAGAAGAGGTTAAACAATACCTCAGAAGATTATTTCTTTCATTTGGAATTTATGCCAGAGGCATTTACATTTGAGTACACAGAAATAAACGTTGACAGAGATTCTTTGAAGAGACTCAGATTTTTGCATTTGGGAAGTCGTCGAACTTTCTGTTGTCTTTTCCCACTTCCTTGAGTTCTTCATAGAATTTGAGGCAGAGATTTCTTAAGCCTAGAGTAGCATCAATATCTTTGATCATCATTTGAGCAGATTATTCGTCCATAAGCTCTGTTGCTTTATTCTCCTCTAGTATCTTTCTGAACATGTTCAGAGTACGAGTTGTGTACTTCTGACAGTCCATTGTCACAAACAGTTTAAGTTGATCAGCAGGATTCTTGAATACTAACTCGTACCTTGGAGTTTTGATGATTGAATTGGGTATGGCATTGGGTGGGCAGAAATCCTCTGGTGGTCTGATACTTAGAGTAGTTATGCCCAGATCGATGGCTAGTTGAATGTCGAGCATGCTGTAGATTAGGAGCTTTTCACGCATCGCCTTTCGGAGAACTCGATAAGACCTTTTGTGGCAGTCGTCATTGAAGTTGTCTTTCGTCCATTGCAGAAGGTCAGGTAAGTCATAGGGATTGAGGTTTCGGATATCAGCATCAGAGAATTGATTTTCTGATCTATCAGACCTTTTGACTTTCCAGATGGTATACACCGTATGAGGATAGGTTCTCATTTTGGAGTATTTGCAATAGATTACCTTCTTTATTTTGTGAATGGAGTAAACTTGATTGACTGGTTTTGACTTTGTAGAGGTGAAGATTGCATCGAATTCCTCTCTTAGCTTCTGATCTCGGACATGGGCTGGCAGATCGCTCTGGAAGTGCTGTCTGTAGAGATAACTGTAGACTTGTTCTTCCATTTGTTCAATGGTTGAAGTAGATCTTGGAATTGGTCTCCTTAGCTCATCCATCTTTCGAGTGATGTCTGCTACTCTACCTTCTGTTACCTTAGCTGTGGGATCCAGGGTTGGGTTTTCTGACAGAGGTTTCAAGTTGAATGCCCAGTCTTCCATTAAAGGCACCTTTCATCAACTTCTCTGTTGCAACTGACATCTTCTTCTTTGGTTCTTCTTCTGTCATTATTCCCTTGCCTTTATCTTTTGGCTTTGAGGTTTCAGATATTTGGTTTTGGATTTGTGTGGGTGGAACCTCTGTTGATTTGACAGTTGGAGGTTCTGTGGGTTTTGGGGTTGTATGCTTTGATGTTTTGGTTGTTGCCTCTGAAGATTTTGATACTTCGGGTTGTGAGGTCTCTGTTGGTGAGGAGTCTTCGGGTTTTGGAGGTGGAATGTCAAAACGCTTTGCTGATTGAAAAGCAGATACAAATTCCATTCTGCGAAGAATGAACTCTGCAGAGCGTTTTGGTCTTTGGGGTTTTCGAGCTATGGTTTTGACTCTAGTTTTGTGCGTGATTGGTTGTGAGGTTGGTGTTGGTTCTTTGGGTGAGGGTGGAGTTTGTTCTGAGGATGATGATGCAAGATTGATTACCTTAGGTTCTGTGGTTGGTGCATCCTTTGGTGAGATAGAGGTGTTTTGCCTCTGTTGTTTTCCCTTCTGGGTTTCTGTTGTAGAGGGTTCTGCTGATTTCTCTGTAGTTTTTGCAGAAGCAGCCTCTGTAGTTTCCTTTGTTTTCTCCCCCTCAGGATGACCAGATGCTCCATCATCAGGATCATCCTGCCTTCTTTTAGCAGTAACTTCTGTTTTGCAGGTGTCTTGAGCTGCTTGGCTTGCTGCATTTTTCTTCATTGTTTCAAAGTAGATTGCGATCGAAGTTTTGAAGGCTTTGGTCGCACTTTTCTCGAACTCTGCAGCGGTTGTTTTGGCAATGTTAGTGGCAGAGGCGATGGCAGTAGCAGCAGAAGTTTCTGTAGTTGACTTTATTTCTGCAAGGGCTGCTTTAACCTCTGTGGATAAGGTATCCACTTTGGTATTTAATCCTGTAAGCGCGCCTGAAGTTGACTCTGTAAAAGACGTGAATGAGCTTTACAACTCATTCAATGTTTGAGTTACAGAGGTTACAAAGGCTTGGAACTCATCCTTCGTAACATGTTCCTCTTGGGTAACTTCTGGAGGAACAACTCCTTCTCCAGAGTGAATCCCTGTTCCTGGGACACCTTCGTTCACCCTTGTTTGTACGTTGGGGGTGGAAGGATTTCCATCTGATCCTCGAGAAGAAACCCGAGTTTCAGTCTCTACAGAAGTTCTGTGAAGAACATTGTCCAAATCCACTCCAGAGGTGGGTATCGGAATATTCTTCTGTTGACTCGGAGACTTGTCTAGAGTCTCTTCGTCATGGTGCTCTCTACTTCTCTCTGAAAGAAGTTTTGGCCCTATATTGTGCGTGTCAGAGGAAACGAATTCCTCTGTAGGGTGTTCTAGTGTGATCTGGGGCGATTGATCACGAACTATAGGTGAGTCCCTCTGAGGAGACTCCCTAGGAATGGATTCCCCGGCTTCTGTGGGCACAGAGGTTGAAAGAGTAACCTCTGGCTGGATGGGTTGGGTGAGGTTCGAGTTGTGCTGCTCTTTTTCAATGACACCTTCTGCAGCTAGACCTGCGGTGTCAGATGTGTGGGTTGCACTGGGAGGGGTTGAGGGATGTGTGCCTTCTGCAACTTCGGCATCTTTTCCTTTCTCATTTTCTTTTCCTCCAGACGTTTCTACCCTATCCTCTAAACCTATTTGCACCTCTTCTTCTGCAGTCTCTTGTCTTGGCAGAAGTGAATCAAGAACCTCTGTGAAGATTTGAGTTTGCAGAGTTGGTTCGATTTCTTCTTTTATTGTTTGCAGAGGAGAAGATGGTTTCTTCTTCTTTGATTTCCTCTTCTTTGGTTTTGGTGCTCCCTCCTCTGTAGATTTTGACTTTCTTTTTCTTTTGGAAGAGGGAGGGGCAGAGGGACCTTGGATTTGTGGTGGAGATGAGGGTTCTGTGGGATGTTCAGTGGGTGGAGAAGATGGTTCTGCAGGATTTTGATGGATAGCAGAAACAGAGGCAAGTTGTTCCTCTGTAGGGGTTTTGGTTTTCTTTCCCTTTTTCTTCTTCTTCTCTTTAGATCCCTCAGAAGACTTCCTCTTTGAAGAATAGAGGTCTTTCCTTATATCTCTGAAGTTCTTCTGGTTGGCCTTGTGTTTAGCCAACTTTATCTTCCATTCTTCTTCTGTAAGTCTCTCTACTACATTACCTCCTATGGGCATTCCTATACGCGGGGGTGTTACAGAACTGGGTTCAGGAGTTCTGTAAACGCGTGTGTACTCACTAACTAGTTCTTCATCACTAGCATAACCTAACATTACCTTTGATAGTGGCCTGATGTGTGGGTAGCCATCCTCATGTTCTGTAGGGGTGTTCTTGGACATAGGAAATTGCTTAGGTTTGGGACCGTCCATTGGCCATTTTTGGATAAGGAGTAGGGGTTCGAAAAGTACACTGAGGATTCGCTGGAACTGCAGAGGGGGTAACCAGTTGTGATCAGACATTTTGGCTTTCTGGGAGGCGATTTTGCGATCGATGGTGTTGATGATTTCTTGCATCATTATGGTGGCATAATCTAGGGGTAGATCATAGTATACACCATACATGATTGAGAGAATTTGAGGTGAGCTTTGATCGATGCTCCCGATTTTTCCCGTGAGGCAACGATTTAGGATGGAGAATAAGGTATTCCACAGAGGAGGTAGTCTTGCTCTGCGGAAATCGTTCCTCTTTTTCAACTGTTGGTTGTACCCTAACATATGCAGAAAGTCGACAAGTTCTTCATTTGTTGGTTGGGGTGCATACTTTTTGATTCCCATGAGTCCTCTTGTTGGAAGGCCAAATTCTAATGAGAACATGGTGCGATTGAACATCAGTTCAAGGCTCTTACTTTGGTCAGGTTTAGAAATATAGCCTCTGATCAAATCGGTGTCAGCGTCATAACGGCAAGATTGCCAAAACTGATGTAGGTAACGTACTGGTATTTGTTCAACGGTTTTGCTCAGAAGAGGGTAAAGAAAGTGGTTCTCTAGGATGTTTAGCAGGATGGCATGTTCTTTGCCAAATGTCGTAGGAGAAGGAACAAGATAACAGTTGTTCGATTTAATGGGAAGGGTTTGCTCGAAATGGTCATTTGAGAAAAATTGTTGCAGGTGGGTAGTGGGTACGAAGGATGCCTCGTCGCCGGAGTCGTGTCTGTCGGCATCGGTGGTGATGTGTGGGTTGTGGGAGTGCTCAGAATGCACTGGAGAGGATGTCGGAGAGTTCGTTGGTGAAACGTGAGCAGATTTGGAACTGGAAGCCATTTGTAGGTTTTGAAAGTTCTAGGTTTTCAGAAAGAAATAAGCAAGTTCGCCGGAGAAGATGAGAGAATAGTAAAGTTTTGAAAGTGATTTTGTCTTGGGTTTTATACTGTGGTAACGGATAGAATTCGGAACGGTGAAAATGTGAGAAAGTTAATAAAATTTGAGGTCCACACTCGAGTTCATTCGGCGTGGTGCAAGTTTCTAGGACGACGTGATATGTACGTCAATGAAAACTTGACACGTCATCAATGTCAGTGACGACGAGACGTCGTGGGCGGCCACATTAAATGAAAAACGCGTGGGTTTTAAATTTTCACCACAGAAAAGTTACCGTTACAGATACAGAAATTCCCAAGTGGAAATCTTTACCGAAGCTCTGTGGGTACAGAAGCTCTGTGAATTTGAAAAACGTTTATCTCTGTAGATTGTATCTTTAATGAAAATCGTTTGAAAAACACGGAGAGGATCAATAAATTTTTTAGTAGAGAGAAATTATCCTACAGAGGTTTTTGGACCTCTGCCAGAGCCAGCAGAGGCTCTGTGACAGGAAATTTCTAATAACTAATAATTTATAAACATTTTTAATCACCCAAGTTTTTGATCAGTTTTAACAATGTATTTAGGACTTATTTGAAAGTTGGTGTCCTAGAAAATTGTAAATCTCAAAGATTTTGTGCAGCAGAAGTCTTTTGAATGATTTGAGTGATCTACAGAGGTTCTTTGGTTGAAAGAACTCTGTGGTTTATGACTTCTGTGGCAAGATACTAACCTATTTCCTTTTGATCGGCGAATGTGATCTCTTTTGTCGCATTCTTTGCTCCCCCTTGACTTATGAATCTCTGTAGATTCAGCAAGGTCTCCTTTTCCGCTCCTCCTTGATCTAACAACCTCTTTAGGATTGATCTCTGTGGTTTGAAACCTGCCTTTTTATCTCTTGAAGCTTGTACTTTTACCAAAAACGTTTGAAAAACATTGGAGAGGATCGATAAATCTTTAGTAGAGATAAATTATCCTACAGAGGTTTTTGGACCTCTGCCAGAGCCAGCAGAGGCTCTGTGATAGGAAATTTCTAATAACTAATAATTCATAAAACTTCTTGATCATCCAAAGTTTTTATGTTTTTAAACATTGTTTTTAGGACATATTTAGAAATTTTTGTCCTGGAAAACTGTTTTGGAAAAAGATTTTGTGCGACACATACTTTTTAGAGTGTCTAGTTTGGACGACAGAGACTTTTGTTGATCATAATCTTCCTTTGGCTCCCCTTTGAATGATCAACCTCTGTAGATTAATTTGAGGTCTCCTTCTGCTCCCCCTTGACCTATGCTTGAATCAATAGAGATAAATAATGCACAGAACATAGGTCAACCTCATCAGAGGTTCTGTGGAGATTGTCATAGGTTCTGAGCAATTCCACAGAGGCTCTGTGAAGTATAGAATCTTTGAAGGATGAGTCTTAAACAAAGTGTTTTTAAGAGTCATTGTGTATTTTGAAGCCTGAGTCCTTAATAGAAGTATTAAGGAGTCCATTGTTTGCTGAAGAGTGAGTCCTGATCTGTAATGGTCAGAAGTCATTTTTCTGATGAAGCTCGAGTCTTAAACTGGTTTGTTTAAGAGTCTTTTTCACTAAAGTGCGAGTCCTAAACTGATGTGTTTAGGAGTCCTGATCTCCTCTGAAGAGCGAGTCCTGATCTGTAATGATCAGAAGTCCGTGTACTTGCAAGACAGATCAAAGAACTTTTGGTACCCATATCCAAATGGGTCCTTTTTTGTTAGGATTTGGAGCTGTCTTTAGGTCCTCTGGTTTGCCAATCTCTGTTGGTTTGCCAACTTTCTTTCTATGACCTTTCTCATTTTGGGTCTTTGGATTTTTCTTTTGAAATGACCCATTTTGTGCACAGAAAGATTTAGAGAAAAGGTTTCTTAATTGAAGCGGAAGATCAAAGTATTTATATGAATGAAAAGATGAAGGCTTTGTAGAAACAAATGGCTTTGGAGCATTTTTGTCAGGAATAGAGTTTTTGACTTTCCAAACCATTTTCATCTTTTTGTAAACAGGATTATTTGAATTTTTAGCACAAGAGTTTTCTAAGACAAGGTTCTTAAGCCTTTTAGCTAAAACATCTTTTTCTTTAAGGTTTAAATCAAATTTTCTTAGAAGATCAGATTTATACCTCTTCTCCAACATAATCTTGTTTGACAAATCGGATAGTCTCTTTGTTAAATTTGACATTTCAGCTTTAAAGACCTTTCTTTCCTTCTCAAACTTGTCTTTCAAACACTTTGTTTGAAATCCTTCTCTTCTCACCTTTTCAGACTCTTTTCTTTCAAAATCCTGCTCTTTCCTCTCTTTTTCAAGAGATTTCTGTAATTTTGAGATTTTGAAAGAAAGTTCCATATTCTTTGTCTCAAGAAGAGTTTTCTTTTTTTCAAACTTTTCATTTTCACTGATTATAAGTTTTTCAAAGTTGGAAATCAGTTTAGAAAAGTTTAGACACTTAAGCTCAAGGCTTTTCTTCTCTTCTTTAAAAACAATCTTAACTTCCTCAAACTTCTCTTTCTCCTTTTTACCAAGCTCTTCTGACTCAGATAGTTTCCTTTTCAGTTCAAGATTTTCACAGTTTAGGAGTTTACCTGATTCTTCAAGCTTGGCAATGTTGTTTGAGTCAATAAGAATACTCTTGTTTCTTTCCTCTAATTCTTTCTCAAGAGTAGGAATTATTTTCTTAAAATTCGTGCTGAGTTTGAAATAATAATGAAAATCAGCATCAGCACTAAATTTTAGTCTTGACATATTTGAATGAAGTTTTTAACGAAAGAAACAGTTTCTAGGATGTTACCAGATCGAATAAATCGAAAATGGCAGTAAAACAGAACCTGTTTGAAGGAATGAAGAATAGGTTAAGAACAGACAGTTTCTATCAAAAATCTTGTCTAAACGAGGATCACTTGATATTGAAAACCAAGCTTTGCTCTGATACCAATTGTTGGTTCCCGTTTTGCTTTAAACAAGATTATCAGATTTATTAGTTCGAGTTTATGTTTGATGCGGAAGCGTATTTGAAGAACTAACAGATAAGATTGATAGATTTTGAACACACAATATCAAATAAACAGTGAAGAGAATAGATTTATAGCATAAAGACCCACTGTATTTAATATATCAAGAACACTTAAAACAGATTTGATGCTAATTGTTTTCAAGTGTTTTTGTGTTATGTGTTATGTTATGTTAGGAAGAACTCAACATGAGTCTTCCTTTTATACTACTCTTAGAAGACTATGAAGTAGGTCACTGTTCCTTTTACGGCATGAATAGTGAACTGGATGGTGTGAGCAGTTGTTTGAGCCATGCGCATTTAATGGAGCAGATGTACTTTTGGTAAATGCATTAAATGGCGCAGACGTCTATTTTGTACCATGCCCTATTGAGTCCACTCAGAGCTTGACACGTGTTTTGACAGTACTTTTCCATGCAAGTTGATGAACAGGTCTTGGAATAGTAGCAAGATATTATAAATATCTTCCTAGTCTTTAGAGAGGACTACAGAGGCTCTGTAATGAATTACAGAGGTTCTGCGTTCTGGTTCCTCTGTAGAGTAGTTTTCACCGGATTCCGAGTCTTTGGTTGTTTACTTCTGCAGAGCTTCTGTCAAGGGTGGCAGAGGTTCTGAGGCTCGGTCCTCTGAGAAGTCTTCTTGGTTCCTTGTCTTCTGATGTTGTCCGCAGAAGCTCTGTTATTGGTAACAGAGGTTCTGCGGTCTTGGTCTTCTGAAAGCGTCCTTCTGTAGTTTCCTCGGTCTTTGATCACTCTTGATCAAAACTTCCTTTGATTCTTCTGAGATGCCCGGCAGAGCTTCTGTGGAAGTTCTTCTGTACTTGGCCATTTTTCAATACTTCTAATATTTCAGAATATTGGAGCTAACACTTTTTATAACGAGAGTTACAAATTTTGTTGGTGATTTGTTTAAAATGAGTTTGGAATTCTTGTGTCGCTTAACTTTTCTTTCGAGAGTTTGTGTTACTAAGTATTTTATTGCAAATAGTTCAGTGTGTGGATTGATTCATGCGTGACATAAGTGGTGCATGGAGGAATTTTGGTAACATTTCATAAGGAGTTGTTTAGTGCGCTTTTCAGTTAGCTAAAGGTTTTATTGACATTTCGATGAAAATGCGATTTATCGACTTAGGGGTATGCATACTGGGGTAACCTTTGTTCTCGACATTTTGATAAACGAGTCGTGCATGAAAATGTTTTAGTTCCTTTTTGTCGAAATGAAAGACCATTTGATCCAAGGAGTGTTTTAATGTTGTGAACATCATGCATACGATTACAATGTGTTATATTTTGGAAATATAAATGCGTAGATTTTTTACATTCGGTTAATTTAGAATTACCGATCATTTCTTTTTGGAAGTTAAAAACTTTTGCTTTGGAGGAAACGAGTATTTTGAGCAATTTCGATAAATACATTTTTTTAAACTATAATGTTTTGACGTTATATGTCCCAAGTGCGGAACTTGAGGAAGTGTTACAAGCTTGCATGCCTGCCCCCAGTTTGAGATTTTATGAGGTTTTAGTCGATATTTCCAATTAATAGAAGCGGACTGGTTTCTGTCTTCAAGTTTGAAACTTACACGAGACAGTTGTGTTTTAACAAAAATATATTTGTAAACCGTGTCATCGTTTTGTGTGATTAGCTGACGCGCGAAAATTCGTGGCGAACCCTGTGCCACGTCATTTTTATGATTAAAAAGAAGAATTTTCTTTAATCAAATGTCGTGAAACTTATTTTGAATTAAGTGCTCACCTTGTCGCACACTGTTTAAGGTCAAGCGGTTACTTTAAGTGCATGTCATGAGTCAATCCATACTGGAATCGAGGCGGTTCATTTTAAAGAAATTATTTATTACGCCTCGCTTTTGTGTGAGTAAACCGAACTGCAATGGAACGATTTTCAACATGATTTTCCTATGTAGGACGAGCGTGTCCAGTTTTGCATAACTATCGATCTGGTAATAGTAGTTTTATTACATACGATCTTTTTGAGATGAAAATCCTGATGTTGAAAATATTTTGTAAATGTGCTTTTAAGTGTCATGTGTCATTTCGAGAATTTTAAGGGTGTGAGTCCTTTTGGAAAACTCTTTTGTTTAACCAGTGTTGAGTCTGGGACTAAGGTTGATTTCAGAGTATTGCTTGCTTAGACTTTATTTAAACGCGTTTTTGACCGACTTATGGGTCTAGCAAGCGTGGAGCGTTTTGCTCGGTTTTGGTTTGGAATTAGTCATAGGCTAATTGCCCGGTTTTAATGACTCAAGGTGGAGTCTTGTTGATAAATTGTTTTGTCGCACCGTTTGGCATTCATTGCACGTAGAGTATTTACACGTTTGGGTGTAGGAGACAATCCAGGATAGGCACTTGTGGGAAGGCTGTTTTGCTTTGGATCCTTAGGTACGTTAGTCAGTCGCTGGTAGTGGTCGGTTGGGTATCTCGGGGTGAGACCCCGGTGTACAGGCGTTATAGCCTAGGCTTTCTAGTAGGTGCTAGGAGGATATAGTTGTGGGCACTTATCTGAGAGGTAGGCGTCGAGGTGTATCTTCGGTTCAGATAAATTAGCTTTGTAGAAGCGAGTGTGGGGGATACGTCGACGGTGGGAGGTTGGGTATTCCACGCGTGTTGGTAATGTAGGCCGGGTAGTATCGGTTAAGGGAATGACCTGCGTGTGTATTAGTGGACTTGATTGTAGGGGATATCTATTTGTGTTGGTGTCTAGGATAATACCACGCTTATGTGATTCACTGTAATCGGTTGGACCGATGTTCGACGGGTGGCCGATGTTTGTCATTGTAATCGGTCAGACCGATGTTCGACGGGTGGCCGATGTTTGTTACTGTAATCGGTTGGACCGATGTTCGGCGGGTGGCCGATGTTTGTTAGTGTAATCGGTTGGACCGATGTTCGGCTGGGCCGATGGTTGTATTTATTCGGTTGGACCGATATTCGGCGGGGGGCCGATGTTTGTTAATGCGATTCATCGTGAATTTAGGGAGTCTAGTAGAACTCGTAGAAGTTAATCGGCAGTTAATGGTAGAAAAGATCGGATTCGAGTATCCTGTAGGGTTAGAGCTTGAAAAATTTAACCGGGAAGTATGAATCATCTAAGGTTGGGAGACAACCGATGTCGTTTGACTAGGAATGGTTTCAATGGTTGGAGTGTTCTTCCAATCGCGTTTTCAGTGTTCTTGAAGGAGTGTTGTTGGTAAGGAAGTTTTCGGGAGATTCTTAGACGGTGTGAGAAATTAGGCTCCAGTTAGTGAAGGTCCAGTAGAAACACCGAAAGGGTTCCGAGTGAACTTGGGAACCTGAGGTTGAGATGAGGGAGAACTATCTATTGATATTCGCGGGCATAGACTTCGAGGACGAATTCTAATTCAAGTGGGGGAGAGTTGTAAAGCCCGTGTCTTGGTATGATTTATGTTGTTAATCTAAATCTTTTCTCTTAACGTCGTTAGTTATCGGGGTTAGACGTCGAGGACCTTAATTGTTAAAAAATCGGGTTTCAAGGTTTATGTAAGACTAAATCTGCAGGGACCAAATGTGTAATGTCGTGAAAGCCTTGCATGTGGGGGGGTCGGCCCATGAAACTCAAAACCGAGCCCCCAGTTTGTTTGGTTGGGGTTTTCTTAGTGAGGTAGCGAGAAGAAGAAAAGAAAGCAACAAAAAAACCCTATACCCTTCTGCTGCCGCACCACCACCAGCAGCGCCAGCCGCCGGCGCTGCTGTCTGCCGGAGAGAGAGACCAGCGGCGGGAGTGAGAGAGAGAGAGTTTCGTGCTGGAGAGGGAGCATTAGCGAGAGTGTAGAGGAGGAAAACGACCGGAGGCCTCCTGTCTCGGGTCGCCGCCGCCGCAAGGTTTTCGCCGCCGTCAGTTTGTCACCGGAGGAGTCGAGAGGAGGAAGAAAGGACGGGACCAGGTACCGTGGGTGCGCCATAGTCGCCGGAGTAAGGTAAGAATCCCTCGTTCCTTTTTCGTTCTTTCGTTTTCCGGCGAAGGGGTCAACGGCGGACGATGCCGCCGCCGCGCGCCGCCACCGTGGTGGCTGGGTGTCGGGTGGTGGTGGCTGTGTGCGCCGTGCGTGTGTGGGTGCAAGCGGTCAGCCGATCGAGGGGGGGGGGGGTAGCGATCTCGCGGTGGTTTGCGGTTCGTTTGATTGTTTCGTCGAAAACCGCCGCCGGCCGCCACCGATGTAAAGCCCGTATCCCGGTATGTAATTTATTAGTCTTAATTATTTTCTTTTAAGTTCGAGTATTGTGGTTTCCGTAAGCGGGGTTAGTCGAGTTGGGTCAAATCGTTAAGTATCGGAATTCTTGGTTAGGGGTGAGAGGCTTGCAAGTTGAAGGGCCATTTGTGTCAAAGGCCAAAACCCCTCATGGGTTTCGGCCCATACAGTAAAGAGAAAAAAAAACATTTGGTCCTTGTGTTTGTTTTGTCTATGGGGGGTGTCGTGAGCATCAATCAACAAAAAGAAAGGAAATCAAGAAGCAAAACCCTATCATCTTCTTTTGCTTCCTTTGTGTGTTGCCGCCGTGAAACCACCACACCAGTGCCGCTGCTGGTTGTGGCTAGAGAGAGAACAGCGCCGGAGAGAGAGAGAACAACGCGGGAGAGAGAGAGAGGTAGAGAGAGAGAAGAGCGTTGGGTTAGTCTCCGGATTCGCTGTTGTCCGCCGCTGTTGCTGCCGGAAACCACCGCCACACCATTGTCGTCGGAGATTTCGGGAGAGAGAGGAGCAGGTGCGGGTGTGTGGCGTTTTAGCGAGGTAAGTCGTTCCTTCGTTTCTTTCCTTTTCTTTTCCTTTTTCCGGCAAAACAACCACCGCGCCGCCGGCCGCCGCCGGCGACCACCACTGCCGGAGGGCAGAGGGTGGTACATGGCCATGTCTTATTAATAATCACCGTAGAATCCGTTAATCCTTGACTTAATCGTTTAAGCCGTTTCGTTAAAACCGTCGTTTTTATAATCATCAATTCATGTGGAAAATGGTGCAGCCACTGTTTTTACGACGGCTATACCTTTTCCGCCGTAACTCCGTTTGAGCCGACACTGGCGCCCACGGTTCAAGTTCGGGGTCGGACACGTTTTCCGTGTTTTAGCGGAAAACTGGTTCGGTCTCTAGCTGGGCGAAAAAGTGGTCGCAAGTTCGGTGATTCGTCATTTCATGTGAAAATTTCTGGAATCTGCCTTGATCTTGCGAAAGCCTTAACTTTTCACTCGTAACTCGTTTTGACGTGAAATTGGTGCCCAAAGTTCCCAATTTGAGTTGGGGAGGTTTTTCGTGTTTTGCCGAAAGTCTGATTAAGCCCGTAGCTAGGCTGTTTCGGGCTGTTTGCGCGGCTGGTCCGAAAACGGACAGTTTTTGTGGTCGTTCGTATTTAATTCATAATTAATTGTAGGAAAATCGTTAGGAGGCGTATAATATGTCCTTTAAACCCTATCTCAGAGTACTTTCTAATCATGAAATAATATTGGGAATTTTCTGGGTTTAAAGGGGTCGAAACAGGTCCCGAACAGACCTGTTTGGCGAGAACGGAAAATAGTTTTAGTGACGGTTTAAGCGTGTGTCGTGTCGTAGGGTCCGGGTCTCGTATTGACACGTTTTAACATGCGTTTAGGTGCTGGGAAGTGACCGTAATTGTGAAGCTTGAATTGTATTGTTAAGCTAGGCGCGCGTTCGAGGTGAGTTCTCTCACTATATCTAATAACGGTTGTTTTATCATTGCTGTAGTACGTGTGTGGTAGCTTTATGTGATTGTGTTGTGGAACTAGATAGTGGGGTGTCTAGTTGATACTATGTTGTCATGTTAACTCGGTGGGACCGAGGATTCGGCGGGGCCGGAGATTTTATACGCGGGTGGCGTAGAGACTCGGTGGGACCGAGGATTCGGCGGGGCCGGAGATTTTATACGCGGATGGCGTAGAGACTCGGTGGGACCGGGGATTCGGCGGGACCGGAGATGTTATCATGTGGTCGGTGGGACCGACTTGTGCCTTTTAGGTGGGTGGATGTGGATATACATGTTTATGATTTGTTCGTAGACTGGTATGTTTGTTATGTGTATCTATCTGTTATAGGGGTAATGTGGAATAACTGTGTTATCTATAGTGGTTGAATTCACTAAGCTTCGTGCTTACCCCTTCCCAATAAATCATTGTTTCAGGTGCGAGTAGCTCCAAGGCGTGACGGGTACACAATGGCGCGCGTGAAGAGCTGATTTTTATATCGTTTTATGATTTTCATTTTTAAACTATTTATTCCGCTGTTTACTGTTTTTAGAGAATAATTATTCTTGGGTTGCAAATGAAACGGTTTGGGTTTTTTAACGAGTTTAATTAATAAAATGTCATATTTAAAAAAATTAAATTCCTTGTAATTTTTGGGACGTTACAACTTGGTATCAGAGCACAGCTTGAGTGAATCAAATGCACCTCGGTGTGTTTGGTCTCAAGTTGCAGCTGGGAAATTTTCAAATTCGTTATTAAATCTTTTTGGAAATAAAAGAAAAAGTAAAAACCCGTTCGAGGAACAGTGATCGAGGGCGCAGTGTGTACAGTCAGCCGGAGCCGAAGGGAAAGGTACAATGCTTAGTGTTTTATTGCTTTCTAGATCATAGAGTATGCATGCTAGATCGCCTGTTGTTGACACTATGCTGTATGTTGAACTACTTGCTATTAGGAATTTATGCTAATTATGATAGGTTACTAAGTGGATGCCCTCTAGGTTGTATGCAGTAAGAGATTTATAGCCTTAGAATATTCGATTTAGTTCTATTGCGCAGCTCTTGTTTGAGTCCAACCGTTCTAGGATAGAGTCTTGTATTCGACTGTCTATCTGTTTCGCACTGCATATAATCGGGTATTCGCGAGGTCACCCGTTATAATTAGTAGGGATTCGGTAGTAGCAAGGGTAGTGGGATAAGAGGAAGTTCCTAGAGAGCTGGGAAGGGTGTTTATGTATGAGTACGTGTGCTAGATTGCTTCCTAGAACATGAGAGTATGTATGCTAAATTGCTTGGTGCTTATTACACTGTATTGCATGTCTGCTGCTTGCTATTAGGGATTTGGCAGTAGCAAGGGTAGTGGTTTGGATGGAATTCCTAGGGAGCTAGGAAGAGTGTGTACATATGCCGGTGCGGGCATATGTGTATAGTTTCGGCGAGAAACTACTTGGACCCCTTGGGATGGAACTCGGAACGGGCGATGATAGGTGTGGATGGTAGTAGTAGAGCTCCTACTACCGGAAGCACAGGATCAATGCTCGAGTCGGGGAAGTCACGAAGAATCCAAGGAGTTGAGCGTGAGTGTTGTTAGTATGAGTTACCATGTGCTAATAATGCGTTGTATTGTCTACCCAGAATAGCCATCACAAGGAGGAACAACTATAGTAAACCTACTAGTACAGGTGTATACTCGAAGTGTTTTGAGGTGATGATCGTTGGGGGTAGTGATGAAGGTCCTAAACTAGTAGTCGTTGGAATAGGAAGACGATTCTAATATTAGTCACTTGGAGTGACGATAAGGATGATATTTGTTGTAAGCAGATCATTTCGGGCCAAGATGGAAGATTGTGCTAGGGTCATTGGCTCATAGAGCCGACTTTGATTTGAGGAAAACCCGTAAGATGATTTGAAGTGATTTCCCAACTTGCCTTAAGAGGTTTAAATGTCTGGATGACGATAGTAGACCGGAGAGTTTCGGAGTAGTATGGGTCGAGAAGTTGAATGCCGAATGAGTCATGCACGAAGTTATTTTGAAAATAAGATTGCATTAACAAATTCTTGTGTTTCAAATCTTTATATGGACGGTGTTTTGGAATTTTGGGAACTGCTCAGCACACGCACAAGATTTTGAAATATGGTTTTGAAAGTGTATGAAATCGTTTTATCGGGAGTGCAAACTTTGTTAGAATTTGTCTCATTTTCGTTATTTTTTCCAACGGTTCTTTCGGGTACGATGTTATCCGTGTTTTGGTGGTGGTTAAGATGTTGGGTAAGTGACTACGGATTGAGACTCTAACATTGGAACTCCTCCACGTGTGTTAGAGTTGAGACGAAAAGTTACATTCCACGATGTCTGTATAAAGGCTATTTTGGTGATTTGTTTAAAATGAGTTTGGAATTCCAGTGTCGCTTAACTTTTCGTTCGAGAGTTTGTATTACTAAGTGTTTTATTGCAAATAGTTCAGTGTGTGGATTGATTCATGCGTGACATAAGTGATGCATGGAGGAATTTTGGTAACATTTCATAAGGAGTTGTTTAGTGCGCTTTTTAGTCAGCTAAAGGTTTTACTGACATTTCCATGAAAATGCGATTTATCGACTTAGGGGTATGCATACTGGGGTAACCTTTGTTCTCGACATTTTGATAAACGAGTCGTGCATGAAAATGTTTTAGTTCCTTTTTGTCGAAATGAAAGACCATTTGATCCAATGAGTGTTTTAATGTTGTGAATATCATGCTTTCGATTACAATGTGTTATATTTTGGAAATATAAATGCGTAGATTGTTGACATTCGGTTAATTTAGAATTACCGATCATTTTTTTTTGGAAATTAAAAAAAAAATTGCTTTGGAGGAAACGAGTATTTTGAGCAATTTCGATAAATACATCTTTAAACTATAATGTTTTGACGTTATATGTCCCAAGTACGAAACTTGAGGAAGTGTTACAAGCTTGCATGCCTGCCCCCAGTTTGAGATTTTATGAGGTTTAGTCGATATTTCCAATTAATAGAAGCGGACTGGTTTATGTCTTCAAGTTTGAAACTTACACGAGACAGTTGTGTTTTAACAAAAATATATTTGTAAACCGTATCATCGTTTTGTGTGATTAGCTGACGCGCGAAAATTTGTGGCAAACCCTGTGCTACGCCATTTTATGATTAAAAAGAAGAATTTTTGAATCAAATGACGTGAAACTTATTTTGAATTAGGTGCACACCTTTGTCGCACCCTGTTTAAGGTCAAGCGGTTACTTTAAGTGCATGTCATGAGTCAATCCATACTGGAATCGAGGCGGTTCATTTTAAAGAAATTATTTTTACGCTTGCTTTTGTGTGAGTAAACTGAACTGCAATGGAACGATTTTCAACATGATTTTCCTATGTGGGACGAGCGTGTCCAGTTTTGCGTAACTATCGATCAGGTAATAGTAGTTTTATTACATACGATCTTTTGAGATGAAAATCCTGATGTTGAAAATATTTTGTAAATGATTTTGTAAACCATTTGGGGAAATGTGCTTTTAAGTGTCATGTGTCATTTCGAGAATTTTTAGGGTGTGAGTCCTTTTGGAAAACTCTTTTGTTTAACCCGTGTTGAGTCTGAGACTAAGGTTGATTTCAGAGTATTGCTTGCTTAAACTTTGTTTAAACGCATTTTCCGACCTATGGGTCTAGCAAGCGTGGAGCATTTTGCTCGGTTTTGACTTGGAGTTAATCATGGGCCAATTGCCCGGTTTTAATGGCTCGATGTGGAGTCTAGTTGATGAGTTGTTTTTTTTGTCGCACCGTTTGGCATTCTTTGCACGTTGAGTGTTTACATGTTTGGGTGAGTGAGTCAATCCGGAATAGGCATGTTATTGGTAGACTGTTTTGCATTGGATCCTTGGTCACGTTAGTCAGTCGTTGGTAATGGTCGGTTGGGTATCTCGGGGTGGGACCCCGGTATTCATGTGTTTTAACCTAGACTTTCCAGTAGGTACTAGGAGGATATAGTTGTGGGCACTTACCTGGGAGGTAGTTCCGGTGTACCGGGTCTTGAGGCGTTAGATGTCAAGGTGTATCCTCGATACGGTGTGACTTGGCTTCGTAGAGCAAGTGTGGATGATACGTCGACGGTGGAAGGTAGATATTCCACGCGCGTTAGTACTGTAGGCCGAATAGTATCGGTTAAGGGATTGATGCCCTTTGTTATTAAGAGAATAAATGTGCAT
The DNA here is from genome assembly GCA_033807775.1 of Saussurea involucrata. NCBI lineage: Eukaryota > Viridiplantae > Streptophyta > Magnoliopsida > Asterales > Asteraceae > Saussurea > Saussurea involucrata. The sequence continues at coordinate 87,892,958 of CM066314.1, forward strand.
CAACCATTTTGAGGTAGGTGGTATATTTAGGTGTCGACTTTTGGGCTTGAGGCCAAACACCTTTAGTATAATCGGAGAGTTGTAGCCGATTTTAAGATAATCATGGTGACGGTAGTAGTAACCCTGAAATGATCACTTGTGATGGATGGTTATGGTGGAATGACCTACGTGTGTGTTAGTTGATTTGGTTGTGGGGGATATCTATTTGTGTTAGTGTCTAGGATAATACCACACTTATGTGAGTTATTGTAATCGGTTGGACCGATGTTCGGCGGGTGGCCGATGTTTGTTATTGTAATCGGTTGGACCGATGTTCGGCGGGTGGCCGATGTTTGTTATTGTAATCGGTTGGACCGATGTTCGGCGGGTGGCTGATGTTTGTTATTGTAATCGGTTGGACCGATGTTCGGCAGGGGGTCGATGTTTTGTTAATATAATTTATTGAAAATTTTTGGAGTCTATTAGAATTCGTGGAAGTTAATCGACAGTTAAGGGTAGGAATGATCGGATCCGAGTATCCAATTGGGTAAACTGGTGGGCAACTTTAGCGTGGTTAGAGCTTGAGATTTGACTCGGGATGTATGGAATATCTAAGGTTGGGGGACAACCGAAGTCGCTTGGCTAGGATTGATCCCAATTGTTGGGGTGTTCTGTCGATTATAATCCCAGCGTCCTAGAAGGAGTACGTTAGTTAGAAAAATATTCGAGAAGTTTTAGAAGGAATTTCAAGTGGACTTAGGAACTTGAGGTTGAGAGGAGGGAGAGCTATCCGGAGCTATTCGTAGGCAGAGACTTCGAGGACGAAGTCTAATCCAAGTGGGGGAGAGTTGTAAAGCCCGTATCCCGGTATGTAATTTATTAGTCTTAATTATTTTCTTTTAAGTTCGAGTATTGTGGTTTCCGTAAGCGGGGTTAGTCGAGTTGGGTCAAATCGTTAAGTATCGGAATTCTTGGTTAGGGGTGAGAGGCTTGCAAGTTGAAGGGCCATTTGTGTCAAAGGCCAAAACCCCTCATGGGTTTCGGCCCATACAGTAAAGAGAAAAAAAAAACATTTGGTCCTTGTGTTTGTTTTGTCTATGGGGGGTGTCGTGAGCATCAATCAACAAAAAGAAAGGAAATCAAGAAGCAAAACCCTATCATCTTCTTTTGCTTCCTTTGTGTGTTGCCGCCGTGAAACCACCACACCAGCGCCGCTGCTGGTTGTGGCTGGAGAGAGAACAGCGCCGGAGAGAGAGAGAGAACAGCGCGAGAGAGAGAGAGAGGTAGAGAGAGAGAAGAGCGTTGGGTTAGTCTCCGGATTCGCTGCTGTCCGCCGCTGTTGTTGCCGGAAACCACCGCCACACCATTGTCGTCGGAGATTTCGGGAGAGAGAGGAGCAGGTGCGGGTGTGTGGCGTTTTAGCGAGGTAAGTCGTTCCTTCGTTTCGTTCCTTTTCTTTTCCTTTTTCCGGCAAAACAACCACCGCGCCGCCGGCCGCCGCCGGCGACCACCACTGCCGGAGGGCAGAGGGTGGTGCATGGCCATGTCTTATTAATAATCACCGTAGAATCCGTTAAGCCTTGACTTAATCGTTTAAGCCGTTTCGTTAAAACCGTCGTTTTTATAATCATCAATTCATGTGGAAAATGGTGCAGCCACTGTTTTTACGACGGCTATACCTTTTCCGCCGTAACTCCGTTTGAGCCGAAACTGGCGCCCACGGTTCAAGTTCGGGGTCGGACACGTTTTCCGTGTTTTAGCGGAAAACTGGTTCGGTCTCTAGCTGGGCGAAAAAGTGGTCGCAAGTTCGGTGATTCGTCATTTCATGTGAAAATTTCTGGAATCTGCCTTGATCTTGCGAAAGCCTTAACTTTTCACTCGTAACTCGTTTTGACGTGAAATTGGTGCCCAAAGTTCCCAATTTGAGTTGGGGAGGTTTTTCGTGTTTTTTCGAAAGTCTGATTAAGCCCGTAGCTAGGCTGTTTCGGGCTGTTTGCGCGGCTGGTCCGAAAACGGACAGTTTTTGTGGTCGTTCGTATTTAATTCATAATTAATTGTAGGAAAATCGTTAGGAGGCGTATAATATGTCCTTGAAACCCTATCTCAGAGTACTTTCTAATTATGAAATAATATTGGGAATTTTCTGGGTTTAAAGGGGTCGAAACAGGTCCCGAACAGACCTGTTTGGCGAGAACGGAAAATAGTTTTAGTGACGGTTTAAGCGTGTGTCGTGTCGTAGGGTCCGGGTCTCGTATTGACACGTTTTAACATGCGTTTAGGTGCTGGGAAGTGACCGTAATTGTGAAGCTTGAATTGTATTGTTAAGCTAGGCGCGCGTTCGAGGTGAGTTCTCTCACTATATCTAATAACGGTTGTTTTATCATTGCTGTAGTACGTGTGTGGTAGCTTTATGTGATTGTGTTGTGGAACTAGATAGTGGGGTGTCTAGTTGATACTATGTTGTCATGTTAACTCGGTGGGACCGAGGATTCGGCGGGGCCGGAGATTTTATACGCGGGTGGCGTAGAGACTCGGTGGGACCGAGGATTCGGCGGGGCCGGAGATTTTATACGCGGGTGGCGTAGAGACTCGGTGGGACCGGGGATTCGGCGGGGCCGGAGATGTTATCATGTGGTCGGTGGGACCGACTTGTGCCTTTTAGGTGGGTGGGTGTGGATATACATGTTTATGATTTGTTCGTAGACTGGTATGTTTGTTATGTGTATCTATCTGTTATAGGGGTAATGTGGAATAACTGTGTTATCTATAGTGGTTGAATTCACTAAGCTTCGTGCTTACCCCTTCCCAATAAATCATTGTTTCAGGTGCGAGTAGCTCCAAGGCGTGACGGGTACACACTGGCGCGCGTGAAGAGCTGATTTTTATATCGTTTTATGATTTTCATTTTTAAACTATTTATTCCGCTGTTTACTGTTTTTAGAGAATAATTATTCTTGGGTTGCAAATGAAACGGTTTGGGTTATTTAACGAGTTTAATTAATAAAATGTCATATTTAAAAAAATTTAAATTCCTTGTAATTTTTGGGACGTTACAATCGACGACCACCACTGCCGGAGGGCAGTGGGTGGTGCGTGCCCGTGACCTGTTTTAATCAGCGAACCCGTTAAGCCATGACTTAATCGTTTAAGCCGTTTCGCTCAAACCGTCGTTTTATAATCATCATTTCATGTGAATAATTGTTCCGCCACTGTTTTTGCGACGGCCATAACTTTTTCGTCGTAACTCCGTTTGAGCCGAAACTGGCGCCCACGGTTCAAGTTCGGGGTCGAGCACGTTTTCTGTGTTTTAGCGGAAAACTGGTTCGGTCTCTAGCTGGGCGAAAAAGTGGTCGCAAGTTCGGTGTTTCGTCATTTCATGTCAAAATTTCTGGAATCTGCCTTGATCTTGCGAAAACCATAACTTTCTGTTCGTAACTCGGTTCGGGGTGAAACCGGTGTCAAAAATTCCCTTTTTGAGTCTAGAAACTTTTCTGTGTTTTGTGCAAAACCCAGTTCGGGACGTAGCATGGGTCAAACTGTCGTTTTATACTGAAAGGTGCTGAATTTCGCTGTTCTGGAAACTGTTTTTGTAAAATCCGTAGTAAATTGTAGAAAAATCGTTAGAAGGCGTATTATATGTCCTTGGAACCCTAACTCATAGGACTTTCTGATCATGAAATAATATTGGGAATTTTCTGGGTTTAAAGGGGTCGAAACAGGTCCCGAACAGACCTGTTTTGTGAGAACGGAAATTGGTTTTAGTGACGGTTTAAGCGTGTGTCGTGTCATAGGGTCCGGGTCTTGTATTGACACGTTTTAACATGCGTTTAGGTGCTGGGAAGTGACCTTAATTGTGAAGCTTGAATTGTATTGTTAAGCTAGGCGCGCATTCGAGGTGAGTTCTCTCACTATATCTAATAATAGTTGTTTTATCATTGCTGTAGTACGTGTGTGGTAGCTTTATGTGCTTGTGTTGGGGAACTAGATAGTGGGGTGTCTAGTTGATACTATGTTGCCATGTTGACTCGGTGGGACCGAGGATCCGGCGGGGCCGGAGATTTTATACGCGGGTGGCGTAGAGACTCGGTGGGACCGGGGATTCGGCGGGGCCGAAGATGTTATCATGTGGTCGGTGGGACCGACTTGTGCCTTTTAGGTGGGTGGTTGTGGATATACATGTTTATGATTTGTTCGTAGACCTGTATGATCGTTCATGTGTCACTATCTGTTGTAGGGGTAGTGTGGAATAACTGTATTATTTATGGTGTTTGAATTCACTAAGCTTCGTGCTTACCCTTTCCCAATAAATTGTGGTTTCAGGTGCGAGTGGCTCTAAGGCGTGACGGGTACACACTGGCGCGCGAGGAGAGCTGGTTGCTTTATGGTTTTAATAATTAAACGTTTATTCCGCTGGTTTTATTTTACAAAGATAGTAATTATGTGTTTGCAACGAAACGTTGGGATCATTTAATGAGTTGTTATAAATGAAATGTTTATTTTAAAATTTTAAATTTGCTTGTAATTTTTGGGACGTTACATTCTGTGCGAGAGAGGTTGTTCTTCTGGTTCATTAGTCTCAGAGATCAAATCTAAGACTGGGATTATTTCATCAGCAGCAGCTGGCTTTATTTGTGAAATCGCAGTAGTAGAACCTTCAGCGACATCCTCAAACAGGGGAGAGGACTAGCTGAAACACAGCGATCTTACAAATAAGAACATGGGTAGAAGAACTTGGGTAGAAAGAGAAAGAGAAATATGTTCAGGTGTAGGCTAGGGTAGTAGAACTTATAGAGGAGGATAGAGTGAGATATGATTAGTGTACCTGACAAACCGGCTTTACAAGCAAGATCGCCAGATTTTCATCTTCAGCGACGCCTTTGCCTTTGCCTTTTTCAGCGCCAGAGGCTGAGGGCTTTGTCTTTGTCCGCTCCCCTGTTGGTTCATTTATTGAAATTCCCTTAAGAGCTTTGATCCTTGGGGCAGGTTTGACGATAAAGAAATCATCGTCATCTTCGTCATCATCATCATCATTCTTCTTTGGAGAAGAAGATGGTTCATCACCAGGGATGTCGACGGCTTCATCATCTTCTGCTTCGGATTCTTCAGCGTCTTCTTCGAGTTGCTCCCCCTCAGATACAGAGGCGAGCTTCTCGGTTCCCTCAGGGTTTTCATCTCCCTGAGGTCCAGCGATAAGATCTTCATTCTTCTCTCCCCTGATAGATTCATCATGGGAAAGGTCTTCAGCGCTCTTTTCAAGATCCTCAGCGCTCTTCTCAAGATCCTCAGGATGTTCAGCGCTCTTCTCCCCCTCTTTCTCATGATTGGGGGAGGAATGGGTAGACTCAGCATTTGTATTTTCTCTGTCTTCTTGGCCAGAGATTTTAATACAACTTTCAATCGCTGCTAATCTGTCTTCAAGGCCAGATATAGCAGGATTGATCTTCCCAAGCTCAATGCGATCTGTCGCAGTAAAAGTTTCCAATACAGGGGCAGGGGCAGGAGCAGGAGTATTTGCTATGTTGACCAGCGTCTCGATCATCGTCTTTATAGAGCCAACGTCGGTTTTTACAGAACCCAAGTCGGTCTTGACAGCTGACATATCCCCCTCGAGATGTTCAACCGTTGTTTTCAGCTTTGTAACATCGCTGGACACGGTCGAAACTGAGTTTTTGAGGCCGGTGTAGTCAGTGTAGATGTCAGAGAGTACTTTGGCAAAATCGCTGAGCGTCTTATCAAGGTCTTTAATATCATCTGTGGAAGCTTTCTTCTCCACCACCGTAGTCAGCTTTGTCAAATTCTCTCCAGGGTTTGTTACAGCTGTAGAGTTGTTGGAGAGTGTGGTGGTGAGACCGGTCAGCTTTGTTTCCACGGACTTCAGAGACTCGTTGATGTCTCCCAAATTAGGACCTGTAACAGATAAAAACTTGTGAACAGAGGAAAGCTCAGAAGTTTGGGGTTTAGTAACAGTGTATAGGATTTTGTGTGTACCTGCAGGAGGGTGTACGAACTCGTCAAAAATGCGGGTTCCTGAATAATGTTCCATATCTTCCTCAAAAGTACGGTGAGGTATGGTGATCTCTGCAGGTCCTGTCTTCATCATTCGTTGAGAAGCGTCAGCGGTGGCTTCTGGAATGATGGCATCTCCAGTGTTCTTTGGAGGAGTGTCCAAGTGAGTGGGGGGAGAAGCGAAGGATAAGAATGGGGTTCGGGTACTGAGTTCAGCGTTGGAATCGCTGAGAATCACTTCATCAGTCTTTTGAGAGGCTGAGGGAGGTTGGGTAGGTTCCAAGTTTCTAACCTCAGCGTTTGGAGACGCTAAAGTCTGGATTGAAGGGATGGCTTGAATGGGTGTGGCAGAGCGTACCACGGAACTTTCCTTCAGCTCGTCAGAATGAGTTGAGGAGTCTTCAGCAAGGGATTGCTGGGGTTGCTCCTTGGTTTTCTTGATCCTTTTGGAATCAAGTTGGGTTGAAGAGTGTTTCCTTTTCTTAGAAGGAGAGGATTGTGTGGTCGGGGCATCAGTGATGGGTATTGTCGCTGAAGGAGCCACAGAAGTCGAAGAATTAGGGTTAAGAAGAGAGAGAAGGGTAGAGAGACGTACCTCATTGTCGACAGGTTTGAAATCGAGAACCTTAGGGCCAACCTGAGAAAGTTTCAGGTCACCCTCTTGAGGATAGCTGTCCTTCAGGCCATATTGGAAGATGGCACTGATGAAACGGGGGTAGGGAACCCATGCAGGTCTGTCAGCAGCAGAATCTACTCTTTGTACTACGTCATCATAAATGATAGATGCCCAGTCAATATGTAGACCTTTCAGCAGTGCGTATCCCATAGCCTGCTGAGGTTGAGCGGATTGATCAGAGGAGCCGGTCTTCGCTGTCATGCAGCTGATCAGGTGTGCGAAGATGAAATTCATCTCGCTGGGCATTTTGGACTTCTTTATCAGCGTCAGCTTCTTCTCGGGATTCTCGTCCCTTCCAGTTTCCCAGATGTAACCCATTGCGTCGAGGAAAGCAATGATTTCTTCTCTGTCAGCATGTTTCTTATGGTCAGGGAATGGAACAAACGGTTTTTCTTTGGTAGCATTTGGAAAGTTCAGGGCTTTTCGGATGATTGCGGGGGTTATCTTAATTGTGCCATACTCAGTATCGCTGAGTATGCAATCGATGGTTTTGGATGCATCTTTGGCGGGGGGTAGCTGAGTGTGTCTGGCAGAGTACCAGAACTGGGATAGTAGTAGCTGACTTGCAGGAGGTGTGATGGTCAGGGCTGTTGAAATGCAGCAGTTTTTCAGGAAATTCACAGCATCATCCAGATGTGTGACTTGCTTTTGAGGAGGAAACTCGAGAAGCGCAGAGAGGTTGTTGACCTTGGTCCAATCTAGTTGATCCAGCTTGAACTTAACCTGAGGGGCTTTGATGATGTCCACTTCCTCAGAGTCAGCGGAGATGGACTCAGCGGTAACATTGATCTTTGAAGATGCCATTTCTCTGTATTATCAGTTCAACCAAAGATGTTAACAAATAAGAATTGTCTTGATATGGAAAGAATTTCCATTAAGATGGTTCGAATTTTGTCCATTTCATTCAGACATAAATGTCTTAATGAAGATTAGGGTTTTTCATGATTTTGAAACGAAATGTAAAACCCATAAAGTCTTGTATTCCAGTTTCTAAACAAAATCTGGATACGAATGAAGAACAAGTTTAAGATTTAGATTTAAAACTTGAAGAACAACCATGAAATGGTTGTGTTCATAAAACCATGAAAGAAATGATTTTATTTTTAAGAAGTTCTTTTGTTTGATCTTGTTTAAAACAATGATAAGATCAGAAACAAGTTATCTGCATTTGAAAAAAAATGAACATATTAACCTTGATGTTTTGATGAAGAAGATGATGAACAGTTCTTTGAAGATTTGAGAGCACAAATGCAACAGTAATTCTTTTCTTGCGGAGGAAGATTGATCGCGTAAAAGACAAATATAAACCAAGAGATTGTTTATATAGGGAGTTTTAGAGAGAGAAAACCTTGAGCGGGAAAAGGTTTTCATCATGACACGGACACGTGTTTGCATTTGATTGGAAGTTTGAACGAAACGTGCAAACGTGTGTCAGATGTTTGCATTTGATTGGAAGGTTATACGAGTTGATTTTATCCTATCGCTGATCTAATGTGAACCGCTGAAGATTTTACCCTTCAAAGTTCAGCATTCCAAGCTCGCTGATGAGAAAGTTGAATCTTGTCTCATCAAGAGGTTTGGTAAATAAATCAGCTAACTGATAATCAGTTGGGATAAAATGAAGTTCTATATCACCATTCATCACATGATCTCTGATAAAATGATATCTGATTTCTATGTGTTTTGTCTTTGAGTGTAGCACTGGATTGTTTGCTATAGCGATGGCACTAGTGCTGTCGCAATAGATTGGAATTTTGGAGAGCTGAAGATCATAGTCTAGTAGCTGATTTCTCATCCACAAGACTTGAGAACAACAGCTTCCAGCGGCTACATATTCAGCTTCAGCTGTGGAAGTGGACACTGAGTTTTGCTTCTTACTTGTCCAACTTACCAGCTTTCCACCCAGGAGCTGACATCCTCCTGTGGTGCTTTTCCTATCCATTTTGCAACCTGCAAAATCACTATCTGAATAGGCGGTTAGATCGAATCCTGAGTCTTTGGGATACCAAAGGCCTAGATTCGTTGTACCCTTAAGATATCGAAAGATTCGCTTTACAGCTTTCATATGAGATATCTTAGGTTCAGCTTGATATCGTGCACACAAGCATGTTGCAAACATAATATCGGATCGGCTAGCTGTAAGATACAATAGTGAGCCGATCATCCCACGGTACAGCGTGACATTGACAGGAACACCCTTTGTGTCCTTATCAAGTGTCAGCGGTGGTGCCATAGGGGTTTTCATAGCTGAACTTTCAGTTAAGTCGAATTTCTTCAGCATATCTTTAACATATTTTCCCTGATTAATGAAAGTTCCTTTTTCAGTTTGCTTAATCTGAAGACCAAGGAAATATGTTAGTTCACCCATCATGCTCATTTTATACTCATCTTTCATTCTATCAGCGAAACGAGTACAAAGCTCAGGGTTAGTAGAACCAAATATAATGTCATCAACATATATTTGAACTAAAATGATATGACCTTTCACTTTTCTAAAAAATAGAGTTTTGTCAATCTTACCTCTTTTAAATTGTTCAATATGGAGATAAGTAGAGAGAGTATCATACCATGCACGAGGAGCTTGCATTAAGCCATAAAGTGCCTTGTCCAGTTTATAAACATAACCTGGACGCTTAGGATCTGAGAATCCTGGAGGTTGTTCCACATAAACTTCTTCATTCAGCTTCCCATTCAGAAACGCTGACTTAACATCCATCTGATGTACAGTGAAGTTTTTGTGTACAGCATATGCTAAGAAAAGACGAATAGATTCAAGTCTTGCTACTGGAGCAAATGTTTCGTCATAATCTATGCCTTCCTCTTGTCTGTATCCCTGAGCAACAAGACGAGCTTGGTTGCGAGTTACAGTACCATGTTCGTCCAACTTGTTTCGATAGACCCATTTAGTGCCTATCACCGTTTTGTCAGTTGGTCTACGAACGAGTTTCCAAACTTTGTTTCTTTCGAATTCAGTCAGCTCTTCTTGCATAGCGCTGACCCAGTTTGGATCTCTGAGGGCATCATCTATTTTCTTTGGTTCAGTTAGAGAAATAAAGTTAACAAATAAACAAATATTACCTGCACTTCTACGAGTCTGAATACCAGCGTTTGGATCACCAAGAATTTGATCGATTGGGTGATTTACAGTCCATCGCTGAGCCGGAGCATAAGTCGCTGATTCAGTCTGAACTGGAGAAACTGAAGATGAGGCTTCAGCTACTTCTGAATTATCAGCTAAGAGAGGAATGTTTGCATTTGTCACTTCATTCACTGATTGCTGACAAATAGACGGAATTTCTGAGGCATTTGGATCAAGTGCAGGTATAGTGTTTATAGGAACGGCTGAGACCCATGATGTTTCAGCTTCACTATTCTGCATATCTGGAATGATAGTAGGACCATCATTTTCTACGTTGTGAGCATGAGGAGTGGGAATATCTTCTGAATCACCAAGATGAGAATACATCCATTGATTCAGTTCTTCAGTATCAGCGGACGGTTTAGAGTTCGCTGAACGGGATTCGTCAAACGTGACATGAATAGTTTCTTCTACAGTTTGTCTTCTACGGTTGAAGACTCTGAAGGCTTTGGAGACTGAGGAGTATCCAAGAAAGATTCCATCATCAGCCTTAGGATCAAACTTTCCAAGGGCATCTCTGTTGTTCAGTATGAAACACTGACATCCAAAGATGTAAAGAAAGCTGATTGAAGGCTTTCTCCCATGAAAGAGTTCATAGGCTGTCTTTTTGAATCTTTTAACTATCAACGACCTGTTTTGCGTAAAACAAGCAGTGTTGACAGCTTCTGCCCAAAACTGAGTAGGCAGGTGAGAATCGCTGAGCATTGAACGTGCAGCTTCAATAATTGTTCTATTTCTTCTTTCAGCGACTCCATTTTGTTGCGGTGTTCTCACTGACGAAAATTTGTGAGAAATACCCTTACTCTCAAGGAAGGAATCTAGAGAACTGTTTTTGAATTCAGTTCCATGATCACTCCTTATTGAGCCAACAGTCATATTGTTCAGAGTTTCTATCTTCCGAACAAAGGTGATGAGTTCTTCAGGGGTGTCACTCTTAGAACGGAGAAACATTACCCAAGTGTAACGAGAGAATTCATCAACTATGACCAGCGTATATTTCTTTCCAGCGATGGATTGTTTGTTAACAGGGCCAAACAAATCCATATGGAGTAGTTGTAGAGGAGATGACACTGAGGAGACTTTCTTTGACTTGAAGCTTGCCTTGGTCTGCTTCCCTTTTTCACACGCTGAACATAAATACTCTTTGGCGTATGAATGCTGAGGTAGACCAGTGACTAACTCTTTGGAGGAAAGAGTATTCAGTGTCTTGAAATTTAGATGTGAGAGCCTCTTGTGCCATAGCCAGTTAACATCAGAAGATGCCTTTGAGAAGAAACAGGAGTTCTTAGTGGTTGTTGAGTCCATGTTTATTACATAAACATTTTCCAAACGATAACCGCTGAGAGCTATCTTCTCCTTTTTGTCAGTGACAAAGCAGGATTCCTTAGTGAAAATCACTTTGTTATCCATGTCGCAAAGCTGACTGATGCTCAAAAGATTATGTTTCAGTCCTTCAACATATGCGACTCTTCTGAAGGAGGTTGTACCATTTGAAAGTACACCATACCCTCGGGTGTGTCCTTTTCCATTTCCACCGAAAGTCACAGAGGGACCCTTCTCTTCCTTGTATTCAGCGAGCAGGTTTTTCTTTCCAGTCATGTGTCTAGAGCATCCGCTATCGAGATACCAGATACCCTTCTTAACCTGCATTTACAAAGGAAGATTAGTTTTGCTTGGGTACCCACTTAACCATGTATACACGTTTGTCAGTGGAGCTAGTTGGAATAGAAGGTTCAGCGGTCTTCGCAGCATTTGAAGATTCAGCTTTGTCTTTCTTCACTTTGGTTAATTTCTTAACTTCAGTGGTAGGAGTCACCTTGACCTGATTTGCATCGGGGTTGGTCTTCTTTGCCTTGGGGGCAATCTTCACCTTAGCTATCTTTTCAGCTTTGGTGGCTGTGGGGCACTTACTAGCAATATGATCGGTAAGTCCACAGTGATAACATTTCCTATAACTAAAAGTAGTTCTAGGACCACTTGTATGTTGAACTTTTAATTTCGAATTAGAAGTGCCAGGACCAAGTAAACTATTGGCTTTAGAAATGGGACGAACATTCAGTTCTTCAGATTTCTTACCAAGGACATCCACTCTGAGTCTAGGAGTAGATCGCTGAATAGATCCAGAGATCAGCTTTCTAGATCCAGAGGGGTAGGTCACTGAGGCTTTAGAAGCATTCAGCTTTGGTACTAAGGTACCCTTCTGAGGATTTTGATAAATAATAATTCCTTTACCTTTGTCTTTAGAGACAGAGGTAGGTTTTGAATAAACCATTTTCTCCTTACCTTTTGAGGAGGTAGGAGTTTCCTCAGGGATTGGTGTAATGGACGAGGAGCACTGAGATGATGAAGTGTCAGCGACTGAGGATACGAACGTTCCAAATTTAAGCATTGAACGTTCAGTGGTTGGTTTTGGAGTATCATCTTTATAACCCAGACCACGTTTATCACTCAGAGGAATCTGAGCCTTAATTATGTCAGTGATCTTTGTTGAAGAATTACACCATCCTTCAACAGTAGCTTGTTCAGCTTTTAATGCAGCGATAGCTTCTGCTCGTTCGATTTTGACTAGCTGATTTAAATAGACTTGATCTTTAAAATCATCTTCAATTTTAGAAAGCTTTTCTATTTGAAGGTGGCAGTTTTTAAGCTTTTCAGCGAGATCAAGATTTTGGTTTTCAACCACAGTTTTGCCGTTCATGGCTTCGTATAAACTTCTAGTCAAGAGATCGATCTTACGGAGACTATCAGCTTCATCAATATTTGCAATATTGGTAAAGAAAGAAGGTGATACCTGAATGGCAGATGTTGAAGTGGAGGGAATGTCTGAACTTTCTTCCTCTTCTTCAATCTTGGCCATGAGACATTGATTTGCTTCATCATCTTCAGAGTCAGATGATGATGCTTCTTCATCAGAAGCAGCCCAATCATAGTCAGCCATCAGGCCTTTGCCTTTCTTCTTAAAGCTTTTCAGCTTCGCATATTTTTCTTTCAGCTTTGAGTATTTGTCATCTTTATTCCTTGGAACAAAGGATTTCTTTGTAAAAGCTGAGGGTCTAGAAACTTTCTTAGACCTGCACTCGTTAGCAAAATGTCCTATTTTTTCGCAGTTAAAACAAGTAGCAGTAGCCTTATCAACAAAAGCTGATGATTTAGGCTTGTCAGTTATGGAAAGAGGTTTGTTCTTTCTAAACATTTTCTTCTTGCCGAATCTCCTGAACCTTTTAGTTAGGAGAGCCAAGGATTCATCATCATCTGAAGAATCAGAGTCTGATGACCTTTCAGAGTTACTTTCTAACTCAGTGATAGTGACCGAAGGTCGCTGGGTAGAAGGTTCCTCTGAGATTAAAGCAACAGGGGTGCTTTTGGAATCTTTTACAAGATTCTTCTTAAGATGGCTAGATTGCTCATGATTCAGCAATGTACCATATAAGGTTGAAAGGGTCATTGATTTAAGATCCTTTGACAGCTTGAGACACATGGAATAATTTCCCAGCTTTCAGGTAAACATTCTAGAAACTTTGTCAGCACTTCAAAGTTAGAATAGTCCTTACCAACAGTTTTTAGATCTATAATTAAGCAATTAAAACGTTGGTGAACTTCAGAGAGAGTTTCATTCTTACCAGAAATGAAGCTTTCGTATTGTCTTACCAGGTTGATCTTTCTTGAGTCCTGGACTTCAGACGTTCCTTCATACTGAACACATATTGTGTCCCACATGGCTTTTGATGATTTCAGGTTCATGACGGAATGGTAGACTTCGTCAGGAAGGGCCATGGATAGTATGGATCTGGCTTTTGTATCTATAGCCACTTTCTTCTTATCTTCATCGGTCCACATGTGTATTTCCTTAGGAATCAGCCTTTCTGGAATAGGAGGTCTAGTTGCAGTGGCTAGAACTAAAGGATCAATTGTTACAGGGATGTGTGGGCCGTTTTCAAGATAGTAAGTCATAGTAGAGTCTACACCTTCTAAGAAGAGTGTCATCCTATTTTTCCACAAGTTGAAGTTGTCTCTGGAAAATCTAGGGGGTTTTGCAAGAGAACCATTGTCTATATAATGTGTGTTTGTGTTGGTGGCCATTTTCAGATAATAGCAAGGAAGAGAAATATCTTAGATTAGATCTTGTTTATGAGATTAAACAAATCTGCTCTGATACCACTTGTTGGTCCCGAAGGCCTATACAAGTTTGTAGAAGGGGGGGTTGAATACAAACACACAGATTTTACTTTTCTAAATTGTTTATTGATAAATCATTAACAATTTACAGCTTGTTGCGGAGACAAGATTAAGGATAAACCTAAATCTAAACAAGTTGGAACACTAAGGTTTCTTGCACTAAGAGAGATAAGGAAATTACTAATAATAACCTATCTTGAGATAAGAGATTGAACTTGTCCAGAGTTAGCAAGTTACTTCAAATGAAGTGAGTTCATCTCTTTATATACTGCATGCATTAAATGCAATTCAGTATATACTTTACACGTGTCATCAGCTGGTTGGTTGCATGTCATTGACCTTGGATGACAACCTTAGTAGCCGTATGGATGAATAGTGTAGTATCAGAGTGGTTGTACGATTTCAGATATTCGGAGGTTCTTTTCTGACATTTCGTACGGAGTCGTGCAAGGGTGGTTAAGACAAAAGTATTTTGTACGGAGGACTTCATGATCAGCTTTCGTTGATTCAGCGATCTATCATTTCATATCAGCGAATGATAGAGTTCAGCGATAGCTGAAGTCTTGTACTTGATACTTCACGTTGAGTGGACAAATCCGAGTCTTCGCTGATCCGCATCAGTTCATTAGGAGACTTGTCGCTGGTTCTTGAGCTTGATCTTCGACTTCAGCGTAGAACCTATGTTGACGTGAAACTTGTCTTCAGGGATCATAAGTAAACAACTAACTTATCAACGATCATCATAATGACTGAACAGACTCAGCACATTAATGGTGAACAGTGTTCGCTGAATGTTTAATCTAAAGAGCGAGAGTTCCTATCAGCGGTACTGGAAGATCTTAGTACTTATCAGCGATAGTGAAACTCTGATACATATTGTTTACTTACAATTTTCACTAAGTATATAAGAGAGGGTCATTATCAAATCACTGAGGGTTTGGATCAACAGTAGTATCTGTTGTACCTCTGTTGTAGCCATTGACTAGAAGAAAAGTAGAAAGTCGTTCGTACCATGCTCTTGGAGCCTGTTTCAGTCCGTACAGAGCCTTTTCAAGGTAGTATACATGCCTTGGGAACTTTGAGCTTTCAAACCCTGGTGGCTGATTTACGTAAACCTCTTCTTGGATTTCACCGTTGAGAAAAGCTGATTTACGTAAACCTTCTTCTTGTCTATATCCCTTGGCCACTAATCTTGCTTTGTTTCTGACGACTACTCCATCTTCATCCTTCTTATTTTTGTAGACCCACTTAGTCCCAATGACCTGTTTCCCTTGTGGCAGAGGTACTAAAGTCCATACTCTGTTATGCTCAAACTGCAGAAGCTCTTCTTGCATGGCGTCTACCCAGTTTGGGTCATCTAAGGCTTCAGAAATCTTCTTTGGTTCTATCACACTAATAAAATTTGTAAAGAAACAAAAATTAGCAGTGGTAGACCTGGTTTTTACCGTGTCCGAAGGTTCGCCGATTATTTGGCTTGGAGGATGGCTTTTTGTCCACTTAGTTGTGCGTAGAAGGTGGTCATCAATGTCATCGAATCTTTCTTCAGAGGCTTCTTGTTCTTCTTCTTCTTGTATAGCCTCTGTAGTAGTGCGTGCCTTTGTAGTTGATCCTACAGCTTGTGGAATGATTGGTATGAGAGGTAGTGGAGTTTGTTCCTCTGAGGACATATAGACTTGGTCCTCTATATCCTCTGTAATTGGTTCCTCTGTGGATTGTGAAGTTTGATTTTCAGCAGCTTCTGTGGTCGTTTTCCTTGTTGTTTCATCTTCTGTGATTTCTACCTCGGCATTTGCATATGTAGTATTTACAGAAGAAGATGAAGCATTATTTGGTCCAGTTAGAGTCATACCTGTTGGATTTTGACCGATGGAAGATGGTTCTTCAGAAGCTCTGATGGTTCCACCAGAGGGATCAATGTCATCATGGAACATCTCAAAAAATAAACGATTTAAGTCTTCTTTTGCTTGTGAGATGCCAGAGGATTCCCCTTTAAGTCCGAGTTCTGAACTGATTTGTTCAGAAGTCTTTTGGAATGAATCATCAAAAGAAACATTGATGCTTTCAACAATTTTGCGAGACCTCGTAAGGAATGCTCTGTAGGCTTTCGAAGTGGCAGAGTATCCAATGAATTTGCCTTCGTCAGCTTTTACCTCAAACTTTCCTCTGGAATCTCTGTCGTTTAAAACAAAGCATTTACATCCAAACACATGGAAAATTTTGATGTTTGGCCGCCTTTTGTTGATTAATTCGTAAGGAGTCTTGAGGTGTCTTTTCACAATGGTTGAATGATTCTGTGTATAACAAGCAGTAGAAATCGCTTCTGCCCAAAAGTTCATTGGCAATCCGCATGTTGATAGCATAGCTCTTGCGGCCTCCATAAGCGTTCGATTCTTTCTTTCGACTACGCCGTTCTGCTGTGGAGTGCGTACGGCAGAGAAGTTCTGTGATATTCCTTCTGTAGAAAGATAGGCTTCAATGACAGAGTTTTTAAATTATGTGCCATTGTCACTTCTTAACCTCTGTATTCTGCATTCCTAAAGAACTTGGATTCTTTTCATTAGATTTATCAAGATGATTGGAACATCTGATTTCTTTCGAACAAATTCAACCCATGAGAAACGCGCATACTCATCAATTAAGACAAGTATGTATTTCTTGCCACCTAGGCTCTATATGGCAATGGGACCGCAGAGGTCAACATGAAGCATGTACAGAGGTCTAGTGCAAGACACATCTGTTTTGCCTCTGTGGGAAGCTCTTCTAATTTTTCCCATTTCACAGGCAGAACATAAGTGATCCTTATTAAATTTAACATTAGGCAAACCTTTAACTAGATCAAGTTTGACCAGTTTATCCAAGGTGTGAAAATTCAAGTGACAGAACCTGTTATGCCATAACCAGGCTTCCTCACTTTTGCAGGCTACAAGGCAAACTTTGTCCTTGTTCTTGGAACTGAAATTCATTAGATATAGATCACCTCTTCTTTCAGCTCGCAGAAGTTCCATTCCTGTGTCTTCACTTTGCAGAGAGAAGAAAGTTCTTTTGAATAAGACATCAAATCCTGTATCACAGAGTTGACTTACACTGAGTAGGTTGTGTTTAAGGCCATTCACATATGCAACTTTGTATACAGAGACGTTTTCCTTCTTTATGACTCCATAGCCTTTGATGTGTCCCTTCTTGTTGTCTCCAAAAGTTACAGATCCACCATCGTGTGTTTCTTTGTATGTGGATAGTAGACTTCTGTCGCCAGTCATGTTCCTTGAGCATCCGGAGTCAAGATACCAAATTGGCACAAACTGTTTCTGTAAAAATAATCACAGAGACTTAGGTACCCATATCCACATGGGTCCAATATTGTTAGAATTTTACAAGTTTGCCTTAGCATTCTTGAAATACATTTTATCTTTTGTAGAAGAATCAGATTGTTTCTTTCTAGGTTCTGACATTGGAATTTTAATTTTAGTGAAGAGAAAGCAATCTGGACTTGAGAAGTGATTATTTAATTTGAACATAAGATCAAAGCAATGACAGTATTGAATATGAGACGTGATTTGCTTGAACTTTTCATTGAATTTATTGAACTGAGCCACAGAGGCATTACATTCTTCCTTAACATAAGATTTCCTATTACAAGAAGATCTATGAGTACTAGAATGTTGATTGCAAAAGCTTTGTTTATTTCTTGCCTTCTGTGAGTCTCTTCTGTGGTGAACATCTTTCTTCACTGTCACAGAGGAAAAAGATTTGTTAACTTTAGGCCATGTTCCCTTTTGTTGCCAAGTGGAATTTTCGTTAATTCGCCTTAAAGGTTTTGAAAATTTTGAACTTTTAGGATCTACAGAGGTCTTCTCTAACATATCAAGCTCAGCAGAGGTTTTGACTTTTAAATACATGTTCAGAAAATCTGGGCAGATAGGTATCTCTGTGATTTTCTCTTTTGGAGAAATAGTTCTGTTAAGAACTTCAGAGGAGAATTTAACATCCTCTGTGTCATAGTGAACTATCTTTGATGAAACATCAGTCTCTGAGTCGTCAGAAGATGAATCGTCCTCATATACAGAAGTTGATTCATTTCTTTCGATAGAGGATGGAGTTTCCGAGCATGTATCATACGAGCTTTCTTCCTCTGTAAAATAATTTTCATAGACGGCAGAGGTTTCTGATAAGATCTCTTCAGCGAGAAGTTTATCTACAGAAGAAGTACAGAAGTTTTCTAAAATGCTTGTTTTCCAAACTTCCACAATTTCCTTTTCAATTGTTTCTATAAGTTTTTCTTCTGAAAAAGTGGGTGTAAACTCAGGAGCTTCTGCTGATAATTTTTTTTTCAACATTTATCATACAGACAAAAGCAACCTGCGTTTGAGTCTCTGGTTTACCAAACTTAAATATACCAATCTGATCTTGTGTTTTCAGATATTTCTTTGGTTTGATTCCTCTATTGACAGAGGTTGAAGATGATGAATCTGTGTTTTCAAACCACACATTGATCATCTTCGTTTGTTTCCTCAAGTGAGGTTCCACAGAGATTTTAGCCCTTTTACTTACAGAGAGTAAGTTTGGAAAATCTGGTTTGTTTGTTTTTCCCAACACAAACAGAGAAGACAGAGGTTTAATTCTTTTGCCTTCAACACCTAGGGTAATATCATCGTACCCTATACCTCGTCTTCCTATTTGTGAGTTTACTTTTTCATAAACCTTATGTGCATCTTTATAGTTTTTGAGTAAAACTTCTCTTCTGAGTAGATCTTGCCAAAGTACCTCTCTCTCTCTTTGAAAGTATTCCTTGAGAGCTCTTATGTCAGTAGTTTCACTCCTGGAAACTGAAAGTTCTTTTGTTTTGATTTTTAACTCAGAGGTTAATTCAGAAATTTGTTTTTTTAAAGGATCTAGATTTTTGTTCCAATTCTTTTCTATTCTCTCCTTTTCTTCAAAATTTTTGGCTTTTTCTTGAGTGAGAAGCCGTACTTCTCTCTCATTAAAGGTGAGTCTTTTCTGAATGCCTTCATTTAATTCTTTTAGTTCAATTAGTTCAATAAGTTTAAGTGAATCATCATCTACAGAATTAGTACAAGAGGTAGAGTTTGAAGTGGATACCTCAGTGTCAGTGCCAGAGTCGATTTCTGCCATGCCACAGAATAGGGCATTGGTTGTGTATTCTTCATCAGAGGTAGAGTCTGACTCGAAGTCCTCTTTGTTCACCTCAGAATGCCCTTTGTTCGCCATTAGGGATTTTTGTGCATAGTACTCAGCCTTCTTTTTGTAAAAAGCCGAGTCCTTCTGTGGGCGATTTGATCTGCTTCTGCACTCATTAGCGAAATGGCCTGGCTTCCCGCAGTTGAAACAGCCTTGGGAAGTGTTTCCAGTATGATCGTCGGACTTTTGTCGGTCTCCACTTTTCTCCGATCGGCATTCGTTTGCGTAATGACCAGGCTTGCCACATTTGTAGCATTCTTGTTATATGTGACTCATCTTGTCATTTGTCCTCTGTCGGTCACTACTTCTGTAATTTCTGTCGCTTGACCTCTGTCGGTCACTTCTATCATCTGACCTCTGTCGGTCACTTGATTCTTCTCTTCTTCCATTATCTCTTCTGTCACTTTGATTGTCTCTGCCATATCGATCATTTCTTGAACCTCTTTGGTTTCCTTTGAACTCTCTTGTCAATAGAGCTAAGGATTTAGCTAATGACACAAGAGTTATTTCTTCTTCTATCAGCTCGTCTTCTTCGCTATCAATCATCACTATCTTCTTCTTTTCCTTTTTCTTTTCCTTTGTTGCTTTCTCATTTCTTGGTCTCTCTGTAGCCTCTGTAGATTTACTAACCAATGCATATGGTGCAATGGTTAGTGTTTTAGCCTATGCTATTTGAGGTTCTTGTGCGACTAGTGTTCCATAGAGATCAGAGAGAGTCCAGGAGTCTAGATCTTGGTTTGTTTGCAAGGACATAGACAGCTGGAGCCATTCATCATTCAGGCTTTTTAGAAACATGACATTATTTTCTTCTGAGGTTCTGTGAATGCTAGACTTTTTACATTTGTTTATGAGAGAGTTGAACCTGTCGTACGTCGTTTGCAGGGATTCTGTTGCAGAGGCTCTGAATGCATGATATTCATTTATGTATTGTGCCCTTCGGTTCTTCTGTGTTTTAGCACCCCCTTCCAACTGTCTTTCTAATTCTTTCCAAAGATCGTGCGCAGTTTCCCATGCATCTAAGGATTGAAAAAGTTCGTTGGGGATACCCAGTATCAAGATTCTTTTTGTTTTCTGTGCAACTTCATCTTCTGCCTTATCTTAATTTGACCATTCTTCTTTTGGCTTCGGTTTTTGATGTTCAGGGATTTCAGGAGATTCAGCAGTAGCTGGTACTCGTGGTACTACTATCATGGGAACAGGAGGAAGGTTGTAAAGATATTGTACTAGATTTTTTTCAGTACCCTCAAAGAAATGGACCATTCTTATTTTCCATTGAGGATACTCATCTCGAAGGAGAGTTGGAGGCTTGGTGAGTGAACCAGCAGTGAAGAAGCTATTTGTATTTGTCATTGTAAAGGTTCTGAAAAGATAGTATGACTAAAGAGTATGAGTCTGATGATCTGGAAAGTTTTTCTGGGTTTGAATAGTTCCCAAAGTACACTTTAATGGAGGTTTAACCTGGAAATGAGGAATAGGTTAAAAGGGAATAATGTCTATCACCAATCTTGTAACAAAGAGGATCACTTGATATTGAAAATCAAGGTAGGCTCTGATACCAATTGTTGGTTCCTGTTTTGCTTATACAAGATTGTCAGATCTATTAGTTCGAGTTTATGTTTGATGCGGAAGCGTATTTGAAGAACTAACAGATATGTTTGATAGATTTAGAACACAATATAAATAAACAGTGAACTGGAAATAATATCTCAAAGTTTACTGAATATATATATCAAGAACAGATTTAAGAACAGTGAGTAAGCAAAGCTTTAAAACAGATATGACTCTCAAAGTATATAAGCTATGTGTTCTTGATGTTTTTATCTCTTGATTCTCGATATTAAAGAACTCAACATGAGTCTTCCTTATATACTACTCTAAGGGGACCATAAAGTATAAGGTACTATTCAGAACGGATGGCATGAACAGTTGGACGTGTTGTAGTTCATTTAATGCAGCAGACGTCTATTATGTACTAAGCCCTATTGAATCCAATCAAAGTTTGACACGTTGAAGATGGACAGGGCATGCTACCATGCAAGTTGATGAACAGGTCCAGTAACAGTAGCAAGATATTATAAATATCTTCAAGTCATTAGAGAGGACCACAGAGGCTCTGTAAAGTGTTACATAGGTTCTGCGGTCTAATCCTTTGTAGAGCAGTCTTCACCGAATTCCGAGTCTTTGGTCTTCTTTGCGCGTATGACAAAGCTTCTGTAGGACGCCTCTTTAGCTTCTGTAGCTTCTCGACCTTGATCTCTCGGTAAGTTCGGCAGAGCCTCTTTAAGAGGCTCTCTTCACTTAGCCTATTTTTCACTACTTCTTAATACTTCTATGATTAGGAAGATTGAAGCTAACAATAGTAGTATCAAATCTTTCGTGCCACTGTTTGGGGGCTTGCTGTTAGGGTAGAATTTATGTTGATTTTAAGTTCAAGGGGTTGAATTGTAATTGTTTAAACTTAGTCCATAGTGAACGGGTCGTGGGCTTGTTACCACGGTCCCAGCATATATAAAGTGCAATTAGCTTAGAAAATTAGCTAGTTGTCTCATTTAGCTTTTCTGCTTTACACTGTAATTCTCTCTAATTCAATAGCTAAGTGGGCAGCCTTTGTGAATCATATCAACTGTTCTTATTTGCTTATTCACAAAAATAATCGTTGCACGGATCTGGATTTTACAATTGGTATCGAGAACCGAGCGAAGAAGGTAAATCTGCTCAAACCGAATCTGAAAGCTCCTGAACTGTCAATGTATCCCGAGAATGCAATGCTGCTTCAACCGGAATTTGGGATCGTCTTCCTCAACGCTTAGAAAGAAAAGAAGTTTATGAGGTTCAGTCAGGTAGATCGATTTTGCGACGGCACACTGCTCAAAGTTCAAGACGCTCTTCGGAAGATCATCAAGCACGAATCCGAAAATCCAAAGGTATCCTATGTACCCAATCTGAATGAAAGAACTGCTCAGACTGCTTTGGATATGGTTGAAGAACGTCTCGACTACCGCCGCGCCATCAGATTCTTCGAGGTTCACTTCGCGTTGCGTAAACGATACGTATTCAACTGGCAAGAGATTGAGCGCGAACTCGAACTTCAAATCAAAGGGGGAGATTGTTAAGGTAGAATTTATGTTGATTTTAAGTTCAAGGGTTTGAATTGTAATTGTTTAAAGTTAGTCCATAGTGAATGGGCCGTGGGCTTGTTAACCACGGGCCCGAGGTATATAATGTTGTATTAGCCTAGAAAAATAGGTTGATCATCCTTTTAGCTTTCTAAACTCATTGTAATATTCTCTCTGAAAGCATAATACAGGGATGACCAGTTGAAATCATTCTCTTTCATTGTTTGATATTTTTGATTTCATTATTGTTGCACGGATCTGGACTCTACAATACAATTGTAGAGTCCAGATCCGTGCAACAATAATGAAATCGAAAATATCAAACAATGAAAGAGAATGATTTCAACTGGTCATCCCTGTATTATGCTTTCAGAGAGAATATTACAATGAGTTTAGAAAGCTAAAAGGATGATCAGTTGAAATCATTCTCTTTCATTGTTTGATATTTTCGATTTCATTATTGTTGCACGGATCTGGACTCTACAATTGGTATCAGAGCAGACAGACGGATTCGATTCAAAGTCTAATTCATTGATTTCTGGTTAGTTTGACTTTTCCACGTCTGATTTTCCTTGATTTATCAAATCTGTGATTCTGCTTAAATTGTTCAATTTTTCTTGTTGGGTTGTGTTAGCATCATAATTATAAGTAATTCTGCAAATTTTCACACCCTAATTCGTTCGTTTGGTTGGTCAATTTTGCAAAATAAGTTCAAAGTTTTTGAAAGTGTTCTTAATCAAAAATAGAATTTTTTTTCCATCAAAACGTGTTCTTTTTGCATTGAAATCGATTGGATTAGTGTTATTTTGTGTTTGGCAGTGTTACTAATCTTTCAGGATCGATTTTGGGCAACCCTAATCGAAAATCCAATCGAATTTAAGCACACAGCCGACTTGTCCGGATAACACAGCCGACTTTTCCGGACAATTTCAAGGTTTCCGGATAATTGTGTTAAATTCATCCGGGTTCTTCCATCCATCCGGACTCGTCAATCTTCCGGGTAAGTTAAGCATTCCGGGTAAGTTTTTCAAATTTTTCACTCTATCCGGGTAAACTTGTTTCCGGAAACCTAAAGGTCCCGGACATAATTTTTACCCGGACATCCTCGTATCCGGTAACTATTGTATCCGGACATAATTTTTACCCGGACTCTTTAGTTATCCGGTAAATAATGTATCCGGACCCCCGTGCTAAGTCGCAGGAGGGGGACATTTAAGTATTCGTGAATCTGTGCCATCCGGATTCTTTGTTTTACCCGGACACTTTGTGATTTATTGAACTGTTCTTAATTGATCTGATTCGGACACTTCCTGATCAGACCCTTACTTGGATTCCTATCCAGTAAGATCACTCTTAGTTCATACCAGTCATAGAACCTGCGTTAGGATTCCACTCTTAGTGCCTTGCGTTAGGTTTACACTTTGAATCAATCTACACGTCTGACGATCACTCCAGTGCAACTGAAGATGTCTCCTGCTGAAGAAGACATGAAAAGGCCGTGTCAGGTATGTGAACCTATCTTTTCAGAACTTTATGACCGAGTGAAACCTCTTGCTGAACGGGTAGGTTCCTTTAAGGCCACTTCTAAAGAACAACTGCTTGAGATTAGGTCTCTAACCGAAAAGCTAGATGTTCAAAAGAAAATAACTGAAAAATATAAGTCTGAAAATGCTATTTTAAAGGAGAAATGCAAAAATCTTTCTATAGCACCTAAAGACTTACGGGCCAAATTATCTGAACTTCAGTCACAGTTTGATCAGTGCTTGAATGAAAAAGCAAAAATTGATTATCAATGCTCTGCTCTTCAAATTCAGCACAAGGAGTTTGTAAATAAAATCACTGATCTTGAAACAAAACTCCACAAAAGGGGTCAAACTGATCAAACCATCTTTCTAAATAAACCTAAAAAGTTCACGTACTTTAACAAAGAGTGGGGAATCGGTTATGATAACCCACATTATTTGAAAAAAGGAAGATGGCATACACCCACTCTGTATGATTTTGCTTGTTTTGGGTTAGATAAGAAGTATCCTGAATATGGAATTCAATGGACTGGTCCTCTTGAACCTGAAAAGGAAGAGGAAACCGAGGAATATAAGCGCATACACAAACGAGGAATACAACTTCCATTTTGTTATGAGCCTTTAAATTATTCTTATAAGAAAAGTCCAAAGAAGTACCTCTCGAATGACTACTTCGACCCCTACAAGGTTGCTAAGCCCAAGGATTCCTCCCAAAAGGATGAGGACCAAGCACCAGCAACCAAGAATGAGACGGACGAGTTTAAACTCTATGTTCCCCCTCTCATCTTGGAAGCAAAGATTGTCGAGTTGGAGGAGTCGTTTGAGAAAGAAAGGTCTATTTTTCAAAACGAAAAGAAAGTGCTAATCTCTGAGATTGAGAAACTCAGATCTGAGAAAACCGACGGTGTGTCAAGTGAGGAAAAGGAAAAAGTTCAGTGGGAAATCAATACGCTCTCATCTAAGCTGTCTGAAATGACAAGAGAAACGTTGAAAGAGCACCTGAGAAATGGTCAACTCCAAGAACAGATTGACCTTCTCCAGGCTCAAAAGCATATTTCACCTGATCTTTCCTCCAACTCATCTGACACATCCTCGTGTAAAGCTTTCATAGGAAATATCTCGTCTCAAGAAAGTCAAGTTTCTCAAGATGAATGTGTTACAAGGAATTTAAACTCTGATTTTTCAAACGCTTCCGCACCAAATTCCTCAAAGCACACTACAGAAATTACAAAGTGTTCCTCGCATCCCTCGACCGATCCAAGTCCTGAAATTCCGGAGATAGATTTTTCAGAATACACGAACTCCGAAGGTAATTCTGATAGAGAGTTTGAGTCGTTCCCTTTCGACAAACCTCTTCCAAGTCATTCTGACTTTTTGTCTCCAGTGGTTAATCGTCCGGTCAATTTTCAAAAGGGCGACTGTTCTCAATCCAAGACTCCGGCTGTGATCAAGATTCTTAAAAATGCTTCAAATTCTCAAAAACAATCACAGCCGAAGCAAAAGACCGAACGACCGACCACTAAGATTCCTATTTCCTCAAAGGTCACTGACCGCACTGTCCCTGTTGTTTCGGATAAAACCGGTCGAGCTAAACAAACAAAACCAAAGTGGCCAGCCAAGGAATTTGTCAAGGATGATGCATCAAAGTCGTTCAATACTGTCTTTCATCCTAGGATGAACAAAAACTATTGTGCCTGGAATCATAGGAATAATTTTGTTAATAGAGATGTTAATTTTCCGATGAAAATTTATTCCATTCAGCAATTGATTCAATTATCACACGATCGTTTGTGTTGTTCTAGTTGTGGTTGGAATGATTTTGATGACATTGCCAATAATGATTGGTTTGGGTCATATCAAACGTTTAATCATACACCCAAACGCAAACCCCGTAATAACCAGCAAAGAGACTATCAAAAACGGGGTTACCAATCAGCGGTTAAACCACAGTGGGAGACCAAACCTGCTCCTAGATGGGCTGCTCCTACTAAGGTTAAACCAGCACCCAGGTGGAAAGCTGCTACAAAATCTGTTCCTCCTAAAGGTGTAAATTCTGCACCGAAGAGGAAACAAGTGCCAAAACCAGTTCCCTCTAACGGTGTAAATCCTATACCTAAAGGGAAAGCTGGGATAAAGCAAGCTTCCCCAAACGGTGCCAAACCTAACCCTCCGGGACCCAGGAAAATCTGGGTACCCAAGGTCCGCTAAACTTATTTTGCAGGATGGTCATGTGTGATACTTAGACACTGGTTGCTCCACACACATGACCGGAAGGAGGGAGCTGCTCACGATCTACAAGGAATAATATTGTGAAGACGTGAGGTTTGTCTATACCTGTGCTTTAACAAGTTGCTCATGTGTTTAGGGGGAGCATGATCAGCTATCAGGTATGTTACTCTACTGTTGAGGGGGAGCGTCACACACATTTTTTCTTAAATATGTTAAAAAAATTGTGTGTGTGGATACTCCTGTGTGCACTTCACTCTACGTACACGATTCGAGGGGGAGCAATGGCATTCCCATGCTCAGTTTGAGGGGGAGCAAGAGAAAGGTCTCTTAAAAAGTTCCGTTTTTTTCTGAAAACTCACGAAAAAGGACTCATCCGGATTCTCTTGTTATCCGGATTCTCTTGTTATCCGGGTCGGGTGTATCCGGGTCGGTCAGGAACCCGGACAACACCCGGGTTATATAAGACACTCGGGCCGCTGCTTCTCCATATCCGGACATTTTAACCTAAAACCCTAAAACCCCACATTTTTTTCTCTCTCGCTCGGACTCTCATCTCTCTCTCGATTCACTGTGTTTTCCGCCTCGTCATTCAGGTATGTTGCTCGCGATTACATGATAGTTAAATATATGCACCTCTCACACACATAGCACCACAAATCGAACCCTGAGTGGGTCGATTTCTCAGTCCTGAAATCCTTAATGGATTTTTTCGACGGATTCGCATCAATGGCTACGATTCAAGAGTTTCCCCCACTCCAATGAGCCCCTAGTTGCTCCTGGGCATCCATTCCGCAACTTCACACTAGCTTGGGATTCCCTGGTGATCTTTGTGGACAAATTCGTCTTCGTCCGGACACATTCATCGTGTCCGGACACGTTCAACTCAATGCGGTTTTAACCGGGCACCTTCAAATGTCATGCATATCCATCCGTACAACATCAAACTCCCGGAAACCTAGTTGTCCGGAAACCTTAGGGTTTCCGGTAAGTTCAACTACCGGATAGTGTGATGTCCGGACTCCCATCTTATCCGGTAAACTCGCGTATCAGGGAACCTTTGTCCGGATAATCCTTTTGTATCCGGACACTTGCATATGCTTATCCGGACAACCCTGTTATCCGGAATCTTCGAGTTGTCCGGACACCCTGTCTTTTTTATCCGGATTCCTCTGCTGTTGTGTCCATTCTGTACCTGTTTTCTCCCTAGCAGTCCTCAATCTGTCTCAGATTGAGCCATTCAACGCAAAGGTATGCACCGACACTTGTTCTTCTGGTTAAGTTCCTAACTGTGTGCCATTTTGACAGATTTATACATGGCAGAACAACAAAATCCGGAAGACCAAATTCCTCAGGAGGAGGAAATCATCGACGAAGTAGCAGATGCTGCCTTGGTTGATCCTGACCATGGCATCGAGTTGGAGGCCAACAATCATTACTTGGACCCAGCGCTGTTCAGACCTAACCCGCAACATCAGGTCATTCTAGACATTCTGATGCACCATCCCATACGCGAGGCACTCACTCGCACCGCCGATGTTCCTTTGATCTACGTTCTACAAGTCTGGCTGACGGCACAAGTCCGTACGATTGGCAATACACAGACCATCACGGCGCAGATTGACAACCACCCATTTACTCTGACGCCCGACTCCTTTCGCAGACTACTGTCTGTACCGGAAGCCACTGCCAACAACCATGAACGGTACGATCCTGCCATTAACGATGCCACACTATGCGCACAAATGCGTGCTCTTGGTTACAACTCCGACCTTCAACGACCCTCAGTCTTCAATCGCAAGTTCCTGGCGCCAATTTGGTACACGCTCTTCACCATACTCAACCGCTGCCTATCCGCCCGATGGAAAGGTATTGATCAATGTACCGGCGACTTTCTGCGACTTGTTCACGCCGTGTGCTACCACCGCCACGTCGACTTCGCCATGATAATCTGGCGTGAACTTGTGACCACTATTCGACACATCGGCGGAACCAAACAAAAGAAGTTCCTCCCATACCCGCGTTTCCTATCGCTTGCAGTTCGTCAGCACATGGATGCGAATCCAGCCATTCCAAGACGTATTACACATCCGGTATGCCCCATCAGACACCTCCAATTCATGGTGATCCGCAACCCATCCGATGCGGTCGCCTCGCCCATTCCTGTCGCCCTACTAGCCATCGCCGATCCCGCTGCACCAGGGGTAGTTGCTTATAGGGGAGAGTTAGGAATTCCCATGGTCCAGCCAGAGCCGGAGGGACCTGCCCAGGGAAATAGGCCTGAGGGACGTGAGGGTCCTAGGACGAGAGGAGGAAGGGCCCGACAAGCGGGTGCTGTCGGGCGGGGAACGTTAGTTGTGAGAGGAAGGGGACCGAGAGTAGGTGGTGCAGTGGAATCGCGACCCGGTTCCAGCTCAGCCCAAGCCGGTCAATCCTCCAGACCAATTCTACATCACTCGACCGAGCCTTATATCACCGAACCCCCATCACCATCTCATGATGTTGAATACGTGGAATCTGACTCCACGGACTCCGATACCGACCGAAACATACGCCTGAGACAAATACCTCATGGTATCGGACCCAACCCTGATTTTACCGTTGGCATCCCACTTGAATCACCTCCACATACTAGAACCAGACCTATCACTAGGACATCTGAGGGAGAAACCATAGAGGAGTTAGATCATGCGAGACGGAGAGAACTGCGTTCAAAGTTGAACCAGGAAAGATCGAGCCGTAAAGATAACGAAGCTCAAGAGCGACCCCAGCCGAGTGATATCCAGGTTACCACATCTACTATCCCGTCTCATCCGTTGGGATGGGGTATTGAAACAGACTCCGTAGACCTAGCGGAGCAATTGCACGACCCCCATAGCCACTCATCCGTCTCTCAAAAGACGGGTGTTTCAGTCTTACACGGGGATTCAGCACAACTTCCACCGGACCCTCTTTCGGAGGGTCAAGGTGTTGAAATAAGAGACCGGCAGCCCCCGGTCTCGACTTCTTTGTGTGCACCATCGAGTCTAGAGCCTATTGTTACTGAACATTCTTCGCCTAGGACACTTGATGCGGAACAACACCAAGTCGCAGATCTTAGTGACCCGACCGGAACGTCTATAGTGTCTTCGACTTCCGGAACACGAGGATTGGACGGAAATCCTACCACAGTTAATATCACGCCAGCTGTGAACGTAGGTGGCTCTACCTCTACGGTAGATGCCTCAACGGGTATTCTAAGTGAGCCCGGTGTTATTTTACCCGACTTTGTGTCAAAAGGGTCTTTGGACAGCACCCTTGAGGCTGTTCGACAGGTTATGGAGCAACAAATGCAGGAACATGTAGCCGCTGAACTTGCCAAAGCGATGCGTGCTATCAAAGAAAAGGGCCACCTCGTAGACACTAAAACCGCCTCTGTACCTCCACCGACTCAACCGCAAGCTACTTATTCGGTGGACACTCTGAAGACGATGCTCTTAGCCCAACTGCTCCAGGAATCCGATGCAACCGCATCTACCGAAGCAGACCTGATCTCAGTTCTTCGATCCCAGGTCACTGCTCCATCTTCGTCCATCACCTCACGCCTTGACACCATTGACTCGACCCTCAACGACTACAACAAATCGCTTGCCACACTGTCTAAGAGGGTCCGCTCACTAGACGACACTTGTAAGAGTCAAGCCGGCGTTCTCAAACGCAAGCACGATGACCAGGATGATCCTGATCACCGTGAGGGGGAGAAGCGTCTACGCCAAACCGAGACCGTCCAGATCATGACTGTCGAAACTACAACAGTGGTTCAACAGGAACCCCCAACTGCGGCAACTTCAACAGCAACACCCGAAGCCGAGTTGCCATTAGCACAGATGGTCATCGACATGGATATTTCAGATGACGAAGCCCCAACGGTTGAAAAGCCCGAGGGTACAACACAGGAATTGGTCGCACAAGAACAATCAGACATGCCAATGCTCACCATGATTGATCCAGCATGTGAAACCAACCCGGAAACCGAAGACGCATGGTACGAAAAAGCTGCCAGAGCCGTAAACTTCGAGGTAAACTTGGTGTTTCCCACTGATGAAGACGACAACGTTGATTACGACCAGTTTCTGCTTCAGAATTTCTATGGTACGCCTCCCGTTCACTCGACTCAACCCGCTACGACTTCAGATCAACCCGAAAGCTCAAATGCAGAAATCCCGACATCTCCTCAGCAAACGACAGCTCCTGATCTTTCTCCCCCTCCTCAGCAACAAAATCGTTGGGAGAAGATCAAGGTCCTCATTCCTCATCTGGAGGAATCTCTGAAGAAGCTGTTTGTACACAGAATTCGCCCGGTCGAGCCGACCTTCTGCCTTGGAATCTACAGTCCTGAACCGGCACGTCAACTCCGATATGTAGAAGCCATGAAGCGGTGTCTTCCGAGAGACCAGGTTCGAACTAAGCATAAGATCTCAGAAGTGCTAAAGATTCAGTCAAACCGAATTATGAAGATCGTCTTTCCCGTATTCACTGTTCGACGTGAAGACGGAAAAGAATGGATTTTTTCTGAAGCTGACTTTAAGCATCTCCATCCGTTCGACCTCCTGGTTATTCTGAGAGACCTTCGCACCAGAACCATCCGACCGCTTGCTGTAACAAAGGCGCTCGAAGCGGTTCGTCGATTCCTCGTCCGTTCTATTATGATCTCTTATCTTACGGACTTTCAAATGGCAATCGAGAACCGAGCGAAGAAGGTAAATCTGCTCAAACCGAATCTGAAAGCTCCTGAACTGTCAATGTATCTCGAGAATGCAATGCTGCTTCAACCGGAATTTGGGATCGTCTTCCTCAACGCTCAGAAAGAAAAGAAGTTTATGAGGTTCAGTCAGGTAGATCGATTTTGCGACGGCACACTGCTCAAAGTTCAAGACGCTCTTCGGAAGATCATCAAGCACGAATCCGAAAATCCAAAGGTATCCTATTTACCCAATCTGAATGAAAGAACTGCTCAGACTGCTTTGGATATGGTTGAAGAACGTCTCGACTACCGCCGCGCCATCAGATTCTTCGAGGTTCATTTCGCACTACGCAAACGCTATGTCTACAACTGGCAAGAGATTGAGCGCGAACTCGAACTTCATATCAAAGGGGGAGATTGTTAGGGTAGAATTTATGTTGATTTTAAGTTCAAGGGGTTGAATTGTAATTGTTTAAACTTAGTCCATAGTGAACGGTTCGTGGGCTTGTTACCACGGGCCCAGCATATATAAAGTGCAATTAGCTTAGAAAATTAGCTAGTTGTCTCATTTAGCTTTTCTGCTTTACACTGTAATTCTCTCTAATTCAATAGCTAAGTGGGCAGCCTTTGTGAATCATATCAACTGTTCTTATTTGCTTATTCACAAACATAATCGTTGCACGGATCTGGATTCTACAAAGGGGGAGATTGTTAGGGTAGAATTTATGTTGATTTTAAGTTCAATGGTTTGAATTGTAATTGTTTAAAGTTAGTCCATAGTGAACGGGTCGTGGGCTTGTTAACCACGGGCCCGAGGTATATAATGTTGTATTAGCCTAGAAAAATAGGTTGATCATCCTTTTAGCTTTCTAAACTCATTGTAATATTCTCTCTGAAAGCATAATACAGGGATGACCAGTTGAAATCATTCTCTTTCATTGTTTGATATTTTCGATTTCATTATTGTTGCACGGATCTGGACTCTACACTTGCTTTAACCCGTATAGAGACTTAATAAGTCTACACACTTTGTTCTCTTGTTCGGGTATCACAAACCCTTCGGGTTGCTCCATATAAACTTCCTCGTTTAAATAACCATTTAAAAGGCTGTTTTTACATCCATTTGATGAATGTACAGATCTTTTATGGCTGAGATTGCAATAAGAGTTCGGATAGAACTAATTCTAGCAACTGGAGCGTAAGTGTCGAAGTAGTCGACACCTTCTCTCTGTCTATATCCTTTAGCTACCAATCTAGCTTTAAATGCCGAGATTGAACCATCCGGATGCAGCTTTCTTTTAAATACCCATTTTGAGCCTATGGGTTTTGCTCCCTTGGGTAATTCAGCTAATTCCCAAGCTCCATTACCTATGATGGAATCCATTTCATCATTTATTGCCTCTTTCCATAAAGGAGCATCCCTTGAAGACATGGCCTCTTTATAAGTCTTAGGATCATCTTCGATGTTAATCGAGAAAATGACCTCTCTTGTCACTTTCTTTTGTGTCCCTTCGACCAAGTATGAGAAGAAATCATCCCCTAGATTTTTCTCTTTTCTTGCTCTAGTACTTCTACGTGGTTCGTCAACCTTGTTTGAGGCTTTCGAACTATCACTAGATGTACCAGGAAGATTTGAAGCCAATGTTCTTTCCGAATTTTCAGCATCTTCTGAAAATTTGTCTTCAAAGAATTCCACTATTACTCCTGATTCTTTATTTAGTAACCTATAAGCCTTGCTATTTCTAGCATATCCTACGAATATGCTTTTAATAGCTCGAGCTCCCAGTTTAGATCACCCTTGTTGTTGTGAGTTGCAGATCGCAAAGCCCCAGGATTGAATGCAGTTTCAGATTCTGGTTACCAACAGCAATGGCAACAGAATAACACAGCAAAGCAGATGCCAGAAACGATGGAAGATGATGGCAGTGAAGAACAGTTCGTGAAGAACAAGAGAGAGCAGAGAGAGAGCAAAACGATTACTGATTGATGTTGTGTGTTTGTAAACCCAGGTTTACCCAGTGTTTATACTGGGTAAAACCCCACTAATCCGTATCTTAACCCCCAAGATTAGGAGTCAAAACCGATCAGTTGGAGACCAAGTCTGTAACTGACCTCAGACTTATCGCACGTTTTTTATTTAAAAACGATTTTGAATTTCAAATTTAAACAAAACCGTAACTATCTTAACTACGTAAATAATCGTTTTCTCAGCTTTCTTTATAACTTTCTATAAAAAGAACGATCGGTAGCTCGGGGCGAGGCTCCTCATGCTCCGATGCCAAGTGCGCGTCTTTTCACGAACACCTCGTCCTCATCCTCGGCCCACGCGCGCGCACGTGTGTGTTGGACCTACCTTTCAAGACCCCCACCATGGGTCCAACAACTTGTTCAAAGCCCAACAAGGAACCAAGCCTTATAAAGTCCCTTTATTTTACTCTTTCCACCTATGTGGGATGGAAGTAAACTTCCAACCTTCTAAATTTCCAACATCAGGTGTATCTCAAATACTCTTGTTATACTTTTCTAGTGTTCAAAACTTGAATTGCTTGTATACCTACTTGGTCTTCTTATGACATAAGTTATGCCAAGTCTAGTATAGCTCATCAGGTACATCAAACTGCTAATAATTTTCGAGAATTTTACTTGTATAACACATTCACTTCTATTCTTGGATAAGTGATAACTCGTATCAATTGATGTTATAGCCATGTTAGAATCTTCAACATTGAAATTCTCGAGAATTTTGTCCACGTAATGAGCTTGGTTTAGTACCAATCCATTTGGTGAGACATTATTTCCAAATTTTACATATATTATCAAACTTTTTAGCTAGGGATTATTATAACTATTGGTCAAAATATATAAAGTTTGTTTCTTCCACATATAAGAAAAGTTTTATATGAATTTCATGAAGTAACTAGAGAAAAACAAATATCATGATTATGTGAAAGAATCAATTTAATTTGTTGATTAAGATTTCAAATCATTAAACTAATTATCATATGAAAATCTAAAGTAGCCACTAATGTTAATATCTCGTCCCACTTGTACAAAAAGTTATTCACTAAATGTTCTTGGTACGTATTATTTTAAATAAAATTAAAAGATAATGTTAAAAAAAAACTAAAAAAAATATGCTTTTGGAAGATATTTGAAAATAATCTATTTTTGCTTATGATTATATGATTATTTAGATGTCAAGTAATATGTTTTGTATACCATTTTAATATTAAAGCTGATCATTATCAAATTAAAAAATCCAGTAAAAATACTAGCTTATATATTATTATTTATCAAATACTTTATTAAACAATAAGAATTTATCATACACAAAACATCATCGGAAATAATTATTCCAAGATGATACAATAGAAATAACACCATTCCATACGTCATATTTTATCATAACTGATTATTTAATTATAATAATTTTTTTTAAAGGCAAGCTTACGCACACACACTTTCTCGAGGTATCCGGGCTCCCACTTAAGGGTGTCACCCGACTAATCCCCGTCGACTCGGCCCAGCCTATGGCTGGCCCAACCAGGCTAAGCCTGGCCCAAAGGTCGTCTTGAAGTCTGGTACCTCATAGTGCACACCGCAGGGTTCGAACCCTGGTAGTCAGGCCTTCCAGCACTGACCCCCCAGATATTTAATTATAATAATGCAATATGATCATATAATCGTTTCTTTTCTTTCTTTCTTTTGTTAATTATGAGTGTCTGAATCAACTTATGCACACCATAATTAATCCTAAAAGTTTAGAATACAACTGGAAAAATCTTGAATAACGGAGAAAAAAATTAAACCAAACCTTCTTAAAAGAATCCTTAAAAATCAAATACTTATAAAAAAAAGACATAAATGATCAGACTTAGTTAGTGGACTTTAATATTTTAAAAGTCAAAGTTAGAAAATAGGGGGTGGTGGGTGGTCAATCATATTTTAAAACAAGTGTGTCATGCAATGCAATATATATATATATACTAGTTGTGTACCCGCGCAATGCGACGGGATACAAAAGTTCTATCAAGATACATTCAATTTTTAAATATAAAAATTTCTGCTAGATATCTTACATACTTGGTGGTTCACATGTATTAAGAGTTTACCGTAATGCAACAGGTATAAGAGTCTCATAATATTTTAGTTTCTTGAAAAAAAATGAAGGGTTCCATTTACTTGTCAGAATAGAGTTGAGACGGGACTCTCCCTGTGTTGTTCTAAATCTAAGAACAAGCGAGACTTGGTGAAATAACCTTAGGATACTATTTTCGTTGCTCTTGTCTCGTTCCGTTGCCCTCGTCTCTTTCCGCTTCTCTCTCTTACGAACGTTAAGCAGCTTCGAGCCTTCGAACTCTTAGTCACTCGATTAAAGACTCTGAACCTCAAAGCTTGTCCCCTCGCCTCGCCGTTCTGCGGATCTGGACCTTTCGATTGAAGCTTCTGTCGTTCTGCGGCTCTGCCCCTCTCGATTGAAGCTTCTGTCTTTTGGCTTCAGGTATCTTCAACTTGGTAAGTTTTTAGTCTTTTAGATGATTGATGAATTGATTTAGCCATTTTGGTTTATTTTTTAGTGTTTTTATTAGGTTTATTTTTTTAGTCGTTAATATTGCTAATGACACAGTGTGTTGTTCTAAATCTAAGATCAAGCGAGACTTGGTGAAATAACCTTAGGATACTATTTAAGATCAAAATGTTATCAAAATGAACAGTGACATCTTGTTCTAGGATACTACTTTAGGATCAGGCTATGTTAGTCTTTGGCGAGTTGCATCAAGTGGCGGCTTCCTTAGGAGCCATTTATCAAACCCTTACTAAGTCACATTACTTAACTGGATGAATATGGCAAAGAATAAGAATCTTACCCAGTAGGAGCTAAGGCATGGACCGAGAGTCTTACCTAGTGAGTGAGGGCGAAGACACTTATCATGGTTAGCGCTTACAAGAAAATTGTTGCATACGATACCTTTTTGTTGGACTAAAAATCTTACCCGGAAAACGCTTATCCAGGTAAGCGGTCCCTTAGATTTCTGTTTAAGATACATAGGGGTAAAAACGTAAAACAAATAGCAGATAATAGTCAGAAAAAGACCAAGGATTTTGACATGAGCAATAACATTCTATATAGAAACACCACAATTTCCTTTCTGGAATGTCACAAAAGAAAATCAACACATCCCTGATCAGTTCAGGAATGTTCCAATACCTCTGCAACTGATTTTCAACTGTTTTTAATTCATCATTTTCCCATAATAAATATAATGTATTTTAGTGCCACTATCAACTTTACCAGTGACATCATATACAACTTTGTTCATGGAAAACAAGAGGAAGATTAACAAGGTCATTATGTGCATGACCAGAAAGTATTACTCTCAGGTCCACAATCTGAAGAGGAAAATTATATTTCTGACTTTGGAAGCAAACAGAACACAGAGTCAGAGAAGGAAGTTTCTTGATGTAAACCATTCATTTTTTTAGATGAAGGAAGTTTCTTGATGTAAACCATCCACCAGATCATGATAGCCAAAGAAAAGAGTTCAGTATCCATGTATTTTAAAGAGAATCAACCTGATGTTGAATTCATGTTATGCTTAAATAACATGTGTATATAATCTTTGATATAATGTTACAAGTTTACAATGATATATATAATCTTTGAATGAGAAACCAAGTTATGGCAAGAATTTCTACTGTTGGTGAACAACCAGATTCCACAAGGATTTTTCTGCTGTTGGTGAACAACAAGATTCCACAAGGATTTTTTGTTCTATTTCATTTTGTTTTCTATACTCATGCCTCATTGAAGTATATATGTATGGTATTCATAATGGATAAGGTTAAACCAAACATTTCCATTTTCCATTTTCCAATCCATAACAGGTTAATAGACTAATAATGCAATTTAAACCAAAAAAAAATTCAAAAACTGATCAGGTTAAACCTCAAAACCATTTTATTATCTTCTTATTAGACAGTGATTATTACCAAAATCACCTCAGAACCATTTCTAAAAATTAGGGGTTTATAAAAAAACGTAAAACCCAAACCAATTAATCGAAATATATTTGGTTCAAAAACTTATCAGGTTAATACTAAAACAAACCGATATTTGAAAACAGAGCATGAAATGGTGAACATTAATTAGGGAAATTGATACAAAACTGTAATAAAAACAAAACCCTAAAACCGAAATCAAAGCTTTAGTAATAACAGAGCAGGAATTGGTGAAATTAATTAGGAATTGGTGAACATTCATCAAAAGCAGAGAGCAAATCGTGAACCGAAACCCACATAAAAAAATAAAATCACAATCAAATCAGAGGATGAAATGAAAGCACCAAGAAACATTTACTAAATGGATGAAATCAATGGTTACGGTTTCGTAGGCTACCTGAATTAAAATCGGAGAGAAGAACTGATGTAGGTTTCTTCAAATCAGAATCAAACAGACAGTGTGTTAGAGAGGGAGAGGAGAGGAGATATTAGGGATGCGAAGAACTCTCATCTAGTTTATATGCAACTTGAAGTTGGGAACCATCAAGTAGCAGGTAGAAGAAGCGACGGACTCCTCCATTTCAGTATGGTTGTACGTAGTTGTACTCTCAGTATGGTGTGAGACGTGAGGAGTAGAAGAAGAAAGCGTGTGGTACTCACGGTATGGGGTAAGACATGAGTTGGTAGAAGGGGCCGGTCCCTTCTTTTTTATTAAAATCAAAAAGTTTTCAACTTGTACATTGTGCACTCTTACTTGTAATTAAGAGTTTTTTGATTTTTATGCTTAAAAGTCTTGTACTCAATGCAAAAGAACTTGTATTTAAGACTTTAGGTGTATATGCTTTTATATATATATATATATATATATATATATATATATATTGGCCATTTGGCCAACACCAATTAATTCTATTATTTGGTCATCCACTTAACTTCTCTAGGTTGGTATTACAAAATCCCTCCCACTTGCTCTCCTTTCCTTAATATGGACATTTGCTTATCATCTTTTGACTTTTATTATACATCAATCAATATTTTATTCAAAACTAAAATTAAAAAAAATAACCAGAGTTGACGTCGGGGGAGGATTTATGTATAGGCTAGTGGGTTGGGTCCCATACCATCACTCAATTGTCATGATGTACCACTATTATGATTCGATGTGTGTCATCACAAGGCATCGTTGTTGGAAAATAGAGAGTTCGCAATAACATATCGAAATTTAAATATGAGTTTTGATCGTGATTATGGTGGAACACATAAACTCAAACTGTAAACCGTTGAAACTGCATCTGATTTATTAGTGTCTTGCATTCTATTTTATAGTCTATGTTTTGTTTTGTTTTGTTTTGTTTTGTTTTGTTTTACGATAATTATTTTGAGCCATTATTGAATAAATTATTTTGTTCCTTTAACCGTTATACATGAGTATCCCAAATCGTTTCTTTTGTTTTTTCTCTTCATTCAAATATAGCGAACATAGTTTTTTAGAGCGTAGCATTGGAGATGCTCTTAGTGTTCCGTGAAAACCCTATTCCCTTCACAAGTTTTTCTATATGATCACGCTTTGTTGCCATGGTCAGTGCACTGGATGAGTGGATTGTCATCGTTTGTTCTTAACGTTCCACGTGATTGTTGGTATCTCTATTGTGGTGGTTTGAAGCAACCCCTGCAAAATTCTTGATCTAAAAGTTTTAACGATGGTTATTAAATATATCATCACAATTGACATGTTAAATGATTCAACGACAGTTAGATTCTTTAAAATGGAGATTTTGAGGATTTTGTGTAAACATATTCTTCAAAACTTCTCCACCAAAATGGATAAAGGAGTAAGAGTAAAATTCTTCAAATTTAGAGAAAAACTCCAAAATAATTATTTAGGAAAGAGAAGTGATTTTTTATTCTTACTACCATTGAGAATATTTTATAAATTATATTAAATATCTTAATAGTATAATTTATACTATAATCTTCAAAATGAAAAGGCTAAACATAATTTTCTTGAAATCCAATCGTACACACAAACCTGTAGTCAGCAAACAAAGCCAACGCAGGTAATGATTTGTTTCGAAAAACCGTGTTGTTTAGATGACCCCAATTCAAGTAAGTTGATGCCCAAATAGCTGCTTGTCAAATCCTTTTACTTGAACATGAAAACTAAGTATCTCCCGGATGATTTAAGACACCGTTTAGCGATCCCTCCAAATTGACATCAAGCCTCTACCATTTTCGAACCAAATCTCATATTTTCTTTACGAACTTGCATCCCACGAGATAATGCTCCAACATTTCCTGCATTTCATTACAATATGGGACAAAGCACCGAGTCTAAGTCAATAGCTCGATCCCTTAAGGTCCCGAACTGGAAGCCTTCCAAGGAGAGCCCGACTAACGAAAATGTTGATATTTGTAGGAAGGAGAGAGTTCCATCGGGTTTCCAGAAGAGTGGATTCCAAAAAAATCCGGGTAGTCTACCGGATTCCAACAAAATCCGGGTAGTCTCTATCGGGCTTCGCCTAAAGCCCGGATACCAACACATTCGGATCCCACTTAAATCCGGGTAACCCTATCACGGTAATGACCAAAATCCGGGTAACCTCATCAGGATCAAGGTGATTCCTGGACGAGCGCATTGTGAGTTCGATTTCTCTCCTGGACCGACTTTTTATAAGGGTTTTCACCCTAAACCCTTCCCAATACCAAATAGGTTAACCTTCTAACTCTTACTAATCCACCAATAACATTTAAAAGAAATTACCATTCCAAAATGAATCAAAATCCCACAATATTCCTTAAAAGATGAACACAGTGACATGAGTGGGGTTTTCTTCCATTTCCAACATACCCACTCAACAGTAATCAATAATGGTGAAATTATTTGAAAGCTTACCTTGTATGATTTCCTCAAGAACTTCCTCTAGCAATACCCTTGCCACAATCCTTTCTCATCTCTCTTTCTTCCCTTTCACATTACAGCCACTAACAATGAAGAATTAGTGATTTTGGTCTCTATTTATACCTTCCATATTTGCACCCAAGTCCCTTACTTCTCCCCCTTTTCCACATTGACCACCACTTTACAACGAAATGGACATTATTGGACAACGGTTATTACATAAACCCTTAGCTTAAAACTTGTAATACCCAAGTCATAATTTGAAGTAAATATAAGTTGGTTGGGGAAAGGTGAGATCTTGTTCTTAAGGGACCAAAAGTGTAATTTAGGAGGAGAGTATAAAACTCTCAAATTTGGGCACAAAACCCTAGGTGAATGTTATTTCTTTCTGTGGCGGCTTGGGTGTGAGAGCAGTGAAAGGAGGAAGCAAACTACAATCTACATTTGGGAAGAAGAAGAGGAGGTTTTCACATCAATCAATTCAAGGTAATCCCTATCATCTCTTAAGTAGTTATCGTTTCTTGTAACTGGATTGTTGGGTAGAGATACCATGGTCTGATTAGTTGATTAACTCGTAAGAGTGAGCCAGTTTGTGGTAGATAACCTTGAAAGTTGGTGAAAGAAATCGAATTAATCATGTTGTTGGGAAAGAGTCTTAGAAACCTAATTGGGAAGGGCAATCCCTGACCCTTGTGGTCGACCTGGGTCGCAAATCGCCCAACACCGGAAACAAAATCGAGAGTCCGGGTAGGATTCCGGAACTAGAGTAGCCCGGATTCAAATCCGGTAAAGAGTCCGGAACCGAAACTCCGAAAGTGTAGTCCGGAACCGGTAGTCCGGGGGTGTAGTCCGAGACTCCATTTTTGGACTGAGAAGTCTGATGATTTTAAGTCATTTTTGGAAGTCAATCAGAAGCAACCTCAGGTGTCAATTTAAGACTTATTACTACTATTCTCTTTAATACTATAGGTGTTCCACCTAGGATTCTGAAGTTCAAGTGAGAAGGATTGTGCAAAGGCAACAGGTGAGTTGTTCTGACTAAATACGTGTGTAAAACGTGTTTTCTGAAGTAAGTAATTGAACAGAAATATTATGTTTTATTACATGAAAACGCATGTTTGAAAGTTTACTTGAGATGTATGCATACATTGTTGTTAGATGTAAGTTGGCTAAGTCGGGGGGTGTGGCTCGCCAGTGCTCATACCGGGGGGGAGTGTCCCGTTTATGCCATGGGAGGTGTGACCCAGTAAGGCAGTGTGAGACTGACACGTTGTCACTTTCGAGTAACTTCAGTGTGCCATTTACATTTGTGTAGATACAAGAAAGTTTATTTAAAGTTGTTATCTTGAACGATATGAACTGTTCTAAATATTTATTATTACTGAACTGTTGTTTCTTGAGGGAGCTCACTAGACCTCATGGTCTAACCCTTGCATTTTTTTCAAACTAAACCTTTTAAGGGAAGAAGATAGTAGGAAGCTCCGGTAAGAGTAAGGAGAAGGTTTAGAGAACATAGTCTTCTAGTGATAGCGATATCAATCATGCTTTATAGACTTTATTTTATTCTCAGTTGTGAATAGGTTGTTTCCGCCAACCTAGTTTTTGAGACAGATGTATTGAGAATTTTGGGATCCTTCTGGGATGTTTTATATTTAATGCCATGTTATGCTTTATTTTTGTTGGGTTGTTACAATTGGTATCAGAGCCATAGTTTAAGGGATTTAGGTGACCGGACGGGCCTAGACTTAAACTGTGGGTGTAGAAATCACAACTGAGAATCAGGATTGCGTTAGGAGGACACTATAATAGGGATAAGACTAATAGGGTAGAGAGGACAGTCATGTAAGGTAGATTCGGGATTGCACCTGGCCAGTGTAATTATGAATATACAGGTACATGTATGTGCTTAAATTGCCTTATTATTCTTGAGCAGTAGTCTTAAGTAATTTATTTTGGTATGTTTCAGTAATCCAGTATGTCTGAAAGAATCTTAAGGAGTAGATCCGTGTCGGTGGTGGGTACAAATCCGATTGTGGGAGAGATTCGCGTGGAGGAAATCCTGGAGGAGGAACCGGTGAATCCTCCAAGACGAGCGGCCACCCGCAGAAGGGGCGGAGGCCGAGGAAGAGGGCGGGGACGACCACCATTGTGGGCTACCTCTCAGGCGGTAGGGACGGGCGTGGCAACTTGGGGGGGGGGGGAAAGATGTCGACCACCCGTCGAGCTAGAGTGTGGTAGCGCCTGAGGTGCGTGAGCCCTTACATCAAGAAAGTACCGATTCGGTAGGCGGAGGGAGTCAGTCGGACAGCCCGAGGAGAAACCAGAACCAAGCTTTTGTGACTGAGGAAACGTTTATGGCTGAGATGGGTAAATTACAGGAGACCTTGCAAGCATTGTTGGAAAATCAGATCAAGACCACGTCGGAGGGACGAACTAGATGTGAGAACGAGACGAGGACCGAGGCGTCTGGCCTACCTCCGACTGTGGTAGGAGATCATTCATTATCAACTCCGTTTGTGGCTAACGAACCGAAGACAGCGAAAGGGTGTACCTTCAAGACTTTTGTGTCGTGCAAACCTCCATCTTTCAGCGGGGAACGCAGCCCAGTTTTAGCTCTAAGATGGATACGCGAGATGGAGTTAGCTTTCGACACGAGCAAGTGTGCCGAGGAAGCCAAAGTGTTGTTTGCCATGTCTATGCTGAAGGCAGATGCCATTTTCTGGTGGGATGTCGAGACGGGAGGTAAGGGTTCGGAGATCGTAAAAACAACTACCTGGGAACTGTTCACTAAAAGATTCAAAGCTCAGTTTTGCCCAGTGGCGGCCGTTAAGAAACTCGAGGAAGAACTTCTGGGGTTGGAGCAAGGGACGATGTCAGTCCATGAGTATACGTCGAAGTTCATTAAGAAAGCTCGGTTTGCTGAACTATATGTGCCTACTGAGGAGAGGCGCATAGAGAGATACATCTGGGGACTAAAGAGCAGTGTGAGGGAGTTGGTGCAGGTGAAAGATCCGGTTACTTTTCAGGCTGTGGTAGATACTGCAGAGCTCGCAGAAAAAGAGAAGAATAGGCAGCTGACGGAGAGAGTTGGAGACAAACGGAAATGTGAAGGACCAAATCGGGATGCTAAGAGGCAGAGTGTTCCTAGACCCGAGCTGCGGGTGGGACCCAGAGCAGGGGAGAAACCGTGTGGTAAGTGTAACCGGATGCATAAAGGGGAATGTTTGGCTGATAAAGAGGGGTGTTTCAAGTGTGGGAAGATGGGACACATGGCGCGGGATTGCCATAGTTCGAGATCGTGTTATCAGTGCGGTTCGCCAGACCATGTCAAGATGGACTGTCCATAGTTGAAGAGGGGATTTGCTGGGAGTTATGGCAACAGTAGTGGAGGGAGAGACGGAGATAGAAAGGTGAAGCCTGCTCGCGCGAAGGCGAGGGCTTTCCACATGTCGGCAGAGGAGGCGGTGAATACGCCTGATGTGGTGACAGGTACTTTCCCTATTGACTCGACATTTGCTAAAGTATTGTTTGATTCGGGCGCCAATCGTTCGTTTGTGTCGCCTAATTTTATTCGGAAATTGCAAGTGAAACCCAAGAGGTTGAACTTTGGGTTTGAGGTAGAAGTAGCAGATGATAGTCGAGTCTGGGTGAAATAGGTCTATGAGGGGTGTAGCATTGACGTAGATGGTCATTTATTCCCTTTGCGTTTGTACCCTATGGGAATGGGGGAGTTTGATGTGGTTTTAGGGATGGACTTGTTAGCGGATAACGACGCTAACATAGTGTGTAATAACAAGCTAATTCGTATCGCCTTGCCTAATAAGAAAGAAGTAGTAATCTATGGGGATCGTCGAGATAGGAAGACATGTATGATATCTATGATGAAAGGTAGGCGATGTTTGGGGAAGGGATGTTTGGGGTATTTAACTTACGTGCTAGATACTAAGAAAGAGAAGAAGGGAGTAGGGGATGTGCCTATAGTAAATGAGTACCCGAATGTGTTTCCGGATGACTTGACGAGTCTGCCCCCAGATCATCAAGTAGAGTTCAGAATAGATTTGATGTCTGGGGCGGCACCGATTGCACGTGCGCCCTATCGTCTGGCACCAGCGGAAATGAAGGAGATTATAACGCAGCTGCAAGAGCTATCGACAAGGGTTTCATTCGTCTGAGCTCATCACCTTGGGGAGCGCCGATACTATTCGTTAAAAAGAAGGACGGATCTATGCGAATGTGCATAGATTATCGTGAGCTCAAGAAGGTAACAGTTAAGAACACGTACTCTCTTCCAAGGATCGATGACGTCTTCGATCAGTTGCAAGGTGCGAGCTACTTCTCGAAGATAGACTTGAGATCGGGTTACCATCAACTGAGGGTGAGGAAGGAAGACGTGCCCAAGACGGCCTTTCGTACAAGATATGGACACTACGAGTGTTTAGTTATGCCATTTGGCTTGACTAATGCCCCAGCAGTGTTCATGGACTTGATGAATAGGGTGTGTAGTTCGTTACTGGACAAGTGTGTAATCGTTT
The DNA here is from genome assembly GCA_033807775.1 of Saussurea involucrata. Lineage (NCBI taxonomy): Eukaryota > Viridiplantae > Streptophyta > Magnoliopsida > Asterales > Asteraceae > Saussurea > Saussurea involucrata. The sequence goes on from CM066314.1 coordinate 87,937,149, forward strand.
TCATCGACGATATCCTGATCTACTCTCGAACCCGTAAAGATCACGAGGAGCATCTTTGGGCGGCGTTGGAATTGCTGAAACACGAGAAGTTGTACGCTAAGTTCTCAAAGTGTGAGTTCTAGTTAAGGGAAGTTCAGTTTCTAGGGCACGTGGTGTCGACGGACGGTATCAAAGTGGACCCCGCTAAGATCGAAGCTATTAAGATTAGGAGTCGCCAAAGTCGCCATCGGAGGTGAGAAGTTTTCTTGGGTTAGCGGGCTACTACCGGAAGTTCATTTAGGACTTGTTAGATCTGAAGTTTTGTCAATAAACCAAGTGTTGAAGATCTGATAAGAAGACTCAGATGTTCTGAGTAGAGGAGTCAGAGGTCTGACTGTGAAAGCTCATAAGTACTGATAAGAGAAGCCAGAGGTCTGGGAAGAGAAGTCAGATGTCTGAGATAAGGAGTCAGAAGATCTGAGAAGCATGATCAGAAGAATGTTCAGAAGTTCTGAACAACCTATTCAGAACTTATGACGAGATACTTTAGTTAGTAATTTGTAAACTAATTAGGACACGTGTTATGTTCTTATTAGTCTTTCTTATTTGTACTGTAGCTTTAATATTTCTGTTGCAGTATAAATAGTAGTTAGCACAGCGTTGCTAACTGATTGATTTTCTCGTAATTCTTGTATTCATTCTTTGTAATCTTTGAGATTCTCTCTCTCTTAGATCTGTATTTCTGTTCATCATTGAATACAATTGGGCTTGATCATACAACTTCTCAATCACTGCTTTCTATATTGATTGTAAGAAAAGATCCTGAACTTTCAATTGGTATCAGAGCCATTCAACAAACAAATTCGTTCAAAATTGTTATCGCGAAGATCGATTGATCAATTTCTTGAAGATTTCTTGATTCATTCAAAATTCGATTCCGCTGCTAGGGCTAGTTCTTGAATTCTTGGCAATTCTTGAATTACCTGTTACTTTTCGATCAAGAAACTCAAATTTGTCTTTCTGTTGAATTTTCTTACAATCATGTCTTCTAAAGAATATCTAGCCATGGGATCTGAAACCAAACCGCCTGTTCTTATACCAGAAGAGTATCAGCAATGGAAAATTCGTATGATCCAATTCCTAGACAACATTGATGAAAATCTTATGATCTCCATTCGAGAAGGTCCAATTGAAGTGTATATCGATGTTGCCGCAACCCCTGCTACAGAGACAACTCCAGAAATTCCAGCGACCAGAGTGAAGAAGAATTATTCCCAATACACAGCTGAACAGAAGAATAGGCATGCTATTGACAAAAGAGCAATTACTTTGATGACTTTGGCTGTCCCAAATGAGGTTCTTAACAGGATTGACAGTGGATCATCAGCTAAAGAAATGTGGGACGAATTGGAAAGGCAGATGTTGGGAACTGTGAGATCTATTCAGGCAAAGTTAAATCAAAGTATAAATGCTTATGAAAGGTTTAAAGCAAAAGAGTCAGAAAGTTTAACACAGACATACAGTAAATTTTGCACTATTCTAAATGACTTGAGAAGAAATGGACTGAAGAAAACGAAGTCAGAAATAAATTACAAATTTCTGAACAGTTTAAATTCAGAATGGTCATCATTTGCCATAAGTTTGCAAATGAACAAGGACATGTGTGAAGAAGACTTAAATGATCTGTTCTGTGTTCTTAATCAACATGAAGACTCTGTCAAGTTAGTTGTGGAAGAGAAGAAAAATGTTGCTGATCAGTTAGCATTCTTATCAAAATCCAAAGCAATCAAAGCACCCAAAAAGACTACTTATCTATCAGAGATACCAAGTCTGGAGGAATCTGACAAGGAAGAAGGATCAGAAGATGATGAAGATATCAAGATAATGGCTGAGAAGCTAGCTTTGCTGACAAATACTTTCAACAAAAGGTATGGGAAGGGTAGATTTCAAGGAAATTATAAAAGAGTTGGGAGTTCAGATTATAAAAAGAAAGAAGACAGAGAAGAAAATAAGATTGAAAAGAGAGTAGAGAGAAGTGAAGAAAACAAAGAAGAGAAGGAAGAGAGAAAAGAAAAGAATCTGTGTTTCAAGTGTGGAAAATCTGGCCATTATGCCAATGATTGCAGAGTTAAAGTTGTGAAAGATTATGAATACTACACCAAGAAGGCACAACTTGCAAAGAAGAGAGATGATGAAATTGCGTTATTGGCTGAACAGGAGAATTGGCTGTACTACACTTCTGATGAAGATGATCATATCAACTTTCCACAGATGCGAAGCTATATGGCAAAAATGAGGAATGAGGATGATTCTGATTTTGAAGATGCTGATTCTGAGTCATCTGCTGAGGTACATTCTTCACTTGAAATAGAGTTAATGACACAGATTGGTGAAATGAAAAATGAATTTGCTAATCTAAGAAAACAGATAAAAGGAGAAAGAAACTTGGTTAACAAGTTCAGAATTGAAAAAGAAGTAATAAAAGAACAATATGAAGAATCTGAGGCTGAGAAACAAAAAGTTAAAGATGAAAATTCTGAATTGTTGAAAAAGCTTTCTGAACTAAAAGTTGAGTTTTCAAAAATAAAGGATGAAAAAGGTGATTTACAAATAAAATTTGATATGTTATTTGAAGAAAGAAAGAATTTATACACCAAAATCAAAGAATTGGAAGATCTGAATTTGAAAAGGGGTCAAACTCAGCCAACATTAAATCTTTTATTAAGCAATGTTAAAGATACAAGATTTTACAACCCAAAGAAGGGATTGGGATTGGAAGAAAATGTCACTTTAAAAAGAGCTCCAATCAACTTGTATGAAAAACTTCAAGTTTCTAAGCCAAAAATCCCAGAAATTGTTGAAGTTTTCATAAGACCTGCTAGTTCTATAACAAGTTCTGACAATTTGCAAAGACCAAACTCTAAAAAGTCAGATGAGAAAATTTCTGAGTCTAAAACAGAAAAGTCAGTTGTTTCAGAAGAAAAGGTTAAGAAAGAAGTTTCTAAACCAACAGATGAGAAGCCAAAATACAATGATACTAAATTCAAGTATGATTCTTTAAATGTCAGCTACAAAAATAAACAACCAAGTTTTTCATATCATGACATTGAGAGCATATTTGACACAAGTAAAAATTCTGAAACAGTCAATCAGAAGTCTGAAACTTCTAGTCAGGATTCTGAACTTTGTAGTCAGAACTCTGACTCAGGTAGTCAGAAGTCTGATTCAACTGGATTTTCTGAAACAAAGACTGATGAATTTTTAGAACTTGAAAAGAGGTTTAATCTTGTGAGTCAAGAACTTGAGGACTTAAGGAAAGCTTATGATGAACTTGAAAATGATTACTGTGAGGTGGATATTAAACTTGAAAAAGCTTTGAAAGAAAAGAATATTTTCATTCAGAAAATAACAGAACTTGAAAAACTGAAGACTGAGTATGATCTTTTTAAAATTAATGCTCTAAAAGAAAATGATAAATTCTTTAATGAATCAAGTACATATGAAAAAGGTGAATCATCTAATTCTTCTAACAAAAAGGACTTGAATTTTTCAGAAAAAGAAGAAAGCAAAAGGAAAGATGATCTTGCAAAGTTGAATGATCTGAAAAGGGATCTTGAGAAGCTTAGAATGAAATCTACTTCTGAACTCAAAGCTAGAAATTCTTGTAATAAGGGCAATTGTACTCTGAACAGTATCAATAAAAATGAAATGACCTATGTTTCAGATTTATTGTCACTTGCAAAGAAAAATCTTGTTTGTGTTAGATGTAAAAATGATTCATTCCAATATTCTCATAAATGTCAAGTCAAAATAACTTCTGTTTCATACATAAGAAAAGACATTCAGAATTCAGAAAAGAAAAATGTTTCTGTTCTTCAGAATACAGAAAAGAAGAAAATTTTTGTTCCTCAGACTCAGAAGAAAGAAAAGATAAAAGAAAAGAAAGTTGAAAATGTTGCAAAATCAAAGCTAACAAAGATGGACCCATTCCAAAATGGGTACCTAAAACTAACTGATCCTTTTGCAGGGCTGTCATGTGTGGTTTTTAGATTCAGGAGCTTCAAGACACATGACAGGGCAGAAGTCTTTTCTATCAAACTTCACAGAAAAGGCTGGAGGAGCAGTAAACTTTGGAAATAATAGCAAAGGACAAGTCAAAGGTTATGGGGATTTAACTAAAGGGGATCTGACTATCCAAAAGGTTTTCTATGTTGAAGGACTACAACATAATCTTTTCAGCATAAGTCAGTTTTTAGACAGTCTTTGTCAAATAAAATTTCAAATAACAGGTTGCATGATTTTAACCGAAAATGATGTTAAAGTCTTCTGGGCCAAAAGACATATGGACTTATTTGTGGTTAATTTTTCAAAATTGAAAACATTAAACACAGTTTGTCTTTTATCAAACTCAACTGCAAATGAATGCTGGCTTTGGCACAGAAGATGTTCTCATCTGAATTTCAAAGATCTTAATAATCTTGTTGCAAAACATCTGGTTAAAGGTTTACCAAAGATTAAATTTGAAAAGGAATCGTTATGCTCAGCTTGTGAAATGGGCAAGATGAAAAAGAGTTCTCACAAATTAAAAATGGACTCATCTTGCAAAGCACCATTAGAAATGATTCATACTGATCTTTGTGGTCCAATTTCAGTTCAGTCTATGGGAGGAAAGAAATATATACTTGTGATTGTTGATGAATACTCCAGATACACATGGGTTGAATTCCTAAGAGTCAAGTCAGAAGCTGCTACAACACTGATAAACTTTATCAAGAGGATTCAAGTTCTCTTACAACTCCCAGTTCAGAAAATCAGAAGTGATAATGGAACAGAGTTCAGAAATGAGACTCTTCAGAATTTTTTAGAAAGTTCTGGAATCTCTCACAATTTTTCAGCTGTCAGAACTCCTCAACAAAATGGTGTTGTTGAAAGGAAAAACAGAACTCTAGTTGAAGCTGCGAGAACAATGCTGGCTTATTCCAATCTTCCTACCTTCCTATGGGCTGAAGCAATTGCAACTGCTTGTTTTACACAGAATAGAACTTTAATCAATAAGAGATTAAATAAGACTGCGTATGAACTGATAAACAAAAGAAAACCATTAATCAAATTCTTTCATGTTTTTGGTTGCAGGTGCTATGTCCTTAAAGACAGAGAAAATCTTGCCAAATTTGATAAAAAGGCAGATGAAGGATACTTTGTTGGTTATTCTTTAACTTCCAAAGCATTCAGAATCTACAATAGAAGAACCAAAAGGATGATGGAAAGCATAAATGTAACTTTTGATGAAGCCAGAATGAAGACTTCTGAACAAGACAGTTCAGAACTCATGCAGAACAAGACAAAAATGACTTCTGATACAAATTCTAATCCTATTTGTTCAGAACTCAATTTACTGTTTAAGGATGCTTTTATTGAACTAATTTCTGATTCTTATGCAGAATATGAAAACTCAAAGATGATCAAAGAGATGAAAAATAAAACTCCAGAAATAGTTCAATCAACTGTAATTTCTGATAAAGGTCCATCTGAAGAATGTCCAAATCTGATAAATACAAGTAGTGAGAATTCTGAACCTTGTAATCAGAATTCTGAACCTTGTAATCAGAATTCTGAACCTTGTAGTCAGAACTCTGATCAAGTTACTCAGAAGTCTGACTTAATTGCTCAGAACCCAAACTTGGATGCAACTCCTACTCATACATCAGAACAAGGGATAGTTCAGAATTACAAGCAATCATTGATGAGAATGATGCAAACAACAATTATTCAGAGATTGATGTACTCCCTAGTGCAAATAAATGGACTAAAAATCATCCTATTCATCAAGTAATAGGTGATCCATCAGCAGGAGTGAAGACTAGATCAGCTACAGCAAATGAAGCAATGTTTGCTGGTTTCTTAAGTGTGATTGAACCAAAGAAAGCTAATGAAGCCCTAGAGGATCCAGACTGGATTTCAGCAATGCAAGAGGAATTGCTACAATTTGAAAGAAATAAAGTTTGGAGACTTATTCCAAAGCCTGAAGGTAAATCTATTATTGGAACCAAATGGGTGTTCAGAAACAAAAAGGATGAATCAGGTGTTGTCATCAGAAACAAGGCAAGATTGGTTGCTAAGGGATACTGTCAACAAGAGGGAATTGATTATGATGAGACATTTGCACCAGTAGCAAGAATAGAGGCAATCAGAATATTTTTGGCCTATGCTGCACACAAAAACTTCAAGGTGTATCAGATGGATGTCAAATCAGCCTTTCTAAATGGCAAACTTAATGAAGAGGTGTATGTCCATCAACCTGAAGGTTTTGTTGATCCAGAATTCCCTGATCATGTTTATATTTTAGACAAAGCTTTATATGGTCTAAAACAAGCACCATGAGCCTGGTATGACACTCTTACTAAACACTTGTTAGGTTTAGGGTTCAAGAAAGGTAAGATTGACACAACTTTGTTTTTAAAGAAACAGGGTGATGATTTAATTCTTATTCAGATTTATGTTGATGACATAATATTTGGTTCTACCAGTCCAGAATTATGTGACAATTTTTCAAAAATCATGTCATCTGAATTTGAAATGAGCATGATGGGTGAGCTAAATTTTTTCCTTGGTCTTCAAGTCAAACAATTACCAAAAGGTATTTTTATAAATCAGGGAAAATATGTCAGAGATATTCTGAAAAAGTTCAAAATGTCTGATTGTGCTTCTATGAGAACTCCAATGGCAACAAACATAAAGTTAGATGCTGATCTCAAAGGAGTTTCAGTAGATACCAAACTCTATAGAGGCATGATCGGATCATTACTTTATCTGACTGCAAGTAGACCAGATATTATGTTTTCTACTTGTTTCTGTGCTAGATTTCAATCTAACCCAAAAGAATCACATATGTTGGCTGTCAAAAGGATTTTAAGATATCTCAAAGGATCACCTGATCTAGGTTTATGGTATCCAAAAGAAACTGATTTCAAATTGACTGCCTTCACTGATGCTGATCATGCAGGAAGTAGATTGGACAGAAAGAGTACATCTGGTGCTTGTCACTTTTTGGGAGATAAAATAGTGAGTTGGGCATCAAAGAAACAGAATTGTGTATCCACTTCAACTGCTGAAGCAGAGTATGTTGCTGATGCTGCCTCATGCTCTCAAACCTTGTGGATGAGAACACAACTCATGGACTATGGATATCAACTCAACAAAATTCCTATCTATTGTGACTCAGAAAGTGCAATTGCCATTACTCAGAATCCTGTTCAACACTCAAAGACCAAGCATATAGATGTGAGGTATCATTTTATAAAGGACTATGTGGAAAAAGGAACTATAGAGATGCACTTTGTGCATACAAAGTATCAATTGGCTGATTTGTTCACAAAGCCTCTTGATCACAAAAGGTTTTCTTTTCTCATATGTAAAATAGGAATGCTTAATCTGACTAATTGAAAATATTTGTTTTTCTTAAAAATGCTAAATTTTTCTAAGTAAAATTGTCTGAGTAGTGTACTCAGAACTCTGAGTCTTAAGATTCAGAACTTCTGAGTACTGAGATCAGAACTTCTGAGTCTTGAGTTCAGAACTTCTGAGTCTTAAGTTCAGAACCTCTGAGTCTTAAGGTCAGAGATTCTGAGTCGATACTTCAGCAATCTAACTTTCAAAAATTTATTTTTGAGAAATACAAATACTTCAATATTGTGGATTATTTTTTTTCTATTATCTATCTATCTCATCCTTATGTATAATAAATAAGCAAATGCATGCTCAAGTCAAGGGAGAGCATCAAAATATTTTTTTGGAAATCATGTTATGATGCTTAAAAGGTTTGTTTTCATTTCTTATCTCTGATCATTCTAAGAAGAACAAGCTTTTAATGATAAATATTTTTTTCTTCTTGTTCAAACTATATCTGAATTTCAAACATTTTCATATTCAGATATAAGATTTTAAATTTTTTCAATCATCATAATATGAACAGAATTTTGATGATAAAATATGTTTCTATCTGTTCAAACCTCTTCTGAATATTCAAAATGTTTTATATATATCAGAAGTTGACTTTTAAATAAAATTTTAGTTACAAGGCAAAATTCTTCTGATTCATAGCAAGATATCTGATAAAGGAAAGTCAAAACATCTGAGCGTGTTATTCAGATCTTTGACTTGAGTCAAATTTCTATCCACTAACACATGTCAGCTTCATATTTGTTTGACAATGCCACGCATTTCATTTAAATCCTTTGTGGCATTTCAAATGTGTTGACTCCGTTATAATATTGATTTCGCTTTTCCGTTAAACCTTTCAACTTCGCGGATTTTAAATAGGTCTTAAAATCCCTATTTCAAATCTTTTCAAATTCCAGAGCGAAAAGTGAGATACGAATCAAATCCAGAGTTCTTTGAGTTTGTTTTCTTCTTAAATCATGTCTGGAATACGAAGGAGTGGTCCAATTTCGCTACATTCTACAAAATCGATAATGGATTCATCTGATTCGGATAATGATGAAGTACAGAATAGAGCTGTAGAGGAAGAGGCAATAAGAAATGATGAAGAAGATGAACAAATGGATGAATCAGAAGGAAATGCAGATGAGGTAAACATTAATATTGAACATGAACAGAGTGCTGCAGGGTCGATTATGTCAGATAGACCTATTTTCGTGGAAAGGGTTGTTCCTGAGAGTGAATGGTTGAAATTATCTGAAAATAATTGTGTTATATTGTTTGAGGAAAGTCGATTTAAACCTGAACATAGAATTATCATGGAGTTATTCAAACATCATCCTTATAGAAAATGGTTTACAAGAAGCAAAAATGTTCCTGTTCAGTACATACAACAATGGTGGAAACATCTTAGGTTAGAAGATAATAAGTTTGTGTCTGAAATTGGAGGAGTGACATTTGCCTTATGTATCTCTGCACTAAGAGAAATGCTGAATCTACCAGTGAAAGATGATGTACAAAGAAGGACAGATTTTGAAGATTCACCCCTAACAGAGGAATTAATAGCTGAATTTATGAAATTGGGATACAATGAAAGATTGAGGACTCTCAGTTTGTTCAAAAGAAACAAATTACCACCTATTTGGGCTTGCTTCTTTCATGTGGTAAATAAATGTTTGTCAGGGAAGAATAGTTCTGCTGATCAAGGTTCTAAACAAATTCTTCAGATCTTTCAGGGCTTAGTGAAGAATAGGCATTATGACTATACTTTAATACTTTGGGAAGACATGAAGAATACATTTGAGAAGAATCAGAAAGCAATTCAGAGGAAAACAAAGGATGCTCCACTAACATACATTCCTTATATAAGGTACTAGCAAATTGTTATTTGGTATGCCATGCAGGAAAACAGAACAATCTCAAGAAGAACAAATGAAGAGCATGGTCCCACATTTTATTTGGGTAAGATGACCTCAGTAACAAGACTTGAAAACTATCCCAATCATAAACTATTGCCAAAATCACTTAGGAATTATATTCCAAGGGAGAGTGAGATTTTAAAAGCGTATTGCACCTCTATGGGAATTGAATTACCTCAAATCCCTACCCAAGAGGACCAACCTGAGAAAAGAGGTGAGGGGTCTAGTCGAATTAAAGAGGGGGAGGATGTTCAGATGGGTGAACATTCTGAGAGACTTGAGGGGAAAAATTCTGAGAGCTTGGTTAGACTCAGTGAGGAAAAACAAAATGAGAGTGGTGAGGATGAGAGATTGTCAACAGAGGTTCAAACAGAAAGAGATGCCTCTGAACCAGCTAATCTTGACCAGGTAACCACAACTGCTATTGGCTCACAATTCTTGGTGTCCAATATTGAAACAAACACCATGGACCTAGTGGTGGATCTTGAACAACCCATCCATACCCACTCAGAAGCATTTCAACATGCTACTGTTTCACACAAATCCGGGGAACCATCCCAAACTCATTTGGAGGGAGGTGATAAATCCCAATTTATTTTTCAACACATTGAGTCTGAATATCACAGTCCTATTCATATTGAGCCTGAAATTCCTTCTGACACTTGCACAAATCAGGAATTTCGTATTCCTGAAACAACATTCATAGACATACCTAATGTTGGGTGTCGAGGATTGGATGGAAGTCCTGGTGAGGTGAACATTACAAAAGCCTCATACAAACGTGCATCTGTTGTACAAGATGACTTTGTGTTATCTACAGGCCATGAGCCCTCTGGGCACATGAAAACTGGACCATCTGTTGGTTCAGGTTCACAGTTAGACTCTTCTGAATTTGAAAAGATTCAGAAACAAAACAAGGAGATGGGGGAAAAAGTAGAAAATTTGGAGAAGAAGGTGGAGGATATGAATGATGAGGTGTCAGATTTGAAAGTTGTGTTGGAGAAAAAGTTGATTTCTGTTGAAACCAAAGTTGATGATGTAAAGAAATCCTTGGATTCTCACAAAAAGGAGATCATGGATATAATGTTTGGTTTTCAAAAAGATATGTTAAATCAAATGCAAGGTATGCAGGAATCTATACTGAAAGCACTGAGTGTATCACTGGCTTCTACTTCAAAGCCTCTTGATCCTATTCCTATTGCAGAAGCTGAACCTGAAGGTACTTCTAATCGGAACTTGAAGAGAAAGTTTGATGATAATGAGCCTCATGATCATCAAAAGGGGGAGAAAAGACAGAGGTTAAGTTCTGATGATGATATTGGCATAGAAGATTTTGAGATAGCAGATATGCACATAGCCAGTACAAAAAGTTCAGAAGATTAGACACAGGAAAATTTAAAAGCAATAACTCAAATAGTTCAGATTGATAGCTCAGATACAGAGGAAATGGAGTTGGAAAGTACAGATGGTGGTGATTCAGATAAAACAGAGGAATTGAACTTAGACACAGAGATGGAAGGAAACTCAGATGAAACTGAAGCTATTGAGGAATCTGTATTGAGATCAGAAAAGACAGTGGAAAGTGAAGTGGTCAACATGTGTACAGATATTGTGGTGTATAACAAAGAAAATGTGATGAATTCTGAATCAGAAGAAAGGAGGTTGAGTGAAGAATTGATCAGAAGAATGCAAAGTGAGGTAGTCAAAGCACTTAATGTTCAGAAAATTCAACAAGGATTAAAACTGATAAGGCCTATTGATCTGTTGGGAGAAGAAGATAGAACTGTTGGTTATTCTCAGAATTTTAAGCATGAGTTCAGATATAACTATGCTGATGAGATGAACACAGAAGAAGAATATGAGAAACTAGAAGATTACTTCATGCCTTCTGAGTATGTATTCAGAAAACCAATTGAGATTCCCAAGATTGACTTACAGATTTTAGAAGAACCTATATGTGATTTTATTCTGGAATTAAGTGATGTACCTTTGGCCAGACAATTTCATGATGACATTTTTCCTGAGGAAATGTATGAAAATCTCTACCACACAGAAGGAGAATATGAGCTTTTAGAGAGCAATGTTGATGGTTTCATGGATGAAAGAGCTCAGATGATTTATACAGAAGCCTCAACCAGATTCAGAATTCCTGACTCAAGACTGCATATCCAGAAAAGAATTGAGAAAGTTCTAATGTTCAAACAAGAAGAATTCAATGGTTTGATATTTGTAAGAATGGAAGTGCTGAAAGAAAGGAATACAAAAGTTTTCATGTCCAGTTTTGATTTCCACAGACTAACACTTGATGATCAGATCTTTCTAGTCAAGTTCTTCTCTAGTACTGAAGAAGCCTTGATGGAAATTGAATGCAGAAGACTTCTGGGTATCTATGTCAGAAACATGTATTTATATGATTTTCAACTAGCCATTGAAGGAAGAAAAGAGAAGTGCAATCTGAGGTGTCCAACAAATATTGCAGGATTTGATATGTGTATAAAGGGATTTGTAAATGAAGGAATGGAATCTGAAGGGTTTGCATATAAAGTTCAAGAGAGACTTGAAATGTTCAAACTGAAAGAACTGGTAAAATATAGTGATGCAACTCTGAGTTGGTTACTGATTGAAATGGAAGTAAGTGCTAAAACTGAAAGAAAGAATTTAAAGAAAAGGTGTGTAAACTCTATGAAAAGAAGGTTGAATCTCAGAAGAAAGATCAGAAGTTGTGGTGAATGGTTGCTATCTGAAGTTAATCCCAAGAAGATGTTACATAGTGATTTTGTGTTTCCTGCTGAGTATGAAGTCAATGAAATTCTGTCAGATGAAGTTGAAGAAGTCCAGGACACAACACCTCAGAATGTGCAGATAACTAGTTTTGATCAAGCTGAACAGTCTGAACCCAAAGAAGATGAAGTATCCATTGATCTAAATGGATACTTTCTTGAATTTGATCTGCCTGAGTTCTTCAAACCAAAAGAAGTACAATTCTTGGATGTGTATTATGATAGACCTAAGGAGACTCAGATCTGGTTGGCTGAAAAATCAAGATGCCTTGGCAAAACAAAGCAAGCTGTTTACTCAGATTTTCTAATCACTGGAATCGGAGAATTAAAGGTTAAGAAATTCAGAAAGATGGAGTACTTATCCTTTGAAGTTCTGAGAGAGGATGGCAAGGTTTATTACTTTACTGATGCAGATTTTGAGAAACTATCAGTGGTTGACTTCTACAGATTACACAGCTTTCTATGCTTCAAAGAGTCAAGCAAAGACAGAAATGAAAGGAAGGCAAGAAGTGTGGTGATTGAGGCCATGTTCTATATCTTAAGGTGGCACTGTTATACAGATTTCCAAATAGCTCTGTACTTACAAAAGCCATGTGTTTATCTGGCAAATCCAAACACAGATCATGAGCAGAAAAAGGTGTTAAAGACTGGAAGTGTTCATAAATTTCTAGATTTGGGTGTGTTTATGAAAAACAAAAGTGGAAAGATCTTCTTCAGAGCAAAGGAAACTGCAAAATACTGTTCTGGAACTTTAAGGATCATAAAGCACAATTTGGAGAAAAAGATGCTGAAAGTAAAGGAAGCAAACATAACTCAAGAAGTAATAAATCAGCAAGTTGAAATTATTCAAGAAATCATTGACAAAATTGATAAGAGGATTAATCTGAGAAATGTGCTACTTCAGAAAATTGTTCCTGCTTTGAAAGAACTGGATGATACAAAGTTTAAGTTTATTTGACAAAAAGGGGGAGATTGTTAGATCTGAAGTTTTGTCAATAAACCAAGTGTTGAAGATCTGATAAGAAGACTTAGATGTTCTGAGTAGAGGAGTCAGAGGTCTGACTGTGAAAGCTCAGAAGTACTGATAAGAGAAGCCAGAGGTCTGGGAAGAGAAGTCAGATGTCTGAGATAAGGAGTCAGAAGATCTGAGAAGCATGATCAGAAGAATGTTCAGAAGTTCTGAACAACCTATTCAGAACTTCTCTCGTATAGCCACACCTTTGACCGCATTAACGAGGAAGAACGTCAAGTTCGTTTGGACCGAAGCTCAAGAGGCCGCATTTGAGAGGTTGAAGGAAAGTCTGAGCAGCGCTCCGATTTTGTCATTACCAGATAGATCAGAAGGTTTTGTAATTTACAGCGATGCTTCTAAGCTTGGGTTAGGATGCGTACTGATGCAAAATGGGAAGGTGATTGCCTACGCATCTCGACAGTTGAAATATCATGAGAAGAACTACCCTACTCACGACATGGAACTAGCGACAGTGGTGTTCGCTTTAAAGATATGGTGACACTACTTATATGGAGTGAAGTGCCAGATCTACACCGATCACAAGAGTCTTAAGCATCACTTCGATCAGAAGGATTTGAACATGAGACAGAGTAGATGGATGGAACTGTTGAACGACTACGACTGCGAAATCCTTTACCACCCGGGTAAAGCGAATGTGGTAGCTGATGCGTTGAGTCGGAAAGAGTGAGGAGAATCGACCAAAGTGGTGGCCTTCATAGTTGAGGCGACATCGAGTCTCCTGGACGAGGTCAGGAAGTCTCAAGATAAGGCGTTGTTAGAAGAGAATATAAAGAGTGAAAGGATCGTTAGGGTTACATCATTGCTCAGTGTCAACAGTGGTGGGTTGAGGTGTATGAAGGACCGGGTGTGGGTCCCTAAGTTGGGGAACTTGAGAGTAAGCATTTTGGAAGAAACGCATAAATCGCGATATTCTATGCACCCGAGGACGAATAAGATGTATCGAGACTTAAGATAGTTTTACTGGTGGCCAGGAATGAAGAAGGACATCGCTCACTTTGTGGAACGATGTGTGCCGTGCCTGAAGGTTAAAGCAGAACACCAACGACCGTATGGAGAACTTCAGTCTTTGGAAATACCAGTGTGGAAATGGGATAACGTAACCATGGATTTCGTCACGAAGTTACCAAGGACTCCGAAGGGTAACGATGCGATATGGGTGATTGTGGATAGTCTCACCAAGTCCATGCATTTTCTACCAATTAGGGAGTCGGATCCATTGGAGAAGCTAGCACGATTGTATATTAATGAGATCGTGTCAAGGCACGGGGTGCCGCGATCTATCTTGTCCGATCGAGATAGTCGGTTTACGTCGTCGTTTTGGAGAAGTCTACAGCGAGAGTTGGGGTCTCAAGTAAAGTTGAGCACAACATATCATCCCCAAATGGATGGCCAGAGCGAAAGAACTATCCAAACGTTAGAGGATATGCTCCGAGCCTGCGTAATTGATTTCAAGGGTTCTTGGGAAGTACATCTACCTTTGATAGAGTTCTCGTATAACAACAGCTACCACGCGAGCATCCAAGCAGCACCATTCGAAGCCTTGTACGGACGGAAGTGTCGGACGCCGCTGTGTTGGAACGAAGTGGGAGAAAGGAAGATAGCAGGACCAGAAATTGTACAATTGACTGCGGATAAGATAGAGCTAATCCGTGAGAAAATGAGAATCGCGCAAGATCGTCAAAGGAAGTATGCAAACAAAAGGAGGAAACCTATCGAATTCCAAGTGGGCGACAAAGTAATGCTGAAGGTCTCGCCCTGGAAGGGAGTAGTACGCTTCGGGAAGAAAGGAAAGTTGAGACCGAGGTACGTGGGGCCTTTCGTCGTTTCGGAACCGGTCGGAGCTGTAGCCTATAAGTTAGGCTTGCCAGAAGAACTAAAGGGAGTTCATCCGACATTTCATGTCTCGAACCTAAAGAAGTGTTTGGCAGAATCAGATGTGGCTATTCCATTGGAAGATATCAGTGTCAATGAGAGACTGACGTACGTAGAAGAACCAGTTGAGATCGTGGATAGCAAGGTTCGAAAGTTAAGGAACAAGGAGATCAGGCTAGTAAAGGTACAGTGGCGGTTTCATAAAGGCCAAGAGGCGACTTAGGAAGTAGAAGCGGACATGAGGTCCAAATACCCTCATCTTTTCGGCAATGGAATTCCGGGGACGGAATTCTTTTGAGGGGGAGGTATTGTAATACCCAAATCATAATTTGAAGTAAATATATGTTGGTTGGGGGAAAGGTGAGATCTTGTTCTTAAGGGACCAAAAGTGTAATTTGGGAGGAGAGTATAAAACTCTCAAACTTGGGCACAAAACCCTAGGTGAATGTTATTTCTTCCTGTGGCGGCTTGGGTGTGAGAGCAGTGAAAAGAGGAAGCAAACTACAATCTACATTTGGGAAGAAGAGGAGGAGGTTTTCACATCAATCAATTCAAGGTAATCCCTATCATCTCTTAAGTAGTTATCGTTTCTTGTAACTGGATTGTTGAGTAGAGATAGCATGGTCTGATTAGTTGATTAACTCGTAAGAGTGAGCCTGTTTGTGGTAGATAACCTTAAAAGTTGGTGAAAGAAATCGAATTAATCATGTTGTTGGGTAAAAGTCTTAGAAACCTAATTAGGAAGGGCTAATCCCTGACCCTTGTGGTCAACCTGGGTCGCAAATCGCCCAACACCGGAAAAAAAAATCGAGAGTCCGGGTAGGATTCCAGAACCAGAGTAGTTCGGATTCAAATCCGGTAAAGGGTCCGGAAGTGTAGTCCGGAACAGGAAGTCCGGAAGTATAGTCCGGAACCGGTAGTCCGGAACCGATAGTCTGGGGTGTAGTCCGAGACTCCATTTTTGGACTGAGAAATCTGATGATTTTAAGTAATTTTTGGAAGTCAATCAGAAGCAACCTCAGGTGTCAATTTAAGACTTATTACTACCATTCTCTTTAATACTATAGGTGTTCCACCTAGGATTCTGAAGTTCAAGTGAGAAGCATTGTGCAAAGGCAACAGGTGAGTTGTTCTGACTAAATACGTGTGTAAAACGTGTTTTCTGAAGTAAGTAAATGAACAGAAATATTATGTTTTATTACATGAAAACGCAGGTTTGAAAGTTTACTTGAGATGTATGCATACATTGTTGTTAGATGTAAGTTGGCTAAGTCGGGAGGTGTGGCCTGCCATTGCTCATACCGGGGGGTGTCCCGTTTATGGCATGAGAGGTGTGACCCAGTAAGGCAGTGTGAGACTGACACGTTGTCACTTCCGAGTGACTTCAGTGTGCCATTTACATGTGTGTAGATACAAGAAAGTTTATTTAAACTTGTTATCTTGAACGATATGAACTGTTCTAAATATTTATTATTACTGAACTGTTGTTTCTTGAAGGAGCTCACTAGACCTCATGGTCTAACCCTCGTATTTGTTTCAAACTAAATCTTTTCAGGGAGGCAGATATTAGGAAGCTCCGGTAAGAGTAAGGAGAAGATTTAGAGAACGGAGGCTTCTAGTGATAACGATAGCAATCATGCTTTATAGACTTTATTTTATTCTCAGTTGTGAATAGGTTGTTTCCGCCAACCTAGTTTTTGAGACAGGTGTATTAAGAATTTTAGGATCCTTCTGGGATATTTTAGGATCCTTCTGGGATGTTTTATATTTAATGTCATGTTATGCTTTATTTTTTGTTGGGTTGTTACAAAACTTCCAATGAAAATAGAATTTAGAAGCCTTTCAAATATGTGAATGTCTTCGATATCCCGAAACCTCACAAAAAGAAATCTCAATCCACAACGAAGCCTCCGTCTAACTAGGAACGAGTACATGATGTCACCATATTTTTTGAACATTTTCCATAAGTCTTTTGCCAACCATGATCCGGGAATTTGAAAAACAAAAACGATGTATCCTATGGTGATTACCCCGTGATTAAGTTCCACCTCGAAGCCTCGTCCTGGTTCCAATTGTCGTCGACACTCCTCTCTCTCTCTCTCCCCCTCCCTCCCTCTCTCTCTCTCTCTCTCTCTCTCTCTCTCTCTCTAAAACGGTTTAATTCATCACAACTTTGATTTGGAAAAAAAAAGACAAAATTTATCACTTAATCACAACTTTGACTTGGGAAGACAAAAGTTATTTTGGATTTATGAAATGATTTCTTTCTGGAATATCTTTTTGCATATTGATATCCAACCATAATTTAGAAACCAAAAATCATGACGTGTTTTGTTGTTAACATGTTAATTTTTTATTGTTATCTATTATTCTTGTCATTTTTATAAAAAACAAGATACTAACTATTATTATTTCAAAAAAAAATATAAATAATAAAGTCCTTTGAACTACATGTTAATTTGGCCACTAACTTCAAAACTTGTTTTTTAAAAAGTAAATTACATAAAAAATGTATTTTGTTCTGGTTCTAATTTATTTTTAAAAGCCTGATTTTAATATATACAATAAGAAAGTTTTGTTTAATAATATTTTTAAATACGGCCTTTGTTTACAAAATAATAATTCAGTTTTTTGTTTTTATTCAAATAAAAGTATATTCCTTTAATTACATAAAATATATAAAATGTTTTTCAATATATAGCTTTTAAAATCAGGATTTCAAAATAAATATCAAAACAAACTACATTCAATTTTGATGCAAGTTGTAGCTTCTAAAACCATTTAACTTTCAAAAGATTAAGAAACCATTCAACTTTATAACATTTTTTTTTGTTAAAACTACTTCAAATATCAAATTTATAAATATAATATGGTGGTGTTAAGAGCAATGTTCTAAAAAACTCACAGCACAACCGCCATAGCACCAAGGCTTGTGTCTGATGTCACGTTAAGCCTATGGCACGCCTTAGCCTAATGTGCAGTTTTCGTAATGCGATATTTGATTTTTCATTACGTTTTAATGTTTTGTGTGCAACTTTTTTAATATATAACTTAATTTAACTTGCTTATTACTATTGATTAATTGGGTAACACTACAAAACATATGTTTTTATCTATAATATTATATATGAAATAGAAATTTGACGTCATAAGTCACGCCTTGAAAACGTCATGGCTTCGCCGTGGCTTCTAAGGCTTGAGGTTTGCCCACGCCGCCACGCCACGCCTCACGCCATTTAGAACATTGGTTAAGAGTTGTGTACATCATAGATGAATTCAGAGAGGAAAGGTTGTGGTGGTTTGGTCATGTTTGTAGGAGACATGTGACGACTCTGATAGGATGGTAGAATGTATGAGATTCGAGGGAGTAAGGAGGAGGGGCCAAGCCGAATAAGACTTAGGATAAGCATCATAGGTTAAACATGACTTTTCAGAATTTATCAAGACATGACTTCTGATTAAAAATTTGAAGACACAATGTTATGATAATAGACCAGACGTATGGACATGCAACTATAGCGTAGGCATTGGATGGGATCTAGACTCTAGAGAGGTAGAGTAGGAGTGTGTGGTCTTTCCTACCTTGGTGGATATTCCATGTTGTTCTTGTACATGATTTCGATTGTATATTTTGTTCTGATGGGTTTGAATTTTGATTGTTCCATTGTGATTGAATTTTGGTTGTTTACTACTAACTCGTTTTGTAATTTTCAAGTTTCATTACTTGTCATTCTTAACCTTTTTTTACAATTTTATACCAAACTTTCTTCCTTTTTCTACACACTTTGCACAAGTAGGGGATATTAACGAAAATAGTTGTTATGCTCTTTATGATAGAGTTCAAGGGTGCATAAATATCCCTTTTTTGCACACTTTGCAGAAGTGGGGATATTGTTTTGCTCTTTGTAATAGAGTTTAAATCTGCACACACACGTATGTGTATATATATATATCACTCTCTTCTCTAGACCCCGTCTTTTTTATATGAAGGAAACTGTTAGCTCCAACTTCTACTGTTTATAGAAGTATTGAAAAATAGGTTAAGTATTGACACCGACAGAGGTTCTGCCAAGACACCGATAGAAGACCAAGTGAAGACTCAACTGAAGACATTCACAGAAGACAAGGCCACAGAGCCTCTGCCAAACTTGACGGAGCCTCTGTAGTATGAAGACAAGACTTGGAAGAATCCTAAATTTCAAGACAAAGACACTCGTGCCTATCACGTGCCTCTGCTGTACGAATATCCTGAAGATCATTCGTACAAGGCGTGCCCTGACAAATCCACGTGTCAAACTCTGATGGGTTTCAGCCTTTGCAGAATTGCGGCGCACTATGTTAACGTTGTACAAATTGCAGGTTCACGATCGTGTCTTGTACCTTTAGTTCTTTATGTCTAGAACTTGTCCCCTGATGAATAGTATAAACATAAGACTCATGTTGAGCTCTTCTATTAAGCTTTGCACAACACACACATCCTTAAGAGCAGAATTCCTGTTTAACCTTCGGTGTTCTTGGTGTTCTATTTATATCAATATACAGTGGGTTATTGAGTTAAAAACTTGTGTTATTTACATCTCACGTATTTGATATAGTGTGTTCTTCTACCTTATTATATCTTTGAGTTCGTAAAACGCTTTCGCACCATATTTTGTTTGAACTAATAGATAGAAAGATCATTGTTAAGTAAAAACGGAACCAACAATTGGTATCAGAGCAATCCTTGATTTTCTATATCAAGAGATTCTCTCTTACAATGATTTTTGGTAGAAACTTGGTTAGATTTTGACCTGTTCTTCGTATATTTCAAACAGACTCTGTTTTTCTGCCATTCTCGACCTGTTCGATTCTGGTAAACCTGCAGAATCTGTTTTCTAGGTTAAAACTCTCCATTTTAGTGCATCGCTTAAGGTTTTCAAGCTTATAATCTCTCTTCGAAAAATCTTACCCATCATCTGAAAAGTTAAAGTTCATACTCTGTTTTCTGGTATTTCTAAACCATTCTAAAAATGGCGAACGCCAACAACTATTTCTCTGTCGGTTCTTTAACAAAACCACCCACTTTGCTCAGAGATGAGTACCCTCAGTGGAAAATACGAATGATTCATTTCTTTGAGGGTGAATATGCATACGATCTATGGAAGGAACTGGAGAAACAATTGGAAGGAGAGGCTAAAACTCAGAAAAATCGCAGAGCCCAATGTATCAATGAGTATTACTCATTCAAATCTCTGCCGACAGAGTCTCTGCAGTCTACGTATGACAAGTTTAACTCCTTGATCAACAAGTGCAAGAAGTTCGGGATTCACATAACTTCAGAAGAAAACAATGTCATGTTCTTAAAAGGTCTCAACGAAGAATGGCTCTAACTGTCTATGTCCCTACAGACAAATCAGGACCTAGACACCTGGAGCCTATCAGATCTTTATAGAACATTGGCAGCTCAAGAACCCCAAATTGCCCAGGCAAAAACTCAGACTGTTGGGCCTCTGGCACTTGTGGAGAAGACTACATAGGCAAAGGAGAAGCCTAAGAAATCTGTGGAAGAGGAGGAAAAGAAGGAGAAGAAGGTGAAAAAGAAGAAAGTGATGATTGTCGATAGCTCTGAAGATGAGGTAATAGAAGAGGAGGAAACGATGGCCTCGATAGCTAAATCATTAGCTCTGCTGACAAAGGAGTTTGGAAGAGGAGGATACAAGAAGAAGGGATATGAACGTGATGGAAGGGACGCCAGAGGAGAGAGGTATGAGCCAAAGAACCAAGGAAGAGATGGTTCAAATGACAGAGGAGACAGAGGTGATAAAGGTGGTGACCGACAGAGGTCAGACGACAGAGCTGGCAACGGTTCCTAGAACCAAGGATGTTTCAATTGTGGCAAGCCAGGCCACTATGCTGCTGACTGCAGGAGCAAACCAAACCGCCCTCAGAGGGATTCTGCTTACTACAAAAAGAAAGCAGAATACTATGCTCAAAAGTCACTGATGGTGGAGCAGGAGAACTGGCTGTCAGATGAATCCTCTGACGAAGGCGACAAGAAGAACGCCTTGTTTTGTGGAATGGCAGAGGTCAGCTCATCAGATTCCGATAGTGAGGTATACACTTCTAACTCTTCCTCTAATGATAATGAAGCTGATTTGCTTAAACTGACCATTGAATTCAATAATCTCAAAAAGACTTGTGAGAGTACTCAAAAGAAACTTGCATTCTTTGAGAGAGAAACAAAACTTCTCACTCAAGAAAAAGCAAAAATATTTCAAGAAAAGGAAGAGATTGAAACTAATTGGAACAAAAATCTAAATCCTTTGAAAGAAAAGATAATAGAACTCAACTTTGCCTTAAAAGCCAAATCTAAAGAACTTGTGGATATTGAGAGCGACAGAATGAATATTCTTGCTCTTAAACACTATTTTCAAAAGGAAAGAGAAGTCCTTCATCAAAATCTTCTTAGAAGAGACCTTTTAATGAAAAAATATCAAGATGCACAAATGGTTTATGAGAAGATAAACACACAAATAGGGAGACGGGGAATTGGCTTCTGTGATATAGATCCATACACTGGAACCAAAAGAGACAAATCTCTGTCCTCTCTATTTTGTATCGGAAGTACAAGAAAACCCGGTTTTCCAAATTTACTCTTTGTTAGCAAAAGGCGGAAAGTCTCTGGAGAACCTCACATAAGGAAACCTCTGAAGATGATAAATGTGTGGTATGAAAACACAGATTTACCATCTTCAGCCTCTGTCAAAAGAGGCTCCAAATCCAAGAAGTAACTGAAAACTCAAGATCAGATAGGAATCTTTAAGTTTGGTGAACCCGAGACTCAATCCCAGGTTGCCTTTGTCTGCACTATAGATTCTGAGAAGAAACTATTGGCAGAGGCACCTGAGTTCTTGCCTGCTTCAACAGAAGAAAAACTGACTCATATTTCTGAAAAAGAATTATTGGAAATCGGTGAAAACAATTTTTATGAATGCCCTAGTACTTCAAATAATAGCCAAAGTCTCTCTGAGGAAACCTCGATGAAAACTTCTGTTGACTTAGAAGATATCCCCGAAAGAAAGGAAGAAAGCGAGTATAGCACTTGCTCAGAAAATCCAGCCTCTGTCGACAGAGATCTAAGTGACTCAACCTCTGTATATGAGGACGACTCATCCTCTGACGATTTTGAGACTGATTCAATTGAATCAGAAATAGTTCCTTGTGAAGCTGAGGGACTTAAACTTCCCTCTGAAATTCTTAACAGAACAATTACTCCAAAGGAGATAATCATAAGTGCTCCTATTTGCCTGAATTCTGTGAACAAGTGTGTACAAGCCAAAACCTCTCTGGAGCTTAAGAAAATCAAACCTGAAAAGGAAAAATCCTCTCTATATTTAAAAGAAGCTAAACCTTTTGGGCCTTTCAAAGAAAAATTAACTTGGCAACAAAAAGGTAAGTGGGTTGAAAATAACAAGTCTTTTACTTCTGTGACAGTGAAACCTGCAGAAGTTCACCACGGAAGAAGGGGACCGCAGAAGGCTACTCAAATCAGAGAATTTTCAAAACAACAATCTAGTCAGCTTAGGTCTTCTTGTAATAGGAAGTCTAGTGCTAGGATAGATTGTAAAGCCTCTGTACCCTGTTTTAATGTTTTCAATGAAAAGTTCAAGCAAATCACTTCGCAAATTCATTATTGTCATTGTTTTGATCTTATGTTTCAATTGAACCAACATTTCTCAAGTCCTCACTGTTTCCTCTCTTTGCCCAAAAAGAATGCTAAATTCAAGGGAAAGAAGAAACAAAATGGTTCTTCAACAGAAGCTAAAACCAAACCCAAGGATGCTAAGGCAACCTTGAAGACCTCTGACAAAAAGGGACCCATCTGGATATGGGTACCTAAAAATCTCGGATTGTCTTGCAGAAGCAGTGTGTGCCGATCTGGTATCTTGACTCCAGGTGCTCGCGGCACATGACTGGCGACAGAGGTCTACTATCCTCTTACAAAGATAAACTCAATAGAGGATCAGTAACCTTTGGGGACAACAAGAAGGGATATATTAAAGGCTACGGAGTCATCAAAAAGGAAAAGATTGAAGTATGCAAAGTTGCTTATGTGGATGGCCTTAAGCACAATCTTCTAAGTGTTAGCCAACTTTGCGATACTGGCATTGATGTAATGTTCAAAAGAACTTTCTGCTCTCTGCAAGGAGAAGATACTGGAGTCGAACTTCTGCGAGCTGAAAGAATGGGAGATTTATATCTTATGAATTTTAGCGTCAAGAACAAAGAAGACTAGCTCTGCTTTGTTGCTTGTAAAAACAAAGAAGCCTGGTTATGGCACAACAGGTTCTTCCACCTGAACTTCCACACTCTAGACAAGCTTCTGAAACTTGAGCTTGTTAAAGGTCTGCCGAATGTTAAGTTCAACAAAGATCATTTGTGCTCAGCATGTGAAATGGGCAAGCTTAAGAAGGCTTCCCACAAAGGAAAGACTGATGTGTCTTGTCCTAGGCCTCTACACATGCTTCATGTTGACCTCTGTGGTCCAATTGCTACGCAGAGCCTAGGATGCAAGAAATACATACTGGTGGTGATCGATGAATACTCAAGATACACATGGGTGGAGTTTGTCAGAAAGAAATCAGACGTTCCTAACACTCTGATAAACCTAATGAAGAAGATCCAGGTTCTATACGAGTGCAAAATTCAAAAGTTGAGGAGCGACAATGGCACAAAATTCAAAAACTCTGTCATTGAAGCTTATCTCACAGAAGAAGGCATTTCACAGAACTTCTCTGCAGCACGTACTCCTCAACAAAATGGCGTTGTTGAACGAAAGAACAGAACGCTCATAGAGGCTGCAAGGACTATGCTCACAGCATCTGGATTACCAATTTCTTTCTGGGCAGAATCCATATCAACAGCATGTTATACCCAGAATCGATCTACCGTAGTCAAAAGACACATCAAGACACCTTATCAATTGATCAATAAGAGGAGACCCAACATCAAGTTTTTCCATGTTTTTGGATGCAAATGCTTTGTTCTGAATGATCGAGAAGCTAGAGGAAAGTTCGAGGTACAGGCCGACGAAGGAAAGTTCATAGGATACTCTGCCACTTCAAAAGCTTACAGAGTTTATCTTCTGCGGTCTCACTCTATCGTGGAAAGCATCAATGTCTCTTTTGACGACTCCTTCCAGAAGACTTCTGAACAAGTCAGTTCAGAACTCGGTCTGAAAAAGGAATCCTCTGGCATCTCAAAGACAAGAGAAGCAGACCTAAATCTGCTATTTGAAGGGATGTTCCATGATGATATTGATCCCTCTGCTGGAACTGCCAGAGCCTCTGGAGAAACATCTTCTGCAAACCAGACTGAGTCAGGTATATCTCTAATTGGTCCATTGAATACTTCATCCTCTTCTGTGAATCATGCAGATGCACGTGTTGAGGGGGAGCCAACAGAAGATGAAACAACCAAAGATACTACCACAGAGGCACTGGAAACACCAACTCCATCTACAACAGAGGAACCAATACCAGAGGAAAATGCGGATTCAATCTCTATCGCATCAGAGGAATCGATTCCAACTCTAATCCCAATACCTACTCAAGCTGATGAACCAAGTTCAAGCACGGAAGTACCCTCGACTACTGAGGTTGCGCAAGAATCAACAATTGCAACCTCAGAAGTTCAACTTGATGACACCAATGACCATCTTCCAAGAACAACACAATGGACGAAAATCCATCCTCCGAGTCTTATAATCGGCGATCCTTCTGAGAAAGTCAAGACAAGATCAGCCACTGCTAATTTTTGTTTCTTTATAAATTTTATCAGTGTGATCGAGCCAAAACGAATTTCTGAAGCCCTAAATGATCCAAACTGGATAGATGCCATGCAAGAAGAGCTTCTACAGTTTGAGAGAAACAAGGTATGGACCCTAGTTCCTCTGCCGAAAGGGAAACAAGCAATAGGGACTAAATGGGTCTTCAGAAACAAAAAGGATGAGGATGGGGTGGTCATTAGAAATAAAGCGAGATTGGTGGCCAAGGGATATCGCCAAGAAGAGGGCATTGATTACGATGAAACTTTTGCCCCTGTCGCACGGCTCGAAGCAATAAGAATCTTTTTAGCCTTCGCAACCCACAGAGGTTTCAAAGTCTTTCAAATGGTTGTAAAATATGTCTTTCTAAATGGTGAAATTCAAGAAGAAGTCTATGTCCAGCAGCCTCCAGGGTTTGAAAGTGCCAAGTACCCAAACTACGTGTATTTCTCGACAAAGCTCTGTATGGACTGAAACAGGCTCCAAGAGCATGGTATGAACGCCTTTCAACTTTCCTTCTCGATAATGATTTCGACAGAGGTACGACAGATACTACTTTGTTTTACAAAAGAAAAGGTGATGAGATTCTGCTTGTACAGATCTATGTGGATGACATTATTTTCGGGTCTACCAATGCACAACAGTGCAAAGATTTTGAAAAACTCATGCAGAGTGAGTTTGAAATGAGTATGATGGGAGAATTAACCTTCTTCCTCGGACTCCAAGTAAAACAAACATCAGAGGGAATTTTTATAAATCAAGCTAAATATGTCTCTGACATTCTTTCAAAATTCAGTCTCTCTGATACCTCTGTAATGAAGACTCCAATGGCCACTGGAAACAAGTTATACTCAGATCCAAATGGCAAATCTGTAGAGTGCAAGCTCTACAGAGGTATGATTAGGTCACTTTTATACTTAACTGCAAGTAGACCTGATATAATGTATGCCACATGCCTCTGTGCAAGATATCAAGCTAACCCAAAGGAATCCCACCTTATTGCTGTAAAGAGGATCTTCAAATACCTTAAAGGGACCAAAAATCTTGGCCTTTGCTATCCGAAGAACTCTGGCTTTGGTCATAAGGCATACACAGATTCAGACTATGGAGGATGCAAGCTTGATCGAAAAAGTACCTCTGGGAGTTGTCAATTCCTGGGTGGTAAACTGGTCAGCTAGAATTCGAAGAAGCAGAACTGTATGTCTACATCTACAACAGAAGCTGAATATGTCGCTGCTGCTAGCTGTTGCTCCCAAGTTCTGTGGATGAAAACTCAACTAACGGACTATGGTTACAACATATACAATATACCCATCCTCTGTGATTCAAAAAGTGCCATAGCCATCTCTGCCAATCCAGTACAACATTCAAAAACAAAGCATATCGATATTCGTTACCACTTTCTGAAGCATCATGTTGAACATGGCACAATCGAGATGTACTTTGCGTCCACTGAATACCAGCTTGCAGACTTACTTACCAAGGCACTTGATGAGAAAAGATTCCTTTTCTTGGTAAGTAAGTTAGGTATGATAAACATGAGTTGAAAATCCTCTGTAAGTAAGACTTGATCTTCTTGTAAATATGTAAATATTTCAACACTTCTGTATGTAAATTCTTTATCATCAAACGTTTTGTACCCAACAGAGCCTCTGTGGGAATTCTCAGAACCTCTGACAATCTCCACAGAGCCTCTAGTGAGTTTGACCTATGTTCTATGAACTACTTATCTCATTTGATCCAAGCATAGGTCAAGGGGGAGCAGAAGGAGACCTTGAATTAATCCACAGAAGTTGCTAATTCAAGGGGGAGCCAAAGAAGAGAAGTGATCAGCCAGATCTACAGAAGCCAGGTAGTTTGTCGAGCAAAGGTAAGCCAAATGGAGAATGTCTCGTACAAAACCATTTTCTAAAACAGTTTTCTAGGACACCAATCTCCAAATATGTCCTAAAAACAGTGTTTAAGACAGTGAAAAACTTGGATGATCAAAAAGTTTTATGAATCTTTAGTTATTAGAAATTTTCACTCATAGAGCCTCTGCTGGCTTTGACAGAGCCCCAAAGCCTTTGTGGATGAAAATTTTGTACAAAAAATTCTATCGATCCTCTACAATGAATTTTCAAACGTTTTTGGTAAAGGTGCAAGCTAAGAGGAGACATTAAAGGTAGGTTTCAGAATCACAGACCTCACTCCACTACAGAGCCTCTGTTGATTCTGACACTTTACTCTTTATGGAAATTATGTAAAAGCAAGATATTTACTGCGAGTGACAGACCCCAGACAGAAGAAATACCCACGCGCCAAGCATTAATGGGCCACGCACGACGTCTAATCGTGCTCTGACACATATGACGTGGCAACTTTTCATTGGGCGTGCGTGCCACACGTTTCTTCTGGAAATTGAACCCAGCTGTAAAACTCGAGTGCGGACCCCAAGCCAACATTGAATTCACTTTTACCACAGAATTCTATTCGTTTTCTACCTTGCTATATAATCCCGTTTACCTTCATTCCTATTCCTTTTACGCATTTACTACTACATTCTTCTCCGGCGAACCTTGCAAAAGCCTGCAACTTCTCCATTTCTACTCTTTTCTTCAAGATTAAAGCAATGGCTTCCACCTCCAATGCTCCGGCGAACTCCCCAACTCATTCAGAACACTCTCAGAACCCAGACTTGGCCGAAAACTTAGAACAGGATAATTCAGGCGAGTCAGTGGCCTTTCTCCGACCACCCACGAGAAAAATTTCTTAGAACATGAACACTTCGAAAGAAATCTTCCCCTGAAACCCAACAACCATTACCTTGTCCCTTCAAGAACAGCTTTTGGGGAAGAACATGCTATCCTTCTCAACATTCTGGAAAACCATTTTCTTTATCCTCTGCTAACAAGAAATGTCAAGAAAATCCCTGCCCGATACCTCTACCAATTTTGGCAAAGCTGCCATTATAACCCTGAAACCAGACAAATCAAGGGTTACATCTCCAAACCAGGCCAAATCGATCATATGGAAATCAAGTTCAACAGAACTATGTTCTCTCTGGAGTTTGGCCTACCTACCAAAGGTCTTTTGGGAATAAAGAAGTACGCAGCAGAACCTACAGACGCAGAAATCTGCGATTTCATAGAGATGTTGGGATACAACGCCAAATTAAAGAAAAGGAACGATTTCAGAAAAGGTAGGTTCCCCCCTCTATGGAATACCCTCTTCTCCATCCTAAACAGATGCTTAACCGGCAAAATAGGCAGCCTCGACCAAACCTCTCACCAGATTATGTCCATAATGTTTGGGGTATACTATGACTTGCCCTTGGATTATGGAACCCTAATGATGCAGGAGATCGTCAACACAATTGACCACAGAATCTCTTCACAAAGGGCAAAGGGACCTTCAAGCACAGCTCTTCCTCCACTCCAATATCAAAGGATCCTAGGTGTCCTTTTGGAACCTCTGATTTAAGGCGAGAAATGGCCAATGGAAGGACTAATTGTGAAAACCTACCCTATGGGCAAGAACACCCCAACAGAACATGAAGCTGGGTACGACTTCTGCAGACCTCTATCGAAAGAGCTTCTGGGATACGCAACTGATGAAGAACTTAAGCTAGCATATATACGCGATCACCGGACTCCTGAACCGAGTCCAGTGACACCCCCGCGTCTATGAGCCTCTGTAGGAGATCCGGTAGTTGAGAAAATGAGTGATGAAGAATCGGCAGTGGCTTTGGCTAAACATGAAAAGATTCAGGAGAATTTCCATCGTCAGAGATGGCAATTAGAAACCTCTGCCTCGAAGAGCAAAACCTCTACAACCACTCCAAAGAAGAAGAAAGCTCACAAAAAAAAGAAATCTGCAGAAGGAACCTCTACAAGTGCCGCACAAACCCAACAAACCCCTCCAGCAGAAACAATAGTCGGATCCTCTGCACCCCCTCTCCTCCAAAAGAAAAGAAAAAGAAGAGAAAACACAAGTCTTCTGAGGAGGGTGCCCCCAAACCCAAGAGGAAAAGGAGCAAGAAGAAATCAAAGAAGTCTCACACTCCTTTGCAGACTATCGCAGAGGAAACTGAAATGCTCGAAGAAACCCGAGAACAACCTCTGCAATCCCCAACTCCTATCCACTACGCAGAACAGGGTGACTTCAACGACTTCCTTCAACGTCCCGATATTGCAGATTCCTTAGATACTTCTGGCTGGAATGCTGAAGCCCTTTCCACTCAGTCAACAGAAGCACCAGATTTCAGAATCTCTGAAATTGACTCGAGCTTGGATACAACTGATCAAACCCCTAAGGATATTCAGGTTGAAACGCCAGAAGTTCTACAGAACCCCTTTCTCCATCCCTGATATGATGTCTTGAGAAAGAGTCCAGA
This sequence comes from Saussurea involucrata, assembly GCA_033807775.1. NCBI lineage: Eukaryota > Viridiplantae > Streptophyta > Magnoliopsida > Asterales > Asteraceae > Saussurea > Saussurea involucrata. The sequence continues at coordinate 87,966,349 of CM066314.1, forward strand.
GGAAGCAATAGCCACAGATGTTATGATAGACTCTGAGGTAGGGGTCGGTGACAAAACCGCAGAAGCCATCCCAACTTGGGGTACTCCAGATCCTTCTACCATCGTCTCAGAGGTGGACTCTGATCCTAAGGTAGTTGACCTAATAAAAGCAGGATATCTACACCCAGATCTAGGGCACTTTCCTACTTTTGATCCCATGTATGCCAACCTTATACAAGATGCAAGAAACCTGAAAGAAGCCGAAAGCGCTAAGGTAGAAGTACCAACAGAGGTAGATGCTGCGGGCACTAGGAATGACGTAGAGTTAGGAAAATCAACAGAGGGTAAAACAGAAAAAGATGCCATAGTTGAAGAAGGCACACATCTCCAACCAACTCCCAGTGCAACCCACATGTCTATTACCGCCAGTCTAGTGGCAGAAGGTAATATTGAAAAAGAGCAGCACAGCTCGACCCCAACCCCACCAAACCGGACAGAGGTAACTCTTTCTACCTCTGTTCCAATCTTAGCCGGGGAAACCATTCCAGGGAAGTCCTCTCAAAAGGACTTACCCTTAGTTGGTGATCAATTGCCCCAGATCACACCAGACATCCCTGCAGAGGAATCTGTTTCCTCTGCCACACGCACACACACAGGACCAATCGGCTCTTCAGAGGAGCCTAGAGAGCACATAGACGAAGGGACTCTAGACAAGTCCCCAAGTCAACCTAAGGATATTCCTGTACCCATCTCTGGAGTGGATCAGGACAATGTCCTTACCAGAACTTCTATAGAGCATGAGGCATCAAAAACCTCTGCTCAAGGATCATAAGGAAATCCTTCCGCCCTCAACGTACAAACAGGGGCGAAAGAAGGTGTTCCAGGAACAGGAACTCACTCTGGGGATGCATGTGTTCCCCCAGAGGTTACACCAAGTTCATAAGTCTCAAGGGATGAGTTCCAAACCCTTGTCACCTCTGTGGATAACACATTGAAAGAGTTGAAAAGCTCTTTTGATTCTTTTGCAGATACCACCAACTAGGCCTTTACTGCACTGAACACCAAAATGGACAACTTGTCCACAGTGGTGAAAAATGCCTTAGCCCAGATGAATGCAACTGCAACCACCTCTGCCACCTCTGTTGCTGCTGAATTTGATAAGGCAACAACCTCTGCCTTCCAAAGCTCTATCAAAGACCTACTTGAAACGCTGAAGAAAGAGCAAACCCCAATGTAAAGCATGTGTTCCGGTATGGTTTTATTCCTATTTTATTTATTTAATTATTTGCTTTCCTCCTTTTAATTGCTTTTAACGTAAGGTAACACCATTAGTCTAGCGTTAGAGTTTTTAGGATTTGGGTGTTAATTGTTATAGTAGGGTTGTCGAGGGGTTAAATGTGGATTTTTGGCAAAATTTTAGCATGATTCGGCCCATGCAAGGGGGAGGGCCGAATCCTCCTCTTTTCTTTCTTCCTCATTGCCTTGCGACACACATAATACTCTCAACCCTAATCCCTTCTTTCTCCCCTTTGCCGTCGATCACCATCTTGCCCCTTTTTTTCTCCGTCGCCACCGGAAGAGTCCCTCCCCGCCGCTGCCGTTGTTGTGTTCAGTCAAAGAAAGGGAGAAAGTCGAGTTAAGGTAAGTCCTCTCCTCTCGTTGTTTTCCTTTTTGCCGTCGCCGGAGTTTTCCGGTCACCACCGCCGCCGTCGCAGGCGGCCTTGGCCGCTGCCGGCGGTGGCCGCCGTGGTCCCCCTCGTGTGGTGGTTACTCTGGTCGGTAGGAGGTAGGTGTGTGTGTGCGTTAGGGATGGTGAGGTGTACGTAGGGTGGTGCGCGGTTGCAGCCATTGCCGGAGCGCCGTCGCCGCCGCCGCCGTGACCCACTGCCGGAGGTGGCAGTGGGTGGAGACCGCGGCAAAACCCTAGTACCATCCTCTGGCGGAACCCAAAAACCGCTAGGTCTAAACCCTAACCCACTAGCGGCAAACCGGAAACCATCGTTATGATTTTATGTAAACTATATGGTTCTGCCCAGTTTTTATTTCGCTCATAACTTTTCCGTCGTAACTCGGTTTGAGACGAATCTGGTGCCCACGGTTCACATTCTGTGTCGGGCACATTTTTCGTGTTTCGGCGAAAGCCTGGTTCGGCCTCTAGCTAAGTGAAAAATAGCCATTTTTACAGCAGGTCCGAATCTGCCGGAATGACGTTTCAGTTTTAGAAAAATCATATAAAATCGTAGGAAAATCGTTAGAACGCGTATAATATGTCCCTGGAAAGCTAAGACCTAGACCTATCTGTTTGTAAAAAGTGATCTCTAGAATTGTGGGTCTAGAAGGGGCTAAGCAGGTCCCGAACAGACCTGCAGTTTAGGCCAAAAAGGCGAAATATCACCCGTTTAATCTTATGTTTATAATTAAGGATCCCGGGCTTCGAGTTGACACTTTATAGTACTTATTTAGGTGTCGAGAAGTGATTTTGGAGTTGTCTAGCTCGTGTGATCGTTCGAGATTTCTACATCGCTTTTGAGGTGAGTTCACTCACTACGTAGAACTATGGTTATATTTACATTACTGTAGCTCGTGTGTGCTAAGTGGTATTACTTGTTGTGTGGTACTAGATAGTGTTGTGTCTAGTATGGACCTTGGGTGTCGTGTAAACTCGGTGGGACCGAGGACTCAGTGGGACCGAGGATTGTGTACACGAGTGGCGTAGGAACTCGGTGGGACCGAGGGATACGTGCACGGTTATCGTGTGTCATCGGGGAGACCGATGAATGCTTGTTTAGGTGGGTTGGTGTGAGTATGCTTGTTTAGGATGCGTTCTTAGACTTGCATGCTTGGTTATGTGTATCTACCTGTTTTAGGGGTAGTGTTATATAATTGTGTTGTATGTGGTGTTGAATTCACTAAGCTTCGTGCTTACCCTTTCCCTATAAACTGTGGTTTCAGGTACTAGTGGCTCCAAGGCGTGACGGTACACACTGGCGCGTACGAAGGGCTCTTTGCAGTCATGAGATTTAATTTATACTTAAAAACAATTTAATTTCGCTGTTTAGTTTTAATGAGAACGCTTATTATTTAAATTTGCAAACGAAACGGTTATTTGGATTATTAATGGTGTCTTATGCAATTAAATGATTATTTTTAAAAGTTCAAAAAATTTTGTAATTTTTGGGACGTTACACACTTGCATTAAGTTAATGAGTTTGTTAAAGGTTATATTGCAGCTTATACTGTTTCATTAGTATGATTGGTGATATAGGAAAGATGAAAAGATGTTATGATTCGCATAATATTTTGTGAGTTCCTTGCCACAAAGATTGAGATGCATTTTGAGACATGCCATTTCTTTGTCAAAATCAGTTACCTTCTTGTAATCAAGTAAGTAGGTTTCTTTCCACTGTATGATTAGTTTGAGAAGTATATGGTACTGAATATTCCCGAATTTCCTTTTTGGGACTACCCACGGTTCTTGGGGGTTTCTAGTTATTCTCTCTGAAGGTTGTGACTGATCTACCATCTCAAAAGTTTTAAAATATTTACTTGTATCTTAACATCTAGTGTTTTTTTTCTTTAGGGTCAAAATGGTTCGATGATTTTTACATATTTTCTTGTATTTTTCGAACCTATCTTATAGTAATCCAATCCTTCCGATTCAAAGATGTCGTATAAAATGGAGAATATATTATTTTCTAATATATTGAATTATGGTTTATGCATGAAATTTCATTATCATAATAATATTGGATTTTTGTATGCTTACTTTTTGTTGATAATACTTCATCATTATTTCAATTTGCGAATAGAAACCACTCATTCTATTGGATTTCTAGTAGGGGAATCACATGGATTCCTTAAGTCCCTATAAACCTTAGGGCTATTTACACTCGTTTGACAAAATTCAATCGATATCATGTGATGTATTTAATTTGAAGATAACTGTTATATATAGAACTTTTGGCACGAGGCCAAAACGAATATGAGTTTGGCATATGAAGCCGATTTCAATGTTTTAATATCTTAATAGCATTGTACGAGATTACCCTTAGACAAATAAATATTGGTTTTGACATAAAGTCAAATTCAAACTTTTAACATCTTAATAGTATTTTGTTTTGGAGCTTTTGGTAAAAGACCAAAATATATGTGGGTTGGAAGTGTAACTTCCAAAAGTTAATTATAAGTTGAAAGTTATGAGTAGGAACTCACAAGCAAGATAAACATTAATAAGATAAGCATTTAAATATTATGCGGTAATATTAATTTAAAAAAAAAAACTAAATAAACATTTGAATAAATCAGTTATCATATCCAAGACCGATTTAAATAGTCTAAATCAAATTAGTGTATCAAATAAGTAAATAACATTTACATAATTATATTAATCAAATAAGATATCAAGATTGTAAACTAATTAAGCATACCAAGATAAATAATAAATTTAATACAAATTAACTTATTTAAACAAAGCTAAAAATACAATAATCCAAAATAAGTAACAACCGATTGGTCCAAATGATCGATCAATTAAAAAAAATTCATAAATAAATCTAATTTGATCGTGTGTATATATATATATATATATTTATATATATATTGTTTTTTCCTTGTAATTTTTTATGGTAGTCAAATACACCCAATATGATCATGATATTTTATTTATTTAAGATTTCTTCTTTGGCAAGAAAATAAAAATTATTACATAATTATTGAATTTAAAGAAATTTCATTAAAATCACAACAAAATCTAATAAATTTTCAATTATAATTGGTACAAAAGAAAAAAAATTCATTCGTCTTCATATAACTTAATTTACTAAAATATTTATATATAAGATTGTATGTTCATATATGTATATATAGACAAATAATTATAATAATAATAATAACAAATATAAAATATTATTATTAGGTTTTACAGTGGAGGTCGAAAACCATTTATGCTATCAGGAATACATATAAAAAACTGAAATTACATAAACTCAAATATTAATATGATCGATAACACTTTATTTTATTTGTGTGTTTTTCTTAATAATCAAGATCACATAAGGGCATATTTAATCATTAGATTGTTATGCAAACAAAATGTAAAAAAATGATTATAAATTGTATTTTCTTTTAAAAAGAGAATCCAAAGAATAAATGCATAATCAAGTAGATGGAAAACTAGCAACAATATTATTATGGATAAGAAACATTAACGGACATGGTTAATATTAATCCATACACAAAAAAACGTAAATTCATATAAAGATGCTTACTTGGATTGTAGAAGTATTCCAGACTGATTGATGAAGTTGGAGCCCAAAAATCTATCCGTGAACTGATTGAGCGTACGTGCTGATAACGTGTTAAAGGAAAAACGAAACAGAACACAATAGAATGGAGAGAATGAATCGTAATTTCTCATTAATCATAAACACTTTATATAGGGAGGAGTTTACAACGAAAAAGAAACATTAATTATGGTAATATCTAATAGTAGGAAAATGATAAACCAGTTTCTATTAGGTAATCATCAAATCATCCATTGATCTTGAACATAATAGAGATTTACATAGGAATTATGCACTTTCTCTCTCTAGAATGCTCTCACTTCTCTCTCTAGAATATTACAATTAAGATCACTAATGAATTGCTTTCTTTTGACTTTCTTGAGACTTGCTTAACATCTAAGCTAACTAATCCTATTTATACCTAGGATTACAAAGCATTAAATCTAATCTACTTTGACTTTTCAATTAAAGCTACTTTGACTTTGACTATCTTTGACTTTTACATTGTTTGACCATTACAAGACTTTAACAATAAATCTTGAATACAATAATGCTCTAACAATCTCCCCCTTTGGATTCAAGATTTAAAAAATATGACAGTAGTCTTCAGCTCTTGATCTTCAAAACTTTAACTTTGATCACATTAAACTTTGAAGCTAAGATAATCTTCAAACATCTTTATCTTCATTAGTTCACGACGAACTATATGCTTTGACATTCTTTAAGAACTCAGCTTTGAAGAATCTTCAGTCAAACATGAAAAGTCTTTGTCTTTCTCTTTGAAAACTCAATCTTCTTCGATAAAATCTTCAACAGATTGTCTTCAAGTCTTGAACATGAAATTCCGATCTTTGTATAAAACCATCAATTCGGAACAAGATGAATCTGAAACGATTAGAGTTTGGATCAGAAAGATGTGAAACCATCCACATTGTTGAACTTTTAGGTGTAAGCGCATTCCGAGAACCACTCAGAACTAAGATAACCAAATTCAGCAACATTTGGACTTCACATGATCCTTCTCCCCCTAATCTTCAGTCTTTGTTCACGAATCTTTGACTTGAAATATCTTTGATTTGAAAGCTCTTTGACATGAAATTGAAATTAAACTTTTCTCCCCCTTTTTCGATGATGGTGAGCATCATAATCATCGAAAACCATATTCAATTTCAGTCGTGTCTTTGAGTATTGCTAACAATCTCCTCCTTAGAGAATAACCTTGCTCCCCCTCAAAGTAAGAATTCTGGAGCAATTTGTTTTCTCCCCCTGAAAATATGCATATATTTCAATAACGATATTCATTTCAAATTGTAGCACAAATTTTAAAACAAATTTACACAAGGAAAATAAAATTCATTGAACTTCATTTTATAACTACAAACATTTGATCATTTGAAAACTTTACAAAAGAAATTCAACTTAATTAAATTTAACAGATATTTCAATCAAATGAAATCAAATGCATGTGTTTGGAATCAAATACAAGTCATCATTGCATATCAAGTTAAAAACGTTCAGTTTCAACCCCTTTATTAAATCTATTTGGTGTGCTAGCATGCGAAATATGATTAGCATCAAGCATATGCCATTCTAAAACATATAAGAATACTTTGCTCTACTCACACTATTTGTCCAAAATCAGAATTTCACAAATTTACGGGTTTATCGCGACTTTGTATTTTCCCCAAGTTTCAAGAGATGTGTACACATTGGCATCTTTTCTTTTGTGCTCATTGGCATCCTTTGATTTTGTGCACATTGGCATCTTTTGATTTTGTGCACATTGGCATCCTTTGATTTTGTGCTCATTGGCATCTTTTGATCAAAAAGTTTAGTAAGAATAAGATACACCGTTAAACATGACTTTCTATCTGGTTCTATAGCAGGATTTGGGTTAGCAGATCCCATACCAGTTGGCCTTAGGTGCTAGGTGACGAGCACCCCTTAGAACTTAATTTCCCAAACCAGAAAGGCCACATCGATATATCTTAAACCCATTTGTACCAGTAGAACATGGCTTTCTATCTGGTTCTATTGCAGGATTTGGGTCAGCCGATCCCAGACCAGTTGATCTTAGGGACTAGGTGTCGAGCACCCCTTAGGACTTACTCTCCCAAACCAGAAAGGCCACAGGCACAAACTTTCAAACTAAATGATTTGATTTAAAAACATAATGCATCTCAATCACTTGATTCTAAAACATAGTGCTTCTCCCATATTTTCATTTCCATCCATCATTCTGACAAATAGGCTTTTTGAGCATTATATTCTATATAAGTCCAGATTCACATAACTTTGAGCATTCAGCATAATTTCATTCATGTTTTGCTGACCTTTCGATTTATTTCAGAGGTGAAAATTGAAGCAAATCTAACTCAAATAATACAAAGATTCTTGAAAGATCATCTTTTAGCACGCATTTAATTCATTGAATGAGAATTGAAAATTTCATCTCGTTGAAGTAAATTTGTAAAGATTCAAGTTTTCAAAGCAGTAGAAACAAAATATAATTCAATGTTACCTTTTACCACTTGTTCCTTGTAACAGAAAAATGTGACAGTTAAGGATATCACCTGAGAAGTATGAGTTCTAAACTGATTTGTTTAGAAGTCTTAGTCTTTGAAGTACGGGTCCTGAACTGAATTGTTCAGAAGCCATGGCCGTTGAAGCACGGGTTTTGAACTGATATGTTCAAAAGCCAATATTCTTTGTCTCCCCCTTAATGGTACAAATATTCTTCAAAAAACAAATACACCGCTTCTCTTCTGTTTTCAGTCATGTGTGTGGTATGTATTTACAAATCAGTACAACACATGATAAACCTGCAAAACAGATTAAGCATATTTTGGTACCCAATGGCGCTTGGGTCCTAGTGGGTTAGGTGTAGATTTCTTAAAAGGAATACTGTAAGTACCGTACCAAAAAGAAGTATAATTTTTATGTACAAAATCATTTGTTCCACAGTAAGAACAACAAATTTTCTTTTGAGCTAAACTGATTAATTGATTTACAGAGTAAACCAAATCAGGTTTAACAAAAGATTTACCTTTTGGCGCATTGTTCTTTTTGGCATTTGATGTGGAAGCAGATGATTTTGGTAACACTATTCTAGGAGACGTACCTTTTACTCTCCATTGCATGTTGACTTTCTTGTATGTAGGAAGATCAGCAGATTGAAATTTGGAAGAATTATCCACTGAAGTATCATAGAAAAGATTAGACGGTCTAATCGGACATTCTGAATAACTTTTGGATTTGTTGAGTGACTTGACTTTATAAGATAAGTCATTCCGTTCCTTGGTCACCAAATCAAGTTTCTTCTGAATATTAGACTTGACCCTCTTCTCTTTCATGATATCAGTCGATAACGCATCCAAATTCATTGTCAATTTATGAATTTCCTGCCGAAATGTCTTCCTTTCTTTAGAAAATTCGTCTTTAACGCACCTAGCCTGAAAATCAGCTTTCTTCATCTTTTCTAGCTCTTCACTTTCCTTATCTAGCTCTTATCTTTCCTTTTCTAAGTCCTTTTGAAGCTCAGATATTTTCTCTGACAATTTCCCATTCTTCGCTTCAAACTCTTTCCTTTTATCTTCAAATTCAAGCCTTTCCTTTTCCAGTTTTTCTTTTTCAAGAAATAAAACTTTCTCAAAGTCAGAAACTTGTTTTGAAATTTTTATACAATTACGTTCAATTACTTCCTTTTCTTTAAGAATCTTCTCTCTCTTGTCTTCAATGCTCTTCAGATCAGCATTTTCTTTTTGAAGAGTTGTTACTTTCACTTGAAGTTTCTCGATTTGATCGTGCAGACTTGAGTTGTCTTTGTCTTTCTTTGTTTCAAGACCTGCAATATATACTTCAAGATCAGTAATTCTTTTAGTAAGTTTAGCATTTAAAGAAGAAAAGTCTAAAATCTGTCTCTTTAGGTCAACATTTTCTTCCTCTAATGCTTTATTTAAATCAGAAAATGAAGGACTTGAGGCAACATCTTTAGCAATATATTGTTGCAAAATATCATTATTTGAGTTAACAGAAACTTGTGGTTTAGGAGTTATTTCTGGTATAATAAATTGTTGCAAAATTGTTTGTTGCAAACTTTCATTTGATGATTTAACCAGAACTTTTGCAATTGGGGGTATCTCCTTTATAATAGTTTGCTTCAATCTTAAAACCCCATCTTCTGTATAAGTAGACATCTTGAAGAAAACCTGAAAAGAAACATAAAAAAAATTAGATGAAAAATACAAAAAATATTAACAAAAATATACCTAATAGAGTGATCGTCAAGAGAAACTTCGCTTAGAAGTTAGAATTATGTGCACACTCTTAAAAAACAGAAAACACAATTAAAGTCAGAAAAATTTGAAAAAATAAAATTTGAAAAACAAATTATAAATTTGTCTTCCAAAAATTAATTCTGAAAATTTTGTACGGAAAAATTGGACTTTAATCGTCAAACCTGCAAAATAAGAGAAAATATGTCAGTTATGGATAAAAGCAGGTAAAATGTAAAAATTCAACACAAAAATGACTAAAAATGTCAAAAATACAAAATATAGGGACTAAAATGAAAAATACTAAGACTCAACAAAAAACAAGGACTAAAAATGACAAAAACTGAATCTTAAGACTCTAAGGACTAAAAGTGTAAAATTCTAAAACTAACAAGTCAAGGGACTGAAAATGTAAAAACCTAGAACTTTAAAACTACAGGGACTGAAAATGTAATAAACTCAAACTAAACTACAAGGACTAAAACTGACAAATCTAAAACTAACTAAACTTGTCTTAACAGAAAACACTAACTGAGGACCAAAAATGTAACAAATCTAACGGAAAAACTAACTGACTGTTAGTAAAATGACACTAACTGACTCAAACTGGAACTTAACGAAAAGGACTCAAAATGTAACAAAACTAACCAACTAACGAAACAATACTAACTGACTCTGACTGATTTAACGAAAAAAGGATCAAAAATGTCACAAACTTAACGAAACTAACGAAGTTCCGTTAAGTTACTATTCATCATCATCAACCTCACGACCCAACCTGCAAATCGCGTTATGGAACCAAACTTCTCGACCGAAACTCTTCGTTTATGATCCCTTAAGCACCCTTAACTGATTAGAAGTCGAAACACGCTTTCAAACTCCTGAAATTCGCAACCGATAGTTTTCGATAAAATTTAAACTTTGATATCTCCTTCGTTTCTCGACGAAAGTCGTTGATTCTTTTTGTGTTGTGATCCTTAATCGATTACCAAGCTATTCCAACGAAAAAATCTCGATCATGCGACATTTTCTGAAGACCCACTTTGTCCGGCGAAAAAACATTTTTCCGGCGAAAACTCCGGCATGATAAAAGTTGTAGGTTTCTTTGCTGTTTTGACGAAAATTGTAGCAATGTGATCAAAACGTTAAGACAAACAGTTTATGATGAAATGAAACTCAAAATCCTTCGCAAATTCCCTTTTCCGGCGAAGCCCGGTTTTCCGGAGATGCTCCGGCGAAGATTTCAGACGACAATATCTTCTTCGTCTCTCAACCAAATTCGATAATTTTTGTTGCAATGCTATCCTAAGACAAATATCAATCGAATCCAAGCAATAAAACTCGATCAAACACTAATTTGTGAAGACCCACTAGATTTTCCGGCGAGATGGTTTCGTATTTGATTTCAAGAAGGGTCCGAATTGATGAATTCGTATGCTTTGTTTCTGTTCCGAATTGATGAATTCGGATGTTTGGTTCTGTTCCGAATTGATGAATTCGGATGTTTGGTTCCTGTTTGATTCGAATTCTTAGAAATCTAAGCATACATACACCTAGCTTAAACATGCAAACACACAGCTCAAAAAAAATATAGTTTCATATGCTGTATGATTCGAAACCATCTAATAAGCACTCATACACACAGCTGAATCACACACACACTCAGCACACATTTACTATGTGTGATCCGAATTCCTCAATTCGTATGCTTTTGACTTTTGAAAGTCAATTCTTTCTTTCTTCCCTTTTTTTTGTTGATTTTCTGCAAATATAAACACTTAAAAACAATTGTTAGATTTGGAATTTTAAGATCAAAACAAATCAAAAACACATTTTAATACATTTCAATTAAAAATTCTGGATCAAAATTCAAGATCTAGAATTTTTAACATGAATATCTCAAGAACACCTCAAGAACACATTCAAACCAAAAATTTCAAAAGTGATTTTTATGGATCAAAACTTGAAATCTATGATTGAAACATGTCTAAAAACACATTTTGGACATGATTTTGCACAGAAATGGATCAAATTACCAACAAATTGCAAAATCAAACTCCAAAATTTTTCACAGCCCACTTTTTTTCAAGAACACAAAATTTTCAAAAATCTTCAAATTGATCAAATCTTGATTTGTTTTTATGAAATTGATGATGCAAAACAGATTTAAAATGATGGAGAAACACTTTGCAATCAAAATCAAATCAAAAAACGAACAAGAAATGCATAACCCATTTGTGTTCTTCAAGTTCTTCAAAAATGGAGATTTTCTTCAAAAATCTTCAAAAAATCTTCAAATCTTCAAGAAATTGGACGAACTTGCACACAATTCAATCTCCCAAAGCTCTGATACCAATTGATAAACCAGTTTCTATTAGGTAATCATCAAATCATCCATTGATCTTGAACATAATAGAGATTTACATAGGAATTATGCACTTTCTCTCTCTAGAATGCTCTCACTTCTCTCTCTAGAATATTACAATTAAGATCACTAATGAATTGCTTTCTTTTGACTTTCTTGAGACTTGCTTAACATCTAAGCTAACTAATCCTATTTATACCTAGGATTACAAAGCATTAAATCTAATCTACTTTGACTTTTCAATTAAAGCTACTTTGACTTTGACTATCTTTGACTTTTACATTGTTTGACCATTACAAGACTTTAACAATAAATCTTGAATACAATAATGCTCTAACAGAAAATATTCTTTCAATCACTTCCTTTTGATGATGACACATTTCCTTCAACAAAATCGAGGATTTGAATCATCAAACTTTTTTAAAATTGTTCGCCTTAATATTTGATAATATCAATATTTTCAGTCATAAAAATATTAAATAAACCATAATAACATTAATAAACCTATAAAAAATAAAACCAACATATTAATATAATTGTATGATACATTTTCTAGTTATTAGAATAAACAAATTAAATAGCTAAAAAGAAAAATAATTAATTGTAGAAACCGATCATATCAAATAAAAATTAATTTAACAATATCAACAAAACAAAATAAAACATAATAATATTAATTTAAAAAATACAGTTATAAATAAAAAGTAAAAATTAATTGGTATGATTATTAAAAAAAATAGAAAAAAAAACATTATGATTACAATGAATATAATGTGTAGTCTATTCACAATTTTCAAGACACATTAAATTTAGGTCAAAAATTAATTATATAGACCATATAACATAAATAGGTGTCTTTATAGTAACACCCTTTCTTAATTACGTATGTCTGTTTTTTAAATAATTTAAAATTATATATCTTATTAATTAATGTCAATTCATTCTAACCTAACAAATCGACCCGTCATCAACCCCAACCCCCCTTCGTTTGTCTTTCTCCGATTAGCGATTTTCACCATTATTAAAATGACATTTTTTTGTAAGAAATAGCATTAAAATTAGGGGTGCTCAAAAACCCGATCAACCCGATCAACCCAACCCAACCTGACGTGGAATAACCCAACCCGAAGCAACCCGATGTCCAATCGAGTTGTAAAATCTTCAAACCCTATGTATTGGGTTGATATCGGGTTACGATAATTTGAACCCAATCCAACCCGATCAACCCGATATATATATATATATATATATATATATATATATATATATATATATATATATATATATAGTAGATGTTAACATATATATGCAAATTGAAAAAAACATTTGATGACGATATGTTTAAGATTTAAGAAATATGCAAATTGGAGACGTCAAGTTATTTGATCATATTTGGTTTAGACAATTTTATATGTAATATCTAAATATTGTTTGAATTATCGGTTGTATTTTAAAGACATGTTTCCTTTATTTTTATGTTTTTAATTTTGATTTTACCTTGTTTAAACACAACCCGACCAACCCGACTAACCCGATCAACCCGAACGGGTTGGGTTGGGTTGGGTTGGGTTGTATCTTTGTTTGGGTTGGGTTGAGTTGAAATTTTTTCAAACCGCCAACATTGGGTTGATGTGTCGAAATGCCTTCAACCCGATCAACCTAACCCGTGAGCACCCCTAATTAAAATGACATTTTTTTATAGGTTTTAGAGAAAAAACATCTTATATTACCAATCAACGTAAATTAAATCAAATAATCATTCTATATATTTAAATTGGTTTCTTAGTCATTGATCTTTTATTTTTATCAAAATATTATTACATCCGCAGGACCTACCTAAAAGATAAAAAAAAACAAATGTGGTCAAATTTCCCTAAAAAGTTGCGGATTTGTATCCGCAATTGCGAATCTAAGTTATTAATTTTTTTAAAGAAAATTGACCAAATTCATTTTTTTGTATATTTTAACTAGGTCAACAAATTACGGAACCAATAATTTTAAATGCAGTGATATTTGAGTTGATCCATAAGATGAATGACTAGGAGATTAATTTGAATGTATATAATTCACCGATCAATTATCGATGGAATCCACATTTTCTTATTTATGAGCCCAAATCATAAAAAAAAAACAACTCCACTATTTGGCCAAGCGAAATGTCTTGGCCCAAATCTTAAAAATTCAAATTTTCACTAACATTGAGAACTTTTTGGAGAGATATTTAGCGGAATATAGCGATAAGACATAGAGTACCAAATACTTGATTTGAATCGGTACCGAACCGAAACCAAATTGTATATATGTAATTGGTTCAGTTATCGGTTCCCAATCTTCTATAATTTCAGGATTCGGTTCTTTGGTTCTCGGTTCTAAAAACCGAAACTTGTACATACCGTTCTGAAACTGAAACCGAACCGAAACTTGTACATACGGTTCGGTTTTCGATCCTAGTTTTGAGTCCCATGAAAGTTTGCTACCATACAGTTTGATACTGATTCGATACCAATCGTGGACCGATCTCTTCCCTAGTAAAATAAATGTGTCAAAGTAGGAGTGGTTGATGGAGAAATAAGATAATACGGTGAAATTGATTGAATTTTCTTAAAAAACCTGTATAAAAAAGTGTTTGGGGTTGTTTGGCAGTTGCTGAATGGTGTGCAAAATGATTAAGTGGTCAGAATGATTAAGGCTCTTATGATATAGTGCAAAATGAAATATGGTTGTTTGGTAATTTTCCATGTTGAAATTAGGGTGTTGAATGGTTAAGAGAGGCTCAAGATACAAAATGATTCAGAGAGTTTTAGAACCATTCAGAGGCAGACCTTTTTTTGCCAAACAAGATTCACCTCTTAACGATTCAAAGGTTATCTCTTAATGGAACACTATTAAAAGGTAAACAAACATCCCGTTAGCTTTCCACTTTTATTAATAAATAGTGTTAGTTTGGTCAAAACCCTTTAAACTTATCATGTTTTCTAGTAATTTATTTTCGATTTCCTCAATAATATATATGCAATTCTTTTTCTATTTTCTAGTATATTTATCTCTTATATGTATCTTAAAACTACCTTTATGAAAAATTATGAACTTCAGAATTGACATTTTTTAAGCTTTTACTTTTTCCTTTATTTTTGGGATTTTGAGCATCCACAAAGATTTCAAAAACAAGATAAAGTAAAGAATTTTATTCATTGACAATCAAATATTTGTGCAAAGTCACCTTATCCCTTTACCAACTGAGTTATATGCCAAAGGCAATGACAATCAAATATGTGATGTCAACTAACAACGAATGCCGATAACAAAATAGGATCAAAAGTACAAATATCAATCAACTAAAGAACTTTGAAAACACACAAAACATAAAAGATTTTGTGTGTTCCACCATCAGTATGGTGATGTACGTCAACAGCGAAAAGGAGAAACTTATATTGATGAAGAACCCCCAAACACTGAAGAGAGGATTAAAAACCGAACACTAAATTGTGTATAACCCCTCTCGATATTTATACTAATCCATAGGTGGAATCACAATTTGATCCCAATACTAAAAGTTTGGAAAATCATCCTTACATCACGTACAACCATGACAAATTATAAGGTGCAGTCGTGCTTGAACATAGGGTGTGGTCGTGTCAGAGACTTCGGAATTTTCTGTTTTACATTCCCATGTTTTGTCTCATAACTTTCAACACTCCACCTTGATACAAAACAATTACCTTATTATCAAGACGAGGTTTGAACGAGTTTTCGTGACAAGTTTGGCTTTACTAATAAAGAGCGTCGGCTTGGCCATCACCCACTGAGAATAAAACGTCAACTTTATATGCCAAGACCGTACCTCGTTGTTCCTCTTAGTTCCGATGTCCTCCTCTTCCCAAAGTGCCCGAGGGCACCTAGCACCTCTTAAGCTGGACCAGGTTTGAGCAATGCTTAAACTTGTTTGTTGGCAATTATTTGGTGAACATGTCGGAGGCGTTCTCATTTGTGGGGATGTTCTTCGAATCTACCTTCTTTTCTTCATGTAGTGCCACCAAAAATGACTCTCTAACTTGGATATGCTTGGTTCTCGAACTAAATGCCAAGTTTTCAACCAATTGAATGGCACTTTGACTATCACATTGAACCTCCACACCTTACTTCAACCCCAAATCTTCTAAGAGATGCTTCATTGCTTCAAGATTTTAGTCCATTAAAATTGTATCATATGCTAAAATATTATCTAATAAGTGTTCTTATCGAGTAAGACTCATCACACTCACTTACTAGATTAGACTCTCGATTATTATCATCCTTTTTATTGGGTGAGATTCTTAATCTTCGTCATATTCATCCAATAAAATAAAACAAACCGATAATCATTTTTTAAATAAACGTTTCTTACTTGGAAAAAAGTATAGTGGGGTAAATTGAAAATTTGTTGTTGCCAATTCGTAACACAGGGGAGAAAATAGTGTGTGATTGTGTGTATGATTAGGTACAGCCACAGGTATGGTCTGGGCCCACTTGAGTGGACTGACTCCTTTTCCATGTTTGGAAACGCAAAATATAAAGAAACAAAAAAGTCAAATTATTCAAATGTCAATGCCCAAATTTTTTTATACGGGTGTGAAATGTAGATAATTAATTATATGTTTGATGTAAATTTTCATTTTACACCATTCACGTTACACAACCTTTCCATCCTCCTCCTTTTCAAAAAAAAAAATTTGAAATTTTGGAGTTCAATTTTACTTGTATTTGGGGACCGACTTTATATAACTCAATCTGTTAACCCACCTCAATAAATACCTATATAATTTCTTTTAAAATCAAAACCGATTTTTTAATTTAAAATTTGTCGATCAAAAACAAAAAACGACTCTTTGATATTTTTCTCATTTTGGTTGTTTTAATTTATAGGATTTTAAGATGATATGTAGTTGTATGTTTTATTTTGTTCATTACTACTTTCATACGATTTATAGTTTTAGTATGGGTAAGACCTCCAAAAATATTGGGACGACCTGGGGATTTATAGAAAAATGTTTCCTTCATATAAAAAAGACGGGGTCTCGAGAAGAGAGTGATATATATACACATACGTGTGTGTGCAAATTTTGAGCTCTATTACAAAGAGCAAAACAATATCCCTACTTCTGCAAAGTGTGCAAAAAAGGGATATTTATGCACCCTTGAACTCTATCATAAAGAGCATAACAACTATTTTCGTTAATATCCCCTACTTGTGCAAAGTGTGTAGAAAAAGGAAGAAAGTTTGGTATCAGAGCAATCCTTGATTGACAGGCTTGGGTGTTGTTCTGGTGAAGATGTTTTCGAGCTCAGCACGGAATTCAGGGTCTTGAATGGATGGTGGCAGAGGATCTCTGATAGTTCTGTTGTAAAGGTACCTGTACACCACTTCTTCCATTTGTCGTGGAGGTGCACCAGGTGGAGGCATGGGTCTGCGCAGAGCATCCATTTGCCTTTTAATTTGCTTCACTCGATCTTCTGTAGGTTTTGCCTTCGGATCCAGAACTTGTATGTTTGACAGAGGGGTAACATCGAAAGCCCAGTCTTCTTCTTCTGGCTTTGGTGTCACATATGCATCGAAGGCACTCTTCATCAGCTTCTCTGTGGGTTGATGCTTTGGCTTCTTCTGTTGTGGTTCCCCTGTCAATATTCCCTTGCCTTTGTCTTTTGCCTTCGACTGGAGATCTTTCTTCTGTTCAGAATGGGTTGCCTCTGTTTGTTTTTTCGGTTGAGCTTCTGAGGGCTTGGTTGTTGGTGCTTCTGTAGGTTTTGTGGGGGTTGCCTCTGTTGGTTTTGACACTTGTGTTTCTGAGGTCTTGAATGGTGATGTGGGTTTGGTTGGTGAGGATTCTGCTGATTTGCTCAGATATTTTCTTTTGTGAGCAATGGTCTGTGTTCTGGGTTTGGTTTTGGTTTTGGGTGTGGGAGATGGTATCTTGGTTTCTTCTGGTGTTTTTGGTGTTGGTGAAGAGGGTTTATCTTCTGTTGGTATGGGTGATTTGTGTGGTTGGTCTTCCTCGGAGGATGTCAAGATTTGAAATTGTTCACGGGTTGGCACATCTTCTCCGAATATAGAGGTTATTTCCACAGAGGTGGGTGTTACCTCTGTGGTCTTCTGTTGTTGATCTTGATTGGTTTTAGGTACTTGGGTTTAGATTTGTATTTCTTCAGGGGATGTTTCCACAGAGGTGGTTGTTGCCTCTGTGGTCTGTTGTTGATTTCTTCCTTGAGTTTGAGTTGGAGGAGCTTGGGAAACAGGTTCTGCTGAAATTGGTGGAGCTGGTAGGCCTCTGTTTGCAGCTTTCTCCCTTGTCTTCTCCCCCTCAGGATGACCTGATGATCCATCAGAATCATCATCAAAGTCATCCTGACCCTTATCCTTGGTGCCTTCTGCTCTGCACGTCGTTTCGGGCTTCTTTGGTAGAGTGGCACCTGTGGCTATCATTTTAGCACACAAGTCGTCGCAGATGCCAAGAAGATTATGGACCTCTGCCTCTGTGTTGAAGCGCATTTTGCCTACACTTGCTCGAAAGTATTTGACATAGTTGGCGTTGGCAGCAGTGAAGGCTCTGATGAACTCTGTGACCTGGTCAAGCACCCCTTGTCCAAGTTCTGTGATTTGTGCTCTGGTCATGTAGTCGGAGGGCTGCATGGCCAGAGTTTTTTTGGTTGTTTGTTCCTGGATATGTTCGAGGGCCTTCTTCAGATCTTCTGGAGTAAGGCCCGTAGAGGTTGGGTGTAACATCCCAGACCAACTGTACCAGATATTGTCCGCTTTGTCCGCACACCTGGACTCATGGTTTTAAAACGCGTCTGATAGAGGAGGTATCAAGTCCCTTATAAGGCAACCTTTGTTCCCCTCCCCAACCAATGTGGGATCTTACAATCCACCCCCCTTGGGAGCCCAACGTCCTCGCTGGCACACTAGTCCGGTTCCCGGCTCTGATACCATCTGTAACATCCTAGACCAACTGTACCAGATATTGTCCGCTTTGTCCGCACACCTGGACTCACGGTTTTAAAACGCGTCTGATAGAGGAGGTATCAAGTCCCTTATAAGGCAACCTTTGTTCCCCTCCCCAACCAATGTGGGATCTTACAAAGTGGCTAAGAGTTGTAGCAATGTTTTTTTTAACAACGCTAGACATACCCGGATAAAGAAAATTCTTGGGGTTAATAAGGCAAGCGTTAGAGGTGGAAAGAACTCCAAAGGATAGTGAGTTGAACATATCCACACACATATGCTAAATATGTACCATATGGACAAGGTTGTAGAAAGGGTTAAATTCATGGCAAGAGTCGGGAACGAACTCCTAATAGAAAATGGGACAAGTTATAAATGAACTATGTCATATCTAAGATTGGTTAAGTATAAGTTTATTTGAATACACTTTAACTATCAAATTAATTGCCTTTGCACCTGAGTTTATAGTTGTTATAGATGTAAATAATCACATAAAAAACAAATGCAAAACTCTCAACGTTCTTCGTTCCATGTAGGAATGTATCGAGGAGAACTTTATTGTTTTTATGGCATCTCATACAATCCTAAGAAATAGATTATTATTCATTGAATTATAATTTTTAAATTCCTTTAAACATTTAGACGAGAGACTGTCACTTGTTGCTAAAGCACTATATTAATAGGAACCTTGTTAAGATATTCGTACCAATGAGAAATCATATTATAAGAATGGAAATGGGTATATGTACATCAACTCTAATGATATGAAAGCAAAATATATTAGAGAAATTAATTAATGGATCATCTATGTTATTAAATCATATTTTGTCACCAATAAAGAACTTTGGGCAATGACACATATATGTTTCGGCATGACTACGTGGGACACCATGGTCATGACATAGTGATCTATGTATTGGAAAATACACATAGACACATTCTCTTTCGAGTGAAAGACAAAACGAGGGAATTAACCAAATTGCAACTGTTGACTTCTACTGCACAAGAAGCAACACCACCATCATAACATGCCCTCTCTAATACCTAGAACTTTTATATACCCTGATCCTTAGCCAAATCAGGAATGAGACCATCCTAAAGCTAAGGACATAATATAAATATATTTCATTCTTACAACAAATACAAGGTGATATTTATGGACATAAACATCCAGAATGCGGGCCATTAAAGTACTTTATGGTTCTGGTTTTGACACGATGAACATGTGTCGTATTATAGTCCACATGAAATGTTGCACTTATACATTAAGGACTCACCACCCTGATTTTTTCTCATCAAGTCTACATGACTTAGAATGTTGGAGAATTTACATCATAAGGATTTGATGATTATTGCATTTGTACCGCATGTGTATATATAAAATGGTCTCGTAAAATGATAAAAGTTGTCATCAAAAGAATATAGATGGTAGCTAGGGCATTGGTTATGCGCACCAATTTATCCACATCCGCATGGGGTAATGCAATATTACATGCAACTTTACTTATTCGTGTTTAGACCCACAACCAGCCAACCAATCTTATGCGTACCAGTTGGTAACTGGATATAAGCCTGATGTTTTACATTTACGTATGTTTGGTTGTGTTGTATATGTGCCAATTACGCCCCCACAGCGTACCAAAATGGGTCTTTAAGACGAGTCATCAAATGTTGGATATGAACCCCCAACAATTATCCGCTAATTAGAACCCTTGACGAGTGATCCCTTTACCGCTAGATTTGCATGTTGTCACTTTGATGAGACAACCTTCCTGTTGTTAGGGGGAGATAGGAAAAAGGATTTTCCATGGGAACAACAGGAAGTGCCATTGAATATTTCAATTGTGTCTCATTTTGATCCCCAAAAACTTCACAATGTAAAGTTGAAGTCAAACGAATCAGACTCGATACCTGAAATGTTTAATATTATCTAGAGTGACAAGATCACATATACGAGCTGCAAACATACTCGCAAGGTCAAAAGTCCCCAAACAAGGGCACAACGTCGTTGGAAGTACGTTACAATCACACATGGTGGAGGTGTGGTTGAGGTCGTAGCTCCCAAAAGGAAATGGGGGAAGCTACTTGGTTCGATAGATACTCATCTAAAGGAAGAGAAGAGTAAGGCACAACCATATATCATCAATACATGAGATTATCTCTGATTAAATCTATGTCTATGAATCATTACTGGAGGACGCTCCGAAGTTAATATTGATTCCAGAGATCAAAGAAATCTCAAATGAATATGAGTCGATGGACATATCATAAATACTAAATGATGATATATTTGCATATATCGTTGCTTATGAGATAATAGAGCACGATGTCATCGAACCATGCTCAGTTGAAGAATGTCAACAAAGAGCAAATTGGCCTAAATGAAAAGAAGCAATCCAGGATAATTATTTGACAAATGAACAGGTATTTGGTTCGGTAGTGCTAACCGACCAAGTGTTAAGCCTGTAGGACATAGATAAATCGTTTGTCAGGGAAGCGTAATGAGAATAATTAAGTCATAATATATAAGGCTCTCCTTTGGCGCAAGGTTTCTCACAACGCACTGGATTGACCACAATAAGACTTACTCTCTCGTGATGGAGAACGTTCTGCTAATTAATTATCCAAGTAGTTTCCGAAGGATTGGAAATTGCAGCTCAACGATGTAGTTACTACATATCTCTATGGGGATCTAAATTTAGAGATATAAAAGTGCTTGATGACATTATACCAATATCAAGTAACTTTAAACTACGAAATGCGATTACAATAAAATTGAAACACTCGCTTTATAGATTAAAGCAATCTATGGGGATGTGGTATACCCGCCTGAGTGAATACTTGATTGGGAAATGATATATAAGAATGATGAACTGTGCCCTTGCGTATTTGTTTAGGAAAACAAGTTCCAGACTTTCGAAGTAGCTCTATATGTCAATGTTATGAACATAATAGACACTCTTGATGAAATAAGAGAAATCACAAGTTACTTGAATTCTGATTTTGAGATGAACGATCTTGGGAAAACTTGGTTGTATCTAGATACTTGAACTAGGACACTGAGTTTGTGGAATATTAATCCACCGATCCGCATATGTCCAGAAAATGATCAGGCGACTTAATATGGACAAAGCGCATCCGGATAGCACTCCCATGATCGGTCAAAGTGTTGGATATAAGAAAATATCCATTTCGTCTAAAGAATGATGACGAAGAGGTGTTGGGAGCTGGAATTCCATACCTAAGTACAATAGGCGCATTATTGTACTCAACATAATACACTTGACTGTATATTGTACTTCTCACTGAACTTGTCAGCTAGATTTAGCTCAGCGCCAACGCAACGTCATTGGAATGATTTCAAATTAATCTTTTAGCACCATTGACGTGGGCTTATAATTTCCCTACGGAGATAAATGGATTGATAATGAAACTTCAATACCTACTTAAATTGTGAACGGCAAAAGTACTGGCTCTTATAGAAAAACACCAAACAATGCCTTGGTATATATTTGCTGATATTAGGTATATGTTTGACTGATATAAAGGTTGTTCCCAAATTGGATAAGGAATTATCATATGGAACATGCCGATTGCTTGGAAGTAAACTAAGCAAACCCTTAATAGCTATCTTCTTGTATTATCAACAATCTTACTCTCCATGAGACTATTCAAGAGTGTATATGGTTAAGGACTATCATTACACATATAAGAGGAGCTGGTAATTTTGAGTTTAACCATTATACAACTTGCATGTATGGAAATAATGCATTATGTATCGAAGAAATGAAAGTAAAATATATCAAGGGTTATAACACAAAGCATATTTTGCTTAAGTTTTTATATGATCAATTCTCCTCAAGATTCAAGTGAACAGAATAAGATGTAAGGAAAATGTGACATGTTTGTTTACCAAATCAATACGTAAAACCATATTTGGGAAACATGTAGAAAGTATTGAATGGAAATGTTTTAAAGCTCCTTTGATTAATGCACGAATCAGGGGGAGTGGTAGACAAAAGGGGGAGTCTACTATATATGTAATATTGGTATGTTGTGCTCTTTCCTTCAACCAAGGTTTTATTTTTCCCATTGGGTTTTGTTCCTTGGTGCAAGGTTTTAGTGAGACAACATTTTATACATCATCTTGATTTCTATACCTCTTGATTGATGCACAAATCAAGAAAAATGGTAAACTAAAGGAATTGTTTATTGGTGTCTTGTACTCTTTCCTTTGCCTAAAGTTTTTATTTTTCCCACTAGGTTTTGTTTCTTTGGCGTAAGGTTTTAATGAGACAAGAACTATGCACCACTCATTTGATTCGGCACAAGGAGGAGTGTTGAAGGATATGTGCCATCATCAAAAGGAAGTGATTGAAAAAATATTTTCCTACTATTAGATATTACCATAATTAATGTTTCTTTTTTGTTGTAAACTCCTCCCTATATAAAGGGCTTATGATTAATGAGAAATTACGATTCATTCTCTCCATTCTATTGTGTTCTGTTTCGTTTTTCCTTTAACAGATTTATAATTTTTTGATTTGAAAGTTACATTTAACACCCTTATACTTATTTAGTTATTTTACTTTATATCTTTTAGTTTTCTATTTTTCATTTTACGCTTTTATTATATTAACACATATAATCGTATATTAACTAAAATATGTTAAAAAAATACTTTTTAATTTTAACAAATTACACCATTATAATCGTCTCGTCGATACCTTCAAAATGAGCCAAATATTAAATATTTTTTGATTTAATTATATTATACTTATTTAGTTAATTTACTTTATACCTTTTGGTTTTTTATTTTTCATTTAGTTAATATAAGATTATTATCTTACTGTGATAAGAGTGTAAAACGAAAATTGAAAAAGTAAGAGATGTACCATAAATTAAATAATTAACTATAAGAGTGTGAATTGTAAATATTAAAAATATTTTTATGTAGTATATATGATATATAATAATATAATTAAATCAAAAAATATTAAATATTGAGCTCATTTCTAAGGTATCGAAGAGACGATTACAATGGTGTAACTTGTTAAAATTAAAACATATTTTTAACGTATTTTAATTAATATACAATTATATGTGTTAATATAATAAAAATGTAAAATAAAAAATAGAAAACTAAAAGATATAAAGTAAATTAACTAAATAAGTATAGGGGTTGAAAATGTAAATTTGAAATAAAATGAATGAAATTTGTGAGTATCGCGTCATCGCGGCCTCCTATCCGCGCCAATTCCTCTGTGTCCGCGATCGCGGATTACATCGCGGAAAAAGTGGGTGTTTTTGCAAAACCAACAAGATTTTGGGTATTTTAATTAATTTCCCTGTTATCTAATATAGCAATGGTTAATATAATTTATTTTAATTGTTAATATAATTTAACTGGTGAGTCATAATTTTCTAAACACAATTTATTTTTATCTTAACTTGATCGTTAATATATATATATATATATAATGCAATAACTTTTAACATTAAAAAACTTTAAATTATAGTTGGCGTTAAAATTTTAAAATAACTATTATTTACAAAAAAGAATTAACTTAACTTATAAACAAATATAGTAAATAAAATAAAATAAATAGATAATTATTATTCAATTAAATAAAAAACTAGTCAAAAGTTGACTAAAATATGTCATTCCGAAAGCAAATGCACATTTAAAAGTTAATAAAAAATTATTAAATCATTACTAGTCAGTATACCCGTGCGATGCGGCGGGACACAATTCGATTAACCAAATACTCAAATCCTTAATTTTGCTACATACTTTGTATTATTTCTTAGGGCAAAATGCGCGAAATAGCAACCTACTTTCATTTATTTCTTTATTATAGCATTGTACTTTCATTTTTTCTTATTACCGCAATGTACTTTCAATTTATTTTTTATTAGGGCATTGTACTCTTCAAAAATTTACCCATTATAGCATTGGGTAACCTTTTAATATAAATTTACCCACTATACCAGGTTATCATGCCACCTCATTGTCCACATAGGCTGTCCATTGTCCACATAGGCTGTCCACGTGTATTATAGTGCTGACGTGACATTTCTTATTACAGCATTGTACTTTCAAAATTATTTAGTTTCAATTTTTTATTATTTAACATAATCAAACATGTTTACCAAAATTATAATTTCATAAAGATCGCTATTACATGAATAAAAATGTTCACAAAAGATCATTGGTTCATGGTATTCATCATGAATTTAATGGAGTAGTTTGGTTCATGCCACATCCTGCAAGCACACGACCTTTCATCTACATCAACTATAAAAGCATCCAAGCCACTTTTAACCTCAAAAAGATCACCCCCACATGGAAGTACATGCCAAAATCTACATGAAAATGAGAAATAAGTGAGTTTATGAACAATGCGTATTAAAGTATATAAGTGAAAAGGCAGTACCTTTGTTGTTCCTTTAAATGTTCAAGTTTTTTTCTAATAGCAGGGCATATATCATCCACCCATTTCCCGGCTCTCTCTCTCATTTTATCCATTCTTTCAGTCATTATCACTCTAATAGCTTCAAGCAGTGTAAGGATAGGCTTTCTTCTAGCATTTACCAATAGTGAGTTAAAACACTCACTAATGCCATTTTCGACAGCATCACAGGCCCTATGCGTCTCAAAAAATGCACGCAACCAAGTATGAGGTGCTTTCTCCATAAGGTACAAATATGCATCAAGGTTGGCCCCTAAACAACATAAAACAACCAAGTAAAACAGCAGAAAACAGCTAGAAAAACAGCATGAAAAACAGCAAAAAACAGTCTCTACAACAACAGAAAACAACAGAAAAAACAGCAAGAAAAACAGCAAAAAAATAGCAAGAACACAACAAGAACACAACAAAATACAGCACAAAAACCAGCTTCAAAACAACTAAAACAACAAAAAAACAGCTAAATAGCAAAAAAAACAGCTAAATACCTTTGACTTCACATAACAGAATATGATTAAAATCAAACAAAAGAAATCGCAAGAAGAAGAAGAAGAATATGATTAAAATCAAGAAATCGAACAGAATATGATTAAAATCAAGAATATGGTTGTTTGATGATGAAGAAGAAATCGCAAGAAGAAGAAGTACCTGTGTAGAGAAGCAGAAATCGCAGTACCTATGGTGAGAAGAAGAGAAGAAGAAGTACCTGTGGAGATGGTGTTGATATGTGAAGCAGAGAAAAGTAGGAGACCAACAATCGTGAGGGAGATGAAGTAGGGTTTAGTGAGCGGGTTTAGAAACGAGGGAAGTTTTAATTTTTTTTTTGTATTTTTTTTCTTTTTAATGGCATGTAGGCATATTTATGTGTCAGCCATGTCACTCTATTATGACACGTCAGCAAAATAAAACTGGTTTTAAAGGTAAATGGTAATCCAATGCTATAATGGGTAAATTTTTAAGAGTACAATGCCCTAATAAAAAATAAATTGAAAGTACTTTGCTGTAATAAGAAAAAATGAAAGTACAATGTTATAATAAAGAAATAAATGAAAGTAGGTTGCTATTTCACGCATTTTGCCCTATTTCTTATCAAATAGACATTAGCTAAATATGTCTCAAAAAATTCAATTGATGCATACGTCTCATTAGAGCTCACTTCTCAATCGAAGAGAAATAACTGAAAGATGCAGATAATTCAGAATGCAATAGCCAATCCAAACATCAATGATCTACTACACCAGTCTTCCTTATGTCCCTCAAATTTACAAGAATAAAGAGGCTGAAAATAAATAAATTACTATTCGAAAATAATGGATATTGTCTCCTATAAGTTTGGATAAAAATCATGTACATTTGTCCCTAGTTGAATGTGGTAAGACCATCTAGTAAAAGACTTGAGGAGATGCATAGAACTCACTCTCACTAAACATTGGTCTTAAATCTTCTTGGCACATGAACTGTAACGGAAACGAAACAAGAAACCCTCTTACTTGCTTTAATATCTCCATCGGAGTCTTACCATCTCTCAAAGATTCAATTTTCTCAGGAGCTACACCTAAATCGATCGTGGTATGTCCAACTTTTTCTTTCCACAAGTTCATGCTTTGTCGGAATGCATATCTGCATTACACACAAATAGATAACTAAATGTGAGAATCTAATTTAAATAAAAAAAGAACCGGTTGTGTAGGACATCAAATATGTGTAAATATTCTAATAGTTTGCTTCATAGGAATTAAGTTTATAAAACCAAACAATTGTATGTCATTTATAAAGATGTTAGAAAAAAGTGCCCTATGGATAGATCTTTTTATAGGACTACTGGTTTTTGTTAAACACATTTTCAAATAATGTCATATAAAAAGACTAATAGCACATGTTATCTCGAAAATTTCCTACAAGAACTTGTTAAATACACCCAAAAGGGACTTATTGTAGCACTTTTACATAAGATGCACAATTATTTGGAATTAAAAACTCAAATCCTACATAGCAATCTATTAGGACATTTAGACATGGTGAGAAAGATTAATTTTCTACCTTGAGTGTATAGAGTCATTTGGGATGCAAGAAAACACATCTTCGTAAATGGATCATGTTTCAGGGGTATAATTGTAATTTGAACTTCCAGAAAACGGTATGTAACACTCTCTGCCATGGACAGGGCCAACTATGAAGCTAGTGTATCCAGCCATGGCTCCATGAACAGCACTTTGAGCCAGAAGAGTACTGTACACGTTATCTGATGCATTGCTTGGAACAGCTCGAATCATGTACGTAGGATCTGAAAAACATACCAACCATCGTGTTTCTTAAATATACCTTTTCTTGATTTAATCATTGAATCAGAAAGGTTAAATGTCGGATATACCCTTCATTACCTATGTATTTAAGGTTGATCTCCATTTCTGTTTGTTTCTTGAAATGACCCTGTTTATAAGAATCACAGATGTTAAATGTCGGATATACCCTTCATATGAAGTTTGTATCTTTGTTTTTACATGTGTTTCTTACCTTGATCTTTTGGGATAACCACCAGCCAACGTAATCCAAAACCTTGTTCCCGGAGGGATCCTTGTTGCTGTTAGTTCGTAAGCTCTCGGCAACAAGATCCTGACCCGTACCTTCTGCTACCATGATTACCATATGCCCGTTTTCTTTTATTCTTTTCTCAATGAATTCAAAAAGACCCCCTGGTCCTTCCAGATAGAAAGGTGACTCAGGAATCAAACAACAATCAACATCTAGGCTTGCAAGAGTCGCATACATCGCAATAAACCCTGAACGAATATATCAAAATTCAAATGAAAATCCTAGTAATAGCCAAATATATAAAGTGAGGGAATATTGCTAAAAAACTTACCACTATTACGTCCCATTAGCTTAACAAGCCCGATACAGTTCTCATTACTCTCTGCCTCGGCATGTGCTGCGTTAATAGCACGTTGAGCCTCCTCAACAGCAGTATCAAAGCCAAATGATTTATCAATAACATGAAAAACAACATCAAAGTGACAAGTTTAAATTATCAAAGCTAATTGTAATAGGGGGCGGAGGATTAACTTTTAAAACAAGCAACAATTCGGCATTAAATCAAGTACCGGAATGTCATTATCGATGGTTTTTGGGATCCCAACAACTGCAACTTTAAGACCCCGCCTTCTAACTTCCTGCACAAATACAAGATGTTTAGTGTTTACATTTATCTTCATTAAAAGAAGTTATTATGTTTCAATCTTGACAATCATATGAAAGGACCTCATAGATAGCAGACGCCCCTTTTTGTGTTCCATCTCCTCCAATTATATACACCTAATATACACAAAGCCATCAAGGTTATAGATATATAATAATACTCGAATAGTAAAGTTTACTCCTTTTTTTACCAGAAGATGAAGGGTTTTTTATTTATTTATCTAACCTGATTAATCCCCCGATCTTCAATACAATTGACTATCTTTTTGTTATCATAGCCACCTCGTGATGTCCCGATTATAGTGCCACCACGTTTATGAATACCATTAGCCACTTTTGGTGTTAAATTATTGTATTTCGAGAGTAGAATCCCCTGTATCCTCCCTGCATAACATACCATATAAGATCATACCGACAATTTTGTTCATATAAAGGTAACCAATGGATATAAAATTTTGACTTACTTGAATCCCTACGATTCTAGTAACACCATACATATCATGTAAACTACCAACTATTTCTCTAATCACAGTGTTGAGACCGGGGCATAGACCTCCACATGTCACAATGCAAGCATGAACCTCGTCTGGCTTAAAGTACACCTGAAGAAACAAGAGGACAACATCATTTAATGTGTAACATAGACACCTTATATATTAGAGATAATCTTGAACACGTTGATATCATCATGCACAAAACGCATGTCCATGTTATGTGAAAGAGTTTTACCTTTTGGCGAGGTCCAGCACGTCGAAAATGTGTGCCTCTAGGACTATTGGCATGAACAACCACCTAAGGAAAAGGAAAAAGGATGACATAAGAACATATTATTAGGAATGGTAATCAAACAAAAAAGTAATCGCTGGAAAGAAAACATATTAATCACGATATTCACGACAAGCTACATTAAACGGATCATTAAATTTTGCTAATCATTACAGGGAAAGTGGGAACCAACTCCCTTTTTAGGAAATTAGACTGTCAAATCAAGAATCAATTCACATAAGACCATACCTCACATACTAAAACATTCAAGAATCAAATGTCAAAGGTAAAATAGCAAATTGCTGACCTGCTGAGCAATGGTATCGTCCATATCGCCAAAATACTGCCTGAGAAAGCACAAGAACAAGTTTTTTGAGAATCAGCGCTAAGCCACATTTAACTTTAAAAAAGACGGAAAGAATACTCTTAAATGTGCTATGATTATCAACTTACTTAACAACAACATATGCAGGATTATCTTGCAGTGGATTAGGGTACGTCTGCAACAAATCATACACATAAATATCAATAAGATATATATAAATATACAACTAAGGCACATATCTTCTTCTCATTAGTACGATTAGATTCAAGTCTCCAAAATCGATCTTGTTGGGTTCTTCAAAATCGAAGAAAACAAAAATAAACAGAGCCAAGCACGATTAAACCAAAAACCCAAATCAAAATCGATTAAACCAAATTGAATAGTTTATCGCTGGGAAAGAGAGTATCCAAAGGGATGAAATTGATTTCATCCTGAAATTGATTGTCACGAGACGATCGCAATTTAGCGTCAGATTGCCATGTCCGGTTGAAAATGTCGGTATCGTTGCTGAACCCTGGCCAATTGATTCGAACCACAAGTCAATCGGGCATAATTCACGAGATTCGAACAGTCGTTGTCGGTCAAAGCGGGGTCATATGAAGCCTGATCGATCTGGATAAGCTCGAGCGAACCGATCACAGGAGGATCAATAGCAATGCTATAAAAACACACATTGGCACCACCATCGGAAGTAAAAAATAGAAGATCCAAGCACCAAAACGACTGATGTCTTCTTCCCACGGGGTACTGAAAAGCTAAACACATCAAATTTAAGTAAACAAACAGATATAGAAAAAAGTTCAAAATAAAATGGCGGAAATATATCGTATAAAGAACACATTCTGCTTTGGGTTTCTTTCTGGCTCTTGCATATTCCTGTGTAAGTTTTGGTATAGCACACGAGACCCAGGTTTCTGAACCCACAAATAATAGCTGATAAGAACAGAAAACATGACTCGAATTAATTTCGAAACCGAAAACATGACTCGAATTAATTTCGATGGACCTTAATTAGGTGAAATTCGATTTGAACTCTTCGCTATTCGAAGCGCATCAACTTCCTTCAACAAATCAAATTCCAAACCCTTCTTCTTCAATTCCTCCACACATTTCCCCAATAACTTCAAATCTTCTTTTTCCCTCTCCAACAACTTCTCTAGGTGCGATTCCACCTCTGTTTTGTAACGAACGGCCCAGATCAACCCTAGAGAACACAACAGCGAACAGAGGGACGGGATCCACGATCTGTTGCAGGATCCAGATCCAGATCCGAAAAACGAAGAAGATGAACTGCTGAAAAGGATTATGAGAGAAATCGAGTGGAATAAGAGGAAGAAACAGTTGAGACGAGTTAATTCCTTTCAAATCGCATCGATTTGTGTTTCTTTGAGAGCAACTCGATTGAGAATCAGTTCTTCTTCTTTCAGCCATTGTTTTAACAGAAGCTTGTGAGTTGGAGTCATTGCGATTTCGTGAAGTGGATGGAGAGATTTCGATGATGAATCTCCATTTCGTGAAGTCGATGGAAAGCCAGAAACCCCTTGGATGAAAGATGAATGAGTTGGGAGATAAAATCGATTTGGGTGTTCGTGAAATTTGGGGTCAGTGAGAAGAATCAGGGGAAACGTGGGGGAAAGGAGGAGAAGAAGATGAACTGAAAGACGTGGTTTAAAAAAACTGAATGTTGAAAAACGGTTGCCACTATTCTTTTTTATAAGTAGAATAGATAATTAGTAGATAGATGTCTAACTAGTAAATAAAGAGGTGTTGTAATAGAATGACCATCGAGAACAAAAGGTTTATCATTTGCTATTTTCAGATTATTAATATAATTTATCATTATTTTTAAAGTTAAATATTCAGTCCTTGTCTGAATTGATTCCCTCTATTGATTTGTCCTTTTATTTATTTCAGCTCAGAAAGTCAAACACATCTCCACCGTCCGATCAACTTCTAATCTCTTTGACTTCACTTTCCCCAATCTCCTCTTATTATAATCCCCGTCTCCATCCCCAAATTTCTTCAATCTCTCTCCCTCTTCCAATTCCTTCAAGCTTTCCTTCTACTACAACAATGGCGGTCGATTTAGTTGGAATTCAAACTGTTGAACGTCTGAATCGCATCTTCCAGTTGAAGAATCACGACTTTGCCGTATCTTCTAATTTCAAGCAAGCCGTCTCCGCCTTGAAGCGAAGCGGACACGCTCGCTTCCGCCGCGGACCCCCGCCTTCATCCTCTGGTCACCACGCGCCTTCTATAACTTCTCAATTCGAAGAAAAACTACCTAAAATTCCTCCTCCGGAGGAGTCAACGGCGGTGTCTAAGGATTATTCTTTGAAAAAATCTGTTACAGACATGTTATCGTCGTTTCAGTCGACGACTTCGTCTATGGTATCTTCTTTGGCCGGAGAAGGCCTAGAAGGAAGTGTTTCGAATGGCAGACAGTTGTCTTCTTTAGGCATAGTAGCACCGGCACCGTCGTTCTCATCGAGGAAGCCGCCTCTTCCATCATCTCACCGGAAAAGGCACAGCACCGATCCGCCGTCTGCTTCCTTTCAAGGATCTGGAAAAGAGGACCATTCGGTTTCTCGCACCCCTTGCCACTGTTGCAAGAGAAGGTATGAACATGTTTCTCCGCGAGCAAAAACATATTCCATTCCTCTTTCATACGCATCAAGTTCATCGATTAATGTCTTTTCGTTCAGGAAAACCGGATCAAAACAGAAAACCAGAAGAATTCCAATAATCGGATCAAAGGTAGATAGTATACCAGCCGACGATTACTCATGGAAGAAATACGGTGAGAAGAAGGTCGACGGATCACTCTTTCCAAGGTAATTAAATCGTTAAATTGATGTGAGTTCTTCAAACATCCAGGAGATTGATCTGGATCTTGAAAATTTGCAGAGTATATTACAAATGCAATTCCGCAAAAGGATGTCCGGCGAGGAAGCGCGTAGAGTTATCTGTAGCAGATTCAAAGATGCTTCTGGTAACATACGACAGAGAACACAAACACCATCGCACTCCGACGCCACTTCCGGCAAGTATGACCGCCTTAACGATTCAGTCAAAGTGAGAGAATTACATATCACTTTACACTCTATTTCTGCGATCAGAGCCACTCTGCATCAAGCACCATCGGAAGGTGAAGGTCTGTTTTTCAGGGGACTATGAGAAATTGTAGCATGATTCTGGAAATGAATGCAAGGAAGGTACATGGAGGGTGTGATTTGTAAATTAGGTAAAGTAGAAGGGACTAAAGTGTAAACAGGAAAAAGAAAGATCTAGGATGCAATTTTGTCCAAGATTATTTTCCCTTTTTTTATTTCTTCCTTTATTTGATTATTCCCTAAAAACGAATCAAGAACGAGAAAGGTGTTTGTTGGGACGGGTGACAAAAGTCAAATGGATTTGAATATGAAACCATGAATACATAAATATAATATTTTGAGTGAATTGTGGATTTGGTCCTTGTGTTTGATGGTTTTTGTGATTAAAGTCCCTATATTATTGTGGATTTGGTCCTTGTGGTATTCAGTTTTTCTTGGCCATGGTTCCTCGACTAACGTTTTCGTTAACTTCGTTAAGTTAAGGACCATTTTAGTCATTTTTCTAAATTGTCTTTCTACTATAAAAAAAGTAAAACAATATTTTTATACACACATAAATATATACATATATAACTATAGACACACAAATATATATATATATATATATATATATATATATATATATATATATATATATATATATATATATATATATATATATTTCCAAATTACAATAAAATGATAAAATTAAATTGTTATATATCGTTATGTATATATATACATATATTTGTGTATAATTATATATATAATATATATATATATATATTTGTGTGTCTATAGTTATATATGTATATATTTGTGTGTATAAAAATAGTGTTTTACTTTTTTATGGTAGAAAGACAAAATTTAGAAAAAATGACTAAAATGGTCCTTAACTTAACGAAGTTAACGAAAACGTTAGTCGAGGGACCATGGTCAAGAAAAACTAAATACCACAAGAACCAAATCCACAATAAACATAGTATAGGGACTTTAGTCACAAAAACCATCAAAGCACAGGGACCAAATCCACAATTCACTCTAATATTTTCTAAAAAAGTTGGATATTTCTTTTTTATTTTATGCTAAAACAAAAAACAAGTTTTCCAGTTTTTACGCTTTGTTCTCGAGTTTGTTTTATGAAGGAAAGGAACGGAAAGGGAAGGAAAGTAGGAGGAAAATAAAAAATGTTGTGTTCTCGAGTTTTTTTAAAGAGAGAAAGGAAGGGAAGGGGAAGGAAAAAATTGCTGATTTTCCTCCCAAAACTTTCCGCCCAAATGTGGGAGGAAAAAGAAGGAAAGAAAATAAAAAAAAAAGAATTAAAAATATTTATAAAATTACACATATACCCATTAATTACATTTCATTATGAAATAAATGAGGGTATATTGGTAAAATTAACATCTTTCATTTCCTTTCTCTCCTACTTAAGAACATGAAAATTTATTTTCTTTCCATTTCCTTCCTTTCTTTTCCTTCAATCTCAAGAACACAAATACAAATATTTATTTCCTTCCCTTTTCTTTGTTTTCTTTTCTTTCCTTCTAAAACTCGAGAACACAGCGTTAATTTTTAGTCCAATAATAATTGTTGTTTAAACCTAATGAATTTGATTTCAATTCCAAATCTATTTTATGTTTTAAAGTTTTTGTATGTGGATGGTGACTTTTGGCTTTACACGTTAAAAGGTGGTCATGGTAAATGATTATTGGTTACTTTACCTTGTTTAATAAAAATTATTAGGACGGAAAAAATCTAATCTGATAAAATCTTGTAATTGAGAGTTATAACTTTTATCAGAAAAACGCTTATCAGACAAAAATGTTCCATTATGATACCATTTTAACAGACTACATTCTTGTTTGGTAAGTTAAATGAAATGTTGAGTAGGAATTTATGGGTAAACTTTGGGCCTAGGGTCTCCAAATGTTCCGTTGAATGTTTTTTTTTTGGAGTAAAAGGTTATAATATATTTTCAGAACATTCTAATAAAAGACGTATGTTTATATTTTCTTAAAAAAGATATAATATTATGGTGTAATTAAAAAATAAAATGGTGTAAAACATAAATTGATTAGGTTATTGTCTTGATGTGAGTTTTGCAACCACTTGTGACGTAGTCACCATGTGCAAATTAAAGTGGATGATCCCTTTGACTTTCAGAACCAAGTGGATAGTAAAGTTGTTGCCAGGGTGATTTCTCGTCTTTATATACATATTTTATTTTCAAAATATTTAATTACTTTAAAAGTAAACTACACTTTTGGTCCCTGTGGTTTGGTGTTTATAATACATTTGGTCCCTACAGTTTTAAAATTATAGTTTAGCCACTACAATTTGTATTTTGGTCTGGATTTGGTCCCTCGACGTTAACTCTGTTAAAAAACTCAGTTAAATTAAGGGGTATTTTTGTCATTTTTTAGAAGGATGAGTTATACAATTTTGTTAAAATCAAAGGGACCAAATTGAAATTTACTCTAATTTAAACTGAAGGGAACAAATTCTAATTTACTATAATTTCTTTTTATAATATCCATATATATACATACTCGCACGACAGGACCATCTGACGGCATCTCCGATGACTGATTTGCCATCTCCGACGATCAAACCCCCCCCGCCCCCTTCTTCCATGTAAACAGACCACTTCCATCTCCCACTCGTTATTCTCCGTCTTTCTCCCACGTTTTTCCGGTAACACTAACCGGAATCTGGTCGAAAAGGACGATCCGGCAAATCTCCGGCGTCCACTGTTGTACCCCATCTCCAGCCACCAGCTTCACCCATGACCATCTCCAACATGTGAGCATCTTCTTCAACCTTCCTCCACTGTGTAAACTCCATATAAAAACCATTGTTCCCTCCATCTCCAACGATCTCCTCCTTAAAACTCCACAGAACCACCAACACTGCACCTCCATCTCCCTATAACCAACCTTCGGCCACGAGCTTCACCCAAGACTATCTCCAACCTGTGAGCATCTTATTCAACCTTCCTCCACTGCGTACACATACAACACGATGCACAAACATACATATGCACACTGCACACACACACATACACATTGGGAGGGGTGGAGCCGAAGACGAGGGTACATGGGGTTGGTCACAGTTTGTGTAGTTTGTGTTATAGACACAGTATATGTAATGTATGTGTGTGTGGGGGGTTGTATGCGTGTGTAGTGTGTGTGTTATATGCAATGTGTGTCTTATATATATATATATATATATATATATATATATATATATATATATATATATATATATATATATATATGTAATGCACACATACAATACACTGGCGACGACCCTTCTCCCTAAACCCACCGATGATTACCCCCTCCCTAAATCTTGTGTAAGCTGACGAAGAGAAAGAAAGGGAAGAGAAAGGTTGGTTTTTGGTTTTTAAAGTGAAGGAGACGGGGGTTACGTGTTTTTTTGGGGTTTTAGAGATTGTGAATGGAGTAGGTGAATTCGCCGGAGATGGTGACTGGAGTAGGTCGGAGTTTCATGTTGGGACGAGAAGGGCTAGAGAGTTTCTAAGGGGGTGATTTGGTCGCCGACAAAGGGTGTCGGAGAAGTACATCGTCGTGGGGGAGGGCCGACGAGGTGGTTTAGGGGGGGGGGGTTGGTTCACGATGGAGATGATGATACTGTGTGAGGGAGGTTATATTGTTAACCTCCCAAAAGGTGTTAACTTTGTTAACCCTTTTCAACCAATAGGATTTCATCTTTTAAGTTGGTCTGGTTCAACATATTAATAATGGTCCAAGGTTAAATTTGGTATTTTATAAATATGTTTTCTTTTGTTAGAGTTTTAAATTGGAGTTACAAAATTAATAATTAATGGGAGTTACAAAATTGATATAGGTTTTCTTAACTTTTTTTTATCAAAATATCTAGGTGTTTTGAGTTTTCTCTCGTTCAACAAAGTTCGTTGCATCGAAGATGGATTTTCGTCGTGAAAAAGGCCACTTTCATCCCGATTTGTTGAACTATTCTTCTAATTCCGCAAGGTTGGACTTTGACGATGGAGGACCATGTGTGAATAATGGTTCGACATTCGGAAATATGTTGTAACACCCGGTTTTTTTGGTTTGAAATACTTTGGAGCAAATATATATATATATATATATATATATATATATATATATAGCCAAAAAATTAAGATATTTGATATATTTACGACGTTGTGTCATTCCGATTTAAGTGACTCAAGATCCATTAAAAATTTCACACACATAAATACAAGCTTCATGTTTTGAGTTTTTGCATACTCAATTCGTATAAGACCCAAAACGAATGTCGAAGTTGGGGAAAGTTGGATCTCGTGGAAAGAAGAATAAATTCATTAAAGGAGTTACCAAGACACAAAAGAAGGCCGCAGCAGGCTGGTCTGCTCGCTGTTGGTGCATTGTTCGAGTCCTGTTGGCTGCATACGTTGAGTTATTTTTTTATATGGATAACAACCTCTGGCCCAACCCAGCATGTGAAGTAGACCATCTTGTAGCCTCAGTTAATTCTTGGCCCAACCCAGTTTGTAGTACCAATTATTTATTGCCCCAATTATTTGGCTATTAGGTCATTATTTTTTGTAAAAAGAAAAGGGAAGCATCTTATTGAAGGGGTGAAGTGGGAGCAACCGCAAGAGGGAAGCAGCAGCACCTGCTGCTCCGTTTCTCTATTTTCTACACATATATACACACACAAGATATAATAAAAATACAAGGCTAGTTCTTCAAGGGACGTCGATGAGTATTAAGGTTACTTGATAACTTATGATTTCTAAAAGTAGGAAGGTATGATCTCCTTAACCCATTAATTTAAGTTTGTTTAAGTTTGTTTATATATTAAAGCTTTTTGTTGCAAGTAAGCTTTCTTATATAAAATAATGGGTTTGTTTGGTATTTTTTAAATGAAGTAAATTGAGGTATTTACTTTTGTTGATAACTTTGTATGAGGTTTAAGGGTTTTAAATCTTAGATCAAATTTATAGCTTTTATGAAACACCTTAAAATTTACAATAAATTTAAACCTTAAATTTTATCAGAGTTTACTACAACATCTTCCAACTTTTATTTGGAAATGGAGAACTAGTTGCAAAGTTTATAATTACAAATGATCTATCATAAACAACCAACTAATCTAATCCATAACCAACAAAATCAGATTAAAAGGGATGTCTTATAATATCTCCAAAATATTTTCTGTTCTACTAACATTCTCCATAGCATCTCCAAAAGTATAATTCTGGGATTCCTCGACACTCATCCCTTCGTATCCCTAGTACCTGGTAAGAAAATTTAAGTTTGAAACATTAGGCTTGCGCCTAGTGAGAACATCCAGTTTTAAAATCAAAACCTTTATAAACTTTGAAATCCAATTTGTAAACAAAACATATAACATAACCTTTTCACAAACTTTCTTACCGTACACACAACATCTTTCGATGACGGGAATCATACCCGATTCCATGATTATGACGAACACTAAGTAAGTAATCACATCATGTTTAAGAGCAACACTACGAATCACTAATGATTCTAGATTCCAGCTCATATCCAAGAAATTACAAGTAAACCATGCCTATTTCTTGGTGTGGAAGTAGAAATAGCAATTATACCTTGCCTATTCCTCATCTCCAAATAGAAAGCGGAAATAGGAATTATACCTTGCCCATTTCACATTTTCACGTCATAATACGAAAAGGGAGTAACAATTATACCTTATCTATTCCTCATTTCAAGTTAACAGGAATTACAATTAAGCGTCATGCCTATTCCTCGTTTATCAATAATGCTAGTGCCTATGATTCCATTACACTTCTAGTATACGTGCGTACCAAATCAAAACACATATCAAATCGTATCATACTCGCTGTTGAGTTATAATTATGTTCGTACCGTTAAAACAATTAAGATATGTTTCATATTCAGAAAACATTTGATCACGAGAACCTCATAAAAAATTATACAGGAAAACTTGTCCGGTAAACTAATAATATCTCATTTAATTAAAATTTTACCCAGAACTACACTCTCCGGATATCCCCCTCCAGAGATATAACTTTCGGATATCCCCCTCAGGAGATATAACTCCCGACGGAGATATAAACTTATCCCGATACTCACAATCCGGAAAACCCCATTATCTGGACAACGCTATCCGGATATCCCCCTCCGGAGATATAACTTCCGGACATCTCCCCACGGGGATACATACTTCATCCGGAAAATCATCCAGAAAAGCATCCGGAAAACCCAATTCCGGAAATTATCCGGAAAAACCATCCGGAAAACTTATCCGGTAAGCTAATCCGGAACCAAATACGGAGAACAATCCGAAAAATCAAGTCCGGACTAATCCGGGAAATTCATCTTCCGGATTCATCCAATTTCTAATCTAATTCAATCGATTTCTACCAAAATTTCAACAATCGTTTAGTATCCATTTCTTAAAGATATCGGTAAGCTTATAAAACCATTTCAATTCACAGATAAATTTTATTAAAGCAAAACAGGGTGGATGAACTCACTTAGAATGGAGTACAAAACGATAACCCAGAAGTAATTGGTTCTTAAATCCTTTGCGCCTAAATGATTCCAGAATCCAAATTGAGAATTCAACTTGATAAGAGGAATGAATTTTGTAAACATAAATCCTAGAAGAAATCCATCTGTTAGGTCATTGACCAGCATCTCCCAAAATCGAAACGTGGCGCTGGCTGCTACGCTATATGGAAATAAATTGCGCCTTCTCCACCAGCAATTGCTTTTGGCGTAGTGGTAAGCGCTTGGATCCTAACATGTGGTATCAGAGCAGGTCACATGTTAGAATCCCATGGAGTGCATTATAATGCCAAAGGCATGCTGTGCAGCCAAGAGTGCTGGCAGATGCTGGGGGGGGGGGATTGTTGGGTCATTGACCAGCATCTCCCAAAATCGAAACGTGGCGCTGGCTGCTACGCTATATGGAAATAAGTTGCGCCTTCTCCACCAGCAATTGCTTTTGGCGTAGTGGTAAGCGCTTGGATCCTAACACCATCAATTTCTTACCCAGTATCGACTGCTTTCGTTCTTTTGCCCGGAACCGACTTCAAAAAAAGAAAATTTGAGATAAACTCAATCTCAGCCAACCTCAACTTTTATACATCACATTTTCTCAAATACTCAATTTCACCCCAAAACCTTGACCAAATTACTCCTTCAACCCTTCAACCTTAAATTTAACATAATGCTTAAAATAATCCCTTCTAATATTTTAAACGTTTCTCGTACAAAGTTATAGAAATTTCGAGGTGTTACAATTCTCTCCAACTTGAAAATGATTTCGTCCCCGAAATCAAAGTTAGGTAAATAAGTGAGGATACCTATTCTTCATATCCTCTTCAGCTTCCCAAGTCACGTTGGCACCTCTATGATGTTACCATTGTACTTTGACCATGATCACTTC
This sequence comes from Saussurea involucrata, assembly GCA_033807775.1. NCBI lineage: Eukaryota > Viridiplantae > Streptophyta > Magnoliopsida > Asterales > Asteraceae > Saussurea > Saussurea involucrata. The sequence goes on from CM066314.1 coordinate 88,006,527, forward strand.
CTTATTTCTTAACTTCTTAGTCGTCCTTTCCAAAATTGCTTCAAGTTCTTCCACGCAACGATTCTTCTCGTCAACTTTTATTTCAGACAATGGTATATGTTAGTTCTAGATCCGTGCAACAATAATGAAATCAAACGATGTAAACAATAAAGAATAATGATTTCAACTGGTCATCCCTGTATTAGCTTTCAATCAGAGAGTTTTTACAATAAGAGTAGGAAAGCAAATGAGACAACTAGCCTATTTTTCTAAGGCTAGATTGCTTTATATATGGCGGGCCCGTGGTTAACAAGCTCACGGCCCGTTCACTAATAGAGCTCAAAATAAAGAATTACAATTTAAACCCTGAACTTTAAATCAACATAAAACGACCCTAACAATCTCCCCCTTTGATTTGAAGTTCGATTTGGCGCCAGTTCTCGACATATCTTTTTCGAAGCGCGAAGTGAATCTCGAACCATCTGATAGCACGACGATAGTCGATGCGTTCTTCAACCATTTCCAGGGCATTCCGAGCAGTTATTTCATTCGGATTAGGAACATACGAAACCCTTGGATTTTTAGACTCGTGCTGAATGATCTTTCAAAGAGCATCTCGAACTTTGTAGAGCATGCCGTCGTAGAATCTTTCTACCTGAATGAACCGCATAAATCTTTTCTCTTTCTGTTCATTGATGAAGACGATCCCAAATTCTGGTTCTAGAAGCATAGCGTTCTCGGGATACATATTCAACTCAGGATCTTGCAGATTCGGCTTTATCAGATTTACCTTCTTCGCCCTGTTCTCGATAGCCATTTGGAAGTCCGTTAGATAAGACATCATAATTGTGCGGACCAGGAATCGACGAACAGCTTCGAGCGCCTTTGTAACGGTAAGCGGTCGGATGGTTCTAGTGCGAAGGTCTTTCAGAAGGGCCAGGAAGTCAAATGGTCGGAGGTTTTGGAAGTCGGCTTCAGAAAATCTCCATTCATTACCATCTTCGCGGCGAACGGTGAAGACTGGATAGACGATCCTCATGATGCGGCGTGACTCGATGTTGAGTACTTCTGTGATCTGATTCTTGGTTTTGACTTGGCTGACTGGAAGACACCGCGTCATTGCGCTGATGTATCGGCGTTGGTATTCAGGGCTGTAGTTGTAGATACCAAGGCAAAAGGTCGGCTCGATCGTGCGTAGCCTGTGTACAAATAACTTCTTCAGGGTTTTCTCCAGATGAGGGATAAGTACGGTGATCTTCTCCCAACGGATTTTTGATGAGGTGTAGGAGGAAGATCAGTAGCTGTCTGTTGTTGAAGAGGGGATGTCGGAATGTCGGCAGTAGTAGTTTCCGGTCTTGTTGGAGTTCCAGTGGGTTGAGCATAGTGAACGGGAGAAGTACCATAAAAATTCTGTAGCAGGAACTGATCATAATCAATATTGTCATCGGCATCAGTAGGAAAAACCAAGTTAACCTGGAGATTTGCGGCACTGCGGCTGTTTGGGCAAAATTTCACAGGTCTCGACCGCGACCAATAAGACGTATGTCATGAGCTATACCTTGTATTAAGATAAGGTCCCGACGAAGACCCAAAGAACCTCCGCCATCCCTCCTAAAAAGTAAGTCGAGAGTTCCTCATGACAATCGACCTCGACGTCGCCCGATCCACACGACCGTCGCATAAAACCATGCGACCTCGACCGACTAACACGTTAACAACTGTTATGTTTGTTCAAGTGTTTAATGCAGGAGTCAAAGTTATTAATGGACAAACGGCTATAACCGACAAAATCAGTTATGAGCATCTAAACTCACATTGAAGACGACGACCGTTACAACAATCATCAAAGATCTTAATGATTCAATTAAAGTCATCCGAAGACAATAAAATCCCAGCTCAATCATCAGTTCAAGACACCTGATCAACATCAAATAACACAGAAAGAGAGATAAAACAAGAGCATAGAACAACAGAAGCAAAACACAAACACTCGAAAGATATTCATTCGAAGCAAAGAGATCATTCATAGAAGATCACTCTCGACGCAAGACTTTCACTCTCGACCAACAGTTTATACATAGTTTTCACACACGACGCACACTGTTTTTACATTCTAAACACTTGTACTTTACATTTCGAAGTCTTTCCTTCATTTGTACTGTAATCTCTGTACGATCGACACCCGGAACACCAAGGATATCGCCCCTGATTGGCGACCATAGTGCAACGACGACATCCACTGTCGTCCGCAGGTTTTTTCCTCGTTGAGGTTTTTCCTGCGTCATCAAATCCTTTGTCTCATTTACATTTTTGTCTTTGTCGCACACCTTTGTCGAAAGATTCCTTTCTTTAGTTGTTAAAGTCCACATCGACCTTAAGTTGTTCCTTTGGTGCGATTTTTGGCATTAACAGTTTAGCGCCATCCGTGGGACCCCATCTAGAGAAAATCTTCGACAAACGTGCGTTTTACTAACGGTTTCTTGGAGTCTTCTTTGTTCTATGTTTAAGGAAAATGGTGAATAACGAACAATCCGCTGACCCAGCACATGAAGGACTAAAAAATGCACAAGATGCACTTAAAGCAGTCAACGATTATCGCCTGGAGGAAGTCATTCTAGATTCAAGCAAGCCTGATCAAAAAGTTTTAATCGGGTCGTCTCTCAATCCTTGCCTCAGGGAAAAGTTAATATCTTTTTTGCAGGAACATGCTGATTGTTTCGCCTGGTCGCATGAAGATATGGTCGGCATAGATCCTGACGTCATCTCTCACAAGCTCAACGTTGACCCATCGTTCAAGCCTATCAAGCAGAAGCGACGGAAATTTGCTCCTGAAAGGAATAAGGTGATAAATGACGAAGTCGACAACCTTCTCAAGACAAGGAAGATTCGAGAGGTAAAATACCCTGATTGGCTTGCTAACGTCGTGGTTGTAGCAAAGAAGAATGGAAAGTGGAGGGTCTGTATCGACTTCACAGACCTCAATAAATCCTGTCTAAAAGATCCTTTTCCATTACCTCATATCGACGCCATGGTCGACGCGACAGCGGGGCACGAACTACTAACGTTCATGGATGCCTATTCTGGCTATAATCAAATCTTAATGCACGTCGAGGACCAAGAAAAAACCTCTTTTATGACGGGCCGAGGTATTTATTGTTATAAAGTTATGCCTTTCAGACTAAAAAATGCAGGTTCTACCTACCAGCGTCTAGTGAATAAAATGTTCAAAGACCATCTCGGCGACACGATGGAGGTGTATATCGACGACATGCTGGTCAAGTCAAAACAAGCGATCGACCATGTTGAGCATCTGAGGCAATCGTTTGGTATCCTTAGAAAGTATAGCATGAAGCTCAACCCGACGAAATGTTCCTTTGGCGTCAGTGCTGGGAAATTCCTAGGATATATGGTCACTCGCCGAGGCATCGAAGCCAATCCCGACCAGATCAAAGCCATTGTCGAGATCAAATCTCCTCGAAATTTCAAGGAGACCCAAAGGCTCACTGGTCGGGTAGCAGCTCTAAACAGGTTCATCTCTCGATCTTCAGATAAATGTCATATCTTTTACAACATCCTCAGGAAGAACAGAGGCTTTGACTGGAGCAGCTACGACATTGACTTCAAACCCAGGACCGCGATCAAGTCGCAAGCCTTGGCCGACTTCATTGCTGACTTCAGCCCTGAATTGGAGAAAGAAGTAGAGCTCGAGGTATCGACTGTGGAGACTCACGACGACGTGCCTTGGATCTTACACGTCGATGGGTCATCCAACATTAGAGGCTCAGGACTAGGCGTCGTCTTAAAGTCGCCACAGGGGGGCAAGATGGTATACTCAGTTCGATGCGATTTCAAAACCACAAACAACGAAGCCGAGTACGAGGCCCTGATCCTAGGGATGAATATGGCCCACGACTCGGGGGCGACCGTGCTACATGTCAAAAGCGATTCTCTCCTGGTCATGAACCAGATGAATGGAGAATTCGCGGCCAAAGATTCAAAAATGACAGCGTACCTGAAGGTAGCAAAAGAAAAATAAAAAATGTTTAAAACATTTTCCATCGAACAAATCCCGAGAGACCAGAATACTCAGGCCGACGCTTTGGCAAATCTCGGGTCTGCTCTGGTCGAACCTATATTCGACGTTATTCCCATGATCCATCTGGCGACATCGTCTATCGAGAACATTGACGTCATCCAGATCGAAGAAGAAGAAGGTAATTGGTCGTGCGACATCCGAAATTTCCTTATGCACGACCAATTCCCAGAAGATAAGATGGAAGTCCGGAAGATCAGATTCAAAGCATCTAAATACACCATAATTGGAGATAAGCTCTATCGACGATCATCGACAGGATTAAATCTAAGATGCGTCATTAGCAAGAGTCAGGTCCAAAAAATCCTTCACGAGATGCACGACGGTGAATGTGGCAATCACTCCGGTGGTCGCAGTTTGGCTAATCGTATATTTCGACAAGGGTATTTTTGGCCAACATTGCGACAAGACGCCATCAAGTACGTCCAGAACTGTGACCCTTGTCAGCGACATGCAGGTATGTCACATAAACCCTCTGAACCCTTGCACTCGACACTCATCCCATGGCCCTTCATGAGGTGGGGAATGGATATTGTTGGCAAACTACTCCCGGCCCCGGGGCAAAAGATATTCCTCCTCGTACTTACTGATTATTTTTCCAAGTGGGTGGAGGCGGCTGCTTTTTCCCAAATCAGGGACAAGGAAGTCATCTCTTTTATCCAGACTAACATCATATGCATATTTGGGATTCCATCCGAAATCGTCTGTGACAACGGATCCCAATTCATAAGCGACAGGACCCAACAATTTTGCGAAGACAGGAGTATCAAGTTAACAACCTCGACTCCCAGATACCCTCAGGCGAACGGACTTGCTGAATCAAGTAATAAGACAATTATAGCTTTGATCAAGAAAAGGTTAAAAGCTGCAAAGGAAGATGGGTCGAAGAACTCCCTTCAGTCCTATGGGCAAATCGCACGACACCGCGCACGTCCACAGGACAAACCCCTTTCTCTCTCGTCTACGGTTGCGAAGCAGTCCTGCCAATCGAAGTCCAGCTCCCAACTTCGAGGCATACTTCCGTCGACCGCAACATGATCGATTTAAATTATGATATCGACACCTTCGAAGAGCTTAGAGAGTCAGCCTTGATCAGAATGGCATCTCAGAAGCAAGCAGTCGAGCGACATTTCAACAAACACGTCAAAGTCAAAGTCTTTCAAGAAGGCGATTACGTCCTCCGTCGAGTGTTCCAAAACACTCAAGAGCTCAATGCCGGTAAACTTTCCATTAAATGGGAAGGTCCTTACCGCATCTCCGAAGTCGTTGGTAAAGGAGCCTATCGACTCCAGACTCTCGACAATCAAGAAATCCCACGCAGTTGGAATGCTACGCACTTGAAAAAGTATTTTTTCTAGAATCATTTTCCTCTCATGCAACTTAATTGTTTTACCACAGGAGCACATGATTCAAATTTCATCATGAAATTTGATTACACGATCATAAGGTTTGAGCGACCTCTCGATCTGAGTTTCTGAATTCAGAAAAATTTTGTACGTTCTAACACGCCAATAATTGAGCCTATCATTACAAGTCAAACGTATGATATTTCAATCGTTATATTGCTATGAATGCCTAAGTCGGACGATTCTTCGCTCGTTCTATACTTAACAAAGTTACACAGTTGATATTACATCTATCTACGACATATATAAATCGAAATAAAAATTCGACAGAAGGACGAAATTCATTTACGAAACGTACGATTACATAGGAGCGACCGACGGTCGAGTATACAAAGTTAAAATGGTTCGACCACCAACGGTCGAGACCTGAAAAGACATAGCATTTCCTAAATCTAGAGAGGAGCGTCGGTCGTATGCTCAGTCTCGACCTTTGAATCCTCGTCACACCCAAAAATGCGCTAAATGCAATGATCAAACGAGTATGTTTGGTGACACCCTACGCCGCGACATTTCAGAATGCGACCCTTAAGATTAATGTTAAGGTTAGAGGAAGGAATATGATCTTCTCGACGGTCGACTTCTAGTCCAACATCTCCTCTATCTTCGCGTATCTAACGAAAGAAGATTGAAACATCTGCAAAAAGCAAAAGGGGTATGTTAAGCGAACATACGGAGGAAACATTAGGAACACGAGTTTTGGAAGAAAAACTCACAAAGAATGATAGTCCAGCTAAACACGATCACGTCTCTTTGATGGAGATCTTTTGAAAACGCTCTTTGAGAGATAAGAGCTGATATTTCCCCAGATGCGGAAATGACTTCGTCCCGTCAAGGACACAGTCAGTTAAGAGGATAGACAACGTAAAGTTGATCGTCATGACTTCCTCCTCACTCTCTCCCGCCATTACACCCTCGCCCATGTCGGCTGATGAAAGGGTCGACCCGGCAGAAGAAGACATCGTCGCCAGATGCGCAAGATCCACGAACGTCGCGTCTATCGCAATCAAAGTCTTCTCGGACATAATCCTTCTCAAAGAGCCTCCAATCTTGGAAGGCCTGAGAAGAATCGATAAGCTATACCTCGTATGAACACTCGAAAATTATCGAGCAAAGAACAGCAAGGGATCAAAGAAGTCGTACCTTATATATAAGCACTCAAAGACCTCGAAAAACCTAACTGAGTCACAGATTCTCACAGGATTTGTGAATAAACAGGTAAAGAGCAGCAAGAAGATCAAAGGGAAATCTTTGCTCAAAGACTCTTCGAAATCGTAAACCAGAATAGATCCATTATGATCCCTATTTATGCAAAAGATCGAGTCCCTTGATAATCGCCACGTGCCCTCGTACCTTCGTATGACCACACAGATCGTCGATATCTGTCAAAGACAGCTAGTAAGCACAATCGTACGTCAGTATGACGTCACGACCTCGTTTTCTCTTCAACTTCTCGTTCGGTTAGAATTAAACCAATTTAGTTCCGAAACAACCAAGGTATTTTTAACGCAGAACCCTAAGCGCCCGACGAGCAAAATTTAAAATTCGAATTTGCCATCCTACTTTCAAATTTTGGGGGCAAACTGTTTGGGCAAAATTTCACAGGTCTCGACCGCGACCAGAGAAGGTAAGACGTATGTCATGAGATATACCTTGTATTAAGATAAGGTCCCGACGAAGACTCAAAGAACCTCCGCCATCCCTCCTAAAAAGTAAGTCGAGAGTTCCTCACGACAATCGACCTCGACGTCGCCCGTTCCACACGACCGTCGCATAAAACCATGCGACCTCGACCGACTAACGCGTTAACAACTGTTATGTTTGTTCAAGTGTTTAATGCATGAGTCAAAGTTATTAATGGACAAATGGCTATAACCGACGAAATCAGTTATGAGCATCTAAACTCACATTGAAGATGACGACCGTTACAACAATCATCAAAGATCTTAATGATTCAATTAAAGTCATCCGAAGACTATAAAATCCCAGCTCAATCATCAGTTCAAGACACCTGATCAACAGCAAATAACACAGAAAGAGAGATAGAACAAGAGCATCGAACAACAGAAGCAAAACACAAACACTCGAAAGATATTCATTCGAAGCAAAGAGATTATTCATAGAAGATCACTCTCGACGCAAGACTTTCGCTCTTGACCAACAGTTTATACATAGTTTTCACACACGATGCACACTGTTTTTACATTCTAAACACTTGTACTTTACATTTCGAAGTCTTTCCTTCATTTGTACTGTAATCTCTGTACGATCGACACCCGGAACACCAAGGATATCGCCCCTGATTGGCGACCATAGTGCAGCGACGACATCCACTGTCGTCCGCAGGTTTTTTCCTCGTTGAGGTTTTTCCTGCGTCATTAAATCCTTTGTCTCATTTACATTTTTGTCTTTGTCGCACGCCTTTGTCGAAAGATTCCTTTCTTTAGTTGTTAAAGTCCACATCAACCTTAAGTTGTCCCTTTGGTGCGATTTTTGGCATTAACAGCGGCTTTTTCATACCATGCATCTTCGGTCTCCGGGTTGGTTTCGCAGTCTGGATCTATCATGTCCAATAACTGTCTGTCTGATGAGTCAAAATCAGTCAATTCCTGTGTTGAACCCTCGGGCTTTTAACCGTCGGGCCTTCATCATCTGAAATTTCCACGTCGATTACCATCTCGGCTAATGGCAACTCGGCTTCAGGTTCGGCGTCGGTTGTTGTTGCCGCAGTTGCTGGTTCCAGGTGAACCACGGTTGTCGTTTCGGCGAGGATAGGGGCGGTCTCGGTTGGTCTTAATCTTTTCTCCCCCTTATGGTGATCAGGATCATCCTGGTCATCGTGTTTGCGCTTCAGACCGCCGACTTGACTCTTGCATGTATCTTCGAGGGAACGGACTCTCTCGGACAGCGTTTGGAGCGCTTGGTTATAGTCCTTAAGAGTTGAGTCAATGCTATCTAAGCGAGTGGTAATGGATGATGAAGGAGCAGCGACCTGTGATTTCAGAACGGATATCAGGTTTGCTTCGGTAGAGGCGTTGGTTTCGGATTCTTGGAGCAGTTGGGCTAAAAGCATCGTTTTAAGGGTGTCCACCGAGTAGGTAGGCTGAGTAGGGGCCGGTGGAGGTATCGGTGCGGTTTCAGTGTCAATGATATGCCCTTTACCTTTGATTATGCGTTTGACGGTGTCGATCTCGGCGGTGACATACTGCTCCATCGCCTCACGGACAGCCTTAAGGGTGCTGTCCAGGGACCCTGGTGACACAAAGTCGTGTAAAATAACCCCGGGATCACTTAGATTACCCATTGAAGCATCTACCTGAGAGGCAGAGCCAGCTACGTTCACAGCTGGCATGTCGGTAGCAGTGGTAGGATTTCCCTACGATCCTCGCGTGCCACCTAAGGGTGACGACACTACGGTGGTTCCGGTCGAGTCACGAAGAATCTCGACTTGGTGTTGCTCCTCTTGTGTCCTAGCCAAAGGATTTTCAATAACAAATGGCCCTAGACTCGATTGTGCACGAAATGAAGTCACGACCGGGGGCTGCTGGTCGCTTGTTTCAACACCAGCACTCTCCGAGTGAGAGGCCGGTGGAAGTTGTGCTATTTCCCCGTGTGAAGTTGAAACATCCGTCTTTTGAGAGACGGATGAGTGGATAAGGGGGTCGTGCAATTCCTCCGCTGGGTCCACAGAGGCTTCTTCAATATCCCGTCCCAATAAATGAGACGGGATAGTAGATGTGGCTACCCGAATTACACTCGTTTTGGGTCGCTCAAGAGCCTCGTTATCTTTACGGCCCAATCTTTCCTGGTTCGCTTTCGAACGCAGTTCTCTCCGGCTCGCAGTTTCTAAATCAACTCCTTCTACTCCCTCAATCCTAGGTGAAACATGGGTAGGTGAGTCAAGTGGGATGCTGTTGGGTCATCAAAGATTTGAAATTGACTCACCGATGTTTTCCCTATAATCCTACTTAGAATATTTTGACAAGGTTCTTTAAATGACTTGTACAAGATAGCAATTGTTCGATGAAGTCGAAGATCAACCGAAACCAAGCTTGAAGAGATTTTCTGTGCGGAATCAAGAAGACTCTTCCAAGATACATACAAGTCATCACCACCAATTGTGTTCTCACACATCGGTGGACTTCCTCACCATCGATGGTGTCTTCAAGAATCGATGGATATAATCCCACCGATGTTGTCTTCAGGAATCGGTGGACATAATCCCACCGATGAAGATACTCAAAATCGGTGGACTTCTTCCCACCGATGAGGATACTCAAATCAGTGGGATCTTCGTGTAAATGGATTTTCTTGCAGATGATTTTAAAGACCAATGACAGTTATATCGGTGAAACATCATCGATAAAATTGTCTTGGAAAACACATCAAGAAGACCTTCCAGTTTTGGCAATAATCCAGTGGTTGGTAAAAGTGTCCACTTAGTACTTTGTCCACTTTTAGATAACATCTAAATCAGCATGGGCATTCTTCATGGTTCCAAGAAAAAAGGTGATTTGGAAACATCAACTTTTCAGAGTACTACATCTTCTATCCAATCTCCTTATGACAAGTGTCCTGAGCATTTAATGCAAAATACTCGTATCTTCACTATAAAAGGATGTAGAAGGCTCCATGCAAAATACGCTTTTTGGAAATCTCTCTCAGTGCAAGAAATCTCCATATTGCTTAAAAAAACTTTATAGCTTTGTTCTAAGTGTTCTTAGTTGTTTTGTTAGTATACTTTGTGTAAGATTGTTAGAATAGTTTATCTGTTCTTTTTCGCAACAGTCTTAAGTTTTCTATGTGTAATTCTTGTTGAAAGTTTTTCAATAATAGAATTAAAATTGTGAAAATTTTGAGTATTGTATTCAACCCCCCTTCTACAATACTTGTTTTAGCCATCTGGGACTAACAAGTGGTATCAGAGCAGGAAAGTTTAACTCATAAACTTGATCTGCGATGGCTGCCTCTTCTTCTTCAACTGTTGAAAATGCTTTTCAAAACAACTTTTCTGAAAATGGTTCCATTACCAAACCTCCTAAGTTTAATCCTAACAACTTTTCTCTTTGGAAAAGCCGTATGATGCTATTCATGGAAGGAGTTGATACTAGATATCCAACCATTCTCAAAGAGGGACCTATTATCCCTCGAGTTTGGGCTCGCTATGAAACGCAGAGGTCTGGTAAAGAAACCGGTGAGAAGAAGGACTCTAGTGATTCCGATGACTCTGAACCGTCTGACAAAGAGAGAGCCAAAAGTACTGGACGTTATTGTAATAACCAGGTATGTTATTGGTTTATTTAAAAGTATTATTTTAATTAAGTATTATGGAGTTAGAAGTTAAGGGGTAAGTTTTAATTTTTATTTGGAAGTTTGGGGGTAAGTCTTGCCAAATAGAATAAGTGTGGGGTTTATTTGGTGAGAGTGGAGATATTATCCACCATCACCGCCATATTCACTTGAGACACAAGGAGGTGTCATCCTTAGGCACTATTAGAAAAATACTAAGTGTGTATGTGTGTGTATTTTCGGTTAGAAAGAAAAGAGAGAAAAAGAGATAGAACCGTGAAGGAGAAGAAGGAGAAGTAATCAAGATAGTAAGCTGGAATTAGAAGGTTCATCTTGTGAAGATTAAAGATTCTGTGAAACTGAACTGAAGAATTTGGAGTGCTCGGTAAATAGCTTGGGAGGATTTTGGAATTAAGCGAATCAAGTGAGTTTTTACTTAAAATGTTTTCAAATGGAATAAATGTATGTGAATGAATGTAATATTGTGCATATGGTGTTTATATGAGTATTACATTGCATGGGTGCTAGTTGGCCGGGCTTAGGACCGGTGAAAGTTGGCTGTACAGAGGGACAGTGGTGTTGGCTGTATTTAGTACGTCGGTGTAAATTAATTAATTGGCTTGCTACCAATTAATATGGCCAAGAGAAAGAAAAAGAGAAAGAGATGGAAAGATACATGATGCATGAGTCTAGTTGGTATTCTTTTGTGAATTATGTGTATGATGTTGTGCAAATGTTTTCTTTAACTAACGGGGATTTCTCACTAGACCTCAAGGTCTAACCCTCATTTTTGTTTTAAAATATGTATTCCAGGTCAAGGAGCAAATAAGGGACAGTGATAGGATATATCGTGTTTAGCTTTTTGGAAGATGCATGATTATGAAGATTCGAGATGTGTTTTGTATCTGTTATGTTATTATGATATTATGTACTTTATAAGTGAAAAAGTTTGTACTAAAAGACCTATCTTGTTAAGCTAAGGGACCGTAAATGAAATATGATGTATTTTGTGGTGAAATTATGTTATGAAATATATTGTTGGAACCCAGATACACTTAATCAAGATTAACAGTCTATTAGTTGAGTTTAGAGTTTGATGCGGAAGCGTATTAAACTAACAGATATGTTTGATAGATATTAGAACGCACACATATAAAGAAAACAGTAAAGAATGAAAAGGATTTCTTGAACAGTTACTGTTATTCAATATATAATAACAACACGAAGAACAGATTAAGAACTGTTGGTGTGTGTGAGAATATAACACTCAGATATTTGACAATAAAGCTTGAGAGTATTAGTGATTCCTTGTGTATTCGTCATTAGGAAGATCTCAACATGAGACTTCCTTTTATACTACTCTTAGAAGACTATGAAGTAGGTCACTGTTCCTTTTACGGCATGAATAGTGAACTGGATGGTGTGAGCAGTTGATTGGATGGTGTGAGCAGTTGTTTGAGCCATGTGCATTTAATGGAGCAGATGTACTATTGGTAAATGCATTAAATGGCGCAGACGTCTATTTTGTACCATGCCCTATTGAGTCCACTCAGAGCTTGACACGTGTTTTGACAGTACTTTTCCATGCAAGTTGATGAACGTATCCAGTAATATCTTCCAAGTCTTCATAGCAGACCACAAAGGCTCTATAAGGTATTACAGAGGTTCTATGGTCTGACCTTCTGTGGAGCAGTCCACTTGTTTCCGAGTTGATCTTCTTCTTGCGTACTACAGAGGTTCTGTGATTACCTCTGTAGCTTCTGTGGCTTTCTGGACTTGATCTTCTGGAAGAAGTGGCAGAGCCTCTGTGAGAGGCTTTTCTATACTTAGCCTATTTTTCACTACTTCTAAATACTTCTATGATTAGGAAGATTGAAGCTAACAATCTCCCCCTAAGTAGTGAAAAATAAAAAATTTGACCTTGAGTTAAGTTTGGCTAAGTTAGATAAGACAGAGGTTAAACAATACCTCGAAATTTCATTCATTTAGAAATATGCCAGAGGCATTTTACATTTGAGTACAATGAAAGATAAACTTTAACTTTGTTTGCAGAGATTTGAGGTCTGAGAATCAGATGTTGGCATCTTTGAAATCGTTGTAGCTTCTGTTGTCTCTTCCGACTTTTCTGATCTCTTTGTAGAATCTGATGCAGAGTTCTCTTAGGCGGATTGTTGAGTCTATTTCTCTGATGAAAGTATCTGCATCATCTCTATCCATTTTCTCTGTACCTCTGTATTTTACAAGGCTTGCTCTGAATTTGCTCAGAGTACTGGTTGCGTACTTCTGACAATCCATGAGTACAAAAAGTTTAACCTGGTGTTGTGGGTTTTGAAATACTAACCCAAATCTTGGTTCTCTGATGATTGAGTTGGGCACAGCGTCTGGTGGGCAGCGATCTTCTGGTGGTCGTAGATCTAGATGTTTGAGACCAAGATCCTTTCCCAGCTGAAAATCTATCATGCTGTATAGCAGAAGCTTTTCCCTCATCGCTTTTCTCAACACTTGATAGGCTCTGGTATTAGGCTCTGTGTTGTAGTTGTCTTTTGTCCATTGCAGAAGGTCAGGTAGATCGTAAGGATTGATGTTTCTTAAGTCAGCATCAGCGAAGGTAGATTCTGAATTGTTTTCTCTTCTGACTTTGTAAAGATTGTACCTGACCCTTGGATAGGTTCTTGTGAAGGAGAATCTGCAGAAGATCACCTTTTTGATTTTGTGAATTGAGAAGACATCTGCTTTGGTTCTTGGCTTTGTTCTTGTGAAGATGTTCTCAAATTCTTCTCTGATCCTTGGATCTGTCACATGATCTACCGGATGATTTGTCTAATAGGATTGTTTGTAGAGGTATTTGTATACCACTTCTTCCATCTCTTCATGTGTTGGACCAGGTCGTGGAATTTGTCTTCTGAGACTCTTCATCTGTTGAACAACTTCTGCAGCTCTACCAGTTAGAGGAATTTCTGACAGAGGCTTCAATCCATGTGCCCAGTCAACTTCTTCGGGTTTTGGGGTTTGAAAGGCGTCAAACGCACTCTTCATTAGTTTTTCTGTTGGCTTTGGCAATGTTTTCTTCTTCTTTGGCTCTTCTGTCAGTATCCCTTTGCCCTTATCTTTTGCTATTGTCGTGGCAAAACCTGTTGCTTCTGTGGGTTTTGAGGTTGGCACTTCTGTTGGTTTGATGGAGGTTGCCTCTGTGGATTTTGACGATTGTGATTTAGAGGACTTTTGTGGCGATGGTTCTGTTGGCTTGACTTGCTCTGTAACCTCTGTTGGAGGTTGTTTGATGACTTCTTCTGCGAGCTCAGTTTCTGTTGATGAAGTATTGACATTAAATCTTCTTGCCATTTTGAAAGCTAAAGTGAACCTGTTCCTTTCTTCTTCTCTCTTTGCCATTCGATCACTCATTGTTGTGTGCATTCTTTTCAGAACATCAGAAGCAGAGGTCGTTGCTCTTTTTGGTTTGGTGGCAATCGACTTTCTTCTGGGTATGGTTTGGGGTGTTTCCACAGAGGTGGGTGTTTTCTCTGTGGTTTGTTCATCTGTTTCTTCCAAAATGATTACCTCAGGGGCGGTTGTTGCCTCTGTGGCTTGCTGATCTGCTTCTGGAGTTTTGGGTTCGTCAGGAGATGATTCCACAGAGATGGGTGTTGTCTCTGTGGTCTTTTGGGTTTGTTGTTGGGTTTCTTCTGGAGGGGCTTGGTTGATTGGTTCTACTGCGATTGGTGGACTTTGTATTCCTCTGCTCGTAGCTTTCTCTCTTAGATTCTCCCCCTCAGGATTATCTGATGGACCAGGTTGGTCATCATCAGAATCATCCTGACTTTTATCAGAAGTACCCTCTGCTCTGCAAGAAGTGTTTGGCTTATTCGGTAATTCAGCTCCTGCTGCCATCAACTTTTCACAGACATCATCGCAGAGGCCAATCAATGTCGCAAGCTTTGCTTCTGTTTTGAAACGCATTCTGCCGACACTCTTTCTGAAATCCTTGACATAGTTGGCATTTGCAGTTGTGAAGGAGACAATGACTTATGTGACCTGGTTAATGACGTTCTGTCCGAGCTCTGTAAGCTGTGCTCTGGTCATATAGTCTTTTGGTTGCATTATTGTCGAGTTGCGTATTGCCTCTGCTTGTACTTGTTATAGGGCATTCTGTAAGTCTGCAGGAGTGATGCCCTCTGCTCTGTGGGATTGCGTATTCATTTGTTCAAGGAAATCTTTGATAGAGTCCCTGAAAGCAGAAGTTGCAGTTGTTCCGAATTCCTGAGCTGCAGAAGTGGCTGTTGCTTTGGAAGTAGTTTCGGCAGAAGACTTCATCTCTGAGATGGCGGTTTTTACCTCTGTGGACAGATTGTCCATTTTGGTGTTCAGTTTCAGGATAGCCGTAGATGTTGTCTCTGTAAAGGATTTGAAAGAGCTTTGCAACTCTTTCAATGTTTGGTTCACAGAGGTGACAAGGGTTTGGAACTCATCCCTTGATACTTGTGTTCCTTGTGTAACCTCTGGAGGAACACATTCGTCTCCAGAGTGAGTCCCTGTTCCTGGGACACCTTCGTTCACCCTTGTTTGTACGATGGGGGTGGAAGGATTTCCTTCTGATCTTCGAGAAGAAACCTGAGTTTCGATCTCTACAGAAGTTCTGTGAAGAACAGTGTCCAAATCCACTCCAGAGGTGGTTATTGGAATGTCCTTCTGTTGACTGGGAGACTTGTCTAGAGTCTCTTTGTCTCTGTGCTCACTACTTCTCTCTGAAAGAAGTTTTGGTCCTAATGTGTGCGTGGCAAAGGAAACGAATTCCTCTATAGGGTGTTCTAGGGTGATCTGGGGCGACTGATCACGAACAATAGTTGAGTCTCTTTGAGGAGACTCCCTAGGAATGGATTCCCCGGTTTCTGTGGGCACAGAGGTTGAAAGAGTAACCTCTGGCTGGATGGGTTGGGTTAGGATCGAGCTGTGCTGCTCTTTTTCAATAACTCCTTCTGCAGCTAGACCTGCGGAGTTAGAAATGTGGGTTGCACTGGGAGTTGGTTTTGGTTGTGTGCCTCTATTTATCCAGGCATCTTTTCTTGCTTCTTCCTCTGTTAAGCCTCCAAGCACTACTTCATTTTCTATCATATCATCCTCTGTAACTATCCTATGGCTTGGTGCTTCTTTCCTAAGTTCTGTGGAAGTTCCTTGCTCTGGTCGTAAGAAGTCATACATTTGATGAGATCCAAATAATCTCGTGACATGTGGATGATAAAGACCCTTACGTATCCAGACAGCTTCTTCTTCATCTGAATCTGTCTCTAAGATCTCTATTTCTGTCTCCGTTGTTGCTAATCCCTCTTTTTGTACAACTTCGGCCCCTTTTTCTTTCTCTTCTTCCATCATGTTCTCAGAAGCCTCTGTAATTTCACCTCTGTTCCATTCAGCTTCAGTTTGTTCTATTTCTTCTGAAGCTGGGTTTGGACTTCTTCTGTGGACATCCAATCCTTGAATGAAAGGGTTTTGTAAAATAACAGGGGTTTCGGCTGGTTGATTTCTGGGTGTTGTGTCATCTTCTTGCAGATGTGTGTCAATGCCAGAAATGAAGAAATCTTGTTCTTCTGGAGAGTGGTGGTCGAGAGGTTGTGCCGTCCACCCTGCTGTATTTAGGGTGTTGGCAATTTCAGGGTTCTTTAAGAAGTCGTTCAGGTCTCCTTGGTGAGCAAATCTATCTGGAGATTGATAGGGTGATTGATACCTTTCTGTAGCCATTTCTTCTTCTGCAACTTCTTCTTCAGCAGTTTCCTCTTCTGCAATGGTTACCAACTTTGCAAGTGATTTACCATGCCTCTTTTTGGTTTTCCTCCTCTTAGGATTTGGTGCCCCTTCTTCTGTTGATTTTGATCTTTTCTTCTTCATTTTTGGGGAGGGAGGAGCAGAGGAGCCAATTTCTGTGGCATGAGGAGGTGAGGGTTGATTTTCTGCAGCGCTTGTTGAGGTGCCTTCTGCAGTTTTCCTCTTCTTAGCTTTTGGAGTAGATGCAGAGGTTCTTGATGAAGACTTCTTTCCCATTAGTTCTGCACGTTTGGCTATAAAGCTGAGTTGAATAGCCATGTGCTTTGCTAACTTCTGATCCTTTTCTTCTTGAGTGGAAAGAGGTTTTGCTATCATTGTTCCTAGGGGGACACCTAAATGCGGGGGTGTCATAGGACTCGGTTTAGGAGTTCTATGATCGCGTATATACTCTTTCTTAAGGGATTTATTCGATGCGTATTGCAGAAGCTTCTTTGACAGAGGTCTGCAGTGTGAGTAGCCATCAGCATGATCAGTGGGGGTATTCTTGTTCATCGGGAACTGTTTGGGAGTTGGCCCTTCCATTGGCCAATTTTGGATTAGCAGCAGAGGTTCAAACAGTACTCCTAATATTCTTTGGAATTGCAGAGGTGGTAGAAAGTTGGGATCGTTCTCTTTGACCCTTTTCGAGTTGTTCTTTCTGTCGATGGTGTTTATGATCTCTTGCATCATTATGGTCGCATAATCTAGTGGAAGATCATAGTAAACCCCATACATGATGCTCAAGATTTGATGTGAGCTCTGGTCAATACTGCCTATCTTTCCTGTCAGGCATCTGTTAAGAATATAAAACAAAGTGTTCCACAGAGGTGGTAATCGGCCTCTGCGGAAGTCATTTCTCTTCCGTAGCTGGGTGTTGTACCCAAGCATTTCCACGAATCGACAGAGCTCTTCGTCTGTTTGTTGCTCTGCATAACTCTTCAATCCCAGAAGACCCCTTGTTGGTAGGTTGAATTCAAGTGAGAACATTGTTCTGTTGAACTTGATTTCAAGATGCTCAGATTTATCAGGTCTTGAAATGTACCCTTTGATAAGAGAATCGTCTTTATCAAATCGGCAGCTTTGCCAAAATTGGTTCAAATAACGGACTGGAATTTTGTTCGGGGTTCTTGATAGTAGAGGGAAGAGGACATGATTCTCCATGATGTTCAGAAGTATGGCATGGGCTTCGCCGAAAGTAGTGGGTGAGGGGACCAAATAGCAGTTGTTGGATTTGATAGGAAGAATGGCTTCAAAATGATCCTTTGCTATAAAGTTTTGCAAGTGTGTCGTCGGAGCAAAGTCTGCTGAGTCCCCGGAATCTTGTTGTTCAATATTTCTTGCAAGGCTGGGGTTTTCAGAATGTTCTGAATGTGCAGGGGAGTGTTCCGGTGAGTTCGCCGGAGAGAGTTCAGAGGATGTAGCTCGAGAAGATGAAGCCATTTGATTTTTAAAAATAAGATTTTTGCAAGCTTTTTGCAGGGTTTCGCCGGAGAAGAAGATGAGAGTTTGTAAAATGTTTTATGAGAGGGTAAGCTTTGTTTTTATAGGATGGTAAAACGGTAGAATTCGAAAGAGTAAAATATATGGCAATGGATTAAAGTTTGGAATCCGCACTCGAGTTTGAGCGGCAGGTTCAACTTTCCAAATAAAAACGTTCCATGTACGCCCAATGAAAATAGGACACGCATGCCTTGTCAGAATATGACAGGACGTCGTGCGCGGCCCATTAATGCTAGGCGCGTGAGGTTGATTTTAGCCATATGAGTTTCACTCGCAGTAACAGTAACCGTTATTACCACAGATAACAGTATGGCAGAACTTTTGTGTTTTACAGAAGCTCTGTGATTTTGAAAATCTTGAGTTTTAACCTTTTCTCATATATCTCATTGTTGTCATGACTCTGAAGGTTCTTCTTTGAACGAAAACGTTTGTAAAGACATTGGAGAGGATCAATAGGATTTTGTCAAGAAATTTTACTCACAGAGGTTTTGTAGCTCTGATGGAACTTGCAGAAGCTCTGCGAGAGCCAGCAGAAGCTCTATGAGAGAAAAAATCTTATAACTTGAATTCTATTAACTTTCTGATCATCCAATTTTTGATCTGTGTTAAGAGATGTTTTTCGCACATTTTTGAAGGTTGGTGTCCGAGAAAACTATTTTGATAAACGTTTTGTTCGAGAAGGTCATGGTGTGTGTTGTCGGTTTCCGAGATAACATTCCAAAAGATCGACAGAAGGTTAATTTGTGATCACAGAGCATATTTCCTGCAGAAGCTCTGTTGAGCTCAGAAGAAGCTCTATGACCTTAAATTTCTCCTATTTCGAATTTTGTTAAACCTTTTGAACTTTTGATTTTTGAAATGTTATTTATAGTATATTTAGGACATATTTGACAATTCTTGTCCTAGAAAACTGTTTTCTAAAAACCTTTCGTGCGAGAGACATACCTTTTGGTTCTTCTGTTCTCGGCAGTTTTGTCTTTCTTCTGTCGATGGAGAATTATCGACATTCTTCTTTGGCTTTCCTTTGAAGGATTTACCTCTGTAGATCATTTCAGGGTCCCTTTTGCTCCCCCTTGATCTAATCGCTTCTGTAGATCAAGAATTTTCCTTTTTCTCCCCCTTGATCTATGCTTGGTTCAAAGAATGATAAGATTTGTATTGAGCATAGATTATGTTTACCAGAGGTTCTGTAAGGGTTATCAGAAGATCTGAGCGGACCCACAGAGGCTCTGTAAACAATTTATTTTATATATATAAAAAAATATAAACTGAAATAAATTTATCAACTTAATAACTTAGTAATAATGGATATTTATACTTATTTACAGAAGATAAAGCTATACTTACAGAGGATTTTCACACCATGTTAATCATTCCTAACTTACCCACCAAGAAGTTGAATCTTTTCTCGTCTAATGCTTTGGTGAATAAGTCAGCGAGTTGATATTCTGTGGGCACGAAATGCATTTCGATTGTACCGTATTCAACATGATGTTTCAAGAAATGATACCTTATATCGATATGCTTGGTTTTTGAGTGTTGCACAGGGTTGGCAGAGATAGCAATAGCACTTTTGGAATCACAGAAGATGGGTATTTTGAACAGAATGTGGGCGTAGTCTTTTAGCTGAGTCTTCATCCATAGAACCTGAGAACAACAGCTAGCCGCAGCAACGTATTCAGCTTCTGTAGTGGATGTGGAGACACAATTCTGCTTCTTGGAGGTCCAACTGACTAGTTTACCACCTAGGAATTGACAACTCCCAGAGGTACTCTTTCTGTCGAGCATGCATCCTCCATAGTCTGAATCTGTATAAGCTTTAAGACTAAAACCAGAGTTCTGTGGATACCAGAGACCAAGATTGTTGGTCCCCTTCAGGTATCTAAAGATTCTTTTTACAGCATCATAATGTGATTTCTTTGGATTAGCTTGATAACGTGCACAAAGACATGTGGCATGCATAATGTCAGGTCTGCTTGCTGTTAAGTATAACAGAGATCCAATCATGCCTCTGTAGAGAGTACATTCTACAGAAATACCATTTGGATCTAAGAATAACTTATTTCCAGTGGCCATTGGAGTCTTCATTGCAGAGGTATCAGAGAGATTATATTTTAAAAGTATGTCAGAGACATATTTGGCTTGATTTAAAAAAATTCCCTCTGAAGATTGTTTGACTTGAAGTCCGAGGAAGAATGTTAATTCTCCCATCATACTCATTTCAAACTCACTCTGCATGAGTTTTTCAAAAATTTTGCACTCTTCTGAATTTGAAGACCCAAAAATTATGTCATCTACGTATATTTGTACAAGCATTATCTCACTATTTTTGCGTTTATAGAATAAGGTAGTATCTGTTGTACCTCTGTTGTAGCCATTGACTAGAAGGAAGGTAGAAAGTCGTTCGTACCATGCTCTTGGAGCCTGTTTCAGTCCGTATAGAGCCTTTTCAAGGTAGTATACATGCCTTGGAAACTTTGAGCTTTCAAAACCTGGTGGCTGATTTACGTAAACCTCTTCTTGGATTTCACCGTTTAGAAAAGCTGATTTTACGTCCATCTGATAGACTTTAAAACCTCTGTGGGCTGCGAAGGCTAAGAATATTCTTATTGCTTCGAGACGTGCGACAGGGGCAAAAGTCTCATCGTAGTCTATGCCTTCTTCTTGTCTATATCCTTTTGCTACTAATCTTGCTTTGTTTCTGACGACCACTCCATCTTCATCCTTCTTGTTTCTGTAGACCCATTTAGTCCCAATGACCTGTTTCCCTCTTGGCAGAGGTACTAAAGTCCATACTCTGTTACGCTCAAATTGCAGAAGTTCTTCTTGCATGGCGTCTACCCAGTTTGGGTCATCTAGGGCTTCAGAAATCTTCTTTGGTTCTATAACACTAATAAAATTTGTAAAGAAACAAAAATTAGCAGTGGCAGACCTTGTTTTTACTGAGTCAGAAGGTTCTCCAATTATTTGGCTTGGAGGATGGCTTTTTGTCCACTGAGTTGTGCGTGGAAGATGATCATCAATGTCATCAAAACTTTCTTCAGAGGCTTCTTGTGTTTCTTCTTGTGCAGCCTCTGATGTTCTTCGTGCCTTGGTAGTTGATTCTACCGTTTGTGGAATGATTGGTACGAGTGGTGGTGGAGTTTGTTCCTCTGAGGATGTATAGTCTTGGTCCTCGATCTCCTCTGTAATTGGTTCTTCTGTGGTTTGTGCAGCTTCTGTGGTCGTTTTTCTTGATGTTTCATCTTCTGCACTTTCTTCTGCTTCGGCAATTGCATCTGTAGTATTTATAGAAGAAGATGAAGCATTATTTGGACCAGTTAGAGTCATACCTGTAGGATTTTGTCCGACAGAGGATGGTTCTTCAGAAACTCTGATGGTTCCGACAGAAGGATCAATGTCATTGTGGAACATCTCCAAAAATAGAAGATTCAAATCTTCTTTTGTTCTTGAGATGTCAGAGAATTTCCCTTTAATTCCGAGTTCTGAACTTATTTGCTCAGAAGTCATTTGGAATGAATCATCAAAAGAAACATTGATGCTTTCTACAATCTTGTGAGACTTTGTAAGGAATGTTCTGTAGGCTTTGGAAGTGGCAGAGTATCCAATGAATTTTCCTTCATCTGCTTTTACATCAAACTTTCCTCTTGAATCTCTGTCGTTTAAGACGAAGCATTTGCATCCGAATACATGGAAAACTTTGATGTTTGGCTGCCGTTTGTTAAGCAATTCGTAAGGCGTCTTGAGGTGTCTTTTCACAATGGTTGATCGATTTTGAGTATAACACGCAGTAGAAATTGCTTCTGCCCAAAAGTTCATTGATAATCCACATGCTGACATCATAGTTCTTGCGGCTTCCACAAGTGTTCGATTCTTTCTTTCGACAACACCGTTCTGTTGTGGAGTGCGAGCTGCAGAGAAGTTCTGTGAAATTCCTTCTGTTGAAAGATAAGTTTCAATGACACAGTTTTTGAATTCTGTGCCGTTGTCACTTCTTAACTTCTGTATTTTGCAGTCATAAAGAACTTGAATTCTTTTAATTAGATTTATCAATATAATTGGAACATCTGATTTCTTTCTGATAAATTCAACCCATGTGAAACGTGAATACTCATCAACTAAGACAAGTATATATTTCTTGCCACCTAGGCTCTGTATTGCAATGGGACCGCAGAGGTCGACATGAAGCATGTACAGAGGCCTGGTGCAAGATACATCTGTTTTGCCTTTGTGGGAAGCTCTTTTGAGTTTTCCCATCTCACAGGCAGAACATAAATGATTCTTATTGAATTTAACATTTGGCAAACCTTTAACTAGATCAAGTTTGACCAGTTTTTCCAATGTGTGAAAATTCAAGTGACAGAACCTGTTGTGCCATAACCAGGCTTCTTCACTTTTGCAGGCAACAAGGCAAACATTGTCCTTGTTCTTTGAGTTGAAGTTCATTAGATATAGATCACCTATTCTTTCAGCTCGCAGAAGTTCCATACTTGTTTCTTCACTTTGTAGAGAGCAGAAAGTTCTTTTGAACAACACATTGAATCCTGTATCACAAAGTTGACTTACACTGAGTAGGTTGTGCTTAAGGCCATCCACATATGCAACTTTGTATACAGAAACGTCTTCTTTCCTTATGACTCCATAGCCTTTTATGTGTCCTTTCTTGTTGTCTCCAAAAGTCACAGATCCACCATCTTGTGTTTCTTTGTACGTGGATAGTGCACTTCTGTCACCAGTCATGTGCCTTGAGCATCCGGAGTCTAGATACCAGATTGGCACATACTTCTTCTGCAGGACAATCACAGAGATTTAGGTACCCATATCCATATGGGTCCAATATTGTTAGAGTTTTTCAAGTTTGCTTTGGCATTCTTGAAATACATTTTGTTTTCTGCAGAAAAGTCAGATTGTTTCTTTGTGGGATTTGACTTTTGAATTGGCGTAGAGAGTAGACAATCTTGATTTGAAAAATGATTATTAAGTTTAGACATAAGATCAAAGCAATGACAGTATTGAATATGAGATGTAGTTTGTTTGAACTTTTCATTGAACTTTTTAAACTCAGCCACAGAGGCATTACATTCTTTCTTTACATTAGATTTCCTATTACTAGAAGATCTATGAATACTCGAATGTTGTTTGCAAAAGCTCTGTTTAGGACCTGCCTTATGTGGGTTGCTTCTGTGGTGAACTTCCTTTATCACTGTCACAGAAGAAAAAGATTTATTAACCTTGGGTTTTGAAAATCTAGAACTTATAGGATCAATAGAGGTCTTCTGTAACATTTTAAGCTCAGCAGAGGTTTTGACATGTAGATTCAAATTTAGAAAATCTTGGCAGATTGGAATCTCTGCGAGTTTCTCTTTTGGAGAAATAGTTCTGTGAGGAACTTCAGAGGAGTATTTAACATCCTCTGTGTCATAGAGAGTTATCCCAGATGTAACATCTGTCTCTGAATCGTCAGAAGATGAGTCGTCCTCGTATACAGAGGTTGAGTCAATTCTTTCAATAGAGGTTGAATTTTCCGAACATGCATCATACAAGCTTTCTTCCTCTGTAGAATAGTTTTCATAGATTGCAGAGGTTTCTAATAAGATTTCTTCAGTGAGAGATTTATCTATAGAAGATGTACAAAATTTTTCTAAAACGCTTGATTTCCATATTTCCAAAATTTCTTTTTCAATTAAGTTTTTAAAGTTTTCTTCTGAAAAAATGGGTTTAAACTCAGGAGCTTCTGCTGATAACTTCTTTTCAACGTTTATCAAACAGACAAAAGCAACCTGTGTTTGGGTCTCTGGTTTACCAAACTTGAAGATACCAATCTGATCTTGTGTTTTCAGATATTTCTTTGTTTTGATACCTCTATTGACAGAGGTTGAAGATGATGAGTCTGTGTTTTCAAACCACACGTTAATCATCTTCTTATGTTTCTTCAAGTAAGGATCCACAGAGATTTTCGCCCGTTTGCTTACAGAGATTAGATTTGGAAAATCTAGTTTGTTTGTTTTTCCAATCACAAATAACGAGGACAGAGGTTTGTTTCTTTTGCCTTCAACACCTAGGGTGATATCATCATACCCTATACCTCGTCTCCCTATTTGTGAGTTTATTTTTTCATAAACTTTTTGTGCATCTTTATAGTTTTTAAGCAAAACTTCTCTTCTGAGTAAATCTTGCCATAATACCTCTCTTTCTCTTTGAAAGTATTCTTTAAGAGCTCTTATGTCAGTAGTTTCGCTCCTTGAAACTGAAAGTTCTTTTGTTTTATCTTTTAAAGTATTGGTTAATTCAGAAATTTGTTTTTTTAAAGGATCTAGAGTTTTGTTCCATTTCTTTTCTATTCTCTCTTTTTCCTCAAAAATCTTTGCTTTTTCTTGAGTGAGAAGCCGTACTTCTCTCTCATTGAAAGTGAGTCTTTTCTGAATACTTTGATTTATCTCTTTCAGTTCAATTAATTCAATGTTAATTCTAAGTGTATTATCATCTACATAGGTAATACAAGAGTTGGAATTTGAAGTAGATACCTCAGAGTCAGTGCAGGAGTCGACTTCTGCCATGCCACAGAAGAGGGCATTGGCGGTATGTTCATCGTCAGAAGTAGAGTCTGATTGGAAGTCTTCTGTGTTCTCCTCAGAATGTCCTTTTGCCATTAAGGATTTTTGAGCATAATATTCGGCTTTATTTTTGTAGAAAGCAGAGTCCCTCTGTGGGCGATTTGATCTGCTTCTGCATTCATTCGCAAAATGGCCTGGTTTTCCGCAGTTAAAACACCCTTGAGGAGTGTTTCCTGTTCGATCATTGGACTTCTGTAGGTCTCCGCCTTTCTCTGATCTACATTCATTTGCATAGTGACCAGGTTTGCCGCACTTGTAGCATTCTTGCTGCGTGTGGCTTACCGAGTCATCTGACCTCTGTCGGTCATTCCCTCTGTAATTTCTATCGCTTGATCTCTGTCGGCCACTTGATTCTTCTCCTCTTCTGTCATCTCTTCTGTTGTCTCTTCTGTCATCCTGGTTGTCTCTATCATATCTTTCATTTCCGGAACCTCTTTTGTTTCCTCTGAACTCTTTTGTCAATAGAGCTAAAGATTTAGCTAGTGACGCAAGAGTTATTTCCTTTTCTGCTTGCTCTTCTTCTTCACTGTCAATTATCACCATCTTCTTCTTCTCCTTCTTCTTCTCCTCTGTGGCTTTATCATTTCTTGGTCTCTGTGCATCCTCTATAGTTTTACTAACCAATGCATATGGTGCAATGGTTAGTGTTTTAGCCTGTGCTATCTGAGGTTCTTGTGCGGCTAATGTTCCGTAAAGATCAGAGAGAGTCCAGGTGTCTAGATCCTGATTTGTCTGTAGGGACATAGACAGCTGGAGCCATTCTTCATTTAGACTTTTTAAAAACATGACATTGTTTTCTTTAGAAGTTCTGTCAATGCCTGATTTTCTGCACTTGTTAATTAGAGAGTTGAATCTGTCGTATGTTGTTTGCAGAGATTCTGTTGCAGAGGCTCTGAATGCATGATATTCATTGATGTACTGTGCTCTTCGGTTTTTTTGTGTTTTAGCACCTCCTTCCAACTGTCTTTCCAGTTCTTTCCACAGATCATGCGCTGTTTCACATGAATCCAAGGATTGAAAGAGTTCGTTGGGTATTGCCATAATTAATGTCCTCTTGGTTTTCTGAGCAACTTCATCTTCTGCTTTATCTTCGGTTGACCACTCCCCTTTTGGCTTTGGTTTTTGATGTTCGGGGATTTCGGCAGATTCAGCAGTAGCAGGTACACGAGGTACTACTGTCATGGGAATAGGAGGAGGATTGTACAGATATTGTACTAGATTTCTTTCAGTGCCCTCGAAAAAATGGACCATTCTTATTTTCCACTGAAGATACTCATCTCGAAGGAGAGTAGGAGGTTTAGTGAGAGAACCAGTAGTAAAGAAATTATTTGTATTTGTCATTTTTGAAGATTTTAGAAAGAAAGTATGACTAAAGAGTTACTTCGATGAATTTGAAGATTTTCTGGGTTTAAGCAGTTTCCAGACACAATTTTAAATCTCAAAAATATCTATCACGAATCTTGATAAGTGGATCACTTGATATTGAAAATCAAGGAGGGCTCTGATACCAGTTGTTGGAACCCAAATACACTTAATCAAGATTAACAGTCTATTAGTTGAGTTTAGAGTTTGATGCGGAAGCGTATTAAACTAACAGATATGTTTGATAGATATTAGAACGCACACATATAAAGAAAACAGTAAAGAATGAAAAGGATTTCTTGAACAGTTACTGTTATTCAATATATAATAACAACACGAAGAACAGATTAAGAACTGTTGGTGTGTGTGAGAATATAACACTCAGATATTTGACAATAAAGCTTGAGAGTATTAGTGATTCCTTGTGTATTCGTCCTTAGGAAGATCTCAACATGAGACTTCCTTTTATACTACTCTTAGAAGACTATGAAGTAGGTCACTGTTCCTTTTACGGCATGAATAGTGAACTGGATGGTGTGAGCAGTTGACTGGATGGTGTGAGCAGTTGTTTGAGCCATGCGCATTTAATGGAGCAGATGTACTATTGGTGAATGCATTAAATGGCGCAGACGTCTATTTTGTACCATGCCCTATTGAGTCCACTCAGAGCTTGACACGTGTTTTGACAGTACTTTTCCATGCAAGTTGATGAACGTATCCAGTAATATCTTCCAAGTCTTCATAGCAGACCACAGAGGCTCTGTAAGGTATTACAGAGGTTCTATGGTCTGACCTTCTGTGGAGCAGTCCACTTGTTTCCGAGTTGATCTTCTTCTTGCGCACTACAGAGGTTCTGTGATTACCTCTGTAGCTTCTGTGGCTTTCTGGACTTGATCTTCTGGAAGAAGTGGCAGAGCCTCTGTGAGAGGCTTTTCTATACTTAGCATATTTTTCACTACTTTTAAATACTTCTATGATTAGGAAGATTGAAGCTAACATATATGTTATTTGTATAATGGGAAACCGGGTTGTTACAGATGGTATCAGAGCCCTAGTTTAAGGGATTTAGGTATTAGTACTTGTACCTAGACTTAAACTGCATGTGAAGTAGGATGTCCCTGTTATTATAGAACCTTGGGATGTTAAATATAAAAAGGTAGAAGGAACATCATGTAAGGTAATTTCTGATTACACCTGGCCAGTGTAATTGTGATCTTACAGGTACATGTTTGGACTGGAGTACCTTGTTATATGGGGTATGTGTTTATGTGTATAATTAACTTTGTTTGAATCAACAGAATGGCAAGTGGTACGAGACGAACAAATCGGGAAGGGGAAGGGAATCCGAATAGAACCAATCCAACAGCCGGAGGAAGGGGAAGAGGGGGAGAAAGAGGCAGAGGCAGAAGTGGGGGCAGAGTTCAGGGACGTGGTATGGAGTTTGTTACGAGAGACGATTTAGCGGCCGAAATGGGAAGATTGCAGGCAAATATTCAGGCTATGTTTAACCAGACTCATAATACCGAAACGGAAAGACCAGATCCCACACATGAAGAGGAGATGCCTATTACTCCTACCGTTAGACCCGTAATGAAAAAAGTGTGATTACAAAATGTTTCTTAGTTGTAAGCCTCCGACCTATTCAGGAGATCGGGATCCAGTGAAAGCTATGCGATGGTTGAAGGAAATAGAATCCATCTTCAAGACTAGCAAGTGCGCGGAAGAGGATAGGGTACTTTATGGAACCACAATGTTGAAGGGTGATGCTTTGTATTGGTGGGAAGCACATATATCGTCGGGAGGTTCGGATATATATTCTACCTTTTCGTGGGAGGAATTTGTCATAGCTTTCCGGAAGCAGTTCTGTCCTCATGCAGCTGTTAAACAACTTGAAGGGGAGTTTATGAATTTGCAGCAAGGAAACTTATCTGTTCGGGACTACACTGCTCGTTTTCTAGAAAAATCTCGTTTTGCGGAGTATTACGTTGCCACGGAGGCAATGAAAGTGGAGAGGTTTATCTTCGGGTTGAATTCAGATGTCAGAAGGCTAGTAGCTGCAAAGGGACCCGATACTTTCTCAGCTGCAGTAGATGCCGCGGAAGACGTGGAACGAGATAATAGGAGGGATGTTGGTGATAAAAGTATGGGAAAGAGAAAATGGGAAGGACCACCACAAGATCAGAAGAAGTCAAGGTTTCAGCGATTTGATAGCCGTCCACCTTTTCGACCAGTTGAAAGGCCTTGCCCAAAGTGCCATCGTTTTCATCAAGGAAGCTGTCAAGTGGATCCCAAAAACTGTTATAAGTGCGGAAAAGTCGGTCACATTGTTAAAGATTGTCGAGTTGTTAGATTTTGTTATTCGTGCAATTCTCCTGATCATCTTTAGTCCGATTGTCCACTGAGGAGAATACAATCATGGGGTACATCAGTAAGACTGACGGGTGTCAAACCAGTAGTACCGAGACTAGAACCAGCAAGAACAAGGGGTCGTTCATTTCAGATGACAGCAAAGGAAGCGGAGGAAAATCCGGACGTGGTTACATGTACATTTCTAATAAATTCTACACGTGCTAAGGTGTTATTTGATTCCGGTGAAAACTGATCGTTTGTGTCTCCTTCATTTGCTGCTTATATGCATTTAAAGCCTAAAGTGTTAGATCATGCGTTAATGGTAGATACTGCAAATGATAATCAAGTGTCGGTTAAAGAAGTATTTGATAGCTGTGTGATAGATATAGAAGGGTGTGGAGTACCGATTCAATTATTTCCAATAGCCCTGGTCGAGTTTGATGTGGTAGTGGGAATGGATTGGTTAGCCGAGAATCAAGCTTACATAATTTGTGATAAGAAGTTAATAAATGTTGTGTTACCTGAGAAGGGGCCAGTAGTGATTTATGGTGATCGTAGAAATCATCAGTCTAGTCTTATATCTATGATAAAAGCCCGTAAGTGTGTTAATAAAGGTTGCCTGAGTTACTTAGCTTATGTGATAGATACTAAGCTAGAGAGGAGCAAGTTGGAAGATATTCCGATTGTTAGTGAATTTCCGGAAGTGTTCCCTGAAGACTTGAATAGTCTTCCGCCCATTAGACAAGTAGAGTTTGGTATAGATCTGATTCATGGAGCCGCTCCTGTTGCCCGAGCACCGTATCGTTTGGCACCTCCAGAGATGAAAGAGATGATGACTCAACTGCAGGATCTTTCAGATAAAGGCTTCATCAGACCGAGTTCTTCGCCGTGGGGAGCACCAGTTTTGTTTGTGAAAAAGAAGGATGGTTCGATGAGAATGTGTATCGATTACCGGGAATTGAATAAGCGTACGATCAAGAACAAGTATCCGCTACCCAGAATTGATGACCTCTTCGATCAGTTAGTTGGAGCTTGTTATTTCTCCAAGATTGATCTAAGATCCGGTTATCATCAGTTGAAGGTTAAAGAAGAAGACGTTCTGAAAACTGCTTTTCGCACAAGGTATGGTCATTATGAATTCTTAGTGATGCCGTTTGGTTTGACGAATGCTCCAGCTGCCTTTATGGATTTAATGAATCGGGTATGTAAGCAGTATCTTGATAAATTCGTGATTGTATTTATCGATGATATACTTATCTATTCCCGATCCAAGGAAGAGCACGCTCAACATCTTCGTTTGGTTCTAGAACTATTGAAGCAAGAAAAGTTGTATGCTAAATTTTCAAAATGTGAATTCTGGCTACGGGAAGTTCAGTTTCTGGGGCATGTAGTTTCCGAGAAAGGTATTCAAGTTGATCCAATGAAATTAGAAGCGATTGAAAAGTGGGAACCGCCGAGAACGCCAAC
Organism: Saussurea involucrata; assembly: GCA_033807775.1. NCBI lineage: Eukaryota > Viridiplantae > Streptophyta > Magnoliopsida > Asterales > Asteraceae > Saussurea > Saussurea involucrata. The sequence goes on from CM066314.1 coordinate 88,036,379, forward strand.
TGAAGTACGTAGTTTTCTGGGTTTAGCCGGCTACTATCGAAAGTTTATAAAAGACTTCTCTCGAATCACGACGCCTTTGACTAAGTTGACTCGGAAGAATCTAAAGTTTGAATGGAAAGCAGAACAGGATGAAGCATTCCGAATATTGAAAGAGAAACTGTGCAGCGCGCCGATTTTGTCGCTACCTGAAGGTTCTGAAGACTTTGTTGTTTACAGTGATGCTTCTAAACTGGGATTGGGATGTGTACTTATGCAGTGTGGGAAAGTTATTGCTTATGCTTCTCGTCAACTAAAAGATCATGAACGACAGTATCCAACACACGACATGGAACTTGCAGCAGTTGTTTTCGCGTTGAAGATTTAGAGACATTATCTTTATGGTTCCAAATGTCAAATTTATACTGATCATAAGAGTCTCCAACATCTTTTCGATCAGAAGGAACTAAATATGAGGCAAAGAAGATGGCTAGAACTGGTGAATGATTACGACTGTGAAATTCTTTATCACCCGGGAAAAGCAAATGTAGTGGCCGATGCGCTGAGTCGTCAAGAAAGAAGTGGAACAATAAAAGCTATATCACTACGAGCCGAACTCCTACCTAATATCTTTGATGAATTGCTGAAGTGTCAAATAGAAGCCTATCAGGAAGAACAGTTGAAATTAGAACGGTTAGTGGGGTTATCAGCATTGCTAGTAAATGATGATCGTGGGTTGTTGTGTTTGGGAAACAGAATTTGGGTGCCTCATTTGGGTGGTTTACGTGACCGGGTACTTCAAGAAGCTCATCAGTCTCGATTCTCTATACATCCAGGTACGAATAAGATGTATAAAGATCTGAAACAATTTTATTGGTGGCCGGGAATCAAAAAAGGCATTTCACAATATGTGGAAGATTGTACTACTTGCAACAAGGTAAAGATTGAACATCAAAAGCCGTTTGGTCAGTTACAACGATTGGAAATACCGATGTGGAAATGGGATCAGATTACAACAGATTTCATCACAAAGCTACCCAAGACTCCGAAGGGATTTGATTCTATTTGGGTGATTGTTGATAGATTAGCGAAGTCTGCTCACTTCTTACCGATAAAGGAAACTGATTCGATGGAACGCTTAGCCAAATTGTACATTGACGAAATAGTGACTCGACATGGAGTTCCAATCTCAATTATTTCAGATCGGGATAGTCGTTTTACTTCAAGGTTCTGGAGAAGTTTTCAAAAGGAGATGGGGACGCAGATAAAGTTAAGTACAACTTATCATCCTCAAACTGACGGTCAGAGTGAACGAACGATTCAGACATTAGAAGATATGCTCCGGGCTTGCATTCTTGACTTTGGGGGATCGTGGGATAAGCATTTACCGTTGATTGAATTTGCCTACAACAACAGTTATCATTCCAGCATACAAGCGGCACCGTTTGACGTTTTGTATGGTAGAAAATGTCGAACGCCTCTGTGTTGGAATGAAGTGGGAGAAAAACAGTTAGAAGGACCAGATATAGTAAAGTTAACAGCGGATAAGGTTACTCAGATTTGGGAAAGATTGAAAGTGGCTCAAGATAGACAGAAAAGCTATGCCGACCGACGCCAGAAATCGTTAGAGTTCCAAGTTGGAGATTTTGTAATGTTAAAAGTCTCACCTTGGAAAGGAGTCATTCGATTTGGAAAGCAAGGTAAACTTAGCCCGAGATATATTGGACCGTTTACAATTACCGAAAGAATTGGGGAAGTAGCTTACCGATTAGATTTACCACCAGAGTTAAGCAGAATTCACAACGCCTTTCATGTGTCAAATTTTCGAAAGTGTTTGGTTACACCAGATCAGGCAGTGTCTCTACCGGATATACAAGTTGATGAAAAGCTGAATTATGTGGAGGAACCTGAAGCTATTGTTAACCGAAAAGTCAAGGTTCTACGGAATAAGGAGATAATACAAGTGAAAGTTCAGTGGCGACATCATAGGGGTCAGGATGCTACGTGGGAATCAGAGTTAGAAATGAGGACCAAATACCCTCATCTTTTCGCTTAACTGAATTCCGGGACGGAATTCTTTTAAGGGGGAGATGTTGTAATAACCAGGTATGTTATTGGTTTATTTAAAAGTATTATTTTAATTAAGTATTATGGAGTTAGAAGTTAATGGGTAAGTTTTAATTTTTATTTGGAAGTTTGGGGGTAAGTCTTGCCAAATAGAATAAGTGTGGGGTTTATTTGGTGAGAGTGGAGATATTATCCACCATCACCGCCATATTCACTTGAGACACAAGGAGGTGTCATCCTTAGGCACTATTAGCAAAATACTAAGTGTGTATGTGTGTGTATTTTCGATTAGAAAGAAAAGAGAGAAAAAGAGATAGAACCGTGAAGGAGAAGAAGGAGAAGTAATCAAGATAGTAAGCTGGAATTAGAAGGTTCATCTTGTGAAGATTAAAGATTCTGTGAAACTGAACTGAAGAATTTGGAGTGCTCGGTAAATAGCTTGGGAGGATTTTGGAATTAAGCGAATCAAGTGAGTTTTTACTTAAAATGTTTTCAAATGGAATACATGTATGTGAATGAATGTAATATTGTGCATATGGTGTTTATATGAGTATTACATTGCATGGGTGCTAGTTGGGCGGGCTTAGGACCGGTGAAAGTTGGCTGTACAGAGGGACAGTGGTGTTGGCTGTATTTAGTACGGCGGTGTAAATTAATTAATTGGCTTGCTACCAATTAATATGGCCAAGAGAAAGAGAAAGAGAAAGAGAAAGAGATGGAAAGATACATGATGCATGAGTCATAGTTGGTATTCTTATGTGAATTATGTGTATGATGTTGTGCAAATGTTTTCTTTAACTAACGGGGATTTCTCACTAGACCTCAAGGTCTAACCCTCATTTTTGTTTTAAAATATGTATTCCTGGTCAAGGAGCAAATAAGGGACAGTGATAGGATATATCATGTTTAGCTTTTTGGAAGATGCATGATTATGAAGATTCAAGATGTGTTTTGTATCTGTTATGTTATTATGATATTATGTACTTTATAAGTGAAAAAGTTTGTACTAAAAGACCTATCTTGTTAAGCTAAGGGACCGTAAATGAAATATGATGTATTTTGTGGTGAAATTATGTTATGAAATATATGTTATTTGTATAATGGGAAACCGGGTTGTTACAGTTATATTCTCAAAAATCCTAAGAAATATACTGATGAAGAAAAACGTCTAGTTACTCTTGACTCTAAGCTTAGATCAGTTATTGCTCTCTCTCTTCCTGATGAAGTCTATCATTCTCTGGTTAACTTTGAAACTGCTAAAGAGATGTGGACCACTCTGTGTGTTCTGTACGAAGGTACAGATGAAGTGAAGAAATGCAAAAAGATTTCTCTCATAAGAAAGTATGAACTCTTCACTTATGAAAAAGGTGAATCTCTTCCTAGCTACTATAATCGTTTTAACTCTCTTCTGAATGATTTGAAGTTACTAGGCAGAGTCTATGATAATGAGGAAGTTTTAAACAAGTTCATGGATTGTCTCCCAGACTTTTGGGAAAACATGTGTACTTGTATCAAAACTTCCAAGGACCTTGAGTACATGCCTTTAACTGTTTTATATGGAACTCTCTTCAACTTTGAACAAACCAAGTTACAAAGGAAATCTTTCATCAAAGAGATAAAGGGCACTTCTATTGCTCTTGTTAGTGAAGATTCCAAGAAATCTCAAAGTGTTCCACGCATCACATATCCGTCATCAGATTCTGAAAATGAAAGCCAAAGCAACTCTTCTCACCAATCGGAGGCATATCTAAGTGCTGCCGATGATGAAGGTGAAGAAATGTCTGTCAAAAAGTTGTCTGATGAATTAGCCATGTTAGCTGGTTTCAAAAACAAATATCGTTTCTCAAACAAATCCAAATCTTTCAAGAAACCCTTTTCTTCTACAAAAACTACCTCGTCTGATAAAACAAATGAGGAATGTTTTAATTGTGGAAAGAAAGGACATTTTGCAGCTGAGTGTAGAAGTAAGCGTGTGATGAACTCTAGAAATTCATCGTCAGACAAGTTCTCCTCCAAGTATGAAAAATCCAAAAATAACTATTTCAAATCAAATCTTGCCAAGAAAGATAACCAATCCTCTTCCAAAGATCATCAAGAAGGGCTGAGAAGTACAAAGCCAAATACAAGAAAGAAAAGGAAAGGAATGAGGGTCTCCTTAAGAAAGGAAAGGGTCTCATGGCCGAAATACATGATTGGGAAGAAGAGACTTCTGACAGTGACAACAACTCTCCCAACAAGTGTTTCATGGCCATCTCAGAAGATGTGGAAGATTCTGAAAAAGCGACCTCTCCAATGGCTTTGGTGTCAACTGGGTACTCGACATCATACTCTCAGGTACATCCATTTAATGATATGACTGATATTGAAAAGATTGATGCTAAAGAATCCTTAACTAAAGATTTTTACTCCATGAAGGATGGTAAGAAAAGAAAATCTGAACAAGTCAAAAATCTCACATCTCAACTTGAAATATGCTTGTCTAAACTTGAAAAGTTTGAAGAAATCAAAGCTGAGCTTGAAGACTTGAAAACCATAAATCATGTGATTTCAAAAGAGGAAAACAAACTTTTTAAGAAACTAAAAAGAGAACAAGAGACGGTTGAGAAATGGACAAGTTCTTCAAAAAATCTTGAGCAAATCTTTAAAGATCAAATTTCGGATAACAACAAGTTTGGGTTAGGGTATGGAAAAACTTGTTCTGATGTCTATTCTCAATCTCTTGTTCCCACTTCTAGTGTTTGGGATGATGCCTCAGAGTCAAGTTCTTGTGACTCTATTTCCTTAAACTCTTTAGATCTAGGTGAAGCTTTAAAGTTTGGAATGTTCATAAAAGCTAAAGAATCTTTGTCTGATCAAAACATGGAAAAGGAGGACTTCAATGATTTTTCAAAACCCATCCATGATCTTTTAATGGATTTAGCGATTGATGATTACGTCCCCTCTGATCTTTCAAAATCAAAATCTGTCAAAGAAGTTAAGTTTAACTCCACCGATGTGATGTCTCTTTCAATGTGTAACTCTTCAAAAGAGAAGTCTATTCCCCGATCTGTGAGACTCACAAACTGCACCAACATCTCTTTAAAAAGGAAAATCCTCAGATCTTGGGAAAGAACCTTTCAAAAACACTTCAAGAAATATTTCCAAATTCGCTTCCACTTCAAGTAATGGGATTTTAAGTTTTCCTTCACACACCTCATCCTTTGGTCCTAAAAACGCTCAAGTTAATGTCATGAGAAAAGGAAAAGAAGAATTGCAAAAACCCAAAAAGATTTTTGTTTACAGAAAGGGTTATAACTGTGGTGACACTTTTCATCTTGCAAAGGATTGTCCAAAGGAAAGAATTGAAAGAATCAAACCTAAGGACTCTTCCTCTTCTAACCCAAAAGGACCCACCACCAAATGGGTACCTAAGAACTAATCTGTGTGTGCATGCAGGCTTTTGAGCACCATCAAATATGGTATCTGGCTAGTGGGTGCTCACGCCACATAACGGGGAATAAATCTCTTCTCATCAACTATGTGTCTAGAAAAGGTCCATCTGTAACCTTTGGTGACAACTCTAAAGGTTACGCCAAAGGATATGGAACTCTCACTAATGGATCTGTCACTTTCAACAAAGTGGCATTTGTTGAAGGTCTCATGCATAATCTTCTCAGCATTAGCCAACTGTGTGATCTTGGATATAAAGTTATCTTTGAACTTTGTATATGTACTGTTGTGGACAAGAACTTCAATGTGGTGTTATCTGAAAAAAGGATGGAAAATGTCTATATCATTGATATGGGACTAAGTAACAATTCATCAAATGTCTGCTTTGTGTCAGATGACACAGCCAAAAGAAATTAGATGTGGCACAAACGTCTATCTCATCTGAACTTCAAAACACTCCATAAAATCTCAAACAAAGAGCTGGTGACTGGCATGCCAAAGTTGAACTTTGTTAAAGAAAAGCTGTGTGATGCATGTGAAAAAGGGAAGCTCACCAAAACATCTTTCAAAACCAAGCATCTCTCCTCCATCACTCTTCCTCTTCAAATGCTGCACATGGATCTATGTGGACCAGTCAGCACTCCCAGTCTTGGTGGCAAAAGGTACACTCTTGTAATTGTTGATGAATTTACTAGATATACTTGGGTGTCTTTTCTCAGGTATAAAAGTGATGCAACTGAAGATATCATCAACTTTGTCAAGAAAAATGAAGTTCTAAATGGGCAACTTGTACGATCGGTGAGAAGTGACAATGGCAATGAATTCAGAAATAGTGCTCTTGAAGACTTCTTTAATGAGAAAGGAATTTCTCAAAATTTCTCTGCTGTCAGAACTCCTCAGCAAAATGCAGTGGTGGAAAGGAAAAACAGAACTCTGTGTGAGGCTGCTAGATCCATGCTAAGTGAATCAAACTTACCTACCTATTTTTGGGCTGAAGCTGTTAATACTGCTTGCTTTACCCAAAATAGGTCGGTGATATCCAAAAGACATGATAAAACCCCATATGAAGTTTTCCATGGCAGAAAACCAAATATTGGCTTTCTTCATGTTTTGGGTTGTGTGTGCTTTATTCTAAATGATCGTGACAATCTTGGGAAGTTTGATCCCAATGCTGATGAAGGAATATTTGTTGGATACTCTCTGTCCTCCAAAGCATACCGTGTGTATAATCTCAGGAGAAAATGCATTGATGAGTCTATCCATGTCAAATTTGATGATCTCAGATCATCATCTCTTACAAATGATGATGATGAACTTCACAGGTGGATTTCCTCATGCATAGGTGATGCTCCCATAGTCATACATACTGTTGCTTCCTCATTCCCTCCTTCAAATCCATCTACTTCAAATAACCAAGTTGGGTCACCTCCCTCAGTGCATCCTTCCACCGACATTAATCCTCCCACCGTCTTTCACCTCTCCACCGATCCCATGCCTTCCACCGACCCTATCCCTTCCACCAAAGATTATGCCTTCCACCAAACCTTTGATCCCACTACATCAACTCATCTCATACAAAATATTCCACCATCTTTGCCTCCTACCTCAAAATGGACCAAAGATCACCCCATTGATCAAATCATTGGTGATCAACAAACTGGTGTCCAAACTCGCAGAGGAGCTGGAAATATTTGTCTCTATGTGAACTTTCTTTCTCTCATTGAACCCAAGAAGATTGATGAATCTCTAACAGATCCCTGTTGGATCACTGCCATTCAAGAAGAACTTTCTCAATTTGAGAGAAACAAATTTTGGAGATTGGTTCCCAGACCTCCAAAGAAGACAATCATTGGAACCAAATGGATCTTTAGAAACAAGATGGATGAAGAAGGTACAATCATCAGAAATAAGGCCAGATTGGTTGCTCAAGGATATCGATAGGAAGAAGGCATTGACTATGATGAAACATTTGCTCCTGTTGCAAGACTTGAAGCCATAAGAATCTTTCTAGCCCATGCTGCCTACCGAGATTTCAGGGTCTTTCAGATGGATGTCAAAAGTGACTTCCTCAATGGGGAACTTGCAGAGGAAGTCTATGTGAAACAACCACCTGGCTTTGAAGACCCAACTCATCCATACTATATGTACAGACTTGACAAAGCTCTATATGGGCTCAAGCAAGCTCCACGTGCTTGGTATGACACAGTTGCTGTCTTTCTCTTGAAGAATGGATACTCTAGAGGTACAATTGACAACACTCTTTTTCTCAAGCACACCTCAGGTAATCTTATTCTTGTTCAAATCTATGTGGATGACATCATCTTTGGTGCCACTGATGAATCACTTTGTGATGAGTTTTCCTCTCTCATGAAAAGTGAATATGAGATGAGCATGATGGGTGAACTGACATTTTTCTTGGGTCTTCAGGTAAAACAAACTTCAGAAGGAATTTTCATAAATCAAAGTAAATATATTAAAGACATTCTAAAGAAATTTGATTTTGAAAATTGCTCTCCCATGAAAACTCCAATGGCACCACCTTTGAAGATTCATGCTGATTTAAATGGTGTATCTGTGGATGTTACAAATTATAGAGGGATGATTGGTTCTCTGCTGTATTTAACTGCTAGCAGACCGGATATTATGTTTGCTACTTGTCTTTGTGCCCGTTATCAGGCCAATCCAAAGAAATCTCATTTGGATGCTGTTAAACGGATTTTCAGGTATCTAAAAGGTACCATGCACCTGGGTCTTTGGTATCCCAAAGACTAAGGCTTTTAACTAATTGGATATTCAGATGCAGATTATGCAGGTTCCAAGATTGATAGAAAGAGTACCACAGGTAGCTGCCAACTTCTTGGTGGTAAATTAGTAAGCTGGTCCAGCAAGAAACAAAACTCTGTGTCAACCTCTACTGCTGAGGCTGAATATGTAGCTGCTGGAAGTTGCTGTGCTCAGATCCTGTTGATGAAAAATCAATTGAGGGACTACAACCAAGTCTATTCCAAAGTACCAATTCTGTGTGATAATTCAAGTGCAATAGCCATTGCAAATAATCCAGTTCTACACTCCAGATCAAAACACATAGACATCAGATATCATTTCATCAGGGACTACATCTCCAAAGGTGACATTGAGCTACATTTCATTCCTACAGATCTTCAGCTCGCCGATTTGTTCACCAAACCTTTAGATGAAGCCAGGTTTAATTTCCTGATAAGTGAACTTGGCATGTGCAATCTTCAATAACTGTGTGTCCTCATTTTCCACCGATCTCACATCAGTGGACACTCTAATAACTGTGTGTCCTCATTTTCCACCGATCTCACATCGGTGGACACTTTTTCCCTCTCTCTACTTAAAATCCCCACCGAAGTCGGCATAAATACTTCCATCTAAATCTCATCGGTGGACACTTTCTTCTTTCCTCTTTCTACACCGATTCTCTCTAATTTCTCTTCGGTAGAACATCTTTCATCGGTGGCCTTGCTCAACACCGAAATCCTATTCTGTAATCTCTACCGACGATTGATTCCTCTTCTCACCACCGACATATACACCGATCTCCGTTGAAATTCATCAGTAAGATTTCTACCACCGACGTCTCTTGGTTATCCAACGTCGGTGGCTTCATGGCCATCGGTACAACATACCTAACGACTTCTCTTGGTTATATGTCGTCGGTGAGTTATGTTCCACCGAAATATATACCGAATGGTTTTAATCTTATCTCGTACGTTTCCCTATGCAACCATGAGCCTAAAAGAAATCCTAAGTGTCAGTGTGATGGCTGACCCTTCCCATTCCTAGCCGTTTTGACCACACATCCCCAAATCCCTCATCATTATTTTTTTAAATTTGTTTATTTTATTTAAACCTTCCTCTCACACCCTCATAACCGTTCCCTCTTATTTTTAAATTTTTTAACCCTCCTCATTCCATCTATATATATATACCACCCATCGCCTTCCTTCTTCATTTTACTTTTACGAAACCTGCAACCCGCTACAGTTTTCTTTCTTCTCCATCACCATCCTCTTCTCCATGGCATCCTCCAAGAATGTAATCCCTACGTGCTTTGAGGACCTCAAGTTTAACTCATGCAATCACGTCGCACGCTTCGAAATTGACCCATCTCATCCCGAGTTCTCTACTGTGGCTAAATTTCTCACTCGGTCCCCTCTCCTTCATGCTTTTACCTGCAACCCTAAGATGAGCAAAATACTCATTGGTAACTTTTGGCTAACCTGTGTGTACGACCCTTCGAACGACGCTATTCACGCCTCTATCCTCACTGAAGAAGAAGGTGATCACGACCTTACCTTTGGGGTCGATGATGTTCGTCTAGCCCTCAAGATTGATGCCTTTACCGCCTATGATGACATGTATGTAGAAAACATACATGAAGAAGTTATTCAGACGACTGGTTATGTGATCGACGATTCTTCCAAAGGCTCCAAAGGCCCTGGTACTCTTCTTCGTGGCAAAATGGAGGGTGTATGGAACTTCTTCTTTGCACATGTTATTCACTGCCTCTCTCGCAAAACCAGTGGACACGACCAATCTCCGTCCTACATCACGAAACTTGCTCATGCTCTAATTTTTCAAAGGCATGTCGACTTTGCACAGTATTTCTTTACCGAACTTACTGAGGTGCTTCAACACCCCAAGAAGTGTTACGTCGCTTACCCGCGATTCATCTCAATGATTATTCAGCACAAGCTTGGAAAAGCTTTGGAGGCAGACCGAAAATCCTCTTCTCCCCGATTCTCCTATGATTGGTCTTCTTCGGTATTCGGCATCAAAACTCTCAATGTTGGACCTCTCGCCACCGATCGTCCTTTGAGATAAGGTATGGTCACTTTCGCTCACTCTCCCAACCTACATTGGGGTGATGCGGAAATTCCCAGGTTTCAACACCTGGAGATTCCTGAGGTCACTCCAACTGTAGTGGCCCCTTCTCCTTGTACTCGAGTGAAGTCGGGTGGCACTCAAAAGAAACAACGAAAGGCCACCGACACCTCCGCATCCGCTTCTAGGACCACGCCACCAAGAGATCCCTCGGAGGCTTCCCCGGTTCAAAACCCTTCTCATAAGCGGAGGCACTCTTCATCCCCTCCGAGGTCTCTTTTAAAGAGGTCTCAGAAACCATCGGCCCAACCGACTAAGCCAACTGTCGACTCTCAAAAGTCGACAGTTGTTGAAATTCAAACCTCCGGGCCAAGGGAATCCGCTATCAACCCCACCGACTCCTCCATTGTCTCTCTACAGACCTCGGTTGTACATTTGGAGGAACCATACTTTACCTCCCCACGCACTTCTTTGGGTGGAGGAGATGACTTCGGGGTCTCTCCCCTCGAAGGCTCCGATTTTTCACTGCACAACCATTCACCCGATCAGTTTATGATCGATGACATCTCATAGCCCGATCAGGGTCCCCCCCACCGAATCCCCGCCCACATGACTTCTTTTATTTTCTTTTGGGTGACACTGGTTCTCCCCGAACCTTCCCGTCCACCGAAGAAAACCCCACCGAGTCTCCAAAGCAACTTACACACCGACGATCTCCATCTCCACCGAAACAACCTTCACCTCGAAGGTCTCCCTCCCCACAAAAACAACCTTCACCCCGAAGGTCTCCCTCCCCACAAAGGCAACTTACACCCCGACGATCACCTTCACCCCGAAGATTCCTCACACCGATACAAGACGATTCCCCTCCCCGAGATCCTCCTATACCGAGAGCACTTTATCCTGATGTCATGTCCCAGTATCGTCCGACTCATGCTCCCGAAGAAGATCGACTAGGACTACAATTCCGTCTCCCGGAATTCGGTGGTGTTACCTCTTCAAGTACTAGGCTACGCTCTGCATTCCATTCTGATATTCAAGAGTGTGCTCGCCAGTGTCGGCTCGTCTGCACTCAGTTTGAAGGCTTCAAACAATCTACTCTTTTCATGCTAGCCCATGCCAACTCCAGAATCTCGGTGCTCGAATCTCAGTTGTCACAGATCTTGTCCGATGCTATTGCCAACGCCCTTCGGCCGGTCTCTTCTACGATTGGTTCCTTATCTAACAAGATGGACTCTTTGATCTCGTCTCATGGAGATCTTGCTTTATCTTTCGGTGCTTTCAAAGCTTCATCTCTGTTCAAGGATACTGAATTCGAAAGGCTTCTTCAAGAGGCCAAGTCTCATCAAAATCTTGACACGAGCATCGCCAATTCTCTCAGCTCTCTTCACACTAAAACTGACAACTTGCAGGAGAAAGCCCAATGGGAAATGGACTTGGGTGATTTCACTATGATCTCAGATGAAACTACTCAGAGCTTGGCTCTTCTTCACACAAAGTTTGACAGTTGTTTTCAACAGTTGAGTTTTAAGGTTTCGGCTGCTGCTGAGGGGAGAAATCAGTTGGTCAACCAAAATTGCCTTCCATCAAGAGATCTTTCAGCAACATGCCTCCACCTGCCACCAAAGCTTCAGCCATGCATTCACCGAAGACATCTCAGTCTCCACCGAAACATACAGGTACCACCGACTTCATCTCCACACCACCGAAAACACCATCGGTGGAAATAGTACATGCAGTAGTGGAGGGGGAGAGAATCCAAGCATCTTCTGAGGGGGAGCAAAAATCCAAAACTCCCAAAGACAAAGGTAAGAAAACTCTCACGGCTGTACAGTTGGCCGAAGAGGAAAAGAAAAAGAAAGAGTTGGCAAAATATGGGACTCGACCTACCGATGCTCAATCCTTGAAACTAAAGCCTCCTTCTCAGCAATCTCAAGAATCCAATCTCGGTCTAACTCCTCAGGAGATCGAGGAAGCCAGATTAGCTCAAAAAGCCTTAGATGATTCCAAGGCTCTCTCTTTGGAAGTTGCAAAAGAAGAGGCCCTCAAAGTCAAGTCTGCCGATGCACTTTCCACCCAAAAATCGGTGCTGAGTGAAATTGAAAAAGAAAGGAATGAAGAGATCAGTTGGTACAAAAAGACCATGCACCACCGAATCAACAGCTCCCCGGTCTCAAACGTCAAAATTGCTACCTCCAGAACCAACCCAAAGGATATCAGGCTGATCATCGATAGAGAAGATGGCTCAATGAAAAGTGTGAGAGATGTTCATCTCAAACATTACAGTCTCCCCGAATGGTATGAGATCTCTCGACACTTGGTTAGAAGTGTAAACCCAAAGAAAGACATCTTTGTCAAATACATTGATGGATTGATGGAAAAGATGAAAGAGATTAAAAGAAAACACAACATCACTCTTTCCACCGATGAAAGGGCAAAACTTCAATCGATGAAAGAAGAAATCATTCTTCCCAAAGTCAAGAATCCTACCGACAAGGTGTTCAAGGAAATGGCAACTGAAGGGAAAATTCCAAACATAAGCAACCTGAATTTGTCCATTCCTACATCTGTGTCTTATCCCACTACGACTTTGAGCCTCTCACCGATTCCAGGGTTATTCTTCAATGATGGTTTTGGTCATCGGGCCTTTTTCAGATTTGCACAAATCCCCATCGCCGATACTTTGTTCCTTGAAGGTATCTCCAAACTATTTCCCTACATCCCCGAAGCTCAACCATTCTACCGAAATGTGTTAGATGAGATCAAGCGCCGACAAACATCCTAGAAATAGATCTTCATCTTTCTATGTGGTACTTGTAAACGTTTGTTTCTCCTTTTGTCAAATATACGAGAAAAACTTATCCAAATACAAGTACTTGTCTATTTGAATTTTCTTTCTGCACATAACTTCACTTTACTTTTACTTGTAAATACTGTAAATAGCATACATACTCTTACAAAAGAAAATTAGATCAAAAAGAACAAAAAGAATGGTCTATGTGAAAAGAACCCAAAAAGAGTAAAAAGGGTCAAATTGCATTTTACTTTTTATTACTCTTAAATATTCAAAGGAAGGAGCTCAAATTCAAAGAGGAGGAGATTGTTGGGTCATCAAAGATTTGAAATTGACTCACCGATGTTTTCCCTATAATCCTACTTAGAATATTTTGACAAGGTTCTTTAAATGACTTGTACAAGATAGAAATTGTTCGGTGAAGTCGAAGATCGATCGAAACCAAGCTTGATGAGATTTTCTGTGCGAAATCAAAAAGACTCTTCCAAGATACATACAAGTCATCACCACCAATTGTGTTCTCACATATCGGTAGACTTCCTCACCACCGATGGTGTCTTCAAGAATCGGTGGATATAATCCCACCGATGTTGTCTTCAGGAATCGGTGGACATAATCCCACCGATGAAGATACTCAAAATCGGTGGACTTCTTCCCACCGATGAGGATACTCAAATCAGTGGGATCTTCGTGTAAATGGATTTTCTTGCAGATGATTTTAAAGACCAATGACAGTTATATCGGTGGAACATCATCGATAAAATTGTCTTGGAAAACACATCAAGAAGACCTTCCAATTTTGGCAATAATCCAGTGGTTGGTAAAAGTGTCCACTTAGTACTTTGTCCACTTTTAGATAACATCTAAATCAGCATGGGCATTCTTCCTGGTTCCAAGAAAAAAGGTGATTTGGAAACATCAACTTTTCAGAGTACTACATCTTCTATCCAATCTCCTTATGACAAGTGTCCTGAGCATTTAATGCACAGTACTCGTATCTTCACTATAAAAGGAAGTAGAAGGCTCCATGCAAACTATGCTTTTTGGAAATCTCTCTCAATGCAAGAAATCTCCATATTGCTTAAAAAAACTTTATAGCTTTGTTCTAAGTGTTCTTAGTTGTTTTGTTAGTATACTTTGTGTAAGATTGTTAGAATAGTTTATCTGTTTTTTTCCGCAACAGTCTTAAGTTTTCTATGTGTAATTCTTGTTGAAAGTTTTTCAATAATAGAATTAAAATTGTGAAAATTTTGAGTATTGTATTCAACCCCCCTTCTACAATACTTGTTTTAGCCATCTGGGACTAACAGATGCCTTCGGTGAAGTTGGGGTTCGGGCCGATACGGGGAGGTATTTTTGAGAGCCGAATGACAAGTGTCGTGTCAGATGCCGTATCGGAGTCAGATTCTACGTTATGAACCTGGAAGGTAGGTGAAGGCGGATCGGAAAGATATGGTGTGGAGTCATGGTGAAGCATCGGTCGTGAGGACGATGCTCCGGCTTCGCCTGTTGGACGGGGTTGGCTAGAACTGGGTTGCGATACCGCTGCACCACTCACACTAGTTCCCCTTCCCCTAACGATCAACACACCCCGCCCGACAGCACCTGCTTGCCGGGCCCTACCACCTCTCACTCTTGGACCCTCACGACGCTCGGGTCTAGGTCCCTGGGCAGGTCCCTCTGGTTCTGGATGGACCATGGGATTCCATATCTCTTCCCTATAAGCAACTACCCCTGGTGCAGCGGGATCGGCGATGGCCAATAGGGCTTCAGGAAAGGGCATGGCCATCGCATTAGATGGGTTGCGGATGACCATGTACTGTAGATGATGATGGGGACATACCGGATGGGTTAGGCGTCGTGGAATTGCAGGGTTGGCATCCATGTGTTGGCGTACGACAAGCGAAAGGAAACGCGGGTACGGAAGGAACTTCTTTTGTTTTGTTCCTCCGATGTGACGAATAGTAGTAACGATCTCTCTCCAGATAATCATCGCGAAGTCCACGTGGCGGTTGTAGCACACGACATGAACTAGGCGAAGGAAGTCGCCGGTGCATTGATCGATACCTTTCCATCTAGATGATAGACACCTGTTCAGAATCGTAAACAGGGTGTACCAGATGGGGGCTAGGTATTTCCGATTGAACGAGGATGGTCTGTCAAGCGCGTGGTTGTATTCGAGAGCGCGCATTTGTGTGCATAGTGTCTCGTCGTTGACGGCAGGATCGTACCGTTCATGATTGCTGGCGGTGGCTTCCGGAAGTGCTAGTAGACGGCGGAATGATTCCGGTGTGAGCGTGAAAGGTTGATTATCGATCTGGGCGGTGATCGTTTGCGAGTTACCGGCTGTGACGACTCGGGCACTAAACCATACTTGTAGAACGTACAGTAATGGGACGTCGGCTGTTCTAGTGAGGGCCTCACGGAGAGGGTGACGCATAAGGATGTCCACAACCACACGGTGTTGTGGTTGTTGACGGAACTGAGCCGGGTCCAGGTGGTGGTTGTTGGCTTCCATCTCGGTGCCATGGTCAGGGTCGACCAAGGCGTTATCAGCAGCTTCGTCTATAAATTCCTCTTGAGGAATTTGTTGTTCTTCCTGGTTCTGTGGAGGATTCTGCTCCTGATCCGCCATTGAATATCTGGAAACATGACGCACAGTTAGTAATTGAGATGGATGAACTAATGACAGCGCGTACCTTTGCATGCATGGGCTCAATTTGAAACAAGTGGAGGATTGGTAGTGTCAAAACAAGTACTGGATTGACCAAACAGGGGTGTCCGGACAAAATGATTGAAAAACCAAAACTATCCGGATAAACCAAACTGTCCGGACAAAGGTATCCGGACAACACATGTGACCGGATGGGAAGAACGTTCCCGGGTATAATGAACAATCCGGACAAAATGGTTTTTGAGTGAAAGGGTTTTCCGGACGAATGGGATTCCGGAGACAACAACAGCCCGGTAGTTGAACTTACCAGAAACCCTGAGGTTTCCGGACAACTAGGGTTTCCGGGTGTTGAATGTGACCAGATAAAATATCTATGTGAAGGATGTGACTGGACAAAACCGCAATATCATAAATGTGTCCGGACACAACGAGTGTGTCCGGACGAGACCCAAAACAATCAATCGAAAACTATAGGGTCTCAACCATGTTGGAAAGCATATGTGAAGTGGCGATAGACGTATATAAGCATGAAGGTTGTTCTAAATCTACCAAATGTACCTCTAATTAACCCGAAAGCGCTTGGACTCTAAAATGGGTTCGGACTCTATCAAACATCAAATCGATGGTCGAAATGTGTTAATGAGTCCGTGAGATTTAGCTAACAGTGATCGAGAGTAGGATTTGAACAACATACCTGGTTGTGTGATGAAAAACGAGTAAGAATGGAGTGTATGTGGAAAGTCCGAACGAGAGAGAACGTCGAGAGGTTTTAGGGTTTTAGGTCAAGAGATCCGGATAGAAGAAATGAACGAATCCGGACGCTTTATATAATACCCATGAGTCCGGATATGGTACCCGGAATCCTATCCAACCCGGATGGTGACCCGGTCCGGAAACCTATCCGGAAAGGGTAGAGTTTCCGGATACTTGTCCGGATTCTTGGGGTTCTCCCAAAAAAAATTCCAGTTCGTGAGGATTTTGCAAAAAGTAGAACTCTAAAACAACCTTCTCTCGCTCCCCCTCAACCTTAACATGGGGAAAAACTTTGCTCCCCCTCGGATATTGCATTGGAGTGCATTGGAGAGGCCGACACACAAAGACTTTTAGGCAATTAAAGAACAACTTGTGTCGCTCCCCCACAAACGATGAACATAAACTTAAAGACACACAGGAGTGCCCACACACAACAAAAAAACTTGTTATCACGTTAAGAAAAACTGTGTGTGACGCTCCCCCTCAACAAGTGAGTAAACTTACCTGATACAGCTTTATGCTCCCCCTGAACACATGAACACACCGTGAAAGCACCGATATTGACATTTAAAACTAGACGACAGTATTAAAGAAAAGAAACACATGAAGAAAGAAAGGAAACAAACGAAATCTACAAAATAAGTACAGAGACTTAATCTAACGGTGTAACTGGAACAAGTAGAATACAAGTGTGAGGAAGTGTATACTCAGTCATCAGGAGTGTAAACACCGGATGATGAGTGGACAGTTACTCATAGATGTATGGAACTTGTAACGGGCACACAATCGGATTAAGTCGTCAGTTTTAGCATACCTAACTTGGACACAAGAGTGTTAAAACGTTTTTCGTCCAAGGCTTTAGTAAATAGGTCTGCTAACTGATGTTCAGTATTTACGAAGTAGAGTTCGACTGTACCTCTTTCGACGTGATCCTTAATGAAGTGATACCGAACGTCGATGTGCTTCGTCTTGGTGTGTTGAACCGGGTTGCTGGATATTGCAATTGCGCTCTTCGAATCGCAGTAAATTGGGACTTTTACATACGTAAAGCCGTAGTCTTTGAGTTGCGTCCGCATCCAGATAACTTGTGAGCAACAACTCATGGCGTCTACGTACTCCGCCTCGGCAGTTGATGTTGAAACATATTGCTGCTTCTTGGACGCCCAGCTCACTAGGCTATCTCCCAAAAACTGGATGTGACCTGAGGTGCTCTTCCGGTCCAGCATGCAGCCCGCGTGATCCGCATCAGAATAAGCGGATAGTGCAAAACCTGTCTCTCTCGGGTACCACAGGCCAAGATCAGCAGTACCACGTAAATAACGAAAAATTCGTTTGACAGCAGTTAAATGAGACTCCTTAGGTTTTGATTGATACCGGGCACACAAAAATGTGGAGAAAATGATATCCGGTCTACTTGCGGTTAAATACATTAAAGAACCTATCATCCCGCGATACAATTTAGGGTTCACATCCGTTCCATGAGGATCGACGTGAAGCTTTGTATTGGGTGCCATGGGAGTTTTCATTGGCGAGGACTGGTCCAACTGGAATTTGCTAAGAATATTCCGGATGTACTTAGCCTGGTTTATGAATATCCCGGTCGACAGTTGTTTAACTTGAAGGCCAAGGAAGAAATTCATCTCGCAAAGCATACTCATTTTAAAAAATTCTCCCATTAGATTGGCAAAGTTCTTAGCATATGTGGGATTAGTAGAGCCGAATATTATGTCATCTACGTATAATTGAACAAGAACTATGTGACCCTTTTTGTGTTAGATAAATAAAGTCGAATCGATTTTACCTCGTGTGAATTTGGACTGTATCAAAAACTCAGTCAGTGTTTTGTACCATGCTCGCGAAGCCTTCTTTAGACCGTAAAGCGCCTTGTCTAGAATGTAGACGTGATCAGGCTTCGAATCGTCCACAAACCCGTCTGGTTGTGACACATATACTTCTTCCTCGATATTACCATATAGAAAGGCGGTCTTCACATCCATTTGGAAGACCGTGAAGTTCTTGTGCACGGCGTATGCAAGGAACATACGTATGCCTTCGATTCTTGTCACCGGAGCATAGGTCTCATTATAATCGATCCCTTCTTGTTATCGGTATCCATTTGCCACGATACGCGCTTTGTTGGTACAACTATGCCGTCTTCGTCCTTCTTATTCTTGAAAATCCATTTGGTGCCGATCACCGTCTTGTGTTTTGGACGTGGAACCAGTCGCCATACCTTTAGAGCTTCAAATTGATTGAGCTCCTCTTGCATGGCTATGACCCAGTCCAGATCTTCAAGCGCTTCGCGTACGTTCGTCGGCTCGATGTTGCTTAAGAAGCTGGAAAATAGACAGAAGTTGGCGGATGCACCTCGTGTTTGTACTGGAGTAGAGGGATCACCGACGATTTGATGAAGCGGATGAGCTTTCGTCCACTTGGTGGTATGTGGAAGCGGCTGTTGAGTAGAGTGAGACGCGTCCGAGTCCACATAATCACCAGGATGTAGGTCTTGAACTGCTTCAAGTGTCGCAGGTTGGTTTCTTGGAGGAGGTGGGGGAGGATTCGCCGAGGGTTGAACAACTTCTGGTTCTGAGGAGTTCAGAAGTTGATTGTCGGTTATAGCAGATGACGAATCGTTATGAGCGATCTCCGTGTTAGTGATTGGTTCCTCCAGGAGACAGTAGTACCAGATGAATTTGATGATGACGGTTGAGCTGTCTCCACAGTGATAGATGGCGTGCTTGTAGAAGGCGGCGGACCGGATAGGTTCGACAAGTCCTCATTACGAGCAACTTCTAGACAAGGTTGTGCTGAGACAGTAGGGGAAACATTAAAGATGTCATCATAAAAGAATTTAAATAATAAATCTAAATCAGAAGAGTCAGCATTCGATGAAGATGCATGATTTGGATTTACTGTCGCTTGTGCAGATCCCGAACTTGAAGGTCCGGAAGTTAGCACGCCAGTTAAACCGGGTTCTGAACTGTTTTGTTCAGAAGCCAAATCTGCGGTTTCGTCGAATGTCACGTTTATGCTTTCAACAACGGATTTGGTCCGTTTGTTGTAAATACGATACGCCTTAGCCTGCATGGAGTATCCGATGAAGACTCCTTTGTCTGCCTTGGGGCTGAATTTGCCGAGATCGTCTTTGTCATTCAGAATATAGCACGTGCATCCGAACGCATGAAAGTAGCTGATGTTCGGAACGTGATTGTTCATGATCTTGTACGACGTCTTGTTGAACCGCTTGTTAAGGATGGAGCGGTTTTGCGTATAACAAGCCGTAGACACCGCTTCGGCCCATAGAAATAGCGGAAGATTGGATTAGGAAAGCATGGTGCGAGCTGCTTCGAGCAGGGTACGGTTGCGTCGTTCCACCACTCCGTTTTGCTGAGGAGTGCATGCGGCAGAAAAAGTGTGCGAGATGCCAACTGACGTCAGATAGTCATCCACCGTTCGATTCTTGAACTCCGTCCCGTTGTCGGTTCTGATAGACTGAACTTGTTGTAGTTTGTTCAGCTGGACAATCTTCAGGTGATTAATGACCAGCTCTGGTGTTTCATCCTTTGAGCGTAGAAACAGTACCCAAGTGTAGCGCGAGAAGTCGTCCACCATCACTTGAACGTATTTGTGCTTATTAATGCTCGGAACACGCATCGGTCCACACAAATCCATATGGATAAGTTCGAGGGTCCGGGACGTGCTCGGAGTTGCCTTCGGCTGATGTGGTACTCTTTTCATCTTTCCCATCTAACATGCCCCACAGAGATGATCCTTCACGAATTGAAGATCAGGCATGCCTTTCATGTGTCCGCCCAACACCAGTTTGTTGATTGTTTTGAAATTAAGGTGCGAAAGACGTCGATGCCAAATCCAAGCTTGCTGGGAATTGGCCTTTGACATGAGGCAGACAGGGTTATCGATCTTTGAATCATGTGTTCCTGTGATGGAATGATCAAGTCATAGACCTGATTACTTATGTCGTGTGACCTTGCGAGGTTAAGATCGTACGATAGACTTATATATCGTTCGCTCCTGCAAGACTTAAGTCATATATAGACTTTAGTAAATAATGTCGTGCGATCCTGCGGTAAAACAATGTCAGAGGTTGGTCGTTGGTTTTTCAGGTGCGTTGCATTCCCACTACGTGGGATATCTTGATTTCCGAGGGTTGAAAGCCGATAGGCCTTTTTATCCATGACTTCTGAGATATGACAAGGACCTTCCCATTTGGTGGAAAGCTTACATGCATTGAGCTTTTGAGTGCTTTGGAACATTCGACGGGGAACGTAGTCGCCTTCTTGAAAGACTTTAGCTTTGATGTTCTTGCTGAAGTGTCGCTTGATCGCTTACCCCTGGGTGGCGAGGTTGTCAGCTTGATGTCGCGGTCTTCACAGAACTGTCGAGTCCTGTTGCTTACGAACTAGGATCCATTGTCGCAGACAATTTCGGATGTCGCACGACCAATTCTTTTTGTGATTATGAGATTCAATGTACAAGTTGTCTTTATTGACGACAATACACTTTGGCATGTGTCATGACTAGCGATTATGCGAGTCGCTTCTATGGGCGACCAATAATTTTTACCTGTGTTTTTCGTGACCGGCGATCACAAAAAATGTGGGTCGTCTTTTATTGACGACTATAAATTGCAACCTGCGTTTGCCATCACTGGCGATCATATAAAAAAATGCGAGTCGTCTTTTATTGACGACTATAAATCATACGACCTGTGCTTTTTTAAGTCGAAGAGACTTTGGTTTCTCACGATGTAAATCGTAAGACCTATATTCATATGATCTTGCGAACCTGCAATGTAAAATCGGGGGTGGTCGTTGGTTCTGACCAATGATCTTTCGATGCTTGAATCAACGATCATATATTGGGTCAAAAATAATTAAACGAGGAAAATATACTTATAGTATATATATATAGAGTTGTTCTAAGTGGGACGTCACAATTACCGTACCATGGAATCGATAAGCGCCTTTTTCCGAGGACTTTTGAAATCGAATGTGGTATTTTTTCAGCTTGCGAAGGGTGTACCGAGCCCCCGAGTCCTTTGGATGATGCGATACATGCGATACTTTGACGGAGCATTATTTTATTAGGGCTTGAATCTGGCTTCGAGCCGCATTCAATTCCGATTGGAGTTGAATTAGGGGATCTTGATAACTCGCCATATACGTCGCTTTTGTTTGACGGGCTCGAATGACGGATTGATGTTAAGCTTATGGGAAATGATGCTAGGGTCGATCCCGATCATGTCTTCATACGACCAGGTGAAACAATCACCTTGTTCCTGCAAAAAAGATATGAGTTTTTCTTTGATGCAAGGATCGAGGGACGACCCCACAAGAATTTTTTGGTCAGGCTTGCTCTGATCCAGAACGATTTCCTCTAAGTGATCATCATCGACTACTGCTGGGAGATCTTGCACATTTTCAGGCTCCGCATGTACTGGGATAGCGGTTGGTTCCGGATTTCCTTTATCTGCCATTTCCCTGGAACAGAGCTTAGGGGAAACTACAAGAAACCGTTAGTAAAACGCACGTTCGTCGAAGATTTTCTCTAGATGAAGTCCCACGGATGGCGCCAAACTGTTAATGCCAAAAATCGCACCAAAGGGACAACTTAAGGTCGATGTGGACTTAATCAACTAAAGAAAGGATCTTTCGACGAGACGTGCGACGAGGGAAAAAATAAAGAAGACAAAGAGTTTGATGACGCAGGAAAAACCTCAATCAAGGAAAAAACCTGCGGACGAGAGGGGATGTCGTCGTTGCACTATGGTCGCCAATCAGGGGCGATGTCCTTGATACTGGTGTCGATCGTACAGTGGTTACAATACAAATGAAAAAAATGCTTCGAAATGTAAAGTACAAGTGTTTTCAATGTTTAAACAGTTTGCGTCGTGTGTGAAAACAAGGTGTAAACTACGGGTCGAGGGCGGATGTCGTGCGTCGAGAGCGATTCTTCGAGTGAAAGCTTCTTTTCTTCTGTTGTTCTTGAGCTCGCTGTAGAATTCTTGAATTCAGTATCAGATGTTAGCTTTCAGTAGATGATTTCTTGGATTTGATAGCAGATATCCTGAAATGAGGCTTGAGCTTGATCTTTTATAGTCTTTGGGAGCTTTAACTACATCATTAAAGGTTTTGATGACTTGTTGTAACGGTCGCTGTCTTCAATGTGGGATTAAATGCTTGTTAATGACTTCGTCGGTTATAGCCGTTGCCCATTATTGACTTTGACTCCTGCATTAACCACTTAACAAACGTAACAGTTATATTATGTGTTAGCTTGGTTGAGGTCGCATGGTCTATATGCGACGGTCATGCGGAGCGGGCGACGTCGAGGTCGAGTGTCGCGATGAACTCTCGACTTACCTTTCGGGAGGGACGACGGATGTTTTCTGGGTCTTTGTCGGGACTTTATCTAAATACAAGATATGGTTCATAACGAGTATCTTACCTTTTCTGTTCGTGGTCAAGACCTGCATTGATAAACAGAATAAACGGATGTTTGACTGTTAACGGTTAGTATAATCGTACGACCGTCTTAAGTCTCGGATGTCGGTCTTATGGAACATACGACTATCGCCAAAATATAAGACCATTTGGTCGTAGGACCAGGATGTCAGGACGATGTTGTCGTAGGACCAGAGCGATATAACACCGATGATAGGAGACTGTCGACGTAAGACCGATGATTCGTAACTGGCGACATAGGACTAGTAACGTAGGACTAGTGATGTGCAAAGTGCGTGACGTGCGACATGTGACGTGCGATCATGAGATGTAATATAACTATTGACCCAATATGTCAATTATCGTGGTTATTTAACGTATGTCGGGTATATGATAATAACGGGTATTATCCTTGTCGGTCGGGGGTAATTAATGTCCATGGGTTATGTCGAGGGTGCTTCCCAGGTCGGTCGAGGGTGTGTTTTTTTACCCAAACAGTAAGCCTTTGGACCTCCTTGAAATTTCGAGGAGATTTGATGTCGATGATGGATTTGATTTGGTCGGGGTTAGCTTCGATTCCTCGGCGAGTGACCATGTGGCCTAAGAACTTTCCAGCACTGACTCCGAAGGAACATTTGGTAGGGTTGAGCTTCATGCTATACACCCGAAGGATGTTGAACGATTGTCTTAGATGCTCGACATGATCGACCGCTTGCTTTGACTTGAAGAACATGTCATCAATATATACCTCCATTGTGTCGCTGAGATGGTCTTTGAACATTTTATTCACTAGACGCTGATAGGTGGATCCTGCATTTTTTAGTCCGAAAGGCATAACTTTATAACAGTAAATACCTCGGTCCGTCATAAAAAGCGGTTTTCTCCTGGTCCTCGACGTGCATTAAGATTTGGTTATACCCTGAATAGGCATCCATGAAGGTCAATAGTTCATGTCCTGCGGTTGCGTCGACCATGGCGTCGATATGCGGTAATGGGAAAGGATCTTTCGGGCAAGCCTTATTGAGATCGGTGAAGTCGATACAAACCCTCCATTTTCCATTCTTCTTAGCCACGACCACGACATTTGCAAGCCAGTCGGGATACTTTACTTCTCGGATCTTTCCTGTCTTGAGGAGGTTATCGACCTCATCGTTTATTACCTTATTTCTTTCAGGAGCGAATTTACGGCACTTTTGCTTGACGGGTTTAAACGATGGATCGATATTGAGCTTGTGAGAAATGATGTTAGGGTCAATGCCAACCAAATCTTCATGCGACCAGGCGAAGCAGTCAGCATATTCCTGCAAGAAGGATATTATCCTTTGCCTAAGGTAGGGATTGTAATACCCCGGGTAAATCCGTTAATTAAATTCTAGTTCCGTTAAGTTTATTTTCTTTATAATTGATGTTAGGGTAAGTTTAGGAGGGTTTATAAGTTTAAAGGGTAAAAGTTTGACCAAATAATAAATTAAAGGTGTATTAGTTATTAGTGAGGAGTTTAGGGGTGGAAATGGTAAATATATTTAGATATTACCCTTTTAGTTTTCTGATATTTTCATATCAGCTAAAGATCAGATTTCAAGTGTGTGTTAGTGTGTGTATTGAGAGAAAAGAAGAAAAGGAAGAAAAGAAAGCAATAGGACATCATTTGGTGTACGTGGAAGAGATTAAGGTATGTTTTCTTTGTATTTTATGTCTGTAAGTGTTTATGGATGGTTGCTATCGGAGTAGAATCATCAAAATCATATTTGAGGTCGATTCAACCAATTTCTAGGTGAAAAATGGGTAAACCGACAGTGGTGTCCGGATAAAGTAGAAGGTGTCCGGGTAGTTTTGTTGATGGTGTCCGGATGACTTTCTGAAGGTCTCCGGACAGGGTTTTATCCGGGTAAGTTCCTCTTTTCTTATGTTTTCCGGATGAAATGAGATACCGGATAGTGTCCGGGTTACTTTGGTATCCGGATGTCGTCCGGATGGTTGTGGTGTCCGGAAAAGTCAAGTTGTCCGGATTCTTTGTGTTGTCCGGAAAGTTGTCCGGATACTTTGAGGTTTCCGGATAACTTTGCTGTTTGGGTAATTTTGAGGATAAGAGTTATGTAGATGTATGTAGAGTCCATAACCTGCTAGTAAGTTTTATATATAAGTTGGTGAGGAGATATTTGTATGTAAATGGTTTCAAATTCTGAGAATTTTGGATAAAGGATCGGATAGCTCGGAGAAAGGCTTGGAAGTGTATTTTTAAGCATTCAAGGTGAGTTTTACTTTAAAACGTTTTCAACTGGAATATATATATATATCTGTGTTTATATATATATGAGATGGATATGTGTGGAATGGATATACGGTCAAGGTGTGAATATTTTGTGTTTATAATATAGTAAGATATTATATTTATTGGTGCATTACACTACACAAGTGCACAGTAGTCGGGTTCCGGTGAGCGGACCGGTGAGTAGTCGGGTTCCGGTGAGCGGACCGGTGGGTAGCCGGGTTCCGGTGTGCGGACCGGTTGTTGATTTATTAGTTGGCTTGCTGTTAGCTTCAATCTTCCTAATCATAGAAGTATTTAGAAGTAGTGAAAAATAGGCTAAGTGAAGAAAGCCTCTTACAGAGGCTCTGCCGGACTTACCGAGGGCTCAAGATCAAGAATCTACAGAAGCTAAAGAGGCACGCTACAGAAGCTCTGTCATACGCGCAAAGAAGACCAAAGACTCAGAATCCGGTGAAGACTGCTCCACAGAGGACCAGACCGCAGAACCTCTGTAACTCATTACAGAGCCTCTGTGGTCCTCACTGAAAGACTTGAAGATA
The DNA here is from genome assembly GCA_033807775.1 of Saussurea involucrata. Taxonomy (NCBI): domain Eukaryota; kingdom Viridiplantae; phylum Streptophyta; class Magnoliopsida; order Asterales; family Asteraceae; genus Saussurea; species Saussurea involucrata. The sequence goes on from CM066314.1 coordinate 88,062,198, forward strand.
TTTATAATATCTTGCTACTGTTACAGGACCCGTTCATCAACTTGCATGGTAGCATGCCCTGTCCAACGTCGACGTGTCAAACTCTGATTGGACTCAATAGGGCTTAGTACATAATAGACGTCTGCTGCATTAAACGCAATACAACACGTCTTACTGTTCATGCCGTTCTTGCAACTGTTCACGACATCCGTTCAACTATTCATCAGTACCGTCTGAATAGTAGCATATGCTTTATGGTCCCCTTTAGAGTAGTATATAAGGAAGACTCATGTTGAGTTCTTCCTTATCATAATTATCATCATCAATCACATATAAATCGACCATCATAAGAACACAAAAAGCTTATTCACCTTAAGAGTCATATCTATTTTGAAGCTTTTCTTACTCATTGTTCTTAAATCTGTTCTTAATATATATTCAGTAAACTTTGAAATATTATTTCCTGTTCATTGTTTATTTATATTTTGGTCTAAATCTATCAAACTTATCTGTTAGTTCTTCAAATACGCTTCCGCATCAAACATTAACTTGAACTAATAGATCTGATAATCTTGTTTAAAGCAAAACGGGAACCAACAATTGGTATCAGAGCAAAGCTTGATTTTCAATATCAAGTGATCCTCGTTTTACACCTTTTTTCTGATAGATTATTTTCTCTCTTCATCACCAGATTTCTGGATATTAGCTGTACCCAGAAAAACTTTCAGATCTTCATACTCATAAATCCTCCATCAGATTATCCTTTTCTCAAAATGACAAATACCAATAACTTTTTTACTGCTGGCTCATTAACTAAACCTCCTACTCTTCTTAGAGATGAGTATCCTCAATGGAAAATAAGAATGGTTCATTTTTTTGAGGGTACTGAAAAAAATCTCAAACAATATCTTTATAATCTTCCTCCGGTTCCTATGATAACTATGCCACGTGTACCAGCTACCGACGAATCTCTTGAAATCCCTGAACATAAGAAACCTAAGCCGAAAGTAGACTGGTCAGATGAAGATAAGGCAGAAGATGAAGTTGCACAGAAAACGAAAAGAATATTAATCATGGCTATCCCCAACGAAATATTTCAATCTTTAGATGCATGCGAAACAGCGCACGATCTTTGGAAAGAATTAGAAAGACAACTGGAAGGGGGTGCTAAAACACAGAAGAACCGAAGGGCACAATACATAAACGAGTATCATGCCTTCAGAGCCTCTGCAACAGAATCGTTGCAAACAACATACGATCGGTTCAACTCTCTCATAAACAAATGCAGAAAGTCTGGTATTCACAGAACCACGGAAGAAAATAACGTCATGTTTCTAAAGAGCCTGAACGATGAGTGGCTTCAGTTGTCTATGTCTTTACAAACAAATCAAGATCTAGACTCCTGGACACTCTCTGATCTCTATGGAACACTAGCCGCACAAGAGCCTCAAATAGCTCAAGCTAAAACACTAACCATTGTACCATACGCATTGGTTAGTAAATCTACAGAGGCTACGGACAGACCAAGAAATGAGAGATCTACAGAGGAGAAAAAGAAGGAGAAAAAGAAGATGGTAATGATTGATAGCGAAGAAGACGAGCTGAAAGAGGAAGAAATAACTCTTGCGTCATTAGCTAAATCAATGGCTCTATTGACAAGAGAGTTTAGAAATAACCAAAGGAATTCTGGTAGAAGAGATGATGGTAGAAGAGATGAAGGAAGAAGAGAAGAATCAAGTGACCGACAGAGGTCAGACTACAGAAATGATGACCAACAGAGGTCGAGCGAAAGAAGCTACAGAGGAAATGACCGACAGAGATCAGATGACAAGGTAGGCCACACACAAGAATGCTACAAATGTGGTAAGCCTGGTCATTACGCAAACGAATGCAGAACAGAGAAAGGTGGAGACCAACAGAAGTCCGTAGATCGAACTGGAAACACCTCCCAAGGTTGTTTCAACTGCGGCAAGCCAGGTCATTTCGCTAAAGAATGCAGAAGTAGACAAAATCGCCCACAGAAGGACTCAGCTTTTTACAAAAAGAAGGCTGAGTATTATGCGCAAAAATCCCTAATGGCGAACAAAGGGCATTCTGAGGCAAGCAAGGAGGACTTCGAGTCAGACTCTACCTCTGACGATGAATTCCCCACAAATGCCCTGTTCTGTGGCATGGCAGAAGTTGACTCCGGCACTGACACTGAGGTATCCATTTCAAACTCTACCTCAAATATTAATACTGTAGATGATGATTTATTTGAACTTAACAATGAACTGAAAGAAGTAAATAAAAGCATTCAAAATGGCTGACCTTTAATGAGAGAGAAGTAAGGCTTCTCACTCAAGAAAAGGCCAAAATCTTTGAAGAAAAAGAAAAAATCGAAAAATATTGGAGCAAAAACGTAGATCCTTTAAAAAAACAAATTTCTGATCTAACCTATGCTTTAAAAATCAAAACAAAAGAACTTTCAGTTTCAAGAAGTGAAACAACAGACATAAGAGCTCTCAAAGAATACTTTCAAAAAGAAAGAGAGGTACTTTGGCAAGATCTTTTAAGAAGAGAAGTTTTACTTAAAAACTATAAAGATGCACAGAAGGTGTATGAAAAAGTAAACACTCAAATAGCAAGACGAGGTATAGGGTACAGTGATATTACCTTAGGAGTTGAAAATAAACAACTAAAACCTTTGTCTTCTCTATTTGTTTTGGGAAAAACTAACAAACCAAACTTTCCAAACTTACTTTCTGTAAGTAAAAGGGTTAAAATCTCTGCAGAACCTCACTTGAGGAAACATACGAAGATGATCAATGTATGGTTTGAAAACACAGATTCATCATCTTCAACCTCTGTCAATAGAGGAATCAAACCAAAGAAATATCTGAAAACACAAGATCAGATTGGTATCTTTAAGTTTGGTAAACCAGAGACTCAAACACAGGTCGCTTCTGTCTGCATGATAAACGATGAAAAGAAATTATCAGCAGAAGCTCCTGAGTTTAAACCCATCTTTTCAGAAGAAAAACTTGAAAAATCTATTGAAAAAGAAATTTTGGAAGTTTTAAAATCAAATGTTTTAGAAAATCTCAGTACATCTTCTATAGATCAAATTCTCGCTGAAAAGATCTCATCAGATACCTCTGCCATCTACGAAAGTCATTCTACAGAGGAAGAAAACTCGTACGATACTTGCTCAGAAAATCCAGCCTCTGTCGAAAGAGATGACTCAACCTCTGTATATGAGGACGGTTCATCCTCTGAAGACTCGGAGACTGATTCTAAATCAGGGATAGTTCACTATGACACAGAGGATGTTAAAATCTCCTCTGAAGTTCTTAACAGAACTATTTATCCAAAAGAGAAAATCACAGAGATACCTATCTGCCCAGATTTTTTGAACATATATTTAAAAGTCAAAACCTCTGCTGAGCTTGATATGTTAAAGAAGACCTCTGTAGATCCTAAAAGTTCAAAATTTTCAAAACCTTTAAGGAAAATTAAAGAGAATCTCACTTGGCAACAAAAGGGAAAATGGCCTGAAGCTAACATATACTTTTCCTCTGTGACAGTGAAGAAAGATGTTCACCACAGAAGAGAGTCACAGAAGGCAGGACCTAAACAAGACTTTTGCAAACAACATTCTAGTATTCATAGATCTTCTTGTAATAGGAAAACTAATGTTAAGAAAGAATGTAATGCCTCTGTGGTTCAGTTCAATAAATTCAATGAAAAGTTCAAACAAATCACGTCTCATATTAAATACTGTCATTGCTTTGATCTTATGTTCAAATTGAATAATCACTTCTCAAGTCCAGATTGCTTACTCTCCACTAAAATTCAAACTCCAAAGTCAAAACCTCGAGAGAAACAATCTGATCTTTCTACAAAGGATAAAATGTATTTCAAGAATGCTAAGGCAAACTTGAAAAATTCTAACAATATTGGACCCATATGGTTATGGGTACCTAAGTCTCTGTGATTGTCTTACAGAAGCAACATGTGCCAATTTGGTATCTTGACTCCGGATGCTCAAGGCACATGACTGGCGACAGAAGATTACTATCCACATACAAAGAAACACACGATGGTGGATCTGTAACTTTTGGAGACAACAAGAAGGGACACATCAAAGGCTATGGTGTCATACAGAAAGAAAATATCTCTGTATACAAAGTTGCATATGTGAATGGCCTCAAACACAACCTACTAAGTGTAAGTCAACTCTGTGATACAGGATTCAATGTGTTATTCAAAAGAACTTTCTGCTCTCTACAAAGTGAAAACACAGGAATGGAACTTCTGCGAGCTGAAAGAAGAGGTGATCTATATCTAATGAATTTTACTTCAAAATCCAAGGACAAAGTTTGCCTAGTAGCCTGCAAAAGTGAAGAAGCGTGGTTATGGCACAACAGGTTCTGTCACTTAAACTTTTACACCCTGGATAAACTAGTAAAACTCGATCTAGTTAAAGGTTTGCCAAATGTTACATTCAATAAGGATCACTTGTGTTCGGCCTGTGAAATGGGAAAACACAGAAGGGCTTCCCACAAAGGCAAAACAGACGTGTCTTGCACTAGGCCTCTGTACATGCTTCATGTCGACCTCTGCGGTCCCATTGCTATACAGAGCCTAGGTGGCAAGAAATACATACTTGTCCTAATTGATGAGTATTCACGTTTCACATGGGTTGAATTTATTAGAAAGAAATCAGATGTTCCAATTATACTGATAAATCTAATGAAAAGAATTCAAGTTCTTTATGACTGCAGAATACAGAAGTTAAGAAGTGACAATGACACAGAATTTAAAAACTGTGTCATTGAAGCCTATCTTTCTACAGAAGGAATATCACAGAACTTCTCTGCCGCTCGAACTCCACAACAGAACGGTGTAGTCGAAAGAAAGAATCGAACACTTGTGGAGGCCGCAAGAACTATGCTATCTGCATGCGGATTATCAATGAACTTTTGGGCAGAAGCAATTTCTACTGCGTGTTATACACAGAATCGTTCAACCATTGTGAAAAGACAACTCAAGACGCCTTACGAATTACTTCACAAAAGGCGGCCAAACATCAAGTTTTTCCATGTATTCGGATGCAAATGCTTTATTTTAAACGACAGAGATTCAAGAGGAAAATTTGAAGTAAAAGCTGATGAAGGCAAATTCATTGGATACTCTGCCACTTCCAAAGCCTACAGAACCTTCCTTACAAAGTCTCGCAAGATTGTAGAAAGCATTAATGTTTCTTTTGATGATTCATTCCAAATGACTTCTGAACAAATCAGTTCAGAACTCGGAATTAAAGGGAAATCCTCTGACATCTCAAAAACAAAAGAAGATTGGGATCTTCTATTTTTAGAGATGTTCAACAATGACATTGATCCTTCTGTTGGAACCATCAGAATTTATGAAGAACCATCCTCTGTCGGACAAAATCCTACAGGTATGACTCTAACAGGTCCAAATAATGCTTCATCTTCTTCTATAAATACTACAAATGCAATTGCCGAAGAAGAACATGCAGAAGATGAAACATCAAGAAAAACGACCACAGAAGTTGCTGAAAACAAACTCCACAATCCACAGAAGAACCAATTACAGAGGAAATCGAGGACCAAGACTATACGTTCTCAGAGGAACAAACCCCACCACCACTTATACCAATATTTCCACAAACGGTAGAATCAACTACCAAGGCACGAAGAACGACAGAGGCTACACAAGAAGAAACACAAGAAGCCGCTGACGAGAGGTTCGAGGACATTGATGATCATCTTCCACGCACAACTCAGTGGACAAAAAGCCATCCTCCAAGCCAAATAATCGGAGAACCTTCTGACTCAGTAAAAACCAGGTCTGCCACTGCTAATTTTTGTTTTTTTACTAACTTTATCAGTGTGATAGAACCAAAGAAGATTTCTGAAGCCCTAGATGACCCAAATTGGGTAGACGCCATGCAAGAAGAACTTCTGCAGTTTGAGCGTAACAAAGTATGGACTTTAGTACCTCTGCCACGAGTGAAACAGGCCATTGGGACTAAATGGGTCTACAGAAACAAGAAGGATGAAGATGGAGTGGTCATCAGAAACAAAGCAAGATTAGTAGCAAAGGGATATAGACAAGAAGAAGGCATAGACGACGATGAGACTTTTGCCCGTGTCGCACGACTCGAAGCAATAAGAATATTCTTAGCCTTCGCAGCCCACAGAGGTTTTAAAGTCTATCAGATGGACGTAAAATCAGCTTTTCTAAACGGTGAAATCCAAGAAGAGGTTTACATAAATCAGCCACCAGGGTTTGAAAGCTCAAAGTTTCAAAGGCATGTATACTACCTTGAAAAGGCTCTATACGGACTGAAACAGGCTCCAAGAGCATGGTACGAACGACTTTCTACCTTCCTTCTAGTGTAAAAGTTTTGAAAAACTAATGCAGAGTGAGTTTGAAATGAGTATGATGGGAGAATTAACATTCTTCCTCGGACTTCAAGTCAAACAAACTTCAGAGGGAATTTTTATAAATCAAGCCAAATATGTCTCTGACATTCTGTCAAAATATAAACTCTCTGATACCTCTGCAATGAAAACTCCAATGGCCACTAGAAATAAGTTATTCTTAGATCCAGATGGCATCTCTGTAGAATGCACTCTCTACAGAGGCATGATTGGATCTCTGTTATACTTAACAGCAAGCAGACCTGACATCATGCATGCCACATGTCTTTGTACACGTTATCAAGCTAATCCTAAGAAATCACATTATGATGCGGTGAAGAGAATCTTTAGATACCTAAAGGGAACCAAAAATCTCGGTCTCTGGTATCCACAGAACTCTGGTTTTAGTCTTAAAGCTTATACAGATTCAGACTATGGAGGATGCATGCTCGACAGAAAGAGTACCTCTGGGAGTTGCCAATTCCTAGGTGGTAAACTAGTCAGTTGGACCTCCAAGAAGCAGAATTGTGTCTCAACATCCACTGCAGAAGCTGAATACGTTGCTGCTGCTAGCTGTTGTTCTCAGGTTCTATGGATGAAAACTCAACTAAAAGACTACGGCCACATCCTATTCAAAATACCCATCTTCTGTGATTCCAAAAGTGCCATTGCTATCTCCGCCAATCCTGTGCAACACTCGAAAACCAAGCATATCGATATAAGGTACCATTTCTTGAAACATCATGTTGAATACGGTACAATTGAAATGCATTTCGTGCCAACAGAATATCAACTCGCTGACTTATTCACCAAAGCACTAGACGAGAAAAGATTCAATTTCTTGGTGGGTAAGTTAGGAATGATAAACATGGTGTGACAATCCTCTGTAAGTATAGCTTTATCTTCTGTAAATATGTACAAATTTCCTTTATTTTTGCTTTAAGTTAATTTATTTCTGTTTGTAAGTTCTCAATCTTAAATAGTTCTTAAAATCACAGAGCTTTTGTAAGTCAACTCAGAACCTCTGACGACCCCTACAGAACCTCTAGAAAACATGACCTATGTTCTATGCAAAACTTATCATTCGTTGATCCAAGCATAGGTCAAGGGGGAGCAAAAGGATATTACTTGATCTACAGAGGTGATTAGATCAAGGGGGAGCAGAAGGGAATCCTGAAATGATCTAAAGAGATAAAACTTTCAAGGGAAAGCCAAAGAAAAACGTCGATGACTCCATATCGACAGAAGTCAGATATCACTGCCGAGAAAAGAAGAACCAAAAGGTATGTCTCTCGCACAAAAGGTTTTTGGAAAACAATTTTCTAGGACAAGAATTGTCAAATATGTCCTAAATATAATGTGAATAACATTTCAAAAATCAAAAGCTCAAAAAGTTTCACAAAATTCGAATTAGGAGAAATTTAAGGTCATAGAGCTTCTGTTGAGCTCAACAGAGGTTCTGCAAGAAATATGCTCTGTGATCACAAATTAACCCTCTGTCGATCTTTTGGAATGTTATCTCGGAAACCGAAAACACAGACCATGACCTTCTCGAACAAACCATTTTTTTAACAGTTTTCTCGGACACAAACTTTCAAATATGTCCGAAAAACATCTCTTAAACCAAATCAAAAATTGGATGATCAAAAATTTTAATAAAGTTTTTGTTATGAGATTTTTTCCCTCATAGAGCTTCTGCTGGCCCTCACAGAACTTCTGCAAGTTCCAACAGAGCCACAAAACCTCTACGAAGCAAATTTCTTGACAAAAATCCGATTTTATCCTCTCCAATGCCTTTACAAATGTTTTGGTTAAAGAAGAACCCCACAGAAGTCATGATAACAATGAGATATATGAAAGGGATAAACAACAAAGATTTTCAAGTTCATAGAGCTTCTGTAAGGTACAGAAGTTCTGGAGTAATAACGGTTACTTTTACTGAGAGTGAATTACATATGGCTAAGAATAACCCCACACGCCGAGCATTAATGGGCCGCGCACGACGTCCTGTCATCTTCTGACATGGCCTACGTGTCCCATTTTCATTGGGCGTACATGGAACGTTTTCTGTGGAAAGTTGAACCCACCGTTCTAACTTGAGTTCGGATTCCAAATTTTAATCCATTGCCATATATTTTACTCTTTCGAATTCTACCGTTTTACCCTCCTAAAAAACCAAGCTTACCCTCTCATAAACCTTTTACAAACTCTCATTCTTCTCCGGCGAAACCCTGCAAAAACCTGCAAGTTTCTTATTCTCAGTATCAAATGGCTTCATCTTCCCAAGCTATCTCCCCTGCACACTCTCTGGCGACCTCACCAGAACATTCACCGGCTCATTCTGAACATTCAGAAAACCCCAACCCTGCCCAGAACATTGAACTAGAAGATTCCGGCGACTCGGCAGACTTTGCTCCGACAACACATCTGCAAAACTTCATAGCTAAGGATCACTTCGAAAAGGTACTACCAATCAAATCCAACAACTGCTATTTGGTCCCCTCACCCACTGCTTTCGGCGAAGACCACGCCATTCTTCTGAACATAATGGAAAATCACATCCTCTTCCCTCTACTCTCAAGAACCCCAAAGAAAATACCAGTCAAATATCTGAACCAGTTTTGGCAGAGCTGCCGATTTGATAAAGACGACTCTATTATCAAAGGGTATATTTCAAGACCTGACAAATCTGAACATCTTGAAATCAAGTTCAACAGAACAATGTTCTCACTTGAGTTCAACCTACCCACGAGGGGTCTTCTTGGTTTGAAGAAATATGCAGAGCAACCAACAGACGACGAGCTATGTCGCTTCGTAGAAATGCTTGGGTACAACACACAACTACGGAAGAGAAATGACTTCCGCAGAGGCAGATTACCACCTCTGTGGAAAACCTTGTTCTCTATTCTTAGCAGATGCCTGACAGGGAAGATAGGCAGCATTGACCAGACCTCGCATCAGATCTTAACCATCATGTATGGGGTGTACTATGATCTTCCACTCGATTACGCGACGATAATGATGCAAGAGATCATCAACACCATCGACAGAAAGAACAACACCAAACGGGTCAAAGAGAACGATCCCAACTTTCTACCACCTCTGCAATTCCAACGAATATTGGGAGTATTGTTCGAACCTCTGTTGCTGATACAGAAATGGCCAATGGAAGGGCCAATTCCCAAAAAGTTCCCAAAGAGCAAAAATGTCCCCACTGATCATGTAGATGGCTACACACACTGCAGACCTTTGTCAAGGAAACTTCTGAAGTATGCCTCGAATAAAACCCTTAAGAAAGAGTATATACGCGATCATAGAACTCCTAAACCGAGTCCTATGACACCCCCGCGTTTAGGTGTCCCCCTAGGAACAATGATTGCAGAACCTCTTTCCACTCGAGAAGAAAAAGATCAGAAATTAGCAAAACACATGGATATTCAACTTAGCTTCATAGCCAAACGTGCAGAGCTCATGGGAAAGAAGTCCTCTTCAAAAACCTATGCATCTACTCCAACAGCAAAGAAAAGAAAAACTGCAGAAGGCACCTCTACAAGCGCTGCAAAAGATCAACCATCACCTCCTCATGCCACAGAAATTGGCTCCTCTGTTCCTCCTTCTTCCCCAAAACAGAGGAAGAAAAGAAAATCGAAAATCACAGAGGAAGGGGCACCAAAACCCAAGCGGAGGAAAACCAAAAAGAAGCATGGTAAATCACTTGAAAAGTTGGTTACCATTACAGAAGAAGAAGAAATCGCAGAAGAAAGAACTGCAGTAGAAGATACAGAAGAAGGGATGGCAACAGAAGAATAACAATCACCCTATCAATCTCCAGATAGATTTGCTCACCACGGAGACCTGAACGACTTCCTACAGAACCCTGACATTGCCAACACCTTAAATACAGCAGGGTGGACGACACAACCTCTCAAGCACCACTCCCCAGAAGAACAATATTTCTCCATTTCTGGCATTGACACACATCTGCAAGAAGATGACACAACACCCAAAGATCAACCAGCTAACACACCTATTATCCTACAGAACCCCTTCATTCAACAAGGATTGGACGTCCACAGAAAGAGTCCAAGCACAGACACAGAAGACGAAATAGAGGAAATAGACATGTCAGAAGAAGCTATCAAAGAACGGAATCAAAAGAACGCAATAGAGTGGAATAGAGAAAAGGTTAAGGAAATCATAGAGAAAATGGGAGAAAAAGAAAAGGGAAAAGAAAAAGATGCCGAAGTTGAAGAAGGCACAAATCCCTCACCCCCTCCCAGTGCAACCCACATATCTAACTCCGCAAGTCTAGCTGCAGAAGGAGTTATTGAAATAGAGCAGCACAGCTCGATCCAAACCCAACCCAACCAGCCAGAAGTCACTCTTTCGACTTCTGCGCCCACAAAAACCGGGGAATCCATTCCTAGGGAGTCTCCTCAGAGAGACTCACCTACAGTTCGTGATCCATCGCCCCAGATCACAACAGAACACCCTACAGAGGAATTCGTTTCCTCTGCCACACACACACAACTAGGGCCAACACTTCTTTCAGAGAGAAGTAGTGAGCACAACGATGAAGAGACTCTAGACAAGTCTTCGAGTCATCAGAAGGATAATCTAGTACCCACCTCTGAAGTGGATCTAGACAATGTCATTCACAGAACTTCTGTAGAGTCTGAAGCACTAGATGCTTCTGCTCAAGGATCAGATGGAAATCCTTCCACCCCCATCGTACAAACAAGCGTGAACGAAGGTGTCCCAGGAACAGGGACTCACTCTGGAGACGAATGTGTTCCTCCAGAGGTTACACAAGGAACACAAGTATCAAGGGATGAGTTCCAAACCCTTGTCACCTCTGTGAACCAAACAATGAAAGAGTTGCAAAGCTCTTTCAAATCTTTTGCAGAGACAACATCGACGGCTATCCTGAAACTAAACACCAAAATGGACAATCTGTCCACAGAGGTAAAATCTGCCATCTCAGCGTTGAAGTCTTCTGCCGAAACTACTGCCAAAGCTACAGCCACCTCTGCCGCTCAAGAAATCGGAACAAATGCAACTTCTGCGTTCAAGGACTCTGTCAAAAACTTCCTTGAACAAATGAATACGCAATCCAACAGAACATAGGGCATTACTCCTGCAGATCTACAGAATGCCCTAAAACAAGTACAAGCAGAGGCAATGCGCAACACGACAATGATGCAGCCAAAAGACTACATGACCAGATCACATCTAACAGAGCTAGGACAGAACGTCATAAACCAGGTCACAGAATTAATTGTCTCCTTCACAACAGCAAATGCCAACTTTGTCAAGGATTTCAGAAAAAGTGTTGGCAGAATGCGTTTTAAAACAGAGGCAGAGCTTGCGACTCTACTTGGCCTCTGTGATGACGTCTGTGAAAAGTTGATAGCAGCAGGAGCAGAATTACCGAAGAAAACCAAAGCTTCTTGCAGAGCAGAGGGTAGTTCTGATAAGAGTCAGGATGATTCTGATGATGACCATCCTGGTCCATCAGATAATCCTGAGGGGGAGAATACAAGGGAGAAAGCTACGAACAGAGGAATACAAACTCCACCAATCGCAGCAGAACCAATCAGTCAAGCTCCTCCAGAACAAACCCAAGATTAACAACAAACTCAACATCCCACAGAGACAACACCCATCTCTGTGGAATCAAGTCCTGAAGAAACAAATATTCCAGAAGCTGATCAGCAACCCACAGAGGCAACAACCACCCCTGTGGTAATCATTTTGGAAGAAAGTCCTTCAATAAAATCAACAGAAAAACCCCCAACCATACCAAGAAGAAAGTCGATTGCCACCAAACCAATAAGAGCAACGACCTCTGCGACCTCTGCTTCTGACATTCTGAAAAAGATGCACAATACAATGACTGATAGAATGTCACAGAGAGAAGAAGAAAGGCACAGGTTCACACTAGCGTTCAAAATGGCAAGAAGATTCGACATACCTCAATCCACAGAAACCGAGCTTACAGAAGAAGTCACCAAAGAACCTCCTACAGAGGTTACAGAGCAAAGAAAGATAACAGAACCAATGCCACAAAAGTCCTCTAAAAAACAAGTGTCAAAACCTACAGAGGCAACCCCCATCAAGCCAACAGAAGCACCAACCTCCAAACCTACAGAAGAAACAGGTTCTGCACCTCCAAAAGCCAAAGATAAGGGCAAAGCAATACTGACAGAAGAGCCCAAGAAAAAGAAGTCATTGCCCAAGCCTACAGAAAAATTAATGAAAAGCGCGTTTGATACCTTTCAAGTGACCGACAGAGGTCAGACTACAGAAATGATGACCAACAGAGGTCGAGCGAAAGAAGCTACAGAGGAAATGACCGACAGAGATCAGATGACAAGGTAGGCCACACACAAGAATGCTACAAATGTGGTAAGCCTGGTCAATACACAAACGAATGCAGAACAGAGAAAGGTGGAGACCAACAGAAGTCCGAAGATCGAACTGGAAACACCTCCCAAGGTTGTTTCAACTGCGGCAAGCCAGGTCATTTCGCTAAAGAATGCAGAACTAGACAAAATCGCCCACAGAAGGACTCAGCTTTTTACAAAAAGAAGGCTGAGTATTATGCGCAAAAATCCCTAATGGCGAACAAAGGGCATTCTGAGGCAAGCAAGGAGGACTTGGAGTCAGACTCTACCTCTGATGATGAATTCCCCACAAATGCCCTGTTCTGTGGCATGGCAGAAGTTGACTCCGGCACTGACACTGAGGTATCCATTTCAAACTCTACCTCAAATATTAATACTGTAGATGATGATTTATTTGAACTTAACAATGAACTGAAAGAAGTAAATAAAAGCATTCAAAAAAGGCTGACCTTTAATGAGAGAGAAGTAAGGCTTCTCACTCAAGAAAAGGCCAAAATCTTTGAAGAAAAAGAAAAAATCGAAAAATATTGGAGCAAAAACGTAGATCCTTTAAAAAAACAAATTTCTGATCTAACCTATGCTTTAAAAATCAAAACAAAAGAACTTTCAGTTTCAAGAAGTGAAACAACAGACATAAGAGCTCTCAAAGAATACTTTAAAAAAGAAAGAGAGGTACTTTGGCAAGATCTTTTAAGAAGAGAAGTTTTACTTAAAAACTATAAAGATGCACAGAAGGTGTATGAAAAAGTAAACTCTCAAATAGCAAGACGAGGTATAGGGTACAGTGATATTACCTTAGGAGTTGAAAATAAACAACTAAAACCTTTATCTTCTCTATTTGTTTTGGGAAAAACTACAAACCAAACTTTCCAAACTTACTTTCTGTAAGTAAAAGGGTTAAAATCTCTGCAGAACCTCACTTGAGGAAACATACGAAGATGATCAATGTATGGTTTGAAAACCCAGATTCATCATCTTCAACCTCTGTCAATAGAGGAATCAAACCAAAGAAATATCTGAAAACACAAGATCAGATTGGTATCTTTAAGTTTGGTAAACCAGAGACTCAAACACAGGTCGCTTTTGTCTGCATGATAAACGATGAAAAGAAATTATCAGCAGAAGCTCCTGAGTTTAAACCCATCTTTTCAGAAGAAAAACTTGAAAAATCTATTGAAAAAGAAATTTTGGAAGTTTTAAAATCATATGTTTTAGAAAATCTCAGTACATCTTCTATAGATCAAATTCTCGCTGAAAAGATCTCATCAGATACCTCTGCCATCTACGAAAGTCATTTTACAGAGGAAGAAAGCTCGTACGATACTTGCTCAGAAAATCCAGCCTCTGTCGAAAGAGATGACTCAACCTCTGTATATGAGGACGGTTCATCCTCTGAAGACTCGGAGACTGATTCTAAATCAGGGATAGTTCACTATGACACAGAGGATGTTAAAATCTCCTCTGAAGTTCTTAACAGAACTATTTCTCCAAAAGAGAAAATCACAGAGATACCTATCTGCCCAGATTTTCTGAACATATATTTAAAAGTCAAAACCTCTGCTGAGCTTGATATGTTAAAGAAGACCTCTGTAGATCCTAAAAGTTCAAAATTTTCAAAACCTTTAAGGAAAATTAAAGAGAATCTCACTTGGCAACAAAAGGGAAAATGGCCGGAAGCTAACATATACTTTTCCTCTGTGACAGTGAAGAAAGATGTTCACCACAGAAGAGAGTCACAGAGGGCAGGACCTAAACAAGACTTTTGCAAACAACATTCTAGTATTCATAGATCTTCTTGTAATAGGAAAACTAATGTTAAGAAAGAATGTAATGCCTCTGTGGTTCAGTTCAATAAATTCAATGAAAAGTTCAAACAAATCACGTCTCATATTAAATACTGTCATTGCTTTGATCTTATGTTCAAATTGAATAATCACTTCTCAAGTCCAGATTGCTTACTCTCCACTAAAATTCAAACTCCAAAGTCAAAACCTCGAGAGAAACAATCTGATCTTTCTACAAAGGATAAAATGTATTTCAAGAATGCTAAGGCAAACTTGAAAAATTCTGACAATATTGGACCCATATGGTTATGGATACCTAAGTCTCTGTGATTGTCTTACAGAAGCAACATGTGCCAATTTGGTATCTTGACTCCGGATGCTCAAGGCACATGACTGGCGACAGAAGATTACTATCCACATACAAAGAAACACACGATGGTGGATCTGTAACTTTTGGAGACAACAAGAAGGGACACATCAAAGGCTATGGAGTCATACAGAAAGAAAATATCTCTGTATACAAAGTTGCATATGTGAATGGCCTCAAACACAACCTACTAAGTGTAAGTCAACTCTGTGATACAGGATTCGATGTGTTATTCAAAAGAACTTTCTGCTCTCTACAAATTGAAAACACAGGAATGGAACTTCTGCGAGCTGAAAGAAGAGGTGATCTATATCTAATGAATTTTACTTCAAAATCCAAGGACAAAGTTTGCCTAGTAGCCTGCAAAAGTGAAGAAGTGTGGTTATGGCACAACAGGTTCTGTCACTTAAACTTTCACACCCTGGATAAACTAGTAAAACTCGATCTAGTTAAAGGTTTGCCAAATGTTAAATTCAATAAGGATCACTTGTGTTCGGCCTGTGAAAAGGGAAAACACAGAAGGGCTTCCCACAAAGGCAAAACAGACGTGTCTTGCACTAGGCCTCTGTACATGCTTCATGTCGACCTCTGCGGTCCCATTGCTATACAGAGCCTAGGTGGAAAGAAATACATACTTGTCCTAATTGATGAGTATTCACGTTTCACATGGGTTAAATTTATTAGAAAGAAATCAGATGTTCCAATTATACTGATAAATCTAATGAAAAGAATTCAAGTTCTTTATGACTGCAAAATACAGAAGTTAAGAAGTGACAATGGCACAGAATTTAAAAACTGTGTCATTGAAGCCTATCTTTCTACAGAAGGAATATCACAGAACTTCTCTGCCGCTCGAACTCCACAACAGAACGGTGTAGTCGAAAGAAAGAATCGAACACTTGTGGAGGCCGCAAGAACTATGCTATCTGCATGCGGATTATCAATGAACTTTTGGGCAGAAGCAATTTCTACTGCGTGTTATACACAGAATCGTTCAACCATTGTGAAAAGACAACTCAAGACGCCTTACGAATTACTTCACAAAAGGCGGCCAAACATCAAGTTTTTCCATGTATTCGGATGCAAATGCTTTGTTTTAAACGACAGAGATTCGAGACGAAAATTTGAAGTAAAAGCTGATGAAGACAAATTCATTGGATACTCTGCCACTTCCAAAGCCTACAGAACCTTCCTTACAAAGTCTCGCAAGATTGTAGAAAGCATTAATGTTTCTTTTGATGATTCATTCCAAATGACTTCTGAACAAATCAGTTCAGAACTCGGAATTAAAGGGAAATCCTCTGACATCTCAAAAACAAAAGAAGATTTTGATCTTCTATTTTTAGAGATGTTCAACAATGACATTGATCCTTCTGTTGGAACCATCAGAATTTCTGAAGAACCATCCTCTGTCGGACAAAATCCTACAGGTATGACTCTAACAGGTCCAAATAATGCTTCATCTTCTTCTATAAATACTACAGATGCAATTGCCGAAGAAGAACATGCAGAAGATGAAACATCAAGAAAAACGACCATAGAAGTTGCTGAAAACAAACTCCACCATCCACAGAAGAACCAATTACAGAGGAAATCGAGGACCAAGACTATACGTTCTCAGAGGAACAAACCCCACCACCACTCATACCAATATTTCCACAAACAGTAGAATCAACTACCAAGGCACGAAGAACGACAGAGGCTACACAAGAAGAAACACAAGAAGCCGCTGACGAGAGGTTCGAGGACAATGATGATCATCTACCACGCACAACTCAGTGGACAAAAAGCCATCCTCCAAGCCAAATAATCGGAGAACCTTCTGACTCAGTAAAAACCAGGTCTGCCACTGCTAATTTTTGTTTTTTACTAACTTTATCAGTGTGATAGAACCAAAGAAGATTTCTGAAGCCCTAGATGACCCAAATTTGGTAGACGCCATGCAAGAAGAACTTCTGCAGTTTGAGCGTAACAAAGTATGGACTTTAGTACCTCTGCCACGTGTTGATCCAAACCCTCAGTGATTTGATAATGACCCTCTCTTAAATACTTAGTGAAAATCATAAGTAAACAATATGTATCAGAGTTTCACTATCGCTGATAAGTACTAAGATCTTACAGTACCGCTGATAGGAACTCTCGCTCTTTTAAGTTAAACATTCAGCGAACTCTGTTCATCATTAATGCTCTGAGTCTGTTCAGTCATTATGATGATCGCTGATAAGTTAGTTGTTTATTTTATGATCCCTGAAGACAAGTTTCACGTCAACAAAGGTTCTACGCTGAAGTCGAAGATCAAGCTCAAGAACCAGCGACAAGTCTCCTAATGAACTGATGCGGATCAGCGAAGACTCAGATTTGTCCACTCAACGTGAAGTATCAAGTACAAGACTTCAGCTATCGCTGAACTTTATCATCTGCTTAATAGTAAATGATAATCGCTGAATCAACGAAAGCTGATCATGAAGTCCTCCGTACAAAGTACTTTTGTCTCAACCACCCTTGCACGACTCCGTACGAATTGTCAGAAAAGAACCTCCGAATATCTGAAATCGTACAACCACTCTGATATTACACTATTCATCCATACGGCTACTAAGGTTGTCAACCAAGGTCAATGACATGCAACCAACCAGCTGATGACACGTGTAAAGTATATACTGACTTGCATTAAATGCATGCAGTATATAAAGAGATGAACTCACTTCTTTTGAAGTAACTTGCTAACTCTGGACAAGTTCAAATCTCTCTCAAGATAGGATTTTATTCGTAATCTCCTTATCTTTCTTAGTGCAAGAAACCTTAGTGTTCCAACTTGTTTAGATTTAGGTTTATCCTTAATCTTGTCTCCGCAACAAGTTGTAAGTTGTTAATGATTTATCAATAAACAATTTAGAAAAGTAAAATAGTGTGTTTGTATTCAACCCCCTCCCCCCCTTCTACAAACTTGTATAGGCCTTCGGGACCAACAAGTGGTATCAGAGCGGATTTGTTTAATCTCATAAACAAGATCTAATCTAAGATATTTCTCTTCCTTGCTATTATCTGAAAATGGCCAACACAAACACACATTATATAGACAATGGTTCTCTTGAAAAACCCCCTAGATTTTCCAGAGATAACTTCAACTTATGGAAAAATAGGATGATGCTCTTCTTAGAAGGTGTAGACCCTACTATGACCTACTATCTTGAAAATGGCCCACACATCCCTGTAACAATTGATCCTTTAGTTCCAGCCACTGCAACTAGAGCTGCTATTCCTGAAAGGCTGATTCCAAAGGAAATACACATGTGGACCGATGAAGATAAGAAGAAAGTGGCTATAGATACAAAAGCCAGATCCATACTATCCATGGCCCTTCCTGACGAAGTCTACCATTCCGTCATGAACCTGAAGTCATCAAAAGCCATGTGGGACACAATATGTGTTCAGTATGAAGGAACGTCTGAAGTCCAGGACTCAAGAAAGATCAACCTGGTAAGACAATACGAAAGCTTCATTTCTGGTAAGAATGAAACTCTCTCTGAAGTTCACCAACGTTTTAATTGCTTAATTAAAGATCTAAAAACTGTTGGTAAGGAATATTCTAACTTTGAAGTGCTGACAAAGTTTCTAGAATGTTTACCTGAAAGCTGGGACAATTATTCCATGTGTCTCAAGCTGTCAAAGGATCTTAAATCAATGACCCTTTCAACCTTATATGGTACATTGCTGAATCATGAGCAATCTAGCCATCTTAAGAAGAATCTTGTAAAAGATTCCAAAAGCACTCCTGTTGCTTTAATCTCAGAAGAACCTTCTACTCAGCGACCCTCGGTCACTATCACTGAGTTAGAAAGTAACTCTGAAAGGTCATCAGATTCTGATTCTTCAGATGATGATGAATCTTTGGATCTCCTAACTAAAAGGTTCAGGAGATTCGCCAAGAAGAAAATGTTTAGAAAGAATAAACCTCTTTCCATAACTGACAAGCCTAAATCATCAGCTTTTGTTGATAAGGCTACTGCTACTTGTTTCAACTGCGAAAAGACAGGTCATTTCGCTAATGAGTGCAAGTCAAAGAAAAGCATGAGACCTTCAGCTTTTACAAAGAAATCCTTTGTTCCAAGGAATAAAGATGACAAATACTCAAAGCTGAAGGAGAAGTATGCAAAGCTGAAAAGCTTTAAGAAGAAAGGAAAAGGCCTGATGGCTGACTATGATTGGGCTGCTTCTGATGAAGAAGCCTCATCATCTGATTCTGAAGATGATGAAGCAAATCAATGTCTTATGGCCAAGATTGAAGAAGAGGAAGAAAGTTCAGACATTCCCTCCACTTCAACATCTGCCATTCAGGTATCACCTTCTTTCTTTACCAATATTGCAAATATTGATGAAGCTGATAGTCTCCGTAAAATCGACCTATTGACTAGAAGTTTATACGAAGCCATGAACGGCAAAGCTGTGGTTGAAAACCAAAATCTTGATCTCGCTGAAAAGTTTAAAAACTGCCATCTTCAAATAGAAAAGCTTTCTAAAATTGAAGATGATTTTAAAGATCAAGTCTATTTAAATCAGCTAGTCAAAATCGAACGAGCAGAAGCTATCGCTGCATTAAAAGCTGAACAAGCTACTGTTGAAGGATGGTGTAATTCTTCAACAAAGATCACTGAGATAATTAAGGCTCAGATTCCTCTGAGTGATAAACGTGGTCTGGGTTATAAATATGATACTCCAAAACCAACCACTGAACTTTCAATGCTTAAATTTGGAACGTTCGTATCCTCAGTCGCTGACACTTCATCATCTCAGTGCTCCTCGTCTGTTACACCAATCCCTGAGGAAACTCCTACCTCCTCAAAAGGTAAGGAGAAAATGGTTTATTCAAAACCGACCTCTGTCTCTAGAGACAAAGGTAAAGGAATTGTTGTTTATCAAAATCCTCAGAAGGGTACCTTAGTACCTAAGCTGAATGCTTCCAAAGCCTTAGTGATTTATTCATCTGGTTCTAGAAATCAGACATCTGGATCAGTTCAGCGACCTACTCCTAGACTCAGAGTAGATGTCCTTGGTAAGAAATCTGAAGAACTGAATGTTCGTCCTATTTCAAAAACCAATAGCGTACTTGGTGCTGGCACTTCTAATTCCAAATTAAAAGATCAGCACTCAAGTGGTCCTAGAACTAATTTTAGTTATAGGAAATGTTATCACTGTGGACTTACCGATCATATTGCAAGTAAGTGCCCCACAGCCACCAAAGCTGATAAGATAGCTAAGGTGAAGATAGCACCCAAGTCCAAGAAGACCAACCCAGTTGCAATTCAGGTCAAGGTGACTCCTACCGCTGAAGTCAAGAAATTGACCAAAGTGAAGAAAGACAAAGCTGAATCTTCAAATGCTGCGAAGACTGCTGAACCCATTCCAACTACTTCCACTGACAAACGCGTATACATGGTGAAGTGGGTACCCAAGCAAAACTAATCTTCCTTTGTAAATGCAGGTTAAGAAGGGTATCTGGTATCTTGATAGCGGATGCTCTAGACACATGACTGGTAAGAAAAACCTGCTCGCTGAATACAAGGAAGAGAAGGGTCCCTCTGTGACATTTGGTGGAAATGGAAAAGGACATACCCGAGGGTATGGTGTACTTTCAAATGGTACAACATCCTTCAGAAGAGTCGCATATGTTGAAGGGCTGAAGCATAATCTTCTGAGCATCAGTCAGCTTTGCGACATGGATAACAACGTGATTTTCACTAAGGAATCCTGCTTTGTCACTGACAAAAAGGAGAAGATAGCTCTCAGCGGTTATCGTTTGGAAAATGTTTATGTAATAAACATGGACTCAACAACCACTGAGAACTCCTGTTTCTTCTCAAAGGCATCTTCTGATGTTAACTGGCTATGGCACAAAAGGCTCTCACATCTCAACTTCAAGACGCTGAATACTCTTTCCTCCAAAGAGTTAGTCACTGGTCTACCTCAACATTCATACGCCAAAGAGTCTTTATGTTCAGCGTGTGAAAAAGGGAAGCAGACCAAGGCAAGCTTTAAGTCAAAGCAAGTTTCCTCAGTGTCATCTCCTCTTCAACTACTCCATATGGATTTGTTTGGTCCTGTTAACAAACAATCCATCGCTGGAAAGAAATATACGCTGGTCATAGTTGATGAATTCTCTCGTTACACATGGGTAATGTTTCTCCGTTCTAAGAGTGACACCCCTAAAGAACTCATCACCTTTGTTCGGAAGATGGAAACTCTGAACAATATGACTGTTCGCTCAATAAGGAGTGATCATGGAACTGAATTCAAAAAGCAGTTCTCTTGATTCCTTCCTTGAGAGTAAGGGTATTTCTCACAACTTTTCGTCAGTGAGAACACCGCAACAAAATGGAGTCGCTGAAAGAAGAAATAGAACAATTATTGAAGTTGCACGTTCAATGCTCAGCGATTCTCACCTGCCTACTCAGTTTTGGGCAGAAGCTGTCAACACTGCTTGTTTTACGCAAAATAGATCGCTGATAGTCAAAAGATTCAAAAAGATAGCCTATGAACTTTTTCATGGGAGAAAGCCTTCAATCAACTTTCTTCACATCTTTGGAGGTCAGTGTTTCATACTGAACAACAGAGATGCCCTTGGAAAGTTTGATCCTAAGGCTGATGATGGAATCTTTCTTGGATACTCCTCAGTCTCCAAAGCCTTCAGAGTCTTCAACCGTAGAAGACAAACTGTAGAAGAAACTATTCACGTCACGTTTGACGAATCCCGTTCAGCGAACTCTAAACCGAACGCTGATACAGAAGAACTGAATCAATGGATGTATTCTCATCTTGGTGATTCAGAAGATATTCCCACTCCTCATGCTCACACCGTAGAAAATGATGGTCCTACTATCATTCCAGATATGCAGAATAGTGAAGCTGAAACATCATGGGTCTCAGCCGTTCCTATAAACACTATACCTGCACTTGATCCAAATGCCTCAGAAATTCCGTCTATTTCTCAGCAATCAGTGAATGAAGTGACAAATGCAAACATTCCTCTCTTAGCTGATAATTCAGAAGTAGCTGAAGCCTCATCTTCAGTTTCTCCAGTTCAGACTGAATCAGCGACTTATGCTCCGGCTCAGCGATGGACTGTAAATCACCCAATCGATCAAATTCTTGGTGATCCAAACGCTGGTATTCAGACTCGTAGAAGTGCAGGTAATATTTGCTTATTTGTTAATTTTATTTCACTAACTGAACCAAAGAAAATAGATGATGCCCTCAGAGATCCAAACTGGGTCAGCGCTATGCAAGAAGAAATGACTGAATTCGAAAGAAACAAAGTTTGGAAACTTGTTCGTAGACCAACTGACAAAACGGTGATAGGCACTAAATGGGTCTATCGAAACAAGTTGGACGAACATGGTACTGTAACTCGCAACAAAGCTCGTCTTGTTGCTCAGGGATACAGACAAGAGGAAGGCATAGATTATGACGAAACTTTTGCTCCAGTAGCAAGACTTGAATCTATTCGTCTTTTCTTAGCATATGCTGTACACAAAAACTTCACTGTACATCAGATGGATGTTAAGTCAGCGTTTCTGAATGGGAAGCTGAATGAAGAAGTTTATGTGGAACAACCTCCAGGATTCTCAGATCCTAAGCGTCCAGGTTATGTTTATAAACTGGACAAGGCACTTTATGGCTTAATGCAAGCTCCTCGTGCATGGTATGATACTCTCTCTACTTATCTCCATATTGAACAATTTAAAAGAGGTAAGATTGACAAAACTCTATTTTTTAGAAAAGTGAAAGGTCATATCATTTTAGTTCAAATATATGTTGATGACATTATATTTGGTTCTACTAACCCTGAGCTTTGTACTCGTTTCGCTGATAGAATGAAAGATGAGTATAAAATGAGCATGATGGGTGAACTAACATATTTCCTTGGTCTTCAGATTAAGCAAACTGAAAAAGGAACTTTCATTAATCAGGGAAAATATGTTAAAGATATGCTGAAGAAATTCGACTTAACTGAAAGTTCAGCTATGAAAACCCCTATGGCACCACCGCTGACACTTGATAAGGACACAAAGGGTGTTCCTGTCAATGTCACGCTGTACCGTGGGATGATCGGCTCACTATTGTATCTTACAGCTAGCCGATCCGATATTATGTTTGCAACATGCTTGTGTGCACGATATCAAGCTGAACCTAAGATATCTCATATGAAAGCTGTAAAGCGAATCTTTCGATATCTTAAGGGTACAGCGAATCTAGGCCTTTGGTATCCCAAAGACTCAGGATTCGATCTAACCGCCTATTCAGATAGTGATTTTGCAGGTTTCAAAATGGATAGGAAAAGCACCACAGGAGGATGTCAGCTCCTGGGTGGAAAGCTGGTAAGTTGGACAAGTAAGAAGCAAAACTCAGTGTCCACTTCCACAACTGAAGCTGAATATGTAGCCGCTGGAAGCTGTTGTTCTCAAGTCTTGTGGATGAGAAATCAGCTACTAGACTATGATCTTCAGCTCTCCAAAATTCCAATCTATTGCGACAGCACTAGTGCCATCGCTATAGCAAACAATCCAGTGCTACACTCAAAGACAAAACACATAGAAATCAGATATCATTTTATCAGAGATCATGTGATGAATGGTGATATAGAACTTCATTTTATCCCAACTGATTATCAGTTAGCTGATTTATTTACCAAACCTCTTGATGAGACAAGATTCAACTTTCTCATCAGCGAGCTTGGAATGCTGAACTTTGAAGGGTAAAATCTTCAGCGGTTCGCATTTGATCAGCGATACGTTTATACAAACTTGTATAGCCTTCGGGATAAAATCAACTCATATAATCCATTTCATCATCTTCTCTCTGAATAAACTTGGTTAAACTGATATCCAGGTATGTTTTCTCTCTCTGACAAACGCATGAAAATGCAAGATTTCAAAATAAATTACATCGCTGAATATCTCTTCCTTAACAGCGATATTTTGAAAGTTCTTTAAACCTTCACTGATATTTTCTATTCAGTGCTTCATGTTTTTCAAAAGAGTCCCTGAGCTTTCAAAACCTCAGAGACATCCTAAAAGAATGTGAAAGGACAGTTGTGACGTCATTGCAACGGATAAAACCAGGCACAATTTCTTTCTGACACACGTTTGCACGTTTCGTTCAACTTCCAATCAAATGCAAACACGTGTCCGTGTCATGATGAAAACCTTTTCCCGCTCAAGGTTTTCTCTCTCTAAAACTCTCTATATAAACAACTCTTGGTTTATATTTGTCTTTTACGCGAACAATCTTTCTCCGCAAGAAAAGAATTACTGTTGCATTTGTGCTCTCAATCTTCAAAGAACTGTTCATCATCTTCTTCATCAACTTCAAGGTTAATATGTTCTTCTTTTTCAAATGCGTATAACTTGTTTTCGATCTTCTCATTGTTTTAACAAGATCAAACAAAAGAACTTTGTAAAATAAGATCATTTCTTTCATGGTTTTATGAACACAACCATTTCATGGTTGTTCTTCAAGTTTTAAATCTAAAATCTTAAACTTGTTCTTCTTTCGTATCCAGTTTTTTTTAAACTGGGATACAAGAATTTATGGGTTTTACATTTCTTTTCAAAATTATGAAAAACCCTAATCTTCATTAAGACATTTATGTCTGAATGAAATGGACAAAATTCGAACCATCTTAATGGAAATTCTTTCCACACTAAGACAATTCTTATGTGTTAACATCTTTGGTTGAACTGATAATACAGTGAAATGGCAACTTCAAAGCTGAATGTTACCGCTGAATCCATCTCCGCTGACTCTGAGGAAGTGGACATCTTCAAAGCCCCTCAGGTTAAGTTCGAGCTGGATCAACTAGATTGGACTAAGGCCAACAACCTCTCAGCTCTTCTCGAGTTTCCTCCTCGGAAGCAAGTATCACATCTGGACGATGCTGTGAGTTTTCTGAAGAACAGCCCCATCTACACAGCCCTGACCATAACACCTCCTGCCAGTCAGCGGCTCTTATCCCAGTTCTGGTACTCTGCCAGACACACTGAGCTACCCTCTGCCAAAGATGCATCCAAAACCATCGACTGCATACTCAGCGATACTGAGTATGGCACCATCAAGATCACACCCGCCATAATCCGAAAAGCCCTGAACTTCCCAAATGCTACCAAAGAAAAACCCTTCGTTCCATTGCCTGACCACAAGAAGCACGCTGACAAAGAAGAAATCATTGCCTTCCTTGACGCAATGGGTTATATCTGGGATATTGGAAGGGACAAGAAGCCTGAGAAGAAGCTGACGCTGATAAAGAAATCCAAGATGCCCAGCGAGCTGAACTTCATCTTCGCACACCTGATCAGCTGCATGACAGCTAAGTCCGGCTCGTCTGATCAAGCCGCCCAACCTCAGCAGTCCATGGGATACGCACTGCTGAAAGGTCTAAACATTGACTGGGCCTCCATTATTTATGATAACCTGATTCAACGTGTCGATTCTGCCGCTGACAGACCAGCATGGGTTCCTTACCCACGATTCATCAGCGCCATCTTTCAATATGGCCTGAAGGACAGCTATCCTGAAGAGGGTGATCTGAAACTTTCTCAGATTGGCCCTAAGGTTCTCGACTTCAAGCCCGTCGCCAACGAGGTACGTCTCTCTACTCTTCTCACTCTTCTAAATTCTCCGCTTTCTGTGGCTCCTTCAGCGACAATACCTATCGCTGATACCCCGGCCACAAAATCCTCTCCTTCTAAGAAAAGGAAACCCTCTCACACCCAACTTGATTCCAAATGGATCAAGAAAACCAAGGAGCAACCCCAGCAATTCCATGCTGAAGACTCCTCAGCTCATTCTGACGAGCTGAAGGAAAGTTCTGTGGTACGCTCTGCCACACCCGTTCAAGCCATCCCTTCAATCCAGACTTCAGCGTCTCCAAACGCTGAGGTTAGAAACTTCGAACCTACCCAACCTCCATCAGTCTCTCAAAAGACTGATGAAGTGATTGTCAGCGATTCCAACGCTGAACTCAGAACCCGAACCCCAATCTTAACCTTCGCTTCTCCCTCCACTCACTTGGACATTCCTCCAAAGAACACTGGAGATGCCATCATCCCAGAAGCCACCGCTGACGCTTCTCAACAAATGATGAAGAAAGGACCTGCAGAGATCACCATACCTCACCGTACTTTCGAAGAGGATATGGAACATTATTCAGGAACTTGCAACTTTGACGAGTTCATCAATCCTCCTGCAGGTACAAATCCCACCTTAAACACTGTAACTAAACCTGAAACTTCTGAGCTTTCCTTTGTTCACAAGTACTTATATGTTACAGGTCCTAATTTGGGAGACATCAACGCTTCTCTGAAGTCCGTGGAAACAAAGCTGACCAGTCTCACCACCTCACTCTCCAACAACTCAACAGCTGTAACAAACGCTGGAGAGAATTTGACAAAGCTGACAACGGTGGTGGAGAAGAAAGCTTCCACTGAAGACATCAAGGGACTTGATAAGACTCTCGCCGACTTTGCCAAAGTGCTCTCCGACATCTACACTGACTACACCAGCCTCAAAACATCAGTTTCCACCGTGTCCAGCGAGGTAACAACGCTGAAGACATCGGTTGGAAAATTAGAGGGTGATATGTCAGCAGTCAAAACTGACTTAGGCTCTGTAAAGACCGACGTTAGTTCTATGAAGACGATGATCGAGACGCTGGTAAACAAGGCAAATAATCCAGCTCCTGCTCCTGCCCCTATTTTGGATTCATTCACAGCGGAGGATCGCACAGAGCTGAAGAAAATCACGCCTGCTATTTCTGGCCTTGAAGACAGAATAGCAAGGCTTGAAGGTTGTGTGAAAATCTCTGGCCCAGAAGACAGAGATGACACCAACGCTGAGTCTACTCATTCCTCCCCCCATCATGAGAAAGAGGGGGAGAAGAGCGCTGAACATACCGAGGAAAAGAGCGCTGAAGACCAGGAGAAAAGCGCTGAAGACCTTTCCCATGATGAATCCATCAGGGGAGAGAGGAATGAAGATCTTATCGCTGGACCTCAGGGAGATGAAAACCCTGAGGGAACCGAGAAGCTCGCCTCTGTATCTGAGGGGGAGCAACTCGAAGAAGATGCTGAGGAATCCGAAGCAGAAGAAAATGAAGACATCGACATCGCTGATAATGAACCATCTTCCTCTCCAAGGAATGATGATGATGATGATGAAGATGACGATTTCTTTGTTGTCAAACCTGCTCCTCGAACCAAAGCTCTTAAAGGAATCGTAATAACTGAATCCATAGGGGAGAAGACAAAGACAAAGTCCTCAGCCTCTGGCGCTGAGAAAAGCAAAGGCAAAGTCCTCGCTGAAGATGAAAATCTGGCGATCTTGCTTGAAAAGCCGGTTTGTCAGGTACACTAACCTTTACTTATATTCCTTCCCTGATCATCTCTATACACAATCAGTTCTCTACTCCACAACCTCTCTACACATCCACATTCATTTTCTATCTTTTCTACCCAAGTTCTTCTACCCAGTTCTTATTAGTAAGATCGCTGCATTTCAGCTAGTCCTCTCCCCTGCTTGAGGATTTCGCTGAAGGCTCAACTACTGCGATCTCTCCAATAAAGCCAGCTGCTGCTGATGAAATAATCCCAGTCTTGGATTTGATGTCTGAGACTGATGAACCAGAAGACCAACCTTCTCGCACAGAAACAGACCTTCCTCAGCTCCTCAAAAGCTGAGTGAAGAGGATCAAAAGAGAAGAGAAGAAATGATAAAGCGATTCGAGGATCAGCGAATCATTCTAAGGCGTGATCAACTGCCTTCAGTTTCTCCTAAGTTCAGAATTTCAAAAGCTGAATACAAGGAACACCTCAGAGCTGAACGCCTCATCGCTGAAAGGAAGGAAGCTGAAGAGAAAGACAGAGAATACGCCATCAAGCTTACTCAAGAATCTGTCAAAGACCCCAAGCTGAAACGTGTTCCCATTCAAATCCAACGAAAGCTTTGGGAAGAAGCTCAGAAGATCGTTGAAAAGAAAACTGAAGTTTCTCAGACCACCCTGATCTGGTGTAAAGAGAAAATTCACTTCAGATATCGTCCAGCGAAGATCAACAAGGTATTCATCTCTGGAAGAACCTCTATCGGAGTACCTATTGTTGACATCAAACTTTTCAGAGAAGATGGCCAAACTGAAACCTTTCGCGCTGACACTGTAAAAAGGTATGGTCTCTCTGAATGGCTGGAGATGAGGTTAGCTATCCAACCGTCACAATCTAAGTACAAGGATCATTTCGAAAAGCTGATAAACAGACAGATCGATTTGATATCTTCTTGTGTGGACATTCCTCCTGTTCCTGATCTAAAGCTGAAAAGAAAAAGGGGCTCTCCAAAGAAGAAACGTCAAGATTCAAACTCAGGTCCTGTCATACGAAATGAAACTGGAATTGGTTTCTCTCGCGCTGAAGTGCTTGGTCCTGATCCTGATCTATCTGCCCTTGACATTTCTTTGCCACCATGTGAACTTTTCGTCCCTGGTAAAGTCATCAGTAATCCTTATGGAATATTCTTCCTTGACTACGACGGACGTAAATGTTTTCAACGGATCGCTGAGCTTCCAATCACTCCAATCGAACAGCTCAGAGATCTCATCTACTGGTGCGACTTCAGAAAAGACATTCAGGCACGACACCTAAAACCCTTGATCTTTCAAGAAGCGCTGATCAAAAGAAAAAAAGGCGTAACGGTTCCTGACTGGATGATCCCCACTGAAAAGACGACCCTTGATGAACTTCTCATTAAGGAAGAACCTTTTGAAAACTGATATAATCTCCTTTTTCTCTATTGTATCAGTTATCCTTCTGTACTTGTAAATTATTTCGCTTGTACTTGTAATCTTTCTGTTCTTCATTGTAACCTGATTCAATATTTTAAAGAAAGATTTCAGCGAACGTACTTTACTCCATCAGTACTGAAAAGATCCCAGAAAACAGTAAAAGGGACAAATATTTTATGAGTTCTTTTTATCCTTATGTTTTCATTAAATAGCAATTTTCTTTGTTGCTATGTCATAATCAAATAGGGGGAGATTGTTGATCCAAACCCTCAGTGATTTGATAATGACCCTCTCTTAAATACTTAGTGAAAATCATAAGTAAACAATATGTATCAGAGTTTCACTATCGCTGATAAGTACTAAGATCTTACAGTACCGCTGATAGGAACTCTCGCTCTTTTAAGGTAAACATTCAGCGAACTCTGTTCATCATTAATGCTCTGAGTCTGTTCAGTCATTATGATGATCGCTGATAAGTTAGTTGTTTATTTTATGATCCCTGAAGACAAGTTTCACGTCAACAAAGGTTCTACGCTGAAGTCGAAGATCAAGCTCAAGAACCAGCGACAAGTCTCCTAATGAACTGATGCGGATCAGCGAAGACTCAGATTTGTCCACTCAACGTGAAGTATCAAGTACAAGACTTCAGCTATCGCTGAACTTTATCATCTGCTGAATAGTAAATGATAATCGCTGAATCAACGAAAGCTGATCATGAAGTCCTCCGTACAAAGTACTTTTGTCTCAACCACCCTTGCACGACTCCGTACGAATTGTCAGAAAAGAACCTCCGAATATCTGAAATCGTACAACCACTCTGATACTACACTATTCATCCATACGGCTACTAAGGTTGTCAACCAAGGTCAATGACATGCAACCAACCAGCTGATGACACGTGTAAAGTATATACTGACTTGCATTAAATGCATGCAGTATATAAAGAGATGAACTCACTTCTTTTGAAGTAACTTGCTAACTCTGGACAAGTTCAAATCTCTCTCAAGATAGGATTTTATTAGTAACCTCCTTATCTTTCTTAGTGCAAGAAACCTTAGTGTTCCAACTTGTTTAGATTTAGGTTTATCCTTAATCTTGTCTCCGCAACAAGCTGTAAATTGTTAATGATTTATCAATAAACAATTTAGAAAAGTAAAATAGTGTGTTTGTATTCAACCCCCCCTTCTACAAACTTGTATAGGCCTTCGGGACCAACACCACGAGGGAAACAGGCCATTGGGACTAAATGGGTCTACAGAAACAAGAAGGATGAAGATGGAGTGGTCATCAGAAACAAAGCAAGATTAGTAGCAAAGGGATATAGACAAGAAGAAGGCATAGACTACGATGAGACTTTTGCCCCTGTCGCACGACTCGAAGCAATAAGAATATTCTTAGCCTTCGCAGCCCACAGAGGTTTTAAAGTCTATCAGATGGACGTAAAATCAGATTTTCTAAATGGTGAAATCCAAGAAGAGGTTTACGTAAATCAGCCACCAGGGTTTGAAAGCTCAAAGTTTCCAAGGCATGTATACTACCTTGAAAAGGCTCTATACGGACTGAAACAGGCTCCAAGAGCATGGTACGAACGACTTTCTACCTTCCTTCTAGTCAATGGCTACAACAGAGGTACAACAGATACTACCTTATTCTATAAACATAAAAAGGGTGAGATAATGCTTGTACAAATCTATGTGAATGACATAATTTTCGGGTCTACTAATTCAGAAGAGTGTAAAAGTTTTGAAAAACTCATGCAGAGTGAGTTTGAAATGAGTATGATGGGAGAATTAACATTCTTCCTCGGACTTCAAGTCAAACAAACTTCAGAGGGAATTTTTATAAATCAAGCCAAATATGTCTCTGAAATTCTATCAAAATATAAACTCTCTGATACCTCTGCAATGAAAACTCCAATGGCCACTGGAAATAAGTTATTCTTAGATCCAGATGGCATCTCTGTAGAATGCACTCTCTACAGAGGCATGATTGGATCTCTGTTATACTTAACAGCAAGCAGACCTGACATCATGCATGCCACATGTCTTTGTGCACGTTATCAAGCTAATCCTAAGAAATCACATTATGATGCGGTGAAGAGAATCTTTAGATACCTAAAGGGAACCAAAAATCTCGGTCTCTGGTATCCCCAGAACTCTGGTTTTAGTCTTAAAGCTTATACAGATTCAGACTATGGAGGATGCATGCTCGACAGAAAGAGTACCTCTGGGAGTTGCCAATTCCTAGGTGGTAAACTAGTCAGTTGGACCTCCAAGAAGCAGAATTGTGTCTCAACATCCACTGCAGAAGCTGAATACGTTGCTGCTGCTAGTTGTTGTTCTCAGGTTCTATGGATGAAAACTCAACTAAAAGACTACGGCCACATCCTATTCAAAATACCCATCTTCTGTGATTCCAAAAGTGCCATTGCTATCTCTGCCAATCTTGTGCAACACTCGAAAACCAAGCATATCGATATAAGGTACCATTTCTTGAAACATCATGTTGAATACGGTACAATTGAAATGCATTTCGTGCCAACAGAATATCAACTCGCTGACTTATTCACCAAAGCACTAGACGAGAAAAGATTCAATTTCTTGGTGGGTAAGTTAGGAATGATAAACATGGTGTGACAATCCTCTGTAAGTATAGCTTAATCTTCTGTAAATATGTACAAATTTCCTTTATTTTTGCTTTAAGTTAATTTATTTCTGTTTGTAAGTTCTCAATCTTAAATAGTTCTTAAAATCACAGAGCTTCTGTAAGTCAACTCAGAACCTCTGGCGACCCCTACAGAACCTCTGGAAAACATGACCTATGTTCTATGCAAAACTTATCATTCGTTGATCCAAGCATAGGTCAAGGGGGAGCAAAAGAAAATTACTTGATCTACAGAGGTGATTAGATCAAGGGGGAGCAGAAGGAAATCCTGAAATGATCTAAAGAGATACAACTTTCAAGGAAAAGCCAAAGAAAAATGTCGATGACTCCATATCGACAGAAGTCAGATATCACTGCCGAGAAAAGAAGAACCAAAAGGTATGTCTCTCGCACAAAAGGTTTTTGGAAAACAATTTTCTAGGACAAGAATTGTCAAATATGTCCTAAATATACTGTGAATAACATTTCAAAAATCAAAAGCTTAAAAAGTTTCACAAAATTCGAATTAGGAGAAATTTAAGGTCATAGAGCTTCTGCTGAGCTCAACAGAGGTTCTGCAAGAAATATGCTCTGTGATCACAAATTAACCCTCTGTCGATCTTTTGGAATGTTATCTCGGAAACCGAAAACACAGACCATGACCTTCTCGAACAAACCGTTTTTTTAACAGTTTTCTCGGACACAAACTTTCAAATATGTCCGAAAAACATCTCTTAAACCAAATCAAAAATTGGATGATCAAAAATTTTAATAAAATTTTTGTTATGAGATTTTTTCCCTCATAGAGCTTCTGCTGGCCCTCACAGAACTTCTGCAAGTTCCAACAGAGCCACAAAACCTCTGCGAAGCAAATTTCTTGACAAAAATCCGATTTTATCCTCTCCAATGCCTTTACAAATGTTTTGGTTAAAGAAGAACCCCACAGAAGTCATGATAACAATGAGATATATGAAAGGGATAAACAACAAAGATTTTCAAGTTCACAGAGCTTCTGTAAGGTACAGAAGTTCTGGAGTAATAACGGTTACTTTTACTGAGAGTGAATTACATATGGCTAAGAATAACCCCACGCGCCGAGCATTAATGGGCCGCGCACGACGTCCTGTCATCTTCTGACATGGCCTACGTGTCCCATTTTCATTGGGCGTACATGGAACGTTTTCTGTGGAAAGTTGAACCCGCCGTTCTAACTTGAGTTCGGATTCCAAATTTTAATCCATTGCCATATATTTTACTCTTTCGAATTCTACCGTTTTACCCTCCTATAAAAACCAAGCTTACCCTCTCATAAACCTTTTACAAACTCTCATTCTTCTCTGGCGAAACCCTGCAAAAACCTGCAAGTTTCTTATTCTCAGTATCAAATGGCTTCATCTTCTCAAGCTATCTCCCCTGCACACTCTCCGGCGACCTCACCAGAACATTCACAGGCTCATTCTGAACATTCAGAAAACCCCAACCCTGCCCAGAACATTGAACTAGAAGATTCCGGCGACTCAGCAGACTTTGCTCCGACAACACATCTGCAAAACTTCATAGCTAAGGATCACTTCGAAAAGGTACTACCAATCAAATCCAACAACTGCTATTTGGTCCCCTCACCCACTGCTTTCGGCGAAGCCCACGCCATTCTTCTGAACATAATGGAAAATCACATC
Organism: Saussurea involucrata; assembly: GCA_033807775.1. Taxonomy (NCBI): domain Eukaryota; kingdom Viridiplantae; phylum Streptophyta; class Magnoliopsida; order Asterales; family Asteraceae; genus Saussurea; species Saussurea involucrata. Next base: position 88,095,313 of record CM066314.1, read on the forward strand.
CTCTTCCCTCTACTCTCAAGAACCCCAAAGAAAATACCAGTCAGATATCTGAACCAGTTTTGGCAGAGCTGCCGATTTGATAAAGACGACTCTATTATCAAAGGGTACATTTCAAGACCTGACAAATCTGAACATCTTGAAATCAAGTTCAACAGAACAATGTTCTCACTTGAGTTCAACCTACCCACGAGGGGTCTTCTTGGTTTGAAGAAATATGCAGAGCAACCAACAGACGACGAGCTCTGTCGCTTCGTAGAAATGCTTGGGTACAACACACAACTACGGATAAGAAATGACTTCCGCAGAGGCAGATTACCACCTATGTGGAACACCTTGTTCTCTATTCTTAACAGATGCCTGACAGGGAAGATAGGCAGCATTGACCAGACCTCGCATCAGATCTTAACCATCATGTATGGGGTGTACTATGATCTTCCACTCGATTACGCGACGATAATGATGCAAGAGATCATCAACACCATCGACAGAAAGAACAACACCAAACGGGTCAAAGAGAACGATCCCAACTTTCTACCACCTCTGCAATTCCAACGAATATTGGGAGTATTGTTCGAACCTCTGTTGCTGATATAGAAATGGCCAATGGAAGGGCCAATTCCCAAACAGTTCCCAATGAGCAAAAATGTCCCCACTGATCATGTAGATGGCTACACACACTCCAGACCTTTGTCAAGGAAACTTCTGAAGTATGCCTCGAATAAAACCCTTAAGAAAGAGTATATACGCGATCATAGAACTCCGAAACCGAGTCCTATGACACCCCCGCGTTTAGGTGTCCCCCTAGGAACAATGATTGCATAACCTCTTTCCACTCGAGAAGAAAAAGATCAGAAATTAGCAAAACACATGGCTATTCAACTTAGCTTCATAGCCAAACGTGCAGAGCTCATGGGAAAGAAGTCCTCTTCAAAAACCTCTGCATCTACTCCAACAGCAAAGAAAAGAAAAACTGCAGAAGGCACCTCTACAAGCGCTGCAAAAGATCAACCATCACCTCCTCATGCCACAGAAATTGGCTCCTCTGTTCCTCCATCTTCCCCAAAACAGAGGAAGAAAAGAAAATCGAAAATCACAGAGGAAGGGGCACCAAAACCCAAGAGGAGGAAAACCAAAAAGAAGCATGGTAAATCACTTGAAAAGTTGGTTACCATTACAGAAGAAGAAGAAATCGCAGAAGAAAGAACTGCAGAAGAAGATACAGAAGAAGGGATGGCAACAGAAGAATATCAATCACCCTATCAATCTCCAGATAGATTTGCTCACCAAGGAGACCTGAACGACTTCCTACAGAACCCTGACATTGCCAACACCTTAAATACAGCAGGGTGGACGGCACAACCTCTCAACCACCACTCCCCAGGAGAACAATATTTCTCCATTTCTGGCATTGACACACATCTGCAAGAAGATGACACAACACCCAAAGATCAACCAGCTAACACACCTATTATCCTACAGAACCCCTTCATTCAACAAGGATTGGACGTCCACAGAAAGAGTCCAAGCACAGATACAGAAGAAGGAATAGAGGAAATAGACATGTCAGAAGAAGCTATCAAAGAACGGAATCAAAAGAACGCAACAGAGTGGAATAGAGAAAAGGTTATTGAAATAGAGCAGCACAGCTCGATCCAAACCCAACCCAACCAGCCAGAAGTCACTCTTTCGACTTCTGCGCCCACAAAAACCGGGGAATCCATTCCTTGGGTGTTTCCTCAGAGAGACTCACCTACAGTTCGTGATCCATCGCCCCAGATCACAACAGAACACCCTACAGAGGAATTCGTTTCCTCTGCCACACACACACACAACTAGGGCCAACACTTCTTTCAGAGAGAAGTAGTGAGCACAACGACGAAGAGACTCTAGACAAGTCTCCGTGTCATCAGAAGGATAATCTAGTACCCACCTCTGAAGTGGATCTAGACAATGTCATTCACAGAACTTTTGTAGAGTCTGAAGCACTAGATGCTTCTGCTCAAGGATCAGATGGAAATCCTTCCACCCCCATCGTACAAACAAGGGTGAACGAAGGTGTCCCAGGAACAGGGACTCACTCTGGAGACGAATGTGTTCCTCCAGAGGTTACACAAGGAACACAAGTATCAAGGGATGAGTTCCAAACCCTTGTCACCTCTGTGAACCAAACAATGAAAGAGTTGCAAAGCTCTTTCAAGTCTTTTGCAGAGACAACATCGACGGCTATCCTGAAACTAAACACCAAAATGGACAATCTGTCCACAGAGGTAAAATCTGCCATCTCAGCGATGAAGTCTTCTGCCGAAACTACTGCCAAAGCTACAGCCACCTCTGCCGCTCAAGAAATCGGAACAAATGCAACTTCTGCGTTCAAGGACTCTGTCAAAAACTTCCTTGAACAAATGAATACGCAATCCAACAGAACAGAGGGCATTACTCCTACAGATCTACAGAATGCCCTAAAACAAGTACAAGCAGAGGCAATGCGCAACACGACAATGATGCAACCAAAAGACTACATGACCAGAGCACAACTAACAGAGCTAGGACAGAACGTCATAAACCAGGTCACATAATTCATTGTCTCCTTCACAACAGCAAATGCCAACTTTGTCAAGGATTTCAGAAAAAGTGTTGGCAGAATGCGTTTTAAAACAGAGGCAGAGCTTGCGACTCTACTTGGCCTCTGTGATGACGTCTGTGAAAAGTTGATAGCAGCAGGAGCAGAATTACCGAAGAAAACCAAAGCTTCTTGCAGAGCAGAGGGTAGTTCTGATAAGAGTTAGGATGATTCTGATGATGACCATCCTGGTCTATCAGATACTCCTAAGGGGGAGAATACAAGGGAGAAAGCTACGAACAGAGGAATACAAACTCCACCAATCGCAGCAGAACTAATGAGTCAAGCTCCTCCAGAACAAACCCAAGATCAACAACAAACTCAACATCCCACAGATACAACACCCATCTCTGTGGAATCAAGTCCTGAAGAAACAAATATTCCAGAAGCTGATCAGCAACCCACAGAGGCAACAACCACCCCTGTGGTAATCATTTTGGAAGAAAGTCCTTCAACAAAATCAACAGAAAACCCCCAACCATACCAAGAAGAAAGTCGATTGCCACCAAACCAATAAGAGCAACGACCTCTGCGACCTCTGCTTCTGACATTCTGAAAAGATGCACAATACAATGACTGATAGAATGTCACAGAGAGAAGAAGAAAGGCACAGGTTCACACTAGCGTTCAAAATGGCAAGAAGATTCGACATACCTCAATCCACAGAAACCGAGCTTACAGAAGAAGTCACCAAAGAACCTCCTACAGAGGTTACAGAGCAAAGAAAGCCAACAGAACCAACGCCACAAAAGTCCTCTAAAAAACAAGTGTCAAAACCTACAGAGGCAACCCCCATCAAGCCAACAGAAGAACCAGGTCCTGCACCTCCAAAAGCCAAAGATAAGGGCAAAGCAATACTGACAGAAGAGCCCAAGAAAAAGAAGTCATTGCCCAAGCCTACAGAAAAATTAATGAAAAGCGCGTTTGATACCTTTCAAACTCCAAAGCCTGAAGAAGTTGACTGGGCATATGGATTGAAGCCTCTGCCAGACATTCTTCTAACTGGTAGAGCTGCAGAAGTTGTTCAAAAGATGGAGAGTCTCAGAAGACAAGTACCACAACCTGGTCCAACACATGAAGAGATGGAAGAAGTGGTATACAAATACCTCTATAAACAATCCTTTCAGACCAATCATCCTACAGATCATGTGACAGATCCAAGGATCAGAGAAGAATTTGAGAACATCTTCACAAGGACAAAGCCAAGAACCAAAGCAGATGTCTTCTCAATCCACAAGATCAAAAAGGTAATCTTCTGCAAATTCTCCTTTACAAGAACCTATCCAAGGGTCAGGTACAATCTTTACAAAGTCAGAAGAGAAGACAATTCAGAAACCACCTTCGCTGATGCTGACCTAAGAAATATCAATCCTTATGATCTACCTGATCTTCTGCAATGGACAAAGGACAACTACAATACAGAGGCAAACACCAGAGCCTATCAAGTGTTGAGAAAAGCGATGAGGGAAAAGCTTCTGCTCTACAGCATGATAGATTTCCAGCTGGGAAAGGATCTTGGTCTCAAACATCTGGATTTACGACCACCAGAGGATCGCTGCCCACCGGACACCGTACCTAACACAATCATCACAGAACCACGGTTTGGGTTAGTATTTCAAAACCCACAAGGCGAAGTTAAACTGTTTGTGTGCATGGACTGTCAGAAGTACTCAACTAGTACTCTGAACAAGTTCAGAACAAACCTTGTAAAATACAGAGGTACAGAGAAAATGGATAGAGATGTTGCAGATACTTTCATCAGAGAGATTGATGCCACAATCCGCCTAAGAGAACTCTGCATCTGTTTCAACAAAGAGATCAGAAGAGTCGGAAGAGACAACAGAAGCTACGACGACTTCAAAGATGCCAAAATCTGATTCTCAGACCTCCAATCCCTGCAAACCAAGTCAAAGTTTATCTTTCATTGTACTCAAATGTAAAATGCCTCTGGCATATTTCTAAATGAAAGAACCTTCGAGGTATTGTTTAACCTCTGTCTTATCTAACTTAGCCTAACTAAACTCGAAGTTAATTTTTTTATTTTTCACTACTTAGGGGGAGATTGTTAGCTTCAATCTTCCTAATCATAGAAGTATTTAGAAGTAGTGAAAAATAGGCTAAGTGAAGAAAGCCTCTTATAGAGGCTCTGCCGGACTTACCGAGGGCTCAAGATCAAGAATCTACAGAAGCTAAAGAGGCACGCTACAGAAGCTCTGTCATACGCGCAAAGAAGACCAAAGACTCGGAATCCGGTGAAGACTGCTCCACAGAGGACCAGACCGCAGAACCTCTGTAACTCATTACAGAGCCTCTGTGGTCCTCACTGAAAGACTTGAAGATATTTATAATATCTTGCTACTGTTACAGGACCCGTTCATCAACTTGCATGGTAGCATGCCCTGTCCAACGTCGACGTGTCAAACTCTGATTGGACTCAATAGGGCTTAGTACATAATAGACGTCTGCTGCATTAAATGCAATACAACACGTCTTACTGTTCATGCCGTTCTTGCAACTGTTCACGACATCCGTTCAACTATTCATCAGTACCGTCTGAATAGTAGCATATGCTTTATGGTCCCCTTTAGAGTAGTATATAAGGAAGACTCATGTTGAGTTCTTCCTTATCATAATTATCATCATCAATCACATATAAATCGACCATCATAAGAACACAAAAAGCTTATTCACCTTAAGAGTCATATCTATTTTGAAGCTTTTCTTACTCATTGTTCTTAAATCCGTTCTTAATATATATTCAGTAAACTTTGAAATATTATTTCCTGTTCATTGTTTATTTATATTTTGGTCTAAATCTATCAAACTTATCTGTTAGTTCTTCAAATACGCTTCCGCATCAAACATTAACTTGAACTAATAGATCTGATAATCTTGTTTAAAGCAAAACGGGAACCAACAATTGGGAAAAAAAAGAAAAGAGAAAAGAAAAAGATGCCGAAGTTGAAGAAGGAACAAATCCCTCACCCCCTCCCAGTGCAACCCACATATCTAACTCCGCAGGTCTAGCTGCAGAAGGAGTTATTGAAATAGAGCAGCACAGCTCGATCCAAACCCAACCCAACCAGCCAGAAGTCACTCTTTCGACTTCTACGCCCACAAAAACCGGGGAATCCATTCCTAGGGAGTCTCCTCAGAGAGACTCACCTACAGTTCGTGATCCATCGCCCCAGATCACAACAGAACACCCTACAGAGGAATTCGTTTCCTCTGCCACACACACACAACTAGGGCCAACACTTCTTTCAGAGAGAAATAGTGAGCACAACGACGAAGAGACTCTAGACAAGTCTCCGAGTCATCAGAAGGATAATCTAGTACCCACCTCTGAAGTGGATCTAGACAATGTCATTCACAGAACTTCTGTAGAGTCTGAAGCACTAGAGGCTTCTGCTCAAGGATCAGATGGAAATCCTTCCACCCCCATCGTACAAACAAGGGTGAACGAAGGTGTCCCAGGAACAGGGACTCACTCTGGAGACGAATGTGTTCCTCCAGAGGTTACACAAGAAACACAAGTATCAAGGGATGAGTTCCAAACCCTTGTCACCTCTGTGAACCAAACAATGAAAGAGTTGCAAAGCTCTTTCAAATCTTTTGCAGAGACAACATCGACGGCTATCCTGAAACTAAACACCAAAATGGACAATCTGTCCACAGAGGTAAAATCTGCCATCTCAGCGATGAAGTCTTCTGCCGAAACTACTGCCAAAGCTACAGCCACCTCAGCCGCTCAAGAAATCGGAACAAATGCAACTTCTGCGTTCAAGGACTCTGTCAAAAACTTCCTTGAACAAATGAATACGCAATCCAACAGAACATAGGACATTACTCCTGCAGATCTACAGAATGCCCTAAAACAAGTACAAGCAGAGGCAATGCGCAACACGACAATGATGCAGCCAAAAGACTACATGACCAGAGCACAGCTAACAGAGCTAGGACAGAACGCCATAAACTAGGTCACAGAATTCATTGTCTCCTTCACAACAGCAAATGCCAACTTTGTCAAGGATTTCAGAAAAAAGTGTTGGCAGAATGCGTTTTAAAACAGAGGCAGAGCTTGCGACTCTACTTGGCCTCTGTGATGACGTCTGTGAAAAGTTGATAGCAGCAGGAGCAGAATTACCGAAGAAAACCAAAGCTTCTTGCAGAGCAGAGGGTAGTTCTGATAAGAGCCAGAATGATTCTGATGATGACCATCCTGGTCCATCAGATAATCCTGAGGGGGAGAATACAAGGGAGAAAGCTACGAACAGAGGAATACAAACTCCACCAATCGCAGCAGAACCAATCAGTCAAGCTCCTCCAGAACAAACCCAAGATCAACAACAAACTCAACAGCCCAAAGAGACAACACCCATCTCTGTGGAATCAAGTCCTGAAGAAACAAATATTCCAGAAGCTGATCAGCAACCCACAGAGGCAACAACCACCCCTGTGGTAATCATTTTGGAAGAAAGTCCTTCAACAAAATCAACAGAAAAACCCCCAACCATACCAAGAAGAAAGTCGATTGCCACCAAACCAATAAGAGCAACGACCTCTGCGACCTCTGCTTCTGACATTCTGAAAAAGATGCACAATACAATGACTGATAGAATGTCACAGAGAGAAGAAGAAAGGCACAGGTTCACACTAGCGTTCAAAATGGCAAGAAGATTCGACATACCTCAATCCACAGAAACCGAGCTTACAGAAGAAGTCACCAAAGAACCTCCTATAGAGGTTACAGAGCAAAGAAAGCCAACAGAACCAACGCCACAAAAGTCCTCTAAAAAACAAGTGTCAAAACCTACAGAGGCAACCCCCATCAAGCCAACAGAAGCACCAACCTCCAAACCTACAAAAGAAACAGGTTCTGCACCTCCAAAAGCCAAAGATAAGGGCAAAGCAAGACTGACAGAAGAGCCCAAGAAAAAGAAGTCATTGCCCAAGCCTACAGAAAAATTAATGAAAAGCGCGTTTGATACCTTTCAAACTCCAAAGTCTGAAGAAGTTGACTGGGCATATGGATTGAAGCCTCTGTCAGACATTCTTCTAACTGGTAGAGCTGCAGAAGTTGTTCAAAAGATGGAGAGTCTCAGAAGACAAGTACCACAACCTGGTCCAACACATGAAGAGATGGAAGAAGTGGTATACAAATACCTCTATAAACAATCCTTTCAGACCAATCATCCTACAGATCATGTGACAGATCCAAGGATCAGAGAAGAATTTGAGAACATCTTCACAAGGACAAAGCCAAGAACCAAAGCCAAGAACCAAAGCAGATGTCTTCTCAATCCACAAGATCAAAAAGGCAATCTTCTGCAAATTCTCCTTTACAAGGCGAAGTTAAACTGTTTGTGTGCATGGACTGTCAGAAGTACTCAGCTAGTACTCTAAACAAGTTCAGAACAAGCCTTGTAAAATACAGAGGTACAGAGAAAATGGATAGAGATGCTGCAGATACTTTCATCAGAGAGATTGATGCCACAATCCGCCTAAGAGAACTCTGCATCTGTTTCTACAAAGAGATCAGAAGAGTCGGAAGAGACAACAGAAGCTACGACGACTTCAAAGATGCCAAAATCTGATTCTCAGACCTCCAATCCCTGCAAACCAAGTCAAAGTTTATCTTTCATTGTACTCAAATGTAAAATGCCTCTGGCATATTTCTAAATGAAAGAACCTTCGAGGTATTGTTTAACCTCTGTCTTATCTAACTTAGCCTAACTAAACTCGAAGTTAAATTTTTTATTTTTCACTACTTAGGGGGAGATTGTTAGCTTCAATCTTCCTAATCATAGAAGTATTTAGAAGTAGTGAAAAATAGGCTAAGTGAAGAAAGCCTCTTACAGAGGCTTTGCCGGACTTACCGAGGGCTCAAGATCAAGAATCTACAGAAGCTAAAGAGGCACGCTACAGAAGCTCTGTCATACGCGCAAAGAAGACCAAAGACTCGGAATCCGGTGAAGACTGCTCCACAGAGGACCAGACCGCAGAACCTATGTAACTCATTACAGAGCCTCTGTGGTCCTCACTAAAAGACTTGAAGATATTTATAATATCTTGCTACTGTTACAGGACCCGTTCATCAACTTGCATGGTAGCATGCCCTGTCCAACGTCGACGTGTCAAACTTTGATTGGACTCAATAGGGCTTAGTACATAATAGACGTCTGCTGCATTAAATGAAATACAACACGTCTTACTGTTCATGCCGTTCTTGCAACTGTTCACGACATCCGTTCAACTATTCATCAGTACCATCTGAATAGTAGCATATGCTTTATGGTCCCCTTTAGAGTAGTATATAAGGAAGACTCATGTTGAGTTCTTCCTTATCATAATTATCATCATCAATCACATATAAATCGACCATCATAAGAACACAAAAAGCTTATTCACCTTAAGAGTCATATCTATTTTGAAGCTTTTCTTACTCATTGCTCTTAAATCTGTTCTTAATATATATTCAGTAAACTTTGAAATATTATTTCCTGTTCATTGTTTATTTATATTTTGGTCTAAATCTATCAAACTTATCTGTTAGTTCTTCAAATACGCTTCCGCATCAAACATTAACTTGAACTAATAGATCTGATAATCTTGTTTAAAGCAAAACGGGAACCAACAATTGGTATCAGAGCAAAGCTTGATTTTCAATATCAAGTGATCCTCGTTTTACACCTTTTTTCTGATAGATTATTTTCTCTCTTCATCACCAGATTTCTGGATATTAGCTGTACCCAGAAAAACTTTCAGATCTTCATACTCATAAATCCTCCATCAGATTATCCTTTTCTCAAAATGACAAATACCAATAACTTTTTTACTGTTGGCTCATTAACTAAACCTCCTACTCTTCTTAGAGATGAGTATCCTCAATGGAAAATAAGAATGGTTCATTTTTTTGAGGGTACTGAAAAAAATCTCAAACAATATCTTTATAATCTTCCTCCGGTTCCTATGATAACTATGCCACGTGTACCAGCTACTGACGAATCTCTTGAAATCCCTGAACATAAGAAACCTAAGCCCAAAGTAGACTGGTCAGATGAAGATAAGGCAGAAGATGAAGTTGCACAGAAAACGAAAAGAATATTAATCATGGCTATCCCCAACGAAATATTTCAATCTTTAGATGCATGCAAAACAGCGCACGATCTTTGGAAAGAATTAGAAAGACAACTGGAAGGGGGTGCTAAAACACAGAAGAACCGAAGGGCACAATACATAAACGAGTATCATGCCTTCAGAGCCTCTGCAACAGAATCGCTGCAAACAACATACGATCGGTTCAACTCTCTCATAAACAAATGCAGAAAGTCTGGTATTCACAGAACCACGGAAGAAAATAACGTCATGTTTCTAAAGAGCCTTAACGATGAGTGGCTTCAGTTGTCTATGTCTTTACAAACAAATCAACATCTAGACTCCTGGACACTCTCTGATCTCTAGGGAACACTAGCCGCACAAGAGCCTCAAATAGCTCAAGCTAAAACACTAACCATTGTACCATACGCATTGGTTAGTAAATCTACAGAGGCTACGGACAGACCAAGAAATGAGAGATCTACAGAGGAGAAAAAGAAGGAGAAAAAGAAGATGGTAATGATTGATAGCGAAGAAGACGAGCTGAAAGAGGAAGAAATAACTCTTGCGTCATTAGCTAAATCAATGGCTCTATTGACAAGAGAGTTTAGAAATAACCAAAGGAATTCTGGTAGAAGAGATGATGGTAGAAGAGATGATGGTAGAAGTGATGAAGGAAGAAGAGAAGAATCAAGTGACCGACAGAGGTCAGACTACAGAAATGATGACCAACAGAGGTCGAGCGAAAGAAGCTACAGAGGAAATGACCGACAGAGATCAGATGACAAGGTAGGCCACACACAAGAATGCTACAAATGTGGTAAGCCTGGTCATTACACAAACGAATGCAGAACAGAGAAAGGTGGAGACCAACAGAAGTCCGAAGATCGAACTGGAAACACCTCCCAAGGTTGTTTCAACTGCGGCAAGCCAGGTCATTTCGCTAAAGAATGCAGAAGTAGACAAAATCGCCCACATAAGGACTCAACTTTTTACAAAAAGAAGGCTGAGTATTATGCGCAAAAATCGCCGAAGAGAGACATTTGTCAGTGTTTTCTGGATAAGGGTATTATACGTTTATTTAGAATTCTTAGCCTGCTAGAGAGTCTTATGTGTTTGATTGGTAAATAGATTTGTATTCAAATTATTTCAGATTTTGTGACTTTTGGTGAAAGATCGAATCATCAGATTATTTGAGAAAATCTTGGAAGCATTTTGATAGCAATCAAGTGAGTTTTACTTTAATCATATTCAAACTGGAATACATATATACTGGATAAATATGTGGTAGGTAGTGTGATGACGTGCTTATAATTGAAATATGATATATTGAGATGTATGTTGTATTTATATAAGCATTACACTACACGAGTGCACGTTGGCCGGACTTAGGGCCGGTGTAGTATTGGCTGTACGGAGGGACAACAGAGTTGGCTGTATTTTAGTGCAACGGAGTAAATTGTTTAGTTGGTTTAGCGCAACCAACTAATATGGCCATGCGAAAGAGTTGTACACAATGCATACGAGTCATGTTTGGTATTATAATACTTGTTTTATATCTGTGTTTTACAAAATAATTACTAAAATGACAGTGATTTTCTCACTTAGACCAATTGGTCTAACCCTCATTTTGTTTTCAAAAATATGTATTCCAAGTCAAGGAACTTTTAAAGGCAACGGAAAGGATGAGGTGTAATATGCTTACGAAGTCTGCGTATCTATGACTCTTTCTAAAGGTCGTTTTGTATGGATAGTTTTTATGAATTTTAATGTAAATTGTTAGCGAAACGTTTCTACTGCATTATGGAATGTACAGTTTTAAGACTTTCAGACCTTATGTGATATAGTCTGTATCTTTTGTTGTATTTGTTTGGCATGTAATGAGTGTTATATGGTGTATGTTTGGGAAGGGTTGTTAAAACTAGCCAACCTTGGGTCGGCACTTAGCAAGTCTACATTCGATATTGTCCCAATGGTCCATCTTATGACTCCATCCATCGAAACTGACAACCGTACCCACGTCGTCGACAAGGAAAATGACTGGTCGAGCGATATCAAGAATTATTTAATATACGACCAACTTCCTGAAGACAAAATGGAAGCTTGAAAGATCCAATCCAAAGCATCAAAACACCTCATGATCGAAGAAAGGCTATATCGGCGACCGTCAACAGGTGTGAACTTACGATGGATTGTCGGTAACAGCCTGTTTAAAAAAATCCTACAAGAAATGCACGACGGAGAATGTGGCAACCATTTAGGTGGTCGTAGTCTAGAAAATCAGATATCCTGACAAGGCTACTATTGGCCTATCCTGAGACAAGACGTAATAAGGTACGTCCAAAGCTGCGATGCTAGTCAGAAACACTCAGGTATGTCTCATCAACCTTCAGAACCATTACACTCGACATTAATTCCCTGGCCCTTCATGAGATGGGGAATGAATATTGTTGGTAAGTTGCCACCCGCTCCTGGGCAAAAGGTATTTTTATTAGTTTTTACGGATTATTTCTCCAAATGGATAGAAGCAGCCGCCTTCTCCCAAGTTCGGGACAAGGAGGTTGTCTCTTTTCTCCAGACAAACATTATTGCAGATTTGGAGTTCCATCTAAGATCGTATGCGATAATGAATCCCAATTTATAAGCGATCGAACTCGACAGTTCTGTGAAGTTCATAACATAAAACTTACGACCTCGACACCTCGCTACCCCCCAATCGAATGGACTTGTTGAGTCGAGCGACAAAGTAATTATCAGTTCAATAAAGAAAATACTCAAAATAGCAAAAGATAAATGGGTCGAGGAACTCCCGATAGTTGTTTGGGCCAATCGTATGACGCCTAGTACATCCACAGGACAAACTCCTTTCTTGTTGGTTTACGTCTTTGAAGTCGTCCTACCTATTGAAGTCCAACTGCCAACCTCACAACATGTATCAGTCAATCACAACTTAGTGGATCTAAGTTCCGATCTCGATGCATTAGAGGAATTAAGAGAATCTGCGCTGGTCAGAATGGCATCTCAACAACAGACGGTCGAGTGACATTTTAACAAAAATGTCAAAACCAAAATCTTTTGAGAGGGTGACTACGCCTACGACGAGTGTTCCAAAACACACAAGAACCTAACACAGATAAGTTATCCATTAAGTGGGAAGGTCCGTACTGAATATCTAAAGTCGTAGGAAAGGGTGCCCATAGACTACAAACCCTCGACGACTAAGATATACCACGAAGTTGGAACGCGGTACATTTGAAGATTTATTTCTTTTAACCTCTCTTTCCTTACGATTATTGAAGAAATCGTTCGACATCCTCAGAGAATAACATGAAGTCGAGTCCCACAAAATGTTCCTTCGGAGTAAGCGGCATAAAATTTCTTGGATAGATGGTGATACGACGCGGGATCGAAGCTAATCCCGACCAAATCAAGGCGATTGTCAACATCAAATATCCTCGAAACCTTAAAGAGGTCCAACGACTCACTGGTCGAGTCACTGCCTTAAACAGGTTTATCTCCGGCTCCTCTGATAAGTGTCACCTATTATATAATGTCTTAAGAAAGAACAGGGGTTTTGAATGGACGGACGATCATGAACGAGCGCTGCAGAAACTGAAGGAGTACATGGTGTCGCTTCCCTTGTTGTCGAAACCAAAGGGCAACGAACTCCAACAACTCTATCTACTTGTCAGTTCTAACGCTATAAGTGCTGTTTTAGCTCGAGAAGACGACAACCAACAACTACCGATCTATTACGTAAGTAAATCCCTACTAGACGCAGAAATTAGGTACTCGTCTATGGAAAAGTTACTATTGTCGTTAGTTACGGCAGCTAAGAAGCTGCAACATTATTTTGAATCCCATCCCATAACTATCGTAATTAACTTCCCTCTTATGTATGTCTTGAGAAAACCCGAGCTAACAGGTCGATTAGCAAAATGGAGCATATACCTCAGTAACTATGACGTCGACTTCAAACCAAGGACAACCATCAAATTACAAGCTTTAGCAGACTTCGTCGCTGATTTTAGACGAAAACTGGAAGCAGAGACCCTTACTGTGGCGACTCTCGATGACACGACCTGGACACTACATGTCGACGGGTCATCTAACGCCAGGGGGCAGGACTTGGTGTCATCCTCAAATCACCACAAGGAGGTAGGATGGTGTACTCCATACGATGCGACTTCAAAACTACAAATAAGGTCGAGTACGAAGCCTAGATCGTAGGAATGGATATGGCGCACGACGTGGGGGAAAAAGGACTGCACGTCAAAAGCGATTCCCTCTTAGTCGTGAATCAAATGAATGGAGAATTTACAACAAAAGACTTCAAGATGACAGCTTATCTCAAGATAGCCAAAGAGAAATCTGAAATGTTCAAAACAATCTCTATTACTGTCATTTTAGAATAAGTCGAGCCCTTATTTGCAATTTTGGTTTAGTATTTAAGGATTCCACCTCCTTAGATTTTATTAAGTCAGTTTCATTTCTGTCTGTGTATGTGCACTGAATTCAGAGAGAAGGAGAAAGAAGTCTTCGATCGAATTAAGCCGTGTAAAGAGTTGTGTAATCGATTTTGAGGTATAATTACTTTTCAAATTATGTTCTTAGTAGATAGAAGTAGATTTTTATCGGTTTAGAATCTTCAATTTTGATTCTTAGTTGATTGCGGTCGAATATGGGTTACGAGTTGTTATCCGGATTTCACACGAATTTCGGATGTATGTATCTGGATTCCTCGTGTTTTCCAGATGTGATAATCCGGATTTCCCAGTTTTCCGGATGGTTTCCTGGATAAGGTTTTCCAGATCGTTTTCCGGATAATGGTTTCCGGGAAATATTAAGGAATTGGGTTTCTGGATGTGGGTTTCCCGGAATTTGGTTTTCTGGATGTGGGTTTCTGTTTGGGCAAAAATTCACGTCGTACGATCACGAACAGAAAAGGTAAGACGCGCGTCATAAAAGACATCTTGGATTAATATAAGGTCCCGACCAAGACCCGCAGAACGTCCGTCGTAAAAGGTAAGTCGAGAGTTTCCTAGGACGTACGACCATAGCGACGCCCGTCCTGCATAACTGTAGCATCGAGCCATACGTCTTCGACCAAAACTAAAGTTAACCATGACTGTTACGTTTTGTTAAGTGTTTAATGCAGGAGTCAAAGCTATTAAAGGAGCAACGGCTATATCCGACGCAAGCTGTTACTCGTAACGGACGAAGACCATTATGGATGATCACGTCGGCAACCGTTACAGACCGTTGCGACAATTAAAGCTGTTAATGAAGCAATCAATGAGCTAATAAAAGCTCCCAAAGACTATAAAGCTAGAGCCGAATCCTCATTTCAGGGGGACCGAACATCAGTTAACATCTAAGATACATCAACGAACATCACCAAACAGCAGAGAAAATCATCCAAACTCATAGCAAAGAACATTCAAACTCTGGAGATCATGTACTGAAAGCCAGAACCTTACAGCGAACTCAAGAACACTCGAAGAAAAGCTCAAGTATCGCTCCCGACTCACGACAACATCCCTCGACCAGAAGTTCACACTTTATATTCACACACGACAAACACCTGTTTTTACATTTAAACACTTGTACTTTACATTTCGAAGTATTTCCTTCATATGTATTGTAATCATCGTACGATCGACACCAGTACCAAGGACATCGCCCCTGATTGGCGACCATAGTGCAGCGACGACACCCACTGTCGTCCACAGGTTTTTTCCTCGTTTGAGGTTTTTCCTGCGTCATCAAATCCCTTGTTTCTTTATTTTATTCCTCGTCGCACGTCTCGTCGAAAGATTCTTTTATTGTTGATTAAGTCCACATCGACCTTAAGTTGTCCCTTTGGTGCGATTTTTGGCATTAACAGTTTGGCGCCATCCGTGGGACCTCATCTAGAGAAAATCCTCGACGAGCGTGCATTCTACTAACGGTTTCTTGGAGTTTTCTTCTGTTTTCTATTGCAGGAAAAATGGCAACCCCTGGAAATCCACAGCAAGCCGTTGCTCAGATGTATCAGGAGCTCGAAGTCGCCAGGAATCAGCTCAATACAATGGCGGAGCAGAATCGCAGAGCATCTGAGGAGATTGCACAATTGAGAAATCCTTTTGGACCTCAGAATAGTCCTAGGCCGTTCGTGCAGAATCCAGTTCCGGGATCATTCAATCAGAATGGTCCTAGACCATTTGTTCAGAATCCGGATACAGGACCAGATCCTTCCGCACAGAATCAGCATCTAGGTCCGTTTACGCAGAATCAGCAACCAGGGGCGTTCAACCCAAATCCCCAGCTCGGACCAATTCCCCCTCAGCATCTCAAGCCACCACCCATGAATAATGGGTCGCAGCCGTTACAAGGGTCGCAGCCTTTCCAGCAGGGGTCGCAGCCATTTCAACAACCATTTTAGAATGGACCTCAAGGTGGATCTCAGCCATTCCACGGTGGTTCGGAGCCTTTCTAGCAAGGATCCCAGCCGTTCCAGAATGGATCACAGCAATTTAATCATGGGTCGCTGCCATATTTGGTCCCGTTCAATGGAGACACCAATGGCTCGTCGCTTGACAATGGCATCAGCTCAGGAGTTAACCCTCAAGCAGGGGCAGCTGTCGGTCATAATGACCCCGTTGCTCAGCGTTTGAAGATGCTGGGAGATCAGAATGAGCGCGTCCTGTCCTTGCTCGCCAAATTGCCTGGGGAAGTCGTTCCAGTCGACGTCGAGCCTCGATCCGACTTTCAGGCGTCGCCTTTTATCGACGAGATTGCAACTGTCGAGGTCCCAAAGAAATATAACATCCCCGCTTTCACTCCTAAGTATTCTGGTGTGACCGATCCAACCGAGCATGTCGCACAATATAAGCAGCTTATGTGGACGATCTCAATTCCATTTATGTATCAGGAAGTATGCATGTGTAAGAGCTTCGGTGCAACTCTCACTGATCTTGCTCTCCAATGGTTGATCAATCTCAAACCCAAGCCTATCGGGTCGTTCCCCGAGTTGGTCAATCAATTCTCCCAGCAATTCGCCAGCAGTCGTAAGATGGAGAAGCAGACTAGCGACCTGTAGTACGTCGTGCAGAAAGCCAGCGAGTCTATTCAGAGTTATTTCAATAGATTCAAGGCTGAAATGATCAGTATCCGCAATTGTGACATCAAAACCGCAATCGAAGCTTACAAGCATGGTCTGGACGATAGTTCGGGTCTGTACATCAACCTGACTAAATATCCCCCAGAAAATTTCGAAGACGTCCGTGCTCGAACTTTAGCATATATGAGGGTCGAGGACGACACAACATTTTGTCGCAAGCACACTGACGACAAGAAGTCGTTAGGCGTCAGAAAACCGGAATTCAAGGCCAAAGCTGTTTCCAGAATCGAGCCCGCGCGCCAAATTTCAAATGTTCGTTTCAAGACGAAAGCAGAGGCCAAGACCGCGACTAAATTTCCTCGATACCCCAAGATATCCTCGTACGGATTCAAAGGGTCCGCAAAAGACTTAGTCGAAGCTCTTAAGTCCGTCCAAGCGACCATTCAATGGCCAAAGAAGTCCGACCTGGATGGTGCTAAGAAAGATAAATCAAAGTGGTGCGACTTCCATGTCGATCATGGTCACACGACAGACGATTGCATCGCGCTGAAGAAGGAGCTAGCATATCACTTCCCAAAAGGAAATCTCAAAGATATCATCGACGATGACGCTACTCCAGCTAGTAACCATCGACCATCGACCCCCGAGCATACAAAAGTCGTCAATTGCATCACCGGTGGTTCAAACATGTATGGTCTGACATACTCCACAGTTAGGCACCTTTGACAGGTTCGTTCTTCTAAAACTATATCTTTTCCACAGGGATAAGTCTACTATGGTGCCCTGTCGCACGACAATATCTCATCAGATCGCAGTGTCATCCTGTCATTTAAAACCTATCTTTCCTCCAAAAAGAATAAGATAATAAATGACAGGGGGCAATATCCCACTAAAAAGAGAATCTAACGGTATGTTCCTAAATTTTTTTCATACTGTTAGCTCCAATATTCTGAAATATTAGAAGTATTGAAAAATGGCCAAGTACAGAAGAACTTCCACAGAAGCTCTGCTGAGCGCAACAGAAGCTCTGCCGGGCATCTCAGAAGAATAAAAGGAAGTTTGATCAAGAGTGATCAAAGACCGAGGAAACTACAGAAGGACGCTTTCAGAAGACCAATACCGCAGATCCTCTGTTACCATTAACAGAGCCTCTGCGGACAACATCAAAAGAAGACTTCTCACAGAGGACCGAGCCACAGAATCTCTGCCACCCTTGACAGAAGCTCTGCAGAAGTAAACAACCAAAGACTCGGAATCCGGTGAAGACTACTCTACAGAGGAACCAGACCGCAAAACCTCTGTAACACATTACAGAGCCTCTGTGGTCCTCTAAAGACTAGGAAGATATTTATAATATCTTGCTACTGTTCCAAGACCTGTTCATCAACTTGCATGGAAAAGTACTGTCAAAACACGTGTCAAGCTCTGAGTGGACTCCATAGGGCAAGGTACAAAATAGACGTCTGCGCCATTTAATGCATTTACCAAAAGTACATCTGCTCCATTGAATGCGCATGGCTCAAACAACTGTTCACACCATCCAGTTTTCTATTCATGCCGTAAAAGGAACAGTGACCTACTTCATAGTCTTCTAAGAATAGTATAAAAGGAAGACTCATGTTGAGTTCTTCCTAAGGTGAGAATATAGAACAACACACAAAAACAGAAAAACAAGAACACTTCAATCGAACATCAAGAACACATAGCTTATGCACATTTAGAGTCATATCTGTTTAAAGCTTTGTATACTCACCGTTCTTAAATCTGTTCTTGATATATATATATATATATATATATATATATTCAGTAAACTTTGAGATATTATTTCCTGTTCACTGTTTATTTATATTGTGTTCTAAATCTATCAAACATATCTGTTAGTTCTTCAAATACGCTTCCGCATCAAACATAAACTCGAACTAATAGATCTGATAATCTTGTTTAAAGCAAAACGGGAACCAACACATACGATTTTTTCTCAAAACTGACTTAAGCATCGGAGGGTCGTTGGTTAGTCAACAACCAACCCTTAACATCGTTTTACCGCAGAATCGCACGACAGCTTATCGCAGGATCGCACGACAGTAGTCATTAAGTCTACAGTATGACTTTAAATTCATAAGGTCGTACGATATAAATGACCAAATCTATGACTTGATCATCCTTTACAGGGACATACGATTCAAATTAATCACACGACTTAGTCGTACGATTGAGAGGTCTAACGATCTCATGATCTAAGCCTCTTAACTTGGAAAAATTTCATACTCCGAATGTATGCTTTAGTCGCATGTGCTTATGTTTATACACACGATTTAAAAGTCTTATGGCTTACGTACCAGTTATTGTGTTACAATGAATGCCTTAGTCGCATGATTCCCAGATTCAATTTCATAATTGATATGGTGTTTGTTTACCAAATATATAAAACGCAAGTTCAAACAAAAGTTCAAAGTTTCATTTACAAAACTGTCGGTTATATTCAAAATAACTCGACTACCGACGGTCGAGTATACTGTTGGTCCCGAAGGCCTATACAAGTTTGTAGAAGGGGGGGGGGGGGGGGTTGAATACAAACACACATATTTTACTTTTCTAAATTGTTTATTGATAAATCATTAACAATTTACAGCTTGTTGCGGAGACAAGATTAAGGATAAACCTAAATCTAAACAAGTTGAAACACTAAGGTTTCTTGCACCAAGAGAGATAAGGAAATTACTAATAATAACATATCTTTAGATAAGAGATTGAACTTGTCCAGAGTTAGCAAGTTACTTCAAATGAAGTGAGTTCATCTCTTTATATACTGCATGCATTTAATGCAAGTCAGTATATACTTTACACGTGTCATCAGCTGGTTGGTTGCATGTCATTGACCTTGGTTGACAACCTTAGTAGCCGTATGGATGAATAGTGTAGTATCAGAGTGGTTGTACGATTTCAGATATTCGGAGGTTCTTTTCTGACATTTCGTACGGAGTCGTGCAAGGGTGGATAAGACAAAAGTATTTTGTACGGAGGACTTCATGATCAGCTTTCGTTGATTCAGCGATCTATCATTTCATATCAGCGAATGATAGATTTTAGCGATAGCTGAAGTCTTGTACTTGATACTTCACGTTGAGTGGACAAATCTGAGTCTTCGTTGATCCGCATCAGTTCATTAGGAGACTTGTCGCTGGTTCTTGAGCTTGATCTTCGACTTCAGCGTAGAACATTTGTTGACGTGAAACTTGTCTTCAGGGATCATAAGTAAACAACTAACTTATCAGCGATCATCATAATGACTGAACAGACTCAGCATTTATGGTGAACAGTTTCGCTGAATGTTTAACTTAAAAGAGCGAGAGTTCCTATCAGCGGTACTGGAAGATCTTAGTACTTATCAGTGATAGTGAAACTCTGATACATATTGTTTACTTACAATTTTCAGTAAGTATATAAGAGAGGGTCATTATCAAATCACTGAGGGTTTGGATCAACAATCTCCCCCTATTTGATTATGACATAGCAACAGAGAAAATTGCTATTTAATGAAAAACATAAGGATAAAAAGAACTCATAAAATATTTGTCCCTTTTACTGTTTTTTGGGATCTTTTCAGTACTGATGGAGTAAAGTACATTCGCTGAAATCTTTCTTTAAAATATTGAATCAGGTTACAATGAAGAACAGAAAGATTACAAGTACAAGCGAAATAATTTACAAGTACAGAAGGATAACTGATACAATAAAGAAAAAGGAGATTATATCAGTTTTCAAAGGGTTCTTCCTTAATGAGAAGTTCATCAAGGGTCTTTTTAGTGGGGATCATCCTGTCAGGGACATTTACTCCTTGATTCTTTAACTTCAGAGCAGCTTCAAAAATCAAGGGCTTTAGGTGTCTAGCTTTGATGTTGCGTCTGACTTCACACCAGTGTACGAGATCTCTGAGTTGTTCGATGGGAGCGATGTGGAGCTCAGAGACACGTTGAAAGTGAGGATTTCCATCATAGTCTAAGAAGAATATACCATATGGATCACTTACCACTGTGCCAGGGATGAAGGTTTCTCCAGGTGGTAGGGAGGTGTCAAGCATTGAAAGATCAGCATCAGGGCCAAGAACTTCAGCACGAGAGAAACCAATACCTGTTTCATTTCGAATGATTGGACCTGAATCGAAAACTTTCTTCTTCTTAGCAGAGGCTTTCTTCGGTTGAGGAAGAGTAGGAGGAATATCCACAGCAGATGAAAGCGATCTGTTTGTTTAAGATCATCTCAACATGGCTTCTGAATTTTGAGCGTGATCCCTGAATGGCTAATTTCGTTTCTAACCATTCAGAGAGACCAAACTTTTCTAATGAAGCAGCATAGAAGGTTTGCTTGGTTTATCATCTCTGTAGACATCCACTTCAACAACAGGAACATCAGCGTACATTTTTCCTCTGATGTTGGCTTTGATTATTTTGGATGGTCTTGATCGATAGGTCAGCATTTGTTTAGCCCATTCCAAAGTTGTATCAGAGACCTTTGTCTTTTCTCTAACGATTTCTTGAGCATCATCCCAGAGCTGACGTTGAACATCAATGGGAACTCTTTTCAGCTTGGGGTATTTGATTGATCGTTGAGTAAGCTTGATGGCGTATTCTCTGTCTTTCTCTTCAGCTTCCTTCCATTCAGCGATAAGGCGTTCAGCTCTAAGGTGTTCCTGGTATTCAGCTTTGGAGATTTTGAACTTTGGAGGAACTGAAGGAAGTTGATCACGCCTTAGAATGATTCGCTGATCCTCGAATCGCTTTATTATTTCCTCTCTTCTCGTTTGATCCTCTTCACTCAGCTTTTGAGGAGCTGAGGAAGGTCTGTTTCTGTGCGAGAGAGGTTGTTCTTCTGTTTCATCAGTCTCAGAGATCAAATCTAAGACTGGGATTATTTCATCAGCAGCAGCTGGCTTTATTTGGGAAGTCGCAATAGTAGAACCTTCAACGACATCCTCAAACAGGGGAGAGGACTAGCTGAAACACAGCGATCTTACAAATAAGAACATGGGTAGAAGAACTTGGGTAGAAAGAGAAAGAGAAATATGTTCAGGTGTAGGCTAGGGTAGTAGAACTTATAGAGGAGGGATGGAGTGAGATATGATTAGTGTACCTGACAAACCGGCTTTACAAGCAAGATCGCCAGATTTTCATCTTCAGCGACGCCTTTGCCTTTGCCTTTCTCAGCGCCAGAGGCTGAGGGCTTTGTCTTTGTCCGCTCCCCTGTTGGTTCATTTATTGAAATTCCCTTACGAGCTTTGATCTTTGGGGCAGGTTTGACGACAAAGAAGTCATCGTCATCTTCGTCATCATCATTCCTTGGAGAGGAGGATGGTTCATTATCAGGGATGTCGATGTCTTCATCATATTCTGCTTCGGATTCTTCAGCTTCGTCTTCAAGTTGCTCCCCCTCAGATACAGAGGCGAGCTTCTCGGTTCCCTCAGGGTTTTCATCTCCCTGAGGTCCAGCGATAAGATCTTCATTCTTCTCTCCCCTGATAGATTCATCATGGGAAAGGTCTTCAGCGCTCTTTTCAAGATCCTCAGCGCTCTTCTCCTCGGTATGTTCAGCGCTCTTCTCCTCGGGATGTTCAGCGCTCTTCTCCCCCTCTTTCTCATGATTGGGGGAGGAATGGGTAGATTCAGCATTTGTATTTTCTCTGTCTTCTTGGCCAGAGATTTTAATACAACTTTCAATCACTGTTAATTTGTCTTCAAGGCCAGATATTGCAGGAGTGATCTTCTTCAGCTCTTTACGATCCGCCGCTGTGAAAGTTTCCAATACAGGGGTAGGGGCAGGACCAGGAGTATTTTCCTTGTTGACCAGCGTCTCGATCATCGTCTTCATAGAACCAACGTTGGGTTTTACAGAACCCAAGTCGGTCTTGACAGCTGACATATCCCCCTCGAGATGTTCAACCGATGTTTTCAGCTTTGTAACTTCGCTGGATACGGTCGAAACTGAGTTTTTGAGGCTGGTGTAGTCAGTGTAGATGTCAGAGAGTACTTTGGCAAAATCGCTGAGCGTCTTATCAAGGCCCTTAATGTCATCTGTGGAAGCTTTCTTCTCCACCACCGTAGTTAGCTTTGTCAAATTCTCTCCAGCGTTTGTTACGGCTGTAGAGTTGTTGGAGAGTGTGGTGGTGAGACCGGTCAGCTTTGTTTCCACGGACTTCAGAGACTCGTTGATGTCTCCCAAATTAGGACCTGTAACAGATAAAAATTTGTGAACAGAGGAAAGCTCAGAAGTTTGGGGTTTAGTCACAGTGTATAGTATTTTGTGTGTACCTGTAGGAGGGTTTACGAACTCGTCAAAATTGCGGGTTCCTGAATAATGTTCCATATCTTCCTCAAAAGTACGGTGAGGTATGGTGATCTCTGCAGGTCCAGTCTTCATCATTCGTTGAGAAGCGTCAGCGGTGGCTTCTGGAATGATGGCATCTCCAGTGTTCTTTGGAGGAGTGTCCAAGTGAGTGGAGGGAGAAGAGAAGGATAAGAATGGGGTTCGGGTACTGAGTTCAGCGTTGGAATCGCTGAGAATCACTTCATCAGTCTTTTGAGAGACTGAGGGAGGTTGGGTAGGTTCCAAGTTTCTAACCTCAGCGTTTGGAGACGCTGAAGTCTGGATTGGAGGGATGGCTTGAATGGGTGTGGCAGAGCGTACCACGGAACTTTCCTTCAGCTCTTCAGAATGAGCTGAGGAGTCTTCGGCATGGGATTGCTGGGGTTGCTCCTTGGTTTTCTTGATCCTTTTGGAACCAAGTTGGGTTGAAGAGTGTTTCCTTTTCATAGAAGGAGAGGATTGTGTGGCCGGGGCATCAACGATGGGTATTGTCGCTGAAGGAGCCACAGAAGTCGAAGAATTAGGGTTAAGAAGAGAGTGAAGGGTGGAGAGACGTACCTCATTGTCGACAGGTTTGAAATCGAGCACCTTAGGGCCAACCTGAGAAAGTTTCAGGTCACCCTCTTGAGGATAGCTGTCCTTCAGGCCATATTGGAAGATGGCGCTGATGAAACGGGGGTAGGGAACCCATGCAGGTCTGTCAGCAGCATAATCTACTCTTTGTACTAGGTCATCATAAATGATAGATGCCCAGTCAATATGTAGACCTTTCAGCAGTGCGTATCCCATAGCCTGCTGAGGTTGAGCGGCTTGATCAGAGGAGCCGGTCTTCGCTGTCATGCAGCTGATCAGGTGTGCGAAGATGAAATTCATCTCGCTGGGCATTTTGGACTTCTTTATCAGCGTCAGCTTCTTCTCGGGGTTCTTGTCCCTTCCAGTTTCCCAGATGTAACCCATTGCGTCGAGGAAAGCAATGATTTCTTTTCTGTCAGCATGCTTCTTATGGTCAGGGAATGGAACAAACGGTTTTTCTTTGGTAGCATTGGGAAAGTTCAGGGCTTTTCGAATGATTGCGGGGGTTATCTTAATTGTGCCATACTCAGTATCGCTGAGTATGCAATCGATGGTTTTGGATGCATCTTTGGCGGAGGGTGTCTGGCAGAGTACCAGAACTAGGATAGTAGTAGCTGACTTGCTGGAGGTGTGATGGTCAGGGCTGTTGAAATGCAGCAGTTTTTCAGGAAATTCACAGCATCATCCAGATGTGTGACTTGCTTTCAAGGAGGAAACTCGAGAAGCGCAGAGAGGTTGTTCACCTTAGTCCAATCCAGTTTGTTAAGTTCAAACTTGACTTGTGGAGCCTTGAGGATTTCCACTTCCTCAGAGTCAGCGGAGATGTTCTCAGTGGTAGCAGGAATGTCAGACGAGGCCATTTCTCTGTATTATCAGTTCAACCAAAGATGTTAACAAATAAGAATTATCTTGATATGGAAAGAATTTCCATTAAGATGGTTCGAATTTTGTCCATTTCATTCAAACATAAATGTCTTAATGAAGATTAGGGTTTTTCATGATTTTTGAAACGAAATGTAAAGCCCATAAAGTCTTGTATTCCAGTTTCTAAAAAAAATCTTGATACGAATGAAGAACAAGTTTAAGATTAAGATTTAAAACTTGAAGAACAACCATGAAATGGTTGTGTTCATAAAACCATGAAAGAAATGATTTTATTTTTAAGAAGTTCTTTTGTTTGATCTTGTTTAAAACAATGATAAGATCAGAAACAAGTTATCTGCATTTGAAAAAAATATGAACATATTAACCTTGATGTTTAGATGAAGAAGATGATGAACAGTTCTTTGAAGATTTGAGAGCACAAATGCAACAGTAATTCTTTTCTTGCGGAGGAAGATTGATCGCGTAAAAGACAAATATAAACCAAGAGTTTGTTTATATAGGGAGTTTTAGAGAGAGAAAACCTTGAGCGGGAAAAGGTTTTCATCATGACACGGACACGTGTTTGCATTTGATTGGAAGTTTGAACGAAACGTGCAAACGTGTGTCAGAAAGAAATCGTGCCTGGTGTTATCCGTTGCAATGACGTCACAACTGTCCTTTCACATTCTTTTAGGATGTCTCTGAGGTTTTGAAAGCTCAGGGGCTCTTTTGAAAAACATGAAGCACCGAATAGAAAATATCAGTGAAGGTTTTAAGAACTTTCAAAATATCGCTGTTAAGGAAGAGATATTCAGCGATGCATTTGTTTTGAAATCTTGCATTTTCATGCGTTTGTCAGAGAGAGAAAACATACATGGATATCAGTTTAACCACCAACGGTCGCCCCAAGAAAAAAGACAGAAAAATCAATAAAAGGGCTAAAAGACTAAGTCCGAGAAGGGTCCGCAGCTGTATCTTCAGAAGTTCCACCTATAGGGACCTCACTTGCCACCCCCTCTTCATTAACCTCCTTCTCGTCGTTCGAGTCTAGGTCACTTTTGGTTCCTACACCCGATAAGTAGGTGGCCAATTCATCCGAGGCAGAAACGAGAGGATTCTTTCCCGTCAAGTGTCGTCTCTTTATCGTAGCTCGAGCGATAAGTAGGGCAAAAGCCTCTATGAACTCGATCTCCTCTGACAAAGTCTCGACCTCTGCCTCCTTCGTTGTCAGCCTCAATCGCAAATCCTAGACTTCTTTTTCGCTAATGGCCAATGACTCTTTAGTCTTCGTGAGCTCCCCCTTAGACGCGACCGAGTCATCCAAGGCCTCCTTCAGATGCCTACACATATCCTTCCTTTCACGCTCGACAACCTTTACACGGTTATGAGCGTCGTCGAGCTTGACAATGAGACCTTCCGCACGGCTCACAGCCGGGTTTTCCCCCTCCAGAGCCTCCTTCTAACGTTCAATAGCTCTAGGCATAAGCCTTCTAACCTTTTCCATGTGACCATAGAGGCAGAGGGACGCCTAGAACGTCTGCACGACAAGACACATGCAAAAGTTAGTACTAACAAACAAAAATAAAAATCAACAGGAAAGGGCCAATCCTTACCAAAAAGGAGAGTCCAGAGACATTGGACCCGATGTCATGGACTGAAACTTCATCAAAACGATCCTTGAAGGTCGGAAGCAGATATTTCTCTAAGTGAGGAAATATCTTCGACCTATCGAGGATATCGTTCTACATGAAATCTGACGGCAACGTAAAGTGACCGTTGTAACCTTCGTTCCCACCTCGACTTGGGGGTCTTTCCCCTTGTCACGTGTCGAAGGAGTGACCAACGTCGCCGGAGGCGCCACACTAATAGGCGTCACATAAATTTCACCTAGAGGTGTCTTCGTCTTCTCTGAACTGTCTTCGTCTTCTTCTTCTTCTTCTTCTTCTTCTTCTTCTTAATCTTCTTCTTAATCTTCTTCTTAATCTTCTTCTTCTTCTTAATCTTCTTCTTCTTCTTCTTCTTCCCCCTCTCAATCTTCCTCCTCTGTGTCTTTCTCCTATGTGTCCTCCTCCTCTGTGTCTTCCTCCTTCTCGACAGAAGATGCAAGGGTTTGACAATGGTTACGTCGTCGTCAGAGTCCTCGTCGATTAACGACTGCGTAAAAATGAACGATCACTGACGTTAAAATCCAGAAACTTGTTGATTTTTCCGTAAGAATCTTGGAGTGGCTTGGTCACGTTAAAATCGATAACTGTCGTATTGATCCAAACTCTCTCAGTGATTTGACGATGACTCTTAGAATACTTAGTGAAAATTGCCTTTAACATATGTATGTATTAGTGTTTCACCATCACTGATCATAACCTGAGTTTGTTCTGTGATCGCTGAAGGTTTTCATATGTATAATGTTATTGTAATATCTGAAGACAAGCCTCCCATCGAAAGGAGTTCATCGCTGACATCGAAGACCAAGCTGATGAACAAGACAAGTCTACTCATGATCTGAAGTGGCATTCAGTGAAACCAAGAGAAGTAAAAAATACGCGACATCTTAGGGACAAGGATTCAGGGATAGCTAAACTTTCATCAGGCCTCACTGATGAAAGACTTCATCAGCGATACCTGATCATGAAGGTACAAATAGTACGAAGGTACAAAAGGAAACATGCTTTTGTCCATAATCGTACAACAACTCTGCCAACTACACTGTTCACCATGCGGCTAAGAGCATGTCTTTGACAAAAGTCAGAAACATGCACCCAATGAAGATTTGACACGTGTAAAGTGCTCCTGCCAGCATTAAATGTACAAAGTATAAATAGGAGCAATATCCTTCACTTTGAAGGGTCCTGAATCTCTCTCTAAGTGCTTGTAGAAAAATCCTTTTTTCTACACTTCTCATTCTCATCTATTTCTAGTGCAAAGAACTTAGTGATTCGTATAGTTTGTTTAGATTAGGTTTTACTTAAGCTATTTTCTGCAACATACTGTAAATTGTGTTTTGATTTATCAATAAACAATTTAGAAAAAGTAAAATTTGGGTTTGTATTCAACCCCCCTTCTACAAACGTTCACCCTTGTAGAAACCACTACAGGACCAACAAGTGGTATTAGAGTAAATTGTTTAATCTCATAAACAAGATCTTGCTTAATCTCTCTTCCTTTTCGATTCTTCAAATGGCATACAACACAAACACAAACTATATAGATAATGGTTCTCTTGCAAAGCATCCTCGATTTAGCAAAGATAACTTCAGTCTTTGGAAAAATCGAATGATACTCTTTCTTGAAGGTATAGACCCTACTATGCCTTACTATGTTCCATTTGTCATCACTGCTGCTCTTCCAGCCACAACTACAACTGCTGCCATACCTGAAAGGGAAGTTGTAAAGGATCTCACTCAATGGTCTGATGAAGACAAGAAAAAGGTGGCCATTGATACAAAAGCCAGATCAATCATTTATAGTAAGAATGAATATTTGTCTGAAGTACACCAACATTTTAATTGATTATTAATTGACATAAGAACTGTTGGTAGGACATACTCTAAAACTGAGACCCTAAAAAAATTCTTAGAATGTCTTCCTTAAAGCCGGGACAGTTATACCATGTGTTTTAAGCTCTTAAAGGATCTCAAAGATATTTCCTTAAGCACTCTTTATGGCATTCTACCTAATCATGAGCAATCATGTCAGCTTAAGAAGAATCTTGTAAAAGATTCAAAAGATTCTAAATGTACACAGGTTGCTTTAGTATATTCAGAGATGACTCCCACTCAGTGATCCTCTGTCACTATCACTGAGTTGGAATATGACTCTTTTGACTTATCAAAAACTGATGTATGAAAATTTGATGAGTCACTAGTACTCTTGACAAACTCCTTTTAGGGAATTGCAAGAAAGAGCAATTTCAGAAGAAATAAACCTCTTACTATCGCTGACAAGCCAAAATCAACTTTTGTTGATAAGGCAACGGCTACCTGTTATAACTGCGAAAAGAAAGGACATTTTGCTAGTGAATGTAGGTCAAAGAAAGTTTTCAAACCTTCTTCATCCTCTAAACCTAGAGATGAAAAATACCTTAAGCTGAAAGAAAAATATTTGAAGTTGAAAAGCTACAAGCAAAAAGGTAAAGGTTTATATGGATCCCAATATCAAGTGCAAACAATAGAATCAACACGATGAATCAAAACGTAATTAATTGAATTAAATATTGCAAAGAGAATTCTTGTAGGCATACAAAGTAATTAAGAAACAATTAGAGTCATTAAAACCTATATGAGAGATGGTTATCTCTATTTATACCCCAAAGGGATATTTACACAAAAGGCCCCTGAACTTCTATTCAATATAAAATATTACCTAACAATCTCCCCCTTTTAACTGAAGTTTGATTTCACGCCAGTTAGGGACATATCTCTTTCGGATAGCAAAAAGTATTTTAAAGTGCATGATCGAGTTCCTGTACTCTAGCCTATCTTCAATCTCTTTCAGCAGTTCTTTGGCTAGGTACTTTCTCAGGTTAACAATCTTCTCAGACAAATTCTTCTCTTCTTCAACAATTATTCCTCTTAGCACTTGACAGATTTCCATCAACGTTCCTTCACTAAATTTATGCAGCTCACTGACTCTCATGAAGAGCGTTTCTTCTTTCTCGTTCATCTACACGATTCCGGTCTCTGTTTTTGACACAAGAGAATGTACCTGCAGGTCTTTAAGTTCTGGTAAAGTTAGATTGGTGTTGAGCAAATTTACATTCCTTTGATTACTCTCAATACCCATCTGAAAGTCATTGATGTAGGATAACGTAATTGTGCACTTCATAAAGCGTTTGAAAGTTTCCAGAGCTTTTGTGACAGACAACGGTTTGATGGTTCGGGTTTTCAACTCACGTAGAATGACGGGAAAAACTTTCAGGTACAGATTTATGAAGTCTGCCTCTGAAAAGACCCATTCTTTTCCATCATCTCTTCTGACGGTGAACACGGGGAACCAGACTTCCAGGACTTTGTCAGAAACAATGTCGACGATCTCTTTAATCTGGTGACTGGTCTTGACTTCACTCATCATTCGACTCCTTTTCATAACCTCCAAATACTGAGATCAAACTGGATCATTCATGTCGGATACCCCGTAGCCCATAACTGGGTCCAGAGGTCTAATCTAGTGCATGAAAATCTTCTTCTGAGATTCTTCAAGATAAGGTACCAGAATCCTGACTCTCTCCCAACGTACCGGTTGGTTTGGTTGATGTTGAGCCACTTCTGGTTGTGGAGTTGGTATCTCAGAGGAAGTTCCTATAGTGTCTTGGTCCGTCTGCTGTTGATTTTCTGATACTTGTTCGCTTTGGAGAAGAAATTGATCGTAGTCGTCATCATCCATAGCTTCTTCATATGAGAAGTGCCATAACATCTATGTCTCTGATCAGATTGCTACTATGGCTTTCTCGGTGCATAGTCTTTGAGTCTCTGGATCAATCTCGGATTCATCATCAATAAATTCCAGATCTTCTCTTTGAGGAACTGTCAGCATTATTGGCTCGTCTGACTCTCCCACCGGTTTTCAACCATTGGGTTTGCTATTTCTGGCACTTGTGATTCTCTGACCGGTGACGATAACTCCATGTCTTGGACCATTGTCTGATCTGAACTTTGGTTAATCGACTCTGTACCTGCTGGAGTTTCAGTAATTACCTATATGGTTGTCAGCTCAGTCATTCTCTGGCGCTTCTCCCCCTTATGTTGATCGGGATCATCCTGATCATCATGTTGATGCTTTAAACCATGTGCTTGACCCTTACATGTGGTTTGAAGGCTGGCAACCCTCTCGGATAGATTGGAAAGGGTCCGTTGAACATTTTCAAGGGTGGTGGTAAGGTGGTCAAGTTTGGCATTTATTTGGGTTTGGGAATCAGGTTGAGGGGTAGGGCTGGACCTTGTGATCGGAGGCGACTCACAAGATCAGATTCGGAAGAAGTGTCGACATTATCTTGAACCATGAGCTTGTCTAGTAAGGCTGCTTTGAGGTCGTCGATGCTCATGGTCTGTGTGGATGGTCGGGTTTGCGGTGGTGGAGTAAGTGTTTTGGCTGGGGGCTCGATTTGAATTTCTTTCCCCTTTATTGAACGTTTAACAAGATCCAGTTCCACCTGCAATTGGCATCTAAGCTCAGTTTGGACAGCCTTTAAAGCGCTATCCAGATATTCCTTGGAGACTAACTTCGAGATTCTAACACTTGGCTCACATAGATTGCCAGTTGAAGTAACAACGGTGGATTGCACCGCTGTACCGCCTGCGCTCATGGTTGGCGAGACGTTAGCCGTGGCAGGACTTCCACCAAGTCCTCGTAATCCACCAAGAGGTAGAGTTACTCGGGGTGTTCCGGGCGAGTCACAGAGAATCTCAACAGTAGTCGTAGAAATTGTTTGTGTCATAGCCAAAGAAAGTAATTCTGCAAGTGGCTCTAGACGCGATGGTGCACCCAAAGAAGTCGTGGACTGGGGCGAGAGTCCTCTTGTTTCAACACCTGAACTCTCCAAGTGAGAGACTGGTGGAAGTTATGCTATGTCCCTGTGGACAAATGAACATAAGTCTTTTAAGAGACCTTTGAGTGGTTGGGGAGGGTGTGTATTTGCGTCGCTAAGTCCACGACGTATAATTCAATACCATATCCCAACGAATGAGATGTGGTAGTGGATGTGGCTACCTGGCTTGATTGTGGCTTGATTGTGGCTGGTTGGGTTCAATCTGTGTAGATTGCTTCTTTGCGCGATAACGCTCGTTATTTTGTTTACTTCATTTCTCCCTCACTCGCTCACTTTCATTTGTATTTTCAACTTGAACTCCCTCCGCTCTCCTTATCTCTGCAGAAGAAGCTTGAACTTTGGGTATGGACTCTAGACGAAATTGATCGTCATTGTGATCATCCAAATCAGTTGACTCGTCATCTGATCCAGAGGACCCTGACTCGAAACCGAACTCATAACCAAATTTAGATTCGGATTCTGATCCCGATTCTGAACCAGAGCCAGATCCAGAGGCATACCCAGATTTGGTTCCTGACTCGGTGCTGGATGATGATGCTGGTTCTTCTTGTGCATCTACATGTGTATTGTCAATGACTTGTACATCATGGAGGTCCAGGTCATCATCTTTGGTCTGCGTGGAAAAGTGGGGTGGGGTGGCTAGGCGACGAGACATGCTAGCTTCGCGTGTTAATCGTTCGGAACCTCCCGCTTCGGTTCCCCTCACAATGTTTTCTCTCATCACACCCTGTCCGGGAGACCCTACTCTCCGGACCCTACCTCCGCGAGTTCTAGGACCCTCCCGTCGCTTGGGTCGCGCTCCTTAGGCAGGTTGTGCCGGATTTGACTGGACCATCGGAGCGACTAGGTTATGCACTCTCCTATAGTCTACCACACTAGGTGCCGATTGATTAGCGAGTGCTAACAGTCTTTTAGGAATTACCATGGGGATAAGGCGTGCGATATCGGGTTTATTTTGTACCCTGGTCATTCGGTTGGAAGGGTGTACCTCATAAGCAGATCGCCGAGGAATCATTGGATAAGCATATAGGAAACAAGCGACGATGAGTTGCAGGAAGCGCGAGAACGGCAGGCATGTCAGCTTCTTGTTTGTCTCCTTCGTTTTAACTTTCTGGATGAGCTCGTGCCAGAGTAGCGTTGCATAGTCCGTGTGACGATTGAATGCCACACTGTGAATCCGTCGGAGCATTTTGCTACTAGTCTGATTGATGCCTATGGTGATGCAGGACATGCAATGATCGAGAATTGTGAACAGAGTGTACCATTCGGGTGTCAGGTGAGCACAAGTGAAATGAGAGGGGTGAGTGAGTACCCTGGCTTATCCAAGTGAATGAATCTCTTGGCACAAGGCGTCGTCGGTGATTAGAGGATCAAATCTTACTCTGCCAGGGATTGATGTGGCGTCAGGTAGCTGGAGGATCTATCGAAATAGATCGCGAGTGACGATGACCGGAGTGACATCGATACAGCCTTCCAGATTTGTGTCAGCTCTATTGGTAACAGTTGCGAGTTATCTCCAGAGTTGTTGAACGTACACTTTCGGGACCTCAGCCGTAGCGGCAAGGGCATGGTGGATCGAATGGCCCTTCAGAATTTCAACTATTACCTGACACTGGCAGAGCAGATTTGCAGTGTCAAGGTGGTAGTTGTTCACCGTAAGTGGAAAATTTGGACCAACCGGTAGGAGGGCGGCATCGGCGTTTTGATCAATGACATTTTGTTGTGTCATTTTTAAATTTGGAAAAACGTACGCGTTAGATGTCTTGCCTGGATAGCAAGTAAGGGGCCAAACAATGGCCGAATAGTAGGGAAGACCAAGGCATGGAACGGTTTTCCCGGAGTTCACTACTTCCCGGGGTTGCGTAGAACCGGGAATCAAATGAATCAGGAAACAATGGTCTGGTCCGGAAATTCAATATAAGCCGGGCGAGGGTTGGGACCGGGAGTGTTCCAACACGTGACTAAATCTGGGAATGGTAACCCCCGGGACTGCACCACCCGGAAACGATTCGTGTTCGGGAAACTAAGAGCCGTGACAAAACTTATAAACACGGGAGCCGCAACACCGGGCTACGTCCCGGGAGATGGAAAATCCCCGGATTCCAACGAATCCGAGAAACATGCAACCCCGGGCCGTTCCAGGATAGGCGAACCCGGGAGTTCGATCGGGAAAACCCACAAACGTCTCAAATCGGGACCTATTTTGTGAAATCAAATACAAATCCAAGTCTAAACGAGGTCGACGAGAGCCATAGCCTACGAATTCCGGTTTGATTTTGAACGAGAGCACGGAACGAAGGGTTTTGAAACCCTAATCAGCCGACACCCTATTGATTTGATCGATAGACCGATTTAAATGCAAAACCAGTGAATCATAAGCGATCGATGATTGATTAGAGTAGTTTAGAGCATATATGTGATGAAAATCGGGCGAGAAACGGAGTAGAATCAAGCAAGAACACTAGTTGAGAGCAAAAGTTTGATCGAGAGAGTTTTGAGCGCGAAATTTTGAAATTGTGAGGTAAAAGGAAAGAGTAAGGGTATATATATTGGTCGAACCCGAGAGTTGGTTTCTTGAATCCAGGTCCAATCCCGGGGTTGGCCTTTCCCTTCAACTTTTCAAAATTACCAAAACTCTCCATCTAGTTTTCAAAAATACGAAACTGCCCCTCAACTTTTCAAAATAAAGAAACTCCCCTCAACTTTTCAAAAATACAAAAACTCCCCCTCATCGTTTCAAAAATACAAACCTCCCCCTCAACGTTTCAAAATGACGAAAACTCCCCTCAACTTAGAAAAACTTACCCGGTCTGCCCTGGACTTCGGTGAGTCACCCTTTGGAGAAGGTGTTAGTTTCATAGGTATGACAAATAACGAATACTAAGAAATAGAAATGTATAACTAAAACTTACTGAAAAACGAGATATAAACGAAGCTTAACTTGAAAATACAGAAGTTTAGACAACGATGGACAAGAGACACCTAGAATACACTGAGAGAAAAGTGTAACTTTAGCATGTCTGAGAAAAACTCTGAACATGTGGAAGAGACAGTTGCCTCTTAATGTATGGAAGGTGTTTCGAGTTCTGTTAAACTAGAATCTAGTGACAGATTGAAAGTACAAATCAAGATTCTAGAGAGAGAAAGCAATCTTGTCATCCATATCACTTTAGAGAGTTACAAGATTGTCAAAAATGGGAAAGTTACAAAGGGTTACAAGAGTTTCAAGAGTTTACAAAAGTTACTCTAACAGTGACTTACTTAGTCTATTTATACCTACAAGGTTACAAGGCATAAAGGCTACACTAGATGACTTACACATGACTTTGACTTACATTGACTTTACATCAAATCTTGAATACAATATAATGCTCTAACATTCTCCCCCTTTAGATTCAAGATTTAAAAAAATATAGCAGCACTCTTCAGCTATTGATCTTCAAAACTTTAACTCTGGCTGCTTTAAACATTGAAGCTCTGGCAATCTTCAAACAACTTTACAATCTTCAATCAAACTTGAAAAGTTTTTGTGTTTCTCTTTGTAATGTCATTCTTCTTGAATAATAATCTTCAGCAAATTTTCGCATTCTACTAAGATAAACTCCAAAACTTTTCGAATGCTTAAACTTTCGAATGCTTAAACTTTTCGCAACCAACTGGATTTCAGAAAAACTTTTTGCAACCAACTGGATTTCAGAAAACTTTTCGCAGATAACGTCTTGCGAAAACTAAACTTTTCGCAATCCACTTGACAAGTAAGGAAACTTTTCATATAATGAACCTTGCAAAAACAAAACTTTTCGCAATCAACTCTATGCGAAAACCTTACTTTTCGCAATCAACACTATGTGAAAACTTAACTTTTCGTAGATAACCTCTGCGAAAACCACAACTTGTTGCAGTCTTCTTTGTGCGAAAACTTCACTTTTCGTAGATAACCTTTGCGAAAACCATAACTTTTTGCAGTCTTCTTTGTGCGAAAACTTCACTTTTCGTAGATAACTTTTGCGAAAACCATAACTTTTCACAATCTTCTTTGTGCAAAAACTTCACTTTTCGTATCCTCTGTAATGCGAAAACTAAACTTTACTCCAGCAACATATACGAAAACTTTGAATGAAAATTTTGAATGATTTCTTGAACTTTGTATCTTCATCTCTTTGACCTTGAATTGTCTTTGAACAACCTTGAACAACGAACTCTCTCGAATCATCTCGAAACATCTTCTTGACTTTGACAAATCATTTCTCCCCCTTAATCTTTCATTGACATATCTCCCATTTTCTTCAGTATATTCTTTCTCCCCCTTTTTGATGATTGTGAGCATCATGATCATCAAAACTTTCATCAACTTAAGCACCGTCTTAGTTCACCACTAACATTCTCCTTCTTTTGATATGATATAGCCGTCAATTCCAAAAAAATATATATCCGAATCTTTTCAAATTCAGATAGAATGAATGTGGTAACCCTGAAACAACAAATGAATAAGTTAAAATGTCTGTAAGTAGCATGTAGCCACTTAGTACAACGGATGCACTTTGGAAAGGAACTTTTTGATGTTCACTCCCCCAGGCCTTCCATTCAATCATTGAAAAAACACTAAGGAATTTCTAGGAATGTTATGACAAGAAAACATATTCCTTGTGTGTATGTGCATGTGTAGAAATGATTGAAGCAACCTATGCTTGATTATTAGGCTCAAAGTGTGTAAACTGTTGAGACAGCAACAAGTTTTCTACATACTCAATGTGCATGATCGAAGTGCGAAGGTGGGGAAAACTTCCTTCTTTTTCAATACCTAAATCTTCCGAATGAAGATCAGATAGATTATATGCTGCGTCCCCAAGAAAAATGGAAACATTTCTTTGTTGAGAAAGAAATGAGTAGCTGGTGGGGTTAAATGCAAGAGTTGGCATGGGCTAACTGCCTGTTTCAATGATGGTCACCAAAGAAGGTGAACCAATCAGTAATGTGGCTTCCTGGCTCAGAAAATGGTTGATGCAAAGTTCTCTTATTCTTTTAACTATGTTCTCACACCCTCTTTCTGTTTTTAATCCGCTCACTTCTACCCAAACTCTCATTTACATTTTACCTCAGCACAATGAGATTACTCAACCGGATGAGTTATCTCCCCCACTCTTTGATGTAGACCACTCACCCCTCAATCACTCAAGGATAACTTCTTGGGTAAGAAACACTGGTTAACGTGAATCCATAGATGTACGATGTAGCTCACACACTGATCCCAGGAAATTTTGTCCTAAAAAGTTTGTGGTGTTCAATAGTTTAGTTTGAACAAATAAATCTCAACATTTGAATGACATTGTCATCAGAATGTATGCTACTCAATAATATCATGAAATATTTGAGCCTTTGAACATGAAGAACTTCTCAAAACAAGGATATAGAATTGAATGAAATGAATTCGAAAGTCTTGTTTGAGATTCTGACAATGTATCAATCATATCAAATATTTTGAAATATAATCATGAAGGAGTAGGGTATTAAAGAATTGAAATTTGTTTATATGAACAAATATAAACAATCTTTGAATGAAACGTTTAATTTCTCACGCTGAAAAAAATGTTTGATGCTCAACAAAATTGAAGTACAAACGGGAGTACTACCATCGAAAAGTTGTTTCGGTTTGAGACATGGTAATAACAAAGTCAATATGAAGCTGTACCGGTGTATATGAATACTTGAAAGTATAGAAAAGATAATACACAAGTATTAATTTTTAGAAACACACGGTCAGAATTGATGTTATAATAATCCGAGATCTCCATGAAAAACATTTAAAATCACTCCTTATATTTTGCACAAAAATTATGAGATATACCGATGGAATCAATAAAGGATTGAAGAGTCGCATTTTTGAATTCCGTGTTGTTATCACTCCTTATCTTTTGCACATGACGTTGTAGAAGAACTTTTATCTTCTTGATGAAATTTATAATTAACTCTGGCGCTTCTGACTTTAAGCGAAGAAATTCCGACCAAGTGTATCTTGACTA
Source organism: Saussurea involucrata (assembly GCA_033807775.1). Lineage (NCBI taxonomy): Eukaryota > Viridiplantae > Streptophyta > Magnoliopsida > Asterales > Asteraceae > Saussurea > Saussurea involucrata. The sequence continues at coordinate 88,132,494 of CM066314.1, forward strand.
CTCGTCAACCATAACGAGAATATATTTCTTTCCTCCCATTGACTGAGTTCTCATCGGGCCGCAAAGATCCACGTGAATTAGCTCTAAAGAATTGTTGTAGTTAGATTGAGTCTTTGACTTATGAGAAGTGTGATTCATCTTGCCCATTTCACAAGCCATACATACATAAACCTATTCGATCTTTAAGTCAGGCAGACCTAGAACCAATCCATTGCATCTCAGCTTATTAATGTCTCGGAAATTCTGATGGGATAGCCTCCGATGCCACAACCAACAATCTTCTATTGAAGCCTTTGAAACTAAGCAAACCTGCTTAGACGCTACTAGAGTTGGAAAGTTAGTTATGTAGAGGTCTCCACATCTATTTGCCTTGAAAATTTCTGAGCCAGATGGATCCAAAATATGACAAAACCGCTTGTTAAAATTTACATCACAGTCTTTGTCACAAAATTGACTGATGCTAAACAGATTATGACCAAGCCCCTCCACATACAGAACCTTTTCAATTGAGATCGTATCATTCTTCAATGTTCCATGACCTCTGATGTAACCTTTCGTATTGTTGCCAAATCCGACTGTTCCTCCAGGATGTATAATATAATCATGCAATAGGTGCTTGTACCCTGTCATGTGTCTAGGAGCACCGGAATCTATGACCCACACATGACAGTCCTGAAATACACATTATCTCAACTTAGGTACCCATATCAATATGGGTCTTTGTTTGTTAGTACGAATTAGCTTCTTTAAATCAGTCGAAGAACCATGAATTTTTCCTTTAAAGCTTAGTTCTTTTTGTGAAGTTGGTGATTTAATTTGATCTTTTGGAATCCATTTCCAAACCAAGTTCACATCAACTGATTTAATTTCCTTTTTCTTTGACTTCCTATTTAAACCAAAACCAAACATTTTTGCCGAATGATTAGCTGAAGATTTTGAAGAAGAATTGGACGTATTAAAGTTTTTCTTCTTTTTAGTTTTAGAGGCTTTGCGATTCAGCGAGAAATAGTTATCCCGGCAATGAGCACAATGTATTCGACGTTTGGCTTGTGTCAACAACTTAGAATCCAAAATTTTTGTTGCTTTATTGACACTTTCTTCGTAAATATTACATGAATGAGTACAATTTTTATTGAACTGAATATATTTGTCACTATTGAGACTTCCATCCTTGCTAGAATTCATTCTTTCTTCAAATCCAAGAACTTTTGGTCATCCACTTCTGAAATTGGAGAGGAAGAAGTGTTAGAAGACGATTTTGAACACGGTTTAGAACTAGAAAAATAACCAGAAGCTAAATCAGTTTTAGTTCCAGATGTTTCTCCTTTTTCATAAATGCTATACTGCTTTTGGATTTTTGGTAAAGATGTTTCATCAAATGAACATTCAAAATCCGCAAATTTGAACTTTACTGGAGTACTTAAGTCAAAATTTTTAGAATCAGTATTTTCAGAAGAAACTTTCACTTTGTCCACCAACACTTTAGAAGATTTATTCTGATCTTTTGATTCGCTTTGTTTTGAAAAACAATTTTTATCCGAACTTGAATCCTTAGATTTTGAAACTTCAAACAGTTGGGATTCAAGACGTCTAATCTTAATTTGAAAATTGAGATTAACTTTCTTATTATGATCCAATTCCATCCCAATGTTATCATTTTCATTTTCTAATTCTTCAATGTACAGATTTAAATCAAAAATTTGTTTTTCTAATTCAACAATCTTTAGCAAAGCAGAATGCAGATCAAGAAATTCTGAAACGGTCTCATGAACAAACTTTTCTTTTACAGAATCTGTTGGTCCCGAAGGGTTATACAAGTTTGTAGAAGGGGGGGGGGGAGGTTTGAATACAAACACACGATTTTTACTTTCTAAATTGTTTATTGATAAATATCAAAAAATTTACAACTTGTTGCGGAACAAGATTAAGGATTAACATAATCTAAACAAGTTAAGAGAACACTAAGTTTTCTTGCACTAGAATTAAGCTAGAAGGGAGATAAGAATATTACTAATAATATTCTAACACACAGATAGTAGAGAGAAGAAGATGGCCGAGCACTTCATTTCTGAAGTAGAGTTCTTCTTATATACTGCATGCATTTAATGCATAGTAGTACAACTTTACACGTGGCAGTAGCTGATTGGTTGCATGTTTTGACCTTGGTAGACAACCTAGTAGCCGCATGATGAACAATGTAGAATCAGAGTTGGTTGTACGAATCTAGACAAAAGGGAAGCCTGTTCTGACAGTTTGTACGGAGACGTGCAAGGGGAAAAGACAAAAGTAACTTGTAGAGGAAACTTCATGATTAGCGTTCGTTGAACAGTACTTTCTCAGCGAGTGACAAAGCTCAGCGATCGCTGAAGTCTTGTACTTGAAACTTTACGTTAAGTGGACAGGTCTTGGTTTTGCTGATATCCGCATCAGTTCATTAGTAGACTTGTCTCTGGTTCTTGGGCTTGATCTTCGACTTCAGCGTAGAACCTTTGTTGACGTGAAACTTGTCTTCAGGGATCATAAGTAAACAACTAAAACTATCAGCGATCATCAGTAAGACTGAACAGGCTCAGGGCTTGCTGATGAACAGTTTCGCTGAATGTCTAATCTAAAAAGCGTGAGTTTCCTATCAGCGGTACTGTAGAGACATAGTACTTATCAGCGATAGTGAAACTCTAATACATATTGTCTACTTACAATTTTCACTAAGTGTTTCTTAAAGAGTCATTATCAAGTCACTGAGGGTTTGGATCAACAATCTCCCCCTATTTGATTATGGCATAGAAATAAAAGAAAATTGCTAAGTATGAAAACATTAGGATAAAAAGAACTCATAAAATATTTGTCCCTTTTATTGTTTTCGCTGAAGTTTTTCTTTAAACTTCGTATAAGTTACAAAGGGAAGTGGAAAAATTACAAGTACAACAAATAAATTTACTAGTACAAAAGATATAAGCTGATAAAATAGAAGAATTACAAAGTTCATTAAGGGATTTTGTGGTAGGGATTATCCAATCAGGGACTTTTTCACCAAGATCCCGTCTATTCTTTGCTTCATTGAATATCAGGGGCTTCATATATTGTCCGAGGAGATCATCTCTGAATCCACACCAATAGATGAGATCCCCGAGCTGTTCAATGGAAGTGATGGGTAGCTCAGAGATGCGTTGAAAGTTTTCTCGTCCATCGTAGTCGTGAAAGAAGATACCATGAGGATCGCTTAGGACTTTTCCAGGGATGAAGCGTTCACCAGGGGGCAGGGAGGTGTCGAGCGCTGAGAGGTCAGGTTCAGGACCAAGTACTTCCGCACGTAAAAAACCAATACCTGTTTCGTTCCGGATAGCAGGACCTGAGTCTGAAGGTTTTACCTTTTTCTTTGCAGAGGCCCTCTTTTGTTGAGCTGGAATAGGAGGAGGAGGAGGAATATCCACAGCAGATGAAACCAAGTCGATCTGAGAATTTATAATTTTATCGACATGGCTTTTATATTGTGAGCGAGATCGTTGAATGGCTATTCGCATCTCCAACTATTCAGAGAGACCGTACTTCTTGATCGTAGCAGCATAGATGGTCTCCTTGGTACCATTTTCTCTGAATATATAAAATTCAACGACATGAACTTTTATGGTCGATCTTCCCCTGATGTTCACCTTGTTGATCCTGGCTGCCCAATATCGATAGTGTAGTCTTTCTTTGCACCATTCCAAGGTAGAGTTAGATACCTTGGTCTTTTCCTCGATGATCTTTTGGGCGTCTTCCCACAATTGACGTTGGACATCAATGAGAGTCTTCTTCAGTGCGGGATCTTTCACTGATTATTGGACAAGCTGGATGGCGTAGGGTTTATCTTGTTCTTCAGATTTCCTTCGATCCACGAGTTGTTTTTCAGCCTTGAGGTGTTCAACGAATTCCTTCTTTGATAGTCTGAACTTAGGGTCAGGGATGACTTTGGAACGAGGAAGGATGATTCGCTGATCTTCAAGCTGTTTGATTGTTGCTTCTCTCTTTTTCCGATCCTCTTCACTTAGCTTTTGAGGAGCCAAGGAAGGTCTGTTTTTATGAGAGAGCAGCTGTTCTTCAGGTTCTTCAGTCTCAGTGACATCCAAGACTGGGATTATTTCTTCAGCACTTGTGGCTGGGATTATTGGATTTGCAGCAGGAGAAACTTCAGCTGTATCCTCAAGTAGGAGAGAGGACTAGCTGAAACATAACGATCATTTGAGTGAGATCATTTGGGAGAAAAAAGATAGAGAAAGAATGAGGTTAAGTGTATAGAGGTTTTATGGAGAGGAGAACTGAGGTTGAGAAGGGATAGAGGAGGGATGCAGTGTAAGGGAATAGAGTGTATGTTACCTGACAAGATCGTCAGATTGCCTTCTGCAGCGAGGCCTTTATTTTTGCCTTTGTCAGCTTCAGTCGACGCAAGCTTTGTCATTGTCCCCTCCCCTGATGGTTCATTTATCATAACCCCTTTTTGAGCAGGGACCTTCTTGGGCTGAACGAAGAAGAAGTCATCATCATCGTCATTTTTAGGAGATGATGATGGTTCGTCGCCCTCAAGGTCGAGGTCTTCATCATCTTCTGCTTCTTCAGCTTCAGATTCATCATCATCAGCGTAGGGTTCGGTAACATCAGCTTTAGCTTCAGTTTCCTCATCGAGTTGCTCCTCCTCAAATTCAGAGGGAGGTTTCTCGGTTCCCTTAGGGTTTTCAACTCCCTGAGGTTTATCAGCAGCAGCATTAGAAACAATACCCTCATCCTCCATAAATATGGGGAAGGTCTTCAAGATTCTTTTTCTCCCCTTCAGCATTATGGGGAAGATCTTCTTGGTTCTTCTACCCCTCTTCCACATGATGGATGGGGGAGGAAACAACAACATTAGCAGCAGCAGCATCAGTCTTTGGATCACTGTCTTCCAGGCCGGTGATCCCCATGAAGGTTTCAATCACCACAATTCTGTCTTCAAGGCCAGAAATAGCAGGACTGATCGTTTGCAGGGCTTCTCGATCCGTCTGAGTGAAATGTGATGGTGCACAGGTTGGAGCATTCAGACGCTCGAGAATCTGCTGCAGTAGGCTGGTGGCAGTGCTGACATCCGTCTTCAAGGTAGACACCTCTCCCGGAAGGGTTACAACCGCTGTCTTCAGCGATGTGACTTCGCTGGACAGTGTGGTGAAGTTTGTGGAGAGAGTGTTGTTGGCGGTGGAGTTTTCAGCGAGAGTAGTAGCAAGCTGACCAATGCTACTTTCCACCTTCTCCAGATCAGCACTGGAGGCTTTGCCTTTAACCTCTGTGGTCAGCTTCTTGAGATCCTCTCCAGCGTTTGTAACCACTGAAGAGTTGGCAGATAGAGTGGTGGTGAGAGATTCCACCTTGTTGGTCAAATCCTTGAGCGATGTGTTGATGTCTCCCAAATTAGGACCTATAATAGTTAATAACTTGTGAACAAAGGAAAGCTCAGAAGTTTGGGGTTGTGAGAGAAGAGTGTTTATGTTTTTGTGTATACCTGCAGGTGCGTTGGTGAAGTCCTCGAAACTTTGATACCCTAAGAAGTGTTCCATATCGCCTTCCAGAGTGCCTTGGCGCGTAGAAGTGCCTGTAGGTCCTATATTTTGATGCATCATCCTCTGTAAAGTTGCAGCTGATGTATCTTGGAGGATGATGTTTGATGAAGAGAACGGGGGGAAAATAGGTGGAGTGTCCAAAGGAATGGTGGGAGGAATGATGGTGAAGAAGAGGGTTTTGGTAACAGGTTCAGCGTTGGATCCGCTGAGAAATACTTCTTCAGTCTGTAGAGAGTCTGAAGGAGGGGGTTCAGTTCCAAGTTTATAACCTCAACGTTTAGAGACGCCGAAGTTGGGATAGAAGGGGTGGCTTGATCAACTATGGCGGGGCGTACCATGGAACTATCCAACGGCTCTTGAGAAGAGTGAGCCGTGGAGTCTTCAACCTGTGAAGGTTTGGGGGGTGCTCCTTAGTTTTCTTGATCCTTTTGGAATCAAGTTGGGTAGTAGAGTGTTTCCTTTTCTTAGTAGGAGTGGAGGTTGTAGCCTGGGTATCAGCGGTGGGGATTACCCTTGAGGTAGCCGCAGAAGTAGAAGCAGTTGGAGGATTGAGAAGAGATAAGACATTAGAGAGATGTACCTCATTTGGCAGGGGCTTGAAGTCAATAACCTTAACTCCAACTCTAGAGAGTTTCAGGTCACCCACTTTTGGGTATGTGTTCCCAAGTCCATTCAGAAAGAGAGCATTGACAAACCGTGGATATGGAACATTTGTTGGTCTGTCAGCTGCTTCCATCCTGAGCACCATATTGTTGTAGATGATTGATGCCCAATCAATGTGAAGGCCCTTCAGTAGTGCGTACCCCATGGCTTGCTGAGGTTGAGACGCTTGGTCATTTGACCCAGTTTTCGCCGTCAGGCAGCCTATCAAGTGAGCGAGGATGAAGTTCATCTCGCTTGGCATTTTCGACTTCTTGATGACAATCAGCTTCTTCTCAGGGAGTTCATCTCTCCCTGTGTCCCACACATATTTCATTGCATCAAAGAATGCAATGAGTGTTTCTCTATCAGTTGGGTTTTTGGGATTTGGCAGAGGGACAAAGCGGTTTTCTTTGGTACTACCAGGAAGGTTCAGGGCTCGCCTGATAGTAGCAGGGGTGATCTTTGAGGTGCCATGTTTGGTGTCACAGAGAATGGCACCAAGGGTTTTCTTTGGGTCTTTGGGTGAGGGTACCTGAGCTCTTATGGCAGTATACCAGAACTGAGCTAAAAGATATCGATGAGCAGGGGGTACAATGGTCAGAGCCGTAGAAAGAGGGCATGTTTTGAGAAAGTTAACAGCGTCATCAAGGTGTGTGACCTGTTTCTTTTGAGGGAAGTCGAAGAGAGCAAAAGGATTGTTGCTCTGAAAGGTAACTTGCTCAAGTTTAAACTTGACCTGAGGAGCTTTTGGGAGTTCAACATTTTCAGCAGCAGTAGTGTTCTTAGCAGTAAGAGCCTTAGTAGAAGAAGCCATTTCTGTTTATAGAAGTTAAGAATGAAGAATATGAAAAGAAATTTCTTATCATATATAAAATCCCCAAATAATGATTTTAGGGTTTTTTAATTTCCATCTAGAGAAGGAAGATAGAAATTAGGGCTTTTCTAGTTTTGAACATTTTTGTTTTTCAATTTCCTTTTGAAGAATGGATTCTGGAAAAATGTATTAAGATGACAAAGTTTAAGATTTTTAGATTAAACTTTGAAGAACAATCTGTTTCCAGATTGTGTTCATAAAATCATGAAGAGAAATGATTTTATTTTAAAAGTTATTTTGTTCGATCCAAAATAAACAAGAATAAGATCAAAACAAGTTCATAAAGGTAAGTAGTAAGAACATTAACCTTTATTGTTGAAGACGAAGATGAACAATTTCTGGAAATGATGAGTCCAAAATGCAACAGTATTCTTGCTTGTAAGAGAAGATGTTCGCGTAAAAGGTAAAAATATAAATGCAAAGGGTTTATATAGTGAGAGTAGAGAGAGAAAAACTATGAGCGGGAAAGTTTTTCATGATGACACAGACACGTCCCTTGAATCTGATTGGACAAGGAAGTCGAAACGGGCGAACGTGTCAGAGAAAACGTGCCATGGTTTATCCGTTGTGATGACGTCACAAACGTCCTTTCATATTTTAAAGTGTCTCTGAGGTTTTTGAAAGATTCAGGGACATTTTGAAAAATAGAAGCACTGAATAGAAGTATCAGTGTTAGTTTTTAGAAATTTCAAAATATCACTGAAAGGAAGAGATATTTAGCGATGCAATTTGTTTTGAAATCTTTCAGTTCTAGGAAAACGTCAGCGAGCAAGAGAGAACATACCTTGATATCAGCGAATCAATTTTGTTCAGAGAGAAGGTGATAGAAATGGGTTATACAAGTTTGTTTTATCCCTGATCAAATGTGAACCGCTGAAGATTTTACTCTTCTAAGTTCAGCATTCCAAGCTCGCTGATGAGAAAGTTGAATCTTGTCTCATCAATAGGTTTGGTGAACAGATCAGCTAATTGAAAATCAGTTGGGTTAAAATGAAGTTCTATATCACCATTCATCACATGATCTCTGATAAAATGATACCTGATTTCGATGTGTTTGGTCTTTGAGTGTAGCACTGGATTATTGGCTATAGCGATGGCACTTGTGCTGTCGCAATAGATTGGAATTTTTGAGAGCTGAAGGTTATAGTCCAGTAGTTGATTTCTCATCCACAAGACCTGAGAACAACAGCTTCCAGCGGCTACGTACTCCGCTTCAGCGGTTGAGGTGGACACTGAGTTTTGCTTTTTACTTGTCCAACTCACCAACTTTCCACCCAGGAGCTGACAGCCTCCTATGGTGCTTTTCCTATCCAATTTGCATCCTGCAAAATCACTATCTGTTGGTTCCTGTTTTGCTAAAACAATGATCTTAACTTTCAGTTAGTTCAGATTGTATGGTGCGGAAGCGTATTTAAGAACTGAAAGATAATGTAAGGTAGAAGATCACACAATATAAAATAAAGCAAAGAGTAAATAACATATGTTTCTCAAAGATTACTGTATTTGATATATAATAAGAACACCAAGAACTTTAAAGGATTAACAAGAAATCTGCAGTTTAATGGTGTGTGTGTTGTGAAAAGCTTAAAAGAAGAGTTCACATGAACCTTCTATTTATACTACTCCTAAAGGGGACAATAAGGACTGAAGGTACAAAGACACTGTTTAGGAACAGTAGCTGAAAGGTACAAGACACAGTTCTGGAACAGTTGTAGATACAACGTTCATTAAATGCTCCTGTAAAGCCCGTGTTCCGGTATGGTTTTATTCCTATTTTATTTATTTAATTATTTGCTTTCCTCCTTTTGATTGCTTTTAACGTAAGGTAACACTATTAGTCTAGCGTTAGAGTTTTTAGGATTTGGGTGTTAATTGTTATAGTAGGGTTGTCGAGGGGCTAAATGTGGGTTTTTGGCAAAATTTTAGCATGATTCGGCCCATGCAAGGGGGAGGGCCGAACCCTCCTCTTTTCTTTCTTCCTTATTGCCTTGTGACACACATAATACTCTCAACCCTAATCCCTTCTTTCTCCCCTTTGCCGTCGATCACCATCTTGCCCCTTTTCTTTTGCCGCCGTCGCCACCGGAAGAGTCCCTCCCCGCCGCTGCCGTTGTTGTGTTCAGTCAAAGAAAGGGAGAAAGTCGAGTTAAGGTAAGTCCTCTCCTCTCGTTGTTTTCCTTTTTGCCGTCGCTGGAGTTTTCCGGTCACCACCGCCGCCGCCGCAGGCGGCCTTGGCCGCTGCCGGCGGTGGCCGCCGTGGTCCCCCTCGTGTGGTGGTTAGTCTGGTCGGTAGGAGGTAGGTGTGTGTGTGCGTTAGGGTTGGTGAGGTGTACGTAGGGTGGTGCGCGGTTGCAGCCATTGCCGGAGCGCCGTCGCCGCCGCCGCCGTGACCCACTGCCGGAGGTGGTAGTGGGTGGAGGCTGCGAAAAAACCCTAGTACCATCCTCTGGCGGAACCCAAAAACCGCTAGGTCTAAACCCTAACCCGCTAGCGGCAAACCGGAAACCATCGTTATGATTTTATGTAAACTATATGGTTCTGCCCAGTTTTTATTTCGCTCATAACTTTTCCGTCGTAACTTGGTTTGAGACGAATCTGGTGCCCACGGTTCAAATTCTGCGTCGGGCACATTTTTCGTGTTTCGGCGAAAGCCTGGTTCGGCCTCTAGCTAAGTGCAAAATAGCCATTTTTACAGCAGGTCCGAAACTGCCGGAATGACGTTTCAGTTTTAGAAAAATCATATAAAATCGTTAGAACGCGTATAATATATCCCTGGAAAGCTAAGACCTAGACCTATCTGTTTGTAAAATGTGATCTCTAGAATTGTGGGTCTAGAAGGGGCTAAGCAGGTCCCGAACAGACCTGCAGTTTAGGCCGAAAAGGCGAAATATCACCCGTTTAATCTTATGTTTATAATTAAGGATCCCGGGCTTCGAGTTGACACTTTATAGTACTTATTTAGGTGTCGAGAAGAGATTTTGGAGTTGGCTAGCTCGTGTGATCGTTCGAGATTTCTACATCGCTTTTGAGGTGAGTTCACTCACTACGTAGAACTATGGTTATTTTCACATTACTGTAGCTCGCGTGTGCAAAGTGGTATTACTTGTTGTGTGGTACTAGATAGTGTTGTGTCTAGTATGGACCTTGGGTGTCGTGTAAACTCGGTGGGACCGAGGATTCGGTGGGACCGAGGATTGTGTACACGAGTGGCGTAGGAACTCGGTGGGACCGAGGGATACGTGCACGGTTATCGTGTGTCATCGGGGAGACCGATGAATGCTTGGTTAGGTGGGTTGGTGTGAGTATGCTTGTTTAGGATGCGTTCTTAGACTTGCATGCTTGGTTATGTGTATCTACCTGTTTTAGGGGTAGTGTTATATAATTGTGTTGTACGTGGTGTTGAATTCACTAAGCTTCGTGCTTACCCTTTCCCTATAAACTGTGGTTTCAGGTACTAGTGGCTCCAAGGCGTGACGGTACACACTGGCGCGTACGAAGGGCTCTTTGCAGTCAAGAGATTTAATTTATACTTAAAAAAAATTTAATTCCGCTGTTTAGTTTTAATGAGAACGCTTATTATTTAAATTTGCAAACGAAACGGTTATTTGAATTATTAATGGTTTCTTATGCAATTAAATGATTATTTTTAAGAGTTCAAGATTTTTGTAATTTTTGGGACGTTACAGCTCCGTATTCAGCTTTAGGCGGAAACCTATCAGGGTTTGACACGTGGAATTGTCAGGTCACGCCTTTGTACGATTGATCTTTAGAACCTTCGAATGGTAGGTATTGTAAGAAGGATGTCCGTCCTTGTTAAGATCTTTTGCGTAGATCTTCTTTTTCCCACAGAAGCTCTGTCAAGTATGACAGAGGCTCTGTGGCCTTGTCCGCATAGTAGAGTCTCGTTGTTTCTTCACTTCGGTCTTCCTGATTAACCCGGCAGAGCCTCTGTCGAAGACTTCTGTCTTCTCGGTTACTCGGCTGCTCGGCAGAGCCTCTGTGGGTTACTTCTGTACTTAGACTATTTTCACTACTTTTACAAACAGAAAGATTGGAGCTAACAATCTCCCCCTAAGTAGTGAAAATTAAAAATTTGAAAGTGCAAGTATTTCCTAAGTACACGAATATTTTCTTTTCATATTGGAGTTTGCTAGAGGCATTTACATTTGACTGTATTGAAAAGAAAATTTTATAGAGGATCTGTTTGACTGACTCAGAAGTTGGCATTCTTGAAGTCATTGAAACTTCTGCGGTCGAGTCCTTCTTGTTTGAGCTCATGATAGAAGCTGATGCAGAGATTTCAGAATTTGATTGTTGCATCGATAACCTCTATCAGTCTTTCGGCAAGACTTTGATTCATGAGCTTTGATCCTCTGTGCTCCACTAGGATAGTTCTAAACTCTGTCAAAGTACTTGTTGCGTACTTCTGACTGTCCATCTCTACGAATAACTTTGATTTACAAGAAGGATCTAGAAATACTAACCCGACCCTTGGATTTGTGATGATTGAGTTTGGTGTAGCAGAGGGAGGGCAGTAGTCTTTTGGTGGTTGAACGGTTAAGCTCTTTACTCCAAGATCTCGAGTCAATTGAAAGTCTACCATGTTGTATAGCAGAAGCTTTTCGCGTATGGCCTTTCTTATCACCCTGTAGGCTCTGCGAACTTCGTCGGTTGTGAAGTTCTCTTTCGTCCATTCCAGAAGTTCAGGTAGATCATAAGGATTGAGATTCCTAAGATCTGCATCTGCAAATTGGTTCTCTGATCTGTCCTCTCTTTTGACCTTGTAGATGTTGTAAGAGGGTCTAGGCCAGCTTCTGGTTTTTGAGAACTTACAATACAGGACTTTGACGATCTTGGATATTGAGAAGACTTCGTGTTTAGGCTTGGGTTTGGTTCTGGTGAAGAGATTTTCAAGGTCAGCACGGAAGTCAGGGTCTTGAATGGTTGGTTTTGATTGATCCATTATGCCCATTCTGCTGTATAAGTACCTATATACCACTTCTTCCGTTTGTGGTGGTGGTGGTTGAGGTAAGGTTCTGCGCAGAGCATCCATTTGGTTCTTGACTTGTGCCACTCGATCCTCTGACAGAGGTTTAGTGCCGAAAGCCCAGTCTTCTTCTTCAGGCTTTGGTGTCTTATATGCATCGAAAGAGCTCTTCATCAGTTTTTCTGTTGAAGGTTGATGCTTGGGCTTTTTCTTCTACGGTTCCTCTGTCGCAATTCCTTTTCCCTTGTCTTTTGCCTTCGGCTGTTCTGCTTGTTGAGATGGGGTTGCCTCTATAGGATTTTACTCTTGAGTCTCAGAGGGCTTTGTTGTTGATGTTTCTGTTGGTTTGGGGATTGCCTCTGTTGGTTTTGTCACTTGAGTTTCAGAGGGCTTGATTGGTGATTTGGGTTTGGGTTCTGTTGGAGAGGTTTCATGTGTTTTGCTCAGATATTTTCTTTTGTGAGCAATGGTTTTGGTTTTTGGGTTGGTTTTGGGTGTTGGGGAAGGTAGTTCATCTTCGGAGGATGTCAGAAGGTGGACTTCTTCTTGGTTTTGGACATCTTTTCCAAATACAGAAGGAGTTTCCACAGAGGTGGGTGTTGCCTCTGTGGTCTTCTGTTTTTTAATATAGATTGTTTCTGGTAGTTGGGTTTCTTCAGAGATTATTTCCACAGAGGTGGGTGTTGCCTCTGTGGACAGTTGTGTTCTTTGTTGGGTTTGAGATGGGGGTGCTTGGTTGATGGGTTCTGCGACTATTGGTGGAGCTGGTAGACCTCTGCTCGCAGCTTCTTTCCTTTGTTTCTCCCCTCTATTCTCCCCCTCAGGATGATCTGATGGACCATGATGGTCATCATCAGAGTCATCCTGATGTTTATCTGTCGTACCCTCTGCCCTGCATGTGGAATCTGGTTTCTTTGGTGGAACAGCCCCTGCAGCAATCATCTTTGCGCATAAGTCATCACAGAGGCCAAGCAGTGTTTCAACCTCTGCTTGTGTGTTGAAGCGCATTCTGCCGACACTAGCTTGAAATTCTTTGACATAGTGTGTGTTGGCAACGGTGAAAGCTTTGATGAATTCGGTCATCTGATCAAGTATTCCTTGGCCGAGTTCTGTCACTTGTGCTCTTGTCATGTAGTCATAAGGCTTCATGGCTTGAGTATTTCTTGTTGTTTGCTCTTGAACTTCTTCTAAGGCCTTCTTTAGGTCTTCAGGTGTAAGACCCTTAGATTTTGAAGATTGGTCTTTTAGTTGCAGAAGAAAGTGCTTGACACAGTCTTTGAAGACATTGGTGGCGGCTCTTCCGAATTCAGCTGCTGCAGAGGTGGCAGTGGTAGTAGCAGAGTGTATTGCAGAGGACTTCATCTGGGTTATGGTGTTTTGCACCAATGTGGACAAGGTGTCCATTTTGGTGTTCAGATAAAGGATTGCCCTGGATGTAGTATCTGCAAAAGATTTGAAAGAGCTTTGCAACTTGTTAGAGCATTATTGTATTCAAGATTTACTGTAAAGTCAATGTACTGCATTGGTCCATGTTGTATTGCTTTGCCTTTATACCTTGTATGTTATGGGTATAAATAGGCTTGTCTAGTTCATTTGTAAGTAACAATCTACAACAATCTAGAACACTTGTAGCATTTTGTCATTTGTACTCATTGATCAATATATGGATGACTTTTGCTCTCTAGATTCTCTCTCTATATTTCATTGCTAGATTCTGGGTTTATCAATTGGTATCAGAGCTAAACAGAAAATTCAAGCAGATCAAGAAGCAAACTGAAGAAGTTTTACATTGATTTGAAGGATTCAGACCACACATAGTTTACTGTTCATCGAAGATCTCGAACTCTTAGTCGTTTACCGTTCATCTGAATTTCATCATCTTCATCATTTTTGATCTTTTTGATCGATTCTTGGCATTATAGCACTCGGATTTTGTCCCTGATCATCTTTAATTCTCAGATTATTACCAAATTCTGCTAAAAAATCATCGAATTGATCATTTTTCATCACTTTTGTTCGAAAACCCTATTTCCCTGTGTTTGGATCAAAATTCCATTAAATCGATCGAATTAAGATCTGTGATCAACTAGAAAAGTGTGCAACAGTTGATTTCGAACAAATCTGTGCAAATCTCGATTCAATTGAACAAGAATTGAAAAAGTTGAATCTGGGATTTTCGAGTCCGAAGTGAAGGTTTCGGATTGTTCTTGATGGTTTTGGATCATTCTGAAAGTACAGAATCTTATCTTACAATCAATATAGAAAGCAGTAATTGAGAAGTTGTATGATCAAGCCCAATTGTATTCAATGATGAACAGAAATACAGATCTAAGAGAGAGAGAATCTCAAAGATTACAAAGAATGAATACAAGAATTACGAGAAAATTAATCAGTTAGCAACGTAGTGCTAACTACTATTTATACTGCAACGGAAATCTTAAAGCTACAGTACAAATAAGAAAGACTAATAAGAACATAACACGTGTCCTAATTAGTTTATAAAATACTAAGTAAAGTATCTCGTCATAAGTTCTGAACAGGTAGTTCAGAACTTCTGAACATTCTTCTGATAACGCTTCTCAGATCTTCTGACTCCTTATCTCAGACATCTGACTTCTCTTCCCAGACTTCTGACTTCTCTTATCAGTACTTCTGAGCTTTCACAGTCAGACCTCTGACTCCTCTACTCAGAACATCTGAGTCTTCTTATCAGATCTTCAACACTTGGTTTATTGACAAAACTTCAGATCTAACAATCTCCCCCTTTTTGTCAAATAAACTTAAACTTTGCATCATCCAGTTCTTTCAGAGCAGGAACAATTTTCTGAAGTAGCACATTTCTCAGATTAGGCCTCTTATCAATTTTGACAATGATTTCTTGAATAATTTCAACTCGCTGATTGATTACTTCTTGAGTCATGTTTGCTTCCTTCACTTTCAGCATCTTTTTCTCCAAATTGTGCTTTATGATCCTTAAAGTTCCAGAACAATATTTTGCAGTTTCCTTTGCTCTGAAGAAAATTTTTCCACTTTTGTTTTTAAAAAATACTCCCAAATTTGGATGTTTGAAAACACTTCCAGTCTTTAACACCTTTTTCTGATCCTGCTATGTGTTGGGATTTGCCAGATAAACACATGGCCTTTGTAGATACAGAGCAATTTGAAAATCTGTATAACAATGCCACCTTAAGATGTAAAACATAGCCTCAATCACCACACTTCTAGCCTTCCTTTCATTTCTGTCTTTACTTGACTCTTTGAAGCATAGAAAATTGTGTAATCTATAGAACTCAACCACTGATAATTTCTCAAAATCTGCATCAGTGAAATAATATACCTTGCCATCCTCTCTCAGAACTTCAAAAGATAGATACTCCAACTTTTTGAATTTCTTAATCTTCAATTCTTTGATTCCAGTGATCAGAAAATCTGAGTAAACGGCTTGCTTTGTTTTGCCAAGACATCTTGATTTTTCAGCCAACCAGATCTGAGTCTCCTTTGGTCTATCATAGTACACATCCAAAAATTGTACTTCTTTTGGTTTGAAGAATTCAGGCATATCAAATTCAAGAAAGTATCCATTTAGATCAATGGATATTTCATCTTCTTTGGGTTTAGACTGTTCAGCTTGATCAAAACTAGTTATCTGCACATTCTAAGGTGTTGTGTCCTGAACTTCTTCAGCTTCATCTGACAAAGTTTCATTCACTTCATACTCAGCAGGAAACACAAAGTCATTATGTAGAATCTTTTTGGGATTCACCTCAGATAACAACCATTCACCATAGTTTCTGATTTTTCTTCTAAGATCCAACCTTCTCTTCACAAAGTTCATACATCTCTTCTTTAAACTCTCTCTTTCAGTTTCCACACTTACTTCCATTTCAATCAATAACCAATTTAGAGTTGCATCACTATAATTCACCAACTCTTTTAATCTGAACATTTCAAGCCTTCCGTGAACTGTATATGTGAACCCTTCTGTCTCCATTCCTTCATTTACAAATCCCTTCAACTCTACACCAGTTTCTGTTTTCTTTGTGGGAGAACTCAGATTACACTTCTCTTTTCTTCCTTCAATGGCTAATTGGAAATCATACAAGTGTATATTTCTGACATAGATACCCAGAAGTCTTCTGCATTCAATTTTCATCAAGGCTTCTTCAGTACTAGCAAAGAACTTGACTAGAAAGATCTGATCATCAAGAGTGAATCTGTGAAAATCAAAAGTAGACATGGAAACCTTTGTATTTCTTTCTTTCAGCACTTCCATTCTAACAAATATTAAACCACTGAATTCTTCTTGTTGAAACATCAAAACTTTCTCTATTCTTTTCTGGATATGCAGTCTTGAGTCAGGAACTCTGAATCTGTTAGAAGCTTCTGAGTAGACTATCTGAGCTCTGTCATCCATAAAACCATCAATGTTACATTCCAAAAGCTCATACTCTCCGTCTGTGTAGTAAAGATTATCATATATTTCCTCAGGAAAAATATCATCATGAAATTGTCTGGCTAATGGCACATCACTTAACTCTAGGATGAAATCACATACAGGTTCTTCTAGTCTCTGCAAGTTAATCTTTGGGATCTCAATTGGTTTTCTGAATACATACTCAGAAGGCATAAAGTAGTCTTTCACTTTCACATACTCTTCTTCTGTATTTAACTCATCACAGAAGTTAAATCTAAACTCATCTTCAAAATCCTGAGTATAATTCACAGTTCTGTCTTCTTCTCCCATTAGATCAATAGGTCTTACCATTTTTATTCCTTGCTGAACTTTTAGAACATTCAAAGCTCTGACTAAATTATTATGCATCCTTCTGATCAACTCTTCACTTAACCTCCTTTCTACTGATTCAGTACTTATCAAATCTTCACTTATCCTTCTTTTGTTATAAACAATGATATCTGTACACCTGTTTACCACTTCACTTTCCACTGTTTCTTCTGATCTCAATACAGATTCTTCAACAGTTTCAGTTTCAACAGAATTTCCTCCCATTTCTGTATCCAAGTTTAATTCCTCTGTTTTATTTGTGTCATTACCATCAATACTCCCCAAATCCATTTCTTCTGTATCTGAGCTATCAATATGAACTATCTGAATCATTTCCTTTAAATTTTCCTGTGTCTGATCTTCTGAACTTTTTGTACTGGCTAAGTGCATATCTGCTATCTCAAAATCTTCTATGCCAATGTCATCATCAGAACTTAACCTTTGTCTTTTCTCCCCCTTTTGATGATCATGTGGTTCATTATCATCAAACTTTCTCTTCAAGTTCTGATTGGAAGTACCTTCAGGTTCAGCTTCTGCAACAGGAACAGGCTCAAGAGGCTTTGAAGTAGAAGCCATTGATACACTCAGTGCTTGTAGTATAGATTCCTGCATACCTTGCATTTGTTTTAATATATCTTTTTGAAAACCAGACATTATATCCATGATCTCCTTTTTGTGAGAATCCAAGGATTTCTTTACATCGTCTACTTTGGTTTCAACAATAATCAACTTTTTCTCCAACACAACATTCAAATCTGACACTTCATCATTCAAATCCTCCACCATTTTCTCCAAATTTTCTACTTTTTCCCCCATCTCCTTGTTTTGTTTCTGAATCTTTTCAAATTCAGAAGAGTCTAACTGTGAACCTGAACCAACAGATGGTCCAGTTTTCATGTGCCCAGAGGGCTCATGGCCTGTAGATAACACAAAGTCATCTTGTACAACAGATGCACGTTTGCATGAGGCTTTTGTAATGTTCACCTCACCAGGACTTCCATCCAATCCTCGACACCCAACATTAGGTATGTCTATGAATGTTGTTTCAGGAATACGAAATTCCTGATTTGTGCAAGTGTCAGAAGGAATTTCAGGCTCAATATAAATAGGACTGTGATATTCAGACTCAATGTGTTGAAAAATAGGTTGGGATTGATCACCTCCCTCCAAATGAGTTTGGGATGGTTCCCCTGATTTGTGTGAAACAGTAGCATGTTGAAATGCTTCTGAGTGGGTATGGATGGGTTGTTCAAGATCCACCACTAGGTCCATGGTGTTTGTTTCAATATTGGACACCAAGAATTGTGAACCAATAGCAGTTGTGGTTACCTGGTCAAGATTAGCTGGTTCAGAGGCATCTCTTTCTGTTTGAACCTCTGTTGACAATCTCTCATCCTCACCACTCTCATTCTGTTTTTCCTCACTGAGTCTAACCAAGCTCTCAGAATTTTCCCCCTCAATTCTCTCAGAATGTTCACCCATCTGAACATTCCCCCCCTCTCTAATTCGACTAGACCCCTCACCTCTCTTCTCAGGTTGGTCCTCTTGGGTAGGGATTTGAGGTAATTCAATTCCCATAGAGGTGCAATAAGCTTTTAAAATCTCACTCTCCCTTGGAATATAATTCCTAAGTGATTTTGGCAACATTTTATGATTGGGATAATTTTCAAGTCTTGTTACTGAGGTCATCTTACCCAAATAAAATGTGGGGCCATGCTCTTCATTTGTTCTTCTTGAGATTGTTCTGTTTTCCTGCATGGCATACCAAATAACAATTTTCCAGTACCTTATATAAGGAATGTATGTCAGTGGAGCATCCTTTGTTTTCCTCTGAATTGCTTTCTGATTCTTCTCAAATGTATTCTTCATGTCTTCCCAAAGTATTAAAGTATAGTCATAATGCCTATTCTTCACTAAGCCCTGAAAGATCTGAAGAATTTGTTTAGAACCTTGATCAGCAGAACTATTCTTCCCTGACACACATTTATTTACCACATGAAAGAAGCAAGCCCAAATAGGTGGTAATTTGTTTCTTCTGAACAAACTGAGAGTCCTCAATCCTTCATTGTATCCCAATTTCATGAATTCAGCTATTAATTCCTCTGTTAAGGGCGAGTCCTCAAAATCTGTCCTTCTTTGTACATCATCTTTCTCTGGTAGATTCAGCATTTCTCTTAGTGCAGAGATAGATAAGGCAAATGTCACTCCTCCAATTTCAGATACAAACTTATTATCTTCTAACCTAAGATGTTTCCACCATTGTTGTATGTACTGAACAGAGACATTTTTACTTCGTGTAAACCATTTTCTGTACGGATGGTATTTGAATAACTCCATGATAATTCTGTGTTCAGGCTTAAAACGACTTTCCTCAAATAATATAACACAGTTATTTTCAGATAATTTCAGCCATTCGCTCTCAGGAACAACTCTTTCCACTAAAATAGGTCTATCTGACATAATAGAACCTGCAGCACTCTTTTCATGTTCAATATTAACGTTTACCTCATCTGCATTTCCTTCAGATTCATCCATTTGTTCATCTTCTCCATCATTTCTTATTGCCCCTTCCTCTACAACTCTATTCTGTACTTCATCATTTTCCGAATCAGATGAATCCATTATCGATTTTGTAGAATGTAGAGAAATTGGACCACTCCTTCGTATTCCAGACATGATTTAAGAAGAAAACAGACTCAAAGAACTCTGGTTTGATTCGTATCTCACGTTTCGCTCTGGAATTTGAAAAGATTTGAAACAGGGATTTTAAGACCTATTTAAAATCCGCGAAGTTGAAAGGTTTGATGGAA
Source organism: Saussurea involucrata (assembly GCA_033807775.1). Classification (NCBI taxonomy): domain Eukaryota; kingdom Viridiplantae; phylum Streptophyta; class Magnoliopsida; order Asterales; family Asteraceae; genus Saussurea; species Saussurea involucrata. The sequence goes on from CM066314.1 coordinate 88,152,154, forward strand.
AAGAGAAATCAAAGTTATAACGGAGTCAACACATTTGAAATGCCACAAAGGATTTAAATGAAATGCGTGGCATAATCAAACAAATATGAAGCTGACACGTGTTAGTGGATAGAAATTTGACTCAAGTCAAAGATCTGAATAACACGCTCAGATGTTTTGACTTTCCTTTATCAGATATCTTGCTATGAATCAGAAGAATTTTGCCTTGTAACTAAAATTTTATTTAAAAATCAACTTCTGACAAATATAAAACATTTTGAATATTCAGAAGAGGTTTGAACAGATAGAAACATATTTTATCATCAAAATTTTGTTCATATTATGGTGATTGAAAATTTTAAAATCTTATATCTGAATATGAAAATGTTTGAAATTCAGATATAGTTTGAACAAGAAGAAAAAATATTTATCATTAAAAGCTTGTTCTTCTTAGAATGATCAGAGATAAGAAATGAAAACAAACCTTTTAAGCATTATAACATGATTTCCAAAAAAAATATTTTGATGCTCCCCCTTGACTTGAGCATGCATTTGCTTATTTATGATACATAAAGATGAGATAGAAAGATAGTAGAAAAAAGTTAATCCACAAAATTGAAGTATTTGAATTTCTCAAAAATAAATTTTGAAAGTTAAATTTCTGAAGTATTGACTCAGAATATCTGATTATAGGACTCAGAAGTTCTGAAGTCAAGACTCAGAAGTTCTGACGTCAAGACTCAGAAGTTCTGAACTTAAGACTCAGACGTTCTGAACTCAAGAGTCAGAAGTTCTGAGTACACTACTCAGAAAATTTTACTTAGAAAAATTTATTGTTTTTATGAAACACAAATATTTTCAATTAGTTAGATTAAGCATTCCTATTTTACATATGAGAAAAGAAAACCTTTTGTGATCAAGAGGCTTTGTGAACAAATCAGCCAATTGATACTTTGTATGCACAAAGTGCATCTCTATAGTTCCTTTTTCCACATAGTCCTTTATAAAATGATACCTCACATCTATATGCTTAGTCTTTGAGTGTTGAACAGGATTCTGAGTAATGGCAATTGCACTTTCTGAGTCACAATAGATAGGAATTTTGTTGAGTTGATATCCATAGTCCATGAGTTGTGTTCTCATCCACAAGGTTTGAGAGCATGAAGCAGCAGCAGCAACATACTCTGCTTCAGCAGTTGAAGTGGATACACAATTCTGTTTCTTTGATGCCCAACTCACTATTTTATCTCCCAAAAAGTGACAAGCACCAGATGTACTCTTTCTGTCCAACCTACTTCCTGCATGATCAGCATCAGTGAAGGCAGTCAATTTGAAATCAGTTTCTTTTGGATACCATAAACCTAGATCAGGTGATCCTTTGAGATATCTTAAAATCCTTTTGACAGCCAACATATGTGATTCTTTTGGGTTAGATTGAAATCTAGCACAGAAACAAGTAGAAAACATAATATCTGGTCTACTTGCAGTCAGATAAAGTAATGATCCAATCATGCCTCTATAGAGTTTGGTATCTACTGAAACTCCTTTGAGATCAGCATCTAACTTTATGTTTGTTGCCATTGGAGTTCTCATAGAAGCACAATCAGACATTTTGAACTTTTTTAGAATATCTCTGACATATTTTCCTTGATTTATAAAAATACCTTTTGGTAATTGTTTGACTTGAAGACCAAGGAAAAAATTTAGCTCACCCATCATGCTCATTTCAAATTCAGATGACATGATTTTTGAAAAATTGTCACATAATTCTGGACTGGTAGAACCAAATATTATGTCCTCAACATAAATCTGAATAAGAATTAAATCATCACCCTGTTTCTTTAAAAACAAAGTTGTGTCAATCTTACCTTTCTTGAACCCTGAACCTAACAAGTGTTTAGTAAGAGTGTCATACCAGGCTCGTGGTGCTTGTTTTAGACCATATAAAGCTTTGTCTAAAATATAAACATGATCAGGGAATTCTGGATCAACAAAACCTTCAGGTTGATGGACATACACCTCTTCATTAAGTTTGCCATTTAGAAAGGCTGATTTGACATCCATCTGATACACCTTGAAGTTTTTGTGTGCAGCATAGGCCAAAAATATTCTGATTGCCTCTATTCTTGCTACTGGTGCAAATGTCTCATCATAATCAATTCCCTCCTGTTGACAGTATCCCTTAGCAACCAATCTTGCCTTGTTTCTGATGACAACACCTGATTCATCCTTTTTGTTTCTGAACACCCTAGAAGACTTTTTTTTCCCTTCCATTCCGTTCTTACCATATCATGGGCATAAGCAATATCTGGACGAATAACAGTAATATATACCAGACCCTTATTACCGATTTACCTTCAGGCTTTGGAATAAGTCTCCAAACTTTATTTCTTTCAAATTGTAGCAATTCCTCTTGCATTGCTGAAATCCAGTCTGGATCCTCTAGGGCTTCATTAGCTTTCTTTGGTTCAATCACACTTAAGAAACCAGCAAACATTGCTTCATTTGCTGTAGCTGATCTAGTCTTTACTCCTGCTGATGGATCACCTATTACATGATGAATAGGATGATTTTTAGTCCATTTATTTGCACTAGGGAGTACATCAATCTCTGAATAATTGTTGTTTGCATCATTCTCATCAATGATTGCTTGTAATTCTGAACTGTCCCCTTGTTCTGATGTATGAGTAGGAGTTGCATCCAAGTTTGGGTTCTGAGCAATGAAGTCAGACTTCTGAGTAACTTGACCAGAGTTCTGACTACAAGGTTCAGAATTCTGATTACAAGGTTCAGAATTCTGAATACATGGTTCAGAATTCTCACTACTTGTATTTATCAGATTTGGACATTCCTCAAATGGACCTTTATCAGAAATTACAATTGATTGAACTATTTTTGGAGTTTTATTTTTCATCTCTTTGACCATCTTTGAGTTTTCATATTCTGCATAAGAATTAGAAATTAGTTCAATAAAAGCATCCTTAAACAGTAAATTGAGTTCTGAACAAATAGGATTAGAATTTGTATCAGAAGTCATTTTTGTCTTGTTCTGCATGAGTTCTGAACTGTCTTGTTCAGAAGTCCTCATTCTGGATTCATCAAAAGTTACATTTATACTTTCCATCATCCTTTTGGTTCTTCTATTGTAGATTCTGAATGCTTTGGAAGTTAAAGAATAACCAACAAAGTATCCTTCATCTGCCTTTTTATCAAATTTGGCAAGATTTTCTCTGTCTTTAAGGACATAGCACCTGCAACCAAAAACATGAAAGAATTTGATTAATGGTTTTCTTTTGTTTATCAGTTCATAAGCAGTCTTATTTAATCTCTTATTGATTAAAGTTCTATTCTGTGTAAAACAAGCAGTTGCAATTGCTTCAGCCCATAGGAAGGTAGGAAGATTGGAATAAGCCAGCATTGTTCTCGCAGCTTCAACTAGAGTTCTGTTTTTCCTTTCAACAACACCATTTTGTTGAGGAGTTTTGACAACAGAAAAATTGTGAGAAATTCCAGAACTTTCTAAAAAATTCTGAAGAGTCTCGTTTCTGAACTCTGTTCCATTATCACTTCTGATTTTCTGAACTGGGAGTTGTAAGAGAACTTGAATCCTCTTGATAAAGTTTATCAGTGTTGTAGCAGCGTCTGACTTGACTCTTAGGAATTCAACCCATGTGTATCTGGAGTATTCATCAACAATTACAAGTATATATTTCTTTCCTCCCATAGACTGAACTGAAATTGGACCACAAAGATCAGTATGAATCATTTCTAATGGTGCTTTGCAAGATGAGTCCATTTTTAATTTGTGAGAACTCTTTTTCATCTTGCCCATTTCACAAGCTGAGCATAACGATTCTTTTTTAAATTTAATCTTTGGTAAACCATTAACCAGATGTTTTACAACAAGATTATTAAGATCTTTGAAATTCAGATAAGAACATCTTCTGTGCCAAAGCCAGCATTCATTTGCAGTTGAGTTTGATAAAAGACAAACTGTATTTAATGTTTTCAATTTTGAAAAATTAACCACAAATAAGTCCATGTGTCTTTTGGCCCAGAAGACTTTAACACCATTTTCAGTTAAAATCATGCAACCTGTTATTTGAAATTTTATTTGACAAAGACTGTCTAAAAACTGACTTATGCTGAAAAGATTATGTTGTAATCCTTCAACATAGAAAACCTTTTGGATAGTCAGATCCCCTTTAGTTAAATCCCCATAACCTTTGACTTGTCCTTTGCTATTATTTCCAAAGTTTACTACTCCTCCAGCCTTTTCTGTGAAGTTTGATAGAAAAGACTTCTGCCCTGTCATGTGTCTTGAAGCTCCTGAATCTAAAAACCACACATGACAGCCCTGCAAAAGGATCAGTTAGTTTTAGGTACCCATTTTGGAATGGGTCCATCTTTGTTAGTTTTGTCATTGGATTTAACATTAGTACCTTTTACTTTCCACTCAAAATCTTTCTTCAAACACCACTTTCCTTGAACTTTTATGAAGTCAGAACATTTTCTGCTTACAAACTTGTTCAATTTCTTTTTGAAAGTTGTACCTTTTGATTTTGCAACATTTTCAACTTTCTTTTCTTTTATCTTTTCTTTCTTCTGAGTCTGAGGAACAGAAATTTTCTTCTTTTCTGTATTCTGAAGAACAGGAACATTTTTCTTTTCTGAATTCTGAATGTCTTTTCTTATGTATGAAACAGAAGTTATTTTGACTTGACATTTATGAGAATATTGGAATGAATCATTTTTACATCTAACACAAACAAGATTTTTCTTTGCAAGTAACAATAAATCTGAAACATAGGTCATTTCATTTTTATTGATACTGTTCAACTTTTAGTTCAGAAAGCTTTTTCAACAATTCATAATTTTCATCTTTAACTTTCTGTTTCTCAGCCTCAGATTCTTCATTTTGTTCTTTTATTACTTCTTTTTCAATTTTGAACTTGTTAACCAAGTTTCTTTCTCCTTTTATTTGTTTTCTTAGATTAGCAAATTCATTTTTCATTTCACCAATCTGTGTCATTAACTCTATTTCAGATCTAACACATTCATAGATGGTTTCGGATCCTTCTTCATTTACTGTAGCTTGATTTCGAATCACATAGATAAAATCATAAGTTTTGGTTTCGGATCCTTAAGGATACGAAATCGTTGGTTTCGCATCCTGTTAAGTCCGAAATCAAGTGGTTTCGCATCAAGTTGCTTTCGAAACCATTGGTTTCGCCTCAAGACCAATACGAAATCTGTTGGTTTCGGATCTAGTTAAGTACGAAATCCGGGGTTTCGGATCCTTCAGCATACGAATTTCTTTGGTTTCAAACCCTTCTTGGTCCAAATCCATTAGTTTCGAATCTTTCTTGGTCCGAATCCATTGGTTTTGCACCCTTCTTGGTGCGAATCCATTGATTTCGAATCCTTCTTGATCCGAATTCGTGTTGATTAAAAAAAAAATTATTCCGAAATTTTTTCTATAGTGTTTTTCATACACTCTAAGAGCTTTTCAAGAAAAAAATTTATATATATATTTTTTTCAATAGTGTATTTTATACACTTTCTGCTTGATTTTCTGAAAGATCAACATTTAGCAATTCCAAAGAGAGAAATGGGTTTGAAGCAAATTTTTATAACATAAATACCTCCAACTCCACAAGTTTCTGTTAAACTAAATAATGAAATTTTGCAACAAGTTCTTATAACAGAAATACCTTCAACACCACAAACTTTTGTTAAATCTAATAATGAATGTTTGAAGCAAACTATTGTTAAATCCAGTGGTGAAGGTTTGAAGCAAAATTTTGTTAAACCTAATACTTCAAATCCTTCATTTCCTTTTTTAAATAAAGCATTGGAGGAAGAAAATGTTGATCTAAAGAGACAAATTTTAGACATTTTTTCTTCAAATGCTAAACTTACTAAAAGAATTACTGATCTTGAAGTTTATATTGCAGATCTTGAAGCAAAGAGAGACAACTCGAGTCTGCACGATCAAATCAAGAAACTTCAAGAGAAAGTAACAATCATTCAAAAGGAAAATGCTAATCTGAAGAGTATTGAAGACAAGAGAGAGAAGGAGAACTCATATATTAGAGGGCAATTAAAAGAAATTCAAGAGAAAAAAATAATATTGGAAGATGAAAGTGTTGATTTGAAGAAAAAGCTTTCTGAACGTGAAAGAGAGTCTCTTTCTTCAAAGAAAGTTCTTAAAGAAAAGAAAGAAACTGAGCTGAAATGTATAAAACTTTCAAAACAAGTTTTTGACTTTGAGAAAGTTTTATTTTTAGAAAAAGAGAAGCTCGAAAAAGAAAGAGTTGATTTTGAAACTGAACGAAAATCTTTTGAGATTAAAAGTTCTGAACTTTCCGTGAAAATCTCTGATTTAGAAAATCTTTTGGAAAAAGAAAGAAAAGATTTTGCGGAAAAGAAAAATCTCTTTGAAAAGGAAAGTAAAACCCTAAAAAAAATATGGAAATTTTCAAAGAGATTACTGATAAAAGAAAGTTTTTGGAAAAAGATTTTGAATCGGAACGCGAATATTTTGAAGATGCGATTCTTAATCTTACCAAAAGATTATCTGGTTTATCAGCTGATATTATGAAGGATCAATTGATCAAATCTGATCTCCAAAAGAAATTTGATCTAATCTTTAAAGAGAAAAATGTTTTGATAAATAAAGTCAAAGAACTTGAAGACATCATTTTTAAATTTGATGTCTCAAAGCAGGCCAGTCATGATACTATATTTCAGACTCCATTTGTTAATTCAAATGATTCTGAATGCACTTTTAAAACTGCTTCAAGTTCAAGCTTTAAAAACATTCCTTCTAAACAACTTTATAGATCAACTGATTTCTCAAAAGGTCAGATTCGTTCTACAAATCTCTTCTATAATCATTTGCTTGATAAATCGGATAAGGATTCAAAAGTGCCTAAAGTTAATACTTCCAAACCTGAAGAAGTTCTAGTCTTCAAGTAGGTGAAGATGGAATGGTGAGTCAAAGGCACAACAGTTTCGAAGAAAGAAGTGCCAAAATCATCTACCTCCACATCAAATGCCAAGAAGAACAATGCGCCGAAAGATAAATCTTCTGCTAAACCTAATCCTATTCATTCCGCAAATCATCTGATTAGGTTGGCACATAAGAAAATCTGTTGTTCTTACTGTGGATCAAATGATTTTGTACATAAAGATTATACTTCTTATTGGTACGGTATTTACAGTATTCCTTTTAAGAAATCTACAACTAACACACTAGGACCCAAGTTCCGTTGGGTACCAAAATCTGCTTAATCTGTTTTGCAGGTTCATCAAGTGTTGTGCTGATTTGGAAATATATATACCACACACATGTCTGAAAACAGAAGAGAAGTGGTGAACTTTTTTAAGAAGAGTACTTGTACCATTAAGGAGGAGCAAAGAAATTATGGTTTCTGAATACATCAGTTCAGAACCCGTGCTTCAACGTTTTAGGCCTTTGAACATATCAGTTCAAAACCCGTGCTTCAACGATTATGGCTTCTGAACAATTCAGTTCAGGACCCGTACTTCAAAGACTAAGACTTCTAAACAAATCAGTTTAGAACTCACACTTCTCAGGTGATATCCTTAACTGTCACATCTTTCTGTTTCAAGGAACAAGTAGTGAAAGGTAACATTGCATTATGTTTTATTTCTACTGCTTTGAATGTTTGAACCTTCACAATTTAATTCAATGAAGTGAAAATTTTCAATTTTCATTCAATGAATGAAATGTGTGTCAAGGGTGATTTTACAAGTGTTTTTGTTTTATCTGAGTTATATTTGTTTCATCTTTCACTTCTGAAATAAATTGAAAGGTCAGCAAAACATGAATGAAATTATGCTGAATGCTCAAAATTATGGAAATCTGGACTTATATAGAATATAATGCTCAAAAAGTCTATTTGTCAAAATGATGGATGGAAACGAAAATATGGGGGAAGCACTACGTTTTAGAACCAAGTGATTGCGATGCATCAAATAAACAAATAAAAATCATTTAGTTTGAAAGTTTGTACCTGTGGCCTTTCTGGTTTGGGAGAGTAAGTCCTAAGGGGTGCTAGACACCTAGTCCCTAAGACCAACTGGTCTGGGATCGGCTGACCCAAATCCTGCTATAGAACCAGATAGAAAGCCATGTTCTACTGGTACAAATGGGTTTAAGATATATCGATGTGGCCTTTCTGGTTTGGGAAATTAAGTTCTAAGGGGTGCTCGACACCTAGCACCTAAGGCCAACTGGTCTGGGATCTGCTAACCCAAATCCTGCTATAGAACCAGATAGAAAGTCATATTTAACGGTGTATCTTATGCTTACTAAACTTTTTGATTAAAAGATGCCAATGAGCGCAAAGTTAAAAGATGCCAATGTGCACAAAATAAAAGATGCCAATGTGCACAAAATCAAAAGATGCCAATGTGAACAAAATTAAAAGATGCCAATGAGCACACATCTCTTGAAAATTGGGGAAAATACAAAGTCGCGATAAACCCGTAAATTTGTGAAAATTATGATTTTGGACAAATAGTGTGAGTAGAGAAAGTATTCTTATATGTTTTAGAATTGCATATGCTTGAAGCTAATCATATTCCGCATGCTAGCACACCAAATAGATTTAATTAAGGGGTTGAAACTGAACATTTTTAACTTGATATGCAATGATGACTTGTATTTGAATCCAAACACATGCATTTGATTTCATTTGATTGAAAAATCTGTTAAATTTCATTAAGTTGGATTTCTTTTGTAAAGTTTTCAAATGATCAAATGTTAGAAGTTATAAAATGTGGTTCAATGAATTTTATATTCCTTGTATAAATGTTTTCATTAATGCACTGTATTTGAAATGAATATTTTTAATGACATATATGCATACTTACAGGGGGAGAAAACAAATTGCTCCAAAATTCTTATTTTGAGGGGGAGCAAGGTTACTCATTAAGGAGGAGATTGTTAGTAATACTCAGAGATGCGACTGAAATTGAAAAAGGTTTTCGATGATCATGATTCTCACTATCATCGAAAAAGGGGGAGAAATGTTTAATTCAATTTCATGTCGAAGATAATTCAAGATCAAAGAGGTGAAGATACTAAGCTCAAGAAATCATTCAAAATACAAGAAATATTGGTTTCGAATCTTGTGAAGTCTGAAATGTTTTTGAATTTGGTTATCTTAGTTCTGAGCGTTTCGGAATGTGCTTACACCTAAAAGTTCAACAATATAGATGATTTCGCATCCTTCTATCCTTCTGATTCAAATTAGTATGGTTTCGCACTTGCCTTGGTACGAATCCTCATGGTTTCGTATCCTTATTGATACGACTTCCATGGTTTCGTATCCAACTTGATCCGACATCCGTTGGTTTCCCATCTGCCTTGATCCGAATGCACATGGTTTCGAACCCTTATTGATTCAAATCCCATGGTTTCGAACCCTTATTGATTCGAATCCCATGGTTTCGCACCCAACTTGATACGAAACGAATGGTTTCGCACCCTCTTGCATCCGAATTCTATGATTTCGCATCCTTCTTGGTCCGAGATCTGATGGTTTCATATCCTTAAAGTTAATATGAGAACTAAGGTTCTTGCATCAAGAAGGATACGAGAAGTTACTGTTTGTCAAAGACTGATAAAGCTGCAAAGATCTATTTTTCATGTACAAGACTTGAAGATGGTTTGATAGAGTGTCTGTTGGAGAAGATTGACTTTACAAAGAGCTGAAGACTGCTGTCATATTTTTTAAATCTTGAATCCAAAGGGGAGATTGTTAGAGCATTATTGTATTCAAGATTTACTGTAAAGTCAATATACTGCATTAGTGCATGTTGTATTGCTTTGCCTTTATACCTTGTATGTTATGGGTATAAATAGGCATGTCTAGTTCATAGTTAGATAACAATCAGTAACAATCTAGAACACTTGTAGCATTGTGTCATTTGTACTCATTGATCAATATATGGATGACTTTTGCTCTCTAGATTCTCTCTCTATATTTCATTTCTAGATTCTGGGTTTGTCAATAACAATCTACAACAATCTAGAACACTTGTAGCAATGTGTCATTTGTACTCATTGATCAATATATGGATGACTTTTGCTCTCTAGATTCTCTCTCTATATTTCATTGCTAGATTCTGGGTTTATCATAACTCTTTCATGGTTTGGTCCACAGAGGTGACAAGGGTTTGGAACTCATCCCTTGATACATGTGAACTCGTTGTAATCTCTAGGGGAACACATTCGTCCCCAGAGTGAGTCTCTGTTCCTAAGACACCTTCTTTCGCCCTTGTTTGGATGTTGGGGGCGGAAGGATTTCCTTCTGATCCTCGAGCAGAAGCATCTAGTGCTTCAGACTCTACAGAAGTTCTATAAATGACAGTGTCTAGATCCACTCCAGAGGTGGGTACTAGATTATCCTTTTGTTGACTCGGAGACTTGTCTAGAGTCTCTCCGTCTTTGTGCACTCTAATCTCCTCTGAAGAGATGTTTGGTCCTAGTTGTGTGTGTGTGGCAGAGGAAACAAATTCCTCTGCAAGGATGTCGGGTGTGATCTGGGGCAATAGATCACGAACTAAGGAGGAATCCTTTAGAGAGGATTCCCCTGGAATGATGGTTTCCCCGGTTATTATTGGTACAGAGGATGAAAGAGTTTCCTCTGTCCGGATGGTTTGGGTTGGGGTCGAGCCGTGCTGCTCTTTTTCAATATTGCCCTCTGCCACTAGCCTGGCGGCAATAGAAGTGTGGGTTGCACTGGGAGTTGGTTTTGGTTGTGTGCCTCTATTACTCCATGCATCTTTTTTTGTTTCTCCCTCTGTTAGGCATCCAAGCACTACTTCACCATCTATATTTTCAGTCTCTGTCGCTACCCTATGGCTTGGTGCTTCTTCCCTAACTTCTGTTGTAGCTCCTGCCCCAGTAACTAAGGAGTCGTACATTGGATGAGGGCCGTATAATTGCATGACATGTAGATGATAGAGACCTTTTCGTATTTGGTCAGCTTCCTATTCATCTGAATCTATCTCTGAGACCTCTATCCTTGTCTCCCTCATTTCAATCACCTCTTCTGTTGGATTTTCTAACATGGTGTCCATGTTATGGTCTTCTGCAGCGATTTGTTCCTTTGGACTTGCCCTTTGTGCATCAAATCCGGGTTGGGTGAAGGGGTTTTGTAGCACCTCTGGTGTCTCAACCTGATGATCCCTAGGAGTTTGGTCATCATCTTCTAAGTTAGAAGAGATTCTAAAGTCAGGTTCTTCTGTGGACCCATGGGAGAGGGGTTCTGCAGTCCATCCAGCAGTGTTTAGAGTATGGGCGAATTCTGGGTTTTGGATGAAGTCAGAGAAATCCCCGTGATGTGCATAGTTGAGGGGATTGGGGGATTACAGAGGGGATTCTTGGGTTTGTTCTTCTGCTACTGCTTCTGTTCCCTGTTCCTCAACTTCTTCTGCCACTTCTTCCTCTGCTATTGGTTCCATAGGAGACAGATGTTTCCCAGTTTTCTTCTTGCTCTTTCTCCTCTTGGGTTTAGGTGCCCCTTCTTCTGAGGCTTTGGATTTTCTCTTCTTCTTTTGTTTTGGGGGAGAGGGAGGAGCAGAAGATCCAACTTCATCTGTCAACCTATCTAATACTTCTGTACCTATGGGGACTCCTAGACGCAGTGGTGTCATAGGACTTGGTTCTGGAGTCCTATGATCGCGTATGTATTCTAGTTCTAGTTCTTCGTCCCTAGCATATCCTAGAAGTTTCATTGGCAGAGGTCTGCAGTGTGGGTATCCATCAGCATGTTCTGTTGGGGAGTTTTTGTTCATTTCATACATCTTTGTTATTGGTCCTTCCATTGGCCATTTTTCAAGCAAGAGTAAAGGTTTTAACAGAACACCTAGAATCCTTTGAAACTGCAGAGGAGGTAGATCTCCTGATGTGTTTGAATTTTTCTGCTGGAAGTTGTTCTTTCTGTCGATGGTGTTAACCATTTCTTGCATCATGAGAGTGGCGAAGTCCAGAGGTAGGTCATAGTAGACTCCGTACATGATGGCTAGTATTTGGTGTGAGGATTGATCTGGACTCCCCACTTTCCCGGTTAAGCATCTGTTGAGTATGTAAAAGAGTGTATTCCACAGAGGTGGTAATCTGCCTCTGCGGAAGTCATTTCTCTTTCTTAGTGGTACGTTGTACCCCAACATTTCGACAAACCTGCAGAACTCTTCATCTGTAGGTTCCTGTGCAAAGGTCTTTAATCCTATAAGACCTCTTGTGGGTAGTCTGAACTCAAGAGAGAACATCGTTCTGTTGAACTTGAGTTCAATATGCTCGGATTTATCGGGTTTGGAGATGTAGCCTTTGATCTGTCGGTCTTCTGGATCAAATCTGCAACTTTGCCAGAATTGATTTATATATCTGGCAGGGATTTTGTCCACGGTTTTGGACAGAAGAGGGTAGAGAATATGTTGTTTCAAGATATGAAGAAGTATAGCATGTGCTTTCCCAAAAGTAGTTCTTGAGGGAACAAGGTAGTGATTATTGGGTTTTAATGGTAGAACATTTGCAAAATGTTCATGAGCAAGGAAGTCTTGGAGATGGGTTGTCAGAGCAAAGTTTGCTTCATCGCCTGAGTTATGTTGTTCTAGGTCTCTGGCGATTTCAGGGTTTTCTGAATGTTCAGAGTGTTCAGGGTTTTCAGGGGAGTTCGCCGGTGAATGTGCAGGGGAGATAGCTTGAGAAGACGAGGCCATTTCTTGTATAAGTGTGCGTAAAGGTTTTATGAGGAGTGGTAACTTGGATTTTATAGTGAAGGGTAGAATCTGATGAGGTAAATATATGGAAGTGAATAATTTTTGGGGTCCGTACTTGAGTGTGAACGGTGGGTTCAATTTTCCAGGAGAACGTGTGTTGTGTACGTCCAATGAAAATGTGACACGTCAGCAGTGTCAGAGCATGACTTGACGTCGTGCGCAGCCCAATAATGCTTGGCGCGTGTGTTTCTTTTCCTCCACATATTTTTCACTCTCAGTAAAATAGCCGTTACTGTTGCAGAATGTCCCCAAGTTTGAAAATGACAGAAGCTCTATAGAGATAGAGCTCTGTTGTTTGAAACTCTCTTCGAATCCTCTGTTGCTTGCACCTTTACAAAAAATGTTTGAAAAGCATTGGAGAGGATCGATAAATTTTAGAGAATAAATTTCATTCACAGAGGTTTTGGAGCTCTGTCAGAGCTAGCAGAAGCTCTATGAGAGAAAATTTCTCATAACTAAAAATCTATTAAACTTTTTGATCATCCAGGTTTTTAATCTTTTTAAGAATTGTTTTTAGGACATATTTTGAAGTTGGTGTCCTAGAAAACTGTTTTGGATAAGGTTTTGTGCGAGTAACTCCTTTTTAAAAGCCTTTGTTGGTCAACAAAGTTTTTTGGTTGAATGAGCTCTGTGACCAACAACCTTTTGAGAATCTCAAAGTGTGCATTTGTGCAAAAGAGGTCTTTTTGAGAAGACATTCATAATCGATCAGAAGAGTTTAAATTTACGATCAGAGATTTTCTCTGGCAGAGCCTCTGTTGTGCTCAGTAGAGGCTATATGACCACAAATTTCTCATAACTCACAATTTATGCATCTTTTTGATCATTTGAAGTTTGAAATGTCTTTGGCAGTGTTTCTAGGAAATATTTGGAAGTTTTTGTCCTAGAAAACTGTTTTCTAAAAAGATTTAGTACGTGTAAACATCAAATATCTTGATTTGTTAGCACAAGTTCTGTGGTATATGAACCCTTTTGTATGACATTCAAGACGATTGATGGAGTTCTTATGTAATTTGTAGTCATAGAGGATCTGTCTTACAGAAGCTGTGTTGAGCCTAGCAGAGGCTCTGGAACCTTAAATTTCTCATAAAGAGAGACTCATCAAACGTTTTGATTATTTTCTTTTTGGAATGTCATAAGCAAAGTTTGTAGGACATATTTGGAAATTTGTGTCCTAGAAAACTGTTTTCTTGAAGGATTTTTATGAGATACTCACATTTTGACTTTCCTTTGTTCGGCGAAATTCTTGATCTCTGTTGATTGTGGTTGATCACAATTCTTCTTTGGCTCCCCCTTTAATGATCAACTTCTGTAGATCATTTCAAGGTCTCCTTCTGCTCCCCCTTGATCTATGCTTGGGTCAAAATTTGATAAGTAATACGGGACATAGATCAAGTTTCTTAGAGGTTCTGTAAAGACTGTCAGAGGTTCTGAGCAATCCTACAGAAGCTTTGTTTTTGTGCAGAACACTTGGTGATTAAGAATTTACATTCAGAAACAAATTAAACCAGATAATAAAAGCAATGTATGTACATATCTACAGAAGATTAGATTATACTTACAGAGGTTTTAACTCATGTTTATCATTCCCAACTTACCCACCAAGAAAAGAAATCTTTTCTCATCTAGTGCTTTGGTGAATAAGTATGCAAGCTGGTATTCTGTAGGTACGAAGTGCATTTCGATTGTCCCATATTCAACATGGTGTTTCAGAAAGTGGTAACGGATATCGATATGCTTTGTTTTTGAGTGTTGTACTGGATTGGCAGAGATGGCTATGGCGCTCTTTGAGTCACAGAAGATGGGAATCTTGAATATGATGTGGCCATAGTCCTTAAGCTGAGTTTTCATCCACAGAACCTGGGAGCAACAACTAGCAGCAGCAACGTATTCGGCTTCTGCTGTAGATGTGGATACGCAGTTCTGATTCTTAGAGGTCTAGCTGACTAGTTTACCACCTAGGAATTGACAACTCCCAGAGGTACTCTTTCTGTCGAGCTTGCAGCCTCCATAATCTGAATCTGTATAAGCTTTAAGACCAAACCAGAGTTCTTCGGATACCAGAGGCCAAGATTTTTGGTCCCTTTGAGGTATCTGAAGATCCTCTTTACAGCATTATAATGGGATTCCTTCGGGTTAGCTTGATATCCTGCACAGAGACATGTGACATGCATTATGTCAGGTCTACTTGCAGTTAAGTATAACAGAGACCCAATCATTCCTCTGTAGAGCGTGCACTCTATAGGTATGCCCTTTGGATCTGAGTCTAACTTATTTCTTGTGGCCATTGGAGTTCTCATTACAGAGTTATCAGAGAGACTATATTTTGAAAGTATGTCAGAGACATATTTAGCTTGGTTTATGAAAAATCCCTCTGATGATTGTTTTACTTGGAGTCCGAGGAAGAAAGTTAATTCTCCCATCATACTCATTTCAAACTCACTCTGCATGAGTTTTTCAAACTTTTTGCACTCTTCTGAATTTGTAGACCCAAAAATTATGTCGTCCATATATATTTGTACAAGCATAATTTCATCACTTTTTCGTTTATAAAACAAAGTGGTATCCGTCGTACCTCTGTCGTAACCATTATCAAGAAGAAAGGTAGAAAGTCTTTCGTACCATGCTCTTGGAGCCTGTTTCAGTCCATACAGAGCTTTGTCGAGGTAGTACACGTATTTTGGGTACTTAGAGCTTTCAAACCCTGGTGGCTGTAGGACGTATACTTCTTCTTGGATTTCGCCATTTAGAAAAGCAGATTTTACATCCATTTGAAATACTTTAAAACCTCTGTGGGCTGCGAAGGCTAAGAAGATTCTTATGGCTTCGAGCTGTGCGACAGAGGCAAAAGTTTCATCGTAATCTATGCCTTCTTCTTGGCGATATCCCTTGGCCACCAGTCTTGCTTTGTTTCTTATGACCACTCCATCTCCATCCTTCTTATTTCTGAAGACCCATTTAGTCCCTACGGCTTGTTTTCCTCGTGGCAGAGGAACTAAAGTCCAGACTTTGTTTCGCTCAAACTGTAGAAGCTCTTCTTGCATAGCATCTACCCAGCTCAAACTTCAGAGATCCTTTTTTGCTCGATCACACTAATAAAGTTTGTAAAGAAACAAAAGTTAGCAGTGGCAGATCTTGTTTTTACCTTTTCAGAAGGTTCGCCGACTATAAGGCTTGGAGGATGGCTCTTTGTCCACTTTGTTTTTCTTGGGAGATGGTCATCGATTTCATCAAGTTGCTCTTCATATGTTTCTAATTGTTGTACTGGTGTAGCCTCTGTCGGTGATTTTACTTTCGTGCTTGATCCTACAGATTGTGGAATGATTGGAATGAGTGGTGGTGTTTGTTCCTCGGAGGAAGTATAGTCTGAGTCTTCTCGTTCCTCTGTTATTGGCTCCTCTGTTGTTTCTGGAGTAGGTTCTTCATTAGCTTCTGTGGTTGTTTTCCTTGTTGTATCATCTTCTGTTGGCTCCCCTTCGGCATTTGCATCTGTAAGATTTACAAAGGAAGATGAATTGTTTAAGGGACCTGTTAGAGGGATACCTATTTCGTTCTGGCTTGCAGAAGGTGATTCTCTAGAGGCTCTAATGGCTCCAACAGAGGGATCAATGTCGTGATGGAACATCTCTTGAAATAGAAGATTTAAGTCTTCTTCTCGTGTTTTTGAGATGCCAGAGTATTCCCCTTTTAGACCGAGTTCTGAACTGATTTGTTCAGAAGTCTTTTGGAAGGTGTCGTCAAAAGAAACATTTATGCTTTCTACAATCGTTCGAGACCGCAGAAGATAAACTTTGTAGGCCTTGGAAGTTGCAGAGTATCCTATGAACTTGCCCTCATCTTCCTTTACTTCAAACTTTTCTCTTGCTTCTCTATCATTTAAGACGAAGCACTTGCATCAAAATACATGGAAGAACTTGATGTTTGGTCGTCTTTTGTTGATCAAATGATATGGTGTTTTGATATGTCTCTTTACGATGGTTGATCGATTTTGGGTATAGCAAGTGGTTGATACTGCTTCTGCCCAAAATGTCATTGGTAATCCACTTGCGGTTAGCATAGTTCTTGCGGCCTCCACAAGGGTGTGAATCTTTCGTTCGACCACACAATTCTGTTGTGGGGTGCGTGCAGCAGAGAAGTTCTGTTAAATTCCTTCTTCTGTAAGATAGGCTTCAATGACAGAGTTTTTGAATTTTGTGCCATTGTCGCTTCTCAGTTTCTGAATCCTGCACTCATACAAAACTTGGATTCTTTTAATTAAATTTATCAGAATGTTTGGAACATCTGATTTCTTTCTGACAAATTCAACCCATGTAAATCTTGAGAATTCATCGATCAAAACAAGCAGATATTTCTTTCCACCTAGACTTTGTGTAGATATTGGACCGTAGAGGTCAACATGTAGCATGTTCAGAGGTCTAAGGCAAGATACATCAGTTTTGCCTTTATGGGAAGCTCTTTTGAGTTTTCCCATTTCGCAGGCAGAGCAAAGATGATCTTTATTGAATTTAACGTTTGGTAGACCTTTGACTAGATCAAGTTTTACAAGTTTATCAAGAGTATGAAAGTTTAAATGGCAGAACCTGTTGTGCCATAACCAGGCTTCTTCACTTTTGCATGCAACAAGGCAGAGTTTGTCTTTCTTGTTCTTTGCATTGAAGTTCATGAGATATAGATCTCCTATTCTTTCGGCTCGCAGAAGTTCAAGTCTTGTGTCCTCGCTCTGTAGAGAGCAAAAGGTTCTTTTGAACATTACGTCGAATCCCGTATCGCAGAGTTAACTAACACTTAGAAGATTGTGTTTAAGGCCATCAAGATATGCAACTTTGCATACGGTTATATTTTCCTTCTTTATGACTCCGTAGCATTTGATGTACCCCTTTTTATTGTATCCAAAGGTCACAGATCCACCATCGTTCTTTTCTTTGTATGTGGATAGAAGACCTCTGTCGCCAGTCATATGCCTCGAGCATCCGGAGTCTAGATACCAGATTGGCACATACTACTTCTGCAAGACAATTAGAGAGTTTTAGGTACCCATATCCACATGGGTCCAGTTTTGTCAGGGGTCTTCAAGTTTGCCTTAGCATTCTTGGTCTTTGTTTTAACTTCTGTTGAAGAAACATTTTGTTTCTTCTTACCCTTTGATTTATCATTTTCTTTGGGTACAGTAAGATGACAGTGTGGACTTTTGAAGTGTTGGTTTAATTTAAACATAAGATCAAAGCAATGACAGTATTGAATGTGCGAGGAGATTTGCTTGAACTTTTCATTGAATACATTAAACGGGGGCACAGAGGCATTACAATTTATCCTAACATTAGACTTTCTGTTACAAGAAGGTTTATGCAGGCTAGATCGTTGTTTGCAAAATCCTTTGTTGAGTGCGGCATTCTGTGTTCCCCTTCTGTGGTGAACTTCTGTAGATTTCACTGTCACAGAAGAAAAAGATTTGTTAATTTTTTGTCCATTTACCCTTTTGTTGCCATGTTAGTTTTTCTTTCACAGGTTTTAAGGGTTTTAAAATCTTTGAACTCGTTGGATTTTGAGTGGACATTAACTTCTGTTCGTTGAAATTCTCAAGCTCAAGAGAGGTTTTGGCTTGTATGCACATATTCAAAAACTCTGGACAGATAGGAATTCCAGTGATTTTCTCCTTGGGAGGAATAGTTCTGTTAAGAACTTCAGAGGTTTGTTTAATAACCTCTGTGTCACTAGGTCCTATCTCTGACTTAGAGTCAGTCTCTGATTCGTCAGAGGATGAATCGTCCTCATATACAGAGGTTGAGTCACTTAGTTCTGTTTCGATAGATGCTGGACTTTCAGAACATGTGCCATACTCACTTTCTTCCTTTTCTAAGGAACTATCTTCAAAGTTAACAAAAGTATCTGTTAATTTTTCTTCAGAGAGATCTTGATTGCTGGAAGATGTACAGAGGTTTTCTTTAGAGATAACAAGTTTTTCTTCTGTAATTTTTGGCTTGAACTCAGATGCCTCTGCTGATAATTTCTTTTCAGAATTCATCATGCAGATAAATGCAACTTGAGTTTGAGTCTCGGGTTTACCAAACTTGAAGATTCCTATCTGATCTTGAGTTTTCAGATACCTCTTAGGTTTGGATTCTCTTTTGACAGAGATTGAAGGTGACAAATCTGTGTTTTCAAACCACATATTTTTCATCTTCAGAGGTTTCCTCTTGTGAGGTTCCTCAAAGACTTTTTGCCTTTTACTTATAGAGAGAAGATTTGGAAATCCAGGTTTTCTTGTATCTCCTATGTGAAATAGAGAGGACAGAGACTTGTTTCTTTTGGTTCCGGTATAAGGATCTATATCATAAAAGCCAATTCCCCGTCTCCCTATTTGTGTGTTTATTTTTTCGTACACCTTCTGGGCATCTTGAATTTTTTTAATTTGAAGATCTCTTCTGAGTAAATCTTGACAGAGGACTTCTCTTTCCTTTTGAAAATAATTTTTAAGAGCTATGATGTTCATTCTGTCGCACTCAACATCCATTAGTTCTTTAGACTTTGTTTTCAAGGAAGAATTAAGTTCAGAAATCTTTTCTTTTAAAGGTTTTAACTTTTTGTTCCAGTCCATTTCAATTTCTTCTTTTTCTTTAAAGATTTTAGCTTTTTCTTGAGTGAGAAGTATAGCTTCTCTCTCATAGAAGGTGAGCTTTTTCTGAATATCTTCACAAGTCTTTTTCATTTCAATGTATTCAATGTTAAGTTTAATCAAGTCATCTTCTGCAATATTAGAGTTAGAGGTAGAAGTGGATACCTCACTGTCGGAGTCGGAGCTGACTTCTGCCATGCCACAGAATAGAGCTGTAAAGCCCGTGTCCCGGTACGTTTATTAATTTATTTTAATTACTTAATTGTTTACCTTTAATTGTTTTTGGTTATTGGTTTGGTGTCAAAAAGGACCAAAATGTTAGAATTCATGTCGTTTAGTGTAGTTTGTAAGATAGGTGTAGATGGGGGGGCTAAAGTGAAACTTTTGGAAAGAATTGCATGGGTCACGGCCCATGGCCGGTTTCCCATTCCCGTTTCTTCTTTTCTTGATAGCCAAGCAAAACCCAAAACTTTCGATAACCCTAATGCCTTTGGTCTTGTGTTATACGATTGTGGGTAGGGAACGAGAAGAGAGAGAGATAGAGAAGAAACCGAGAGAGGGTTAGAGAGAGAGAGAGAATCGGCGGCGAGAAGAAGGGAGTCGGGAGACTGATCGCCGGAGGGAAGGACGCCGGAGGAGGAGCGCAGCCACTGCCGCCACCGTTTTGTCGTCGAAGGTAAGTTCCGTTCTCTCGTTCTTGTTTTCTTTGTCTTCCTCGTCGGTCTTCCCCCGTGACAGCCGCGTCGCGGCGGCCTTGACCGCTGTAGGCGGCGACTGTGGTATCACCACCGGAGATGGTGATGTAGTGGCGAGCTTTGTGGGGTTGCAGAAAGACGATCGAGAAAGAGAGAGGTCGGAGGTGCGAGAGGGTGCGGAGTGTGTTGTGTAGTCATCGCCGGAGAGCCGCCGCCGGTCGCCACCGGCGACCGCCACTGCCGGAGATGGCAGTGGGTGGCGCGTGGTGTGACCAGACCATTGTATCTATAGAGCCCTTAACCCGTGACTTAATCGTTTAAGCCGAATCGTACAAACCGTTTTTATAAATCGTGTTTTTATGAAATTCTAAGTGTGCCGTCCAGTTTTCGTGTAACCATAACTTTTCCGTCGTAACTCCGTTTGAGCCGAAACTGGCGCCCACGGTTCAAGTTCGAGGTCGGGCACGTTTTCTGTGTTTTAACGGAAAACTGGTCCGGTCTCTAACTGGGCGAAAAAGTGGTCGCAAGTTCGGTGATTCGTCATTTTATGTGAAAAATTCTGGAATCTGCCACTGTTTTGTGTAGACCATAACATTCTACTCGTAAGTCGTTTTGGGGTGAAATTGGTGCCCAAAGTTCCCTAATCGAGTTGGGAAGGTTTTTCATGTTTTGCCGAAAGTCTGATTAAGCCCGTAGCTAGGCTGTATTGGGCTGTTTGTGCAGGCTGGACCGAAAACTGGCAGTTTTAGTAACCGTTCGTATTTAATTCTTTATAAATTGTAGAAAAATCGTTAGGAGGCGTATAATATGTCCTTGGAACCCTAACTCAGAGGACTTTCTGGTCTTGAAATAATATTGGGAATTTTCTGGGTTTAAAGGGGTCAAAACAGGTCCCGAACAGACCTGTTTTGTGAGAACGGAAATTAGTTTTAGTGACGGTTTAAGCGTGTGTCGTGTCATAGGGTCCGAGTCTCGTATTGACACGTTTTAACATGCGTTTAGGTGCTGGAAAGTGACTGTAATTGTGAAGCTTGATTTGTGTTGATTAAGCTAGGCGCGCATTTGAGGTGAGTTCTCTCACTATATCTAATAACGGTTGTTTTATCATTGCTGTAGTACGTGTGTGGTAGCTTTATGTGATTGTGTTGTGGAACTAGATAGTGGGGTGTCTAGTTGATACTATGTTCCCATGTTAACTCGGTGGGACCGAGGGTCCGGCGGGGCCGGAGGTTTTATACGCGGGGCGTAGAGACTCGGTGGGACCGGGGATCCGGCGGGGCCGGAGGTTTTATACGCGGGGCGTAGAGACTCGGTGGGACCGAGGATTCGGCGGGGCCGAATATGTTATCATGTGGTCGGTGGGACCGACTGGTGCCTTTTAGGCGGGTGGTTGTGGATATACGTGTTTATGATTTGTTCGTAGACCTGTATGATCGTTTATGTGTCACTATCTGTTTTAGGGGTAGTGTGGAATAACTGTATTATTTATGGTGTTTGAATTCACTAAGCTTCGTGCTTACCCTTTCCCAATAAACTGTGGTTTCAGGTATGAGTGGCTCTAAGGCGTGACGGGTACACACTGACGCGCGGGATGAGCTGGCTGATTTTAGTTTTATTTATTGAACTTTGATTCCGCTGGTTTCTGATTACTTGAACAATATTTATGATTTTGCAAGTAATATGTTGGGGTTATTTAATGGGTTTTTATATATGAAGTGTTTAATTAAAAATTTTAATTTTCTTGAAATTTTGGGATGTTACAAGAGCATTCTTTGTTTCGCCTTCGTCAGAGGATGTGTCAGACTCCCATATTTCTTTGTTCACCATTAGTGACTTCTGAGCATAGTATTCAGCCTTCTTTTTGTAGAAAGCTGCATCCCTCTATGGGCGATTTGACCTGCTCCTGCATTCGTTGGCGAAGTGACCTGGCTTTCCACAGTTGTAGCATCCCTGGTTCTGTGTGGAGTTTCCAGCTCTGTCGTTTGACCTCTGTCGGTCACCACTTCTTTCTGTTCGGCATTCATTTGCGTAGTGGCCTGGCTTACCACATTTGTAACACTCTTGAATTTGTGGAGTGCTGCCAGCTTTGTCTTCCGACCTCTGTCGGTCATTTCCTCTGTCATTTATGTCACTGGACCTCTGTCGGTCACCACTTCTGTCGTTTGACCCTTCTCTTTCTTGATTCCCTCTTTCATATAGTTCATTACCAGATTTCTTCTGGTATCCTCTGCTGAATTCCCTAGTCAAGAGAGCTAAAGATTTAGCTATCGAGGCCAGGGTCATTTCTTCTTCTGCTGCTACCTCTTCTTTTTCACTTTCTACCATCATGATTTTCTTCTTCTTCTCCTTTCTTTCCTCTTTCTTTGGTTTCTCTTTAACCTCTATAGTCTTTCCAACCAATGCAAGAGGTGCAATGATCTGGGCTTTTGTTTGTGATACCTGGGGCTCTTGTGCTGCTAATGTTCCATAGAGGTCTGATAGGGTCCAGGAATCTAAGTCTTGATTTGTTTGCAGAGACATAGATAACTGAAGCCATTCTTTATTTAGGGACTTCAGGAACATAACGTTGTTTTCTTCAGAGGTTCTGTGGATGACGAACTTCTTGCACTTGTTTATTAGAGAGTTGAACCTATCATACGTAGTTTGCAGAGATTCGGTTGGCAGAGCTTTAAAGGCATAGTATTCATTTATATATTGAGCTCTGCGGTTCTTTTGGGTTTTGACTCCTCCTTCTAGTTGTTTTTCCAGTTCTTTCCATAGATCAAGTGCAGATTCACATGCATCCATGGACTGGAAAAGGTCATTTGGGATGGCCATGATCAGAATTCTCTTAGTTTTCTGAGCAACTTCGTATTTAGCCCAATCAGAATCAGACCAATTTTCTTGGGTCTTTGGTTTCGTGTGTTCTGGAATTTCAGGTGTGCGTCTGTGCTAGGAACACGAGGTACACTTATCATGGGAAAGAAAGGACGGTTACGTATATAATAAACCAATTCTTTGTCAGTACCCTCAAAGAAGTGAATCATTTGAATCTTCCATTGAGGGTATTCTTCTCTAAGAAGAGTGGGAGGTTTGGTTAAGGAACCAGCAGAGAGGAAGTTGTTTGTATTTGTCATTTTTAGAGAGAGAAATTATCCAGAAAAAGGGTTTTAACAGCAGATTTTTAGAGTATGAAGTGGATGCTTCGTATGAAGTTTTTTTTAAGCTAAAAGCTTTAAGCTGAGCACTAAAATGGTGTTTTTAACCAAAATAACAGATTCTATAAGTTTACCAAAGTTCGAATGAATCGAAAATGGCAGAAAAACAGAAACTGTTTGAGTAATATGAAGAATAGGTTAAAAAATCCAAGTTTCTACCAAAGACCACAGTTTTAGAGTGGATCCCTTGATATTAAAAATCAAGGTTTGCTCTGATACCAATTGTTGGTTCCTGTTTTGCTAAAACAATGATCTTAACTTTCAGTTAGTTCAGATTGTATGGTACGGAAGCGTATTTAAGAATTGAAAGATAATGTAAGGTAGAAGATCACACATTATCAAATAAAGCAAAGAGTAAATAACATATGTTTCTCAAAGATTATTGTATTTGATATATAATAAAAACACCAAGAACTTTAAAGGATTAACAAGAAATCTGCAGTTTAATGGTGTGTGTGTGTGTGTTGTGAAAAGCTTAATAGAAGAGTTCACATGAACCTTCTATTTATACTACTCCTAAAGGGGAAAATAAGGACTGAAGGTACAAAGACACTGTTTAGGAACAGTAGCTGAAAGGTACAAGACACAGTTCTGGAACAGTTGTAGATACAACGTTCATTAAATGCTCCGTATTCAGCTTTAGGCGGAAACCTATCAGAGTTTGACACGTGGAATTGTCAGGTCACGCCTTTGTACGATTGATCTTTAGAACCTTCGAATGGTAGGTATTGTAAGAAGCATGTCCGTCCTTGTTAAGATCTTTTGCGTAGATCTTCTTTTTTCCCACAGAAGCTCTGTCAAGTATGACAGAGGCTCTGTGGCCTTGTCCGCATAGAAGAGTCTCGCCGTTTCTTCACTTCGGTCTTCCTGATTAACCCGGCAGAGCCTCTGTCAAAGGCTTCTGTCTTCTAGGTTACTCGGCTACTCGGCAGAGCCTCTGTGGGTTACTTATGTACTTAGACTATTTTCACTACTTTTACAAACAGAAAGATTGGAGCTATCACTATCTGAATAGGCGATTAGATCAAACCATGAGTCTTTGGGATACCAAAGACCTAGGTTGGTAGTACCCTTAAGGTAACGAAAGATTCGCTTTACAGTGATTAAATGAGATTCCTTCGGTTCAGCTTGATATCGTGCACACAAACAGGTTGCATACATAATATCAGGTCGGATAGCTGTAAGATACAAGAGAGAGCCGATCATCCCTCGGTACGTCGTGACATTAACAGGTTTTCCGGAAGGATCCTTGTTTAGTGTCAGCGGCAGTGCCCTAGGGGTCTTCATAGCTGAACTCTGAGTTAAATCAAATTTCTTCAGCATATTTTTAACATACTTTCCCTGATTTATGAAAGTTCCTTTTTCATTCTGTTTGATTTGAAGACCAAGGAAATATGTTAGCTCACCCATCATACTCATTTTATACTCTGCTTTCATCCTTTCAGAGAAACGAGTACAAAGGTCAGGGTTAGTAGAACCAAATATAATGTCATCAACATATATTTGTACAAGAATAATATGACCTTTTACTTTCCTGAAAAATAGAGTTTTGTCCATTTTACCTCTCTCAAATTTTTCGATAAGGAGATAAGAGAAGAGAGTGTCATACCATGCACGAGGAGCTTTCTTTAAGCCATAAAGTGCCTTATCCAGTTTATAAACATAACCTGGATGCTTAGGATCTGAGAATCCTGGAGGTTGTTCCACGTAGACTTCTTCATTCAGCTTTCCATTAAGGAACGCTGACTTAACATCCATCTGATACACTTTAATGTCTCTGTGTACTGCGTAAGCTAAGAATAGACGAATGGCTTCTAGTCTTGCCACTGGAGCAAAAGTTTCGTCGTAATCTATACCTTCCTCTTGTCTGTATCCCTGAATAACAAGTCGAGCCTTGTTGCGGGTTACAGTTCCATGTTCATCCAACTTGTTTCGATAGACCCATTTAGTGCCTATCACTGACTTATCGGATGGTCTAGGAACAAGCTTCCAAACTTTGTTTCTTTCGAATTCAGTCAGCTCTTCTTGCATAGCGTTGACCCAATTCGGATCTCGGAGGGCATCATCTGTTTTCTTTGGTTCAATCAGAGAAATAAAGTTAACAAATAAACTAATATTACCTGCACTTCGTCGAGTCGGAACACCAACGTTTGGATCACCAAGAATTTGTTCAATATGGTGATTTATAGTCAATCACTGAGCCAGAGTGTAAGTCGTTGGCTCATTCTGAACTTCTGGCGATGCTGAAGATGAGGCTTCAGCAACTTCTGGTATATCAGCCAAGAGAGGAATAGGTTCATATGTCATTTCATTCACTGATTGCTGAGAAGTAGATGGTATGTCTGAGACAGAAGGTTCATAAACAGGCATAGTGTTAATAGGAACAACTGAGACCCATGATGTTTCAGCTTCACTAGTCTGCATGCTTGAGATGATAGTTGGATCATCATCTTCAACGGGATGAGTATGAGATGGAGGAGTGGGAATGTCTTCTGAATCACCAAGATGAGAAAACATCCATTGATCCAGTTCTTAAGTATCAGCAGAAGGTCTGGAGTTCGCTGAACGGGATTCGTCAAAGGTGACATGGATGGTTTCTTCTACAGTATGTCTTCTTCGATTGAAGACTCTGAAGGCCTTGGAGAGTGAAGAATATCCAAGAAAGATTCCATCATCAGCCTTAGGATCAAACTTTCCAAGGGCATCTCTGTTGTTCAGTATAAAACACTGACATCCAAAGATGTGAAGAAAGCTAATTGAAGGATTTCTCCCATGGAAGAGTTCATAGGCTGTCTTCTTGAATCTTTTGACGATCAGCGACCTGTGTTGAGTAAAACAAGCAGTGTTGACAACTTCTGTCCAAAACCGAGTAGGAGGTGAGAATCGCTGAGCATTGAACGTGCAGCGTCAATAATAGTTCTATTTCTTCTTTCAGTGACTCCATTTTGTTGCGGTGTTCTCACTGAGGAAAAGTTGTGAGAAATACCCTTACTTTCAAAGAAGAAATCAAGAGAACTGTTTTTGAATTCAGTTCCATGATCACTCCTTATTGAGCGAACGGTCATGTTGTTCAGGACTTCCATTTTCTTAACAAAGGTGATGAGTTCTTCAGGGGTGTCACTCTTAGAACGGAGAAACATTACCCAGGTATAGCGAGAGAATTCATCAACTATGACCAATGTATATTTCTTTCCAGCGATGGATTGTTTGTTAACAGGGCCAAACAAATCCATATGGAGAAGTTGTAGAAGAGATGACACTGAGGAAACTTGCTTAGATTTGAAACTTGCTTTGGTCTGTTTCCTTTTCTCACACGCTGAACATAATCACTCCTTGGCGTATGGGTGTTGAGGTAGACAAGTGACCAACTCTTTAGAAGAAAGAGTGTTCAGTGTCTTGAAGTTAAGATGGGAGAGCCTCTTATGCCATAGCCAGTTGACATCGGATGAGGCTTTTGAGAAGAAACAGGAGTTCTCAGTGGTTGTATAGTCCATGTTTATTACGTAAACATTTTCCATACGATAACTGCTGAGAGCTATCTTCTCCTTTTTGTCAGTGACAAAGCAGGATTCCTTGGTGAAAATCACTTTGTTATCCTTGTCACATAGATGACTTATGCTTAGAAGATTATGCTTCAGTCCTTCAACATATGCAACTCTTCCAAAGGTGGTTGTACCATTTGAGAGTACACCAAACCCTCGGGTATAGCCTTTTCCATTTCCACCGAAGGTCACTAAGGGACCCTTCTCTTCCTTGTATTCAGTGAGCAGGTTTTTCTTTCCAGTCATGTATCTAGAGCATCCGCTATCGAGATACCAGATACCCTTTCGAACCTGCAAACAAAGGAAGATTAGTTTGACTTGGACACCCATTTAACCATGGGTCAACATTTGTCAGTGGTGGTAGAGGAAGTAGAAGGTTCGGCAGTCTTCTCAGCATTTGAAGATTCAGCTTCAGAATTATTCTTCACTTTGGTTAATTTCTTAACCTCAGTGGTCTTCTTTGCCTTGGGGGTATTAATCTTCACCATAGCTAACTTTTCAGCTTTGGTGGCTGTGGGGCACTTACTAGCAATGTGATCGGTAAGTCCACAGTGATAACATTTCCTATAGCTAAAAGTAGCTTTTGGATTATTTTCATGCTTAGTCATTAATTTTAAATGAGCAGGGCCAGCACCAAGTATACCTTTAGCGTCAGATCTTAGGGGAACCTGAGGTTCATCAAGATTCTTAGCTAGAAAGTTCAGCTTGATCCTAGGAGTGGATCGCTGAGCATTTTCATAAACTTTATCCTTAGAGGATGAGGAATGATTAACTAAAGATCTAACATTCTTCAGGTTTGGTATTTTGGTACCCTTCTGAGGTTTTGGATAAACAATTTTCTCTTTGCCTTTAGAAGTTAAGGTAGAGATTTCCTCAGGGATGGAAGTTTTAGAAAAGGAACACTTAGATGAGGAAGTGTCAGGGATAGAGGACACAAATATTCCAAACTTAAGCATGGAATGATCAGTGGTTGGTTCTTCAGCGTCAGTTTTGTAACCAAGACCACATTTGTCACTCAGAGGAATCTGAGACTTTATTATCTCAGTGATTGTTGTTGAGAATTTACACCATCCTTCAACAGTAGCTTTTTCATCTTTTAATGCGCTCGATTTTGACTACTTGATTTATATGAACCTGATCTTTTAAATCTTCTTCTATTTTAGAAAGATTTTCTATTTGAAGGTGACAGTGTTTAAGCTGTTCAGTGAGATCAAGGTTTTGATTTTCAACAACAGTTTTGCCATTCATGGCATCATATAAACTCATAGTCAGGAGATCGATCTTTCGAAGACTATCAGCTTCATCAATATCTGAAATATGTGTAAAGAAAGAAGGTGATACCTTGGTAGCAGAGGCTGAAGTAGAGGGAATGACAGAATTTTCTTCCTCATCTTCGATTTTGGCCATGAGACAGAGATTGGCCTCATCATCATCTTCAGAATCAGATGATTCTTCTTCATCAGAAGCAGCCCAATCATAGTCAACCGTCAGGCCTTTGCCTTTCTTCTTAGAGACTTTTAGCTTTGCATATTTTTCTTTCAGTCTTTGATACTTGTCATCTCTAGCCCTGGGGTTAGAGGATTTCTTGGAGAAAGCTGAGGTTCTAGAAACTTTCTTTGACATGCACTCGCTAGCTAAATGTCCTATCTTTTCACAGTTATGGCAAGTAGCAGTAGTCTTATCAACAGGGGTTGATGATCTTGGCTTGTCAGTGAGTGTGAGAGGTTTGTTCTTTCTGAAAATTTTCTTTTGGGCGAATCTCCTGAACTTATTAGATAGGAGAGCCATAGATTCATCAAGATCTGAAGAGTCAGCATCTGATGAGCATTCAGAGTTAGTTTCCAACTCAGTGATAGTGATAGTGATCGCTGAGTGGAAGGTGACTCTGAGAGTAAAGCAACAGGTGTGCTTTTGGAATCTTTTACAAGATTTTTCTTAAGATGAGACGACTGCTTATGATTAAGCATAGTGCCATATAAGGTAGAAAGAGTCATAGATTTTAGATCCTTTGACAGCTTGAGACACATTGAATAACTATCCCAGCTTTCAGGTAAACATTCTAAGAACTTTGTCAGAATTTCAAAGTTAGAATATTCCTTACCAACGGTTTTCAGATCAATTATTAAACAGTTAACGCGTTGGTGAACTTCAGAGAGAGTTTCATTCTTACCACAAATGAAGGATTCATACTGTCTTACCAGGTTGATCTTTCTTGAGTCCTGGACATCAGATGTACCTTCATATTGAACACAGAGTGTGTCCCACATAGATTTGGAGGTTTTCAGGTTCATGACGGAATGGTAGACTTCGTCAGGAAGATCCATGGAGAGGATGGATCTGGCTTTGGTGTTGATAGCCACTTTCTTCTTATCTTCATCAGTCCACATATGAATTTCCTTGGGAACCAATCTTTCAGGAATGGAAGCTCTAGTTTCAGTGCCTGGAACTTCAGGATCAATTCTAATAGGAACATATGGACCATTTTCGATGTAATATGGCATAGTAGGGTCTACACCTTCTAAGAAGAGAATCGTCCTATTTTTCCATAGATTGAAGTTATCTCTGGAAAATCTAGGGGGTTTTGCAAGAGAACCATTGTCAATATACTTTGTGTTTGTGTTGGTAGCCATTATGAGAAATAGCAAGGAAGAGAAAAAATTAGTATAAGCAAGATCTTGTTTATGAGATTAAACAATCTGCTTTGATACCACTTGTTGGTCCTGAAGGGTTATACAAGTTTGTAGAAGGGGTGGGGGGGGGGGGGGGTTGAATACAAACACACGATTTTTACTTTCTAAATTGTTTATTGATAAATATCAAACAATTTACAACTTGTTGAGGAACAAGATTAAGGATTAACCTAATCTAAACAAGTTAAGAGAACACTAAGTTTTCTTGCACTAGAATTAAGCTAGAAGGGAGATAAGAATATTACTAATAATATTCTAACACACAAATAGTAGAGGGAAGAAAGCACTTCATTTCTGAAGTAGAGTTCTTCTTATATACTGCATGCATTTAATGCATAGCAGTACAACTTTACACGTGGCAGCAGCTGATTGGTTGCATGTTTTGACCTTGGTAGACAACCTAGTAGCCGCATGATGAACAATGTAGAATCAGAGTTGGTTGTACGAATTAAGAAAAAAGGGATGTCCGTTCTGACAGTTCGTACGTAGACATGCAAGGGGATAAGACAAAAGTAACTTGTAGAGGAAACTTCATGATCAGCGTTCGTTGAACAGTACTTTATCAGTGAGTAACAAAGCTCAGCGATCGCTGAAGTCTTCTACTTGAAACTTCACGTTGAGTGGATAGGTCTTGGCTTCGCTGATATCCGCATCAGTTCATTAGTAGACATGTCCTTGGTTCTTGGGCTTGATCTTCGACTTCAGCGTAGAATCTTTGTTGACGTGAAACTTGTCTTCAGGGATCATGTAACGTCCCAAAAATTACAAGGAATTTAAAATTTTTAAAACATGCATTTCATTATAAAATAACCCCAATTTAATAATTCGCAATTCAAATTAAATTAACGTCGTTAACTCAAACAGTCAATAAAGTTTACGCAGCGGAAATTTCATAAAATAAAATCTAAAGGTTTAAAAGTGAAATTTTAAACACTCTCAGCACCCCGCGCATAGTGTGTGTACCGTCAAGCCCGACTGCCGCTCGCACCTGAAATCACAACATATTGGGAAAAGGTAAGCTAATCGCTTAGTGAGTCCTACCACACACGCAGGTAGCAACCCCACGAATATCGCCCCTACTCGCAAGTAGGCAACGTCACCATCACCACAAATATAAAACCACATAATGATAAATGCATAAATACGAACCTCGGTCCCACCGAGTACACCAAAAATATATCCACACAAGCTCAGTCCCACCGAGCCCTCGGTCCCACCGAGTAAAGACATTGATACCAGCTCAGTCCCACCGAGCCCTCGGTCCCACCGAGCCCTCGGTCCCACCGAGTAAAGATAATACAATTGTACTAGCTCAGTCCCACCGAGCCCTCGGTCCCACCGAGCCCCCCAGTCCCACTGAGGTGTACGCAAGCACAAATAATCGACATATAATTTCAACAATCACAGCTAAATCATTCCAACCAAATTGGTCCACGTAAACACGTAATAACACGT
Organism: Saussurea involucrata; assembly: GCA_033807775.1. Taxonomy (NCBI): domain Eukaryota; kingdom Viridiplantae; phylum Streptophyta; class Magnoliopsida; order Asterales; family Asteraceae; genus Saussurea; species Saussurea involucrata. Next base: position 88,183,144 of record CM066314.1, read on the forward strand.
AATAACACATAGCACAAAAACAACGATATACATGAAATTCCTAACTACGCAGTGAGAGAACTCACCTCAAAGCAAAGCGACGAGCTCCCGAGCCGCAACACCAGCACGTCAACCTTCCTCACATTTTCCCACCTAATTACGCACTAAAAACGTCAACGGAAGGTCCCAACTCACGACACTTTTACTAGTTTAACGAAACTAAAAATTCCAGCTTTTATACTAAAAATGCAGGTCTGTTCGGGACCCATTTTACCCCTGCTAAACTGATCAAACCAAAAATCTAATTCCATATTCAGGAAGTTCAATGTCTTACGGTTCCAGGGACGTATCGCACGCGTCCTAACGATATTCCTAGCACTCTATATGAATTTTACAAAAGCACCTCTCAGAGCAGCTAAAACAGAACCTTTCAGTACAAAACGACGATTTGACCTAAGCTACGTTCCGAACTGGTTTTTGCACAAAACATAGAAACGTTACTAGACTCAAAATGGGAACTTTTGGCACCGATTTCGCCCCAATCCGAGTTACGAGGAAAAAGTTACGGTTTAAGCAAAACAGTGGCAGATTACTAAATTTTCACATGAAATGACACTATTGATTATTAACCCATTAAGTCGTGGCTTAATCCCAACAGACCCGAAAAGCATATGAACTACTGAATATGGGTTACCCTAGGCTGGACAACAGCCGTGCACCACCCCCTACCGCCTCCGGAGGCGGTGGTGGTTGGCGGCGTTTCTTTGACATACGATAACAACAAACGAGAAATAGACGAACTTACCTCGACGAACCCTTCTTCCTCCTCTTTTCCGACCAAACTTGCCGGCGATAGTCTCCTTCCTCCTCTCTCCTCGTCGCCGGCAGCAACCTCTATCACCCTCTCGGTTTCTCTCTCCCTCTCTCGGCTTCTTTCTTTCACTCTCTCTCTCTAGTTCTCTTCTTGGCCGAACACAACAAGAAAGGGGGAGGGATGACTAAAGGTTGTGGTGGTTACTAGCATGAAACCGAAGGGAAGGGGAAGGGGAGGGGGTGACTCCTGGACGATCCCTTGCCAAACTTTGGTGAGATGCCCCAATTAGCCCCTCAACTTTCCTTTCCTTGCAAAAAACCCACAAAGGTTGACTCATTTAACTTTTTGGTCCGATTCGACTACCCCGCTAACGGAAACCACATTAAATCAAACTTAAAAAGAAAAGAATTAATAAAAGAAATTACATACCGGGATACGGGCTTTACAGATCATAAGTAAACAACTAAAACTATCAGCGATCATCAGTAAGACTGAACAGGCTCAAGGCTTGCTGAATGTCTAATCTAAAAAGCGTGAGTTTCCTATCAGCGGTACTGTAGAGACATGGTACTTATCAGCGATAGTGAAACTCTAATACATATTGTCTACTTACAATTTTCACTAAGTGTTTCTTAAAGAGTAATTATCAAATCACTGAGGGTTTGGATCAACAGAATCTGTTAGTATTTCATTCTTTAATTCCTCAGAAGATTCAGATTTGATCGAGTCAGGCTCTTTATTATCACATTTCAAGTCATAAACTTTAGATTCATTTGAAATTCAGTTAGTTCAGTCTTTTTGGAGTTATAACTAGAATTTAATTCATCGTATTTGCAATTCGTTGTATTAAATCTTGGCTTTTCTTCAGAACCTTTCTCTTTCTTCTCTTTATCCTCTTCAGAAATAGAAGGTTAACTAGTTTCAGATTTTGTGAAAACTTCTGAAATTGGAGGTATTTCTTTTGAAATATTTTCATTTAAGCCTTCACCCAATTTATCAAGATTGTATTAATTCTCGGGTGCTTTCTTTAAAACCTCAACATCAGAAAGTCCAAGACGCATTTTAGGATTAAAAAATCGTGTATCTTTTGGGTTACTTGTTAATAATTTTAAAGTTTGTTCGGTTTGACCCCTTTTGAAATTTAAATCTTCTAACTGTTTAATCTTTGCATAAGCTTCAGTCCTTTCCTATAAAACAACTTTAAATTTAAAATTCAAATCAATATTCTCATCACTTATAACACTCATTTCCTTTTTCAAGTCAGAAATTTTAACCTCAAGTTCTTGATTTTTAATTTTAATAACTTCTTTTTCCTTTTGTCTATCTTCTGCCAATCATTTGTAAAGAAATGCCTCATCTTGATATTTTAATAAGGAACTTTTCTCAACATTAAAATTCTTTTGCATTTTATCAAATTCCTTTTTCATCATGTTGAGTTCCAATATTAAGTTAAACATTTATTCACTTTCGGAATTTTCAGAATGTTCATGATAATTAGAAGTATCAGAAAGAGATTGTACCTCAGAACCCTGGTCATCTTCATCAATATTTGCCATCAGACTATATTTCACTTCTGTGAAGTGTTCCTCTTCCTCATCCGATGAGTCCTATAACCAGATCTCCTCTTCGACTGACATAGCTTTCCCACTCTCCTTTGCCTTAACAAGCTGAGCCTTCTTCTGGTAGTACTCATAGGTCTTTACTTTTTTCATTTTACAGTCTCTAGCAAAATGATCCGGCTTTCCACAACTGAACCAATTTCGGTCATCTTTCTCTTTCCTCTCTTCTTTCTCTTAATCTTTCTCATCTCTCCTCTTTTCAAACTACTTATATTTGCCAGCTTTATAAGAATCAGATTTGGTCTTTGGATAAAACTTCTTTTTACCAAAACTTTTGTTGAATCGATTGTCAGTAAAGCTAACTTTTCAGCAAATTCCGTAAGTTCATCACCATCACCCTCTTCTTCCTCATCAGAACTATTTTCATACTTGTTCATATCAGAAATCAATGATTTTTGCTTCACCACCCCGCTCTTCTTGTGTTCAGTAATCAGTGCCAATGACTCTTCCATCTTCTTATGCCTATCTTTCAGATCGTTTACTTTATCTTCATGTTGATTTAAGATGCTAAATATGTCATTCAACTTCTCCTCATCCATATCCTTGGACATTTGGAGCTGAACGGAGTAAGTATCCCATTCCGGTAACAGATTTTTCACAAACTTATAATAGATTTCCGAATCAGTCTTTATAACCCCATTTCTCTTAGATCATTAAGAATGATGTTAAATCTGTTGAAGACTCTTGTAGTCTTTGTTGATCCAAACCCTCAGTGATTTGATAATGACCCTATTTTAAATACTTAGTGAAAATTGTAAGTAAACAAAATGTATCAGAGTTTCACTATCGCTGATAAGTACTAAGATCTTACAGTACTGCTGATAGGAACTCTCGCACTTTTAGATTAAACATTCAGCGAACACTGTTCACCATATCGCTGAGTCTGTTCAGTCCTTATGGTGATCGCTGATAAGTTAGTTGTTTACTTATGATCCCTGAAGACAAGATTCACGTCATCAAAGGTTCTACGCTGAAGTCGAAGATCATGCTCAAGAACCAGCGACAAGTCTCCTAATGAACTGATGCGGATCAGCGAAGACTCAGATTTGTCCACTCAACGTGAAGTATCAAGTACAAGACTTTAGCTATCGCTGAACATTATCATTCGCTGAATAGTAAATGATAATCGCTGAATCAAAGAAAGCTGATCATGAAGTCCTCCGTACAAAGTACTTTTGTCTTAACCTCCCTTGCACGCCACCGTACGAAATGTCAGAAAAGAACCTCCGAAAATCTGAAATCGTACAACCACTCTGATACTACACTGTTCATTCATGCGGCTACTAAGGTTGTCAACAAAGGTCAATGACATGCAACCAATCCGCTGATGACACGTGTAAAGTGTATACTGAATTGCATTAAATGCATGCAGTATATAAAGAGATGAACTCACTTCATTTGAAGTAACTTGGTAACTCTGGACAAGTTCAAATCTCTCTTAAGATAGGATTTTATTAGTAATCTCCTTATCTTTCTTAGTGCAAGAAACCTTAGTGTTCCAACTTGTTTAGATTTAGGTTTATCCTTAATCTTGTTTCCGCAACAAGCTGTAAATTGTTAATGATTTATCAATAAACAATTTAGAAAAGTAAAATAGTGTGTTTGTATTCAACCCCCCCACCCTTTCTACAAACTTGTTTAGGCCTTTCGGGACCAACAAGTGGTATCAGAGCAGATTTGTTTAATCTCATAAACAAGATCTAATCTAAGATATTTCTCTTCCTAGCTATTATCTGAAAATGGCCAACTCAAACACAAACACTCACTATATTGACAATGGTTCTCTTGCAAAACCCCCTAGATTTTCCAGAGATAACTTCAACTTATGGAAAAATAGGATGACACTCTTCTTAGAAGGTGTAGACCCTACTATACCTTACTATCTTGAAAACGGCCCACACATCCCTGTAACAATTGATCCTGCAGTTCCAGCCACTGCAACTAGAGCTGCTATTCCAGAAAGGCTGATTCCAAAGGAAATCCATCATTGGACCGATGAAGACAAGAAGAAAGTGGCTATAGATACAAAAGCCAGATCCATACTATCCATGGCCCTTCCGGACGAAGTCTACCATTCCGTCATGAACCTGAAATCCTCAAAAGCCATGTGGGACACAATATGTGTTCAGTATGAAGGAACGTCTGAAGTCCAGGATTCAAGAAAGATCAACCTGGTAAGACAATGCGAAAGCTTCATCTCTGGTAAGAATGAAACTCTCTCTGAAGTACATCAACGTTTTAATTGCTTAATTATAGATCTAAAAACGGTTGGTAAGGAATATTCTAACTTTGAAGTGCTGACAAAGTTTTTAGAATGTTTACCTGAAAGCTGGGACAATTATTCCATGTGTCTCAAGCTGTCGAAAGATCTAAGATCAATGACACTTGCTACCTTATATGGCACATTGCTGAATCATGAGCAATCTAGCCATCTTAAGAAGAATCTTGTAAAAGATTCCAAAAGCACCCCTGTTGCTTTAATCTCAGAGGAACCTTCTACTCAGCGACCCGTGGTCACTATCACTGAGTTAGAAAGTAACTCTGAAAGGTCATCAGATTCTGATTCTTCAGATGATGAATCCTTGGCTCTCCTAACTAAAAAGTTCAGGAGATTCGCCAAGAAGAAAATGTTTAGAAAGAACAAAACTCTTTTTATAGCTGATAAGCCTAAGTCATCAGCTTTTGTTGATAAGGCTACTGCTACTTGTTTCAACTGCGAAAAGACAGGTCATTTCGCTAACGAGTGCAGGTCAAAGAAAATCATGAGACCTTCAGCTTTTACAAAGAAATCCTTTGTTCCAAGGAATAAAGACGACAAATACTTAAAGTTGAAGGAGAAATATGCAAAGCTGAAAAGCTTTAAGAAGAAAGGAAAAGGCCCGATGGCTGACTATGATTGGGCTGCTTCTGATGAAGAAGCCTCATCATCTGATTCTGAAGATGATGAAGCAAATCAATGTCTCATGGCCAAGATTGAAGAAGAGGAAGAAAGTTCAGACATTCCCTCCACTTCAACATCTGCCATTCAGGTATCACCTTCCTTCTTTACCAATATTGTAAATATTGATGAAGCTGATAGTCTCCGTAAAATCGAACTACTGACTAGAAGTTTATACGAAGCCATGAACGGCAAAGCTGTGGTTGAAAACCAAAATCTTGATCTCGCTGAAAAGCTTAAAAATTGCCACCTTCAAATAGAAAAGCTTTCTAAATTTGAAGAAGATTTTAAAGATCAAGTCTATTTAAATCAGCTAGTCAAAATCGAACGAGCGGAAGCTATCGTTGCATTAAAAGCTGAACAAGCTACTGTTGAAGGATGGTGTAATTCTTCAACAAAGATCACTGAGATAATTAAGGCTCAGATTCCTCTGAGTGATAAACGTGGTCTGGGTTATAAATATGATACTCCAATACCAACCACTGAACGTTCAATGCTTAAATTTGGAACGTTCGTATCCTCAATAGCTGACACTTCTTCATCTCAGTACTCCTCGTCGGTTACACCAATCCCTGAGGAAACTCCTACCTCAAAAGGTAAGGAGAAAATGGTTTATTCAAAACCTACCTCTGTCTCTAAAGACAAAGGTAAAGGAATTGTTATTTATCAAAATCCTCAGAAGGGTACTTTAGTACCTAAGCTGAATGCTTCTAAAGCCTTGGTGATTCATTCATCTGGTTCTGGAAATCAGACCTCTGGATCAGTTCAGCGACCTACTCCTAGACTCAGAGTAGATGTCCTTGGTAAGAAATCTGAAGAACTGAATGTTCGTCCTATTTCAAAAACCAATAGTATACTTGGTGCTGGCACTTCTAATTCCAAATTAAAAGCTCAGCACTCAAGTGGTCCTAGAACTAATTTTAGTTATAGGAAATGTTATCACTGTGGACTTACCGATCATATTGCAAGTAAGTGTCCCACAGCCACCAAAGCTGATAAGATAGCTAAGGTGAAGATAGCACCCAAGAAGACCAAACCAGTTGCAAGTCAGGTCAAGGTGACTCCTACCTCTGAGGTCAAGAAATTGACCAAAGTGAAGAAAGACAAAGCTGAATCTTCAAATGCTGCGAAGACTGCTGAACCCATTCCAACCTCTTCAACTGACAAACACGTATACATGGCGAAGTGGGTACCCAAGCAAAACTAATCTTCATTTGTATTGCAGGTTAAGAAGGGTATCTGGTATCTCGATAGCGGATGCTCTAGACACATGACTGGAAAGAAAAGCCTGCTCGCTGAATACAAGGAAGAGAAGGGTCCCTCTGTGACTTTCGGTGGAAATGGAAAAGGACACACCCGAGGGTATGGTGTACTTTCAAATGGTACAACATCCTTCAGAAGAGTCGCATATGTTGAAGGGCTGAAGCATAATCTTCTGAGCATCAGTCAGCTTTGCGACATGGATAACAAAGTGATTTTCACTAAGGAATCCTGCTTTGTCTCTGACAAAAAGGAGAAGATAGCTCTCAGCGGTTATCGTTTGGAAAATGTTTACATTATAAACATGGACTCAACAACCACTGAGAACTCCTGTTTCTTCTCAAAGGCATCTTCTGATGTCAACTGGCTATGGCACAAGAGGCTCTCACATCTCAACTTCAAGACACTGAATACTCTTTCATCCAAAGAGTTAGTCACTGGTCTACCTCAACATTCATACGCCAAAGAATCCTTATGTTCAGCGTGTGAAAAAGGGAAGCAGACCAAGGCAAGCTTTAAGTCCAAGCAAGTTTCCTCAGTGTCATCTCCTCTTCAACTACTCCATATGGATTTGTTTGGCCCCGTTAACAAACAATCCATCGCTGGAAAGAAATATACGCTGGTCATAGTTGATGAATTCTCTCGTTACACATGGGTAATGTTTCTCCGTTCTAAGAGTGACACCCCTGAAGAACTCATCACCTTTGTTCGGAAGATGGAAACTCTGAACAATATGATTGTTCGCTCAATAAGGAGTGATCATGGAACTGAATTCAAAAACAGTTCTCTTGATTCCTTCCTTGAGAGCAAGGGTATTTCTCACAACTTTTCGTCAGTGAGAACACCACAACAAAACGGAGTCGCTGAAAGAAGAAATAGAACAATTATTGAAGCTGCACGTTCAATGCTCAGCGATTCTCACCTGCCTACTCAGTTTTGGGCAGAAGCTGTCAACACGGCTTGTTTTACGCAAAACAGGTCGCTGATAGTCAAAAGATTCAAAAAGACAGCCTATGAACCTTTTCATGGGAGAAAGCCTTCAATCAGCTTTCTTCACATCTTTGGTTGTCAGTGTTTCATACTGAACAACAGAGATGCCCTTGGAAAGTTTGATCCTAAGGCTGATGATGGAATCTTTCTTGGATACTCCTCAGTTTCCAAAGCCTTCAGAGTCTTCAACCAAAGAAGACAAACTGTAGAAGAAACTATTCACGTCACGTTTGACGAATCCCGTTCAGCGAACTCTAAACCGAACGCTGATACAGAAGAACTGAATCAATGGATGTTTTCTCATCTTGGTGATTCAGAAGATGTTCCCACTACTCATGCTCATACAACTGAAAATGATGGTCCTACTATCATTCCCAATATGCAGAATAGTGAAGCTGAAACATCTTGGGTCTCAGCTGTTCCTATAAACACTATACCCGCAGTTGATCCAAATGTCTCAGAAATTCCATCTATTTCTCAGCAATCAGTGAATGAAGTGACAAATGCAACCATTCCTCTCTTAACTGATAATCCAGAAGTAGCTGAAGCCTCATCTTCAGTTTCTCCAGTTCAGACTGAGTCAGCGACGCATGCTCCGGCTCAGCGATGGACTGTAAATCACCCAATCGATCAAATTCTTGGTGATCCCAACGCTGGTATTCAGACTCGTAGAAGTGCAGGTAATATTTGTTTATTTATTAACTTTATTTCTCTAACTGAACCAAAGAAAATAGATGATGCCCTCAAAGATCCAAACTGGGTCAGCGCTATGCAAGAAGAGCTGACTGAATTCGAAAGAAACAAAGTTTGGAAACTTGTTCGGAGACCAACTGACAAAACAGTGATAGGCACTAAGTGGGTCTATCGAAACAAGTTGGACGAACATGGTACTGTAACTCGCAACAAAGCTCGTCTTGTTGCTCAGGGATACAGACAAGAGGAAGGCATAGATTATGACGAAACCTTTGCTCCAGTAGCAAGACTTGAATCTATTCGTCTTTTCTTAGCATATGTTGTACACAAAAACTTCACTGTACATCAAATGGATGTTAAGTCAGCGTTTCTAAATGGAAAGCTGAATGAAGAAGTTTATGTGGAACAACCTCCAGGATTCTCATATCCTAAGCGTCCAGGTTATGTTTTTAAGCTGGATAAGGCACTTTATGGCTTGAAGCAAGCTCCTCGTGCATGGTATGACGCTCTTTCTACTTATCTCCATCTTGAAAAATTTGAGAGAGGTAAGATTGACAAGACTTTGTTTTTTAGAAAAATAAAAGGTCATATCATTTTAGTTCAAATATATGTTGATGACATTATATTTGGTTCTACTAACCCTGAGCTTTGTACTCGTTTCGCTGATAGAATGAAAGATGAGTATAAAATGAGTATGATGGGTGAACTAACATATTTCCTTGGTCTTCATATTAAGCAAACTGAAAAAGGAACTTTTATAAATCAGGGAAAGTATGTTAAAGATATGCTGAAGAAATTCGACTTAACTGAAAGTTCAGCTATGAAAACCCCTATGGCACCACCGCTGATACTTGATAAGGACACAAAGGGTGTTCCTGTCAATGTCACGCTGTACCGTGGGATGATCGGCTCACTACTGTATCTTACAGCTAGCCGACCCGATATTATGTTTGCAACATGTCTGTGCGCACGATATCAAGCTGAACCTAAGATATCCCATATGAAAGCTGTAAAGAGAATCTTTCGATATCTTAAGGGTACAACGAATCTAGGTCTTTGGTATCCCAAAGATTCAGGATTCGATCTAACCGCCTATTCAGATAGTGATTTTGCAGGTTGCAAAATGGATAGGAAAAGCACCACAGGAGGATGTCAGCTCCTGGGTGGAAAGCTGGTAAGTTGGACAAGTAAGAAGCAAAACTCAGTGTCCACTTCCACAGCTGAAGCTGAGTATGTAGCCGCTGGAAGCTGCTGTTCTCAAGTCTTGTGGATGAGAAATCAACTACTAGACTATGATCTTCAGCTCTCCAAAATTCCAATCTATTGCGACAGCACAAGTGCCATCGCTATAGCAAACAATCCAGTGCTACACTCAAAGACAAAACACATAGAAATCAGATATCATTTTATCAGAGATCATGTGATGAATGGTGATATAGAACTTCATTTTATCCCAACTAATTATCAGTTAGCTGATTTGTTTACCAAACCTCTTGATGAGACAATATTCAACTTTCTCATCAGCGAGCTTGGAATGCTGAACTTTGAAGGATAAATCTTCAGCGGTTCACATTTAATCAGCGATACGTTTATACATTCATGTATAGGCTCTCGGATAAAATAAACTTGTACAATTCATTTCATCATCTTCTCTCTGAATAAATTTGGTTAAACTGATATCAAGGTATGTTTTCTCTCTCTGACAAAACGCATGAAAATGCAAGATTTCAAATTCTTTCATCGTTGAATATCTCTTCCTTAACAGCGATATTTTGAAATTTCTTAAAACCCTCACTGATATTTCTATTCAGTGCTTCATATTTTCCAAAGAGTCCCTGAGTTTTTCTTTCAAAACCTCAGAGACAACGAAAGAATGTGAAAGGACAGTTGTGACATCATTGCAACGGATAACACCAGGCACGCTCTTTTTCTGACACACGTTTGCACGTTTCGTTGTCTATCCAATCAAATGCAAACACGTGTCCGTGTCATGATGAAAAACTTTCCCGCTCAAGTTTTTCTCTCTCTACTCTCTTCCTATATAAACACTCTCAAAGTTTATATTTGTCTTTTACGCGAATCAATCTTTCTCCGCAAGAAAAGAACACTGTTGCATTTTGTGCTCTCAATCTTCAAGAACTGTTCATCATCTTCTTCATCAAACTCAAGGTTAATATGTTCTTATCTATTATCAAATGCGAATAACTTGTTTTCGATCTTATCATTGTTTTACACAAGATCAAACAAAAGAACTCAAAAATAAAATCATTTTCTTTCATGGTTTTATAAACACAACCATTTCATGGTTGTTCTTCAAGTTTTAAATCTAAAATCTTAAACTTGTTCTTCTTTCGTATCCATTTTTTTAAGAAACTGGAATACAAGGCTTATGGGTGTTATATTCGTTTTTTTTTAAAACAAGAAAAACCCTAATCTTCATTAAGACTTTTTTTGTCTGAATGAAATGGACAAAATTCCAAAAATCTTAATGGAAATTTTCTTTCCACATTAAGATATTTCTTATTTGTTAACATCTTTGGTTGAACTGATAATACAGTGAAATGGAAACTTCAAAGCTGAATGTTACCGCTGAGTCCATCTCCGCTGATTCTGAGGAACTGGAAATCACCAAAGCTCCTCAGGTTAAGTTTGAGCTGGATCAACTAGACTGGACAAAGGCAAACAACCTCTCAGCGCTTCTCGAGTTTCCTCCTAGGAAGCAGGTATCCCATCTAGACGACGCTGTAAATTTTTTGAAGAATAGCCCCATCTACACAGCACTGACAATCTCACCTCCTGCCAGTCAGCGTCTATTATCCCAATTCTGGTACTCTGCCAGACACACCGACCTACCCTCCGCCAAAGATCCATCTAAAACCATCGACTGCATACTCAGCGATACTGAGTATGGCACCATCAAGATAACCCCCGCAATAATCCGCAAAGCTCTGAAATTCCCTAACGCTACCTCAGAAAATCCTTTCATTCCATTACCTGACCATAAGAAGCACGCTGACAGGGAAGAAATCATTGCTTTCCTTGATGCGATGGGTTACATCTGGGAGACTGGAAGAGACAAGCTACCTGAGAAGACGCTGACGCTGATAAAGAAATCCAAGATGCCCAGCGAGATGAACTTCATCTTCGCTCACCTGATCAGCTGCATGACAGCGAAATCCGGATCTTCTGATCAAGCCGCTCAACCTCAGCAGGCCATGGGTTACGCACTGCTGAAAGGTCTCAACATTGACTGGGCCTCCATCATCTATGAAGACCTCATTCAACGTGTTGATTCTGCCGCTGACCGACCAGCATGGGTCCCTTACCCACGATTCATCAGCGCCATCTTTCAATATGGCCTGAAGGACAGCTATCCTGAAGAGGGTGATCTGAAACTCTCTCAGATTGGCCCTAAAGTTCTCGACTTCAAGCCTGTCGCCAACGAGGTACGTCTCTCTACCCTTCTCACTCTACTTAATTCTCCGCTTTCTGTGGCTCCTTCAGCGACAATACCCCTCGCTGATTCCCAGGCCACAAAATCCATTCCTTCTAAGAAAAGGAAACAATCTCTTACCCCTCTTGATTCCAAAAGGATCAAGAAAACCAAGGAGCAACCCCAGCAATTCCATGCTGAAGACTCCTCAGCTCATTCTGAAGAGCTGAAGGAAAGTTCTGTGGTACGCTCTGCCACACCAATTCAAGCCATCCCTTCTAAACCTACTTCAGCGTCCTTAAACGTTGAGGTTAGAACTTTGGAATCTACCCAACCTTCTTCAGTCTCTCAAAAGACTGATGAAGTACTTCTCAGCGAATCCAACGCTGAACTTGCAACCCAACCCCAATTCTTATCCTTCGATCCTCCCTCTATTTCTTTGGACACTCCTCCAGTTAAAACTGGAGATGCCATCATTCAAGAAGCCGTTGAAGCTTCTCAGCGAATGACGAAGAAAGGACCTGCAGAGATCTCCATCCCTCATGGAACTTTTGAGGGAGATATGGAACACTATGGAGGGACTCGAAACTTTGATGAGTTCGTCAACGCTCCTGCAGGTACAGATCCCACCTTAAACACTGTAACTAAACCTGAAACTTCTGAGCTTTCCTTTGTTCACAAGTACTTATATGTTACAGGTCCTTATTTGGGAGACATCAACCAGTCTCTGAAGTCCATGGAGATGAAACTTACAGATCTCACCACCGGTCTATCAAATAACTCTACAGCTGTAACAAACGCTGGAGAGAATCTGACGAAGCTGACTGCTGTGGTGGAAAAGAAGGCCTCCTCTGATGACATCAAAGACCTTGATAAAACTCTCGCCGACTTTGCCAAAGTGCTCTCCGACATCTACACTGACTACACCAACCTCAAATCGTCAGTTTCCACCGTTTCCAGCGAGGTTACAACGCTGAAGAAATCGGTTGGTACACTCGAAGGTGATATGTCCGTGGTCAAGACCGACTTGGGCTCAGTGAAGACCGACCTTAGTTCTGTCAAGACAATGATCGAGACGCTGGTGAACAAGGCAAACAATCCAGCTCCTGCTCCGGCCCCTGCACCTATTTTGGACTCATTCACCGCAGAGGATCGCCAAGAGCTGAAGAAAATCACGCCTGCTATTTCTGGCCTAGAAGACAGAATAGCTAAGCTTGAAGGTTGTGTGAAATTCTCTGGCCCAGAAGACAGAGACAACACCAATGCTGAATCTACCCATTCCTCCCCCGCCCATCATGAGAAAGAGGGGGAGAAGAGCGCTTAACAGGAGAAGAGCGCTGAAGATCAAAATAAGAGCGCTGCAGACCTTTCCCATGATGAATCTATCAGGGGATAGGGTAATGAAGATCTGATTACTGGACCTCAGGGAGATGAAAACCCTGAGGGAACCGAGAACCTCGCCTATGTATCTGAGGGGGAGCAACTCGAAGAAGATGCTGAGGAATCCGAAGCAGAAGAAGACGAAGACATCGACATCCCTGAAGCTGAACCATCCTCCTCTCCAAGGAACGATGATGATGATGATGATGAAGATGACGAATTCTTTGTCGTCAAACATGCTCCTCGAAAAGCTCTTAAAGGGATCGTGATAACCGAATCCACAGGGGAGAAGACAAAAACAAAGACAAAGCACTCAGCCTCTGGCGCTGAGAAAAGCAAAGACAAAGGCATCGCTGAAGATGATAATCTGGCTATCCTACTTGCAAATCCGATTTGTCAGGTACACTAAACTTATTTTTCCTTCCCTGATCATCTCTGAACAATCAGTTATCCATTCCACAAACACCATACACATCCACATTTTTTTTCTATCTTTTCTACCCAAGTTCTTCTACCCAGTTCTTATTTGTAAGATCGCTGCGTTTCAGCTAGTCCTCTCCCCTGTTTGAGGATATCGCTGAAGGATCTACTATTGCGACTTCACCAATAATTCCAGCTACCGCTGAAGACATAATCCCAGTCTTAGATTTAATCTCTGAGACTGATGAACCAGAAGAACAACCTCTCTCGCACAGAAACAGACCTTCCTCAGTTCCTCAAAAGCTGAGTGAAGAAGATCAAAAGAGGAGAGAAGAAATGATAAAGCGATTCGAGGATCAGCGAATCATTCTAAGGCACGATCAACTACCTTCAGTTCCTCCTAAGTTCAGAATTTCAAAAGCTGAATACCAGGATCATCTCAGAGCTGAACGCCTCATCGCTGAAAGGAAGGAAGCTGAAGATAAAGACAGAGAATACGCCATCAAGCTCACTCAAGAATCTGTCAAAGACCCCAAGCTGAAGCGTATTCCCATTCAAATCCAACGAAAGCTTTGGGAACAAGCCCAGAAGATCGTGGAAAAGAAAGCTGAAGTTTCTCAGACCACCCTGATCTGGTGTAAAGAGAAAATCCACTTCAGATATCGTCCAGCGAAGATCAACAAGGTATTCATCTCTGGAAGAACCTCCATCGGAGTACCTATTGTTGACATCAAACTGTTCAGAGAAGATGGCTCATCTAAAACCTTTCGTGCTGACACTGTAAAAAGGTATGGTCTCTCTGAATGGCTGGAGATGAGGTTAGCTATCCAACCATCACAATCTAAGTACAAGGATCATTTCGAAAAGCTGATAAACAGACAGATCGATTTGATATCTTCTTGTGTGGATATTCCTCTTGTTCCTGATCTAAAGCCAAAAAGAAAAAGGGGCTCACCAAAGAAGAAACGTCAAGATTCAAACTCAGGTCCTGTCATACGAAATGAAACTGGAATTGGTTTCTCTCGCGCTGAAGTACTTGGTCCTGATCCTGATCTATCTGCCCTTGACATCTCTTTGCCACCATGTGAACTTTTCGTCCCTGGTAAAGTCATCAGTAATCCTTATGGAATATTCTTTCTTGACTACGACGGACGTAAATGCTTTCAACGGATCGCTGAGCTTCCAATCACTCCAATCGAACAGCTCAGAGATCTCATCTACTGGTGCGACTTCAGAAAAGACATTCAGGCACGACACCTAAAACCCTTGATTTTTGAAGCTGCTCTGAAGCTAAAGAATAAAGGAGAAAAGGTTCCTGACTGGATGATTCAAACTGAAAAGACAACCCTTGATGAACTTCTCATTAAGGAAGAATCCTTTGAAGGCTGACAACAATCACCACTTTCTCTATTGTATCAGTCATCCTTCAGTACTTGTAATTTATTTCGCTTGTACTTGTAATCTTTCTTATTCATTTTGTAACCTGGTTCAAAGATTTAAAGAAAGATTTCAGCGAATGTACTTTACTCCATCAGTACTGAAAAGATCCCAGAAAACAGTAAAAGGGACAAATATTTTATGAGTTCTTTTTATCCTTATGTTTTCATTAAATAGCAATTTTCTTTGTTGCTATGTCATAATCAAATAGGGGGAGATTGTTGATCCAAACCCTCAGTGATTTGATAATGACCCTATCTTAAATACTTAGTGAAAATTGTAAGTAAACAAAATGTATCAGAGTTTCACTATCGCTGATAAGTACTAAGATCTTACAGTACTGCTGATAGGAACTCTCGCACTTTTAGATTAAACATTCAGCGAACACTGTTCACCATATCGCTGAGTCTGTTCAGTCCTTATGGTGATCGATGATAAGTTAGTTGTTTACTTATGATCCCTGAAGACAAGATTCACGTCATCAAAGGTTCTACGCTGAAGTCGAAGATCAAGCTCAAGAACCAGCGACAAGTCTCCTAATGAACTGATGCGGATCAGCGAAGACTCAGATTTGTCCACTCAACGTGAAGTATCAAGTACAAGACTTTCGCTATCGCTGAACTTTATCATTCGCTGAATAGTAAATGATAATCGCTGAATCAACGAAAGCTGATCATGAAGTCCTCCGTACAAAGTACTTTTGTCTTAACCTCCCTTGCACGCCACCGTACGAAATGTCAGAAAAGAACCTCCGAAAATCTGAAATCGTACAACCACTCTGATACTACACTGTTCATTCATGCGGCTACTAAGGTTGTCAACAAAGGTCAATGACATGCAACCAATCCGCTGATGACACGTGTAAAGTGTATACTGAATTGCATTAAATGCATGCAGTATATAAAGAGATGAACTCACTTCATTTGAAGTAACTTGCTAACTCTGGACAAGTTCAAATCTCTCTTAAGATAGGATTTTATTAGTAATCTCCTTATCTTTCTTAGTGCAAGAAACCTTAGTGTTCCAACTTGTTTAGATTTAGGTTTATCCTTAATCTTGTTTCCGCAACAAGCTGTAAATTGTTAATGATTTATCAATAAACAATTTAGAAAAGTAAAATAGTGTATTTGTATTCAACCCCCCCCCCCCCCCCCTTTCTACAAACTTGTTTAGGCCTTTCGGGACCAACAGTCTTTCACCATCATTTGCTTTAAAGCCTTCATAAGCATTGATGCTTTGATTTCTTTTAGTTCTGAGAGACTTTTGTGAACCTTCTAATTGTCTCTCCAACTCATCCTATATCTCTTTAGCAGATTCCCGACTATCTACACAGTTGTAGATAGTAGTTGGTATTGCCATTGTTAGAAAGGTTAAAGCTTGCTCATCAATAGTCATTAAGATCTTGTCTTGCTCATTGAAGTGTTGATAATCTTTGTAGATTATTCTTGGAAGAAACGTATGGAGGTGTGGCAGTAAATTCAACAACAGGACCAGTGATAAACGGTCTATTGGGTCCATTTGTGATGGAGGTCATCAAGTCTCGGTTCTGATTATTAAGAAATTGGATCATCCACTTTTTCCACTGAGGATATTCATCCACTTGAAGAACTGGTGGTTTGGACTTGGAACCCATGCTGAGTAGATCTCTAGACATTATTACTGAGTTATCTCAACACTAGACAGTGATCGTCGGATGTTCAAACAGTACAGTGTAAAAAATACACTTGGAAAAACTTTACAGAGATAGTTTTCGTAGGCAACAGAGATGAAATCCTAAAAGTTTTCGGGTTGGCAAACTTTTCGCAACACACTATCCTTCAGGAAAACTTTTTGCAACCTACTCTATGCGAAAACTAGACTTTTCGCAACTCACTTGATGAGCAAACTAACTTTTCGCAACCTACTCTATGTGAAAACTAGACTTTTCGCAATCAACTTTATGCGAAAACTAGACTTTTCGCAACTCAAGTGGCACGAACACCAAACTTTTCGCAGCCTATTGATGCGAAAACTTTACTTTTCGCAATCAACTCCTTGCGAAAAATTATCAACTTCTACGAAAACCACACTTTTCGTATCCTCTTCTCTGCAAAAACTACACTTCACTCAAACAACTGATGCGAAAACTCTGTTGAATCTTGCGAAAACCTGATGAACTTGCGAAAAGTTCCAGATCTTGCGAAACATTAGGTAAATTTGAATTCAGGCCATAATTTCTTCAAAACTTGATGAATTTTGATGAGGTTTGCACAGACTTGTTCGAAATATAATTCCACACACTTTTGTAGTTTATACAAAAGTGTAATTCTTCCAAATTGAGGTTCTTTAGATCCAATCACAGTAAATGAATATTTTCGAACAAAAACCTACAAATCTTCTAAATTCTCCAGAATAGATCCGAATTAGCCAAAATTTTCTGAATAAATCATGTTCAGGAATGAAATCCGCAGGTCAACTACCCAAAATTTGATCCAAAAAGTTCAAAATTGAAGAATTTGAATTTTCAATGAACAGTAACTGCGAAAACCTCAAAAAATTCAAAAATATCTCAAAAAATTCAAAAATATCTCAAAAAATTCAAAAATCTTCCCTGTTTATGTCTGAATTCTGTCTGATAAATCCATCTGTGCTCTGATACCAAATGTTAAACCAAAATCTAGTGAGAGATTGAAAGTACAAATCAAGATTCTAGAGAGAGAAAACAATCTTGTCATCCATATCACTTTAGAGAGTTACATGATTGTCAAAAATGGGAAAGTTACAAAGGGTTACAAGAGTTTACAAAAGTTACTCTAACAATGACTTACTTAGCCTATTTATACCTACAAGGTTACACGGCATAAAGGCTACACTAGATGACTTACACATGACTTTGACTTACATTGACTTTACAATTACATTGACTTTACATCAAATCTTGAAAACAATATAATGCTCTAACAAGTTCACTGCAGTGCTAAACTTTTAGATTAAGCATACCTAACTTGAACACAAGTTCATTAAATCGTTTTGCGTCCAAGAATTTGTAAATAGGTATGCCAGTTGATTTTATATATTGACAAAATAGAGTTCGATCGTACCTCGTTCAACGTGATCCTTGATAAAATGGTACAGGACGTCTATGTGTTTAGGACTGGATTGCTTGTGATGGCGATAGCACTCTTCGAGTCAAAGTATATTGGAATCTGCGAGTAGTGAAACCCGTAGTCCTCCAGTTGTGTGCGCATCCAAATGACTTGGGAACATCAACTAGTGACAGCCACGTACTTCGCTTCCACAGTGGATGTGGAGACACACGTTTGCTTCTTCGAAGCCCAGCTAACCAGCTTGTCGCCAAGAATTGGCGTGACCCGTCGTGCTCTTCCGGTCTAGCATACTTCCAGCATGATCAGCATCCGAGAACGCCGTTAGTTCGAAGCCTGTATCATCTGGGTACCACAAACCAAGATCAACAATACCTTTTAAATAATACAAAATGCGTTTGACCGTAGAAAGGTATGACTCCTTAGGTTTGGACCGAAACCGAGTACACAAAAAGGTGGAAAACATAATGTCCGGTCTACTAGCCATCGGATACATCAACGATCGAATCATTCCTCGATAGGTCCTAGTGTCCACGTACTTTCTGTTTGGATCGGAGTGTAACTTATTACCCGGGGACATTGGAGTTTTCATGGGCGTACAGTTTTCCATCTGGAACTTCTGAAAAATGTCCGAGATGTACTTAGATTGATTGATGAAAATCCCGGTCGACAATTGTTTAACTTGTAGACCGAGAAAGAAATTCATCTGGCCCGTCATACTCATTTTAAAATGTGATTTCATGAGGACTGAGAAGTTGTGACAGTATTTGGGGTTTGTAGAGCCGAAGATTATGTCGTCGACATATATTTGAATGAGAATAATATACTTACGTTCTCTCTCGATAAAGCGAGTTGTGTCGATTTTACCTTTCGAGAAACCGGCCTTCGTGAGAAACGATGATATGGCATCATACCATGCACGATGCTTGCTTCAATCCGTAGAGCGCTTTGTCAAGGAGATACACATGGTTTGGATGTGCAACACTTACAAAACCATCAGGTTGAGAGACGTATACCTCTTCCTTGAGTTTGCCATTCAGGAAAGCCGTCTTCACGTCCAGCTGGAAGACGGTGCAATTCATATGAGCGGCGTATGCATGGAACATTCGGAAGGGCTCTATTCGAACTACCGGGGCAAACGTCTCTTCACAATTGATCCCTTCCTGTTGTCTATTCCCTTTGGCCACTAGTCTAGCTTTGTTCTGAACGACGATCTCGATTTTGTCTTTCTTGTCTTGACGATCCATTTGGTACCAATGAGCATCTTGTTCTTCGGACGCGGGACCAGACGCCATACAATTAGGCTATCGAACTTGCTCAGTTCTTCTTGCATGACGATCACCAAGTCAGGATCATTCAAAGCGTCGTTGACCGTAGACGGTTCGATATGGCTCAAGAAGATGAAGAAGAGGCACTCATTCCCAGTGGCAGCCCGTGTCTGAACTTTTCTAATTAGAGACGGTGTGGTGTCTTCTGTCTCTCCGTTGGCTCTTGTCTTGACTGGAGCAGATGGTTCGCCAATAATCTGGTCAGTCGGATGTGCCTGAGTCCACTTCCGGGTATGAGGTAGTGGTTATGTCGACTGTTGGGAGTTGTCTGGATCGAGATATGAGCCTTGTGGTAGATCTTGTACTGCTTCGAGGGACGGAGACGGATGTAATGGGTTGACGGCCGGTGGTTGTTCAGTCCGAGTATTTGACGCGGAGGCTTCGGCCATGTCATCTGTCGACTGAGAAGTGGATGCTTTGTCACTTGTACCTGCGAAGGATTGAGATGATGGAACTGTTGGGGAGTCGGTTGCAGAGTTAGAGTTCGTGCTTGACGAGGGTGATGAGTGGACCACTGGTGTTGATGGTGAAGCCTCCGACGAGGTTGAGTTGGGGGATGTGAAAGGACCAGTGATCTGCAAAGAAACAATTACAACTTCATCTATATTCAAAAGCTCAACATTAGAAGTAGTAGGGATATAGAAATCGTTATAAAAGTGCTCAAACAGTAGATCTAGGTCGGATTGGTGTGTCTTCGATGATGTGGACGAACTAGGATCTACTAGTGTTTGTGCGGATCCCAAATGAGATTGCTCGGAAGCCAGCACACCGGTTAAAACGGGTTCTGAACTGAGTTGTTCAGAAGCCATGTCGACCAGTTCGTCGAAGGTCACATTTACGCTTTTGATGACGGTTTTCGTGGTCTTGTTGTAAACTCATAAAGCCTTTCAAGAAGTTGAGTATCCGATGAAGATCCCCTCATCTGCCTTTGGATTGAGTTTGCCGAGATCATCCTTGTCATTCTTCATGAAGCACTTGCATCCAAAAGCGTGGAAGTATTTGATGTTCGAGATGCGTTTGTTGATGATCTCATAAGATGTTTTATTGAAGCGTTTGTTGAGGATGGATCGATTCTGCATATAACAAGCCGTGCCAACTACTTCGGCCCACAAGAAAAGGGGAAGCTTGAACTGGGTCAGCATAGTGCGTGTCACTTTGACTAATGTGATATTGCGACGTTCCACTATGCCGTTTTGTTGAGGAGTCTGTGCAGCTGAGAACATGTGTGAAACCCCAGCCGATGTGAGATAGTCACCCAAGGTACGATTGTTTAATTTTGTGCCATTATCTGTCCGGATCGTTTGAACGGAGAGCTGCATGTTGACTTGGACACTCTTCAGGTGGTTGATGATCAGGTCTGGAGTCTCATCCTTGGTACGAAAGAATTTGACCCAGGTGTAGCGTCAGAATTCGTCCACCATTACCAGTACATACTTCTTGTGATTGATGCTTTGAACTCTCATCGGGCCGCAAAGGTCCATGTGAATGAGTTCCAAAGGCCTCGAAGTGTTTGGAACCGCCTTTGGTTTATAAGTCGCCTTCTTCATCTTGCCCATTTTGCAGGCAGAGCACATGTGCTCTTTCTCGAACTTCAGTTCGGGCATTCCATTGACTAGACCACCGACTTGTTGATGTTCTTGAAATTTTGGTGTGCGAGCCGTCGGTGCCACAGCCAATTCTGTTATGCTGTCGCTTTGGACATAAGGCACACAACTTTATCGGTCTTCAGGGAGGTGAGATTGATGGTGTACAGATTTGTTTGGCGAGTACCAACGAGGAGTTCTGTTCCGTCTTCCGTACGAATACTACACCGCTTTGCCATGAAATTCCCCACAAGATTTTTGTCACAAAACTGGTCGACGCTGAAAAGATTGTGACCCAAGCCCTCGACGAAGGACACCCTTTTGATGGTGATGTTGTCCTGAACTAGGTCGCCGTACCCCATGATGGGGGCTACATTATCATTACCAAAACGTACATCACCACAATATTTCTCTTTGAAATTGGTGACCAACTCCCTTTTACCAGTCATGTGTTTGGAGCATCCAGAGTTTAAAAACCACACATGACTGGGCCGCAAAACAGAAATTAGGGGTTCTTAGGTACCCATTTGAAAATGGGTCCTGTTGAGTTAGGTGCAACACCTGATCTCTAAGCCCGTTTAGATTTGGGGCGTTTCCGAGATGGGTAAACAGAATGAGAATTAT
The DNA here is from genome assembly GCA_033807775.1 of Saussurea involucrata. Classification (NCBI taxonomy): domain Eukaryota; kingdom Viridiplantae; phylum Streptophyta; class Magnoliopsida; order Asterales; family Asteraceae; genus Saussurea; species Saussurea involucrata. Next base: position 88,204,725 of record CM066314.1, read on the forward strand.
AAACATGGTAAGATCCAAACCAATCAGATGCATATTTTCGGTCAACAAAATCATTCAATCCACACACAGAACAACAAACAAAATCACGAGAAAGTTGAAATAATTGTTGAACTGAATAAAGTCTTAAAGGAAACTGAAATCTTTGTTCAACAGACTTATTAGAATGAAAAACATGATTGTCATTGTTTGTCCTAGAATGCGAAAAAGAATTAAATGATTGTGTCTTCATTGGGCATGTCTTAGGCTTCTTCTCTACCCATACTCGTTTGACTTCCTTCTGCCGACCAGTTTCATCTGAAATAGCATTAAAGTCATTGTCAGAGGAGCTGGAGTAATAAGATTGTCGTTTAGAGGATTTACCGGGTTTTGATCGTTTCTTTGACCGTCGTTTAGACTTTGATTTTAACGAAGTGGTTTGAGAAACGTTTTTGGAGTTAGAACACTCACCTTTTTCAAAATTTACCGGTGTGGGCATTTTGTCAAGAACTTGAACATGACTCACAAGCTTTGGTGCAAAATTGATTTTAGCAATGTCATCATCAGGACAAACTGTGGAATTCATGAATGCTGAGAACTAGAGTTCAGTGTCAGATTGGTCATCATTGTCCGAGTAGGATGAGAAACAATTAAGATTTTGTAAGGAATCAGCAGCAAAAGGGTTTTCAAAATCAGAGATGAGATTCCTTTAACAAAAATCTGTTTGAACCTTTTTACCTTTATTTGAAAAACTCAAAGCCTAATCATTTCTGTCGGATGACAACACACCTAAGAAGGCTTTGCACGAGGAACTGTCTGAATTAGTTGAAGACGGCTTGACTGAGATTGGTTCTTGGTTGCTATCTTTGATAGGAGTAACAACGTAGTCACGCAGACTGAGATTATCTGCCTTAGCAACCATTTCCTGAAGAACTTCTGTTGCTAAAGCAGACAGTTTAGACATGAGTCTAGCAATCTTGGTTTTGAAAGTTGTTCATTCAGATTCAGATAGAGGCTCGGTTTTGGTTTGTTTAAGCTCTTGAAAGGTGGATAAAAGTACAGTCATTTCGTAGTCAAAAGCTGCCTTTTCTCTTTCAATTGATTTTTCGAGTTGGAAAATAATATTTTCCAATATCAGAGGTGGAACATACCGTTTATACTCTGATGGGTCAGAAGATCCCTCCTTATGTTGCCTCAATCGGAACAGGAATTTCCGTTGCTTTGGCAACCGAACAGATGTCGAAGTAATCATTTGAAAGATAATGAGTTTTAGTTTTCAGATACGAAGCATTAAGCTTTTCATAGACAAAAGGAACTTGTACATTTATGTTTTTACGAGGTTGTTCATCATCCTTATTAGAATTGTCTTCATTAGGCTTTTCCAACACTTTTGGTAGAGGAATGCCAGTTTGCCTCTTTATTGTTTCTTGCTCCTCATCCTCCGGAAACAGTTTGGTTCATCTGATATTGTACTCTGGGTACCTCTTATCAAGTCCCAAAAAGTGAAACTCTTAGAGTGTGGGGACTCTGGATAAGATTTTCTTTAGGTAACATGAATTGTCATATCCGAGACCCCAAAAGGTGTTGTAGTACTAGAATCACTTAGGTTTGTTCAAATGAATTGTTTGGTCTGTTTGACCTCGCTTGTAAAGTTTGGATTCAAGATCTTTGAGCTTGTTCGTCAACTTATCATTTTCTTTTTGAACAGTGGAGTAAAACTTGACAGTCTTATACTCATCATGAGACTTACTAAGTTTTTCAATGATTTCAGATAATTGGGTCTCTAAGGATTCAATCTTTTTGGAAATAGATGCACATTCTTCTTTATAATTTTCAATTATGCATTTATGTTCATCTTTTTCGACAGCTAGTTTACCTATAGTGTCATATTTCCGTTTGACGTTATCTTCTAGGTCATTTATTTGGGCGTCTTTGGTCTTAACCTTTTGCTTATAAGAGTATAACGTACGCACCATAACATGCATCTGTTCAATTAGTTTTTCATGAGTAGGAGCACATACCTGACATGCTGCTTTATCCATGGACTTGTTCGAAGCTTAATCTTCGGAGTCTGTATGTTCTAGTTGTGTTCTCGTATAGCATATGTGTGCTTCAACATCTCCTTTTTCATCATCGGTGAGACTTAGCCAGTGATCATCTTCTGCCATGAGGGCTTTTCCTGCCTCTTTCTGCCTGGCCAGTAGCATTTTGTTCTTGTAGTACTCGGCATTGCGTACTACTGCCTTTTGACAGTCTCTCGTAAAGTGGCCTAGCCTGCCACAGTTGTAGCGTTTGACAGGTTCATCTACTTCTTTCTCTTCAGTCCTCCCTTCATACTTCCTTCATCGCTTTTTATATTTCCTTCAAACTTATCTATGTAGTCATGTCGCTTGTTGTTGGTGGAGTACATCTGGCTGTTGTTGGATGGTTTCTTTAAGTGGCCAGGCATACCACAGCGTACTCTCGGGATAGTAGAGCGACTGCTTTCTTGATGCCATCGAGTTCTGGTTCAGAGTCACTTTCATCTTCATCTTCCTCAGGCTCAGTCTCACTTTGTGCTTCTTCGCGGTAAGTACTGCGCTGGACATGTTTTTCCCGCTTGTGTGACATGAGAACTAGAGGGTCTTCTTTGGGTTTCTCGGTAGGCCTCTGATCTCCCATTAGTTCAAGCACCTCGTCTTCATCTTGAAGAAGCATCTCATATAGTTCATGTAGAGGAACATTTTCCAGTATGTGATTGTGACGAACATGAGAAACGAACCTCTTCCATTCAGGCTGAAAATTGTTCATGAACTGGATGTAGTTCTCCGTGTTCGTCTTGGAGATATTATTCTTCTGGAGATCGGTAATGGGAGTACAAAACCCTTCGTATATTTCTGTCAGCGTTTCTCCTCTCCGAGCCTTGGAAGCATCATAACGAGTAAGACAACTTGTGACCTTCAATTGTTTCCCGACGCGGCAGCCTTGCATGATCTTCGCTAGTTGATCCCACATTCCCTTTGCCGTCTCCTTGTGTCTATCAATGTTGTAGTCGATGTTGTTCGGAAGGCTGTATATCAGATAAGTCTACGCCAGCCTGTTGCCATCAGCCCTTCTCTTCTCTTCAGCAGTCATCGCGTCGTAGGTTTTAGGCACACGTTGGCCTGGTGGTCCACCAGCTTGTTCTGGAACATCCATAAACGGTGGCTCTTGTGGTCCTCGAGTCAACGAGTGAAGGATCTCGTGATAGAGAAGCTTTGACTCAATAAAGCACATGAATCGATCTCGCCACAAGTTGTATTCTCCTATGTATAGGATCGGTGGCTTCAGATCTGATCCTATGGATCACGCGTCTTGAGCATTCATGATTAGGGCACTTGAGTGATCGTGAGACAAATGTAGTGATCCAAAGGTAAAAGTGACTTCCTTACGCAAGAAACCAAGAGGAGTGATAAACCTAATGCAGTGGAACACTAACTTTGACGGGAAGAGATCAAGAGATTTTAGAACAGAATGTAGGAAGAAAATAATAGTGAAAAAACAATTAGATAAAGTTGACCGAAAACAAAGATTTGTAAATTGGGAAACCCGATGTCTGACTTTCGGTGTTCACAACCGGGAAGGGGAAACCTGGTATCATAACCGGTTACCGGGATGAGACGACCCAATATCGGAACTGGGTACCGGATGTGATGACGAACCGGGCACCGAAACTAAGACCGATATCAGATCCGGTATTGAGACCGGGATCTGGTGTGGCTTGGGTTCGGTACAATCCGGTATCCGGTAGGGATCGGAATCGGGAATCAAGGGATCCAGAATTAACCAGATCGGGAAACAAGTCGGGAAACGAATAACAGACGTACCTGGGATTTGAAGAAATGATTCTTGTAGTTCTTTTTCTTTAAATTAAACCTTTCCTGAACATAACTTTCACAACGAAAACACCAGACTAACACAAAAAAGTGATCGATTTTACTCCTAAACACACCCTTTGATCAAAAATCAAGAAAAGTCAAAAAACAGAGACTTTGAAACCGAGTTAATCGATTTTTACAAATTGATGGTCAAAAGCTTCCAAATCAGTTCTGAAAAATTTGTAAAGATCACTATGTGAATATTACCAACAATTTCTTAAGAATGAATTTTAATGTTAACTCCAAAATCAACGATCAATGATTTAACCTTAAGAACTCAGTGTCGATAAACAGACAGTAGGGAATGACTCAAAATCAATAAAAATTACCTTTGGATCATTCGTCTCTCTGCTCTGATACCAATTGTGGATCCTAATATGAAGTGCAAACAATAAAATCAACACAATGAATCAAAACGTAATCGATTGAATTGAATACTACAAAGAGATTTTTTATAGCCGTACAAAGTAATTAAGAAACAATTAGAATCATTAAACCCTAATTGAGAGATGGCCATCTATATTTATACCCCAAAAGGGATATTTACACAAAAGGCCCCTGAACTTATATTCAATATAAAATATGAGCCAATAGTCTAATCGCTGAAGAACATGATTTGGCTGAATCTGAGGAAGAATCAAATTCTGATGAAGAAGTGTGGCCAACCACTATCTGATGGCCCAAATCCAAGAAGTAAAAGAAGAAAACACTGATATTTCTTCTACCTCCTCTACCTCTCAGGTATCTATCTCTTCTGATCCAGTTCTCAGTAAAGTTGATAGACGTCGTGCTATCGATTCACTGACTATTGCTTTATATAATGCACTGAATGGAAAAACTCAAGGTGAACAACAAAATCAAGATTTAACTGAATAACTTAAAATATGTCATTTAAAGATCCAAGAACCATCTAATATAGAAGAAAGTTTGAAAGATCACGTATACGTAAATTAACTAATCAGCATCGAACGTGAACAAGCTATCACTAAGCTGAAGGCTGAGAAAGCCACTGTTGAAGGATGGTGCAAATCCTCAGCAAAGATCACTGAGATAATTGGTGCTCAGATCCATGTCCACAACAGAAGTGGACTTGGTTTAAGTTCTGATAAGGATGTTTGTCTCTTCCATCCCTGAAACTTCCTCATCTCAGTGCTCTTCTTCTACTCTTATTCCTGAGGAATCTTCTAAGAGCCCCAAACTCTTAGTTAAAGGGAAATCTATTTCCCAAGCTCCTCAGAAGGGTACCAAAATGCCTAAGCTGAAGAAGACTTCGGCCAAACCTTCAGCTAGTCAACCTTCTTCTTCTAAAGCCAAGGTCTATGAACATGTTTAGAGATCTACTCTCAGGATAAAGGTTGACGTTATGCCTAAGAAATCCGAAGAACCAAAGGTTCCTCCGATATCTGCTGCTAAGGGCATTCTTGGAATAGGCCCTGCCCATTTAAAGCTTACATCTACTTATGCCTATGGTTCTAAAGCTACTTTAAGCTATAGGAAATGCTATCATTGCGGACATATTGACCATATTGCTAGTAAGTGCCCCATAGCCACCAAAGATGAAAAATTAGCTAAAGTGAAGATGAATGTCACCAAGGCAAAGAAGCTCACCGAGGATGAAAATTTGGCCAAGGTGAAAAATACCACTAAGGTTAAGAAATTAACCAAAGTGAAGATTACCACTGACGCTGAAACATCAGATGTTGTGAAGACTGTTGAACCTTCCATCTCCACTAACACTTGTGGACCCATTGTAAAGTGGGTACCAATTCAAACTTAATCTTCCTTATGATTTGAGGTCTTGAAGGGTATTTGGTATCTTGATAGTGGATGCTCTAGACACATGACTGGAAAAAAGAACCTGCTCTCTGAATACAAGGAAGAGAAATGTCCATCAGTGACCTTTGGTGAAAATGGAAAAGGCTATACTAGAGGGTTTGGTGTACTCACTAATGGTACAACTACCTTTCGAAGAGTCGCTTATGTAGAAGGACTGAAGCATAATCTTCTTAGCATCAGTCAGCTATATGATAAAGACTATAGTATGTTTTACTAAGAAAGTATTATCTGTCACTGATAAGGAAGGAAAATTTTCTCTGAGTGGTTATCGTTTGGAAAATGTTTATTTCATTAGTATGGATTCCTCAACCACTGAGAACATCTGTTTTCTATCAAAGGCCTCCTCGGATGTCAGCTGGCTATGGTATAAGAAGCTTTCTCATCTCAACTTCAACACACTGAACACTCCCTCTTTAATAGACTAGTCACTGGCTTACCTCGGCATTCATACGCCAAAGAATCTCTTTGTTTACCGTGTAAAAAAGGAATGAAAACCAAAGCTAGTTTCAAATCCAAACAAGTGTCATCAGTGACAACACCTCTTCATCTACTCCATATGGAAATGTTTGGCCCTGTCAACATTCAATCCATCGCTGGAAAGAAGTACACTCTAGTCATTCTAGATGAGTACTGTCGCTATACCTGGGTAATATTTCTCAAATCCAAGTGTGACATACCAGAAGAAATACTTTCATTTGTAAGAAAAATGGAAGTTCTAAACAATCTGACGGTTCGCCCAATAAGGAGTGATCATGGAACTGAATTCAAAAACAGTTCTCTTGATAACTTCTTTGAGAGTAAGGGTATTTCTCGTAATTTTTCAGCTGTGAGAACACTACAGCAAAATGGAGTTGCTTAAAGAAGAAACATAAGGATCATCGAAGCTGCTCGATCAATGCTCATCGATCCTCATCTTCCAACTCAATTCTGGGCAGAAGATGTCAATACTGTATGTTTTACTCAAAATAGGTCTCTGATCGTTAAGAGATTCAAGAAAACTGACTACGAACTTTTCCATGGGAGAAAACCATCTCTCAGCTTTCTTCATATTTTTGTTTTTCAGTGCTATATCTTAAACAACAGAGATAATCTATGAAAGTTCGATCCCAAAGCTAATGATGGAATATTTCTTGGATACTCATCAGTGTCCAAGGCCTTCATAGTCTTTAACAAACGAAGACAAACAGTTGAAGAAACCATTCATGTCACATTTGATGAATCCCATTCAACAAATTCTAAACCCATTGTTGAAAATGAAGAATTGAATCAGTGGATGTATGGGGAACCTGATGCATATTTCAATCCTGATCCCCAACCAAAAAATGATGATGATGATTCTATCATTATTTCTAGCATGCAATCAAGTGAAGCTGAATCCTCTTCCTGAATATCAGATGTTTTCATAAACACTTTACCTCCCTCTGAACCTTTTAGTTCTAAAAACCCATCCCCTTCTCTTCAATAGTTAGTAAATGAAATCTCATCTGAACAACCCTGACAATACCATCGCTGAAGCTTCTTCTTCAACACCTCAAGAATCCAACTCAGAGCAAGAATTTCAACCTCCTGCTCAGAGATGGACAAAGAATCATCCAATCGAACAAATACTTGGTGATCCAAACACAAGTATTCAGACTCGACTTGGTTCAGGTAACATCCGTCTCTTTGTAAATTTCATATCGCTGCTTGAACCCAAAAAGGCTGATGATGCCCTCAGAGATCCAAACAGGGTCAACGCTATGCAAGAAGAGCTGACTGAGTTTGAAAGAAACAAAGTTTGGAATCTCGTTCCCAGACCATCTGAAAACACTGTTATTGGCACCAAATGAGTGTATCGTACCAAGTAAGATGAACATGGGACTATAACCCGAAACAAGGATAGACTTGTTGCTCAGGGATACATACAAGAGGAAGGCATAGACTGTGATTAAACCTTTGCCCATGTGGATAAGATCGAAGAAATTTGATTATTCTTAGCCTAAAGACTTTAAAATACTCAGATGGATGTAAAGTCAGCATTCCTCGATCTAAAGATGAATGAGGAAGTCTTTGTCGAACAACCTCTAAGGTTTGCTGACCCTAAGCATCCAGACTATGTTTATAAATTGGATAAGACCCTTTATGGTTTAAAACAAGCACCTCGTGCATGGTATGATACTTTATCTTCTTTTCTTATCGTTGAATAACTTGAACGTGGAAAGATTGACATTACTTTGTTTTTTAGTGGGTTAAAGGTCATATTATACTTGTTCAGATATATGTCGATGACATTATATTAGGATCCACTAACCCATCTCTGTATACTCGATTCACTGAAGGAATGAAGAAAGAATATAAGATGAGTATGATGGGTGAACTGATATACTTTCTTGGTCTTCAGATAAAGCAAAACAATAAAGGTGCATTCATACACCAAGGTAAGTATGTTAAAGATATGCTGAAAAAGTTTGATCTTACCCAAAGCTCAGCAATGAAAACACCTATGGCACCCCCGTTGACACTAAACAAGGACCCAAATGAGAAACATGTTAATGTCACTGACTATAGAGAAATGATCAGCTCTCTTTTATATCTAACAGCTAGTCGACCTGATATCATGTATTCTACTTGTTTATGTGCACGATATCAATAAGATTCCAAAGAATCACATCTGATCGCTATAAAGCAAATTGTAGGTTCCCAGATTCACCTTGTCTCACTTAAACAGAGATATCAAAGATAGCGGAAGCATAAACATTCTGTTTGATAGTGAGTGATTGCATAATGTAAGAACAATGAAAGAATAACAATATATTTGAACATTAAATATGATAAGATTAAATAACAAACTGCTCGTATATTGATATGAAGAACACCAAGAACACCTTAAAGTGTGTGTATCTTCTGAATTCTCTTAGGCTACAAGAATGTACACAAGTAGTGGAATGGAATGTGCAGTGGGTGTGCTCTTACAATTCTAGCTAATTTCTTACAATTGTGTGCTCCACTACCCTTCTATTTATAGCCTGATAAATTGATAAACAATGTACTATCTAACCCTAGAATGACACGTGTAAAGGTGTTATTGTCCTTTTAGGGCTAACGTGGAAAGTACAAACACTAGTCTAACACTTAGAGAATTTCTACGAGTCTTTGGCTTGACAGAGGTCTTTAGTCACCAGAGATCATTTGCCAGAGCTTTGATGGTCTTTTGATAATATTCTGTTCTTTGAGTCTCTGACGTTTGGTCTCTAATGGTCTTCTGTTATTCTACTGTTAAGTCTTCTGTGCTATCTATGAAGTCTTGGTCTCTGACATTTAGTCTCTGGCGTTCTTCTGACTTGTGATATTTTCAATACTATTACATTGGCATACTTGGGGCTAACACGAATCTTCAGATATTCGAAGGGTACTCCCAACCTAAGTCTTTGACTCAGGGTTCGATCTTATTGCCTATTCAGATAGTGATTTTGCAGGATGCAAACTGGATAGAAAGAGCACCACTGGAGGCTGTCAGCTTCTAGGTGGAAACATGGTGAGTTGGACAAGTAATAAGTAAAACTCAATGTCCACATAAACAGCTGAAGCTAAGTACGTAGCCGCTGGTAGTTGTTGTGCTCAAGTCCTATGAATGAGAAATCAACTCATAGATTATGATCTTCAACTATCAAGGATTCCTATCTACTGCTACAACACTAGTGCCATCGCTATAGATAATAATCCTATGCTTCACTCAAAGACCAAAAACGTTGAAATCAGATATCGTTTTATTAGAGATCATATGATGAATGGAGATATTGACTTCATATCATTCACACTGATTATCAGCTCGTTGATATCTTTACCAAACCTTGATGAGACAATATTTAACTCCCTCATCAGTGAAGTTGGAATGCTAAATCTTGCAGAATAACTCTTCAATGATCAAGGATTACATCAGTGATTAAGATTTAATAACTGACATTGATCTTATATTCTCCGCTTGAATGCTCTCTGATGCTCATGTATGATTCTTTATCTACTCTCACTGAAGCTATCTTCAGCGACAAGTTTTTGAAAATATCTCAAAAATTAATCATTCACTTTCCTTAAATGATTAAAAGCTTTTTCAAAACTATACTTATTCACTGACATTTCCCATCAGTAATTCTTATATTAAAAACAACATCACTGAGTTTACAAGATCAATGATATCTTTTGAAAATGAAAAGACTTTCTCTTTCATGACGTCATTTTTGGGATAACTCATGGCACGCATTTTCCTGACACGCATCCGCCCGTTACAATTTCTTGACCAATCACACTTCTGTGATGTGTTCACGTAATGATGATTTCTTTTCCCGCTCATCAATCCTTTCTCTATCTTCCTACGTATAAATTACACTCTTTGTCTCACATTCGAACTTTACGCGCACAAATTCTCTCAAAGGCAAAGAACACCCTTAGCATTGAAAAACACCAAGAACACCAAGAACACTGTTGATCCCAGTTTGACTCAACAATGATAGGCTTAAACCAAAAACTAATAAACAAAGTATTAAAGTTTGTATGCGGAAGCATTTATAGAAAGAGATTGGTTTAAATAGATTGGTAGAATCACACACGAATAATGAAGGATAACAAGAATAAAAACAATGATTTTGCTCAACAAGTCATCTTCATTAAACACAATGGAAATATGAGTTTACACCAAGAACACATACAACTGTGTGTCTTTTCTCTCAAGAATTCTCTCTCACTCTAGAAACTCAGTGTGTGTGAATTGTGTGTTGCATGCCTGAAATGGCAGATAGTGCTCTCTACATATAGCAGTTGTGGGACGTGAAATAGCACATACAAAAGGTTGTCACCCATGAAATGGTGACACCTGGAAAGTTAGTGATCGTATTTGTACTATTGATCTTTAGGATCTTCGTACATGTAGAGGCACGTGAGAGGCACATGATCATTGATCTTCAAATATGTACACGTGTTTGTCTTCAAGAAGTTTGGCCATACAGAGGCTCTGTGGAGTTTCACAGATGCTCTGTGGTCCGAGGTTGATCTTCAGGTTAGGCTTGACTTCTCGATGAATGGTCGACAGAGGCTTATGATCTGTGCGGAGAGTCTTGGTGTACTCGACAGAGGTCTTCTGCGATTCTTGAACTTAGCCTATTTTTCAATACTTCTTAGAAGAACTATTGGAGCTAACAATCTCCCCATAAGTATTGAAAAATAAAATTTACAGAACTAAAAAGGTGCTTAGGCTAAAAGAACTAGAGGTGAAAGTTTCAACCTCTGTAAAAGAAAGATAATTTCATTAAGTTCATATGCCAGAGGCATTTACAAAAGATGAAAGTAAAAATTGCATGACTTAAGAAAAAATAAGAAATTACAATTCACAGATCCTAAATCTTGGCATCTAGAAAGTCAAAAATTTTGCGGCCCCATCCACCCTTCTTCTTCAGTTCATTGTAGTAAAATGTGCACATGTCTATGAATCTTAGAGCCGCATCGATGTTTTCTATCAATTTGTCTGCATCTTCAAGGTTAACATATTCGGTGCCTCTGCGATTCAGAAGATCCTCTTTGAACTTAAGAACGGGTTGGGTTGCGTATTTCTGGCAATCGTATCCTACTAATAATATTTTCTTACCTTGGGGATCGAGGAATACGAAGCCAAAATGGGGGTTTCTTATGATAGTGTTGGGTAGGATGTCGACAGAAGATGGGCAATTATCGTCAGGTGCAGAGAGTTTAATCTTCTTAACTTCTAAGTCCAGAGCGACCTGAAAGTTGAGTAGACTAAAGTATATCAGCTTCTCCCGCATAAAGCTCTTGATTGTGATGCGTGCCTTCTTGTATTCTTGCCTCCAACCATACATTTCTTTTGTCTATGAGTAAAGTTGTTCCAAGTCGAAAGGATGAATATTTCTGATATCGGCATCAATGAAATTCATCTCTGTACCATCTACCCTTCACACAAAGTACTGGCAATAGTTGAAGTTGCAACATTGGGTATGCAGAAGTTTAATCCTTATAATGTCTTTGATTTTCGAGTTTGAGTAGACATGCTCGACCTTCTATGTTTTGTCTCTATAGAATCTGTTTGCCAACTATGCGTTAATATCTGGTTTAAGTGTAGGCTCTGGTAGAGGGTCGTTGATACCTTGGCAATACAGATACTTACAGACAACCTCTTCCATGTCCTTCTTTGGAAGAAGAGTGGAATAGGTTTTCTAAGGGCATCCATATCCTTAAGAACTTGGGCAACCCTATCTTCTGATGGTTTGGCAGATGGGTCGAGTGGTGGGTAGGTTGACAGAGGCACTCCAAAGGCCCAATCTTCTTCTTCTGGCTTTGGGGTAATAAAGGAGTCGAAGGCACTCTTCATTAATTTCTTGGGGTTTTGGTTTGGGTTTGGGGTCTTCTATGGCTATCCTTTTGCCTTTATCTTTTGCAGTAGGTTTGGCTGTTAGGACAAATATGTCTTCAAGATTTAATATAGAAAGTCAAAGTCAAAGTCATTGTATAAAGTCAAAGTCTTTATAATTAGAGTTGTCAATCTTAGCTTAATGCCTTGTTAGTCTTAGGTATATAAGCATGTGGTTAGAGTAATCTTGTAACACTCGAGAGAACAATTCCATAAGCTTTTGGGCATAATTCACATCTTGTAATATTGAGAGCAAAACCTAATAAATCTACTTTCTCTCTCTACTCTCTCTCCCTAGAATTTCTCTCTAATCTTGATAGATCTTGGTTTAACAATTGGTATCAGAGCTGGAACAAGATTAAGAGATGGAATTCTACTGATCAAACATACGAATTTGGTGATTTCACAAGCAAATTTGATTGATTTTCTTGATTTTTCAAGAAAATCTCGTTTTCTTGAGATTTTATCAAATTTTGGTGATTTTTGATCGAATTTGTTCAAATCTTAGCTCGTTGGATTCGTTTTTGATAGAGGAACATTTCTTGTTCAAGGATCGAAGGTTAATTTCAAAGATTTGGAGTTCAATTTGAAGATTTTTCAGATTTTGTTCATATCGATCGTAACTGTCTGGTCAGTTTTTCAGATTTTGATTCAGTGATTTTCAGCGAAATTGGTTCACATCATCGTGTTAGAAACTGATTTTCTAACATTTCTTCAATGTTTGGTTGATAAATTCGAAGATTTGATGAAGATTTGAAGATTTTTGGAGAAATCCACCATTTTTGAAGATTTGAAGAACACAAAATGGGTTATACAATTCTTGTTTGTTTTTTGATTTGATTTTGATTACAAAGTGTTTCTCCATCATATTAATCAAGTTTTGCATCAAAAGATTTTCAAAAACACATCAAGATTTGAGGAATTTGAAGTTTTTGTGAAATTTGGTGTTCTTGAGAAAAAGTTGTCTGTAAAATTTTTTGAAACTTGATTTTGCTATTTTGTATCGATTTGATTCATTTCTGTGCAAAATTGTTTCCAAAAACAAGTTTTAGACATGTTTCAATCAAAGATTTCAAGTTTTAATGCATAAAATTCATTTTTGAAATTTTTGGGTTGAAGGTGTTCTTGGATAAAATTTTTAGGATTGGAGACTTCTAAATGTTTAACTGTTGAGCTCTGTGGGGTTGGGGTTGGGGTTTGTTGAGGTTGATTTTCTTGTTTTCGTTGTGGTTCCTGGGGTGGATCTTCAGTGGGATTGATCTTCAGGTAAGTTCTTCGTTTTGGGGATCTGGAGGCTAAATATTTGGTTCAAGGTATTGTTTTTGGTGAGGTTAGAGGTTGATCTTCTTTGGATGTTGGTGAGGGTAAATCTTCAGTTGGGTGTGTGGGTTTTGGTGTTGGAGAGGGGAACTCATCTTCTTCATCTTCAGAGTTGGATTCCTCAGAGGTTGATGACTCCTCTGTGATTCTTTCTTTAGTTTGCTCTTGGGTTTCTTGGTTGGTTTGGTTTGATTGTTGGGTTAAGGGGATTAGTGTTAAGCTTTGGGGTTTGTTGAGGTTGATTTTCTTGTTTTCGTTGTGGTTCCTGGGGTGGATCTTCAGTGGGATTGATCTTCAGGTAAGTTCTTCGTTTTGGGGATCTGGAGGCTAAATATTTGGTTCAAGGTATTGTTTTTGGTGAGGTTAGGGGTTGATCTTCTTTGGATGTTGGTGAGGGTAAATCTTCAGTTGGGTGTGTGGGTTTTGGTGTTGGAGAGGGGAACTCATCTTCTTCATCTTCAGAGTTGGATTCCTCAGAGGTTGATGACTCCTCTGTGATTCTTTCTTTAGTTTGCTCTTGGGTTTCTTGGTTGGTTTGGTTTGATTGTTGGGTTAAGGGGATTAGTGTTAAGCTTTGGGTTGATGAAGAGGGCTCTGTGGTTTCCTTTTCCTTGTTCTCCCCCTCGTGATGGCCTGAGGTCCCCACCCCATCATTATCAGGGCCATCATTGTTCGACTATGTAGCACCCTCTGCCTGACACGAAGTTGGTGGCTTTTTGGTTCTTGGCAAGTTTCTTCCAACCATCTCCAACTTGTCGCAGATGTCATCACAAATTCCCAAGATGTAGGTCATCTCTGCCTCAGATTTGAATATGAACATGCCTACACTATCCTTGAACTCCTTTACATAAGAGGAGTTGGCCGTTGTGAACACACGAATAAACCATTGATATCTTCCAGAACCTTCTGCCTAATATTTGTGATCTGCGCTAGTGTGATGTAATATGTAGGTCGACTGGCATGCATTTGATCAGTTGTAGTTCGTTGTACCTTCTCCAGAGCCCTCTGTAGATCATCGGTGGTTAGGGTTGGAGAGTGGTGCCAGATGTTGATTTGGTGAGAGCCTCTGCAATATCTCTGGCAACTTTTAGTTCTACGGTGAGGGTGTTGATTGCCTCTTGTGTTTCAGGGGATGGAGGCAGAGCTCTATGGAGTTGGGATGTGGAGTTTAGTAATCTTCAAGGTGTTGGCCTTGACCTCTGTGGTGATTGAATCGAGCTTTGAGTTCAGAGAGTTGAATGCCATGGTTGTGTTCTCTGCAAAAGATTTCACCAAGCTTTGCAACTCGGTGAACTTTGTGGTCACAGAGGTAACAAATGCTTGGAACTCATCCTTGGTTACGTATGAGCCAAGGGTGACCTCTGGGGGCACACAGTCATCCCCAAAGTTTACCTCTGCTCCTGAGGTGCCTGTGTTCAACCTTGCATTGATGTTGAGGTTGACAGGACTTCCTCTCGATCCTCGAAGGGAGTATTGTAATGGCTCCTCTTCTACAAGAGTTCTGTCAGATTCCTTACTTTATGCCAATCTAGAGTTGGGCACAGAAGGAATTCTAAATGGACTCAAAGACTTGTCTAGAGTCTCCTCGTCATTGTGCTCACTAGGTCCCTCTGAACGATCGTGGTTTCCTAAAGTGTGAGTGGGAGAGGCAACGGATGCCTCTGTGGGAATGACATATGTGATCTTGGGCAAAGGATCACTTGAAAGGTTTGTGTCCTTTGGAGAGGACACAACCTGAAGAGGAGCTTCCCGGCTAAGTATTGGCGCAAAAGAAGAAAAAGGCTCTTCTGTCGGTTGGCTTGGGGTTGGTTCGAGTTGTGCGGCTCTTTTTCAATATCCTCTTGGTCCACTAGACTGGCGAGGATAGATGTGTGGGTTGCACATGGGGGGTAGTTGGGGATGTGTGCCTTCGGCATCTTTTCTCTCATTATCCTTCTCCTTTCCTGTAACATCCCAGGCTAACCGTACCAGATATTGTCCGCTTTGTCCGCACACCTGGACTCACGGTTTTAAAACGCGTCTGATAGGGGAGGTATCAAGTTCCTCTTATAAGGCAACCTTTGTTCCCCTCCCCAACCAATGTGGGATCTTACAATCCACCCCCTTGAGAGCCCAGCGTCCTCGCTGGCACACCAGTCCGGTTCCCGGCTCTGATACCATATGTAACACCCCGCTTACCACGACACAATATTGTCCGCTTTGCCCCACTGGCTCACGGCTTTGTTCTTGGCGACCTGGCAAGGACTTCGCAAGGACTTCCCAGGAGGTCACCCATCCTGGTACTACTCCCACCAAAGCACGCTTAACCACAGAGTTCCCAAGGAACCCGCATGCTTGTGGCCCCAAAACGCGTTGTGTCTGGTAAGGCCAAGGTTTACTAATATACCCAGCATCTCTCCTGTCCACGGCCGATGTGGGATATGCCTAAGGTGTTACACACCCCCCCCCCCCCCTTAGGGACTCATCGTCCTCGATGAGGTTTGCCCCACATCTCGAACGGTACAGGAGTGGCTCTGATACCATCTGTAACATCCCAGGCTAACCGTACCAGATATTGTCCGCTTTGTCCGCACACCTGGACTCACGGTTTTAAAACGCGTCTGATAGGGGAGGTATCAAGTTCCTCTTATAAGGCAACCTTTGTTCCCCTCCCCAACCAATGTGGGATCTTACAATCGGCCGTGGACAGGAGAGATGCTGGGTATATTAGTAAACCTTGGCCTTACCAGACACAACGCGTTTTGGGGCCACAAGCATGCGGGTTCCTTAGGAACTCTGTGGTTAAGCGTGCTTTGGTGGGAGTAGTACCAGGATGGGTGACCTCCTGGGAAGTCCTTGTGAAGTCCTTGCCAGGTCCCCAAGAACAAAGCCGTGAGCCAGTGGGGCAAAGCGGACAATATTGTGTCGTGGTAAGCGGGGTGTTACAAATGGTATCAGAGCCGGGAACCGGACTGGTGTGCCAGCGAGGACGCTGGGCTCCCAAGGGGGTGGATTGTAAGATCCCACATTGGTTGGGGAGGGAACAAAGGTTGCCTTATAAGAGGAACTTGATACCTCCCCTATCAGACGCGTTTTAAAACCGTGAGTCCAGGTGTGCGGACAAAGCGGACAATATCTGGTACGGTTGGCCTGGGATGTTACAAATGGTATCAGAGCCACTCCTGTGCCGTTCGAGATGTGGGGAAAACCTCATCGAGGACGATGAGTCCCTAAGGGGGGGTGTGTAACACCTTAGGCATATCCCACATCGACCGTGGACAGGAGAGATGCTGGGTATATTAGTAAACCTTGGCCTTACCAGACACAACGCGTTTTGGGGCCACAAGCATGCGGGTTCCTTGGGAACTCTGTGGTTAAGAGTGCTTTGGTGGGAGTAGTACCAGGATGGGTGACCTCCTGGGAAGTCCTTGCGAAGTCCTTGCCAGGTCGCCAAGAACAAAGCCGTGAGCCAGTGGGGCAAAGCGGACAATATTGTGTCGTGGTAAGCGGGGTGTTACAAATGGTATCAGAGCCGGGAACCGGACTGGTGTGCCAGCGAGGACGCTGGGCTCCCAAGGGGGGTGGATTGTAAGATCCCACATTGGTTGAGGATGGGAACAAAGGTTGCCTGATAAGGGACCTGATACCTCCCCTATCAGACGCGTTTTAAAACTGTGAGTCCAGGTGTGTGGACAAAGCGGACAATATCTGGTACGGTTGGCCTGGGATGTTACATTTCCTAAGGACACTTCTCCTCTGTCCCTTCAATACTCTGTAACCATCTTCTCTTCACCTTCCTCAAGATCAGAATCAAAATCTTCCACGATGAAGTCCTCTCTGGTATTGTCCATGTTCCACCCAGAGGTCTCTAATGACTCATTGAGTCCTGCCGTTTCTAGGAAAGTGCCAAAAGACACTTGAGGTTCTTCTTCATTCTATGGGGTACTCTCATGGATGACAGAAGTTTCAGGCATATTTGTGTTTGGTTCAACATAATGTATAGGGGTGGGGGATCTAACCTCTTCTTGAATGGGTTCCTCTTCTTGAATAGTGTCCAGAGGGGATTTGGGTTTTCTAGATTTATTCTTCTTTGTTTTGGGGACACCCTCTTCTGTGGATTTACCTTTTCTCTTTCTCTTCTTTCCTTGGGGATTGAGGGTGCAGAGGTTTCTTGTACCTCTAGGGATTGGGGAATGGTTCCTTCAGGGATTTGGGTTTCGAGGTTTGGTTCCTCTGTGGCTTTATCAGCCTTAACCTTCTTTTTCTTTGTTTTCTTCTTGGGGGTGGGGGGATGGTGGTTCTGTGGCTTGGAGTTCTTCATTGTTTGCCGCAGAGGTTGCTTCATCTGTTGGTCTTCTGCCCTTTCCTCCCTCAACTCTCATCCTGTACTTTTCTAGGGCCTCACACCATTCTTCCTCGGTCATCCTCTCCACTACTTGGGTTCCTAGAGGTACTCCTAGACGAGGTGGGGTATCAGGACTTGGTTTGGGAGTCCTGAATGCTCGTTTGTACTCCCGAACTAGGGCTCTGTCACTCACGTAGGAAACATTTTCTCACTGAGGGGGCGGCATAAGGCATATCCACTTGAATGGTTTGTGGGGGTCATCTTCTGTAGCGGGTAGGTCTTCACCACTTGGCCATGAAGACTCCATCCTTCTTCTTTTAGAATAGGCTGGAGGATTATGCCTATAATCCTCAGGAACTGAAGTGCTAGCAGAGGAGATCCTGCGGCTTATAGTCCCTTTTTTTCTCTACCGCATAATCCATCTCCTGTAGGATTAAACGGGTAAAATCCAGAGGCAAATCATAGTACACCCGGTACATGATTGGCAGGATTTGGTGAGAACTTTTGTCAGGACTCCCTGTTTTTCCCGTGAGGCAACGATTTAGAATGCTGAAAAGTATGTTCTACAGAGGGGGTAGGCGGTTTCTTGTGAAGTCGGTTCTTTTCTTTAGATATTCATTGTAGCCCAACATCATGACGAAGTCCACAAGTTATTCACCTGTTGGCTCTTTTGCGTACCTCTTTATCCCTAGAAGGCTTCTGGTGGGGATCTCGAATGCCTGTGAGATCATGGCTCTGTTGATCCCAATAATCAGGGTTTGTGAGTTGTCAGGACTAGAGATGTAACCCACCACAAAGTTTACATCCCCGTCAAACCTGCAGCTCTGCCAGTATTGGTGTACATATCTACTTGGGATTTTCTTGATATTTTGTGTTAGGTCTAAATATGTCTTCAAGATTTAATATTCTTGATAAAGTCAAAGACAATGTATTTAGTCAAGTGTAGAAAGTCAAAGCTACCTTATTTCCTTAATAAGTCTTAGGGTATATAAGGCTTTGTTTAGACTTTCATTGTAAGCTTTTGGACATAATTCCTAACTTGTAAAGAAACAGAGCTGACAAGAATAATATTTCAGTTTCTCTCTCTACTCTCTCTCTAGATTTCTTGTAAATTCAGGTATGCTTGATCATTTTGGGATTAACAATTGGTATCAGAGCATGTTAATGAAGATCTGCTGAAGAAATTACATGAATCGAGATCAAAATTGTTAGGTTTTTGAGAGAAATCGATTGATTTTCTTGATTTTTTCAAGAAAATCTCTTTTTCTCAAATTCTTACATTTTTTGAGTTTGATTCGTCTGGATTTTGAGTTCATCGTGTTAGGAATCTGTTTTGGAACAATCCTTATTCAAGATTCGAGGGCTAATTTCAAGTTTTTAGAGGTCAATTTGAAGAAATTGGAAGATTCTGTTCGGTTCGATCATTTCAGCCTGTTCGATCATTCAGACATCGATTAAGTGGTTTTCAGCGAAATTGGTTCTCATAATCGTGTTAGAAACCTATTTTCTAACATATCTGCAAATTTTGGAAGTCTAATTCGAAGATTTGATTGGGATTTGATGAATTTTTGAGCTTTGCGCCAATTCATCTTTACTTTTGCAGATTTTTGCCAAGTCCACTTTGCGCCACCAACGGGTTGCGCAAACTCTACTTTGCGCCACCAACGGGTTGCGCAAACTCTACTTTGCGCCAGCCTCAACTTTGCGCCATGGTCATCTAGCGCAAACCTCACTTTGCGCCATGGTCATCTAGCGCAAACCTCACTTTGCGCCACCCTCGTCTCGCGCAAACCTCTTTAAGAGTTTTTCAAGAAAAAGTTTTATATAATTTTTTTTCTGATTGGTCATTTTCCGCATATTCAGTAGATTTTTCATTATAAAGATTCGTTATCTTTAAGCAATCATGAACCAATCACCTGTGCTAATCAAATATTCTGATTTTGAACGATGGAGAATTACGTTCATCGACTTTATTGCTGGTAGAGAAAATGGAGAGAATATGATAAAATCATTCTTCGAAGGTCCAATGAGCAGAAATAAAATGGAGAATGATTTTACTGAAGAAGAAATGAAAAGGTTGAAAGCTGATACGGAAGCTTTGTCCAACTTGATTCTTGCACTTCCAAAACACATCTACAAAAGTGTTGACGGTTTCAAACACAATCCAATGCTTATGTGGAACGAATTATCTAAGCGAATGCATGGATCTGGAGTTGCATTTACAAAGAGAAAGGAAAAAGAAAAGAAAGTTGAGAAAGAGGAAACTGAACTGAACATGTCAGAAGCTGAAAATGAAGATCTTAAGGAAAAGGTTATTGAGCTTACGAAGAAGCTGTCTGACATGGAAAAGTTGCTAAAAGAGGAAAGAGAAAAGTTCAGAAAAGAAAAAGCTGATCGTTTGAATGACAAGAAGTGTTATGGAAAGCAAATTCTTTCTCTTTCTCAGAAAGTTTCGAAACTAGAAAAGACTTCAAATTCTGAGAAGAAAGAAAATGAAGAAAAGAAAGCACTTGAACTCAGATGCATAAAACTTTCTAAACAAAATTCAGACTTTGAGAAAGTTTTATTTCTTGAAAAGGAAAAATTAGAGAAGGAAAGAGTTGAGTTTGAAAATGAAAGGAAAATCTTTGAAGCAAAGAATGTGAAACTGTCAAAGAATATATCTGAGCTTCAAAAGGAATTGGATATAGAAGGTCAAGAGCTAGAAAAGATGAAGAAAGCTGACTTTCAAGCTAGGAGCGTTAAAGACGAATTCTCTGTTGAAAGGAAGATATTTCAGCAGGAAATACGTAAACTGACAAAGAATTTGGCTGTGTTATCGACTGATATCATGAAGGAGCAGATTGTTAAGTCTGATATTCAGAAGAAGCTTGCTTTTGTGACCAAGGAACGAAATGACTTAGCCTTCAAAGTGAAGTCATTTAACAAATCCAAAAGCTATTCAGAATGTCCGATTCGTCCTTCTAATCTATTTTATGATCTACTGATCTTCTTGTATATAAGAAAGTCAACATGCAATGGAGAGTAAAAGGTACGTCTCCTGAAAAAGGTGTGCCAAAAGCATCTGTTCCCAACAAGAACACTAACCTGAAAGGTAAATCTTTTGCTAAACCTGGTTTATTATATTCTGCAAACAATTTAATCAGGTTAGCACAAAAGAATATTTGTTGTTCTTATTGTGGTACTAATGATTTTGTTACAAATAATAATGTTCAATTTTGGTATGGCACTTATCATTTTCCTTCCTATAGAGCTCCGCTTAACAAGTCAGGACCCAAGACGCGTTGGGTACCAAAATCTACTTAATCTGTTTTTGCAGATTTAGAAGCAAAGCGTTGAACTCTCGGAAGAAGATGTATCTGTGCATTTAACGTAATTGGTTTCTAAACACATCAGTTTAGAACCCGGATTTCACAGTTATTGGTTTCTGAATACATCAGTTCAGGACCTGTGCTTCAACGACAATAGCTTCTGGACAAATCAGTTCAGGACCCGTACTTCAATGGCTAAGACTTCTAAACAAATCAGTTTAGAACTCGTACTTCTCAGGTTAAATCTTTTACCGCATGATCATACTTCTCAGGTGATATCCTTAACTGTCACATCTTTCTATTTCAAGGAACAAGTGGTAAAAGGTAACTTTGTATTATACTTTGTTTCTACTGCTTTGAAAATTTGAATCTTTACAAATTTAATTCAATGAGATGAAATTTTCAATTTTCATTCAATGAATTAAATATGTGCTAAAAGATGATTTTACAAGTATTTTTGTATTATCTGAGTTACATCTGTTTCATCTTTCACTTCTGAAATAAATCGAAAGGTCAGCAAAACATGAATGAAATTTTGATATATGCGCAAAATTGTGTAAATCTAGACTTATAAAGAATACGATGCTCACAAAGCCTATTTGTCAGAATGAAGAATGGAAATGAAAATATGAGGGAAGCACAAAGTTTTATAACCAAGTGATTGAGATGAAATAATAAAAATTAAAAATAAAAAAAATAAAAAAAAATAAAAAAAATCATTAGGTTTGAAAGTTTGTGCCTGTGGCCTATATGGTTTGGGAGATTAAGTCCCAAGGGGTACTCGTTACCTAGCCCCTAAGATCAACTAGTCTGGGATTGGCTGACCCAAATCCTGCTATAGAACCAGATAGAAAGCCATGTTCTACTGGTACAGATGGGATTAGGATATATCGATGTAGCTTTTCTGGTTTGGGAGATTAAGTACCAAGGGGTGCTCGTCACCTAGCCCCTAAGGCCAACTGGTCTGGGATTGGCTGACCCAAATCCTGCTATAGAACCAGATAGAAAGTTACGTTTACGGTGTATCTTAGTCTTAATAAACCGTTTGATAAAAAGATGCCAATGTGCACAAATTCAAAAGATGCCAATGTGCACAAAATAAAAGATGCCAATGAGCACACATCTCTTATATCTTGGGGAAATAACAATGTCGCGATAAACTTATAAATTTGTGGAAATTCTGATTTCAGTCATATAGTGTGAGTAAGAGCAAAGTATTCTTATAGGTTTCAGAAGTACATTTGATTGTTGCAAATCATATTTTGCATGCTAGCACACAAAATAGATTTAATAAAGGGGTTGAAACTGAACATTTTTAACTGGATATGCAATGATGTCTTGTATTTGAATTCAAACACATGCATTTGACTTCATTTGATTGAAAAATCTGTTAAATTTCATTAAGTTGGATTTCTCTTGTAAAGTTTTCAAATGATCAAATGGTAGTAGTTATAAAATGTAGTTCAATGAATTTTATTTTCTTTGAATAAATTTTTCAACTACTATGCCTAAATGAAATATATGCATATTTTCAGGGGGAGAAATCAAACTGCTCCAGAATTCTTAGATTGAGGGGGAGCAAGATTGTTCATTAAGGAGGAGATTGTTAATGATTATCAAAGACGCGACTGAAATTGAAGAAGGTTTTCGATGATCATGATGCTCACTTTCATCGAAAAAGGGGGAGAAATGTTTAATTCAATTTCATGTCAAAGAGCTTTCAAGGCAAAGATTCAATTTCATGACTGGGGTAGAATTGTTTAAAGAAGATTCCGTCTCAAGATAGAAAAAGGGGGAGAATTCTTCTTCAAGAGTTTTAGAAAAATCGATTGATCATCTTTTTCAAGAAGATCTCTTTTTCTTAAACTTGTGCTATATGGTGAATATCCTTACTGAAGATTGAAGTTCTCAAGTCAAAGAAAGAAAAGGGGGAGAATTCTTCAAGAGTTTAGGAAAAATTGATTGATCATCTTGGTTTCTCAAGAAGATCTATTTTTCTTAGATTTACGCTACAATGTATCAAAATGCCTTGTGTGAAGAAACAAATTCTCCATATCAAAGAAAGAAAATCTCCGTCTGAAGATTTTGTGACGATTTGACTTTGACAAGCCTTGATAAAGACCGAAGTTTTGAAGATTCAAGAAGCCGAAGACTGTTGTTCTCAAATGTTTAAATCTTGAATCCAAGGGGGAGATTGTTAGGTCTAAATATGTCTTCAAGATTTAATATTCTTGATAAAGTCAAAGTCAATGTATTTAGTCAAGTGTAGAAAGTCAAACCTAACTTATTTCCTTAATAAGTCTTAGGGTATATAAGGCTTTGTTTAGACTTTCATTGTAAGCTTTTGGACATAATTCCTATCTTGTAAAGAAACAAAGCTGACAAGAATAATATTTCAGTTTCTCTCTCTACTCTCTCTCTAGATTTCTTGTAAATTCATGGATGCTTGATCATTTTGGGATTAACATTTTAAGTTAGGATCTTGTTCAGTTGGTGATTTTGCAATAAGTTAATCAAAATGGCCTGTCCTTGACCAAAACTTTCAGTGTTCAGTATCACAAAGTGATTATTGGGTTTTAGGGGAAGGGTGTTTTCATACCACTCATGGTTGATGAAGCTTTGCAGATTTGTGGAGGGTAGATGATGAACAAATTCTTCACTATCGGAGTGATGTTCATCTTGGTTTCTTGGTTGAATAGGGTTTGGAGAGCTTTGGGAGTGAGCAGGTGAAGCATTGGAAGCCATTGATGATTTCTTGAAGGTATTCATGAAGAAAAGGAGAAGTTTTTGAAGGTATGAGCACAAAAGTTGCAGGTTCGCCGGAGTTATTAAGAGAGAGAAAGATGTGAAAAAATGAAGATGAAGGGTAATTTGGGTTTTTATGGTGTGTGAAAAGATAAGATTTAGGCGGTAAAAACTTATTTACATAAAGTTTGGAGTCCACACTCAAGTACATAGCCGTTTAGAGACGCCTCAGAAATGACGGTATGGTACAACCCCAATCATAGGACGCGACGTCATTTTGGACGGTGCACGATGAAGGGACGTGCGCCTCCCATTAACTCCACGCGCGTGGCGTTTGCTAATCCCAAATGTCTGCCACTTCTTAAAAGCACCCGCACCCTAGAAGGAATTCAAAAACACATAAGTGTTAAGAATCACAGAAGCTCTGTGGTGGGATGAGCTTCTGTGGCCTAGGGACTAACTCAACTCGCACAAGATTGCACCTTTTTCTTTACCGAAATTGTTTGAAAATCATTGAGATGATCGAGAGAATTTCCTCGAAGAAATTTATAGTCGCAGAGACTTCTGTGGCACAGAGGCTATTTGACCAAAAATTTCTATTTATGGAAAGATCTCAAAAGTTTTTGACCATTCAAAGTTTGATTTGTTTAAATAGGTGTTTTAGGACATATATGGAAAGTTGTGTCCGAGAAAAGTGTTTTGTGCGGTGTGCTTTCCAAAAATAGTTCACTCCTTCCTGCGTGATCACCTTCTTTAGATTTGGCTCGAACAAGTAGCTTCTGTTGCCCCCCTCCCCCTTGAATGATTAACTTATGTGATTCATATTGAGGCTTTCCTCTGCTCCCCCTTGATCTATGCTTGGGTCAGATGAGATAAGTAATGCACAAGACATAGATCAACCAAATTTGAGAGATTCTGTGAGATAGGCCAGAGGCTTTGTGCAATGTCACGGAAGCTCTGGGGATTATAAAGACTTAAAAATAGAATTTTACATACTGAAAAATAAAAGTATTTACATATATAGGTGAGTTTCTACATACACTTACAGAGGTTCTTTGGGTCAACCCATGTTCAACATACCCAACTTGCCAACCATAAAGAATAATATATTCTCATCTAGAGCTTTGGTGAACAGGTCAGCAAGTTGATTCTCTGTGGCACAAAGTACATTTTGATTGTTCCCTGTTCGACATGATGCTTCAGAAAGTGGTACCTTATATCAATATGCTTTGTTTTTTAGTGCTGTACCGGATTGGCAAAGATGGCTATGGAACATTTCGAGTCACAAAGGATGGGTATATTCTCGATGTTTAGACCATAGTCTATGAGTTGAGTTCTCATCTACAGAATTTGTGAGCAACAACTAGAATCAACAACGTATTCAGCTTCTGTCGTAGATGTAGACACACAATTTTGTTTCTTTGAAGTCCTGTCTAATTTGCATCCTCCATAACCTGAATCTGTGTAAGCCGTTAGATCAAAGGCAGAGTTCTTTGGATACTAGAGGCCAAGATTTTTGGTTCCTTTGAGGTATCTAAAGATTCTCTTTACATCATAATGGTGTGATTCTTTAGGATTTGCCTGATATCTTGCACAAATACATGTGGCATACATGATATCTGGTCTACTTGCAGTTAAGTATAAAAGAGACCCAATCATGCCTCAGTAGAGTTGGCACTCGAGTGTAACTTAGACCTAGTGGCCATGGTGGTTTTCATTGCAGAAGAGTCAGAGAGTTTAAATTTAGACAAAATATCATAAACATATTTTGATTGATTAATGAAAATACCCCCTATTGATTGTTTGACTTGAAGCCCGAGGAAGAAATTTAATTATCCCATCATGCTCATTTGAAACTCACTATTCATGAGTTTTTCAAACTTTTTGCAATATTCCTCATTTATAGAACCAAATATGATGTCATCCACATATATTTGTACAAGCAAAATCTCACCTCCTTTTCTATTATAAAACACGGTAGTGTTAATAGTACCTCTTTCGAAATGATTGACAAGAAAAATTGAGAGACGTTTATACCAAGCTCTGGGCCTGTTTGAGTCCATAAAAGGCCTTATCCATATGATAGACATGATTTGGGTATTTTGTACTCTCAAATCCTGGTGATTGTTGGGCGTATACTTCCTCTTGAATCTGACCATAGAGAAAAACAGACTTGACATCCATCTGGTACACCTTGAAACCTCTGTGGGCCGCAATGGCCAAGAATATCCTGATTGCCTCTAGCCATGCGACAGGGGCAAAGGTTTCCTCGTAGTCAATCATTTCCTCTAGGCAATATCCCTTAGACACCAATCTTGCCTTATTCTTAATGACCACTCCATCTTCGTCCTTCTACAAAAACAGTCATCGAGAGCATCAACGTTACGTTTGACGAGAGTGTGACTTTGACTTCTGGACAACACAGTTCAGAACTGGGACAAAAATCTGAAGCTTCTACTCAAAAAGGAGTAGAACCTGTGGCAAAACAGTGTTCTAATTCTGTATTAGATAATAATAGTACTAAAGAATTAGATTTATTATTTCATGATGCATTTATGGAATACTGTGCAAATATGGAATCACCCAACACATCCGTGAATGCATCTCAACAACAGACGAGTGTCAATCTATCTGGTCCATCTGAAGATGTCGGGGCTACTACTTCTGGGGCAACCAACGAGACTCCGAGTGAACCATCAACTGTTCCAGTTTCAGAAGCTGAAATTCAACCTAAAGTTCCAGTTTCAGTAAACACATCATCGGATGTATCTTCACCTGAAGTTCAAATACCTGAACCGACACATGCATCTTCAGCTGAATCAACCGAAGAAATTCTTGCGGTTTTGGATGAAAATGACTCAAACAACACTCGTGCAGAAATTCCAACACTCCCTAGTACACATAAATGGACAAGAGCACATCCTCCAGCAGATATTATTGGTGACATCAATGATGGCGTAAAGATACGATCTGCGACTACAAACAAATGTTTGTATGTTAATTTTCTAAGCTCGTTAGAACCCAAGAAAGCATGTGAAGCACTACAAGATCCGGATTGGATAAACGCCATGCAAGAAGAGTTAAATGAGTTTAAGCGCAACGAAGTTTGGCATTTGGTGAAGCGTCCTAAGGACAAGACCATTGTTGGAACTTAATGGGTCTTTAGGAACAAGAAAGACGAAGCAGGGATTATAGTCAGAAACAAAGCAAGACTGGTTGCAAAAGGGTATAATCAACAAGAAGGAATAGACTATGATGAAACCTACGCACCAGTTGCAAGGATTGAAGCCATTAGAATTTTTCTTGCATACGCCGCGCATAAAAGCATGAAGGTATTTCAGATGGACCTCAAATCTGCGTTTCTGAATGGATTTCTTAATGAAGAGGTTTATGTAAGTCAACCTGAGGATTTTGTGGATCCAAAATATCCAAACCATGTCTATGTTTTAGACAAAGCACTCTACGGTCTGAAACAAGCTCCGAGTGCATGGTATGAGACTCTGACTATTCATCTGCTTGATTCTGGACACACCAAAGGTACAGTAGATACAACTATTTTTCTCAAGAGGGAAGGTAAAGATTTATTGCTAGTACAAATATATGTTGATGACATAATATTTGGTTCTACTAACCCTGATATGTGTAAAGTTTTTGAAGAGGTGATGAAAAGCCGTTTTCAAATGAGTATGATGGGAGAGTTAAAATTTTCCTTGGACTTCAAGTGACATGGTCAAATGAAGGCATTTTCATTAATCAATCAAAATATATAAATGATATGCTTAAGAAATTTAACTTAAATTCCTCTTCCACCATGAAAACTCCCATGGCTACCGGTAGGCTTTTGGACGCTGATTTATCCGGTAAATTAGCCGATCAAAAGTTATACCGTGGCATGATTGGATCTTTACTGTATCTAACGGCGAGTAGACCGGATATTATGTTTGCAACATCTTTTTGTGCACGTTTTCAAGCTAACCCAAAGGAATCTCACCTTGTGGCTGTTAAAAGAATCCTTAGATACCTTAAAGGCACAAGAAACTTGGGACTTTGGTATCCTAAGGATTCCGGGTTTGAACTAACTGCTTACACAGATGCATATCATGCGGGTAATAGGATGGACAGGAAAAGCACATCTGGTGCTTGTCAGTTCTTGGGAGATAAACTTATAAGTTGGTCATCAAAGAAGCAAAAATGTGTGTCAACCTCTACGGTGAAAGCAGAATATGTGGCCGCCGCTAGCTGTTGCTCACAAGTAATCTGGATGAAGACACAGCTTAAGGATTACGGTTATATAATCAAAAAAATCCCAATATACTGTGATTCCAAAAGCGCAATTGCAATAACTGAGAATCATGTTCAGCACTCCAAAACGAAACACATCGATGTCGTACCATTTTATTAAAGATCATGTTGAGAAGGGAACTATAGAAATGCATTTTGTACCGACAGAACTAGAGTTTGCTGATTTATTTACAAAACCTTTCGATGAAAAAAGGTTCAACTTTCTAATCAGCAAACTAGGTATGTTGAATACTTAGGCATTTCTTAGCTTTCTTTAAAACATTGAGGGGGAGTTCGTGTGCTTGTTTATTTAATTCTATTCATATTTTGAAGGGGAGTTATAATTTTTCATAAAGTGATACAACTAACTGGTATGGACTCAAGTTCTATGAGTACCAAGTTTTCATCTGTCTGTGCAGATTTCTCTGAAGACGAGTCAACTGAGTATGCATCTATTTAGGGGGAGCAGATAGGCATAAGTCTGTAAGAATATAGTAAATAGTATATAGTATACAGTTTTTACTTAAAAAAAAGATTTTATCTGATGTAAGTTTTTTTTGAACAGTTTGGAATCTTTTCTGAAAAAAGTTGTAATTTTTCTTAAAAATCTTTGAGATTTCGGACCGTTAAGGATACGAAATCTTTGATTTCGAACCCTTAAGGATACGAAACCATCCATTTCGGATCCTTAAGGATGCGAAACCCATGGTTTCGGATCTAAGAGGATACGAAATCCAGAGTTCAAAAATCTTAACTTGAGTCGAATTCTTTTGGAACTTTTTGCATATTTGTTCATGCGATTGTTCAGATGAACAGTGCCATGTCTATTTTTGATACATGCCTTTTTACAGTTTGCATAAGTGGGATACTCTAAAATCGTGCCAAGTGTCCAATTTTTTAGTATAAATAGAATTCAAATCCTCATTTCCCACGTTTTCAACTTTTGCAAACTTCTCATATACTCTCAAAGAAAGCACTGTTCATCATCTTCCACATTCAACTTCAACTGTTCGATTTGTCTTCATCAGGTAACCATTTCTTTTGATTTTAGTCTCATTAGCATCGATTTTATCATATGAATCTTTCCATCGGTTCAATTTCATCGATTTCATTCATATGTTATGCTTATTTGTATGAATCTCAATGTGGTTACTGTTCATGTTCATTATCACCATCGATGATTTTGGTTGATTCATCATAATCTTGAGATCTACTTGTGGTTTTGTTTAAATTTGTCGAATCCATCAATATTAGTACTTCTTGTTTAAGTTTGTGAATCTGGTTTCTTGAAATGATTTTTCTCATCATGATCGTTCATATTCATATCTGTGTTCTTCATGTTCTTGGTTCTTCGTGTTCTTCAAGATTTCTAATGGATCTGTGTATTTAGGGTTTCAAATTCTTTTTAAAATTCAAAATGCTTCTTGATGATTAAAAAGTGACAAGTCCTGATTTCGGATCTTTAACAATACGAATTCATGGCCTTTCTATTTAGTAAAGGGTTTTTGTGTCTAATGTCTTGGATTCGGATCCTTATGGATTCGAATTCCTTGAATTCGGATCCTTATGGATACGAATTCCTTGGTTTCGGATTCCTTTGGATACGAAATCATTGTATAAAAGAATTTTTTGAAAACCCTGAAAATTTCTAAGTCATGAATTCGGATCTAACCTAATAAGAATTCTCTTGATTTCGGATTCTTCATAATTTTGAAGTGTTGGTTTTGGATCCTTCTTGATCCGTAATCTCTTGATTTCGGACCCTTGTACATCCGAAACCTGTGTCTATATTTTTTTTCATGTTGAATCCGAATCCTCATGTGTGTATGCATGATCCGAATTCTATACTTAGAGTTTTTCAGAAATGTTTTTCATTTTTTTTCAAATGATAACCGTTTTCAGAACTGTTTTGTTCCAAAACAACAGTTCAAATGCCAAATTGTAAAGCCCGTATCCCGGTATGTAAATTATTAGTCTTAATTATTTTCTTTTAAGTTCGATTATTGTGGTTTCCGTAAACGGGGTTAGTCGAGTTGGGTCAAATCGTTAAGTATCGGAATTTTGGTTAGTTGCGAGAGGGTTGTAAGTTGAGGGGCTAATTGTATCAAAGGGCCAAAAACCCTCATTGGGTTTCGGCCCATGCAGATACATGTCGAGACCCATATATTTTTTCTAGTTGATGTTGTTGCCTTGAGGATGGATCAAAGAAAGAAAAGAAATCAAACCCTAAGCTACCCCTTCCCTTCTCGTTTTCTCTCACGTAAACAACATACCACAACCCTAGCATCTTCTCCTCCATTTTTGGTTGCTGCCGTGAAACCCCCCACCACCACACCAGCGCCGCTGCTGGTGTTGGCCGGAGAGAGAGAGAACAGCGCGAGAGAGAGAGGTAGAGAGAGAGATCAGCGAGAGAGAGAGTGGTAGAGAGAGGTCGCCGAAAACTGCTGTTGTTCGCCGATGTTGTCGCCGGAGACCACCGCCACCACTGCTGTTCGTCGGAGAGTTCGAGGGGGAGAGGAGCAGGTGCGGGTGTGTGGTATTGTAGCGAGGTAAACCGTTTTCCTTCGTCTCGTTTCCTTTTCTTTTCTTTTTCTGGCAAAACAACCACCGCGACGCCGTCGCCGCCGTCGCCGTGCCCCGCTGCCAGAGGTGGCAGTGGGTGGTGCCCGTGGCGGAACCCTAAAACCACCTCTAGCCGTAACCTTAAACCGCTGTAGCGGAACCCGAATCATATAAATCTTAATCGCGTTACTGTTTATAAAATCGTCATTTTATGTGAAACGTCCTTTTCTGCCACTGTTTTGCGTTAGCCGTAACTCTTTACTCGTAACTCGGATTGGGGTGAAACCGGTGCCAAAGGTTCCCTTTCCGAGTCTTGTAACTTTTCTGTGTTTTGTGCAAAATCCAGTTCGGAACGTAGCATAGGCCAAATCGTCGTTTTATACCGATAGCTGCTGTTTTTCACTGTTCTGCGAACTGTTTTTATAAAATCCGTAATAAAATGTAGAAAAATCGTTAGGAGGTGTATAATATGTCCTTGGAACCCTAACTCAGAGTAATTTCTAATCATGAAATAATATTGGGAATTTTCTGGGTTTAAAGGAGTCGAAACGGGTCCCGAACAGACCTGTTTGGCGAGAACGAAAAATAGTTTTAGTGACGGTTTAAGCGTGTGTCGTGTCGTAGGGTTCGGGTCTCGTATTGATACGTTTTGGCGTGCGTCTAGGTGCTTAGAAGTGACCGAGGTTGTGAAGCTTGAATTTGTATTGTTGAGCTAGGCGCGCGTTCGAGGTGAGTTCTCTCACTATATCTAATAACGGTTGTTTTATCATTGCTGTAGTACGTGTGTGGTAGCTTTATGTGATTGTGTTGTGGAACTAGATAGTGGGGTGTCTAGTTGATACTATGTTGTCATGTTAACTCGGTGGGACCGAGGATCCGGCGGGGCCGGAGATTTTATACGCGGGTGGCGTAGAGACTCGGTGGACCGGGGATTCGGCGGGGCCGGAGATGTTATCATGTGGTCGGTGGGACCGACTTGTGCCTTTTAGGTGGGCGGGTGTGGATATACATGTTTATGATTTGTTCGTAGACCTGTATGATCGTTTTCGTGTCACTATCTGTTTTAGGGGTAGTGTGGAATAAATGTGTTATTTATGGTGTTTGAATTCACTAAGCTTCGTGCTTACCCTTTCCCAATAAACTGTGGTTTCAGGTACAAGTGGCTCTAAGGCGTGACGGGTACACACTGGCGCGCGTGAAGAGCTGATTATTATATCGTTTTATAATTATCATTTTTAAACTATTTATTCCGCTGTTTACTGTTTTTAGAGAATAATTATTCTTGGGTTGCAAACGAAACGTTTTGGGTTATTTAACGAGTTTAATTAATGAAATGTCATTTTTAAAAATTATAAATTCCTTGTAATTTTTTTGGGACGTTACAACTTGGTATCAGAGCACGGCTTGAGTGAATCAAACGCATTTCGGTGTGTTTGATCTCAAGTTTTCGGCTATAAAATTTTCTTTAAAGTTTTTGGGAAATAAAAAGAAGGGGAAAAAACCCGTTGGAGAAACGGTGTTCGAGGGCGCAGTGTGTACAGTTAGCCGGAGCCAAAGGGGAAAGGTACGGTACTTAGTGTATTTATCGTTTTCTAGATCATAGGGTATGCATGCTAGATTGCCTGTTGTTAATACTATGTTGTAGTTTGTACTGCTTGCTATTAGGGATTTATACTAGTTATAATCGGTTACTAAGTGAATGCCCTCTAGGTTGTATGCAGTAAGAAATTTATAGCCTTAGAATATTCGATTTAGTTCTTTTGCGCAGCTCTTGTTTGAGTCCAACCGTTCTAGGATAGAATCTCGTATTCGAATGTCTATTTGTTTCGCGCTGCATGCGATTGGGTATTCGCGAGGCAACTCGTTATGGCTAGTAGGGATTCCGTAGTAGCAAGGGTAGTGGGATGAGATGAAATTCCTAGTGAGCTGGGAAGAGTGTTTATATATGAGTATGTATGCTAGATTGCTTTCTAGAACATAGGAGTATGTGTGCTGGATTGCTTGGTGCTTATTACACTGTACTGCATGTTTGTTGTTTGCTAATAGGAGTTCATGCTAGCCCTGATAAGTTGTTAAGTGAATGCACTATAGGTTGTATGCGGTAGGAACCGAATAGCCTTAGAATGTTTGATTTAGTTCTATTGCGCAGCTCTTGTTTGAGTCCAACCGTTGTAGGATAGAATTATATATTTGAATGTCTATCTGGTTTTACACTGTGTGCGACTATGCATTCGCGAGACGACCCGTCATGACTAGTGGGGATTTCGTCATAGCAAGGGTAGTGGAGTTGGGTGGAATTCCTAGGGAGCTAGGAAGAGTGTGTACATATGCCGGTGCGGGCATATGTGTGTAGTTATCGGCGAGAAACTACTTGGACCCATCGGATGGAACTCGGAACGAGTGATGATAGGTGTGGAAGGTAGTAGTAGAGCTCCTACTACCGGAAACACAGGATCAATGCTCGAGTCGGGAAAAGTCTCAAGGAATCCAAGGAGTTGAGCGTGAGCGTTGTTAGTGTGAATTATTATGTGCTAATAACCCATTGTAATATCTACCCAGAGTAGCCATCACAAGGAGGAACGACTATAGTAAACCTACTAGTACAGGTGTGTACTTGATTTGCTTTGATAGGATGATCGTTGGGGTAGTGTCGAAGGTTATAAATTAGTAGTCGTTGGAATAAAAGGACGATTCTAGTATTAGTCACTTGGAGTGACGGTGAGGATGATGTTTGTTTCGGGCCAAGATGGATGATTGTGCTAGAATCATAGGCTTATACAGCCGACTTTGATTGAGGAAAAATCGTAGGGATTATTTGACGTAATTTCCCAACTTGCCTAAGAGGTTTAAATGTCCGGATGACGTTAGTGGATCGGAGATATTTGGAGGAGTAGGAGTCGAGGCGTAGAATGCCGACTAAGTCATGCACAAAGTTTGATTTTGAAAATAAAATTTGCCTTAACTAACTCTTGCGTTTCCTATCCTTATGGGTTGTGTTGTAGAATTTTGAGAGAATATTTTTGGTAGTATTTTACCATGAGTTGTTTGGTGCGCTTTCTAGTCAGCTAAATATTTTATTGTCAAAAAACCGTTTCCTTGTTTTGTATAAATAACTGATGCGCGCAAAATTTTTGGTTGGCAAAGCTTCGTTCCATATCATTTTGAATTTTGTAAGTAAACTGAACGACAATGGAATGATTTTCAACATGATTTTTACTACGTGAGACGAACGTGTTCGTTTTTGCGTAATCACCGACCTGGTAATAGTAGTCTATTGCATACGGTCTTTTTGAAGTGAAAAATCTTGTCATTGAAAATATTTTGTAAATGATTTGTAATCCATTTGGGAAAAGCGTTTTTAAGTGTGATGTTGTTGGTAGACTGTTTTCATTAAATCCTTGGTCAGGATTAGTCAGACGTTGGTAACGGTCGGTGACTTGAGACGTACCTGGGAGGTAGGCGTTAAGGTGTATCTTGTTACGGTGTAACTAGGTTTCCTAGGGCGGGTAATGGTAGTAGTAACCCTGAGATGCCTGCTTGTGATGAATAGTTGTGGTGGAATGACCTTCGTGGGTGATTATAAATTTACTGGTTTGATGATGCGTGTAAGGTAAGTTTTGGGAGTCTATTAGAACTCGTAGGAGATAATCGATGGTTAATGGTAGGAATGATCGGATCCGAGTATCCAATTGGGTAAACTGGTGGGCAACTTTAGAGTGGTTAGAGATTGAGATTTGACTCGGGATGTATGGAATATCTAAGGTTGGGGGACAACCGAAGTCGCATGGCTATGATTGATTCCAATTGTTGGGGTGTTCTGCCGATCATAATCCCAGTGTCCTAGAAGGAGTACGTTAGTTAGAAAAGTGTCTGAGAAGTTTTAGAAGGGGTTTCAAGTGGACTTAGGAACCTAAGGTTGAGATGAGGGAGAACTATCCGGAGCTATTCGTAGGCAGAGACTTCGAGGACGAAGTCTAATCCAAGTGGGGGAGAGTTGTAAAGCCCGTATCCCGGTATGTAAATTATTAGTCTTAATTATTTTCTTTTAAGTTCGATTATTGTGGTTTCCGTAAACGGGGTTAGTCGAGTTGGGTCAAATCGTTAAGTATCGGAATTTTGGTTAGTTGCGAGAGGGTTGTAAGTTGAGGGGCTAATTGTGTCAAAGGGCCAAAAACCCTCATTGGGTTTCGGCCCATGCAGATACATGTCGAGACCCATATATTTTTTCTAGTTAGTGTTGTTGCCTTGAGGATGGATCAAAGAAAGAAAAGAAATCAAACCCTAAGCTACCCCTTCCCTTCTCGTTTTCTCTCACGTAAACAACATACCACAACCCTAGCATCTTCTCCTCCATTTTTGGTTGTTGCCGTGAAACCCCCCACCACCACACCAGCGCCGCTGCTGGTGTTGGCCGGAGAGAGAGAGAACAGCGAGAGAGAGAGAGAGGTAGCGAGAGAGATCAGTGAGAGAGAGAGTGGTAGAGAGAGGTCGCCGAAAACTGCTGCTGTTCGCCGCTGTTGTCGCCGGTGACCACCGCCACCACTGCTGTTCGTCGGAGAATTCGAGGGAGAGAGGAGCAGGTGCGGGTGCGTGGTATTGTAGCGAGGTAAACCGTTTTCCTTCGTCTCGTTTCCTTTTCTTTTCTTTTTCCGGCAAAACAACCACCGCGACGCCGTCGCCGCCGCCGCCGTGCCCCGCTGCCGGAGGTGGCAGTGGGTGGTGCCCGTGGCGGAACCCTAAAACCACCTCTAGCCGTAACCTTAAACCGCCGTAGGGGAACCCGAATCATATAAACCTTAATCGCGTTACCGTTTATAAAATCGTCATTTTATGTGAAACGTCCTTTTCTGCCACTGTTTTGCGTTAGCCGTAACTCTTTACTCGTAACTCGGATTGGGGTGAAACCGGTGCCAAAAGTTCCCTTTCCGAGTCTAATAACTTTTCTCTGTTTTGTGCAAAATCCAGTTCGGAACGTAGCATAGACCAAATCGTCGTTTTATACCGATAGATGCTGTTTTTCACTGTTCTGCAAACTGTTTTTATAAAATCCGTAATATATTGTAGAAAAATCGTTAGGAGGTGTATAATATGTCCTTGGAACCCTAACTCATAGTACTTTCTAATCATGAAATAATATTGGGAATTTTATGGGTTTAAAGGGGTCGAAACGGGTCCCGAACAGACCTGTTTGGCGAGAACGGAAAATAGTTTTAGTGACGGTTTAAGCGTGTGTCGTGTCGTAGGGTCCGGGTCTCGTATTGATACGTTTTGGCGTGCGTCTAGGTGCTGAGAAGTGACCGAGGTTGTGAAGCTTGAATTTGTATTGTTGAGCTAGGCGCGCGTTCGAGGTGAGTTCTCTCACTATATCTAATAACGGTTGTTTTGTCATTGCTGTAGTACGTGTGTGGCAGCTTTATGTGATTGTGTTGTGGAACTAGATAGTGGGGTGTCTAGTTGATACTATGCTGTCATGTTAACTCGGTGGGACCGAGGATCCGGCAGGGCCGGAGATTTTATACGCGGGTGGCGTAGAGACTCGGTGGGACCGGGGATTCGGCGGGGCCGGAGATGTTATCATGTGGTCGGTGGGACCGACTTGTGCCTTTTAGGTGGGCGGGTGTGGATATACATGTTTATGATTTGTTCGTAGACCTGTATGATCGTTTTTGTGTCACTATCTGTTTTAGGGGTAGTGTGGAATAACTGTGTTATTTATGGTGTTTGAATTCACTAAGCTTCGTGCTTACCCTTTCCCAATAAACTGTGGTTTCAGGTACAAGTGGCTCTAAGGCGTGACGGGTACACACTGGCGCGCGTGAAGAGCTGATTATTATATCGTTTTATAATTATCATTTTTAAACTATTTATTCCGCTGTTTACTGTTTTTAGAGAATAATTATTCTTGGGTTGCAAACGAAACGTTTTGGGTTATTTAACGAGTTTAATTAATGAAATGTCATTTTTAAAAATTATAAATTCCTTGTAATTTTTTTGGGACGTTACACAAATCAAGAAGAACAAAGTCGTGTTCAGGGCTTTGATGAGCATGTTCCGAGTATACCCGATCCGACACCCGATGTTCCTTTACCATCAACGCGACCTGTACATCAATCACAAGCCGGAGTTCATCCTGATCATCTTATCATTCATCCGGTCAACTATGTCGATATTATTCACAACAACCATCATGTTGATTTTGACAAGATCAACATTCATCCGGTGGTAAAGGAAGTGCTCAAAAATCATCCGCTAGCATACACATTGACTCACACATTCAATGTGCCTATGCTATACTTACAGCAAGCATGGAAGACGATAACCACATCCATGGAGAATGACAGACCTATCTTCGTATTCCAGATTGATGATTTCATCACAAAGCTCGACTTCCAAAGACTGCGACTTGTACTGAGGCTACCTGAGCCTGATTATAGAGAATGAAAGACTGAATTCGATCCATATCCGTCTGAGGAAGAAGTATTTGAAGGCATACGTGTCACACCCCGCTAAAGCGGAAACACGGGATGTACAGCTTAAGTTTCATAGCAAAAGTTACAAGATCACACCAACCATCAAAATACATTCAAAAGTTTACATCCTTGTCTTTTACAACCGTTTTACGAAAAAGTGAAATGAACATATTTAAAAGACAACGTAGAAAGCTTCAACACGTGTAGCCTTCCTAAGTTCGAACCTTACTTGGTATTTCCTGAAAAGCATGTAAATGAGAGGGTCAACTATTGAATAGTTGGTGAGATCACATGTTTAATGAGTACAACAAAGTTTGTCATAGAAATCGTTTTAATCCGCACAATTGGATAAGTCAACCGGTTATAAAAACACTTGCTCAAGGTAATCGTATGTATAATGTTTAAGTTATGAGCCCGTTACCCGACCTATAATGACAGGACGCCCCAACGCATGCTCTATCGCCTACAATGCGCAAATACAAACAATAATTATGCACTCAAACAAGCGCTACTTGTGAGTGGGGTGTCAACCAAATAACGTTATCCATAATTACCAACGGCTCAATCCATGAGTTAAACGGGTAACGTGAGAAATAAACGGGGACTTTTGAACGATAGCAAAAGAAAACTCAAACTTACAACATTCACAAGACATAGATACCATAGAGCATAAACAAGTATAGCAAGTTCGTATTTCCAAGAAAACGAGACAACCGGTGCGTAAAATAATTGTAGTAACAACATGCTTTTCACCCCTAATATGTAAAACATTGAAAAAGGGGTTGTGATAACTCACTTGACACGCGATAGAAATCGCGGAATCTCCCACAAGATACTTCGGTGTGATCCTACTTCAAACCTATGAACGTAAGGTCACTAGTGAGTTTTAATCTCAAAGGTTCGGTACTAACTATCCAAATCGTCATAAAATGTCTTTGTTGTGATTTAATTATTATAAATCATAAAGAGTTACTGAAATTAGTAATTGTAACGTATATACTTCATCTTGTTAGGTTAACGTTACCGAAATCTCGCCACAATAAGTAACGAAAAGGGTCTAAAGAAGTTATATGTCATATATATATATACCGCAATTTCATCATAAGAATGATGAAAAGAGTTCAAAATGTAAAGTTAAAGTATAAAAGGTATAAACATATAATATATATTTATATACTACAGTTTCATCATAAAAATTATGAAAAGGGTTCAGGAGTTAGTTTTTAACTATAGTAAGAAAATTGTCCTTTGCTGTCCAGATTTAGGTGTCACTTTCTGTCCATTTTTGGATAACTTCCAGGCATATTTAGGTCAAGATATTTTATGTTCAAGTAGTTTAATGAGTTAGAAAACTTTTTCCATAAGTTTCATAATTTTTAGAGGTGGTTAAGTACATGAAATAATTCTTGACGTAAAACACTGCAAAACGTTTTGCTGTTTGCGCACTGTTTTCGTGAAGACTGTTTGGTAGACGAAATCTTTGAGTTTTTGAGTGAAACCACTTAGGTTCGAAACCTAACTCATAAAAATAAATTCCAGAAAAATAATCACTTAATTTGGAGTATTATTGAGTGAGATATGACATTTTTAAGAGAGGTGCAGAATCTGGCAGCAAGCTGTCAAAACCAAACTTTATGCATGTGCATTTTTCTTTGTCTTTTTATTTGAAATTCTTATTCCTCTTGCATGCAATCCGATTTGACTCATCCCCATACAAATAATTTCAGTTCTAAAACAGGTTTTTAAACCATTTAAACTACATGCATGCTATCCATCAACTCATCTTTTATAAAACTTTGAAAATGGGTCTTTTTGAAGAATGCTTGGTGTTTATGCCAAGAACTTCTTCATGCAACTGAAAATTATATATTTTTGGCTCATCCATGTTGATTTAAACATGTTTTTGGTGAAATCAAGGAGCTTTTCATACAACTTTTGGGATGAAAAAATAGTTGTTTTAAGAAAACTATATGCATGCAAGTTAAGAGCTCATCTTTGATCTTAACATAGGTTTGATTACGGATTTACCACCTTTTTACTAACATGCAAGTGTTATGGTGGTAAATCTACAAACATTAAGATGTATGTAAATGGTTCTTGGCAAAAGTTGAAAGAAATTGTAGAAGAAGATGAAGAACATTCAAAAAAAATGCAAAAAATGAAAACTAGACAAAAGGGAGTGTGTGGGTTTCATCCAACACACTTGTAGTTACATTGAACACTTTGATCTCTTGAAGGAGATGTGTTTAGGGGCTGAAGTTCATGGGTTTTTCTTGGATGAATGTGGATGAAGATTGAGAGAGAAAGGAGAGAATTATAGTGTGAGAACTTAGAGAGAGAGTGAGAAGTTTGCAAATGTTTTTGAAGGGGTTAAGAAAATACATAAAGGGGTAGGGGGGGGGGGGGGGGGTGGCCACCCTCACAAAGGGGGGGGGGGGTGATGAGGTGGTGTGTTGCTAAATAAAATGTCCAATCTTGTCTTTTTGAATTATTTTTATACATGAAGTATTTTTCTTCTAAATTTTGAATAACACCTTAAATATATAAAGGTAAAGTTTTTATATAATTTAGTTGAAATAGATTAGATTACTAATTATATATATACTTGTGATATAATTGTTGCTTAGGTTTGGCATTTTATGAGATTTATGGATAGTTTCCTAAATTAAGGGGTTTCTAGGCAAAATTTCTCAAATTCTCCTACTGTACTGAGTTTACTGCTAAAATTGCACTGTGTGAACTATGACGTGAATAACTGAAATATGCAATGCAGTTCTAACCTGAGGTGTAAATTTGACAGTTGTCACAATCTCCCCCGGTTAAAAGAAATTCGTCCCGAAATTCAAGAGTTACTAGCTTTAACAGGTTTGCTAGCGAAAAGATGAGGATACTTATGCATTATGTAATCCTCTCGTTCGCAAGTGTACTCAGGCCCAAACTTTGTGTTCCAATGGACTTTTACTATCGGAATCTTGCTCCGCTTCAGACGCTTGACCTCTCTATCAAGTATCTCAATTGGTTCCTCTATGATGTGCAGCTTATCGTTGATTTGGACTTCTTCCAAAGGCACGGTTACTGCTTCGTCGGCTAAACATTTCTTCAAGTTTGACACATGAAACGTGTTGGGAACAACACTTAACTCTATTGGCAAATCAAGCTTATAAGCTACTGGTCCAATTCTTTTCGTGATCTTGAATGGTCCAACATACCGTGGACTCAACTTTCCTCTTTTCCCAAACCGGACTGTTCCATTCCAAGGGGATACTTTTAAAAAGACTCTGTCTCCAATCTGAAATTCTAAAGGCTTCCTACGATTGTCCGCATAGCTCTTTTGACGATCTTGAGCTGCTTTAAGCCTATCCCTGATGATTGCAATCTTGTCGGTAGTTTCTTGAACAATATCCGGACTAGATAGCTGTCTATCTCCAATCTATAACCAACAAAGAGGTGATCGACACTTGCGTCCATACAGAGCTTCATATGGCGCACACTGAATACTAGTGTGATAGTTATTGTTGTAGGAAAACTCTACTAACGGCAAGTGGTTATCCCAACTTCCTCCAAAGTCTATCACACATGCCCGAAGCATGTCCTCCAACGTCTGAATGGTTCACTCACTCTGACCATCCGTTTGAGGATGATAGGCCGTGCTCAAATTCAACTGCGTACCCAACGCTTTTTGAAGTGACTGCCAAAACTGAGATGTGAAGCGGCTATCTCTATCTGATATGATGGAAACTGGGACTCCATGTCGCGTGACGATTTCCTTGATGTAGACCTGAGCAAGTTTCTCCATCTTATAGTCTTCCCGAATAGGCAAGAAATGTGCAGACTTCGTGAATCAATCTACTACAACCCAAATCGAATCGTGTCCTTTGGCAGTTCTCGGGAGTTTGGTTATAAAATCCATAGTGATTTGCTCCCATTTCCACTGGGGAATCTCCGGTTGTTGCAGCAATCCAGATGGTTTTTGATAAACAGCCTTGACCTTTGAGCAAGTGATGCATTTTCCTACGTACGTGGCAATATCCTTTTTCATTCCTGGCCACCAATAGTACTCCATTAAATCCTTGTACATCTTATCTGCTCTTGGGTGAATTGAGTACCTAGATTTATGAGCCTCTTCCAAAATCATTTCCCGTAGGTTGTCAGCCTTTGGGATCCATACTCTGCCCTTAAAGTAACGTACTCCATCAGTTTTAGTTTCAAAACTAGCCTCTAAACCGTGAAGAGTCTCGTCCTTCAGGTTTTCAGATTTCATTGGTTCGATTTGAGCTTCAAAAATACGGGTCTTCAAACTTGTTTGTACAAGTGCTCCCATTGCTCGTACACGTGAAGGTTTTACACTTTCTTTCCTACTCAGGGCATCGGCTACCACATTAGCCTTACCTGGGTGGTAACGTATCTCACAATCGTAGTCGCTGAGCAGTTCTACCCATCTTCTTTGCCTCATATTAAGCATCTTTTGATCAAAAATATGCTGAAGACTCTTGTGATCAGTGAAAATAGTGCACTTGGTACCATATAGATAATGTCTCCATATCTTTAGGGCTAATACCACAGCTCCGAGCTCCAGATCGTGCGTGGTATAGTTCTTCTCATGAACTTTTAATTGTCTCGAAGCGTATACTATCACCTTATCATTTTGCATCAATACGTAACCAAACCCTTGATGTGATGCGTCACAATACACCACAAAATTTTCCGTCCCTTCCGGTAAAGCTAGAATCGGTGCATCGCACAACTTTTTCTTCAAAAGTTGGAACGCTTCTTCTTGTGAAACTCCCCAAATGAATTCCCTATCCTTTTGGGTTAACGCGGTGAGGGGTTTAGCAATCCTAGAGAAATTCTCGATGAAACGCCGATAATAACCTGCCAAACCTAGAAATTGGCGAATTTCCGTCGGAGTCCTTGGGGCTTCCCATTTCCGAATGGCTTCCACTTTAGCCGGGTCCACGTGAATCCCTTTCTCTCCGATCACGTGACCTAAGAAATGTACTTCTCGAATCCAAAATTCACACTTTGAGAATTTGGCATACAGTTTCTGCTCCTTGAGAAGTTCTAGAATCACTTTTAGATGCTGCTCGTGATCCTTTTTACTCCGAGAATAGATCAATATATCATCGATGAATACAATCACAAACTTATCAAGGTATGGTCTACATACTCTATTCATTAGGTCCATAAACACAGCTGGCGCATTCGTCAAACCGAATGGCATAACTAAAAACTCGTAGTGTCCATAGCGAGTTCTAAAAGCTGTTTTAGGAATGTCTTCCTCTCGGACTCTCACCTGATGATATCCCGATCGAAGGTCAATTTTCAAGAAGTAAGTTGCACCCTGCAATTGGTCGAACAAATCGTCTATTCGAGGCAGAGGATATCGGTTCTTGATTGTTATCTTATTTAGTTCCCTATAATCGATACACATTCGAAACGATTCATCCTTCTTTTTGACGAAAAGAATCGGGGCTCCCCAGGGTGATGAACTTGGTCGAATGAATCCCTTATCCAAAAGTTATTGGAGTTGATTCGACAACTCTTGTATTTCGGCAGGTGCTAAGCGATATGGGGACTTGGCTACAGGCGCCGCTCCGGGTATAAGGTCAATCTGAAATTTGACTTGTCTAAACGGAGGAAGTCCAGGCAAATCGTCTGGAAACACTTCTGGGTGATCTTTCACCACAGGAATATCTTGGACTCGCCTCTCTTCGGACTTCTTCTCTACTACGTGTGCCAAAAATGCAACACACTTCTTTCTCAAATACTTATGGACCTTCATGCACGATACTATCCTTAGTTCCTTTCCAGCTATATCTCCTTGCACAACAAGGGTTTCTCTGCCTTGTAATGGTAACCTGACAGTCTTTTCAAAACAACTAACTTCTGCTCGGTTCTTGGATAACCAATCTATGCCTATCACTACGTCGAAACTCCCCAATTCAATTGGTATAAGATCAACGCTAAATAGCTTATCAGCTAAATTCAATGTACAACCTAATATTACATCCTTAGCCTCTAATTCATATCCATTAGCAACCTCAACAATATAAGCTTTCGGCATTTTCTGAGATTCTAGATTGATCAAAGGCCTAAATTCTAACGAAACAAAGCTCTTATCGGCTCTAGTGTCAAATAATACTGACGCATAAAAATCATTTAGGAGAAACGTACCTGTCACTACATTGGGGTCTCGGCGTGTTTCTTCTGCTCCTAAAACAAACGCCCGTCCTCGAGCTTGTCCTCCTTGGTTTCCCTGATTGGCTTGCCTTGCCTGGTACCCAGCGTTGTTATTGATCGGTCCCCTTTTCAACTTCGGGCACACATTCAGGAAGTGATCCAGACTTCCGCACTCATAGCATGCCCTTCCTTCCTCCTTTACATTCTTTCCCATCTTGCAGTACCGGGAGGAATGACCCTTTTGTTTACAAACGCCACATATGGGGCAGGTTCCCTCATGATGCAGATTGCATTGGTTGCACTTTGGATGGGGTCCATTGTAACGCCCTGCTTCCTTAGCATTCATCCCAAAATTCCCTACTACTTTCTTACTCCTACTTGAATTACTACCAACCATCTTCCCTGACTGGCTCTCTGGCCTCCTCTTACTACCAACACCTTTCTGAGTCAAAGTTCATGCCCTGACCGCATCGTTGGTCAAACTAGTTGCTAATGCCATTGCGGCTTGGTTCGTGTTAGGACATGCCGACGTAACCATTCCGCGGATCTCCGGGGCCAATCCATACAAGTATCGGTCAATCCTTTTGCTATCCGGGGTAACCATGTGGGGTACTAACTTTGCGAGTTCATGAAAACGAGAGGTGTATCGGTCTATCCCTGAACCTACCATGGTGAGATCCCAAAATTCAGCCTCCAACTTCTGAATTTCACTCTTGGGACAGTATTCTTGTTGGTCCCGAAAGGCCTATACAAGTTTGTAGAAGGGGGGGGGGGGGGGGTTGAATACAAACACACTATTTTACTTTTCTAAATTGTTTATTGATAAATCATTAACAATTTACAGCTTGTTGCGGAAACAAGATTAAGGATAAACCTAAATCTAAACAAGTTGGAACACTAAGGTTTCTTGCACTAAGAAAGATAAGGAGATTACTAATAAAATCCTATCTTAAGAGAGATTTGAACTTGTCCAAAGTTAGCAAGTTACTTCAAATGAAGTGAGTTCATCTCTTTATATACTGCATGCATTAAATGCAAATCAGTACATACTTTACACGTGTCATCAGCTGGTTGGTTGCATGTCATTGACCTTGGTTGACAACCTTAGTAGCCGTAAGGATGAACAGTGTAGTATCAGAGTGTTTGTACGATTTCAGATTTTCGGAGGTTCTTTTCTAACATTTCGTACGGAGGCGTGAAAGGGTGGTTGAGACAAGAGTACTTTGTACGGAGGACTTCATGATCAGCTTTCGTTGATTCAGCGATTATCATTTACTTATTCAGCAGATGATAAAGTTCAGCGATAGCTGAAGTCTTGTACTTGATACTTCACGTTGAGTGGACAAATCTGAGTCTTTGCTGATCCGCATCAGTTCATTAGGAGACTTGTCGCTGGTTCTTGAGCTTGATCTTCGACTTCAGCGTAGAACCTTTGTTGACGTGAAACTTGTCTTCAGGGATCATAAGTAAACAACTAACTTATCAGCGATCATCATAATGACTGAACAGACTCAGCGCATTAATGATG
The DNA here is from genome assembly GCA_033807775.1 of Saussurea involucrata. NCBI lineage: Eukaryota > Viridiplantae > Streptophyta > Magnoliopsida > Asterales > Asteraceae > Saussurea > Saussurea involucrata. The sequence continues at coordinate 88,249,545 of CM066314.1, forward strand.
AACAGTGTTCGCTGAATGTTTAATTTAAAGAGCGAGAGTTCCTATCAGCGGTACTGTAAGATCTTAGTACTTATCAGCGATAGTGAAACTCTGATACATATTGTTTACTTACAATTTTCACAAAGTATTTAAGAGAGGGTTATTATCAAATTACTGAGGGTTTGGATCAACAATCTCCCCCTATTTGATTATGACATAGCAACAAAGAAAATTGCTATTTAATGAAAACATAAGGATAAAAAGAACTCATAAAATATTTGTCCCTTTTATTGTTTTCTGGGATCTTTTCAGTACTGATGGAGTAAAGTACATTCGCTGAAATCTTTCTTTAAACATATTGAATCAGGTTACAATGAAGAACAGAAAGATTACAAGTACAAGCGAAATAATTTACAAGTACACAAGGATAACTGATACAATAGAGAAAAAGGCGATTATATCAGTTTTCAAAAGGTTCTTCCTTAATGAGAAGTTCATCAAGGGTCGTCTTTTCAGTGGGGATCATCCAGTCAGGAACATTTACTCCTTGTTTCTTTAACTTCAGAGCAGCTTCAAAAATCAAGGGCTTCAGGTGTCTAGCTTTTATGTTGCGTCTGACTTCACACCAGTGAACGAGATCTCTGAGTTGTTCGATGGGAGCAATTTGGAGCTCAGAGACGCGTTGAAAGTGATGATTTCCATCATAGTCTAAGAAGAATATACCATATGGATCATTTACCACAGTGCCAGGGATGAAAATTTCTCTAGGTGGCAGGGAGGTGTCAAGCATTGAAAGATCAGCATCAGGGCCAAGAACTTCAGCACGAGAGAAACCAATACCTGTTTCATTTCGAATGATTGGACCTGAATCAGAAACTTTCTTCTTCTTAGCAGAGGCTTTCTTCGGTTGAGGAAGAGTAGGAGGAATATCTACAGCAGATGAAAGCAAGTCGATCTGTTTGTTTAAGATCATCTCAACATGGCTTTTGAATTTTGAGCGTGATCCCTGAATGGCTAATTTTGTTTCTAACCATTCAGAGAGACCAAACTTTTCTAATGAAGCAGCATAGAAGGTTTGCTTGGTTTCGTCATCTCTGTAGATATCCACTTCAACAACAGGAACATCAACGAACATTTTTCCTCTGATGTTGGCTTTGATTATCTTGGATGGTCTTGATGGATAGGTCAGCATTTGATTAGCCCATTCCAAGGTTGTATCAGAGACCTTTGTCTTTTCTCTAACGATTTCTTGATCATCATCCCAGAGCCGACGTTGAACATCAATGGGGACTCTTTTCAGCTTGGGGTCTTTGATTGATCGTTGAGTAAGCTTGATGGTGTATTCTCTGTCTTTTTCTTCAGCTTCCTTCCTTTCAGCGATGAGGCGTTCAGCTCTGAGATGTTCCTTGTATTCAGCTTTTGAAATTCTGAACTTAGGAGGAACAGAAGGCAGTTGATCAGGCCTTAGAATGATTTGCTGATCCTCGAGTCGCTTTATCATTTCTTCTCTTCTCTTTTGATCCTCTTCACTCAGCTTTTGAGGAGCTGAGGAAGGTCTGTTTCTGTGCAAGAGAGGTTGTTCTTCTGGTTCATCAGTGTCAGAGATCAAGTCCAAGACTGGGAATATGTCTTCAGCGGCAGCTGGCTTTATTTGTGAAGTCGCAATAGTAGAGCCTTCAGCGACATCCTCAAACAGGGGAGAGGACTAGCTGAAACGCAGCGATCTTACAAATAAGAACTGGGTAGAGGAACTTGGGTAGAAAAGATAGAAAAAGAATGTGGATGTGTATAGAGGTTGTGGAGTAGAACTGATTGTGTATAAATATGTTCAGGGAAGGAATATAAGTAAAGTTTAGTGTACCTGACAAACCGGCTTTTTAAGCAAGATCGCCAGATTTTCATCTTCAGCGAGGCCTTTGTCTTTGCCTTTCTCAGCGCCAGAGGCTGAGGGCTTTGTCTTTGTCTTCTCCCCTGAAGGTGTTTTTATTGAGGTTCCCTTAAGAGCTTTGATCCTTGGGGCAGGTTTGACGATAAAGAAATCATCGTCATCTTCATCATCATCATCCTTTCTTGGAGAGAAGGATGGTTCATCTTCAGGGATGTCGATGTCTTCATCTTCTTCTGCTTCGGATTCTTCAGCATCTTCTTCGAGTTGCTCCCCCTCAGATACAGAGGCGAGCTTCTCGGTTCCCTCAGGGTTTTCATCTCCCTGAGGTCCAGTGGTCAGATCTTCATTCCTCTCTCCCCTGATAGGTTCATCATGGGAAAGGTCTTCAGCGCTCTTGGTCAGATCTTCAGCGCTTTTCTCAAGATTTTCAGCGCTCTTCTCCCCAATATGTTCAGCGCTCTTCTCCCCCTCTTTCTCATGATTGGGGGAGGAATGAGTAGACTCAGCATTGGTGTTATCTCTGTCTTTTGGGCCAGAGATTTTCACACAACCTTCAAGCTTTGCTATTTTGTCTTCTAGGCCAGAAATAGCAGGCGTGATTTTCTTCAGCTCTGTGCGATCCGCCGCTGTGAAAGATTCCAAAATAGGGACAGGGGCAGGAGCAGGAGCTGGACTATTTGCCTTGTTGACAAGTGTCTCGATCATCGTCTTCATAGAACTAACGTCGGTCTTTATAGAGCCTAAGTCAGTCTTGACCGCTGGCATATCACCCTCGAGTTTTCCAACGGATGTCTTCAGCGTTGTTACTTCGCTGGACACGGTCGAAACTGAGTTTTTGAGGCTGGTGTAGTCAGTGTAGATGTCAGAGAGAACCTTGGAAAAATCGTTGAGCGTCTTATCAAGTCCCTTGATGTCTTCAGTGGAAGCTTTCTTCTCCACCACCGTTGTCAGCTTTGTCAATTTTTCTCCAGCGTTTGTTACAACTGTAGAATTGTTGGAGAGTGTGGTGGTGAGACTGGTAAGCTTTGTTTCCACGGACATCAGAGAGGCGTTGATGTCTCCCAAATTAGGACCTGTAACATATAAGTACTTGTGAACAAAGGAAAGCTCAGAAGTTTCAGGTTTAGTTACAGTGTTTAAGGTGGGATTTGTACCTGCAGGAGGATTGATGAACTCGTCAAAGTTGCAAGTTCCTGAATAATGTTCCATATCCTCTCCGAAAGTACGGTGAGGAATGGTGATCTCTGCAGGTCCTTTCTTCATCATTTGTTGAGAAGCGTCAGCGGTGGCTTCAGGAATGATGGCATCTCCAGTGATCTTTGGAGGAGTGTCCAAGTGAGTGGAGGGAGAAGCCAAGGATAAGATTTGGGTTCGGGTTCTGAGTTCAGCGTTGGAATCGCTGACAATCACTTCATCAGTCTTTTGAGAGATTGATGGAGGTTGGGTAGTTTCCAAGTTTCTAACCTCAGCGTTTAGAGACGCAGAAGTCTGGATTGGAGGGATGGCTTGAACGGGTGTGGCAGAGCGTACCACGGAACATTCCTTCAGCTCGTCAGAATGAGCTGAGGAGTCTTCAACATGGAATTGCTGGGGTTGCTCCTTGGTTTTCTTGATCCTTTTGGAATCAAGTTGGGTGTGTGAGGGTTTCCTTTTCTTAGAAGGAGAGGGTCTTGTGGCCGGGGTATCAGCGATGGGTATTGTCGCTGAAGGAGCCACAGAAAGCGGAGAATTGAGAAGAGTGAGAAGAGTAGAGAGACGTACCTCATTGGCGACAGGCTTGAAGTCGAGAACCTTAGGGCCAATCTCAGAAAGTTTCAGATCACCCTCTTCAGGATAGCTGTCCTTTAAGCCATATTGAAAGATGGCGCTGATGAATCGTGGGTAAGGAACCCATGCTGGTCTGTCAGCGGCAGAATCGACACGTTGAATCGGGTCATCATAAATAATGGAGGCCTAGTCAATGTTTAGACCTTTCAGCAGTGCGTATCCCATGGACTGCTGAGGTTGGGCGGCTTGATCAGAAGAACCGGACTTCGCTGTCATGCAGCTGATCAGGTGTGCGAAGATGAAGTTCATCTCGCTGGGCATTTTGGATTTCTTTATCAGCGTCAGCTTCTTCTCAGGCTTCTTGTCCCTTCCAATATCCCAGATATAACCCATTGCGTCAAGGAAAGCAATGATTTCTTCTTTGTCAGCGTGCTTCTTGTGGTCAGGGAAAGGGACGAAGGGTTTTTCTTTGGTAGCATTTGGGAAGTTCAGGGCTTTTCGGATTATGGCGGGTGTGATCTTGATTGTGCCATACTCAGTATCGCTGAGTATGCAGTCGATGGTTTTGGATGCATCTTTGGCAGAGGGTAGCTCAGTGTGTCTGGCAGAGTACCAGAACTGGGATAAGAGCCGCTGACTGGCAGGAGGTGTTATGGTCAGGGCTGTGTAGATGGGGCTGTTCTTCAGAAAACTCACAGCATCGTCCAGATGTGATACTTGCTTCCGAGGAGGAAAGTCGAGAAGAGCTGAGAGGTTGTTGGCCTTAGTCCAATCGAGTTGATCCAACTCGAACTTAACCTGAGGGGCTTTGAAGATATCCATTTCCTCAGAGTCAGCGGAGATGGACTCAGCGGTGACATTGATCTTTGAAGTTGCCATTTCTCTGTATTATCAGTTCAACCAAAGATGTTAACAAATAAGAATTATCTTAATGTGGAAATAATTTTCCATTAAGATTTTTCGAATTTTGTCCATTTCATTCAGACAAAAAATGTCTTAATGAAGATTAGGGTTTTTCTTGATTTTTGAAATGAAATGTAAAACCCATAAAGTCTTGTATTCCAGTTTCTAAAAGAAAACTGGATACGAATGAAGAACAAGTTTAAGATTTAGATTTAAAACTTGAAGAACAACCATGAAATGGTTGTGTTCATAAAACCATGAAAGAAATGATTTTATTTTACAAAGTTCTTTTGTTTGATCTTGTTAAAACAATGAGAAGATCGAAAACAAGTTATATGCATTTGATAATAGATAAGAACATATTAACCTTGATGTTTTGATGAGGAAGATGATGAACAGTTCTTGAGGTTTTTGAGAGCACAAATGCAACAGAGGATTCTTTTCTTGCGGAGAAAGATTGTTCGCGTAAAAGAAAAATATAAACCAAGAGTTGTTTATATAGGGAGTTTTAGAGAGAGAAAACCTTGAGCGGGAAAAGGTTTTCATCATGACACGGACACGTGTTTGCATTTGATTGGAAGTTTGAACGAAACGTGCAAACGTGTGTCAGAAAGAAATCGTGCCTAGTGTTATCCGTTTCAATGACGTCACAACTGTCCTTTCACATTCTTTTAGGATGTCTCTGAGGTTTTGAAAGCTCAGGGAATCTTTTGAAAAACATGAAGCACTGAATAGAGAATATCAGTGAAGGTTTAAGAACTTTCAAAATATCGCTGTTAAGGAAGAGATATTAAGCGATGTAGTTTATTTTGAAATCTTGCATTTACATGCGATTGTCAGAGAGAGAAAAACATACCTGGATATCAGTTTAACCAAGTTTATTCAGAGAAAAGATGATGAAATGGTTTATATGAGTTGATTTTATCCCGAAGACTATACAAGTTTGTATAAACGTATCGGTGATCAAATATGAACCGCTGAAGATTTTACCCTTCAAAGTTCAGCATTCCAAGCTCGCTGATGAGAAAGTTGAATCTTATCTCATCAAGAGGTTTGGTAAATAAATCAGCTAACTGATAATCAGTTGGGATAAAATGAAGTTCTATATCACCATTCATCACATGATCTCTGATAAAATGATATCTGATTTCTATGTGTTTTGTCATTGAGTGTAGCACTGGATTGTTTGCTATAGCGATGGCACTAGTGCTGTCGCAATAGATTGGAATTTTGGAGAGCTGCAGATCATATTCTAGTAGCTGATTTCTCATCCACAAGACTTGAGAACAACAGCTTCCAGCGACTACATATTCAGCTTCAGCTGTGGAAGTGGACACTGAGTTTTGCTTCTTACTTGTCCAACTTACCAGCTTTCCACCCAGGAGCTGACATCCTCCTGTGGTGCTTTTCCTATCCATTTTGCAACCTGCAAAATCACTGTCTGAATAGGCGGTTAGATCGAATCCTGAGTCTTTGGGATACCAAAGACCTAGATTCGCTGTACCCTTAAGATATCGAAAGATTCGCTTTACAGCTTTCATATGAGATATCTTAGGTTCATCTTGATATCGTGCACACAAGCATGTTGCAAACATAATATCGGGTCGGCTAGCTGTAAGATACAATAGTGAGCCAATCATCCCACGGTACAGCGTGACATTGACAGGAACACCCTTTGTGTCCTTATCAAGTGTCAGCGGTGGTTCCATAGGGGTTTTCATAGCTGAGCTTTTAGTTAAGTCGAATTTCTTCAGCATATCTTTAACATACTTTCCCTGATTTATGAAAGTTCCTTTTTCAGTTTGGTTAATCTGAAGACCAAGGAAATATGTTAGTTCACCCATCATGCTCATTTTATACTCATCTTTCATTCTATCAGCGAAACGAGTACAAAGCTCAGGGTTAGTAGAACCAAATATAATGTCATCAACATATATTTGAACTAAAATGATATGACCTTTCACTTTTCAAAAAAATAAAGTTTTGTCAATCTTTCCTCTCTCAAATTTTTCAATATGGAGATAAGTAGAGAGAGTATCATACCATGCACGAGGAGCTTGCTTTAAGCCATAGAGTGCCTTGTCCAGTTTATAAACATAACCTGGACGCTTAGGATCGGAGAATCCTGGAGGTTGTTCCACATACACTTCTTCATTCAGCTTTCCATTTAGAAACGCTGACTTAACATCCATCTGATGTACAGTGAAGTTTTTGTGTACAGCATATGCTAGGAAAAGACGAATAGATTCAAGTCTTGCTACTGGAGCAAACGTTTCGTCATAATCTATGCCTTCCTCTTGCCTGTATCCCTGAGCAACAAGACGACCTTTGTTGCGAGTTACAGTACCATGTTCGTCCAACTTGTTTCGATAGACCCATTTAGTGCCTATCACCGTTTTGTCAATTGGTCTACGAACAAGTTTCCAAACTTTGTTTCTTTCGAATTCAGTCAGCTCTTCTTGCATAGCGCTGACCCAGTTTGGATCTCTGAGGGCATCATCTATTTTCTTTGGTTCAGTTAAAGAAATAAAGTTAACAAATAAACAAATATTACCTGCACTTCTACGAGTCTGAATACCAGCGTTGGGATCACCAAGAATTTGATCGATTGGGTGATTTACAGTCCATCGCTGAGCAGGAGCATACGTCGCTGACTCAGTCTGAACTGGAGAAACTGAAGATGAGGCTTCAGCTACTTCTGGATTATCAGCTAAGAGAGGAATGTTTGCATTTGTCACTTCATTCACTGATTGCTGAGAAATAGACGGAATTTCTGAGGCATTTGGATCAACTGCAGGTATAGTGTTTATAGGAACAGCTGAGACCCAAGATGTTTCAGCTTCACTATTCTGCATATCTGGAATGATAGTAGGACCATCATTTTCTACGGTGTGAGCATGAGGAGTGGGAACTTCTTCTGAATCACCAAGATGAGAAAACACCCACTGATTCAGTTCTTCAGTATCAGCGGACGGTTTAGAGTTCGCTGAACGGGATTCGTCAAACGTGACGTGAATAGTTTCTTCTACAGTTTGTCTTCTACGGTTGAAGACTCTGAAGGCTTTGGAGACTGAGGAGTATCCAAGAAAGATTCCATCATCAGCCTTAGGATCAAACTTTCCAAGGGCATCTCTGTTGTTCAGTATGAAACACTGACATCCAAAGATGTGAAGAAAGCTGATTGAAGGCTTTCTCCCATGAAAAAGTTCATAGGCTGTCTTTTTGAATCTTTTAACTATCAGCGACCTGTTTTGCGTAAAACAAGCAGTGTTGACAGCTTCTGCCCAAAACTGAGTAGGCAGGTGAGAATCGCTGATCATTGAACGTGCAGCTTCAATAATTGTTCTATTTCTTCTTTCAGCGACTCCATTTTGTTGCGGAGTTCTCACTGACGAAAAGTTGTGAGAAATACCCTTACTCTCAAGGAAGGAATCAAGAGAACTGTTTTTGAATTCAGTTCCATGATCACTCCTTATTGAGCGAACAGTCAAATTGTTCAGAGTTTCCATCTTCCGAACAAAGGTGATGAGTTCTTCAGGGGTGTCACTCTTAGAACGGAGAAACATTACCCATGTGTAACGAGAGAATTCATCAACTATGACCAGCGTATATTTCTTTCCAGCGATGGATTGTTTGTTAACAGGGCCAAACAAATCCATATGGAGTAATTGTAGAGGAGATGACACTGAGGAAACTTGCTTTGACTTAAAGCTTTCCTTGGTCTGCTTCCCTTTTTCACACGCTGAACATAAAGACTCTTTGGCGTATGAATGTTGAGGTAGACCAGTGACTAACTCTTTGGAGGAAAGAGTATTCACCGTCTTGAAGTTGAGATGTGAGAGCCTTTTGTGCCATAGCCAGTTAACATCAGAAGATGCCTTTGAGAAGAAACAGGAGTTCTCAGTGGTTGTTGAGTCCATGTTTATTACATAAACATTTTCCAAACGATAACCGCTGAGAGCTATCTTCTCTCTTTTGTCAGAGACAAAGCAGGATTCCTTAGTGAAAATCACTTAGTTATCCATGTCGCAAAGCTGACTGATGCTCAGAAGATTATGCTTCAGCCCTTCAACATATGCGACTCTTCTAAAGGATGTTGTACCATTTGAATGTACACCATACCCTCGGGTGTGTCCTTTTCCATTTCCACCGAAAGTCACAGAGGGACCCTTCTCTTCCTTGTATTCAGCGAGCAGGTTTTTCTTTCCAGTCATGTGTCTAGAGCATCCGCTATCGAGATACCAGATACCCTTCTTAACCTGCATTTACAAGGGAAGATTAGTTTTGCTTGGGTACCCACTTCACCATGTATACGCGTTTGTCAGTGGAAGTAGTTGGAATGGGTTCAGCAGTCTTCGCAGCATTTGAAGATTCAGCTTTGTCTTTCTTCACTTTGGTCAATTTCTTGACTTCAGCGGTAGGAGTCACCTTGACCTGAATTGCAACTGGGTTGGTCTTCTTGGACTTGGGTGCTATCTTCACCTTAGCTATCTTATCAGCTTTGGTGGCTGTGGGGCACTTACTTGCAATATGATCGGTAAGTCCACAGTGATAACATTTCCTATAACTAAAATTAGTTTTAGGACCACTTGAGTGCTGAGCTTTTAATTTGGAATTAGAAGTGCCAGCACCAAGTACACTATTGGTTTTTTAAATAGGACGAACATTCAGTTCTTCAGATTTCTTACCAAGGACATCTACTCTGAGTCTAGGAGTAGGTCGCTGAACTGATCCAGAGGTCTGATTTCTAGAACCAGATGAATGAATCACTAAGGCATTGGAAGCATTCAGCTTTGGTACTAAAGTACCCTTCTGAGGATTTTGATAAATAACAATTCCTTTACCTTTGTCTTTAGAGACAGAGGTAGGTTTTGAATAAACCATTTTCTCCTTACCTTTTGAGGAGGTAGGAGTTTCCTCAGGGATTTGTGTAACCGACGAGGAGTACTGAGATGATGAAGTGTCAGCGACTGAGGATACGAACGTTCCAAATTTAAGCATTGAACGTTCAGTGGTTGGTTTTGGAGTATCATATTTATAACCCAGACCACGTTTATCACTCTGAGGAATCTGAGCCTTAATTATCTCAGTGATCTTTGTTGAAGAATTACACCATCCTTCAACAGTAGCTTGTTCAGCTTTTAATGCAACGATAGCTTCTGCTCGTTCGATTTTGACTAGCTGATTTAAATAGACTTGATCTTTAAAATCATCTTCAATTTTAGAAATCTTTTCTATTTGAAGATGGCAGTTTTTAAGCTTTTCAGCGAGATCAAGATTTTGGTTTTCAACCACAGCTTTGCCGTTCATGGCTTCGTATAAACTTCTAGTCAATAGATCGATTTTACGGAGACTATCAGCTTCATCAATATTTGCAATATTGGTAAAGAAAGAAGGTGATACCTGAATGGCAGATGTTGAAGTGGAGGGAATGTCTGAACTTTCTTCCTCTTCTTCAATCTTGGCCATGAGACATTGATTTGCTTCATCATCTTCAGAATCAGATGATGAGGCTTCTTCATCAGAAGCATCCCAATCATAGTCACCCATCAGGCCTTTTCCTTTCTTCTTAAAGCTTTTCAGCTTTGCATACTTCTCCTTCAGCTTTGAGTATTTGTCATCTTTATTCCTTGGAACAAAGGATTTCTTTGTAAAAGCTGAAGGTCTCATGATTTTCTCTGATCTGCACTCATTAGCGAAAGGACCTGTCTTTTCGCAGTTGAAACAAGTAGCAGTAGCCTTATCAACAAAAGCTGATGATTTAGGCTTGTCAGTTATGGAAAGAGGTTTGTTCTTTCTAAACATTTTCTTCTTGGCGAATCTCCTGAACTTTTTAGTTAGGAGAGCCAAGGATTCATCATCATCTGAAGAATCAGAATCTGATGACTGTTCAGAGTTACTTCCTAACTCAGTGATAGTGACCGAGGGTCGCTGAGTAAAAGGTTCCTCTGAGAGCAAAGCAACATGAGTGCTTTTGGAATCTTTTACAAGATTCTTCTTAAGATGGCTAGATTGCTCATGATTCAGCAATGTACTATATAAGGTTGAAAGGGTCATTGATTTAAGATCCTTTGACAACTTGAGACACATGGAATAATTGTCCCAGCTTTCAGGTAAACATTCTAGAAACTTTGTCAGCACTTCAAAGTTAGAATATTCCTTACCAACAGTTTTTAGATCTATAAGTAAACAATTAAACTGTTGGTGAATTTCAGAGAGAGTTTCATTCTTACCTGAAATGAAGCTTTCGTATTGTCTTACCAGGTTGATCTTTCTTGAGTCCTGGACTTCAGACGTTCCTTCATACTGAACACATATTGTGTCCCACATGGCTTTTGATGACTTCAGGTTCATGACGGAATGGTAGACTTCGTCAGGAAGGGCCATGGATAGTATGGATCTGGCTTTCGTATCTATAGCCACTTTCTTCTTATCTTCATCAGTCCACATGTGTATTTCCTTTGGAATCAGCCTTTCAGGAATAGCAGCTCTAGTTGCAGTGGCTGGAAATAAAGGATCAATTGTTACAGGGATGTGTGGGCCGTTTTCAAGATAGTAGGTCATAGTAGGGTCTACACCTTCTAAGAAGAGCATCATCCTATTTTTCCATAAGTTGAAGTTATCTCTGGAAAATCTAGGGGGTTTTGCAAGAGAACCATTGTCTATATAGTGTGTGTTTGTGTTGGCCATTTTCAGATAATAGCAAGGAAGAGAAATATCTTTGATTAGATCTTGTTTATGAGATTAATCAAATCTGCTCTGATACCACTTGTTGGTCCCGAAAGGCCTATACAAGTTTGTAGAAGGGGGGGGGGGGGGGTTGAATACAAACACACTATTTTACTTTTCTAAATTGTTTATTGATAAATCATTAACAATTTACAGCTTGTTGCGGAAACAAGATTAAGGATAAACTTAAATCTAAACAAGTTGGAACACTAAGGTTTCTTGCACTAAGAAAGATAAGGAGATTACTAATAAAATCCAATCTTAAGAGAGATTTGAACTTGTCCAGAGTTAGCAAGTTACTTCAAATGAAGTGAGTTCATCTCTTTATATACTGCATGCATTAAATGCAAATCAGTATATACTTTACACGTGTCATCAGCTGGTTGGTTGCATGTCATTGACCTTGGTTGACAACCTTAGTAGCCGTAAGGATGAACAATGTAGTATCAGAGTGTTTGTACGATTCCAGATTTTCGGAGGTTCTTTTCTGACATTTCGTACGGAGGCGTGCAAGGGTGGTTGAGACAAAAGTACTTTGTACGGAGGACTTCATGATCAGCTTTCGTTGATTCAGCGATTATCATTTACTTATTCAGCAGATGATAAAGTTCAGCGATAGCTGAAGTCTTGTACTTGATACTTCACGTTGAGTGGACAAATTTGAGTCTTCGCTGATCCGCATCAGTTCATTAGGAGACTTGTCGCTGGTTCTTCAGCTTGATCTTCGACTTCAGCGTAGAACCTTTGTTGATGTGAAACATGTCTTCAGGGATCATAAGTAAACAACTAACTTATCAGCGATCATCATAATGACTGAACAGACTCAGCGCATTAATGATGAACAGTGTTTGCTGAATGTTTAATTTAAAGAGTGAGAGTTCCTATCAGCGGTACTATAAGATCTTAGTACTTATCAGCGATAGTGAAACTCTGATACATATTGTTTACTTACAATTTTCACTAAGTATTTAAGAGAGGGTCATTATCAAATCACTGAGGGTTTGGATCAACAATTCTTCAGTGAGCAAATTCTTAAACTCCTTCCAAGAAAGTTTGTATGCATCCTCCCTTCCACGGGTTTGGACTTGAATGTTCCACCAAGTCAAAGCTCGTCCTTGAAGCTGACATGCCGCATACTCCACCATGCGGTCTTCTGAACATTTGCTGATATGGAGCACCGACTCCATACTATCAAACCACAAAAGCAATCCTGTCAGGATCGAATCTTAACAAGACTAATAATACTTAGAACTCAGAATTAAAGAATCTACGGAATAGAACTTTAATTCACACAATCAAAGAACAATATATCAGAAAAACACACAGCTGTTTGTATTCACTAATTCAACTCACAAGCTTACAACCAAACCTCAATCTTGATGAACAGGCTCAATCAAGACGACTTCTACTTCCCTAGAAATAGGGTTCTAAACCTTGAGGTTAATTCTCTCTAAAACAAAACGTATTCTGAAACTCTCACGTATATCGCATGTATAGAATAGCTATCTATCAACATCTATTTATACACAATAATTACAAGATAACTATAAAAAATAAATTGATCTTCTGAATCTTCTTTAAGCATATCTTCATCCATTCCATCTTTATCTCCAATATTCTCGCATTCCAAACTTATCACATCAGCAGTATTAACTTCATTCAGCATGAGCAGTACTAATATTCTCCAGCAGCATTAATTCATTCCAGCAACATTAACTTGACTCAGCAGTACTAACCTTGTTCCAGCAGCATTAATGCATCAGCAGTACTAACAGAGTTCTAGCAGCATTAATGCATCAGCAGTACTAACAGAGTTCCAGCAGCATTAACTATGACAAGCAGTACTAACTTCGCTTCAGCAGTATTAATCTTGACAAGCAGTACTAACTTCACTCTAGCAGTATTAATTATGCCCTGGCAGTATTAAAGTTGTTCTGGCAGTACTATCCATACTTAGCAAATCTTCAGTTCCCAACAATCTCCCCCTAACTTGACTTTTTAGGTTGAGAAGTCAAGTTCTTCAGATGATGCTTCCAAAACCTAATCATGAATGCATAAATCAGGATTCACACCCAGACTTTGATTGATAATTCTTCTCACCAAGTATCTTCCCATTTCAGAATCCTTGTTGCAAGCCAACATAGCATGTAGCATTCCATTCAACCTTTTCTTGCTGTGTTTGTATACCACATCCACCAAATAATACTCATGGTATGTATTGTCAAGTGTGATGACATACACTCCACAATTCTCAATGAGCATCCAGTTGGTAAGGGCTTGAAAATTTCTTTCTATCATATACCGAACTGCTTCTGGTTTGAACATTAGGCACAGGTATTCAATAACCACTTTGGTGATTGACATCCCTTTCTCATTCAGCATATTTCCATACAGCTTCATTCCAACCTTGTACATCTCCTCTATGTCAGATCTAGAGCACATTCTGATAAGTTTTCCCCATGTAGAACAGACCTCAAACTTCCCATATGCTCTTTTGACTCTAATGTACTCCTTTCTCTGATCTATCAATGTATCCTAGAAGATGATCTCAGGAGGCATGGAACATAATGGGTTAGCTTTGATTGGATCAGTATTATCCACAGTGATGTACATATCACATTAAGCATTACTAGGTTGACCTGATGGAGTTGCTACTTCTTCTTCAGCAACCTTTGTATCATCTTTCTTTTCTGAAGCATCCTTTTCTTTTTCTTCTTCTACCACTGGTTTTACCCTAGGTTTCTTGACAGATTTACCCTTGGTAGCTATAGACTTGGTTCTTGGTCTTTTGTTTGACACCATCTTGGTTCTTTTGAGTGATTTAACAGCTTCAGGAATGGTTTCAGCTGTTTCCTTTGTTTCTGCTGCTTTAGGGATGGTTTCTGCTGCCTTATGTTTTTCAGCAACATTAACCATTTCTGCTGCTTGAATGGTTTCTGCTGCTTTTTGACTAGTAGCATTAACCATTTCTGCTGCTCGAATGGTTTCTGCTGCTTTTTGACTAGCAGCATTAACCATTTCTACTGCTCTATCTGTTACTGCTTCTTTTACTATCTTTGATACTGCTGCTTCAACACTATTCTTCACAATCTCAAATACCTCTGCTTCAATCTCAGATTTAGTTACTGTAGATGCAGATACTGCTTCCTTCTCACTTTCAGATACTGCTGCATCAACAAGACTCTTCATAATTTCAGCTACTGCTGCTTCAATCTCAGATACTGCTTCCTTCTCATTTTCTGCAGTTTCAGTTACTGCTGCTTTCTCACTTTCTGCTTCCTTTGCAACTTCTGCAACCTGCTCAGCCTCCCCCTTAACCTTATGCTCATTCTCCCCCTCAACCTTTGCATCCTCCATGTTTAGTTCAGTTTCTAACTCCCCCTTTTTGGAAGCATCAGTGGTTGATCTTCTCCTTTTCAGAACATACTGAGCTTTCTTCCTTCTTTGCAGCAGCTTGGTGATCATCTTCTTATTCTTCTCTATCTTGGTGTGTTGATAAAGAACCACCTTCTTAAGCTCATCAATCTCCTTCTGCTGATTCATGACATCAATGTTGATATTTGCAATGGTGTCCATCAATTCCTCATATGTATATCTATCCTCACCTTGTTTAGGAGTTTTTACTTCCTGTAAAGGATCACTGGAAATTTTAGTAGGTGTCTTTTACCTAGCAAAAGCACAACCTACTCCCATGGTTTCTTGGCGCCTGGGTCCTCTGAATGTTTTCACATTCTGAGTTGCCGTGGGGAAGGTCTTAGTGATGTTACCATTGTCCTTCTCTGTGCTAGCTGAAGTAGTGGCAGCCTTGCAGCCCACATGCTCATCCTTCTCCTTAGAGAGCACCTTCTTGGGGTTGGGAGACACCCCTGTGGTTACCCTTTTGATATTCTCTATTGGAGAATGCTCCAATAGAGGGCTTGTAGGCTTTGGGCTATTAGGAGATACACCAAGGGAAGGAACCTTGTGTACCTTTCTTCTTTCAAACTTCTTGGTGATTTTGGGAGTGGGTCTTAAAAGAATGGACTGTGGGATTTCTTTGGTGATAGAAGGTTGGGATTGGCCATCAGTGGGTGTGTCTAATGGGGGCCTTGACCCTGATGCCATACCTTCAGTGGTGTGGGACACAACCATCATTGTAGAGAACAATGGTGTGTCAACTCCTTCCGAGTCCCTAGGAATTCTTCTCATATTTGAGAAAACCTTCCCTTTAGGGGGTTTTGGCATATATACCTCAGCAGACTGAGCTAAATCCGTCAATTCATGGTTAATTACTTCTTGGACAAACCTGGGATACATGTAAAAGCTCTTTTTGGATTCTAGGTTTGCCACAAGATCATTAAAAACCATTGCTGAAAAATTGAACTTTCTGGCAGTGGCTAAGCAGACCAAGGCATAAGCAATGGTACTGCTAAACTCACTCCATCCAGTTGTTTTCTTTGAAATACAGCGCATAAGAGTATGAACAAGAAATCGCCATTGGGTGAAAAACTTTGACTTGTAGAATTTAAAAATTCCAATGGGACCTTCATACCCCATTCTTGGTAAGGTCGAGAAAAGTTCATCATTAGAGAGATAGGTTATACCTGAGGCATCATCGAAGTGAAGAGTGATGCGAATAACCTCCTCTGTGACCTTCAAGGGTTTGTCACAAACCCTTGTTCGAATTATTTTCTGCCCATCTTCGAATATAACAGTGGCATTCTCCCAAAATTGCTTTTGATGCTCGATATATATGGTTGGGCACACTGTTAGGGCATGAGAGATGTGTGTGGACTTGAGAAAATCCACAATATCATGAAATCCTGCGGTCTGCTTTGGCTTCTGAAGCATCGCAATCTCATTGTGCTCATCGACAAACTCCATTGTCGTCATTCTTCCTGAGGATTTGGATAGAAAACACAGAGATTCTAGGGAGAAAAGGTTAGAACGAGAGAGAGATAAATTGAATGCAAAGAGACGTTATGAACTTTGGCGGGCTGAAAGAGTATTTATAGCAGTACTAGCCCTGATTTTCTTTAACAGCAGTATTAACGACTTAGCAGTATTAACGACTGAGCAGTATTAACTGCAAGGCAGTATTAACTACACAGCAGTATTAACTACACAAGCAGTATTAACTACTAAGCAGTATTAACCACAAAGCAGTATTAACTACACATGCAGTATTAACTACTAAGCAGTATTAACTACAAATGCAGTATTAACTACTAAGCAGTATTAACTACAAAGCAATATTAACTACACATGCAGTATTAACTACTAAGCAGTATTAACTACAAAGCAGTATTAACTACTAAGCAGTATTAACTACAAAGCAGTATTAACTACTAAGTAGTATTAACTACAAAGCAGTATTAACTACACATTGGCAGTAGAAAATATGTACTAGCAGTAGTAACTCTGCACTGGCAGTAGTAACTATACTTACATTTTGCAGCACTTGTCAATCTGAGTTATACTGAGGTTCTGAGAAAGCTAGTTAGTAACACCAAATATACAAAGAAATACAGGTATAAAAAATTAAAAATCATGAATTTATTCAAGGTTGATTAAGCCCACACTTGCTACCAAGAAAGTAAATCTACCCACATCAAAAGCTTTTGTGAATAGATCTGCAAACTGGTCATTGGTATGAACTTTAGCAACTTGAATCAATTTCTTTTCATTACAGTCTCTAATAAAGTGATACCTGATCTCTATGTGCTTTGTTTTTGAGTGCTTGACAGGATTGTTAACAATGCTAATGACACTGTTGTTGTCAATGAAGATTGGAGTGTGAAGAAATGTTACCCCATAGTCCAACATCTGATTCTGAATCCATAACACCTGAGAACAGCAACTTGCAACAGCTATATACTCAGCTTCTGTTGTAGATAAGGACACTGTGGTTGGTTTCTTACACTGCCATGATACAAGTCTTGCACCCAAAAACTGACATCCACCTTTACCACTTATCTTACCTCCTGCAGGATTATTTCCAAAAGCAACATGTCCTCCATCAATTCTTTTGAAATTCTTGAGGCAGGCCATGTTACCTGTCATGTGCCTGGAGCAACCACTATCAACATGCCAGATGCTCTTCCCCTTGAGCTGTTGGTTGCCCTGCACATCAGATAAATCAGTTAGTGTTATTGGGAACCCAAGCCAAAGTGGTCTTGGGTCTCCCTTGCTCATCAAAGTACTTGCACTGGGTTTTGATGTGATTTTCAAACTTAGGTACTGCAGTACTGGAGTACTTTGTCAATATGATTGGTCTAGCAGCACAAAAATTAGAAGCAGTATTAACCTTAGAAGAAGTACTAACAGTGTTAGCAGCACTAACACTGCTAGCAGCAATATTGTTCTTAGAAGAGGTACTAACAGAGTTAGCAGCACTAACACTGCTAGCAGCAGCATTCTCTTTAAAAGAAGTACTAACAGTGTTAGCATTACTAACACTGCTAGCAGCAGTATTGGCAGTAGTATTGCTTCTAGCAGCACTATCCTTGTCAGCAATACTATCTGAGGTAGCAGTACTAACATTAGTGCTTTTGGGGACCCACATATTGACACATTCCTTTTCAGTCTGTTTTCTCATGTGGCTTTTGGATTTAGCTTGTTTCTTAGCCACATTATTCCTTGCAGGCTTCCTATAACCAGAAGATTTTTGAAAACTTCTTTGAAAACTTTTCTTTTGGTTAATAGGATTGAAATAACAGTGTTTGGCAAGATGATTCAATCTGCCACAGATAAAACAAGGTTTTGGTCTGTTAATCTTTTGCAGATCAACTCCTTGCTTTTGTGCCCACTGGTTATTCCAATTTCTATGATTTCCCCTCTTTTTATCATGTTTTTGGGGCTTATTCTCTTGAGATTTCTTGCAAGAACAATGTTCACAAGTATTAGAGTTCACAACAGTGGTCTGTGTATAATGAACTCCCTTTCCCTTTCCAGTCCTTTTCATCTCATTGTTCTTAACACATGGACTTACACATTCCTCATCAGATCCTTCTTTTTCAGTCTTATCCTCAACAACTACTTTATCTAATGGATCTACTTCAGTGGCTCCATCAGGTAAGTCCTTCCTATCCTTGGTTTCTAATAGGTCTGACTTAGGAGGGATGTAGGTGTTGTTGTAGGGTGGGGGTGTGGCATTGTACCCTATGCCTGGTTTCAACTTACTATGGATTTGAGAGTTGATTATGTTGTCCATGACTTTAGAGGCACAATTAAACTTTTCTACATCAAGTTTAACTTTCTCAAGCTCTCCTTTTAGTTCTCACATTCTTCCCTAGACTCTTTCAGTTGGAACTCCAGACCATCCTTTTCCCACTTCCAGTAGTTTGTATCATAGGAGTGTTGAAGTTCATTGGCTTGAAAAGCCCTAATCTGTTCTTCAAACTTCTCAACAATTACTACATAGTCTTTTCTGTCCTTTTCTAATCTCTTAAGGTCATCACACATTCCCTGATTGTGATCTCTATACCTTTTAACAGTGTCTATACAAGCTTGAGTACAGAGATTAGATTTTACCTCAGTAGGAATATCTGAGACTTCTGCCATGAGTGCATGATTCTGAATTGCCTCTTCTGCTTGATCACTCCAATCAAATCCCATTCCTTGTTGAGAAACAAGGGCTTGAATAGAGTTTCTGTTTTGATTGGAGCTTCCAGCCTGAGTTTGTTGATGGCTGTTGTGAGATGTTCCACCTCTGCATTCCCTGGCAAAGTGTCCCATCTTGTGACACTTGTAGCATTCAACTTTGGACTTGTCAAATCCAGCACCATCTTCTCTTCTTTGGGAAAAGTTGTTTCTCCCTGTCCTCTTTATGAATCTCTTCACCCTCATAGACAGCATAGCCATCTGCCACTTGATATCCATCTCTTCAAGATCATCAGCATTAATCTGTTCCAAGTCATCATTAATCAATGAGGAATTAACATGACTAGAAAAGAAGGCTTCTAGTACTGAATCATTGGTCTTTTCCTGATTGACTCCTCCAGCAGCACTAACTGATTCAGGGTTAGCAGTAGAATCAGGTGATGCTGAAAGGAGTGCAGCAATATGTACATATCCAGAGGGCTTCTTTTTGGCTTCAACCTCTGCTTCATTGTAAAGATCATCAAGCTCTTTATCTTCCAATTGGTCATTCTGTCTGAAGGACACAGTATACATTGTCCACTCTTCACCTAATGATCTTAAGAACTTTCTGTTAACATCATCAGCCTCCATCTTGACTCCTACTGTGGCCAATTCTCCAATCAGCTTATTAAATCTATCAAAAGTTTGAGTCATAGACTCATTCTTAGTAGAAGTAAAGTTTTCATACTGCTGCTTGAGAATTGCCTTCTGATTCCTCTTGGTGCTTTTGGTGCCAGTGAATCTCTTTTCCAATGCATTCCACAGAGTCTGAGCATCAGTGCAGTGATGAAATTGATGCTGATATTCATTTGGGATAGCCAAAAGCAGAGTGCTTAAGGCCTTCATCTCTATTTGTCTGACTTTTCTCTCTGCATCAGTCTTTGGAGGAGGTCTTTTGCCATCTGGTCCAATTCTTCCTTCAGCACATGGACCATTCTCTATGATATCCCAGATGGAATAATCAGTAAGCAGAATATACTGCTTGATTCTAATTTTCCACATGTCAAACTCATTGGGTCTGAGCATGGGAACCTTAGAAACAAGAGTACTGTTTGATTCAATAGAATTGTCCATAATAATTGTAGAATTCTAAGAAACACAGGCTTTGATACCACTTGTCAGGATCGAATCTTAACAAGACTAATAATACTTAGAACTCAGAATTAAAGAATCTGCGGAATAGAACTTTAATTCACACAATCAAAGAACAATATATCAGAAAAACACACAGCTGTTTGTATTCACTAATTCAACTCACAAGCTTACAACCAAACCTCAATCTTGATGAACAGACTCAATCAAGACGACTTCTACTTCTCTAGAAATAGGGTTCTAAACCTTGAGGTTAATTCTCTCTAAAACAAAACGTATTCTGAAACTCTCACGTATATCGCATGTATAGAATAGCTATCTATCAACATCTATTTATACACAATAATTACAAGATAACTATCAAAAATAAATTGATCTTCTGAATCTTCTTTAAGCATATCTTCATCCATTCCATCTTTATCTCCAATATTCTTGCATTCCAAACTTATCACATCAGCAGTATTAACTTCATTCAGCATGAGCAGTACTAATATTCTCCAGCAGCATTAATTCATTCCAGCAGCATTAACTTGACTCAGCAGTACTAACCTTGTTCCAGCAGCATTAATGCATCAGCAGTACTAACAGAGTTCCAGCAGCATTAATGCATCAGCAGTACTAACAGAGTTCCAGCAGCATTAACTATGACAAGCAGTACTAACTTCGCTTCAGCAGTATTAATCTTGACAAGCAGTACTAACTTCACTCTAGCAGTATTAATTATGCCCTGGCAGTATTAAAGTTGTTCTGGCAGTACTATCCATACATAGCAAATCTTCAGTTCCCAACAAATCCTACAGCACCCTCTTTTCCGTGAAATTATATGGGCTTGCAAGACATAAACGTCTTGTAACTGCATCCTCTACTGTCATTAACGTTATTGGGATTCCCTCCTCACACATTATCATTCATATGACGCTCATTGATGCCCGCGGTGACTTGTGTTACAATGTCGGGTATCGCCTCTTAGATGCGTTGAGCTATGATCTGGGCAATATCGGGGTTTTGGTCTTCAGGAATTCCTCCCGTGCGACGTGTGGATCTTCTTGGTGGCATTTTTCTAAAACACATTTACAAATATTGGTTTGATTAAAATCTTGTGTAAATAAAAATCGGATGTTTTGAAAAAATAATTTTGTAAACCGAAATATTGGGAATACTAACAATAAATATAGCATGATCAACAAACGTATAATTAAAACGCGAGATCGCTTTTCCTTTAAAGTCATTAATAATAGCCGTTGATACAAAATTTCTGATGTGCATTGCACATCAGTACCATGATGTTGTAGAAAGACAGAATTACAAATTGAAATACAAAGTTGAAAGAACTAGAAATAAAAAGTTCCATTTCTTAAACCTTCCACCATCCGCATCAATACCCTCCCCGATACACCTCGATCAGAACCCACAACACCAACATCGACAGTAACATCACCACGGCTATGGAAGTTATCTCAGCCCTTAAGGCAATCCTCCGAGCTACCCTCGCTCTATCCAGGGCTTCGGTCGACATACTAGTCATGAGATGACTCAACTCACATAGCTCCATCACAACCTGACATTGGTGACTAACCCTCGACTGGAAACTATGCAACTCTGCCGTCATAGCCCGAAAATGCTGCTCTCCGCCCATGTCATGCCAGACGCACGACCAACGGGTACTCCCGTGATGACTCGCGGTGGTTCCGGTGCCTCCAGACGATCGGACCTCAATGACACTCGCCTAGGAATGGGAACACTCTTCCTAGCGGTTAGCTTAGTACGTGGCCCTCTAGAGTTTGGTTGTACTATTATAGGAGTGGGTTGCGGTAGAACTGGGGTCGGTGATACTCTCGTACCATCATACGGATCTCGTTCGCTATCCGAGGTTCTCTCGCTTGACGGCGTGTAGGAGGGTTGAGAGTGTGATGATGACGATGACGACATAGTGGTACTGAAGTAAGAGTGCATAACATTACTATCGCGCAAGTATAAAGGCTATGCATACTATACTATTGCATATTTTAGGCAATAACTACGCTCCTACTATGCATACTACGTGAAGCACTAAGTGAGAAAACACACATGTCCCTAGTATATCCATTTCTGGTCTCGCATTACTCTTTCCTTAATTAAACATAGGTGATCAGGCTTTGTTTAATTGAAGACCGATGATGCAATACCCGAATTAGTTATACTAGCAATATGTTTAGTAATTTGAGTGTTATTTCCCGTTTTTGGCTATAGTTCAGTTTTCCAAAGGAAAACCGGTATTCTCTATAACCTTTAGCTCTGATACCAAATCTGTCACACCCCGCTAAAGCGGAAACACGGGATGTACAACTCATGTTTCATAGCAAAAGTTACAAGATCACACCAACAATCAAAATACATTCAAAAGTTTACATCCTTGTCTTTTACAACCGTTTTACGAAAAAGGGAAATGAACATATTCAAAAGACAACGAAGAAAGCTTCAACACGTGTAGCCTTCCTAAGTTCCAACCTTACTTGGTATTTCCTGAAAAGCATGTAAATGAGAGGGTCAACTATTGAATAGTTGGTGAGATCACAGGTTTAATGAGTACAACAAAGTTTGTCATAGAAATCGTTTTAATCCGCACAATTGGATAAGTCAACCGGTTATAAAAACACTTGCTCAAGGTAATCGTATGTATAATGTTTAAGTTATGAGCCCGTTACCCGACCTATAATGACAGGACGCCCTGACGCATATTCTATCGCCAACAATGCGCAAATACAAACAATAATTATGCACTCAAACAAGCGCTACTTGTGAGTGGGGTGTCAACCAAATAACGTTATCCATAATTACCAACGGCTCAATCCATGAGTTAAACGGGTAACGTGAGAAATAAACGGGGACTTTTGAACGATAGCAAAAGAAAACTCAAACTTACAACATTCGCAAGACATAGATACCATAGAGCATAAACAAGTATAGCAAGTTCGTATTTCCAAGAAAACGAGACAACCGGTGCGTAAAATAATTGTAGTAACAACATGCTTTTCACCCCAAATATGTAAAACATTGAAAAAGGGGCTCTGATAACTCACTTGATACGCGATACAAATCCGGGAATCTCCCACAAGATACTTTGGTGTGATCCTACTTCAAACCTATGAACGTAAGGTCACTAGTGAGTTTTAATCTCAAAGGTTCGGTACTAACTATCCAAGTCGTCCTAAAATGCCTTTGTTGTGATTTAATTATTATAAATCATAAAGAGTTACTGAAATTAGTAATCGTAACATATATACTTCATCTTGTTAGGTTAACGTTACCGAAATCTCTCCACAATAAGTAACGAAAAGGGTCTAAAGAAGTTATATGTCATATATATACCGCAATTTCATCATAAGAATGATGAAAAGGGTTCAAAATGTAAAGTTAAAGTATAAAAGGTATAAACATATAATATATATATATATACCACAATTTCATCATAAAAATGATGAAAAGGGTTCCAGACTTGGTTTTTAACTATAGTAAGAAAATTGTCCTTTGCTGTCCAGATTTAGGTGTCACTTTCTGTCCATTTTTGAATAACTTCTAGGCATATTTACGTCAAGATATTTTATGTCCAAGTAGTTTAATGAGTTAGGAAACTTTTGACATAAGTTTCATAATTTTTAGAGGTGGTTAATGAGTTAGGAAACTTTTGACATGAGTTTAAAACACTGCATAACGTTTTGTTGTTTACGCACTGTTTTTGTGAAGACTGTTTGGTAGACGAAATATATGAGTTTTTGAGTGAAACCACTTGGGTTCGAAACCCAAGTCATATAAATAAATTCCAGAAAAAGAATCACGTAATTTGGAGTATTATTGAGTGAGATATGTCTTTTTTAAGAGAGGTGCATAATCTGGCAGCAAGCTGTCAAAACCAAACTTTATGCATGTGCATTTTTCTTTGTCTTTTTATTTGAAATTCTTATTCCTCTTGCATGCAATCCTATTTGACTCATCCCCATTCAAATAATTTCAGTTCTAAAACAGGTTTTTAAACCATTTAAACTACATGCATGCTATCCATCAACTCATCTTTTATAAAACTTTGAAAATGGGTCTTTTTGAAGAATGCTTGGTGTTTATGCCAAGAACTTCTTCATGCAACTTAAAATTATATATTTTTGGCTCATGCATGTTGATTTAAACATGTTTTTGGTGAAATCAAGGAGCTTTTCATACAACTTTTGGGATCAAAATATAGATCTTTTAAGAAAACTATATGCATGCAAGTTAAGAGCCCATCTTTTATCTTAACATAGGTTTGATTACGGATTTACCACCTTTTTACTAACATGCAAGTGTTATGGTGGTAAATCTACAAACATTAAGATGTATGTAAATGGTTCTTGGCAAAAGTTGAAAGAAATTGTAGAAGAAGATGAAGAACATTCATAAAAAAATGCAAAAAACGAAAACTAGACAAAAGGGAGTGTGTGGGTTTCATCCAACACACTTGTAGTTACCTTGAACACTTTGATCTCTTGAAGGAGATGTGTTTAGGGGCTGAAGTTCATGGGTTTTTCTTGGATGAATGTGGATGAAGATTGAGATAGAAAGGAGAGAATTCTAGTGTGAGAACTTAGAGAGAGAGTGAGAAGTTTGCAAATGATTTTGAAGGGGTTAAGAAAATACATAAAGGGGTAGTAAAGGGGGGGGGGGGGGCTCCCAAAGGGGGGGGGGTGATGAGGTGGTGTGTTGCTAAATAAAATGTCCAATCTTGTGTTTTTGATTTATTTTTATACATGAAGTATTTTTCTTTTAAATTTTGAATAACACCTTAAATATATAAAGGTAAAGTTTTTATATTATTTAGTTGAAGTAGATTAGATTACTAATTATATATATACTTGTGATATAATTGTTGCTTGGGTTTGGCATTTTATGAGATTTATGGATAATTTCCTAAATTAAGGGGTTTCTAGGCAAAATTTCTCAAATTTTCCTACTGGACTGAGTTTACTGCTAAAATTGCACTGTGTGAACTATGACGTGAATAACTGAAATATGCAGTGCAGTTCTAACCTGAGGTGTAAATTTGACAGCTGTCACAATACGCGCAATGGGAGATACCGGGAATTTAACATGAGTGAAGGAGTTTCATAAGGAGAATTTACCACCTTTGTACTATGCAATCTTTTCTATTATCAACCGGTGCTTAACTGCCAAACATTCGGGAACTGACAGTGCCAGTATCGGATTTCTGAAGTTGTTTCATGTGGTGGTGTATGATCTTCACGTAGATTATGCAGCCATCTTCTGGCATGAACTGAACGAAAAGATAGAGCTACGTAGTCAAAACAAGGGAAAGCCTTATATTCCGTATATGAGATTTCTTCAAATCGTCATTCAGAGTATGCTTCGATCTAACCGAGAAATTCCACGACGAGTAAGTCTTCCATCTGTGCCCGAAAAAGCCATGCAATCTCTTCAACTTCCAAAGAGGAACTATGATCTTGAAATGCAGTTACCGGAAGGGTTCCTTTCATACGCGGATCTGGACGCTGAGTGTATCATTGATTATAGAGAGTCTATGGTCCGGCCAGCACCGGAGGGACCTACCCATGACTCAATCCCTAGGCGAGAGGAGTCGGTGAGGGTTCAGGATGCAAGGGCTACTGAACGAGGAGAGTCGAGGGAAAATACCGAGAGGGGAACCGGTGGGGGTCAGTCACCTGTACTTGAAGATGCATGGTCATCGTCTGAGGACACACAACTAGATGATCTTGTACAAGACGATTCGGAAGATGTAGTTCCTAAACACATTGGGGATGCTCCTTTTGTTGAGTATTCTAGTGATAGTACAGGGTCTGACAATGCGTCTGATCCCGCGGAGGAACAATATGATGCTGATTCAGATGATAATGATGATGGTAATGATGGTGCTGATGCAGAAAATATGTTTGGTGACGTTGTTGATATTCTTGAATTTCCACAAATACATCTGTCAGCTAACGTTAATGTGGAAGGATTAAACTTGGATGACATGCCCTTGATGTATTCTCAAGTTAGTGAAGGAATGGGAGGTACAAGGAGAATCGAGGGAGAATTAGTTGAAAATATATGTGAGTCTGTGTGAGAAAATGAAGAAAAAATATGGAGAGTGTGAGAGCTACCCAAACTTACTATACCAGAAGGGCAGCCACATCCACCACCAGATCTCATGTGTTGAAAAAGACGTCACTCGCCCAGTAACGCAATTGCACACCTCAGCCAGCCATTCGGCTTCTTCTCAACAAGAAGTCGTCTCATCTTCTCACGGGGCTTTAGCACATACTATATCCGGATCTCACTTGGAGATTTCAGGTATTGAAACAGAGCGACCTCCTCCCCGGCCCTCAACCTTTATTCCTGCACAAGTTGAGCGTCTAGTACCAATTGCTAACATTTTTTATTCTTTGAATAGGATACTTACTGAAACATTTGATGCGCGTCTTTGTGACCCATCCGGAACACTCAGAGTAGATCCTCTCATAGGACTACAAAGACAGAGTGGAAATCCTACCAGTGCTAACACTATGCCAACACTGAGCGTAGGTCACACAGTTGCTACAACTGTTGTGTCAACGGCGAACCTAAGTGGTGCCGGTATTACTTTACCCGTCTTCGTGACAAGGGAAACTTTCGACGGCGCCCTAAAGGCTATTGAAGAAACATTCATACGGGAGATACAAGGAGTTAAGTCGTTATTGAAAGGCAAAGGGCCGGCAAAGGGAGATACAACCAGAATTTTTTTTGCCTCCGCCTCCGCAAAGTCGTGTAACTCAGCCTCCTCCAGTTCAACAAGCTTCAGTTGATGAAAGTGTTGATGAGTTAAGAGATCTGTTTTATGCTAAGCTGATGTCAATAAGCCCTGATGAAAGTAAAACTCTATTATTCTTACTACAGAACTTCCAATCTACTCCAAATCCACCACCACCTCCACCTACACCTACACCTTCCGTTACATCCACGGAGTTCCAAGCCTTATCCACGGAGTTTAATTCTTTCAAGTCAACAGTTGTACAATCTTTGAATGATTTGAAGCAGTCAATGGATGCGTTAGTCAGTCAAGTAGCTGATCTGAATCAAAGTTGTAAGACTCAAGCCCAGGGTTCGAAACGAAAGTATGATCAGGATCCTGATGATCATGATCATGAGGGGGTGATGAGTAAAAAGAGAAAGGCTGAGTCTGAAAGTTCACAAGGCCAAAAGAAAAATCCGACTGTTGCTGAAATTTCTGAAATGTTTGAATCTAGAACTATGGGTGATGAAAGAGGAAAACAAATCGTATTATATGTTGATCCGAATGTAGAACCGACGGTTGAAAAGCCTGAGGTAAATGAGGAGGAGATAAGGGAAGTGGTAGATAGGTTTGTGGAATCTGTTGAAGTGGTTGATATCAGTTCTGATGATGAAGCTGATGATCTGGCTAGTGAGTATGAACAGTAATGGAAAGTAAAGGAGGAAGCGGAACCGTTCTTATTGCTTACTTATGAACCAGAGGATCAAGGTGTTAGGTTCACACAAGATGAGGTAGACATTCTGACTGAAATATATGGGCCACAGTCTCCTGAAGAAATAGCCGTAAGCCCCATACACTCACCGGAACTTATCTCAACTACCTTGATGCCAGCTCAATCTTTTGTTACACCTTTATCCTTTAACCTAAACCAACCCAGTTCAACCCAGTTCAACCCAAACCACCATACCACTATCTGAACCATTTTCTCAAACCATTCCCATTCAATCTGAATCACAACCTTTTCATGATCCATTCTTAAAAGAACCAAAACCTGAAGAAACCGAACCTCCATCCACTACACCTTTTGTACCACCTGTCATTCCTACTCATGATGAAGCTGGTCCTTCTAATCTACCAGTATCTGATCAACCTGGTCCATCAACCTCATGGAGCAGAGTGTTATCTAAACTTGAACAGCGGCAAAGAACTTTGTATTTGAGAACACCTTTCTTGGAAGACTCTGAAAGAAGGCCGTTTGTGCACAGAATTAGGAGATTGAATCCCTACGCCGTGTTGGGAATTACAGATCAGTCAGCCGAATACAAGTTCCAGTATATGTACTTTCTGAGAGACAAGTGCCAAAAGAAAAGCGATGTGAGGAGCAAGAAGTTGATTGTAACTATAAAGGAGGTGACTGCCAGATTATACTACAAAATGTGGTATCCAGAGTTTCTTGTTCAAAGGAAGGATTGTAGAGATTACAGATTTATTGAAGCTGATTTCTGTCATCTTATGATTGAAGACTTTGAGTTCATGTACCATCATTTCAGAGATCTTCAGATCAGAAGAGAAAATGTGACTCTTGCATTGAATGCCATTAAAAGGTTTCTAAGAAGACACGTCTTGTTCACACGGTGTCATGATTTTCAGATGGTCATGGAAAGTGATCAACCTAAGGTAAATTTGATAAGGCCTAATCAAGATTTGCCTGGATTGATGAGGATGCCTTTATTTGCTGTAATTGAAGAGCCGGAGTTTGGTATTGTTTTTAGAAGCGGTGCAAACAAGATCTTTATTCGGATTGATGAACTGGCAAAGTATTCAGATGGTACACTCAAGATTGTAAGACTTCAGTTGGAAGAAATGCTCAAAAGACATGATGCTGAACGAAAGATTACATAGATGTCTACTAAACCTAGAATTGTCTTGCGCAGAGCTATTGAAGAGATTGATGAAAGATTGAACTTCAGAATGGCTATGAGAAGAATTGAAACGTATCTTGGTTTCCGGAGAAGAAGAAGACCCTTTCTGCCTTGATAGCTAATGAGGAGATTGTTAGAGCACTATTGTAGCTATCAAGACAATATTAATCTTTTGTACTGTATCTTCTTAGGAGAGGCATGGACTTGTCATAGCCCTACTATATAAAGAATATCCTTTGTTATTTCCATAACACTTCATGCTAATGTCATTTTGTACTCATATGTTCAATATATGGATGACACATTTGTTCTCTAGATTCTCTCTATACTTGTTCATATTACATTGCTAGATCTGGGTTTTATCCTGATCGTTAGAGTATCCGTAAGAGATTTTCAGTTACAGAGGCTCTGACTTACAGAGGCTCTGTTGAGCTCAGCAGAGGCTCTATGACAGAAAATTTCTAATTGTGGAAAGCTCATAAACATTTTTGATCATTCAAAGTTTTGACAGTTTTAAACTGTGTTTCTAGGACATATTTTGAAATTGGTGTCCTAGAAAAATGTTTTGGAAAGAGGATTTATGCGAGGAACTTACTCTTAGATTCTCCTTTGTTTGGCATGGTCTGCAACTTCTGTTGGTTTGTTAGATCAAATATCCCATTTTTGGCTCCCCTTTGAATGACTAACCTCTGTAGGTTATTTCAAGATCTCCTTCTGCTCCCCCTTAACCTATGCTTGGATTAGATATGATAAGTAGAGCATAGAGTATAGATCAAACTCATCAGAGGATCTGTGAGGATTGATAGGGGGCTCTGAACTATTCCACATAAGCTCTGATGGGTATTGAACTTTTAAAGGTACAGAATTTACATACTGAAAGTTTGAAATATATACATATGTACTCGAGGATTTAGTCTCACTTACAGAGGGATCAGCTCATGTTTAGCATACCTAACTTACCCACCAAGAAAAGGAATCTTTTCTCATCAAGTGCCTTGGTGAATAAGTCTGCAAGCTAATATTCCGTGGATACGAAGTACATCTCTATGGTGCCCTGTTCAACATGATGCTTTAAAAAGTGGTACCGGGTATCTATGTGCTTTGTCTTAGAGTGTTGTACAGGGTTGGCAGAGACCGTAATGGCACTTTTGGAGTCACAGAGGATTGGGATCTTTTTGGATGTCTAGACCATAGTCTTTTAGCTGAGTTCTCATCCACAGAACTTGAGAGCAACAGCTAGCAGCAGCAACATATTCTGCTTCTGCTGTGGATGTTGACACGCAATTCTTCTTCTTAGAAGTCCAGCTTACTAATTTACCACCCTGGAATTGACAACTCCCAGAGGTACTCTTCCTGTCCAGCTTGCATCCTCCGTAATCTAAATCTGTATACGCCATAAGATCAAAGCCAGAGTTCTTTGGATACCAGAGGCCAAGATTCTTGGTCCCTTTGAGGTATCTAAAGATTCTCTTGACAGCAAATAGGTGGGATTCTTTGGGTTTAGCTTGTTATCTTTCACAAAGACGTGTGGCATACATTATATCTGGCTTACTTGCAGTAAAGTATAGAAGAGACCCGGTCATGCCTCTGTAGAGCTTGCACTCGACAGACTTTCCTTCTAGATCTGAGTGTAACTTAGATCCAGTGGCCATGGGGGTCTTCACGACAGAGGCATCAGATAGTTTGAACTTAGAAAGTGTGTTAGAGACATATTTTGATTGATTTATAAAAATTCCCTCTTATGACTGTTTGACTTGGAGTCCTAGGAAGAAGTTTAATTCTCCCATCATACTTATCTCAAACTCACTCTACATGAGCTTTTCAAAATCAGTGCATTATTCTGCATTAGTAGAGCCAAAAATAATGTCGTCCATGTATATTTGTACAAGCAGAATCTCTCCACCTTTCCTTTTATAGAACAAAGTTGTATCGGTAGTACCTCTTTCGAATTCATTATCAAGGAGAAAGGTTGAAAGTCGCTCATACCATGCTCTTGGGGCCTGTTTAAATCCATACAGAACCTTGTCAAGATAGTAGACATGGTTTGGATATTTGGCACTTTCCAACCCTGGTGGTTGTTGGACATATACTTCTTCTTGAATATGTCCGTTTAGGAAGGCAGATTTGACATCCATTTGACAAACCTTAAAACCTCTGTGGGCTACGAAGGCTAAGAAGATTCTTATCGCTTCAAGCCGTGCGACAGGAGCAAAGGTCTCATCGTAGTCTATCCCTTCTGCTTGACAGTATCCCTTAGCCACCAGTCTTGCCTTGTTTCTGATGACCACTCCATCCTCATCCTTCTTATTTTTGAAGACCCATTTTGTCCCTATAGCAGCTTTCCCTCTTGGCAGAGGCACTAAGGTTCACACTTTGTTTCTCTCAAATTGGAGAAGCTCTTCTTGCATTGCTTCCATCCAATTTGGATCTTCTAAGGATTCAGAAACTCTTTTAGGTTCAATCATACTGATAAAGTTTGTAAAGAAACAGAAATTAGCAGTAGCTGATCTCGTCTTTACTTTGTCAGAAGGATTGCCAATGATTTGGCTCTGAGGGTGGCTTTTTGTCCACTTGGTCATCCTTGAAAGATGGTCATTTGCATCATTGAGTTGAACTTCTGTTGTTGCACACGATGGTTCTGGTGCTACTTCTGTTGTTGATGGTACTTATGTGCTTGTACATGGAGTCTCAACTCGAGGTATTTCAATAAGGGTTGGTATTAAGTCCTCTGAAGATGTTGAGACCGAATCCTCATTCTCCTCTGGTATTGATTCCTCTGTTGTCACCGGAGTTGGTATTTCCGGTGCCTCTGTTGAGGAGTTCTTGTTTACATTATCCTATGCTTGCTCCCTCTCGACACTTGCAATTGCATGATTAATGTAAGAGGGTGAAGAATTTGATGGACCAGTTAGAGATATACCTGATCTTGTCTGGTCAGCAGAGGATGTCTCTCCATAGGCTCTGGTAGCTCCAGATTGAGCTCTTCTTCTCTTGATTTGGAAATGCAAGAGGTTTCATTGTTCAGCCCGAGTTCTGAACTGATTTGCTCAGAGGTATTTTGGAAAGAGTCGTCAAAAGAAACATTAATACTTTCCACGATTGATCGGGTTTGCAGAACGTAGACTCTGTAGGCCTTAGATGTGGCAGAGTAGCCGATGAATTTGCCTTCATCTGCCTTAACATCAAACTTCCCACGAGCTTCTCTGTTCTATAGGACAAAACACTTGCATCCAAATACATTAAAGAACTTTATGTTTGGCTTCCTCTGGTTGATCAAATGGTATGGTGTCTTGACGTGTCTTTTCACCACTGTTGATCGATTCTGGGTAAAGCATGCAGTTGAAACAGCTTCTGCCCAAAAAGATAAGGGCAATCCTGATGCTGTAAGCATGGTTCTTGCAGCCTCCACAAGCGTGCCATTTTTGCGCTCGACCATGCCATTTTGTTGTGGGGTGCGTGCAGCGGTGAAGTTTTGTGAAATGCCTTCTTCTGTAAGGTAAGCTTCAATGACAGAGTTTTTGAATTCTGTTCCATTGTCACTTCTCAGCTTCTGAATCCTGCTCTCATATAGAACATGGATTCTTTTCATTAGATTTATCAGGATATTTGACACATCTGACTTCTTTCGCACAAATTCAACCCAGGTATATCTTGAAAATTAATCGACAAACACTAGCATATATTTATTGCCACCTAGGCTCTGTGTAGCAATGGGACCACATAGGTCGACATGAAGCATGTATAGAGGCCTAGTGCAAGACATGTCAGTCTTGCCTTTATGGGAAGCTCTTTTGAGTTTTCCCATTTCACAGGCAGAACACAGATGATCCCTATTAAATTTAACATTAGGCAAACCTTTTACCTGATCAAGTTTTACCAGTTTATCCAGAGTATGGAAGTTTAGATAGCAGAACCTGTTATGCCACAACCATGCTTCTTCGTTCTTGCATGAGACAAGACAGAGTTTGTCTTCTTTGTTCTTGGCCTTGAAGTTTATGAGGTACAGTTCACCTTTTCTTTCAGCCTGCATAAGTTCTACTTATGTGTCTTCCCCCTGCAGAGACCAGTAACTTCTTTTGAACTTAACATCAAAACTTGTGTCGTAGAGTTGTCTAACACTTAGAAGATTGTGCTTAAGGCCATCCACATATGCAACTTTGCACACAGTTATATCTTCCTTCTTTATGACTCCATAACCTCTAATGTACCCCTTCTTGTTCTCTCCAAAGGTTACTGATCCTCCTCCTAGTTTGTCTTTATATGAGGATAGTAAACCTCTGTCGCCACTCATGTGCCTTGAGCACCCGGAGTCTAGGTACCAGATCGGCACATACTGCTTCTGCAACATTATCAGAGAGATTTAGGTACCCATTTCCAAATGGGTCCGGTTTTGTTAGGGGGCTTTAAGGTTGCCTTAGCATCCTTCGGTTTGGTTTTAACTTCTTTTGAAGAACCATCTTGTTTCTTCTTACCCTTGAATTTTGCATTCTTTTCTTTGGGTTTATAGAGGAAAAAGTGAGGACCGGAGAAGTGTTGATTCAGTTGATACAGTAGTTCAAAGCAATGACAGTAATCGATATGTGAAGAAATTTTCTTAAACTTTTCATTAAATATTCTGAACATAGGCACAGAGGCTTTATGATTCCAATCTTTCGTAACATTAGACTTTCTATGAAAAAAAGACCTATCTAGGCTAGATTGAGTTTTTGGAAAATCTCTCTTTGGAGTAGCCTTCGCTTGTGCCCATCCTCTGTGGTGAACCTCTGCCGATTTCACTGTCACAGAAGAAAAAGACTTGTTATTTTGAATCCATGTACCTTTTTGTTGCCAAGTTAGTTTTTCTTGATTTGGCCTTAAAGGTTTTGAGACTTTTGGATTTTGAGAGGACACTTTCTTTTTGTTCTTTGATCTTCTCAAGTTCAAGAGAAGTTTTTGCTCATATACAAATATCCAGAAAGTCTGGGCAGATAGGAACACTTGTGATTTTTTCCTTTGGAGGAATGGTTCTGTTAAGAATGTCAGAGGGAAGTTTAAATCCCTCTGATTCACAAGGGACTATCCCTGACTCATCAAAGTCAGTCTCAGATTCGTTAGAGGATGAGTCATCCTCGTATACAAAGGATGGACCGCAAGAGTCTCTGTCGTCAGAGGCTGGACTTTCTGTGCATGTGTCATACTCACTTTCCTCCTTGCTTTTGGGAATATCTTCAAAAATTTAGGAAGTTTTCGCCGAGATTTCATCACATAGATCTTGTTTGACAAGGGTGTGTCAAGGTTTTAGTAAAAGTTGTTTCTGCCAATTTCCATCAACTCGTTTTCAGAAATATGTTACAAATTTTCTTTTGCAGAAGCGGGCATAAACTCAGGTGCCTCTGCAGATAGCTCCTTTTCAGAGTCTATAGAGCATACAAAGGCAACCTGGGTTTGAGTTTCTGGGTCACCAAACTTGAAGATTCCTATCTAATCCTGAGTTTTCAGATATTTCTTTGGTTTGGAGTCCTTTTTGATAGAGTCTGAGGGTGATAAATATGTGTTTAGATATCACACATTAATCATCTTCAGAGGTTTCCTCTTGTGAGGTTCCCCAGAGGTTTTTTGTCTTTTGCTTACAGAGAGTAGATTTGGAAAGCCTGGTTTTCGTGTATCTCCAACACAAAATAGAGAAGACAGGGACTTGTCTCTTTTGGTTCCTGTATAGGGATCCACATCACAAAAGCCAATTCCCCTTCTTCCTATTTGTGTATTTATCTTTTCATACACCTTCTGTGCGTCTTGATACCTTTTGATTAAAAGGTCTCTGTCGAGTAGACCTTGGTGAAGAACTTTTCTTTCTCTTTGAAAAAAGTTTTTAAGAGCAAGTATATTAAGTCTGTCGCTCTCATTATTCATAAGTTCTTTTGTTTTGGCTTTTAAGGCAGAGTCAAGATCTGAAATTTTCTCTTTTAAAGGTTTTTAGCTCTTTATGCCAATTAGTTTCGGGATCTTCCTTTTCTAAAGATATTTTTGCCTTTTCCTGAGTGAGAAGTCTGACTTCTCTCTCATAGAAGGCAAGCTTTTTCTGTGTATCGGCACAAGTCTTTTCAAGTTCAAGGTAATATTTTGTTAGCTTAAGCAGATTTGCTTCAATTTCAATAGAATATAGGTTAGAAGTGGATACCTCACTGTCAGAGTCTGAAGTGCTGACCTCTGCCATCCTACAGAACATGCCATTCTTTTTCTCTTCCTCGTCAGAGGATTTATCGGACAACCAGTTTTCTTGCTCAACCATCAGTGATTTTTTTGCGTAGTACTCTGCATTCTTTTTGTAGAAAGCAGAGTCCCTCTGCGGTCTGTTGGGCTTGCTTCTGCAGTCCGCTGCGTAGTGGCCTGGCTTGCCACAGTTGAAGCACACTGTATTCTGTGGTGCATTGCCAGCTCTGTCACCCTGTCGCTGTTGGTGATCACCACTTCCCTACTGTTCGTAAGCTCTGTCATTTGACCTCAGTTGGTCATTGGAATCTTCTCTTCCTTGATTCCTCTACTCATACCCGTGGTTCTAATACTTGCCATCATGATTATCTCTCCCATCTCTCTCATACCCAGTCTTCTTCCTGTAACCTCTGTTCTGAAACTCTCTTGTCAGCAAAGCTAAAGATTTAGCTATCGAGGCCATCGGTGCCTCTTCCTTATCCACCAGCTCCTCTTCCTCACTATCCACCACCAGAACCTTCTTCTTGTCCTTCTTCTCTTCCAGAGCCTTCTCTTTCTTAGGCTTTTCTTTCATCTCTGTAGCCTTGCCTACCAGTGCCAGAGATCCACCCATCTGGGCTTTAGTTTAGGCTATCTGAGTTTCTTGTGCGGCCAATGTGCCATAGAGGTCCGACAGAGTCCAAGTATCCAAATCCTGATTTGTTTGTAAGGACATGGACAGTTGGAGCCACTCGTCGTTTAGCCTCTCCTCAGAGGTTATGTGGATTCCGAACTTCTTGCATTTGTTTATCAAGGAGTTGAACATGTCATAAGTGTTCTGCAGAGTTTCTGACGGCAGAGCTTTGAAGGAATAGTATTCGTTTATACACTGAGCTCTTCTGTTCTTCTGCGTTTTAGCTCCTCATTCGAGCAATTTTTCCAGCTCTTTCCACAGATCATGGGCAGATTCACACGCATCTAAGGACTGAAAGAGTTCGCTGGGTTGGCCATAATCAGAAGTCGTTTTGCCTTCTTTGCCCATTCAAACTTTTCCTAATCTTGTGGGGACCACTTATCGATTTCTTTAGGTTTATCGTACTCGGGGATTTCTGGAGTGGTTTCTGTGGCAGGCACTCTTGGTACTCTTGTCATAGGAACATATGGTGGATTGTAGAGATAGGTGATCAGTTCCTTGTCAACACCTTCGAAAAAGTGAATCATACGGATTTTCACCGAGGGTACTCATCCCTGAGCAGAGTTGGGGGTTTGGTCAAGGAACCAGCAGTAAAGAAATTAGTTGCGTTCGCCATTTTTGAGTGATTTTTCGAGAAACAAAAAAAAGGGTATAAAGAGAAAGTCTTCAATCGATGATATTTACTTAATGTACGAGTTTAGATCTTCAAATACTTGAACAAAGCACTGAATGTAATGATTTTACCAAGGAAACAGTGCCTATTAGTTTGTTAGAATCGAACAGATCAAAAATAACAGAAAAACAGGGGTTGTTTTGTAGCAGATCAATATGGGGTCAAAATCAATCCATTCTTCTACCAAAATGAGTCGAGATCATTGTTAGAGTGGATCCTTTGATAATGAAAATCAAAGTACGATCTGATACCAATTGTAGATCCCACTTTATGACTCAACAATGATATATCAACAACAAACACTTAAAACATAGTATAATAGTGTAGATGCGGAAGGGATTTATAAGCAGTTTGAGTTGATAGAAATGAAGCTGTAAATAACAGGAATGTCGCTCAACAATTCATCTCTATTTGATTCTTCAAGAACACCAAGAACACCGTAACGTATGTGTTTTACAGATAATAAGCTCTAAACTGGTGAGTGTGTAATGTGCAAATTGTTACGTTAAGAGGTCTGGAAGACCCTTCTATTTATACTAGTTGACTGGGACAAACAGTAGACAAGAAGTACAAGGGTACAAGAGACAAGGTCGTGGGACTGATTATGGTACACGTTGATGTTGTGCGCCGCCTTCTGCAAAAGCTGCGACCCTTCAGAGGATGACACGTGGAAAGGGCACGCCTTGTACTATTGATCTTTAGGATCTTTGTACAACAGAGTCACGTGAGAGGCACACTTGTCCTTGTCTTGTCTTCGAGTATATTTAATCTTCTGAGTCTTCATACCACAGAGGCTCTTAGGCCTTGTCCACTGATGGTCTTTTGGTTGATGACAAGTGAAGGACCTGATGTTCTTGGTGTCCGGCAGAGGCTTCTGCCGGAGTCTTCTCAGCCTTTTTTTCAATACTTCTTATAGCAGAAGTTAGAGCTAACAGATGTCATCAATTCTGGGAAGCGGATACTTGTTCTTGATCGTAAGCTTATTCAGTTCCCGATAATCAATGCACATCCTCATTGCCCCGTCTTTCTTTTTTCACAAACAGGACCAATGCACCCTACGGTGAAGTACTGGGTCTGATGAAACCCTTGTCAGAAAGATATTGCAGTTGTGTCATCATTTCTTTCATTTTTTAGGGTGCCAGACGATAAGGTGCACGGGTAAAAGGAGCAGCTCCAGGAATCAGATTGATACCAAACTCTATTTATCTAACGGGCAGAAGACTAGTCAAGGCTTCTGGAAAAACTTCCAGGAAATCACGAACTACTAGAATATATTCCAACTTACTCTTCTCTAGCTTACTATCTATCACATAAGCTAAATAACTCGGGAAACCATTGCTAACACACTTACGGGCTTTCATCAATGAAATAAGGCTAGATTGATGATTTCTAAGATCACCATAAATTACTACTGGTCCTCTCTCAGGTAATACAACATTGATCCACTTCTTATTACAAATAATACTAGCCTGATTCTCGGCAAACCATTCCATTCCACTACTACATCGAACTCAATCATGGCCATAGGAAATAACTGAATAGGCACCCCACACCTATCTATATCTATAACATAACTATCAAATAACTCTCTAACTAGTACTTGATTATCATTTGCAGTCTCTACCATTAAAGTTGTATGACCTAACATTTTAGGCTTTAAATTAAAATAAGCAGCAAAGAAGGAGACACAGATGATCGCTTTGCACCGGAGTCAAATAGCACTTTAGCATGTGTAGAGTTTACTAGAAATGTACTTGTAAAAGACATCAGGAATTTCCTCCGCTTCTTGCGCTGTCATTTGAAAGGCATGACCCCTAGCTCTTGGTATCTTAGGCCTTTGCATCCCTTTCGGCCTAATACCCTGCGGTCAGGCTCTCCACTATGGACAATCAGACGGAACATGCTCTGGCGAATTACAAAAGAAACATAATCGATTCACCCGACAATCTTTAGCAACATGAGTCGACTTCCCACATTTATAGCAAATCCTAGAATCAACATAACAGTCTCCTTGATGAATACGATTACATTTAGGGCCTGGTCTTTTAATTGGTTTGAAAGGTGGACGATAATCAAACCTCGGGGATCTGGACTTCTTTTGGTCGTAATACGGTCCCACCTATTTTCGTTTTCCAAAACTTTTCTCACTAACATCTATCCCTTTATCTCTTTCAACATTTTCTGCAGCGTCCACTGCAGCTGAGAATGTATCTGGTCCTTTTGCAATAACAAAACCTTCATCTCAGAATTTAATCCAAAGATGAATCTTTCCATCTTGAGTGTTTCTGTGGCTGCATAGTATTAAGCAAAACAAGATTTTTTTAGAAAGCGAGCAGTATAATCCCGAACTGAGGACAAAACTACCTTTTAAAAATTCGTCTTCAAGTTGTCTAATGACAGCTTGAGGACATAACTGTCTTTTAAAATATTTGGTGAAATCTTCCCATGAAAAAGTAGTATACACGTATGGTCCTTTAGATGTAATAAAAGCTTTGCACCAATATAAAGCATTTTCTTTCAGCTTCGCGGTTCCATATAACACTTGATCTTCATCAGCACATTTGCTAGTTTTGAAAATAGCTTCAGTCTCCTTTAACCATCGCATGGCCTTTACAGGATCCCTTTCACCCGATAAGTCGGAGGTTTGCAGCTCAAAAACATCTTATAGTCACATTTATTTGGCACGGGTATAACAACGGGTGTAACAATCATCTCATCTTTCATATTGGGATCCGGTTCTTCAGTTTCAATATTATGGGGACGACCAAACATAGCTTGTAGGTTTACCCCGATGGACCTCTACCTCTAGATCTAGATCTACCCCGACCTCGTTCTCCACTTCTCTATCTAGTGCCTTGGGATGGACCTCTACCTCTAGATCTACCCCGACCTCGTTCTCCACTTCTCCCTATTGTTCCTGTCGTCATTTCCTGCATTTTTCTGGTTCTTGGATTTGTTCTATCGGGATTTCCTTCTTCATCTCTATCTATACATCGAGAACCACTTGCCATTCTGTTGATTTTCACAGGGCTAATATACACATAAGCACATACCCCATATAATGAGGTATTCCAGTTCAAACATGTACCAGTAAGTTCATAATTACACTGGTCAAATGTAATTTGAAATTACCTTACATGATGTTCCTTTGACCTTTTATATTTAATATCCTAAAGGCTCTAAAATATCAGGGACACCCTACTTCACATGCAGTTTAAGTCTAGGTATGGATCCGAATACCTAAATCCCTTAAACTAGTGCTCTGATACCAACTGTAACAACCCACCCCGAACATACACCATATAACATAATATACATCTCATCATAAGATAACAAAGATACATATATTATATCACGTAAGGTCTGATGGTCCCAAAACTTTACATTACATATATCAGTACAAACGTTTCGCTAATATATTACATTACAATCCACCAAAACTATTCATAGAAAACTTTTCAGAAAAACTTCTTAATCACAAACAGCCTTCAAAAGCATATCACAACTTATCGTTTCCTTTGCTCTTACTTGCTCCTTGACCTGGAATACATATTTTATAAAACAAACAGAGGGTTAAACCAATTGATCTAATTGAGAAAATCCCTGTCAGTTTACTAATCATTTTGTAAAACATGGATATACAACAAGTATCAGAATACCAAGCAAGACTTGTATGCACTGTGTATAAATCTTTCACATGGCCATATTAGTTGGTTGCGCTAAACCAACTAATCAATTTAGTCCGCTGCACTAAAATACAACCAACTCCATTGTCCCTCCGTACAGCCAAACTCCACCGGCCCTAAGACCGGCCAACGTACAATCGTGTATTGTAATGCTTATATAAATACAATATACATCTCGATACATCATATTTCAGTCATAAGTATACTATCACACTACCTACCACATACTTATTTAATATATATATATATATATATATATATATATATATATATATATATATATATATATATATATATATATATATATATATATATATATATATATATATATTCCAGTTTGAAAATGGTTAAAGTAAAACTCACCTGAAGAATATACACAATTAACACCTTCTTTTGAAAACTTGCAAGAACCTTACTTTTCCACAAACTTCACCAGGTCTGAATCACACAAAATACATATAACCATTTACCACATAAAACTAATCAACTGGCTAAGAATCCTAAATACGCCTATGATAACTTCGTTATCTGACGGGTTTTTACCCTCCAAATCATACGTTTGTGGCTTGTCTTGAAGTAAGAATTGGCATTTCAGACTAATATTTCGTGCAAGTGTTGTGCAGTCATACATGGTGTCAATTGGAAGGAAAATGCTTAATTATACTCCATTTGGACACCTCGGGTGAAGGAAACGTCGAACAAAGTGAATGAGCGAAGAAAAACCAAAGTTCAGCAATTGTGCTACTATGACACGCGACAATGACCATGTCATTGTCGTTTTGTCAATGTCGCGCCCAGTGTACCATATACGGGTAAGAGAGGGCGACAATGCCACGCGACTATGACATGGTCATTGTCGCTGTGTCATTGTCGCGGTCGGAGCCTGAGAGTATAAAAAACTGCAGATTTCTAGAGTCTAGGGTTATCTCGGGATTGTTGGAGGCTAGGCTTCTAGGGGAGCTGTTGGAGGCGATTTTCAGCTGAAGAGAAGACTTTGCACTGATATTGAAGGTGGAGACTCAATTTGGAGCTACAAATTGGTAGTGTGTATCAGAATCTTGAGGGAGTTTCTTCATTTCCATAGTATTTGTTGAGAAACAATGTTCTTGGGTGTTGTCATCTTCTTCTCTTTGATGTTATTTGCTACTAGTAACATGAGCTAAACATTTTGAGGTTGGGGGAAAGATGGATTTTGGATTTCTACCGTTAAATATATGAGTATTGCATTTATTTAGTCATTACACTTATTGGTTAGAGTTTGTCTTGCTTGTTCTTATTGTTGTGAGATTGGCCTTCTTACTCATCTTTTAGTTGTATTTCCTTTTGAGAAATTGGTTTTATAACTTGTTAAAAGCTAGATAAACCTATGGTGAGATATTGGATAGAGATATACCAAGTAAACCTTAGTTTTGTGTATGTGATTCTTATGTTAATGAGTTGAGTGTTTATGTTTATTGGTTGAGAGACTTTAATATACATTACATGATGCATTCTTGCTATTACTTGAGAGAGAATAGTAAGTATTTTGGGAATTGCTAAATTTAACCTTGTATATTGATTTATGAATGTGTTTTATCTATTTGTTGGTGAGATCTAAATGAAATCTAACCCCTAACCTTTCCTCATCATCTTGGTAACTTCTTTGTGGTGTATGAATGATTGTTAACTTGCTCTTCTTTGCTTATCTTCATTTCTTGAGATAGTTAGTTAATTAATCAAAACTCAAACCAAATTTTATCAACCGTCCATTTTTGATTTGTGGCTAGCCTTTGTGATACTTAAACTCGTAGTTCCTTGGATCGATACTCGTACTTGGTACGTATTAATTGATTGACACCGTACACTTGCGGTAGATTTGGAGGGTTGCATAAACCTTCTATCAGCCTATCATATCCACACCCATAAAACACTCACAATCCGGATATAACTTTTATCCAGAAACCTTAAGGAAATAGGGTACACAATCCGAATACATATAATCCAGAAAGCAACTCAATCGAAATTTGATCGGGAGAAAAATATCCGGAAACCGATCCGGAAAACGTTATCCGAAATTGCAAA
The DNA here is from genome assembly GCA_033807775.1 of Saussurea involucrata. Lineage (NCBI taxonomy): Eukaryota > Viridiplantae > Streptophyta > Magnoliopsida > Asterales > Asteraceae > Saussurea > Saussurea involucrata. The sequence continues at coordinate 88,291,463 of CM066314.1, forward strand.
CCATCCGGATACTTTGGATATCCAAAAATCTCAATCTGAAACCCACATCTGGAAAACCAAGGAATCCGGAAAAATTGTCCGGACAACTCACCCGGAAAACGCTAATCTGTAAACTTATGAGAATCCAGATAAATCAAATCCGGACGATGTCCGAAACCCAGACTCGATCAAAATTGTTTAAAACTTGAACTTTAAATGAATTTAAACCGATAGAAACTTGATACTGATGATTATAATCATGAAATAGAAAGGAATATACCTAAAAATCAAATCAATGACAAAATCCCTTGGACCCTAATCGAACAGCGAATTCTATGCTCTCTCTCTCTCTCTCTCGGCTCAAACACACACACACACACACACACACACACAGAGAGAGAGACAATTTGAAGAACCGACTCAATTGAATTAAAAGGAAAAAGGCGGTTCAATTTATAGTACCACCAAATTGCTATGAAGGACTCGAACTATTCCAAAACACCTAAAACATCCTAAGACTTGCAAAACTATCCCAAAGTTATCCTAAACTAATAAACGAAAATTAAATAAATAAAACGGAACCGAAATTTAACTAACAAACATACCCGAGATATTACACAATCTCGCCACTGAAATAATGTTTCCAACGATACTAGGAATGTAAATACAATCATTAAGTTTTAAAACCAAGCCATTGGGAAGGATCATATCAGAATCACCCTGGGATACATCATCCACTCTTGTCCCATTGCCCATCTTGAGCTCCAACTGCCTGGTATCAACTGCCTTTCACTTTTTAGTCCCTGCAAAAAGGAACATAAATGAGTCCCACATCCGGTACCCAATAGCTAGGAATAATAGTCAGAAGTGAATAGATTGATGATAAACATACCTGAAGATTTAGCTCCCCGAGCCTCTTTCTTATTTGCCTTCAGAACTGATAATGATTCCATATCATAGAGCAAGCATCATCCAGGGGAATCATTCCCTTATTCTTCTTTGCCCTGCTGGAACTTCCAACATTTTCCTTCCCGCAGTCACACACGTTTTCTTGCTTACCCCTCCCTTGGCGTTGATCCTCTGGACAGACTTGTGTTCTTCTATCTTAGGGGTGATCTGTTTTTCAAAAGATTTGAGTATTGATGGTATTCAACAGTGGGATTCCTCCAACTCATCTCTTTCATATAAGTCCGATAGATAGCATAGTATAACATCCATCCCATCATCTTTCAAAGATTTAGGAGTCGTGGTGGCCAGCATCATAAATGAAACGCTCAAAGTGTCTCGATGTAACCCATCATGAGTAGACCGAACACTCTCAGTAGAATCATTTCCGTCTGATGCGGATGGAGGGGAACTCTTAGACCTTCGTGAGATTATTTATAATTAAAGACATGTTGAATCTCACTTCTTCACCTTAAAGCTATTTATTGCACGAGCAATACACAATGCATAAATACTTTAATTGAGTTTAACCATACTAAAACAACACAACTTCTATTTCGAGTAGCAACTCAGAAGTTGTTCGTCCAGATCACGACTATCACAGTAGGCTGCCAATACACAACGTACAATGATCTTATGATTCGCCTCCTTATCTTACACTGCAGTTGTCCAACCCGGATTGGCCAATGCTCATACCAAAGTTCGCTAACTGTTTTAAATGGATGGAGAAAAACTAACTGTTTTTTTAGTCCAAAAGGGTTTTACCGAATTTTCCAAAATTAGCGTTTTAAATCCGTTTAAAACAATTTTCAATTCGGCGTTTCTAAGTTTATACAATAATAATTTTCCCAATTTTAATTTTCTGATTAGTTGGTTTGAGATTGGTAACATACCAAATTATTGTAAAAATATTTACAAATTACCAATTAGAATTTTCAAATTTAAAATTTGAATTTTCGGTCCAAAATTTCGTAACATACCAAAACGTTATAAATTTAAAATTACCGAATAAATTGATTTTGATTTGATTTTTCCTCTTATAATATTTTGCATTAATTATAACAAATAATTATAAATCAAATAAATAAAACCGGAAAAATAAAACGCAAACACAATCAACCACAAAGCAACCAAACAGATTCATTATGGCCCACTAATGGGGTTTTGTTAGGACCATAAATGTCCTATAATATAGAAAGTGATATAAAGAAAAGATTATTAATTGTAAAAGCCTTTATTGTGTAAATGGGCTTAGATTAGCTTAATGGGCCATGGGCCTTAGGCTTTAAGCCTTGGTATAAATATATTGTTAAGCCTTAGAAATTAGGTTAGCACAGAAATCATCCATTAACCATTGTAAACGTACTATTGAATTCTCTGAATGGTTATGAAATAGATGGATGACAAATTGAAATCATATTGTTCTTATTGATTATTTATTCGTGATTTCTACTGTATTACACAAATCTGGGATCCACAGGTTTCCATGAGCCCACACGGAAAACCCCGGTCAAACCTTAAGGACATCGACAAAGCTTCCACTAGCTCCGCCAACCGAGGTGGACTCCGATACTCCATCTTCGATTCTCGGTCTTCTGAAAAATTTACAAATACAATCTAATGTAATAAAAGGCTAAAACTAACCTAACTATTACATTACAATTGAATAATAAAAAACGATACGCAGATAGCAACTAAAAATTTCATAACCCACATAATTATACATTTTAATTTCTGAAATTAAAATAAAACATACAACCACGGATCAAACGGGCCAAAACCGAATCCGACAACCAAAACAACCAAACGGGCTTGGGTCCAATAAACATAAAGAAACAAACAAGTCCCAAACAAAATTGGGCCAAAACTCAGTAAAGGCCAAAAACTTTTAGGTCCACGGAAACCCTAAACCCAAAATTTCAAAAATTAGGGTCGGCTAATCGATAAAACCGACACCACCCAAAAGGACATCGAGCCGCGTCGTGGCACGCCACGTTTGGCAAACCGCGTGGCGTCGGCGACGCACGGCGGCGACAGCGGTCAGGGTGCCGTTTTCAAGGTTTTTCGTTTTAACCGGTTTTGTCCAATTTTAAGGCTCTATTTTGTTGTTACGAGGCTCTGATACCACTGAAGGGTTTCGACGGGATCGCAGCGGAAAAACAATATACATACATGTATAAACAATATAAAAGAAAATCGTGAAACCCCATAGCCAGATCCATTCTTTCTATGGCTCTTCCTGACGAAGTCTACCATTCCGTCATGAACCTGAAAACCTCCAAAGCCATGTGGGATACAATCTGTGTTCAATATGAAGGAACGTCTGAAGTTCAGGACTCAGGAAAGATCAACCCGGTAAGACAGTACGAAAGCTTCATTTGTGGTAAGAATGAATATCTCTCTGAAGTACATCAACGCTTTAACTGCTTAATAATAGATTTAAAGATTGTTGGTAAGGAATATTCTAACTTTAAAGTTCTGACAAAGTTATTAGAATGTTTACCTGAAAGCTGGGACAATTATTCAATGTGTATCAAGCTATCTAAGGATCTAAAATCTATGACTCTTTCTACCTTATATGGCTTAAAGCAAGCTCCTCGTGCATGGTATGACACTCTCTCTACTTATCTCCATATTGAAAAATTTGAGCGTGGTCAAATCGATAAAACTCTATTTTTCCGGAAAGTAAAAGGTCATATTGTTCTTGTTCAAATACATGTCGATGATATAATATTTGGTTCTACTAACCCTGACCTTTGTACTCGTTTCGCTGATAGAATGAAAGCTGAATATAAAATGAGTATGACGGGTGAGCTAACATATTTCCTAGGTCTTCAAATCAAACGAAATGAAAAAAGGAACTTTCATTAATCAGGGAAAGTATGTTAAAGATATGCTGAAGAAATTTGATTTAACTCAGAGTTCAGCTATGAAAACTCCCATGGCACCACCGCTAATACTAAATAAGGATCCTTCTGGAAAACCTGTTAATGTCACAGCATACCGTGGGATGATCGGCTCTCTCCTGTATCTTACAGCTAGCCGACCTGATATTATGTATGCAACCTGTTTATGTGCACGATATCAAGCTGAACCTAAGGAATCTTATTTGATCGTTGTAAAGCGAATCTTTCGTTACCTTAAGGGTACTCCAAACCTAGGTCTTTGGTATCCCAAAGACTCAGGGTTTGATCTAATCGCCTATTCAGATAGTGATTTTGCAGGTTGCAAATTGGATAGGAAAAGCACCACAGTAGGTTGTCAGCTCCTGGGTGGAAAGCTGGTGAGTTGGACAAGTAAAAAGCAAAACTCAGTGTCCACCTCAACCGCTGAAGCTGAGTACGTAGCCGCTGGAAGCTGTTATTCTCAGGTCTTGTGGATGAGAAATCAACTACTGGACTATGACCTTCAGCTCTCGAAAATTCCAATCTATTGCGACAGCACTAGTGCCATCGCTATATCCAACAATCCAGTGCTACACTCAAAGACCAAACACATCGAAATCAGGTATCATTTTATCAGAGATCATGTGATGAATGGTGATATAGAACTTCATTTTATCCCAACTGACTTTCAGTTAGCTGATCTATTTACCAAACTTCTTGATGAGACAAGATTTAACTTTCTCATCAGCGAGCATGGAATGCTGAACTTAGAAGAGTAAAATCTTCAGCGGTTCACATTTGATCAGGGGTAAAACAAACTTGTATAACCCATACTTATCACCTACTCTCTGAACAAAATTGATTCGCTGATATCAATGTATGTTCTCTTTTACTCACTGACGTTCGCCTATGAATGCAAGATTTCAAAACAAATTACATCGCTGAATATCTCTTCCTTTCAGTGATACTTTTGAAATTTCTAAACCTCACTAATATTTCTATTAGTGCTTCATGTTTTAAAAAATGTCCCTGAGCTTTCAAAATCATTAGAGACATCCTAAAATATGAAAGGACGTTTGTGACATCATCACAACGGATAAGGCGTGGCACGTTCTCTCTGACATGTTCGCCCGTTTCGACTTCCTTGTATAATCAAATTCAAGGGACGTGTCCGTGTCATCATGAAAAACTTTCCCGCTCATAGTTTCTCTCTCTCTAACTCTCACTATATAAACACTTTCAAGTTTATATTTTTACCTTACGCGAACTTCATCTCCCTCAAGCAAGATTTCTCTGTTGCATTCAAGATATAAACTCAAGAACCTGTTTATCTTCATCTTCTTAAACTTAATAGGTTAATATCTCTTTTATTTTTGCAACTAATAAACTTGTTTTCGATCTTATTATTGTTTTAGAAGATCAAACAAACGAACCTTCTTAAAATAAAATCATTCTCTTTTCATGATTTTATAAACACAATCTGGAAACAGATTGTTCTTCAAGTTTAAAACATAGAATCTTAAACTTGCATCTTAACTTATTTTTCCAGAATCTCTTCTTCAAACAGAAACTGGAAAACAAATGTTCACTATGTTTTGTAATTCCTTTTCAAAACAAGAAAAACCCTAATCTTCATTAAGACATCTCTAGTCTGAATGAAATGTGCAAAACCCAAAAACATCTTATTTTGGAATTTTTTTTCCACATTAAGACAATTTTTTTCATCTTCTTCATGTTTAAATATGATAAACAGAAATGGCATCTACTACTGAAGCTCCTTCTACTAAGTCCCCCACTACTGCTGAGATCATTGAATTCACAAAAGCTCCTCAGGTCAAGTTCAAAATCAAGAAAGTTACCTTTCAAAGCAATAATCCTTATGCTCTATTCGACTTCCCTGAAAACAAACAGGTCACACACCTCGATGACGCTGTAAACTTTCTCAAGACTTGTCCTATAGCGACAACTCTTACCATAGCACCCCTGCTCATCGAAGTCTTCTAGCTCAGTTTTGGTATACTGCCAGAAGAGCTCGGGTGCCCTCAACCAAAGATCCAAAGAAAATGGTCGATGTCATTCTTTGTGACATAAATCATGGAACTTCCAAGATCACCCCGTTTCATATCAAGCGTGCTCTAAACCTTCCTGGCAGTACCAAAGAAAACCGCTTTGTCCCTCTGCCAAACCACAAAAACCTTGCTGATAGGGAAATCCTGATTGCATTCTTTGATGCAATGAATTATGCATGTGACACAGGGAGGGATAAACTCCCTGAGAAGAAGCTGACTACCATCAAGAAGTAAAAAATGCCCAGCAAGATGAACTTCATCTTCGCTCACTTGATCAGTTGCCTGACAGCAAAAACTGGGTCAACTGACCAAGCATCCTAACCTCAACAGGCCATGGGATATGCTCTGCTGAATGGGCCTTCACATCGATTGGGCATCAATCATCTACAACGATATGGCGTTCAGGGTGGACATGGCTGACAGACCAACATGTGTTCCATATCCAAGGTTGGTCAGTGCTCTCTTTCTACATATACTTGGGGATGAATACCCAAAGGTGGGCGACTTGAGACTCTCCAAGGTTGGCCCTAAAGTTCTTGACTTCAAGCCTCTGCTAAACGAGGTACGTCTCTCTACACTCTTATCTATTCTCAATCCTTCAAATTCTTCTACTTCTGCGGCTACTTCAGTGGTAATCCCCACCACTGATACCCAGGCTGCAACCTCCACTCCTTCTAAGAAAAGGAAACACTCTACTACCTCACATGATTCTAAAAGGATCAAGAAAACCAAGGAGCAACCCCCCAATCCTTTCCAGGCTGAAGACCTAGCGTCTTACTTACAACAGACTATACTGGACGATTTCGTGGTACGCTCTGCCATAGCTGATCAAGACACCCCTTCCATCCCAACTTCAGTGTCTCTAAACGTTGAGGTTATAAACTTGGAACAGAACCCCCCACCTTCAGACTCTGAAAGGACTGAAGAAGTATTTCTCAGCGAATCCAACGTTGAACCTCTCACCAACACCCTATTCTCAACTATCACACCTCCCTCTACTTCTTTGGTCACTCCATCTATTCCTCCCTTCTCTACAACGAAGGTCATTCATCTGAGTGACTCATCTGCTGAAGAACTACGGCGGATACAGGATTTAAATAAAGGACCTATGGAAACTTCTTAGCGTTAAGGCTCTCTGGAAGACCACTATGAACACTTTACATGTTATCGAAACTTCGAGGACTTCGTCAACCATCCCGCAGGTATACACATAACTCCAAACACTCCTCTCTCAAAACCCCAAACTTCTGAGCTTTCCTTTGTTCCCAAGTTCTCAACTTTTTCAGGTCCTAATTTGGGAGTTATCAACACCTCCCTGAAAGGTTTGGAAACGAAGGTGGAATCTCTCACCACCACTCTCACGGCAAACTCTTCAGCGGTTACAGACGCTGGAGATGCTCTCAAGAAGCTGACCACCGAGGTCCAAGGCAAAGCCTCCAGTGCTGATCTGGATAAAGTGGATGGTAGCATTGGTCAATTTGCTACCACCATCGCTGAAAACTCCACCGCCAACATCACTCTGTCCACCAACTTTACGGCCCTGTCCAGCGAAGTCACATCGCTGAAGACAGCGGTTGGTAACCTTCAAGGAGAGATATCTACCTTAAAGACGGATGTCAGTGCTGCCACCGGTCTACTGCAACAAATCCTCGACCGCCTGAATGCTGCTACTTATGCTCCTTCGCACTTTACTCAGGTGGATCGTGAGATTCTTCAACAAATCACTCCTACTATATCTGGCCTGGAAGATAGATTAGGTAGGATTAAAACCTGTGTTGGGATCTCTGGCCTGGAAGACAGGGACCCAATGCATACTGATGCTGCTAATACTACTGAAATTCCTATTTCCTCCCCCATCCATCATGTGGAAGAGGGGGAGAAGGATCAAGACCTTCCCCATAATGTTGAGGGGGAGAAGAAAAATCTTGAAGACCTTCCCCATAACTCTAAGGGGGAGGGTATTGTTTCTGATGCTGCCACCAAGAAACCTCAGGGAGATGAAAACCCTGAGGGAACCGAGAAAATTCCCTCTGAATTTGAGGGGGAGCAACTCGATGAGCAACCTAAAGCTGTTGCTGATGTAACACAACCCTACGTTGACGAGGAAGAATCTAAAGCTGAAGAAGAAGAAGAAGATAATGAAGACCTCGACCTTGAGGACGACGAACCATCATCATCTCCTAAAAATGATGATGATGACGATGATGATGACGACTTCTTTTTCATCCAGCCTAAGAAAGCCCCAACTCAAAAAGGGGTTATGATAAACGAACCATCAGGGGAGGGGACAAAGACAAAGCCTGCAGCATCTGAAGCTGACAAAGGCATAAACAAAGGCCTCGCTGCAGAAGGAAATCTGATGATCTTGCTTCGAAAGCCAGTTTTTCAGGTACAATATCTTTTATTCCCTTACACTGCATCCCTCCTGTATCCCTTCTCAATCTCAGTTCTCCTCTCCATAAAACCTCTAAAAACTTAAACCCCATTCTTTTCTCTATCTTATTCTTTCCCAAATGATCTTACTTAAATGTTCGCTGTGTTTCAGCTAGTCCACTCCCCTGCTTGAGGATCCTGCTGAAGTCCCTCCTGCTACAACTCCAATAATCCCAGCCACAAGAGCTGAAGAAATAATCCCAGTCTTAGACCTCGCTGAGACTGATGAACCTGAAGAACAGCTGCTCTCTCACAACAAAAGACCTTCCTTGGCTCCTCAAACGCTAAGTGAAGAAGATCTAAAGAAGAGAGAAGCCATGATCAAACATCTTGAAGATCAGCGAATCATCCTTCCTCGTGACAAAATCCCCGCTCAAAAGTTCAGACTTTCGAGAAAGGAATACACTGATAATCTCAAAGCTGAAAAATAACTCGCTGATCGAAGGAAAGCTGAAGAACAAGATAAAGCCTACGCCATCCAGCTTGTCCAATAATCAGTGAAAGATCCCGCACTAAAGAGAACTCCCATCAAAGTTCAACGTTAATTGTGGGAAGACGCCCAAAAGATCATCGAAGAAAAGACCAAGGTATCTGACTCTACCTTGGAATGGTGCAAAGAAAGATTGCACTATCGATCTCGGGCAGCCAGAATCAACAAAGTGAACATCAGGGGAAGAACAACCATAGGCGTTCTTGTCGTTGATGTTGACATATTCAGAGAAAATGGTACCAAGCAGACCATCTATGCTTCCACGATCAAGAAGTACGGTTTCTCTGAATGGTTGGATATGCGAATAGCCATTCAGCGATCTCGCTTACAATATAAGAGCCTTGTCGAGAAAATTATAAATTCTCATATCGACTTGGTTTCATCTACTGTGGATATTCCTCCTCCTAATCCAACTCAACAAAGAAGGGCCTCTACAAAGAAAAAGATAATACCTTCAGACTTAAGTCCTCCTATCCGAAACGAAACAGGTATTGGTTTTTCACGTGCTGAAGTACTTGGTCCTGAACCTGACCTGTCAGCGCTCGACACATCCGTGCCTCCTAGTGAACGCTTCATTCCTAGAAAAGTCTTAAGCGAACCGTATGGTATCTTCTTTCACGACTATGATGGACGAGAACACTTTCAACGTATCTCTGAGCTTCCCATCACTCCCATCGAACAGCTCCGGGATCTCGTCTACTGGTGTGAATTCAGAAAAGATCTTCTCGGACAATACATGAAGCCCTGATCTTTACTGAATCTCAGAATAGACGAAATCTTGGTGAAACAGTCCCTGACTGGATGATTCCCTCTACAAGAACCCTTGATGAACCTTTCTAGCTGATAGGATTTCCTTGTAATTCCTCTATCTTTATCAGCTTTTATCTTTTGTACTTGTAAATATATTTGTTGTACTTGTAATTTTTCCACTTCCCTCTATAACCTTTACGAAGTTTAAAGAAAAATTTCAGCGAATATACTTTACTCCATCAGTACTTAAAAGATCCCAGAAAACAGTAAAAGGGACAAATATTTTATGAGTTCTTTTTATCCTTATGTTTTCAAAATTAGCAATTTTCTTTTATTGCTAAGTCAATATCAAATAGGGGGAGATTGTTGATCCAAACCCTCAGTGATTTGATAATGACTCTTTAAGAAACACTTAGTGAAAATTGTAAGTAGAAAATATGTATTAGAGTTTAACTATCGCTGATAAGTACTATGTCTCTACAGTACCGCTGATAGGAAACTCATGTTCATTAAATTATGTTCAGCGATACTGTTTATCAATAAAGCCCTGAGCCTGTTCAGTCTTATTGATGTTCGCTGAAGATCTCAGTTGTTTAATTATAATCCGTAGAGACAAGCATCACGTCAAACATGTTCTACACTGAAGTCGAAGATCAAGCCCAAGAACCAGCGACAAGTCTACTAATGAACTGATGCGGATATCAGCGAAGCCAAGATTTTTCCACAATGTGAAGTTACAAGTAGAAGACTTCAGCGATCGCTGAGCTTTTTCACTCGCTGATAAAGTACTGTTCAACGAACGCTGATCATGAAGTCTTCCTTTACAAGTTACTGTTGTCTTTCCTCCTTGCACGGCTCTGTACGATAATGTCAGAAAAGACATCCCTTTTGTCCAGGATCGTACAACCAACTCTGATTCTACACTGTACATCATGCGTCTACTAGGTTGTCTACAAAGGTCAAACCATGCAACCAATTAGCTGCTGCCACGTGTAAAGTTATACTGTTGTGCATTAAATGCATGCAGTATATAAGAAGAACCCTACTTCAGAAATGAAGTGCTCAGCCATCTTCTTATCTCGACTATCTTCGTGTTAGGATATTATTCGTAATTTCTTTATCTCCTTCTATCTTAATTCTAGTGCAAGAAACTTAGTGTTCTCATAACATGTTTAGATTAGGATTAGTCCTTAATCTTGTTTCCGCAACAAGTTGTAAATTGTTTGATAAATATCAATAAACAATTTAGAAAAGTAAAATATGTGTGTTTGTATTCAACCCCCCCCCCCCCCCCCCCTTCTACAAACTTGTATAACCCCTCCGGGACCAACAAGAGTGGAGGAACATATAAGTATGCCACTCATACAACGTCAATCGCATGACACTTCACGACATGAATCCTAAGTGTCCCTACGACTCCTTTCAAGTTTCAGCCAAAGAGACGGTTGACCTTATGTCTACAACCATGAATTACACAAAAAGGCCCGACATATTCGAGGGTTACAACCAAGGCATTGCCCCGACATGGCGGAGGTTCCATACGCCCTTTCACATAATAGCATCTCAAGACCCAACCCTCCTAGTGTCTACGTGAAAGGTTCATGGAGTCCAACCCCGCAATACCCAATTGACCATCATCAAAAGACTGACTTACATGCCTATGGATCCAATGCAACACAATCTAAATTACAGGACTCCAATAAATGTCCAACATCCATAAAACATGTAATGAATAATCAAATATGCTTCAATGCATAAAATTCCAAGAGAATGTCCAACACCCTCAAAATATATAGTTAACAATAGAATAAACTTCAAATGCATGTAACTTTTAAAGCTCGATACAGAGCAATTTATAATCTAATCAAACGAACCAAAAGCTCAGCAAATCGTTTGACCATCAAATATTCAAATATCCAAAACCCAAATGTAGGCATTCCTTAAGGGTTACCAACCCGAATTATCAAATATGAAACTTTGTCAAATACTCAATACATTGACGATTATCAAGTAAACACATTTCTTTTACTTCAAAATACATATTTTTGGCATGCACATAGTTTTCACAAAGCAACATGAACTCACCTTGCTAGATTTAGGCTAAATTTAGATTTTACAACAAATTTAGCTCCTTGAAGAAACTTGAATCCTCAGGCAATTCCTCCAAACCGTAGATTCACATGTTTTCCAAACACAAATAAACATATCCAACCACATAGAATCATTACCCAAACATCTTATATCAAAATCTCCATTTTGAGCGAAACCTAATTTGACATAACTTTCCCAAAAATATCCAAACCTAAATTTGAAATTAAAACACTTGAAAGTCATAAACGGAGCATCCATAACTCATATGAAAGCTTAGAAACTAGGAAAATGAACTCACCACTTAGGTTTAGATGAAAACCTAGAAAACCCAAAATTTTCTTGAAGATGGAGATGATGATGATGATGATGAACTTTTGATCTTTGCTTCCACTCCACCCCCAAATACTATTGAATATTCCAATTAACTTCAAAAATAAAAATATATCCTTGAAAATATCACAAAAACAAAACAATAGAAATTTGAATCGCCAAAAACGGAGTAGAAATGAGAGAGATATGAAGAAATGAAGAATGAGGCTGAAAATCATGACTTTATGCAGTCTAGTACCACTCGGCTACAATGCCATGCGACGTTGCCATGTCATTATCGCATGGCATAGTCACACAAAGTGTACCAAAGGTGTCCCACGATGTGCGACTTTGCCAGTGTGACTGTGACACGTCATAGTCATCGGGCATTGTCGCCAGATCTGTACCGAGCCCCGAAACTCGACTTTTTCTATGCCAACACTCCCGAAAGTCTTAATGATCGAATGAAATGATTTATTAACATAAATCATACCACTTATAAGTTGTAAGAACATACGGGGTGACATTTACTTACCGAACATTACAGGTGTCACAATCCTCCCAACCTTAGAATGATTTCGTCCTCGAAATCTAGCTCTTAAAGTAAGCATTTAAATGCTACACCCAACACCTCTAGGATTTCATGATCCTTAAAAGCGACTTAGTCCTTTATTGCAGTAGATACACCTGGACCTAAGAAATCCCCCGAATTTCAAAGTCTTGAAAATCTACGTTCCACTCTACATTCAAACTTTATGAGAAACATGAGGTTGGGCAAGAACACCTCTCAACACGGAGCACGAGTCAGATAATTGTCTGATAATCTACTCAACCTAATGGGTAACGTTATGATGATATAAGCCTCGAATGATGTCTTTTTCTCAAAACGACAAATTCCCTTTCCAAAGATGCGTCTCTAACCCGATTCAACCTCAATTGATATTCGATGACAACTCGACAAAATTTTCATGCGGAGTCTCACATTCCTCACTTTGATATGTTACACTTATATTAGAGTGAACATCCAACTTGCTAGAGTAATTTCTAACCGCATGACATTGGATGACTCCCAACCATAGGTGTCCCATACTACCTCTACGGTAGCTCACTACTTCAAATGCTCCAATCCACCACCGTTGCTCAAAATAAATTCACTCTTAAATATCCTCAACAACCTCTATCAATTGCAATACTCTTCTCTTTTGCGTCCAACATTTTGATGATTTCTCGCAAATGTTTATTCGGCTACCACTAGACTTATTCTCTTCTATAGAAGCACCTACTAATACTTCGATGTCTTAACCTTCATAAATCATAGTCCCCTTAAAAATAGGTTTCCACTTGGAACCTACCTCGACACTCTCACCAAGTTCTCCAAATTATTCACTACTATAAGGATTCATCGTCCTTTTCTTGATGAAATTTCCTAATAATTAGCTCAGTCCAGATTTATACGCTCTGAATTTGTACTCCAACTATCATAAGATACAATCACCACTAAAATCTACAAAATTCTTAATTTGACGGTTCCTGCTATTGGACTGCCATTAAACACCAGAACGTACAAATAGAATCTATAATGAGTTGGTTATCCTCAAACCTATAATATGCCCAAATTCCAATCATCTAGTCGACAGTTCCTTACCAGACGAGAAAATTTCATTCAACTAACCCCACTTACCACAAACTAGGCTTCTTAAAGTCATTACTTATTCTGTGAACGCCTTTTAGGATCTAACTATAGCACTCTAGGTACTCCAACGGTTCTAAACCTCAAATCCAGAAGTTGGCATCTAACATTACGTAATGACTCAAAACCTAACAAAGTTTCGTTTACGAAACTCGCTCAACGAGCCAACCAACAATAGATCGTGGGCCTTAACACTGTAACCAAAGAGTCTTACATAACTCCTATGCAAATAATTGTCTAAACATCCAATTCAAGGGTTGCCGAAATGGACAGCTCAGTACCATAGTTGTAGAAAAATCACACGATTCTAATACTTCAGTTACCTAAAAGTACATCGACTGATTAGACTGAACCACTCGGATTACAATACTACCATAAGTCGGACCATCCAACACTTCCACTGTCAAGGCTCTATACGTTCTCACCTTCATAAGGGTTTCTTAACCATTAAAGTTGTAACGAGTTCAAGGTTTCAAGTGTAAGATTCAAAATATATGCCAATCTGAAAATTTATAAAACTTTTCTAACGCAAAATATTTATAACAATTTGTCGCACGTAAAAATCTACTACCACTCACTCGGTAGTCGTGCAAAATGGACACACTTGTCCTACATATAAACATCATTTTGAAAACTGCTTAGCCACTATTCAAGTTACCAATGAAAACGTAAATGTAAGCTCGACAACTTTTGAAAGGAACCCTCATGATCCTATTGTATACTTACTTGCGCCATGCACGTGAAATAACTTTCTTGCATTAAAATGGTGTGCAAGAAAATGTTTGTCCAAACTCCAAAAGAGGAAATCCACTTAGTCATGCACCAAAAATTTCTAATATAACCACATAATGAAACAAAATAAAATTTCCCAACGACACCCGCACACATTAATGTTTTTTTCTCAAAACCTAGGAAAACAATAAGTGCATGTGACTTGATTGATACGTAAAATAATTTAAATCGGCTTCAAACTTTAAGTCGTATAAATGATATGCATATTTTTTCCAAAACAAGGGCTATAATGTCATGCATACCAATAAATCAGTATAATGCAGTTGCGTGAAACGATAACAATGGAATTAACAACCGAAACAAATGTACAAAACAAGAGATTAACATGAATCATCGTTGTTTCTTCATATGCTTACTCACACCAAGAGTATAAATCAATTCGAGCACTAATTGGTGTGCAACAAAGTATACTAGTACAAAAATCAAAAGTGAAATCACATGCTATGAAGTCCCTAAAACGTCTCTTTTGGTTGTGAAAAGACATGGGATAACACCTCTTCACAAACTCACACGAGACAAAATGCTCAATAAAAGTCATAAATTAACACACACGATAATTCAAGTCTACGCATTTCAAAGTTCATCCATGTGTCGCAAAACATCGTAAAATAAAACACCATAAGATTCAACAAAACGTCCATAAAACTCAATGTCATCCAAACAATCAAATGGTGCCAAAATTTTCGTTTCCAATAATCAAATCGCATAAGATAAAGTTATGAATAAAATATCATAATTTCCTTCAACACCTACAACTCACGCAATAAATCAAACTTCTGCACTTTTGAAAATTCTCTCTTTGGTCATTAAGACGACATGAGATGGAAATATTCACAAAGTTTGCATTTACATGGAATAAAACAATTCTATGCATGTTTAAAATCATGGTTTACAATCTTGTGCATGTCAAAACATTTCACAAAGTTTCGTAATACAATTCGTACGATGATTTGATAAAGTGTGAAATAATTCATGCAAATTATTCTAGAAATAAATCTTATGCACAAAATCGGTCGAGTCCCAAGTCTTAGAACCAATGTCACGAAATCTACTAATCACATTAATAAACTTGAGAAAATTCCAAAGTCCTAAGGAGGTAACTCACCACAAAGACAGTCAACCTTATAACTTCTTCCCCAAACGATGATAATTTAACAAGCCTATGGTTCAATCTTAACCAACATCTCTGGTCGGATTAATATAACCATCATACTTAACTATCACATCAAAATGACGATGTTATAAACGTCAACTCTTCTACTGATTATTTGCCAAGAATTCGCCCACTACCCCATAGATCATCACATGAAGGCGATTCAAGCACACACATGTAACGCGTAAGTTCACAATAACACTGGTCAGGTGAATTATGAACATACCATACATGAAGATCCTTGCTACCTTCCTCATGAATTCCGATTCCATAGATCCTATCGACCTAAAAATACCCTATCTTAGAGTGACTAATTGCACAAAGCGCTAGTTTGAGTCTAAGTATCCGAAATCAACACCTAAATCTCTTAAACTTAAGCTCTAATACCAACTTGTAACACCCACAAATTTGGAAAGAGCAACTAATATAAAATTTTCATTATTACTATAATTAAAGGATAGAATTCCTCTCTCTGCAAATCTATATCTGAAATACTTCGAGTCAAATCTTTTATTTAGCTTCAACAATCAATATATTTAAGTCTTATACAAAGACTAAGTAAATATGTCGGGTGCTACTAAAACAAACACATGTTGCTATTCCCAAAGTGCGGAAGGCTTCATCTATTAGCTACTCTCATAACGTGAAGAAAACTAGTAATCCACTCTTCGTAATGTTGCTATAACACTTTCCCCAACAAGGACCTGATACACTAACGCCTAGTGATTTCAAGAGTTTTCCTAATTGCATCATAAATAAAATGGAAGAAATCTTATTTAAATCACAGTTGCCGTTAAGTAAAATATTTAGAACAAGTAGTGATGTCCTTTCCAAAAATCTCATTCTGTGAGATAGAACGTTCAAATAGAAATCGTCCGAAAACATGGAACCGACCTAATACTCATGCGAAGAATAAATAGAATGAAATCCAAACATCAAACATGGAAATAACTTCTTCATTCAAACTTTATTATCTGTGGATGGGATCTAATATTAAAGTCATCAATTGCAGTTATTCGCACAAGACCAAACGATAATAAAGTATGGACATTAAAATATCTAAAATAATGTTTGCCAACAACGGGGGAGCCCTGTGCCCATTGAGAGTGGAGGAACACATATGTTCCACTCATACAACGTTAATTGCATGACACTTCACGGCTTAAAGCCCACGTTTCCCTACGACTCCTTTCAAGTTTCACCCAATGAGACGGTTGACCTTAGTGTCTACAACCATGAATTACACCAAAAGGCCCGACACATTCGAGGGTAACAACCACGACATTGCCCCGACATGGCGGAGGTTCCATTCGCCCTTTCACACGATAGATACTATGGACTCAACCATCCTAGTGTCTACTTGAAAGGTTCATGTCATAAAACATGGGTTCCGGAGTCCAACCCCACAATACCAATTGAGCATCAACAAAAGACTGACTTATGTGCCTATGGATCCAATGCAACACAGTCTAAATTACATGACTCCAAAGAATGTCCAACATCCATAAAACATGTAATGAATAATCACATATGCTTCAATGCATAAGATTCCAAGAGAACGACCAACACCCTCAAAATATATAGTTAAGAATAGAATATGCTTCAAATGCATGTAACTTTTAAAGCTCGATATAGAGCATTTATGATCTAACTAACATCCCCCAAGACTCAAGTCAAATACGAACCAAAAGCTCAACAAATCATTTGACCATCCAGCAAGGTCATTACAACAATAAAACGCAATTAATCGGCGCTCATGCAAACACATATCTCAAAGACATGATTAACTCAAAACTTCGTCATTGGTTGAGACGAACCATTTTCAAAATGAAATCATACCCTTATTTTTCAAATGCCTCATAACACGATAACGTGCATTTTTCAAATGGTTTATAAATCAAACACAAAAGAATGCATAAGTCATCAAATAGACTCCATTTATACAATAAAGCATCAAAAGAACACATTTATGAGATTTACCCATCAAATATCGAAAACCCAAATGTCAGCATTCCTTGACGTTTACCAACCCGAATTATCAAATATGAAAACATTGTAAAATACTCAATACATAAACAATTATCAACTAAACACATTTTTTTAGTTCAAAATACACAATTTTGGCATGCACAAAGTTTCCCCAAAGCAACTTGAACTCACCTTGCTAGATTTAGGCTAAATCTTTATTTTACCACAATTTGTGCTCCTTGAAGAAACTTGAATCCTCATGCAATTCCTCCAAACCATAGATTCACAAGTTTTCCAAACATAAATTAACATATCCAATCATTCCCCAAATATCTTATATCAAAATTTCCATTTTGACGAAAACCTTAATTTTGTTCTAACTTCCCAAAATTATTTAAACCGAAATTTGAAATTAAAACACCAGAAAGTCATAAATGGAGCATCCATAACTCATATGAAAGTTTAGAAACTAGGAGAAAGAACTCATCACTTAGGTTTAGATGAAAACCTAGAAAACCCTAAATTTTCTTGAAGATAGAGATGATGATGATGAACTCTTGATCTTTCCTTCTACACCACCACCAAATACTCTTTAATCTTCCAATGAACTTCAAAACTAACAATCTATCCTTGCAAAGCTCTCAGAAACAAAGCCATAGTAATTTGAATTGCCAAAAACGTAGTAGAAATGAGGGAGACATGAAGAAATGAAGAATGAGGCTGAAAATCGCGACTTTATGCAGTTTAGTACCACTCGATACAATGCCATGAGATTGTGCCATGTCATAGTCGCACACAGTGTACCGAAGGCATCCCAAGCTGTGCGACTTTGCCAATGCGACTGTGACATGTCATAGTCATTGCGAATTGTCGCCAGGCCTGTATCGAGCCCCAAAACTCGACTTTTTCTATGCCAACACTCCCGATACTCTTCGGGATCGAATTAAATGATTTATTAACATAGATCATACACCTTATATCTTTTAATCGAACCATCTTGCTTAAACTTGGTCTTGTAAACCCATTTACATCCAATGGCACGTTTTCCAGAAGGAAGAGGTACCAACTCCATGTTTGATTTGCTTCTAATGCTGTAAATTCTATTGCCATAGCCTCTTGCCAAAAGGATTAGAAACAACTTCTTCATAAGTTTTCAGATCCATAACAGTTATAATATGTACAACAAAAGATTGACTAAAACTATTTAAAGCAATTGGACTTAAATTCTGAGTGGAAATACACATGTTATTCATAGTATGATGACAAGAATCATGAGGAAAAGCAAACGAATAAGATGACACTTGATGACAAACAAAATCATAAAGATGTGCAGGAGGCTTATGAGTTCTTACGGATCTTCGAAGAACAGGAATTGCTTTGGAATCGGGCACAACAGTAGGTTGGATATTATCATCTTGGGTAAAAGGTTGAATAGGTTCAGAAAATGTGGTTTCATTTGGGTTAGGAGTGGTTTCATTAGGATGTGAAACTATAAATAAATCTTTTGTATCTGGAATGTGAATATGAAGTGGCAAATCATAATATGCGGTGGGAATGTTGTTAAGATAGGGAAATTAAGATTCACAAAGTTGGACATCTCGTGAATAAGATTTTTGCTTTTGTGGTTAAATGGATAACGTTTTATGCCTTTTTTCAAATGGATATCCCAAAAATATGTGGTTCAGCTCTGGATTGAAATTTATGTCTACGAACAAAATTGGTAGAAACAAAACATAGACATCCAAATGTTCTTAAATGTTGATATTCAGGTTTACTCTTGAAGAGAAACTCAAAAGACGAGGACTGGTTTAAGATTTTTGAGGGAATCTTATTTATAAGATAAACAACTGTTAAAATACTATCCCCCCAGAATGCCAAAGGTAAACCGGACTGAATCATTAAAGAACATGCAACTTCTAATAAATACTTATGTTTACGTTCAACTAGACCGTTCTGTTGAGGGGTATATGGACAAGATAGTTGGTGAACAATGCCTTTGATTCAAAGAAAGAATATCCTTCCTTACTGTTTCCTAATTCCTTAGCATTATCAGATCTGATTACTTTGATGACTTTGTGAAATTGTGTTTGGGCAAACTGAATGAAGGACTAACCAGGCTATCTCCCAAGAAGTGCACATGCCCCGATGTGCTCTTCCGGTCCATCATGCTGCCCGTGTGGTCCGCATCAGAGTAAGTGGATAGTTCAAAACCTGTCTCTTTCGGGTACCACAAGCCAAGATCAGAAGTACCACGTAAATAACGAAAAATTTGTTTGACGGCTATTAGATGAGACTCTTTCGGTTTTGATTGAAATCGGGCGCATAGAAAAGTGGAAAACATGATATCCGGCCTACTCGCGGTTATATACATCAACGAACCGATCATTCCCCGGTACAGTTTAGTGTTCACATCCTTTCCGTTAGGACCGGAGTGAAGCTTTGTAGCGGGTGCCATGGGAGTTTACATTGGTGAGGATTGTTCCATCTGGAATTTCCTAAGAATATCCTGGATGTACTTAGCCTGGTTTATGAATATCCTGGTCGACAGTTGTTTACCTTGAAGACCAAGGAAGAAATTCATCTCGCAAAGCATACTCATTTTAAAAAATTGTCCCATATGTTTGGCAAAGTTCTTTGCATACTGAGGATTAGTAGAGCCGAAAATTATGTCATCGACATACACTTGAACTAAGACAATATGACCTTTTTCGTTCTTGATAAACCAAGTTGAATCTATCTTACCTCGTGTGATTTCTGATTTTAGCAAGAACTCGGACAGAGTGTTGTACCAGGCTCGTGGAGCTTGCTTTAGACCGTAAAGTTCCATGTCTAGAACGTAGATATGATAATGCTTCGAATCGTCCACGAATCCTTTCGGTTGTGATACGTATACTTTTTCCTTGATATCGCCGTAGAGGAATGCGGTCTTCACATCCATTTGGAAGACCGTGAAGTTCTTGTGCGCGGCGTATGCAAGGAACATACGTATACCTTTTATCCTTGCCACCGGAGCGTAGGTCTCGTCGTAGTCAATCCCCTCTTGCTGACGGTATCCCTTAGCCATGAGACGCGCCTTGGTGCGTACTACGATGTCGTCCTCGTCCTTCTTGTTCTTGAAGATCCACTTGGTTCCGATCACCGTCTTGTGGGTTGGACGTGGGACGAGTCGCCATACCTTGAGGGCCTCGAATTGGTTGAGCTCCTCTTGCATGGCTATGATCCAGTCCGGATCTTCGAGTGCTTCGCAAACGTTGGTAGGCTCGATCTTGCTTAAGAATCCGGAGAAGAGGCAGAAATTGGCCGATGCGCCTCGCTTTTGGACTGGTGTGGAGGGATCACCGATGATTTGATGTAGGGGATGAGCTTTCGTCCATTTGGTGGTGTGTGGAAGCGGCTGCTGAGTTGAGTGAGATGCGTCTGGATCCGCGTAAGCACCAGATGGAAGGTCTTGTACCGCTTCAAGGGTAGCCAGTTGGTTTCTCAGAGGAGATGGGGGAGGATTCGTCGACGGTTGAGCAACTTCCGGTTCAGAGGAGTTCAGAGGTTGATCATTGATTGTTGCAGATGACGAATCTTGCAGAGCGATCTCCGGGTTTATTACAGGTTCCTCCGGGGGGACGGTAGTATCAGTTGAAGTTGATGATGACGGTTGTGTTGTCTCCACAGTAATGGAAGGCGTGCTGGTCGAAGGCGGCGGACCGGATAGATTCGTTGAATCCTCAATACGAGCAGCTTCAAGTCATGGTTGTGCTGAGACATGAGGAGTAGAAACGTTATATATGTCATCATAAAAATGTTTGAACAGTAAATCTAAATCTGAAAGATCAGTATTCGATGAAGATGCATGAGTCGGATTTACTGTCGCTTGTGCAGATCCCGAACGTGGAAGTTCGGAAGCTAGCACCCCAGTTAAACCGGGTTCTGAACTGATGTGTTCAGAAGCCAAATCTGCAGCTTCGTCGAATGTCACGTTTACACTTTCGGCAACGGTTTTAGTCCGTTTGTTGTAAACGCGAAACGCCTTAGCCTGCATGGAGTATCCGATGAAAACTCCTTCGTCCGCCTTTGGGCTGATTTTGCCGAGATCGTCTTTGTCATTTAGGACATAGCACGTGCATCCGAATGCATGGAAGTAATTGATGCTTGGAATGCGTTTGTTGATGATCTCGTACGGTGTCTTGTTAAACCGCTTGTTGATGATGGAGCGGTTTTGCGTGTTACAAGCAGTAGACACCGCTTCGGCCTACAGAAGTAGCGGCAGTTTGGATTGAGAAAGCATCGTGTGAGCCGCTTCGACCAGGGTACGGTTGCGCCTCTCCACCACTCCGTTTTGTTGAGGAGTGCGAGCGGCCGAGAAGGTTTGCAAAATACCGACAGAAGTCAGATAGTCGTTCACCGTTTGGTTCTTGAATTCCGTCCCGTTGTCGGTCCTGATAGTCTGAACTTGACTCTGATGATTTAGCTGGATGGTCTTCAAATGATTGATGATAAGCTCCGTAGTTTCGTCTTTCGAGCGAAGGAACTTGACCCATGTGTAGCGTAAGAAGCCATCCACTATCACCATGACGTATTTTCTCTTGTTGATGCTCTGAACACGCATCGGTCCACACAGATCCATATGGATAAGTTCAAGGGAGCGGGACGTGCTCGGAGCGGCCTTCGGCTTGTGCGTTGCTCGCTTCATCTTTCCCATCTCACATGCCCGGCAGAGTCGATCTTTCACGAATTGTAGATCGGGCATGCCTTTCACGTGTCCGCCCAACGCCAGTTTGTTGATACTTTTGAAGTTTAGGTGCGAGATTCGTCGATGCCAAATCCAATCTTGTTCGGAATTAGCTTTTGACATGAAGCAAACAGGGTTATCGGTCTTCAGGGCTGCAAGGTCGATGGTTTAGAGGTTGGTCTTGTACTTTCCAACCAGTAGCTCCACTCCGTCGTCATTGAGTATTCTACACCTTTTGGCTTTGAACCGGACCTCGAGATCTTTGTCGCAGAATTGGCCGATACTGAACAGATTGTGTCCCAATCCCACGACGTGTGATACCTTCTTGATAGTGATCTTGTCTTGGACAATGTCGCCGTACCCATAATCGGCTCCTTGTCGTTGTTCCCAAATCTCACGTCTCCACCATATTCTTCTTTGTAGTTTGTGATAAGCTCCCTCCTTCCGGTCATGTGCTTGGAGCATCAAGAGTCTAAGTACCACACATGACCGTCCTGCAAAAACAAGTTTAGCGGACTTTAGGTACCCATATTTGCATGGGTCCTGGAGGGTTAGGTTTGACACCCTTCGGAGGAACTTGCTTTGACGCAAGTTACCTCTTAGGTGTAGGTTTTACTCCCTTTGGAGGAACTGGTTTTGTAGCAGATTGCCTTTTGGGTGCCGGTTTAACCTCAGTAGGAGAAACCCGTTTTGGAATGGGTTTTCTCTCCTGATGTGGTTTAACCTCTGATTGGGAACCCCGTTAAGTATGGTGTTTCTTTTTATTTTTACGTGGTTTGCTTTTGGGTGTATGATAATATATATGATATGACCCAAACCAATGATTATTATTTATATCATCAAAGTCATTCCAGCCACAACTAGAACAACACAAACAATCATGCGAAAACTGAATCAATTGTTGAATGGAATAAAGCTTAATTGGAAAAGTAACATCACGTTTAACAAAATCATTCCTATGATTCCAAGCATAATCGTTTTTGTTCACTCGGTACAATGCCATGAGATTGTGCCATGTCATAGTCGCACACAGTGTACCGAAGGCATCCCAAGCTGTGCGACTTTGCCAATGCGACTGTGACATGTCATAGTCGTTGCGAATTGTCGCCAGGCCTGTACCGAGCTCCAAAACTCGACTTTTTCTATGCCAACACTTCCGATACTCTTCGGGATCGAATGAAATGATTTATTAACATAGATCCTACACCTTATATCTTTTAATCGAACCATCTTGCTTAAACTTGGTCTTGTAAACCCATTTACATCCAATGGCACGTTTTCTAGAAGGAAGAGGTACCAACTCCATGTTTGATTTGCTTATAAAGCTGTAAATTCTATTGCCATAGACTCTTGCCAAAAAGGATTAGAAACAACTTCTTCATAAGTTTTAGGATCCATAACAGTTATAATATGTACAACAAAAGATTGACTAAAACTATTTAAAGCAATTGGACTTAAATTCTGAGTGGAAATACACATGTTATTCATAGTATGATGACAATAATCATGAGGAAAAGCAAACGAATAAGATGACACTTGATGACAAACAAAATCATAAAGATGTGCAGGAGGCTTATGAGTTCTTACGGATCTTCGAAGAACAGGAATTGCTTCGAAATCGGGCACAACAGTAGGTTGGATATTATCATCTTGGGCAAAAGGTTGAATAGGTTCAGAAAATGTGGTTTCATTTGGGTTAGGAGTGGTTTCATTAGGATGTGAAACTATAAATAAATCTTTTGTATCTGGAATGTGAATATGAAGTGGCAAATCATAATATGCCGTGGGAATGTTGTTAAGATAGGGAAATTCAGATTCACAAAGTTGGACATCTCGTGAATAAGATTTTTGCTTTTGTGGTTAAATGGATAACGTTTTATGCCTTTTTCAAATGGATATCCCAAAAATATGTGGTTCAGCTCTGGATTGAAATTTATGTCTACGAACAAAATTGGTAGAAACAAAACATAGACATCCAAATGTTCTTAAATGTTGATATTCGGGTTTACTCTTGAAGAGAAACTCAAAAGACGAGGATTGGTTTAAGATTTTTGAGGGAATCTTATTTATAAGATAAACAGCTGTTAAAATACTATCCCCCCAGAATGCCAAAGGTAAACCGGACTGAATCATTAAAGAACATGCAACTTCTAATAAATACTTATGTTTACGTTCAACTATACCGTTCTGTTGAGGGGTATATGGACAAGATAGTTGGTGAACAATGCCTTTGATTCAAAGAAAGATTATCCTTCCTTACTGTTTCCTAATTCCATAGCATTATCAGATCTGATTACTTTGATGACTTTGTGAAATTGTGTTTGGACAAACTGAATGACGGACTAACCATGCTATCTTCCAAGAACTGCACATGCCCCGATGTGCTCTTCCGGTCCATCATGCTGCCCATGTGGTCCGCATCAGAGTAAGCGGATAGTTCAAAACCTGTCTCTTTCGGGTACCACAAGCCAAGATCAGCAGTACCACGTAAAGAACGAAAAATTTGTTTGACGGCTATTAGATGAGACTCTTTCGGTTTTGATTGAAATCGGACGCATAGAAAAGTGGAAAACATGATATCCGGCCTACTCACGGTTAAATACATCAACGAACCGATCATTCCCCGGTACAGTTTAGTGTTCACATCCTTTCCGTTAGGATCGGAGTGAAGCTTTGTACCGGGTGCCATGGGAGTTTACATTTGTGAGGATTGTTCCATCTGGAATTTCCTAAGAATATCCCGGATGTACTTAGCTTGGTTTATGAATATCCCGGTCGACAGTTGTTTAACTTGAAGACCAAGAAAGAAATTCATCTCACAAAGCATACTCATTTTAAAAAAATTGTCCCATATGTTTGGCAAAGTTCTTTGCATACTGAGGATTAGTAGAGCCAAAAATTAGGTCATCGACATACACTTGAACTAAGACAATATGACCTTTTTCGTTCTTGATAAACAAAGTTGAATCTATCTTACCTCGTGTGAATTCTGATTTTAGCAAGAACTCGGACAGAGTGTTGTACCAGGCTCGTGGAGCTTGCTTTAGACCGTAAGTTCCTTGTCTAGAACGTAGATATGATAAGGCTTCGAATCGTCCACGAATCCTTTCGGTTGTGATACGTATACTTTTTCCTTTATATCACCGTAGAGGAATGCAGTCTTCACATCCATTTGGAAGATCGTGAAGTTCTTTTGCGCGGCGTATGCAAGGAACATACGTATAGCTTTTATCCTTGCCACCGGAGGGTAGGTCTCGTCATAGTCAATCCCCTCTTGCTGACGGTATCCCTTAGCCACGAGATGCGCCTTGTTGCGTACTACGATGTCGTCCTCGTCCTTCTTGTTCTTCAAAATCCACTTGGTTCCGATTACCGTCTTGTGGGTTGGACGTGGGACGAGTCGCCATACCTTGAGGGCCTCGAATTAGTCGAGCTCCTCTTGCATGGCTATGATCCAGTCTGGATCTTCGAGTGCTTCGCGAACGTTGGTAGGCTCGATCTTGCTTAAGAATCCGGAGAAGAGGCAGAAATTGGCCGATGCGCCTCGCGTTTGGACTGGTGTGGAGGGATCACCGATGATTTGATGTAGGGGATGAGCTTTCGTCCATTTGGTGGTGTGTGGAAGCGGCTGCTGAGTTGAGTGAGATGCGTCTGGATCCACGTAAGCACCAGATGGAAGGTCTTGTACCGCTTCAAGGGTAGCCAGTTGGTTTCTTAGAGGAGATAGGGGAGGATTCGTCGACGGTTTAGCAACTTTCGGTTCTGAGGAGTTCAGAGGTTGATCATTGATTGTTGCAGATGACGAATATTGCGAAGCGATCTCCGAGTTTATTACAGGTTCTTCTGGGGGGACGGTAGTATCAGTTGAAGTTGATGATGACGGTTGTGTTGTCTCCACAGTAATGGAAGGCATGCTGGTCGAAGGCGGCGGACCGGATAGATTCGGTGAATCCTCAATACGAGCATCTTCAAGTCATGGTTGTGCTGAGACATGAGGAGTAGAAACGTTATATATGTCATCATAAAAATGTTTGAACAGTAAATCTAAATCTGAAAGATCAGTATTCGATGAAGATGCATGAGTCGGATTTACTGTCGCTTGTGCAGATCCCGAACGTGGAAGTTCGGAAGCTAGCACACCAGTTAAACCGGGTTCTGAACTGATGTGTTCAGAAGCCAAATCTGCAGCTTTGTCGAATGTCACGTTTACACTTTCGGTAACGGTTTTAGTCCGTTTGTTGTAAACGCGAAACGCCTTAGCCTGGATTGAGTATCCGATGAAAACTCCTTCGTCCGCCTTTGGCTGATTTTGCCGAGATCGTCTTTGTCATTTAGGACATAGCACGTGCATCCGAATGCATGGAAGTACTTGATGTTTGGAATGCGTTTGTTGATGATCTCGTACGATGTCTTGTTAAACCGCTTGTTGATGATGGAGCGGTTTTGCGTGTAACAAGCAGTAGACACCGCTTCGGCCTACAGAAGTAGCGGCAGTTTGGATTGAGAAAGCATCGTGTGAGCCGCTTCGACCAGGGTACGGTTGCGCCTCTCCAGCACTCCGTTTTGTTGAGGAGTACGAGCGGCCGAGAAGGTTTGCAAAATACCGACAAAAGTCAGATAGTCGTTCACCGTTTGATTCTTGAATTCCGTCCCGTTGTCGGTCCTGATAGTCTGAAGTTGACTATGATGATTCAGTTGGATGGTCTTCAAATGATTGATGATAAGCTCCGGAGTTTCGTCGTTCGAGCGAGGGAACTTGACCCATGTGTAGCATGAGAAGCCATCCGCTATCACCAGGACGTATTTGCTCTTGTTGATTATCTGAACACGCATTGGTCCACACAGATCCATATGGATAAGTTCAAGGGACCGGGACGTGCTCGGAGCGGCCTTCAGCTTGTGCGTTGCTCGCTTCATCTTTCCCATCTCACATGCCCGGCAGAGTCGATCTTTCACGAATTGTAGATCGGGCATGCCTTTCACGTGTCCGCCCAACACCAGTTTGTTGATACTTTTGAAGTTTAGGTGCGAGATTCGTCGATGCCAAATCCAATCTTGTTCGGAATTAGCTTTTGACATGAGGCAGACAGAGTTATTGGTCTTCAGGGCTGCAAGGTCGATGGTTTAGAGGTTGGTCTTGCACTTTCCAACCAGTAGCTCCACTCCGTCGTCATTGAGTATTCTACACCTTTTGGCATTGAACCGGACCTCGAGATCTTTGTCGCATAATTGGCCGATACTGAACAGATTGTGTCCCAATCCCAGGACGTGTGATACCTTCTTGATAGTGATCTTGTCTTGGACAATGTCGCCGTACCCATAATCGGCGCCTTGTCGTTGTTCCCAAATCTCACGTATCCACCATATTCTTCTTTGTAGTTTGTGATAAGCTCCCTCCTTCCGGTCATGTGCTTGGAGCATCCAGAGTCTAAGTACCACACATGACCGTCCTGCAAAAACAAGTTTAGTGGACTTTAGGTACCCATATTTGCATGGGTCCTGGAGGGTTAGGTTTGACACCCTTCGGAGGAACTTGCTTTGACGCAGGTTGCCTCTTAGGTGTAGGTTTTACTCCCTTTGGAGGAACTGGTTTTGTAGCAGATTGCCTTTTGGGTGCCGGTTTAACCTCAGTAGGAGAAACCCGTTTTGGAATGGGTTTTCTCTCCTGCTGTGGTTTAACCTCTGATTGGGAACCCCGTTAAGTATGGTGTTTCTTTTTATTTTTACGGGGTTTGCTTTTGGGTGTATGATAATATATATGATATGACCCAAACCAATGATTATTATTTATATCATCAAAGTCATTCCAGCCACAACTAGAACAACACAAACAATCATGCGAAAACTGAATCAATTGCTGAATGGAATAAAGCTTAATTGGAAAAGTAACATCACGTTTAACAAAATCATTCCTATGATTCCAAGCATAATCGTTTTTGTTCATTCTAGGATAAAAAACTGTATTAAATGACTTTGATACGGCATCCTCGACAGGTTCCTTAGCTAGCCATTTTGGTTTTTCTTGTTTAGCGCGACCATTTTTATCTGAAACAACAGGGACAGCACGGTCAGTGACTTTTGAGGAAGCAGTATTTTTGGTAGACAATCGCTCGGGCTTTTGCCTCGGCTGTGATTCTGTTAGAGAAACAGGTTTATATTTAGAAATCTTAATCACAGCTGGGGTCTTTGTTTTAGAACAATCACCCTTTAGAAAATTGACCGGTCGATTGACTACTGGTGACAAAAAATCAGTATGACTCGGAAGAGGTTTGTCGAAAGGGAACGACTCAAACTCTTCATCAGAATTGCCTTCGGAGTTCATGTATTCAGAAAAATGGACATCCAGAATTACAGGACTTGGATCAGTCGAGGAAGGCGAGGAACACTTTGTGCTCGTGTGTTTCGGGGAATTTGGTGCGGAAGCTAGGAAAAAAACAAAGTTTAAATTCCTTGAAACACTTTTATCTTGAGATTCTAGACCGTCTTGTGTTGAAAAGATTTTTTGCTAATGAAAGCTTTACACGATGACTTGTCAGATGAGCTTGAGGAAAGTTCGGGTGAAAGCTGCTTTTCAGTCTGGAGTTGGTCAATCTGCTCTTGGAGTTGACCATTTCTCGTATGCTCCTTCATCGCATATGTTGCCAAGGCAGCCAGTTTTGATGTGAGCATATTGATTTCACACCGAAGGATTTCCTGTCCTTCATCAGGCACAGTTTCGGTTTTGACCGATTTTAGATTCTCAAGTTCCTTGATTAGCGCTTGCTTTTCCTTTTGAAAAATCGACCTTTCTTTCTCGAGTGACTCCTCCAACTCGACTATCTTTGCATCTATGATGAGAGGGGGAACATAGAGCTTGAACTCGTCTGTCTCAGTCTTGGTTTTGGTTGCTTGGACCTCATCCTTCTTAGAGGAATCCTTGGGCGTTACAACCTTATAGCAATCGAAGTAGTCATTCGAGAGGTACTTTTTGTTCTTCTGATAAGAAAAATTCAAAGGTTCATAACAAAACGGAAGTTGCATTTTAGACAAAGGCACTCGAAGCTTGTTGGTTCCCGTTTTGTTTTAAACAAGATTATCAGATCTATTAGTTCAAGTTTATGTTTGATGCGGAAGCGTATTTGAAGAACTAACAAATATGATTGATAGATTTAGAACACAATATAAATAAACAGTGAACAGGAAATAATATCTCAAAGTTTACTGAATATATATATATCAAGAACAGATTTAAGAACAGTGAGTAAGCAAAGCTTTAAAACAGATATGACTCTCAAAGTATATAAGCTATATGTTCTTGATGTTTTTATCTCTTAATTCTCGATTAGGAAGAACTCAACATGAGTCTTCCTTATATACTACTCTAAGGGGACCATAAAGCATAAGCTACTATTCAGAACGGACGGTATGAATAGTGGAACGGATGGCATGAACAGTTGGACGTGCTGTATTGCATTTAATGCAGCAGACGTCTATTATGTACTAAGCCCTATTGAATCCAATCAGAGTTTGACACGTTGAAGATGGACATGGCATGCTACCATGCAAGTTGATGAACATGTCCAGTAACAGTAGCAAGATATTATAAATACTTTAAGGTCTTTTAGAGAGGACCACAGAGGCTCTGTAAATTGTTACAGAGGTTCTGCGGTCTGGTCCTTTGTAGAGCAGTCTTCACCAGATTCCGAGTCTTTGGTCTTCTTTGTGCGTATGACATAGCATCTGTAGGACGCCTCTTTAGCTTCTGTAGCTTCTTGACCTTGATATCTTGGTAAGTTCGGCAGAGCCTCTGTAAGAGGCTTTCTTTACTTAGCCTATTTTTCACTACTTCAAAATACTTCTATGATTAGGAAGATTGAAGCTAACAATCTCCCCCAAAGTAGTGAAAAATAAAAAATTTGAACTTGAGTTAAGTTAGGCTAAGTTAGATAAAACAGTGGTTAAACAATACCTCGAAAGTTCTTTCATTTAGAAGTATGCCAGAGGCATTTTATATTTGAGTACAATGAAAGATAAACTTTAACATGGTTTGTAGAGATTGGTTGTTTGAGAATCAGATTTTGGCGTCTTTGAAATCGTTGAAGCTTCTGTTGTCTCTTCCGACTTCTCTGATCTCTTTGTAGAAACTGATGCAGAGTTCTCTTAAGTGTATTGTAGCATCAATCTCTCTGATGTGGGTATCTGCAGCGTCTCTATCCATTTGCTCGGTATCTCTGTATTTTACAAGGTTTGCTCTGAACTTGTTCAGAGTACTAGTTGCGTACTTCTGACAATCCATGCTTACAAAAAGTTTGACTTCGCCTTGTGGGTTTTGAAATACTAACCCGAATCTTGGTTCTGTAATGATTGAGTTGGGCATGGCGTCAGGTGGCAGCGATCCTTTGGTGGTCGTAGATTCAGATGTTTAAGACCAAGATCCTTTCCCAGCTGAAAGTCTGTCAGACTGTATATTAGAAGCCTTTCCCTCATTGCTTTTCTCAACACTTGATAGGCTCTGGTGTTTGGCTCTGTGTTGTAGTTGTCCTTCGTCCATTGCAAGAGTTCAGGTAGATCATATGGATTCAGATTCCTTATGTCAGCATCAGCGAAGGTGGTTTCTGATTTGTTTACCCTTTTGACTCTATAAAGATTGTACCTGACTCTTGGATATGTTCTTGTGAAGGAGAACCTGCAGAAGATTACCTTTGATTTTATGAATTGAGAAGACTTCTGCTTTGGTTCTTGGCTTTGTTTTGTTGAAGATGTTCTCAAATTCTTCTCTGATGTTCGGATTTGTGATTTGGTTTGTTGGATGGAGGTTCTGAAAGGGTTGTTTGTAGAGATATTTGTACACCACTTCTTCCATTTCTTCATATGTTGGACCATGTGGTGGTACTTGTCTTCTTAGACTCTCCATCTATTGAACAACTTCTGCAGCTCTGCCAGTAAGTGGAATGTCTGACAGGGGCTTTAATCCATATGCCCAGTCCTCTTCTTCAGGCTTTGGAGTTTGAAAGGCATCAAAGGAGCTCTTCATCAGTTTTTCTGTAGGATTGGGCACTGATTTCTTTTTCTTGGGCTCTTCTGTTATTTTTTCCTTTCCCTTGTCTTTGGCTTTTGGAGGTGCAGAACCTGTTGCTTTTGTAGGTTTGGTTGTTGGTGCTTCTGTAGGTTTTGACACTTGTGTTTGAGAGGACTTTTGTGGCGTTGGTTCTGTTGGCTTGATTTGCTCTGTAACCTCTGTTGGAGGTTCTTTGGTGACTTCTTCTGTGAGCTTAGTTTCTGTTGGTGAACGTTGGATATCAAATCTTCTTGCCATTTTGAAAGCTAATGTGAACCTGTGCCTTTCTTCTTCTCTCTGCGCCATTCGTTCAGTCATTGTTTTGTGCATATTCCTTAGAACAAAAGAAGCAGATGTCGTTGCTCTTTTTGGTTTGTGGGCAATAGACTTTCTTCTTGGGATGGATTGGGGTTTTTCTGTTGGTTTTGTAGTTTGGGAGGGAAGATCTTCTTCTGTGGAGGATGACAGATGTTGAACATCTACTACAAACATTGTAGGGAATTCCACAGAGGTGGGTGTTGCCTCTGTGGTCGTTTGAGCTTCTGGTACATGGGTTTCTTCAGTGGTTGATTCCACAGAGATGGGTGTTGTCTCTGTGGTCTGTTGAGTTTGTTGATCTTTGGTTTGTTGTGGAGGGGCTTGGCTGATTGGTTCTGCTGCGATTGGTGGAGCATGTAGTCCTCTGGTCGTAGCTTTCTCCCTTATATTCTCCCCCTCAGGATGATCTGATGGACCAGGATGGTCATCATCAGAGTCATCCTGACTCTTATCAGAAGTACCCTCTGCTCTGCAGGAAGCTTTGGGTTTTTTTGGTAGTTCTGCTCCTGCGGCCATCAACTTCGTACATACATCATCACAGAGGCCGATTAGAGTTGCAAGCTCTGCTTCTGTGTTGAAGCGCATT
Organism: Saussurea involucrata; assembly: GCA_033807775.1. NCBI lineage: Eukaryota > Viridiplantae > Streptophyta > Magnoliopsida > Asterales > Asteraceae > Saussurea > Saussurea involucrata. The sequence goes on from CM066314.1 coordinate 88,323,681, forward strand.
TTGCCGACACTTTTTCTGAATTCTTTAACATAGTTGGCATTTGCAGAAGTGAAGGAGACGATGACTTATGTGTCCTGGTTTATCACATTTTGCCCGAGCTCTGTTAGCTGTGCTCTGGTCATGTAGTCTTTTGGCTGCATCAGTATTGTGTTGCGTATTGCTTCTGCTTGAACGTTTTGCAGAGCCTTCTGTAGATCTGTAGGTGTGAGGCTCGGTGATTTGTTGGATTGCTTCTTCATTTGTTCAAGGAAATGCTTAACTGATTGCTTAAATGCAGATGTTGCAGCTATTCCGAAATCTTTAGCAGCAGAAGTGGCTGTAGTTGTGGCAGTTGTTTGAGCAGAAGACTTCATCTCTGTTATGGCTGATTTCACCTCTGTGGACAGATTGTCCATTTTGGTGTTCAGATTTTGTAAGGCTGTTGATGTTGTCTCTGCAAAAGATGTGAAAGAGCTTTGCAACTCTTTCATGGTTTTGTTCACAGAGGTGACAAGGGTTTGGAACTCATCCCTTGATACTTGTGTCCCTGTTGTAACCTCTGGAGGAACACATTCGTCTCTAGAGTGAGTCCCTGCTCCTGGGACACCTTCGTTCACCCTTGTTTGTACGATGGGGTTGGAAGGATTTCCATCTGATCTTTGAGAAGAAACAAGAGTTTCAATCTCTATAGAAGTTATGGGAAGAACAGTGTCCAAATCCACTCCAGAGGTGGGTATCGGAATGTTCTTCTGTTGACTTGGAGACTTGTCTAGAGTCTCTTCGTCTATGTGCTCACTACTTCTCTCTGAAAGAAGTGTTGGCCCTAATTTGTGCGTGGCAGAGGAAACGAATTCCTCTGTAGAGTGTTCTGATGTGATCTGGGGCGATTGATCACGAACTATAGGTGAGTCTCTCTGAGGAGACTCCCTAGGAATGGATTCCCCGGTTTCTGTGGGCGCAGAAGTCGAAAGAGTGACCTCTGGCTGGATGGGTTGGGTTTGGATCTAGCTGTGCTGCTCTTTTTCAATAACTTCTTCTGCAGCTAGACCTGCGGAGTTAGATGTGTGGGTTGCACTGGGAGGGGGTGAGGGATGTGTGCCTTCTGCAACTTCGGCATCTTTTATTGTTTCTTCCTCTGTGACTAAGAAGTCGTACATTGGATGAGAGCCGTATAATTGCATGACATGTGGATGATATAGACCTTTTCGGATTTGGTCAGCTTCTTCTTCATCAGAATCTACCTCTGAGACCTCTATACCTTCGACACCTTTTTCTTTTTCTTTTTCTTTTTCTTCTCCTCCTATTCTTTCTAAAACCTCTGTAACCTCTTCTCTATTCCACTCAGCTTCTGAGGCCTGGTTTGGACTCCTTCTGTAGACGTCCAGTCCCAGTTGGATGAAGGGGTTCTGTAGAATGTTAGGGGTTTCAGATGGTTGATCTCTAGGGGTTTGATCATCTTCTTGCAGATTGGTGTCAATTCCAGAGATAGAGAAGTCTTGTTCTTCTGAGGTGTGGTGGTCAAGTGGTTGTGCCGTCCACCCAGTTGTATTTAGGGTGTTGGCAATTTCAGGGTGTTGAAGAAAATCATTCAAGCTGCCTTGATGAGCGAATCGATCTGGGGATTCATTAGGTGATTGATATCCCTCTTCTGCAACTTCGACTTCTGCAGTTTCTTCTTCTGCAGTATCTTCGACCCGGGTCCCTGCGACCTCTTCTTCAACCACTTCTGCAACTGCCTCTTCTGCGATGGTAACCAATTTATCAAGCTTCTTTTTGGTCTTCCTCCTCTTTGGTTTTGGTGCCCCTTCCTCTGTGGTTTTCGATTTTCTTTTCTTCTTCTGTTTTGGAGAAGACGGAGGAGCAGAGGAGCCAACTTCTGTGGCACAAGGAGGTGAAGGTTGATCTTCTGCAATGTTTGTAGAGGTGCCTTCTTCAGTTTTCCTCTTCTTTGTTTTTGGGGTAGAGGCAAATGTTTTAGAAGACGATCTCTTTCCCATCAGCTCGTCACGTTTGGCCATAGAACTTCGTTGGATTTCCAAATGTTTTGCCAGTTTCTTCTTCTTCGATTTTGTAGAGAGGGGTTCTACAACTATTGTTCCTAAGGGGACACCTAAACGCGGGGGTGTCATAGGGCTCGGTTCTGGAGTCCTGTGATCGCGTATATACTCTTGCTTAAGGGTTTTGTTCATGGCATATTTCAGAAGCCTTTTTGAAAGAGGTCTGCAGTGGTTGTAGCCTTCTGCATGATCGGTGGGGATGTTCTTGTTCATCGGGAATTGTTTGGGAATTGGTCCTTCCATTGGCCATTTCAGCATCATTAGCAGAGGGTCGAACAGAACACCCAAGATTCTTTGGAATTCCAGATGCGGTAGATATGTGGGATCAGTCTCTTTAGCCTTTAGGGTGTTGTTCTTTCTGTCGATTGTATTGATGATCTCCTACAGCATGATGGTCGAGTAATCGAGTGGGAGATCGTAGTAGACCCCATACATGATGGTTAAGATCTGATGCGAGCTTTGATCAATGCTGCCTATCTTCCCTGTCAGGCATCTGTTGAGGATCGAAAACAAGGTGTTCCACAGAGGTGGTAGTCTGCCTCTGCGGAAGTCATTTCTTTTCCTCTGGTGGGTGTTGTACCCCAGCATTTCTACAAAACGACAGAGCTCGTCGTCTGTAGGTTGTTCCGCATATTTTTTCAATCCCAGAAGACCTCTAGTTGGTAAATTGAACTCCAGAGAGAACATTGTTCTATAAAATTTGAGTTCCAGATGCTCTGAGTTGTCCGGCTTTGAGATGTACCCTTTGATCAAAGAATCATCTTTATCATATCTGCAGCTCTGCCAAAATTGGTTTCAAATACCTAACAGGTATTTTCTTTGGGGTTCTTGAAAGTAGAGGGAAGAGTATATGATTTTCCATTATGTGCGGAAGAATGGCATGGACTTCGCCGAAAGCAGTGGGTGAGGGGACCAAATAGCAATTGTTGGATTTGATTGGCAGTACCTTTTCGAAATGTTCCTTTGCTATAAAGTTTTGAAGATGTGTGGTCGGAGCAAAGTCTGCTGAGTCACCGAAATCTTCTTGTTCAATATTTTTGGCGAGATGGGGGTTTTCTGAATGTTCAGAATGAGCAGGTGAGTGTTCTGGTGAGTTCACCGGAGAGTGTGCAGGGGAGATAGCTTGAGAAGATGAAGCCATTTGGTAAGAAGAATAGGATTCTTGCAAGCGTTTGCAGGGTTTCGCCGGAGAAGAATGAGAGTTTGTAAAGGTTTAATGAGAAGGTAAGCTTGGGTTTTATATGAGTGTAAAATGGAAGAATTTGGAAGAGTGAAAATATATGGCAATGGATAGATATTTGGAATCCTTACTCGAGTTAGAACGGCGGGTTCAACTTTCCATAGAAAACGTTCTATGTACGCCCAATGAAAAAGAGACACGTAGGCCATGTCAGGGGATGACAGGACGTCGTGTGCGGCCCATTAATGCTAGGCGCGTGAGGTTGTTCTTAGACATATGAAATTCACTCTCAATTAAAAGTAACCGTTATTTTTACAGAAATGGCCAAGTTGCATATTGACAGAACCTCTGTGGTTTACAGAAGCTTCTGTAATTTTGAAAAACTTGATGTTCATTTGCCTCATATATCTCATTGTTATCATGACTCTGTAGGTTCTTCTTTAACCAAAACATTTGTAAAGGCATTAGAGAGGATTAATAGGATTTTAGTGAAGAAATTTCGTTAAGAGTTTTTGAGGCTCTGTAGGAACTTGCAGAAGCTCTGTCAGGGCCAGCAGAAGCTCTATGAAAGAAAATTTCTTATAACTAAAAATCTATCAACGATTTTGATCATCCAAGTTTTGAATTGTACTCAGAAACGTTTTTCGGACATATTTGAAAGTTGGTGTCCGAAAAAACTGTTATGAAAAAAGTTTTGTTCGTGAAGGTCATGGTGTGTGTATTCGGTTTCCGAGATAACATTCCAAAATACCGATAGAGGTTAAATTTGCGATCACAGAGCATATTTCTTGCAGAGCCTCTGTTGAGCTCAGCAGAAACTCTATGACCTCAAATTTCTCATAACTTGAATTTTATGACACTTTTTGATCTTTTGATTTTTGGCATGTTATTCATAGTATATTTAGGACATATTTGACAATTTGTGTCCCAGAAAACTGTTTTCAAAAACCTTTTGTACGAGAGACATACCTTTTTGGTTCTTCTTTTCTCGGAAGTGATGTTTGACTTCTGTCGATATAGATTCATCGACACTCTTCTTTGGTTCCCCCTTGAAAAATTAACCTCTGTAGATTATTTCAAGTTCCCGTTTGCTCCCCCTTGATCTAATCACCTCTGTAGATCAAGTAATTTCCTTTTGCTCCCCCTTGACCTATGCTTGGTTCAAAAAAATGATAAGTTTTGCATAGAACATAGGTCATGTTTTTACAGAGGTTCTGTGGGGGTCGTCAGAGGTTCTGAGCAGACTCACAGAAGCTCTGTGATTTCAAGAACTATTTAAGATTGAGAATTTACACACAGAAAGAAATCAATCAAATCATTTAAATAAAGTAGTAGAAATATATACTTACTCACAGAAGATAAAGCTATACATACAGAGGATTTTCACGTCATATTAATCATTCCTAACTTACCCACAAAGAAATTGAATCTTTTCTCGTCTAATGCTTTGGTGAATAAGTCCGCGAGTTGATATTCTGTGGGCACGAAATGCATCTCAATTGTACCGTGTTCAACATGATGTTTCAAGAAGTGGTACCTTATATCGATATGCTTGGTTTTGGAATGTTGCACATGATTGGCAGAGATGGCAATGGCACTTTTGGAATCACAGAAGATGGGTATTTTGAATAGAATGTGGCCATAGTCTTTTAGCTGAGTCTTCATCCACAGAACCTGAGAACAACAGCTAGCAGCAGCAACGTATTCAACTTCTGCCGTAGATGTTGATACACAGTTCTGCTTTTTGGAGGTCCAACTGACTAGCTTACCACCTAGGAATGGACAACTCCCAGAGGTACTCTTTCTGTCGAGCATGCATCCTCCATAGTCTGAATCTGTATAAGCTTTAAGACAAAAGCCAGAGTTCTGTGGATACCAGAGACCAAGATTTTTGGTCCCCTTTAAGTATCTAATGATTATCTTAACAACATCATAATGTGATTTTTTAGGATTAGCTTGATAACGTGCACAAAGACATGTGGCATGCATAATGTCAGGTCTGCTTGCAGTTAAGTATAACAGAGATCCAATCATGCCTCTGTAGAGAGTGCATTTTACAGAGATGCCATCTGGATCTAAGGATAACTTATTTCCAGTGTCCATTGGAATTTTTATTGCAGAGGTATCAGAAAGGCTATATTTGCAAAGAATGTCAGAGACATATTTGGCCTGATTTATAAAAATTCCTTCTGATGATTGTTTGACTTGGAGTCCGAGGAAGAATGTTAATTCTCCCATCATACTCATTTCAAACTCACTCTGCATGAGTTTTTGGAAACTTTTGCACTCCTCTGTATTAGTAGACCCAAAAATTATGTCGTCCACATAGATTTGTACAAGCATTATTTCACAGTTTTTAAGTTTATAGAATAAGGTAGTATCTGTTGTACCTCTGTCGTATCCATTGACTAGAAGAAAGGTAGAAAGTCGTTCGTACCATGCTCTTGGAGCCTGTTTCAGTCCGTACAGAGCCTTTTCAAGGTAGTATACATGCCTTGGGAACTTTGAGCTTTCAAACCCTAGTGGCTGATTTACGTAAACCTCTTTTTGGATTTCACCGTTGAGAAAAGCTAATTTTACGTCCATCTGATAAACTTTAAATCCTCTGTGGGCTGCGAAAGCTAAGAATATTCTTATTGCTTCGAGCCGTGCGACAGGGGCAAAAGTTTCATCGTAGTTTATGCCTTCTTCTTGTCTATATCCCTTGGCCACTAATCGTGCTTTGTTTTTGATGACCACTCCATCTTCATCCTTCTTATTTCTGTAGACCCATTTAGTTCCAATGGCCTGTTTCCCTCGTGGCAGAGGTACTAAAGTCCATACTCTGTTACACTCAAACTGTAGAAGCTCTTCTTGCATGGCGTCTACCCAATTTGGGTCATCTAGGGCTTCAGAAATCTTCTTTGGTTCTATCACACTAATAAAATTTGTAAAGAAACAAAAATTAGCAGTGGCGGACCTGGTTTTTATCGTGTCAGAAGGTTCGCCGATTATTTGCTTGGAGGATGGCTTTTTGTCCACTTAGTTGTGCGTGGAAGGTGGTCACCAATGTCATCGAATCTTTCTTCAGAGGCTTCTTGTTGTTCTTCTTCTTCTTGTATAGCCTCTGTAGTAGTGCGTGCCTTTGTAGTTGACCCTACAGCTTGTGGAATGATTGGTATGAAAGGTGGTGGAGTTTGTTCCTCTGAGGACGTATAGACTTGGTCCTCTATGTCCTCTGTAATTGGTTCCTCTGTGGATTGTGAAGTTTGATTTTCAGCAGCTTCTGTGGTCCTTTTCCTTGTGGTTTCATCTTCTGCGATCTCTACGTCGGCATTTGCATCTGTAGTATTTACAGAAGAAGATGAAGCATTATTTGGTCCAGTTAGAGTCATACCTGTTGGATTTTGACCGATGGAAGATGGTTCTTCAGAAGCTCTGATGGTTCCATCAGAGGGATCAATGTCATCGTGGAACATCTCAAAAAATAGAAGATTTAAGTCTTCTTTTGCTTGTGAGATGCCAGAGGATTCCCCTTTAAGTCCGAGTTCTGAACTGATTTGTTTAGAAGTCTTTTGGAATGAATCATCAAAAGAAACATTGATGCTTTCTACAATTTTGCGAGATCTTATAAGGAATGTTTTGTAGGCTTTGGAGGTGGCAGAGTATCCAATGAATTTGCCTTCGTCAGCTTTTACCTCAAACTTTCCTCTGGAATCTCTGTCGTTTAAAACAAAGCATTTACATCCGAACACATGGAAAAATTTGATGTTTGGCCGCCTTTTGTTGATTAATTCGTAAGGAGTCTTGAGGTGTCTTTTCACAATGGTTGAACGATTTTGTGTATAACAAGCAGTAGAAATCGCTTATGCCCAAAAGTTCATCGGTAATCCGCATGCTGATAGCATAGCTCTTGCGGCCTCCACAAGCGTTCGATTCTTTCTGTCGAGTACGCCGTTCTGCTGTTGAGTGCGTGCGGCAGAGAAGTTCTGTGATATTCCTTCTGTAGAAAGATAGGCTTCAATGACAGAGTTTTTGAATTATGTGCCATTGTCACTTCTTAACTTCTGTATTCTGCATTCATAAAGAACTTGGATTCTTTTCATTAGATTTATCAAGATGATTGGAACATCTGATTTCTTTCGAACAAATTCAACCCATGTGAAACGCGAATACTCATCAATTAAGACAAGTATGTATTTCTTGCCACCTAGGCTCTGTATGGCAATGGGACCGCAGAGGTCAACATGAAGCATGTACAGAGGTCTAGTGCAAGACACATCTGTTTTGCCTCTGTGGGAAGCTCTTCGGAGTTTTTCCATTTCACAGGCAGAACACAAGTGATCTTTATTAAATTTAACATTAGGCAACCCTTTAACTAGATCATGTTTGACCAGTTTATCCAAGGTGTGAAAGTTCAAGTGACAGAACCTGTTATGCCATAACCAGGCTTCCTCACTTTTGCAGGCTACAAGGCAAACTTTGTCCTTGTTCTTGGAACATAAACTCATTAGATACAGATCACCTCTTCTTTCGGCTCGCAGAAGTTCCATTCCTGTGTCTTCACTTTGCAGAGAGCAGAAAGTTCTTTTGAATAAGACATCAAATCCTGTATCACAGAGTTGACTTACACTGAGTAGTTTGTGTTTAAGGCCATTCACATATGCAACTTTGTATACAGAGACGTTTTCCTTCTGTATGACTCCATAGCCTTTGATGTGTCCCTTCTTGTTGTCTCCAAAAGTTACAGATCCACCATCGTGTGTTTCTTTGTACGTGGATAATAAACTTTTGTCGCCAGTCATGTGGCATGAGCATCCGAAGTCTAGATACCAAATTGGCACAAACTGCTTCTGTAAAATAATCACAGAGACTTAGGTACCCATATCCACATGGGTCCAATATTGTTAGAATTTTTCAAGTTTGCCTTAGCATTCTTGAAATACATTTTATCTTTTGTAGAAGAATCAGATTGTTTCTTTCTAGGTTCTGACTTTGGAGTTTGAATTTTAGTGGAGAGAAAGCAATCTGGACTTGAGAAGTGATTATTCAATTTGAACATAAGATCAAAGCAATGATGGTATTGAATATGAGACGTGATTTTCTTGAACTTTTTATTGAATTTATTGAACTGAGCCACAGAGGCATTACATTCTTTCTTAACATTAGATTTCCTATTACAAGAAGATCTATGAGTACTAGAATGTTGATTGCAAAAGCTTTGTTTAGTTCTTGCCTTCTGTGAGTCTTTTCTGTGGTGAACATCTTTCTTCACTGTCATAGAGGAAAAAGATTTGTTAACTTTAGGCCATGTTCCCTTTTGTTGCCAAGTGGGATTTTCGTTAATTTGCCTTAAAGGTTTTGAAAATTTTGATCTTTTAGGATCTACAGAGGTCTTTTTTAACCTATCAAGCTCAGCAGAGGTTTTGACTTGTAAATACATGTTCAGAAAATCTGGGCAGATAGGTATCTCTGTGATTTTCTCTTTTGGAGAAATAGTTCTGTTAAGAACTTCAGAGTAGAATTTAACATCCTCTGTGTCATAGTGAACTATCCCTGACGTAACATCAGTCACTGAGTCGTTAGAAGATGAATCGTCCTCATATACAGATGTTGATTCATCTATTTCGACAGAGGATGGAGTTTCCGAGCATGTATCATACGAGCTTTCTTCCTCTGTAAAATAATTTTCATAGATGGCAGAGGTTTCTGATAAGATCTCTTCAGTGAGAATTTTATCTACAGAAGATGTACAGAAGTTTTCTACAACGTTTGTTTTCCATACTTCCAAAATTTCCTTTTCAATTGTTTCTGTAAGTTTTTCTTCTGAAAAAGTTGTTGTAAACTCAAGAGCTTCTGCTGATAATTTCTTTTCAACATTTATCATACAGACAAAAGAAACCTGCGTTTGAGTCTCTGGTTTACCAAACTTAAAGATACCAATCTGATCTTGCGTTTTCAGATATTTCTTTGGTTTGATTCCTCTATTGACAGAGGTTGAAGATGATGAATCTGTGTTTTCAAACCACACATTGATCATCTTCGTATGTTTCCTTAAGTGAGGTTCCACAGAGATTTTAGCCCTTTTACTTACAGAGAGTAAGTTTGGAAAATCTGGTTTGTTTGTTTTTCCCAACACAAACAGAGAAGACAGAGGTTTAATTCTTTTGCCTTCAACACCTAGGGTAATATCGTCGTACCCTATACCTCGTCTTCCTATTTGTGAGTTTACTTTTTCATAAACCTTCTGTGCATCTTTATAGTTTTTGAGTAAAACTTCTCTTCTGAGTAGATCTTGCCAAAGTACCTCTCTCTCTCTTTGAAAGTATTCCTTGAGAGCTCTTATGTCAGTAGTTTCACTCCTGGAAACTGAAAGTTTTTTTGTTTTGATTTTTAACTCCGAGGATAATTCAGAAATTTGTTTTTTTAAAGGATCTAGATTTTTGTTCCAATTCTTTTCTATTCTCACTTTTTCTTCAAATTTTTTGGCTTTTTCTTGAGTGAGAAGCCGTACTTCTCTCTCATTAAAGGTGAGTCTTTTCTGAATGCCTACATTTAATTCTTTTAGTTCAATCATTTCAATAAGTTTAAGTGAATCATCATCTACAGAATTAGTAAATTTAATTATTTGAAGTGGATACCTCAGTGTTAGTGCCGGAGTCGACTTCTGCCATGCCACAGAATAGGGCATTGGTTGTGTATTCTTCGTCAGAGGTAGAGTCTGACTCGAAGTCCTCTTTGTTCGCCTCAGAATGCCCTTTGTTCGCCATTAGGTATTTTTGTGCATAATACTCAGCCTTTTTTTTGTAAAAAGCTGAGTCCTTCTGTGGGCGATTTGATCTGCTTCTGCACTCATTAGCGAAATGACCTGGCTTCCCGCAGTTGAAACAGCCTTGGGAAGTGTTTCCAGCACGATCGTCGGATTTTTGTCAGTCTCCACCTTTCTCCGATCGGCATTCGTTTGCGTAATGGCCAGGCTTGCCACATTTGTAGCATTCTTGTTGTATGTGGCTCATCTTGTCATCTGTCCTCTGTCGGTCACTACTTCTGTAGTTTCTGTCGCTTGACCTCTTTCGGTCACTTCTATCATCTGACCTCTGTCGGTCACTTGATTCTTCCCTTCTTCCGTTATCTCTACTGTCACCTTGGTTGTCTCTGCCATATCGATCATTTCTTGAACCTCTTTGGTTTCCTCTGAACTCTCTTGTCAACAGAGCTAAGGATTTAGCTAATGACGCAAGAGTTATCTCTTCTTCTATCAGCTCGTCTTCTTCGCTATCAATCATCACTATCTTCTTCTTTTCCTTTTTCTTCTCCTCTGTTGCTTTCTCATTTCTTGGTCTCTCTGTAGCCTCTGTAGATTTACTAACCAATGCATATGGTGCAATGGTTAGTGTTTTAGCATGTGCTATTTGAGGTTCTTGTGCGGCTAGTGTTTCATAGAGATCAGAGAGAGTCCAGGAGTCTAGATGTTGGTTTATTTGTAAGGACATAGACAGCTGGAGCCATTCATCATTCAGGCTTTTAGAAACATGACATTATTTTTTTCTGAGGTTCTGTGAATGCCAGACTTTCTACATTTGTTTATGAGAGAGTTGAACCTGTCGTACGTCGTTTGCAGAGATTCTGTTGCAGAGGCTCTGAATGCATGATATTCATTTATGTACTGTGCCCTTCGGTTCTTCTGCGTTTTAGCACCCCCCTTCCAACTGTCTTTCTAATTCTTTCCAAAGATCGTCCGCAGTTTCGCATGCATCTAAGGATTGAAAAAGTTCGTTGGGGATAGCCATTATCAATATTCATTTTGTTTTCTGTGCAACTTCATCTTCTGCCTTATCTTCATTTGACCATTCTTCTTTTGGCTTCGGTTTTTGATGTTCTGGGATTTCAGGGGATTCAGCAGTAGCTGGTACTCGGGGTACTACTATCATGGGAACATGAGGAAGGTTGAAAATATATTGTACTAGATTTTTTTCAGTACCCTCAAAGAAATGGACCATTCTTATTTTCAATTGAGGATACTCATCTCGAAGGAGAGTAGGAGGCTTGGTGAGTGAACCAGCAGTAAAGAAGTTATTTGTATTTGTCATTGTAAAGGTTCTGAAAAGATAGTATGATTAAAGAGTATGAGTCTGATGATCTGGAAAGTTTTCTGGGTTTAAACAGTTCCCAGAGTACACTTTAATGGAGTTTTAACCTAGAAATGAGGAATAGGTTAAAAAGAAATGATGTCTATCACCAATCTTGTAACAAAGAGGATCACTTGATATTGAAAATCAAGGTATGCTCTGATACCAATTGTTGGTTCCCGTTTTGTTTTAAACAAGATTATCAGATCTATTAGTTCAAGTTTATGTTTGATGCGGAAGCGTATTTGAAGAACTAACAAATATGATTGATAGATTTAGAACACAGTATAAATAAACAGTGAACAGGAAATAATATCTCAAAGTTTACTGAATATATATATATCAAGAACAGATTTAAGAACAGTGAGTAAGCAAAGCTTTAAAACAGATATGACTCTCAAAGTATATAAGCTATATGTTCTTGATGTTTTTATCTCTTAATTCTCGATTAGGAAGAACTCAACATGAGTCTTCCTTATATACTACTCTAAGGGGACCATAAAGCATAAGCTACTATTTAGAACGGACGGTATGAATAGTGGAACGGATGGCATGAACAGTTGGACGTGCTGTATTGCATTTAATGCAGCAGACGTCTATTATGTACTAAGCCCTATTGAATCCAATCAGAGTTTGACACGTTGAAGATGGACATGGCATGCTACCATGCAAGTTGATGAACAGGTCCAGTAACAGAAGCAAGATATTATAAATATCTTCAGGTCTTTTAGAGAGGACCACAGAGGCTCTGTAAAGTGTTACAGAGCATCTGTAGGACGCCTCTTTAGCTTCTGTAGCTTCTTGACCTTGATCTCTTGGTAAGTTTGGCTGAGCCTCTGTAAGAGGCTTTCTTTACTTAGCCTATTTTTCACTACTTCTAAATACTTCTATGATTAGGAAGATTGAAGCTAACAAAGCTGTTCGTCGATACCTGGTCCGCACCATCATGATGTCTTATCTAAAGGACTTCCAAAAGGCTATCGAGTCTTTGGTCTTCTTTGTGCGTATGACAGAGCATCTGTAGGACGCCTCTTTAGCTTCTGTAGCTTCTTGACCTTGATCTCTTGGTAAGTTCGGCTGAGCCTCTGTAAGAGGCTTTCTTTACTTAGCCTATTTTTCACTACTTCTAAATACTTCTATGATTAGGAAGATTGAAGCTAACAAAGCTGTTCGTCGATACCTGGTCCGCACCATCATGATGTCTTATCTAAAGGACTTCCAAAAGGCTATCGAGAACAAGGCGAAAAAGGTAAATCTGATCAAGCCGAATCTGAAAGCACTTGAGTTAAACATGTATCTCGAGAACGCTATGCTTCTGGAACCAGAATTCGGGATTGTTTACCTCAATGAGCAAAAGGAGAAGAAATTCATGCGTTTCAGTCAGGTAGACAAATTTTGTGACGGCACGCTTCTAAAGGTCAGAGATGCTCTTCGAAAGATTATTCAGCACGAGTCTGAAAATCCAAGGTATTCTTATGTTCCGAATCCGAATGAAGTAACTTCTCGAAATGCCTTGGAAATGATTGAAGATCGCATCGACTATCACCGCGCCATCAGATTGTTAGAGGTACACTTCGCGCTCCGCAAAAGATATGTCTTCAACTGGAGAGATCTAGAGCGCCAACTCGAACTTCAAATCAAAGGGGGAGATTGTTAGGGCATGTTTTAATGTTGATTTAAAGTTCAAAGTTTTTTTTGTATTAATTCATTTTGAGCCTTTTTAGTGAACGGGCCGTGGCTTGTTAACCACGGGCCCATTGTATTTAATGTTGATTAGCTTGGAAAAACAAGCTAATCATCTCTTTAGCTTTATGTTTCGTACTGTAAATTCTCTCTGAAAGTTTATGAAAGGGATGACGTATTGAAATCATATTCTTATTGTTTATATCATATTCGATTTCTAAACTGTTGCACGGATCTGGATTCTACAAACTTCTATTGGAGAGCAGGGCCATTGCTTTCTTGATGGCAACTATTTCAGAGTCAAAATCATTGTCTTCTTTTTCCTCAGGTTCTGATTCAGACTCGCTTTGCTTTTGGGCACGTTTGGAGTGACGGCCAGAAGATTTCCCTCGTTTGGAAGACATGAATGCTAGAGGATCAGCAGCTGGCTTGGATGCAACCTTCTTCTCGTTCAAAATTTCCATCACCTCATCTTCATCTTGAAGAAGCATCTCATAGAGCTCATGGATGCCGACTTTCTCCATTAAGTGGTTATCCTTTACATGTGATGCAAACACTTTCCACTCAGGCAGAAGGTTGTTGAGGAACTTAAGTGCATTCTCCGTGTTGGAACGAGTAATCTTGTTCTGGTGGAGCTCGTTGAGAAAAAGACAGAACCGTTCATAAGTTTGAGAGAGGGATTCGCCAGTGCGCTGTTTGAACCCATTGAACTTGGTTATGGAGCTGTTGATCTTCAATTGATTCCCGACTTCGCTCCCGTGCATCATCTTCTCCACCTGATCCCACATGCCCTTAGCCGTGTCTTTGTAGCTATCGATAGCAGTGTAGATCGTGTTGGATAGAGCACGAATCAAGTACTTCTTAGCATGCTTTTCTCCCTCAAGCATGCCTCTTTCGTCATCAGTCATCTCGGAAACCGCCTTTTTCTCGACACGAGCCTCAGCATTTGCAGTTGCTGGTATAGTCTTCATGGGTGTTGGAATTGGCCCATCTTCTAATGCTCGATGAAGATTTTGAATCTGTCTCGCCACTTCTGTACTCACCTTGATAGAGGCAAGGTGGTTTGGAATCGGTGCCGATAGTAAGAGCGTCACGTGAAGACATCTTCAGTTGCACTGGAGTGATCGTCAGACGATAGATTCGATTCAAAGTGATAACCTAACGCAAGGCACTATGAGTGGTATCCTAACGCAGGTTCTACGAATGAAGTGTACTAGAAACATGTAAGATTTCTAACGCATGATCCAATATTAACGTCATCAAATGAAATTACTCACACAAGACCCAAACGATATTAAAGCATGGATATTACAATATCCAAAAATAATGTTTGACAACAACGTGGAAGACCCGTATCCATTGAGAGTGGACGAAATACATAAGTATGCCACTCATACAACGTTAATCACATTACATGTCCCGACATGAAGTCCAATATCCCCACGAATCCTCATCAAGTTTCACCCAAAGAGTCGGTTGAGCTTAGTGTCTATTACCATGAATTCCACCAAAGGCCCCACACATTTGAGGACTACAACCATGGCATTATCCCAAAAGGCGGAGGTCCTAGTGCCTACCCATATGGTAGCACTCCCCGGACTCAACCCTCCTAGTGTACACTTGAAAAGTTAAGGTCATAAAACATGGGTCCCGGAGTCCATGCCCGCAATACCCAATTGACCATAAAAAAAAGACTAACATACGGACCTATGGATCCAATGCAACACAATCTAAATTACATGACTCAAACAGTCAAATGCATATAATTTTAAATTAAACATGCCTTAACGCATAAAATTTCCAAGAGAATGTCTAACACTCTCAAAGTATATAATTATCAATAAAATATGCCTCATTTGCATATAATTTTAAAAAAGTACGTCTAACACTCTCAAAGTATATAAATAACAATAAAATATGCCTCATTTGCATATATTTTTAAAAGAATGCCTAACACTCTCAAAGTATATAGATAACAATAAAATATGCCACAAAATGCATATAGCTCCAAAAGCTCAACATAAAGCAAAATAAACCGGACTAATGTCCCCAATACTCTTTTAAGTCAAAATCGAGCCAAATAATTCAACAAACCAATTTATTATTCGATCAAAGTCATTATAAACTAATAAAATACAATTACCCCATAGTTTATATAACTTATGCCCAAAAGATGTGACTATCTTTATTATTGATTTAAAGATTGGACAATATCCCCAAGACACACCATAACTTGAAGAAAACATTTTGTTAATCAATACAGGATCTAATCAAGTATATAGAGATCGACAGTAGAGAGAGTGGAGAGAGAAATCTTCTATTAGCACTGAATACTCAAACTGGAAAACCATCTTACAAAACAGACAACAAGGGTATTTATACCCTTGACTTATAAAGTCAACACAAAAGCTAAGGCTTAATATAATTAGCCTTGCTTACAATTAAAATGATCTTAACAATCTCCCCCTTTGTAATCAAGGGCGCTCGAATCTTCGATGTTGTATGTTCTTTCCGATCAAGATCTCTAAGCGTCTTAAGGTGTTTCTGAATTCAAGTCTTGTATTGATCGTCTCCAGTGCTCGTCTCAGAAGTCGTATCTCTGGTGTTTCAGTCTGGTACAAATGCATTTTGGTGTGTAACAGAATTCTCTCTCCTTCTTTCAGTTTGTACTGCAGTTGATATCTTATCACCTTTAACGTACCATCTGAATATCTTCCTATTTCATCGAACCTGAGAAAGTACCTTTGAGAAGTTTGATTGCTGTAAACAACCCCATAAGGATTCTCCAAGATAGTGCAAAGCGGATAATCAGCAATGTTGGGTAAATCTCTGTTTGGTCTTGTCACATTTACAACTGGTTGAAAACTTTCAACTGCAAGTTGAAAATCAAAACACCGATAGAATATGATTTGACGGCGTAAGAAACGTTTGACCGCATCCAAAGCTCTTAAAATATCATCATTTCGAATGGTTAAGTCTCTAAAATAATGATAAAGAACCTCGAAATCATCAAATGAGAGATTATTAAAATATGCTTCTGAAAACTGATACATCTCACAGTCTTGACGTTGAACGTAGAAGACTGGATACCAGTAACTGATAAACCTCACCAATTCGACTTTGCAAACTCTGACAATCTTGTGCTTTGAGTAAACATTGTACTTCCCTCGGCGTTGACACTTGATAAAATTCACATACTCATATTGAAACGTAGGTGTCTCTTTCTCAATTCCAAGAATGGCACTTAAACTGACTCTCTTCTTCTTCTTCACAAAGATGCTACGTTCAGAGTCTTCAAGAAAAGCAGACCTCATTCTGACAATCTGATATCTTTCTTTGAGTCTTTGCATTCGTTGTTGACTAGTCAATGAAGGACCTGGTTCCAAAATGATTGGAGGAATATTCACATTAAATTCAAGAACTTCTAATTGAGATCTAGAAGACTCACCACGTACAAAAGTGCTTGAAGGAACAGCGGCAGTCGGAGCAGATACAACTGGAGTATTAGATGGTGGAGTTTTTTATGCAGGAGATTCTGGTTCATGAGATAAAACTGGAGATTCATCTTGATGTACAGGAGATTGAGCAAACGGAAATTCTTGACTTTGTGTCTCATGAACAGGAGATTCACCATATAGCATATTGACTATCTCTAAATCTTTTTCGTCTAACTCATTATCAACTTCAGAATCTGAGATTACAATTATGTCATCTTGATCTTCTTCCTTTATCTTCCAGAATTTTTTAAATTTCTCGTGCACATCATCATCTGAATCTATCTTCACAGTCTCAGAGAAGAAGTTTCTCATCTCTTCAAATCCCGCTGTTTCTTGTACATTTGACCCTTCAGGAATTTCAACAGATACTGGTGCAGAATTCGGATCAACATAAACAACTAACTGTAGATTGCTTTCATATCTTAGTTCTTCATAGTTGATGGTCGACGCCATTGCAGTTAAATCTACTTCACTGAGCATATGGTCAACCAAATCTTCCGGAGTTACATCTTCAACTCTTTCTGAACTACCGGATACCATTCCTTGAACCTCAACATTTGACACATCTGAAGCTCCTTCAGTTCGTTGTCTTTTTGCATTCCCCCCTCATGACCTTGATGATCTGGATCATCATGGTCATGTGTCCCCTTTGTAGACGGACCTGCTTCAGATTGGCAAGTCTGAGTATGCCTCTCCATTCTTTCAGAAAGCATAGATACAACATCTATCATTAACTTCATGCCCTTTTGAATTTCCTTGAAATTATCCCGAACCTCAGATCGAAAAGAATTGAAATCATCAACAAGCGTTGTCACACGCGGATCTGGAACTGGATCTGGAACTAGTGCTGAAGTAGAAGCTGGAGTTGGTTGAAAATTTCACAGCAACGACAGTAAATCACTATCCTGTTGTTCCGGAGGAGACATGGAGAGAAGCCGAGCATATAACATATCAGTTAACTCGGTAACAGGAATATCTTGAATACCTATACTCGGAGGAGTTGGAACAGTCACGGGAGTAGTTTGTTGAGACAATGCATGAAAACTAGGCTGTTCTTGCGGTTGAGAAGAAAATTAACTTGAAGGTTCCCTGATTACAACCGCAGATAAGCGTCTCAAAGGGCTATGAAAAGGATTAACTTGAATGTCTGCTTCTGTCATCTTTCCCTCCCCTTTAAGTAAAGCTTTAATTCTGTTTAATTCTTCATTCTTCGTTGCCTCCATCTGTTCGTTCATCTTTTTCAAAAAATCAGTGAGAGACATGTTTCCAGAAGATGTATTTATCTCAGTGGTAACAACATTAGAATCAACCCCTGAGCACAACCCTTGTAAAACCATAGCAGAAGAATTTGCATCTCGAAGCTCTACCTCGTCCACTCGAACATTTTCCACTCTTGAATCAATAGGAACAGTGTCAACACTGTCAGCAGTGTTACTATCGAGGAATACATCTTCAGAAATATTTTCAATATGCTCTAAAACATCTGTATCTCTAGTTTCAGACTCTCTTACTGCCTCATCATTTTCAGGAGTGTCATCATCATTACCATCACCATCCGAAGAAGAAGTGCTATATGAATCTTGTTCATTTTCTTCAGCATTTACTGAAAGTTGAATACCATGTTCTTCACAATATTCAATAATCGCCTCATCAGTTGGATCTTCATATTTGAGAATAAGTTCCGGAGGAATGGGCATCGAATAATCAAAGCTCCTCTTCTGCTTTTGAATAAATGTCATCTCAAAGTACATAGCTAAATGCCAATTATTCCTGTGATGAATAGCTTTGTTACTCCTGAGCATACTCCACACAATGAGTTCCAAACACCTTATAAATGGAATAAACTTTGGATTCTTGTTGGACACCTTGTCTTTAACTCGTTCCGATAACTCTGTCCAGAAAATTATAGTATAGTCGACATGCAATTCATAAACGATTGCATGAAATAAACGAAGATAATGCAGACTTGCTTTGTCAGTACCGGAATGTTTGGAAGTCAGACATCTGTTAAGAACAGAGAACAGAGCATACCACACGGGTGGTAGTTTGGACTTCTTAAGCTGGCTCACTCGACTAAGTTCATCAACATATCCCAATGCTCGAATTCCATCAAGAACTTCTTCTTCGGTTGGATACTCATCAAAAGATGTACGTCCCGGTCTAGAATTAGCTTCAGGAAGTCTGAGTACCAATGTAAGTCTTTTATAATCCAAAAATGTCTCGTACTGATCAATTTGGATTTCAAAACGATGAGGTGAGACTCGCTCATTCTTGGAAATAGAATGCCATGCCTGTTGTAGATAAACTTCAGGAATACCAGTGCGTCCCCCCAGAGCATAAGCAATAGGATGTCCTCGCAAAATTGCCCGAATCACTGAATTTATCTTGAGAGTGTCAAGATTGACATTGTAGTTATTTGGCTTATACGGCAGTGGATACATCAGCTCCCGAAGATAATACTATTGGTTCCCGGTTTTGTTTAAACAATATTATCAGATCTATTAGTTCAAGTTTGAGTTTGATGCGGAAGCGTATTTGAAGAACTAACAGATATGTTTGATAGATTTAGAACATAATATAAATAAACAGTGAACAGGAAATAATATCTCAAAGTTTACTGAATATATATATTAAGAACAGATTCAAGAACAGTGAGTTAAGCAAAGCTTTTAAAACAGATATGACTTTCAAAAGTGTTTAAAGCTTGTGATGTTTTTCTCTCTTGAATTCTTGTTTCGATTGTTCGATTGATCGATCGATGGATTGATAGATTAATTAGGAAGAACTCAACATGAGTCTTCCTTATATACTACTCTAAGGGGACCATAAAGCATATGCTACTATTCACAAAGGACGGTATGAATAGTTGGACGGATGGCATGAACAGTTGGACGTGTTGTATTGCATTTAATGCAACATGTACTAAGCCGTATTGAATCCAACCAGAGTTTGACACGTTGCAGTTGGACAGGGCATGCTACCATGCAAGTTGATGAACAGGTCCTGTAACAGTAGCAAGATATTATAAATATATTTTAAGTCTTTGTTGAAAACCGCAGAGGCTCTGTGAAGTGCAACATAGGTTCTGCGGTTTGGTCCTTAGAAGAGCAGTCTTCACCGGATTCCGAGTCTTTGGTCTTCTTTGCGCGTATGACAGAGCTTCTGTAGGGCGCCTCATTAGCTTCTGTAGCTTCTTGACCTTGATCTCTCGGTAAGTTCGGGAGAGCCTCTGTAAGAGGCTTTCTTCACTTAGCCTATTTTTCACTACTTCTAAATACTTCTATGATTAGGAAGATTGGAGCTAACAATCTCCCCCTAAGTAGTGAAAAGTAAAAAATTTAACTTGAGTTTAGTTAGGCTAAGTTAGATAAGGCAGAGGTTAAACAATACCTCGAAAGTTCTTTCATTCAGAAATATGCCAGAGGCATTTTATATTTGAGTACAATGAAAGATAAACTTTTGACTTGGTTTGCAGAGATTTGAGGTTTGAGAATCAGATTTTGGCATCTTTGAAATCGTTGAAGCTTCTGTTGTCTCTTCTGATTCTTCTGATCTCTTTGTAGAAACTGATGCAAAGTTCTCTTAGGCGGATTGTGGCATCAATCTCTCTGATGAAAGTATCTGCAACATCTCTATCCATTTTCTCTGTACCTCTGTATTTTACAAGGCTTGCTCTGAACTTGTTCAGAGTACTAGTTGCGTACTTCTGACAATCCATGCACACAAATAGTTTGATTTCGCCTTGTGGGTTTTGAAATACTAACCCGAATCTTTGTTCTGTAATGATAGAGTTGGGCACGGCGTCGGGTGGGCAGCGATCTTCTGGTGGTCGTAAATTTAGATGTTTGAGACCAAGATCCTTTCCCAGTTGAAAATCTATCATACTGAAGATCAGAAGATTTTCCCTCATTGCTTTTCTTAACACTTGATAGGCTCTGGTGTTTGCCTCTGTGTTGTAGTTGTCCTTTGTCCATTGCAGAAGGTCAGGTAGATCATAAGGATTGATATTTCTTAGGTCAGCATCAGCGAAGGTGGTTTCTGAATTGTCTTCTCTTCTGACTTTGTAAAGATTGTACCTGACCCTTGGATAGGTTCTTGTAAAGGAGAACTTGTAGAAGCTTACCTTTTTGATCTTGTGGATTGAGAAGACATCTGCTTTGGTTCTTGGCTTTGTCCTTGTGAAGATGTTCTCAAATTCTTCTCTGATCCTTGAATCTATCACATGATCTGTTGGATGATTGGTCTGAAAGGTTTGTTTATAGAGGTATTTGTATACCACTTCTTCCATCTCTTCATGTGTTGGACCAGGTTGTGGTACTTGTCTTCTGAGACTCTCCATCTGTTGAACAACTTCTGCAGCTCTGCCAGTAAGTGGAATGTCTGACAGGGGATTTAATCCATATGCCCAATCAACTTCTTCAGGCTTTGGAGTTTGTAAGGCATCAAAGGCGCTCTTCATCAATTTCTCTGTAGGCTTGGGCAATGATTTCTATTTCTTGGGCTCTTTTGTCAGTATTGCTTTGCCCTTGTCTTTGGCTTTTGGAGGTGCAGGACTTGTTTCTTCTGTAGGTTTGGAGGTTGGTGCTTCTGTTGGCTTGATGGTTGCCTCTGTAGGTTTTGACACTTGTGTTTTAGAGGACTTTTGTGGCGATGGTTCTGTTGGCTTGAGTTGCTCTGTAACCTCTATTGGAGGTTCTTTGGTGACTTCTTCTGTGAGCTCTATTTCTGTTGGTGAAGATTGGACATTGAATCTTCTTGCCATTTTGAAAGCTAATGTGAACCTGTGCCTTTCTTCTTCTCTCTGCGACATTCGATCAGTCATTGTATTGTGCATCTTTCTCAGAATATCAGAAGCAGAGGTCGCATAGGTCGTTGCTCTTATTGGTTTGGTGGCAATCGACTTTCTTCTTGGTATGGTTTGGAGTTTTTCTGTTGATTTTGTTGAAGGACTCTTTTCCATGTTGATTACTACAGGGGTGGTTGTTGCCTCTGTGGTATGCTGATCAGCTTCTGGAATATTGGTTTCTTCAGGACTTGATTCCACAGAGATGGGTGTTGTCTCTGTGGTCTGTTGATTTTGTTGTTGATCTTGGGTTTGTTCTGGAGGGGCTTGACTGATTGGTTCTGCTGCGATTGGTGGAGCTTGTATACCTCTGGTCGTAGCTTTCTCTCTTATATTCTCCCCCCTCAGGATTATCTGATGGACCAGGATGGTCATCATCAGAATCATCCTGACTTTTATCAGAAGTTCCCTCTGTTCTGCAGGAAGCTTTGGGTTACTTTGGTAGTTCTGCTCCTGCGGCCATCAATTTCGCACATACATCATCACAGAGGCCGAAAAGAGTTGCAAGCTCTGCTTCTGTGTTGAAGCGCATTCTGCCGACACTTTTTCTGAACACTTTGACGTAGTTGGCATTTGCAGTAGTGAAGGAGACAATGACTTCAGTGACCTGGTTTATGACATTTTGGCCGAGCTCTGTTAGCTGTGCTCTGGTGATGTAATCTTTAGGCTGCATCAGTATTGTGTTGCGCATTGCTTCTGCTTGAACGTTTTGCAGAGCCTTCTGTAGATCTGCGGGTGTGATGCTCTGTGATTTGTCGGATTGCTTGTTCATTTGTTCAAGGAAATGTTTTACTGATTCCTTGAAAGCAGAAGTTGCGGTAATTCCAAAATCTTTAGCAACAGAAGTGGCTGTAGTTGTTGCAGTTGTTTGCGCAGAAGATTTCATCTCTATGATGGCTGTTTTCACCTCTGTGGACAGATTGTCCATTTTGGTGTTCAGATTCAGCATGGCCGTTGATGTTTTCTCTGCAAAAGATGTGAAAGAGCTTTGCAACTCTTTCATGGTTTGGTTCACAGAGGTGACAAGGGTTTGGAACTCATCCCTTGATACTTGTGTCCCTGGTGTAACCTCTGGAGGAACACATTCGTCTCCAGAGTGAGTCCCTGCTCCTGGGACAACTTCGTTCACCCTTGTTTGTACGTTGGGGGTGGAAGGATTTCCATCTGATCTTCGAGCAGAAGCATCTAGTGCTTCAAACTATACAGAAGTTCTGTGAACGACATTGTCTAGATCCACTCCAGAGGTGGGTACTAGATTATCCTTCTGTTGACTCGGAGACTTGTCTAGAGTCTCTTCGTCGTTGTGCTCACTACTTCTCTCTGAAAGAAGGGTTGGCCCTAGTTGTGTGCGTGTGGCAGAGGAAACGAATTCCTCTGTAGGGTGTTCTGTTGTGATCTGGGGCGATTGATCACGAACTATAGGTGAGTCTTTCTGAGGAGATTCCCTAAGAATGGATTCCCCGGTTTCTGTGGGCGCAGAAGTCGAAAGAGTGACTTCTGGCTGGATGGGTTGGGTTTGGATCGAGCTGTGCTGCTCTATTTCAATAACTCCTTCTGCAGCTAGACCTGCGGAGTTAGATGTGTGGGTTGCACTGGGAGGGGGTGAGGGATGTGTGCCTTCTTCATCTTCGGCATCTTTTTCTTTTATATTTTCTTTTCCTCCAGATGTTTCTACCCTATTCACTGTTGAAGTTCTTTGCTCTGTGCCTAAGAAGTCGTACATTTGATGAGATCCGTATAACTTCATGACATGTGGATGATAGAGACCTTTTCGTATCCAGACAGCTTCTTCTTCGTCTGAATCTATCTCTGAGACCTCCATTCTTGTCTCTGTTACTTCATCTCTATTCCACTGAGCTTCTGTTTGTCCTGTTTCTCCTGAAGCTGGGCTTGGACTCCTTCTGTGAACGTCCAATCCTTGCTGAATGAAGGGGTTCTGTAGAATAATAGGTGTCTCAGCTGATTGATCTCTGGGTGTTTGATCATCTTCTTGCAGATGTGTGTCAATGCCGGAAATAGAGAAGTATTGTTCTTCTGGGGAATGGTGGTCGAGAGGTTGTGCCGTCCACCCTGCTGTATTTAAGGTGTTGGCAATGTCGGGGTTCTGTAGGAAATCATTAATGTTTCCTTGGTGAGCAAATCGATCTGGGATAGATGGGGCGATTGATATCCCTCTTCTGTCATTTCTTCTTCTGTATCTTCTTCTTCTGCGATTGCTTCCTCTTCTATGGTAACCAAATTTTCAAGTGGTTTACCATGCTTCTTTTTGGATTTCCTCCTCTTTGGTTTTGGTGCCCCTTCCTCTGTAGTTTTTGATTTTCTTTTCTTCTTCTGTTTTGGAGAAGAGGGAGGAGCAGAGGAGCCTTCTGCAGTTTTCCTCCTTTTTGATTTTGAAGAGGACTTCTTTCCCATGAGCTCTGCACGTTTGGCTATGAAGCTGAGTTGAATAGCCATGTGTTTTGCTAATTTGTTATCTTTTTCTTCTTGAGTGGAAAGGGGTTCTGCAATCATTGTTCCTATGGGGACACCTAAACGCGGGGGTGTCATAGGACTCGGTTTAGGAGTTCTATGATCGCGTATATACTCTTTCTTAAGGGTTTTATTCGAGGCATACTTCAGAAGTTTCCTTGACAAAGGTCTGCAGTGTGTGTAGCCATCTACATGATTAGTGGGAATATTTTTGCTCATTGGGAACTGTTTGGGAATTGGCCCTTCCATTGGCCATTTCTGTATTAGCAACAGAGGTTCGAACAAGACTCCCAGTATTCTTTGGAATTGCAGAGGTGGTAGAAACTTAGGATCGTTCTCTTTGACCCTTCTTGTGTTGTTCTTTCTGTCGATGGTGTTAATGATCTCTTGCATCATTATGGTCGCGTAATCCAGTGGGAGATCATAGTAAACCCCATACATGATGGTCAATATCTGATGTGAGCTCTGGTCAATACTGCCTATCTTCCCTGTCAGGCATCTGTTAAGAATTGAGAACAAGGTGTTCCACAGAGGTGGTAATCTGCCTCTGCGGAAGTCATTTCTCTTCCTCAGTGGTGTGTTGTACCCAAGCATTTCTAGGAAACGACAGATCTCGTCGTCTGTTGGTTGCTCTGCGTACTTCTTTAATCCAAGAAGACCCCTTGTTGGTAGGTTGAATTCAAGTGAGAACATTGTTCTATTGAACTTGATTTCCAGATGCTCAGATTTGTCGGGTTTTGAAATGTATCCTTTGATAAGAGAATCATCTTTATCAAATCGGCAACTTTGCCAAAACTGGTTCAGATATCTTACTGGAATTTTCTTTGGGGTTCTTGAGAGTAAAGGGAAGAGGATATGATTTTCCATTATGTTTAGAAGAATGGCATGGGCTTCACCGAAAGCAGTGGGTGAGGGGACTAAATAGCAATTGTTGGATTTGATTGGTAGTACTTTTTGGAAATGATCCTTTGCTATGAAGTTTTGAAGATGTGTGGTTGGAGCAAAGTCTGCTGAATCGCCGGAATCTTCTAGTTCAATGTTTTGGGCAGGGTTGGGGTTTCCTGAATGTTCAGAATGAGCAGGTGAATGTTCTGGTGAGGTCGTCGGAGAGTGTGCAGGGGGGAGATAGCTTGAGAAGATGAAGCCATTTGGTACTGAGAATAAGAAATTTGCAGGTTTCGTCGGAGAAGAATGAGAGTTTGTAAAAAGTTTATGAGAGGGTAGGCTTGGTTTTTATAGGAGGGTAAAACGGTAGAATTCGAAAGAGTAAAATATATGGCAATGGATTAAAATTTGGAATCCGAACTCAAGTTAGAACGACAGGTTCAACTTTCCATAGAAAACGTTCCATGTACACCCAATGAAAAATGGGACACGTAGGCCATGTCAGAGGATGACAGGACGTCGTGCGCGGCCCATTAATGCTAGGCGCGTGGGGTTATTCTTAGCCACATGTAGTTCACTCTCAGTAAAAGTAACCGTTATTACTACAGAAATGCCCAAGTAACAGATTGACAGAACTTCTGTAGTGTACAGAGGTTCTGTGATTTTGAAAATCTTTGATGTGTATCCCTTTCTCATATATCTCATTGTTATCATGACTTCTGTGGGGTTCCTTTTTAACCAAAAACGTTTTGTAAAGGCATTGGAGAGGATCAAATAGGATAATTAGTTAAGAGTTTTTACTCGCAGAGGTTATGTGGCCAGCAGAAGCTCTGTGAGGGAAAAAATCTAATAACGAAAATTCTATTAACTTTTCTGATCATCCAATTTTTGATCCGAAAAAATTGTTATGGAAAAAGTTTTGTTCGAGAAGGTCATGGTGAGTCTGTTTGGTTTCCGAGATAACATTCCAAAAGATCGATAGAGGTTAAAGTTGCGATCTCAGAACATATTTTTGGCTGAGCTTCTGTTGAGCTCAGCAGAAGCTCTATGACCTTAAATTTCTCATAACTCAAATTTTATGAAACTTTTCGATCTTTTGATTTTTGAAATGTTATCCACAGTATTTTTAGGACATATTTGACAATTTGTGTCCTAGAAAACTGTTTACAAAAACCTTTTGTGCGAGAGACATACCTTTTGGTTCTTCTTTTCTCGGCAGTGATGTCTGACTTCTGTCGATATAGATTCATTGTCATTCTTCTTTGGCTTTCCCTTGAAAGTTTTACCTCTGTAGATCATTTCAGGATCCCTTTTTGCTCCCTCTTGATCTAATCACCTCTGTAGATCAGGAATTTTCCTTTTGCTCCCCCTTGACCTATGCTTGGATCAAAGAATGATAAGTTTTGCATAGAACATAGGTCATATTTTCCAGAGGTTCTGTAGGGGTTGTCAGTGGTTCTGAGTAGACTTACAGAAGCTCTGTGATTTTAAGAACTATTTAAGATTGAGAATTTACATACAGAAATAAATTAATTAAAGCAAAAATAATTAGATATATATATATATATATATATATATATTTACAGAAGATAAAGCTATACTTACAGAGGATTTTTATGTCATATTGATCATTCCTAACTTACCCACCAAGAAATTGAATCTTTTCTCGTCTAAAGCTTTGGTGAATAAGTCCGCGAGTTGGTATTCTGTGGGCACGAAATGCATCTCGATTGTACCGTATTCAACATGATGTTTCAAGAAATGGTACCTTATATCGATATGCTTGGGTTTTGAGTGTTGCACAGGATTGGCAGAGATAGCAATGGCACTCTTGGAATCACAGAAGATAGGTATTTTGAATAGGATGTGGCCGTAGTCTTTTAGCTGAGTCTTCATCCATAGAACCTGTGAACAACATCTAGCAGCAGCAACGTATTCTGCTTCTGCAGTGGATGTTGAGACACAATTTTGCTTTTTGGAGGTCCAACTGACTAGTTTACCACCTAGGAATTGACAACTCCCAGAGGTACTCTTTCTGTCGAGCATGTATCCTCCATAGTCTGAATCTGTATAAGCATTAAGACTAAAACCAGAGTTCTGTGGATATCATAGTGTGATTTCTTTCGATTAGCTTGATAACGTGCACAAAGACATGTGGCATGCATAATGTCAGGTCTGCTTGCAGTTAAGTATAACAGAGATCCAATCATGCCTCTGTAGAGAGTGCATTCTACAGAGATGCCATCTGGATCTAAATATAACTTATTTCCAGTGGCCATTGGAGTTTTCATTGCAGAGGTATCAGAGAGGCTATACTTGAAAAGAATGTCAGAGACATATTTGGCCTAATTTATAAAAATTCCCTCTGATGTTTGTTTGACTTGGAGTCCGAGGAAGAATGTTAGTTCTCCCATCATACTCATTTCAAACTCACTCTGCATGAGTTTTTCAAAACTTTTGCACTCTTCTGTGTTAGAAGACCCAAAAATTATGTCGTCCACATAGATTTGTACAAGCATTATTTCACTGTTTTTACGTTTATAGAATAAGGTAGTATCTGTTGTACCTCTGTTGTAGCCATTTACTAGAAGAAAGGTAGAAAGTCGTTCGTACCATGCTCTTGGAGCTTGTTTCAGTCCGTACATAGCCTTTTCAAGGTAGTATACATGCCTTGGGAACTTTGAGCTTTCAAACCCTGGTGGCTGATTTACGTAAACCTCTTCTTGGATTTCACCGTTGAGAAAAGCTGATTTTACGTCCATCTGATAAACTTTAAATCCTCTGTGGGCTACGAAGGCTAAGAATATTCTTATTGCTTCGAGCCGTGCGACAGGGGCAAAAGTCTCATCGTAGTCTATGCCTTCTTCATATCTATATCCTTTGGCCACCAATCGTGCTTTGTTTCTGATGACCACTCCATCTTCATCCTTCTTATTTCTGTAGACCCACTTAGTCCCAATGGCCTGTTTCCATCGTGGCAGAGGTACTAAAGTCCATACTCTGTTACGCTCAAACTGCAGAAGTTCTTCTTGCATGGCGTCTGGTTTTTACTGAGTCAGAAGGTTCTCCGATTATTTGGCTTGGAGGATGGCTTTTTGTCCACTGAGTGGTGCGAGGAAGATGGTCATCAATGTCATCGAACCTTTCTTCAGAAGCTTCTTGTGGATCTTCTTCTTGTATAGCCTCTGTCGTTCTTCTTACCTTGGTAGAAGATTCTACCATTTGTGGAATGATTGGTATGAGTGGTGGTGGATTTTGTTCCTCTGAGGACGTATAGTCTTGGTCCTCAATTACCTCTGTAATTGGTTCTTCTGTGGATTGTGGAGTTTGTTTTTCTGCAGCTTCTGTGGTCGTTTTTCTTGATGTTTCATCTTCTGCATTTTCTTCTTCGGCATTTGCATCTGTAGTATTTATAGAAGAAGATGAAGCATTATTTGGACCAGTTAGAGTCATACCTGTAGGATTTTGTCCAACAGAAGATGGTTCTTCAGAAACTCTGATGGTTCCAACAGAAGGATAAATGTCATCGTGGAACATCTCTAAAAATAGAAGATTCAAGTCTTCTTTCGTTTGCGAGATGCCAGAGGTTTCTCTTTTAAGTTCGAGTTCTGAACGGATTTGCTCAGAAGTCATTTGGAAAGAATCATCAAAAGAAACATTGATACTTTCTATGATTTTGCGAGATCTTGTAAGGTATACTCTGTAGGCTTTGGAAGTGGCAGAGTATCCAATGAATTTTCCTTCGTCAGCCTTTACTTCAAACTTTCCTCTTGAATCTCTGTCGTTTAAAACAAAGCATTTACATCCAAACACATGGAAAAACTTGATGTTTGGCCGCCTTTTTTGATCAGTTCGTGTTAGATCGGAAGTTTTGTCAATAAACCAAGTGTTGAAGATCTGATAAGAAGACTCAGATGTTCTGAGTAGAGGAGTCAAAGGTCTGACTGTGAAAGCTCAGAAGTACTGATAAGAGACGCCAGAGGTCTGGGAAGAGAAGTCAGATGTCTGAGATAAGGAGTCAGAAGATCTGAGAAGCATGATCAGAAGAATGTTCAGAAGTTCTGAACAACCTATTCAGAACTTATGACGAGATACTTTACTTAGTAATTTGTAAACTAATTAGGACACGTGTTATGTTCTTATTAGTCTTTCTTATTTGTACTGTAGCTTTAATATTTCCGTTGCAGTATAAATAGTAGTTAGCACAGCGTTGCTAACTGATTGATTTTCTCGTAATTCTTGTATTCATTCTTTGTAATCTTTGAGATTCTCTCTCTCTTAGATCTGTATTTCTGTTCATCATTGAATACAATTGGGCTTGATCATACCACTTCTCAATCACTGCTTTCTATATTGATTGTAAGAAAAGATCCTGAACTTTCAATTGGTATCAGAGCCATTCAACAAACAAATTCGTTCAAAATTGTTATCGCGAAGATCGATTGATCAATTTCTTGAAGATTTCTTGATTCATTCAAAATTCGATTCCGCTGATAGGGATAGTTCTTGAATTCTTGGCAATTCTTGAATTACCTGTTACTTTTCAATCAAGAAACTCAAATTTGTCTTTCTGTTGAATTTTCTTACAATCATGTCTTCTAAAGAATATCTAGCCATGGGATCTGAAACCAATCCGCCTGTTCTTATACCAGAAGAGTATCAGCAATGGAAAATTCGTATGATCCAATTCCTAGACAACATTGATGAAAATCTTATGATCTCCATTCGAGAAGGTCCAATTGAAGTGTATATCGATGTTGCCGCAACCCCTGCTACAGAGACAACTCCAGAAATTCCAGCGACCAGAGTGAAGAAGAATTATTCCCAATACACAGTTGAACAGAAGAATATGCATGCTATTGACAAAAGAGCAATTACTTTGATGACTTTGGCTGTCCCAAATGAGGTTCTTAACAGGATTGACAGTGGATCATCAGCTAAAGAAATGTGGGACGAATTGGAAAGGCAGATGTTGGGAACTGTGAGATCTATTCAGGCAAAGTTAAATCAAAGTATAAATGCTTATGAAAGGTTTAAAGCAAAAGAGTCAGAAAGTTTAACACAGACATACAGTAAATTTTGCACTATTCTAAATGACTTGAGAAGAAATGGACTGAAGAAAACGAAGTCAGAAATAAATTACAAATTTCTGAACAGTTTAAATTCAGAATGGTCATCATTTGCCATAAGTTTGCAAATGAACAAGGACATGTGTGAAGAAGACTTAAATGATCTGTTCTGTGTTCTTAATCAACATGAAGACTCTATCAAGTTAGTTGTGGAAGAGAAGAAAAATGTTGCTGATCAGTTAGCATTCTTATCAAAATCCAAAGCAATCAAAGCACCCAAAAAGACTGCTTATCTATCAGAGATACCAAGTCTGGAGGAATCTGACAAGGAAGAAGGATCAGAAGATGATGAAGATATCAAGATAATGGCTGAGAAGCTAGCTTTGCTGACAAATACTTTCAACAAAAGGTATGGGAAGGGTAGATTTCAAGGAAATTATAAAAGAGTTGGGAGTTCAGATTATAAAAAGAAAGAAGACAGAGAAGAAAATAAGATTGAAAAGAGAGTAGAGAGAAGTGAAGAAAACAAAGAAGAGAAGGAAGAGAGAAAAGAAAAGAATATGTGTTTCAAGTGTGGAA
Organism: Saussurea involucrata; assembly: GCA_033807775.1. Lineage (NCBI taxonomy): Eukaryota > Viridiplantae > Streptophyta > Magnoliopsida > Asterales > Asteraceae > Saussurea > Saussurea involucrata. The sequence continues at coordinate 88,354,030 of CM066314.1, forward strand.
AATCTGGCCATTATGCCAAGGATTGCAGAGTTAAAGTTGTGAAAGATTATGAATACTACACCAAGAAGGCACAACTTGCAAAGAAGAGAGATGATGAAATTGCGTTATTGGCTGAACAGGAGAATTGGCTGTACTACACTTCTGATGAAGATGATCATATCAACTTTCCACAGATGCGAAGCTATATGGCAAAAATGAGGAATGAGGATGATTCTGATTTTGAAGATGCTGATTCTGAGTCATCTGCTGAGGTACATTCTTCACTTGAAATAGAGTTAATGACACAGATTGGTGAAATGAAAAATGAATTTGCTAATCTAAGAAAACAGATAAAAGGAGAAAGAAACTTGGTTAACAAGTTCAGAATTGAAAAAGAAGTAATAAAAGAACAATATGAAGAATCTGAGGCTGAGAAACAAAAAGTTAAAGATGAAAATTCTGAATTGTTGAAAAAGCTTTCTGAACTAAAAGTTGAGTTTTCAAAAATAAAGGATGAAAAAGGTGATTTACAAATAAAATTTGATATGTTATTTGAAGAAAGAAAGAATTTATACACCAAAATCAATGAATTGGAAGATATGAATTTGAAAAGGGGTCAAACTCAGCAAACATTAAATCTTTTATTAAGCAATGTTAAAGATACAAGATTTTACAACCCAAAGAAGGGATTGGGATTGGAAGAAAATGTCACTTTAAAAAGAGCTCCAATCAACTTGTATGAAAAACATCAAGTTTCTAAGCCAAAAATCCCAGAAATTGTTGAAGTTTTCATAAGACCTGCTAGTTCTATAACAAGTTCTGACAATTTGCAAAGACCAAACTCTAAAAAGTCAGATGAGAAAATTTCTGAGTCTAAAACAGAAAAGTCAGTTGTTTCAGAAGAAAAGGTTAAGAAAGAAGTTTCTAAACCAACAGATGAGAAGCCAAAATACAATGATACTAAATTCAAGTATGATTCTTTAAATGTCAGCTACAAAAATAAACAACCAAGTTTTTCATATCATGACATTGAGAGCATATTTGACACAAGTAAAAATTCTGAAACAGTAAATCAGAAGTCTGAAATTTCTAGTCAGGATTCTGAACTTTGTAGTCAGAACTCTGAGTCTAAAGATCAGACATCTGAGTCTGTAAATCAGAACTCTGACTCAGGTAGTCAGAAGTCTGATTCAACTGGATTTTCTGAAACAAAGACTGATGAATTTTTAGAACTTGAAAAGAGGTTTAATCTTGTGAGTCAAGAACTTGAGGACTTAAGGAAAGCTTATGATGAACTTGAAAATGATTACTGTGAGGTGGATATTAAACTTGAAAAAGCTTTGAAAGAAAAGAATATTTTCATTCAGAAAATAACAGAACTTGAAAAACTGAAGACTGAGTATGATCTTTTTAAAATTAATGCTCTAAAAGAAAATGATAAATTCTTTAATGAATCAAGTACATATGAAAAAGGTGAATCATCTAATTCTTCTAACAAAAAGGACTTGAATTTTTCAGAAAAAGAAGAAAGCAAAAGGAAAGATGATCTTGCAAAGTTGAATGACCTGAAAAGGGATCTTGAGAAGCTTAGAATGAAATCTACTTCTGAACTCAAAGCTAGAAATTCTTGTAATAAGGGCAATTGTACTCTGAACAGTATCAATAAAAATGAAATGACCTATGTTTCAGATTTATTGTCACTTGCAAAGAAAAATCTTGTTTGTGTTAGATGTAAAAATGGTTCATTCCAATATTCTCATAAATGTCAAGTCAAAATAACTTATGTTTCATACATAAGAAAAGACATTCAGAATTCAGAAAAGAAAAATGTTTCTGTTCTTCAGAATACAGAAAAGAAGAAATTTTTTGTTCCTCAGACTCAGAAGAAAGAAAAGATAAAAGAAAAGAAAGTTGAAAATGTTGCAAAATCAAAAGGTACAACTTTCAAAAAGAATTTAAACAAGTTTGTAAGCAGAAAATGTTCTGACTTCATAAAAGTTCAAGGAAAGTGGTGTTTGAAGAAAGATTTTGAGTGGAGAGTAAAATGTACTAATGTTAAATCCAATGACAAAGCTAACAAAGATGGACCCATTCCAAAATGGGTACCTAAAACTAACTGATCCTTTTGCAGGGCTGTCATGTGTGGTTTTTAGATTCAGGAGCTTCAAGACACATGACAGGGCAGAAGTCTTTTCTATCAAACTTCACAGAAAAGGCTGGAGGAGCAGTAAACTTTGGAAATAATAGCAAAGGACAAGTCAAAGGTTATGGGGATTTAACTAAAGGGGATCTGACTATCCAAAAGGTTTTCTATGTTGAAGGACTACAACATAATCTTTTCAGCATAAGTCAGTTTTTAGACAGTCTTTGTCAAATAAAATTTCAAATAACATGTTGCATGATTTTAACCGAAAATGATGTTAGTCTTCTGGGCCAAAAGACATATAGACTTATTTGTGGTTAATTTTTCAAAATTGAAAACATTAAACACAGTTTGTCTTTTATCAAACTCAACTGCAAATGAATGTTGGCTTTGGCACAGAAGATGTTCTCATCTGAATTTCAAAGATCTTAATAATCTTGTTGCAAAACATCTGGTTAAAGGTTTACCAAAGATTAAATTTGAAAAGGAGTTTCAGTAGATACCAAACTCTATAGAGGCATGATTGGATCATTACTTTATCTGACTGCAAGTAGACCAGATATTATGTTTTCTACTTGTTTCTGTGCTAGATTTCAATCTAACCCAAAAGAATCACATATGTTGGCTGTCAAAAGGATTTTAAGATATCTCAAAGGATCACCTGATCTAGGTTTATGGTATCCAAAAGAAATTGATTTCAAATTGACTGCCTTCACTGATGCTGATCATGCAGGAAGTAGGTTGGACAGAAAGAGTACATCTGGTGCTTGTCACTTTTTGGGAGATAAAATAGTGAGTTGGGCATCAAAGAAACAGAATTGTGTATCCACTTCAACTGCTGAAGCAGAGTATGTTGTTGCTGCTGCCTCATGCTCTCAAACCTTGTGGATGAGAACACAACTCATGGACTATGGATATCAACTCAACAAAATTCCTATCTATTGTGACTCAGAAAGTGCAATTGCCATTACTCAGAATCCTGTTCAACACTCAAAGACCAAGCATATAGATGTGAGGTATCATTTTATAAAGGACTATGTGGAAAAAGGAACTATAGAGATGCACTTTGTGCATACAAAGTATCAATTGGCTGATTTGTTCACAAAGCCTCTTGATCACAAAAGGTTTTCTTTTCTCATATGTAAAATAGGAATACTTAATCTGACTAATTGAAAATATTTGTTTTTCTTAAAAATGCTAAATTTTTCTAAGTAAAATTGTCTGAGTAGTGTACTCAGAACTCTGAGTCTTAAGATTCAGAACTTCTGAGTACTGAGATCAGAACTTCTGAGTCTTGAGTTCAGAACTTCTAAGTCTTAAGTTCAGAACCTCTGAGTCTTAAGGTCAGAGATTCTGAGTCGATACTTCAGCAATCTAACTTTCAAAAATTTATTTTTGAGAAATACAAATACTTCAATATTGTGGATTATTTTTTTCTATTATCTTTCTATCTCATCCTTATGTATAATAAATAAGCAAATGCATGCTCAAGTCAAGGGGGAGCATCAAAATATTTTTTTGGAAATCATGTTATGATGCTTAAAAGGTTTGTTTTCATTTCTTATCTCTGATCATTCTAAGAAGAACAAGCTTTTAATGATAAATATTTTTTTCTTCTTGTTCAAACTATATCTGAATTTCAAACATTTTCATATTCAGATATAAGATTTTAAATTTTTTCAATCATCATAATATGAACAGAATTTTGATGATAAAATATGTTTCTATCTGTTCAAACCTCTTCTGAATATTCAAAATGTTTTATATATATATCAGAAGTTGACTTTTAAATAAAATTTTAGTTACAAGGCAAAATTCTTCTGATTCATAGCAAGATATCTGATAAAGGAAAGTCAAAACATCTGAGCGTGTTATTCAGATCTTTGACTTGAGTCAAATTTCTATCCACTAACACGTGTCAGCTTCATATTTGTTTGACAATGCCACGCATTTCATTTAAATCCTTTGTGGCATTTCAAATGTGTTGACTCCGTTATAACATTGATTTCGCTTTTCCGTTAAACCTTTCAACTTCGCGGATTTTAAATAGGTCTTAAAATCCCTATTTCAAATCTTTTCAAATTCCAGAGCGAAAAGTGAGATACGAATCAAATCCAGAGTTCTTTGAGTTTGTTTTCTTCTTAAATCATGTCTGGAATACGAAGGAGTGGTCCAATTTCGCTACGTTCTACAAAATCGATAACGGATTCATCTGATTCGGATAATGATGAAGTACAGAATATAGCTGTAGAGGAAGAGGCAATAAGAAATGATGAAGAAGATGAACAAATGGATGAATCAGAAGGAAATGCAGATGAGGTAAACATTAATATTGAACATGAACAGAGTGCTGCAGGGTCGATTATGTCAGATAGACCTATTTTCGTGGAAAGGGCTGTTCCTGAGAGTGAATGGTTGAAATTATCTGAAAATAACTGTGTTATATTGTTTGAGGAAAGTCGATTTAAACCTGAACACAGAATTATCATGGAGTTATTCAAACATCATCCTTATAGAAAATGGTTTACAAGAAGCAAAAATGTTCCTGTTCAGTACATACAACAATGGTGGAAACATCTTAGGTTAGAAGATAATAAGTTTGTGTCTGAAATTGGAGGAGTGACATTTGCCTTATCTATCTCTGCACTAAGAGAAATGCTGAATCTACCAGAGAAAGATGATGTACAAAGAAGGACAGATTTTGAAGATTCACCCCTAACAGAGGAATTAATAGCTGAATTTATGAAATTGGGATACAATGAAAGATTGAGGACTCTCAGTTTGTTCAGAAGAAACAAATTACCACCTATTTGGGCTTGCTTCTTTCATGTGGTAAATAAATGTTTGTCAGGGAAGAATAGTTCTGCTGATCAAGGTTCTAAACAAATTCTTCAGATCTTTCAGGGCTTAGTGAAGAATAGACATTATGACTATACTTTAATACTTTGGGAAGACATGAAGAATACATTTGAGAAGAATCAGAAAGCAATTCAGAGGAAAACAAAGGATGCTCCACTGACATACATTCCTTATATAAGGTACTGGCAAATTGTTATTTGGTATGCCATGCAGGAAAACAGAACAATCTCAAGAAGAACAAATGAAGAGCATGGTCCCACGTTTTATTTGGGTAAGATGACCTCAGTAACAAGACTTGAAAACTATCCCAATCATAAACTATTGCCAAAATCACTTAGGAATTATATTCCAAGGGAGAGTGATATTTTAAAGGCGTATTGCACCTCTATGGGAATTGAATTACCTCAAATCCCTACCCAAGAGGACCAACCTGAGAAGAGAGGTGAGGGGTCTAGTCGAATTAAAGAGGGGGAGGATGTTCAGATGGGTGAACATTCTGAGAGACTTGAGGGGGAAAATTCTGAGAGCTTGGTTAGACTCAGTGCGGAAAAACAGAATGAGAGTGGTGAGGATGAGAGATTGTCAACAGAGGTTCAAACAGAAAGAGATGCCTCTGAACCAGCTAATCTTGACCAGGTAACCACAACTGCTATTGGCTCACAATTCTTGGTGTCCAATATTGAAACAAACACCATGGACCTAGTGGTGGATCTTGAACAACCCATCCATACCCACTCAGAAGCATTTCAACATGCTACTGTTTCACACAAATCCGGGGAACCATCCCAAACTCATTTGGAGGGAGGTGATAAATCCCAATTTTTTTTCAACACATTGAGTCTGAATATCACAGTCCTATTCATATTGAGCCTGAAGTTCCTTCTGACACTTGCACAAATCAGGAATTTCGTATTCCTGAAACAACATTCATAGACATACCTAATGTTGTGTGTCGAGGATTGGATGGAAGTCCTGGTGAGGTGAACATTACAAAAGCCTCATACAAACGTGCATCTATTGTACAAGATGACTTTGTGTTATCTACAGGCCATGAGCCCTCTGGGCACATGAAAACTGGACCATCTGTTGGTTCAGGTTCACAGTTAGACTCTTCTGAATTTGAAAAGATTTAGAAACAAAACAAGGAGATGGGGGAAAAAGTAGAAAATTTTGAGAAGAAGGTGGAGGATATGAATGATGAGGTGTCAGATTTGAAAGTTGTGTTGGAGAAAAAGTTGATTTCTGTTGAAACCAAAGTAGATGATGTAAAGAAATCCTTGGATTCTCACAAAAAGGAGATCATGGATATAGTGTCTGGTTTTCAAAAAGATATGTTAAATCAAATGCAAGGTATGCAGGAATCTATACTGAAAGCATTGAGTGTATCACTGGCTTCTACTTCAAAGCCTCTTGATCCTATTCCTATTGCAGAAGCTGAACCGGAAGGTACTTCTAATCAGAACTTGAAGAGAAAGTTTGATGATAATGAGCCTCATGATCATCAAAAGGGGGAGAAAAGACAGAGGTTAAGTTCTGATGATGATATTGGCATAGAAGATTTTGAGATAGCAGATATGCACTTAGCCAGTACAAAAAGTTCAGAAGATCAGACACAAGAAAATTTAAAAGCAATAACTCAAATAGTTCAGATTGATAGCTCAGATACAGAGGAAATGGAGTTGGAAAGTACAGATGGTGGTGATTCAGATAAAACAGAGGAATTTAACTTAGACACAGAGATGGAAGGAAACTCAGATGAAACTGAAGCTATTGAGGAATCTGTATTGAGATCATAAAAGACAGTGGAAAGTGAAGTGGTCAACATGTGTACAGATATTGTGGTGTATAACAAAGAAAATGTGATGAATTCTGAATCAGAAGAAAGGAGGTTGAGTGAAGAATTGATCAGAAGAATGCAAAGTGAGGTAGTCAAAGCACTTAATGTTCGGAAAATTCAACAAGGATTAAAACTGATAAGGCCTATTGATCTGTTGGGAGAAGAAGATAGAACTGTTGGTTATTCTCAGAATTTTAAGCACGAGGTCAGATATAACTATGCTGATGAGATGAACACAGAAGAAGAATATGAGAAACTAGAAGATTACTTCATGCCTTCTGAGTATGTATTCAGAAAACCAATTGAGATTCCCAAGATTGACTTACAGATTTTAGAAGAACCTATATGTGATTTTATTCTGGAATTAAGTGATGTACCTTTGGCCAGACAATTTCATGATGACATTTTTCCTGAGGAAATGTATGAAAATCTCTACCACACAGAAGGAGAATATGAGCTTTTAGAGAGCACTGTTGATGGTTTCATGGATGAAAGAGCTCAGATGATTTATACAGAAGCCTCAACCAGATTCAGAATTCCTAACTCAATACTGCATATCCAGAAAAGAATTGAGAAAGTTCTAATGTTCAAACAAGAAGAATTCAATGGTTTGATATTTGTAAGAATGGAAGTGCTGAAAGAAAGGAATACAAAAGTTTTCATGTCCAGTTTTGATTTCCACAGACTAACACTTGATGATCAGATCTTTCTAGTCAAGTTCTTCTCTAGTACTGAAGAAGCCTTGATGGAAATTGAATGCAGAAGACTTCTGGGTATCTATGTCAGAAACATGTACTTATATGATTTTCAACTAGCCATTGAAGGAAGAAAAAGGAAGTGAAATCTGAGGTGTCCAATAAATATTGCAGGATTTGATGTGTGTATAAAGGGATTTGTAAATGAAGGAATGGAATCTGAAGGGTTTGCATATAAAGTTCAAGAGAGACTTGAAATGTTCAAACTGAAAGAACTGGTAAAATATAGTGATGCAACTCTGAGTTGGTTACTGATTGAAATGGAAGTAAGTGCTAAAACTGAAAGAAAGAATTTAAAGAAAAGGTGTGTAAACTCTATGAAAAGAAGGTTGAATCTCAGAAGAAAGATCAGAAGTTGTGGTGAATGGTTGCTATCTGAAGTTAATCCCAAGAAGATGTTACATAGTGATTTTGTGTTTCCTGCTGAGTATGAAGTGAATGAAATTTTGTCAGATGAAGTTGAAGAAGTCCAGGACACAACACCTCAGAATGTGCAGATAACTAGTTTTGATCATGCTGAACAGTCCGAACCCAAAGAAGATGAAATATCCATTGATCTAAATGGATACTTTCTTGAATTTGATCTGCCTGAGTTCTTCAAACCAAAAGAAGTACAATTCTTGGATGTGTATTATGATAGACCTAAGGAGACTCAGATCTGGTTGGCTGAAAAATCAAGATGCCTTGGCAAAACAAAGCAAGTTGTTTACTCAGATTTTATAATCACTGGAATCAGAGAATTAAAGGTTAAGAAATTCAAAAAGATGGAGTACTTATCCTTTGAAGTTCTGAGAGAGGATGGCAAGGTTTATTACTTTACTGATGCAGATTTTGAGAAACTATCAGTGGTTGACTTCTACAGATTACACAGCTTTCTATGCTTCAAAGAGTCAAGCAAAGACAGAAATGAAAGGAAGGCAAGAAGTGTGGTGATTGAGGCCATGTTCTATATCTTAAGGTGGCACTGTTATACAAATTTCCAAATAGCTCTGTACTTACAAAAGCCATGTGTTTATCTGGCAAATCCAAACACAGATCATGAGCAGAAAAAGGTGTTAAAGACTGGAAGTGTTCATAAATTTCCAGATTTGGGTGTGTTTTTGAAAAACAAAAGTGGAAAGATCTTCTTCAGAGCAAAGGAAACTGCAAAATACTGTTCTGGAACTTTAAGGATCATAAAGCACAATTTGGAGAAAAAGATGTTGAAAGTAAAGGAAGCAAACATAACTCAAGAAGTAATAAATCAGCAAGTTGAAATTATTCAAGAAATCATTGACAAAATTGATAAGAGGATTAATCTGAGAAATATGCTACTTCAGAAAATTGTTCCTGCTTTGAAAGAACTGAATGATACAAAGTTTAAGTTTATTTGACAAAAAGGGGGAGATTGTTAGATCTGAAGTTTTGTCAATAAACCAAGTGTTGAAGATCTGATAAGAAGACTCAGATGTTCTGAGTAGAGGAGTCAGAGGTCTGACTGTGAAAGCTCAGAAGTACTGATAAGAGAAGCCAGAGGTCTGGGAAGAGAAGTCAGATGTCTGATATAAGGAGTCAGAAGATCTGAGAAGCATGATCAGAAGAATGTTCAGAAGTTCTGAACAACCTATTCAGAACTTATGACGAGATACTTTACTTAGTAATTTGTAAACTAATTAGGACACGTGTTATGTTCTTATTAGTCTTTCTTATTTGTACTGTAGCTTTAATATTTCCGTTGCAGTATAAATAGTAGTTAGCACAACGTTGCTAACTGATTGATTTTCTCGTAATTCTTGTATTCATTCTTTGTAATCTTTGAGATTCTCCCTCTCTTAGATCTGTATTTCTGTTCATCATTGAATACAATTGGGCTTGATCATACAACTTCTCAATCACTGCTTTCTATATTGATTGTAAGAAAAGATCCTGAACTTTCAGTTCGTAAGGAGTCTTGATGTGTCTTTTCACAATGGTTGACCGATTCTTTGTGTAACAAGCGGTAGAAATTGCTTCTGCCCAAAAGTTCATCGGTAATCTGTATGCTGATAGCATAGTTCTTGCGGCCTCCACGAGTGTTCGATTCTTCCTTTCGACTACGCCATACTGCTGTGGAGTGCGTGCGGCAAAGAAGTTCTGTGATATTCCTTCTATAGAAAGATAGGCTTCAATGACAGAGTTTTTAAATTCTGTTCCATTGTCACTTCTTAACTTCTGTATTCTGCATTCATAAAGAACTTGGATTCTTTTCATTAGATTAATCAAGATGATTGGAACATCCGATTTCTTTCGAACAAATTCAACCCATGTGAAGCGCGAATACTCATCAATTAAGACAAGTATATATTTCTTGCCACCTAGGCTCTGTATGGCAATGGGACCGCAGAGGTCGACATGAAGCATGTACAGAGGCCTAGTGCAAGACACATCTGTTTTGCCTCTGTGGGAAGCTCTTCCGAGTTTTCCCATTTCACAGGCAGAACACAAGTGATCCTTATTAAATTTAACATTAGGCAAACCTTTAACTAGATCAAGTTTGACCAGTTTATCCAAGGTGTGAAAGTTCAAGTGACAGAACCTGTTATGCCATAACCAGGCTTCTTTACTTTCGCAAGCTACAAGGCAAACTTTGTCCTTGGTTGTTGAACAAAAGTTCATCAGATACAGATCACCTTTTCTTTCGGCTCGCAGAAGTTCCATTCCTGTGTCTTCACTTTGCAGAGAGCAGAAAGTCCTTTTGAATAAGACATTAAATCTTGTATCACAGAGTTAACTTACACTGAGTAGGTTGTGTTTAAGGCCGTTCACATATGCAACTTTGTATACAGAGACATTTTCCTTCTGTATGACTCCATAGCCTTTGATGTGTCCCTTCTTGTTGTCTCCAAAAGTTACAGATCCACCATCGTGTGTTTCTTTGTACGTGGATAGTAAACTTCTGTCGCCAGTCATGTGCCTTGAGCATCCGGAGTCAAGATACCAAATTGGCACATAACGCTTCTGTAAGACAATCACAGAGACTTAGGTAGCCATATCCATATGGGTCCAATATTGTTAGAATTTTTCAAGTTTTCCTTAGCATTCTTGAAATACATTTTATCTTTTGTAGAAAGATCAGATTGTATCTCTCTAGGTTTTGACTTTGGAGTTTGATTTTTAGTGGAGAGTAAGCAATCTGGACTTGAGAAGTGATTTTTTAATCTGAACATAAGATCAAAACAATGACAGTATTTAATATGAGACGTGATTTGTTTGAACTTTTCATTGAATTCATTGAACTGAGTCACAGAGGCATTACATTCGTTCTTAACATTAGATTTCCTATTACAAGAAGATCTATGAATACTAGAATGTTTTTTGCAAAAATCTTGTTTAGGTCCTGCCTTCTGTGAGTCTCTTCTGTGGTGAACGTATGTCTTCACTGTCACAGAGGAAAGATATTTGTTAGCTTCAGGCCTTAAAGGTTTTGAAAATTTTGAGCTTTTAGGATTTTCAAAGGTCTTTTTCAAATTATCAAGCTCTGTAGAGGTTTTGACTTGTATACACATTTTTAGAAAATCTGGACAGATAGGTATCTCTGTGATTTTCTCTTTTGGAGAAATTGTTCTGTTAAGAACATCAGAGGAGAATTTAACATCCTCTATGTCACAGTGAATTATCCCTGATTTAGAATCAGTCTCTGAGTCGTCAGAGGATGAATCATCCTCATATACAGAGGTTGAGTCATTTCTTTCGACAGAGGCTGGATTTTCTGAGCATGTATCGTACGAGTTTTCTTCCTATGTAGAAAAACTTTCATAGATGGCAGAGGTTTCAGATGAGATCTCTTCAGCGAGAATTTGATCTATAGAAGATGTACAGAGATTTTCTAAAGCATTTGATTTCAAAACTTCCAAAATTTCTTTTTCAATTGATCTTTTAAGATTTTCTTCTGAAAAGATGGGTTTAAACTCAAGAGCTTTTGCAGATAATTTCTTTTTGACATCTATCATACAGACAAAAGCGACCTGTGTTTGAGTCTCTGGTTTACCAAACTTAAAGATACCAATCTGATCTTGTGTTTTCAGATATTTCTTTGGTTTGATTCCTCTATTGACAGAGGTTGAAGATGTTGAATCTGTGTTTTCAAACCACACATTGATCATCTTCGTATGTTTCCTCAAGTGAGGTTCTTCAGAGATTTTAACCCTTTTACTTACAGAGAGTAAGTTTGGAAAAATTGGTTTATTTGTTTTTCCTATCACAAACAGAGAAGACAGAGGTTTAAGTCTTTTGCCTTCAACACCTAGAGTAATATCATCATACCCTATACCTCGTCTTCCTATTTGTGAGTTTACTTTCTCATACACCTTATGTGCATCTTTATAGTTTTTAAGTAAAACCTCTCTTCTGAGTAGATCTTGCCAAAGTACCTCTCTCTCTTTTTGAAAGTATTATTTGAGAGCTCTTATGTCAGTTGTTTCACTCCTAGAAATTGAAAGCTCTTTAGTTTTGACTTTTAAAGCAGAGGTTAATTCAGAAATTTGCCTTTTTAAAGGATCTACATTTTTGCTCCAATATTTTTCTACTCTTTCCTTTTCTTCAAAATTTTTGGCTTTTTCTTGAGTGAGAAGCCTTACTTCTCTCTCATTAAAGGTGAGTCTTTTCTGAATACTTTCATTTATCTCTTTGAGTTCAATCAATTCAATGTTAAGTCTAACTGAATCATTTTCTACATATTTAATACCAGAGGTAGAGTTTGAAATGGATACCTAATTGTCAGTGCCCGAGTCGACTTCTGCCATGCCACAGAACAGGGAATTGGTGGTGAATTCATCATCAGATGTAGAGTCTGACTCGAAGTCCTCTTTATTTGCTTCAGAATGCCCTTTGTTCGCCATTAGGGATTTTTGTGCATAATATTCAGCCTTCTTTTTGTAAAAAGCTGAGTCCTTCTATGGCCGTTTTTGTCTACTTCTGCAATCTTTTGCGAAATGGCCTGGCTTGCCGCAGTTGAAGCAACCTTGGGAAGTGTTTCTAGTTCGATCGTCGCACTTTTGTTGGTCTCCACCTTTCTCTGTTCGGCATTCGTTTGCATAATGACCAGACTTACCACATTTGTAGCATTCTTGTGTGTGGCCTACCTTGTCATCTGACCTCTGTCGGTCATTTCCACTGTAGTTTCTGTCGCTCGACCTCTGTCGGTCACTTCTGTAGTCTGACCTCTGTCGGTCACTTGATTCTTCTCTTCTTTCATCATCTCTTCTATCTCTCTGGTTGTCTCTGTTATATCTGTCATTTCCAAAATTTCTTTGATTACCTCTGAACTCTCTTGTCAATATAGCCAATGATTTAGCTAATGACGCAAGAGTTATTTCTTCCTCTATCAGCTCGTCTTCTTCGCTATCAACCATCACTATCTTCTTTTTCTCCTTCTTCTTTTCATCTGTTGCTCTCTCATTTCTTGGTCTCTCTGTAGCCTCTGTTGTTTTACTAACCAATGTGTATGGTGCAATGGCTATTGTTTTAGCCTGTGCTATTTGAGGCTCTTGTGCAGCTAGTGTTCCATAGAGATCAGAGAGTGTCCATGAGTCTAGATCTTGGTTTGTTTGTAAAGACATAGACAGTTGAAGCCACTCATCATTCAGACTCTTTAGAAACATGACGTTATTTTCTTTCGAGGTTCTGTGAATGCCAGACTTTCTACATTTGTTTATGAGAGAGTTGAACCTGTCGTACGTTGTTTGCAGAGATTCTGTTGCAGAGGATCTGAATGCATGATATTCATTTATGTATTGTGCCCTTCGGTTCTTCTGTGTTTTAGCACCCCCTTCCAACTGTCTTTCTAATTCTTTCCAAAGATCGTGCGCAGTTTCGCATGCATCTAAGGATTGAAAAAGCTCGTTGGGGATAGCCATTATCAGGATTCTTTTTGTTTTCTGTGCAACTTCATCTTCTGCCTTATCTTCATTTGACCATTCTTCTTTTGGTTTTGGTTTTTGATGTTCAGGGATTTCTGGAGATTCAGCAGTAGCTGGTACTCGTGGTACTGCTATCATGGGAACAGGAGGAAGGTTGTAAAGATATTGTACTAGATTTTTTTCAGTACCCTCAAAGAAATGAACCATTCTTATCTTCCATTGAGGATACTCATCTCGTAGGAGAGTAGGAGGCTTGGTGAGTGAACCAGCAGTAAAGAAGTTATTTGTATTTTTCATTTTTAAGGTTCTGAAAAGATAGTATGATTTAAAGAGTACGAGTCTGAAGATCTGGAAAGTTTTCTGGGTTTGAACAGTTCGCAGAGTACACTTTAATGGAGTTTTAACCTAGAGATGAGGAATAAGAAAAAAATGATTTCTGTCACTAATCTTGTAAAAACGAGGATCACTTGATATTGAAAATCAAGCTTTGCTCTGATACCAATTGTTGGTTCCCGGTTTTGTTTAAACAAGATTATCAGATCTATTAGTTCAAGTTTGAGTTTGATGCGGAAGCGTATTTGAAGAACTAACAGATATGTTTGATAGATTTAGAACATAATATAAATAAACAGTGAACAGGAAATAATATCTCAAAGTTTACTGAATATGTATATTAAGAACATATTCAAGAACAGTGAGTTAAGCAAAGCTTTTAAAACATATATGACTCTCAAAAGTGTTTAAAGCTTGTGATGTTTTTCTCTCTTGAATTCTTGTTTCGATTGTTCGATTGATCGATCGATGGATTGATAGATTAATTAGGAAGAACTCAACATGAGTCTTCCTTATATACTACTCTAAGGGGACCATAAAGCATATGCTACTATTCACAAAGGACGGTATGAATAGTTGGACGGATGGCATGAACAGTTGGACGTGCTGTATTGCATTTAATGCAGCAGACGTCTATTATGTACTAAGCCCTATTGAATCCAACCAGAGTTTGACACATTGCAGTTGGATAGGGCATGCTACCATGCAAGTTGATGAACAAGTCATGTAACAGTAGCAAGATATTATAAATATCTTTTAAGTCTTTGTTGAAGACCGCAGAGGCTCTGTGAAGTGCAACAGAGGTTCTGCGGTTTGGTCCTTAGAAGAGCAGTCTTCACCGGATTCCGAGTCTTTGGTCTTCTTTGCGCGTATGACAGAGCTTCTGTAGGGCGCCTCTTTAGCTTCTGTAGCTTCTTGACCTTGATCTCTCGGTAAGTTCGGCAGAGCCTCTGTAAGAGGCTTTCTTCACTTAGACTACTTTTCACTACTTCTAAATACTTCTATGATTAGGAAGATTGAAGCTAACAAATACTGACGGTAAAGGATTGTCATGAGAAGCATGATCAGATGGTGCAACCTGATCTTCCTGAACCATATTCTCATCCTGTTGAACTTGAGGATCAACATTGTCACCAGAAGCCATTATAATACCTGAAATGATGTATAATTGATTCCCAATTAGATCAATGAGAAAAACTCAACAGTATAGAAACTTTGAAAAATCAGAAAAATGCATAAGTCAGGTTTGCGCTACCAATGGGTAGTGCAAAGCTTGATTTGCACTACCAATGGGTGGCGCAAAGCTTGATTTGCGCTACCAATACATGGCGCAAACTTGTCTTGGTGAAAATGATATTCCTTCTAAATGACACTGTCGCAATAGTATGATTTGCGCTAGACGACCATGGCGCAAAATCGACTTGAATTACAACATGAGTGAGTTTTGCGCTAGTTCATATATCGAAAACCCAGAAAAAATTCAACAGATGTATTTAAGCAAGAAAACGTCACCAATCGATAAAATAATCTGATTAAGATGCAATCAAAAATCAAAATCAACAAAACCCTAAGAGTCGAAGTCGACTATCAGAAAAACTCAAAATGAATGAATAGAAATGATAAAAACAAATGAAACTCAGATTCAAACATATGATTTCGATACTGCACAATGAAATGAGGCAAGAATCATTACCTGGAATCGAAACTCACAAAGATGATCACAATCTGAACAGTTGAAAGATCATAGAGGTCGTACGATTTAGAAATTTTAGAGGGTAAAATGAAAGGTCAAGAAGTCAAACACATATATATACCCTAAAAAAATCGTGCATTTTGAAAATTTTGAACAAAGAACTGAAACTCAGACGATTTGCGCCACCAAAGGGAAGCGCAAAATGGGATTTGCGCCACCAATGGCTGGCGCAAATGCCTGTTTCAAACTCATTCCAACTTTTCAGAAATTAAGATTTTCACTTTGTAAACTCATTTTTCTCCCCCTACACAAATGCAATAGATGTTTTGAGAAAAAATTTACATTTGGAGAGTTTGCCTGATAACCTCGTCAGAAATACATACCTGGTAAATTTATCTGATTAGATTTATTGATCCTTTTGATTTTCTTTTCATGTGAAAATCACAAAATCTCAGATCGTAGAAAACAGATAATCACAAATCATCATACCTTGCTCCCCCTCAAATACTGAACTCATGACTTTTCTCCTCCTGAAATTAAGCTTAACTCCACACAACACAGAATGAAATTTCACATAAAAAATCAGTAATGAAAAATACCATACATTAAACTATATATCATAACTACTAACTATATATTATTTAAACACCAAACAAAAGAAATTCAACTCAATGAAATTTGACGTATTTTTCAAACAAATGAAATTGAATGTATGTGTTTGGATTCAAATACAAGTCATCATTGCATATCAAGTTAAAAAATGTTCAGTTTCAACCCCTTTATTAAATCTATTTGGTGTGCTTGCATGTGAAATATGATCAGCTTCAATCATATGCAATTCTAAAACAAAAAAGAATACTTTGCTCTACTCACACTATTTGTCCAAAATCAGAATTTTAACAAATTTACAGGTTTATCGCGACTTTGTAATTTCCCCAAGTTTCAAGAGATGTGTGCTCATTGGCATCTTTTATTTTGTGCTCATTGGCATCTTTTAATCAAAAAGTTTAGTAAGAAAAAGATACACCGTTAAACATGGCTTTCTATCTGGTTCTATAGCAGGATTTGGGTCAGCCAATCCCAGACTAGTTGGCCTCAGGGGCTAGGTGTCGAGCACCCATTGGAACTTACTCTCCTAAACCAGAAAGGCCACATCGATATATCTTAAACCCATTTGTACCAGTAGAACATGGCTTTCTATCTGGTTCTATAACAGGATTTGGGCCAGCCGATCCCAGACCAGTTGGCCTTAGGGACTAGGTGTCGAGCACCCCTTAGGACTTACTCTCCCAAACCAGAAAGGCCACAGGTACAAACTTTCAAACTAAATGATGATATTTTTTTATTTTTTTTTCATCTTAATCACTTGGTTCTAAAACATAGTGCTTCCCCCATATTTTCGTTTCCATCCGTCATTCTGACATTTAGGCTTTTTGAGCTTTATATTCTATATAAGTCCAGATTTCCATAATTTCGAGCATTCAGCATAATTTCATTCATGTTTTGCTGACCTTTCGATTTATTTCAGAAGTGAAAGTTGAAACAAATATAACTCAGATAATACAAAAATGCTTGTAAAATCACCCTTGACACACATTTTATTCATTGAATGAAAATTGAAAAAAAATTCACTTCATTGAATTAAATTTATCAAGGTTTAAATTTTCAAATTCAACATGCCGAGTTTTGATAAAAGAAAAGTAAATCGCTTTTCATCCATAGCCTTGGTGAAAATATCGGCAAGTTGATAGTCAGTAGGTACAAATAATAATTCAATGGTACCTTTTTCCACATGATCTTTTATGAAATGAAACCGCATGTCAATGTGTTTTGTCTTAGTATGCTAGACTGGATTCACTGAGATGGCTATTGCAGATTTGCTGTCACAATAGATCGGTATGGTTTTATACAGCAACCCATAATCTTGCAACTGAGTCTTCATCCATAGCACTTGGGAACAGCAACTTGTTGCAACGACATACTCCGCTTCAGCAGTTGAAATGGACACACAGTTCTGTTTCTTTGAAGCCCAACTTATTAGCCGATATCCTAGAAATTGTACATGCCCAGAAGTACTTTTCCGGTCCAGTTGACTACCTCTATAATCAGCATCTGAATAAGCACTCATCTTGTAGTTCGAACCCTTTGGATACCACAATCCTAAGTATGGGGTTCTTTTCAGATATCTGAAAATTCGTATGACAGCCGCAAAATGAGATTCCTTTGGATGTGCCTGGAATCTTGCGCACAAACATGTAGAAAACATTATGTCCGGTCGACTAGCTGTGAGATACATTAGCGATCCGATCATCCCTCGATAGGTTCTGTTTTTGTTCCCGTTTTGCTTATACAAGATTGTCAGATCTATTAGTTCGAGTTTATGTTTGATAGATTTAGAACACACACTATCAAATAAACAGTGAAGAGAATAGATTTAGAACACACACTATCAAATAAACAGTGAAGAGAATAGATTTATAGC
Source organism: Saussurea involucrata (assembly GCA_033807775.1). Taxonomy (NCBI): domain Eukaryota; kingdom Viridiplantae; phylum Streptophyta; class Magnoliopsida; order Asterales; family Asteraceae; genus Saussurea; species Saussurea involucrata. The sequence goes on from CM066314.1 coordinate 88,371,987, forward strand.
ACAAAGACCCACTGTATTTAATATATCAAGAACACTTAGTACAAATTTGACGCTAATTGAGTGTAAGTGTTTTGTGTTGTGTGTTAAGTGATTGTGTAAACTTGTAAAGTGTAAAAACGGTGATTCTTAGGAAGAACTCAACATGAGTCTTCCTTTTATTCTACTACAAAACATCTATTCTAGACAAGAGACTGTTGCTACAGGAAAGAAGAGATGGTATGAACAGTTGGAAAACTGCAAGCATTAAATGTCGCAGACGCCTATGTTGTACTAAGCCCTATTGAGTCCACTCAGATTTTGACACGTGTTGAAGTTGGACAGGGCATGCTACCATACAAGTTGATGAACAGATCCTGGAACAGTAGCAAGATATTTCTTTAACAGTGGTAAGATATTATAAGTATCTTGAGTCTTCAGTGAGGACAACAGAGGCTCTGTAATGTGTTGCAGAAGTTCGGCGGTCTGGTCCTTTGTAGAGTAGTCTTCACTGGGTTCTTTGTCTTCTGAAGTTGTCTGCAGAGGCTCTGTTATTTGTGACAGAGGTTCTGAGGTCTTGATCTTCTGTAGCGTTCTTCTGTAGTTTCTTCGGTCTTTGATCACTCTTGATCAAAACTTCCTTTGCTTCTTCTTAGATGCCCGGCAGAGCTTCTGTTGCACTCAGCAGAGCTTCTGTGGAAGTTCTTCTGTACTTGGCCATTTTTCAATACTTCTAATATTTCAGAATATTTGAGCTAACAATCTCCCCCTAAGTATTGAAAAATAAATTTTGACCTTTTAGGCTAAGTTAAGATACACAGAGGTTAAACAATGCCTCAGAAGATTATTTCTTTCATTTGGAATTTATGCCAGAGGCATTTACATTTGAGTACATTAAATGAACAGAAATAAAACGTTGACAGAGGTTCTTTGAAGAGACTCAGATTTTTGCATTTGGGAAGTCGTCGTACTTTCTGTTGTCTTTTCCTACTTCCTTGAGTTCTTCATAGAATTTGAGGCAGAGATTTCTTAAGCCCAGTGTAGCATCAATCTCTTTGATCATCATCAGAGCAGATTCTTCATCCATAAGCTCTGTTGCTTTGTTCTCCTCTAGTATTTTTCTGAACATGTTCAGAGTACGGTTTGTGTACTTCTGACAGTCCATTGTCACAAACAGTTTAAGTTGATCAGCAGGATTCTTGAATACTAACCCGTACCTTGGAGTTTTGATGATCGAATTGTGTATGGCATTGGGTGGGCAGAAATCCTCTGGTGGTCTGATGCTTAGAGTAGTCACGCCTAGATCGATGGCTAGTTGAAAGTCGAGCATGCTGTAGATTAGGAGCTTTTCACGCATTGCCTTTCTGAGAACTCGATAAGATCTTTGGTGGCAGTCGTCATTGAAGTTGTCTTTCGTCCATTGCAGAAGGTCAGGTAAGTCATAGGGATTGAGGTTTCGGATATCAACATCAGAGAATTGATTCTCTGATCTGTCAGACCTTTTGACTTTCCAGATTGTATACATCGTATGAGGATAGGTTCTCATTTTAGAGTATCTACAATAGATTACCTTATTTATCTTGTGAATGGAGTAAACTTGATTGACCGGTTTTGACTTTGTAGAGGTGAAGATGGCATCGAATTCTTCTCTTCGCTTCTGATCTCGGACATGAGCTGGCAGATCGCTCTGGAAGTGTTGTCTGTAGAGATAACTGTAAACATGCTCTTCCATTTGTTCAATGGTTGGAGTAGTTCTTGGAATTTGTCTCCTTAGCTTATCCATTTGTCGAGTGATGTCTGCTACTTTACCTTCTGTTAGCTTAGCTGTGGGATCCAGGGTTGGGTTTTCTGACAGAGGTTTAAAGTTGAATGCCCAGTCTTCCTCTTCGGGTTTAGGAGTGATGAAGGCATTAAAGGCACCTTTCATCAACTTCTCTGTTGCAACTGGCATCTTCTTCTTTGGTTCTTCTTCTGTTATTTTTCCCTTGCCTTTATCTTTTGGTTTTGAGGTTTCAGAGGTTGGGTTTTGGATTTGTGTGGGTGGCACCTCTGTAGATTTGACAGTTAGAGGTTCTGTGGGTTTTGGGGTTGGATGCTCTGATGTTTTGGTTGTTGCCTCTGAAGGTTTTGATACTTCGGGTTGTGAGGTCTCTGTTGGTGAGGAGTCTTCGGGTCTTGGAGGTGGAATGTCAAAATGCTTTGCTGATTGAAAAGCAGATACAAATTCCATTCTGTGAAGAATGAACTCTGCAGAGCGTTTTGGTCTTTGGGGTTTTCGAGCTATGGTTTTGACTCTAGTTTTGCACGGGATTGGTTGTGGGGTTGGTGTTGGTTCTTTGGGTGGGGGTGGAGTTTGTTCTGTGGATGAGGATGCAAGAGTGATTACCTTAGGTTCTGTGGTTGGTGTATCCTCTGCTGAGATAGAGGTGTTTTGCCTCTGTTGAGTTCCTTGTGTTTCCTTCGGGGTTTCTGTTGTAGAGGGTTCTGCAGTTTTCTCTGTAGTTTTTGCAGAAGCAGCCTCTGTTGTTTCCTTTGTTCTCTCCCCCTCAGGATGACCAGATGCACCATCATCAGGATCATCCTGCCTTCTTTTAGCAGCAACTTCTGTTCTGCAGGTGTCTTGAGCTGCTTGCCTTGTTGCTTGTTTCTTCATTGTTTCAAGGTAGATTGCGATCGAAGTCTTGAAGGTTGTGGTTGCTCTTTTCTCGAATTATGCAGCAGTTGTTTTGGCAATGTAAGTTGCAGAGGTGGTTGCAGCAGCAGCAGAAGCTTCTGTATGTGACTTTATTTCTGCAAGGGCTTCTTTAACTTATGTGGATAAGGTATCCACTTTGGTATTTAATCCTGTAAGCGCGCCTGAAGTTGAATCAGTAAAAGTCGTGAATAAGCTTTGCAACTTATTCAATGTTTGAGTTACAGAGGTTACAAAGACTTGGAACTCATTCTTCGTAACATGTTCCTCTTGGGTAACCTCTGGAGGAACAACCCCTTCTCCAGAGTGAGTCCCTGCTCCTGGGACACCTTCGTTCACCCTTGTTTGTACGTTGGGGGTGGAAGGATTTCCATCTGATCTTCGAGCAGAAGCATCTAGTGCTTCAAACTCTACAGAAGTTTTGTGAAGAACAGTGTCCAAATCCACCCCAGAGGTGGGTATCGGAATGTCCTTCTTTTGACTTGGAGACTTGTCTAGAGACTCTTCGTCTTTGTGCTTACTACTTCTCTCTGAAAGAAGTTTTGGCCCTATATAGTGTGTGGCAGAGGAAACAAATTCCTCTGTTGGGTGTTCTAGTGTGATCTGGGGCGATTGATCATGAACTAAAGGTGAGTCTCTTTGAGGAGACTCCCTAGGAATGGATTCCCCGGTTTTTGTGGGCGCAGAAGTCGAAAGAGTGACTTCTGGCTGGTTGGGTTGGGTTTGGATCGAGCTGTGCTGCTCTATTCAATAACTCCTTCTGCAGCTAGTCCTGCGGAGTTAGATGTGTGGGTTGCACTGGGAGGGGGTGAGAGATGTGTGCCTTCTTCATCTTCAACATCTTTTTCTTTTTCACTTTCTTTTCCTCCAGAAGTTTCTACCCTATCCTCTAACCTATTTTCAGTAATTTTACCTATTTGGACCTCTTCTTCTGCAGTTTCTTGTCTTGGCAGAAGTGAATCAAGACCCTCTGTGATTGTATGGGTTTGCAGAGGTGAAGGTTGAGGTTGTTCTTTTTCGATTCCTTCTGTAATTGATTGCAGAGGAGAAGAAAGTTTCTTCTTCTTTGATTTCCTTTTCTTTGGCTTAGGTGCCCTCTCCTCTGTAGATTTTGACTTTCTTTTTCTTTTGGAAGAGGGAGGGGCATAGTGACCTTGGGTTTGTGGTGGAGATGAGGGTTCTGTGTTATGTTCAGTGGATGGAGAAGATGGTTCTGCAGGGGGTTTTTGGATGGCAGAAGCAGAGGCAAGTAGTTCCTCTGTAGGGGTCTTGGTTTTCTTTCCCTTTTTCTTCTTCTTCTCTTTAGATCCCTCAGAAGACTTCCTCTTTGAAGGATAATGGTCTTTCCTTATATTTCTGAAGTTCTTCTGGTTGGCCTTGTGTTTAGCCAACTTTATCTTCCATTCTTCCTCTGTTAGTCTTTCTACAACACTACCTCCTATGGGTATTCCTATACGCGGGGGTGTTACAGAACTGGGTTCAGGAGTTCTGTAAACGCATGTGTACTCGCTAACTAGTTCTTCATTACTAGCATAACCTAACATTACCTTTGACAGTGGCCTGCTGTGCGGGTAGCCGTCCTCATGTTCTGTAGGGGTGTTTTTGGACATAGGAAATTGCTTAGGTTTGGGACCGTCCATTGGCCATTTTTGGATAAGGAGTAGGGGTTCGAAAGGTACACTGAGGATTCGCTGGAACTGCAGAGGGGGCAACCAGTTGTGATCAGATATTTTGGCTTTCTGGGAGGCGATTTTGCGATCGATGGTGTTGATGATCTCTTGCATCATTATGGTGGCATAATCTAGTGGTAGATCATAGTACACACCATACATGATTGAGAGAATTTTAGGTGAGCTTTGATCGATGCTCCCGATTTTTCCAGTGAGGCAACGATTTAGGATGGAGAATAAGGTATTCCACAGAGGGGGTAGTCTTGCTCTGCGGAAATCGTTCCTCTTTTTCAACTGTTGGTTGTACCCTAACATGTGCAGAAAGTCGACAAGTTCTTCATTTGTTGGTTGAGGGGCATACTTTTTGATTCCCATGAGTCCTCTTGTTGGAAGGCCAAATTCTAATGAGAACAGGGTGAGGTTGAACATCAGTTCAAGACTCTTACTTTGGTCAGGCTTAGAGATATAGCCTCTTATCAAATCGGTGCCAGCGTCATAACGGCAAGATTGCCAAAACTGATGTAGGTAACGTACAGGTAATTGTTCAACGGTTTTGCTAAGAAGAGGGTAAAGAAAGTGGTTCTCTAGGATGTTTAGCAGGATGGCATGTTCTTTACCAAAAGCCGTAGGAGAAGGAACAAGATAACAATTGTTCGATTTAATGGGAAGGGTTTGCTCGAAATGGTCATTAGAGAAAAATTGTTGCAGGTGGGTAGTGGGTACAAAGGATGCCTCGTCGCCGGAGTCATGTCTGTTGGTATCGGCGACAGTATGTGAGTTGTGGGAGTGCTCAGAATGTACTGGAGAGAGTGGTGGAGAGTTCATCGGTGAAACGTGAGTAGCTTTGGAACTGGAAGCCATTTGTAAGTTTGAAAGTTCTAGGTTTTCAGAAAAAAATAAGCAAGTTCGCCGGAGAAGATGAGAGAATAGTAAAGTTTTGAAAGTTATTTTAACTTAGGTTTTATACTGTGGTAACGGGTAGAATTTGGAACGGTGAAAATGTGAGAAAGTTAATAAAATTTGAGGTCCGCACTCGAGTTAATTTGGCGTGGATCAAGTTTCCAGGACGACGTTATATGTACGTCAATGAAAACTCGACATGTCAATAGTGTCAGTGATGACGATACGTCTTGGGCGGCCATATTAAATGAAAAGCGCGTGGGTTTAAATTTTCACCACAGAAAAGTTACCGTTAAAAAGTTACCGTTACAGAAGTTCCTAAGTGAAAATCTTTACAGAAGCTCTGTGGGTACATAAGCTATGTGATTTTGAAAAACTTTTATCTCTGTAGATTGTATCTTATGAAAATTTGTTTGAAAAACGCAAGGAGAGGATCGATAAATCTTTAGTAGAGAAATAGTCCTACAGAGGTTTTTGGACTTCTGCCAGAGCCAACAGAAGCTCTGTTACAGGAAATTTCTAATAACTAATAATTTATAAACATTTTTGATCATCCAAGTTTTTGATCAGATTTAACAATGTATTTAGGACCTATTTGAAAGTTGGTGTCCTAGAAAATTGTAAATCTCAAAGATTTTGTGCAGCAGAAGTCTTTTGAAAGATTTGAGTTATCTACAGAGGTTCTTTGGATGAAATTAATCTGTAGCTTAAGACTTCTGTAGCAATGTGCGTGCAATTGGTTTCCGAGATGACATTCCAAAAGATCGATAGAGGTTAAATTTACGATCATAGAGCATATTTCTGGCAGAGCCTCTGTTGAGCTCAGCAGAGGCTCTATGACCTCAAATTTCTCATAACTCAAATTTTATGAAACTTTTTGATCTTTTGATTTTTGAATGTTATTCACAGTATATTTAGGACATATTTGACAATTTTTGTCCTAGAAAACTGTTTTCAAAAACCTAAAAGTACGAGATACCAACCTTTTGTTCTTTTAGTTTGGCGAGTGTGATTTCTTCTGTCGCATTCTTAGCTCCCCCTTGACTTATAAATCTCTGTAGATTCAGCAAGGTCTCCTTTTTCGCTCCCCCTTGATCTAACAACCTCTATAGATCAAGTGTCTTCTTCTGCTCCCCCTTGACCTATGCTTGGTTCAGAATAAGATAAGTTGTGCACAGGACATAGGTCAAGATCATCAGAGGTTCTGTGAAGGTTGTCAGAGGTTCTGAGAAGACCTTACAGAAGTTCAGTGATATCAAGAACTATTGTAGATTTAAGAATTTACATACAGAAAATAATAAATAAACAAAAATATTTACAAAAGGACATTCTAATACCCACCTCTGGAGTGGATTTGGACACTGTTCTTCACAGAACTTCTGTAGAGATCGAAACTCAGGTTTCTTCTCGAGGATCAGAAGGAAATCCTTCCACCCCCATCGTACAAACAAGGGTGAACGAAGGTGTCCCAGGAACAGGGACTCACTCTGGAGACGAATGTGTTCCTCCAGAGGTTACACAAGGAACACAAGTATCAAGGGATGAGTTCCAAACCCTTGTCACCTCTGTGAACGAAACAATGAAAGAGTTGCAAAGCTCATTCAAATCCTTTACAGAGACAACATCTACGGCTATCCTGAATCTGAACACCAAAATGGACAATCTGTCCACAGAGGTAAAAACCGCCATCTCAGAGATGAAGTCTTCTGCCGAAACTACTGCCAAAGCTACAGCCACTTCTGCCGCTCAGGAATTCGGAACAACTGCAACTTCTGCTTTCAGGGACTCTGTAAAAAATTTCCTTGAACAAATGAATACGCAATCCAACAGAGCAGAGGCAATACGCAACACGACAATGATGCAACCAAAAGACTATACGACCAGAGCACAGCTTACAGAGCACGGACAGAACGTCATTAACCAGGTCACAGAAGTCATTGTCTCCTTCACAACTGCAAATGCCAACTATGTCAAGGATTTCAGAAAGAGTGTCGGCAGAATGCGTTTCAAAACAGAAGCAGAGCTTGCGACATTGATTGGCCTCTGCGATGATGTCTGTGAAAAGTTGATGGCAGCAGGAGCTGAATTACCGAAGAAGCCCAACACTTCTTGCAGAGCAGAGGGTACTTCTGATAAAAGTCAGGATGATTCTGATGATGACCAACCTGGTCCATCAGATAATCCTGAGGGGGAGAATCTAAGGGAGAAAGCTACGAGCAGAGGAATACAAAGTCCACCAATCGCAGCAGAACCAATAAGCCAAGCCCCTCCAGAACAAACCCAACAACAACAAACCCAAAAGACCACAGAGACAACACCCATCTCTGTGGAATCATCTCCTGACGAAACCAAAATTCCAGAAGCAGATCAGCAAACCACAGAGGCAACAACCGCCCCTGAGGTAATCATTTTGGAAGAAACAGATGAACAAACCACAGAGAAAACACCCACCTCTGTGGAAACACCCCAAACCATACCGAGAAGAAAGTCGATTGCCACCAAACCAATAAAAGCAACGACCTCTGCAACCTCTGCTTCTGACATTCTGAAAAAGATGCACAATACAATGACTGATCGAATGTCACATAGAGAAGAAGAAAGGCACAGGTTCACACTAGCGTTCAAACTGGCAAGAAGATTCGACATACCTCAATCCACATAAACCGAGCTTACAGAAGAAGTCAACAAAGAACCTCCAACAGAGGTTACAGAGCAACTCAAGCCAACAGAACCATCGCCACAAAAGTCCTCTAAATCATAAATGTCAAAACCCACAGAGGCAACCCCCATCAAGCCAACATAAGTGCCAACCTCCAAACTTACAGAAGAGCCTAAGAAGAAAACATTGCCAAAGCCAACGGAGAAACTAATGAAGAGTGCGTTTGATGCCTTTCAAACCCCAAAGCCTGAAGAAGTTGACTGGGCACCTGGACTTAAGCCTCTGTCAGACATTCCTCTAACTGGTAGAGCCGCAGAAGTTATTCAACAGATGGAGAGTCTCAGAAGACAAGTACCACAACCTGGTCCAACATATGAAGAAATGGAAGAAGTGGTATACAAATACCTCTACAAACAATCCTATCAGACAAATCATCCAGTAGATCATGTGACAGATCCAAGGATCAGAGAAGAATTTGAGAACATCTTCACAAGGACAAAGCCAAGAACCAAAGCAGATGTCTTCTCAATCCACAAGATCAAAAAGGTGATCTTCTGCAGATTCTCCTTCACAAGAACCTATCCAAGGGTCAGGTACAATCTTTACAAAGTCAGAAGAGAGAAAAATTCAGAATCTACCTTCGCTGATGCTGACCTAAGAAATATCAATCCTTATGATCTACCTGACCTTCTGCAATGGACAAAGGACAACTACAACACTGAGCCAAACACCAGAGCCTATCAAGTGTTGAGAAAAGCGATGAGGGAAAAGCTTCTGCTCTACAGCATGATAGATTTCCAGGTAGGAAAGGATCTTGGTCTCAAACATCTAGATCTACGACCACCAGAAGATCGCTGCCCACCAGACGCCGTACCTAACTCAATCATTACAGAACCAAGGTTTGGGTTAGTATTTCAAAACCCACAAGGCGAGGTCAAACTTTTTGTACCCATGGATTGTCAGAAGTACGCAACCAGTACTCTGAACAAATTCAGAGCAAGCCTTGTAAAATACAGAGGTACAGCGAAAATGGATAGAGATGCTGCAGATACCTTCATCAGAGAGATAGACGCCACAATCCGCCTAAGAGAACTCTGCATCAGATTCTACAAAGAGATCAGAAGAGTCGGAAGAGACAACAGAAGCTACAACGATTTCAATGATGCCAAAATCTGATTCTCAGACCTCCAATCTCTGCAAACAAAGTTAAAGTTCATCTTTCATTGTACTCAAATGTAAAATGCCCCTGTCATATTTCTAAATGAAAGAAATTTCGAGGTATTGTTTAACCTCTGTCTTATCTTACTTAGCCTAACTTAACTCAAGTTCAAATTTTTTATTTTTCACTACTTAGGGGGAGATTGTTAGCTTCAATCTTCCTAATCATAGAAGTATTTAGAAGTAGTGAAAAATAGGCTAAGTGAAGAAAGCCTCTTACAGAGGCTCTGTCGGACTTACTGAGGGCTCAAGATCAAGAAGCTCTGTCATACGCACAAAAAAGACCAATATCTCGGAATCCGGTAAAGACTGCTCCACAGAGGACCAGACCACAGAACCTCTGTAACTCATTTACAGAACCTCTATGGTCCTCACTGAAAGACTTGAAGATATTTATAATATCTTGCTACTATTACAGGACCCGTTCATCAACTTGCATGGTAGCATGCCCTGTCCAACGTCGACGTGTCAAACTCTAATTGGACTCATTAGGGCTTAGTACATATTAGACGTCTGCTGCATTAAATGCAATACAACACGTCTTACTGTTCATGCCATTCTTGCAACTGTTCACGACATCCGTTCAACTATTCATCAGTACCGTCTGAATAGTAGCATATGCTTTATGGTCCCCTTTAGAGTAGTATATAAGGAAGACTCATGTTGAGTTCTTCCTTAAGAATCATAAATCAATCTCATAAATCGACCATCATAAGAACACAAAAAGCTTATTCACCTTAAGAGTCATATCTGTTTTAAAGCTTTACTTACTCTTTGTTCTAAATCTGTTCTTGATATATATATAATCAGTAAACCTTGAAGTAATTATATTATGTTCACTGTTTAATTATATTCCGTTCTAAATCTATCAAACATATCTGTTAGTTCTTCAAAAACGCTTCCGCATCAAACATTAACTTGAACTAATAGATCTGATAATCTTGTTTAAAGCAAAACGGGAACCAACATGTTCTGACATCTACAGCTTTTCCATGTGGATCTATACCAACTTTCGCACCATGAGCCATTGGTGTGCCTATGTTAGTACATTTATCCATTTTGAATTTCTTCAAAATATCAAACACGTACTTTGACTAATTGATAAAGATTCCATCAGGTAGCTGCTTCACTTGAAGTCCGAGGAAAAAGTTAATTTCCCCCATCATACTCATTTTAAACCTGGAAGTCATAAGATAAGAAAACCAAGTACACAAAGATTTGTTAGTTGCACCAAAAATAATATCATCGACATAGATTTGAACAAAGCAGATATCTTGTTCTTCGCGTCAGATGAAAAGAGTTGTGTCAATAGCTCCCTTAGCGAATCCGGATTTGACCAGAATGGTTGATAATTCATCGTACCATGCACGCGGTGCTTGTTTCAGACCATATAGAGCTTTATCGAGACGAAACACGTAATCAGGTTTGTCTTTGTTAACAAACCCTTCTGGTTGAGATACATATACTTCTTCTTTTAGTACCCCATTCAGAAAAGCTGTCTTCACGTCCATCTGATAAACGGTAAAGTCGTGAAAAGCTGCAAAGGCGAGAAACATTCTGATAGCTTCTAGTCTTGCTATCGGTGCATGTGTTTCATCATAGTCTATTCCTTCTTGTTGTCGGTAACCCTTCGCCACTAAACGAGTTTTGTTTCTTACAATTATTCCATCCTTGTCCTTTTTATTCTTGAAAATCCACTTAGTGCCGATTACGCTTTTTCCCGGAGGCCTAGGCACTAATCTCCACACCTTCAATGCTTCGAATTCATTCAGTTCTTCTTGCATTGCAATTATCAAGTGTGGATCATTCAAGGCTTCTGAAACCTTGGTTGGTTCAACATTGCTTAGGAAGCAAGCAAATAAGCATTCATTTGGTGAAGCAGACTTGGATCTTGTGCTGACATTGGCAGATGGGCACCAATGATTTAGTGAATCGGATGTGCCCTTGTCCATTTGGTTGTGTGAGTGAGTGGATCAACTGTCTCTTGAATCAGTTCTAGTACTGGAGGGGGGGGTCAGGTAACTCTGAATCACCAGAAGAAACAGGTATCACTTCAGGAATTGGAGGAGTTATCTCAACAATATCGTCTGATTCAGATTGTTGAATTGGTTGTTGAATGACAATCGGATGCACTGTTTCTTCTTCATTAAGTTGAACATTTCCAGTCTTTTCTGGAATCGGTGATGGATTCACTCCTTCAGTTGTCACTGATTCCACTACTTCGGTTGTCACTGGTTGCACTTCGGTTTCAGTAACTACTTCTTGTATCACAGGTTAAGATGTAACTTGAACTGCATCATTAACAGAGTTGTTTACAGCAGAATTTGATGTAGATGCGTTCGTATTTTCCTGAGTTGACACAATAGGTAGAACATCATGATTAGTGGAAGGTAAATCATTATAAAAATGTTCAAATAAAAAATCAAGATCATTAAGAGTATTAGAAATCAAAGTAGGATCCTGATTTGTCGGTTGAAGAGCAGGTTCTGGACTGATTTGTCCAGAAGCTAAAACTCCTGACATAGCGGGTTCTGATCCTGTATGGACGGAAACCATTTCTTAAGATTCATCAAAATTTACATTGACGCTCTCCACCACCTTTTTAGCTGATGTCAAATATACTCTGTAAGCTGCTGATGTGAAAGCATAACCAAGAAAGATTCCCTCATCCGCCTTCGGTCTGAATTTATTCATATTTTCTCGATCGTTTAACACAAAACATTTACACCCAAAAGCTCGGAAATATTTGACATTTGGTTTGATGCCATTCATAAGCTCGTACGGTGTCTTGTTGATTCTCCGATGTATGATTGATCTGTTTTGCGTGTGACATGCCGTAGATACTTCTTCGGCCCAATGAGATAGAGGAAGACCTGAGTATGCGAGCATAGTGCGAGCCACTTCAACTAAATTTCGATTGCGTCTCTCCACCACTCCGTTTTGTTCAGGTGTTCTTGCAGCAGAAAACTGTTGAGTGATCCCATTTTCTTCATAGAACGCTTGCAAAGTGCTGTTTTTGAATTCCGTTCCATTGTCGGATCTGACAACCTTCACTGCTTTTTGTTTATTTGTCTGAACAGTCTTAATGAGATTGATGAGATGGTCTGAAGTTTCATCTTTTGATTTGAGAAACTTTACCCAAGTATAACGTGAATAATCATCAACTATCCCTAAGACATATCTCTTCTTTCCAATACTTCTTGTTTTCATTGGCCCACACAAATCTACATGTAAGAGATCCAGAATATCTTTTGTGCAAAATTCAGCTTTCGGTTTATGAGGAACTTTCTTCATTTTGCCCTTCTCACAGTCATGACAGAGATGATCTTTCTTGAAACTGAGCAACGGGAGACCTCGAAGTAGTTCGTTCTTGGCTAACCTGCCCATGTATTTGAACTTGAGATGAGCCAGTCTTCTATGCCACAGCCAGTTTTGTTTTGTTGTCGCCTTTGTCAGTAGACAGATATCAGAAGGAGTTTTTACATTGAGAGATATATGGTATAAAGATTGGATCTTCTTTTTCCAACACGTAAATCTTTTCCTTCATCATTTTTAACAGCAACTCTTGTTGATTTAAAACTGACTTCCAGATCCTTGTCACAAAATTGCCCGATGCTGAATAAATTGTGGCTTAGACCTTCAACGTAACTCACTCTCTTCACAGTGATATTTCCTTGAACTAAGTCTCCGTAGCCGAGAATTGGTGATGTCGCGCAATTTCCAAATTTGACTCTTGCACAATCCTTTTCTTTAAAATTAGATAATAAAGACTTATTGCCAGTCATGTGTTTGGTGCATCCTGAATCCAGATACCACAAATGACATGGTTGCAAAGAGAAACACATTAAAAAGATTTAGGTACCCATTTGGTTGTGGGTCCTTTCTTGTTAGTTCCAAAAGAGTCCTTATTAGAAACAGGATGTCTTCTTTTCTTTGTAAAACTTTTGTTTTTATAATATGCATTAGAGTGAAACATCATATTATGAATTCTATATGCATCAAATGAATAAACATCACCACCAGAACTACAACATGAGGAGCAACATAAACCACCATTGGCAATTCGAAACATTTGCTTTATTGAATATCTAAAAGAATTTTTACAATTCTCTTTATTTTCAGCAAATGAACTAATTGAACAAGGTTTGTTGACTATGCTACTCTTCTCATTTGTTAAAGTATCTGGAGATAACTGTTTGACTCTCCAAACTTGTCTTGGTCTTTTCTTCACAAACCTATCTGAGAAATTAGAAAATGAAGCATCAGATTCAGTTCCAGATTTTGAATTTTGTATCTTAGATTTCTTTGACCTTCTCCTTTTTCTATAATTCTTTTTGTGAAAATTTGCATTTATAGTAAAAGAATCATCAATTTTCTCAGTTTTAACATCGGAGTTAAAAATCATCACTTTATCAAAGAAATCAGACCTTGAAACATTTTCATTTATACTCCCCTCGGACTTACTCTCATTTTCATTTTCAGAACAGTCAAAATCAGAATCAGATTTAATATCAGAGAAGAGCTTTCGTTTAAATCAACTTCCACTGTATTTTCCTTAGAATCAGATTGTACATCACTTTTATATTTTTCAAAAATATCTTGTTGTTGTTTTATTTCTTCTGTAATACCCCGGGTAAGTTCGTTAGTTAAAATTCCCTTTCCGTTAAGTTTTGTTAACTTTAAAGTTGATGTTTAGGGTAAGTTTAGGTGAATTTACAAGTTAAGGGTGTTGGGGTCATTGTTGAATAGTTTAAGGGCTGGAATGGTAAATAAGTTTGATATTATCTCTTAAGCAACTCAGATATTATCCAGATAATTGCATAGTGTGTGTGTGTGTGTGTTTGGAGGCAAGAAGGAGAAAAGAAGAAAAGCTAGGTTAAGGCTTCAATTGATATGCTTGGAAGTGAATCTGAGGTATGTCTCTTTGTATTTTATGTTTGTAATTGCTATTAGATAGTTCCTATCGGAGTAGAATAGTCGAAATCACATCTGTTAATGATTCAGTCGATTTCTGGGTGAAAATGGGATAAACAGTCAGAGGTGTCCGGATGATATGAATGTGTCCGGGTAGTTTCTTTGGTGGTGTCCGGGTAGTTTTATTGATAGTTTCCGGACGATTAGTTGATGGTTTTCGGATGAATTAGATACCGGATGACGTCCGGATTACTTTGGTGTCCGGATTCCTTGTGTTTTCCGGATTGGTCTGTGTTGTCCGGATAATTCATGTTATCCGGGTTAGTTATGCTGTCCGGAAAAGTTGGGCTGTCCGGAAACTATAGCTGTTTGGTTGTTTTGATGGCGAGAGTTAGGTAGATTTATCTAGAGTTCATGTGTTCAAATGGTAAGGGGATATTTGTATTTAATCTGTTTCAGATTTTGTGGATTTGGATTAAAAGACTGAATCTTTTGGAGAAAGGCTTGGAAGTGTTTATGGATAAGCGATCGAGGTGAGTTTTACTTTTAAAAACGTTTTCAACTGGGATACATATATATGTGATATATATATGAGATGGATATGTATGGATTGGATACGTGATATATGGTGTGATTACGTGTTTATGATTGAGATGGATATGTGATTGAAATGTAATAAAAGTTTTATAAATGACAATATGATATATTGGTACATATATATATTGTATTTATCTGTGCATTACACTACACGAATATACGTTAGCCAAAACTGTAGTCGGCGGAGGTGTTTGCTGTAGTTGTTGTACAGCGGTGCTGTAGTTGTTGTACAGCGGTGCTGTAGTTATTGTACAGCGGTGCTGTAGTTGTTGTACAGCGGTGTTGTTGGCTCGCAACCAACTAATATGGCCATGGGAATGAGGATGAGAGAGAGGATGAGGAGTTGAGCATAGTGCACGAGTCTTACTTGGTATTTAATTATTTGTGGTATATGTGTGTTTTTATAAAAAGGATTTCTAAACTGACAGGGATTTTCTCACTAGACCTTTTGGTCTAACCCTCATTTTCCTTTCAAAAATATGTATTCCAGGTCAAGGATCTTTTGTTAGCAAAGGGAAGGATAAAGCATAGGATGCGGTTGTTAGCTGACGAAGATTAGGATATGTTTACGTTTCTTTTGTATTGTATAGTTTTGAGACTTTGGGACCGAATGTGAATTATCATGTATTTTGTTATGAAAGTAACGACGTTGTGTATGAAATGTTATTTGTTGTATATTATGTATGTTTTGGGATACCGGGTCGTTACATCTTCTTCAAAACTTAATATCATGAAAGTAGAAATTATGTATTTTTCAAATTCAAACAAGATATTTTGTTCGTCCAAAGTAGCTTCAAGATCTAAAATTTTACACTATAATACTAATGGTGGAATGTATCTTTTAGTATCATAAGATACTTGAGATTCATTCTTTTGATTAGTACTAATAGCATAAACATCAAAATAATCATTTAGTAATGAAGCTTTTTCGGACTTTGAAAAATTTCTAGAATTTCTTGATTTCCTGGATTTTTCAGATTTGGGGATGTACTTTTCATTTTCTCGAGTGTATACAAATGGAAGTTGCATCCTTGTAGTAAGTTTTCTTTTCTCTTCTTCCAATTTCAAAATCTCATCATCATTTGTCCATTTAATTTTAAAGTGAGAAGCATATTTGGCAAGAGTTAAAAATTCAAACTCATAAAGAGTAGGAACTTTTATTTTAGCTTCTTCTAAAAAATGAGGGTTTTCAAATCCAAGTCCCCATTTTTCTTTAATAGATGTGTAACTCCTTGGTTTGTTTAAATAAATTGTTTGTTCGGTTTGACCTCTCAAATAAAGTTTTTCTTCTAAATCTGTTATTTGTTTCGAGAAATTATCTCTCATTTCGGTCATTGATTTCCAAGATTCAAGATAAAATCTGTTTAATTCTTCCAAATTGTTAGGTCCATGATCTTCATACAATCCAAGTATTGTGTTACAAGATGATGAAGAACATTATTGAAAAGGAAATCTAACCTAGAGAGAACACAAAGTGATTAGAGATCTACATCTTGTATTAATGAATTCACTTCTTACAAACTACAAGTAAAGACCTATTTATAGTCTTCATCACTTGCTACAACAATTAAGCATAAGCCCTTTAACACAGCTATTGCTTTACAAAACTTTCTATTATAAAGGACAACTTCAGTGTCCTAACACAAATCTTCTCTTTTCTCTACAAATTTACCTTTTGTATCTATTAATATTTTCTTTTCATCTTCAAGGTTAATTTGTAATTTTTCAATAGATTTTGTGTGAATACTGTTCTTTTATTTTTCAGAAAGTAGTTTTGTTCGTAGCTCATGAATGGCAGTAGTCATGATATTCATCTGATTCACAATGAATTCATAATAAAAAGTAGAAGGTACCTCAGAATCATCAGTTGAGCTGATGTTGTCATTCTCCTAGTCATCACTAGCATCATCACCAATAAAGCACATGGCAGCTGTTTCTTTATTTTCAGCTTCATTATCGGAATGATCAAGCCAATATTCTTCTTCTACTAACATAACAGCACCAGTTTCTTTCTTTTCTGCCAATGCTAGTTTCTTCTTGTAGTAGGGAGCATCCCTTACTACTTTTACTTTGCAGTCTCGGGAGAAATGACCGGGTTTTCCACAGTTAAAGCAAACATCAGCTTTCTTTCCTTCCACCTTTTTGGGTTCCATAGGTTTAGGAGCTTCAAACTTTTGTTCAAATGGCTTTGAACCACTAGCATCAGTCTCATACCTTCTTGAACCAGATGAAACTCTCAGATTATTTGAACCAGGCTTGTTGTAGTACTTCTTTTGAAAGTGCTTGGTCAAAAGAATCATGGCTTGTTCCAACTCTTCACCTTCATCATCAATCTTACCATCATAAGCATTCTCTAATAAACTCTTTTCTGCCAACTGACTCGCAATCAAAGCAATTGGATCCACACTCTTGACTTTGTTCTTTTTATCCATATTTTCCTTCTTTTCTTTGACCCTCTCTTCATCTGTCATCAAAATCTCATACAACTCTTATATTTGCATGTTTGAGATTCTTACATCATTTCTCAAACGATGACAAGATTTCTTCCATTCCGGTTGAAGAGCATTAAGAAATTTTAGATTAGCTTCCAATTCAGTCTTTGTGATTTTTATCTTGTGAAGATCATTCATGACTGTCCAAAACCGATCAAACACACTCTTTAATGATTCATTTTCTTTCGCATGGAATTCCTCAAAACTGTTCATAAATCGAGTTTGACGCAACTGAGTAGCAACTGCCGATCCAAGAATAATTTTCTCCAATTGAGTCCACATTAACATCGGGTTGTGTTTGAAACAATCAATACGGTTGTAAATGTGGTTTGGAAGTGCAAGGATAAGATTTGATTTTGCTTCTTTGTCTGCTTTACATCTCATTGCTTCTTCCGCAGTATATTCTTCAAATCTTTTTAATTCTCTAGAAGCTAGCATTGTTGCTGTTGCAGGTATCTCTTTGTACGGTTTTACAAAAGGGCCTTCAGTGAATGATAACATCATGTTTTCCCCATTTGATTGTCTCTCAATAAAGTCAATGCATCTGTCTTGCCATTGAGCAAATTCATTTTCATTAATCAGCACAGGTGGTCTGGTGTCTGTACCTAGAGACATTTGAATATCATTTATGTACAATGTGGCTTGGATATTCATGATTAATACTGAGTTCCAAAAAAAATACTAAGTCTGTCTTTCGGAAACAGTTAGTAGCGCAAAACAGCTTGAGCAAAAATGAATTGGCGCAAAACAGTGACTGGCGCAAAGTAGGTTTGCGCAAAGCAGTGTTTGGCGCAAAAGTAAGTTCTCTTGAGTAGCTGATGGCGCAAATGTGAGTTGACGCAAAACAGACTTGGCAAATTTCTCTCTGAATCCTTTGAAGAACTGGAGCAAATCTCAAGAACAAATGGATCAAATCTCAAGAACAAATGGATCAAATCTTCAACTGATGAACTGGTGTAAACTGAGATGAACTGGCGCAAATGATAGATCTAGCGCAAACTTTACAAAAATCACAAAAGTCGACTAAACTTTTTGCATACAAGGAATTACACCACCAAATTTTACAAATATGAACATGATACAGTTTCTATCAAGAGAATGTAACGCAATTTCCCTGAAAACCACTGAAATTACGTCTGAATGATCGAACAGACTGAAATGATCGAACTGAACAGAAACTTTGAAATTCTTCAGATTGATCTTCAACTCGATGAAATTAGTCCTTGATCCTTGAATGAACTTTGTTCCTTTTCCAAAACCGAATCCAATGAACTCAAGATTTAGTCCAAATTCACACAAATTTGTAGAAAATCCAGAAAAAGAGATTTTCTTGAAAAAAATCAAGAAAATCAATCGATTTTCCTCTCAAATTCACAAATTTGATCGATGAATTTGTGAAATCTTTGCTGTAAATCACTTGATCACTTGCTCTGATACCAATTGTTAATCAATACAGGATCTAATCAAGTATATAGAGATCGACAGTAGAGAGAGTAGAGAGAGAAATCTTCTATTAGCACTGAATACTCAAACTGGACAACCATCTTACAAAACAGACAACAAGGGTATTTATACCCTTGACTTATAAAGTCAACACAAAAGCTAAGGCTTAACATAATTAGCCTTGATTACAATTAAAATGATCTTAACACATTTCTATATAAGTAATGACACTCAAAATGTACCCAACAACATTTTTATAATTTTATTTATCAAAATACTTTAATATACCACGTATATGCATTCTTCAAGATTTAATGAACAACTGTACCAAATATGTAAAACTCACTAAATAACTCATAAATTTAATAAATAACAAGTCAAATACATTAATACTTCAAAATGGACATTTACATAGTTTTCACAAACCAACTTGAACTGACCATGCTAGAATTATGATAAATCTAGGTTTCACCCCAAATGTTGAGCTTCCTTTGGTGAAGACTTAAAATCCACAAACTACACTTAGATCCAAGATGCAAAGCTCTCAAGAACACTTTCCTTACTAAAAAAAACATAAACAATGAAACCCAATAAAAACTATATGTGTTGTTGGTGTTAATGGATCATACGTTAGATTCAAGAAACGGTAGTTAGATTTTACCTCTAGCTTCTAGGAACAACAACTACAAGTAAAGTCTTCAAGATCCTTGAGAAAATCGAACCAATGGGTTTTTAGGAGAGAAACCCTAAAACCAAGTCAACAATGGTGAAACGGTGGTTGAAGAAGATGAAGATCTTGAAGTTTTAACACCCAAAATTTAAATATTAGCTCCACCCTTAAAAATATTTCTCAAAGTCATCAATATTGTGAGTGATTATGATTGGTTAAAAGAATCAAAAGAAAAGGGAATTAGGTGTGGAATATGGGGGAAAGTGTGGGAATAGAAAGAGAGAGAGAGATGTGAGAGAGAAAGGGTGTGGCAGATAAGGACGGAAGGAGATGTGCAGTAACCAAAAAGAATAGAATGGCGGTAGGGTTGTCAACTGAAAGACAGGGGGAAGGTCACCTCCATTATTCGCTAACCAAAAAAAGGGTGTTAACCGTGTTAACCAATCTGGACCATTAATCTTGAAAATCAATGGCTAGGATTAAACCGATATTTAATCCCTAAATAAATAATAAACACTGTTGATTAGTAAAAGAATCATATATGCATAGGGGTACTTTTGTCAATCGCCAAACATTTGTAATTATCAGATAAAAGAAAAGCCCTTATCTCACGGGACTTCCAAATACAGCTCACACATTCACCAATTCCGATTCTGACTCTCTCCGAAAACTCTTCTTTGCTTGCGTTATTCATTTGCTTGAACCTTTTCACCACCACCAGTTTCCCACCGTTTAGAGCAACCTTATAACTGGATCCAAACATCCCACTTCCCAATACCTCGGCTGATGCCTTGAGCAAGTCTGCAAGGGTAAACATTTCCACATCGTCTCTCAAGAAAGTTAACTACATAGAAAGATCCAGCTTATTGTCATTATGACCTGATACTCCACCTTTGTTGAACCCTGGTTTTGAAATCCTACTGCCGGACCTAGCTGGTGGTGGTGGTCATAATGGCTTAGGATTACGATAGCAAAAATCACTGCAGCAACTACTGTTGCCACCACCACCACTGTGATGATGATGATTGTGGAGGTAGAAGTACATGCAGCCCTCTGACATTCTGTCAATGGTGTTCCACAAAGTTCTCCATTATGTATATGTGCATATATGCATTTTTTGTTTTGATTCTTCAGAGACCGAAAATGTGCTTATATGCATTTTGTGTTCATATATACAACTGCCATATGTGTATATATGCATTTTGTGAGATATGTACTATGTATATGTGCATATGTGCATATATGCAATGTGTGTTCATATATACAACTGCCATATGTACATATATGCATTTTCCAATATATGTTTTAAATAAAATAAAATTGAACATCATCAACTAGTTAAATTCTACATGAACCAAAGTTTGCTCTTCGATATCTTCGGAATAATCATTGTGATCGACAACGGAAGAAGGAAACATTGATGCAACGTGCTCGTCTTCAATGGAATGCATCATCGATTACAAAAAAAGGTGTTTCAGATAAGATACGATTAAGAGATAAGAAGATGAAGATTAAGATTAATCTTAAAAAAATTATACTAACAACTACAAAAAAAATATCCAGACATGATATTTGGAAATTAAATATACATAAAATAATTAAAATATTAAAAAACCTAGGCGTGATATTAGGAAACTAGATATACCTAAAATAATTAAAGTATTAAAAAGCCTAAAGTACCCCTACACAATTCGGCCTCGTACTACTAAAACAAAGAAATTATCTTAATTCCTATTGGTCCAAACAAATTAACACGGTTAACACCCTTTTTTGGTTAACAAAAGAAGGCCAGCTCTATATATATACACACACACATTTCCTATTTTATCTCTTTTATTTCTCTTTCCTAAATCTATTTTTTTTCTCGTTATCCTAATCCCCACAACGTATGACTAAGATTTTATTTACTTAGTTATTGTTAGAGCTTACCTCATAATTCAATTACTTAAGCTTCTCTCAACTATACATAATAATTAGCAATATAAGTAATTCTCACGCATACGTACGCACACACGATTTGAAATTTAATGACCTAGGATTTTCCGGGTGTTACAAGAGATAAATTATATTGATTACTTTTCTGAATAATACAAAAGTGAGAAAGGAACAAGTATTTATACAAAGGGAAATAAACTGATAACAAACAGAACTAACTAAATAATATTTAAACAAACTTCTAACATGATTGATATGTCAGACCCTCGAATTGGGAAAGAGCAACTAAATAAAAATTTCAATAAAACATCCAAAGTAACAGAGTTTCTACCTATAAACTAATACGGGAAATACCTCAATTCAAAGTCTATGATTAACCTCAACAAGTTATGACCCAAAATTCATTACAAAGACTAAAACCACATTGGGTGTTACTTAACCCAAGTACACGTTGCTAATCCCAAAGATGAATGCGGAAGGCTTCAAATAAACAATTCACCTCTCGAGCACACTACTAGCACACGACCTCTCGCAGTGTCACTATAACTACTCCCAACCTGAACATGTTGCACATGCCGACAAATAAAAAGCGTTAGGCTAACGCCTAGTGAGTTCAAGAGTTTATAACATGATTTAAATAATTCTTTGAAGGAAAGTTTGCGACATAGATTATAATTTCCAAAAGAGTTTATGAGAAGGATGTCAACGACTCATTTTCCAACGCATTCAAAATCTATGAGAAAAGTTCCCAAAATGTACAAAGCGTTTTCCAAAATGAAATCCAATCCAAACTCACTCAACACGTCAATAGATCTATATTATGCAAAATCTTTAAATATGGTTGACGATATAATACTCAACCCACAAATCATGGGATAATAGTTCATATAAATGAAAGACTTCACCAAAACATGATACGAACCAATACTTACGCGGACGTAAAATGTAATGAAGTCCAAATACCCTAAATATGGAAATGACCTGCTTCATTTAAACTTTAAGATACATGGAGGGGAACCCAATATTAAATTCATCAAATTGCAGTCAATCGTACAAGACCAACGATAATAAAACATGGACATTATAAACTCCCAAGTAATGTAAACGTGAGTAAAACTCCAATATTTAAAACATCTAATAAGGATGAGGCGTAGAACTCCGCCAATAGACCATGAAAAAGTTTCATATAAATAAAATGTGTCACCGAAAATATAGATAAAAACATATACCCAAAAACAACACCTTTCGATGACGGGGGAGACCCGATTCCATCGAAAGTGACGGGCACACAAAGTTAGGTCACTTATGGTCTTACTGGATTACACCTCAAGTCCCGGTCTTAGTTCCCATGTCATAAAGACATCACAACCTCAAACCTTTCCCATGCCTTTATTGCCTACTCCGTCGAGTTACACCTCAAGGACTTATGGGACCATATTGCCTATCCAGTCTAGACGAGTTACACCTCAAGGTCTCCAATGTCCCCCATTGCCTACTCGCTAGTGGCCCCGAACGGCCTACCGCATAAAACCATGCGTTTCAATAGTCCACTCCTCTTGCACAAAAAGATAGATCATCAATTAAAGGCTGACTTACGTGCCTATGGATCCAATGCAACACAGTCTACCATAACGTGCCCATCCCGGCATGACTAAAGCATCCGAGCATGTAGATATCAATAATATGCAATATGTTGCAATAAATGCAAGCCATAAAATTAAAATCCACATTGTGCCATCGAAATCGGACAAAAATGTCCCCAAGACTTCCTCAAATCAAAACCGAGCAAATGCTCAAAACCCATTAGATCCATAAATAACGGTCCTCAAAATATAAATGCATTAAAACGTCGTTTAGGTAAACGTATACCATAAGATTCTCATTGACTCAAAACTCGTCACGGATGAATATTGTTGGAACCCAGATATAACAAGTAACAATAATTATAGCAATAATCTTAGTATTTGATTGATAAAGAGGAGTTTACAATATATGAAATAAGCACAACTCACTCTTGAAGCTCTGTTTCTCTATACGTCTGACTCTTTCAAAATGGAGGCTAGGAGGCTTAACCTAATAAACTCTAAGACAAGACTTTATAACCAAAAACAACAATTGGTTATTTACAATTTTAGCCCTTGACACTCAACAAATACAAATAAGTCCTTGACACTATTCTTTATAAAACATTTATATAAATTAGGGGCTAATAAAGCTAACAATCTCCCCCTAATGTTTTATAAAGAAAGCATCATCTTGTAGTCTCCCCCTTGCTTTCTTTACAGGCGTTGGAGTGTCAATCTTCAAGTCTTGTGAGAGTCTTCTTTTCCTGATCTTCCACAATGTCTGTTGCTTCAATTTCTTCTTTAACTCCCCCTTGATCGTTGCATACTCCCCCCTGAATTTTGCTTTGCTTTTCAGATCCCAGTTATCTCCCATAGATTAAACTCAAACAATCAGAGAACGATTTAAAGTGCGGAAGCTTGTATAACCAGTTTGAGTAATAGTCGTTGGTAGATAAACTGATAAGATGGTTGAGTAGCAAGCATAGTCAGCTCATGAAGATCTGTTTTCAAAAGACAATAAGTAACCAGGGGTAACAGCTAACATAGAAGCACATAGCAACTGTTATCACAACAATTAAAATAATTGTGTGGCCTATGTTCAGAGTTGACATTTATGAAGCTCTGATAGGACTTCCAGTTATCATAGAAGTAGAATTATAAAATTAAACTTCTCAAACTGTTCTGGCATTATCACATAGATATGCAAGTGGAATCACAAAGATTCGTGATATTGTGTGGAAGAAAAATAGAGTATTGTCTATTAGTCTCAAAAGTGTGTAAACTGTTTGGACAAAACAGGTGTCCACATACTCAATGTGCATGAGTGAAGTGTGAAGGTGGGGCAAATTTCCTTCTTTTCAATATCCAACCTTCCAAATAAAGATCAGATAGCATATATGCTGCTTCCCCGTGGAAAAGTGAAGTATTTCCCTGTTGAGAAGGAAATAAGTAGCTAGTGGGGTTAATTCAAGAGTTGGCATGGGCTAATTGCCTGTTTCAATGATAATCACCAAAGAGTCGTGATAAATCAGTAATGTGGCTTGCCCGGCTCAGAAAAAGATAGTGCAGAGTTGTATATTTCTTTTGACTCTGTTCTCACACCCTCTTTCTTTTTATCATGTAGCTCACATCTAACCGAACTCTTTCTTTGATGTAGACCCTTCACCTCTAAAAAACACTCAAGGTTTACTTCTTTGGTAGGAAACACCGGTTTAAGTGATCCATAGAAGTTATAAAGATCACACATTGATTCAAAAAAATTTGTCCTAGAGTTTATATTTTTCACACATAAAAAATTAAAATCCAAACTTCTATAGCAGATAAAACATTTTAGCATGTAGAAGTGGTTTGACCAATTAAAAAGAGTTTTTTTTATTTTTATTTTAAAGATGGCCTTTCTCTAAAAATGATGGGTTTAATGGTTTAGAGATTTTACCTTTAGAGCTGGGGTTAAGTCGCAGAGGTTCTGTAGGATTTTACAGATGTTCTGAGATGAACACTATCACAGAGGGTGGTTGCAAACTTCTGAGCAAAGGTTTATGTTGTCGCCAGAGGTTGATTTTCGATCAACAGAATGATTGTGGCTCGACAAACGCTTGGCAAAGGTTGATCGTTGCTTGGCAGAGGTTTGTTTCTAACCTGTGATCTGAGACTTACCTTTTATTCTTCTCAAAATTTGTTTGAAAAAGCATTGGTAGTGATCGATAGAGTGTTAGCACGAAATTTTCTCCAACAGAGGTTTTGAAGCTCTGTGAAACTCAGCAGAGGTTTTGTGGAAGAAAAATTCTAAAAAGTAACGATTCATAAACGTTTTTGATCATCCAAAGTTTTCATCGTTTTAAGCATTGTTTTAGGACAAATTTGAAAGTTTGTGTCCTAAAATATAGAACAATTTTTATTCACAGAGGTTTTTGAGCTCTGTAAAAACTTGCAGAGGCTCTGTGAGTGAAAATTTCTCATAACTAAAGATTCTGAAATTTTTTGATAACCCAAAGTTTATATGTTATTCAAAACTGTTTTTAGGACATATATATGAAATGATGTCCGAGAAAAACTGTTTTAGGAAAGATTTTATGCGAGACATACTTACTTTGGTTTGTATTTGTTCGACAGAGGTTGGTCACAGCCGACAGAGGTTGGTTGCATCCGACAGAGGTTGGTTGCGGCCGTCAGAATCTTTTTCTTCGGATGTACATGGTCAGATTGGCATTCCCCCCCTCAAATTGAGCATTTAAATCTCATTTAGGCTCAATTTGTAATCAGATATCCTGTAAGAATCAAAAAGTGTTGGTAATCATTATCTTTGATGATTCCACATTTGTTAGGAATATCCAAAAACACAATTAATTCAAATTTAAAAGGAAACATGGTGCTGGGGGTTAGAGATTAGAAATACCAGTCAAATTCTGATCTGTTGAGGTACTGGTCCTACACTGATGTGTGTAGAAGCACTTATTCTGATGAGGTACTGGTTCTACACTGCTGTGTGTAGAAGCATCGAGAGAACACCGTTCTTGAAAGCGGAAGGAGCATGAATTAAATGCAATGCTTTCGGTCCAGCACCTTACAGCAGACTTTGAAGTTATTTTCGGCATATCAGCACACATAATTTGAGAAAACGCAAAACATCAAAGTCGTGCGTCTGTGAATTATATTTTCAATGCAACCGGACTCGTGTAATTTGGAGCACCGAGTCAAAAGTTATACGCATGTTTCTGAAGCAGCACAAAGCTGACAGCAAGTAAACAAAAATCGGGCTGAGGTTGAGTCGCAGAGGTTTAGTCCACAGAGGCTCTGTCGGATTTCACAGAGGCTCTGTGGTGAATAGTACCACGGAGGTTGGTCGGCAGAGGTTTGGCGGCAGAGGTTTTGCGGCAGAGGTTGATCGCAGTGCCGACGGATCTCTGATGATGATTTTAGTGAAACACAACTTTCTGTCCAGCAGATGTATACTGACTTTAGCAGAGGTTCTGACCAAGAAGAACACCGATTCAGACCAATTTCAAAACACGAGAATTGTTCATCTGTGTCTTAGGAATCCAACTCATCTGGAATCATCAAATTTGGAGCTTCGAGGAGGGACTTATGTTGAAAATACGACAGGTGCGCAAATCAGACAGCAAGAACTAAGACGTTGCCCTATGGGTTCTGAAGTTCGGTCACAGAGGTTCAGTCCACAGAGGCTCTGTCGGGTTTCACAGAGGCTCTGTGGTGAACAGTACCATAGAGGGTGGTCGCAAAAATCTGAGCCAAAGTATGAGTTGTCGCCAGAAGTTGGTCTGAGTGGTCGAAAAAAAATGATCGTGGCTTGACAAAGGCTCTGCAGATGTTTGGTCGTGGCTCGACAGAGGTTGTCGCTGCTCGGAAGAGGTTGGTCGCGTGCGGCAGAGGTTTGGTCGTGTGCGGCAGAGGCTTGGTCGCGTGCGGCAGAGGCTTGGTCGCGTGCGGCAGAGGCTTGGTCGCCTCTCGGCAGAAGCTTAACAGAAGTGTTACACTTACTTTGACACTGATTTAGACCATTTTACCTCTGGATTTTGCAAGAACTCAAAAGACAAACATTTTTTATTTGTTTGTTATATATTTAGATCATCTTGAATCACCTCTTTTCGAGCTCGTACGACAAATATATGGTTGATTTACCACAGTCGCGCAGATCTGTCCATCAGCTTTCCATCAGCACACTGTTGTCTACTTCAACGATGCATATGTTCCTTATAAACTTCGAATCTCTGAATTCTCAAAACACGAAAATTGTTCATCTGTGTCTTAGGAATCCAGGGCCTTTTGAATCGTATCAATCGGAGTCTTAATCAGTAAGATATGATCAATTTACTACAGCATCGCAAATCTGCCAGCATGCTGTCATTTTACTTGATTGTTGTGCACCGAAATCAATTGCCTTTGAAGGATGAGTCTTAAACTGAGTGTTTAAGAGTCCATATTGAACTTTGAAGTCTGAGTCCTTAACAGATGTATTAAGGAGTCCATGTACCTGCAAGACAGATCAAACAGTTTTTGGTACCCATTTCCAAATGGGTCCTATTTTGTTAGAATTTGCATGAAATGCTTTGTTGATCTTGTCATACTCAACAGAAATGAATGGCTTTTGAACATTTTGAACAAGTGAAGAGCCTTTGACAATCCAAACCATTTTCACTCTTTTAAAATCTTGATTAACTGATCGATCTATCTTACGATCATAGAAAGAATGAGAAGTAGAAATCTGATTTGTTGAAAACTTGTTTGGCTTAATGAACTCTTTTGTTTTAACAGAACTTTCAGAATTTATTTTGAAAACCAAAGCATTCCGTTCTTTGTTGCACAGATCAAACTGTGATAGTAAATCAGATTTCAACTTCCGCTCTTTCCTAATCTCAGCAAATAAGTCAATGAACCTTGTTGTCAGTCTCTTCACTTCAGATTTAAGATACAATCTCTCTCTTTCAAAATCCTCTTTTTGACTTAATTCTTGAAATCTTTGAACCTTCAACTGTTCAGATTCTTTTCTTTCAAAATCAGACGCGTTCCTCTCTTTTTCAAGAGTTTTCTGTAATTTTGAGATTTTGCAAGAAAGCTCCATAGATTTTGTTTCAAAAGTAGTTTTCTCCTTTTCAATCTTCTCTCTTTCACAAATCACAAGTTTTTCAAAATCAGAAATCAGTTTAGAAAAACTTAAACATTTAAGTTCAAGTCGTTTCTTCTCTTTTTCAGACTCAGATAAATTTCTATTAAGCTCGATGATTTCAGAGGATAGGAGTTTACCTGACTTTTCAAGTTCAGCAATCTTACCTGAATCAATAAGAATGCTCTTGTTCCTTTCTTCTAGTTCTTTCTCAAGATTAGGAATAATTTTGAGAAAATTAGTACTAAGTTTAGAATAATAATGAGCATCAGTATCAGCACTAAATCTTAGTCTTGACATATTGTTAACAGATACTTTGTGCGAAGAAGAATTAATTGTTACACAGTCTTTTGTCTCAATGCACTAACCTGTCTCAGCCCAAAACTTGTCGGATTGAGCTGAAATTTGGTACGTAGGTGCACGAGGATATTCTGGACCACTTTAATTCTTCGAGTTTTGTCCAAAAACCAACAAAAAATGGTTTTTCGAAGCAAAAACGTGTGCAGCAAATAAAAGTTAAGGATGAAGATTCAAATGTTCTTGAGTGAAAGTTTTTAAAAAATGATCGGATTGAGCTGAAATTTGGTACACAGGTTCGTGACACTATTATGAGAAACTTTAATGCTTGGTGTTTTGTCCAAAAACCAACAGAAAATGGTTTTCCGAAGCAAAACAGAGTGCAAAAAAATAAAAGTTTAAAAACTCCGAAAATTGAGTAAATGAACAAACTGAACTACAAACCTAGTGATTTTGCGGAATAAAACACCTAGGTATTATCTACTAACAACCCTTGATCGATTCTAAACCAGTAGAAGAACTCTTATGGCCAAAACCAATCAAAAAGATGAAGAACTTAAAGAACTCTCAACTTTGCACAAAAACACAATAATCTCTCAAAAATTTGATAAAAATCAATGGATTGAAGCACAAATTCGAATCTGTTTGGCTCTGATACCAATTGTTGGAACCCAGATATAACAAGTAACAATAATTATAGCAATAATCTTTGTATTTGATTGATAAAGAGGAGTTTACAATATATGAAATAAGCACAACTCACTCTTGAAGCTCTCTTTCTCTATACGTCTGACTCTTTCAAAATGGAGGCTAGGAGGCTTAACCTAATAAACTATAAGAAAAGACTTTATAACCAAAAACAACAATTGGTTATTTACAATTTTAGCCCTTGACACTCAACAAATACAAATAAGTCCTTGACACTATTCTTTATAAAACATTTATATAAATTAGGGGCTAATAAAGCTAACAAATATAAATGGGTTCCCAAATGGATTCATACTCTTATAATTATAAAAACGACTCATGACACAAAAATGTGCATTTTCCCAAATGGTTTATAAAATCAATTATACCCACATGATTAAACCATTGAATAAACTCCATTTGAGCAATACATCATTTAAGGATATAATTATGATTTCTACACATCAAAATATCCAAAATCCCAAATATGGGTGTTTTACAAACTTTATAAAGTTAAACACTTTAAAAGAGTCAAACTTACCAAATAAGTCAACAATTCATAATTTTAAGTAAAACACACAAATACGTAAAATAACATTTTTGGCACAAATCAACTTGAACTCACCTTGCTAGATTTAGGCTAAATCTAGGTTTTTCCCAAACGTAAGCTCCTTTGAGAAACCAGAATCCTCAAGCCAAATCTTCCATAAACCTAGATCCACAAGTTTTCAACCATGAATATTCATATTCAACCACTTTAAAACCATTCCCCAAACATCTTATATCAAGATCTCCATTTTGACCAAAACACTAATATTAACCTAACTTCCCCAAAATCATCCAAACCAAGATTTGATAAGCATACAAACTAGGAAGACAACAATGGATCATTTATAACACATATGAAAGTATAGAAGCTGGGAGGATGAACTAACCACTTAGGTTTTGATGAAAACCTAGAAAACCCCAAAAATCTCTAGTGTTGTGTATGAAACTTGCTCTTGTATCAATAAATGAGACCACTAGCATAAAATGGAGAAGAAACGCATTAATCTCAATGAAAAAGCCCCAAAATCAGTTAGGGTTTGTGAGGGAAAGAGGGGAAACGATTTGGAGAGAAGAGAAGAGATTTGAGAGTGAGAAATAAGAGACTTACCACCACCAAACACACTTGAATCTTCCATTGAACTTAAAAACTAACACTTTATCCTTGAAAAGCTCTAAAAATCGAAACCATGGCACTTTGAATCGCAAAAAATGGAGGTGAAATGATAGAGAGATATGAAGAGATGAAGTTTGGGGGGTGAAATTCGCGTTTTATGTTGATCAGGTGCTCCGCGCGGGTTCATCGGCGCCATGACTGGCGCGGGCCACTGTTCGTCCGGTTTCTTCTTAAACACTGTTTTGGCCATAACTTCTTCGTTTTAGCTCTGTTTTTGCTCTGAAAGGAACCGTTGGACTCGTATTCGAATTCCCCATCCAACAAGACCATAAAATCCAGGATTTAACCCAAAATCATATTTTTCATATTTATCTTAAAAGATCGATTCCTTCCAGAAATCGGGGTGTTACATGATATATATTGTAGAACTTATAAATTTATTAAAAAATTAATATATAACATTTTGGCCCTTTCACAACTTCACTTTTATAATCTAAAAACCTGGGAATTGGAGGGGTTTTTATGGACACTGCATACCTCTATAAAATAGGAGAATCTGTTTTTATGTAAAAGTATTACGTAAAGAGATTTAGATTCATAAAATAGTATTATATCTAAATATGAATTATAAATTATTACAATAAACTGGGATTTGTAGGACACCAAAAGTGTTTATAGACTACTTTATATGACTTAAGTTTATGGATCAAACATTTGTGTGAGTTTTGTAATAAGTTTAATTCTGTTTATACGACGCTTTTGGACGTCTTACCAAGCTTTTTAATTAGGACACTTTTGAAACAAAAATGTCCTCTTAGCTTTTTATAGAACACTTTTGAGAAGGGTTGTATAAACACATATTTTTATATGACACTTGTTTTATAAGATACGTCTTCATATAATATCATATTAATAGACTAATAGGACATTTAGTTTCAAAATTGTTCTGAAAGCTTGTTAAGACGCACAAAGGCGTCCTATAAGCTTTATTTTTATAAATGTCAAGTTGTATATTAGTTTCTCGTTAAACTGAACGTTGTGATTTTTTTTGTAATTTAATGGAAGTTACGCTGGTATGGTTTTTGGTAATTCTCAACCAACATTTTCCTAATATCTAGACCGAAAACCTATAAAATCAACACTTATATGTTTATATGACAGATTTGTACAAAAGATTAGTTCTGGTCCCCTAGATACTAAGGCATGTGTTCCACCATTGGTTGGATAATTTGTAGTACAAACGGGTTTGAAATAAGAATATTGGGAATATATATTTAATCCCGGTCTTGTTTCTCTTACGAAAACATTGATAAGAACAGAAGGTAAGCATCAATCAACATACAATCCCATTGCCAAGAAAGGTGTATAAGAGCTTGCGGTGCGTATCAGGAATGATACCAAGGCAAATGAATATTAAAATAGTCACTAGTACCGAGGATGCCCATACTTGGCCCAAAAAATCAATCATGGGTGATGCACGAAACATGTGTATAACACATATGATGATGTTAGAACTTGTCTCACTTGTTTTGTGAAAATCGATGAATGTGAAGGGATTTGGTGTTAAGGTTTAAGCTAGTTATGGTCGTTATGATCGGTAAGTTAGTAGACCGTTATTATGTATAACGGGTAGTTAGTAGTTATGGTTTGACAGTTATATAACTGTCAACCATTGTGAATAGCTGCGTCTGTTGATTGAAAGGGTTGCATCCTTTCGTGCCTTTATATGTGTATCAAGTGTATGTATGAAGATGATGATTCAATGAATACTATTTGATTTAGTAAAGATTGCTCTAACATTGTGGTATCAGAGCCAAAACACATAGATGGTTTCAAGTTCGAACAACATCCTACATCCTCAACTTCCAGAATTAAATGGTAAGAATTATTACCACTGGAGTATACAGATGAAGATATTATTTAATCACAAGAATTATGGGACATCGTTGAACAAGGATTCGATCAACCTGTCGAGATTGATGAACTTACATAGGAACAAGAAGATGAACTCAAAGATTTGAGAAACAAGGATAAGAAGGATCTCTACATAATTTACCAAGCCGTAGATGAAGTCATTTTTGAACGGATTTCCTCCTTGATCTCTACAAAACATATCGTGAAGACGAAAAAGTGAAGGTAGTCAGATTACAAACTCTGAGATGTGAATTTAATGGACTCAAGATGAAGGACTCTGAAACAATAGAAGAATTTTACAATCGTGTGAGTTTGGTATTAAATCGATTAAGACTGAATGGAGAAATCATAGATGACAGAAGAGTAGTTGAAAAGATCCTCAGAAGTTTAACATGGAAGTTTGAATATATTGTAATAGCAATTGAGGAATCCAAGGAACTTTCAATTCTATCCCTTGAAAGTCTTCTTGGAAGCTTGCAATATCATGAACTCAGGATGAGATAATCTTATTATACACCTTATGAACAGATCTTCCAATATACAACCGAGAAACAAAATTTATGGAAAGGAGCAACAAGGATAGATCAAAGGAAGAGGCAGAGGAAAACCATCATCAACAGTGCAATGTTTTCACAGTCATGGTCACATAGCCAAATACTGTAGGAAGAGAATAACAGAAGCGAGAGACTATACTTTTATCAATATAGAAGATGGAAATGAAGGTAATACCATGTTCATGATACTTAACACTCATGAAGTATCCTTTAGTGATACATGGTATGTTGACAGTGGACAAGGAATAGGAGAGATCATGGTTGATACAAAGGTTGGACAGAAGAAGATACCAAATGTCTATTTTGTACCTGTTGGGATTAAAATCTGATTGAATGGAATTTCAAATGAATAATATGAAAATTGTATTTGGGCTTTATTATTGTATTGGGCCATGGGCCTGGTTAGTCTTAGTCTAAATATAAATAGTTTATTAAACCTTCGTTTTAGGTTAATCGTTAGAAATCGTCATTATTCTTATTGCAAAACATTGTAAACATTCTGAAAAGGTTTATGAATGTTATATGGATGACGAGTTGAAATGATACTGATCATTGTTTATTCTATTGATTTCATATGGTTTTCACTAATCTGGGATCCATAATTGGTATCAGAGCGATACAGGCGATTCAAAGCATTCAAAGGTTTCTGGTAAGTGTTCTGGTTAGTTTTGTCGATTATGTTCTTGAGGTTCATAATATCATCTTTTGATTCTGACAAAATTGTGAGTTTCTACTTATATCATTCGATTAGTATTGATATCATTAGCGTTTCTGCAAGTTTTCTCAGTCTAATTCGATCGTTTGAGTAGATTTTTGTTCAAAATTGAGTCAACAAGTTTTGTCTCTGTTTTTGTCAAAAATAAAAAAATTTCCATCAAAATCTTGTTATTTGGCTTAGAAATCGATTAGGGTGTTGTTACTTTGGTATTATGTTGGTTTTCTAATCTTTTAGGAGTAATCTTTAGCAACCCTAATCGCATCCGAGCCCGTTTCTTGAACACAACCGCAGTTACCGGACGTTCCCATCTATTTCGGGCAAGTTTCCTTTTCACACTAATATCCAGAAGATTTCATCCGGATTGTTTCTAGTTTCCGGACAACATTTGTATCCGGAAAGCCCACTTCCTGGTAGTACCTGTTCCCGGATACACTCTGTTCGAACACTCCATATTTCCGGACACATTTTACCCGGTAAGTCTCCTTTCCCGGACGCATTCGGACACTCCTAGTTTCCGGTAAGTTTTTCTTTGTCTATTCGGTAACTTATTTCTCCCGGACACTATTCACTATCCGGTAAGTCTGTTTTATCCGGTAACTTTGTGTTATCCGGTAACTTCAGTTTTATCCGGTTACTTTGCTATCCAGACACTTCACACACCCGGATCTAGTCACTACCAGATCCCGACACTTCTGTCTTCCGGATTCCTGTCCGGTAAGTTTTGTGTTTAATCCATTACCAGTACCTTAATTAGTTTCACTCTTCGAACCTGCGTTAGGACTTTCACTCGTAGTGCTTTACGTTAGGATTTCACTTTGAATTGAACCGATAGTCTGACGATCACTTTAGTGCACACATCAAAGATGTCTCGCGACGCGCTAGCTATCGGTACCGACGCCAAGACTCATACTCTCTATCGGGGCGAATACAGTCAACGGCAAGACAGATTCCTCATCTTCATCGAAGCTAAAGACAACTTCGACTACATCTGGCAAGCTCTATCTGAAGGCCCACAAGAAACTCTTATGGAAACTGTACTAGCTCAAGCAACCGGTGCGACAGCTCTACCTATGCCTAAGACATACTTGCGGATGACCGAAGAGGAATGGAGCAGATTTGATGGTGAAAAACATGCCAGGCGATATCTAGTCCAGAGTCTACCGAATGAGATCTACACGGCCATAGACAGCTACAAGGAAACTTCCAAAGGCATGTGGGATCAAGTAGAGAAGATGATGAGCGGGAGTAAAGTAGGGAACCAACTGAAGGTAAACAGCTGCATCACCAAATTTGATGGCTTCAAGCAGCACAAGGGCGAATCAATCACTCAGGCGTATGAACGATTCTGCCTTCTTTTGAACGACCTCCACAAGAACAAGATCACTCGATCCAACACGGAGAATGCCCTCAAGTTCCTAAACAATCTCCTGCCTGAATGGAAAGTGTTCGCTTCTCACATCAAACACAACAACTTGATTGAGAACGTTCCAATCCATGAACTCTACGAGATGCTCATGTAGGACGAGGATGAGGTCATGGAGATTATGAGCAGTCAGAAATCCTCTTCCAAGTCTCATGTCGATCCACTAGCTCTTGTATCTTCAAAAAGCAGCAAATCTTCCAGCCGTCACTATAAGAGAACCCCGGACTCCAAAGAGTCAGAATCATAAGAAAGCGACTTTGACCCTGAGCTGACTCAGATAAAGAAAGCAATGGCCCTCATCACCAAGTCATTTCAGAGGAACAAGTTCTACAAGAAACCTTCGTCCAATAATCAGCGATCCTCTACTACCCCCAACAAGCGCCATGACTATAAAGACAAATATGAAGGAAAGAATAAGACTGATGAGCACAAGCAATCTGACCACAAGGAGAAGAATGAGAAGAACGATCGCAAGCCCGAGTCAAAGAAGAAGGACGAGCCTGTCACATGCTATAACTGCGGCAAATTGGGTCATTTTGCCAAGGACTGTAGAAAGCCAGTTGAGAAAAACGTACACTACTACAAGGCGAAACTTCTATTGGCCGAACAAAAAGCTGCAGGAAAGGCACTGCTAGTTGAAGACGACCACTGGCTCAATCGTTTCGACAGTGACAGCGATTCTGAAGATTCTGATGCTTTCATGGCCAACCATTCTCCTCCGTCAGAAAAAGCAAATCTTTGTCAGGTATGTGACCCTATTCATCAAAACTTAATCGAACAGATGCAACGTCTTATTCAACGAATAGAATCCAATAAGGCATCCACTAATGAACAACTGCTTGAAATTAACTCGTTAAAAGAAAAGCTAGATGTTCAAAAGCGTATCACTGAAAAGTACAAGTCCGAAAATGCTAATCTAAAAGAAAAATGCACAAATCTTTCAATAGCACCAAAGGACTTAAGGGCCAAGATATCTGACTTGAATTCAAAGCTTGATCAGTGTGAGGATGAGAAAGCAGAGATTATCTATCAATGCTCTGCTCTTCAAATCCAACACAAAGAGTTTGTTGCGAAAATAACTGATCTTGAAACTAAACTTCACAAAAGAGGTCAAACTGATTAGACAATTCACATGAACAAACCAAAGGAATTCACGTATTTTAACAAGGAATGGGGAATTGGGTACGATAACCCTCATTATTTGAAAAAGATTTTGACAATGAGACCTATTCTTTACTACTTTAGTTTTCTTGGTCTCGACAAACAGTACCCCGAATACAAAATTGATCGGACTGGTCCTCTCGGAAAGGAAAAGGAAGAGGAAACTGAGGAATACAAACGCGCACACACCACTAAAATGCAGTTACCTTTTGCATATGAGCCTCTTAACTACTCCTACAAGAAAAATAAGTCTAAGTATCTTTCGAATGACTACTTTGATGGCTATAAGGTTGATGAGCCCAAGGATTCCTCCAAAAATTAAGGATGAAGCCCAAGCACCTGAACCCAAAACTGAGATGGACGAGTTTAAAATCTATGTTCCTCCTCTCATTTTGGAATCCAAAATAGTCGAGTTAGAGGAGACACTGGAAAAGGAAAGGACTGGTTTCAAAAGGAAAAGCAAGCGCTTTTAAATGAACTTGAGAAACTCAAATCCTCTAAAACCGAATTTGTGTCGACTGAGGGACAGGCAATCCTTCGGAATGAAATCGATCGGCTCACATCAAAACTATCTGCTTTGGCAACTTAAGTGATGCAAGAGCAAGTGAGCAAGTTTCAACTTCAAGAGAAACTTGACCAACTCCAAAACGAAAAGATGATTTCACCTGAACCTTCCTCGGACTCCTCCGATACATCTTCGTGTAAAGACTTTATTTGTAAAACTTCTTCACTAAAAAGAAAAGAGTCTCAAGCTGACCGTGTTAAAAAGAATCTTAACTCTGAATTTCAAAAAGCTTCCGCACCAGATTCTTCTAAAAACACATACACAAAGTGTTCCTCACCTACCTCTACCAATCCCAGTCCATTTGTCCCTGATATTGATTTTCTCTGCATACATGAATTCCGATGCATGTTCTGATGAAGAGTTTCCTAAGTTTGAGTTTGACAAACCTCTTCCGAATCACACCGACTTTCTTTCTAAAGCTGTGAATCGCCCGGTCAAATTTCTTAAAGGCGAGAGTTCTTCAAAACTTAAGACCCCGGCTATGAATAAAGTTTCCAAAAATGATTCTCATTCACAAAACCGTTCACAGCCGCGGCAAAAGACCGGTCGATCATACGATAGAAATCCTTCCTACTCAAACTCTGCTGACCATGCCGTTAATGACTTTTTTAGATAAAAATGGTCGAGCAAAATATGACAAACAAAAGTGGGTAGCCAAAGGATCTATCAAGAACAAGTCGGAGTCGAAGTCATTTAGTTATGCTTTAAATTCTAGGAATAACATTAATGATTGTGGTTTGAATCATTCGAATAATTTTGTTGAACAAAGTGTTAATTTTCCAATTACACTTTATTCAATTCAGCATTTGTTTCAATTATCCCATGATTGTTTGTGTTCTTATAACTGTGGATTAAATGATTTTGATGATAATAGATATGCATCTGATTGGTTTGGTTCTTATCATGTTTATAACTCAAAGCCAAAACGTAAATCTCGTAAATCTAAAAGGAAGCCCAATTCAAAATGGTTGTTGATCCAAAGCTTCAGTGATTTGATAATGACCCTCTCTTAAACACTTAGTGAAAATTGTAAGTAAACTATATGTATTAGAGTTTCACTATCGCTGATATGTACTAAGACTTTACAGTACCGCTGATAGGACCTCTCACTTTTTAGATTAGATATTCAGCGAACACTGTTCATCATCTTATAGCTCTTAGCCTGTTCAGTCTATGAGATGATCGCTGATAAGTTAGTTATTTACTTATGATCCCTGAAGACAAGTTTCACGTCAACCAAAGTTCTACGTTGAAGTCAAAGATGAAGCTCAAGAACCAGCGACAAGTCTACTCATGAACTGATGCGGATATCAGCGAAGCAAGACCTGTCCATTCAACGTGTAGTATCAAGTAGAAGACTTCAGCAATCGCTGAACTTTATCATTCGCTGATAAAGATCTGACTCAATGAAAGATGATCATGAAGTCTCCCTGCATGTTACTATTATCTTACCTCCCTTGCACGTCTCCGTACGAACTGTCAGAACAGACATCTCTTTTATCTGTAATCGTACAACAACTCTGATTCTACACTGTGCACCATGCGGCTACTAAGGTTGTTTACAAAGGTCAATGACATGCAACCACTCAGCTGCTGCCGCGTGTACAGCCATACTGCCTTGCATTAAATGCATGCAGTATATAAGAAGAACCTTACTTCAGTTTTGAAGTGTGCTCGGACCATCTTCTTATCTCTCTCTTATTGTTAAGTTATTATTCGTAAATTTCTTTAACTCTTTCTAGTGCAAGAAACTTAGTGTTTCTCAAGACTTGTTAAGATTAGGTTTATCCTTAATCTTGTTCCGCAACAAGTTGTAAATTGTCTTGATTTATCAATAAACAATTTAGAAAAGTAAAAATGTGTGTTTGTATTCAACCCCCCCCCCCCCCCCTTCTACAAACTTGTATAGCCCTTCGGGACCAACAAGTGGTATCAGAGCAGATTTGTTTAATCTCATAAACAAGATCTGATCTATCTAAGATTTCTCTTCCTAGCTATTTCTTAAAATGGCTACCAACACAAACACAAACTATATTGACAACGCTTCTCTTGCAAAACCCCCTAGATTCTCCAGAGATAATTTTAATCAATGGAAAAATAGGATGATTCTCTTCTTAGAAGGTGTAGACCCTACTATGCCTTACTATCTTGAAAACGACCCATGGATTCCTATAAGAATTGACCCTGTAGTTCCAGCCGGTGAGAATAGACCTGCTATTCCAGAAAGGCTGATTCCCAAGGAAATTCATATGTGGACTGATGAAGATAAGAAGAAAGTGGCTATCGACACCAAAGACAGATCCATACTCTCCATGGCTCTTCCTGACGAAGTCTACCAATCCGTCATGAACCTGAAAACCTCAAAAGCTATGTGGGACACAATCTGTGTTCAGTATGAAGGTACTTCTGAAGTCCAGGACACTCGAAAGATCAACCTGGTAAGACAGTATGAAAGCTTCATTTGTGGTAAGAATGAACCTCTCTCTGAAGTACACCAACGTTTTAACTGCTTAATAATAGATCTGAAAACTGTTGGTAAGGAATATTCTAACTTTGAAGTACTGACAAAGTTCTTAGAATGTTTACCTGAAAGCTGGGACAGTTATTCTATGTGTCTCAAGATGTCAAAGGATCTAAAATCAATGACCATTTCTACCTTATATGGCACGATGCTGAATCATGAGCAATCGAGTCATCTTAAGAAGAATCTTGTAAAAGATTCCAAAAGCACCCCTGTTGCTTTAATCTCAGAGTCACCTTCCACTCAGCGATCGACTATCACTGTCACTGAGTTGGAAACTAACTATGAAAGATCATCAGACTCTGGCGTTTCAGATAATGATGAAACTCTGGCATTCCTGGCTAATAAGTTCAGGAGATTTGCTAGAAAGAGTAATTTCAAGAAGAATAAACCTCTTGCTGTTACTGACAAGCCAAGATCATCAACCCCTGTTGATAAGGCTACTGCTACTTGCTATAACTGTGAAAAGATAGGACATTTTGCTAGCGAGTGCAGGTCAAATAAAGTCTCTAGACCCTCAGCTTTTCCCAAGAAAAACTTTACTCACAGGACTAGAGATGAAAAATACAAAAAGCTGAAAGAAAGGTATACAAAGCTGAAAACCTTTAAGAAGAAAGGCAAAGGCCTTATGGCTGAATATGATTGGGTTGTCTCTGACGAAGAAGAATCATTTAACTCTGAAGATGATGATGAAGCCAATCTATGTCTCATGGCCAAACTTGAAGATGAGGAAGAAAATTCTGACATTCCCTCTACTTCAACCTCTGCTACTAAGGTATCACCTTCCTTCTTTACCAATATTTTAAATATTGATGAAGCTGATATCCTTCGAATGATCGATCTCTTGACTAGAAGTTTATATGAAGCCATGAATGGCAAAACTGTGGTTGAAAATCAAAACCTTGATCTCGCTGAACAGCTTAAAAACTGTCACCTTCAAATAGAAAATCTTTCTAAAATTGAAGTAGATTTTAAAGATCAAGTTCACCTAAATCAGCTAGTCAAAATCAAGCGCGAAGAAGCTATCGCTGCATTAAAAGCTGAAAAAGCTACTGTTGATGGATGGTATAATTCCTCAACAAAGATCACCGAGATAATTAAGTCTCAGATTCCCCTGAGTGATAAACGTGGTCTTGGTTACAAAGCTGATACTCTAGAACCAACCACTGACCGTTCCATGCTTAAATTTAGAATGTTCGTATCCTCTATCCCTGACACTTTCTCATCTCAGTGTTCCTCTTCTAAACCGCCTATCCCTGAGGAAATCTCTACCTTAACTTCTAAAGGTAAAGAAAAAGTTATTTATCCAAAACCTACCTCAGTCTTTAAAAACAAAGGTAAAGGAATTGCTTTTAACCAAAATCCTAAGAAGGGTACCTCTGTACCAAAGCTGAACGCTTCTAAAGCTTCAGTGACTTATCCCTCTGGTTCAAAGAATAAGATCCCTGGATTTATTCAGCGTGGATCTATTCAGCGATCTACTCCTAGAATCAAAGTGGAAATTATTGGTAAGAAATCCGTAGAACTGAATGTTCCTCCCATTTCCAAAACCAATAGCTTACTTGGTGCTGGTCCTTCTAATTCAAAATCAAAAGCTCAACATGCAAATGGTCCTAGAACTACTTTTAGTTATATGAAATGTTATCATTGTGGATTTACCAATCATATTGCTAGTAAGTGCCCCACAGCCACCCAAGATGAAAATATAGCTAAAGGTGAAGATCATTGCCCCCAAGGCAAAGAAGACCACTGAGGTTAAAAAATTAACCAAAGTGAAGACTGACAAAGCTGAATCTTCAAATGCTGCGAAGACTGCTGAACCTTCCACCTCCTCTTCTACCCCCACTGACAAGTGTGTACACATGGTTAAGTGGGTACCCAAGAAAAACTAATCTTCCTTTGTAATGCAGGTTAAGAAGGGTATCTGGTATCTCGATAGCGGATGCTCTAGACACATGACTGGTATGAAGAACCTGCTCACTGAGTATAAAGAAGAGAAGGACCCCTCTGTAACTTTCGGTGGAAATGGAAAAGGACATACCCGAGGGTTTGGTGTACTCTCTAATGGTACAACAACCTTTAGAAGAGTCGCATATGTTGAAGGGCTGAAGCATAATCTTCTAAGCATCATTCAGCTTTGCGACAAGGTTAACAATGTAATCTTTACTAAGGAATCCTGCTTTGTCGCTGAAAAAAAAGAGAAGATAGCTCTCAGCGGTTATCGTTTGGAAAATGTTTATGTAATAAACATAGACTCAACAACCACTGAGAAATCTTGTTTCTTCTCAAAAGCGTCATCTGATGTCAACTGGATATGGCATAAGAGGCTCTCTCATCTCAACTTCAAGACACTGAACACTCTTTCTTCAAAAGAGTTAGTCACTGGTCTACCTCAGCACTCATACGCAAAAGAATCCTTATGTTCAGCGTGTGAGAAAGGCAAGCAGACCAAAGCAAGCTTTAAGTCAAAGCAAGTTTCCTCAGTGTCATCTCCTCTACAACTTCTCCATATGGATTTGTTTGGCCCTGTTAACAAACAATCCATCGCTGGAAAGAAATATACGTTGGTCATAGTTGATGAATTCTCTAGATATACATGGGTTATGTTTCTCTGTTCTAAGAGTGACACCCCTGAAGAACTCATCACCTTTATTTGGAAGATGGAAACCCTGAACAACTTGACCGTTCGCTCAATAAGGAGTGATCATGGGACTGAATTCAAAAACAGTTCTCTTGATTCCTTCTTTGAGAGTAAGGGTATTTCTCCCAACTTTTCTTCAGTGAGAACACCGCAACAAAACGGAGTCGCTGAAAGAAGAAATAGAACTATTATTGAAGCTGCACGTTCAATGCTCAGCGATTCTCACCTGCCTACCTAGTTTTGGGCATAAGCTGTCAACACTGCTTGTTTTAAGCAAAACAGGTCGCTGATAGTCATAAGATTTAATAAAACAGCCTATGAACTTTTTCATGGGAGAAAGCCTTCAATTAGCTTTCTTCACATCTTTGGATGTTAGTGTTTCATACTGAAGAACAGAGATGCCCTTGGAAAGTTTGATCCTAAGGCTGATGATGGAATCTTTCTTGGATACTCCTCAGTCTCCAAAGCCTTCAGAGTCTTCAATCGAAGAAGACAAACTGTTGAATAAACTATTCACGTCACTTTTGACGAATCCCGTTCAGCGAATTCTCGACCTTCTGCTGATACTGAAGAACTGAATCAATGGATGTTTTCTCATCTTGGTGATTCAGAAGATATTCCCACTCCTCATACTTATACAGTTGAAGATGATAGTCCTACTATCATCCCAAACATGCAGAATAGTGAAGCTGAAACATCATGGGTCTCTGCTGTTCCGTTAAACACTATACCTGCTTCTGAACCAAATGTCTCAGACATTCCATCTACTTCTCAGCAATCAGTGAATGAGATGACATTTGCACCTACTCCTCTCTTGGCTGATATTCCAGAAGTTGCTGAAGCTTCATCTTCAGCTCCTCCAGTCCAATTTGAGTCAACGGCTTATGCTCCGGCTAAGCGATGGACTGTAAGTCACCCAATTGATCAAATTCTTGGTGATCCAAACGCTGGTGTTCAGACTCGATGAAGTGCAGGTAATATTTGTTTTTTGTTAACTTTATTTCTCTGATTGAACCAAAGAAAATAGATGATGCCCTCAAAGATCCAAACCGGGTCAGCGCCATGCAAGAAGAGCTGACTGAATTCGAAAGAAACAAAGTTTGGAAACTTGTTCGAAGACCAACTGACAAGACAGTGATAGGCACTAAATGGGTCTATCGAAACAAGTTGGACGAACATGGAAATGTAACCCGCAACAAGGCTCGTCTTGTTGCTCAGGGATACAGACAAGTGGAAGGCATAGATTACGACGAAACATTTGCTCCAGTAGCAACACTAGAATCTATTCGTCTATTCTTAACATACGCTGTACACAAAGACTTCAAAGTATATCAAATGGATGTTAAGTCAGCATTTCTCAATGGAAAGCTGAATGAAGAAGTCTATGTGGAACAACCTCCAGGATTCTCAGATCCTAAACTGGATAAGGCACTTTATGGCTTAAAGCAAGCTCCACGTGCATGGTATGACACTCTATCCTCTTATCTCCTAATTGAAAATTTTGAGCGAGGTAAAATCGACAAAACTCTATTTTTCAGAATAGTGAAAGGTCATATCATTCTTGTTCAGATATATGTTGATGACATTATATTTGGTTCTACTAACCCTGATCTTTGTACTCGTTTCTCTGAAAGGATGAAAGAAGAGTATAAAAGGAGCATGATAGGTGAGCTAACATATTTCCTTGGTCTTCAGATAAAACGAAATGAAAAAGGAACTTTCATTAATCAGGGAATGTATGTTAAAGATATGCTGAAGAAATTCGATTTAACTCAGAGTTCAGCTATGAAAACCCCTATGGCACCACCGCTGACACTAAACAAGGATTCAAATGGAATACCTGTTAATGTCACGTTGTACCGTGGGATGATCGGCTCTCTCTTGTATCTTACAGCTAGCCGACCCGATATTATGTACGCAACCTGTTTGTGTGCACGATATCAAGATGAACCTAAGGAATCTCATATGATCGTTGTAAAGCGAATCTTTCGTTACCTTAAGGGTACTATGAACCTAGGTCTTTGGTATCCCAAAGACTCGGGGTTTGATCTAATCGCCTATTCAGATAGTGATTTTGCAGGTTGCAAATTGGATAGGAAAAGCACCACAGGAGGCTGTCAGCTCCTGGGGGGAAAGCTGGTGAGTTGGACAAGTAAAAAGCAAAACTCAGTGTCCACCTCAACTGCTGAAGCTGAGTATGTAGCTGCAGGAAGCTGTTGTTCTCAGGTCTCGTGGATGAGAAATCAACTACTAGACTATGACCTTCAGCTCTCGAAAATTCCAATCTATTGCGACAGCACAAGTGCCATCGCTATAGCCAACAATCCAATGCTACACTCGAAGACCAAACATATCGAAATCAGGTATCATTTTATCAGAGATCATGTGATGAATGGTGATATAGAACTTCATTTTATCCCAACTGACTATCAGTTAGCTGATCTGTTCACCAAACCTCTTGATGAGACAAGATTCAACTTTCTCATCAGCGAGCTTGGAATGTTGAACTTTGAAGAGTAAGATCTTCAGTGGTTCACATTTCATCAGCGATAGGATAAAACAATTATATAACCCATTCTATCATCCTCTCTCTAAACATAATTGATTCACTGTTATCAAGGTATGTTTTCTCTCTTTCTCGCTGACGTTCGCATGTGAATGTAAGATTTCAAAACAAATTGCATCGCTAAATATCTCTTCCTTAACAGTGATACTTTGAAATTTCTTAAACTTTCACTGATATTTCTATTCAGTGCTTCATGTTTTTCAAAATAGTCCCTGAGCTTTCAAAACCTCAGAGACATCCTAAAATATGAAAGGACGTTTGTGACATCATCACAACGGATAAACCCTGGCACGTTCTTTTTCTGACACACGTTTGCACGTTTCGTTTACCATCCAATCAAATGCAAACACGTGTCCGTGTCATGATGAAAAACTTTCCCGCTCGAGTTTGTCTCTCTCTATATAAACTATTTCGGGTTTATATTTTTTTCGTTACGCGAACTTCTTCTCCAAGCAAGAAAATATTTACTGTTGCTTATTTCCAGAAATCTGTCATCTCCTTCTTCGATTACCAGGTTAATATTCGTATTATTTACCTGCA
Organism: Saussurea involucrata; assembly: GCA_033807775.1. Lineage (NCBI taxonomy): Eukaryota > Viridiplantae > Streptophyta > Magnoliopsida > Asterales > Asteraceae > Saussurea > Saussurea involucrata. The sequence goes on from CM066314.1 coordinate 88,416,589, forward strand.
TAACTTGTTTCTGATCTTCTTATTGCTTTTAATAGATCAAACAAAAGAAACCTTTACTAAAATGAAATCATTTCTTTCATGGTTTTATGAACACAACCTTTTCATGGTTGTTCTTCAAGTTTAAAACTCAAAATCTTATACTTGTTCTTCATTCGTTTTTTCCAGAATCCTTATCTAAAGGAAAATGGAAAACAAGACTTTTACTGGGTTTGTTTTTGTTAGAGCATTATTGTATTCAAGATTTACTGTAAAGTCAATGTACTGTATTAGTTGCTAATGCATTTATACCTTGTATGTTATGGGTATAAATAGGCATGTCTAGTTCTTAGTTAGAAATTGAATCTAGATCCCTTGTATAACTTCTTGAGCATTTTGTCATTTGTACTTTAGAGATCAATATATGGATGACAAGTTTGCCTTCTAAATTATCTCTACATTTGTTCTTTACATATTGCTAGATTTGGGATTTCACAATTGGTATCAGAGCCAAACAGGAGATTCAAGCAGATCGAAGACCAAATTGAAGATTTTTTACACTGATTTGAAGAATTCGGATCCTTCACTTGTTACTGTTCATCTTATCACTTATCATTAAGACATGATTTTTTTTTCTAGATTTTGATTTTTTGGCATTTTGTCATTTGTACTTTAGAGATCAATATATGGATGATAAGTTTGCCTTCTAAATTCTCTCTACATTTGTTCTTTACATATTGCTAGATTTGGGATTTCACATTTGGTATCAGAGCTAAACAGGAGATTCAAGCAGATCAAGATCCAAATTGAAGAATTTTTACACTGTTTACACTAGTCTGGGATATGCTGACCCAAATCCTGCTATAGAACCAGATAGAAAGTCATGTTTAACGGTGTATCTTATTCTTACTAAACTTTTTGATCAAAGGATGCCAATGAGCACAAAATCAAAGGATGCTAATGAGCACAGAATCAAAAGATGCCAATGAGCACAAAATCAAAAGATGTCAATGTGCACAAAATCAAAAGATGCCAAAGAGCACACATCTCTTGAAACTTGGGAAAATACAAAGTCGCGATAAACCCGTAAATTCATGAAATTCTGATTTTGGACAAATAGTGTGAGTAGAGCAAAGTATTCTTATATGTTTTAGAATTGCATACGCTTGATGCTAATCATATTTCGCATGCTAGCACACCAAATAGATTTAATAAAGGGGTTGAAACTGAACGTTTGTAACTTGATATGCAATGATGTCTTGTTTTTTAATCCAAACACTTGCATTTGATTTCATTTGATTGAAATAATGTTAAATTTCATTAAGTTGAATTTCTTTTGTAAAGCTTTCAAATGATCAAATGTTAGTAGTTATAAAATGAAGTTCAATGAATTTTATTTTCCTTGTCTAATTTTTTTTTAAATTTGTATATTGTGCGTTATTGAAATATATGCATACTTTCAGGGGGAGAAAACAAATTGCTCCAGAATTCTTATCTTGAGGGGGAGCAAGGTTATCCACTAAGGAGGAGATTGTTAGTAATACTAAGAGACGCGACTGAAATTGAAAATGGTTTTCGATGATTATGATGCTCACCATCATCGAAAAAGGGGGAGAAAAGTTTAATTTCAATTTCATGTCAAAGAACTTTCAAATCAAAGATATTTCAAGTCAAAGATTCGTGAACAAAGACTGAAGATCAGGGGGAGAAGGATCATGTGAAGTCCAAATGTTGCTGAATTTGGTTATCTTAGTTCTGAGTGGTTCTCGGAATGCGCTTACACCTAAAAGTTCAAAAATGTGGATGGTTTCACATCTTTCTGATCCAAACTCTAATAGTTTTCTGATTCCTCTTGTTCCGAATTGATGGTTTTATATAAAGATCTGTTTGTCATATACAATACTTGAAGATGGTTTGACAAAGTGTATGTTGGAGAAGATTGACTTTACAAAGAGCTGAAGACTGCTGTCATATTTTTTTTTAAATCTTGAATCCAAAGGGGGAGATTGTTAGAGCATTATTGTATTCAAGATTTACTGTAAAGTCAATGTATTGTATTAGTTGCTAATGCCTTTATACCTTGTATGTTATGTGTATAAATAGGCATGTCTAGTTCTTAGTTAGAAAGTGAATCTAGATCCCTTGTATAACTTCTTGAGCATTTTGTCATTTGTACTTTAGAGATCAATATATGGATGACAAGTTTGCCTACTAAATTCTCTCTACATTTGTTCTTTACATATTGCTAGATTTGGGATTTCACAGTTTTTCTTTTTAAAAACAAGAGAACCCTAATATTCATTAAGACATTTCTGTCTGAATGAAATGGACAAAAATCGAAAAACATCTTATTGGAAAATCTTTCACATTAAGACTATTCTTTATCTATGTTCATGGTTGATATGTTAAACAAAAAATGGCATCTTCTACTCCTGCTCATACCGCTGAGAAATCCACGGCTGCAAAGAAACTGACTCTTGTCCAAGCTCCTCAGGTCAAGTTCAAGCTTGAGGAAATTGATTTTTCAAAATCGAACAACCTTCATGCGCTTTTCGAGTTTCCTCCTCGAAAGCAAGTCACACATCTGGATGATGCTGTGAACTACCTCAAAACATGTTGCTTATCCACAGCCCTGACCATTACACCCCCTGCTCATCAATTCCTACTTTCTCAGTTCTGGTATACTGTCAAAAGAGCTCAGGTACCCCATGCCAAAGACCCAACGAAGATCGTTGACTCCATTCTGTGTGACACAAAATTTGGTACCACCAAAATCAACCCTGCCATTATTAGGAAAGCACTGAGCCTTCCTACCTTTACCAAAGAAAACCGCTTTGTTCCTCTCCCAAACCACAAAAACCATGCTGATAGGGAAGCCATCATTGCATTCTTCGATGCAATGGGTTACACATGGGACATTGGAAGGGACAAGAAGCCTGAGAAGAAACTGACAATGATCAAGAAGTCCAAAATGCCCAGCGAGATGAACTTCATCTTCGCAGATCTGATAAGCTGCATGACAGCGAAGAGTGGCTCCTCTGATCAAGCTGCTCAACCTCAGCAAGCAATGGGATATGCATTGCTGAAAGGTCTAAATGTTGACTGGCCCTCAATCATCTACGACGACCTTGCGTTTAGAGTGGATATGGCTGAAAGATCTGCATGGGTTCCTTATCCCAGATTCATCAGCGCCGTCTTTCAACAAGGACTTGGCGAAAGGTACCCAACAGAGGGTGATCTGAGACTCTCTCAGGTTGGCCCTAAGGTACTCGACTTCAAGCCGCTGGAAAACGAGGTACGTCTTTCTACTCTCTTATCTCTTCTAAATCCTCCTTCTTCTACTTCTGCAACTCATTCAGTGGAAATCCCCACCGCTGATACCCACGCTGCACCCTCTACTCCTTCCCGAAAAAGGAAACAATCTACTTCCCAACTTGGTTCCAAAAGAATCAAGAAAACCAAGGAGCAACCCCCCCCAGCATTTACATGCTGAAGACTCCTCAGCTCATCTTAAAGAGCTGATGGAGAGTTCAGTGGTACGCTCTGCCACAGCTGATCAAGCCACACCTTCCATCCCAGCTTCAGCGTCTCTAAACGTTGAAGTTATAAACTTGGAAATCAACCCATCTCCTTCAGCCTCTCTACAGACTGAAGTGATTGACAGCGGATCTAACGCTGAACCCGACACCCAACCATCATTCTCATCCCTCATTCCTCCTACTCAATCTTTGGTCTCTACACCAATTTTCCCAACTTTCTCAGGGACACCCTTCATCGTACATGACTCAGCTGTAGACACTCTAAATACGATGATGGATGCAAACATAGGATCTGCAGGCACCTCCATGCGCCAAGGTACTCTAGAAGGCGACATGGAATTTCATTCAGGACACAAAGGGTTCGACAACTTCGCCAACCCGCCTGCAGGTATAAACACAATCCAAAACACTCCTCTCTCTATACCCCAAACTTTTGAACTTTCCTCTGTTCATAAGTTAATAACTGTTTCAGGTCCTAATTTGGGGGATATCAACACCTCCCTGAAGGCCCTGGAAACAAAGGTGGAAAATTACAACACCATTCTCTCTACGAACTCTTCAGCGGTTATTTTGCTACCACCCTCGCTGACAAGTCAACCGCAACCACCTTTCTTTCAACAAACTTCACCTCTCTATCCAATGAAGTCACATCATTGAAGACAGAGGTTGGTTCTCTAAAGGGTGAAGTTTCCACGATCAAGGCTGACGTCTCAGCAATCAAAGAAATTGTTCAGAAAGTGCTCGATCGCCTGGACGTCGCAACTTCAAATTTTACTCAGGTCGATCGTGAAGCTCTTCAAAAGATCAATCCTGCTATAACTGGCCTGGAAGTCAGATTAGCAAAGATTGAGAACTGTATTGGGATCTCTGGCCTGGAAGACAGAGACCAAATACACACTGCCACTGCTGAAAAATCTGTTACCTCCCCCAACCATAATGTGAAAGAGGGGGAGAAGACTAAAGAAGACCTTCCCCATAATGCTGAGGGGGAGGGTATTGAAACTGCTGCTGCTGGTACTTCTACTTCACGACCTCAGGGAGTTGAAAACCCTGAGGAAACCGAGAAACCTTCCGTTGTATCTGAGGGGGAGCAACTCGATGAGAAACTCAAGGAAGCTGCTGCTGACGTGACCGAACCTTATGCTGAAGAGGTCGAGTCTGAAGAAGAAGCTGAAGATGATGAACCTGTCGACATCTCTGATAAAGAACCATCATCATCCCCCAAATATGATGATGACGACAATGATGATGACGACTTCTTCTACGACCAGCCTGTTGCAAAAGCCCCAGCTCAAAAAGGGATCAAGATAAAAGAACCTTCAGGGGAGCGGACCAAGACAAAGCCTGCAGCGTCTGAAGCTGACAAAGGCAAAAACAAAGGCCTCGCTGAAGAAGACAATCTGACGATCTTGTTTCATAATACAGTTTGTCAGGTACACTACCTTCTATTCCCTTACACTGCATCCCTCCTCTATCCCTTCTCAATCTCAATCCATCTATCCTTAAAACCTCTATACACTTAACCACATTCTTTTCTCTATCTCTTTCTTCCCTAACTTTTCTTACTTAAACAATCGCTGTGTTTCAGCTAGTCCTCTCCCCTGTTTGAGGATCCCGCTGAAGCTCCTTCGACTACACCAGGAATAATCCCAGCCACAAGAGCTGAAGAAATAATCCCAGTCTTGGATTTAATCACTGAGACTGATGAACCTGAAATACAGCTGTTGTCTCACAAAAACAGACCTTCCTTGGCTCCTAAAAAGCTAAGTGAAGAGGATAAAGAAAAGAGAGATGCAATGATCAAACAGCTTGAAGATCAGCGAATCATTCTTCCTCGTGACAAAATCCCTGCTCCCACAAAGTTCAGGATCTCAAGGAAAGAATACGAGGATCATCTAAGAGCTGAAAGATTACTTGCCGAAAAGAAGGAAGCTGAAGAAAAAGATAAGGCTCTCACCATCCAGCTTGTCCAACAATCGGTGAAAGACCCCGCGTTGAAAAGAACTCCCATTGATGTCCAACGTCAGCTATGGGATGATGCCCAAAGGATCGTTGAAGAAAATACTAAAGTATCTGATTCGACTTTGGAATGGTGTAAAGAAATGCTGAACTATCGATCTCGACCATCCAAAATCATCAAGGTAAATATCAGAGGAAGACTGTTCGTAGACGTTCCTGTTGTTGAAGTTGATGTATTCAGAGAAGGCAAAACCAAGCAAACCTTCTATGCTGCTACTTTAGAAAAATTTGGTTTCTCTGAATGGTTGGAAGTGAAATTAGCTATTCAGCGATCGCGCTCAAAGTTCAAGAGCCATGTCGAGAAAAATTTAAATTCTCATATCGACTTGGTATCTTCTGCTGTGGATATTCCTCTGTTAGCCCCAAGTATATGTTATGTAAAAGTATTGAAAATAGTTCAAATCAGAAGACCAACAGAGATCAGACAGAAGACTTGGAAGAAGTTCATCAAGAAGACCAACATAGCTCAACAGAGCTCTGTCGGATCCAACAGAGCTTATCAGAGCTCTGTCGAAGAATTCCAACAAGAGAACAAGTATTCAACAGAAGACCAACAGAGCTCTTGCGACAAAGCTCTGTGAAGTAAAAGACCTCTGTCAGCCTAAGTCTCGTAGGAAACCTTAAGTGTTAGACACGTGTCCATACTTTCCACATATGCCCTAAAGATTGGAGACACACTTTCCACGTGTCATTCAAGGGTACGATAGTACACTGTCTACACTTTATCAGGTCTATAAATACCGAGGTAGTGGAACAACAATTGTAAGCTTTGGGAAGAGTAGTTTTTCCACAATTGTTTAAGCACACACTGCAGCAATCTCGAGCACTACCTCCGTACGATATTGTTGTCCTATGAGATTTCCGAACACACTTTAACTTGTTCTTGGTGTGATTCATTATCAATATATGAGCAGCTTTTATATCTAATCTTGTTATCATTTTACTGTTCAATATTTGATTCTCATAGTTCACTTATCGTTTACACAATCACTCATTTTAATGGCTTTATTTAATATGCTTCCGCTGTCAATTTTACTACCATTAATATGATACAACGTGAATCTGGGAACCTACAATTGGTATCAGAGCCTCTTTGGTTTTCTTAAGCCAAACGATCCAATCTACCAAGGTTGATTCACTGTTGTTGATTGTGTCTGTGCGACTTTAAAAGCTTCATAATATACTCTGTTTTACTGCTTTCTAGTCTAACCAAGCCTTCAGAGCTCATATAACTGTGTTTAAAACTTTCTAGTTTAGCTTAAAATTTTCTCAAAAAGTTACTGTTCCATTGGTTACTGTTTGAAACTCTGTTTCTAGCCAAAAATCGTTTTGCAACAAACTGTACTCTGTTTTTCTTTCAAAATGGCTAACAACGGTATAAATGCTATCTATACTGCTGGCTCTTTAACAAAACCACCTACTCTTCTGAGAGATGAATATCCTCAATGGAAAATCAGGATGGTTAATTTTTTCGATGGTATGGATAAAGACCTCATGCGATCTGTCACGGATGGACCATTCCAACCCATGGTTTTTGTTCCCCGTGTACCCGCAACAAGAACTACTGCTGAGATTCCAGCTCATTATGAAGTTAAAACCACAGGTTTTACTGATGAGGAAAATCTAAAAATGGAAAATGATCTTAAAGCAGTTAGACTACTGATTATGGCCATTCCAAACGAAATATTTCAAGAACTAGATTCATGTGTTACTGCTAAGGAAATCTGGGATCAACTTCTTAATCAACTTGAGGGTGGTATCAAGACCCAAAAGAACAGAAGGACCCAATGTATAAATGAATACAACGATTTCAAGGAACTTCCTGAGGAAACCTTACAGCAAACCTACAACAGATTTAATGTGTTGATCAATAAATGCAAAAAATGTGGGGTTGTTAGGTCGAAGGAAGATAACAATGTTCTGTTTTTGAAAAGTTTGAATGATGAATGGTTAAATCTGTCCATGTCTTTACAAGCTAATCAGGACTTAGACGTATGGTCTTTAACGGATGTGTATGGCACTTTGGCCGCACAAGAAAAGGAGGTTGTCAAGCAAAAAGGCAAATCCATCAGTGCTGGTCCAATCGCCTTAGTTTCTGATTCTAAGAAAACCACATCTGAAAGGTCCAACAGAGAGAGTTCAAGCAAAGAAAAAAACAAAGAAAAGTCTGATAAAAAGAAAGAAAAGTCTGATAAAAAGAAAGGAAAGAAAAGTTTGATTGCAGAAAGTGAAACAGATGAGAGCTCATCAGAGGATGATGACATTCAAGCCTTTGCCCAATCTCTTGCTTTAATAACTCAGCAATTTAACAAGAGATTTGGCAATAAGTTCGACAGAAGAGGAAGATATGAGAGAGAAGGAAGGGAAGACAGAAGAGGATATACAGCACCAGAGCAAAGTTCCAACAGAGTTGCCACAGAATTAGGGAAACCTCCACAAAGAAGAGAAAATCCACCAGCACAACAGAAGGCCGATGCAGCCCAGTCCATCAATCAAAATGATGGACGCTGCTTCAGATGCGGCAAACCTGGACACTTCTCTGTTTGAAATGGGAGAACTCTCTTTCTTCTTGGGTTTACAAGTCAAACAATCTGACAGAGGGACTTTCATAAGTCAGTCCAAATACATCTCTGACATGTTGAAAAAATATAATCTCAATGATTCAAAACCAATGAAAACTCCTATTGCCACTGGAGTTAAACTTGACTCTGATCCTAATGGTGAACCAACAGATGTCAAGCACTACAGAGGCATGATAGGGTCACTTTTGTACTTAACCGCCCGTAGACCTGATATAATGTTTGCAACCTGTCTCTGTGCCAGATTTCAGGCAAATCCTACCAAAACTCATTTAACAGCTGTCAAACGTATCTTTAAATATCTGAAAGGGACTCAATTTTTGGGTCTCTGGTACCCTCTTAACTCTGCTTTCGAGCTTGTAGCTTACACAGACTCAGACTATGGAGGATGCAAGAACGACAGAAAGAGTACCTCTGGTAGCTGCCAAATGCTTGGAGAAAAGTTGGTGAGTTGGACATCCAAGAAACAGAACTGTGTTTCAACCTCTACAGCAGAAGCGGAATATGTTGCTGCTGCTAGTTGTTGTTCCCAAGTAATATGGATGAAGACACAACTCAGATATTATGGTCTGGAGTATGGTAAGATTCCAATTCTATGTGACTCCAAGAGTGCCATTGCCATAACTGCGAATCCAGTTCAGCACTCAAAGACCAAGCACATCGACATAAGGTATCACTTCATAAAGGATCATGTTGAAAAAGGTACTATTGAAATGTACTTTGTTTCAACAGACCTCCAGCTTGCTGATTTGTTTACAAAAGCCCTAAATGAAAGGAGATTTAACTTCCTAATCAGCAAACTGGGTATGTTGAACTTGTCCTCCTAACTCTGTTTAAAATCAACAGAAGCTCTGTTGTTTCTACCAGAGCTCTGTCAAAAGGTTGGGTAGGATAGTTCAACAGAGTTCTGTTGAACACAAGAATTTTGTCACGCATTTTTTCTCTCCATGGTCGTACAAAAGCGTTCTTTTGTTTATCAAAAAAAAAGGGAAGGGGGACTAATCTATCGAGGGGGAGTTTATAAAGGAAAATTGCATGGTTTTAGGGGGAGCAAGTCAATAATCAAATTTCCAAACCAAATTGACTTTTCTTTTTAAGCTTAAAGCTAAATCTTTTGGAGAACCTGTCAGAACTCTGACATCTCATCAGGGCCTCTGTTGCTTCTCATCAGAACTCTGTTTAATCATGTAAAGTTCTGACCATCTCACATCAGAACAAGTTCTGGTAAAGGTAACGGTAAGAAATGAAGGCCACACAAGAAGCAACTTAACACATCTCCATCAGAGCTCTGTTAGCTTGTTCTGCCACGTCATCAGAAACACCTCATCAGAGTGCGGGTCATTTCTAAACGTCAACCACTTGTAACCCACACATCTCTGATTGAAAGACAAACCGCTAGCTGTTCCCACGTTCTCACTGTAGCAACCGTTCCACTAATCAACCCTCGAGTACCTACAGTACCTATGACCGTGATCCAGCCACACATTTCCCATATAAATACCCATTTCCTTTAAACCTTTCCATTTCTTACGCCTTCTAAGTTATCTAAAACCCTGTTCATCTTTTATCTTCATTCAAACCTTCAAAACCCAAACCTGCAACAATGGCAAACCCCCAACACTCAGCAGATTCAAGCCGTATTGGTCCCGTCGACCAAATTGTTATTCTTCCATACGAATTTGCTGAAAGCAACCATCGATTAGATCCAAACCCTGCTCTCTATCTACCCACATACCACATATTTCTGGAGTTCTTCAGAAACTCAGAAATCTTCAAAGCCCTAACAGACTTCGACGACAACATTCTTGAGATCTACATCAAGCAATGGTGGACTACATGCCAACACGTAGAAGAGCTCAACGGAATAATCGGCAATGTGGATTCTGGTCGAGATGGAGGTTCTGGAACGATCAGAATCAGAGCAACTACCCTGCGGAGAATCCTTGGAATGAAGAGCAAGCGACAGCTCAACATAGAAGCTTTCGAGAAGCCACCCAATACTGCTGTCCTTCTGGAGTTTGTACGATTTCTAGGCTACAACAAAGATATCACCCGAATCGGAGCATTCAAAAGACAGAATCTACCACCAGTGTGGAATTTCATGTTCTCTGCACTGAACCGAACCCTCACAGGAAAATCTGGTAGTCAAGATCAAGCCAGCATATAAATCCTACAGATAATGTATGGATTGTTCTTTCAGAGAAATCTTGACTATGCCAGCATTCTCTACACCGACCTTCTCACTGCTGTCAATCTCAAGACCTCTGACATTGCCAAATGAGGAGAAGTTGGGCAACATAAATTCCTAAAGAACATCAAGTTTCCAAGGTTTATCGGGTTGGTGATCAGAAGAGCATTTCAGAGTCTGGAATTGACTCAACAAGGCAACACGTTCAGGAACTGGGTCATGACCAGATTCAATCCCACCACTTCAGGAGAATATCCCCTCATTCGACGCGTTCCAGGTACAATGCTCGCTCTGATAAGCCCATACCACATTTCTATCCAAAACTATAGACATGCTGCTCAACCTCAAGAACATGAGGTGAGAACCCCAGTATACTTAGGCTCTGAGCCATCTGAAGAGAGTACGAGTGAGGAAATAGGAGTGGAAGAAGAGGCAAGAGTACCCGAAGTGGGGTCTTCCTCTAGAGTGGAATTAGAGAACAGAGCATCTCCTAGAGAGGCTGTTCATAAAGTACAGGAGTCACCAGAGGTCGAAGTTCTTTCCTCTGATACTGGTGAGAAAGAGGATAACAGAGAGGAACCCGAGTGTTCTACAGCCATAGGATCCGAGGAAAATGTGAGGATAGAAGAAGATGTCCAAGATGACACATCTGAGAGAAATCCTAGCCCACATCCCAGTGCTTCCACACATGCTATCCCTGGTGATCAAGACCAGAGGGATATTGAAACAGAGGTGCACACCTCGAACCCCAACCAGCCTATACCATCAGAGGCAACTCTTCATGCCTCTGATATGCACGAAACTGGGGGATCCATATTCGGTAATGATGTCACTTTGCCCCACGACATCGATAGGTCGCCTCCACACGATGATGCCTTTGTGGCTCATTTAGAGACTACACAAATTAGACCAGAGATATTTGTAATCTCACGTAGCATCTGTCCGACTCAGGGACAATGGGAGACCATAGTAGAACAAGGGAAGACAATGCTTGATCCAAATGCTTCCCATCACACCAGATTTCCTTCTTCAGAACCTGAGCTGGAAGAGGAAACTCTAATCAGAACACCTGTAGTTGTTTCCCCTCAAAGGGAACATCAAGGATCGGGTGGAAGTCCTGCAAGAGCCAACCTAAAAACAACTCTTGAAGCAGGCACCTCTGAGCTCGAGGTTAACATGGAACCATGTGTTGGTACCAAGGATATCCCCGTTGACACTGTCACACGAGCAGAGTTCACAAGCTTCTGTGACAGTATCAACAACTCCTTGAATGAGTATAAACTTATCAATGATCAAAAGGAGGAGCTGATCCGCAAGGAGAATGCTTCTCTCCAGGAAAAGGTTCAGACATTAACGACAGAAGTAGCCGCTCTAAAGACGCTCTTAGCAGAAAATCATACGGCTCAGATGAACAGAACCCTGCCAACCCCTTCTCTATCAGACTCCAACATCAGAACCTTGACAGAGCTGATCAACAACTCTGTTAAGACCGCCATCACAGAAGCCACGACTTCTTCTGCCGCACCTATCCTGCTCTCTGGGCCCAGACCCAATGACTTACCAATGACTGTCGGTCAGATGGGTGAGTTCAGCAGAAAAGTTCTAAGCAAAATGATGTCAATCTCCTCAAAATTCGTGATGAAGGCCAAATCAACAGAACAACATGTGCAAGCCTCACTCGATACACACAAGGTCAACTTCGAATCTCAAGTGGAAGAAATCAGAGGTGCAGCAACGGAGGTAGAAGAGGTGATGCGAAAAGAAGCCTTAGACTTCAATAATATTATTTTACAGACCTCTACATCAAAACGACCTGCTGAAGAAGCACCTGCAGAAGAACCTTCGAGCAAAAGGCATAAGGCTAACCCAAAGTTTGTTGTTCCGCCCTCACCAAAAGCTCGAATTGAATCCTCTGACGATGATGATGACTTTGAGGATGCTACAGAAGATCAGTCAGACAATCAGATGGGTGAGTCCTCAGAACAACAAAAGGGGGAGAAGGAGGAGAAGGAGAAAGAGAAGGATAAAGAGAAGGAGAAGGAGAAAGAGAAGGAGAAAGAGAAGGATAAAGAGGAGGAGAAGGAGAAAGAGAAGGAAAAGGAACCTGCAACAGAGGCTGAGGGATCTGCTAAGGGAAAAGAAAAGCTATCTGAGGCTGAGGCAACTAAAGTAGGAGACCAAGGGAATACTTCTGAAGACTTACCAGAGGTGACTATGGTGGTTTTTGATTACATGTTCAAAGACAGAATCATCAAGCCTACAGAATCCTCTCAACAACCACCTGAGGTTATTATCCTAGACACCCCTCCTACTTCACCAAGAACAGAACCAGAGAGAACCGACCCATTCTCTGCTGAAGAAATATTGAAACAAGCCCAACCTCAACTCCAAACCCAAACAACACAAGAATCTGCCCACATTGACATACTCATGGCAGAAACTCATGAAGACCCAAATCCCATGCCAACAGAACAGAACCCCGAATCCTCAACTCAACATTCTGGCAAACCTCCACTAGAAGAAATCTTTGCCTATCTTTATGGTGACCATGACACCATCCCCACAAATGTTGTGCCAATCAATCCATACTTAAGCCCCTGCAGGATAAATACGATCTCTGACGTTAGACGGAAATTCATCGAAACCAAGTCCAGATTGAACAGAAATATAAACTCAGACTTTGGAATCCGCAGAATCGTAGACATCAAGCAGAAGACCTTTCGGCACAACAGAATACAAATGAGCTATCACGAGTTCATAGTTGAATCAAACGACAACAGGGTTGAGCACTTCAATGAAAACGACCTGGTACTTCTGAACCCTTATGATCTGATTCAACTCCATGCCTACTGTTACAACTTCAGTGACAGATACAAAGAGGCAAGAACAGCACTTCCTGAGGTACGCTTCGCCATGCAAGAGCACATAAATCTAAGAATTCAGATTGACTTTCAGCTAGGCATAGAGTTCGAAGTAGAAGAACTAGCGACTGCTCCACCAAATGAGAGCCTTCAAGGCTATGAGCACTACAGAACCGGAACCGTAGTTGGAGATCCACCAGTGTTCATCTGCCGACAGAGAAAAATCAAGAAGTCCCTCAGAGCTTCTAAAATCCACAAGTACTCAACAAAGTCGCTGGAATACCTCAGAGATATCATTCAAAATCTCCCAAGAGAAAAATGTCCGGAAGAGCAACATAGAAACTTCATCACCCAGATCTATCTTATGATCAACTTCCGAGAACTCATCAGAAGATTTGACAGAATCTTAAGGGGAGATAATTTTGCTTAAATGTACTGGTCTTTTAATCTTTTTGTAACATTCTAAAAGATTAGTGCAAGGTTTCGACAGAGGTAAAAGTTCTCTGTTCTTTTGTTTAAATCTCTGTCAAATGTAAATTTGTATTTTCAATACTTAGGGGGAGATTGTTAGCCCCAAGTATATGTTATGTAAAAGTATTGAAAATAGTTCAAATCAGAAGACCAACAGAGATCAGACAGAAGACTTGGAAGAAGTTCATCAAGAAGACCAACAGAGCTCTGTCGGATCCAACAGAGCTCATCAGAGCTCTGTCGAAGAATTCCAACAAGAGAACAAGTATTCAACAGAAGACCAACAGAGCTCTTGCGACAGAGCTCTGTGAAGTAAAAGACCTCTGTCAGCCTAAGTCTCGTAGGAAACCTTAAGTGTTAGACACGTGTCCATACTTTCCACGTATGCCCTAAAGATTGGAGACACACTTTCCACGTGTCATTCAAGGGTACGATAGTACACTGTCTACACTTTATCAGGTCTATAAATAGCGAGGTAGTGGAACAACAATTGTAAGCTTTGGGAAGAGTAGTTTTTCCACAATTGTTTAAGCACACACTGCAGCAATCCCGAGCACTACCTCCGTACGATATTGTTGTCCTATGAGATTTCCGAACACACTTTAACTTGTTCTTGGTGTGATTCATTATCAATATATGAGCAGCTTTTATATCTGATCTTGTTATCATTTTACTGTTCAATATTTGATTCTCATAGTTCACTTATCGTTTACACAATCACTCATTTTAATGGCTTTATTTAATATGCTTCCGCTGTCTATTTTACTACCATTAATATGATACAACGTGAATCTGGACAAATATTTTATGAGTACTGAAAAGATCCCAGAAAACAGTAAAAAGGACAAATATTTTATGAGTTCTTTTTATCCTTATGTTTTCATTAAATACCAATTTTCTCTGTTGCTATGTCATAATCAAATAGGGGAGATTGTTGATCCAAACCCTCTGTGATTTGATAATGACCCTCTCTTAAACACTTAGTGAAAATTGTAAGTAAACAATATGTATTCGAGTTTCACTATCGCTGATAAGTACTAAGACTTTACAGTACTGTTGATAGGAACTCTGTTGGTTCCCGGTTTTGTTTAAACAAGATTATCAGATCTATTAGTTCAAGTTTGAGTTTGATGCGGAAGCGTATTTGAAGAACTAACAGATATGTTTGATAGATTTAGAACATAATATAAATAAACAGTGAACAGGAAATAATATCTCAAAGTTTACTGAATATATATATTAAGAACAGATTCAAGAACAATGAGTTAAGCAAAGCTTTTAAAACAGATATGACTCTCAAAGTGTTTAAAGCTTGTGATGTTTTTCTCTCTTGAATTCTTGTTTCGATTATTCGATTGATCGATCGATAGATAGGAAGAACTCAACATGAGTCTTCCTTATATACTACTCTAAGGGGACCATAAAGCATATGCTACTATTCACAAAGGACGGTATGAATAGTTGGACGGATGGCATGAACAGTTGGACGTGCTGTATTGCATTTAATGCAGCAGACGTCTATTATGTACTAAGCCCTATTGAATCCAACCGGAGTTTGACACGTTGCAGTTGGACAGGGCATGCTACCATGCAAGTTGATGAATAGGTCCTGTAACAGTAGCAAGATATTATAAATATCTTAAGTCTTTGTTGAAGACCGCAGAGGTTCTGTGAAGTACCATAGAGGTTCTGCGGTTTGGTCCTTAGAAGAGCAGTCTTCACCGGATTCTGAGTCTTTGGTCTTCTTTGCGCGTATGACAGAGCTTCTGTAGGGCGCCTCTTTAGCTTCTGTAGCTTCTTGACCTTGATCTCTCGGTAAGTTCGGCAGAGCCTCTGTAAGAGGCTTTCTTCACTTAGCCTATTTTTCACTACTTCTAAATACTTCTATGATTAGGAAGATTGAAGCTAACAAACTCTCACTTTTTAGATTAGATATTCAGCGAACACTGTTCATCATCTTATAGCTCTGAGCCTGTTCAGTCTATGAGATGATCGCTGATAAGTTAGTTGTTTACTTATGATCCCTAAAGACAAGTTTCACGTCAACCAAAGTTCTACGCTGAAGTCGAAGATCAAGCTCAAGAACCAGCGACAAGTCTACTCATGAACTAATGCGGATATCAGCGAAGCAAGACCTGTCCATTCAACGTGAAGTATCAAGTAGAAGACTTCAGCAATCGCTGAACTTTATCATTCGCTGATAAAGATCTGACTCAACGAAAGCTGATCATGAAGTCTCCCTGCATGTTACTATTGTCTTACCTCCCTTGCACGTCTCCGTACGAACTGTCAGAACGGACATCTCTTTTGCCTGTAATCGTACAACAGCTCTGATTCTACACTGTGCACCAAGCGACTACTAAGGTTGTCTACAAAGGTCAATGACATGCAACCACTCAGCTGCTGCCACGTGTAAAGCCATACTGCCTTGCATTAAATGCATGCAGTATATAAGAAGAACCTTACTTCAGTTTTGAAGTGTGCTCGGACCATCTTCTTATCTCTCTCTTATTGGTAAGTTATTATTCGTAATTTCTTTAACTCTTTCTAGTGCAAGAAACTTAGTGTTTCTCAAGACTTGTTAAGATTAGGTTTATCCTTATTCTTGTTCCGCAACAAGTTGTAAATTGTCTTGATTTATCAATAAACAATTTAGAAAAGTAAAAATGTGTGTTTGTATTCAACCCCCCCTTCTACAAACTTGTATAGCCCTTCGGGACCAACAGGTTCCTCAGTCAGGTGTCAAACCTAACCCTCCAGGACCCATTTTCAAATGGGTACCTAAGAATCCTTAATCTCGTTTTTGTAGGACGGTCATGTGTGGTATTTAGACTCCATGTGCTACAAGAACATGACCGGAAGTAGGGAGCTACTCATGAACTTCACAGAAAAATACTGCGGAGACGTGAGGTTTGGAAACGATGACAAAGCGCCGATCATGGGCTACGGCGATATTATTCAAGATAAGATCACGATCAAGAAAGTGTCATATGCCGTGGGATTGGGACACAATCTGTTCAGCATCGGCCAGTTCTACGATAAAGATCTCGAGGTCAACTTCAAAGCTAAACGTTGTAGCGTCCGCACTGAAGACGGAAATGAGCTACTTGTTGGAAATCAGAAGACCAACCTCTAAACCATCGACCTCTCTGCCCTAAAGACCGATGACTCAGTCTGCCTTATGTCGAAGGCCAACTCTCAAAAAACGTGGATATGGCATAGACGACTCTCGCACCTCAACTTCAAGAACATCAACAAGCTGGTGCTAGGCGGACACGTCAAAGGCATGCCCGAGCTTAAGTTCGAGAAGGACAAACTCTGCAGGGCATGCGAGATGGGAAAAATGAAGCTAGTGACTCACAAGCCGAAGGCCGCTCCGAGCACGTCTCGGTCCCTCGAACTCATCCATATGGATTTGTTCGGATCGATGCTTGTTCAGAGTATCAACAAGAAGAAATACGTCCTGGTGATGGTCGACAATTTTCATGCTACACATGGGTGAAGTTCCTGCACTCAAAAGACGAAACCTCGGAACTCATCACCACCCACCTGAAGACCATTCAGTTGAACCTCCGATAGCAAGTTCAGACAATCAGGACGGACAACGGGACGGAGTTCAAGAACCAAAGGGTGAACGAATACCTGACATCCGTCGGTATTTCGCAAAACTTTTCTTCCGCGAGGACTCCTCATCAAAATGGAGTGGTAGAACGGCGGAACCGTACCCTTGTCGAAGCTGCTCGCGCAATGCCGTCACAATCGAAGCTGCCAGTTTTTCTATGGGCTGAAGCGGTTGCAACTGCTTGTTACACACAAAACCGCTCCATCATCAACAAGCGGTTCAACAAAACTTCGTACGAGATCATCAACAATCGCATCCCGAACATCAAGTACTTCCACACGTTCGGGTGCACGTGCTGCGTCTTAAACGACAATGATGACCTCGGGAAGTTGAATCCAAAGGCAGATGAAGGAGTATTCATTAGATACTCAATGCAGGCTAAGGCTTATCGCGTTTACAACAAACAGACCAAATCCGTCGTCGAGAGCGTAAAGGTTACCCTTGACGAAGCCGCAGATTTGGCTTCTGAACAAATCAATTCAGAACCCGCTTTAACTGGCATGTTAGCTTCTGAACTCTCACGTTCGGGATCTACACAAACCCCAGTAAATCCAAATCATGCATCTACGTAAAAATCACATCTTTCTGATTTAGATATACTATTTCAACACTTTTACGATGAATTATTTAATTTACCTAACCCTCGTGTGTTTGTGCAACCCCAGAATGAAGCTGCTCAAATCAAGAACTCGGCGAATCTCTCCGGTCCGCCGCCTTCAACGAGCACTCCAGCCCTTACACTAGAATCCCCTCAAAGTTCAACGGATGCTACTACTGAAACGACAAATCCCTCGGAGAAACCTGTACCTATTCCGGAGATCGCTCCTGAAGATTCGTCCTCAACATCTCATAAGGATCAACCTCCGAATTCCACGGAACCAGAAGTTGAGCAACCAACGACGAATCCCGTTCCATCCCCTCCAAGGAACCGTCTGTCATTTCTTGAAGCAGTTCAAGACCTTCCCGCTGGTGAGTATGTGGACCCGGACAATTCTCACGTGACTCAACAGTCGCTTCCACACACCACCAAATGGACCAAAGCACACCCTCTACACCATATCATAGGCGATCCTTCCACTCCAGTTCGGACGCGAGGTGCATCCACCAACTTCGAGCCAAACACCGTCTCTGAAGCTCTCAATGATCCGGACTGGGTCATGGCAATGCAAGAGGAACTTAACCAATTTGAGGCCCTTAAGGTATGATGCCTCGTCCCACGTCCAATTCACAAGACGGTCATCGGCACGAAGTGGA
This sequence comes from Saussurea involucrata, assembly GCA_033807775.1. Taxonomy (NCBI): domain Eukaryota; kingdom Viridiplantae; phylum Streptophyta; class Magnoliopsida; order Asterales; family Asteraceae; genus Saussurea; species Saussurea involucrata. Next base: position 88,435,098 of record CM066314.1, read on the forward strand.
TCTTCAAGAACAAGAAAGATGAAGATGTTATTGTTATTCGCAACAAGGCAAGCCTCGTGGCCAACGGATACCGCCAACAAAAGGGAATTGACTACGATGAGACATACGCTCCGGTAGCCAGAATCGAGGCGATTCGTATGTTCCTTGCATATGCCGCGCACAAGAACTTCACGTTCTTCCAGATGGATGTAAAGACTGCCTTCCTCAACAGAGTTATCAAGGAAGAGGTGTACGTGATGCAACCGGACGGGTTCGTGGATGACTCCAAGCCAAATCACATATATATCATCGACAAGGCATTATACGGCCTTAAGCAAGCTCCACGTGCTTGGTATGACACTCTATCCAAATTCTTAATAAAATCGGGTTTTTCAAAAGGTATAATCGACACAACCCTGTTTATTAAGAATAAAAAAGGTCACATAATCTTAGTCCAAGTCTATGTAGATGACATCATTTTTGGTTCAACTAATCCTCAGTACTGTAAGAATTTTTTTTGTTCTCATGGGAGAGTATTTTCAAATGAGTATGTTAGGTGAGATGAATTTCTTCCTTGGCCTTCAAGTTAAGCAACTGTCGGCCGGGATATTCATAAACCAGGCAAAGTACATCCGGGATATTCTTCGAAAATACCAGATGGAACAGTCCTCACCTAAGAAAACTCACATGACCCCCGGTACAAGGTTACACGCCGATCCTAACGGAAAGGATGTGGATACCAAAACATACCGAGGAATGATAGGTTCTTGGTTGTACTTGACGACGAGTAGACCGGATATCATGTTTTCTACATTTCTATGCGCCCGTTTTCAGTCAAAACCAAAAGAGTCTCACTTAATTGCGGTAAAACGAATTTTTTTTTACTTAAAAGGTACTGCTGATCTTTGCTTGTGGTACCCGAAAGAGACAGGTTTTGAGCTCACGGTGTACTCAGATGCGGACCACGCGGGAAGCATGCTGTATCGGAAGAGCACATTGGGACACATGCAATTCCTAGGCGATAGCTTAGTCAAGTGGGCATCCAAGAAGCAGCAGTGCCTCTCCACATCGACTGCCGAGGCGGAATACGTGGCCGTCGCAAGCTACTATTCTCAAGTCATATGGATGCGCACCCAGCTCAAGGACTAAGGCTTGACCTACTCTCAAGTTCCCATCTACTGCGACTCAAAGAGCGCGATTGCCATTTCCAGCAATCAGGTCCAACACACTAAGACGAAGCACATAGGCGTTCGGTACCACTTTATCAAGGATCGCGTCGAAAGAGGTACAATCGAACTCTACTTTGTTAATACTTAACATCAGTTAGCAGACCTGTTTTACAAAACCCTTGGATGAAAAACGTTTTAACTATCTTGTGTCCAAGTTTGGTATGCTAAATCTGAAGATTTAACCTAACTGTGCACCTGATACAAGTTCCATACACCTACGAGGAACTGCCTATTCATCATCTGGTGTCTAAACTCCAGATGATCGAGTACACACTTCCTCGCATATGTATTCTACTTATATCATACACATATTTATGTTAAATTTCTGTATTAATTAGGTAGATTTCGTTTGTTTGCTTCCATCTCGTTCGTGATTTTCTTTCATGTTTCATTACCGTCGTCTACATATTTTGTTCGATTCATCTGTGCGTTTCACAATCTTGTTCATGTGTTCAGGGGGAGCACATAAGCTTATCAGGTAAGTCCGTTCTACGTTTGAGGGGGAGTGTCACACAATTTTTTTTAAACATCAATTTTTTTTGTGGCCCATCCCAAAGTTTTCCTTAAAAGCACCACTTGCACAATCTGAGGGGGAGCGTTTCATTTGTGTGCAATAGTTGAGGGGGAGTGTGTTTTAAAAAAAAACCCTTAAAATTCTTTGGGTATGAAATGTCAATTTGGAAAAGACCAGGGATTTTTTACTAGTTTCCAACAGTATCCGGAAAGGTATCCGGAAACTATACAGACCGGATAGGTATTCGGACGACCCACCCGGATACCTTGGCCCTATATATACATTCGGGTTCTCCTCAATTCATTTTTTCCAGATTCTCAAACCCCAAAACCCTCTCGACGCTCACTCTCTTCGGATACTCGTGATTTTTGTCCATTTCGATCGACTTCTCCACAAATCTCAGGTATGTCACTCGTATCACTCTCATATTCGGCCTAATTCACGATTTTAAGGCCCGGTTCTTATTGTTATTCTACTTCATTCATCGATTATTCATGGTTAGTATGCGTAGATTTATGTTTGATCCATTATATTGGCCGATTGAAATTGACCGGATGTCGTCCAGATAGTGTGAATATTTCCGGACACATTCAAGTTACCCGGAAACGTTCAAATGGCTAAGATATTTTATCCGGTAACCACCCCATCCGATAACCTACCTTATCCGGAAACCATCTCACCCGGTAGCCCAAGTTGTCCGGAAACCTTTATGGTTTTCGGTAAGTTCAACTATCCGGGATATGATGCTTGTCCGGTAACCTTGTTCACTCGATAACCCAAGTTGTCCGGAAACCTTTATGGTTTCCAGTAAGTTCAACTATCTGGGGTTTTCATTCTTGATCGGTAACCTTGTTATCCGGTAAGTTCAATTTTGCTTGGTAACCTTAAACTTGTCCGGTAACCAAATGTATCTGGATACCAATGTACCCGGTAACTATTAAAATCCGGTAACCATTGTACCCGGACACTTTGCTTCCCGGATACTTTCCTTGTCCGGAAAAATTGGAAATCCAGTACCCTATTCCACTGCCATTCCTCAATTTGTTCCAGATTGAGCCGATCTTCGCAAAGGTACGCACTACCAATTCTTTTTTTACTCCGACCTGAAATCTAACACCGTGTCTTTCAGGTAACCAAATGGCGGATCAACAACAACAACAAGGCAATCCTCCTCATGAGGAATTTATTGACGAAGAGGCTGACAACGCCTTAGTTCCAGCGGATCATGGAATAGAAAATATGGCAAACAATCATCACCTCGATGCTGCTGAGTTTCGACCACAACATTGTGTGGTCGTGGACATCCTTCTCGGACATCCACTTCGCGATGCACTCACTGCTACCACCGACGTCCCGGTTCTTTACTTGCATCAAGTTTGGAACACTATTTGAGTCGTCACGGCGCTCAACTCTCAGACGATTACGGCGACGATCGATCATCATCCGTTCGTGCTCACACCGGAGTCTTTCCGACGTCCACTATCCTTACCCGAAGCCACTGCCAGCGGCCGTGCTGCTTACGACCCTGCTGTCGACGACAACACTCTCTGTGCCGACATCCGTGCTCTCGGATACAACCATGCACTGAACCGCCCCTCAGCATTCAATCGCATATATTTTGCGTCGATCTGGTACACCTTGTTCACGATTCTGAACAGGTGCCTATCCTCCCGATGGAAGTGCATCGATCAGTGCACCGCCGACTTCCTACGCCTCGTCCAAGCAGTCATCTACAACCGGCACGTGGATTTCGCCATGACCAATGGGGTGAGTTAGTTGAAACCATACGCGCCATCGGAGGAACGAAAGAGCGCAAGTTCATTCCCTATCCGCGCTTCCTTCAGCTTGCCATCCGTCAACATATGGACGCGAACTCGAACATACCATGACACATGAACCACCCGGTATGTCCTCCATCTAACTTACACTATCTTGTGATTCGTAATCCGTCCAATTCCCAAGCCATGCCTATACCCGAAGCCTTACTGGCATATGCGGATCCGCAAGCACCGAGTGTTTTAGAATATAGGCGAGCGTTAGGTGCTCCTGTGGTCCAGCCAGAGCCGGAGGGACCTCCCCAAGGAGATAGGCCCGAGCGACGTGAGGGTCCAAGGACAAGAGAAGGTAGAGTCCGGGTAGCTGGGGCTCCCAGACGGGGCGTGTTTAGAGTACACTATGTGAGGGGAACAGGAACGGGCGGTGCGGAGGATCTGCATACCAGTACAAGCCAAGCCTCCCGACCCTCCATAAGCCAACCTTCCCGATCGTCTACGAGTAGACAACCTACCCCTCCACCTTCCAGTACAACCGATGATGTCGGACCGTCGACTACTCTACACGAGGTCCCGGTCGTCACTGCCCCCCAAATGCTCGATCAAGACCCCGGTACAGACACAATTGAACCGATCTAACCGTTCACCCAATCCGATGTTGTCGAGTCCGACAGTACTGACACCGATACGGATCAAACCATCCGTGTATCATTAATACCACCCCTTATCGGTCATCGTCCACCCATGACCGATGAAATTCCCTCTACCTCAACCACACCTTCCGAAACACCTAGCCCCGAGCCTGATACGGGAGACATAAGGAGAACGGAGGGAGTATTAGTTGAAAACTTAGAACATGCGAGTCGGAGAGAATGGAGGTCAAAACAAAATCATGAGAGATCAAGCCTAAGAACAAGAGAGGCTATTGAGCGAATCCAAACCAGTATCGCCTAGGTAGCCACATCTGCTATCTCGTCCCATCTGTTGGGACGAGGTATTGAAGAAGTCATCGTGGACCTAGCGACGCAATTACACAACCCTCCTAGCCACTCACTCAGCTCTCTATAGCTGGGTGTTTCATTTTCTCACGGGGATATAGCACAAAGTCTATCGTTCTCTCACTCGGAGAGTGTCGATATTGAAACAAGAGAACAACCTCCCCCATTCTCGACTTCTTTCTGTGCACCATTGAGTCTAGAGCCCTTTGATATTATAACATCTTCCTTGGCTAGGACACAGATCCAGATTGCTAACATGGGTGCTCTTAGTGACCCGATCGGAACATCCGTAGTAAGTCTGCCCTTGAGCGGATTACGAGGATCGGATGGAAATCCTACCATAGTCAACATCATGCCACCTATGAATGTATGTGGTACTTCTGTTGAATCAACAGTCGTAACCTCCACGGGTAATCTAAGTGATCCCGGCAGTGATTTACCCAACTTTGGGTCAACGAAATATCTGGACGGCGCCTTAAAGGCTGTCCGCGAAGCACTAGAAAAGGAGTTCAGAACGGAGCTCGATAAAGTCAAAAGCCTACCCAAAGAGAAGGAGAAAGTGGTAGAAGCTGAAACCGCACCAACACCTCCACCGGCACCTGCTCAGTAATCTTGTTCGGTGGACGATTTAAAGACCATGCTCCTCGCTCAACTGCTCCAACACACCGATACTGACTCCTCGACTGAAGCAGATCTCATCTCAGTACTCCGATCACAAGCATCTGCTCAGTCGCCATCCGTAACAACCCGATTGGATCAGCTTGACACAACTCCAAAGGACGTTCAGGACGCCCTTACCACTTTGTCCGACAGGGTCGCCTCTCTCGAGAATACCCGCAAGAGTCAAGCTGGCGAACTCAAACGATGACACGATGACCAGGATGATCTTGATCATCGTGAGGGGGAGAACAAACGTCAAAGATTGATAGAGTCTGAACCAATCAACCCCGAAACAACTCCAACGGTTCAACCGGAACCATCAGATGTGGCACCATCAGTTGTGGCACCATCCAAAGATCAACCTGAAGCCCAGTTGAGTCTAGCCAAGATGGTCATCGATATGGACATCTCAGACGATGAAGACCCAATGGTTGAAAAGCCCGAGGGAGAATCCCAAGCACCGATCGTCTACACTGCATCGGAAAGGGCTGCACTTGATTTGATAGATCTCGACTCGGAGATTGACTCGGATACGGAAAACGCATGGTATGAAAAAGCCGCCAGTGCCATAAACTCTGAGGTAAACCTGAACTTCCCTACCGATGCCGAAGATGATTTCGATTACGATCAGTTTTTGCTAGAATCTATTCAGAGTACACCTCCTTACGCTAATCTGATTCCCGAGACTTCTACGCCAACACATCCGACATCTCCTCAGCAACAAACCGCTTTTGATCAACCACCACAACCTGTCCGATGGGAGAAAATTATTATCCCTATACCCTTCCTTGAAGACTCCCTGAAGAGGTTGTTCGTACACAAACTGCGTGTGCTTGATCCAACGTTATGTCTTGGATTAACAAAGTTTGACGATGTGTACAAGAAACAATACATAGAGGCCATGAAAAGGTGTCTATCAGTCAGTCAGGTCAGAACAAAGCACAAGATCACTGAAGTTGTGAACATCCAATCTGGTCGAATTTTGAAGATCTGGTACCCAGTCTTTACCGTCAAAAGAGAAGATGGGATCGAATGGAAATTCTACGAAGCCGACATCAAGAATCTCCGACTGAACGACTATCATGCCTTACTCAAATACCTCCGAACTCGAACGATCCGATCGCTCGACATCACCAAAGCGCTTGAAGCTGTAAAGTGATTTTTGAAACACAAGGTAATGATGTCATACATTACGGATTTTCAGATGGGAGTTGAGCACCGAACGAAAAACAACAACTTGTTGAAACCTGATCGGAAAGCCCCTGAACTGAAGATGTTTCCAGTCAACAGTTTGCTGCTACAACTAGAATTTGGAATCGTATATCTCAACGAACAGAACGAGAAGAAGTTTCTACGATTTAGTCAAGTTGAAAGATTCTGCGACGGAACTCTGCTAAAGGTCAGAGATGCGCTAAGAAACATAATCACCAAGGAAAAAGAACTCAGGATCTCGTTTGCTGCAATTTCAAACGAAACAATCGCCCGAGAAGCCTTGGAACTTGTTGAAGACCGCATAGAGTTTCGTAAAGCAATCCGAAGCTTCGAGATTCGATTCAAATGGAGAGATTGTTGGGATTAAAATCTGATTAAATAGAAGTTCAAGGGAATAATATGTAAATTGTATTTGGGCTTTATTATTGTAATGGGCCATGGGCCTGATTAGTTTTAGCCTAAATATAAATAGTTTATTAAACCTTAGTTTTAGGTTAATCATTAGAAATCGTCATTATTCTTATTGCAAAAACATTGTAAACACTCTGAAAAGGTTTATGAGTGTTATATGGATGACGAGTTGAAATCATACTGATCATTGTTTATTCTATTGATTTCATACGGTTTGCACTAAGCTGGGATCCACGGTACCTGGATTGAAACACAATCTATTTAGTGTTGGACAACTCCTACAGAAAGGGTATGACTTGCATTTCAAAGGTGAAACATGTGAAATAAAGGATCCCAATGGAAGCACACTTGGTAAGATAAACATGACGGCAAATAAAATGTTTCCCTTCAGTTTTAAGGGAGACACTTTATTTTCTTTTAATTTATCCAAAAAGAAGAATTCTCTCTTATGGCACTACAGATTTGGTCATGCAAATCTTGGATATCTAAACTACATGTACAAGCACAATCTGGTAAGTGGAATACCCAATATTGGCGAGGTAGAAAAAACTTGTGAAGGATGCATGCTTGGGAGACAAACAAGAGAATCCTTCCCTCAAGAAAGGGTCTGGAGAGCTACTAAGCCACTTGAGCTTGTCCACACAGATGTATGTAGACCTATGAAGACTCCTTATATTGGTGGAAACAGGTACATGCTCACCTTTATAGATGATTTTAGCATAAAGTTATGGGTTTATTTCTTAAAAGAAAAATCTGAAGTTTTCAATAACTTCAATATTTTCAAGTCTTATGTTGAAAAACAAAGTGGACATCTGATCAAGACCATTAGATCAGATGCTGGTGGAGAATACAACTCTGCTTACTTCTTGGAATCTCTTAAGGAGAATGGAATTCACCATCAAGTAACCACTAGGTATATCCCTCAACAAAATGGGGTAGTAGAGAGACTGAATAGAACAATAATTCAGAAAGCCAGGAATATGTTAAAGAGCAAGAATTTGGATAACTCTTTCTAGGGAGAAGTAGTGGCTTGTGCATGCTATTTGATGAATAGAACCTCCACAAAAGGTCTTTCTAATATGACACCACATGAGGCATGGAGTGGTTATAAACCCACTATTGGTCACCTTTGGATGCATAGCTTCTTCCCATATACCTGAACAGAAGAGAAGCAAATTTAATGATAAGTCAGAAAAAACCATCTTTGTAGGGTACAGTGATAGATCAAAAGCTTATAAGTTATACAATACTATCACCCAAAACATCGTTGTAAGTAGAGATGTAGTGTTCGAAGAAGGGAAAGGATAGAATGAGTCATCAAGACAAGAACAAAAAATACTACTCAGATCATAGAAGATAATGAGGTTCAGAAGGAAACTACTTTGGACCAAGGAGATCATGGCCCAACCTCTCCAACAGTAAACTCCTTATGACATCTATTGATAACCCAGCCTCTCAAGGATCAAACACACATGTATCTTCCTCAGAAAGTCCACCAAATAGATGATTCAGAAGCCTAAGGGACATCTACAATGATACAAGAAGACTGGAATTCAATGATGTTGCAGACTTTGCTTTGTTCTCTGATGCAGATCTATTATCATTTGAAGAAGCTTGTCATGAATAAAAGTGGAGAGATGTATGGATAAGGAAATAGAAGCCATTATGAAGAATGACACCTAGGAACTTATAAGTCTTCCAAATGGTCACAAGCCAATTGTAGTTAAATGGATCTACAAGACAAAGTTAAATTGAAAAAGGAGAGATAGATAGGTGCAAATCAAGGTTAGTAGTTAAAGGTTATAAGAAAAAATATGGCATTGACTATCAAGAAGTCTTTGCTTCTGTCATAAGGTTGGAAAACTTAAGATTGGTCCTTGCTCTTCCTGCACAAAACAATTGGAAGGTACATCAAATGGATGTTAAGTCAGCCTTCCTTAATGGAAACCTTGAAGAAGATGTCTACATTGATCAACCTGAAGGCTATGTCGAAAAAGGAGAAGAATACAAAGTTTTTCACTTGAAGAAAGCCTTGTATGGCTTAGAGCAAGCACCACGTGCTTGGTACACCAGAATTGAGAGCAATTTTTTAACAAATGGCTACAAAAAGTGCTCTAAAAACACACTCTTTTCACTCAAAAGGTTGGAGGTATGATTTTCATAGTTTGCGTCTATGTAGATGACTTGGTTTTCACAGGAAATTCACAAGAATTGATAGAGATTTTCAATCCATGAAGAAAGAATTTGACATGACTGCCATGGGTTTACTTCTATACTTCTTGGGAATTGAAGTCAGACGATAAGAAGAAGGGATCAAGATCACTCAACAAAGGTAGGCTCAGAATTTAATTGATAAGTTCAACATGGAACAGTATACTCCTGCTAGTACTCCCATGGAATTTGGACTCAAGCTATCTATGGATTGTAAGGATGAGAATGTGGATGCTAGTCACCATAGAAGACTGGTAGGTAGTCTGGTGTTCTCTATAAGCATGATAAGCAGGTTTATGGAATATCCCAAGGCAAGTCATTGAGAAGCAGGCAAGAGAATCGTTAAATATGTTAAAGGAACTCTTGATCATGGCATTGTGTACTCAAAAACAAAAAACTTCAGGCTCACATGCTACAGTGACAGTGACTTTAGAGGGAATATATGGATGATGGAAGAAGCACAGCAGGTTATGTCTTGAACATGGGATCTGGAGTTGTGTCTTGGCAATCAAAGAAGCAAAGTGCCTTTTTAGGACTTCTTTCGTTCGGTTCATCAGGTTCAATACTTTGAACCAACTTATTCAAATGAAGTTGTGACTATAAATCCTGGTTAATAGTATATGAACAAAGAGCTACAAAAAAACTGCTAAGCGACACATGAAAATTTGTCTCATGTACCAACTACCCAAGACTGCATCAGAACCACACCAAACTAACCAATACTAACACATTGCCAGATTTAAAGTACCTCTTGAGCGACACAAATTATTGAAGAATTACATACATAGAGTTGGATAGAAGGATAATGTCAAAGAAGTGCAATCATGATTCAAATCCAATAAAGCACTTAGGATTATGATTATCATGAGTGTTCTCTAAAATGGATTATAACACTTTATATATTTCCCCATCAATCTTACCATTCTAGTCACATAAATTCTTTCACAAAAAGTGCTCTTGTTTTACAGAAGATAGATCTAAAGTACAAGATGCCCTTGGTGACGTTGTTGGTAGGCGTGTTGTTTAAACTCAAGAGAATATACTTAGAACACAACAAATTTCTTATTGAGTAAAGTCACTATTTAGAAGTAGTGAAAATAGGGTAAGTGAAGAAAGCCTCTTACAGAGGCTCTGCCACTTCCGAAAGATCAAGGTCAAGAAGCTACAGAAGCTACAGAGGTGTCCTATAGAACCTCTGTCTTACTCACAAAGAAGACCAAAGACTCGGAACCCGGTGAAGACTGCTCTACAGAAGACCAGACCTCAGAACCTCTGTAACTCTTTACAGAGTCTCTGCGGTTTACGATAAAGACTTGGAAGATATTTTATATCTTGCTACTATTACTGGATCTGTTCATCAACTTGCATGGTAGCGTGCCCTGTCAAACCTCAACACGCGTCAAGATCTGATTGGACTCAATAGGACTTAGTACAATATAGACGGCTGCGGCATTAAATGCAATACAGCACGTACAACTATTCATGCCGTCCGATCAACAGTAGCTCATGCTTTATGGTCCCCTAGAGTAGTATAAAAGGATGTCTCTTGTTGAGATCTTAAAAAAAAACAATCTTAAGAATTTAACGAAGAATCTGAGTTTCATGCTTATGCTTTATATCGTCAAAGCTGTTTAGCATTACACTCTCTCACACACACTAAATAGTTCTTAATCTGTTCTTGGTATTCTTATTATATATCGAACGACAGTAATCTTCAAGATATCCTTTTGTTCTTAAAATACTGTTTCTTTATATTGTGTGTTCTAAATCTATCAAACATATCTGTTAGTTCTTCAAATACGCTTCTGCATCAAACATAAACTCAAATTAATAGATCTGTTAATCTTGTCTAAACAAAACGGGAACCAACAATTGGTATCAGAGATTTCCTTGATTTTTAATATCAAGTGATCCTCTTTGTTACAAGATTTATGATAGACATCATTCTGTTTTAACCTGTTCTTCATTTCGTTGAAAAGTTTATGTTTTTCCTATCATTTTTTGATTTATTCGAAAGTGGTATTCTTAAAGGAAACTATTTTTCCAGGTTAAAACTCCATTAAAGTGCACTCTGGGAACTGTTAAAAACCAGATAACATTCCAGATCATCAGACTCATACTCTTTCGTCATATTATATTTTCAGAACCTTCGAAACTCTTACAATGACAAATACAAATAACTTTTTCACTGCTGGTTCACCAACCAAACCTCCTACTCTCCTTCGAGATGAGTATCCTCAATGGAAGATAAGAATGATCCATTTCTTTGAGGGTACTGAAAAACTCTCGTACAATATCTTTACAACCCTCCTCAAGTTCCCATGATAATAGTACCACGAGTACCAGCTACTGCTGAATCTCTTGAAATCCCTAAACATAAAAAACCTAAGCCAAAAGGAGAATGATCAGATGAAGATAGGGCAGAAGATGAAGTTTCACATAAAACAAAAAGATTATTGATCATGGCTATCCCCAACGAACTTTTTCAATCCTTAGATGCATGCGAAACATCGCACGATCTTTGGAAAGAATTAGAAAGACAGTTGGAAGGGGGTGCTAAAACGCAGAAGAACCGAAGGGCACAATACATAAATGAATATCATGCCTTCAAAGCCTCTGCAATAGAATCTCAGCAAACAACGTACGACAAGTTCAACTCTCTCATAAACAAATGTAGAAAGTCTGGCATTCACAGAACCTCGGAAGAAAAAAACGTCATGTTTCTAAAGAGCCTGAATGATGAGTGGCTCCAGTTGTCTATGTCTTTACAAACAAACCAAGATCTAGACTCCTGGATACTCTCTGATCTATATGGAACACTAGCTGCACAGGAGCCTCAAAAAGCACAGGCTAAAACACTAACTATTGCACCATAAGCATTAGTTTGTAAATCTACAGAGGCTGCAGAAAGACCGAGAAATGAGAAAGCAACAGAGGAGAAGAAAAAGGAGAAGAAGAAGATAGTGATAGTTGATAGCGAAGAAGACGAGCTGATAGAAGAAGAGATAACTCTTGCGTCATTAGCTAAATCCTTAGCTCTATTGACAAGAGAGTTCAGAGCAAATCAGAGGGGTTCAGGAATTGATCGATATGGCAGAGACAACCGAGGTGAAAGAAGAGATGATGGAAGAAGAGAATAATCAAGTGACCAACAGAGGTTAGATGATAGAAATGACCGACAGAGGTCAAACGACAGAAACTACAGAGGTAATGACCGACAGAGGTCAGATGACAAGGTAAGCCACACACAACAAGAATGCTACAAGTGTGGAAAGCCTGGTCATTACGCAAACGAATGCCGAACGGAGAAAGCTGGAGACCGACAGAAGTCCGATGATCGTGCTGGAAACACTTCCCAAGGTTGTTTCAACTGCGGGAAGCCAGGCCATTTCGCAAATGAATGCAAAAATAGACCAAATCGCCCACAAAAGGACTCAGCTTTTTACAAAAAGAAGGCTGAATATTATGCGCAAAAATCCCTAATGGCAAACAAAGGGCATTCTGAGGCGAACAAAGAGGACTTCGAGTCAGACTCTACCTCTGACGATGAATACACCACCAATGCCCTATTCTGTGGCATGGCAGAAGTCGACTCCAACACTGACACTGAGGTATCTACTTCAAACTCTACCTCTTGTACTAATTCTGTAGATAATAATTTACTTAAACTTAACATTGAACTAATTGAACTAAAAGAGATAAATGAAAGCATTCAGAAAAAACTCACCTTTAATGAGAGAGAAGTAAGGCTTCTCACTCAAGAAAAAGCCAAAAATTTTGAAGAAAAGGAAAGAGTAAAAAGAATTGGAACAAAAATCTAGATCCTTTAAAAAGGCAAATTTCTGAATTAACCTCTGCTCTAAAAGTAAAAACAAAAGAACTTTCGGTTTCTAGAAGTGAAACAACAGACATAAGAGCTCTCAAATAATACTTTCAAAGAGAGAGAGAGAGATACTTTGGCAAGATCTACTCAGAAGAGATGTTTTACTTAAAAACTATAAAGATGCACAGAAGGTGTATGAGAAAGTTAACTCACAAATAGGAAGACGGGGTATAGGGTACGATGATATTACCCTAGGTGTTGAAGGCAAAATAATTAAACCTCTGTCTTCTCTGTTTGCGTTAGGAAAAACGAACAAACAAGATTTTCCAAACTTACTCTCTGTAAGTAAAAGGGCAAAAATCTCTGAGGAACCTCACTTGAGGAAACATACGAAGATGATCAATGTGTGGTTTGAAAACACAGATTCTTCATCTTCAACCTCTATCAATAGAGGAATCAAACCAAAGAAATATCTGAAAACACAAGATCAGATTGGTATCTTTAAGTTTGGTAAACCAGAGACTCAAACGCAGGTTGCTTTTGTCTGTATGATAAATATCGAAAAGAAATTATTGGCAGAAGCTCCTGAGTTAAACCCACCTTTTCAGAAGAAAAACTTAAAAAAAACAATTGAAAAGGAAATTTTGGAAGTATGGAAAACAAACGTTTTAGAAAACTTCTGTACATCTTCTGTAGATAAAATTCTCGTTGAAGATATCTTATCAGAAACCTCTGCCGTCTATGAAAAATATTTTACAGAGGAAGAAAGCTCGTACGATACATGTTCGGAAAATCCAGCCTCTGTCGAAAGAGATGACTCAACCTCTGTATATGAGGACGATTCATCTTCTGACGACTCAGAGACAGATGTTACATCAGGGATAGTTCACTATGTCACAGAGAATGTTAAATTCTCCTCTGAAGTTCTTAACAGAACTATTTCTCCAAAAGAGAAAATCACAGAGATACCTATCTGCCCAAATTTTCTAAACTTGTATTTACAAGTCAAAACCTCTGTTGAGCTTGATATGTTAAATCCTAACAAGAAGACCTCTGTAGATCCTAAAAGTTCAAAATTTTCGAAACCTAGGCAAATTAACGAAAATCCCACTTGGCAACAAAAGGGAAAATGGCCTAAAGTTAACAAATCTTTTTCCTCTGTGACAGTGAAGAATGATGTTCACCACAGAAGGCAGGAACTAAACAAAGCTTTTGCAAACAACATTCTAGTATTCATAGCTCTTCTTGTAATAGGAAATCTAGTGTTAAGAAAGAATGTAATGCCTCTATGGCTCAGTTCAATGAATTCAATGAAAAGTTCAAGCAAATCACGTCTCATATTAAATATTGTCATTGCTTTGATCTTGTGTTCAAACTAAATAATCGCTTCTCCAGTCAAGATTGTTTACTCTCTACTCAAAATCAAAAGTCAAAACCTACAAAGAAACAATCTGATTCTTCTACAAAAGATAAAATGTATTTCATGAATGCTAAGGCAAACTTGAAAAATTCTAACAACATTGGACCCATGTGGATATGGGTACCTAAGTCTCTGTGATTGTCTTGCAGAAGCGGTATGTGCCAATATGGTATCTAGACTCCGGATGCTCAAGGCACATGACTAGCGACAGAAGTTTACTATCCACGTACAAAGAAACACTCGATGGTGGATCTGTAACTTTTGGAGACGACAAAAAGGGACACATCAAAGGCTATGGAGTCATGAAGAAGGAAAACGTTCATGTATACAAAGTTGCATATGTAGATGGCCTTAAACACAACCTACTCAGTATAAGCCAACTTTGTGATACATGATTCGATGTGTTATTCAAAAGAACTTTCTGCTCTATGAAAAGTGAAGACACAAGAATAGAACTTCTGCGAGCCGAAAGAAGAGGTGATCTATATCTGATGAATTTCAGTTCAAAGAACAAGGACAAAGTTTGCCTTGTAGCCTGCAAAAGTGAGGAAGCCTGGTTATGGCATAACAGGTTCTGTCACTTGAACTTTCACACCTTGGATAAACTGGTTAAACATGATCTAGTTAAAGGTTTGCCTAATGTTAAATTTAATAAGGATCATTTGTGTTCTGCCTGTGAAATGGGAAAACTCAGAAGAGCTTCCCACAGAGGCAAAACATATGTGTCTTGCACCAGGCCTCTTTACATGCTTCATGTCGACCTCTGCGGTCCCATTGCCATACAGAGCCTAGGTGGCAAGAAATACATACTTGTCTTAATTGATGAGTATTCGCGATTCACATGGGTTGAATTTGTCCGAAAGAAATCAGATGTTCCAATCATCTTGATTAATCTAATGAAAATAATCCAAGTTCTTTATGAATGAAGAATACAAAAGTTAAGAAGTGACAATGGCACAGAATTTAAAAACTCTGTCATTGAAACCTATCTTTCTACAGAAGGAATATCACAGAACTTATCTGCCGCACTCACTCCACAGCAGAACGGCATAGTCGAAAGAAAGAATGGAACGCTCGTGGAGGCCGCAAGAACTATGCTATCAGCATGCGGATTACCGATGAACTTTTGGTCAGAAGCGATTTCTACCGCTTGTTATACACAGAATCGTTCAACCATTGTGAAAAGACACATCAAGACTCCTTACGAACTGATCAACAAAAGGCGGCCAAACATCAAGTTTTTCCCTGTGTTCGGATGTAAATGCTTTGTTTTAAACGACAGAGATTCCAGAGGAAAGTTTGAGGTAAAAGCTGACGAAGGAAAATTCATTGGATACTCTGCCACTTCTAAAGCCTACAGAGTATACCTTACAAAGTCTCGCAAGATCGTAGAAAGCATCAATGTTTCTTTTGATGATTCATTCCAAAAGACTTCTGAGCAAATCTGTTCAGAACTCGGACTTAAAGGGGAATCCTCTGGCATCTCACAAACAAAAGAAGACTTAAATCTTCTATTTCCAGAGATGTTCCACGACGACATTGATCCCTCTGTTGGAACAAACAGAGCTTCTGCAGAACAATCTTCTGTCGGTCAAAATCCTACAGGTATGACTCTAACTGGTCCAAATAATGCTTCATCTTCTTCTGTAAATGCTACAGATGCAAATGCTGAGGAAGAGTCTACAGAAGAAGAAACACAAAGGAAAACGACCACAGAAGCTGCTGAAAACCAAACTCCACAATCTACAGAGGAACCAATAACAGAGGATATAGAGGACCAAATATATACACATTCAGAGGAACAAACTCCACCACCACTCATACCAATCATTCCACAAACTGTAGGATCAACTACAAAGGCACACACTACGATAGAGGCTACACCAGAAGAAGAAGAAGAACAACAACAAGAAGCCTCTGAAGAACAATTCGATGACATTGATGACCATCTTCCACGCACAACTCAGTGGACAAAAAGCCATCCTCCAAGCCAAATAATTGGTGAACCCTCTGACACGGTAAAAACAAGGTCTGCCACTGTTAATTTTTGTTTCTTTACGAACTTTATTAGTGTGATAGAGCCAAATAAGATTTCTGAAGCCCTTGACGACACAAACTGGGTAGACGCCATGCAAGATGAGCTTCTGCAGTTTAAGCGTAACAAAGTCTGGACTCTAGTACCTCTGCCACGGGGGAAACAGGCCATTGGGACTAAGTGGGCCTACACAAATAAGAAGGATGAAGATGGAGTGGTCATCAGAAACAAAGCACGATTAGTGGCCAAGGGATATAGACAAGAAGAAGGCATAGACTACGATGAGACTTTTGCCCCTGCCGCACGGCTCGAAGCAATAAGAATAATCTTACCCTTCACAGCCCACAGAGGTTTCAAAGTCTATCAGATGGACGTGAATTCAGGTTTTCTCAACGGTGAAATCCAAGAAGAGGTTTACGTAAATCAGCCACCAGGGTTTGAAAGCTCAAAATTCCCAAGGTATGTGTACTACCTTGAAAAGGCTCTGTACGGACTGAAACAGGCTCCAAGAGCATGGTACGAACGACTTTCTACCTTTCTTCTAGTCAATGGCTATGACAGAGGTACAACAGATACCACCTTATTCTATAAACGTAAAAACAATGAAATAATGCTTGTACAAATCTATATGGACGACATAATTTTTGGGTCTACCAATACAGAAGAGTGCAAAAGTTTTGAAAAACTCATGCAAAGTGAGTTTGAAATGAGTATGATGGGAGAATTAACATTCTTCCTCGGACTCCAAGTCAAACAATCATCAGAGGGAATTTTTATAAATCAGGCCAAATATGTCTCTGACATTCTTTCCAAATATAGCCTCTCTGATACCTCTGCCATGAAAACTCCAATGGCCACTGGAAATAAGTTATTCTTAGATCCAGATGGCATCTCTGTAGAATGCACTCTCTACAGAGGCATGATTGGATCTCTGTTATACTTAACTGCTAGCAGACCTGACATTATGCATTCCACATTTCTTTGTTCACGTTATCAAGCTAATCCTAAGAAATCACATTATGATGCTGTTAAGAGAATCTTTAGATACCTGAAGGGGACCAAAAATCTTGGTCTCTAGTATCCCCAGAACTCTGGCTTTTGTCTTAAAGCTTATACAGATTCAGACTATGGAGGATGCATGCTCGACAGAAATAGTACCTCTGGGAGTTGTCAATTTCTAGGTGGTAAGCTAGTCAGTTGGACCTCCAAGAAGCAGAATTGTGTGTCAACATCTACGGCAGAAGCTGAATACGTTGCTGATGCTAGCTGCCGTTCTCAGGTTCTGTGGATGAAGACTCAGCTAAAAGTCTACGGCCACATCCTATTCAAGATACCCATCTTGTGTGATTCCAAAAGTGCCATTGTCATCTCTGCCAATCCTGTGCAACATTCAAAAACCAAGCATATCGATATAAGGTACCACTTCTTGAAACATCATGTTGAATACGGTACAATCGAGATGCATTTCGTGCCCACAGAATACCAACTCGTTGACTTATTCACCAAAGCTTTAGACGAGAAAAGATTCAATTTCTTGGTGGGTAAGTTAGGAATGATCAATATGACGTGAAAATCCTCTGTAAGTATAGCTTATTTATTACTTTGATTGATTTCTTTCTGTATGTAAATTCTCAATCTTAAAATTCTTGAAATCACAGAGCTTCTGTGGGTCTGCTCAGAACCTCTGATGACCCCTACAGAACCTCTGGTAAAAATGACCTATGTTCTATGCAAAACTTATCCTATTTTGATCCAAGCATAGGTCAAGGGGGAGCAGAAGGAAATTACTTGATCTACAGAGATGGTTAGATCAAGGGGGAGCAAAAGAAAGTAACTTGATCGACATAAATGGTTAGATCAAGGGGGAGAAAAAGAAACCTTGAAATGATCTACAGAGATTAATCTTTCAAGGGGAAGCCAAAGAAGAGTGTCGATGAATCTATATCGTCAGAAGTCAGACATCACTACCGAGAGAAGAAGAACCAAAAGGTATGTCTCATACAAAAGGTTTTTGAAAACAGTTTTTTGGGACAAAAATTGTCAAATACGTCCTAAAAATACTTGGAATAACATTTCAAAAATAAAATTATTAAAACTTTTAATAATTTTTGAGTTATGAGAAATTTGAGGTCATAGAGCTTCTGTTGAGCTCAACAGAAGTTCTGCCAGAACACGGCTCTGTAATCGCAAATTTAACTCGGAAACCGAATACGCACAAATACACACACCCTGACCTTCTCGCACAAAACTTTTTCCATAACAGTTTTCTCGGACACCAACTTTCAAATATGTCCGAAAAACATTTCTTAATGTAAATCAAAACTTGGATAATCAAAATTGTTAATAGATTTTTAGTTATGAGAAATTTTCACTCATAGAGCTTCTGCTGGCCCTGATAGAGCTTCTGCAAGTTCCTACAGAGCCTCTGTTAGGTCCATGATCTTCATACAATCCAAGTATTGTGTAACAAGATGATGAAGAACTTTATTGAAAAGGAAATCTAACCTAGAGAGAACACAAAGTGATTAGAGATCTACATCTTGTATTAATGAATTCACTTCTTACAAACTACAAGTAAAGACCTATTTATAGTCTTCATCACTTGCTACAACAATTAAGCATAAGCCCTTTAACACAGCTATTGCTTTACAAAACTTTCTATTATAAAGGACAACTTCAGTGTCCTAACAGCCTCAAAACCTTTGTGAACGAAATTTCTTCACTCAAATCCTATTAATCCTCTCCAATGCTTTTACAAATGTTTTGGTCAAAATAGAACCTACAGAGTCATGATAACAATGAGATATATGAGAAAAGGGTGAAAATCCAAGATTTTCAAAATTACAGATCTTCTGTAAACCATAGAGCTTCTGTGAATTTGGTATTTGGGCATATCTGTAAACAGTAACGGTTACTTTTACTGAGAGTGAAAATCGTGTGGCTAAGAACAACCCCACGCGCCTAAACATTAATGGGCCACGCACGACGTCCTGTCATCCTCTGACATGGCCTACGTGTCTCATTTTCATTGGGCGTACATGGCCCATTTTTTGTGGAAAGTTGAACCCGCCGTTCTAACTCAAGTACGGATTCCAAATATTTATCCATTGCCAAATATTTCTACCCTTTCGAATTCTACCGTTTTACCCACCTATAAAACCCAAGCTTACCCTCTCATAAAATCTTTACGAACCCTCATTATTCTCCGGCGAAACGCTGCAAAAACCTGCAAGTATCATATTCTCATTACCAATGGCTCCATCTTCTCAAGCTATCTCCCCTGCACACTCTCCGGCGAACTCACCGGAAGACTCCCCTGCTCATTCTGAACATTCAGAAAACCCCCACCTCGCCAAAAATGCCGAACAAGAAGATTCCGGCGACTCAGCAGACTTTGCTCCGACCACCCATCTTCAAAACTTGATCGCAAAGGAGCACTTTGAAAGAGTACTACCCATCAAATCCAATAACTGCTATTTGGTCCCCTCACTCACTGCTTTCGGCGAAGCCCATGCCCTTCTTCTACACATCATGGAAAATCATATTCTCTTTCCTTTACTCTCAAGAACCCCAAAGAAAATACCTGTTAGGTATTTGAACCAATTATGCCAAAGTTGCCGATATGATAAAGATGATTCTCTTATCAAAGGGTACATCTCAAAGCCAGACAAATCTGAACATTTGGAACTCAAGTTCAATAGAACAATGTTCTCTCTTGAGTTTAATCTACCAACAAGGGGTCTTCTTGGACTGAAAACATATGCAGAACAACCAACAGACGACGAGCTCTGTCGTTTTGTAGAAATGCTTGGGTACAACACCCACCTAAGGAAGAGAAATGACTTCCGCATAGGCAGACTACCACCTCTGTGAAACACCTTGTTTTCGATCCTCAACAGATGCCTTACAGGGAAGATAGGCAGAATTGACCAGAGCTCGCACCAGATATTAACCTTCATGTACGGGGTCGACTACGATCTCCCACTCGACTACGCGACCATCATGTTGCAGGAGATCATCAATACGATCGACATAAAGAACAACACCAAAAAGACAAGAGAGAATGATCCTAAGTATCTACCGCCTCTGCAATTCTAAAGGATATTGGGAGTCCTGTTCGAACCTCTGCTAATGATGCAGAACTAGCCAATGGAAGGGCCAACTCCCAAACAGTTCCCAATGAACAAAAACATCCCCACCGATCATGTAGATGGCTACACCCACTGCAGACCTCTGTCAAGGAAGCTTCTGAGCTATGCCAAGAACAAAACCCTTAAGTTAGAGTATATACGCGATCATAGGACTCCAAAACCGAGCCCTGTGACACCCCCGCGTTTAGGTGTCCCCCTAGGAACAATAGTTGCAGAACCCCTCTCTACAGAAGCAAAGGAGCGAAAACTGGCAAGACATATGGCAATCCAACTGAGTTTTATAGCCAAACAAGCCGAGATCGTGGGAAAGAAGTATTCTTCTAAAGCCCTTGCCTCTACCCCACAAGCAAAGAAGAGGAAAACTGCAGAAGGCACCTCTACAAGCATTACAAAAACTCAACCTTCACCTCCTCATGCCACAAAAGTTGGCTCCTCTGCTCCACCCTCTTCTCCAAAACAAAAGAAGAAAAGGAAATCAAAACCCACATAAGGAGGGGCACCAAAACCCAAGAGGAGGAAGACCAAAAAGAAGCATGGGAAACCACTTGATCAAATGGTTACCATCGCAGAAGAGGCACCTGCAGAAGTTGATGAAGAAGAGGTCGCAGAGACCCGGGTCGAAGAAACTGCAGAGGAAGGGACTGCAGAAGAAGAAATTGCAGAAGAGGGATATCAATCACCTTATCAATCCCCAGATCAATTCGCTCATCAAGGTAGCTTAAACGATTTCCTTCAACACCCTGACTTTGCTGACAGCCTAAATATAGCTGGGTGGAATGCACCACCACCTGACCACCACACCACAGAAGAACAAGACTACTCTATCTCTGGCGTTGACACAAATCTGCAAGATGATGACCAAACCCCCAGAGATCAACCGGCTGAAACTCCAAACATTCTATAGAACCCCTTCATCCAACAGGGATTGAACGTCCACAGAAGGAGTCCAAGCCCAGCTTCAGAAGAAGGTATAGAAGAAATAGATATGTCAGATGATGCCACTAGGGAAAGGATTAAGCTACAAGCAGAAGCTGAGTGGAATAAAGATGAGGTTACAGAAGCTTTAGAGAGAATGGGAGGAAAAGAAAAAGAGAAAGAAAAAGGTGTTGTAGAAGTAGAAGGCACACATCCCTCACCCCCTCCCAGTGCAACCCACACATCTAACTCCACAGGTCTAGCTGCAGAAGGAGTTATTGAAAAAGAGTCGCACAACTCGATCTCTACCCAAACCAAACAGCCAGAGGTCACTCTTTCGACTTCTGCGCCCACAGAAACCGGGGAATCCATTCCTAGGGAGTCTCCTCAGAGAGACTCACCTATAGTTCGTGATCCATCGCCCCAGATCACACCAGAACACCCTACAGAGGAATTCGTTTCCTCTGCCACGCACAATTTAGGGCCAAAACTTCTTTCAGAAAGAAGTAGCGAGCACAAAGACGAAGAGACTCTAGACAAGTCTCCGAGTCAATAGAAGAACATTCAGATACGCACCTCTGGAGTGGATTTGGACACTGTTCTTCATAGAACTTCTGTAGAGATTGAAACTCTTGTTTCTTCTCAAAGATCAGATGGAAATCCTTCCACCCCCAACGTGCAAACAAGGGTGAACGAAGGTGTCCCAGGAGCAGGGACTCACTCTGGAGACGAATGTGTTCCTCCAGAGGTTACCACAGGAACACAAGTATCAAGGGATGAGTTCCAAACCCTTGTCACCTCTGTGAACCAAACCATGAAAGAGTTGCAAAGAAAAGAGCATAACACCTGCAAATCTACAGAAGGCCCTGAAACACGTACAAGAAGAAGCAATGCGCAACACTGTACTGATGCAGCCTAAAGACTACATGACCAGAGCACAGCTAAAAGAGCTCGGGCAGAATGTGATAAACCAGGTCATAGAAGTCATCATCTCCTTCACTACTGCAAATGACAACTACGTTAAAGAGTTCAGAGAAAGTGTCGGCAAAATGCGCTTCAACACAAGATCAGAGATTGCAACTCTATTCGGCCTCTGTGATGATATATGCGCAAAATTGATGGCTGCAGGAGCAGAACTACCAAAGAAACCCAAAGCTTCTTGCAGAGCAGAAGGTACTTCTGATAAGGGTCAGGATGACTCTGATGATGACCACCCTGGTCCATCAGATCATCCTGATGGGGAGAATACAAGGGAGAAAGCTACGAGCAGAGGACATCCAGCTGCACCAATAGCCGCAGAACCCATCAACCAAGCCCCTCCAAAACAAACCCAACAACAACAAACTCAACAGACCATAGAGACAACACCCATCTCTGTGGAATCAACTGCTAAAGAAACTCATTGTTAGATCTGAAGTTTTGTCAATAAACCAAGTGTTGAAGATCTGATAAGAGGACTCAGATGTTCTGAGTAGAGAAGTCAGAGGTCTGACTGTGAAGACAGAAGTATTGATCGGTGGAAAGAGAAGTCAGATGTCTGATAAGAAGAGTCAGATGGTCTGAGTAGAAGACTCAGATAATCTGAGTAGAGGAGTCAGAAGATCTGAGAAGCTTTATCAGAAGAATGTTCAGAAGTTCTGAACTACCTGTTCAGAACTTATGACAAGATACTTTACTTAGTATTTTATAAACTAATTAGGACACGTGTTATGTTCTTATTAGTCTTTCTTATTTGTACTGTAGCTTTAAGATGTTTGTTGCAGTATAAATAGTAGTTAGCTCTATGTTGCTAACTGATTGATTTTTCCCGTATAACTTTGTATTCATTCTCTGTAATCTTTGAGATTCTCTCTCTCATAGATCTGTATTTCTGTTCATCATTGAATACAATTGGGTTTGATCATACAACTTCTCAATTACTGCTTTCTATATTGATTGTGAGATTAGATCCTGTTCTTTCAATTGGTATCAGAGCCAATCAACAAACAAATTCGTTCAAGATTGTTATCGCGAAGATCAATTGATAAATTTCTTGAAGATTTCTTGATTCATTCAAAATTCAATTCCGCTGCTAGGGCTAGTTCTTGAATTCTTGTCAATTCTTGAATTACCTGTTAAATTTCGATCAAGAAACTCGAATTTGTCTTTCTGTTGAATTTTCTTACAATCATTCTTCTAAAGAATATCTAGCCATGGGATCTGAAACCAAACCGCCTGTTCTTATACCAGAAGAGTATCAGCAATGGAAAATCCGAATGATCCAATTCTTAGACAACATTGATGAAAACCTTATGATTTCTATTCGAGAAGGCCCAATTGAAGTATACATCGATGTTGCTGCAACCCCTGCTACAGAGACAACTCCAGAAATTCCAGCGACCAGGGTGAAAAAGAGTTATTCCCAATACACAGCTGAACAGAAAAATAGGCATGCTATTGACAAAAGAGCAATTACTTTGATGACTTTGGCTGTCCCAAATGAGGTTCTTAACAGGATTGACAGTGGATCATCAGCTAAAGAAATGTGGGACGAATTGGAAAGGCAAATGTTAGGAACTGTGAGATCTATTCAGGCAAAGTTAAATCAAAGCATAAATGCTTATGAAAGGTTCAAAGCAAAAGAGTCAGAAAGTTTGACACAGACATACAGTAAATTTTGCACTATTCTAAATGACTTGAGAAGAAATGGACTGAAGAAAACAAAATCAGAAATAAATTACAAATTTCTGAACAGTCTAAATTCAGAATGGTCATCATTTGCCATAAGTCTGCAAATGAACAAGGATATGTGTGAAGAAGACTTAAATGATCTATTCTGTGTTCTTAATCAACATGAAGACTCTGTCAAGTTAGTTGTGGAAGAGAAGAAAAATGTTGCTGATCAGTTAGCGTTCTTATCAAAGTCCAAAGCAATCAAAGCACCCAAAAAGACTGCATATCTATCAGAGATACCTAATCTGGAAGAATCTGACAAGGAAGAAGGATCAGAAGATGATGAAGATATCAAGATAATGGCTGAGAAACTAGCTTTGTTGACAAATACTTTCAATAAAAGGTATGGGAAGGGTAGATTTCAAGGAAATTATAAGAGAGTTGGGAGTTCAGACTATAAGAAGAAAGAAGACAGAGAAGAAAATAAGTTTGAAAAGAGAGTAGAGAGAAGTGAAGAAAACAATGAAGAGAAGGATGAAAGAAAAGAAAAGAATCTGTGTTTCAAATGTGGAAAATCAGGCCACTATGCTAAGGATTGCAGAGTTAAAATTGTGAAAGACTATGAGTACTACAGGAGAATTGGTTGTACTATACTTCTGATGAAGAGAGATGATAAAATTGCTTTGTTGGCTGAACAGGAGAATTGGTTGTACTATACTTCTGATGAAGATGATCACATCAACTTTCCACAGATGCAGAGCTATATGGCAAAAATGAGGAATGAGGATGATTCTGATTTTGAAGATGCTGATTCTGAGTCATCTGCTGAGGTACATTCTTCACTTGAATTAGAGTTAATGACACAGATTGGTGAAATGAAAACTGAATTTGCTAATCTAAGAAAACAGATAAAAGGAGAAAGAACTTTGGTTAACAAATTCAGAATTGAAAAAGAAGTAATAAAAGAACAATATGAAGAATCTGAGGCTGAGAAACAGAAAGTTAAAGATGAAAATTCTGAATTGATGAAAAGGCTTTCTGAACTAAAAGTTGAGTTTTCAAAAATAAAGGATGAAAAAGGTGATTTACAAATAAAATTTGATATGTTATTTGAAGAAAGAAAGAATTTATACACCAAAATTAAAGAATTAGAAGATCTGAATTTGAAAAGGGGTCAGACTCAGCAAACACTAAATCTTTTATTAAGCAATGTTAAAGATACAAGATTTTACAACCCAAAGAAGGGATTGGGATTGGAAGAAAATGTCACTTTAAAAAGAGCTCCAATTAACTTGTATGAAAAACTTCAAGTTTCTAAGCCAAAAATCCCAGAAATTGTTGAAGTTTTCATAAGACCTGCTAGTTCTATAACAAGTTCTGACAATTTGCAAAGACCAAACTCTAAAAAGTCAGATGAGACAATTTCTGAGTCTAAAACAGAAAAGTCAGTTGGTTCAGAAGAAAAGGTTAAGAAAGAAGGTTCTAAACCAACAGATGAAAAGCCAAGATACAATGATACTAAATTCAAGTATGATTCCTTAAATGTCAGCTACAAAAATAAACAACCAAGTTTTTCATATCATGACATTGTGAGCATATTTGACACAAGTAAAAATTCTGACACAGTCAATCAGAAGTCTGAAACTTCTAGTCAGGATTCTGAACTTTGTAGTCAGAATTCTGAGTCTAAAGATCAGACATCTGAGTCTGTAAATCAGAACTCTGACTCAGGTAGTCAGAAGTCTGATTCAACTGGATTTTCTGAAACAAAATCAGATGAATTTTTGCAACTTGAAAAGAGATTTAATCTTGTGAGTCAAGAACTTGAGGATTTAAGGAAAGCTTATGATGAACTTGAAAATGATTTATGTGAGGTGGATATTAAACTTGAAGAAGTTTTGAAAGAAAAGAATATTTTTATTCAGAAAATAACAGAGCTTGAAAAACTGAAGACTGAGTATGATCTTTTTAAAATTAATGCTTCAAGAGAAAATGATAAATTCTTTAATGAATCAAGTACATATGAAAAAGGTGAATCATCTAATTCTTCTAACAAAAAGAACTTGAATTTTTCAGAAAAAGAAGAAAGCAAAAGGAAAGATGATCTTGCAAAGTTGAATGATCTGAAAAGGGAACTTGAGAAGCTTAGAATGAAATCTACTTCTGAACTAAACGCTAGAAATTCTTGTAATAAGGGCAATTGTACTCTGAACAGTATAAATAAAAATGAAATGATCTATGTTTCAGATTTATTGTCACTTGCAAAGAAAAATCTTGTTTGTGTTAGATGTAAAAATGATTCATTCCAATATTCTCATAAATGTCAAGTCAAAATAACTTCTGTTTCATACATAAGAAAAGATATTCAGAAAGTTTCTGTTTCTCAAAATACAGAAAAGAAGAAAATTTCTGTTCCTCAGACTCAGAAGAAAGAAAAGATAAAAGAAAAGAAAGTTGAAAATATAGCAAAACCAAAAGTTACAACTCTCAAAAAGAATTTGAACAAGCTTGTAAGCAGAAAATGTTCTGACTTCATAAAAGTTCAAGGAAAGTGGTGTTTGAAGAAAGATTTTGAGTGGAGAGTAAAAGGTACTAATGTTAAATCCAATGACAAAGCTAACAAAGATGGACCCATTCCAAAATGGGTACCTAAACCTAACTGATCCTTTTGCAGGGCTGTCATGTGTGGTTTTTAGATTCAGGAGCCTCAAGACACATGACAGGTCAGAAGTCTTTTCTATCAAACTTCACAGAAAAGGCTGGAGGAGCAGTAAACTTTGGAAATAACAGCAAAGGACAAGTCAAAGGTTATGGGGATTTAACTAAAGGGGATCTGACTATCCAAAAGGTTTTCTATGTTGAAGGATTACAGCATAATCTTTTCAGTATAAGTCAGTTTTTAGACAGTCTTTGTCAAATTAAGTTTCAAATAACAGGTTGCATGATTTTAACTGAAAATGATGTTAAAGTCTTCTGGGCCAAAAGACATATGGACTTATTTGTAGTTAATTTTTCAAAATTGAAAACATTAAATACAGTTTGTCTTTTATCAAAATCAACTGCAAATGAATGCTGGCTTTGGCACAGAAGATGTTCTCATCTGAATTTCAAAGATCTTAATAATCTTGTTGCAAAACATTTGGTTAAAGGCTTACCAAAGCTTAAATTTGAAAAAGAATCATTATGCTCAGCTTGTGAAATGGGCAAGATGAAAAAGAGTTCTCACAAATTAAAAATGGACTCATCTTGCAAAGCACCATTAGAAATGATTCATACTGATCTTTGTGGTCCAATTTCAGTTCAATCAATGGGAGGAAAGAAATATATGCTTGTGATTGTTGATGAATTATCCAGATACACGTGGGTTGAGTTCCTAAGAGCTAAGTCAGAAGCTGCTACTACATTGATAAATTTTATCAAAAGGATTCAAGTTCTCTTACAACTTCAAGTTCAGAAAATCAGAAGTGATAATGGAACAGAGTTCAGAAATGAGACTCTTCAGAATTTTTTAGAAAGTTCTGGGATTTCTCACAATTTTTCTGCTGTCAGAACTCCTCAACAAAATGGTGTTGTTGAAAGGAAGAATAGAACTCTAGTTGAAGCTGCGAGAACAATGCTGGCTTATGCAAATCTTCCTACTTTCCTATGGGCTGAAGCAATTGCAACTGCTTGTTTTACACAAAATAGAACTTTAATCAATAAGAGATTAAATAAGACTGCTTATGAACTGATAAATAAAAGAAAACCATTAATCAAATTCTTTCATGTTTTTGGTTGCAGGTGCTATGTTCTCAGAGACAGAGAAAATCTTGCCAAATTCGATAAAAAGGCAGATGAAGGATACTTTGTGGGTTATTCTTTAACTTCCAAAGCATTCAGAATCTACAATAGAAGAACCAAGAGGATGATGGAGAGCATAAATGTAACTTTTGATGAAGCCAGAATGCGGACTTCTGAACAAGACAGTTCAGAACTCATGCTGAACAAGACAAAAATGACTTCTGATACAAATTCTAATCCTATTTGTTCAGAACTCAATTTACTATTTAAGGATGCTTTTAGTGAACTAATTTCTGATTCTTATGCAGAATATGAAAACCCAAAGATGGTCAAAGAGATGAAAAATAAGACTCCAGAAATAGTTCAATCAACTGTAATTTCTGACAAAGGTCCATCAGAGGAATGTCCAAATCTAATACATACAAGTGGTGAAAATTCTGAACCTTGTAATCAGAATTCTGATTCTTGTACTCAGAACTCTGAACAAGTCACTCTGAATTCTGACTTAATTAATCAGAACCCAAACTTGGATATGACTCCTATTCATACATCAGAACAAGGGGACAGTTCAGAATTACAATCAATCATTGATGAGAATGATGCAAACAACAATTATTCAGAGATTGATGTACTTCCTAGTGCAAATAAATGGACTAAAAATCATCCTATTCATCAAGTAATAGGTGATCCTTCAGCAGGAGTAAAAACCAGATCAGCTACAGCAAATGAAGCAATGTTTGCTGGTTTCTTGAGTGTGATTGAACCAAAGAAAGCTAATGAAGCCTTAGAGGATCCAGACTAGATTTCAGCAATGCAAGAGGAATTGCTTCAATTTGAAAGAAATAAAGTCTGGAGACTCATTCCAAAGCCTGAAGGTAAATCTATTATTGGAACTAAATGGGTGTTCAGAAACAAAAAGGATGAATCAGGTGTTGTCATCAGAAACAAGGCAAGATTGGTTGCTAAGGGATACTGTCAACAAGAGGGAATCGATTATGATGAGACATTTGCACCAGTGGCAAGAATAGAGGCAATCAGAATATTTTTAGCCTATGCTGCACATAAAAACTTCAAGGTGTATCAAATGGATGTCAAATCAGCCTTTCTAAATGGCAAACTTAATGAAGAGGTGTATGTCCATCAACCTGAAGGTTTTGTTGATCCAGAATTCCCTAATCATGTTTATATTTTAGACAAAGCTTTATATGGTCTAAAACAAGCACCACGAGCCTGGTATGACACTCTTACTAAACACCTGTTAGGTTCAGGATTCAAGAAAGGTAAGATTGACACAACTTTGTTTTTAAAGAAACAGGGTAATGATTTGATTCTGATTCAGATTTATGTTGATGACATAATATTTGGTTCTACCAGTCCAGAATTATGTGATAATTTTTCAAAAATCATGTCATCTGAATTTGAAATGAGCATGATGGGTGAACTGAATTTTTTCCTTGGTCTTCAAGTCAAACAACTACCAAAAGGTATTTTCATAAATCAAGGAAAATATGTCAGAGATATTCTGAAAAAGTTCAAAATGTCTGATTGTGCTTCTATGAGAACACCTATGGCAACTAACATAAAGTTAGATGCTGATCTCAAAGGTGTTTCAGCAGATATCAAACTTTATAGAGGCATGATTGGATCATTACTTTATTTGACTGCAAGTAGACCAGATATCATGTTTTCTACCTGTTTCTGTGCTAGATTTCAATCTAACCCGAAAGAATCACATATGTTGGCTGTCAAAAGGATTTTAAGATATCTCAAAGGAACACCTGATCTAGGTTTATGGTATACAAAAGAAACTGACTTCAAATTGACTGCTTTCACTGATGCTGATCATGCAGGAAGTAGGTTGGACAGAAAGAGTACATCTGGTGCTTGTCACTTTTTGGGAGATAAAATAGTGAGTTGGGCATCAAAGAAACAGAACTGTGTATCCACTTCAACTGCTGAAGCAGAGTATGTTGCTGCTGCTGCTTCATGCTCTCAAACATTGTGGATGAGAACACAACTCATGGACTATGGATATCAGCTTAATAAGATTCCCATCTATTGTGACTCAGAAAGTGCAATTGCTATTACTCAGAACCCTGTTCAACATTCGAAGACTAAGCATATAGATGTGAGGTATCATTTTATAAAGGACTATGTGGAAAAAGGAACTATAGAGATGCACTTTGTGCATACAAAGTATCAATTGGCTGACTTGTTCTCAAAGCCTCTTGATCACAAAAGGTTTTCTTTTCTCATATGTAAAATAGGAATGCTTAATCTGCCTAGTTGAAAATATTTTTTTTCTTAAAAATGCTAAATTTTTCTAAGTAAACTTGTCTGAGTAGTGTATTCAGAACTTCTGAGTCTTGAGTTCAGAACTTCTGAATCTTGAGTTCAGAACTTCTGAGTCTTGAGTTCAGAACTTCTGAGTCTTGAGATCAGAACCTCTGAATCTTAAGGTCAGAAATTCTGAGTCAATACTTCAGCAATCTAACTTTCAAAAATTTATTTTTGAGAAATACAAATAACTTCAACTGTATGGATTATGCTTCTTCGATTATCTTTTTATCTCATCTTTATGTATCATTAATACTCAAATGCATGCTCAAGTCAAGGGGGAGCATCAAAATTCTTTTGGAAATCATTTTGTGATGCTTAAAAGATTTGTTTTCATTTCTTATCTGTTCAAACCTCTTCTGAATAATCAAAATGTTTTATATTGGTCAGAAGTTGATTTTAAAAGACATTTTGGTTACAAGGTAAAATTCTTCTGAGTCATGGAATCAGAACATCTGTGCGTGTTATTCAGATCTTTGACTTGAGTCAAAATTCTATCCACTAACACGTGTCAGCTTCATATTTGTTTGACAATGCCACGTATTTCATTTAAATCCTTTGTGGTATTTCACATGTGTTGACTCCGTTATAACATTGATTTCGCTTTTCCGTTAAACCTTTCAACTTCGCGGATTTTAAATAGGTCTTAAAATCCCTATTTCAAATTTCTTTCAAATTCCAGAGCGAAACGTGAGATACGAATCAAATCCAGAGTTCTTTGAATCTGTTTTCTTCTTAAATCATGTCTGAAATACGAAGAAGTGGTCCAATTTCTCTACATTCTACAAAATCGATAATGGATTCATCCGATTCGGAAAATGATGAAGTACAAAATAGAGTTGCAGAGGAAGGGGCAATAAGAAATGATGAAGAAGATGAACAAATGGATGAATCTGAAGGAAATTCGGATGAGGTAAACGTTAATATTGAACATGAACAGAGTGCTGCAGGTTCTATTATGTCAGATAGATCTATTCTAGTGGAAAGAGTTGTTCCTGAGAGTGAATGGTTGAAATTATCTGAAAATAACTGTGTTATATTGTTTGAGGAAAGTCGTTTTAAGCCTGAACACAGAATTATCATGGAGTTATTCAAACATCATCCGTACAGAAAATGGTTTACAAGAAGTAAAAATGTGCCTGTTCAGTACATACAACAATGGTGGAAATATCTTAGGTTAGAAGATAATAAGTTTGTGTCTGAAATTGGAGGAGTGACATTTGTCTTATCTATCTCTGCACTAAGAGAAATGCTGAATCTACCAGAGAAAGATGATGTACAAAGAAGAACAGATTTTGAGGATTTACCCCTAACAGAGGAATTAATAGCAGAGTTTATGAAGTTGGGATACAATGAAGGATTAAGGACTCTCAGTTTGTTCAGAAGAAACAAATTACCACCTATTTGGGCTTGCTTATTTCATGTGGTAAATAAATGTTTGTCAGGGAAAAATAGTTCTGCTGATCAAGGTTCTAAACAAATTCTTCAGATATTTCAAGGTTTAGTGAAGAATAGGCATTATGACTATACTTTAATACTTTGGGAAGATATGAAGAATACATTTGAGAAGAATCAGAAAGCAATTCAGAAGAAGACAAAGGATGCTCC
This sequence comes from Saussurea involucrata, assembly GCA_033807775.1. Taxonomy (NCBI): domain Eukaryota; kingdom Viridiplantae; phylum Streptophyta; class Magnoliopsida; order Asterales; family Asteraceae; genus Saussurea; species Saussurea involucrata. Next base: position 88,466,805 of record CM066314.1, read on the forward strand.
ACTGACATACATTCCCTACATAAGGTACTGGCAAATTGTTATTTGGTATGCCATGCAGGAAAACAGAACAATCTCAAGAAGAACAAATGAAGAGCATGGTCCTACATTTTATTTGGGTAAGATGACCTCAGTAACAAGACTTGAAAACTATCCCAATCATAAACTATTGCCAAAATCACTTAGGAACTATATTCCAAGGGAGAGTGAGATTTTAAAAGCTTATTGCACCTCTATGGGAATTGAATTACCTCAAATCCCTACCCAAGAGGACCAACCTGAGAAGAGAGGTGAGGAGTCTAGTCGAATTAGAGAGGGGGAGGATGTTCAGATGGGTGAACATTCTGAGAGACCTGAGAGGGAAAATTCTGAGAGCTTGGTTAGATTTGGTGAGGAAAAACAGAATGAGAGTGATGAGGATGAGAGATTGTCAACAGAGGTTCAAACAGAAAGAGATGCCTCTGAACTAGCTAATCTTGACCAGGTAACCACAAATGCTATTGGTTCACATCTCTTGGTGTCCAATATTGAAACAAACACCATGGACCTAGTGGTGGATCTTGAACAACCCATACATACCCACTCAGAAGCATTTCAACATGCTACTGTTTCACACGAATCCGGGGAACCATCCCAAACTCATTTGGAGGGAGGTGATAAATCCCAATTTATTTTTCAACACATTGAGTCTGAATACCACAGTCCTATTCATATTGAGCCTGAAATTCCTTTTGACACTTGCACAAATCAGGAATTTCGTATTCCTGAAACAACATTCATAGACATACCTAATGTTGGGTGTCGAGGATTGGATGGAAGTCCTGGTGAGGTGAACATTACAAAAGCCTCATTCAAACGTGCATCTGTTGTACAAGATGACTGTGTGTTATCTACAGGCCATGAGCTCTCTGGGCACATGAAAACTGGACCATCTGTTGGTTCAGGTTCACTGTTAGAAACTTCTGAATTTGAAAAGATTCAGAAACAAAACAAGGAGATGGGGGAAAAAGTAGAAAATTTGGAGAAGAGGATGGAGGATTTGAATGATGAAGTATCAGATTTGAAAGTTGTGTTGGAGAAAAAGTTGATTTCTGTTGAAACCAAGGTAGATGATGTAAAGAAATCCTTGGATTCTCACAAAAAGGAGATCGTGGATATAATGTCTGGTTTTCAAAAAGATATGTTAAAACAGATGCAAGGTATGCAGGAATCTATATTGAAAGCACTGAGTGTATCTTTGGCTTCTACTTCAAAGCCTCTTGATCCTGTTCCTATTGCAGAAGCTGAACCTGAAGTTGCTTTTAATCAGAACTTGAAAAGGAAGTTTGATGATAATGATCCTCATGATCATCAAAAGGGGGAGAAAAGACAAAGGTTAAGTTCTGATGATGATATTGGCATAGAAGATTTTGAGATAGCAGACATGCACTTAGCCAATACAAAAAGTTCAGAAGATCAGACACAGGAAAATTTAAAGGAGATGATTCAGATAGTACAGCTTGACAGTTCAGATACAGAAGAAATGGAGTTGGGAAGTATTGATAGTAATGAATCAGATACAACAGAGGAATTGAACTTGGATACTGAGATGGAAGGAAACTCAGATGAAACTGTAGCTATTGAGGAATCTGATTTGAGAATAGAAGAAATAGTGGAAAGTGAAAGTGCAGGATCTATTCTTACAATCAATATAGAAAGAAGTAATTGAGAAATTGTATGATCAAGCCCAATTGTATTCAATGATGCACAGAATTACAGATCTAAGAGAGAGATAACCTCAAAGATTACAAGGAATGAATACAAGTAATATGGGAAAATCAATCAGTTAGCAACGTAGTGCTAACCACTCTATTTATACTGTAACGGATATATTAAAGCTACAGTACAAATAAGAAAGACTAATAAGAACAAAACACGTGTCCTAATTAGTTTACACATTACTAAGTAACGAAACTTGTCATAAGTTCTGAACAGGTAGTTCAGAACTTCTGAACATTCTTCTGATCACGCTTCTCAGAACTTCTGACTTCTCTTTCTCAGATCTCTGACTCTTCTTCTCAGAACTTCTGACTCTTCTTCTCAGAACTTCTGAACCTTCTTATCAGATCTTCAACACTTGGTTTATTGACAAAACTTCAGATCTAACAATCTCCCCCTTTTTGTCAAATAAACTTAAACTTTGCATCATCTAATTCTTTCAGAGCAGGAACAATTTTCTGAAGTAGCACATTCCTCAGATTAAGCCTCTTATCAATCTTGTCAATAATTTCTTGAATAACTTCAACTTGCTGATTTATTGCTTCTTGAGTTATGTTTGCTTCCTTTACTTTCAGCATCTTTTTCTCCAAATTGTGCTTTATGATCCTTAAAGTTCCAGAACAATATTTTGCAGTTTCCTTTGCTCTGAAGAAGATCTTTCCACTTTTGTTCTTCAAAAATACTCCCAGATCTGGATACTTGTGAACACTTCCAGTCTTTAACACCTTTTTCTGCTCATGATCTGTATTGGGATTTGCCAGATAAACACATGACTTTTGCAAATACAGAGCTATTTGGAAATCTGTATAGCAATGCCACCTTAAGATATAGAACATGGCCTCAATCACCACACTTCTTGCCTTCCTTTCATTTCTGTCTTTACTTGACTCTTTAAAACATAGAAAGCTGTGTAATCTGTAGAAGTCAACCACTGACAGTTTCTCAAAATCTGCATCAGTAAAATAATAAACCTTGCCATCTTCTCTCAGAACTTCAAAGGATAAGTACTCCATCTTTTTGAATTTCTTAACCTTCAATTCTCTGATTCCAGTGATTAGAAAATCTGAGTAAACGGCTTGCTTTGTTTTGCCAAGACATCTTGATTTTTCAGCCAACCAGATCTGAGTCTCCTTAGACCTATCATAATACACATCCAAGAATTGTACTTCTTTTGGTTTGAAAAACTCAGGCAGATCAAATTCAAGAAAGTATCCATTCAGATCAATGAATATTTCATCTTCTTTGGGTTCAGACTGTTCAGCTTGGTCAATATTAGTTATCTGCACATTCTGAGGTGTTGTGTCCTGAACTTCTTCAACTTCATCTGACAAAATTTCATTCACTTCATACTCAGCAGGGAACACAAAATCACTGTGTAACATCTTCTTGGGATTAACTTCAGATAGCAACCATTCACCACAACTTCTGATCTTTCTTCTGAGATTCAACCTTCTATTCATAGAGTTTACACACCTTTTCTTTAAGTTTTCTCTTTCAGTTTTAGCACTTACTTCCATTTCAATCAGTAACCAACTCAGAGTTGCATCACTATATTTTACCAGTTCTTTCAGTTTGAACATTTCAAGTCTCTCTTGAACTTTATATGCAAACCCTTCAGATTCCATTCCTTCATTTACGAATCCTTTTGTACACACATCAAATCCTGCAATATTTGTTGGAGACCTCAGATTGCACTTCTCTTTTCTTCCTTCAATGGCTAGTTGAAAATCATATAAGTACATGTTTCTGACATAGATACCCAGAAGTCTTCTGCATTCAATTTCCATCAAGGCTTCTTCAGTACCAGAGAAGAATTTGACTAGAAAGATCTGATCATCAAGTGTTAGTCTGTGGAAATCAAAACTGGACATGGCAACTTTTGTATTTTTCTCTTTCAACACTTCCATTCTAACAAACATTAAACCACTGAATTCTTCTTCTTGAAACATTAGAACTTTCTCAATTCTTTTCTGAATATGCAGTCTTGAGTCAGGAATTCTGAATCTGTTTGAAGCTTCTGTGTAAATCATCTGAGCTCTTTCATCCATGAAACCATCAACATTACTCTCTAAAAACTCATATTCTCCTTCTGAGTGGTAGAGATTTTCATACATTTCCTCAGGAAAAATGTCATCATGAAATTGTCTGGCCAAAGGTACATCACTTAGTTCCAGGATGAAATCACATATGGGTTCTTCTAACGTCTGTAAGTTAATTTTGGAAATCTCAATTGGTTTTCTGAATACATACTCAGAAGGCATGAAGTAATCTTCTAGTTTCTCATATTCTTCTTCTGTGTTCATCTCATCAGCATAGTTATATCTGAACTCATGCTTAAAATTCTGAGAATAATCAACAGTTCTGTCTTCTTCACCCATCAGATCAATAGGTCTTATTACTTTTATCCCTTTATGAATTTTCTGAACACTCAAAGCTCTGACTACTTCATTATGCATTCTTCTGATCAATTCTTCATTCAACCTCCTTTCTTCTGATTCAGACTCCATTGCCCTTTCACTGTTATAAACCACAATATCTGTACACCTGTTTACCACTGTACTTTCCACTATTTCTTCTATTCTCAAATCAGATTCCTCAATAGCTACAGTTTCATCTGAGTTTCCTTCCATCTCAGTATCCAAGTTCAATTCCTCTGTTTTATCTGATTCATTACTATCAATACTTCCCAACTCCATTTCTTCTGTATCTGAACTGTCAAGCTGTACTATCTGAATCATCTTCTTTAAATTTTCCTGTGTCTGATCTTCTGAAATTTTTGTATTGGCTAAGTGCATGTCTGCTATCTCAAAATCTTCTATGCCAATGTCATCATCAGAACTTAACCTTTGTCTTTTCTCCCCCTTTTGATGATCATGAGGCTCATTATCATCAAACTTTCTTTTTAAGTTCTGATTAGAAGTACCTTCAGCTTCAGCTTCTGCAATAGGAACAGGATCAAGAGGCTTTGAAGTAGAAGCCAGTGATACACTCAGTGCTTTCAGTATAGAATCCTGCATATCTTGCATTTGTTTCATCATATCTTTTTGAAAACCAGACATTATATCCATGATCTCCTTTTTGTGAGAATCCAAGGATTTCGTTACATCATCTACCTTGGTTTCAACAGAAATTAACTTTTTCTCCAACACATCTTTCAAATCTGATACCTCATCATTCAGATCCTCCATCCTCTTCTCCAAATTTTCTACTTTTTCCCCCATCTCCTTGTTTTGTTTCTGAATCTTTTCAAATTCAGAAGTTTCTAACAGTGAACCTGAACCAACAGATGGTCCAGTTTTCATGTGCCCAGAGAGCTCATGGCCTGTAGATAACACACAGTCATCTTGTACAACAGATGCACGTTTGAATGAGGCTTTTGTAATGTTCACCTCACCAGGACTTCCATCCAATCCTCGACACCCAACATTAGGCATGTCTATGAATGTTGTTTCAGGAGTACGAAATTCCTGATCTGTGCAAGTGTCAAAAGGAATTTCAGGCTCAATATGAATAGGACTGTGATATTCAGACTCAATGTGTTGAAAAATAAGTTGGGATTTATCACCTCCCTCCAAATGAGTTTGGGATGGTTCCCCGGATTTGTGTGAAACAGTAGCATGTTGAAATGCTTCTGAGTGGGTATGGATGGGTTGTTCAAGATCCACCACTAGGTCCATGGTGTTTGTTTCAATATTGGACACCAAGAGATGTGAACCAATAGCATGTGTGGTTACCTGGTCAAGATTAGCTGGTTCAGAGGCATCTCTTTCTGTTTGAACCTCTGTTAACAATCTCTCATCCTCACCACTCTCATTCTGTTTTTCCTCACTGAGTCTAACCAAGCTCTCAGAATTTTCCCCCTCAAGTCTCTCAGAATGTTCACCCATCTGAACATCCTCCCCCTCTCTAATTCGACTAGACCCCTCACCTCTCTTCTCAGGTTGGTCCTCTTGGGCAGGGATTTGAGGTAATTCAATTCCCATAGAGGTGCAATAAGCTTTTAAAATCTCACTCTCCCTTGGAATATAATTCCTAAGTGATTTTGGCAACAGTTTATGATTGGGATAATTTTCAAGTCTTGTTACTGAGGTCATCTTACCCAAATAAAATGTAGGACCATGCTCTTCATTTGTTCTTCTTGAGATTGTTCTGTTTTCCTGCATGGCATACCAAATAACAATTTGCCAGTACCTTATGTAGGGAATGTATGTCAGTGGAGCATCCTTTGTCTTCTTCTGAATTGCTTTCTGATTCTTCTCAAATGTATTCTTCATATCTTCCCAAAGTATTAAAGTATAGTCATAATGCCTATTCTTCACTAAACCTTGAAATATCTGAAGAATTTGTTTAGAACCTTGATCAGCAGAACTATTTTTCCCTGACAAACATTTATTTACCACATGAAAGAAGCAAGCCCAAATAGGTGGTAATTTGTTTCTTCTGAACAAACTGAGAGTCCTCAATCCTTCATTGTATCCCAACTTCATGAACTCTGCTATTAATTCCTCTGTTAGGGGTAAATCCTCAAAATATGTTCTTCTTTGTACATCATCTTTCTCTGGTAGATTCAGCATTTCTCTTAGTGCAGAGATAGATAAGACAAATGTCACTCCTCCAATTTCAGACACAAACTTATTATCTTCTAACCTAAGATATTTCCACCATTGTTGTATGTACTGAACAGGCACATTTTTACTTCTTGTAAACCATTTTCTGTACGGATGATGTTTGAATAACTCCATGATAATTCTGTGTTCAGGCTTAAAACGACTTTCCTCAAACAATATAATACAGTTATTTTCAGATAATTTCAACCATTCACTCTCAGGAACAACTCTTTCCACTAGAATAGATCTATCTGACATAATAGAACCTGCAGCACTCTGATCATGTTCAATATTAACGTTTACCTCATCCGCATTTCCTTCAGATTCATCCATTTGTTCATCTTCTTCATCATTTCTTATTGCCCCTTCCTCTGCAACTCTATTTTGTACTTCATCATTTTCCGAATCGGATGAATCCATTATCGATTTTGTAGAATGTAGAGAAATTGGACCACTTCTTCGTATTTCAGACATAATTTAAGAAGAAAACAGATTCAAAGAACTCTGGATTTGATTCGTATCTCACGTTTCGCTCTGGAATTTGAAAGAAATTTGAAATAGGGATTTTAAGACCTATTTAAAATCCGTGAAGTTGAAAGGTTTAACGGAAAAGCGAAATCAATGTTATAACGGAGTCAACACATGTGAAATACCACAAAGGATTTAAATGAAATACGTGGCATTGTCAAACAAATATGAAGCTGACACGTGTTAGTGGATAGAATTTTGACTCAAGTCAAAAATCTGAATAACACGCACAGATGTTCTGATTCCATGACTTAGAAGAATTTTGCCTTGTAACCAAAATGTCTTTTAAAATCAACTTCTGACCAATATAAAACATTTTGATTATTCAGAAGAGGTTTGAACAGATAAGAAATGAAAACAAATCTTTTAAGCATCACAAAATGATTTCCAAAAGAATTTTGATGCTCCCCCTTGACTTGAGCATGCATTTGAGTATTAATGATACATAAAGATGAGATTAAAAGATAATCAAAGAAGCATAATCCATACAGTTGAAGTTATTTGTATTTTTCACAAGTAAATTTTTGAAAGTTAGATTGCTGAAGTATTGACTCAGAATTTCTGACCTTAAGATTCAGAGGTTCTGATCTCAGGACTCAGAAGTTCTGAACTCAAGACTCAGAGGTTCTGAACTCAAGATTCAGAAGTTCCGAACTCAAGATTCAGAAGTTCCGAACTCAAGACTCAGAAGTTCTGAACTCAAGACTCAGACGTTCTGAATACACTACTCAGACAAGTTTACTTAGAAAAATTTAGCATTTTTAAGAAAAAAATATTTTCAACTAGGCAGATTAAGCATTCCTATTTTACATATGAGAAAAGAAAACCTTTTGTGATCAAGAGGCTTTGTGAACAAGTCAGCCAATTGATACTTTGTATGCACAAAGTGCATCTCTATAGTTCCTTTTTCCACATAGTCCTTTATAAAATGATACCTCACATCTATATGCTTAGTCTTCGAATGTTGAACAGGGTTCTGAGTAATAGCAATTGCACTTTCTGAGTCACAATAGATGGGAATCTTATTAAGCTGATATCCATAGTCCATGAGTTGTGTTCTCATCCACAATGTTTGAGAGCATGAAGCAGCAGCAGCAACATACTCTGCTTCAGCAGTTGAAGTGGATACACAGTTCTGTTTCTTTGATGCCCAACTCACTATTTTATCTCCCAAAAAGTGACAAGCACCAGATGTACTCTTTCTGTCCAACCTACTTCCTGCATGATCAGCATCAGTGAAAGCAGTCAATTTGAAGTCAGTTTCTTTTGGATACCATAAACCTAGATCAGGTGTTCCTTTGAGATATCTTAAAATCCTTTTGACAGCCAACATATGTGATTCTTTCGGGTTAGATTGAAATCTAGCACAGAAACAGGTAGAAAACATGATATCTGGTCTACTTGCAGTCAAATAAAGTAATGATCCAATCATGCCTCTATAAAGTTTGATATCTGCTGAAACACCATTGAGATCAGCATCTAACTTTATGTTAGTTGCCATAGGTGTTCTCATAGAAGCACAATCAGACATTTTGAACCTTTTCAGAATATCTCTGACATATTTTCCTTGATTTATGAAAATACCTTTTGGTAGTTGTTTGACTTGAAGACCAAGGAAAAAATTCAGTTCACCCATCATGCTCATTTCAAATTCAGATGACATGATTTTTGAAAAATTATCACATAATTCTGGACTGGTAGAACCAAATATTATGTCATCAACATAAATCTGAATCAGAATCAAATCATTACCCTGTTTCTTTAAAAACAAAGTTGTGTCAATCTTACCTTTCTTGAATCCTGAACCTAACAGGTGTTTAGTAAGAGTGTCATACCAGGCTCGTGGTGCTTGTTTTAGACCATATAAAGCTTTGTCTAAAATATAAACATGATTAGGGAATTCTGGATCAACAAAACCTTCAGGTTGATGGACATACACCTCTTCATTAAGTTTGCCATTTAGAAAGGCTGATTTGACATCCATTTGATACACCTTGAAGTTTTTATGTGCAGCATAGGCTAAAAATATTCTGATTGCCTCTATTCTTGCCACTGGTGCAAATGTCTCATCATAATCGATTCCCTCTTGTTGACAGTATCCCTTAGCAACCAATCTTGCCTTGTTTCTGATGACAACACCTGATTCATCCTTTTTGTTTCTGAACACCCATTTAGTTCCAATAATAGATTTACCTTCAGGCTTTGGAATGAGTCTCCAAACTTTATTTCTTTCAAATTGAAGCAATTCCTCTTGCATTGCTGAAATCCAGTCTGGATCCTCTAGGGCTTCATTAGCTTTCTTTGGTTCAATTACACTTAAGAAACCAGCAAACATTGCTTCATTTGCTGTAGCTGATCTTGTCTTTACTCCTGCTGATGGATCACCTATTACTTGATGAATAGGGTGATTTTTAGTCCATTTATTAGCACTAGGGAGTACATCAATCTCTGAATAATTGTTGTTTGCATCATTCTCATCAATGATTGCTCGTAATTCTGAACTGTCACCTTGTTCTGACGTATGAGTAGGAGTTGCATCCAAGTTTGAGTTCTGATCAATGAAGTCAGAGTTCTGATTGACTTGTTCAGAGTTCTGAGTACAAGAATCAGAATTCTGATTACAAGGTTCAGAGTTTTCACCACTTGTATTTATTAGATTTGGGCACTCCTCTGATGGACCTTTGTCAGAAATTACAGTTGATTGAACTATTTCTAGAGTCTTATTTTTCATCTCTTTGACCATCTTTGGGTTTTCATATTCTGCATAAGAATCAGAAATTAGTTCACTAAAAGCATCCTTAAATAGTAAATTGAGTTCTGAACAAATAGGATTAGAATTTGTATCAGAAGTCATTTTTGTCTTGTTCAGCATGAGTTCTGAACTGTCTTGTTCAGAAGTCCGCATTCTGGCTTCATCAAAAGTTACATTTATGCTCTCCATCATCCTCTTGGTTCTTCTATTGTAGATTCTGAATGCTTTGGAAGTTAAAGAATAACCCACAAAGTATCCTTCATCTGCCTTTTTATCGAATTTGGCAAGATTTTCTCTGTCTCTGAGAACATAGCACCTGCAACCAAAAATATGAAAGAATTTGATTAATGGTTTTCTTTTATTTATCAGTTCATAAGCAGTCTTATTTAATCTCTTATTGATTAAAGTTCTATTTTGTGTAAAACAAGCAGTTGCAATTGCTTCAGCCCATAGGAAAGTAGGAAGATTTGCATAAGCCAGCATTGTTCTCGCAGCTTCAACTAGAGTTCTATTCTTCCTTTCAACAACACCATTTTGTTGAGGAGTTCTGACAGCAGAGAAATTGTGAGAAATCCCAGAACTTTCTAAAAAATTCTGAAGAGTCTCATTTCTGAACTCCGTTCCATTATCACTTCTGATTTTCTGAACTTGAAGTTGTAAGAGAACTTGAATCCTTTTGATAAAATTTATCAATGTAGTAGCAGCTTCTGACTTAGCTCTTAGGAACTCAACCCACGTGTATCTGGATAATTCATCAACAATCACAAGCATATATTTCTTTCCTCCCATCGATTGAACTGAAATTGGACCACAAAGATCAGTATGAATCATTTCTAATGGTGCTTTGCAAGATGAGTCCATTTTTAATTTGTGAGAACTCTTTTTCATCTTGCCCATTTCACAAGCTGAGCATAATGATTCTTTTTCAAATTTAAGCTTTGGTAAGCCTTTAACCAAATGTTTTGCAACAAGATTATTAAGATCTTTGAAATTCAGATGAGAACATCTTATGTGCCAAAGCCAGCATTCATTTGCAGTTGATTTTGATAAAAGACAAACTGTATTTAATGTTTTCAATTTTGAAAAATTAACTACAAATAAGTCCATATGTCTTTTGGCCCAGAAGACTTTGACATCATTTTCAGTTAGAATCATGCAACCTGTTATTTGAAACTTAATTTGACAAAGACTGTCTAAAAACTGACTTATGCTGAAAAGATTGTGTTGTAATCCTTCAACATAGAAAACCTTTTGGATAGTTAGATCCCCTTTAGTTAAATCCCCATAACCTTTGACTTGACCTTTGCTATTGTTTCCAAAGTTTACTGCTCCTCCAGCCTTTTCTGTGAAGTTTGATAGAAAAGACTTCTGACCTGTCATGTGTCTTGAAGCTCCTGAATCTAAAAACCACACATGACAGCCCTGCAAAAGGATCAGTTAGGTTTAGGTACCCATTTTGGAATGGGTCCATCTTTGTTAGCTTTGTCATTGGATTTAACATTAGTACCTTTTACTCTCCACTCAAAATCTTTCTTCAAACACCACTTTCCTTGAACTTTTATGAAGTCAGAACATTTTCTGCTTACAAGTTTGTTCAAATTCTTTTTGAGAGTTGTAACTTTTGGTTTTGCTATGTTTTCAACTTTCTTTTCTTTTATCTTTTCTTTCTTCTGAGTCTGAGGAACAGAAATTTTCTTCTTTTCTGTATTTTGAGAAACAGAAACTTTCTGAATATCTTTTCTTATGTATGAAACAGAAGTTATTTTGACTTGACATTTGTGAGAATATTGGAATGAATCATTTTTACATCTAACACAAACAAGATTTTTCTTTGCAAGTGACAATAAATCTGAAACATAGATCATTTCATTTTTATTTATACTGTTCAGAGTACAATTGCCCTTATTACAAGAATTTCTAGCGTTTAGTTCAGAAGTAGATTTCATTCTAAGCTTCTCAAGTTCCCTTTTCAGATCATTCAACTTTGCAAGATCATCTTTCCTTTTGCTTTCTTCTTTTTCTGAAAAATTCAAGTTCTTTTTGTTAGAAGAATTAGATGATTCACCTTTTTCATATGTACTTGATTCATTAAAGAATTTATCATTTTCTCTTGAAGCATTAATTTTAAAAAGATCATACTCAGTCTTCAGTTTTTCAAGCTCTGTTATTTTCTGAATAAAAATATTCTTTTCTTTCAAAGCTTCTTCAAGTTTAATATCCACCTCACAGAAATCATTTTCAAGTTCATCATAAGCTTTCCTTAAATCCTCAAGTTCTTGACTCACAAGATTAAATCTCTTTTCAAGTTGCAAAAATTCATCTGATTTTGTTTCAGAAAATCCAGTTGAATCAGACTTCTGACTACCTGAGTCAGAGTTCTGATTTACAGACTCAGATGTCTGATCTTTAGACTCAGAATTCTGACTACAAAGTTCAGAATCCTGACTAGAAGTTTCAGACTTCTGATTGACTGTTTCAGAATTTTTACTTGTATCAAATATGCTCTCAATGTCATGATATGAAAAACTTGGTTGTTTATTTTTGTAGCTGACATTTAAGGAATCATACTTGAATTTAGTATCATTGTATCTTGGCTTTTCATCTGTTGGTTTAGAAACTTCTTTCTTAACCTTTTCTTCTGAACCAACTGACTTTTCTGTTTTAGACTCAGAAATTGTCTCATCTGACTTTTTAGAGTTTGGTCTTTGCAAATTGTCAGAACTTGTTATAGAACTAGCAGGTCTTATGAAAACTTCAACAATTTCTGGGATTTTTGGCTTAGAAACTTGAAGTATTGGAGCTCTTTTTAAAATGACATTTTCTTCCAATCCCAATCCCTTCTTTGGATTGTAAAATCTTGTATCTTTAACATTGCTTAATAAAAGATTTAATGTTTGCTGAGTCTGACCTCTTTTCAAATTCAAATCTTCCAATTCTTTGATTTTGGTGTATAAATTCTTTCTTTCTTCAAATAACATATCAAATTTTATTTGTAAATCACCTTTTTCATCCTTTATTTTTGAAAACTCAACTTTTAGTTCAGAAAGCCTTTTCATCAATTCAGAATTTTCATCTTTAACTTTCTGTTTCTCAGCCTCAGATTCTTCATATTGTTCTTTTATTACTTCTTTTTCAATTCTGAATTTGTTAACCAAAGTTCTTTCTCCTTTTATCTGTTTTCTTAGATTAGCAAATTCAGTTTTCATTTCACCAATCTGTGTCATTAACTCTAATTCAAGTGAAGAATGTACCTCAGCAGATGACTCAGAATCAGCATCTTCAAAATCAGAATCATCCTCATTCCTCATTTTTGCCATATAGCTTCGCATCTGTGGAAAGTTGATATGATCATCTTCATCAGAAGTGTAGTACAGCCAATTCTCCTATTCAGCCAATAGCGCACTCTCGTCATCTCTCTTCTTTGCAAGCTGAGCCTTCTTGGTGTAGTATTCATAATCTTTCACAACTTTAACTCTGCAATCCTTGGCATAATGGCCAGATTTTCCACACTTGAAACACAGATTCTTTTCTTTTCTCTCTTCCTTCTCTTCCTTGTTTTCTTCACTTCTCTCTATTCTCTTTTCAATCTTATTTTCTTCTCTGTCATCTTTCTTCTTATAATCTGAACTTCCAGCTCTCTTATAATTTCCTTGAAATCTGCCCTTCCCATACCTTTTGTTGAAAGTATTTGTCAGCAAAGCTAGCTTTTCAGCCATTATCTTGATATCTTCATCATCTTCTGATCCTTCTTCTTTGTCAGATTCCTCCAGACTCGGTATTTCTGATAGATATGCAGTCTTTTTGGGTGCTTTGATTGCTTTGGACTTTGATAAGAACGCTAACTGATCAGCAACATTTTTCTTTTCTTCCACAACTAACTTGACAGAGTCTTCATGTTGATTAAGAACACAGAACAAATCATTTAAGTCTTCTTCACACATATCCTTGTTCATTTGCAGACTTATGGCAAATGATGACCATTCTGAATTTAGACTGTTCAGAAATTTGTAATTTATTTCTGATTTTGTTTTCTTCAGTCCATTTCTTCTCAAGTCATTTAGAATAGTGCAAAATTTACTGTATGTCTGTGTCAAACTTTCTGACTCTTTTGCTTTGAACCTTTCATAAGCATTTATGCTTTGATTTAACTTTGCCTGAATAGATCTCACAGTTCCTAACATTTGCCTTTCCAATTCGTCCCACATTTCTTTAGCTGATGATCCACTGTCAATCCTGTTAAGAACCTCATTCGGGACAGCCAAAGTCATCAAAGTAATTGCTCTTTTGTCAATAGCATGCCTATTTTTCTGTTCAGCAGTGTATTGGGAATAATTCTTCTTTACTCTGGTCGCTGGAATTTCTGGAGTTGTCTCTGTAGCAGGGGTTGCGGCGACATCGATATATACTTCGATTGGACCTTCTCGAATAGAAATCATAAGATTTTCATCGATGTTGTCAAGGAATTGGATCATACGAGTTTTCCATTGCTGATACTCTTCTGGTATAAGAACAGGCGGTTTGGTTTCGGATCCCATGGCTAGATATTCTTTAGAAGACATGATTGTAAGAAAATTCAACAGAAAGACAAATTCGATTTTCTTGATCGAAAAGTAACAGGTAATTCAAGAATTGCTAAGAATTCAAGAACTAGCCCTAGCAGCGGAATCGAATTTTGAATGAATCAAGAAATCTTCAAGAAATTGATCAATCGATCTTCGCAATCACAATCTTGAACGAATTTGTTTGTTGATTGGCTCTGATACCAATTGAAAGTGCAGGATCTATTCTTACAATCAATATAGAAAGAAGTAATTGAGAAATTGTATGATCAAGCCCAATTGTATTCAATGATGCACAGAATTACAGATCTAAGAGAGAGATAACCTCAAAGATTACAAGGAATGAATACAAGTAATATGGGAAAATCAATCAGTTAGCAACGTAGTGCTAACCACTCTATTTATACTGTAACGGATATATTAAAGCTACAGTACAAATAAGAAAGACTAATAAGAACAAAACACGTGTCCTAATTAGTTTACACATTACTAAGTAACGAAACTTGTCATAAGTTCTGAACAGGTAGTTCAGAACTTCTGAACATTCTTCTGATCACGCTTCTCAGAACTTCTGACTTCTCTTTCTCAGATCTCTGACTCTTCTTCTCAGAACTTCTGACTCTTCTTCTCAGAACTTCTGAACCTTCTTATCAGATCTTCAACACTTGGTTTATTGACAAAACTTCAGATCTAACAGAAAGTACAGTGGTAAACAGGTGTACAGATATTGTGGTTTATAACAGTGAAAGGGCAATGGAGTCTGAATTAGAAGAAAGGAGGTTGAATGAAGAATTGATCAGAAGAATGCATAATGAAGTAGTCAGAGCTTTGAGTGTTCAGAAAATTCATAAAGGAATAAAAGTGATAAGACCCATTGATCTAATGGGAGAAGAAGACAGAACTGTGGATTACACTCAGGATTTTAAAGATGATTTTAGGTTTAACTTTTGTGATGAGTTAAATACAGAAGAAGAGTATGTGAAAGTGAAAGACTTCTTTATGCCTTCTGAATATGTATTCAGAAAACCAATTGAGATTCCAAAGATTAAATTGCAAAGACTAGAAGAACCTGTGTGTGACTTCATTCTAGAGTTAAGTGATGTGCCATTAGCCAGACAATTTCATGATGATATTTTTCCTGAGGAAATATATGATAATCTCTACTACACAGAAGGAGAGTATGAGCTTTTGGAAAGTAACATTGATGGTTTTATGGATGACAGAGCTCAGATGGTCTACTCAGAAGCTTCTAACATGTTCAGAGTTCCTGACTCAAAACTGCATATTCAGAAAAGAATCGAGAAAGTTCTGATGTTTCAACAAGATGAATTCAATGGTTTAATGTTCGTTAGAATGGAAATACTGAAAGAAAGAAATACAAAGGTTTCCATGTCTACATTTGATTTTCACAGATTGACTCTTGATGATCAGATCTTTCTAGTCAAGTTCTTTGCTAGCACTGAAGAAGCCTTGATAGAAATTGAATGCAGAAGACTTCTGGGTATTTATGTCAGAAATATATACTTGTATGACTTCCAGTTGGCTATTGAAGAAAGAAAAGAAAAGTGCAATCTGAGTTCTCCCACAAAGAAAACAGAAGTTGATCTGCATGTGAAGGGTTTTGTGAATGAAGGAATGGAGACAGAAGGGTTCACATATATGGTTCACGAAAGACTTGAATTGTTCAGATTAAAAGAGTTGGTGAAGTACAGTGATGCAACTCTGAATTGGTTGTTGATTAGAATGGAAGTAAGTATGGATGCTGAAAAAGAGAGTTTAAAGAAGAGATGCATAAACTGTGTGAAGAGGAGGTTGGATTTTAGAAGAAAAATCAGAAACAGTAGTGAATGGTTGCTATCTGAGGTGAATCCCAAAAAGATTCTACATAATGATTTTGTGTTCCCGGCTGAGTATGAAGTGAATGGAATTTTGTCAGATGAAGCTGAAGAAATGCAGAACACAATATCTCAGAATGTGCAGATAACTAGTTTTGATCAAACTGAACAGTCTGAACCAAAAGAAGATGAAATATCCATTGATCTAAATGGATGCTTTCTTGAATTTGATTTACCTGAGTTCTTCAAACCAAAAGAGGTACAATTCTTGGATGTGTATTATGATAGACCTAAGGAGACTCAGATCTGGTTGGCTGAAAAATTAAGATGTCTTGGCAAAACAAAGCAAGCTGTTTACTCAGATTTTTTAATCACTGGAATCAGAGAGTTGAGGGTTAAGAAATTCAGAAAGATGGAGTACTTATCTTTTGAAGTTCTGAGAGAAGATGGCAAGGTTTATTACTTTACTGATGCAGATTTTGAGAAACTATCAGTAGTTGACTTCTACAGATTACACAGTTTTCTATGCTTCAAAGAGTCGAGCAAAGACAGAAATGAAAGAAAGGCCAGAAGTGTGGTAATTGAGGCCATGTTCTACATCTTGAGGTGGCACTGCTATACAGATTTTCAAATAGCTTTGTACCTACAAAAGTCATGTGTTTATCTGGCAAATCCCAACACAGATCATGAGCAGAAAAAGAATTTAAAGACTGGAAGTGTTCACAGATATCCAGAGTTGGGAGTATTTTTGAAAAACAAAAGTGGAAAGATCTTCTTCAGAGCAAAGGAAACCGCAAAATACTGTTCTGGAACTTTAAGAATCATAAAGCACAATTTGGAGAAAAAGATGCTGAAAGTGAAGGAAGCAAACATGATTCAAGAAGTAATTAATCAGCAAGTTGAGATTATTCAAGAAATCATTGACAAAATTGATAAAAGGCTTAATCTGAGAAATGTGCTACTTCAGAAGATTGTTCCTGCTCTGAAAGAACTGGATGATGCAAAGTTTAAGTTTATTTGACAAAAAGGGGGAGATTGTTAGATCTGAAGTTTTGTCAATAAACCAAGTGTTGAAGATCTGATAAGAGGACTCAGATGTTCTGAGTAGAGAAGTCAGAGGTCTGACTGTGAAGACAGAAGTATTGATCGGTGGAAAGAGAAGTCAGATGTCTGATAAGAAGAGTCAGATGGTCTGAGTAGAAGACTCAGATAATCTGAGTAGAGGAGTCAGAAGATCTGAGAAGCTTTATCAGAAGAATGTTCAGAAGTTCTGAACTACCTGTTCAGAACTTATGACAAGATACTTTACTTAGTATTTTATAAACTAATTAGGACACGTGTTATGTTCTTATTAGTCTTTCTTATTAGTACTGTAGCTTTAAGATGTTTGTTGCAGTATAAATAGTAGTTAGCTCTATGTTGCTAACTGATTGATTTTTCCCGTATAACTTTGTATTCATTCTCTGTAATCTTTGAGATTCTCTCTCTCATAGATCTGTATTTCTGTTCATCATTGAATACAATTGGGTTTGATCATACAACTTCTCAATTACTGCTTTCTATATTGATTGTGAGATTAGATCCTGTTCTTTCACTCATGTACCAGAAACTGCTCAAAAGACCACAGAGGCACAACCACCCCTGTGGTAATCATCTTGGAAGAAAGTCCAACAAATCAACAACCCAGAGGAACAGAAGCTCAAAAGACCACAGAGGAAACACCCACCTCTGTGAAATTGCCTACAATATCTGGAGTAGATGCTCAACATCTGTCATCCTCTTCAGAAGAAGATCTTCCCTCCCCAACTACAAAACCAACAGAAAAACCCCAATCCATCCCAAGAAGAAAGTCTATTGCCCACAAACCAAAAAGAGCAAAGACCTATGTTTCTTCTGTTCTAAGAAATATGTACAACACAATGACTGAACGAATGGCACAAAGAGCAGAAGAAAGACAGAGTGTGGGTTCCCAGATTCACGTTGTATCATATTAATGGTAGTGAAATAGACAGCGGAAGCATATTAAATAAAGCCATTAAAATGAGTGATTGTGTAAACGATAAATGAACTATGAGAATCAAATATTGAACAGTAAAATGATAACAGGATCAGATATAAAAGCTGCTCATATATTGATAATGAATCACACCAAGAACATGTTCAAGTGTGTTCGGAAATCTCATTAGACAACAATATCGTACGGAGGTAGTGCTCGGGATTACTGCAGTGTGTGCTTAAACAATTGTGGAAAAACTACTCTTCCCAAAGCTTACAATTGTTTGTTCCACTACCTCTCTATATATAGCCCTGAAAAAGTGAAGGCAGTGTACTATCGTACCCTAGAATGACACGTGGAAAGTGTGTCTCCTATTTTTAGGGCATACGTGGAAAGTATGGACACTTGTCTAACACTTGGGATTTCCTATGAGACTTAGGCTGACAGAGGTCTTCACTTCACCAGAGCTCTGTTGAAAGAGCTCTGTTGGTTTTCTTTTAAATACTTGTTCTTCTGTTGGAAGTCTTCGACAGAGCTCTGTTGAGCTCTGTTGGATCCGACAGAGCTCTGTTGAGCTCTGTTGGTCTTCTTGATGAACTCCTTCCAAGTCTTCTGTCTGATCTCTGTTGGTCTTCTGACTTGAACTATTTTCAATACTTTTACATAACAGATACTTGGGGCTAACAATCTCCCCCTAAGTATTGAAAATAAAAAATTTACAATTGACAAGAGATTAAACAAAAGAACAGAGAACTTTTACCTCTGTCGAAGTCTTGCACTAATCTTTTGGAATATTACAAAAAGATTAAAAGATCAGTACATTTAAGCATAATTATCTCCCCTAAGAATTCTGTCGAATCTTCTGATTAGAGTACGGAAGTCCAGCATCAGATCAATCTGGTAGATGAAGAGTTTCTGCTGTTCTTCTGGACACTTGTTTCTTGGGAGATCTTAGATTATGTTCTTGAGGTACACTAGCGACTCACTTGAGTACTTGTGGGCTTCAGCTGCTCTGATGGCCTTTTTTATGCCCTTCTGTCGGCAGACAAAGACTGGAGGATCTTCTACTACTGTTCCAGTTCTGTGATGGCTATAACTCTCAAGGTTTTCATTTGGTGGTGCAATCGCTAGTTTCTCTACTTCAAACTCTATGCCTAGCTGATAATCAATCTGTATTCTGAGATTGATGTGCTCTTGCATAGCCAATCTGACTTCTGGTAGTGCAGTTCTGGCCGGTGTGTATCTTTCTGAGAAGTTCAAGCAATATGCGTGGAGTAAGATCAGGTCATATGGGTTCAGAAGAACGAGATCATTGTCATTGAAGATTTCATTTCTGCCTTCTGTTGATTCCACAATATACTCATGGTATGTGACCCTGTCCTGTTGAAACTTCTTGTGCTTGATGTCCAGAATTATGCGGATACCGAAGTTTATATTGATGGCCCTGTTCTGATTTGACTTGGTTTGGATGAACTTTAGCCTTGCATCAAAAATGGTGTTTATTCTGATTGGGTTGAGGTATGGGTTAATGGGTACGGCATTTACAGGGATGATGTCTCTGTCAGCATATAGAAATGCAAATACCGTTTCTAAGGCAGGTTTTTCGGTGTGAGAGGTAGAGGTTTCTGGGTTCTGTTCTGTTACCGTTGGGTTTGGATCATCATGGGTTTCTGCCATAAGAATGTCGATGTGAGCAGATTTCTGAGTAGGTTGAGGTTGGGCTTGACTTATTTGTCCTTCAGTAGAGGATGGGTCTGTCCTCTCTAGTTCTTTTATTGGAGA
This sequence comes from Saussurea involucrata, assembly GCA_033807775.1. NCBI lineage: Eukaryota > Viridiplantae > Streptophyta > Magnoliopsida > Asterales > Asteraceae > Saussurea > Saussurea involucrata. The sequence goes on from CM066314.1 coordinate 88,486,619, forward strand.
AGTAGGAGGGGTATCTAGGCAGATGATCTCTGGTAGTTCTTGTGTTGACTCTTCTGTCGGTTTGATGACTCTGTTTTTGAACATGTAGTCAAATGCCACTTCAGTCATATCTGTCATGATTTCCTCTGTTATCCCCTTTTCTCCTTCTGTAGTCTCTTCCTCAACTGCTTCTGTGATTTTCCCTTTACCCTTGGCTTCTCTTTCTTTTTCAACCTCTTTCTCCTTCTCTGCCTCTTTCTTCTTCTCTCTCTCTTTCTCCTTCTCCTTCTCCTTCTCCTTTTCCTTCTCGTTCTCTTTTTCCTTCTCCTTCTCCTTTTCCTTCTCCTTCTCCCCCTTTTGTTGTTCTGAGGACTCACCCAGTTGATCGTCTGATTGACCTTCTTGAGCATCCTCAAAATCATCATCATCGCCAGAGGAGTCAATTCGAGCTTTTGGTGAGGACTGAACAACAAACTTCAGACCAGCTTTGTGTCTCTTGCTTGATGGTTCATCTGTGTGTGCTTCTTCTGCAGGTCTTTTTGATGTAGAGGTGGCCTGTAAAATAATATCAGTAAATGTTGAGGCTGCCTTTGTCATCACATCTTCTACCTTTGTTGCAGCACTTCTGGTCTCTTCTACTTGAGCCTTGAAGTTGACCTTGTGAGTATCAAGAGACGCTTTCACATGTTGTTCTGTTGCCTTAGCTTTCATTACAAATTTTGATGGGATCGTCATCATTCGGCTAAGAATTGATTTTCTGAAGTCTCCCATTTGTCCAAATGTCATGGGTAGGTCATTTGGGTTAGGGCTGGAGATGTTTAGTGGAGTAGCAGATGAGGTGGCTGCTTCTTTTATGGATTCCTTAACAGAGTTGGTAATTATCTCTGTCAAGGTTCTGATATTAGATTCTGAAAGAATAACCGTAGGGATGGGAAGGGTTCTGTTCATCTGCGCTCTGTGGTTCTCTGTTATGAGTCGCTTTAGGTCTGCAAGATTTGTCGAAGTCTTTTGAACTTCCTCTGATCTGACTGATCTTAGGTCGGCTATTTCTGTTGTCAGCTTTCCAATCTCTTCTCCTCTGACCCGTTCAGACTCTGTTCTGAGTGCTTCATCTTCGGCATATTTTCGAGTTAATTCAGCATGCTGGTTTGAGTTGTTCAGCAGTTCTTCCCTAAGAGAAGCATTTTCCTTGCGGATCAACTCCTCCTTTTGTTCATTGATAAGTTTATACCCGTTCAAAGAGTTGTTGATACTGTCACCGAAGCTTTCGAACTCTGCTCTTGTGACAGTGTCAACGGGGGTCTCTTTGGTTCCAACAAATGGATCCAATTCTGCCTCGAGTTCAGAGGAGCCTCCGTCAGGAGTTGTGTTAATGTTGGCTCTTGGAGGACTTCCACCCGATCCTTGATGTTCCCTTTGAGGGGAAACAGCTACAGGTGTTCTGACCAAAGTTTCCTCTTCCAGCTCAGGTTCTGAAGAAGGAAATCTGGTGTGATGGGAAGCATTTGGATCAAGCAATGTCTTCCCTTGTTCTACTATGGTCTCCCATTGTCCCTGAGTCGGACAGATACTACGTGAGATTACAAAGATCTCTGGTCTAATTTGTGTGGACTCTAAATGAGCCACAAAGGCATCATCGTGTGGAGGTGACCTATTGATGTTCTGGGGCGAATGAACATCACTATCAAAGATAGTTTCCCCGGCTTCGTGCGTACCAGAGGCATGAAGAGGTGCCTCTGATGGTATAGGCTAGTTGGGGTTCGAGGTGTGCACCTCTGTTTCAATAATCCTCTGGTCTTGATTACCAGGATTAGATTGTGTGGAAGCACTGGGATTTTGGTTAAGGTTACCCTCAGATGTGCTCTGTTGAGCATCTTTTTCTATTCTCGCAATATCCTCGGCTCTTATGGCTGTAGAACTCTCTGGAGTTTCTCTTATGTTCCTCTCTTGCTCACCACTATCAGAGGAGATAGTTTCTACCTCTGGTATTTCTTGTACTTCCTCATGGACAGCCTCTCTAGGAGATGCTCTGTCCTCTACTTCCTCTCTTCTAGAGGAAGACCCCACTTCGGGTACTCTTGCCTCTGGTCCGATAACTTCCTCACCTATTTCCTCACTCAAGCTCTCAAAAGAAGGCTCAGATCCTAAGTATGCTGGGGTTCTCACCTCAGGTTCTTGAGGTTGAGCAGCACTCTGATAGTTCTGGATAGAAATATGGTCAGGGGCGATAAGGGCAAGCATTGTACCTGGAATTCTCCTTATGAAAGGGTATTCGCCTGATGTAGTGGGGAGGAATTTGGACATCGTCCAGACGGGTGTTGAGCGACCCTGATGAGTTAGTTCCAGTCTGTCGAAGGCTCTTCTGATCACCAGACTAATAAAGCGTGGAAACTTGATCATCTTCAGGAACTTGTGAGATCCAACGACTCCTCCTTTTGCGATGGAAGAGGTTTTTGTGTTGACAGCTGAAAGAAGATCGTTGTAGAGAATGCTGGTGTAGTCGAAGTTTAGATTGAAGAACAATCCATACATGATTTGTAGGATTTCTGTTGTGGCTTGGTCTTGACTACCAGATTTGCTGGTAAGGGTTCTATTTAAGGTGGAGAACATGAAATTCCACATAGTGGGTAGATTCTGTCGCTTGAACTCTCCAATCCTATTCAGATCCTTGTTGTAACCCAGAAACTTTATGAAGTCAAGAAGAACAGCTGTTTTTGGTGGTTTCTCATATGCGTCTATTCCTAGCTGTCTCTTGGTTTTCATTCTGAAGATTCTTCTTAAGGTGCTTGCTCTTATGCGGATTGTTCCCGCTCCTCCATTACTTGCGTTGATGCTCCCAACTATCCCGTCTTGTTCTTCGATGTATTGGCATGTAGTCCACCATTGTTGGACATAGATTGAAGGAAGATGGTCGTCGAACTCTGTTAGGGCTCTAAAGATGTCAGAGTTTCTGAAGAACTCAATAAAGACATGATACAAGGGTAAATAGAGTCCTGGAGTGGGATCAAATCTATAGTTGTTGTCAGCAAACTCATATGGAAGAACAACGATATCATCAGTGGGTTCTATTCGGCTAGAGTCAGCAGAGTTCTGGGGTTCCGCCATTGTTGCAGGTTTGGGTTTTCTTGAAGAACACTGAGGATTTAAATAAAAGAGGTAAAGGTGAAAGGTTTAGGAAGTTTTAGAAAAGAAATGGGTCAAGGTTTTGGATATTTATAGTCAGAGCTTGTGGCTGGGTAATCGCCGTAGATACTGTAGGCACTCGAGTGTCAGAAGGTGGAGTTGCCTGAATTGTGTATCGTGGGGACAGCTAGTGGTTTAGCTTTCAATTAGAGATTGCCACGTGGATTTGTTCTGACCACTTTTGTGCAATTAAACCGTCGCGGTTAGAGATGTGTGGGTAACAAGTGGTTGACGCGTAGAAATAACCCGCACCTCTGATGACGTGTTCTGATGACGTGGCAGAACAAACTAACAGAGCTTTGATGGAGCTTTGTTAAGTTGCCTCTGTTGAGTGAACTCTTCATTTCTTATCAAGTAACCCAAGATGTTGTACCTTTACCTTAAAAACATTTAAAATTCTGTTCTGATGTGAAAAGAAAAGAACAGACAAAACTTAGACAGACAACAGAGCTCTGGTGAGAAACATTAGAGGCTCTGGTGAGAAGTCAGAGTTCTGGCAGATTCTTAACATTATCACAAAGGTTATCATCAGAACAGGTTTTCCTCCTTTCTTAAAAAAGATTTGTCAATGAAGATTAAAAAGCAGAGTCAATTTGGATTTGGACGTTTGAGTACTGACTTGCTCCCCCTAAAACCATGCATTATTTTTCTTTTAAGCTCCCCCTAGAAAATTGAGCTCCTTTTTTTTATATATATATATAAATACACAGAATGTTCACTGGGTGTTGAAAAAAATATGCTTAACAGAGTTCTGGTGAACAACAGAAGCTCTGTTGAACTATCCTACCCAACTATTTGACAGAGTTCTGGTGAACAACAGAAGCTCTGTTGAACTATCCTACCCAACTATTTGACAGAGCTCTGGTAGGATCATCAGAGGCTCTGTTGAATTTGAACAAAGTTAGGAGGACAGTTTCAGCATACCCAGTTTGTTGATTAAGAAGTTAAATCTCCTTTCATCAAGGGCTTTTGTAAACAAGTCAGCAAGTTGGAAGTCTGTTGAAACAAAGTACATTTCAATAGTCCCTTTTTCAACATGATCCTTTATGAAGTGGTACCTTATGTCGATGTGCTTAGTCTTCGAGTGCTGAACTGGATTGGCTGTTATGGCAATGTCACTCTTGGAGTCACACAGAATTGGAATTTTACCATACTCCAGACCATAATCTTTGAGTTGTGTTTTCATCCATATCACTTGAGAGAAACAACGAGCAGCAGCAACGTATTCTGCTTCTGCTGTAGAGGTTGAAACACGGTTCTGTTTCTTGGATGTCCAACTCACCAACTTTTCTCCAAGCAGTTGGCAGCTACCAGAAGTCCTCTTTCTGTCATTCTTGCATCCTCCATAGTCTGAATCTGTATAAGCTACAAGCTCGAAACCAGAGTTAAGAGGATACCAGAGACCCAAAAATTGAGTCCCTTTCAGATATTTAAAGATACGCTTGACAGCTGTTAAATGAGTTTCTGTAGGATTTGCTTGAAATCTGGCACAGAGACAGGTTGCAAACATTATATCAGGTCTGCTGGCAGTTAAGTACAGAAGTGACCCTAGCATGCCTCTGTAGTACTTGACATCGGTTGGTTCACCATTAAGATCAGAGTCAAGCTTAACTCCAGTGGCAATAGGAGTTTTCATTGGTTTTGAATCATTGAGCTTATACTTTTTCAACATATCAGAGATGTATTTAGACTGACTTATGAAAGTCCCTCTGTCTGATTGTTTAACTTGTAAACCAAGGAAGAAAGAAAGTTCTCCCATCATGCTCATTTTGAATTCGCTTTTCATTAAACTTTCAAACTTATCACAGTACTCCTGCCATGTAGACCCAAAGATAATATCATCAACATATATTTGTACCAGAAGTATATCATTCTTATACCTCCTAAAGAATAGAGTTTTATCGACGGTACCTTTCTCGAAGTGATTGATCAACAAAAATTTGGACAAAGTTTCATACCAGGCTCTGGGAGCTTGCTTAAGGCCGTACAGAGCTTTGTCTAACTTGTAAACGTGGTCTGGAAACTCTGAACATTCAAAACCAGGTGGTTGCTGGACATAAACTTCTTCTTGCAGTTTGCCATTCAGAAAGGCAGACTTGACATCCATTTGGTAGACCTTGAAACCCTTATGAGCAGCATAGGCTAGGAAGATTCTGATAGCTTCTAGCCTAGCCACAGGTGCAAAGGTTTCGTCATAGTCAATTCCTTCTTCCTGTCTGTATCCCTTTGCAACCAGACGGGCTTTGTTTCTGATGATAATCCCATCTTCATCCTTTTTGTTTCTAAACACCCACTTGGTTCCGATGACCGTTTTGCCTTTTGGGAGTGGAACCAAGGACCAGACTTTATTTCTTTCGAATTCCAGAAGGTCTTCTTGCATAGCTTCGATCCAATTTGGGTCCTCTAGGGCTTCAGAAATCGTCTTCGGCTCAATCATGCTTAAAATTTTTACAAAGAAGGCTTCATTGATTGTGGCCGATCTTGTCTTCACACCATCTTCAGCAGCACCAATGATCAGATGATGAGGGTGATCCTTTGTCCATCGTGTCATGGGAGCATGGACAACATGCGGGGTTTGTGCTTCTGATGGGAAAAGAGGAACTTCAGTGTCAGAGCTCTGTAGGTTGGGACCAGGGCTCTGTGGCACACAGCTCTGAAGAGTGGCCTCATTGCTCTGAGAGTCATTAACAGGGCTCTGTGAAGGTGCGCTTTCAAACAAGGAGTCTTTGCCAATATTAGTTAGCAAAGGTGATGATGGCTCTTTGTTAGCTTTAATTAACTCCTAGTTAAATGAATGTTTTATAAAGATATTTTAATGTTTTAGATATTTTCTTATAGATATTTACTTAGATATTTTATATAGATATTTTAGATATTGTCTAGATTTTAGATATCATAAATATCTAATGTGTAAATGGCCTTATATAAGAGGTGTCCATAGTCTTATTTCAAGTGGTGAGAAATATGGAAAGCACACAAAAACACACGTAGACTAGTTTCTTATGAGAGTCGTTTCATGTTTAGTGTGGTGTTCTTCAACATTTCTCCTCTCCATATTTAATCATCAATGAATATGAGATAAGTTTCTTTATGATTGTTCTTCCTGTATATCTTATCTCTATATTTAAATATGGACTTTATATTTCTTCTATTGTTGCTCTAAAATAGGATCAACAATTGGTATCAGAGCCTTTTGAAGAAACCTTTCTTCAAAATCGATCATCTATGCAACAATGGAAGTTTTAGATGGTTTAGTTTCTGATATACTTCATGTGTGTGTTTTGATTCTTTCTCATTCATTGGTTTTATTTGATAAGCACTAAGTAGATGGTTGATCTATGATCTCATCCTTGTGTGTGCTTAAGTCCATAGCAATTCTTTTTCCATCTTGGTAGTAAGGTTGTTGATCTTTGTTTGATCTGACCTTTATTTTCAAGATTGGACTATCTTTGATCCAGATTTTGTTTGTCTTCCGCTGCTCATAAACATTTATATATGGATAACAAAATCATTTGGGTCTTGAGAAAGTTGTTTGAGAAAGATTTGATGTTTTGTTACATGTTCAAAGTCTGATCTGAAACGTTTTTTTTTAACGTTGAGTTCTTCTAATTAGTTTTCTGACTTGATCAATTAGAGATCGAATTATTTGCACTCACGGTTTTAAAAATTATATGAAGATCGTCTTATCTTTTACATCAAATCAGATTTAATGACAGATTTGCGCTACTGTATTAAACTGATCATATCTCACTCATAAAAACACCGATTGATGCGATTGAAAAGGCCCTGGATTCCTAAGATACAGATGAACAGATTTCGTGTTTTGAGAATTCAGAGATTCGAAATTTACAAGGGTCATATTCATCGTTGAAGTAGACAACAGTGTGCTGATGGAAAGCTGAGAGCTGATGGCTGTCGCTGAAAGCTGAAGAAAGCCATCGCTGAAAGCTGAAGAAAGCTGTCGCTGAAAGCTGACGGCTGAAACCTAAGTGCTGTCGCTGAAAGCTGGAGCTGAGAGCTGAAACATCGCTGAGCCATCGCTGAAACATCGCTGAGCCATCGCTGAAACATCGCTGAACCATCGCTGAGCTGTCGCTGAAGGCCATCGCTGAAGTAAGCCATCGCTGAGGTCAGCCATCACTGAAGGTCAGCCATCGCTGAAGGTCAGCCGTTGAAAGCTATCAGCTGTCACTGGAAAGTGCTGTAGCTTTGCACTGTTTCAGAAACATGCGCATAACTTCCTACTCGGTGCTCCGATTCGCATGAATGCAGTTGCGTTGAATTCTTAAGACACAGGTGAAACTTTTTCATGTTTTGATTTTGGTCTGAATCAGTGTGCTTAATGGTCAGAATTTGTGTCAAAGTCAATGGACTCTTGCTGCACCGAAAGCATCGCATTTCACTCATGCTCTTTCCGCTTTCAAGAACGGTGTTCTCTCAACGGTTCTTCATGGTGTCAAGCTACATTTGTCACATTTTAAATGTCACTCCATCCTCTGTTATTCACGTTTAAAGCTCGGTGGATGAGCCTACATTTGAGGGGGAGCACATGATGCTTTGAAGACTTGAAGAACGGAACATCAAAGGTTCTAAAGAAAGCAAAGGGGAGACTATAAGATGATGCTTTCTTTATAAAACATTAGGGGGAGATTGTTAGCTTTAATTAGCTCCTAATTAAATGAATGTTTTATAAAGATATTTTAATGTTTTAGATATTTTCTTATAGATATTTACTTAGATATTTTATATAGATATTTTAGATATTGTCTAGATTTTAGATATCTTAAATATCTAATGTGTAAATGGCCTTATATAAGAGGTGTCCATAGTCTTATTTCAAGTAGTGAGAAATATGGAAAGCACACAAAAACACACATGGACTAGTTTCTTATGAGAGTCGTTTCATGTTTAGTGTGGTGTTCTTCAACATTTCTCCTCTCCATATTTAATCATCAATGAATATGAGATACGTTTCTTTATGATTGTTTTCTTCAGGTATATCTTATCTCTATATTTAAATATGGACTTTATATTTATTCTATTGTTGCTCAAAAATGGGATCAACACTCTTGTTCAGGTTCTCTCTCGCTCTGATGTGGTTCCTTATTTCTCTGAATTACTCCTGTAGACAGAGAAGTAGATGGTGAAATATTAGAGGGACCAGTGAGAGATGTACCTGTCAGATTCTGTTCTGTTGAGTTCTGAGCTTGATCTCCTCTGTTGATGTTATCAGAGGAGTCATCATCATTGAAGAAATCGTTGAACATGAGATTGATATCTTCTTCCCTTGTCTTTGAAGAACTTGTCTCCTTCTGCTCTGTATGTGTCCCCTCTGTTGATTTTCGATCAGAGAATCTTGAAGTACTTTCATCAAAGGACACATTAACACTTTCTTGAATAACCCAACGTCTGGAGTTGTAGACTCTGTAGGCTTTAGAGGTTAAGGAATAACCAATAAACATTCCTTCGTCTGCTTTCTTATCAAACTTTCCCAGTTGATCTCTGTCATTCAATATGTAGCAATTGCAACCGAAAACATGAAGAATTTCACGTTTGGTCTTCTATTGTTGATGAGTTCATAAAGAGTCTTCTTAAATCTTTTCACTATTACAGCTCTGTTTTGGGTAAAACAGACTGTTGAGACTGCTTCTGCCCAGAAGTTCATTGGAAGGACAGAGCCAGCCAACATGGTTCTGGCGGCTTCTATCAGAGTTCTGTTCTTTCTCTCCACAACTCCATTTTGTTGTGGAGTTCTTGCTGCTGAGAAGTTTTGGGAAATACCTTCCTCTGTTAGGTAGGCATCAATTTTGGCATTCTTGAATTCTGTCCCATTATCACTTCTCAACTTCCATACCTTCAGATCTAACAGAACCTGTATCCTTTTCAACAAACTTATCAGAATCTCTGGGACATCAGATTTTACTCTGATGAATTCAATCTAGGTATATCGAGAATATTCATCAATTAAAACAAGAATATACTTCTTGCCCGATGGACTTTGCACAAAAATTGGACCACAGAGATCCACATGAAGCATATGCAAAGGTCTGGGACAACTATGATCACTCTTTGTTTTGTGTGAAGATCTATTCATCTCACCTAGCTCACAAGCAGAACAGAGATGGTCTTTGTCAAACTTCAGAGAAGGAAGTCCTTTTACTAACTTTAGTTTAACGAGCTTATCAAGATTTTGAAAGTTCAAATGGGCAAATCTTTTATGCCAGAGCCATGCATCTTCATTTTTCAAAGACACTAAATAGAGTTTCTCTGTTGTAGAGTTTTGGTTTGGTTTAAAATTCATCTTATAAAGATTGCCTTTTCTGTCGGCTCTTAAAAGTTCTTGACCAGACTCTGAAAGTAGCAAGGAACAATATTTCTTCTTGAAATTGACGTCGAACCCGTGATCACAGAGTTGACTTATACTGAGAAGATTATGATTTAATCCTTCAACATAAGCAACTTCAGAGACTGAAATATCACCATTTACTAAAGTACCATAACCCTTAATCTGTCCGCCATTGTCTCCTCCGAAGGTTACTGCACTTTCCATCTTGTTTTTAAAAGAAGTTAACAGCTCCTTATTCCCCGTCATGTGCCTGGAGCATCCAGAATCCAAATACCAGATCTGCACATGAGGTTTCTGCAAGACAGATTAATTCCTTTTAGGTACCCACTGCATAATTGGTCCTTTCTTGTTAGGTTTTGGTGGATTATCAGACTTTCCTTGGGATTTTTCATTCTGAGATGGTGTGCCAGAGGTTTTCCTCTGTGTATTCTGAACAGTCTTAAGATTTTTCTTTTGAACCGACTTATTCAGAACACAGTGAGGGCCATTCAGATGATTTTGCAATTTTAGTAACAGTTGAATACAATTGCAGTTTATGGAGCATGACTGTTGCACATTGTTTTTATTCAAAAACTGTTTGAATGGTGCTTGATTTTGAAAGGTTTTAGGACCAGATGTCTTTGCATACAATCTGTCCTGATTTTGTTTCTTTGAAACAGACTCTGTTGACATGAAGTTCTTTGGACTTGACTCTTTTGACCAGACATAATTTCCTCTTTGATTTACACCAGGATTTGGAATAGATCTGTTGTTTGCTATCCATTTTCCCTTCTGTTCTAGTGTGAACTTTACTGGTTTGAAAGCAAGAGGAACATTTTGGTTTACAAAAACACTTTTGTTTTTCTCTCTTTTCTCCACTTCTACTGCATTAGAAGCAAGAATCTTAAAACCTTTGTTGTTAAACTCAGTTACCGGTATAAACCTTGATTGTTTCTTGAAGAAAGAAACATCATCTTTTAGATCCGTAGATTTTATCGGTGTCTGCTTTAACTTGTGTAAGATTTTCTTTTGACCACAAAAGATCTGTTCATCTACCTCGGAGTCAGAGTCACAGTTAGAGGCTAGAAAGTCTCTGGTGGCTCTGTTGGAGGTATTAGGCTTGATTGGTATAACAGAGATGTTTGGCTTAACAGTTCTGAACCTTCTCAACTTGGGTTTTAAGGAATCTAAAACAACATTTTCTTCGATAACTTTCAACAAATCCTCCTCAAAAGATGTTCTTGTAGATTCAGAGGTAGGAGAGAAGGCTGGGACTTCTGGATTTAGCTTGCTCTGTGTTATTTCAACAGAGGGCTCTGTCACAGAAGTAACAGACTTCTGTCCTAAGAATGAGTTGAAGTTAAAAATATCTTTTGTATCCAAGTTCTTGACAGAGTTATGAAGTATGATTTTAGCTCTTCCTTGATCAAGAATAAACTCTGAGGATGGTTTTAAAACATTCTTATGATCGGAGGAGTCATAGTTGACGTTCCTAAAGTCAAGACTTCTTTGTATTGAGAAAGCATCTGAAGTTTTGGTTCTTTTGAAAACAGCATTACCAGATATCACGTCCTCTTGGATTTTCCCAACACAAAAGGCAGAGGACAGAGATGTCTTCTTCCTTTCGTCATAGGGAGCAAGGTCAGAGACACCAAGACCTTGCGTGTCCATCTGTGAATTTATCTTGATGTGCACATCTTGTGCGTCTTGGTATTTTTTTATTCTGAATTTCTTTTCTCTGAAGTGATTGATGCAGAATTTCCCTTTCTCTTTGAAAATGATCAGTTAGAGCAACAGAGTTAAGTCTCTCTGTTTCAGACGTTTTCAATTTTTCAGACTTCTATTTCAAAACGTTTTCATATTCGTTAATTCTGTCAGAAAACAGGCTCTCTTTCTTCTTTTGCAAGATTTATAGCTCAGATTTTTCTTTGAAGATTTCTTCCTTTTCTTGTTCTAAGAGAGTTTTCTCTCTCTTGTAAAAGGACATATCCTTCTAAGCTAGCTTTCTAAGTTCCTTTTCTTCAGAAAGTTTTTGTTTCAGAAGTTGAAATTCCTCATTCAGCATAGAAACATGCATTTCTAACTCTGAGTCAGATTTAGATTCAGATGAACATACCTTGGCACTGGGTCTGGTGGTCTCCAGCGCTCTGTCGTCAGACTCTGTCGTGGTAAGAGCAAATGCATGATCTAGATCTTCTTCTTCTGTTGTTCCCTTCGTTATTTCTGGTTCTCCAGTCATCCAGTCAACAGCTTCTTCTAAACTTTCATCATCCACAGCAACTCCACAGAAGTTGGCTTGTTCTGGTTCATCATCAGAGGATGAATCAGAAACCCAGTTCTCCATTTCAGCCACGTAGCTTCTTTCTCTGTAGTTGTACTTGTATTTGTTATTGTAGTAGTCCTGGTCTTTTACCAGTTTGCCTCTACAATTAACAGAGAAGTGCCCAGGTTTGCCACATCTGAAGCAACGTCCATCATTCTGATTGATGGGTTGAGCAGCATCGGCCTTCTGTTGTGCTGGTGGATTTTCTCTTCTGTTTTGTGGAGGTTGTCTTTGTTCTGTGGTAACTCTGTTGTTACTTTGTTCCGGTGCAGTGTATTCTCTTCTGTCTTCTTTTCTCTCATATCTACCTCTTCTGTCAAACTTATTGCCAAATCTCTTGTTAAATTGCTGAGTTATTAGAGCAAGAGATTGAGCAAAAGCTTGAATGTCATCATCCTCTAATGAGCTTTCCTCTGTATCACTTTCTGCAACTAAACTTTTCTTTCCTTTCTTTTTAACCGATTTATCTTTCTTTTTCTCTATGTTTGAACTCTCTCTGTTTGACTTTTCTGATGTGGTTTTCTTAGAATCAGAAACTAAAGCGATTGGGCCTGCGATGGTGGATTTGCCTTTTTGCTTGACAACATCCTTCTCTTGTGCGGCCAAAGTGCCATACACATCTGTTAGAGACCATGCATCTAAGTGCTGGTTAGCTTGTAAAGACATGGACAGATTTAACCACTCATCATTCAAACTTTTCAAAAACAGAACACTGTTATCTTCCTTCGACCTAACAACTCCACATTTTTTGCATTTGTTGATCAACACATTAAATCTGTTGTAGGTTTGTTGTAAGGTTTCCTCAGGAAGTGCTTTGAAATCGTTGTATTCATTTATATATTGGGTCCTTCTGTTCTTTTGGGTCTTGATACCACCCTCAAGTTGATTAAGAAGTTGATCCCAGATTTCCTTAGCAGTAACACATGAATCTAGTTCTTGAAATATTTCGTTTGGAATGGCCATTATCAGTAGTCTAACTGCTTTAAGATCATTTTCCATTTTTAGATTTTCCTCATCAGTAAAACCTGTGGTTTTAATCTCATAATGAGCTGGAATCTCAGCAGTAGTTCCTGTTGCGGGTACACGAGGAACAAAACCCATGGGTTGGAATGGTCCATCCGTGACAGATCGCATTAAGTCTTTATCCATGCCATCGAAAAAGTTAACCATCCTGATCTTCCACTGAGCATATTCATCTCTTAGAAGAGTAGGAGGTTTTGTTAAAGAACCAGCAGTATAGATAGCATTTATACCGTTCGCCATTTTGAGAAAAACAGAGTACAGTTGTTGCCAAAAGAGTTTCAACAAGAAGATGAGTTTAAACAGTAACCAATGGAACAGTAACTTTTGAGAGAAACGTTTAAACTACACTAGAAAGCTTTAAACACATATATATGAGCTATGAAAGCTTGTTTAGACTAGGAAGCAGTAAAAACAGAGTATATAATGAAGCTTTTACAAACACAATCAACAACAGTGAGTCAACCTTGGTAGATTGGATCGTTTGGTTTAAGAAAACCAAAGAAGCTCTGATACCAATTGTAGGTTCCCAGATTCACGTTGTATCATATTAATGGTAGTGAAATAGACAGCGGAAGCATATTAAATAAAGCCATTAAAATGAGTGATTGTGTAAACGATAAATGAACTATGAGAATCAAATATTGAACAATAAAATGATAACAGGATCAGATATAAAAGCTGCTCATATATTGATAATGAATCACACCAAGAACATGTTCAAGTGTGTTCGGAAATCTCATAGGACAACAATATCGTACGGAGGTAGTGCTCGGGATTGCTGCAGTGTGTGCTTAAACAATTGTGGAAAAACTACTCTTCCCAAAGCTTACAATTGTTTGTTCCACTACCTCTCTATATATAGCCCTGAAAAAGTGAAAGGCAGTGTACTATCGTACCCTAGAATGACACGTGGAAAGTGTGTCTCCTATTTTTAGGGCATACGTGGAAAGTATGGACACTTGTCTAACACTTGGGATTTCCTATGAGACTTAGGCTGACAGAGGTCTTCACTTCACCAGAGCTCTGTTGAAAGAGCTCTGTTGGTTTTCTTTTAAATACTTGTTCTTCTGTTGGAAGTCTTCGACAGAGCTCTGTTGAGCTCTGTTGGATCCGACAGAGCTCTGTTGAGCTCTGTTGGTCTTCTTGATGAACTCCTTCCAAGTCTTCTGTCTGATCTCTGTTGGTTTTCTGACTTGAACTATTTTCAATACTTTTACATAACAGATACTTGGGGCTAACACAGAGGTTTACAACATCTTTCCGAATGGCAAGAAGATTCGACATTCCTCAATCCACAGAAACCGAACTCACAGAAGAAGTCACAAAAGAACCAACGCCACAAAAGTCCTCTCAAACACAAGTGTCAAAACCTATAGAGGCAACACCCATCATTCCAACAGAAGCGCCAACACCCAAACCTACAGAGGCAACAGGTTCTGAACCTCCAAAGGCCAAAGACAAGGGAACGGCAAAACTGACAGAAGAGCTGCAGAAGTTGTTCGACAGATGGAGAGTCTCAGAAGACAAGTACCACCACCTGGTCCAACATACGAAGAAATGGAAGAAGTGGTATACAAATACATCCACAAATAACCCTTTCAGACCAATCATCCAACAGATCACGTCACAGAACCAGAGATCATAGAAGAACTTGAGAACATCTTCACCAGAACAAAGCCAAGAACAAGAGCACAAGTCTTTTCAATCCACAAAATCAAAAAGGTAATCTTCTATAGGTACTCCTTTACAAGAACCTATCCAAGGGTCAGGTACAATCTTTACAGAGTCAGAAGGGTAAACAATTAAGAAACCACCTTCGCTGATGCTGACCTAAGGAATCTGAATCCCTATGATCTACCTGATCTTCTACAATGGACGAAGGACAACTACGACACAGAGCTAAACACCAGAGCCTATCAAGTGTTGAGAAAAGCAATGAGGGAAAGGCTTCTGATCTACAGTTTGACAGACTTTCAGCTAGGAAAGGATATTGGTCTCAAACATCTGAACCTTTGACCACCAGAGGATCGCTACCCACCTGACGCTGTGCCCAACTCAATTATTTCAGAACCAAGGTCCGGGTTAGTATTTCAAAACCTACAAGGCGAAGTCAAACTTTTGGTGACCATGGACTGTCAGAAGTACGCAACCAGTACTCTGAACATGTTCAGAGCAAACTTTGTAAAATACAGAGACACCGAGCAAATGGATAGAGAAGCTGCAGATGCTTTCATCAGAGAGATCGATGCCACAATCCACTTAAGAGAACTCTGCGTCAGTTTCTACAAAGAGATCAGAGAAGTCGGAAGAGACAACAGAAGCTACAACGATTTCAAAGACGCCAACATCTGATTCTCAAACAAAATCTCTACAAACCATTTTCAGTTTATCTTTCATAATACTCAAATGTAAAACGCCTCTGGCATATTTCTAAATGAAAGAACTTTCGAGGTATTGTTTAACCTCTGTCTTATCTAACTTAGCCTAAAGTACTTCAATGTCAAATTTTTTTTTTCACTACTTAGGGGGAGATTGTTAGCTTCAATATTCCTAATCGTAGAAGTATTTAGAAGTAGTGAAAAATAGGCTAAGTGAAGAAATCCTCTTACAGAGGCTCTGCCACTTCCGAAAGACCAAGGTCAAGAGGCTACAGAAGCTACAGAGGTGTCCTATAGAACCTCTGTCTTACTCACAACGAAGACCAAAGACTCGGAACCCGGTGAAGACTGCTCTACAGAAGACCAGACCTCAGAACCTCTGTAACCCTTTATAGAGCATCTGTGGTTTACGATAAAGACTTGGAAGATATTTTATATCTTGCTACTGTTACTGGATCCGTTCATCAACTTGCATGGTAGCGTGCCCTGTCAAACCTCAACACGCGTCAAGATCTGATTGGACTCAATAGGACTTAGTGTAATATAGACGTCTGCGGCATTAAATGCAATACAACACGTACAACTATTCATGCCGTCCGATCAACAGTAGCTCATGCTTTATGGTCCCCTAGAGTAGTATAAAAGGAAGTGTCTTGTTAAGATCTTAAAAAAACAATCTTAAGAACTTAACGAAGAATCTGAGTTTCATGCTTATGCTTTATACCGTCAAAACTGTTTAGCATTACACTCTCTCACACACACCAAACATTTCTTAATTTGTTCTTGGTATTCTTATTATATATCGAACGACAGTAATCTTCAAGATATCCTTTTGTTCTTAAAATACTGTTTCTTTATATTGTGTGTTCTAAATCTATCAAACATATCTGTTAGTTCTTCAAATACGCTTCCGCATCAAACATAAACTCAAACTAATAGATCTGTTAATCTTGTCAAAACAAAACGGGAACCAACAGTCACAATGGTACAGAATATATATACAAATATAGTTTTAAATAAAGATAATAAACCAACACAACTATTAATGAAGCATCACAACCCTTCCATGAACCGTTGCTACTTTTAACTGTCATTCCCGTCATTTGTCACTAACTGCCAGGTAACTACCTTATCAAATCTGTTGTTTAGCTTATCTCCAACATTCCCGCTTAAGCTAAACATCATCCACACTAAGTGCTCTCTTCATTCTTAAGAAGTTTCCCCTTTGTAAAGCTTTTGTAAATACATCTGCTACATGCTCCTTAGTCCCACAGAACAGGACTTCAACTTCCTGATTTTGTATAACTTCTCGGATGAAATGGAATTTGATCCTGATGTGCTTGCTCTTTCCATAATACACAGGATTCCCTGTAAGTGCTATAGCAGATTTGTTATCACACACGATTTGAGTAGGATCTATTATAGGTAATCCAATCTCTTCCAATATACCTCTAAGCCAAAGGGCATGGCATCCTATTGAAGATAGTGCCATATACTCTGCTTTAGTGGAAGATAAGGCAACCACCTTTTGTTTCTTGGACATCCATGATACAACCCCTGAGCCCAGATTAAATATATATTCGGTAGTACTTTTGCTGTCTATCACACTACCTCCAAAGTCACTATCACTGAAACCAACTAATTTTGGAGTTTGTACATGAGTAAACTTTATACCATGATTGATAGTTCCTTTGACAAACCTCAATATCCTTTTGGCTGCTTCCCAATGACTCCTTTTAGGCTCCTCCATAAATCTGCTTATTAAACTCACAGAGAACATTATATCTGGTCTTGTAGCAGTAAGGTACTGTTGGCCCCGGAGGGGTTATACAAGTTTGTAGAAGGGGGGGGGGGGGTTGAATACAAACACACATATTTTACTTTTCTAAATTATTTATTGATATTTATCAAACAATTTACAACTTGTTGCGGAAACAATATTAAGGACTAATCCTAATCTAAACAAGTTATGAGAAACACTAAGTTTCTTGCACTAGAATTAAGACAGAAGGAGATAAGGAAATTACGAATAATATCCTAACACAAAGATAGTAGAGATAAGAAGATGGTTGAGCACTTCATTTCTGAAGTAGGGCTCTTCTTATATACTACATGCATTTAATGCACAACAGTATAACTTTACACGTGGCAGCAGCTAATTGGTTGCATGGTTTCATCTTTGTAGACAACCTAGTAGCTGCATGATGTACAGTGTAGAATCAGAGTTGGTTGTACGATTTAGGACAAAAGGGAGGCATGCAAGGAGGAAAGACAACAGTAAATTGTAGAGGAAGACTTCATGATCAGCGTTCGTTGAACAGTACTTTATCAGCGAGTGATAAAACTCAGCGATTGCTGAAGTCTTCTACTTGTAAGTTCACATTGAGTGGACAAATCTTGTCTTCGCTGATATCCGCATCAGTTCATTAGTAGACTTGTCGCTGGTTCTTGGGCTTCATCTTCGACTTCAGCGTATAACCTTTGTTTGACGTGAAACTTGTCTTCAAGGATCATAAGTAAACAACTAAGACTTATCAGCGATCATCAATAAGACTGAACAAGCTCAGCGCTTTATTGATGAACAGTTTCGCTGAATGTCTAATCTAAAAAGCATAAGTTTCCTATCAGCGGTACTGTAGAGACATAGTACTTATCAACGATAGTGAAACTCTAATACATATTCTCTACTTACAATTTTCACTAAGTGTTTCTTAAAAAGTCATTATCAAATCACTGAGGGTTTGGATCAACAATCTCCCCCTATTTGATTATGACATAGCAATGAAGGAAAATTGCTAAGTAAGAAAACATAAGGATAAAAAGAACTCATAAAATATTTGTCCCTTTTACTGTTTTCTGGGATCTTTTAAGTACTGATGGAGTAAAGTACATTCGCTGAAATTTATCTTTAAACTTCGTAAAGGTTACATAGGGAAGTGGAAAAATTATAAGTACAACAAAGAAATTTACAAGTACAAAAGATACAAGTTGATAAAGATAGAAGAATTACAAGGAAATCCTATCAGCTAGAAGGGTTCTTCCTTAACAAGAAGTTCATCAAGGGTTCTTGTTGAGCGAATCATCCAGTCAGGTACTGTTTCACCAAGATTTCGTCTATTCTGAGCTTTAGTAAAGATCAGAGGCTTCACGTATTGTCCATTTTGTCGGAGAAGATCTTTTCTGAATTCACACCAGTAGACGAGATCCCTGGGGTGTTCGATTGGAGTGATGGGAAGCTCAGAGATACGTTAAAAGTGTTCCCGTCCATCGTAGTCGTGAAAGAAGATGCCATACGGTTCTCTTAAGACTTTTCCAGGGATGAAGCGTTCACCAGGAGGCAGGGAGGTGTCAAGCGCTGAGAGTTCAGGTTCAGGACCAAGTGCTTCAGCACGTGAAAAACCAAAACCTGTTTCGTTCCGGATAGGAGGACCTGAGTCTGAAGGTTTTATCTTTTTTTTGCAGAGGCCCTTCTTTGTTGATTTGGATTAGGAGGAGGTGGAGGAATGTCCTCAGCAGATGAAACCAAGTCGATCTGAGAATTTATGATTTTCTCGACATGGCTCTTATGTTGTGAGCGAGATCGCTGAATGGCTATTCGCATCTCCAACCATTCAGAGAAACAGTACTTCTTTATTGTAGCAGCATAGATGGTCTGCTTGGTACCATTTTCTCTGAATATGTCAACTTCAACAACAGGAACGCCTATGGTCGTTCTTCCCCTGATGTTCACTTTGTTGATTCTGGCAGCCTTAGATTGATAGTGCAGTCTTTCTTTGCACCATTCCAAGGTAGAGTCGGATACCTTGGTCTTTTCTTCGATGATCTTATGGGCGTCTTCCCATAATTGGCGTTGAACTTCGATGGGATCTTTCACTGATTGTTGGACAAGCTGGATGGCGTAGGCTTTATCTTGTTCTTCAGCTTTCCTTCGATCAGCGAGTTATTTTTCAGCCTTGAGATGATCAGTGTATTCTTTCCTTGATAATATGAACTTAGGAGTAAGGATTTTGTCACGAGGAAGGATGATTCGCTGATCATCAAGCTGTTTGATCATGGCTTCTCTCTTCTTCAGATCTTCTTCACTTAGCGTTTGAGGAGCCAATGAAGGTCTTTTGTTGTGAGAGAGCAGCTGTTCTTCAGGTTCATCAGTCTCAGCGAGATCCAAGACTGGGATTATTTCTTCAGCTTTTGTAGCTGGGATTATTGGAGTTGTAGCAGGAGAGACTTCAGCAGGATCCTCAAGCAATGGAGAGGACTAGCTGAAACATAACGATCATTAGAGTAAGATCCTTTAGGAAAGAAGAGATAGAGAAAAGAATGGGATTTAAGTGTATAGAGGTTTTATGGAGAAGAGAACTGAGGTTGAAAAGGGATAGAGGAGGGATGCAGTGTATGGGAATAACATATATTGTACCTGACAAACTGGCATTCGAAGCAAGATCATCAGATTGCCTTCTGTAGCGAGGCATTTGTTTTTGCCTTTGTTAGCTTCAGACGCTGCAGGCTTTGTCTTTGTCCCCTCCCCTGATGGTTCATTTATCAGAACTCCTCTTTGAGCAGGAACCTTCTTGGGCTGGACGAAGAAGAAGTCATCATCATCATCGTTTTTAGGAGATGATGATGGTTCATCATCAACAATGTCGATGTCTTCATCGTCTTCAGCTTCTTCCGCTTCAGATTCTTCATCATCAGCGTAGGGTTCGGTTACGACAGCAGCAGCTTCAGTTTCCTCATGGAGTTGCTCCCCCTTAAATTCAGAGGGAGTTTTCTCGGTTCCCTCAGGGTTTTCATCTCCCCGAGGTTTCTCGGTGACAGCATCAGAAACAATCTCTCCCCCTCAGAGTGATGGGGAAGGTCTTCAAGATTTTTCTTCTCCCCTTCAACATTATGGGGAAGGTCTTGATTCTTCTCCCCTCTTCTACATGATGGATGGGGGAGGTTATTGGAATATCAGCAGTAGCAGCAGCATCAGTGTGCATTGGGTCCCTGTCTTCCAGGCCAGAGATCCCAACGTTGAGAACTTGTGAACAAAGGAAAGCTCAAAAGTTTGGGGTTTTGAGAGAGGAGTGTTTGGAGTTATGTGTATACCTGCGACATGGTTGACGAAGTCCTCGAAGGTTTGATGACCTGTAAAGTGTTCATAGTCGTCTTCCAGAGAGCGTTGTCGCTGAGAAGTTTTCGCAGGTACTTTATTTAAATCCTGTATCCGCTGAAGTTCTTCAGCAGATGAGTCACTCAGATGAATGACCTTCGTTGTAGAGAAGGGAGGAATAGATGGAGTCACCAAAGAAGTAGAGGGAGGAGTGATAGTTGAGAATAGGGTGTTGGTGAGAGGTTCAACGTTGGATTCGCTAAGAAATACTTCTTCAACCCTTTGAGGGTCTGAAGGAGGGGGGTTCTGTTCCAAGTCTAAAACCTCAGTGTTTAGAGACGCTGAAGTTGGGATGGAAGGGGTGGCTTGATCAGATGTGGCAGAGCGTACCACGTAATCGTCCAGTGTAGTCGGTTGAGAGTCAGACGCTAGGTCTTCATCCTGGAAAGGCTTGGGGGTTGCTCCTTGGTTTTCTTGATCCTTTTAGAATCAAGTGAGGCAGTAGAGTGTTTCCTTTTCTTAGGAGTGGAGGTTGCAGACTGGGTATCAGCGGTCGGGATTACCGCTGAGGTAGCCGCAGAAGTAGAAGAAGTTGGGGGTCTAAGAAGAGTTAAGAGTTGAGAAAGACGTACCTCGTTTGGCAGGGGCTTGAATTCAATAACTTTAGGGCCAACCTTTGAGAGCCTCAGGTCGCCCACCTTTGGGTATTTCTTCCCAAGTCCTTGAGCGAAGAGAGCACTGACAAACCTTGGATATGGAACAGTTGTTGGTCTGTCAGCAGTATCCACCCTGAGCATCATATAATCGAAAATGATTTTTGCCCAATCAACGTGGAGACCCTTCAGTAGAGAGTATTCCATGGCCTGTTGGGGTTGAGAAGCTTGATCAGAAGATCCAGTTTTCGCTATCAGGCAGCTGATCAAATGAGCAAAGATGAAGTTCATCTCACTTAGCATCTTTGACTTCTTGATGGCAGTCAACTTCTTCTCAGGGAGTTCATTTCTCCCTGTGTCCCACACATACTTCATTGCATCGAAGAATGCAATCAATGTTTCCCTATCAGCAGGGTTGTTTTTTGGGATTTGGTAGAGGGACAAAACGGTTTTCTTTTGTAGCTGCAGGAAGGTTGAGAGCACACCTGATGTTTCCATGTGATATCTTGGAGGTACCATGGTCGGTGTCAAAAAGGATGACATCGAGTTTCTTCTCAGGGTCCTTGGAAGAGGTGATCTGAGCTCTTCTGGCAGAATACCAGAACTAAGCTAGGAGATGTCTATTTGCTGGGGGTGCAATAGTAAGAGCTGTTGACATGGGACTGGTTTTGAGAAAGTTCACAACATCATCTAGATGTGTGACTTGCTTCTTTTCAGGGTAGTCGAAGAGAGCATAGGGATTATTGCTTTGACAGGTAACTTTCTCAAGTTTGAACTTAACCTGAGGGGCTTTTGTGATTTCAGTAGTTTTAGCAGCAGTGGGGGACTTGTCAGTAGGAGTTCCAGTAGAAGATGCCATTTCTGTTTATAATAAGAATAGGAACAGAAGATCTTAAAATGAATAAAATATCCAAAATAAGGGTTTTAGGGTAGTAGAAATTAGGGTTTTTCTAGTTTTGGCAAAGATTCAAAACTAGTGAATGCCTTATTTTCCAGTTTCCTTTTAAAGTTAGGATTCTGGAAAAACATATGAAGAACAAGTTTAAGATTTTAGTTTTAAACTTGAAGAACAACCATGAAGATTGTGTTCATAAAATCATGAAAAGAGAATGATTTTATTTTAAGAATGTTCATTTGTTTGATCTTCTAAAAACAATAATAAGATCGAAAACAAGTTTATTAGTTGCAAAAAATTAAAAGAGATATTAACCTGTGAAGTTTAAGAAGATGAAGATGAACAGGTTCTTGAGTTTACATCTTGAATGCAACAGAGAAATCTTGCTTGAAAGAGATGAAGTTCGCGTAAGGTAAAAATATAAACTCGAAAGTGTTTACATAGTGAGAGTTAGAGAGAGAAAAACTATGAGCGGGAAAGTTTTTCATGATGACACGGACATGTCCCTTGAATTTGATTGGACAAGGAATTCGAAACGGGCGAACGTGTCAAAGAAAAAAGTTCCATCACTTATCCGTTGTGATGACCTCACAAATGTCCTTTCATATTTTTAGGATGTCTCTGAGGATTTTGAAAAACTCAGGGACATTTTTGAAAACAAGAAGCACTGAATAGAAATATCAGTGTTAGATTTAGAAATTTCAAAAGTATCTCTGAAAGGGAGAGATATTCAGCGATGTAATTTGTTTTGAAATCTTTCAGTTCTAGGCGAACGTCAGCGAGCAAGAGTACATACCTTGATATCAGCGAATCAATTTTGTTCAGAGAGTAGGTGATAGGTATGGGTTATACAAGTTCAATTATTATTACTGATCAAATGTGAACCGCTGAAGTTTTTACTCTTCTAAGTTCAGCATTCCAAGCTCGCTGATGAGAAAGTTAAATCTTGTCTCATCAAGAGGTTTGGTGAACAAATCAGCTAACTGAAAGTCAGTTGGGATAAAATGAAGTTCTATATCACCATTTATCACATGATCTCTGATAAAATGATACATGATTTCGATGTGTTTGGTCTTTGAGTGTAGCACTGGATTGTTGGCTATAGCGATGGCACTAGTGCTGTCACAATGGATTGGTATTTTCGAGAGCTGAAGGTCATAGTCCAGTAGTTGATTTCTCATCCACAAGATCTGAGAACAACAACATCCAACGGCTACGTACTCAGCTTCAGCGATTGAGGTGGGCACTGAGTTTTGATTTTTACTTGTCCAACTCACCAGCTTTCCACCCAGGAGCTGACAGCCTCCTGTGGTACTTTTCCTATCCAATTTGCATCCTGCAAAATCACTATCAGAATAGGCGATTAGATCAAACCCTGAGTCTTTGGGATACCAAAGACCTAGGTTAGGAGTACCCTTAAGGTAACGAAAGATTCGCTTTACAGCGATCAAATGAGATTCCTTAGGTTCAGCTTGATATCGTGCACACAAACAAGTTGCATACATAATATCAAGTCGGCTAGTTGTAAGATACAGAAGAGAGCCGATCATCCCACGGTACATCGTGACATTAACAGGTTTTCCAGAAGGATCCTTGTTTAGTGTCAGCGGTGGTGCCATAGGGGTTTTCATAGCTGAGCTCCGAGTTAAATAAAATTTCTTCAGCATATCTTTAACATACTTTCCCTGATTAATGAAGGTTCCTTTTTCATTTTGTTTGATCTGAAGACCAAGGAAATATGTTAGTTCACCCATCATACACATTTTATATTTAGCTTTCATTCTATCAGCGAAACGAGTACAAAGGTCGGGGTTAGTGGAACCAAATATAATATCATCGACATATATTTAAACAAGAATAATATGACCTTTTACTTTCCTGAAAAATAGAGTTTTATCGATTTGACCACGCTCAAATTTTTCAATATGGAGATAAGTAGAGAGAGTGTCATACCATGCACGAGGAGCTTGCTTTAAGCCATAAAGTGCCTTATCCAGTTTATAAACATAACCTGGATGCTTAGGATCTGAGAATCCTGGAGGTTGTTCCACGTAAACTTCTTCATTTAGCTTTCCATTAAGGAATGCTGACTTAACATCCATTTGATATACTTGGAAGTCTTTGTGTACAGCGTAAGCTAAGAATAGACGAATAGCTTCGAGTCTTGCCACAGGAGAAAAAGTTTCGTCGTAATATATACCTTCCTCTTGTCTGTATCCCTGAGCAACAAGTCGATCCTTACTGCGGGTTACAGTTCCATGTTCATCCAACTTGTTTCAATAGACCCATTTAGTGCCTATCACTGACTTATCAGATGGACGAGGAACAAGCTTCCAAACATTGTTTCTTTCAAATACAGTCAGCTCTTCTTGCATAGCGCTGACCCAGTTCAGATCTTGGAGGGCATCATCTGTTTTCTTTGGTTCAATCAGATAAATAAAGTTAACAAATAAACAAATATTACATGCACTTCATTGAGTCTAAACACCAGAGTTTGGATCACCAAGGATTTGTTCAATAGGGTGATTTATAGTCCATCGCTGAGCCGGAGCGAAAGTCGCTGACTCAACCTGAACTTCAGGAGCTGAAGATGAGACTTCAGCAACTTCTGGTATATCAGCTAAGAGATGAATAGGTGCATATGTCATTTCGTTCACTGATTGCTGAGAGGTAGATGGTATATCTGAGATAGAAGGTTCAGAGGCAGGCATAGTGTTTAGAGGAACAACTGAGACCCATGATGTTTCAGCTTCACTAGTCTGCAAGCTTGGGATGATAGTAGGACCATCATCTTCAGTGAGATGAGTATGAGATGGAGGAGTGGGAATGTCTTCTGAATCACCAAGATGAGAAAACATCCATTGATTCAGTTCTTCAGTATCCGCAGAAGGTCTTGAGTTCGCTGAACGGGATTCGTCAAAGGTGACGTGGATAGTTTCTTCAACAGTTTGTCTTCGATGATTGAAGACTCTGAAGGCTTTGGAGATTGAAGAATATCCTAGAAAGATTCCATCATCAGCCTTAGGATCAAACTTTCCAAGGGCATCTCTGTTGTTCAGTTTGAAATACTGACATCCAAAGATGTGAAGAAAGCTAATTGAAGGCTTTCTCCCATGGAAGAGTTCATAGGCTGTCTTCTTGAATCTTTTGACTATCAGCGACCTGTTTTGAGTAAAACAAGCAGTGTTGACAGCTTCTGCCCAAAACTGAGTAGGCAGGTGAGAATCACTGAGCATTGAACGTGCATCTTCAATGATAGTTCGATTTCTTCTTTCAGCGACTCCATTTTTCTGCGGTGTTCTCACTGATGAAAAGTTGTGAGAAATACCCTTACTTTCAAAGAATGAATCAAGAGAACAGTTTTTGAATTCAGTACCATGATCACTCCTTATTAAGCGAACGATCATGTTGTTCAGGACTTCCATTTTCCTGACAAAGGTGATGATTTCTTCAGGGGTGTCACTCTTAGAACGAAGATATATTACCCAGGTATAGCGAGAGAATTCATCAACTATGACCAATGTATATTTCTTTCCAGCGATGGATTGTTTGTTAACAGGGACAAACAAATCCATATGGAGAAGTTGTAGAAGAGATGACATTGAGGAAACTTGCTTGGATTTAAAGCTTGCTTTGCTCTGATTCCCTTTCTCACACGCTGAACATAAGGACTCCTTTGCGTATGAGTGTTGAGGTAGACCAGTGCCTAACTCTTTAGAGTGTCTTGAAGTTGAGATGAGAGAGCCTCTTATGCCATAGCCAGTTGACATCAGATGAGGCTTTTGAGAAGAAACAAGAGTTCTCGGTGGTTGTAGAGTCCATGTTTTTAAGGTTAACATTTTCCAGACGATAACCGCTGAGATCTATCTTCTCTATATTGTCAGTGACAAAGCAGGATTCCTTAGTGAAAATCACTTTGTTATCCTTGTCACATAGCTGACTAATGCTTAGAAGATTATGCTTCAGTCCTTCAACATATGCAACTCGTCCAAAGGTTGTTGTACCATTTGAGAGTACACCAAAACCTCAGGTATAGCCTTTTCCATTTCCACCGAAGGTCACAGAGGGACCCTTCTCTTCCTTGTATTCAGTGAGCAGGTTTTTCTTTCCAGTCATGTGTCTAGAGCATCCGCTATCAAGATACAAGATACCCTTCTTAACCTGCAAACAAAGGAAGATTAGTTTGACTTGGGCACCCATTTAACCATAGGTCCACGCTTGTCAGTGGTGGTAGAGGAAGTGGAAGGTTCAGCACT
The DNA here is from genome assembly GCA_033807775.1 of Saussurea involucrata. Taxonomy (NCBI): domain Eukaryota; kingdom Viridiplantae; phylum Streptophyta; class Magnoliopsida; order Asterales; family Asteraceae; genus Saussurea; species Saussurea involucrata. The sequence goes on from CM066314.1 coordinate 88,512,726, forward strand.
CTTCACAGCATTTGAAGATTCAACTTTGGTGTCAGTCTTCACTTTGGTTAATTTCTTAACCTCAGTGGTCTTCTTTGCCTTGGGGGCATTAATCTTCACCTTAGCTAACTTTTCAGCTTTGGTGGCTGTGGGGCACTTACTAGCAATGTGATCTGTATGTCCACAGTGGTAACATTTCCTATAGCTAAAAGTAGTTTTAGGACCATTTGCATGCTTACCCTTTAATTTTAAATGAGCAGGGCCAGCACCAAGTATACCTTTGGCATTGGAAATGGGAGGAACAATCAGTTCTTCGGATTTCTGACCAATAATATCCACTCTGATTCTAGGAGTAGACCGCTGAATAAATCCAGGGATCTTATTCTTAGAAGTAGAGGGATGCGTCACTGAAGCTTTAGAAGCCTTCAGTTTTGGTACAAAGGTACCCTTCTGAGGTTTTTGATTTAAAACTTTTTCTTTACCTTTATCTTTAGTGATTAAGGTAGGTTTTTCCTCAGGGATGGGAGTTTTTGAAGAGGAACACTGAGATGAGGAAGTGTCAGGGATTGAGGACACGAACATTCCAAACTTAAGCATAGAATGATCAGTGGTTGGTTTTTCTGCGTCAGCTTTGTAAAGTTTGTACTGACATGCATTAAATGAATGCAGTATATAAAGGAAACCCTACTTCATTTTTGAAGTGCTCGGTCATTTCATTCTCTTTGCTAAATTGTGTGTTAGAATATTATCCTTAGTATGCTTAATTTCTCTCTATCTTATTTCTAGTGCAAGAAATCTTAGTGATTCTCATATCTTGTTTAGATTAGGTTTATTCCTTAATCTTGTTCGCAACAAGTTGTAAATTGTTTGATACATATCAATAAACAATTTAGAAAAGTAAAAATCGTGTGTTTGTATTCAACCCCCCGTTCTACAAACTTGTATAACCCCTTTGGGACCAACAAATGGTATCAGAGCAGTTTGTTTAATCTCATAAACAAGATATTTCTTATACTAATCTCTTTTCTCTTTCTTGCTATTTTGTAAAATGTCTAACACCACAAACACAAACTATATCGATAATGGTTCTCTTGCTAAACCCCCTAGATTTTCCAGAGATAACTTCAATCTATGGAAAAATAGGATGATGCTCTTCTTGGAAGGTGTAGACCCTACTATGCCTTACTACATCGAGAATGGTCCATATGTTCCTATAATGATTGACCCTGAAGTTCTAGGCACTGCTACTACAGCTGCCATTCCTGAAAGAATCATTCCCAAGGCTGTCAACACTTGGACTGATGAAGACAAGAAGAAGGTGGCCATCGACACTAAGGCCAAATCCATCCTCTCTATGGCTCTTCCTGATGAAGTCTACCACTCCGTCATGAACCTGAAAACCCCTAAAACCATGTGGGACACAATTTGTGTTCAATATGAAGGTACATCTGAAGTCCATGACTTAAGAAAGATTAACCTGGTAAGACAGTACAAAATCTTCATCTGTGGTAAGAATGAAACTCTTTCTGAAGTTCACCAACGTTTTAACTGTTTAATCATTGACTTAAAACTGTTGGTAAGGAATATTCTAACTTTGAGCTACTGACTAAGTTTCTGAAATGTCTTCCTGAAAGGTGGGACAGTTATTCTATGTGTCTTAAACTCTCAAAGGATCTAAAATCTATGACCCTTTCTACCTTATATGGCACTATGCTCAATCATGAGCAGTCGTGTCATCTTAAGAAGAATCTTGTAAAAGATTCCAAAAGCACACCTGTTGCTTTACTATCTTCATAGTTGGTGCCTACTCAGCGATCTACTATCACTATCACTGAGTTGGAGTCTAACTCTGATGACTCATCAGAAGCTGATCCTTCAGAAATTGATGAGTCACTGGCCCTCCTGACTAATTTATTCATGAGATTCACCAGAAAGAGTAACTTCAGAAGAAAACCTCTTTCCCTCACTAATAAGCCAAAATCATCAACCCCTGTTGATAAGGAAACTCCTACTTGCTATAACTATGAAAATATAGGTCACTTTGCTAGTAAGTGCAGGTCAAAGAAAGTCTTTAAACCCTCAACTTCTTCCAAGAAATCCTCTAACCCCAGGGCTAGAGATGACAAGTACAAAAAGCTAAAAGAAAAATATGCATGGCTAAAAAGCTTTAAGAAGAAAGGCAAAGGCATGATCGCTGAAGATCATGACTGGGCTCTTTCGATGAAGAATCATCTTACTCTGAAGATGATGACGAGGCCAATCTCTGCCTCATGGCCAAAATAGAAGAAGAGGAAGAACAAACTGAAATTCCCTCTACTTCTACATCCACCTCTCAGGTATCAAACTCTCTCACTGATACTCAAACTTAACCCTTAGTGACATCGAAAGACATCGGACCGTTGATCTTTTGACTGTTGATTTATATTATGCCATGAATGGCAAGACCAAAGCTGAAAAAATATATATTGATCTCGCTGAACAGCTTAATAATTGTCACTTAGAAGTTCAAAAGCTTTCTAAAATAGAAGAAAATCTAAAAGATCATGTCTGTATAAATCAACTCATTCGTATCGAACGAGAAGATGCTGTCTCGGCACTAAAGGCAGAAAAGCCTACTGTTGAAAGATGGTGTAAATCCTCAACAACGATCACTGAGATACTTCATGCTAAGATTCCCCTAAGTGATAAAAGTGGTCTTGGTTATAAAGCTGATACTCTAGAACCAACCACTGATCGTTCCATGATCAAGTTTGGAATGTTCGTATCCTCAATCCCTGACACTTCTTCATCTCAGTGCTACTCTTCTAAAAATCCCACTACGGAGGAAAAATCTACCTTAACCTCTAAAGGTAAGGGTAAGGAAAAGGTTTTTAATCTAGAACCTCAGAAGGGAACCTTTGTACCTAAGCTGGATGTTTCTAAACCTTCAGTGAATTATCCCTCTACTTCTAAGAACAAGATCCCTGGATTTATTCAGCGATCTACTCCTAGAATCAGAGTGGATATTATTGGTAAGAAATCTGAAGAACTGATTGTTCCTTCAATTTCTAATGCCAAAGGTATACTTGGTGCTGGCCCTGCTCATTTAAAAATCTCGTCTAAGCATGAAAATGGTCCTAAAGCTACTTTTAGCTATAGGAAATGTTATCACTGTGGACTTGCCAATCATATTGCTAGTAAGTGCCCCACTGCCACCAAAGCTGAAAAGTTAGCTACAGTGAAGATCAATGCCCCAAGGCAAAGAACACCAATCCTGGGGCAAATCAGGTTAAGGTGAAACCAACCACTGAGGTTAAGAACTTAACCAAAGTGAAGACTAGTCCTCAAGCTGAATCTTCAAATGTTGCGAAGATTGCTGAACCTTCCACTTCCTCTACAACGACTGACAAATGTGGACCCATAGTAAAATGGGTGCGCAAGTCGAACTAATCTTCCTTTGTGTGCTGGTCCTGAAGGGTATCTGGTATCTCGATAGCGGATGCTCTAGACATATGACTGGCAAAAAGAAACTGCTCACTGAATATAAGGAAGAGAAGGGTCCCTCTGTGACCTTCGGTGGAGACAGAAAAGGCTATACCCTATGGTATGGTGTACTTTCTAATGGTACAACTACCTTCAGAAGAGTCGCATACGTTGAAGGACTGAAGCACAATCTTCTGAGAATCAGTCAGCTATGTGACAAGGACTACAAGGTGTGTTTCACTAAGGAATCCTGCTTTGTCACTGACAAGGAGAAGATCGCTCTCAATGGATATCGTTTGGAAAATGTTTATGTTATAAACATGGACTCGAAAACCACTGAGAACTCTTGTTTCTTCTCAAAAGCCGCATCTGATGTCAACTGGCTATGGCATAAGAGGCTCCATTGTTTCTTCTCAATGGATATCGTTTGGAAAATACCTTTTCTTCAAAAGAGTTGGTCACTGGTCTACCTCAACACTCATACGCTAAGGAATCCCTATGTTCAGCGTGTGAAAAAGGCAAACAAACCAAAGCAAGCTTCAAATCTAAGCAAGTTTCCTCAGTATCATCTCCTCTTCAACTTCTCCCCATGGATTTGTTTGGCCCTGTTAACAAACAATCCCTCGCTGAAAAGAAATATACACTGGTCATAGTTGATGAATTCTCTCGCTATACCTGGGTTATGTTTCTCCGTTCTAAGTGTGACACCCCTGAAGAACTCATCTCTTTCGTCAGGAAAATGGAAATCTTGAATAATATGATCGTTCGGTCCATAAGGAGTGATCATGGGACTGAATTCAAAAACAGTTCCCTTGATTCCTTCTTTTAAAATGGAGTCACTGAAAGACGAAATCGAACAATCATTGAAGCTGCACGATCAATGCTCATCGATTCACATCTACCCACTCAGTTTTGGGCAGAAGCTGTCAATACTGCATGTTTCACTCAAAATAGGTCACTGATTGTCAAAAGATTCAAGAAGACAGCCTATGAACTTTTCCATGGGAGAAAGCCTTCTATTAGCTTTCTTCACATCTTTGGATGTCAGTGTTTTATACTGAACAACAGGGATGCCATTAGAAAGTTTGATCCCAAGGCTGATGATGGAATATTTCTTGGATATTCTTCTATCTCCAAAGCCTACAGAGTCTTCAATCGAAGAAGACAAACCATAGAAGAAACAATCCACATCACTTTTGATGAATCTCGTTCAGCAAACTCTAGACCTTCTGCTGATACTGAAGAACTGAATCAATGGATGTTTTCTCATCTTGGTGATTCAGAAGCTGCTCCTATTCCTCATGTTATACCTCCTACCGCTGAAGATGATGATCCTACTATCATCCCAAGCATGTAGACAAGTGAAGTTGAATCCTCATGGGTTTCAGCTGTTCCTCTCAACACTATGTCTGCTTCTGAACCATCTACCTCAGATATCCCATCTACTTCTCAACAATCAATAAATGAAATGACATCTGAACCTCTACCTCTTCTACCTGAAATACCTGAAGTTGTTGAAGCCTCTTCTTCAGCTCCTCCAAAAGTTCAAATCGAGTCAACGAATTCTGCTTCGCCTAGGCGATGGACTATAAATCATCTCATCGATCAAATTCTTGGTGATCCAAACGCTGGTGTTCAGACTCGACGAAGTGCAGGTAATATTTGTTTGTTTGTTAACTTTATTTATCTGATTGAACCAAAGAAAACAGATGATGCCCTCAGAGATCCAAACTGGGTCAGCGCTATGCAAGAAGGGCTGACATGATTTGAAAGAAACAAAGTTTGGAAACTTGTTACAAGACCATCTGACAAGTAAGTGATAGGCACTAAATGGGTCTATCGAAACAAGTTGGATGAACATGGAACTGTAACTCGCAACAAGGCACGTCTTGTTGCTCAGGGACACAGACAAGAGGAAGGCATAGACTACGACGAAACATTTACCCCAGTGGCAAGACTCAAAGCTATTCGTCTATTCTTAGCTTACGTTGTTTACAAAGACTTCAAGGTATATCAAATGGATGTTAAATCAACATTTCTAAATGGAAGGCTGAATGAAGAAGTCTACGTGGAACAACCTCTAGGATTCACTGATCCTAAGAATCCAGGTTATGTATATAAACTGGATAAGGCACTTTATGGCTTAAATCAAGCTCCTCGTGCATGGTATGACACTCTCTCTATTTATCTCCATATTGAAAATTTTGAGCGTGTTAAAATAGATAAAACTCTATTTTTCAGGAAAGTAAAAGGTCATATCATTCTTGTTCAAATATATGTCGATGATATTATATTTGTTTCTACTAACCCTGACTTATGTACTCGTTTCACTGAAAGAATGAAAGTTGAATATAAAATGAGTATGATGGGTGAGGTAACATATTTCCTTGATCTTCAAATAAAACAGAATGTAAAAGGTACTTTTATTCACCAAGGAAAGTATGTTAAAGATATGCTGAAAAAGTTTGATTTAACTCAAAGCTCAGCTATGAAAACCCCAATGGCATCGCCGCTGACACTAAACATGGATCCTTCTGGAAAACATGTTAATGTCACAGCGTACCATGGGATGATCGGCTCTCTTCTGTATCTTACAACTAGCCGTCCTGATATTATGTATGCAACCTGTTTGTGTGCACGATATCAAGTTGAACCTAAGGAATCTCATTTGATCGCTGTAAAGCGTATTTTTCGATACCTTAAAGGTACTCCTAACCTAGGTCTTTGGTATCCCAAAGACTTAGGGTTTGATCTAATCGCCTAATCAGATAGTGATTTTGCAGGATGCAAATTGGATAGGAAAAGCACCACAGGAGGCAGTCACCTCCTGGGTGGACAGATGGTGAGTTGGACAAGTAAAAAGCAAAATCAGTGTCCACCTCAACCGCTGAAGATGAATACGTAGCTGCTGGAAGCAGTTGTTCTCAGGTCTTGTGGATGAGAAATCAGCTACTTGACTATGACCTTCAGCTCTCCAAAATTCAAATCTATTGCGACAGCAGTAGTGCCATCGCCATAGCAAACAATCCAGTGCTACACTCAAAGACCAAACACATCGAAATCAGTTATCATTTTATCAGAGATCATGTGATGAATGGTGATATAGAACTTCATTTTCATCCAACTAATTTTCAGTTAGCTGATCTTTTCACCAAACCTCTTGATGAGACAAGATTCAACTTTCTCATCAGCGAGCTTGGAATCCTGAACCTGGAAGAATAAAATCTTCAGTGGTTCATATTTGATCAGCGATAACATGAATTTGTATAACCCTATTAATCACCCTATCTCTGAACAAAATTGATTCGCTGATATCAAGGTATGTTCTGTCTTACTCGCTGACGTTCGCCTAAAGATGCAAGATTTCAAAACAAATTACATCGCTGAATATCTCTTCTTTTCAGTGGTTCTTTTGAAATTCTTAAATTTCACTGATATTTCTAATCAGTGCTTCTATTTTTAAAATGTCCCTGAGTTTTCAAAATCCTCAGAGACACCTTAAAATGTGAATGGACGTTTGTGACGTCATCACAACGGATAAACAATGGCACGCCATTTTGTCTGACACGTTCGCCCGTTTCGTTTCCTTGTCCAATCTGATTCAGGGGACGTGTCCGTGTCATCATGAAAATCTTTTCTCGCCGGTTTCGTTTCCTTGTCCAATCTTATTCTTGTTTTTAAATGATCAAACAAAGGAACTTTCTCAAAATGAAATCATTTTCTTCCTGGTTTTATGAACACGGTCTATTTACATATTGTTCCTTGAGTTTAAAATCAAAATCATAAACTTGACATTTTCATACGTTTTTCCAGAATCCTTTCCATAAAAGGAAACTTGAAAACAAGAACTTTCACTATGTTTTGTACTTCCTTTCAAAACTAGAAAACCATAATTTCCATTTTTTTCTCAAAATGGAAATTGTAAAACCCTAAAAACCCTTATTTTGGAATCTTATCCATTTTAAGAACTTCTTTTCATCTTCTTCATGTTTATATGTTATGAACAGAAATGGCAACCACTGAAGCTACCAACACTCAGTCTCTCACTACCTCTGACAAGACTGAGATCATCAAAGCTCCAAATGTAAACTTTACAATGGAACAAATCCAATTCCATAGAAACAACCCCTATGCCCTATTCAACTTTCACCCAAAGAAAAACATCACTTATCTGGATGAAGCTGTAAACTTCCTCAAGTCCTATCCTTTGGCGACAACACTGACCATCAAACCTCCAACTCACAAGAACCTACTAGCTCAGTTCTGGTACACTGCTAGAAGAGCTCAAGTGGCCTCTCCTAAGAACCTTGAAAAGATGGTGGACGTCATTCTCTTCGACACTGAACATGGGGAAGCTAAAATCAATCCCCGGGCAATCAGGTTTGCTCTCAACCTCCCTGGAAGCTCAAGGGAAAGACGTTTCGTTCCTTTACCCGACGTCAAAACCGAGGTTGGCAGAGCTGAAATCATTGCATTTCTGGATACAATAAACTACACATGGAACTAAGGGAGAGATAAACTCCCATGAGAAGAAGCTAACCTCCGTCCTCAAGAGCAAGATGCCAAGCGAAATGAACTTCATCTTCGCACACCTCATCAGCTGTATGACAGCTAAGGTTTGGTCAATTGATCAGGCCTCACAACCTCAACAGGCTATGGGGTATGCCCTGATGAAGGGCCTCCATATAGACTGGGCCAAGATCATCTTCGATGACATGATGCTCAGATTCGAAGAAGCAAAGCGGCCACTGAATGTTCCTTATCCCCGCTTCCTCAGTTCTCTCTTCAGACAAGCACTTGGGGATAAGTACCCGAAGGTAGGAGACAAGAAGTTATCCCAGGTTGGCCCTAAGATCCTCGAATTCAAGCCACTGGAAAACGATGTACGTCTTTCTACTCTTTTACTTCTTCTCATACCTCCTTCTTCTACTTCTGCGGCTACCACATCTGCAGCGGTCATCCCTGTTAGCCCCAAGTATCTGTTATGTAAAAGTATTGAAAATATGATCAAGTCAGAAGACCAACAGAGATCCAGCAAAAGACTTGGAAGAAGACCAACAAGACCAACAGAGCTCGACAGAGCTCTGGTGAAATCAACGGAGCTCGACAGAGCTCTGGCAGAAGATATTCCATTTTACAGAAGAACTGATTCACCAACAGAAGGCCAACAGAGCTCTGGCATAAGAGCTCTGGTGACTGAAGACCTCTATGAAGCCTAAGTCTCGTAAGAAATCCTAAGTGTCAGACACGTGTCCATACTTTCCACGTATGCCCTAAAGAAAGGAGACACAATTTCCACGTGTCATTCTCAGGGTACGATAGTACACTGTCTACACTTTATCAGGGCTATAAATAGTGAGGTAGTGGAACAAACGATTGTAAGCTTTTGGAAGAATAGTTTTCCACAATTGTTAGAGCACACACTGCAGTATTCCATAGCACTACCTCCGTACAATCTTGTTCCCTGTGAGATTTCGAATACACACACTTGAACGTGTTCTTGGTGTTATTCATTATCAATATACGAGCAGCTTATTATACATGATCTTGTTATCATTATTACTATTCTATATTTGATTCTCACGGTTACATTATCTTTGCACAATCACTCACTGTTTAATGGCTTAATATTTAAATGCTTCCGTTGTCTATTTTATTACCATTAATGTGATGCAACGTGAATCTGGGAACCTACAGTTGGTATCAGAGCTTCTTTGATTTGCTTAAATCAAATGATCCAGTCTACCAAGGTTGATTCATAGTTGTTGATTGTTGTGTGTCTCTTAAAATCTTCCTAGTATACTCTGTTTTACAGTTTAAATTTTTAAAGTTACTTTATCACTGTTTTAAACTTTCCAGCCTAGTTTAAAGATCTTTTCTGCCGTTTATTACTGTTCCATTGGTTACTGTTCACTTACTTTAAGCTTATACTCTTTCAAAACCATTTGAAACTGTCATACTCTGTTTTTCTTCAAAATGGCTAATAACAACATTAACGCCATTTATACTGCTGGTTCTCTGACCAAGCCTCCTACTCTTCTGAAAGATGAATATCCTCAGTGGAAGATTAGGATGGTTAATTTCCTTGATGGAATGTACAGAGATTTAATGCGATCTGTCACGGATGGACCTTGCCAACCCATGGTTTTGGCTCCACGTGTGCCTGCAATAAGAAACTACTGCTGAGATTCCTGCTTATCTTAAACCTAAAACCACCGGGTTTACTGATGAAGAGAAGATAAAAATGGAAAATAACCTTAAGGCAGTTAGACTTCTGATTATGGCCATTCCCAACGATATATTTCAAGAACTAGACTCATGTGTTACTGCTAAAGAAATATGTGATCAACTTCTTAATCAACTTGAGGGTGGTATCAAGACCAAAAAGAACAGAAGGACCCAATGTATAAATGAATACAGCGATTTCAAGGCACTTCCTGAGGAAACCTTACAACAAACCTACAACAGATTTAATGTGTTGATAAACAAATGCAAAAAGTGTGGGGTTGTTAGGTCGAAGGAAGATAACAATGTTTTGTTCCTGAAAAGTTTGAATGATGAATGGTTAAATCTGTCCATGTCTTTACAAGCTAACCAGAAAGTGATCCTGAAGAAAGTTCATCAGAAGATGATGATATAAATGCTTTTGCTAAATCTCTTGCATTAATAACTCAAAAATTTAACAAGAGATTTGGTAGCAAAGTATTTGACAGAAGAGGTAGATACGAAAGAGAAGAGAAAGATGAGAAAAGAGGTTATGCTGCACCTCCACAACAGAACCACCAGAACAGAGCTCCACAAGAACAGAGAACGCAACCTCAACAGAAGTACAGTACTCCAGTTCCACGGAAAGCTGATGCTGCCCAACCCATCAACCAGAATGATGGACGTTTCTTTAGATGTGGCAAACCTGGCCATTTCTCTGCTAATTGTAGAGGTAAACTGGTAAAAGACCAGGATTACTACAATAACAAATACAAGTACAATTATCGAGAGAGAAGCTATGTTGCTGAGATGGAGAATTGGATCTCTGATTCATCCTCTGATGATGAACCAGAGCAAGCCAATTTCTGCGGAGTTGCTGTGGATGATAAGAGTTTGGGAAAAGAGGTTGATTGGATGACTGGAGAAACGAGAACGACAGAACAAGATATGAATCAAAATGCATTTGCTCTTACAGTAACAGAGCCAGACAACAGAGCGCTGGAGACCACCAGACCCAGTGCCAAGGTATGTTCTTCTGAATCAAAGTCTGACACTGAGTTAGAAATGCATGTTTCTTTGCTAACAGAGGAGTTTCAATTCTTAAAACAAAAGCTCTCTGAAGAAAAAGAGTTAAGAAAGCTAGCTCAAAAGGATCTGTCCTTTTACAAGAAAGAGAAAACTCTCTTGGAACAAGAGAAGGAAAAAAATCTTTAAGGAAAAATCTGTGCTAGAAGTCTTACAACAAAAGTTGGAAAACTCTTTTTCAGAAAAAAGAAGGAATATGAGGAAAATTTGAAACAAAAATCTGAAGAGGTTAAGAAGTCTGAAACTGAAAGACTTAACTCTGTTGCATCAAAAGATTATTTTCAAAGAGAAAGGGAAGTTTTACATCAATCCCTACAAAGAAAAGAGATTTTAATCAAGAATTACCAGGATGCACAAGATGTGCACATCAAGATAAACTCACAGATGGATACACAAGGTCTTGGTTTCTCTAACCTTGCTCCCTGGAATGGAAAGAATAAGACATCTTTGTCCTCTACTTTCTGTGTCGGGAAAATCCAAGAGGATGTGATCTCTGGTACAACAGTTTTCAAAAGAATCAAAACTTCAGATATTTCAAGGACCAGAAGACTTAACTACAAGAACGTCAGCTACGACTCCTTGAATCATGAAAAGGTTTTAAAACCATCTGAAAAGTTCATTCTTGATCAAGGAAAACCTAGAATCATTTTGCCTAATTCTGTTAAGAGTCTGGATCCCAAAGAGATTTTCAAATTTAAATCTTTTAAGGAACAGAAGTCTGTTACTTCTGTGGAAGAGTCCTCTGTTGATATAATACCAAGCGAGCTCAACCCTGAAGCCCCGGTCTTCTCTCCTTCCTCTGAATCAATTCGAACATCATTTGAGGAGGATTTGAAAAGAGTTCTTGATGAGAATATCGCATCTGATGCTTTAAAACCCAAGTTGAGAAAGTTTAAGTCTGCTAAAACCGATATCTCTTTGATACCTCGAGAGTCTACCACCAGCGCCACCAGAGACTTTCAGTGCTCTGAGAGTGACTCTGACTTTGAGGTAGATGAACAAATATTTTGTGGTCAAAAGAAAGTTTTGCATAAGTCTAAGCAGATACTGGTGGGATCTATGGATTTGAAAAAGGATGTCTCATTTTTTAAGAAACAATCAAGATTCATACCAGTAACTGAGCTTGATAACAAAGGCTTCAGGATTCTTGCTTCTAATGTAGTAGAACTAGAGAAAAAAGAGAATGCTAGACGTATTCCAAAGAACAACACCTCTATTCCCTTTGCTTTCAAACCAATCAGATTTACACCAGAGCAGAAGGGCAAATGGATAGTCAATGACAGACCTGCTCCTGCCTCTATTGTAAATCAAAGAAGGAATTCTTTTTGGCAAAGTGAATCTGTTTCAAGAGCAAAACAACAATTTCAGAAATCCAAATCAGGACAGTATGTATGGTCCTAGAGTTTTTCAGAATCAAGCACCATTCAAACAACAGTTTTAGAATAAAAATAGTAACGTGCATCAATTGTCTTCATGTTCTATCAATTACAACTGCATACAACTGTTGTTAAAACTGCAAAATCATATGAATGGTCCCCACTATGTTCTGAATCAGTCACCTCAAAGGAAAAATCCCAAGACTGTTCAGAATGCACAGAGAAAACCCTCTGGCACATCATCAAAGGATGAAAAGCCAGCAAACAGAACTGTTAACACACTCAAGTCTAACAAGAAAGGACCCATCATGCAATGGGTACCTAAAAAGAACTAATCTGTCTTGCAGAAGCCTCATGTGCAGATCTGGTACCTAGATTCAGGATGTTCCAGGCACATGACGGGCAATAAGGAGCTGCTCACTTCATTTAAAAACAAGAAGGGAAGTGCAGTAACTCTTGGAGGAGATAATGGTGGACAGATTAGAAAATATGGTACTTTAGTTAATGGTGGGGTTCCAGTTTTTGAGGTTGCTTATGTTGAGGGATTAAATCATAATCTTCTCAGTATAAGTCAACTTTGTGATCATGGGTTCGATGTCAGTTTTAGGAAGAAGTATTGTTCCTTGTTACTTTCCGAGTCTGGTCAATAACTTTTAAGAGCCAACAGAAAAGGCAATCTGTACAAAATGAATTTTAATCCAAACCAAATCTCTACAACAGAAAAACGATGTTTAGTGTCTTTGAAAAAGGAAGATGCCTGGCTCTGGCATAAAAGATTTGCCCATTTGAACTTCCAAAATCTTGACAAACTCGTGAAGTTAAGCTTAGTGAAAGGTTTGCCTTCTATTAAATTTGACAAAGACCATCTCTGTTCTGCTTATGAGTTGGGGAAGATGAAAAGATCTTCACACAGAACTAAGAGTGATCACAATTGCCTCAGACCTTTGCACATGCTTCATGTGGATCTTTGTGGTCTAATCTCTGTGCAAAGTCTGTCGGGTAAGAAGTATATTCTTGTGGTTATTGATGAATTTTCTAGATATACTTGGATTGAGTTCATCAGAGTAAAATCAGATGTCCCAGAAATTCTGATTAGTTTGTTGAGAAGGATACAGGTTCTGTTAGGACTAAAAGTTCAAAAGTTGAGAAGTGATAATGCGACAAAGTTTAAGAATGCCAGAATAGATGCCTATCTTTCAGAAGAAGGAATCTCCCAGAACTTCTCAGCTGCCAGAACTCCACAACAGAATGGTGTAGTGGAAAGAAAGAACAGAACTCTGGTAGAAGCCGCCAGAACCATGTTGGCCGGTTCTATTCTTCCTATTAACTTCTGGGCAGAGGCAGTCTCAACAACCTGTTTTACCCAAAACAGAGTTGTGATAGTGAAAAGATTTAAGAAGACTCCCTATGAACTCATCAACAACAGAAGGCCAAATGTGAAATATTTTCATGTTTTCGGCTGCAAGTGTTACATCTTGAATGACAGAGAACAACTGGGTAAATTCGATAAAAAGGCGGACGAAGGAATCTTTATTGGTTATTCCTTAACCTCTAAAGCTTACAGAGTCTACAATACCATAACCCGTGTCATTCAAGAAAGCGTAAATGTGTCCTTTGATGAAAGTACATCAAATTCCTCTAATAGCAAATCAACAGAGGGGACACATACAGAATAGAAGAGGCCAAGTTCTTCAAAGTCAAGAGAAGAAGATATCAATCTCATATTCAGGGATTTCTTCGATGATGATGATTCCTCTATCAACATCACCAGAGGAGATCAGGCTCAAAACTCAACAGAACAGAATCTGACAGGTACAACTCTTACTGGTCCTTCCAATACTTCACCATCTACTTCTCTGTCTACAGGTGTTATTCAGAGAAATGAGGACCCACAATCAAATGTAAGAGAACCTGAACAAGAGCCATCATCACCCATGTTAACCAATATTGGGAGAGATTCCCTATTTGAAAGTTCACCTTCGCAAAGCCCTGTTGGCACTTCACAGAGCAATGAGGCCACTCTCCAGAGTTGTGTGCCACAGAGCCCTGGTGCAAATCAACAGAGCTTTGATGCTGAAGTTCGTCTTTTCCCATCAGAAGCACAAACCCCACTTGTTGTCCATGCTCCCATGACAAGATGGACAAAGGATCACCCCCATCATCTAATTATTGGTATTGCTGAAGATGGTGTGAAGACAAGATCGACCACAATCAATGAAGCTTTCTTTGTCAACTTTCTAAGCATGATTTAGCCGAAGAAAATTTCTGAAGCCCTTGAAGACCCAAACTGGATTGAAGCTATGCAAGAGGAGCTTCTGGAGTTTGAAAGAAATAAAGTTTGGTCCTTGGTTCCACTCCCAAAAGATAAATCCGCAATTAGAACCAATTGGGTGTTTAGAAATAAAAAAGGATGAAGATGGGATTATCATCAGAAACAAAGCCCGACTGGTTGCTAAGGGATATTGCCAAGAAGAAGGTATCGATTATGACGAAACCTTTGCTCCTGTGGCTAGACTAGAAGCAATCAGAATCTTCCTAGCCTATGCTGCTCACAAGGGTTTCAAGGTCTATCAGATGGATGTGAAATCGGCCTTTCTGAACGGCAAGCGACATGAGGAAGTTTATGTCCAACAACCACCTGGTTTTGAAAGTCCAGAGTTTCCAGACCACGTTTACAAGATAGACAAAGCTCTGTACGGCCTTAAGCAAGCTCCTAAAGCCTGGTATGAAACTCTGTCAAACTTTCTGTTGACTAATCACTTCGAGAAACGTATTGTCGATACATTCTTTAGAAGGTACAAAAATGATATACTTCTGGTGCAAATATATGTTGATGACATTATTTTTGGGTCTACACGGCAAGAGTATTGTGATAGGTTTGAGGATTTAATGAAAAGCGAATTTAAAATGAGCATGATGGGAGAAATTTCTTTCTTCCTTGGTTTACAAGTAAAACAATCCATCAGAGGGACTTTCATAAGTCAGTCCAAATACATCTCTAATATTTTGAAAAAATACAAGCTCAACAACTCAAATCCAATGAAAACTCCTATTGCCACTGGAGTTAAACTTGACTCTGACCTTAATGGTGAACCTACAGATGTGAAGAACTACAGAGGCATGATAGGGTCACTTCTGTACTTAACTGCTAGCAGACCTGATATAATGTTTGCAACCTGTCTCTGTACCAGAATTCAAGCAAATCCTAAAGAATCTCATTTGTCTGCTATCAAGCGGATATTTAAATATCTGAAATGGACTCAATTTTTGGGTCTCTGGTATCCTCTTAATTCTGGTTTCGAGCTTGTAGCATATACAGATTCAGATTATGGAGGATGCAAGAATGACAGAAAGAGTACTTCTGGTAGCTGCCAATTGCTTGGAGATAAATTGGTGAGTTGGACATACAAGAAACAGAACTATGCCTCAACTTCTACAGCAGAAGCAGAGTATGTTGCTGCTGCTAGTTGTTGCTCTCAAGTAATATGGATGAAAACCCAGCTCAAAGACTATGGCTTGGAGTTTGGAAAGATCCCAATTCTGTGGGACTCCAAGAGTGCCATAACAATAACAACTAATCCAGTTTAGCACTCCAAGACAAAACACATCGACATAAGGTACCACTTCATAAAAGACCGTGTTGAAAAAGGGACGATTGAAATGTACTTCGTTTCAACCGACTTCCAACTTGCTGACTTGTTCACAAAAGCCCTTGATGAAAGGAGATTTAACTTCTTAATCAGCAAATTGGGTATGCTGAAAAATGTCCTCCTAACTCTGTTTAAAAATCAACAGAGCTTCTGATGATCATACCAGAACTCTGTCAAATAGTTGGGCAGGATAGTTCAACAGAGCCTCTGATGTTCACCAGAACTCTGTCACGCATACTTTTTCAACAAGCTTTCAGTAAATCTGTTTGTAACAATTTTTTTTGTATAAAGTTTTTTTTTAATCTTTCAAAAGGTTGAACAGAAAATCTTTCAAAATAAGCTCATATTTCAAAGGGGAGCTTATAAAGGAAAATGTGCATGGTTGTAGGGGGAGCAAGTCAAAATCAGATTTCCAAATCCAAAATGACTTTGCTTTTCTGAACTCTAATGAAAAATCTTTTTGAAGTAAGAGGGAAAACCTGTTCTGATGAAAATCTTTGATAATGTCAGGAACTTAACAGAACTCTGATATTTCACCAGAGCCTCTGTTGTCTCTCACCAGATCTCTGTGAAATTTCTGAGTTAGTTCTGTCTTTGTTCTTTGACCACTTTTCACATCAGAACAGAATTTTGAATGATCTTTGGGTAAAGGTGAAACATCTTGGGATACTTGAACGAAATGAAAAGGTCACTCAACAGAGACAAAACTATGCTGAGCTCCACCAGAGCTCTGTCGGTTTTTCTGCCACGTCATCGGGGATGCGGGTCATTCTTTAAGCGTCAACCACTTGTCACCCACACATCTCTAACCGTGACGGTTTGCTTGCCCAAAAGTTGTCAGAACCAAATCTTACGGGGCATTCTCTGATTGAAAGACAAACCACTAGCTGTTTCCACGTTCTACTGTAGAGGTCGTTCCACTATCTGAAACTTGAGTACCTACAGTACCTACGACGTTCGTCCAGCCACAAGTTTCTAATATAAATACCCACTCTTTCGACCCATTTCATTTCTTACGTTTTTCGGATCATTCTAAACCCTTCATCTTTCCCTCTCAAAGTTCAAAACCTTTTTGTTCCTCATAAACCCTAACCTGCAACTATGGCGGAACCTCAAAACCCTCAACATTCTGCTGAATCAAGCAGAATAGGCCCCGTTGATGAAATTGTTATCCAACCTTACGAGTTCGCAGATAACAACTATCGTTTTGACGCAAACCCAGCTCTTTATCTACCAACATATCACATTTTTGTTAAGTTTTTAGAAACTCATAAGTTTTTAGAGCCCTAACTGCTTACGACGACAATGTTCTTGAGCTCTACGTCCAACAATGGTGGACTACGTGCCAATACATTGAAGATCAAGATGGGATCGTTGGAAACGTCATTTCCAGAAATAGAGGCTCCGGTACAATCCGAATTCGTGTCAGCACTTTCAGAAGGATTTTCAGGATGAGGTCGAAAAGACAGCTCGGAATAGAAGCCTATGAGAAACCCCCAAATGTAGTTGTTCTTCTTGACTTTGTGAAGTTCTTGGGATATAACAAAGACATAGATAGGATAGGAGCATTCAGAAGACAAAACCTACCCACAGTGTGGAACTTCATGTTCCCCACATTGAACAGAACCCTAACATGGAAGTCTGGTAGCCAAGATCAAACCAGCACAGAAATCCTACAAATAATGTATGGCCTCTTCTTCAACAGAAATTTTGATTATGCCAGCATTCTGTACAAAGATCTTCTTGCTGCTGTGAATACCAAGACAAATGCCCTAGCCAGAGGTGGAGAAGTTGGAGTCCACAAGTTTTTGAAATCGATCAGATTCCCACGTTTTATCAGTCTGGTGATAAGAAGAGCCTTCCAACGCTTGGAATTAACTCAGCAGGGAAATCCTACACCTGTTTGGGTTATGTCCAGATTTCTTCCCACTACTTCAGGTGAATACCCTTTCATCAGAAGAGTTCCAGGTACAATGCTTGCTCTTATTGACCCAAATCACATCTCTATCCAAATCTATCAGAGTGTTGCTCAAACTCAAGAACCTGAGGTGAGAACCCCAACATACTTAGGATCTGAGCCCTCATTGGAAAGTTTGAGTGAGGAAATAGCAGAAGAAGTTAACAGACCTGAGGCAAGAGCACCCGAAGTGGGGTCTTCCTCTAGAGTGATGGAGGAGGAAGTACAGAACAGAGGATCCCCTATGGAGGCTGTTCAAGAGGGAGATAGGGAAATTACAGAGGAGATAGCAGAAAGATCGCATTCCTCTGGTAATGGTGAGAAAGAGGTACATGTGATAGAGAGTTCACCAGAGCGTTCTATAGCCCTAGGAGCCGAGGGAAATGCGAGCTTAGAACAAGATGTTCCAAAGAACACACATGTGCGTATCCAAAGCCCAACTCCCAGTGCAAACGAACAATCTATTCCTGGTGATCAAGCCCAGAGGAATATTGAAACAGAGGTGCACACCTCGAACCTTGACCAGCAAGAACCGCCAGAGGCACCTCCACACGCCTCTGGTATGCACATACCTGGGGAATCTATGTTTGGTAATGATGTTCCTTTGCCCCAGAACATCAATAGGTCACCTCCACACGATGATGCCTCTATGGCTCATATAGACTTAACAGACAATAGACCAGAGATCTTTCGAATCTCGCGTAGCATCTGTCCGACTCAGGGACAATGGGATACCATAGTAGAACAAGGGAAGACATTGCTTGATCCAAATTCTTCTCATCACATCAGATTTCCTTCTTCAGAACCTAAGCTGGAAGAGGAAACTCTGGTCAGAACACCTGTAGTTGTTTCCCCTCAAAGGGAGCAGCAAGGATCGAGTGGAAGTCCTCCAATAGCCAACATCAAAACAAATCTTGAAGGAGGCACCTCTGAACTCGAGGTTCAATTGGATCCATGTGTTGGAACCAAGGTTACCCCCGTTGACACTGTCACAAGAGCAGAGTTCGAAAGCTTCTGTGATAGTATCAACACCTCCTTGAATGAGTATAAACTTATCAATGAACAGAAGGAGGAGTTGATCCGCTAGGAGAATGCTTCTCTTAAAAAAGAACTGCAAAAGGTCACTAATAAATATGCTGAAACTGAAAGACTCAAAACAGAAGCGGAAAGAGTCAGAGCAAAAGAAGCGGCAAAGATGACAACAGAACTAGCCGAACTGAAAAGAGTCAGAGCAGAAGAGTCGACAAAGATTTCGACAGAGCTTGCAGAGCTGAAGATAGTTATGACAGAGAATCACACGGCATCGATGAACAGAACCTTGCCCATTCCTACACTTATTCTTTCAGAATCAAACGTCAAAACCTTGACAGAGCTCATCAATAACTCTGTTAAGGAATCCATCAAAGAAGCCACGACATCATCTGCTACTCCACTAAACATCTCCAGCCCAAACCCCAATGACTTACCCATGACAGTTGGCCAGATGGGTGATTTCCGCATATCTGTTCTTAGCAAGATGATGACCATCTCATCAAAGTTTGTCATGAAGGCACAAGCAACAGAACGACATGTGCAGGCATCTCTTGACACTCACAAAGTTAACTTTGAGAATCAAGTAGATGAGATCAGAACTGCTGCAACAGAGGTCGAAGATGCAATGAAAAAGGCAGTCATTAATTTCACAGATGCAATCTTACAGACTGCCACACACAAACGACCTGCAGAAGGAGCACCAGAAGGAGAACCCTCGAGCAAAAGAGCCAAAGCCACTTTAGTGTTTGTTGTTCCTCCATCACCCAAGGCCGCAATCGATTTTTTTTTATGATGATGACGACTTTGAAGATGCTCAAGAAGGTCATTCAGATAGTCAGATGGGTGATTCCGCAGAACAACAAAAGGGGGAGAAGGAGAAAGAGAAAGAAAAGGAGAAAGAAGCTGAGAAGGAAATTACAGAGGAGACAGAGAAGGGTAAAGGGAAAGGGAAAATGACAAAAGCATAGATAGAAGCAGAAGGAAATAAGGGGATAACAGAATAAGAGACGCCAGAAATGACTATGGTGGTATTCGACTACATGTTCAAGGATCGAGTTATCAGAACACCAGAACCTTCAACTCAACAACCACCAGAGATCATCATTTTAGACACCCCTCCTACATCACCAAGAACCGAACCAGAGAGAACAGACCCATTTTCTGCCGATGAACAAACAAACCAAACTCAAACCCAAGTTCAAACAGAAACTGTCCAAGAGTCTGCTCAACACATTGATATTCTTATGGCATAAACCCACGATGACCCAAACCCAATGGTACCAGAACAGAACCCAGAACCATCTACCCAACACACCGATAAACCGGTCTTAGAAGAAGTTTTTGGTTTTCTCTATGCTGACAGAGATATAATTCCAATCAATGCCGTACCCATTAACCCATACCTCAATCCCATCAGAATAAACACAATCCAAGATGCAAGGATAAAGTTCATACAAACCAAGTCTAATCTGAAAAGAGCCATAAACACGAACTTTGGTATCCGCAGAATCTTAGACATCAAGCATAGGAAGTTCCAACATGACAGAGTTGTGTATCATGAGTACACTATTGAATCAATAGAAGGCAAGAACGAATACTTCAACGACAACGATCTTGTGCTTCTGAATCCATACGATCTGATCATGCTCCACACCTATTGCTTGAACTTCTCAGACAAATACAAACCAGCAAGAACTGCTCTACCAGAAGTTCAATTCGCTATGCAAGAGCACATTAATCTCAGAATTCAGATTGATTTTCAGCCAGGCATAGAATTTGAAGTGGAGAAACTGGCGATTGCACCTCCGAATGAGAGTTTTGAAGGTTATGGCCATTACAGGACTGGAACCGTTGTTGAGGATCCTCCAGTCTTCATCTGCCGACAGAAGAAGATCAAGACGGCCATCAGAGCATCTGAAACCCACAAGTACTCTAGTGAATCGTTGGTGTATCTCAAGAACATTATTCAGAATCTCCCAAGAGAGAAATGTCCAGAAAAGCAACTGAGACTCTACATCAACCAGATTGACCTTATGAGACTCTACATCAACCATATTGACCTTATGCTGGACTTCCGTGAGCGGATTAGAAGATTCGACAGAATTCTAAGGGGAGACAATTATGCATAAAAGTACTTATTCTTTTGTTCTATGTTGTAACATCTTAAAAGAATAGTACAAGGTTTCAACAGAGGGAAATGTTCTCTGTTCTTTTGTTTAAAATCTCTGTCATTTCCAAATTTTTATTTTCAATACTTAGGGGGAGATTGTTAGCCCCAAGTATCTGTTATGTAAAAGTATTGAAAATATTATCAAGTCAGAAGACCAATAGAGATCCAGCAGAAGACTTGGAAGAAGGCCAACAAGACCAACAGAGCTCGACAAAGCTCTGGTGAAATCAACAGAGCTCGACAGAGCTCTGGCAGAAGATCTTCCATTTTACAGAAGAACTGATTCACCAACAGAAGACCAACAGAACTCTGGCATAAGAGCTCTGGTGACTGAAGACCTCTGTGAAGCCTAAGTCTCGTAAGAAATCCTAAGTGTCAGACACGTGTCCATACTTTCCACGTATGCCCTAAAGAAAGGAGACACAATTTCCACGTGTCATTCCAGGGTACGATAGTACACTGTCTACACTTTATCAGGGCAATAAATAGTGAGGTAGTGGAACCAACGATTGTATGCTTTTGGAAAAATAGTTTTCCACAATTGTTAGAGCACACACTGCAGTATTCCATTGCACTACCTCCGTACGATCTTGTTCCCTGTGAGATTTCGAATACACACACTTGAACGTGTTCTTGGTGTTATTCATTATCAATATACAAGCAGCTTATTATACTTGATCTTGTAGGTTCCCAGATTCACGTCGTATCATATTAATGGTAGTAAAATAGACAGCGGAAGCATATTAAATAAAGCCATTAAAATGAGTGATTGTGTAAACGATAAGTGAACTATGAGAATCAAATATTGAACAGTAAAAATGATAACAAGGTCAGATATAAAAGCTGCTCATATATTGATAATGAATCAGACCAAGAACAAGTTAAAGTGTGTTCGGAAATCTCATAGGACAACAATACCGTACAGAGGTAGTGCTCGGGATTGCTGCAGTATATGCTTAAACAATTGTGGAAAAACTACTCTTCCCAAAGCTTACAATTGTTGTTCCACTACCTCGCTATTTATAGACCTGATAAAGTGTAGACAGTGTACTATCGTACCCCGGAATGACACGTGGAAAGTGTGTCTCCAATTTTAGGGCATACGTGGAAATTGTGGACACGTGTCTGACACTTAATATTTCCTATGAGACTTAGATTGACAGAGGTCTTCACTTCACCAGATCTATGTTGAAAGAGCTCTGTTGGTCTTCTTTTAAATACTTGTTCCTGTTGGAATTCTTCGACAGAGCTCTGTTGAGCTCTGTTGGATCCGACAGAGCTCTGTTGAGCTCTGTTGGTCTTCTTGATGAACACATTCCAGGTCTTCTGTCTGATCTCTGTTGGTCTTCTGACTTGAACTATTTTCAATACTTTTACATAACAGATACTTGGGGCTAACAATCTCCCCCTATGTATTGAAAATAAAAATTTACAATTGACAAGAGATTAAACAAAAAGAACAGAGAACTTTTACCTCTGTCGAAGCCTTGCACTAATCTTTTGGAATATTACAAAAAGATTAAAAGATCAGTACATTTAAGCATAATTATCTCCCCTAAGAATTCTGTCGAATCTTCTGATTAGAGTACGGAAGTCCAGCATCAGATCAATCTGGTCGATGAAGAGTTTCTGCTGTTCTTCTGGACACTTGTTTCTTGGGAGATCTTGGATTATGTTCTTGATGTATACCAACGATTCACTTGAGTACTTGTGGGCTTCATTTGCTCTGATGGCCTTCTTTATGCCCTTCTGTCTGCAGATAAAGACTGGAGGATCTTCTACTACAGTTCCAGTTCTGTGATGACCATAACCCTCAAGGTTTTCGTTAGGAGGTGCAATCGCTAGTTTCTCCACTTCAAACTCTATGCCAAGTTGATAATCAATCTGTATTCTGAGATTGATGTGTTCTTGCATAGCAAATCTGACTTCTGGTAGCGCAGTTCTGGCCGGTGTGTATCTTTCTGAGAAGTTCAAGCAATATGCGTGGAGTAAGATCAGGTCATATGGATTCAGAAGGACGAGATCATTGTCATTGAAGATTTCATTTCTGCCTTCTGTTGATTCCACAGTATACTCATGGTATGTGACCCTGTCGTGTTGAAACTTCTTGTGCTTGATGTCCAGAATTATGCGGATACCGAAGTTTATATTGATGGCTCTGTTCTGATTTGACTTGGTTTAGATGAACTTTAGCCTTGCATCAGAGATGTTGTTTATCCTGATTGGGTTGAGG
This sequence comes from Saussurea involucrata, assembly GCA_033807775.1. Taxonomy (NCBI): domain Eukaryota; kingdom Viridiplantae; phylum Streptophyta; class Magnoliopsida; order Asterales; family Asteraceae; genus Saussurea; species Saussurea involucrata. The sequence continues at coordinate 88,535,875 of CM066314.1, forward strand.
TATGGGTTAATGGGTACGACATTTACAGGGATGATGTCTCTGTCAGCATAGAGAAATGCAAATACCGTTTCTAAGGCAGGTTTTTCGGTGTGAAAGGTAGAGGTTTCTGGGTCCTGTTCTGTTACGGTTGGGTTTGGGTCATTGTGGGTCTCTGCCATAAGGGTGTCGATGTGAGCAGATTCGGCTTGACTTATTTGTTCTTCAGCAAAGGATTGGTCTGTCCTTTCTGGTTCTTTTGTTGGATAAGTAGGAGGGGTGTCTAGGCAGATGATCTCTGGTGGTTCTTGCGATGACTCTTCTGTCGCTTTGATGACTCTGTTCTTGAACATGTAGTCGAATGCCACTTCAGTCATATCTGTCATCCCCTTTTCTCCTTTTGTAGTCTCTGCCTCAGTTGCTTCTGTGACTTTCCCTTTACCCTTGGCTTCTTTTTCAACCTCTTTCTCCTTCTCTACCTATTTCTCCTTTTCTACCTCTTTCTCCTCTTTCTCCTTCTCCTTCTCTTTCTCCTTCTCCTTCTCCTTCTCCTTCTCCTTCTCCTTCTCCCCCTTTTGTTGTTCTGAGGACTCACCCAATTGATTGTCGGATTGACCTTCTTGAGCGTCTTCAAAGTCATCATCATCGTCAGAGGATTCAATTCGAGCTTTTGGTGAGGAGTGAACAACAAACTTCAGACCGGTTTTCTGTCTCTTGCTTGCGGGTTCGTCTGTGGGTGCTTCTTCTGCAGATCTTTTTGATGTAGATGCAGTCTGTAAGATGATATTAGTAAAGTTTAAGGCTGCCTGTTTCATCACATCTTCTACCTCTGTTGCAGCGGCTCTGATTTCTTCTACTTGAGCCTTGAAGTTGACTTTGTGAGTATCAAGAGACGCTTTCACATGTTGCTCTGTTGCCTTAGCCTTCATTACGAATTTTGATGAGATCGTCATCATCCGTCTTAGAACAGATTTTATGAAGTTTCCCATTTGCCCAACTGTCATGGGTAGGTCATTTGGGTTAGGTCAGATCATGATGGATCTCATTACTAAACTCCCAAACACTCCACGTGGGAATGATGCTATTTGGGTGATCGTCGATCGTCTGACGAAGAGTGCTCACTTTTTGGCCATCAAGGAGAGCTCCTCTACAGAGAAGCTCACAGAGATCTTCACACGAGAGATTGTAGCCAGGCACGGAGTGCCAGTTTCGATTATCTCTGACAGGGACACCCGTTTTACCTCCCGGTTTTGGGAGAAGTTTCAGGAGGAGATGGGTACGCGATTGCATTTTAGTACGGTTTTTCATCCTCAGACCGTCGGGTAGAGTGAGCATACTATTCAGACACTCGAGGATATGCTTCGGGCATGTGCTATTGATTTTCTAGGTAGTTGGGATCAGTACCTTCCTTTGGCGGAGTTTTTCTACAACAACAGCTTCCATTCCAGTATTGGCAGGCCGCCGTACGAGATGTTGTATGGTAGGAAGTGCAGGACGCCCATCTGCTGGGGCGAGGTTGGTCAGCGAGTACTGGGGAGCACTGATATTGTGCTGAAGTCGACTGAGATGATACAGATGGTGCGGGACCGTTTAGCTACTGCACAGAGTCGGCAGAAGAGCTACGCCGACAGGAGACGATCAGACTTGGAGTTTCAGGTGTGGGATTACGTTTCGTTGAAGGTTTCACCCTGGAAAGGGGTGATTCGGTTTCGTAAACAGGGAAAGTTGGGACCCCGTTACATTGGACCTTACAAGGTCATTGCGCGAGTGGGAAAGGTAGCATACCGCTTAGAGTTACCGGACGAGCTGAGATTGATCCACAACACATTCCACGTGTCTCAGTTGCGGAAGTGTGTGGTGGATGAGTCTGCGGTGATTCCTCTTGAGGATATTCAGCTTGACGAGCGGCTTAACTACGTAGAGCAGTCGGTTGCTATTATTGAGAGGAAGACGAAGGCCTTGCGTAACAAGGTAATTGGCTTGGTGAAGGTCCAGTGGCAGCACTGAAAGGGTTCCGAGTGGACTTGGGAACCTGAGGCTGAGATGCGGGAGAACTATCCGGAACTATTCGCGGACGTAGACTTCGGGGACGAAGTCTAAATCAAGCGGGGGAGAGTTGTAAAGCCCGTGTCCCGGTATGGATTTATTTATTAAATTATTTTTCTTCTTTAAACGAATTTTATTAACGGGTTTCGTTAGGGAAGACCAAAAATGTTAAATATGGTAAAACTCTAATTGTTTTGCAAGGAGTTGGAAAAGCAGGGACTTAAAGTGTAAATTGTATGACTTAACATGGGGATCGACTATTAAGAACCGACCCCCTCCCCTCTCGTTCCTGTTTTACTTCGCACGCAAGAAACAAACCACAAAACCCTACGTTTTCCTTTCCTCCCTTTGCTTGCACCGCCGAACAACCTCAAAACAGCCGGCGCCGCCGCCGTGATCTCCTGCCGGCGAGAATCGAAGAGCAGCGAGAGAAAGAGAAGGAGCCGACGAGTCGAGTGGTTGTTGCTGCGTTGCCATTGTAGAAAGGTAGGGTTTCCTTTTCTTCTTGTTTTCTTTTTCGTCGTCGTCAAACCACCATGAAACCACCACCGCCGCTGCAGACGTGGCTGCCGTCGGTGTGTTGCCGCGATGCACCACCGTTCGGTGGCTGTACCGTGCACGAGTGTGGCTGCTAGGTCGGGTGTGTGTGTGTGTGCGATCGAGTTATATTGGTTGGGTGTTGTGGTCTCGTCGGATTTTTAAAGTATCGAACCACCACCACCGTCGGTGGTGGCTGCCGCCTCCACGCCGCCGTCGACCACCACTGCCGGAGGTGGCAGTGGGTGGTGCTTGTTAGTCCGGCCTTGGTTGCCTAAACCCTAAATCGAAAGCCATGAAACCCTAATCCTTTAAAAACCTCGTTTTGTTTACTTTTCGGGCATTGCACTTTGTTAGGGTGGAAACCCCAACCAATCTTGTGCACTTACACTTCATTGGGACTGCTTAAGACTTAAATCCAGGTCTAAATGCATTAAGTCATAGATTAATGGGTTGAGAAATAAAGTTAAGTCATGTTATCATTTTATGTGAAAAATGCCTAATTTGTCCCTGTCTTGTAAAATCCAATGAAAAATCTAGGAAGATCGGATTGAGGTGAAACCAGTGCACAAATTTCACAAATTGTGTCTATTGTGTTTCGTATGTTTTGTAGAAAAACTAATAAGGCCTCTAGCTATGGCCAAATTGGCAATTAGTACAGACTGGTCCGAAATTCACAGTTCGGGTAGTCGGTCTTAGAAAATTCATATAAAATGGTAGGGACCTCGTATGAACGCGTGCGATATGTCCCTGGAAAGCTAAGACATGGGACTTTCTATTTATGGAATAATATTTCTGGTTCGATGGGTTTAAGGGGAGGCTAAACAGGTCACGAACAGACCTGCAGTTTTGGACCAAAAGATGGAAAATGCCCTTTTTGTCTTGTAGTTGTAATTTCGGGTTGGGGCTACGTATTGACTCTTTATAACACTTCTTTAGGCGGAAAGAAGTGAGTTGGAGTGGACGGGTTCTTGTTGCTGTTCGTGGAGTTCTGCACTCCTATTCGAGGTGAGTTCACTCACTACGTAGGTGTCACACCCCGCTAAAGCGGAAACACGAGGTATAACAGCGTAGTGTTTCATTCAAAAGGTAACAGTCAACACCAACCACAACATTCAATACAGTAGTTCAAAATATTACATTACAACGTTTTAAGCAAATTGTTCCAAAAAGAAGACGTCGGATACAAAAATTAACAGTAGAAGTTTTAATGTTCTTGATGCTGATGTCATCATGCAAAATACACCCTACATGCCTTCACTTACTTATTAGCACCTGAAAAGCATGATGAAAAGAAAAGGGTCAACTACAAAGAGTTGGTGAGTTCACAGGTTTTCGTATGCACAAAAAAAAATTGTATGCATAAATTGTTATTGTGAAACGTTTGTTCACACGAAGTTTACGTAACCAGTTGTTCTAGTATTTGGACGAGGTATAAAGTATACAATGATGTCATCGCATTGAGCCACTACCAAACCTTCCGACAAACCAACGGCCCTTAAATTATTCACGTCCTACATCAGCGGTGGATTAATTCCACGTGGGTAAGATCGTTATTGTTACTGGTAAAGTGCACTTCTAGCTCGTCAGCTTAAAGTGGGGTTGTTAATCCAAATAGCGCTACCCACAAATACCATTGGCTCATAATGAGTTAATAAGTAGTGTCTAACAAGTGGGGACTTTTTCATTTAAAACTCAAGCACATCAAAAAGTATACATACCTTAGTGCACAAACAATTAAATTTAAGGTTCAACATTTCATAGCATAATTCAATCAATTTGAAATTCAATATCATGCTTTTCACCCCAAATTGTAACAAAAGAGTAAAAAGGGGCTGTGAAAACTCACAATGTTCAGCAAGGATTTCCAAGGGTTGCCACACGGTTGCACAGTTTCTCGATTCTAGGTCCTTCCTAAGGAAGTGAAACACATTATCAGTTTCGGTCTAACTCTTATGGCTAAAGCATTGCTTAGCCCATCATGTCTTATAAAATGCCTTAGTGTTAGTTATTAAGTCTAAGTATTCTTTTCACGTTGTGGATTACAGGTAAACTATTGGTTTAAAATGGTTTGTAGAATTTTATATGCTATATATAGTATTTACTCCGTTGTACTATATTTTATATTTCATCATGATGAATACTCTCGTTAATTATACCTATATCTTTGTACCTCTTATTTATCTTGTGATTTAACAATGTTCGGTTTGTTATAAATCTATTATTTATTAAGGTATTATTCATACCCCATAAAAATATATATCTTATTTGTATTTGGTGTTTGACAAAATCTACCATTTATAAGCTTTTTATCTTTTAATAATCCTACAAATCCCTTTTTCTTGAATTAGAGTTTTACTTTTCTGATGGCAGAATATTAAGTCAACTTATGGTCATCTTTAAATATCTTCTGGAATTGTTTTATTTAACCAAATTTTTATATGTATTAATTTAATGTCTTAGGGAACTTTTGACATAAATATCATCAATTTTAGAGGTGATTAGCTATTTTAATCATTACACCTAAGTTTAAGTGTCACAGTTACCAAAACAGTCTGCACCATCTTTTTGTCAAGTCCATTTGGAGGGTCAAATCTCAACATTTTTCAGTGATTCAAAATGGGTTTTAAACCTAACTCATAACGGTATCATCCAGAAAATTTTCATTATTTTTGGTGACATATTTAGAGAGTTATGACCGTTTTAAGGTGGGTTTTAGTTTAAGACAGATTCTCATTTCATGCACACAAATTTTGGTTTAAATGGTTGAGACCTCAAATCTTCATATTTTTGAGTGAGACCACTTTTGTTTGAAAGATAACTCATTAAAGTAAATTCCAGAAGAAAAATCAAGAATTTTGGTGTAGAATCAAGTGAGTTATGAGTGATTTAAGTAGACATTTTTCTCTGCTAGATTGTTTTTACACTCTTCATTTGATGTGGGTAGATGAAGGGTCAAAACTTCGAGTTTTCACATGAAACCACTTGGGTTTGAAACATAACACAATAAACAAAGTTCCAGAAAAGATTCATATCATTTAGTTAAGTAGTTTTCAAGATATGGTCGGATGAAGTGCATGCATGCAATATGTCAGAAACTAAAAATGCTTATTCATGGAAAATGAGTGTTTTATATCCATATTTTCACTCATATGGTTGGTTCTTTGATTTGAACACTCATTTACCACTACTTTGAAAATGTTCTTAGATAAAAAAATCTATTTTTGACTTTTATAAACACATGCATGAACTCACACATCTCAGATTGTGACAAAAACCCACATGCATGTAGTTAAAACATCATTTTCTTGAGTTCTAGGTGTATGGATTATGGATTATCACCATTTGTTTGACATATAACATGTCATTGGTGATTAATCTTCCATAAAAAGGGTCCATTAAGGTCCTTTTTTCCAGAAACTCAAGAGTAATGAAAATAAGTTGAGAAAAAGATGGAGAAATTACAAGAAAAGGAAGAAAAATGAAGAAGAGCACAAGAGGGATTAGTTTTACCCCTTCTAGTGTTGATGTTTACCTTCCAAAGTCTTCAAAATCGAATTTCTTGTGTGGGTTGAGGCTGAATTCGGCCAAGAGAGGGGAAGAAGAGAAAAGGATGGGTGTTTGAATGTAGAGAGAGAGAGAAGGTAGGAAAAATGAAAGGTTTTCTTGAGAAAATGAAACTTTTAATTAGTGGGTATTGGGCTATGTGTTAGGGGCCGAATTTTGGGCCATTTTCTGGTTTAATTTAATAATTTTTTTTATTAAGTGTCATTTAATTATTGTATAAGTACATATGTTATGGAAATTTATAAAAACTTGATTTAAAGTGGCTAAAACCTCATTTATCTACTAATTTTTTTTTGTTTGATTATTTAAATTTTTAAATTTTAGATATAGGTATATATATAAACTATATATTTACCCCTCTTATTATTAATATTGTTATAACTTAATGTTAACTGTTCCAATCGACATTTTATAAGACAGCTTAAGCAGTTCCGTGCGGTAACAGGATTTTCTCAGTGTACTGTTGGAATTCTTAGGAAACTAACCCTTAGCCATCAATATTAAGTCATTATGAGTTATTCCTACTTGTTAAAACAAGTATTATACTATTCAGTTGCTAACCTGAGTGTTTTGGTTTGACGGGTGTCACAGTAGGATAGGGATTATATGTGCACTGCCGTAGTTCGTGTGTGTGCTAGCTGAATTGTTTGTGAGTAGTACTAGGCCGAGTTAGTGTCTAGTTTGGTGTTGTATAAAACTCGGGGAGACCGAGGAATACGTACACGGATCCGTATACTATCGGGGAGACCGAGGGATACGTGTATGGTTATGGTACGAATTCAGGGAGACCGATGAGTACCTACGCAGGTGTTCTTGCATGAGGTTGCTTGTTTAGAATATATGCTTAAACTGACATGTAATTGGTTGTTCTTATCTACCTGCTGATTTTGGGGTGGTGTCTATATGATTGCTAGCTTATGTACGTGTTTGAATTCACTAAGCTTTGTGCTTACCCTTTCCCTACAAATTACTGTTTCAGGTACGAGTGGCAGTAAGGCGTGACGGTACACACTGGCGCGTTGAGAAGACTTTCACCATTATTTATTTTGAGACATTACGTTAGACTTATTACATTTCCGCTGTTTTATTTGGGTAGGTTGTTTGACTTAACGGAATTTTAATAAAATGTTTATTGGGATTTTAAACATTTGTGGTTTTATTTAATGAAAATGGTATTTTTTAAAAGTTCAAATTTATTTTAATTTTCGGGACGTTACATATGATTAAACAGATTGAGGATCAGCGAATCATTCATGCGCCTCGATTTAAAATATCAAAAAGGGAAATTGCCGAATGAAAGAGAGCTGAAGAAAAAGATAAAGATTATGCTATTGAGCTTGTCCAACGTTCGGTGAAAGATCCTGAACTGAAGAAAACTCCTATCTCTGTTCAGCGACAATTGTGGAAGGACGCCCAAAAGATCGTCGAGAAGAAAACCAAGGTTGATAAACCCAGATCTAGCAATCAAGAATATAGAGAGAATCTAGAGAGCAAATGTGTCATTCATATATTGAACTTAAGAGTACAAATGACAATATGCATGAAGTGTTATGGAAATAACAAAGTAGTCTTCTTTATATAGTAGGGCCATGACATGTTCATGCCTCTACTAAGAAGAACAGTACAAGATATTAATATTGTCTTGATAGCTACAATAATGCTCTAACAATCTCCCCCTTAGCTATCAAGGCAGAAAGGGTCTTCTTCTTATTCGAAACCCAAGACGCATTTCAATTCTTCGCATAGCCATCCTGAAATTCAATCTTTCATCAATCACTTCAATGGCTCTTGACAAAACTCTTCTAGGTCTTGCAGACATCTAAGTAACTTTTCGTTCAGCATCATGTCTTTTGTGCTTTTCTATCAACTGAAGTTTTACAAGCTTGAGCGTACCGTCAGAATACTTTTCCAACTCATTAAATCGAATGAATATCTTATTTGCACCACTTCTGAACACAACACCAAACTCTGGTTCTCCAATCAAATCAAATAATGCCATCTTCATTATTCCAGGTAAATCTTGATTAGGCCTTAACAAATTAACTCTTGGTTGATAACTTTCCACGGCCATCTGTAAATCATGACACTGTGTGAACAAGACGTGTCTTCTCAAAAACCTTTTGATGGCATTCAATGCAAGAGTCACGTTTTCTCTTCTGATCTGGAGATCTCGGAAATGATGATACATGAACTCAAAATCTTCCATAGTTAGGTGACAAAAATCAGCTTCAGTGAATCTGTAATCTCTACAATCCTGCCTCTGAACAACAAACTCTGGATACCACATTTTGTAGTATAATCTGGCAGTTACCCCATTTATAGTCACAATTAACTTCTTGCTCCTCACATCTCTTTTCTTTTGGCACTTTTCTCTCAGAAAGAACATATACACGAACTTGTATTCGGCTGTCTGATCAGTAATTCCCAACACGGCGTAGGGATTCAAACTTCTGATTTTGTGCACAAACAGTCTTCTTTCAGAATCTTCCATGAATGGTGTTCTCAAATACAAAGTTCTTTGACGCTGTTCAAGTTCAGACAATTTTCTGCTTCGTGAGGATGATGGACCAGGTTGATCAGCTGGATTGGAAGGACCAGCTTCGTCATGAGTAGGAATGATAGGTGGTACTAAAGGTGTAGTGGATGGAGGTTCGGTTTCTTCAGGTTTTGGTTCGTTTAAGAATGGATCATGAAAAGATTGTGGTTCAGATTGAATGGGAATGGTTTCAGAAAATGGTTCAGATAATGGTATGGTGGTTTGGGTTGAACTGGGTTGGTTTAGGTTAAAGGATAATGGTGTAACATCAGATTGAACAGGTATTGAGGTACTTGGGATGTGTTCGCGTGAATGTATAGGACTTACTATTATTTCTTCAGGAGTTTGTGGCTGTAATACCCCGGAAAAGTTCGTTAGTGAAATCCTAGTTCCGTTAAATTTAGTTAACTTTAAAGTTACTATTTTGGGTAAGTTGAGATGATTTAGTAAGTTAAGGATGTTTTGGTTATTATGGAATAGTTTAGGGTCTAAAATGGTAATTAGAGTGGATGATATCTGAATTAGATATCCAGGTGTCTTCATTTCAGAAAACTCAGATTAGTAAGTGTGTGTGTGTATTGGGAGCAAAAAGAAGAAGAAAAGAGAAAGAAGGGTAAAGGACCAAATTGAAGTTATTGAAGCTGATTAAGGTATGTTTCTAGTACAAATTATGTTTATAATGGTTAGTAGGAAGTATCTATCGGAGTAGAAACATCACAAACACATCTGGGGTTGATTCTGTCGATTTCTGGGCAAAAAATGGAGTAAACCGACAGAGGTGTCCGGATAAGTTGAAGGTATCCGGGTAGTTTCTTGGGTAGTGTCCGGGTAGTTTATTGATAGTGTCCGGATGATTTGTTTAAGAGTTTCCGGGTGATTTAGAGTCCGGATGGCGTCCGGATTCCTTGTGTTGTCCGGATAAGTCGTGTTGTCTGGATTAGTCTTGCTGTCCAGATTATTGAGGTTGTCCGGAAAAGTCATGTTGTCCGGGTTGTTTGGGTTGTCCGGATAACTTGGCTGTTTGGGTAATTTTGAGGATAAAAGTTATGTAGATGTATCTAGAGTCCATAACCTGCTAGTAAGTCTTATACATGAGTTGGTAAGGAGATATTTGTATGTAAATGGTTTCAGATTCTGAGGTATTTGGATAAAGGAACGGATAGCTCGGAGAAAGGCTTGGAAGCGTATTTTAAGCATTCAAGGTGAGTTTTACTTTAAAAGTATTTTCAACTGGAATACATACGTATGGTTTGGGAATGTGATAATTAGTGATTAATGTGATTATATGTATGGTGTACATGATTGATAATATATTGAAATATATGTTATGGTTATATTGCACGAAACCAGTATAAGTGAGCCGAATTATTGTTCGGCGGGGCTGTATGGAAATACAGCGGGGCTGCATGAAATGGCAGTGGAGCTGTAGGTAATTGCAGCAGGGCTGTATGTAACTACAGTGGAGTCGACTGTATTGTACGGTGACGATGATTAGTTGGCTTGCTACCGACTAATGTGGCCAGGGGAAAGAAGATGAGATGAGGAGAGATACACGGTGCACGAGTCCTAATGTGGTATTTATATACGTGTGGTATATGCGTGCTTATACGAAAGGTTTTATGTAAACTATTTTGATACAAAGTATTATGTGAAAAGAGTTTTATATTGATTTTGGAAAAGACCGGGATTAACTCACTAGACCCGTTTGGTCTAACCCTCATTTTGTTTTAAAAAATATGTTTTCCAGGTTAAGGATCGGCAGGAGAGGATGAAGTGTAGGAAGCTTTTGACGGATGTTGATTAGGAAGCTTTTATATGTTTTGTAATGTCAAGACTATTGAGACCGTACTTGGTTTGTGATGTACCTTTTATTATGAATGTAATGAAGTTATGCAATGTATGTTATTTGTTGTATGTTTGGGAAACCGGGTCGTTACAAATGGTATCAGAGCCCTAGTTTAAGAGATTTAGGTATTTGGATTTATACCTAGACTTAAACTGCATGTGAAGTAGGATGTCCTTATTATTTTAGAACCTGGGGATGTTAAGTATAAAAAGGTAGAAGGAACATCATGTAAGGTATGTTCAAATTACACCTGGCCAGTGTAAGCGGGAACTTACAAGTACATGTTGAACCGGAATATCTTGTTATATTGGGTATGTGCTTACGTGTATATTAACCTTGTTGAAATCAACAGAGTGGCAAGTCGAACTCGACGTATGGATAGAGATGAAGACAGGTATATTTCTATAAACTTTATACGTGCTAAAGTGTTATCTGAATTCGGTGCAACCCGATTCTTTTGTGTTTTCAATTTTATTATTTGTGTTAGAAAAATATTTGATAATTGTGTTAGAGATATAGAAGGGTGTGTTTAATTATTGTTGTTCTAATCTGTTAGTGTGGAGTGTGATGGCTTGAGTGTAAAGAATAATAGCGGTATGTAGAACGTGATGAATTGTGTGTGGGAGGTAACGATAGTGCGTAAAGTCTTGACCTAGTCATGAAGGCGACAGTTTAGTATGTTGTGTAGATTATACTTAATGTGATCGTTGACGCTATCAAGAAAGGTATTGTTTAAATGTGTGGGGTAATGTGGATAAGATGGTGGCAGTTTATAATTAGTGAATGTGCGAGGTGTAGTAGTGATGAATTTCGTGAGATTAAGTGGTGGATTTGTGAGGATATGGAGTGAGTATAAGTGGAAACCTCTGCTCGGAATTTTGTTTGTAAGTTGTGTGAAGGTGTCAAAAGTATGTGGGGAGAGGTATGGATGTCTAGGCGGTGTGTAGTAGTGTTATTCAAGAATAAGAGAATGGAGTGGCAGTAGATAGTTAGCTAAAGAATAGGGTATTACCGTTTGAGAAATGGAAAATGTGAAGTTATTTTGAGCATTGAGTATGATTTCGGATTGACTCGATTAAGCTTCTGATATGAGGTATGGTGAAGTTGTTAGTAAAGTATAGTAGTTGTTGAAATTAGGTGCGTGCAATTGGTTTGGAGGCGAAAGAAAGATAGCTTATAGGATCTGTTAAGAGTGAGTACTTTCTAGTGTGCTATCCTTGGAGAAAACGTGTTTTATCTTGAGAAGAGAATGGGAGGAAGTAGTCGAATGTAATGATCAGAGTGAAGGACCATTGGATAGGACATGATAGTAGTTACCCTCGTTTATTGCTTAACCGAATTCCGAGACGGAATTCTTTTAAGGGGGAGATAATGTAATACCCCGGAAAAGTTCGTTAGTGAAATCCTAGTTCCGTTAAATTTAGTTAACTTTAAAGTTACTATTTTGGGTAAGTTGAGATGATTTAGTAAGTTAAGGGTGTTTTGGTTATTATGGAATAGTTTAGGGTCTAAAATGGTAATTAGAGTGGATGATATCTGAATTAGATATCCAGGTGTCTTCATTTCAGAAAACTCAGATTAGTAAGTGTGTGTGTGTGTATTGGGAGCAAAAAGAAGAAGAAAAGAGAAAGAAGGGTAAAGGACCAAATTAAAGTTATTGAAGCTGATTAAGGTATGTTTCTAGTACAAATTATGTTTATAATGGTTAGTAGGAAGTATCTATCGGAGTAGAAACATCACAAACACATCTGGGGTTGATTCTGTCGATTTCTGGGCAAAAAATGGAGTAAACCGACAGAGGTGTCCGGATAAGTTGAAGGTATCCGGGTAGTTTCTTGGGTGGTGTCCGGGTAGTTTATTGATAGTGTCCGGATGATTTGTTTGAGAGTTTCCGGGTGATTTAGAGTCCGGATGGCGTCCGGATTCCTTGTGTTGTCCGGATAAGTCGTGTTGTCCGGATTAGTCTTGCTGTCCGGATTACTGAGGTTGTCCGGAAAAGTCATGTTGTCCGGGTTGTTTGGGTTGTCCGGATAACTTGGCTGTTTGGGTAATTTTGAGGATAAAAGTTATGTAGATGTATCTAGAGTCCATAACCTGCTAGTAAGTCTTATACATGAGTTGGTAAGGAGATATTTATATGTAAATGGTTTCAGATTCTGAGGTATTTGGATAAAGGAACGGATAGCTCGGAGAAAGGCTTGGAAGCGTATTTTAAGCATTCAAGGTGAGTTTTACTTTAAAAGTATTTTCAACTGGAATACATACGTATGGTTTGGGAATGTGATAATTAGTGATTAATGTGCTTATATGTATGGTGTACATGATTGATAATATATTGAAATATATGTTATGGTTATATTGCACGAAACGAGTATAAGTGAGCCGAATTATTGTTCGGCGGGGCTGTATGGAAATACAGCGGGGCTGCATGAAATGGCAGTGGAGCTGTAGGTAATTGCAGCGGGGCTGTATGTAACTACATTGGAGTCGACTGTATTGTACGGTGACGATGATTAGTTGGCTTGCTACCGACTAATGTGGCCAGGGGAAAGAAGATGAGATGAGGAGAGATACACGGTGCACGAGTCCTAATGTGGTATTTATATACGTGTGGTATATGCGTGCTTATACGAAAGGTTTTATGTAAACTATTTTGATACAAAGTATTATGTGAAAAGAGTTTTATATTGATTTTGGAAAAGACCGAGATTAACTCACTAGACCCGTTTGGTCTAACCCTCATTTTGTTTTCAAAAATATGTTTTCCAGGTTAAGGATCGGCAGGAGAGGATGAAGTGTAGGAAGCTTTTGACGGATGTTGATTAGGAAGCTTTTATATGTTTTGTAATGTCAAGACTATTGAGACCGTACTTGGTTTGTGATATACCTTTTATTATGAATGTAATGAAGTTATGCAATGTATGTTATTTGGTGTATGTTTGGGAAACCGGGTCGTTACAGTGGCCCATAAATTTCAGTTAGTATGTCTACCTCATCTTGTGTGAACCCAACACCTTGATCCTCTGGTTCATAAGTAAGCAATAAGAATGGTTCTGCCTCCTCCTTTACTTTCCAATACTGATCATATTCTCTTGCCAGATCATCAGCTTCATCACCAGAATTGATTTCAACCAATTCAACAGATTCCACAAACCTGTCCACCACTTCCCTAATCTCCTCTTCATTTACCTCAGGCTTTTCAACCGTCGGTTCTACATTCGGATCAACATATAATACGATCTGTTTTCCGCTTTCATCACCCATAGCTCCAGATTCAAACATTTCAGAAATTTAAGCAACAGTCGGATTTTTCTTTTGGCCTTGTGAACTTTCAGACTCAGCCCTTCTCTTTTTACTCATCTCTCCCTCATGATCATGATCATCGGGATCCTGATCATGCTTTCGTTTCGTCCCTTGGGCTTGCGTCTTATAACTCTGATTCAGTAATGCTTTCAACTCATCTATGGACTGCTTCATATCACTCAAAGATTGTACAACTGTTGACTTGAAAGAATTAAACTCCGTGGATAAGGTTTGGAAGTCCGTGGATGTAACTGAAGGTGTAGGTGTAGGTGGAGGTGGTGGTGGAGGTGGTGTAGATTGGAAGTTCTGTAGTAGCGATAATAGACTTTTACTTTCTTGATCTTCAGGGCTAATAGACATCAGCTTAGCATAAAACAGATCTCTTAACTCATCAATACTTTGATCAACTGGAGGTTGTTGAACTGAAGGAGGCTGAGATACACGAGGCGGAGCCAAGTAAATTTATGGTCGTGAATATACAACGGGCTCTTCAATTGCTGGCCCTTTTCCTTTCAATAAGGCCTTAACTCCTTGTATCTCCTGTATGAATGTTTCCTCAACAGCCTTTAGGGCGCCGTCGAGAGTTTCCCTTGTCACGAAGACGGGTAAAGTAACACCGGCACCACTTATGTTAGCCGTTGGCACAACAATTGAATAAACTGTGTGACCTACGCTCAGTGTTGGCATAGTGTTAGCACTGGTAGGATTTCCACTCTGTCCTTGTAGTCCTGTGAAAGGATATACTCTGAGTGTTCCGGATGGGTCACGAAGACTCACATCAGATGTTCCCGTATGTGTTCTATTCAAAGAATCAAATATATTAGAAACAGGCACTAGACGCTCAACATGTGCAGGAAAGAAGGTCGAGGACCGGGGAGGAGGTCGCTCTGTTTCAATACCCGAAATCTCCAAGTGAGATCCGGATAGAGTATGTGCTAAAGCCCCGTGAGAAGATGAGACAACTTCTTGTTGAGAAGAAGCTGAATGGCTGGCTGAGGTGTGCAATTGCGTTACTGGGCGAGTAACGTCTTTTTCAACACCTGATCCCAACATATGAGATCTGGTGGTGGATGTGGCTGCCCTTCTGGTATAGTATGTTTGGGTAGATCTCACACTCTCCATATTTTTTCTTCATTTTCCCTCACAGACTCACATATATTTTCAACTAATTCTCCATCGGTTCTCCTTATACCTCCCATTCCTTCACCAACTCGAGAAGACATCAAGGGCATGTCATCAAAGTTGAGCTCTTCCACATTAATATTAGCTGACAAATTTATTTATGGAACCACCAGAATATCAGCAACATCACCAAACATGTTTTCTGCATAAGCACCATCATTTCCATCATTGCCATCATTATTATCAAAAGAATCTCCATCATATTGTTCCTCCACGGGATCATACGCATTGTAAGACTCTGTACTATCATCAGAATACTCAACTAAAGGAGCATCCCCAATGTGTTTAGGAACTACTTCTTAAGAATCGTCTTGTACAAGGTCGTCTATATGTGTGTCCTCAGACGATGACCCTGCATCTTCAAGTACAGGTGACAGACCCCCACCGGTTCCCCTCTCGGTATTTTCCCTCGACTCTCCCCGTTCAGTAGCCCTTGCATCCTGAACCCTCACAGACTCCTCTCGCCTAGGGGTTGAGTCTTGGGTAGGTCCCTCCGGTTCTGGCCGGACCATAGACTCTTTATAATCAATGATACACTCAGCGTCCTGATCCGCGTATGAAAGGAACCCTTCCGGTAATGGCATTTCATAGTCATATTTCCTCTTTGGTAGTTGAATATACTGCATTGGTTTCTCGGGCACAGAAGGATGATTTACTCTTCGTGGAATTTCTCGGTTAGACCGAAGCATACTCTGAATGATGATTTGAAGAAACCTCATGTACGGAATATAAGGCTTTCCCTTGTTTTGACGTCGTAGCTCTATCTTTTCACTCCGTTCATGCCAGAAGAAGGCTGCATAATCCAAATGAAGATCATACACCACCGCATGAAACAACTTCAGAAATCCGATACTGGCGTTGTCAGTTCCCGAATGTTTGGCAGTTAAGCACCGGTTGAGAATATAAAAGATTGTATAGTACAAAGGTGGTAGATTCGCCTTATTAAAACCCTTCACTCGTGTTAAATTCTCGGTATATCCCATTGCGCGTATGCCTTCAAACACTTCTTCCTCAAACGGATAATCATCGAATTCAGTCTTTCCTTCTCTAGAATCAGGCTCAGGTAGCCTCAGTACAAGTCTCAGTCTTTGAAAGTCGAGCTTCGTGATAAATTCATCAATCTGAAGTGGAAAGATCGGTCTGCCGTTCTCCATGGATGTGGTTATCGTCTTCCATGCTTGCTGTAAATATAGCATAGGCACATTGACTGTGTGAGTCAATGCGTACGCTAGCGGGTGATTTATGAGCACTTCTTTTACCACTGGATGAATGTTGATCTTGTCAAAATCAACATGATGGTTGTTGAAGATGATATGTACATAGTTGATCGGATGAATGATTAAGTGATCGGGATGAACTCCGACTTGTGATTGGTGTACAGATCGCGTTGATGGTAAAGGAACATCAGGTGTCGGATCGGGTAAACTCGGAACATGTTCATCCAAGCCCTGAACACGGCTTTGTTCTTCCTGATTTGCCACTTGAACTGTTGTTTTGGAACAAAACAGTTCGGAAAAAGGTTATCAGTTTGAAAAAAAAAATTAAAAACATTTCTGAAATTTTCTAAGTGTAGGATTCGGATCACACATACACACACATGGATTCGGATGGACAAGAATCCGAAACCAAGGATTTCGGACCAAGAAGGATCCGAAACCAAGGGATTTCGGATCAAGAAGGATCTGAAACCAACACTTCTACACAAAGAAGGACCCGAAACCATGACCTAGTTGATTTCAACATTTTCAAAAAATCTTTTAAAAGATGATTTCGTATCCAAGAGGAACGAAAACCAAGGATTTCGTATCCAATTGGATTCGAAACCAAGGAATTTGTATACTGATGGATCCGAAACCATGACATTGTGCACAAATCCTTTTCAACAAAAATTGCCCAAGATTTCGTATCATATAAGATTCGAAATCTGGACTTCACTATTTTTAACATAAAAAAAAACATTTCTGACCTTAAAGGATTCGAAACCTAACACCCTTTGACCTAACATACTTTTACTCACAAACATACAGACCCATGAAGAACAAGCTCGAAGAACATAAAGAACATGAAAAGTGAACATGAACAGTAACCGCAACTGATGTCTTTCAAATAAGCATATCAAAAGATGATACTCGATGAAATTAAACGGATAGACAGATTTCCAAGATGAAATTGATTCTAAAGAGACTAAAATCAGAAGAAATGGTTACCTGATGAAGACAAATCGAACAAATGAAGTTTAAGGTTGAAGATGATGAACAGTGCTCTCTTGAGAGTGTTTGAAGAGTTTGCAAGAAATGAAAAAATGGGAAATGAAGGATTTGAATTCTATTTATACTAAAAAATTTGACACTTGGCAAGATTTAGAGTACCCCACTTGTACAAACAGTAGAAAAGGCATGTATGAAAAATAGACATGGCACTGTTCATCTGAACAATTTACATGAGCAAAGATGTAAAGAGTTCCAAAAGAATTCGAATCAGATTAAGTTGTGAATTTAAAAAAAAATTGAATTCGTACCCTTCTAGATCCGAAACCATTGGTTTCGCATCTTTAAGGGTTCGAAACCATTGGTTTCGTATCCTTAAGGGTTCGAAACATTTGGTTTCGATTCCTTAAGGGTCCGAAACCTTTGGTTTCGAATCCTTAAGGGTCCGAAACCTTTGGTTTCGAATCCTTAAAGGTCCGAAACCTTTGGTTTTGAATCCTTAAGAGTCCGAAATCTCAAAGATTTTCAAGAAAAATACAACTTTTTCATTAAAAAAAATCAAACTGTTCAAAATGATCTCACATCAGATAAAACTTTGTAGGCTCTCGTTTCATCAAAAAAAATTATTTTTTTATGAAAAGACTTGAAAGTAAAAACTATACTGTACTAATGTAACAACCCGGATTTCCAAATAGACAACAAATAACATGCATTGCATAAACATCGTTACATAACATACCTTTCATCATATAACAAGTACGGTCCCTTAAGTCTTTACAATCATAATAATTACATTACAAACTTTTTCGCTAATTACATCTACGATATTTAGTAATGACACTATATCTACAAAACACATCGTAGTCTTCAAATCATAAGTCTTCACAAAAGCTATCCACTGATTATTTCTCTTACTTGCTCTTATCCGATCCACGCCCTGGAATACATATTTAAAACAAAATGTGGGTTAGACATAATGGTCTAAGTCAGAAAATCCCTGTTTCTTTGAAAACTCTTTTGCACACCACTATTCACATAATATAACACAATTACCAGTTATGACTCAATCATCATGTATTTTCCCATGTCATTCTCTTGGCCATATTAGTTGGTTGCAAGCCAACTAATAAATTAACTTCACTGTACGACAATTACAGCCAACACACCGGTCCTAAGCCCGACCACGTATTCTCGTATAGTAGAATACTCTTGTAAATACAATATCTCAATATATTATATTACATACATAAACAAGTAAGCATACCATCTATCACATTTCCAATCCACGCATATATATATATTCCAGTTTCAAAACGTTTTAAAGTAAAACTCACCTGTTTGACTTATCAAAACGTTCTCCAAGCTTTTCTCAAACTGACTCTGCTTTCACTTCAAATTCACAGAATTTGTAACAATTCAAATACATAGTTCTCTTCATAACTTGTACACACAAAGCTCCCTAGTAGACTAGATAACTCAATTCCCCAAATGTTTCCCCCAAACCCGTACTTAAGTCGAGTCCACAGTACATTCCGTGCTCATTCATTCCCTATCGAATAGTTAACAAAACACAGGCTACTGGATACTAAAAAGTATCAGAAATCCCAAAAAGTGATCAAACAGCCTAAGTTTTCGGACAGTTAGGGTAATCCGGACAGCATGACCTTTCCGGATAACTATAACAATCCGGACAGCCCAACTACCCGGACATCATATCCATCCGGATACTATCCGGTAACTCAATTCATCCGGAAAACTAGTGAAAATGGAACTTACCCGGATAAAACCCCCGTCTGGACACCTATAGAACATTACCCGGACACCACCAACAAAACTATCCGGACACCTTCAATTCATCCGGACACCTCTGTCGGTTTACCCCAATTTTACCCAGATTTGACAGATTTTAACCTCAGGCCCGAATTTAATGATTCTACTCCGATAGGAACTATTAATTAGCAATTATAGACACAATTTACAAAGGAAACATACCTTAATTCACTTCCAAGCACACCAAATGAATCCCTAGCTTTACTTCTTCTCTTTTCTTCTTTTGCTCTCAATACACACACACCCACACACTGAAATTCTGGATATTTTGGAATTATGAAATATCTGATTT
This sequence comes from Saussurea involucrata, assembly GCA_033807775.1. Taxonomy (NCBI): domain Eukaryota; kingdom Viridiplantae; phylum Streptophyta; class Magnoliopsida; order Asterales; family Asteraceae; genus Saussurea; species Saussurea involucrata. The sequence continues at coordinate 88,555,197 of CM066314.1, forward strand.
CATCAAAAGGGATATTATCTCAATCACTTTACCACTTTAGCCCCTAAACTATCCATGAATGACTAAAACACCTTAAACTCCTAATTTAAGCCAAACTTGCCCTAAACTTCCAATTTAAAGTTAAATAAATTTAACGGAACTAACATTTAACTAACGAACTTACCCGGGGTATTACATCATCTCCCCCTTAAAAGAATTCCATCCCGGAATTCGATTTAGGCAAAAAGGTGAGGGTACTTAGTTCTCATTTCTGCTTCTGATTCCCAAGTAGCATCCCGACCCCTATGATGTCTCCACTGAACTTTCACTTGTCTGATCTCTTTATTCCCAACACTTTAACTTGGTGGTCAACTATGGCTTCAGGTTCCTCCACATAATTCAGCTTTTCATCAACTTGAATATCTGGTAGAAAAACTGCCTGATCTGGCGTAACCAAACACTTTCGGAAATTCGATACATGAAATGCGTTATGAATTCTGCTTAACTCTGACGGAAGATCCAACATGTAGGCTACTTCACCGATCATTTCTGTAATTGAAAACGGTCCAATGTACCTCAGACTCAGCTTACCTTGTTTCCCGAATCGAATGACTCCTTTCCAAGGCGAGACTTTTAACATCACAAAATCTCCAACTTGGAATTCTAGCGGTTTTCGGCGTCGGTCGGCGTAGCTTTTCTGTCTGTCTTGTGCTACTTTCAAACGTTCCCGAATCTGAGAAATCTTATCCGCGGTCAACTGGACTATATCTGGCCCTGCTAACTGTTTCTTTCCCACTTCGTTCCAACACAGAGGCGTTCGACATTTTCTACCATACGGAACTTCAAACGGTGCCGCTTGTATGCTGGAATGGTAACTGTTGTAGGCAAATTCTATCAGTGGTAAGTGCTTATCCCACGATCCCCCAAAGTCAACAATGCAGGCTCGTAACATATCTTCCAAAGTCTGAATCGTTCGTTCACTATGACCGTCTGTTTGGGGATGATCTGCGTTCCCATTTCCTTTTGAAAACTTCTCCAGAATCTTGAGGTAAAACGGCTGTCACGATCAGAGATACTCGAAATTGGAACTCCATGTCGTGTTACTATTTCGTTGATATACAGTTTGGCTAATCTTTCCAATGAATAGGTTTCCTTTATTGGTAGGAAGTGAGCAGACTTGGTCAACCTGTCAACGATCACCCAAATAGCATCAAACCCTTTCGGAGTCCTTGGTAACTTTGTGATGAAATATGTAGTAATTTGATCCCATTTCCACATCGGTATTTATAAACGCTGTAATTGCCCAAACGGCTTCTGATGTTCAATCTTCACCTTCTTACTAGTAGTACAACCTTCCACATACTGAGCAATATTCCTTTTTATTCTCGGCCACCAATAAAATTGTTTCAGATCTTTGAACATCTTGTTCGTACCTGGATGACTAGAGAAACGAGATTGATGAGCTTCTTGTAGTACCCGATCACGTAAACCACCCAAACGAGGCACCCAAATTCTGTTCCACAGACACAATAACCCACGATCATCTTTCACTAGCAATGCTGATAACCCCACTAACCGTTCTGATTTCAAATGTTCTTCTTGAAAAGCTTCCACTTGGCACTTCTTTAGTTCATCGAATATGTTAGGTAGGAGTTCAGCTCTTAGTGCAATGGCTTTTATCGTTCCACTCCTTTCTTGACGACTTAGTGCATCGGCTACCAAATTCGCCTTTCCCGGGTGATAAAGAATCTCACAGTCGTAATCATTCACCAACTCTAGCCATCTTCTTTGCCTCATATTTAATTCCCGCGGATCAAAAAGATGTTGAAGACTCTTATGATCAGTGAAATTTTGACATTTAGAACCATAGAGATAGTGTCTCCAAATCTTTAACGCGAAAACAACTGCTGCCAGTTCCATGTCGTGCGTAGGATACTGTCTTTCATGATCTTTTAACTGACGAGAAGCATAAGCAATAACCTTTCCACACTGCATAAGTACACATCCCAATCCTAGTTTGGAAGCATCACTATAAACAACAAAATCTTCAGAACCTTCCGGTAGTGACAAAATCGGCGCACTGGAAAGTTTCTCTTTCAATACTCTGAATGCTTCATCCTGTTTTGCTTTCCATTCAAACTTTGGATTCTTTCGAGTCAGCTTAGTCAAAGGTGTCGCGATACGAGAGAAGTCTTTTATAAACTTTCGGTAGTAGCCGGCTAAGCCATAAAACTTCGTACCTCGGTTGGCGTTCTCGGCGGTTCCCACTTTTCAACTGCTGCTACTTTCGTTGGATTAACTTGAATGCCTTTCTCGGAACCCACATGCCCCAGAAACTGAACTTCTCATAGCCAGAATTCACATTTCGAAAATTTAGCATACAACTTTTTTTTCTTCAGCAATTCTAGTATCAAACGAAGATGTTGCACGTGCTCTTCCTTGGATCAGGAGTAGATAAGGATATCCTTGGATCAGGAGTAGATAAGGATATCATCGATGAACACAATAACAAATTTATCGAGATATGGCTTACATACTCGGTTCATTAGATCCATAAAAGCAGCTGGAGTGTTCGTCAATCCGAACGGCATTACAAGGAATTCATAGTGACCATACCGTGTGCGAAAAGCAGTTTTCAGTATGTCTTCTTCTTTAACCTTCAGGTGATGATAACAAGATCTTAGATTAATCTTGGAGAAAAAACAAGCTCCAACGAGTTGATCAAAGAGGTCATCAATTCTAGGAAGCGGATACTTGTTCTTGATCGTGCGCTTATTCAGCTCTCGGTAATCAATACACATTCTCATCGATCCATCCTTCTTTTTAACAAACAGAACCGGTGCTCCCCATGGCGAAGAACTGGGTCTGATGAAGCCTTTATCTGAAAGATCCTGCAGTTGTGTCATCATCTCTTTCATCTTTGGTGGCGCTAAACGATACGGTGCACGGCTATAGGAGCGGCTCCAGGAATCAGATCTATACCAAACTCTACTTGTCTAATGGGCGGAAGATTATTCATGTCTTTAGGGAATACTTCTGGAAATTCACTAACAATAGGAATATCTTCCAACTTATTCTTTTCTAGCTTAGTATCTATCACATAAGCTAAATAACTCTGGCAACCTTTGCTAGCACTCTTCCGAGCTTTCATCATAGAAATAAGGCAAGACTGACTATTTTTGCGATCACCATAAATCACTACCGGTCCCCTCTCAGGCAAGACAACATTGATTAATTTCTTATCACAAACTATGTTAGCCTGATTCTTGGCTAACCAATCCATCCCCACTACTACATCAAACTCTATCAAAACTATAGGAAATAACTGAATCGGTACTCTGCACCCTTCTATATTTATCACACAACTATCAAAAACTTCATTAACCGACACTTGTTTATCATTTGCAGTATCTACCATTAAAATATGATCTAACACTTTAGGCTTTAAACGCAGATAAGCAGAAAATGAAGGAGACACGAATGATCGGTTTGCACCGGAGTCAAATAACACTTTAGCACGTGTAGAGTTTATTAAAAATTTACCTGTAACCACATCCGGAGTTTCCTCCGCTTCTTGGGCTGTCATCTGAAATGCACGACCCCTTGTTCTTGGTGGCTCTAGTCTTGGTACTACCGGTCTGACAACCGCTGGTTTCCTTTATGTACCCCCTTGCTGTATTCTTCCCCTCGAACAATCAGGCTAAATGTGATCTGGAGAATTACATGCGAAACACAACCGCGTCACTCGACAGTCTTAAACAACATGTCCGGTCTTCCCACACCTAAAACAAACCCGAGAATCAATTTGACAATTGCCTTGGTGGATACGATTGCATTTCGGACAAGGTCTTTCCGCTGATCGAAAAGGTGGACGGTTATCAAATCGCTGAATCCTGGACTTCTTCGGATCATACTGCGGTCCTTCCCACTTTCTTTTCCCCGCACCTTTATCACTAATACTTCTCCCTTTATCTTGCTCCACGGTTTCCGCGGCGTCTACTGCGGCGGAGAAAGTTTCTGGTCCTTTAGCAATCACAAAACTTCTGACTTCTGCATTCAATCCAAAGATAAACCTTTCAATCTTCATTGCCTCCATGGCAACGTAGTATTCCGCAAAATGAGGCTTTTCCAGGAAACGAGCGGTGTAATCCCGAACTGACAAATTCCCTTGTTGTAAGTTCATAAACTCCCCTTCCAGTTGTCTAACCGCTGCATGAGGACATAATTGTTTCCTGAAAGCTATCACAAATTCTTCCCAAGAGTAAGTAGAATATATATCAGACCCTCCAGATGAAATATGAGCTTCCCACCAGTATAAAGCATCGCCCTTCAACATTGCGGTTCCATAAAGTACTCTATCTTCTTCAGCACACTTACTAGTCTAGAAGATAGCTTCTATTTCCTTCAGCCATCTCATAGCTTTCACTGGGTCCCGATCTCCTGAGTACGTCGGAGGCTTACAACTTAGGAACATCTTATAATCACATTTCTTCACCACTGGTACGACAGTAGGTGTAATGGGCATCTCCTCTTCATGAGGGGGATCTGGTCTTTCTGTCTCAGTATTATGAGTTTGGTTAAACATAGCTTGGATATTGGCTTGTAATCTTCCCATTTCAGCTGCTAAGTCATCTCTGGTAACAAATTCCGTGTCGCGCCCCTGAACTCTGCCTCCAGTTCTGCCTCTACCTCTTTCTCCCCCTCTTCCCCTTGCCCCAACTGTTGGATTTGTTCTATTAGGATTTCTTCCTCCCCGATTCGTTTGTCTAGTACCGCTTGCCATTATGTAGATTCAAACAAGGTTAACATACACATACGCACATACCCCATATAACAAGGTATTCCAGTTCAAACATGCACCTGTAAGTTCATGATTACACTGGCCAGGTGTAATTTGAAATTACCTTACATAATGTTCCTTCTACCTTTTACACTTAGCATCCCAAGGTTCTAAATGTATAGGGACATCCTACTTCACATGCAGTTTAAGTCTAGGTACAGATACGAATAACTAAATCCCTTAAACTAGGGCTCTGATACCATCTGTAACAACCCGGATATCCAAATAGACAACAAATAACATGCATTGCATAAACATCGTTACATATGATACCTTTCATCATATAACAAGTACGGTCCCTTAAGTCTTTACAATCATAATAATTACATTACAAACTTTTTCACTAATTACATCTACGATATTTAGTAATGACACTATATCTACAAAACACATCGTAGTCTTCAAATCATAAGTCTTCACAAAAGCTATCCACTGATTATTTCTCTTACTTGCTCTTATCCGATCCACACCCTGAAATACATATTTAAAACAAAATGAGGGTTAGAAGTGATGGTCTAAGTGAGAAAATCCATGTTTCTTTGAAAACTCTTTTGCACACCACTATTCACATAATATAACACAATTACCAGTTATGACTCAATCATCATGTATTTTCCCATCTCATTCTCTTTGCCATATTAGTTGGTTGCAATCCAACTAATAAATTAACTTCACTGTACGTCAATTACAGCCAACAACGTTGTACGAATATTACAGCCAACACACCGGTCCTAAGCCCGGCCACGTATTCTCGTATAGTAAAATACTCATGTACATACAATATCTCAATATATTATATTACATACATAAACAAGTAAGCATACCATCTATCACATTTCCAATCCACACATATATATATATTCCAGTTTCAAAACGTTTTAAAGTAAAACTCACCTGTTTTGACTTATCAAAACGTTCTCCAAGCTTTTCTCAAAACGACTCTGCTTTCACTTCAAATTCACAGAATCTGTAAGAATTCAAATACATAGTTCTCTTCATAAGTTGTACACACAAAGCTCCCTAGTAGACTAGATAACTCAATTCCCCAAATGTTTCCCCTAAACCCATACTTAAGTCGAGTCCACAGTACATTCCGTGCTCATTCATTCCATATCCAATAGTTACCAAAACACAGGCTACTGGATACTCAAAAGTATCAGAAATCCCAAAAAGTGATCAAACAGCCTATGTTTCCGGACACAATCAGAACTTTCCGGACAATTAGGGTAATCCGGACAGCATGACCTTTCCGGATAACTATAACAATCCGGACAGCCCAACTACCCGGACATCATATCAATCCGGATACTATCCGGTAACTCAATTCATCCGGAAAACTAGTGAAAATGGAACTTACCCGGATAAAACCCCCCGTCCGGACACCTTTAGAACATTACCCGGACACCACCAACAAAACTATCCGGACACCTTCAATTCATCCGGACACCTCTGTCGGTTTACCCCAATTTTACCCAGATTTGACAGATTTTAACCTCAGGCCCGAATTTAATGATTCTACTCCGATAGGAACTATTAACTAGCGATTATAGACACAATTTACAAAGGAAACATACCTTAAATCACTTCCAAGCACACCAAATGAATCCCTAGCTTTACTTCTTCTCTTTTCTTCTTTTGCTCTCAATACACACACACTCACACAATGAAATTCTGGATATTTTGGAATTATTAAATATTTGCTTTCATCAAAAGGGATATTATCTCAATCACTTTACCACTTTAGCCCCTAAACTATCCATGAATGAGTAAAACACCTTAAACTCCTAATTTAACCCAAACTTGCCCTAAACTTCCAATTTAAAGTTAAATAAATTTAACGGAACTAACATTTAACTAACAAACTTACCCGGGGTATTACAACTAAACTTACAGACTTATGCCAATCTGCTCCCCCTAAACAGATGCATAATTTGCTGTCTCCAAATTTGATGAGTCCAGATGCGTTAGATTCCTCAGACACAGATGAACATTGTTTATGTTTTGAGTTTAATCTGAATAAGTGTGCTTAATGGTCAGATTCTGTGTTAAAGTTAGTGAACACTTGCTGGACAGAAAGCTGTGTTTTTCACTCATTTTCTCCCGGTCTTAAGAAAAGCGTTTTATCTTCTGATTTTATGGATCCAAGCTGAGCTATTGAAGTGTGTTGAGACACTCCCTCCTATGATCTTAATGTATTAAGATCTTGAGCTTAATGGTCATCAACTCGCACTATGGTTTGTCACGTAGCTCGCACATTACTTTCTTGCGGGCTTAACGAATGTGCTGAGTTTCTTCAGATGGAGCTGAATATTTTTTTGTGCATTCAGTCGAGATTATTGCACAATGAATCCGATTTTAAAGTTGAAACTTGTGAAGAAGAAGAGCAAATTTTGAGGGGGAGCTTGGATGGATTTGCAAGGTGTGAAGATGTGCAACACTAAAGTTTTCAAGAAATCAAGGGGGAGATCATTTGAAGATGCTTTCTTTATAAAACATTAGGGGGGGATTGTTGGGTCTAGAAATCCCCAATTAAATAGAAAGTTTTATAAAGTTAAATAAAGTCCATGTAAAGTCAAAGTCAATGTAATTTTACTTTGTTAGTCATTTTGGCTTTGGGAGTTTAATGGGAATTAAATCGGCTTGGGCCCATGTCTTGTAATATGGACCTATAAATAGAGGTCTTGGGCTTCATTTGTCATTTGAGATATTTTGTGATCACACACACATCACAGTGAGTTGTGAGAGACGTTTGTATTAGAGAAATTCTCCATCCATTGTATTCAAAGAATATTAGTAGAGATCTTCAATAATATGATCTACTTTCCTATCTCTATTGTACATTTATGAAGTATTCTTGATTGTTGCTTCAATTTTGGGACTTACAGAAACCGAATTCTACCTACACGCAACTTCTGAGGGGGAGAATGTCGAAGAACATGCTGACTCTCAAGAGCATGTTGAGTCTGAAGAGGAAGCTGAAGAAGAAGAAGAAGACGATGAAGATCTTGATCTTCATGATGACAAACCCTCATCATCACCCAAATATGATGATGATGATGATGATGATAATGATGATGATGATGATGATGATGATGTCGACTTCTCCTTCAAGCCCAAGACTAAGAAGACCCATGCTCTAAAAGGGGTAGTTTTCAAAGAATCAGGGGAGGGGACCAGAACCAAACCTGCAGCTACTGAAGCTGACAAAGGCAAAACAAAGGCCTTGCAAAAGAAGACAACTTGTCTATTCTATTCAACAAGCCACTTTGTCAGGTAACCTACTTATTCTTCCCTTACACTACATCCCTCCTCTATCCTTTCTCAACCTCAGTTCTACTCTCCATAAAGCCTCTATACACCTAACCTCATTCTTTCTCTATCTCTTCTCACAAATGATCTTACCTATGTGATCGTTTTGTTTCAGCTAGTCCTCTCCCCTGCTTGAGAGTCAAGCTGAAGCTACTGCTACAACTCCAAAAATCCCAGCCCCGAGGGCTGATGAAATAATCCCGGTCCTGAATCTCGATGGGAATGATGATTCTTTTGAAGAAGAATAAGAAGAACTGCTCTCTCACAAGAAAAGACCTTCCTTGGTTCCTCAAAAGCCAAGTGAAGAAGAAATGAAAATGAGAGAAACTATGATTCAAAAGCTTGAGGATCAACGCATCGTCCCTACTCATCTCAACATCTTATCAAAAACGGAAATCGTGGAATCCCTCAGAGTTGAGAAACTCTTCGTTGAACGAAAGAAGGCTGAAGAAAAAGATAAAGAATATGCCTTAGAGCTTGCTCAACGTTCAGTTGAGGATCCAGCCCTTGAAAAATTTCCTGTCGCTGTTCAAAGAACGCATAGAAGATCAACCAGGAGGAAAAAACCAAAGTCAGTGACACCACACTGGATTGGTGCAAGAAGATGTGCCACTATAGACAACATGGATAAAGGATAAGCGCTGTAAACATAAAAGAGAGATATGCTATGAAAAATACTAAAAAGGTATCGATTGTTTGTGTCCAAGTAGTCATAGAAAGCGGCTACTTCAGAACTTGCTATATGTCAGACGTGGACAAATTTGGTTTCCCTGAATGGTTGGAAATAAGAATCGCAATTCAGCGATCCCGCTCAACTTTCAAGACCTATGTTGAACAAGCCATAAACAAGATGATCAACTTGGTAACCTCAGCGGTTGTTATTCCCCCTCCACTAATTCAGAAGAAACGAGTTGCTCCAAAGAAGAAGAAAACTCCTTCATCTCCAGGCCCGACAATAAGAAATGAAACAGGGATTGATTTCTCTCGTGAAGCAGTTCTTGGCCCTGCTCCTGATCTCTCCGGACTTGACACATCTCTACCTACCGCTGAAAATTTCGCCCCTGGTAAAGTTATCAGCAATCCTTGTGGCATTTTCTTCTATGACTTCAATTGTCGCGAATGCTTTCAACGCATCTCTGAGCTATACAAAACTCCAATCGAACAACTCATAGATTTACTCTACTGGTGCGAATACAAACGCAGTCTTCTTGGATTACTCCTGAAACCCCACATCTACCGCGAAGCTAAGAAAATAAGGGAACAGGGAGTCACAGTCCCTGATTGGATGATTCCAGAGACTGATACTCTTGATGAACTCGTCAAGAAAGAACCTGAGTAGCTGATAGGATTTCTCTTTGTACTTCTTCTATCTTTATCAGCTTGTAACCTTTTGTACTTGTAATTACTATTTGATGTACTTGTAATTTTTCCACTTCCCTTTGTAACTGATACGAAGTTTAATGAAAAATTTCAGTGAATGTACTTTACTCCATCAGTACTTAAAAAGATCCCTGAAAACAGTAAATGGGACAAATATTTTATGAGTCTTTTTTATCCTTATGTTTTCTTACTTAGCAATTTTCTTTTATTGCTATGTCATAATCAAATAGGGGGAGATTGTTGATCCAAACCCTCAGTGATTTGATAATGACCCTGAGAAACACTTAGTGAAAATTGTAAGTAGACAATATGTATTAGAGTTTCGCTATCGCTGATAAATATTAAGTCTGTTTAGTATCGCTGATAGGAAACTCATACTCTTTAGATTATACATTCAGCGAACACTGTTCATCAGTGAGCCCTGAGCCTGTTCAGTCTTACTGATGATCGCTGATACTTTATGTTGTTTACTTATGATCCCTTAATACAACATTCACGTCAACTATGTTCTACGCTGAAGTCGAAGATCAAGCCAAAGAACCAGCGACTAAGTCTACTAATGAACTGATGCGAATATCAGTGAAGCCAAGACTTGTCCATTCAACGTGAAGTTTCAAGTAAAAGACTTCAGCGAACGCTGAACTTTATCATTCGCTGATAAAGAATCATTCAGCGAACGCTGATCATGAAGCCTCCTCAACAAGCAACTTTTGTCTTATCCCCATGCACGCCTCCGTACGATTTTGTCAGAACGGACATCCCTTTTGTCCAGAATCGTACAACCAACTGTGATTCTACACTGTTCATCATGCGGCTACTAGGTTGTCTATTGAAGTCAAACCATGCAACCTACCATAGGGTGCCACGTGTAAAGGTGTACTGGCAAGCATTAAATGCATGCAGTATATAAAGGAAACCCTACTTCAATTTTTTAAGTGCTCGGCGATTTCCTTCTCTTGTTGAATATGTGTGTTAGAATATTTATCTTAAGTATTCTTATTTCCTTCTCTCTTATTTCTAGTGCAAGAAATCTTAGTGATTCTCATAGTTTGTTTAGATTAGGTTTATTCCTTAATCTTGTTCCGCAATAAACTGTAAATTGTTTGATACATATCAATAAACAATTTAGAAAGATAAAAATCGTGTGTTTGTATTCAACCCCCCCCCCCCCCCCCCCTTCTACAAACTTGTATAACCCCTTTGGGACTAACATCATCCTCATCAGTTCGGGGATTCGTATCCCATGAATACTTCATGAGATCAAGGAAGGCTATCAATTCATCGTCGTTATCAGGGATGGGGTCAAAAGCACCAGAGGGTAAGTGCAGTGCAGCGCGGGTCGCTGAAGGAGATATGTACCCTTGGCCAAACTCGGTTTGAAAGCCAATGACAGTTAGTTGTTTCCTGTCTTTTGAGATGTTTGGGTGGTTCGTTCAGCAGTGAACCAAAATAGTTGTAGAAGATGACGATGAGCAGGAGGGGCTATGGTGATAGCGGTGTGGATGGGGATTGTTTCAAGAAGGCCACAGCTTCAGTGAGATGAGGGCTGTTGATCCAAACCCTCAGTGATTTGATAATGACTCTGAGAAACACTTAGTGAAAATTGTAAGTAGACAATATGTATTAGAGTTTCAGTACTAAGACTATTCAGTACCGCTGATAGGAACTCTCGTTCTTTAATTTACACATTCAGCGAACACTGTTCATCAGTGAACCCTGAGCATGTTCAGCCTCACTGATGATCGCTGATAACTTCTATTGTTTACTTATGATCCCTGAAGACAAGTTTCACGTCAACTATGTTCTATGCTGAAGTCGAAGATCAAGCCAAAGAACCAGCGACAAGTCTACTAATGAACTAATGCGGATATCAGCGAAGCCAAGACCTGTCCACTCAACGTGAAGTTTCAAGTAGAAGACTTCAGCGGACGCTGAACTTTATCATTCACTGATGAAGAATCATTCAGCGAACGCTGATCATGAAGCCTCCTCTATAAGTAACTTTTGTCTTACCCCCTTACACGTCTCCGTACGATAATGCAAGAACGGACATCCCTTTTGTCTAGAATCATACAACCAATTATGTGTTAGAATATTATCCTTAGTATTCTTAATTTTCTCTATAATATTTGTAGTGCAAGAAATCTTAGTGATTCTCATAGCTTGTTTAGATTAGGTTTATTCCTTAATCTTATTCCGCAACAAGTTGTAAATTGTTTGATACATATCAATAAACAATTTAGAAAAGTAAAAATCATGTGTTTGTATTCAACCCCCCCCCCCCCCCCCCCCTTCTACAAACTTGTATAACCCCTTTGGGACCAACAAGTTGTATCAGAGTAGTTTGTTTAATCTCATAAACAAGATCTTGCTTATACTAATCTCTTTTCTCTTTCTTGCTATTTTCTAAAATGTCTAACACCACAAACACAAACTATATCGATAATGGTTCTCTTGCTAAACCCCCTAGATTTTCCAGAGATAACTTCAATCTATGGAAAAATAGGATGATGCTCTTCTTGGAAGGTGTAGACCCTACTATGCCTTACTACATCGAGAATGGTCCATATGTTCCTATAATGATTGACCCTGAAGTTCTAGGCACTGCTACTACAGCTGCCATTCCTGAAAGAATCATTCCCAAGGTTGTCAACACTTGGACTGATGAAGACAAGAAGACGGTGGCCATCGACACTAAGGCCAAATTCATCCTCTCTATGGATCTTCCTGATGAAGTCTACCACTCCGTCATGAACCTGAAAACCTCTAAAGCTATGTGGGACACAATCTGTGTTCAATATGAAGGTACATCTGAAGTCCAGGACTCAAGAAAGATTAACCTGGTAAGACAGTACAAAAGCTTCATTTGCGGTAAGAATGAAACTCTCTCTGAAGTTCACCAACGTTTTAACTGTTTAATCATTGACATAAAAACTGTTGGTAAGGAATATTCTAACTTTGAGCTACTGACTAAGTTTCTGAAATGTCTTCCTAAAAGGTGGGACAATTATTCTATATGTCTTAAACTCTCAAAGGATCTGAAATCTATGACCCTTTCTACCTTATATGGCACTATGCTCAATCATGAGCAGTCGTGTCATCTTAAGAATAATCTTGTAAAAGATTCCAAAAGCACACCTGTGGCTTTACTCTTTTCAGAGTTGGTGCCTACTCAGCGATCTACTATCACTATCACTGAGTTGGAGTCTAACTCTGATGACTCATCAGAAGCTGATCCTTCAGAAATTGATGAGTCACTGGCCCTCCTGACTAATTTATTCATGAGATTCACCAGAAAGAGTAACTTCAGAAGAAAACCTCTTTCCCTCACTAACAAGCCCGGTTGATAAGGCAACTGCTACTTGCTATAACTGTGAAAAGATAGGTCACTTTGCTAGTGAGTGCAGGTCAAAGAAAGTCTTTAAACCCTCAACTTCTTCCAAGAAATCCTCTAACCCCAGGGCTAGAGATGACAAGTACAAAAAGCTAAAAGAAAAATATGCAAGCTAAAAAGCTTTAAGAAGAAAGGCAAAGGCATGATCGCTGAAGATCATAACTGGGGTCTTTCGATGAAGAATCATCTGACTCTGAAGATGATGATTAGGCCAATCTCTGCCTCATGGCCATAATAGAAGAAGAGGAAGAACAAACTGAAATTCCCCCTACTTCTACATCCACCTCTCAGGTATCAAACTCTCTAACTGATACTCAAACTTCAACCCTTAGTGACATCGAAAGACGTCGGACCGTTGATCTTTTGACTGTTGATTTATATTATGCCATGAATGGCAAGACCAAAGCTGAAAAATTATATATTGATCTCGCTGAACAACTTAATACTTGTCACTTAGAAATTTAAAAGCTTTCTAAAATAGAAGAAAATCTAAAAGATCAGGTCTGTATAAATCAACTAATTCGTATCGAACGAGAAGATGTTGTCTCAGCACTAAAGGCTGAAAAGGCTACTGTTGAAAGATGGTGTAAATCCTCAACAACGATCACTGAGATACTTCATGCTCAGATTCCCCTAAGTGATAAAAGTGGTCTTGGTTATAAATCTGATACTCTAGAACCAACCACTGATCGTTCCATGCTAAAGTTTGGAATGTTCGTATCCTCAATCCCTTACAATTCTTCATCTCAGTGCTCCTCTTCTAAAAATCCCACTCCTGAGGAAAAATCTACCTTAACCTCTAAAGGTAAGGGTAAGGAAAAAGTTTTTAATCAAAAACCTCAGAAGGGAACCTTTGTACCTAAGCTGGATGTTTCTAAACCTTCAGTGAATTATCCCTCTACTTCTAAGAACAAGATCCCTGGATTTATTCAGCGATCTACGCCTAGAATCAGAGTGGATATTATTGGTAAGAAATCTGAAGAACTGATTGTTCCTTCAATTTCCAATTCCAAAGGTATACTTGGTGCTGGCCCTGCTCATTTAAAAATCTCGGCTAAGCATGCAAATGGTCCTAAAGCTACCTTTAGCTATTGGAAATGTTATCGCTGTGGACTTGCCAATTATAATGCTAGTAAGTGCCCCACAGCCACCAGAACTGAAAAGTTAGCTAAGGTGAAGATCAATGCCCCAAGGCAAAGAACACCAATCCTGGTGCAAATCAGGTTAAGGTGAAACCAACCACTGAGGTTAAGAAATTAACCAAAGTGAAGACTAGTCCTGAAGCTGAATCTTCAAATGTTGCGAAGATTGCTGAACCTTCCACTTCCTCTACCACCACTGACAAATGTGGACCCATAGTAAAATGGGTGCCCAAGTCGAACTAATCTTTCTTTGTGTGCTGGTCCTGAAGGGTATCTGGTATCTCGATAGCGGATGCTCTAGACATATGACTGGCAAAAAGAAACTGCTCACTGAATATAAGGAAGAGAAGGGTCCCTCTGTGACCTTCGATGGAGACGGAAAAGGCTATACCCGAGGGTATGGTGTACTTTCTAATGGTACAACTACCTTCAGAAGAGACGCATACGTTGAAGGACTGAAGCACAATCTTCTGAGCATCAGTCAGCTATGTGAAAAGGACTACAAGGTGTGTTTCACTAAGGAATCCTGCTTTGTCACTGACAAGGAGAAGATCGCTCTCAATGGATATCGTTTGGAAAATGTTTATGTTATAAACATGGACTCGACAACCACTGTGAACTCTTGTTTCATCTCAAAAGCCTCATCTGATGTCAACTGGCTATGGCATAAGAGGCTCTCTCATCTAAACTTCAAGACACTGAATACTCTTTCTTCAAAAGAGTTGGTCACTGGTCTACCTCCACACTCATACGCTAAGGAATCCCTATGTTCAGCGTGTAAAAAAGGCAAACAAACCAAAGCAAGCTTCAAATCTAAGCAAGTTTCCTCAGTATCATCTCCTCTTCAACTTCTCCCCATGGATTTGTTTGGCCCTGTTAACAAACAATCCCTCGCTGAAAAGAAATATACACTGGTCATAGTTGATGAATTCTCTCGCTATACCTGGGTTATGTTTCTCCGTTCTAAGTGTGACACCCCTGAAGAACTCATCTCTTTCGTCAGGAAAATGGAAGTCTTGAATAATATGACCGTTCGCTCCATAAGGAGTGATCATGGGACTGAATTCAAAAACAGTTCCCTTGATTCCTTCTTTGAAAGTAAGGGTATTTCTCACAACTTTTCTTCTGTGAGAACACCACAACAAAATGGAGTCGCTGAAAGACGAAATCAAACAATCATCGAAGTTGTACGATCAATGCTCATCGATTCACATCTACCCACTCAGTTCTGGGCAGAAGCTGTCAACACTGCTTGTTTCACTCAAAATAGGTCGTTGATTGTCAGAAGATTCAAGAAGACAGCCTATGAACTTTTCCATGGGAGAAATCCTTCTATTAGCTTTCTTCACATCTTTGGATGTTAGTGTTTCATACTGAGCAACAGGGATGCCCTTAGAAAGTTTGATCCCAAGGCTGATGATGGAATATTTCTTGGATATTCTTCTATCTCCAAATCCTACAAAGTCTTCAATCGAAGAAGACAAACCGTAGAATAAACAATCCACGTCACTTTTGATGAATCCCGTTCAGCAAACTCTAGACCTTCTGCTGATACTAAAGAACTGAATCAATGGATGTTTTCTCATCTTGGTGATTCAGAAGCTTCTCCTATTCCTCATGTTATACCTCCTACCGCTGAAGATGATAATCCTACTATCATCCCAAGCATGCTGACAAGTGAAGTTGAATCCTCATGGGTTTCAGCTGTTCCTCTCAACACTATGTCTGCTTTTGAACCATCTACCTCGGATATCCCATCTACTTCTCAACAATCAGTAAATGAAATGACATCTGAACCTCTACCTCTTCTGTTAGAGCATTATTGTATTCAAGATTTACTATAAAGTCAATGTTCTGTATTAGTATATACTGTATTGTAATTTCCTTTATACCTTGTATGTTATGGGTATAAATAGGTTTGTCTAGATCATTAGCTAGTAACCTTTTAGAGTCCCTTTAGAAACCTCTTGAGCATTGAGTCATTTGCACTTCAGAGATCAATATATGGATGACAAGTTTGCAATCTAGATTCTCTCTACATTTGTTCTTTACATATTGCTAGATTTGGGATTTCACATTTGGTATCAGAGCTAAACAGGAGTTTCAAGCAGATCAAAGACGAAATTGAAGAATTTTTGCACTGATTTGAAGAATTCGGATCCTACACTCATCACTGTTCATCTGAACACTTTTCATTCAGACATGGAGTTTTCTAGATTCGGATTTCTTGGATTATTTCTTAGCATCACTGAACTCGGATTTGATTCCTGAACACTTTTAATTCTTGGATCATCATCATTTACTGCACAGATTCATACTATTTGATTGATTCTTAAATTGTTGTTCAAAAACCCTAAGTTCACTGTTTTGGATCATAATTCGTTTAAATCAAGCGAATTACGAGTTGTGATCAACAAGAAAAGTGTGCGGATTTTGACTACGAACAAATCGATATAAGTTTCATCTCATTTGATCAAGAATTGAAAGAGTTATGGCAGAATCAGTGATTTTCGTGTTCGAAGTGATGAATTCGGATTGTTCTTGAGGAATTCGGATTATTCTTACGGAATCCGGACCATTCAAGGGATTTTCTACTTGATTTCGGACAATTCGGAGTGTTCTTAATTTTTACAAGTCTTGAATTCGAACCCTTCTGCATTCGATTTGATTGAATTCGAACCCTTCTGCATTCGAATTCCTTGAATTCGAACCCTTCTGCATAAGAATTCCTTGAATTCGAATCCTTCTACATCCGAATTCATTGATTTAGGATCCAACTACATTTGAATTCATTGATTTCGAATCCTTATTCATCCGAAATCTTGAAAAAAAAAAGTTTTTTGAGAAAAATTTTATTCCGAAATTTTTCTATAGTGTATTTCATACACTGTAAGAGCTTTTCAAGAAAAAATTGTATATAAAATTTTTTGTATAGTGTATTTTCATACACTTTCTGCTTGATCTTCTGAACGATCAATTTCTAGCAATATTCAAGATGGTTTTACAACAAGTTATTGTTAAAATCAGTGGTGAAGGTTTGAAGCAAACTCTGATAAAGGAGATTCCTCCAATTACAAAAGTTTTTGTTAAATCAACAAATGAAATGTTGCAACAAGTTATTATAACAGAAACACCTCCTAAACCACATGTTTCTGTTAAACCAAATAATGAAATGTTGCAACAAATCATTATAACAAAAACACCTCCAAAACCACATGTTCCTGTTAAGTCAAATAATGGAATTTTGCAACAAGTTCTTTTAACAGAAACATCTCCAATATCACAAACTCCTGTGAAAGACAATGCTTCAAATTCTTCAACTCCTATTTCAAATCCTTCAGTTCCTATTTTAAATAAAGCATTGGAGGAAGAAAATGTTGATCTGAAACGACAAATTTTAGACATTTCTTCTTCAAATGCTAAACTTACTAAAAGAATAACTGATCTTGAAGTTTATATTGCAGATCTTGAAACAAAGAAAGACAACTCAAGTCTGCACGATCAAATCGAGAATCTTCAAGAGAAAGTAACAACTCTTCAAAAAGAAAATGCCGATTTAAAGAGAAGAGAAGAACAGAGAGTGAAGTGGAACTTAAAGTTACATGCTCAATTAAAATAAATTAAAGAAAAAAGTTTGGACAGTGAAAATGTCGATCTAAAGAGAAAACTGTCTAATTTTTCTTTTTAAGAAAAGAAAGTTTTTGAAGAAAAGAAAGAGACTGAGCTGAAATGTATAAAACTTTCAAAACAAATTTCAGACTTTGAGAAAGTTTTATTTTTAGAAAAAGACAAGCTCGAAAAAGAAAGAGCTAAATTTGAAACTGAACGAAAATCTTTTGAGATTAAAAGTTCTGAACTTTCCGTGAAAATCTATGAATTAGAAAATCTTTTGGAAAAGGAAAGAAAAGATTTCACGGAAAAGAAAAATCTCTTTGAAAAGGAATGTAAAACCCTTAAAAAGAAAAATATGGAAATTTTCAAAGAGATTACTGATAAAAGAAAGTTTTTGGAAAAAGATTTTGAATCGGAACGCGAATATTTTGAAGATACGATTCTTAATCTTACCAAAAGATTATCTGGTTTATCAGCTGATATTATGAAGGATCAACAGTTCAAATCTGATCTCCAAAAGAATTTTGATCTAATTTCTAAAGAGAAAAATGTTTTGATAAACAAAGTCAAAGAACTTGAAGACGTCATTTTTAAATGTGATGTCTTAAAGCAGACCAGTCATAATTCTATTTTTCAGACTCCATTTGTTGATTCAAATGATTCTGAATGTTCTTTTAAAACTGCTTCAAGTTCAAGTTTTAAAAACATTCCTTCTATACAATTTAATAGATCAACAGATTTCTCAAAAGATCAGATTCGTTCCACAAATCTCTTCTATAATCCTTTGATTGATAAATCAGATAACAAACCAAAAGTGCCTAAAATTAATACTTCCAAATCTGAAGAAATTCCAGTCTTCAAGAAGGTGAAGATGGAATGGAGAGTCAAAGGCACAACAATTCCAAAGAAAGATGTTCCAAAATCATCTGTATCCACATCAAATGCAAAGAAGAACAATGCGCCGAAAGGTAAATCTTATGCTAAACCTAATCCTATTCATTCCGTAAATCATTTGATTAGGTTGGCACATAAGAAAATCTGTTGTTCTTACTCTGTTTCAAATGATTTTATGCATAAAGATTATACTTCTTATTGGTACGGTACTTACAGTATTCCTTCAAAGAAATCTACACCTAACCCACTAGGACCCAAGTGCCGTTGGGTACCAAAATCTGCTTAATCTGTTTTGTAGGTTCTTCATGTGTTGTACTGATTTGTAGATACATACCACACACATGACTAAAAACAGAAGAGAAGCGGCGTATTTTTTTGAATAACATTTGTACCATTAAGGGGGAGCAAAGACCCATGGTTTCTAAACATATCAGTTTAGGACCCGCACTTAAAAGAGATTTTGGTTTCTGAATACATCAGTTCAGGACCCGTGCTTCAACGTTTATAGCTTCTAAACATCTCAGTTTAGAACTGGTGCTTCAACGACTATGGCTTCTGAACAATTCAGTTCAGGACCCGTACTTCAAAGACTAAGACTTCTAAACAAATCAGTTTAGAACTCATACTTCTCAGGTGATATCCTTAACTGTTACATCTTTTTGTTTCAAGGAACAAGTGGTGAAAGGTAACATTGAATTATGTTTTATTTCTATTGAATTTGAAAGTTTGAACCTTCACAAATTTAATTCAATGAAATGAAAATTTTCAATTTTTCATTCAACGAATAAAATGTGTGTCAAGGGTGATTTTACAAGCAATTTTTGTATTATCTGAGTTACATTTGTTTCAACTTTCACTTCTGAAATAAATCGAAAGGTCAGCAAAACATGAATGAAAGTATGCTGAATGCTCAAAGTTATGTGAATCTGGACTTATATAGAATATAATGCTCAAAAAGTCTATTTGTCAAAATGATGGATGGAAACGAAAATATGGGGGAAGCATTGTGTTTTTAGAACCAAGTGATTGCGATGCATCAAATAAACAAATAAAAATCATTTAGTTTGAAAGTTTGTACCTGTGGCCTTTCTGGTTTGGGAGAGTAAGTCCTAAGGGGTGCTCGACACCTAGTCCCTAAGATCAACTGGTCTGGGATCGGCTGACCCAAATCCTGCTATAGAACCAGATAGAAAGCCATGTTCTACTGGTACAAATGGGTTTAAGATATATCGATGTGGCCTTTCTGGTTTGGGAATTAAGTTCTAAGGGGTGCTCGACACCTAGCACCTAAGGCCAACTAGTCTGGGATCTGCTAACCCAAATCCTGCTATAGAACCAGATAGAAAGCCATGTTTAACAGTGTATCTTATTCTGGCTAAACTTTTTGATCAAAAGATGCCAATGAGTACAATATCAAAAGATGCCAATGAGCACAAAATTAAAAGATGCCAATGAGCACAAAACTAAAAGATGCCAATGTGCACACATCTCTTGAAACTTGGGGAAAATACATAGTCGCGATAAACCCGTAAATTTGTGAAATTCTGTTTTTGGACAAATAGTGTGAGTAGAGCAAAGTATTCTTATATGTTTTAGAATTGCATACGCTTGATGCTAATCATATTTCGCATGCTAGCACACCAAATAGATTTGATAAAGGGGTTGACATTTAACGTTTGTAACATGATATGCAATGATGTCTTGTTTTTGAATCCAAACACATGTATTTGATTTCACTTGATTGAAATATCTGTTAAATTTCATTAAGCTTAATTTCTTTTGTAAAGCTTTCAAATGATCAAATGTTAGTAGTTATAAAATGAAGTTCAATGAATTTTATTTTCCTTGTGTAATTTTTTTTAAAATTTGTGCTACAATTTCAAATACTGTGCGTTATTGAAATATATGCATACTTTCAGGGGGAGAAAACAAATTGCTCCAAAATTCTTATTTTGAGGGGGAGCAAGGTTATCCACTAAGAAGGAGATTGTTAGTAATACTAAGAGACGTGACTGAAATTGAAGAAGGTTTTCGATGATAATGATGCTCATTTTCATCGAAAAAGGGGGAGAAATGTTTAATTCAATTTCATGTCAAAGTGCTTTCAAGTCAAATATATTTCAAGTCAAAGATATTTCATGTCAAAGAGCTTTCAAGTCAAAGATTCGTGAACAAAGACTAAATGTCAGGGGGAGAAGGATCATGTGAAGTCTGAAATCTTGCTGAATTTGGTCATCTTAGTTCCGAGCGTTTCGGAATATGCTTACACCTAAAAGTTCAACAATATAGATGATTTCACATCCTTCTTGGTCTGAGATCTGATGGTTTCGCATCCTTCTTGTTCCAAGTTTATCAAAGGCTGATAAAGTTGCAAAGATCTGTTTTTCATATACAAGACTTGAAGATGGTTTGACAAAGTGTATGTTGGAGAAGATTGACTTTACAAAGAGCTGAAGACTGATGTCATGTTTTTTTAAATCTTGAATCCAAAGGGGGAGATTGTTAGAGCATTATTGTATTCAAGATTTACTATAAAGTCAATGTTCTGTATTAGTATATACTGTATTGTAATTGCCTTTATACCTTGTATGTTATGGGTATAAATAGGTTTGCCTAGATCATTAGCTAGTAACCTTTTAGAGTCCCTTTAGAAACCTCTTGAGCATTGAGTCATTTGTACTTCAGAGATCAATATATGGATGACAAGTTTGCTATCTAGATTCTCTCTACATTTGTTCTTTATATATTGCTAGATTTGGGATTTCACATCTTCTACCTGAAATACCTGAAGTTGCTGAAGCCTCTTCTTCAGCTCCTCCTGAAGTTCAAATCGAGTCAGCGAATTATGCTTCATCTAGGCGATGGACTATAAATCATTCCATCGATCAAATTCTTGGTGATCCAAACGCTTGTGTTCAGACTCGACGAAGTGCAGGTAATATTTGTTTGTTTGTTAACTTTATTTCTCTGATTGAACCAAAGAAAACAGATGATGCCCTCATAGATCCAACTGGGTCAGCGCTATGCAAGAAGAGCTGACATAATTTGAAAGAAACAAAGTTTGGAAACTTGTTACAAGACCATCTGACAAGTAAGTGATAGGCACTAAATGGGTCTATCGAAACAAGTTGGATGAACATGGAACTGTAACCCGCAACAAGGCTCGTCTTGTTGCTCAGGGATACAGACAAGAGGAAGGCATAGACTACGACGAAACATTTACCCCAGTGGCAAGACTCGAAGCTATTCGTCTATTCTTAGCTTACGTTGTTCACAAAGACTTCAAGGTATATCAAATGGATGTTAAATCAACATTTCTAAATGGAAGGCTGAATGAAGAAGTCTACGTGGAACAACCTCTAGGATTCACTGATCCTAAGCATCCAGGTTATGTATATAAACTGGATAAGGCACTTTATGGCTTAAAGCAAGCTCCTCGTGCATGGTATGACACTCTCTCTACTTATCTCCATATTGAAAATTTTGAGCGTGGTAAAATAGATAAAACTCTATTTTTCAGGAAAGTAAAAGGTCATATCATTCTTGTTCAAATATATGTCGATGATATTATATTTGTTTCTACTAACCCTGACTTATGTACTCGTTTCACTGAAAGAATGAAAGCTGAATATAAAATGAGTATGATGGGTGAGGTAACATATTTCCTTGGTCTTCAAATAAAACAGAATGAAAAAGGTACTTTTATTCACCAAGGAAAGTATGTTAAAGATATGCTGAAAAAGTTTGATTTAACTCAAAGCTCAGCTATGAAAACCCCAATGGCATCGCCGCTGATACTAAACAAGGATCCTTCTGGAAAACCTGTTAATGTCACAGCGTACCGTGGGATGATCGACTCTCTTCTGTATCTTACAACTAGCCGTCCTGATACTATGTATGCAACCTGTTTGTGTGCACGATATCAAGCTGAACCTAAGGAATCTCATTTGATCGCTGTAAAGCGTATTTTTCAATACCTTAAGGGTACTCCTAACCTAGGTCTTTGGTATCCCAAAGACTAAGGGTTTGATCTAATCGCGTAATCAGATAGTGATTTTGCAGGATGCAAATTGGATAGGAAAAGCACCACAGGAGGCTGTCAGCTCCTGGGTGGACAGATGGTGAGTTGGACAAGTAAAAAGCAAAATCAGTGTCCACCTCAACCGTTGAAGCTGAATACGTAGCTGCTGGAAGCTGTTGTTCTCAGGTCTGGATGAGAAATCAGCTACTTGACTATGAAATTCAGCTCTCCAAACTTCCAATCTATTGCGACAGCACTAGTGCCATCGCCATAGCAAACAATCCAGTGCTACACTCAAAGACCAAACACATCGAAATCAGCTATCATTATATCAGAGATCATGTGATGAATGGTGATATAGAACTTCATTTTCATCCAACTGATTTTCAGTTAGCTGATCTTTTCACCAAACCTCTTGATGAGACAAGATTCAACTTTCTCGTCAGCGAGCTTGGAATCCTGAACCTGGAAGAATAAAATCTTCAGTGGTTCACATTTGATCAGCGATAACATGAATTTGTATAACCCTATTAATCACCCTATCTCAGAACAAAATTGATTCGCTGATATCAAGGTATGTTTTCTCTTACTCGCTGACGTTCGCCTAAGAATGCAAGATTTCAAAAAAAATTACATCGTTGAATATCTCTTCTTTTCAGTGGTTCTTTTGAAATTCTTAAATCTCACTGATATTTCTAATCAGTGCTTCTATTTTTAAAATGTCCCTGAGTTTTCAAAATCCTCAGAGACACCTTAAAATTTGAAAGGATGTTTGTGACGTCATCACAACGGATAAACAATGGCACGCCTTTTTGTCTGACACGTTCGTCCGTTTCGTTTCCTTGTCCAATCTGATTCAAAGGACATGCCCGTGTCATCATGAAAAACTTAATCTCTACACTAACTATATAAACCCTTTGAATTTATATTTTTACCTTTTACACGAACTTAATCTCTTTCAAGCAAGAACTCACTGTTGCATTTGAACTAATTTCTCAAGAACATTGTTCATCTTCATCTTCTACATCTCGCAAAAGGTTAATATCTCTTTTATTTTCCATCAAATAAAATTGTTTTTGATCTTATTCTTGTTTTTAAATGATCAAACAAAGGAACTTTCTCAAAATGAAATCATTTTCTTCATGGTTTTATGAACACAGTCTATTTACATATTGTTCCTTGAGTTTAAAATCAAAATCTTAAACTTGACATTTTCATACGTTTTTCCAGAATCCTTTCCATAAAAGGAAACTGGAAAACAAGAAATTTCACTATGTTTTGTACTTCCTTTCAAAACTAGAAAACCATAATTTCCATTTTTTTCTCAAAATGGAAATTGTAAAACCCTAAAAACCCTTATTTTGGAATCTTATCCATTTTAAGAACTTCTTTTCATCTTCTCCATGTTTATATTTTATGAACACAAATGGCAACCACTGAAGCTACCAACACTCAGTCTCTCACTACCTCTGACAAGACTGAGATCATCAAAGCTCCAAATGTAAACTTCACAATGGAACAAATCCAATTCCATAGAAACAACCCCTATGCCCTATTCAACTCCCCCCAAGGAAAAACATCACTCATCTGGATGAAGCTGTAAACTTCCTCAAGTCCTGTCCTCTGGCGACAGGACTGACCATCAAACCTCCAGCTCACAAGAACCTACTAGCTCAGTTCTGGTACACTGCCATAAGAGCTCAAGTGGCCTCTACTAAGAACCCTAAAAAGTTGGTGGACGTCATTCTCTTCGACACTGAACACGGGGAAGCTAAAATCAATCCCCGGGCAATCAGGTTTGCTCTCAACCTCCCTGGAAGCTCAAGGGAAAGACGTTTCATTCCTTTAGCGGACATCAAAACCGAGACTGACAGAGCTGAAATCATTGCATTTCTGGATGCAATGAACTACACATGGAACTAAGGGAGAGATAAACTCCCTGAGAAGAAGCTAACCTCCGTCCTCAAGAGCAAGATGCCAAGCGAAATGAACTTCATCTTCGCACACCTCATCAGTTGTATGACAGCTAAGGTTGGGTCAACTGATCAGGCCTCACAACCTCAACAGGCTATGGGGTATGCCCTGATGAAGAGCCTCCACATCGACTGGGTCAAGATCATCTTCGATGACATGATGCTCAGATTCAAAGAAGCAAAGCGGCCACTGAATGTTCCTTATCCCCGCTTCCTCAGTGCTCTCTTCAGACAAGCACTTGGGGATAAGTACCCGAAGGTAGGAGACATGAAGTTATCCCAGGTTGGCCCTAAGATTCTCGACTTCAAGCCACTGGAAAACGAGGTACGTCTTTCTACTCTTTTACCTCTGCTCATACCTCCTTCTTCTACTTCTGCGGCTACCACATCTGCAGCGGTCATCCCTGTTAGCCCCAAGTATCTGTTATGTAAAAGTATTAAAAATATTATCAAGTCAGAAGACCAACAGAGATCCAGCAAAAGACTTGGAAGAAGACCAACAAGACCAACCGAGCTCGACAGAGCTCTGGTAGAAGATCTTCCATTTTACAGAAGAACTGATTCACCAACAGAAGGCCAACAGAGCTCTGGCATAAGAGCTCTGGTGACTGCAGACCTCTGTGAAGCCTAAGTCTCGTAGGAAATCCTAAGTGTCAGACACGTGTCCATACTTTCAACGTATGCCCTAAAGAAAGGAGACACACTTCCACGTGTCATTCCAGGGTACGATAGTACACTGTCTACACTTTATCAGGGCAATAAATAGTGAGGTTGTGGAACAAATGATTGTAAGCTTTTGGAAGAATAGTTTTCCCTAATTGTTAGAGCACACACTGCAGTATTCCATAGCACTACCTCCGTACGATCTTGTTCCCTGTGAAATTTCGAATACACACACTTGAACGTGTTCTTGGTGTTATTCGTTATCAATATACGAGCAGCTTATTATGCTTGATCTTGTTATCATTATTACTGTTCTATATTTGATTCTCACGGTTACATTATCTTTGCACAATCACTCACAGTTTAATGGCTTTATATTTAAATGCTTCCACTGTCTATTTTATTACCATTAATGTGACGCAACGTGAATCTGGGAACCTACAGTTGGTATCAGAGCTTATTTGATTTGCTTAAATCAAACGATCCAATCTACCAAGGTTGATTCATAGTTGTTGATTGTTGTGTGTCTCTTAAAAGCTTCCTAGTATACTCTGTTTTACAATTTAAAGTTTAAAAGTTACTTTATCACTGTTTTAAACTTTCCAGTCTAGTTTAAAGATCTTTTCTACCGTTTATTACTATTCCATTGGTTACTGTTCACTTACTTTCAGTTTATAGTCTTTCAAAACCGTTTGAAACTGTCATACTCTGTTTTTCTTCAAAACGGCTAATAACAACATTAACGCCATTTATACTGCTGGTTCTCTGACCAAGCCTCCTACACTTCTGAGAGATGAATATCCTCAGTGGAAGATAAGGATGCTTAACTTCCTTGATGGAATGGACAGAGATTTAATGCGATCTGTCACGGATGGACCTTGCCAACCCATAGTTTTGGTTCCACGTGTGCCTGCAACAAGAAACTACTGTTGAGATTCCTGCTTATCTTAAACCTAAAACCACCGGGTTTACTGATGAAGAGAAACTAAAAATGGAAAATAACCTTAAGGCAGTTATACTTTTGATTATGGCCATTCCCAAAGATATATTTCAAGAACTAGACTCATGTGTTACTGCTAAAGAAATCTGGGATCAACTTCTTAATCAACTTGAGGGTGGTATCAAGACCCAAAAGAACAGAAGGACCTAATGTATAAATGAATACAACGATTTCAAGGAACTTCCTGAGGAAACCGTACAACAAACCTACAACAGATTTAATGTGTTGATAAACAAATGCAAAAAGTGTGGGGTTGTTAGGTCGAAGGAAGATAATAAAGTTATGTTCCTGAAAAGTTTGAATGATGAATGGTTAAATCTGTCCATGTCTTGACAAGATAACCAAGATTTGTATGCATGGTCTCTTACTGATGTGTATGGCACTCTTGCTGCACAAGAGAAGGCTGTTGTCAAACAAAAGGGCAAATCCACCATTGCAGGCCCAATAGCTTTGGTATCTGAATCAAAGAAAACCACTGAAGGAAAGTCCAACAGAGAGAGTTCTAGCAGAGATAGGAAGTAAGAGAAGAAGGGTAAGAAGAGTTTGGTAGCAGAAAGTGATGCTGAAGAAAGTTCAACAGAAGATGATGATATAAATGCTTTTGCTAAATCTCTTGCATTAATAACTCAAAAATTTAACAAGAGATTTGGTAGCAAAGTATTTGACAGAAGAGGTAGATACGAAAGAGAAGACAAAGATGAGAAAAGAGCTCCACAAGAACAGAGACCGCAACCTCAACAGAAGTACAATACTCCAGTTCCATAGAAAGCTGATGCTGCCCAACCCATCAACCAGAATGATGGACGTTGCTTTAGATGTGGCAAACCTGGCCATTACTCTGCTAATTGTGGAGGTAAACTGGTAAAAGACCAGGATTACTACAAGAACAAATACAAGTACAATTATCGAGAGAAAAGCTATGTTGCTGAGATGGAGAATTGGATCTCTGATTCATCCTCTGATGATGAACCAGAGCAAGCCAATTTATGTCGAGTTGTTGTGGATGATGAGAGTTTGGGAGAAGAGGTTGATTGGATGACTGGAGAAACGAGAACGACAGAACAAGATATGAATCAGAATGCATTTGCTCTTACAGTAACAGAGCCAGACAACAGAGCGCTGGAGACCACCAGACCCAGTGCCAAGGTATGTTATTCTGAATCAAAGTCTGACTCTGAGATGGAAATGCATGTTTCTTTGCTAACAGAGGAGTTTCAACTCGTAAAACAAAAGCTCTCTGAAGAAAAGGAGTTAAGAAAGCTAGCTCAAAAGGATCTGTCCTTTTACAAGAGAGAGAAAACTCTCTTGGAACAAGAAAAGGAAGAAATCTTTAAGGAAAAATTTGAGCTAGAAGTCTTACAGCAAAAGTAGGAAAACTCTTTTTCAGAAAAAGTGAAGGAATATGAGGAAATTTTGAAACAAAAATCTGAAGAGGTTAAGAAGTCTGAAACTGAAAGACTTAACTCTGTTGCATTAAAAGATCATTTTCAAGGAGAAAGGGAAGTTTTACATCAATCCCTACAAAGAAAAGAGATTTTAATCAAGAAGTACTAGGAAGCACAAGATGTGCACATCAAGATAAACTCACAGATGGATACACAAGGTCTTGGTTTCTCTGACCTTGCTCCCTGGAATGGAAATAATAAGACATCTCTATCCTCTACTTTCTGTGTCGGGAAAATCCAAGAGGATGTGATCTCTGGTACAACAGTTTTCAAAAGAATCAAAACTTAAGATATTTCAAGGACCAGAAGACTTAACTACAAGAACGTCAGCTACGACTCCTTGAATCATGAATAGGTTTTAAAACCATCTGAAAAGTTCATTCTTGATCAAGGAAAAGCTAGAATCATTTTGCCTAATTCTGTTAAGAGTCTGGATCCCAAAGAGATTTTCAACTTTAACTCTTTTAAGGAACAGAAGTCTGTTACTTCTGTGGAAGTGTCCTCTGTTGATAAAACACAGAGCGAGCTCAACCCTGAAGCCCCGGTCTTCTCTCCTTCCTCTGAATCAATTCAAACATCATTTGAGGAGGATTTGAAAAGAGTTCTTGATGAGAATATCGCATCTGATGCTTTAAAACCCAAGTTGAGAAAGTTTAAGTCTGCTAAAACCGATATCTCTTTGATACCTCAAGAGTCTACCACCAGCTCCACCAGAGTCTTTCAGTGCTCTGAGAGTGACTCTGACTTTGAGGTAGATGAACAAATCTTTTGTGGTCAAAAGAAAGTTTTGCATAAGCCTAAGCAGTTTCTTAAAAAATGAGACATCCTTTTTCAAATCTTTTGTGGTAAAAAGAAAGTTTTGCATAAGCCTAAGCAGATACCGGTGGGATCTATGGATTTGAAAAAGGATGTCTCATTTTTTAAGAAACAATCAAGATTCATACCAGTAACTGAGTTTGATAACAAAGGCTTCAGGATTCTTGCTTCTAATGTAGTAGAAGTAGAGAAAAGAGAGAATGCTAGAAGTATTCCAAAGAACAACACCTCTGTTCCCTTTGCTTTCAAACCAATCAGATTTACACCAGAGCAGAAGGGAAAATGGATAGTCAATGACAGACCTGCTCCTGCCTCTTTTGTAAATCAAAGAAGGAATTCTTTTTGGCAAAGTGAATCTGTTTCAAGAAAAAACAACAATTTCAGAAAGCCAAATCAGGACAGTATATATGGTCCTAGAGTTTTTCAGAATTAAGCACCATTCAAACAACAGTTTTTGAATAAAAATAGTAATGTGCATCAATTATCTCCATGTTCTATCAATTACAACTGCATACAACTGTTGTTAAAACTGCAAAATCATATGAATGGTCCCCACTGTGTTCTGAATCAGTCACCTCAAAGGAAAAATCCCAAGACTGTTCAGAATGCACAGAGAAAACCCTCTGGTACATCATCAAAGGATGAAAAGCCAGCAAACAGAACTGTTAACACACCCAAATCTAACAAGAAAGGACCCATCATGCAATGGGTACCTAAAAAGAACTAATCTGTCTTGTAGAAGCCTCATGTGCAGATCTGGTACATAGATTCAGGATGTTCTAGGCACATGACGGGCAATAAGGAGTTGCTGACTTCATTTAAAAATAAGAAGGGAAGTGCAGTAGCCTTTGGAGAAGATAATGGTGGACCGATTAGAGGATATGGTACTTTAGTTAATGGTGGTGTTTCAGTTTATGAGGTTGCTTATGTTGAAGGATTAAATCATAATCTGCTCAGTATAAGTCAACTTTGTGATCATGGGTTCGATGTCAGTTTTAGGAAGAAGTACTGTTCCTTGTTACTTTCCGAGTCTGGTCAAGAACGTTTAAGAGCCGACAAAAAAGGCAATATGTACAAAATTAATTTTAATCCAAACCAAAACTCTACAATAGAAAAACTCTGTTTAGTGTCTTTGAAAAAGGAAGATGCCTGGCTCTGGCATAAAAGATTTGCCCTTTTGAACTTCCAAAATCTTGACAAACTCGTGAAGTTAAGCTTAGTGAAAGGTTTGCCTTCTATTAAATTTGACAAAGACCATCTATGTTCTGCTTGTGAGTTGGGGAAGATGAAAAGATCTTCACACAGAACTAAGAGTGATCACAATTTCCTCAGACCTTTGCATATGCTTCATGTGGATCTTTCTGGTCTAATCTTTGTGCAAACTTTGTCGGGTAAGAAGTATATTCTTGTGCTTATTGATGAATTTTCTAGATATACTTGGATTGAGTTCATCAGAGTAAAATCTGATGTCCTAGAAATTCTGATTAGTTTGATGAGAAGGATACAGGTTCTGTTAGGACTAAAAGTTAAAAAGTTGAGAAGTGATAATGGGACAAAGTTTAAGAATGCCAGAATAGATACCTATCTTTCAGAAGAAGGAATCTCCCAGAACTTCTCAGCTGCTAGAACTCCACAACATAATGGTGTAGTTGAAAGAAAGAACAGAACTCTGGTAGAAGCCGCCAGAACCATGTTGGCCGGTTCTATTCTTCCTATTAACTTCTGGGCAGAGGTAGTCTCAACAGCCTGTTTTACCCAAAACAGAGCTGTGATAGTGAAAAGATTTAAGAAGACTCCCTATGAACTCATCAACAACAGAAGGACAAATGTGAAATATTTTCATGTTTTCGGCTGCAAGTGTTACATCTTGAATGATAGAGAACAGCTGGGTAAATTCGATAAAAAGGCAGACGAAGGAATCTTTATTGGTTATTCCTTAACCTCTAAAGCTTACAGAGTCTACAATACCAGAACCCGTGTCATTCAAGAAAGCGTAAATGTATCCTTTGATGATTCGTACATCAAATTCGTCTAATAGCAAATCAACAGAGGGGACACAGACAGAACAGAAGAGGCCAAGTTCTTCAAAGTCAAGAGAAGAAGATATCAATCTCATATTCAGTGATTTCTTCGATGATGATGATTCCTCTGTCAACATCACCAGAGGAGATCAGGCTCAAAACTCAACAGAACAGAATCTGACAGGTACAACTCTTACTGGTCCTTCCAATACTTCACCATCTACTTCTCTGTCTACAGGTGTTATTCAGAGAAATGAGGACCCACAATCAAATGTAAGAGAACCTGAACAAGAGCCATCATCACCCCTGTTAACCAATATTGGGAGAGATTCCCTATTTGAAAGTTCACCTTCGCAAAGCCATGTTGGCACTTCACAGAGCAATGAGGCCACTCTCCAGAGTTGTGTGCCACAGAGCCCTGGTGCAAATCAACAGAGCTTTGATGTTGAAGTTCGTCTTTTCCCATCAGAAGCACAAACCCCACCTGTTGTCCATGCTCCCATGACAAGATGGACAAAGGATCACCCCCATCATCTAATTATTGGTGCTGCTGAAGATGGTGTGAAGACAAGATCGGCTACAATCAGTGAAGCTTTCTTTGTCAACTTTCTAAGTATGATTGAGCCGATGAAAATTTCTGAAGCCCTTGAAGACCCAAACTGGATTGAAGCTATGCAAGAGGAGCTTCTGGAGTTTGAAAGAAATAAAGTTTGGTCCTTGGTTCCACTCCCAAAAGATAAAGCCGCAATTGGAACCAATTGGGTGTTCAGAAATAAAAAGGATGAAGATGGGATTATCATCAGAAAGAATGTCCGACTGGTTGCTAAGGGATATTGCCAAGAAGAAGGTATCGATTATGACGAAACCTTTGCTCATGTAGCTAGACTAGAAGCAATCAGAATCTTCCTAGCCTATGTTGCTCACAAGGGTTTCAAGGTCTATCAGATGGATGTTAAATCGGCCTTTCTGAACGGCAAGCGACAAGAGGAAGTTTATGTCCAACAACCACCTGGTTTTGAAAGTCCAGAGTTTCCAGACCACGTTTACAAGCTAGACAAAGCTCTGTACGGCCTTAAGCAAGCTCCCAAAGCCTGGTATGAAACTCTGTCAAACTTTCTGTTGACTAATCACTTTGAGAAAGGTACTGTCGATACATTCTTTAGAAGGTACAAAAATGATATACTTCTGGTGCAAATATATGTTGATGACATTATTTTTGGGTCTACACGGCAAGAGTATTGTGATAGGTTTGAGGATTTGATGAAAAGCGAATTTAAAATGAGCATGATGGGAGAACTTTCTTTCTTCCTTGGTTTACAAGTAAAACAATCCATCAGAGGGACTTTCATAAGTCAGTCCAAATACATCTCTAATATTTTGAAAAAATACAAGCTCAACAACTCAAATCCAATAAAAACTTCTATTGCCACTAAAGTTAAACTTGACTCTGACCTTAATGGTGAACCTACAGATGTCAAGAACTACAGAGGCATGATAGGGTCACTTATGTACTTAACTGCTAGCAGACCTGATATAATGTTTGCAACCTGTCTCTGTGCCAGATTTCAAGCAAATCCTAAAGAACCTCATTTGTCTGCTGTCAAGCGGATATTTAAATATCTGAAAGGGACTCAATTTTTGGGTCTCTGGTATCCTCTTAATTCTGGTTTCGAGTATGTAGCATATACAAATTCAGATTATGGAGGATGCAAGAATGACAGAAAGAGTACTTCTGGTAGCTGCCAATTGCTTGGAGATAAATTGGTGAGTTGGACATCCAAGAAACAGAACTGTGTCTCAACTTCTACAGCAGAAGCAGAGTATGTTGCTGCTGCTAGTTGTTGCTCTCAAGTAATATGGATGAAAACCCAGCTCAAAGACTATGGCTTGGAGTATGGGAAGATCCCAATTTTGTGTGACTCCAAGAGTGCAATAACAATAACAGCTAATCCAGTTCAGCACTCCAAGACAAAACACATTGACATAAGGTACCACTTCATAAAAGACCATGTTGAAAAAGGGACGATTGAAATGTACTTCATTTCAACCGACTTCCAACTTGCTGACTTGTTCACAAAAGCCCTTGATGAAAGGAGATTTAACTTCTTAATCAGCAAATTGGGTATGCTGAAAATGTCCTCCTAACTCTGTTAAAAAACCAACAGAGCTTCTGATGATCATACCAGAACTCTGTCAAATAGTTGGGTAGGATAGTTCAACAGAGCCTCTGATGTTCACCAGAACTCTGTCACGCATACTTTTTCAACAAGCTTTCAGTAAATCTGTTTGTAACTATTTTTTGTATAAAGTTTTTTTAATATTTCAAAAGGTTGAACAGAAAAATCTTTCAAAATAAGCTCATATTTCAAGGGGGAGCTTATAAAGGAAAATGTGCATGGTTGTAGGGGGAGCAAGTCAAAATCAGATTTCCAAATCCAAAATGACTTTGCTCTTCTGAACTCTAATGAAAAAGAAAGAGGGAAAACCTGTTCTGATGAAAATCTTTGATAATGTCAGGAACTTAACAGAACTCTGATATTTCACCAGAGCCTCTGTTGTCTCTCACCAGATCTCTGTGAAATTTCTTAGTCAGTTCTGTCTTTGTTGGCCCCAAGTATCTGTTATGTAAAAGTATTGAAAATAGTTCAAGTCAGAAGACCAACAGAGATCGGACAGAAGATTCGGAAGAAGTTCAAGTCAGAAGACCAATAGAGCTCTGTCGAAGACTTCCAACAGAAGAACAAGTGTTTAACAGAAGACCAACAGAGCTCTTGCGAAAGAGCTCTGATGAAGTGAAGACCTCTGTCAGCCTAAGTCTCGTAGGAAATCCCAAGTGTTAGACAAGTGTCCATACTTTCCACTTATGCCCTAAAAATAGGAGACACACTTTCCACGTGTCATTCTAGGGTACGATAGTACACTGCCTTCACTTTTCCAGGGTATAAATAGAGAGGTAGTGGAACAAACAATTGTAAGCTTTGGGAAGAGTAGTTTTTCCACAATTGTTTAAGCACACACTGCAGCAATCCCGAACACTACCTCCGTACGATATTGTTGTCCTATGAGATTTCCGAACACACTTGAACATGTTCTTGGTGTGATTCATTATCAATATATGAGCAGCTTTTATATCTGATTCTGTTATCATTTTACTGTTCAATATTTGATTCTCATAGTTCATTTATCGTTTACACAATCACTCATTTTAATGGCTTTATTTAATATGCTTCCGCTGTCTATTTCACTACCATTAATATGATACAAAGTGAATCTGGGAACCTACAATTGGTATCAGAGCTTCTTTGGTTTTCTTAAACCAAACGATCCAATCTACCAAGGTTGACTCACTGTTGTTGATTGTGTTTGTGTGTCTTTAAAAGCTTCATTACATACTCTGTTTTTACTGCTTCCTAGTCTAAACAAGCTTTCATAGCTCATATAACTGTGTTTAAAGCTTTCTAGCTTAGTTTAAACGTTTCTCTTAGAAGTTACCGTTCCATTAGTTACTGTTTAAAACTCATCTCTGAGTTGAAAATCTTTTTGTAACAACTATACTCTTTTTTTTAAAAGGCGAACAACGGTATAAATGCTATCTATACTGCTGGTTGTTTAACAAAACCTCCTACTCTTCTGAGAGATGAATATGCTCAGTGGAAGATCAGGATGGTTAACTTTTTCGATGGTATGGATAAAGACTTAATGAGATCTGTCACGGACGGACCATACCAACCCATGGTTTTTGTTCCTCGTGTACCCGCAACAGGAACTACTGCTGAGATTCCAGCTCATTATGAGATTAAAACCACAGGTTTTACTGATGAGGAAAATCTAAAAATGGAAAATGATCTTAAAGCAGTTAGACTACTGATAATGGCCATTCCAAACGAAATATTTCAAGAACTAGATTCATGTGTTACTGCTAAGGAAATCTGGGATCAACTTCTTAACCAACTTGAGGGTGGTATCAAGACCCAAAAGAACAGAAGGACCCAATGTATAAATGAATACAACGATTTCAAGGCACTTCCTGAGGAAACCTTACAACAAACCTACAACAGATTTAATGTGTTGATCAACAGATGCAAAAAATATGGGGTTGTTAGGTCGAAGGAAGATAACAATTTTCTGTTTTTGAAAAGTTTGAATGATGAATGGTTAAATCTGTCCATGTCTTTACAAGCCAACCAGGACTTAGATGCATGGTCTCTAACAGATGTGTATGGAACTTTGGCCGCACAAGAGAAGGATGTTGTCAAGCAAAAAGGCAAATCCACCATTGCAGGCCCAATCGCTTTAGTTTCTGATTCTAAGAAAACCACATCAGAAAATTCCAACAGAGAGAGTTCAAACAGAGAGAAAAAGAAAGATAAGTCAGTTCAAAAGAAAGGAAAGAAAAGTTTAGTTGCAGAGAGTGATACAGAGGAAAGCTCATAAGAGGATGATGACATTCAAGCTTTTGCTCAATCTCTTGGTCTAATAACTCAGCAATTTAACAAGAGACTTGGCAATAAGTTTGACAGAAGAGGTAGATATGAGAGAAAAGAAGACAGAAGAGAATACGCTGCACCAGAACAAAGTAACAACAGAGTTACCACTGAACAAAGACAACCTCCACAAAACAGAAGAGAAAATCCACCAGCACAACAGAAGGCCGATGCTGTTCAACCCATCAATCAGAATGATGGACGTTGCTTCAGATGTGGCAAAACCGAGCACTTCTCTGTTAATTGTAGAGGCAAACTGGTAAAAGACTAGGACTACTACAAGAACAAATACAAGTACAACTACAGAGAAAGAAGCTACGTGGCTGAAATGGAGAACTGGGTTTCTGATTCATCCTCTGATGATGAACCAGAACAAGCCAACTTTTGTGGAGTTGCTGTGGATGATGAAAGTTTAGAAGAAGTTGTTGACTGGATGACTGGAGAATCAGAAATAACGAAGGGAACAACAGAAGAAGAAGATCTAGCTCATGCATTTGGTCTTACTACGACAGAGTCTGACGACAGAACGCTGGAGACCACCAGATCCAGTGCCAAGGTATGCCCATCTGAATCCAAGTCTGACTCAGAATTAGAAATGCATGTTTCTATGCTGAATGAGGAATTTCAACTTCTTAAACAAAAACTTTCTGAAGAAAAAGAGCTAAGAAAACTAGCTCAGAAGGATCTATCCTTTTACAAGAGAGAGAAAACTCTCTTGGAACAAGAAAAGGAAGAAATCTTCAAAGAAAAATCTGAGCTAGAAATCTTGCAAAAGAAGAAAGAGAGCCTGTTTTCTGACAGAATTAACGAATATGAAAACGTTTTAAAACAGAAGTCTGAAAAATTGAAAAAGTCTGAAACAGAGAGACTTAATTCTGTTGCTCTAACTGATTATTTTCAAAGAGAAAGGGAAATTCTGCATCAATCTCTACAGAGAAAAGAAATTCAGATTAAAAAGTACCAGGATGCACAAGATGTGCACATCAAGATAAATTCACAGATGGATATGCAAGGTCTTGGTTTCTCTGACCTTGCTCCCTATGACGAAAGGAAGAAGACATCTCTGTCCTCTACCTTTTGTGTTGGGAAAATCCAAAAGGACGTGATATCTGGTAATGCTGTTTTCAAAAGAACCAAAACTTCAGATGCTTTCTCAAAACAAAGAAATCTTGACTTTAGGAACGTCAGCTATGATTCCTCTGATCATCAAACGGTTTTAAAACCATCTTCAAAATTTATTCTTGAACGAGGAAGAGCTAGAATCATACTTCCTAACTCTGTCAAGGATTTGGATACAAACGAGATTTTTAACTTCAACTCATTCAAAGGACGGAAGTCTGTTACTTCTGTGACTGAGTCCTCTGTTGAAATCCCCCAGAGCAAACTCAATCCAGAAGCTCCCGTCTTCTCTTCTACCCCTGAATCCATAAGAACATCTTTTGAGGAAGATTTGTTGAAAGTTATCGAGGAAAATGCTGTTTCAGATTCTTTAAAGCCAAAGTTGAGAAGGTTCAAAACTGTCAAAACAAATATCTCTGTCATACCCATTGAAACGAAAACCTCCGACAGAGCCACTAGAGACTTTCTAGGCTCTGACAGTGACTCTGACTCTGAAGTAGATGAACAGATATTTTGTGGACAAAAGAAAATTTTACACAAGTTAAAGCAAATACCGATAGAATCTACGGATCTAAAAGATGATGTTTCTTTCTTCAAGAAACAATCAAGGTTTATACCGGTAACTGAGTTTAACAACAGAGGTTTTAAAATTCTTGCTTCTAATGCAGTAGAAGTGGAGAAGAGAGAGAAAAACAAAAGTGTTTTTGTAAACCAAAATGTTCCTCTTGCTTTCAAACCTGTAAAATTCACACCAGAACAGAAGGGAAAATGGATAGCAAACAACAGATCTATTCCAAATTCTAGTGTAAATCAAAAGGGAAATCCTTTCTGGTCAAATGAATCTATTCTAAAGAGCTTCGTGTCAACAGAGTCTGTTTCTAGGAATAACAGTTTTAAGAAACAGAACCAGGACAGATTGTATGCAAAGACATCTGGTCCTAAAATCTTTCAGAATCAAGCTCCATTCAAACAGTTTTTGAATAAAAAACAATGTGCATCAGTCATGTTCCATCAACTGCAACTGTATTCAACTATTACTAAAATTGCAAAATCATCTGAATGGTCCCCACTGTGTTCTGAATCAGTACGTTCAAAAGAAAAATCCCACGACTGTTCAGAATACACAGAGGAAAACCTCTGGCATACCATCACAGTATGGAAAGCCCAAAAGAAAGCCTGTCAACCCACCTAAGCCGAACAGGAAATGACCTATTATGCAATGGGTACCTAAAAGGAACTAATCTGTCTTGCAGAATCCTCATGTGCAGATCTGGTACTTTGATTCTGGATGCTCCAGGCACATGACGGGGAATAAGGAGCTGTTAACTTCTTTTAAAAACAAGATGGGGAGTGCAGTAACCTTCGGAGGAGACAATGGCGGACAGATTAAAGGTTATGGTACATTAGTAAATGGTGGTGTTTCAGTCTCTGAAGTTGCTTATGTTGAAGGATTAAATCATAATCTTCTCAGTATAAGTCAACTCTATGATCACGGATTTGATGTCAATTTCAGGAAGATATATTGTTCCTTGTTACTTTACGAGTCTGGTCAAGAACTTTTAAGAGCTGACAGAAAAGGCAATCTTTACAAAATGAATTTTAAACCAAACCAAAACTCTACAACAGAGAAACTCTGTTTGGTGTCTTTGAAAAATGAAGATGCCTGGCTCTGGCATAAAAGATTTGCCCATTTGAACTTTCAAAACCTTGACAAGCTCGTGAAACTGAAACTTGTAAAAGGACTACCTTCTCTGAAGTTTGACAAAGACCATCTCTGTTCTGCTTGTGAACTGGGTAAGATGAAAAGATCTTCACATAGAACAAAGAGTGATCATAGTTGTCCCAGACCTTTGCATATGCTTCACGTGGATCTCTGTGGTCCAATCTCCGTGCAAAGTCTGTCGGGCAAGAAGTATATCCTTGTTTTAATTGATGAATATTCTAGATATACTTGGATTGAGTCCATCAGAGTAAAATCTGATGTCCCAGAAATTTTGATAAGTTTGTTGAGAAGGATACAGGTTCTGTTATGATTAAAAGTGCAAAAGTTGAGAAGTGATAATGGGACAGAATTCAAGAATGACAAAATTGATACCTACCTATCAGAGGAAGGTATTTCCCAGAAATTTTCAGCTGCAAGAACTCCACAACAAATTGGAGTTGTGGAAAGAAAGAACAGAACGCTAGTAGAAGCCGCCAGAACCATGTTGGCTGGCTCTGTCCTTCCAATAAACTTCTGGGCAGAAGCAGTCTCAACAGCCTGTTTTACCCAAAACAGAGCTGTGATAGTAAAGAGATTTAAGAAGACTCCTTATGAACTCATCAACAATAAAAGACCAAACGTGAAATTCTTTCAAGTTTTCGGTTGCAAGTGCTACATATTTAATGACAGAGATCAGCTGGGAAAGTTTGATAAGAAAGCAGACGAAGGAATCTTTATTGGTTATTCCTTAATCTCTAAAGCCTACAGAGTCTACAACTCCAGATGTCGGGTCATTCAAGAAAGTGTAAACGTGTCCTTTGATGAAAGCACATCGAGCTGCTCTGATCGTAAATCAACAGAGTGGACAAAGACAGAACAGAAAAAGACAAGTTCTTCAAAGACAAGGGAAGAAGATATCAATCTCATATTCAACGATTTCTTCAATGATGATGATTCCTCTGATAACATCAACAGAGGAGATCAAGCTCAGAACTCATCAGAACAGAATGTGACAGGTACATCTCTCACTGGTCCCTCCAATATTTCACCATCTACTTCTCTGTCTACAGGAGTGATACAGAGAAATGAGGAACCACATCAGAACGAGAGAGGACCTGAACAAGAGCCATCATCACCTTTGCTAATTAATATTGGCAAAGACTCATTGTTTGAAAGCTCACCTTCACAGAGCCCTGTTAATGTCTCTCAGAGCAATGAGGCCACTCTCCAAAGTCGTGTGCCACAAAGCCCTGGTCCCAATCAACAGAGCTCTGATGCTAAAGTTCGTCTTTTCACATCAGAAGCACAAACCCCGCCTGTTGTCCATGCTCCCATGACACGATGGACAAAGGATCATCCTCATCATCTTATCATTGGTGCTGCTGAAGATGGTGTGAAGACAAGATCGGCCACAATCAATGAAGCCTTCTTTGTAAATTTTTTAAGCATGATTGAGCCGAAGAAGATTTCTGAAGCCCTAGAGGACCCAAATTGGATCGAAGCTATGCAAGAAGAGCTTCTGGAATTCGAAAGAAATAAAGTTTGGTCCTTGGTTCCACTCCCAAAAGGCAAAACGGCCATTGGAACCAAGTGGGTGTTTAGAAACAAAAAGGATGAAGATGGGATTATCATCAGAAACAAAGCCCGTCTGGTTGCAAAGGGATACAGACAGGAAGAAGGAATTGACTATGACGAAACCTTTGCACCTGTGGCTAGGCTAGAAGCCATCAGAATCTTCCTAGCCTATGCTGCTCATAAGGGTTTTAAGGTCTACCAAATGGATGTCAAGTCTGCCTTTCTGAATGGCAAACTGCAAGAAGAATTTATGTCCAGCAACCACCTGGTTTTGAATGTTCAGAGTTTCCAGACCACGTTTACAAGTTAGACAAAGCTCTGTACGGCCTTAATCAAGCTCCCAGAGCCTGGTATGAAACTTTGTCTAAATTTCTGTTGGTCAATCACTTCGAGAAAGGTACAGTCGATAAAACTCTATTCTTTAGAAGATATAAGAATGATATACTTCTGGTACAAATATATGTTGATGATATTATCTTTGGGTCTACAAGGCAGGAGTACTGTGATAAGTTTGAAAGTTTAATGAAAACCGAATTCAAAATGAGCATGATGGGAGAACTTTCTTTCTTGCTTGGTTTACATGTTAAACAATCAGACAGAGGGACTTTCATAAGTCAGTCTAAGTACATCTCTGATATGTTGAAAAAGTATAAGCTCAATGATTCAAAACCAATGAAAACTCCTATTGCCACTAGAGTTAAGCTTGACTCTGATCTTAATGGTAAACCAACAGATGTCAAGTACTACAGAGGCATGATAGGGTCACTTCTGTACTTAACTGCCAGCAGACCTGATATAATGTTTGCAACCTGTCTCTGTGCCAGATTTCAAGCAAATCCTACAGAAACTCATTTAACAGCTGTCAAGGGTATCTTTAAATATCTGAAAGGGACTCAATTTTTGGGTCTCTGGTATCCTCTTAACTCTGGTTTCGAGCTTGTAGCATATACAGATTCAGACTATGGAGGATGCAAGAATGACAGAAAGAGTACTTCTGATAGCTGCCAACTGCTTGGAGAAAAGTTGGTGAGTTGGACATCCAAGAAACAGAACTGTGTTTCAACCTCTACTGCAGAAGCAGAATATGTTGTTGCTGCTAGTTGTTGCTCTCAAGTGATATGGATGAAAACACAACTCAAAGATTATGGCTTGGAGTATGGTAAAATTCCTATTCTATGCGACTCCAAGAGTGCCATTGCCATAACAGCCAATCCAGTTCAACACTCGAAAACTAAGCACATCGACATAAGGTACCACTTCATAAAGGATCATGTTGAAAAAGGGACTATTGATATGTATTTTGTTTCAACTGATCTTCAGCTTGCTGACTTGTTTACAAAAGCCCTTGATGAAAGGAGGTTTAGCTTCTTAATCATCAAACTGGGTATGCTGAACTTATCCTCCTAACTTTGTTCAACTCAACAGAGCCTCTGATGATCCTACCAGAGCTCTGTCAAACAGTTGGGTAGGATAGTTCAACCGAGCTTCTGTTGTTCACCAGAACTCTGTCAAGCATATTTTTTCAACACGCTTTCGGTGAACAATCTGTTTGTATATAAAATTTTGTTTGTACAAAAGTTTTTTTTTGGATTTAAGCTCAATTTTCTAGGGGGAGCTTAAAAGAAGGATAATGCATAGTTTTAGGGGGAGCAAGTCAGTACTCATATTTCCAAATCCAAACTGACTTTGCTTTTTTTATCATTGACAAATTTTTTTGAAGAAAGAGGGAAAACCTGTTCTGATGAAAATCCTTTGATAAAGTCAAGAACCCAACGGAACTCTGATAGTTCACCAGAGCCTCTGTTGTTTCTCACCAGAACTCGGTGAATTTTTCAAAGTCAGTTCTGTTATTGTTCTTTGACCATTTCCTCATCAGATACAGAATTTTAAATTTTTTTTGGGATAAGGTTAAGGGGTCACTCATCAGAAGCAAAAACTTGCCAAGCTCGAACAGAACTCTGTCAGTTTTATGCCACGTCATCAGAAGTAACGTCATCAGAGGTGCGGGTTATTTCTAAGCGTCAACCACTTGTTACCCACACATCTCTAACCGCGACGGTTTACTTGCACAAAAGTGGTCAGAACAAATCCACGTGGCACCCTCTAATTGAAAGCTAAACCACTAGATGTCCCCACGATACATAATTCAGGCCACTCCACCTTCTGACACTCGAGTGCCTACAGTATCCACGGCGATTACCCAGCCACAAGTTCTGACTATAAATATCCATAACCTTGACCCATTTCTTTTCTAAACTTCCTAAACCTTTCACCTTTCCCTCTTTTATTTAAATCCTCAGTGTTCTTCAAGAAAACCCAAACCTGCAACAATGGAGGAACCCCAAAACTCTTCTGATTCAAGTCGAATAGAACCCACCGAGGATATCATGGTTCTTCCATACGAGTTTGCTGACAACAACTACAGATTTGATCCCACTCCAGGACTCTATCTACCCTTGTATCACGTTTTCATTGAGTTCTTTAGAAACTCTGACATCTTCAGAGCCCTAACAGAGTTCGATGACCACCTTCCAGCGATCTATGTTCAACAATGGTGGACCACATGCCAATACATCGAAGAACAAGACAAGATAGTTGGGAGCGTCAATGCGAGTAATGGAGGAGCGGGAACAATCCACATTAGAGCAAGTACCTTAAGAAGAATCTTCCGAATGAAACCCAAACGACAGCTAGGAATAGACGCCTATGAGAAACCACCAAAAACAACTGTTCTTCTTGATTTCATGAAGTTTCTGGGTTACAACAAGGATCTGAATAGGATTGGAGATTTCAAGCGACAGAATCTACCCACTATGTGGAATTTCATGCTCTCCACCTTAAACAGAACCCTTACCAGCAAATCTGGTAGTCAAGACCAAGCCACAACAGAAATCCTACAAATCATGTATGGATTGTTCTTCAATCGAAACTTTGACTACGCCAGCATTCTCTACAACGATCTTCTTACGGCTGTAAACACAAAAACCTCATCCATCGCAAGAGGAGGAGTCGTTGGATCTCACAAGTTCTTGAAGATGATCAAGTTTCCACGCTTTATCAGTCTGGTAATCAGAAGAGCCTTCGACAGACTGGAACTAACTCATCAGGGTCGCTCAACACCTGTTTGGACGATGTCAAAATTCCTCCCCACCACTTCTGGCGAATACCCCTTCATAAGAAGAATTCCAGGTACAATGCTTGCTCTTATCGCCCCTGACCACATCTCTATCCAAAACTATCAGAGTGCTGCTCAACCTCAAGAACCTGAGGTGAGAACCCCAACATACTTAGGATCTGAGCCTTCCTTGGAGAGCTTGAGTGAGGAGATTGGTGAGGAAATTAACAGACCAGAGGCAAGAGTACCCGAAGTGGGGTCTTCCTCTAGAAGAGAGGAAGTAGAGGACAGAGCATCTCCTAGAGAGGCTGTCCTTGAGGAAGTACAAGAAACACCAGAGGTAGAAACTATCTCTTCTGATAGTGATGAGCAAGAGGGAAACATCAGAGAGAATCCAGAGAGTTCTACAGCCATAGGAGCCTAGGATAATGAGAGAATAGAAAAAGATGCTCTATAGAGCACATCTGAGGGTAACCTTAACCAAAATCCCAGTGCTTCTGAAAGAACAGGATCTAATCTCACAATCAATATAGAAAGCAGTAATTGAGAAGTTGTATGATCAAACCCAATTGTATTCAATGATGAACAGAAATACAGATCTATGAGAGAGAGAATCTCAAAGATTACAGAGAATGAATACAAAGTTATACGGGAAAAATCAATCAGTTAGCAACATAGAGCTAACTACTATTTATACTGCAACAAACATCTTAAAGCTACAGTACAAATAAGAAAGACTAATAAGAACATAACACGTGTCCTAATTAGTTTATAAAATACTAAGTAAAGTATCTTGTCATAAGTTCTGAACAGGTAGTTCAGAACTTCTGAACATTCTTCTGATAAAGCTTCTCAGATCTTCTGACTCCTCTACTCAGATTATCTGAGTCTTCTACTCAGACCATCTGACTCTTCTTATCAGACATCTGACTTCTCTTTCCACCGATCAATACTTCTGTCTTCACAGTCAGACCTCTGACTTCTCTACTCAGAACATCTGAGTCCTCTTATCAGATCTTCAACACTTGGTTTATTGACAAAACTTCAGATCTAACAATCTCCCCCTTTTTGTCAAATAAACTTAAACTTTGCATCATCCAGTTCTTTCAGAGCAGGAACAATCTTCTGAAGTAGCACATTTCTCAGATTAAGCCTTTTATCAATTTTGTCAATGATTTCTTGAATAATCTCAACTTGCTGATTAATTACTTCTTGAATCATGTTTGCTTCCTTCACTTTCAGCATCTTTTTCTCCAAATTGTGCTTTATGATTCTTAAAGTTCCAGAACAGTATTTTGCGGTTTCCTTTGCTCTGAAGAAGATCTTTCCACTTTTGTTTTTCAAAAATACTCCCAACTCTGGATATCTGTGAACACTTCCAGTCTTTAAATTCTTTTTCTGCTCATGATCTGTGTTGGGATTTGCCAGATAAACACATGACTTTTGTAGGTACAAAGCTATTTGAAAATCTGTATAGCAGTGCCACCTCAAGATGTAGAACATGGCCTCAATTACCACACTTCTGGCCTTTCTTTCATTTCTGTCTTTGCTCGACTCTTTGAAGCATAGAAAACTGTGTAATCTGTAGAAGTCAACTACTGATAGTTTCTCAAAATCTGCATCAGTAAAGTAATAAACCTTGCCATCTTCTCTCAGAACTTCAAAAGATAAGTACTCCATCTTTCTGAATTTCTTAACCCTCAACTCTCTGATTCCAGTGATTAAAAAATCTGAGTAAACAGCTTGCTTTGTTTTGCCAAGACATCTTAATTTTTCAGCCAACCAGATCTGAGTCTCCTTAGGTCTATCATAATACACATCCAAGAATTGTACCTCTTTTGGTTTGAAGAACTCAGGTAAATCAAATTCAAGAAAGCATCCATTTAGATCAATGGATATTTCATCTTCTTTTGGTTCAGACTGTTCAGTTTGATCAAA
Source organism: Saussurea involucrata (assembly GCA_033807775.1). Lineage (NCBI taxonomy): Eukaryota > Viridiplantae > Streptophyta > Magnoliopsida > Asterales > Asteraceae > Saussurea > Saussurea involucrata. The sequence goes on from CM066314.1 coordinate 88,599,619, forward strand.
ACTAGTTATCTGCACATTCTGAGATATTGTGTTCTGCATTTCTTCAGCTTCATCTGACAAAATTCCATTCACTTCATACTCAGCCGGGAACACAAAATCATTATGTAGAATCTTTTTGGGATTCACCTCAGATAGCAACCATTCACTACTGTTTCTGATTTTTCTTCTAAAATCCAACCTCCTCTTCACACAGTTTATGCATCTCTTCTTTAAACTCTCTTTTTCAGCATCCATACTTACTTCCATTCTAATCAACAACCAATTCAGAGTTGCATCACTGTACTTCACCAACTCTTTTAATCTGAACAATTCAAGTCTTTCGTGAACCATATATGTGAACCCTTCTGTCTCCATTCCTTCATTCACAAAACCCTTCACATGCAGATCAACTTCTGTTTTCTTTGTGGGAGAACTCAGATTGCACTTTTCTTTTCTTTCTTCAATAGCCAACTGGAAGTCATACAAGTATATATTTCTGACATAAATACCCAGAAGTCTTCTGCATTCAATTTCTATCAAGGCTTCTTCAGTGCTAGCAAAGAACTTGACTAGAAAGATCTGATCATCAAGAGTCAATCTGTGAAAATCAAATGTAGACATGGAAACCTTTGTATTTCTTTCTTTCAGTATTTCCATTCTAACGAACATTAAACCATTGAATTCATCTTGTTGAAACATCAGAACTTTCTCGATTCTTTTCTGAATATGCAGTTTTGAGTCAGGAACTCTGAACATGTTAGAAGCTTCTGAGTAGACCATCTGAGCTCTGTCATCCATAAAACCATCAATGTTACTTTCCAAAAGCTCATACTCTCCTTCTGTGTAGTAGAGATTATCATATATTTCCTCAGGAAAAATATCATCATGAAATTGTCTGGCTAATGGCACATCACTTAACTCTAGAATGAAGTCACACACATGTTCTTCTAGTCTTTGCAATTTAATCTTTGGAATCTCAATTGGTTTTCTGAATACATATTCAGAAGGCATAAAGAAGTCTTTCACTTTCACATACTCTTCTTCTGTATTTAACTCATCACAAAAGTTAAACCTAAAATCATCTTTAAAATCCTGAGTGTAATCCACAGTTCTGTCTTCTTCTCCCATTAGATCAATGGGTCTTATCACTTTTATTCCTTTATGAATTTTCTGAACACTCAAAGCTCTGACTACTTCATTATGCATTCTTCTGATCAATTCTTCATTCAACCTCCTTTCTTCTGATTCAGACTCCATTGCCCTTTCACTGTTATAAACCACAATATCTGTACACCTGTTTACCACTGTACTTTCCACTATTACTTCTATTCTCAAATCAGATTCCTCAATGGCTACAGTTTCATCTGAGTTTCCTTCCATCTCAGTATCCAAGTTCAATTCCTCTGTTTTATCTGATTCATTACTATCAATACTTCCCAACTCCATTTCTTCTGTATCTGAACTGCCAAGCTGTACTATCTGAATCATCTCCTTTAAATTTTCCTGTGTCTGATCTTCTGAACTTTTTGTATTGGCTAAGTGCATGTCTGCTATCTCAAAATCTTCTATGCCAATATCATCATCAGAACTTAACCTTTGTCTTTTCTCCCCCTTTTGATGATCATGAGGATCATTATCATCAAACTTCCTTTTCAAGTTCTGATTAAAAGCAACTTCAGGTTCAGCTTCTGCAATAGGAACAGGATCAAGAGGCTTTGAAGTAGAAGCCAAAGATACACTCAGTGCTTTCAATATAGATTCCTGCATACCTTGCATCTGTTTTAACATATCTTTTTGAAAACCAGACATTATATCCACGATCTCCTTTTTGTGAGAATCCAAGGATTTCTTTACATCATCTACCTTGGTTTCAACAGAAATCAACTTTTTCTCCAACACAACTTTCAAATCTGATACTTCATCATTCAAATCCTCCATCCTCTTCTCCAAATTTTCTACTTTTTCCCCCATCTCCTTGTTTTGTTTCTGAATCTTTTCAAATTCAGAAGTTTCTAACAGTGAACCTGAACCAACAGATGGTCCAGTTTTCATGTGCCCAGAGAGCTCATGGCCTGTAGATAACACACAGTCATCTTGTACAACAGATGCACGTTTGAATGAGGCTTTTGTAATGTTCACCTCACCAGGACTTCCATCCAATCCTCGACACCCAACATTAGGTATGTCTATGAATGTTGTTTCAGGAATACGAAATTCCTGATTTGTGCAAGTGTCAAAAGGAATTTCAGGCTCAATATGAATAGGACTGTGGTATTCAGACTCAATGTGTTGAAAAATAAATTGGGATTTATCACCTCCCTCCAAATGAGTTTGGGATGGTTCCCCGGATTCGTGTGAAACAGTAGCATGTTGAAATGCTTCTGAGTGGGTATGGATGGGTTGTTCAAGATCCACCACTAGGTCCATGGTGTTTGTTTCAATATTGGACACCAAGAGATGTGAACCAATAGCATTTGTGGTTACCTGGTCAAGATTAGCTGGTTCAGAGGCATCTCTTTCTGTTTGAACCTCTGTTGACAATCTCTCATCCTCATCACTCTCATTCTGTTTTTCCTCACCAAATCTAACCAAGCTCTCAGAATTTTCCCTCTCAGGTCTCTCAGAATGTTCACCCATCTGAACATCCTCCCCCTCTCTAATTCGACTAGACTCCTCACCTCTCTTCTCAGGTTGGTCCTCTTGGGTAGGGATTTGAGGTAATTCAATTCCCATAGAGGTGCAATAAGCTTTTAAAATCTCACTCTCCCTTGGAATATAGTTCCTAAGTGATTTTGGCAATAGTTTATGATTGGGATAGTTTTCAAGTCTTGTTACTGAGGTCATCTTACCCAAATAAAATGTAGGACCATGCTCTTCATTTGTTCTTCTTGAGATTGTTCTGTTTTCCTGCATGGCATACCAAATAACAATTTGCCAGTACCTTATGTAGGGAATGTATGTCAGTGGAGCATCCTTTGTCTTCTTCTGAATTGCTTTCTGATTCTTCTCAAATGTATTCTTCATATCTTCCCAAAGTATTAAAGTATAGTCATAATGCCTATTCTTCACTAAACCTTGAAATATCTGAAGAATTTGTTTAGAACCTTGATCAGCAGAACTATTTTTCCCTGACAAACATTTATTTACCACATTAAAGAAGCAAGCCCAAATAGGTGGTAATTTGTTTCTTCTGAACAAACTGAGAGTCCTCAATCCTTCATTGTATCCCAACTTCATAAACTCTGCTATTAATTCCTCTGTTAGGGGTAAATCCTCAAAATCTGTTCTTCTTTGTACATCATCTTTCTCTGGTAGATTCAGCATTTCTCTTAGTGCAGAGATAGATAAGACAAATGTCACTCCTCCAATTTCAGACACAAACTTATTATCTTCTAACCTAAGATATTTCCACCATTGTTGTACATACTGAACAGGCACATTTTTACTTCTTGTAAACCATTTTCTGTACGGATGATGTTTGAATAACTCCATGATAATTCTGTGTTCAGGCTTAAAACGACTTTCCTCAAACAATATAACACAGTTATTTTCAGATAATTTCAACCATTCACTCTCAGGAACAACTCTTTCCACTAGAATAGATCTATCTGACATAATAGAACCTGCAACACTCTGTTCATGTTCAATATTAACGTTTACCTCATCCGCATTTCCTTCAGATTCATCCATTTGTTCATCTTCTTCATCATTTCTTATTGCCCCTTCCTCTGCAACTCTATTTTGTACTTCATCATTTTCCGAATCGGATGAATCCATTATCGATTTTGTAGAATGTAGAGAAATTGGACCACTTCTTCGTATTTCAGACATGATTTAAGAAGAAAACAGATTCAAAGAACTCTGGATTTGATTCGTATCTCACGTTTCGCTCTGGAATTTGAAAGAAATTTGAAATAGGGATTTTAAGACCTATTTAAAATCCGCGAAGTTGAAAGGTTTAACGGAAAAGCGAAATCAATGTTATAACGGAGTCAACACATGTGAAATACCACAAAGGATTTAAATGAAATACGTGGCATTGTCAAACAAATATGAAGCTGACACGTGTTAGTGGATAGAATTTTGACTCAAGTCAAAGATCTGAATAACACGCACAGATGTTCTGATTCCATGACTCAGAAGAATTTTACCTTGTAACCAACATGTCTTTTAAAATCAACTTCTGACCAATATAAAACATTTTGATTATTCAGAAGAGGTTTGAACAGATAAGAAATGAAAACAAATCTTTTAAGCATCACAAAATGATTTCCAAAAGAATTTTGATGCTCCCCCTTGACTTGAGCATGCATTTGAGTATTAATGATACATAAAGATGAGATAAAAAGATAATCGAAGAAGCATAATCCATACAGTTGAAGTTATTTGTATTTCTCAAAAATAAATTTTTGAAAGTTAGATTGCTGAATTATTGACTCAGAATTTCTGACCTTAAGATTCAGAGGTTCTGATCTCAAGACTCAGAAGTTCTGAACTCAAGACTCAGAAGTTCTGAACTCAAGATTCAGAAGTTCTGAACTCAAGACTCAGAAGTTCTGAATACACTACTCAGACAAGTTTACTTAGAAAAATTTAGCATTTTTAAGAAAAAAATATTTTCAACTAGGCAGATTAAGCATTCCTATTTTACATATGAGAAAAGAAAACCTTTTGTGATCAAGAGGCTTTGTGAACAAGTCAGCCAATTGATACTTTGTATGCACAAAGTGCATCTCTATAGTTCCTTTTTCCACATAGTCCTTTATAAAATGATACCTCACATCTATATGCTTAGTCTTCGAATGTTGAACAGGGTTCTGAGTAATAGCAATTGCACTTTCTGAGTCACAATAGATGGGAATCTTATTAAGCTGATATCCATAGTCCATGAGTTGTGTTCTCATCCACAATGTTTGAGAGCATGAAGCAGCAGCAGCAACATACTCTGCTTCAGCAGTTGAAGTGGATACACAGTTCTGTTTCTTTGATGCCCAACTCACTATTTTATCTCCCAAAAAGTGACAAGCACCAGATGTACTCTTTCTGTCCAACCTACTTCCTGCATGATCAGCATCAGTGAAAGCAGTCAATTTGAAGTCAGTTTCTTTTGGATACCATAAACCTAGATCAGGTGTTCCTTTGAGATATCTTAAAGGATTGAAATCTAGCACAGCCAACATATGTGATTCTTTCGGGTTAGATTGAAATCTAGCACAGAAACAGGTAGAAAACATGATATCTGGTCTACTTGCAGTCAAATAAAGTAATGATCCAATCATGCCTCTATAAAGTTTGATATCTGCTGAAACACCTTTGAGATCAGCATCTAACTTTATGTTAGTTGCCATAGGTGTTCTCATAGAAGCACAATCAGACATTTTGAACTTTTTCAGAATATCTCTGACATATTTTCCTTGATTTATGAAAATACCTTTTGGTAGTTGTTTGACTTGAAGACCAAGGAAAAAATTCAGTTCACCCATCATGCTCATTTCAAATTCAGATGACATGATTTTTGAAAAATTATCACATAATTCTGGACTGGTAGAACCAAATATTATGTCATCAACATAAATCTGAATCAGAATCAAATCATTACCCTGTTTCTTTAAAAACAAAGTTGTGTCAATCTTACCTTTCTTGAATCCTGAACCTAACAGGTGTTTAGTAAGAGTGTCATACCAGGCTCGTGGTGCTTGTTTTAGACCATATAAAGCTTTGTCTAAAATATAAACATGATTAGGGAATTCTGGATCAACAAAACCTTCAGGTTGATGGACATACACCTCTTCATTAAGTTTGCCATTTAGAAAGGCTGATTTGACATCCATTTGATACACCTTGAAGTTTTTATGTGCAGCATAGGCTAAAAATACTCTGATTGCCTCTATTCTTGCCACTGGTGCAAATGTCTCATCATAATCGATTCCCTCTTGTTGACAGTATCCCTTAGCAACCAATCTTGCCTTGTTTCTGATGACAACACCTGATTCATCCTTTTTGTTTCTGAACACCCATTTAGTTCCAATAATAGATTTACCTTCAGGCTTTGGAATGAGTCTCCAAACTTTATTTCTTTCAAATTGAAGCAATTCCTCTTGCATTGCTGAAATCCAGTCTGGATCCTCTAAGGCTTCATTAGCTTTCTTTGGTTCAATCACACTCAAGAAACCAGCAAACATTGCTTCATTTGCTGTAGCTGATCTGGTTTTTACTCCTGCTGAAGGATCACCTATTACTTGATGAATAGGATGATTTTTAGTCCATTTATTTGCACTAGGAAGTACATCAATCTCTGAATAATTGTTGTTTGCATCATTCTCATCAATGATTGATTGTAATTCTGAACTGTCCCCTTGTTCTGATGTATGAATAGGAGTCATATCCAAGTTTGGGTTCTGATTAATTAAGTCAGAATTCAGAGTGACTTGTTCAGAGTTCTGAGTACAAGAATCAGAATTCTGATTACAAGGTTCAGAATTTTCACCACTTGTATGTATTAGATTTGGACATTCCTCTGATGGACCTTTGTCAGAAATTACAGTTGATTGAACTATTTCTGGAGTCTTATTTTTCATCTCTTTGACCATCTTTGGGTTTTCATATTCTGCATAAGAATCAGAAATTAGTTCACTAAAAGCATCCTTAAATAGTAAATTGAGTTCTGAACAAATAGGATTAGAATTTGTATCAGAAGTCATTTTTGTCTTGTTCAGCATGAGTTCTGAACTGTCTTGTTCAGAAGTCCGCATTCTGGCTTCATCAAAAGTTACATTTATGCTCTCCATCATCCTCTTGGTTCTTCTATTGTAGATTCTGAATGCTTTGGAAGTTAAAGAATAACCCACAAAGTATCCTTCATCTGCCTTTTTATCGAATTTGGCAAGATTTTCTCTGTCTCTGAGAACATAGCACCTGCAACCAAAAACATGAAAGAATTTGATTAATGGTTTTCTTTTATTTATCAGTTCATAAGCAGTCTTATTTAATCTCTTATTGATTAAAGTTCTATTTTGTGTAAAACAAGCAGTTGCAATTGCTTCAGCCCATAGGAAAGTAGGAAGATTTGCATAAGCCAGCATTGTTCTCGCAGCTTCAACTAGAGTTCTATTCTTCCTTTCAACAACACCATTTTGTTGAGGAGTTCTGACAGCAGAAAAATTGTGAGAAATCCCAGAACTTTCTAAAAAATTCTGAAGAGTCTCATTTCTGAACTCTGTTCCATTATCACTTCTGATTTTCTGAACTTGAAGTTGTAAGAGAACTTGAATCCTTTTGATAAAATTTATCAATGTAGTAGCAGCTTCTGACTTAGCTCTTAGGAACTCAACCCACGTGTATCTGGATAATTCATCAACAATCACAAGCATATATTTCTTTCCTCCCATCGATTGAACTGAAATTGGACCACAAAGATCAGTATGAATCATTTCTAATGGTGCTTTGCAAGATGAGTCCATTTTTAATTTGTGAGAACTCTTTTTCATCTTGCCCATTTCACAAGCTGAGCATAATGATTCTTTTTCAAATTTAAGCTTTGGTAAGCCTTTAACCAAATGTTTTGCAACAAGATTATTAAGATCTTTGAAATTCAGATGAGAACATCTTCTGTGCCAAAGCCAGCATTCATTTGCAGTTGATTTTGATAAAAGACAAACTGTATTTAATGTTTTCAATTTTGAAAAATTAACTACAAATAAGTCCATATGTCTTTTGGCCCAGAAGACTTTAACATCATTTTCAGTTAAAATCATGCAACCTGTTATTTGAAACTTAATTTGACAAAGACTGTCTAAAAACTGACTTATACTGAAAAGATTATGCTGTAATCCTTCAACATAGAAAACCTTTTGGATAGTCAGATCCCCTTTAGTTAAATCCCCATAACCTTTGACTTGTCCTTTGCTGTTATTTCCAAAGTTTACTGCTCCTCCAGCCTTTTCTGTGAAGTTTGATAGAAAAGACTTCTGACCTGTCATGTGTCTTGAGGCTCCTGAATCTAAAAACCACACATGACAGCCCTGCAAAAGGATCAGTTAGGTTTAGGTACCCATTTTGGAATGGGTCCATCTTTGTTAGCTTTGTCATTGGATTTAACATTAGTACCTTTTACTCTCCACTCAAAATCTTTCTTCAAACACCACTTTCCTTGAACTTTTATGAAGTCAGAACATTTTCTGCTTACAAGCTTGTTCAAATTCTTTTTGAGAGTTGTAACTTTTGGTTTTGCTATATTTTCAACTTTCTTTTCTTTTATCTTTTCTTTCTTCTGAGTCTGAGGAACATAAATTTTCTTCTTTTCTGTATTTTGAGAAACAGAAACTTTCTGAATATCTTTTCTTATGTATGAAACAGAAGTTATTTTGACTTGACATTTATGAGAATATTGGAATGAATCATTTTTACATCTAACACAAACAAGATTTTTCTTTGCAAGTGACAATAAATCTGAAACATAGATCATTTCATTTTTATTTATACTGTTCAGAGTACAATTGCCCTTATTACAAGAATTTCTAGCGTTTAGTTCAGAAGTAGATTTCATTCTAAGCTTCTCAAGTTCCCTTTTCAGATCATTCAACTTTGCAAGATCATCTTTCCTTTTGCTTTCTTCTTTTTCTGAAAAATTCAAGTTCTTTTTGTTAGAAGAATTAGATGATTCACCTTTTTCATATGTACTTGATTCATTAAAGAATTTATCATTTTCTCTTGAAGCATTAATTTTAAAAAGATCATACTCAGTCTTCAGTTTTTCAAGCTCTGTTATTTTCTGAATAAAAATATTCTTTTCTTTCAAAACTTCTTCAAGTTTAATATCCACCTCACAGAAATCATTTTCAAGTTCATCATAAGCTTTCCTTAAATCCTCAAGTTCTTGACTCACAAGATTAAATCTCTTTTCAAGTTGCAAAAATTCATCTGATTTTGTTTCAGAAAATCCAGTTGAATCAGACTTCTGACTACCTGAGTCAGAGTTCTGATTTACAGACTCAGATGTCTGATCTTTAGACTCAGAATTCTGACTACAAAGTTCAGAATCCTGACTAGAAGTTTCAGACTTCTGATTGACTGTGTCAGAATTTTTACTTGTGTCAAATATGCTCTCAATGTCATGATATGAAAAACTTGGTTGTTTATTTTTGTAGCTGACATTTAAGGAATCATACTTGAATTTAGTATCATTGTATCTTGGCTTTTCATCTGTTGGTTTAGAAACTTCTTTATTAACCTTTTCTTCTGAACCAACTGACTTTTCTGTTTTAGACTCAGAAATTGTCTCATCTGACTTTTTAGAGTTTGGTCTTTGCAAATTGTCAGAACTTGTTATAGAACTAGCAGGTCTTATGAAAACTTCAACAATTTCTGGGATTTTTGGCTTAGAAACTTGAAGTTTTTCATACAAGTTAATTGGAGCTCTTTTTAAAGTGACATTTTCTTCCAATCCCAATCCCTTCTTTGGGTTGTAAAATCTTGTATCTTTAACATTGCTTAATAAAAGATTTAGTGTTTGCTGAGTCTGACCCCTTTTCAAATTCAGATCTTCTAATTCTTTAATTTTGGTGTATAAATTCTTTCTTTCTTCAAATAACATATCAAATTTTATTTGTAAATCACCTTTTTCATCCTTTATTTTTGAAAACTCAACTTTTAGTTCAGAAAGCCTTTTCATCAATTCAGAATTTTCATCTTTAACTTTCTGTTTCTCAGCCTCAGATTCTTCATATTGTTCTTTTATTACTTCTTTTTCAATTCTGAATTTGTTAACCAAAGTTCTTTCTCCTTTTATCTGTTTTCTTAGATTAGCAAATTCAGTTTTCATTTCACCAATCTGTGTCATTAACTCTAATTCAAGTGAAGAATGTACCTCAGCAGATGACTCAGAATCAGCATCTTCAAAATCAGAATCATCCTCATTCCTCATTTTTGCCATATAGCTCTGCATCTGTGGAAAGTTGATGTGATCATCTTCATCAGAAGTATAGTACAACCAATTCTCCTGTTCAGCCAACAAAGCAATTTTATCATCTCTCTTCTTTGCAAGCTGAGCCTTCTTGGTGTAGTACTCATAGTCTTTCACAATTTTAACTCTGCAATCCTTAGCATAGTGGCCTGATTTTCCACATTTGAAACACAGATTCTTTTCTTTTCTTTCATCCTTCTCTTCATTGTTTTCTTCACTTCTCTCTACTCTCTTTTCAAACTTATTTTCTTCTCTGTCTTCTTTCTTCTTATAGTCTGAACTCCCAACTCTCTTATAATTTCCTTGAAATCTACCCTTCCCATACCTTTTATTGAAAGTATTTGTCAACAAAGCTAGTTTCTCAGCCATTATCTTGATATCTTCATCATCTTCTGATCCTTCTTCCTTGTCAGATTCTTCCAGATTAGGTATCTCTGATAGATATGCAGTCTTTTTGGGTGCTTTGATTGCTTTGGACTTTGATAAGAACGCTAACTGATCAGCAACATTTTTCTTCTCTTCCACAACTAACTTGACAGAGTCTTCATGTTGATTAAGAACACAGAATAGATCATTTAAGTCTTCTTCACACATATCCTTGTTCATTTGCAGACTTATGGCAAATGATGACCATTCTGAATTTAGACTGTTCAGAAATTTGTAATTTATTTCTGATTTTGTTTTCTTCAGTCCATTTCTTCTCAAGTCATTTAGAATAGTGCAAAATTTACTGTATGTCTGTGTCAAACTTTCTGACTCTTTTGCTTTGAACCTTTCATAAGCATTTATGCTTTGATTTAACTTTGCCTGAATAGATCTCACAGTTCCTAACATTTGCCTTTCCAATTCGTCCCACATTTCTTTAGCTGATGATCCACTGTCAATCCTGTTAAGAACCTCATTTGGGACAGCCAAAGTCATCAAAGTAATTGCTCTTTTGTCAATAGCATGCCTATTTTTCTGTTCAGCTGTGTATTGGGAATAACTCTTTTTCACCCTGGTCGCTGGAATTTCTGGAGTTGTCTCTGTAGCAGGGGTTGCAGCAACATCGATGTATACTTCAATTGGGCCTTCTCGAATAGAAATCATAAGGTTTTCATCAATGTTGTCTAAGAATTGGATCATTCGGATTTTCCATTGCTGATACTCTTCTGGTATAAGAACAGGCGGTTTGGTTTCAGATCCCATGGCTAGATATTCTTTAGAAGACATGATTGTAAGAAAATTCAACAGAAAGACAAATTCGAGTTTCTTGATCGAAATTTAACAGGTAATTCAAGAATTGACAAGAATTCAAGAACTAGCCCTAGCAGCGGAATTGAATTTTGAATGAATCAAGAAATCTTCAAGAAATTTATCAATTGATCTTCGCGATAACAATCTTGAACGAATTTGTTTGTTGATTGGCTCTGATACCAATTGAAAGAACAGGATCTAATCTCACAATCAATATAGAAAGCAGTAATTGAGAAGTTGTATGATCAAACCCAATTGTATTCAATGATGAACAGAAATACAGATCTATGAGAGAGAGAATCTCAAAGATTACAGAGAATGAATACAAAGTTATACGGGAAAAATCAATCAGTTAGCAACATAGAGCTAACTACTATTTATACTGCAACAAACATCTTAAAGCTACAGTACAAATAAGAAAGACTAATAAGAACATAACACGTGTCCTAATTAGTTTATAAAATACTAAGTAAAGTATCTTGTCATAAGTTCTGAACAGGTAGTTCAGAACTTCTGAACATTCTTCTGATAAAGCTTCTCAGATCTTCTGACTCCTCTACTCAGATTATCTGAGTCATCTACTCAGACCATCTGACTCTTCTTATCAGACATCTGACTTCTCTTTCCACCGATCAATACTTCTGTCTTCACAGTCAGACCTCTGACTTCTCTACTCAGAACATCTGAGTCCTCTTATCAGATCTTCAACACTTGGTTTATTGACAAAACTTCAGATCTAACAGCTTCCACGCAATCTAATCTTGGTGATCAAGACCAAAGGATTATTGAAACAGAGGTGCACACCTCGAACCCCAACCAGCCTATACCATCAGAGGCACCTCTTCATGCCTCTGGTACGCACGAAGCCTGGGAAACTATCTTTGGTAGTGATGTTCATTCGCCCCAGAACATCAATAGGTCACCTCCACACGATGATGCCTCTGTGGCTCATTTAGACTCCACACAAAATAGACCAGAGATCTTTGTAATCTCACGTAGCATATGTCCGACTCAGGGACAATGGGAGACCATAGTAGAACAAGGGAAGACATTGCTTGATCCAAATGCTTCTCATCACACCAGATTTCCTTCTTCAGAACCTGAGCTGGAAGAGGAAACTTTGGTCAGAACACCTGTAGTTGTTTCCCCTCAAAGGGAACATCAAGGATCAGGTGGAAGTCCTCCAAGAGCCAACATCAACACAACTCTTGACGGAGGCGCCTCTGAACTCGAGGCAGAATTGGATCCATGTGTTGGAACCAAGGAGACCCCCGTTGACACTATCACAAGAGCAAAGTTCGAAAGCTTCTGTGACAGTATCAACAACTCTTTGAACGAGTATAAACTTATCAATGAACAAAAGCAGGAGCTGATCCGCATGGAAAATGATTCTCTTAGGGAAGAACTGTTGAACATCTTAAACAAGCATGCTGAAATGACTCGAAAATATGCCGAAGCTGAACGGGTCAGAGTAGAAGAGATTGGAAAGCTGACAACAGAGATAGCCGACCTAAGATCAATCAGATCAGAGGAAGTTAAAAGGACTTCGACAGATCTTGTCGAGCTAAAGCGACTCATAACAGAGAACCACACAGCACAGATGAACAGAACCCTTCCCATCCCCACGGTTATTCTTTTAGAATCTAACGTCAGAACCTTGACAGAGATAATTACCAACTCTGTTAAGGAATCCCTAAAAGAAGCAACCACCTCATATGCTACTCCACTCAACTTCTCCAGCCCTAACCCAAATGACCTACCCATGACAGTTGGACAAATGGGAGACTTCAGAAAATCAATTCTTAGCCGAATAATGACGATCTCATCAAAACTTGTAATGATAGCTAAGGCAACAGAACAACATGTGAAAGCGTCTCTTGATACTCACAAGGTCAACTTCAAGGCTCAAGTAGAAGAGATCAGAGGTGTTGCAACAAAGGTAGAAGATGTGATGACAAAGGCAGCCTCAAACTTTACTGATATTATTTTACAGGCTACCTCTACATCAAAAAGACCTGCAGAAGAAGCACCCACAGACAAACCATCAAGCAAGAGACACAAAGCTGGTCTGAAGTTTGTTGTTCAGTCCTCACCAGAAGCTCGAATTGACGATTCCGACGATGATGATGACTTCGAAGATGCTCAAGAAGGACAATCAGACAATCAACAGGGTGAGTCCTCAGAACAACAAAAGGGGGAGAAGGAGAAGGAAAAGGGGGAAAAGGAGAAGGAGAAAGAGAAGGAGAAGGAAAAGGGGGAAAAGGAGAAGGAGAAAGAGAAGGAGAAGGAGAAAGGGAAAGAGAAGAAGAAAGAGAAAGAGGTTGAAAAAGAAAGAGAAGCCAGGGGTAAAGGGTAAATCACAGAAGCAACTGAGAAAGAGACTACAGAAGGAGAAAAGGGGATAACAGAGGAAATCATGACAGATATGACTGAAGTGGCATTTGACTACATGTTCAAAAACAGGGTCAGCAAACCGACAGAAGAGTCAACATAAGAACCACCAAAGATCATCTGCCTAGATACCCCTCCTACTTCTCCAACAAAAGAGCCAGAGAGGACAAACCCATCATCTGCTGAAGGACAAATAAGTCAAGCCCAACCTCAAGCTACTCAGAAATCTGCTCACATCGACCCTCTTATGGCAGAAACCCATGATGACCCAAACCCAACGGTAACAGAACAGAACCCAGAAACCTCTACCTTTCATACCGAAAAACCTGCCTTAGAAACGGTATTTGCATTTCTATATGCTAACAGAGACATCATCCCTGTAAATACCGTACCCATTAACCCATACCTCAACCCAATCAGAATAAACACCATTTCTGATGCAAGGCTAAAGTTCATCCAAACCAAGTCAAATCAGAACAGAGCCATCAATATAAACTTCGGTATCCACAGAATTCTGGACATCAAGCACAAGAAGTTTCAACATGACAGGGTCACAAACCATGAGTATACTGTGGAATCAACAAAAGGCAGAAATGAAATCTTCAATGACAATGATCTCGTCTTTCTGAACCCATATGACTTGATCTTACTCCACGCATACTGCTTGAACTTCTCAGAAAGATACACACCAGCCAGAACTGCACTACAAGAGGTTAGATTTGCTATGCAAGAGCACATCAATCTCGGAATACATATTGACTATCAGCTAGGCATAGAGTTTGAAGTAGAGAAACTAGCGATTGAACCAACAAATGAAAACCTTGAGGGTTATGGCCATTACAGAACTGGAACCGTAGTAGAAGATCCTCCAGTCTTTATCTGCCGACAGAAGGGCATAAAGAAGGCCATCAGAGCAGCTGAAACTCACAAATACTCAAGTGAGTCGCTAGTATACCTCAAGAACATAATCCAAGATCTCCCAAGAAACAAGTGTCCAGAAGAATAGCAGAAACTCTTCATCGACCAGATTGATCTGATGCTGGACTTCCGTACTCTAATCAGAAGATTCGACAGAATTCTTAGGGGAGATGATTATGCTTAAATGTACTGATCTTTTAAATCTCAATGTAATATTCCAAAAGATTAGTGCAAGGCTTCGACAGATGTAAAAGTTCTCTGTTCTTTTGTTTAATCTCTTGTCAATTGTAAATTTTTATTTTCAATACTTAGGGGGAGATTGTTGGCCCCAAGTATCTGTTATGTAAAAGTATTGAAAATAGTTCAAGTCAGAAGACCAACAGAGATCAGACAGAAGATTCGAAAGAAGTTCAAGTCAGAAGACCAACAGAGCTCAACAGAGCTCTGTCGAAGACTTCCAACAGAAGAACAAGTGTTTAACAGAAGACCAACAGAGCTCTTGCGAAAGAGCTCTGATGAAGTGAAGACCTCTGTCAACCTAAGTCTCGTAGGAAATCCCAAGTTTTAGACAAGTGTCCATACTTTCCACGTATGCCCTAAAAATAGGAGACACACTTTCCACGTGTCATTCTAGGGTACGATAGTTGAACGAAATGAAAAGGTCACTCAACAGAGACAAAACTGTGCTGAGCTCCACCAGAGCTCTGTCGGTTTTTCTGCCACGTCATCAGAAGCACGTCATCAGAGATGCGGGTCATTCATTAAGCGTCAACCATTTGTCACCCACACATCTCTAACAGTGACGGTTTGCATGCCCAAAAGTTGTCAGAACCAAATCTTACGTGGCATTCTCTGATTGAAAGACAAACCACTAGATGTTTCCACGTTCTACTGTAGAGGTCGTTCCACTATCTGAAACTCTAGTACCTACAGTACCTACGACGTTCGTCCAGCCACAAGTTTCTAATATAAATACCCACTCGTTCGACCCATTTCATTTCTTACGTTTTTCGGATCATTCTAAACCTCTCATCTTTCCCTCTCAAAGTTCAAAACCTTTTTGTTCCTCAGAAACCCTAACCTGCAACTATGGCGGAACCTCAAAACCCTCAACATTCTGCTGTATCAAGCAGAATATGCCCCGTTGATGAAATTGTAATCCAACCTTACGAGTTCGCATATAACAACTATCGTTTTGACGCAAACCCAGCTCTTTATCTACCAACATATCACATTTTTGTTGAGTTTTTTAGAAACTCAAAAGTTTTTAGAGCCCTAACTGCTTACGATGACAATGTTCCTGATCTCTACGTCCAACAATGGTGGACTACGTGCCAATACATTGAAGATCAAGATGGGATCGTTGGAAACGTCGATTCCAGAAATGGAGGCTCCGGTACAATCCGAATTCGTGCCAGCACTTTCAGAAGGATTTTCAGGATGAGGTCGAAAAGACAGCTTGGAATAGAAGCCTATGAGAAACCCCCAAATGTCGTTGTTCTTCTTAACTTTGTGAAGTTCTTGGGATATAACAAAGACATATATAGGATAGGAGCATTCAGAAGACAAAACCTACCCACAGTGTGGAACTTCATGTTCTCCACATTGAACAGAACCCTAACCTGCAAGTCTGGTAGCCAAGATCAAACCAGCACAGAAATCCTACAAATAATGTATGGCCTGTTCTTCAACAGAAATTTTGATTATGCCAACATTCTGTACAAAGATCTTCTTGCTGCTGTGAATACCAAGACAAATATCCTAGCCAGAGGTGGAGAAGTTGGAGTCCACAAGTTTTTGAAATCGATCAGATTCCCACGTTTTATCAGTCTGGTGATAAGAAGAGCCTTCCAACGCTTGGAATTAACTCAGCGGGGAAATCCAACACCTGTTTGGCTTATGTCCAGATTTATTCACACTACTTCAGGTGATTACCCTTTCATCTGAAGAGTTCCAGGTACAATGCTTGCTCTTATAGACCGAAATCACATATCTATCCAAAACTATCAGAGTGATGCTCAACCTCAAGAACCTGAGGTGAGAACCCCAACATACTTAGGATATGAGCCCTCATTGGAAAGTTTGAGTGAGGAAATAGCAGAAGAAGTTAACACACCTGAGGCAAGAGCACCCGAAGTGGGGTCTTCCTCTAGAGTGATGGAGGAGGAAGTACAGAACAGAGCATCCCCTATGGAGGCTGTTCAAGAGGGAGATAGGGAAATTACAGAGGAGATGGCAGAAATATCGCACTCCTCTGGTAATGGTGAGAAAGAGGTACATGTGATAGAGAGTTCACCAGAGCGTTCGGTAGCCCTAGGAGCCGATGTAAATGCGAGCTTAGAACAAGATGTTCCAAGGAACACACATGTGCGTATCCAAAGCCCAACTCCCAGTGCAAAAGAACAATCTATTCCTGGTGATCAAGCCCAGAGGAATATTAAAACAGAGGTGCACACCTCGAACCTTAACCAGCAAGAACCGCCAGAGGCACCTCTGCACGCCTCTGGTATGCACATACCCGGGGAATCTATCTTTGGTAATGATGTTCCTTTTCCCAATAATATCAATAGGTCACCTCCACACGATGATGCCTCTATGGCTCATATAGACTTAACAGACAATAGACCAGAGATCTTTCGAATCTCGCGTAGCATCTGTCCGACTCAGGGACAATGGGAGACCATAGTAGAACAAGGGAAGACTTTGCTTGATCCAAATTCTTCTCATCACATCAGATTTCCTTCTTCAGAACCTGAGCTGGAAGAGGAAACTCTGGTCAGAACACCTGTAGTTGTTTCCCCTCAAAGGGAGCAGCAAGGATCGGGTGGAAGTCCACCAAGAGCCAACATCAAAACAACTCCTGAAGGAGGCACCTCTGAACTCGAGGTTCAATTGGATCCATGTGTTGGAACCAAGCTTACCCCCGTTGACACTGTCACAAGAGCAGAGTTCGAAAGCTTCTGTGATAGTATCAACACCTCCTTGAATGAGTATAAACTTATCAATGAACAGAAGGAGGAGTTGATCTACAAGGAGAATGTTTCTCTTAAAGAAGAACTGCAAAAGGTCACTAATAAATATGCTGAAACAGAAAGACTCAGAACAGAAGCGGAAAGAGTCATAGCAGAAGAAGCGGCAAAGATGACAACAGAACAAGCCGAACTGAAAAGAGTCAGAGAAGAAGAGTCGACAAAGATTTCGACAAAGCTTGCAGAGCTGAAGAGAGTTATGACAGAGAATCACACGGCATCGATGAACAAAACCTTGCCCATTCCTACACTTATTCTCTCAGAATCAAACGTCAAAACCTTGACAATGATCATCAATAACTATGTTAAGGAATCCATCAAAGAAGCCACGACATCATCTGCTACTCCACTAAACATCTCCAGCCCAAACCCCAATGACATACCCATGACAGTTGGCCAGATGGGTGATTTCTGCAGTTCTGTTCTTAGCAAGATGATGACCATCTCATCAAAGTTTGTCATGAAGGCACAAGCAATAGAACGACATGTGCAGGTGATAACACCACTTTTTGGCGTTATTTTCGGTCCTCAATCCAATGAGATTGGCTTGTTTTCAAGTAAAGAAGCATGTATTTGATGGTTTATCGAGTGGAATGTGCAGGTATTCTAAAAGGCGGTAATCCTTGAGAAAAGAAGCTAAAAAGAGTCCAAAAGAGAGCCAAAACGAAGCCCAACGGAAGCCCGAGATCCTAGCCCAAAACCGCGGCGCACTGTTCACAAACCGCGGGGCGCAGTTTTCCCAAACCGCGGCGCGCGGTTTGCAAACCGCGGCACACACTGTTCCACGCCGCCGCGCGGTTTGGCGCGCGGTTTGCAAACCGCGGCACACAGAAATTAAAGTCGTTTTTTTGGAGATTTTAGGTCATTATTCGAGCAACTTTTCGAGGACGGCCAGAGCAGTTTAGGGTGCGACTTCTGGAGATTTTTCGGGGTCTTTGGAGGCACGATAGAGGTTCAAACGAGGAACAATTCATCACGCAAAGTAGATACGAGCACGATAGAAGGGAGTCATCACATTCATCACGATTTCATCTTTTTCGTTTATCATGTTTACATACTCATTTTCCTCCTTTTCTATTGTGTTTGAATCCACCACCGGTATGAACTAACCTGTTCATGTTGGGGGTTGGAATGATTTTGGTTTGTAAGCATGTGAATAATTGACTTGACACTTTATCAGTTTTTCCTCATTAATGAAGCATGTGATTTTGTGTTTAATGCTTTTGAGAGTCTAGCTAGTTTTCAATTGTTTTGTTATTTTCAGTTGAGTTCGAGAGAATTAACTGTTAAATAGAACTAGGAATTGCATGCCTAAAACGATAAATCGGTGATAGAGATATACCGAGTAAGTCTTAGTCCCAATTGAACCGTTAGTTGGAAATCGAGAGATAAAACCTAGCCGTTCAACATAAATCTTGTGCTTAATTTATTTTGAAATCCATAGGTTGAGATCGAAAGATAAAACCTGTCCTTTTTGAAATAAACCCCGTGTTGCTCGAAAGAGAACAACGGTAATCTTAAAATATTTGGGAATCATTAGATGGATTAACTGGTAATTGTTTCGAGTCAATTGTTTGCATGTGTAAAACCTTAGGATTTCCAACCCTCAACTATTTTCTCTGTTGATTTTTCCTCAAGTTGTCTACTGTTTAGTCTGTGATTTTCTTATTGCACTTAATTAGTTTATAAACCAACCATCTCTCAATATCGACAGTTAAGTTAATAGAGCTTATAGTAATTGTGATACTTAGTTCCTAGTTCCCGTGGATTCGATACTCGTACTTACCGTACGTTATTAGTTGATTTCGACACCGTACACTTGCGGTAAGATTTAGAGGGGGTGAAACCCGCCCTATCAAGTTTTTGGCGCCGTTGCCGGGGAACTAGTTGTAACTAATAGCACTACCAGCTATACGCGCTATTAGATTGAGCATTTTTATTTTTGTTATTTTACCTTATCACTTTCAGTTTTTGGATTACTGACTTTGCTTTCTTTCGTTTCAGGTACCACTTAGTTTATGCCAAGGACGACCTGATGGAAAGAGATTGAAGAATTCGATCCGGAGATTGAAAGAACCGCTCGTCGCCTACGTCAAGAGACCAAAGCTAAGCGACAATTACAAATGGGTGACGAGAGACCTGTCAATGAGAGACCTCCACGCAATGATCCACCGCCACCTCCGGAAAGGGTACCTATGCGGTCGTTTGCCGACCCAAATGTGGCAGCGGCACGCATAGGCATTCAAGCGGCCGCAACTGGGGCGAACTACTTTGAGCTAAAGCCAAGTACCATCGTTATGGTACAGCAAAACCAATACGGAGGGACGCCGACAGAAGATCCTCATGCACACCTTCGGGCATTTGAACGGATATGCAATACGTTCAAGATTAATGGCATGAACGAGGACGCGATCAAGCTGAGATTGTGTGGATTTTCACTCAAGGGACGAGCCGAGACATGGACCGAGAGTATCCAGCCGGATTCAGTTACTACATGGGCGCAACTGAAGGACGCCTTCCTTCAAAAATTCTTCCCGCCAAGTCGAACCGCCCCACTAATGGCCGAAATCACACATTTCGCACAATGGGATCAAGAAACGCTATATGAGGCTTGGGAGCGCTACAAGGACATGATCAAGAAGTGTCCTCATCACGGGTTGCAAGGATGGGTGATTATTCAGACCTTCTTCAATGGACTTCACCCGCAGTTTAAAAATGACATCACTGCTGCCGCGGGTGGAACACTGATGGATAAATCATATAAGGAAGCATGCGAGCTGATCGAAAATCTAGCCAATTTAAATTTAAATCGTGTACTTAATGTGTTTTGGAATCCATAGGTGAGATCGAGAGATTGAACTTATCCTTTTCAAAATAAAACCCGTTGTTGTTCGAAAGAGAACGACGGTGATCTTAAAAGATTTGTGAATCATTAAGGGGATTAACTGGTAACTGTTTTGAGTCAATTGTTTGCATGTGTAGAACCTGATGATTTCCAACCCTCAACTTTTCTCTCTATCAAAGTTTCCAAAACTGTCTCTGTTTTGTCTTGTGTTTGATTTGTTTACTTATTGCAATTAAGTAGTTTAAAACCAATCTTCCAAATTCGATAGTTCAGTTAATAGCAATTATAGTAATTGTGATATTTAGTTATTAGTTCCCCGTGATTCGATACTCGTACTTCTCTAAGTACTATTACTTGACTTCAACCCGTACACTTGCGGTTAGATTCTCGGGGTGTGAAAACCTCGTATCAAGTTTTTGGTGCTGTTGTCGGGGAACTAGTTGTAGCTAATAGCACTACCAGCTATACGCGCTATTAGATTGAGCATTTTCTTTTCTTGTTATTTTATTTTGTCACGTTCAATTTTTGGGTTGCTGATTTTGTTCACTTTTCATTTCAGGTACTAATTGGTTTATGCCAAGGAAGACCCGAGGGGAAGAGCTCGAGAAATTTGATCCGGAGATTAAACGAACCGCCTGTCGTCTACGTAAAGAAGCGAAAGCTAAGAGAAATCTGAAATTCGAGATGTCCGACGACGAAGGACCGCCACGCAATGATCCGCCTCGCAACAATCCACCACCACGTCCGGAAAGAATTCCTATGCGGTCGTTTGCCGATCCGAATGTGGCGGCGCCACGCATAGGCATCCAAGCGCCCACTACTGGGGCGAACTACTTCGAGCTTAAACCGAGCACCGTCGTGATGGTGCAACAGAACCAATATGGAGGAACGCCGACCGAGGATCCTCACGCACATCTCCGTGCATTCGAGAGGATCTGCAACACGTTTAAGATCAATGGCATGAGCGAGGATGCCATCAAGGTGAGGTTATTCGGATTTTCACTTAAAGGCCGAGCTGAGACATGGACTGAAAGCATCCCACCAGATTCGATCACCACATGGGCACAACTGAAGGCAGCATTCCTTCAGAAATTCTTTCCTCCAAGCAGAACTGCCCAACTAATGGCAGAGATCACCCACATCGCGCAATGGGACCAAGAAACTTTGTACGAGGCTTGGGAACGTTACAAAGAAATGATCAAGAAATGTCCTCATCATGGCTTGCAAGGCTGGGTCATCATCCAAACCTTCTACAGTGGACTCCACACGCAATTTAAGAACGACATCACAGCTGCGGCGGGTGGAGCATTAATGGATAGATCTTATGAGGAAGCGTGTGAGCTGATCCAGAATCTGGCCGAACATAGTTTTTCTACTCCACGATCTGATGTTAGAAGAGTTGCGAGTGTTCGAGAATCGGATGAGCTGAATGAACTGAAAGCTCAACTAGCCTTTCTCACGAATCATCTGAATAGAGGTATTCCGGAAGCACCCGAACAAGTTCAGTTTGTGCAAAACAGGAACCAACCGAGGAACGATCCTTTCTCGAACACCTATAATGAAGGGTGGAAAAAGCACCCTAATCTTTCATGGGGTCAACCTCAACAACAACCAGGTAATTCGTCTAACTCTTTTAATTCTTCTCATACTAACAATGCTTATCGTCCTCCAGGTTTCAACCAAAGGAACGAAGGACCATCCGGAGAGAAGAAGTCGGGGCTAGAGGACATGATGATGAAGTTCATGACGAAGATGGAAAGCACGGTTGGGGGATTAGCCGGTGCGGTTGAGGGATTAGCGAGCACGGTGAGTACAGTCAAAGCCACACCCGATCAGAATACGGCTTCAATCAAGATTCTCGAGAGGCAAGTGGGGAAGATCTCTGAAGCCCTACAAAACCGACCTCTCAGTACCTTTCCAAGCATGGCTGAAAAGAGGAACCAAGAGAATTGTAATGCCATCTATCTGAGAAGTGGCAAGGAGCTTATCGAGGAGCCAACGACAGAGCCGTCATCAAAGGAAGTCGAGCTTAAAGAAAAAGAGGTCGAGAAGGCGAATGAGTTTAAAGCTGAAGAAGAGGTGGTACCTGAAGAAAGCAAGAAGAGTGAAGCGACGAAAAAAGAGCAACCACCGGTCAAACCGGAAATTCCAAGAGTGCCATACCCGAATAGACTGAAGGCGAATAAGGATGATGTTAATTTTTCGAAATTTATTGATGTATTTAAAAAACTAACTATTAACATCCCTTTTGCAGATGCCTTGGCACAGATGCCCTCTTACATGAAATTCATGAATGAGATTCTATCCAAGAAGAGGGCGATCGATCACCAGTCCACAGTTACACTCACTGAAGAGTGTAGTGCCATCTTTCAGAATAAGCTTCCCCCGAAGCTTAAAGATCCAGGGAGTTTTTCTATCCCTATCCAAATTGGGAAGTTTAATTTTGAAAAAGTGTTGTGTGATTTAGGAGCTAGTATCAATTTAATGCCTCTTTCTATTTTCAGGAAACTTGGATTGGGTGAGGTAATCCCAACATTCATGACACTCAAGCTCGCAGATAGATCGATAAGGTACCCATATGGAGTGATCGAAGACGTGCTGATAAAGGTGGGAAAATTCTATTTCCCGGTGGACTTCGTGGTCATAGACATAGATGAAGATGAAGAGGTCCCATTGATATTGGGAAGATCGTTTCTAGCCACAAGCCGAGCAGTGATCGACATGGAGGAAGGTGAGATAGCATTCAGAGTTGCTGGCGAGAAGGTGATTTTCAAGATGTTCGAGAAGGCGAGAGGTCAAAGTGAAGAAGAATCCGGAGCTGGTCATAGAAGGCCAAATGAGAGAGAATCCGCGGGAAATCGCAAGTGTGGGCGATTCAAGTCCGCGAACACCTAGCCGAGTTGAGAACCACATAGTCGTGCCACGACTTTAAATACGGCGTTGGGTGGGAGGCAACCCACCAATGTTTGTTTCCTTTTATTAATTTTGTTTTGGAGTGTGTTTTTATTACGAAAATCAATTAAAAAATGAAAAATCCAAAAAATCCAAAAATAGCTGAAACAGGGGCTTACACGGCTTGCTGCGCGGCCTACAAACCGCGTACAAAGCCGCAGGACTCTCTGATTGGGTTTCGAACGGAGAGTTACGCGGGATGCCCCGCGACTTGCAAGTCGCGAGCTAAACCGCGGGAGTCCCCTGTTGCTTCGTTTTTTTGTTTTTCGTGCAGTTTTTGTTCCTATCTTGCTTGTGTTTTCTTTTTCTTTGCATGTTTCGTCCTTTGCTTTCATGTTTTTGTTTTTGTGTGCCCTTCTCCCCGATGTATTCCATTCTGGCGCTTCAATCTTTGAGAGGATCCTTGTAACATCCCAGGCTAACCGTACCAGATATTGTCCGCTTTGTCCGCACACCTGGACTCACGGTTTTAAAACGCGTCTGATAGGGGAGGTATCAAGTTCCTCTTATAAGGCAACCTTTGTTCCCCTCCCCAACCATTGTGGGATCTTACAATCCACCCCCCCTTGGGAGCCCAGCGTCCTCGCTGGCACACCAGTCCGGTTCCCGGCTCTGATACCAAGTTGTAACGTCCCAAAAATTACAAGAAATTTTAAAAATTTTTAAAACATACATTTCATTATAAAAATCACCCCAATCTAATAATGTGCAAACCAAGTTGAAACAATTCGTTTACCAAACCATTCAAAAAGTTACGCAGCGGAAAATGTTATAAATAAAGTCTAGAGGTTTAAAAGTAAAAATTAAAAAAACATCATCAACGCTCCGCGCTCGTGTGTACCGTCAAACCTGCCTGCCCCTCGCACCTGAGATCACAACATAAGGGAAAAGGGTAAGCTAAAGCTTAGTGAATTCAAACACACACGTAGGTAGCAACCCACGTATATCGCCCCTACTCGCAAGTAGGCCACATCACTATCACCTTGAATACAGCCACAATCAATTATCATATAAAGACAAACCTCGGTCCCACCGAGCAACTAGATAAATTAATTATAAGCTCAGTCCCACCGAGCCCCCGGTCCCACCGAGTAAAACAAAATATAACTAAGCTTAGTCCCACTAAGCCCTCGGTCCCACCGAGTAAAACAATACAAATAAGCTTAGTCCCACCAAGCCCTCGGTCCCACCGAGTGAGCAAAATATAAATATACAAATCGCCAATCATTAACAGTTACCACATACCAATTATCTCATGCAACCACATAATTACACGTAACAACCAATAACACAAAAACAACATACATGAAATTCCTAACTACGCGGTGAAAGAACTCACCTCAAAAGCGCGTCTAGCTCGTAATCAAAATTCCAAGCTCCACAATCCAAAAATCACTTCCCAATACCTAAACGAACGTTAACATGCATTAATACGAGACTCGGACCTAGAGACGCGACGCACGCTACAACCGTCACTAAAATGACTTTTCCACCTAACTAAACGGGTCTGTTCGGGACCTGATTCGACCCTCTTAAACCCAGAAAATCCTCAAACATTTTATATGACTAGAAAGTGCTCTGAGTTACGGCTCCAAGGACATATCGCACGCGCTCTAACGATTTTTCTACAATTTATTATGGATTTTACAAAACTGATTATGTGTACAGCGAAAAAACAGCACCTTTCGCTACAAACAGCAGTTTAACTCAATTTACAGCCCGAACTGGATTTTGCACAAAACCCGGAAAAGTTGCTAGACTCGAAAAGGGAACTTTTGGCACCAATTTCACCCCAATCCGAGCTACGAGTAAAAAGTTATCGGCTACGCAAGAACAGGGCAGAATCCAGAATTCTTTACATGAAATGACGAACCGCTGAACTTGCGGCCACTTTTTCTCCTAGCTCGAGGCCGAACCAGTTTTCCGCTAAAACACAGAAAACGTGCCTGGTCCCGAGCTCGAAGCGTGGGCGCCAGTTTCGGCTCAATCGGAGTTATGACGGAAAAGTTATAGCCGTCGCAAAACAGTGGCGGAACGGTTATTCACATAAACTGACGATTTTTTATAAGGCGATTACGCAACTGATTTTTTTTTTTTTACGAGTTCGGGTTTTCTAAGCAACGGTGGGTTTAGGTCAGTAGGGTCCCGCCACACGAGCACCACCCACCGCCCTCTCCGGCAGGGTGGTCGCCGGCGGCGGCAGCAGGCGGCGGTTGCTCGCCGGAAAAAGAATAAACAAGAACGAACAAGATAGAGCGAGGGGAACGGCTTACCTTGCGATGGTCGTTTCTCTTCCCTCGACTTCTCCGGTGAATGGAAATCCTCCGGCGACTGGAACTCCGGCGACTGGAACCTCCGGCGACGGGAACTCCGGTGACCACTCTCTCTCTTCTTCTCTTGGTTCTCTCTCTTGCGATCTCTTTCTCTCACTCACTAATTCTCCCTCTCGGCAAAATCCAAACCAAAAGAAAACCCACAACAATCAAAGGGGCTGTTTTGTTGCTGATTTTGGAAACCGACGAGAAGAGAGAAAGGGGGGGGGGTCGGTCCCCCTTCCTTAGCCGTTCACCCCACAAAAATCCCTTATGTCCACAATTGGCCCCTAAACTCCAACACCTTGGCACTTTTGATCCCTAAATTCCCATTATATTGTAAAAAAAAAAATAAGGTTTGCCATACCTAACATTCGAGGTCCCTTTGACAACTTCCGTTAAAGAGACTCGCTAGAAAAAAAATTAAGGATTTTAAAAAAACATACCGGGACACGGGCTTTACAACTCTCCCCCGCTTGAATTAGACTTCGTCCCCGAAGTCTACTCCTGCAAACAGCTCCGGATAATTCTCTCGCATCTCCGCTTCAGGTTCCCAAGTCCACTCGGAACCCTTTCGGTGTCTCCATTGAACCTTCACCAACCCAACAACCTTGTTCCGCGAGGTTCTCGTCCTCCTGTCAAGAATAGCAATTGGCTTTTCCACATAATTAAGCCGCTCATCGATCTGAATATCTTCGAGCGGTACTACTGCAGACTCATCCATCACACACTTCCGCAATTGCGAAACGTGGAAGGTGTTGTGAATCAAGTTCAGTTCCTCCGGTAACTCTAACCGGTAAGCCACTTTCCCCACGCGGGCGATGATCCGGTAAGGTCCAATATAACGAGGCCCTAGCTTCCCGCGCTTACGAAACCGGATCACCCCTTTCCAGGGTGAAACCTTCAATAACACATAGTCGCCAACTTGAAACTCCAAGTCTGATCGCCTTTTATCGGCGTAGCTCTTCTGTCGACTCTGAGCTGTAACCAAACGATCCCGCACAATCTGTATCATCTCGGTCGTCCTTAACACAATGTCAGTGCTCCCTAGCACCCGATGACCCACTTCGCCCCAACAAACGGGCGTCCTGCACTTCCTACCGTACAACAGCTCGTACGGCGGCATGCCAATACTAGAGTGATAGCTGTTGTTGTAGGAAAATTCTGCTAGAGGAAGGTGCTGATCCCAACTACCTCCAAAGTCAATGACACAAGCTCGAAGCATATCCTCGAGGGTCTGAATGGTTCGCTCGCTCTGACCATCCGTCTGTGGATGGAAGGCTGTACTAAAGTGTAACCGTGTACCCATCTCCGACTGGAACTTCTCCCAAAACCGGGAGGTAAAACGAGTATCCCTGTCGGAGACAATCGAAACTGGCACCCCGTGCCTGGCCACGATCTCACGCACAAACACCTCCGCAAGCTTCTCCGCCGAGGAGCTCTCCCTGATGGCCAAGAAGTGAGCACTCTTGGTCAGACGGTCAACAATCACCCAGATGGCATCATTCCCACGGGGAGTCCTTGGGAGTTTCGTTATGAAGTCCATGGTAATTTCTTCCCATTTCCAAACCGGAACCTCCAACGGTTGCAATTTCCCATGAGGTCGTTGATGTTCCGCTTTGACCTTCCGACAGGTCATACATACCTCCACACATCTAGCCACATCCCGCTTCATGCCGGGCCACCAGTAACCTTCGCGCAAGTCCCTGTACATCTTTGTAGCCCCCGGATGAATCGAGAACTTGGACTTATGCGCCTCATCCATCAGCACCTGACGGTTCCCACCGAGGAGTGGAACCCAAACCCTACCATGTCGAGTTAACAACCCACGACTATCACGAATAAAATTCGGGATTTCCCCCGACACTCTTTCCCGCTTCGCATTCTCCTCTAAGACAGCCACCTCCTGAGCGCTTTTTATTGACTCCAAGATAGGGGCCACCACTGTCAATCGCTGACATAAACCCCTCAATGGCTCACCGACCGGGTGTCGGCTGAGTGCGTCCGCGACCACGTTCGCTTTACCCGGGTGGTAAAGTATCTCGCAGTCATAATCCTTCAGTACATCGAGCCATCTTCGCTGGCGCATATTAAGATTCTGTTGATCCATCAAGTACTTGAGGCTCTTATGGTCAGTGTAGATTGTACACTTGACACCATAGAGATAGTGCCTCCAAATTTTAAGAGCAAACACTACCGCTCCCAACTCCAGGTCATGCGTCGGGTAATTTGCTTCGTGAGGCTTCAGCTGTCTAGAAGCGTAGGCTATGACCTTGCCGCGCTGCATAAGCACGGCACCCAAACCCTGATGTGATGCGTCGCAATACACCACCAAATCCTCCATACCCTCAGGCAAGGTTAGTACAGGAGCCTCGCACAACCGCCTGCGTAGCTCCTCAAACGCCTTCTGTTGCTCCTCACCCCAGCTGAAGGCCGCAGATTTCTTCGTCAATCGCGTCATCGGCAACGCGATCTTGGAGAAATCCTGAATAAACCTTCGGTAATACCCCGCCAAACCTAGGAAGCTCCGCACCTCGGTAGGAGTCTTCGGTACTTCCCACCGTAACACTGCTGAGATTTTAGCTGGGTCAACCATGATACCATCCTGGTTCACGACATGTCCTAAGAACTGGACCTCTCGTAACCAGAATTCGCACTTGGAAAACTTCGCGTATAACTTCTCTCGCCTTAAAACCTCCAACACTTCCCGAAGATGTACCTCGTGCTCCTCCTTGGACTTGGAATACACCAGAATGTCGTCGATGAATACAATCACCGATCTGTCCAACATCGGACTGCACACACGGTTCATGAGGTCCATGAATGCTGCTGGTGCATTGGTGAGCCCAAAAGGCATCACCACGAACTCGTAATGACCGTACCGTGTACGGAAGGCTGTCTTCTCTGTGTCCTCACTCCTGACCCGCATCTGGTGGTACCCTGACCGCAAGTCGATCTTAGAGAACCATGAGGCTCCCTGAAGCTGGTCGAATAGATCGTCAATCCTCGGCAACGGATAACGATTCTTTACCGTAAGCTTATTCAGCTCCCGGTAATCTATACACATTCGCTGTGACCCATCCTTCTTCTTTACAAATAAAATAGGTGCTCCCCACGGCGAACAGCTCGGTCTGATGAACTCCTTTTCGAGTAGTTCCTGTAACTGGGCGTGCAGTTCTTTCATTTCCGGTGGGGCCAGGCGATAGGGTGCCTTGGCCACCGGAGCAGCACCCGGGATCAGATCGATCCGAAACTCTACCTGTCGTTCGGGAGGTATCCCCGGCAAATCCTCAGGGAATACGTCGATGAACTCCCGTACAACTGGCACATCTTCCGCAGACTCCTTCTCCTCCCCAACTCTCGTGTCTAACACATATGCCAGGAACCCCTGACCACTATGCTGAAGGTACCTTCGAGCTCTCGCAGCCGAACATATAGCCGTAGTCCGCCTAGACGAATCTCCCTGTACTAACAGTTCTCCCCCGCTTGGGGTTCGAACTCGCACTTGTTTGTGGCGACAAACAATCTCCGCGTCGAACTTATCCATCCAATCCATTCCCACAATCACACAAAGCTCCCGCATGGCAATCGGGATCAGGTCAATGGGAAACCGCACTCCTGAAATCTCTAAAATGCACCCGCGAAACACATCCGTGACCGTCAAGGTCCTATCATCAGCCACCTCAACAACAAGAGGATGACTCAAACGTCCTACCACTCGGCCCAAACCCTCGCTAAACGTGCGTGACACAAAAGAGTGAGTAGCCCCACTATCAAACATCACAACCGCAGGCACCGAGTTAACTAGGAACGTGCCTACCATATAATCCCGACACAAAATAATAAACAACATGCAAAGGAAAAACAAGGAGAGGGAAACAAAGGGAATGTACCTGTAACCACTTTAGGCGTCGCCTGCGCCTCATCCACCGTCAACTGGTGGACTCTGCCTCGAGCCGCTCCCGCCCCCGACGGGCCTGCTCGACCATCGGTAATACGTAACGGGATCCCACATTGGTTGGGGAGGGGAACAAAGGTTGCCTTATAAGAGGAACTTGATACCTCCCCTATCAGACGCGTTTTAAAACCGTGAGTCCAGGTGTGCGGACAAAGCGGACAATATCTGGTACGGTTAGCCTGGGATGTTACAAATGGTATCAGAGCCACTCCTGTGCCGTTCGGGATGGTGGGGCAAACCTCATCGAGGACGATGAGTCCCTAAGGGGGGGTGTGTAACACCTTAGGCATATCCCACATCGGGCGTGGACAGGAGAGATGCTGGGTATATTAGTAAACCTTGGCCTTACCAGATACAACGCGTTTTGGGGCCACAAGCATGCGGGTTCCTTGGGAACTCTGTGGTTAAGCGTGCTTGGGTGGGAGTAGTACCAGGATGGGTGACCCCCTGGGAAGTCCTCGCCAGGTCGCCAAGAACAAAGCCGTGAGCCAGTGGGGCAAAGCGGACAATATTGTGTCGTGGTAAGCGGGGTGTTACAATCCTACGCGTCTGGGCAAACAGGTACGCTCTCAACTTTGTCTGTTTAACGAGTGGTGTATGATGTATAGTCTTTATTAGTTAAGCGAGATGCCACAAACCTAAGTTTCACTTAGGTTTGGGGTGCCTTATTTTTCATCATCTACACACTCATCTTTTATCCCTGTGCAAACCTCGGTTTCACCGAGGTTTGGGGTTGGCTTTGTTTGACAAACCTAGGCCACAGCCTATGTTTGGGGTGGCCATGTTTTTGAAAATACTAGATTAGCTCTTTGTTGCTTCATGTTATGTTATGTCTTGCATGTTTCTTACCTGTAATAACCGCACAACGACACTTGTTTCATTTGGTGTCGCCTGAACTGACACTTGCACATTGGGGACAATGTGCGGGTAAGGTTTGGGGTTGCCCAATCGGGCCCACGTTATGCACGTAGATTTCCCGTACTTCTGAATACCTAGATCTCTGTAGCTAAAATTTTTGTTTTTAATGATTGAGACCGACCATTGTAGGAAGAATCTTGTGATAGTGACGTGACCATTAGGGAAGGACTGGGAAAGGACATGACTAGGGACATTAGTGGAGACCACCCATTAGTGAGTTTTGAGCCTAAAAGACGTTCTTTCATTTCGAGGGATTCATACACGAAAATCGTATACACTTTTTCGAGTTCCTTGTCGTGAATATAGAATGATCTCGCTATATTATTGCATTAAGTAGCAAAGACGACCATCGGGATATTGGGAAAGGGTATAGTAGACCATATCGTGTGGACCTTGAGAGATGACCCAGGCATTGTGCGTTTGTTTAACCCTATTTTTAGCTTTCGTAACCTTTTCACCCATTTTTGTGTAACCATAGCCCTTTTGTAGCCAAACACTCACCTTATTCATTTCTAAACCCACCTTTAAATCCGAGCCGAAAGCCTTAGTCAACCCTATCCGAAAGTGTGTCAATCGGAAGCGGTAATGAACAGCAGAAGATAGAGCAGAAAAGAATAGAACAGGTCAGTCATGAGA
Source organism: Saussurea involucrata (assembly GCA_033807775.1). Classification (NCBI taxonomy): domain Eukaryota; kingdom Viridiplantae; phylum Streptophyta; class Magnoliopsida; order Asterales; family Asteraceae; genus Saussurea; species Saussurea involucrata. The sequence continues at coordinate 88,630,754 of CM066314.1, forward strand.
ATAAAATGGGTCAATGTAACCCAAGAATTAGAAAAGAGGGCCAATGTTGCCCCAATCAATAAAGAGGACCAATGAAGTCACAACTAAATTTTCACAAATTTACGGGTTTATCGCGACTTTGTATTTTCCCAAGTTTCAAGAGATATGTGCTCTTTGGCATCTTTTAATATTGTGCACATTTGAATCTTTTGATTTTGTGCTCATTGGCATCTTTTGATTTTGTGCGCATTGGCATCTTTTGATTTTGTGCTCATTGGCATCTTTTGATCAAGAAGTTTAGTAAGAATAAGATACACCGTTAAACATGACTTTCTATCTGGTTCTATAGCAGGATTTGGGTTAGCAGATCCCAGACCAGTTGGCCTTAGGTGCTAGGTGTCAAGCACCCCTTAGAACTTAATTTCCCAAACCAGAAAGGCCACATCGATATATCTTAAACCCATTTGTACCAGTAAAACATGGCTTTCTATCTTGTTCTATTGCAGGATTTGGGTCAGCCGATCCCAGACCAGTTGATCTTAGGGACTAGGTGTCGAGCACCCCTTAGGACTTACTCTCCCAAACCAGAAAGGCCACAGGCACAAACTTTCAAACTAAATGATATTCTATATAAGTTCGAATTTCCATCACAAAATATGAATGATATCTCAATCACTTGGTTCTTAATCATAGTGCTTCCCCCATATTTTCGTTTCCATTCATCAATCTGATAAATAGGCTTTTTGAGCATTATATTCTATATAAGTCCAGATTCACATATCTTTGAGCATTCAGCATAATTTCATTCATGTTTTGCTGACCTTTCGATTTATTTCAGAGGTGAAAGATGAAACAAATATAACTCAGATAAAACAAAAACACTTGTAAAATCATCTTTTAGCACACATTTAATTCATTGAATGAAAATTGAAAATTTTATCTCATTGAATTAAATTTGTAAAGATTCAAGTTTTCAAAGTGGTAGAAGCAAAATATAATCCAATGTTACCTTTTACCACGTTCCTTGAAACAGAAAGATGTAACAGTTAAAGATATCACCTGAGAAGTGTGAGTTCTAAACTGATTTGTTTAGAAGTCTTAGTCTTTGAAGTACGGGTCCTGAACTGATTTGTCCAGAAGCCATAGTCGTTGAAGCACGGGTTTTGAACTGATATGTTCAAAAGCCATATTTCTTTGTCTCCCCCTTAATGGTACAAATATTCTTTAAAAAAACAAATCCACCGCTTCTCTTCTGTTTTCAGACATGTGTGTGGTATGTATTTACAAATCAGTACAACACATGATGAACCTGCAAAACAGATTAAGCAGATTTTGGTACCCAATGGCACTTGGGTCCTAGTGGGTTAGGTGTAGATTTCTTACAAGGAATACTGTAAGAACCATAGCAATAAGAAGTATAATCTTTATGCACAAAATCATTTGATCCACAGTAAGAACAACAGATTTTCTTATGTGCCAACCTAATCAGATGATTTACAGAATGAATAGGATTAAGTTTAGCAGAAGATTTACCTTTTGGCGCATTGTTCTTCTTGGCATTTGATGTGAATACAGATGATTTTGGCACATCTTTCTTTGGAATTGTTGTGCCTTTGATTCTACATTCCATCTTCACCCTCTTGAAGACTGGAACTTCTTCAGATTTGGAAGTATTAATTTTAGGCACTTTAACAATATCATCCGATTTATCAAACAGAGGATTATAGAAAAGATTAGACGAACGAATCTGACCTTTTGAGAAATCTGTTGATCTATTAAGTTGTTTAGAAGGAATGTTTTTAAAACTTGAACTTGAAGCAGTTTTAAAAGAACATTCAGAATCATTTGAATCAACAAATGGAGTCTGAAAGAGAGAATTATGACTGGTCTGCTTTGAGACATCAAATTTAAAAATGACGTCTTCAAGTTCTTTGACTTTGTTTATCAAAACATTTTTCTTTTTAGAAATTAGATCAAATTTCTTTTGGAGATCAGATTTGATCAACTGATCCTTCATAATATCAGCTGATAAACCAGATAATCTTTTGGTAAGATTAAGAATCACATCTTCAAAATATTCACGTTCCGATTCAAAATCTTTTTCCAAAAACTTTCTTTTATCAGTAATCTCTTTGAAAATTTCCATATTTTTCTTTTTAAGAGTTTTACTTTCCTTTTCAAAGAGATTTTTCTTTTCCGTGAAATCTTTTCTTTCCTTTTCCAAAAGATTTTCTAATTCAGAGATTTTCATGGAAAGTTCAGAACTTTTAATCTCAAAAAAATTTCGTTCAGTTTCAAATTTAGCTCTTTCTTTTTCGAGCTTGTCTTTTTCTAAAAATAAAACTTTTCTCAAAGTCTGAAACTTGTTTTGAAAGTTTTATACATTTCAGCTCAGTCTCTTTCTTTTCTTCAAAAACTTTCTCTTCTTCAAAAGACAAATTAGACAGTTTTCTCTTTAGATCGGCATTTTCACTGTCCAAAATTTTTCCTATATCTTGAACTTCTTTTAATTGAGCATGTAACTTTACGTTCCACTTCACTCTCTTTTCTTCTCTACTCTTCAAATCGGCATTTTCTTTTTGAAGAGTTGTTACTTTCTCTTGAAGATTCTCGATTTGATCGTGCAGACTTGAGTTATATTTCTTTGCTTCAAGATCTGCAATATAAACTTCAAGATCAGTTATTCTTTTAGTAAGTTTAGCATTTGAAGAAGAAATGTCTAAAATTTGTCTTTTCAGATCAACATTTTCTTCTTCCAATGCTTTATTTAAAATAGGAGTTGAAGAATTTGAAGCATTATCTTTAACATGAGTTTCTGATATAGGAGATGTTTCTGATAAAATGACTTGTTGCAAAATTCCATTATTTGCCTTAGCTTTTTCAAGTGGCTTTGGAGGTGTTTTTGTTATTATGACTTGTTGCAACACTTCATTATTTGGTTTAACAGATACATGTGAATTAACAGATGTTTCTGTTATAATGACTTGTTGCAACTTTACATTTGGTTTAACAGAAACTTTTGCAATTGGAGGAATCTCCTTTTTCAGAGTTTGCTTCAAATCTTCACCACTGCTTTTAACAGTAACTTGTTGTAAAACCATTTTGAATATTGCTAGAAATTGATCGTTCAGAAGATCAAGCAGACAGTGTATGAAAATACACAAAAAAATTATATAAAAATTTTTCTTGAAAAGCTCTTACAGTGTATGAAATACACTATAGGAAAAATTTCGGGAAATTTTTTTTTTTCAAAAAACTCGTTTTTTTTTTTATATTTTAAATCAATGAATTCGAATGTATAAGGGTTCGAATTCAATGAATTCGGATGTATAAGGATTCGAATTCAATGAATTCGGATGAATAAGGGTTCGAATTCAATGAATTCGGATGAAGAAGGATTCGAATTCAATGAATTCGGATGAATAAGGGTTCGAATTCAATGAATTCGGATGAAGAAGGATTCGAATTCAATGAATTCGGATGAATAAGGGTTCGAATTCAATGAATTCGGATGAATAAGGGTTCGAATTCAATGAATTCGGATGAAGAAGGATTCGAATTCACTCAATTCGAATGTACTTAGGTTCGAATTCACTCAATTCGAATGTACTTACGTTCGAATTCACTCAATTCGAACTCAACAGGGTTCGAATTCTATACTTGGGAAAATTTAATCAACTCAAATCAATACACAAGTTCTCAATTCGAATCTAACAGGGTTCGAATTCTCTACAATTCGAATCTAATAGGGTTCGAATTCTATGAATTCGAATTCTTCTTGAGTCGAATTCTACACTTGTGATGCCAAGAATAATCCGAATTCCCTTTGAATGATCCGAATTGAGTATGAATGATCCGAATTCACCAAGAATGATCCGAATTCTGCACTTCGAACTTCAAAATCACTTAATCTGCCATAACTTCTTCAATTCTTGATCAATTGTGATGAATCTTATATCAAATTGTTCGTAATTGAAATCCGCACACTTTTTCTGTTGATTGCAATTAACAATTCGATCAATTTGAACAGATTAAGATCAAAACAGTGAATTTTTGGTTTTCGAACAAAATCTTAAAAATTGATCAAATCAGATGATTCTGTGCAGTTTTTGATGTTGATCCAAGAATTAAAGATGATCAGTAATCAATTCCGAGTTTAGTGATGCAAGAAATTGATTCAAAAGATCAAAATTTAAAAAAATCAGATGAATAGTGATGAACACCCAATCCGAATTCTTCAGCTTTAGTGTAAAAATTCTTCAATTTGGTCTTCGATCTGCTTGAATCTTCTGTTTGGCTCTGATACAAATTGATAAATCCCAGATCTCTAGCAATAAGATATGAATGTAGTGAGAGAGAATCTAGAGAGCAAATATGTCATCCATGTATTGAGCTCAAAGGATTACAAAAGGTTTCTAAAAGATTACAAAAGCTTTCTAACAAATGAACTAGACAAGCCTATTTATACCCATGACATACAAGGTATAAAGGCATTCACAATACTGTATAGACTCATACAGTACATTGACTTTTACAGTAAATCTTGAATACAACAATGCTCTAACAGAAGTGGGTAGGATAGAAACAGCAGAGGGTTCTGCAGAAAAAGATGCTGAAGAAGAAGATGGCACACATCCCCAACCCCCTCCTAGTGCAACCCACATTTCTAATACCGCCGGTCTAGCGGCAGAGGGTATCATTGAAATAGAGCAGCACAGCTCAATCCCAACCCCTCCCAGCCAGCCAGAGGTTACTCTTTCAACCTCTGTGCCTAATATAACCGGGGAAACCATTCCTGGGGAGTCCTCTCGAAAGGACTCACCCATAGTTCATGATTTATTGCCCTAAATCACACCTGACATCCTTGCAGAGGAATTCGTTTCCTCTACCACGCACACAACGATAGGGCCAAACCTCCTTTCAGAGAGGAGTAGAGAGCACAATGACGAAGAGACTCTAGACAAGTCTCTAAGTCAACAAAAGGACATTCCAATACCCACCTCTGGAGTGGAGTTGGACTCTGACCTTCACAGAACATCTATAGGGGTTGAAACTCATATTTCTCCTCGAGGATCAGAAGGAAATCCTTCCACCCTCAACGTAAAAACAGGGGTGACAAAAGGTGTCCAAGGAACAAGGACAAAATCTGGAGACGAATGTGTTCCTCCAGAGGTTACCACGAGTTCACATGTATCAAGGGGTGAGTTCCAAACCCTTGTTATCTCTGTGAACCAAACATTGGAAGAGTTGAAAAGCTCTTTCAAATCTTTTGCAGAAGTTACATCCAAGGCCATCTCAGAACTAAACACCAAAATGGACAACTTGTCCACAGAGGTGCAATCTACTCTAGCCCAGATGAAGACTGCTGCCACAACTTCTGCCACCACACCTGCCTCTGCTGCTGCTGATTTTGAAAAAGCTGCAACTTCTGCTTTCAACAACTCGATCAAAATATATCTGGAAAAGATGAAAGAACAAGTGTCATCATCAAAAGCTATTACTCTAGAAGAACTGCAGAAAGCTCTACGACAAGTTCAGGAACAAACAACAGAAGCCACTCTAGCCATGAAGCCTACCGACTACATGACCAGAGCACAGTTGTGAGAACTTGGGCAAAGCATTTTGAATCAAATGACAGAATTTATCAGAGCCTTCACAATAGCCAATGCTTCTTACGTAAAAGACTTCAAAGCTAGTGTGGGAAAGATGTGGTTCAACACAGAGGCCGAAGTTCAAACTCTTCTTTGTCTTTGTGATGATCTATGTGCCAAAATGATGGCAGTCGGGGCAAAGAAACCTGACACTACTTGCAGAGCAGAGGGTAAAGAAGATAAGGGTCAGGATGACTCTGATGGTGATGATTCATCAGATCATCCTGAGGGGGAGACACACGGGAAGAAACAAAAAGAAACAGCTGCAACCAGTCCTCCAATATCTGCAGTACCAATCTCATCTGCACCACCCACCCAAACCCAAACTCAAGAAAAACAACAGAGACCCACAGAGGAAACACCAGCCTCTGTGGAAACCACCTTTGTCCTTGAAAAAGATGTCCCTGAAGTTCAAATCCTGACTTCTTCATCCTCAGAAGAACTTCCCCATTCTCCACCAAAATCCAAACCCAAAACTCACCCAAGAAGAAAATCCATTGCCCACAAACCAAAAACATCTAAACGTTCTGCTACTTATGTCCTAAAAAGAATGGAATTCGTATCCGCTTTCAGAGATGCAAAACGTTTTGATATCCCTCCACAAACCACAATCGAGCTAACAGAAGAAACATCTACAGAACCCAAATCCCCAATCAAACCAACAGAACCATCCCCACCAAAGTCCTCAGAAACTGAAGTGTCAAAAACTACAGATGCAATCCCAATCAAAGCAACAGAGACCTCAACACCCAAACCAACAGAAGCAATCCCACAGATCCAAAGCAGACAACAGGTTCTGAGCCTTCCCAAACCAAAAATAAAGGAAAGGGAATCATGACAGAAGAGCCACATAAGAAAAAGCAAATGCCACAAACGACATAGAAGTTGCTGAAGAGCTCATTCGATGCCTTTGTCACTCCTAAACCTGAAGACGACTGGGCAACAGAGGGTAGGGTTGCAGAGATAAAACGACAAATGGATGCTCTGCGAAGACCAATACCACCACCAGATACACGACATGCAGAAATGGAAGAGGTGGTGTATAGGTACCTTTACAAACAACAATATCAGAACAACCCTATACCACACATCGAAGATCCTCAACTCAGAGCTGACCTTGACAACACCTTCAGCAGAACAAAGCCAAAATCAAGGGCAGAAGTTTTCTCATAGTCCAAAATTGAAAAGGTAATATACTGCAAATTCTCACAAATGAGAACCTTTCCAAAGATCAGGTACAACATTTACAAAGTCAAAAGGGAGAACAAGTCTGAAAATCAATTTTCAGATACAGATATAACGAACTTGAACCCCTACGAGCTACCAGATCTTCTACTTTGGACAAAAGAAAACTTCGACAACGATGCCAACAGAAGGGCCTATCAAGTGTTCCGAAAAGCGATGAGAGAAAAGCTTCTGCTGTATAGCATGATAGACTTTCAACTGGGAAGAGATCTTGGACTCAGAAACCTGAGTCTGAGACCACCAGAGGATCACTGCCCACCTTCTGCAATACCCAACTAAATCATAACAACACCAAGGTACGGGTTAGTGTATAAGGATCCTGCTGGTCAGGTAAGACTTTTTGTGGAAATGGACTGTCAAAAGTATGCAACCAGTACTCTGAACAAGTTTAGATCAATCTTAGAAGAGAACAGAGGTACTGAGCTTATGGATCAAGAATCAGCAGAAAGAATGATCAGAGAAATAGATGCTACAATCGGCTTAAGAGAACTTTGCATCAAATTTTATCACGAGCATAGAGAAGTGGGATTCGACAACAGAAGTTTTAACGACTTCAAAGATGCAAATGTCTAAATCTCAGTTACCTATCTCTGTAATCTTTAAAAGGAAATAAAATGAAACTTTTGAGGTATTGTTTAACCTCTGTCTACTTTACTTAGCCTAAATTATGCATAAAATCAAATTTTCATTTTTCAATACTTAGGGGGGAGATTCATAATATTAGAAGTATTGAAAATAAGCTCAAGTATGAAAGAGTTCCACAGAAGCTCTGCGGTGTTCCATAGAAGCTATGTGGAAGCAAACAAGATCATTCAAGAAACACCAAGTCCCAAGAAGAATCTACAGAAGACTACTCACAAAGGACCAAAGAAGTATCTACAGAAGAAAGCTCACCAAGGACCGAGCCGCAGAACCTCTGTCACCCTTGACAGAACCTCTGTGGTTCAGATTCAAGACTTGGAAGATATTTATAATATCTTGCCACTGTTGCAGAAATATCTTACCACTGTTACAGAAATATCTTACTGCTGTTCCAAGGTCCGTTCATCAACTTGTACAAGGCATGATCCGACAACAAACACGTGTCAAACTCTGATAGGAATCCTTGCAAGTTGATATTAGCGCATTTAATGCATGCAGATTTCCAACTGTTCATGCCATCCCTTCTTTCCTGTAGCTTGATTCCTTTTTGTCTAGAATAGTTCTTTTGTAGTAGTATAAAAGGAAGACTCATGTTGAGTTCTTCCTTATCAGATAACAAGTTCATATACAAGAAAAAAACACACACACAATTAACGTCAAATCTATTGTTAGTGTTCTTCATCAAATACAGTAAACTTTGAGATATTCATCTGTTCTTCATATACTGTTTATTTGATAGTTTGTATTGTTTCTATACAAACATATCTGTTTGTTCTTCAAATACGCTTTCGCAACACATCTTATTTGAACTAATAGATAAGACAATCTTTGTTAATCAAATACGGGAACCAACAGGTACTCAAATGGCTGACCAACAACAACACCAAGGCGACCAACATCATGAAGAATACATCGATGAGGCGGCCGATAACGCCCTTCTCCCTGACGACCACAATCTGGAGATTAAAGGCAATAATCACCACCTTGATGCAAGCGAGTTTCATCCTCAACATCGGGTGGTGGTGGACATTCTGCTAGGCCATCCACTTTGCCATGCGCTAACCGCCACTACGACCGTTCCGCTTCTCTATCTACGCTAAGTTTGGCTCACCATCCGAGTGGTCACCGGCGACAACTCTCAGAGGATTGAAGCTACAATCGACCGATATCCATTCGTCCTCACACCAGACTCATTCAGACGACTCCTATCCCTACTGGAAGTCACTCATGAAGGCCGAGCTGCCTTCGATCTTGTGATCGATGATGACACCCTTTATGCCGAGATTCGGGCCTTACGGTACAACCATGACCTGAACCATCCCTCGGCATTAAACAAGAAGTATTGTTGATCCAAACCCTCAGTGATTTGATAATGACTCTTTAAGAAACACTTAGTGAAAATTGTAAGTAGACAATATGTATTAGAGTTTCACTATCGCTAATAAGTACTATGTCTCTACAGTACCGCTGATAGGAAACTCATGCTCTTTAAATTAGACATTCAGCGACACTGTTCATCAGCAAGCCCTGAGCCTGTTCAGTCTTACTGATGATCGCTGATAAGTTTTAGTTGTTTACTTATGATCCCTGAAGGCAAGTTTCACGTCAACAAATGTTCTACGCTGAAGTCGAAGATCAAGCCAAAGAACTAGCGACAAGTCTACTAATGAACTGATGCGGATATCAGTGAAGCCAAGACCTGTCCACTTAACGTGAAGTTTCTAGTAGAATACTTCAGCGATCGTTGAGCTTTGCCACTCGCTGATAAAGTACTGTTCAACGAACGCTGATCATGAAGTTTCCTCTACAAGTTACTTTTGTCTTACTCCTTGCACGTCTCCGTACGAACTGTCAGAACGGACATCCTTTTTCTCCAGAATCGTACAACCAACTCTGATTCTACACTGTTCATCATGCGGCTACTAGGTTGTCTACCAAGGTCAAAACATGCAAACAATCAGCTGCTGCCACGTATAAAGTTGTACTGATATGCATTTAATGCATGCAGTATATAAGGAGAACCCTACTTTAGAAATGAAGTGCTCAGCCATCTTCTTCTCTACTATCTTCGTGTTAGAATACCATACTTAATATTCTTATCTCCTTTCTTACTTATTATAGTGCAAGAAAACTTAGTGTTCTCTTAACTTGTTTAGATTAGGTTTAATCCTTAATCTTGTTCCGCAAACTTGTATAACCCTTTTGGGACCAACAAGTGGTATCATAGCAGATTGTTTAATCTCATAAACAAGATCTTCCTTATACCAATCTTTTCTCTTCCTTGCTATTTCTCATAATGGCTACCAACACAAACACAAACTATATTGACAATGGTTCTCTTGCAAAACCCCGTACATTTTCCAGAGATAATTTTGATCTATGGAAAAATAGGATGATACTCTTCTTAGAAGGTGTAGACCCTACTATGCCTTGTTACATCGAAAATGGCCCATATATTCCTGTTAGAATTGACCCTGAAGTTCCAGGTACTGCTACTAGAGCTGCCATTCCTGAAAGAGTCGTGTCTAAGGAACCTCAAAATTGGTCTGATGAAGATAAGAAGAAAGTGGCTATCGACACTAAAGCGAGATCTATCCGCTCTATGGCTCTTCCTGACAAAGTCTACCATTCCGTCATGAATCTGAAAACCTCCAAAGCCATGTGGGACACAATCTGTATTCAATATGAAGGTACGTGTGAAGTCCAGGACTCAAGAAAGATAAACCTGGTAAGATAGTATGAATGCTTCATTTGTGGTAAGAATGAAACTCTCTCTGAAGTTCACCAACGCTTTAACTATTTAATAATTGATTTAAAGACTGTTGGTAAGGAATATGATAACTTTGAAATTCTGACAAAGTTCTTAGAATGTTTACCTGAAACTGTGACAATTATTCAATGTGTCTCAAGCTATCAAAGGATCTAAAATCTATGACCCTTTCTACCTAATATGGCACTATGCTCAATCATGAGCAGTCGTGTCATCTTAAGAAGAATCTTGTAAAAGATTCCCAAAGCATACCTGTTGCTTTACTCTCAGAGTCACCTTCCATTCAGCAATCTACTGTTACTATCACTGAGTTGGAAACTAACTCTGAATGCTCGTCAGATGTTGACTCTTCAGATCTTGATGAATCTATGGTTCTCCTATCTAATAAGTTTAGGAGTTCACCAAAAAGAATAATTTCATAAAGAACAAGCCCCTCGCAATCACTGACAAGCCAAGATCATCAACCCCCGTTGATAAGGCTAATGCTACCTGCTATAACTGTGAAAAAGTAGGACACTTTGCTAGTGAATGCAGGTCAAAGAAAGTCTCTAAAACCTCAGCTTTCCCCAAGAAATCCTCTAACCCCAGTGCTAGAGATGACAAGTTTCAGAAGCTGAAAGAAAAATATGCAAAGATGAAAAGCTTTAAGAAGAAAGGCAAAGGCCTGATGGATGACTTTGATTGGGCTGCCTATGATAAAGAAGAATCATCTGACTCTGAAGATGATGATGATGCCAATCTCTGTCTCATGGCTAAAATCGAAGATGAGGAAGAAAATTATGACATTCCCTCTACTTCAACCTCTACCTCCAAGGTATCACCTTCTTTCTTTACACATATTTCAGATATTGATGAAGCTGATAGTCTTCGAAAGATCGACCTCCAGACTATGAGTTTATATGATGCCATGGATGGCAAAACTGTTGTTGAAAACCAAAACCTTGATCTTGTTGAACATCTTAAAAACTGTCACCTTCAAATAGAAAAACTTTCTAAAATTGAAGAAGATTTAAAAGATCAGGTTCATATAAATCAACTAGTCAAAATCGAGCGCGAAGAAGCTATCGCTGCTTTGAAAGCTGAAAAAGCTACTGTTGAAGGATGTTGTAAATCCTCAACAACGATCACTGAGATAATAAAGTCTCAGATTCCCCTGAGTGACAAACGTGGTCTTGGTTACAAAGCTGACGCTGAAGAACCAACCACTGATCATTCCATGCTTAAGTTTGGAATGTTTGTGTCCTCTATCCCTGACACTTCATCTTCTCAGTGTTCCTCTACAAAATCTCCCATCCCTGAGGAAAAACCTACCTTAATCACTAAAGATAAAGGTAAAGAAAAGGTTTTCAATCAAAAATCTCATAAGGGTCCTTTGTACCAATGCTGAATGCTTCTAAAGCTTCAGTGAACTATCCTTCTACTTCTAAGAATAAGATCCCTGGATTTATTCAGCGATCTACTCCTAGAATCAGAGTGGATATTATTGGTAAGAAATCCGAAGAACTGATTGTTCCTCCCATTTCCAATGTCAAAGGTATACTTGGTGCTGGCCTGCTCATTTAATATTAATGGCTAAGCATGCAAATGGTCCTAAAGCTACTTTTAGCTAGATGAAATGTTATCACTGTGGACTTACCGATCATATTGCTAGTAAGTGCCCCACAGCCACCAAAGCTGAAAAATTAGCTAAGGTGAGTGTTAGCTTCAATCTTCCTAATCATAGAAGTATTTAGAAGTAGTGAAAAATAGGCTAAGTATAGAAAACCCTCTCACAGAGGCTCTGCCACTTCTTCCAGAAGATCATGTCCAGAAAGCCACAGAAGCTACAGAGGTAATCACAGAACCTCTGTTGTGCGCAAGATGAAGATCAACTCGGAAACAAGTGGACTGCTCCACAGAAGGTCAGACCATAGAACCTCTGTAATACCTTACAGAGCCTCTGTGGTCTGCTATGAAGACTTGGAAGATATTACTGGATACGTTCATCAACTTGCATGGAAAAGTACTGTCAAAACACGTGTCAAGCTCTGAGTGGACTCAATAGGGCATGGTACAAAATAAACGTCTGCGCCATTTAATGCATTTACCAATAGTACATCTGCTCCATTAAATGTGCATGGCTCAGACAACTGCTCACACCATCCAGTCAACTGCTCACACCATCCAGTTCACTATTCATGCCGTAAAAGGAACAGTGACCTACTTCATAGTCTTCTAAGAGTAGTATAAAAGGAAGTCTCATGTTGAGATCTTCCTAAGAACGAAAAAACAAGGAATCACTAATACTCTCAAGCTTTATTGTCAAATATCTGAGTGTTATATTCTCACACACACCAAGTTCTTAATCTGTTCTTCGTGTTGTTATCATATATTGAATAACAGTAACTTTTCAAGAAATCCTTTTCATTCTTTACTGTTTTCTTTATATATGTGCGTTCTAATATCTATCAAACATATCTGTTAGTTTAATACGCTTCCGCATCAAACTCTAAACTCAACTAATAGACTGTTAATCTTGATTAAGTGTATCTGGCAACCAACAATTGGTATCAGAGCCTTCCTTGATTTTCAATATCAAGTGATCCACTTATCAAGATTCGTGATAGATATTATTGAGACTTAAAAATTGTGTCTGGAAACTGCTTAAACCCAGAAAATCTTCAAGTTCATCGAAGTAACTCTTTAGTCATACTTTCTTTCTAAAATCTTCAAAAATGACAAATACAAATAATTTCTTTACTACTGGTTCTCTCACTAAACCTCCTACTCTCCTTCGAGATGAGTATCCTCAATGGAAAATAAGAATGGTCCATTTTTTCGAGGGCGCTGAAAAAAATCAAGTACAATATCTGTACAATCCTCCTCCTATTCCCATGACAGTAGTACCTCGTGTACCTGCTACTGCTGAATCTTCCGAAATCCCCGAACATCAAAAACCAAAGCCAAAAGGGGAGTGGTCAACCGAAGATATAGCAGAAGATGAAGTTGCTCAGAAAACCAAGAGGACATTAATTATGGCAATACCCAACGAACTCTTTCAATCCTTGGATTCATGTGAAACAGCGCATGATCTGTGGAAAGAACTGGAAAGACAGTTGGAAGGAGGTGCTAAAACACAAAAAAAACCGAAGAGCACAATACATCAATGAATATCATGCATTCAGAGCCTCTGCAACAGAATCTCTGCAAACAACATACGACAGATTCAACTCTCTAATCAACAAGTGCAGAAAATCAGGCATTGACAGAACTTCTGAAGAAAACAATGTCATGTTTTTAAAAAGTCTAAATGAAGAATGGCTCCAGCTGTCTATGTCCCTACAGACAAATCAGGATCTAGACACCTGGACTCTCTCTGATCTTTAAGGAACATTAGCCGCACAAGAACCTCAGATAGCACAGGCTAAAACACTAACCATTGCACCATATGCATTGGTTAGTAAAACTAAAGAGGATGCACAGAGACCAAGAAATGATAAAGCCACAGAGGAGAAGAAGAAGGAGAAGGAGAAGAAGAAGATGGTGATAATTGACAGTGAAGAAGAAAAGCAAGCAGAAAAGGAAATAACTCTTGCGTCACTAGCTAAATCTTTAGCTCTATTGACAAAAGAGTTCAGAGGAAACAGAAGAGGTTCCGGAAATGAAAGATATGATAGAGACAACCAGGATGACAGAAGAGACAACAGAAGAGATGACAGAAGAGTAGAAGAATCAAGTGGCCGACAGAGGTCAAGCGATAGAAATTACAGAGGGAATGACCGACAGAGGTCAGATGACTCGGTAAGCCACACGCAGCAAGAATGCTACAAGTGCGGCAAACCTGGTCACTATGCAAATGAATGTAGATCAGAGAAAGGCGGAGACCTACAGAAGTCTAATGATCGAACAGGAAACACTCCTCAAGGGTGTTTTAACTGCGGAAAACCAGGCCATTTTGCGAATGAATGCAGAAGCAGATCAAATCGCCCACAGAGGGACTCTGCTTTCTACAAAAAGAAAGCCGAATATTATGCTCAAAAATCCTTAATAGCAAAAGGACATTCTGAGGAGAACAGAGAAGACTTCCAGTCAGACTCTACTTCTGACGATGAACATACCACCAATGCCCTCTTCTGTGGCATGGCAGAAGTCGACTCCTGCACTGACTCTGAGGTATCTACTTCAAATTCCAACTCTTGTATTACCTCTGTAGATGATAATACACTTAGAATTAACATTGAATTAATTGAACTGAAAGAGATAAATCAAAGTATTCAGAAAAGACTCACTTTCAATGAGAGAGAAGTACGGCTTCTCACTCAAGAAAAAGCAAAGATTTTTCAGGAAAAAGAGAGAATAGAAAAGAAATGGAACATAACTCTAGATCCTTTAAAAAAACAAATTTCTGAATTAACCAATACTTTAAAAGATAAAACAAAAGAACTTTCAGTTTCAAGGAGTGAAACTACTGACATAAGAGCTCTTAAAGAATACTTTCAAAGAGAAAGAGAGGTATTATGGCAAGATTTACTCAGAAGAGAAGTTTTGCTTAAAAACTATAAAGATGCACAGAAAGTTTATGAAAAAATAAACTCACAAATAGGGAGACGAGGTATAGGGTATGATGATATCACCCTAGGTGTTGAAGGCAAAAGAAACAAACCTCTGTCCTCGTTATTTGTGATTGGAAAAACAAACAAACCAGATTTTCCAAATCTAATCTCTGTAAGCAAACGGGCGAAAATCTCTATGGATCCTTACTTGAAGAAACATAAGAAGATGATTAACGTGTGGTTTGAAAACACAGACTCATCATCTTCAACCTCTGTCAATAGAGGTATCAAACCAAAGAAATATCTGAAAACACAAGATCAGATTGGTATCTTCAAGTTTGGTAAACCAGAGACCCAAACACAGGTTGCTTTTGTCTGTTTGATAAACGTTGAAAAGAAGTTATCAGCGGAAGCTCCTGAGTTTAAACCCATTTTTTCAGAAGAAAACTTTAAAAATTTAATTGAAAAAGAAATTTTGGAAATATGGAAATCAAGCGTTTTAGAAAAATTCTGTACATCTTCTATAGATAAAACTCTCACTGAAGAAATCTTATTAGAAACCTCTGCAATTTATGAAAACTATTCTACAGAGGAAGAAAGCTCGTACGATACATGCTCAGAAAATCCAGCCTCTATTGAAAGAATTGACTCAACCTCTGTATACGAGGACGATTCATCCTCTGACGACTCAGAGACTGATTTCAAATCAGGGATAATTCACTGTGACACAGAGGATGTCAGATCCTCCTCTGAAGTTCCTCACAGAACTATTTCTCCAAAAGAGAAACTCACAGAGATTCCAATCTGCCAAGATTTTCTAAATTTGAATCTACATATCAAAACCTCTGCTGAGCTTAAAATGTTACAGAAGACCTCTATTGATCCTATAATTTCTAGATTTTCAAAACCCAAGGTTAATAAATCTTTTTCTTCTGTGACAGTGATGAAAGAAGTTCACCACAGAAGCAACCCACAGAAGGCAGGTCCTAAACAGAGCTTTTGCAAACAACATTCGAGTATTCATAGATCTTCTAGTAATAGGAAATCTAATGTAAAGAAAGAATGTAATGCCTCTGTGGCTGAGTTTAAAAAGTTCAATGAAAAGTTCAAGCAAATTACATCTCATATTCAAATTACATCTCATATTCAATACTGTCATTGCTTTGATCTCTACGACAATTCAAAAATCAAATCCCACAAAGAAACAATCTGACTCTTCTGCAGAGAACAAAATGTATTTCAAGAATGCCAAGGCAAACTTGAAAAACTCTAACAATATTGGACCCATATGGATATGGGTACCTAAAACTCTGTGATTATCCTGCAGAAGAAGTATGTGCCAATCTGGTATCTAGACTCTGGATGCTCAAGGCACATGACTGGTGACAGAAGTGCACTATCCACGTACAAAGAAACACAAGATGGTGGATCTATGACTTTTGGAGACAACAAGAAAGGACACATAAAAGGCTATGGAGTCATAAGGAAAGAAGACGTTTCTGTATACAAAGTTGCATATGTGGATGGCCTTAAGCACAACCTACTCAGTGTAAATCAACTTTGTGATACAGGATTCTATGTGTTGTTCAAAAGAACTTTCTGCTCTCTACAAAGTGAAGAAACAAGTATGGAACTTCTGCGAGCTGAAAGAATAGGTGATCTATATCTAATGAACTTCAACTCAAAGAACAAGGACAAAGTTTGCCTTGTTGCCTGCAAAAGTGAAGAAGCATGGTTATGGCACAACAGGTTCTGTCACTTGAATTTTCACACATTGGAAAAACTGGTCAAACTTGAACTAGTTAAAGGTTTGCCAAATGTTAAATTCAACAAGGATCATTTATGTTCTGCCTGTGAGATGGGAAAACTCAAAAGAGCTTCCCACAAAGGCAAAACAGATGTGTCTTGCACCAGGCCTCTGTACATGCTTCATGTCGACCTCTGCGGTCCCATTGCAATACAGAGCCTAGGTGGCAAGAAATATATACTTGTCTTAGTTGATGAGTATTCACGTTTCACATGGGTTGAATTTATCAGAAAGAAATCAGATGTTCCAATTATATTGATAAATCTAATGAAAAGAATCCAAGTTCTTTATGACTGCAAAATACAGAAGTTAAGAAGTGACAACGGCACAGAATTCAAAAACTGTGTCATTGAAACTTATCTTTCAACAGAAGGAATTTCACAGAACTTCTCTGCAGCTCGCACTCCACAACAGAACGGTGTTGTCGAAAGAAAGAATCGAACACTTGTGGAAGTCGCAAGAACTATGATGTCAGCATGCGGATTATCAATGAACTTTTGGGCAGAAGCAATTTCTACTGCGTGTTATACTCAAAATCAATCAACCATTGTGAAAAGACACCTCAAGATGCCTTACGAATTGCTTAACAAACGGCGGCCAAACATCAAATTTTTCTATGTATTCGGATGCAAATGCTTCGTCTTAAACGACAGAGATTCAAGAGGAAAGTTTGATGTAAAAGCAGATGAAGGCAAATTCATTGGATACTCTGCCACTTCCAAAGCCTACAGAACATTCCTTACAAAGTCTCACAAGATTGTAGAAAGCATCAATGTTTCTTTTGATGATTCATTCCAAATGACTTCTGAGCAAATAAGTTCAGAACTCGGAATTAAAGGGAAATTCTCTGACATCTCAAGAACAAAAGAAGATTTGAATCTTCTATTTTTGGAGATGTTCCACAATGACATTGATCCTTCTGTCAGAACCATCAGAGTTTCTGAAGAACCATCCTCTGTCGGACAAAATCCTACAGGTATGACTCTAACTGGTCCAAATAATGCTTCATCTTCTTCTATAAATACTACAGATGCAATTGCCGAAGCAGAAGAAAGTGCAGAAGATGAAACATCAAGAAAAACGACCACAGAAGCTGCACAAACCACAGAAGAACCAATTATAGAGGAGATCGAGGACCAAGACTATACATCCTCAGAGGAACAAACTCCACCACCACTCGTACCAATCATTCCACAAACGGTAGAATCAACTACCAAGGCACGAAGAACATCATAGTCTGCACAAGAAGAAACACAAGAAGCCTCTGAAGAAAGTTTTGATGACATTGATGATCATCTTCCACGCACAACTCAGTGGACAAAAAGCCATCCTCCAAGCCAAATAATTGGAGAACCTTCTGACTCAGTAAAAACAAGGTCTGTCACTGCTAATTTTTGTTTCTTTACAAATTTTATTAGTGTTATAGAACCAAAGAAGATTTCTGAAGCCCTAGATGACCCAAACTGGGTAGACGCCATGCAAGAAGAACTTCTGCAATTTGAGCGTAACAGAGTATGGACTTTAGTACCTCTGCCAAGAGGGAAACAGGCCATTGGGACTAAATGGGTCTACAGAAACAAGAAGGATGAAGATGGAGTGGTCGTCAGAAACAAAGCAAGATTAGTAGCAAAAGGATATAGACAAGAAGAAGGCATAGACTACGATGAGACTTTTGCCCCTGTCGCACGTCTCTAAGCAATAAGAATATTCTTAGCCTTCGCAGCCCACAGAGGTATTAAAGTCTATCAGATGGACGTAAAATCAGCTTTTCTAAACGGTGAAATCCAAGAAGAGGTTTACGTAAATCAGCCACCAGGTTTTGAAAGCTCAAAGTTTCCAAGGCATGTATTCTACCTTGAAATGGCTCTATACGGACTGAAACAGGCTCCAAGAGCATGGTACGAACGACTTTCTACCTTCCTTCTAGTCAATGGCTACAACAGAGGTACAACAGATACTACCTTATTCTATAAACGCAAAAATAGTGAGATAATGCTTGTACAAATATACGTAGATGACATAATTTTTGGGTCTACAAATTAAGAAGAGTGCAAATTTTTTGAAAAACTCATGCAGAATGAGTTTGAAATGAGTATGATGGGAGAATTAACATTCTTCCTCGGACTTCAAGTCAAACAATCTTCAGAGGGAATTTTTATAAATCAAGCCAAATATGTCTCTGACATACTTTTAAAATATAATCTCTCTGATACCTCTGCAATGAAGACTCCAATGGCCGCTGGAAATAAGTTATTCTTAGATCCAAATGGTATTTCTGTAGAAAGTACTCTCTACAGAGGCATGATTGGATCTCTGTTATACTTAACAGCAAGCAGACCTCACATTATGCATGCCACATGTCTTTGTGCACGTTATCAAGCTAATCCAAAGAAATCACATTATGATGCTGTAAAAAGAATCTTTAGATACCTGAAGGGGACCAACAATATTGGTCTCTGGTATCCACAGAACTCTGGTTTTAGTCTTAAAGCTTATACAGATTCAGACTATGGAGGATGCATGCTCGACAGAAAGAGTACCTCTGGGAGTTGTCAATTCCTAGGTGGTAAACTAGTCAGTTGGACCTCCAAGAAGCAGAATTGTGTCTCCACATCCACTGCAGAAGCTGAATACGTTGCTGCCGCTAGCTGTTGTTCTCAGGTTCTATGGATGAAGACTCAGCTAAAAGACTACGACCACATTCTGTTCAAAATACCCATCTTCTGTGATTCCAAAAGTGCTATTGCTATCTCTGCCAACCCTGTGCAACACTCAAAAACCAAGCATATCGATATAAGGTATCATTTCTTGAAACATCATGTTGAATACGGTACAATCCAAATGCATTTCGTGCCCACAGAATATCAACTCGCTGACTTATTCACCAAAGCATTAGACGAGAAAAGATTCAACTTCTTGGTGGGTAAGTTAGGAATGATTAACATGGTGTGAAAATCCTCTGTAAGTATAGCTTTATCTTCTGTAAATAATAAGTAAATACATTGCTTAATTTATTGCTTTGATTGATTCTACTTCTGTATGTAAATTCTTAAAACCTTAAATAGTTCTTAAAATCACAGAGCTTCTGTAAGTCAACTCAGAACCTCTGAGGACCCCTACATAACCTCTGAAAAACATGACCTATGTTCTATGCAAAACTTATCATTCTTTAATCCAAGCATAGGTCAAGGGGGAGCAAAAGGAAATTACTTGATCTACAGAGGTGATTAGATCAAGGGGGAGCAGAAGGGAACCCTGAAATAATCTAAAGATATCACTGCCGAGAAAAGAAGAACCAAAAGGTATGTCTCTCGCACAAAAGGTTTTTGGAAAACAATTTTCTAGGACAAGAATTGTCAAATATGTCCTAAATATACTGTGGATAACATTTCAAAAATCAAAAGCTCAAAAAGTTTCACAAAATTCGAAATAGGAGAAATTTATGGTCATAGAGCTTCTACTGAGCTCAACAGAGGTTCTGCAGGAAATATGCTCTGTGATCACAAATTAACCCTCTGTCGATCTTTTGGAATGTTATCTCGGAAACCGAAAACACACACAATGACCTTCTCGAACAAAACGTTTTTCAAAATAATTTTCTCGGACACAAACTTTCAATAATGTGCGAAAAACATCTCTTATCAAAGATCAAAAATTGGATGATCAGAAAATTAATAGAATTCAAGTTATAAGATTTTTTCTCTCATAGAGCTTCTGCTGGCTCTCACAGAGCTTCTGCAAGTTCCATCAGAGCCACAAAACCTCTGTGAGTAAAATTTCTAGACAATCCTATTGATCCTCTCCAATGACTTTACAAACGTTTTCGCTCAAAGAAGAACCTACAGAGTCATGATAACAATGAGATATATGAAAAAGGGATAAACATCAAAGATTTTCAAGATCACAGAGCCTCTGTAAACTACAGAAGCTCTGTCAATCTGATTACTTGGGCATCTCTGTAGTAATAAACGGTTACTTTTACTGCGAGTGAAACTCATATGGCTAAAATCAACCTCACGCGCCTAGCATTAATGGGCCGCGCACGACGTCCTGTCATATTCTGACAAGGCCTACGTGTCCCATTTTCATTGGGCGTACATGGAACGTTTTTATTTGGAAAGTTGAACCCGCCGCTCAAACTCGAGTGCGGATTCCAAACTTTAATCCATTGCCATATATTTTACTCTTTCGAATTCTACCGTTTTACCATCCTATAAAAACAAAGCTTACCCTCTCATAAAACATTTTACAAACTCTCATCTTCTTCTCCGGCGAAACCCTGCAAAAAGCTTGCAAAAATCTTATTTTTAAAATCAAATGGCTTCATCTTCTCGAGCTACATCCTCTGAACTCTCTCCGGCGAACTCACCGGAACACTCCCCTGCACATTCAGAACATTCTGAAAACCCCAGCCTTGCAAGAAATATTGAACAACAAGATTCCGGGGACTCAGCAGACTTTGCTCCGACGACTCACTTGCAAAACTTTATAGCAAAGGATCATTTCGAAGCCATTCTTGCTATCAAATCCAACAACTGCTATTTGGTCCCCTCACCCACTACTTTCGGCGAAGCCCATGCCATACTTTTGAACATCATGGAGAATCATGTCCTCTTCCCTCTACTATCAAGAACCCCGAACAAAATTCCAGTCCGTTATTTGAACCAATTTTGGCAAAGCTGCCGATTTGATAAAGACGATTCTCTTATCAAAGGGTACATTTCAAGACCTGATAAATCTGAGCATCTTGAAATCAAGTTCAACAGAACAATGTTCTCACTTGAATTCAACCTACCAACAAGGGGTCTTCTGGGATTGAAGAGTTATGCAGAGCAACCAACAGACGAAGAGCTCTATCGATTCGTGGAAATGCTTGGGTACAACACCCAACTACGGAAGAGAAATGACTTCCGCAGAGGCCGATTACCACCTCTGTGGAACACTTTGTTCTCTATTCTTAACAGATGCCTGACAGGAAAGATAGGCAGTATTGACCAGAGCTCACATCAAATCTTGAGCATCATGTATGGGGTTTACTATGATCTTCCACTAGATTATGCGACCATAATGATGGAAGAGATCATAAACACCATCGACAGAAAGAACAACTCGAAAAGGGTCAAAGAGAACGATCCCAACTTTCTACCACCTCTGCAATTCCAAAGAATATTAGGAGTACTGTTCGAACCTCTGCTGCTAATCCAAAATTGGCCAATGGAAGGGCCAACTCCCAAACAGTTCCCGATGAACAAGAATACCCCCACTGATCACGTTGATGGCTACTCACACTGCAGACCTCTGTCAAAGAAGCTTCTACAATACGCATCGAATAAATCCCTAAAGAAAGAGTATATACGCGATCATAGAACTCCTAAACCGAGTCCTATGACACCCCCGCGTTTAGGTGTCCCCCCAGGAACAATGATAGCAAAACCTCTTTCCACTCAAGAAGAAAAGGATCAGAAGTTAGCAAAGCACATGGCTATTCAACTCAGCTTTATAGCCAAACGTGCAGAACTAATGGGAAAGAAGTCTTCATCAAGAACCTCTGCATCTACTCCAAAAGCTAAGAAGAGGAAAACTGCAGAAGGCACCTCAACAAGCGCTGCAGAAGATCAACCCTCACCTCCTCATGCCACGTAAATTGGCTCCTCTGCTCCTCCCTCCTCTCCAAAAATAAAGAAGAAAAGATCAAAATCAACAGAAGAAGGGGCACCAAATCCTAAGAGGAGGAAAACCAAAAAGAGGCATGGTAAATCACTTGCAAAGTTGGTAACCATTGCAGAAGAGGAAACTGCTGAAGAAGAAGTTGCAGAAGCAGAAATAGCTACAGAAAGGTATCAATCACCCTATCAATCTCCATATAGATTTGCTCACCAAGGAGACCTGAACGACTTCTTACAGAACCCTGAAATTGCCAATACCCTAAATACAGCAGGGTGGACGGCACAACCTCTCGACCACCACTCTCCAGAAGAACAAGTTTTCTTCATTTCTGGCATTGACACACATCTGCAAGAAGATGACACAACACCCAGAAATCTACCAGCCAAAACCCCTGTTATTTTACAAAACCCTTTCATTCAAGGATTGGATGTCCACAGAAGAAGTCTAAACCCAGCTTCAGAAGAAATATAACAAACTAAAGCTGAATGGAACAGAGGTGAAATTACAGAGGCTTCTGAGAATATGATGGAAGAAGAGAGAGAAAAAGGGGCCGAAGTTGTACAACAAGAGGGATTAACAACAACGGAAAAAGAAATAGAGATCTTAGAGACAGATTCAGATGAAGAAGAAGCTATCTGGATACGTAAGGGTCTTTATCATCCACATGTCATGAGATTATTTGGATCTCATCAAGTGTATGACCAATTACGACCAGAGCAAGAAACTTCCACAGAACTTAGGGAAGAAGCAAGAAAAGATGCCTGGATAAATAGAGGCACACAACCAAAACCAACTCCCAGTGCAACCCACATTTTTAACTCCGCAGGTCTAGCTGCAGAAGGAGTTATTGAAAAAGAGCAGCACAGCTCGAACCTCACCCAAACCATCCAGCCAGAGGTAATTCTTTCAACCTCTGTGCCCACAAAAACCGGGGAAACCATTCCTAGGGAGTCTCCTCAAAGAGACTCACCTATAGTTCGTGATCAATTGCCCCAGATCACAGAAGAACGCACAACAGAGGAATTTGTTTCCTCTGCCACGCACTTATTAAGACCCACACTTCTTTCAGAGAGAAGTAGAGAGCACAAAGACAAAGAGACTCTAGACAAGTCTCCTAGTCCACAGAAGGATATTCCAATACCCACCTCTGGAGTGGATTTGGACAATGTTCTTCTCAGAACTTCTGTAGGGATTGAAACTCATGTTTCTTCTCAAGGATCAGAAGGAAATCCTTCCATTCTCAACGTACAAACAGGAATGAAAGAAGGTATCCAAGGAACATGGATTCACTCTGGAGACGAATGTGTTCCTACAGAGGTTACCACCGGAACACAAGTTACAAGGGATGAGTTCCAAACCCTTGAGACCTCTGTGAACCAAACCTTGAAAGAGTTGCAAAGCTCTTTCAAATCTTTTGCAGAGACAACATCACTAGCACAGCTAAACCTGAACACCAAAATGGACAACCTGTCCACAGAGGTGAAAACTGCCATCTCACAGATGAAGTCTGCTGCAACCGCATCCACCACTTCTGCCGCAACAACTACTCCTTCGATTGAGAACTCCATCAACAAGTTCCTTGATCAATTGAACAAACAGGCTTCAGTGTCAACGGGCATCACTCCTGCAGATCTACAGAAGGCCCTATAAAAAGTTCAAGAAGAAGCCATGCGAAATACCATGCTGATGCAACCCAAAGACTACATGACAAGAGCACAGCTGACAGAGCTTGGGCAGAACGTGATTAATCAAGTGACAGAAGTCATACTTTCCTTCACCACTGCCAATGCTAACTTCGTCAAAGATTACAGAGAAAGTGTAGGAAGGATGAGATTCAAAACAGAGGCAGAGCTAGCAACTCTTCTTGGCCTCTGTGATGATGTCTGCTCGAAACTGATCGCTGCTGGAGCCACAATGCCAAAGAAACCCGATGCTTCCTGCAGAGCAGAGGGTACATCAGACAAGGGTCAGGATGACTCTGATGATGATGACCATCCTGGTCCATCAGATCATCCTGAGGGGGAGAAAACTACAGAGAAAACTGCAAGCAGAGGACTTACAGGTCCACCAATAGCCGCAGAACCTCTGAGTCAAGCACCTCCAGAACAGACCTGACAACAACAAACCCAAAAGACCACAGAGACAACACCCATCTCTGTGGAATCATCTACTGACGAAACCAAAACTCCAGAAGCAGAACAGCAAGCCACAGAGGCAACAACCGCCCCTGAGGTAATCATTTTGGAAGAAACAGATGAACAAACCACAGAGAAAACACCCACCTCTGTGGAAACACCCCAAACCATACCCAGAAGAAAGTCGATTGCCACCAAACCAAAAAGAGCAACGACCTCTGCTTCTGACATTCTGAAAAGGATGCACACAACAATGAGTAATCGTATGGTAAAGAGAGAAGAAGAAAGGCACAGGTTCACTTTAGCTTTCAGAATGGCAAGAAGATTTAATGTCAATACTTCATCAACAGAAACTGAGCTCGCAGAAGAAGTCATCAAACAATCTCCAACAGAGGTTACAGAGCAAGTCAAGCCAACAGAACCATCGCCACAAAATTCCTCTAAATCACAATCGTCAAAATCCACAGAGGCAACCTCCATCAAACCAACAGAAGTGCCAACCTCAAAACCCACAAAAGCAACAGGTTCTGCCACAACAATAGCAAAAGATAAGGGCAAAGGGATACTGACAGAAGAGCCAAAGAAGAAGAAAACATTGCCAAAGCCAACAGAAAAACTAATGAAGAGTGCGTTTGACGCCTTTCAAACCCCAAAACCCGAAGAAGTTGACTGGGCACATGGATTGAAGCCTCTGTCAGAAATTCCTCTAACTGGTAGAGCTGCAGAAGTTGTTCAACAGATGGAGAGTCTTAGAAGACAAATTTCACGACCTGGTCCAACACATGAAGAGATGGAAGAAGTGGTATACAAATACCTCTACAAACAATCCTATCAGACAAATCATCCAGTAGATCATGTGACAGATCCAAGGATCAGAGAAGAATTTGAGAACATCTTCACAAGAACAAAGCCAAGAACCAAAGCAGATGTCTTCTCAATTCACAAAATCAAAAAAGTGATCTCCTGCAGATTCTCCTTCACAAGAACCTATCCAAGGGTCAGGTACAATCTTTACAAAGTCAGAAGAGAGAACAATTCAGAATCTACCTTCGCTGATGCTGACTTAAGAAACATCAATCCTTACGATCTACCTGACCTTCTGCAATGGACATCAATCCTTACGAGATTGTTAGCTTCAATCTTCCTAATCATAGAAGTATTTAGAAGTAGTGAAAAATAGGCTAAGTATAGAAAAGCCTCTCACAGAGGCTCTGCCACTTCTTCCAGAAGATCAAGTCCAGAAAGCCACAGAAGCTACAGAGGTAATCACAGAACCTCTGTTGTGCGCAAGATGAAGATCAACTCGGAAACAAGTGGATTTGTTTGACCCTGTTAACAAACAATCCATCGCTGGAAAGAAATATACATTGGTCATAGTTGATGAATTCTCTCGCTATACCTGGGTAATATTTCTTCGTTCTAAGAGTGACACCCCTGAAGAACTTATCACTTTTGTTAGGAAAATGGAAGTCTTGAACAACATGACCGTTCGCTCAATAAGGAGTGATCATGGGACTGAATTCAAAAACAATTCTCTTAATTCCTTATTTGAAAGTAAGGGTATTTCTCATAACTTTTCCTCAGTGAGAACACCTCAACAAAATGGAGTCGCTAAAAGAAGAAATAGAACTATCATTGAAGCTGTACGTTCAATGCTCAGCGATTCTCACCTGCCTACTCAGTTTTGGGCAGAAGCTGTCAACACTGCTTGTTTTACTTAAAACAGGTCGCTGATTGTGTTAGATCTGAAGTTTTGTCAAAAGTTACAAGTATTGGTTCTGGATAGAAGACTCAGAGTTCTGAGTAAGAAGACTCAGAAGCTCTGGCTGAGAAGTCTCGAAAAG
Organism: Saussurea involucrata; assembly: GCA_033807775.1. Taxonomy (NCBI): domain Eukaryota; kingdom Viridiplantae; phylum Streptophyta; class Magnoliopsida; order Asterales; family Asteraceae; genus Saussurea; species Saussurea involucrata. The sequence continues at coordinate 88,657,026 of CM066314.1, forward strand.
ATTACAAGTATGAACGTCTGAACAGAAGGATCAGAGTTCTGAGTAGGAGACTCATAACTTCTGAAGATGAAATTGAAAGTCCAAGTGCTTTAAAAGAAGTTCTGATATGCTTAGTCAGAAGATTGTTCAGAAGTTCTGAACAAAATGTTCAGAACTTATGACAGGATATTTTCCTTTGTATTCTGTTAGTTAAATGGGACACGTGTAATATTCCTATTAGACTTTCATGTATATGTACTGTAGCTTTAGCATTTCCTTACACTATATATAGTTGTTAGCACTGTTTTGCTAACTAACTTTCCCGCATATATTTGTATTCACTTTTGTAATCTTTGAGAGATTATCTCTCTGGATATGTAATCTGTTCTTGATTGAATACAATACTTTTGGATCCAATTCTCTATCATTTACTATTTGATCATTCATATTTGATTGTAAGATTGAATCCTGGTTTCTACAGATTGTCAAAAGATTCAAGAAGACAGCCTATGAACTCTTCCATGGGAGAAAGCCTTCAATTAGCTTTCTTCACATCTTTGGATGTCAGCGTTTCATACTGAACAACAGAGATGCCCTTGGAAAGTTTGATCCTAAGGCTGATGATGGAATCTTTCTTGGATATTCTTCAGTCTCCAAAGCCTTCAGAGTCTTCAATCGAAGAAGACAGAATGTAGAAGAAACAATCCACGTCACCTTTGACGAATCCCGTTCACCGAACTCAAGACCTGTAGGTTCCCAGATTCACGTTGTATCATATTAATGGTGGTGAAATAGTCAGCGGAAGCATATTAAATAAAGCCATTAATATGAGTGATTGTGTAAACGATAAATGAACTATGAGAATCAAAATATTGAACAGTAAATGATAACAGGATCAGATAAAAAATCTTCTCATATATTGATAATGAATCACACCAAGAACATGTTCAAGTGTGTTCGGAAATCTCACAGGACAACAATATCGTACAGAGGTAGTGCTCGGGATTGCTGCAGTGTGTGCTTAAACAATTGTGGGAAACTACTCTTCCCAAAGCTTACAATTGTTTGTTCAACTACCTCTCTATTAATAGCCCTGATAAAGTGAAGGCAGTGTGTTGGTTCCCAGTTTTGTTTAAACAAGATTATCAGATCTATTAGTTCAAGTTTGAATTTGATGCGGAAGCGTATTTGAAGAACTAACAGATATGTTTGATAGATTTAGAACATAATATAAATAAACAGTGAACAAGAAATAATATCTCAAAGTTTACTGAATATATATATTAAGAATAGATTCAAGAACAGTGAGTAAGCAAAGCTTTAAAACAGATATGACTCTTAAAGTGTATAAGCTATGTGTTCTTCTGATTTGTTTCTCTCTTGATTTCTTGATTCGATTGTTCGATCGATAGGAAGAACTCAACATGAGTCTTCCTTATATACTACTCTAAGGGGACCATAAAGCATAAGCTACTATTCCAAATGGATGGTATGAATAGTTGGACGGATGGCATTAACAGTTTGGACGTGCTGTATTGCATTTAATGCAGTAGACGTCTATTATGTACTAAGCCCTATTGAATCCAATCAGAGTTTGACACGTTGCAGTTGGACAGGGCATGCTATCATGCAAGTTGATGAACAGGTCCTGTAACAGTAGCAAGATATTATAAATATCTTTGAAGTCTTTGAAGAGGACCACAATGGCTCTGTAAAGTGTTACAGAGGTTCTGTGGTCTGGTCCTTTGTAGAGCAGTCTTCACCGGATTCCGAGTCTTTGGTCTTCTTTGCGCGTATGACAGAGCTTCTGTAGGACGCCTCTTTAGCTTCTGTAGCTTATTGACCTTGATCTCTCGGTAAGTTCGGCAGAGCCTCTGTAAGAGGCTTTCTTCACTTAGCCTATTTTTCACTACTTCTAAATACTTCTATGATTAGGAAGATTGAAGCTAACAATCTCCCCCTAAGTAGTGAAAAATAAAAAATTGAACTTGAGTTTAGTTAGGCTAAGTTAGATAAGACAGAGGTTAAACAATACCTCGAAAGATCTTTCATTCAAAAATATGCCAGAGGCATTTTACATTTCAGTACAATGAAAGATAAACTTTGACTAGATTTGCAGAGATTTGAGGTTTGAGAATCAGATTTTGGCATCTTTGAAATCGTTGTAGCTTCTGTTGTCTCTTCCGATTCTTCTGATCTCTTTGTAGAAACTGATGCAGAGTTCTCTTAGGCGGATTGTGGCATCAATCTCTTTGATGAAAGTATCTGCAGCATCTCTATCCATTTTCTCTGTACCTCTGTATTTCACAAGGCTTGCTCTGAACTTGTTCAGAGTACCAGTTGCGTACTTCTGACAGTCCATGCACACAAACAGTTTGACTTCGCCTTGTGGGTTTTGAAATACTAACCCGAATCTTGGTTCTGTAATGATAGAGTTGGGCACGGCGTCGGGTGGGCAACGATCTTCTGGTGGTCGTAAATTTAGATGTTTGAGACCAAGATCCTTTCCCAGTTGAAAATCTATCATACTGTAGATCAGAAGCTTTTCCCTCATTGCTTTTCTTAACACTTGATAGGCTCTGGTGTTTGCCTCTGTGTTGTAGTTGTCCTTTGTCCATTGCAGAAGGTCAGGTAGATCACAAGGATTGATATTTCTTAGGTCAGCATCAACGAAGGTGGTTTCTGAATTGTCTTCTCTTCTGACTTTGTAAAGATTGTACCTGACCCTTGGATAGGTTCTTGTAAAGGAGAACCTGCAGAAGATTACCTTTTTGATCTTGAGGATTGAGAAGACATCTTCTTTGGTTATTGGCTTTGTCCTTGTGAAGATGTTCTCAAATTCTTCTCTGATCCTTGAATCTGTCACATGATCTGTTGGATGATTGGTCTGAAAGGTTTGTTTATAGAGGTATTTGTATACCACTTCTTCCATCTTTTCATGTGTTGGACCAGGTTGTGGTACTTGTCTTCTGAGACTCTCCATCTTTTGAACAACTTCTGCAGCTCTGCCAGTTAGAGGAATGTCTGTCAGAGGCTTTAATCCATATGCCCAGTCCTCTTCTTCAGGCTTTGGAGTTTGAAAGGCATCAAAAGCGCTTTTCATCAATTTTTCTGTAGGCTTGGGCAATGATTTCTTTTTCTTGGGCTCTTCTGTCAGTATTGCTTTTCCCTTGTCTTTGGCTTTTGGAGGTGCAAAACCTGTTTCTTCTGTAGGTTTGGAGGTTGGTGCTTCTGTTGGCTTGATGGTTGCCTCTGTAGGTTTTGACACTTGTGTTTTAGAGGACTTTTGTGGCGATGGTACTGTTGGCTTGAGTTGCTCTGTAACCTCTGTTGGAGGTTCTTTGGTGATTTCTTCTGTGACCTCTGTTTCTGTTGATGAAGATTGGACATCGAATCTTCTTGCCATTTTGAAAGCTAATGTGACCCTGTGCCTTTCTTCTTCTCTCTGCGCCATTCGTTCAGTCATTTTATTGTGCATCTTTCTCAGAATATCATAAGCAGAGGTCGTTGCTCTTTTTGGTTTGGTGGCAATCGACTTTCTTCTTGGTATAGTTTGGGGTTATTCTGTTGATTTTGTTGAAGGATTTTCTTCCAAAATGATTACCACAGGGGTGGTTGTTGCCTTTGTGGTTTGCTGATCAGCTTCTGGAATATTGGTTTCTTCAGGACTTGATTCCACAGAGATGGGTGTTGTCTCTGTGGTCTGTTGATTTTGTTGTTGATCTTGGGTTTGTTCTGGAGGGGCTTAACTGATTGGTTCTGCTGCGATTGGTGGAGCTTATAATCCTCTGGTCGTAGCTTTCTCCCTTATATTCTCCCCCTCAGGATTATCTGATGGACCAGGATGGTCATCATCAGAATCATCCTGACTTTTATCAGAAGTACCCTCTGCTCTGCAGGAAGCTTTGGGTTTCTTTGGTAGTTCTGCTCCTGCGGCCATCAACTTCGCACATACATCATCACATAGGCCGAATAGAGTTGCAAGCTCTGCTTCTGTGTTGAAGCGCATTTTGCCGACACTCTTTCTGAAATCTTTGACGTAATTGGCATTTGCAGTAGTGAAGGAGACAATGACTTCTGTGACCTGGTTTATGACATTTTGGCCGAGCTCTGTTAGCTGTGCTCTGGTCATGTAGTCTTTTGGCTGCATCATTGTAGTGTTGCGCATTGCCTCTTCTTGAACATTTTGAAGAGCCTTCTGTAGTTCTTCATGTGTGATGCTCTGTGATTTGTTGGATTGCTTGTTCATTTGTTCAAGGAAATGTTTGACTGATTCCTTGAACACAGAAGTTGCAGCTATTCCAAAATCTTTAGCAGCAGAAGTGGCTATAGTTGTGGCAGTTGTTTGAGCAGAAGACTTCATCTCGGTGATGGTTGTTTTCACCTCTGTGGACAGATTGTCCATTTTGGTGTTCAGATTCAGCAAGGCCATTGATGTTTTCTCTGAAAAAAATGTGAAAGAGCTTTGCAACTCTTTCATGGTTTGGTTCACAGAGGTGACAAGGGTTTGGAACTCATCCCTTGATACTTGTGTCCCTGGTGTAACCTCTGGAGGAACACATTCCATCTGATCTTTGAGCAGAAGCATCTAGTGCTTCAGACTCTACAGAAGTTATGTGAATGACATTGTCTAGATCCACTTCAGAGGTGGGTACTAGATTATCCTTCTGTTGACTCAGAGACTTGTCTAGAGTCTCTTCGTCGTTGTGCTCACTACTTCTCTCTGAAAGAAGGGTTGGCCCTATTTCGTGTGTGGCAGAGGAAACGAATTCCTCTATAGGGTGTTCTAGTGTGATCTGGGGCGATTGATCATGAACTATAGGTGAGTCTCTTTGAGGAGACTCCCTAGGAATGGATTCCCCGGTTTCTGTGGCCGCAGAAGTCGAAAGAGTGACTTCTGGCTAGATGGGTTGGGTTTGGATTGAGCTGTGGATCTAAGGATAACTTATTTCCAGTGGCCATTGGAGTTTTCATTGCAGAGGTATCAGAGAGGCTATACTTGAAAAGAATGTCAGAGACATATTTGGCCTGATTTATAAAAATTCCCTCTGATGTTTGTTTGACTTGGAGTCCGAGGAAGAATGTTAATTCTCCCATCATACTCATTTCAAACTCACTCTGCATGAGTTTTTCAAAACTTTTGCACTCTTCTGTACTAGAAGACCCAAAAATTATGTCGTCCACATAGATTTGTACAAGCATTATTTCACTGTTTTTACGTTTATAGAATAAGGTAGTATCTATTGTACCTCTGTCGTAGCCATTTACTAGAAGGAAGGTAGAAAGTCGTTCGTACCATGCTCTTGGAGCCTGTTTTAGTCCGTACAGAGCCTTTTCAAGGTAGTATATATGCCTTGGGAACTTTGAGCTTTCAAACCCTGGTGGCTGATTTACGTAAACCTCTTCTTGGATTTCACCGTTGAGAAAAGCTGATTTTACGTCCATCTGATAGACTTTAAAACCTCTGTGAGCTGCGAAGGCTAAGAATATTCTTATTGCTTCGAGCCATGCAACAGGAGCAAAAGTCTCATCGTAATCTATGCCTTCTTCTTGTCTATAACCCTTGGCCACCAATCGTGCTTTGTTTCTGATGACCACTCCATCTTCATCCTTCTTATTTCTGTAGACCCACTTAGTCCCAATGGCCTGTTTCCCTCGTGGCAGAGGTACTAAAGTCCATACTCTGTTACGGTCAAACTGCAGAAGTTCTTCTTGCATGGCGTCTACCCAGTTTGGGTCGTCTAGGGCTTCAGAAATCTTATTTGGTTCTATCACACTAATAAAATTTGTAAAGAAACAAAAATTAGCAGTGGCAGACTTGGTTTTTACTGAGTCAGAAGGTTCTCCGATTATTTGGCTTGGAGGATGGCTTTTTGTCCACTGAGTGGTGCGTGGAAGATGGTCATCAATGTCATCGAACATTTCTTCAGAAGCTTCTTGTGGATCTTCTTCTTGTGTAGCCTCTGTCGTTCTTCTTGCCTTGGTAGTTGATTCTACCATTTGTGGAATGATTGGTATGAGTGGTGGTGGAGTTTGTTCCTCTGAGGACGTATAGTCTTGGTCCTCAATTTCCTCTATAATTGGTTCTTCTGTGGATTGTGGAGTTTGTTTTTCAGCAGCTTCTGTGGTCGTTTTTCTTGATGTTTCATCTTCTGCATTTTCTTCTTCGGCATTTGCATCTGTAGTATTTATAGAAGAATATGAAGCATTATTTGGACCAGTTAGAGTCATACCTGTAGGATTTTGTTCAACAGAGAATGGTTCTTCACAAACTCTGATGGTTCCAACAGAAGGATCAATGTCATCGTGTAACATCTCTAAAAATAGAAGATTCAAGTCTTCTTTCATTTGCGAGATGCCAGAGGTTTCTCTTTTAAGTTCGAGTTCTGAACTGATTTGCTCAGAAGTCTTTTGGAATGAATCATCAAAAGAAACATTGATACTTTCAACGATTTTGCGAGATCTTGTAAGGTATACTCTGTAGGCTTTGGAAGTGGCAGAGTATCCAATGAATTTGCCTTCGTCAGGTTTTACCACAAACTTTCCTCTTGAATCTATGTCGTTTAAAACAAAGCATTTACATCCAAACACATGGAAAAAACTTGATGTTTGGCCGCCTTTTGTTGATCGGTTCGTAAGGAGTCTTGATGTGTCTTTTCACAATGGTTGACCGATTCTGTGTGTAACAAGCGGTAGAAATCGCTTCTGCCCAAAAGTTCATCGGTAATCCGTATGCTGATAGCATAGTTCTTGCGGCCTCCACGAGCGTTCGATTCTTCCTTTCGACTACGCCGTTCTGCTGTGGAGTGCGTGCTGCAGAGAAGTTCTGTGATATTCCTTCTGTAGAAAGATAGGCTTCAATGACAGAGTTTTTAAATTCTGTGCAATTGTCACTTCTTAACTTTTGTATTCTGCATTCATAAAGAACTTGGATTCTTTTCATTAGATTAATCGAGATGATTGGAACATCCGATTTCTTTCGAATAAAGTCAACCCATGTGAAACGCGAGTACTTATCAATTAAGACAAGTATGTATTTCTTGCCACCTAGGCTCTGTATGGCAATGGGACCGTAGAGGTCGACATGAAGCATGTACAGAGGCCTAGTGCAAGACACATCTGTTTTGCCTCTGTGGGAAGCTCTTCTGAGTTTTCCCATTTCACAGGCAGAACATAAGTGATCCTTGTTAAATTTAACATTAGGCAAACCTTTAACTAGATCAAGTTTGACCAGTTTATCCAAGGTGTGAAAGTTCAAGTGACAGAACCTGTTATGCCATAACCAGGCTTCTTTACTTTCGCAAGCTACAAGACAAACTTTGTCCTTGGTTTTTGAACTAAAATTCATCAGATACAGATCACCTCTTCTTTCGGCTCGCAGAAGTTCCATTCCTGTGTCTTCACTTTGCTGAGAGCAGAAAGTTCTTTTGAACAAGACATCAAATCCTGTATCACAGAGTTGACTTACACTGAGTAGGTTGTGTTTAAGGTCATTCACATATGCAACATTGTATATAGAGACGTTTTCCTTCTGTATGACTCCATAGCCTTTGATGTGTCCCTTTTTGTTGTCTCCAAAAGTTACAGATCTACCATCGTTTGTTTCTTTATACGTGGATAGTAAACTTCTGTCGCCAGTCATGTGCCTTGAGCATCCGGAGTCAAGATACCAAATTGGCATAAAACGCTTCTCATTGTCAGTGTCGGAGTCGACTTCTGCCATGCCACAGAACAAGGCATTGGTTGTGAATTCATCATCAGAGGTAGAGTCTGACTCGAAGTCCTCCTTATTTGCTTCAGAATGCCCTTTGTTCGCCATCAGGGATTTTTGCGCATAATATTCAGCCTTCTGTGGGCAATTTTGTCTACTTCTGCATTCTTTTACGAAATGGCCTGGCTTGCCGCAGTTGAAGCAACCTTGGGAGGTGTTTCCAGTTCGATCGTCGGACTTCTGTTGGTCTCCACCTTTCTCTGTTCGGCATTCGTTTGCATAATGACCAGGCTTACCACATTTGTAGCATTCTTGTGTGTGGCCTACCTTGTCATCTGAGCTCTGTCGGTCATTTCCTCTGTAGTTTCTGTCGCTCAACCTCTGTTGGTCATCATTTCTGTAGTCTGACCTCTGTCGGTCACTTGATTCTTCTCTTCTTACATCATCTCTTTTATCTCTCTGGTTGTCTCTGCTATATCTGTCATTTCCAAAATTTCTTTGGTTACATATGAACTCTCTTGTCAATAGAGCCAATGATTTAGCTAATGACGCAAGAGTTATTTCTTCCTCTATCAGCTCGTTTTCTTCGCTATCAACCATCACTGTCTTCTTCTTCTCCATCTTCTTCTCCTATGTTGCTCTCTCATTTCTCGGTCTCTCTGTAACCTCTGTTTATTTACTAACTAATGCGTATGGTGCAATGGCTATTGTTTTAGCCTGTGCTATTTGAGGCTCTTGTGCAGCTAGTGTTTCATAGAGATCAGAGAGTGTCCATGAGTCTAAATCTTGGTTTGTTTGTAAAGACATAGACAATTGAAGCCACTCATCATTCAGGCTCTTTAGAAACATGACATTATTTTCTTCAGAGGTTCTGTGAATGCCGGACTTTTTGCATTTGTTTATGAGAGAGTTGAACCGGTCGTATGTTGTTTGCAGAGATTCTGTTGCAGAGGCTCTGAAGGCATGATACTCATTTATGTACTGTGCCCTTCGGTTCTTCTGTGTTTTAGCACCCCTTCCAACTGTCTTTCTAATTCTTTCCAAAGATCGTGCGCAGTTTTGCATGCATCTAAGGATTGAAAAAGCTCGTTGGGGATAGCCATTATCAAGATTCTTTTTGTTTTCTGTGCAACTTCATCTTCTGCCTTATCTTCATTTGACCATTCTTCTTTTGGCTTTGGTTTTTGATGTTCAGGGATTTCAGGAGATTCAGCAGTAGCTGGTACTCGTGGTACTACTATCATGGAAACAGGAGGAAGGTTGTAAAGATATCGTACTAGATTTTTTTCAGTACCCTCAATGAAATGAACCATTCTTATCTTCCATTGAGGATACTCATCTCGTAGGAGAGTAGGAGGCTTGGTGAGTGAACCAGCAGTAAAGAAGTTATTTGTATTTGTTATTGTTAAGGTTCTGAAAAGATAGTATGATTAAAGAGTATGAGTCTGATGATCTGGAAAGTTTTCTGGGTTTGAACAGTTCCCAGAGTACACTTTAATGGAGTTTTAACCTAGAAATGAGGAATAGGTTAAAAAAGGAATGATGTCTATCACTAATCTTGTAACAAAGAGGATCACTTGATATTGAAAATCAAGCTTTGCTCTGCTACCAATTGTTGGTTCCCAGATTTGTTTAAACAAGATTATCAGATCTATTAGTTCAAGTTTGAATTTGATGCGGAAGCGTATTTGAAGAACTAACAGATATGTTTGATAGATTTAGAACATAATATAAATAAACAGTGAACAGGAAATAATATCTCAAAGTTTACTGAATATATATATTAAGAATAGATTCAAGAACAGTGAGTAAGCAAAGCTTTAAAACAGATATGACTCTTAAAGTGTATAAGCTATGTGTTCTTGTGATTTGTTTCTCTCTTGATTTCTTGATTCGATTGTTCGATCGATAGGAAGAACTCAACATGAGTCTTCCTTATATACTACTCTAAGGGGACCATAAAGCATAAGCTATTCATAATGGATGGTATGAATAGTTGGACGGATGGCATGAACAGTTTGGACGTGCTGTATTGCATTTAATACAGCAGACGTCTATTATGTACTAAGCCCTATTGAATCCAATCAGAGTTTGACACGTTGCAGTTGGACAGGGCATGCTATCATGCAAGTTGATGAACAGGTCCTGTAACAGTAGCAAGATAATATAAATATCTTTGAAGTCTTAGAAGAGGACCACGGAGGCTCTGTAAAGTGATACAGAGGTTCTGTGGTCTGGTCCTTTGTAGAGCAGTCCTCACCGGATTCCGAGTCTTTGGTCTTCTTTGCGCGTATGACAGAGCTTTTGTAGGACGCCTCTTTAGCTTCTGTAGCTTATTGACCTTGATCTCTCGGTAAGTTCGGCAGAGCCTCTGTAAGAGGCTTTCTTCACTTAACCTATTTTTCACTACTTCTAAATACTTCTATGATTAGGAAGATTGAAGCTAACACAGTGTACTATCGTACCCTAGAATGACACGTGGAAAGTGTGTCTCCTATTTTTAGGGCATACGTGCAAACTATGGACACTTGTCTAACACTTGGGATTTCTTACATAACTTAGGTATCACAGAGGTCTTCACTACAACAGAGCTCATAGACCAGAGCTCTGTTGGTCTTTGGGTTGTGAACAGTTCTTCTGTTGATCTTCTGACAAAGCTCTGTTGAGCTCTGTTAGTTCCACCAGAACTCTCTTGAGTTCTGTTGATCTTCTTGAATATTTTTCTTCTATGTCTTCTGCTGCATCTCTGATGGTCTTCTGACTTGATAATATTTTCAATACTTTTACATTACAGATACTTGGGTCTAACAATCTCCCCCTAAGTATTGAAAATAAAAAATTTGAAACAAAGATGTAAACAAAAAGAACAGAGAATATTTACCTCTTTTAGCCTTTGTACTATTCTTCTAAGATATTACAGTGCATGGTAAGAAGTAGTACATTTATGCATAGTTATCTCCCCTAAGAATTCTGTCGAATCTTCTGATTAGAGTACGGAAGTCCAGCATCAGATCAATCTGGTCGATGAAGAGTTTCTGCTGTTCTTCTGGACACTTACTTCTTGGGATATTTTGGATTATGTTCTTGAGGTATACTAGCGACTCACTCGAGTACTTGTGGGCTTCAGCTGCTCTGATGGCCTTCTTTGTGCCCTTCTATCGGCAAACAAAGACTGGAGGATCTTCTACTACGGTTCCAGTTCTGTGATGGCCATAACCCTCAAGGTTTTCATTTGGTGGTGCAATCACTAGTTTCTCTACTTCAAACTCTATGCCTAGCTGATAATCAATCTGTATTCTGAGATTGATGTGCTCTTGCATAGCGAATCTGACTTCTGGTAGCGCAGTTCTGGCCGGTGTGTATCTTTCTGAGATGTTCAAGCAATATGCGTGGAGTAAGATCAGGTCGTATGGGTTCAGAATGACGAGATCATTGTCATTGAAGATTTCATTTCTGCCTTCTGTTGATTCCACAGTATACTCATGGTATGTGACCCTGTCGTGTTGAAACTTCTTGTGCTTGATGTCCAGAATTTTGCGAATACCGAAGTTTATATTGATGGCTCTGTTCTGATTTGACTTGGTTTGGATGAACTTTAGCCTTGCATCCGAAATGGTGTTTATTCTGATTGGGTTGAGGTATGGGTTAATGGGTACGGCATTTACAGGGATGATGTCTCTGTCAGCATATAGAAATGCAAATACCGTTTCTAAGCCAGGTTTTTCGGTATGAAAGGTAGAGGTTTCTGGGTTCTGTTCTGTTACCATTGGGTTTGGGTCATCATGGGTTTCTGCCATAAGAGTGTCGATGTGAGCAGATTTCTGAGTAGCTTGAGGTTGGGCTCGACTTGTTTGTCCTTCAGCAGAGGATGGGTCTGTCCTCTCTGGTTCTTTTGTTGGAGATGTAGGAGGGGTATCTAGGCAGATGATCTCTGGTGGTTCTTTTGTTGACGCTTCTGTTGGTTTGATGACTATGTCCTTGAACATGTAGTCAAATGCCACCACCGTCATTTCTGGCGTGTGTTCCTCTGTTATCCCCTTTTCTTCTCTTGTAGCCTCTGCCTCAGTTGCTTCTATGACTTTCCCTTTACCCTTGGCTTCTCTCTCTTTTTCAACCTCTTTCACTTTTTCTGCCTTTTTCTCCTTCTCTTTCTCCTTTTCCTTCTCCTTCTCTGTCTCCTTCTCCTTCTCCTTCTCCTTCTCCTTCTCCTTCTCCTTCTCCTTCTCCTTCTTCTTCTCCTTCTCCTTCTCTTTCTCTTTCTCTTTCTCCTTCTCCTTCTCCTTCTCTTTCTCTTTCTCCTTCTCCTTCTCCTTCTCCCCCTTTTGTTGTTCTGAGGACTCACCTAATTGATTGTCTGATTGACCTTCTTGAGCATCTTCAAAATCATCATCATCGTCAGAATCGTCAATTCGAGCTGCTGGTGAGGACGGAACAACAAACTTCAGACCAGCTTTGTGTCTCTTGCTTGAAGGTTCGTCTGTGGGTGCTTCTTCTGCAGGTCTTTTCGATGTAGAGGTAGCTTGTAAAATAATATCAGTAAAGTTTGAGGCTGCCTTTGTCATTACATCTTCTACCTCTGTTGCAGCACCTCTGATCTCTTCTACTTGAGCCTCGTAGTTGACCTTATGAGTATCAAGAGATGCTTTCACATGTTGTTCTGTCGCCTTAGCTTTCATTACAAATTTTGATGAGATCGTCATCATTCGGCTAAGAATTGATTTTCTGAAGTCTCCCATTTGTCCAACTGTCATGGGTAGGTCATTTGGGTTAGGGCTGGAGATGTTGAGTGGAGTAGCAGATGAGGTGGTTGCTTCTTTTATGGATTCCTTAACAGAGTTGGTAATTATCTCTGTCAAGGTTCTGACGTTAGATTCTGAAAGAATAACTGTGGGGATGGGAAGGGTTCTGTTCATCTGCGCTGTGTGGTTCTCTGTTATGAGTCGCTTTAGCTCTGCAAGATCTGTCGAAGTCTTTTTAACTTCCTCTGATCTGACTGATCTTAGGTCGGCTATCTCTGTTGTCAGCTTTGCAATCTCTTCTCCTCTGACCCGTTCAGACTCTATTCTGAGTGCTTCAGCCTCGACATATTTTCGAGTTATTTCAGCATGCTTGTTTGAGATGTTCAGCAGTTCTTCCCTGAGAGAAGCATTTTCCTTGCGGATCAGCTCCTCCTTTTGTTCATTGATAAGTTTATACTCGTTCAAAGAGTTGTCGATACTGTCACAGAAGCTTTCGAACTATGCTCTTGTGACAGTGTCAACGGGGGTCTCCTTGGTTCCAACACATGGATCCAATTCTGCCTCGAGTTCAGAGGCACCTCCGTCAAGAGTTGTGTTGATGTTGGCTCTTGGAGGACTTCCACCTGATCCTTGATGTTCCCTTTGAGGGGAAACAACTACAGGTGTTCTGACCAAAGTTTCCTCTTCCAGCTTAGGTTCTGAAGAAGGAAATCTGGTGTGATGAGAAGCATTTGGATCAAGCAATGTCTTCCCTTGTTCTACTATCGTCTCCCATTGCCCCTGAGTCGGACAGATGCTACGTGAGATTACAAAGATCTCTGGTCTATTTTGTGTCGTGTCTAAATGAGCCACAGAGGCATCATCGTGTGGAGGTGACCTATTGATGTTCTGGGGCGAATGAATATCACTACCAAAGATAGTTTCCCCGGCTTCGTGCGTACCAGAGGCATGAAGAGGTGCCTCTGATGGTATAGGTTGGTTGGGGTTCGAGGTGTGCACCTCTGTTTCAATAATCCTTTGGTCTTGATCACCAGGATTAGATTGTGTGGAAGCACTGGGATTTTGGTTAAGGTTATCCTCCGATGTGCTCTGTTGAGCATATTCTTCTATTCTCACATTTTCCTCGGCTCCTATGGCTGTAGAACACTCAGGATTCTCTCTAATGTTTTCTTCTTGCTCACCACTATCAGAAGAGATTGTTTCTACCTCTGGTGTTTCCTGTACTTCCTCATGGACAGCCTCTCTAGGAGATGCTCTGTCCTCTACTTCCTCTCTTCTAGAGGAAGACCCCACTTCGGGTACTCTTGCCTCTGGTCTGTTAACTTCCTCACCAATCTCCTCACTCAAGCTCTCCAAGGAAGGCTCAGATGCTAAGTATGTTGGGGTTCTCACCTCAGGTTCTTGAGGTTGAGCAGCACTCTGATAGTTCTGGATAGAGATGTGGTCAGGGGCGATAAGGGCAAGCATTGTACCTGGAATTCTTCTTATGAAGGGGTATTCGCCTGAAGGGGTGGGGAGGAATTTGGACATCGTCCAAACAGGTGTTGAGCGACCCTGATGAGTTAGTTCCAGTCTGTCGAAGGCTCTTTTGATCACCAGACTGATGAAGCGTGGAAACTTGATCATCTTCAGGAACTTGTGGGATCCAACGACTCCTCCTCTTGCGATGGATGAGGTTTTTATATTAACAGCCGTAAGAAGATCGTTGTAGAGAATGCTGGCGTAGTCAAAGTTTCGATTGAAGAACAATCCATACATGATTTGTAGGATTTCTGTTGTGGCTTGGTCTTGACTACCAGATTTGCTGGTAAGGGTTATGTTTAAGGTGGAGAACATGAAATTCCACATAGTGGGTAGATTCTGTCGCTTGAACTCTCCAATCCTATTCAGATCCTTATTGTAACCCATAAACTTCATGAAATCAAGAAGAACAGATGTTTTTGGTGGTTTCTCATAGGCGTCTATTCCTAGCTGTCGTTTGGTTTTCATTCTGAAGATTCTTCTTAGGGTACTTGCTCTAATGCGTATTGTTCCCGCTCCTCCATTACTTGCGTTGACGCTCCCAACTATCCCGTCTTGTTCTTCGATGTATTGGCATGTGGTCCACCATTGTTGGACATAGATCGCTGGAAGATGGTCATCGAACTCTGTTAGGGCTCTGAAGATATCAGAGTTTCTAAAGAACTCAATGAAGACGTGATATAGGGGTAGATAGAGTCATGGAGTGGGATCGAATCTGTAGTTGTTGTCAGCAAAGTCGTTTGGATGAACAATGATATCATCAGTGGGTTCTATTCGGCTAGAATCAGCAGAGTTTTGGGGTTCTGCCATTGTTGCAGGTTTGGGTTTTCTTGAAGAACACTGAGGATTTAAATAAAAGAGGGAAAGGTGAAGGGTTTAGGAAGTTTAGAAACGAAATGGATCAAGGTAATGGATATTTATAACCAGAACTTGTGGCTGGGTAATCGCCGTAGATACTGTAGGCACTCGAGTGTCAGAAGGTGGAGTGGCCTGAATTGTGTATCGTGGGGACAACTAGTGGTTTAGCTTTCAATTAGAGAGTGCCACATGGATTTGTTCTGACCACTTTTGTGCAAGTAAACCGCCGCGGTTAGAGATGTGTGGGTGACAAGTGGTTGACGCTTAGAGATAACCCACACCTCTGATGACGTTACTTCTGATGACGTGGCATAAACCGACAGAGCTCTGTTGGAGCTTTGCAAGTTTTGCCTCTGATGAGTGACCTTTTTTTTAAATATCCCAAAATCATTTAAAATTCTGTATCTGATGAGAAAATGGCCAAAGAACGAGAACAAAACTAGACTTTAGAAATTTCACAGAGTTCTGGTGAAAAACAACAGAGGCTCTGGTGAAATATCAGAGTTCTGGTAGGTTCTTGACATTATCAAAATTATTTTCATCAGAATAGGTTTTCCCTCTTTCTTCAAAAGATTTTTCTTTTCAGAACAGAAAGCGAGGTCATTTTGATTTGAAAAACAGATTTGACTCGCTCTCCCTAAAACCATGCGCAAAACTTTATAAACCCCCCCTTGAAATATGAGTAAAAAACATTTTACAAAAAAAAAACTATTTACAAACAGATTCACTAAGCTTGTTGAAAAAGTATGCTTGACAGAGTTCTGGTGAAAGACAGAGACTATGTTGAACTATCCTTCCTAACTTTTGACAGAGCTCTGTTGGAACATCAGAGGCTCTGTTGAATTTGAACAGAGTTAGGAGGACATGTTCAGCATACCCAGTTTGCTGATTAAGAAGTTAAATCTCCTTTCATTAAGGGCTTTTGTGAACAGATCAGCAAGCTGGAGGTCAGTTGAAACAAAATACATTTCAATAGTCCCTTTTTCAACATGATCCTTTATGAAGTGGTACCTTATGTCGATGGGCTTTGTTTTAGAGTGTTGAACTGGATTGGCTGTTATGGCAATGGCACTCTTGGAGTCGCATAGAATAGGAATTTTACCATACTCCAAGCCATAATCTTTGAGTTGTGTTTTCATCCATATCACTTGAGAGCAACAACTAGCAGCAGCAACATATTCTGCTTCTGCTGTAGAGGTTGAAACACAGTTCTGTTTCTTGGATGTCCAACTCACCAACTTTTCTCCAAGCAGTTGACAGCTACTAGAAGTACTCTTTCTGTCATTCTTGCATCCTCCATAGTCTTAATCTGTATATGCTACAAGCTCGAAACCAGAGTTAAGAGGATATCAGAGACCCAAAAATTGAGTCCCTTTCAGATATTTAACGATACACTTGACAGCTGTTAAATGAGTTTCTGTAGGATTTGCTTGAAATCTAGCACAGAGACAGGTTGCAAACATTATATCAGGTCTGCTGGCAGTTAAGTACAGAAGTGACCCTATCATGCCTCTGTAGTACTTGACATCTGTTCGTTCACCATTAAGATCAGAGTCAAGCTTAACTCCAGTGGCAATAGGAGTTTTCATTGGTTTTGAATCATTGAGCTTATATTTTTTCAACATATCAGATATGTACTTAGACTGACTTATGAAAGTCCCTCTGTCTGATTGTTTAACTTGTAAACCAAGGAAGAAAGAAAGTTCTCACATCATGCTCATTCGGTTTTCATTAAACTTTCAAACTTATCACAGTACTCCTGCCGTGTAGACCCAAAGATAATATCTTCAACATATATTTGTACCAGAAGTATATCATTCTTATACCTTCTAAAGAATAGAGTTTTATCGACAGTACCTTTCTCGAAGTGATTGACCAACAGAAATTTGGACAGAGTATCATATCAGGCTCTGGGAGCTTGCTTAAGGCCGTACAGAGCTTTGTCTAACTTGTAAATGTGGTCTGGAAACTTAGAACATTCAAAACCAGGTGGTTGCTGGACATAAACTTCTTCTTGTAGTTTGCCATTCAGAAAGGCAGACTTGACATCCATTTGGTAGACCTTAACACCCTTATGAGCAGCATAGGATAGGAAGATTCTGATGGCTTCTAGCCTAGCTACAGGTGCAAAGGTTTCGTCATAATCAATGCCTTCTTCCTGTCTGTATCCCTTTGCAACCAGACGGACTTTGTTTCTGATGATAATCCCATCTTCATCCTTTTTGTTTCTAAACACCCATTTGGTTCCAATGGCCGCTTTGCCTTTTGGGAGTGGAACCAAGGACCAAACTTTATTTCTTTCGAATTCTAGAAGCTCTTCTTGTATAGCTTCGATCCAATTTGGGTCCTCTAGGGCTTCAGAAATCTTCTTCGGCTCAATCATGCTTAAAATATTTACAAAGAACGCTTCATTGATTGTGGCCGATCTTGTCTTTACACCATCTTCAGCAGCACCGATGATAAGATGATAAGGATGATCCTTTGTCCATCGTGTCATGGGATCATGGACAATAGGCGGGGTTTGTACTTCTGATGGGAAAAGACGAACTTCAGCGACAGAGCTCTGTGGATTTGGACCAGGGCTCTGTGGCACACAACTTTGGAGAGTGGCATCATTGCTTTGTGAGTTATTGAAAGGGCTCTGTGAAGGTGAGCTTTCAAACAAGGAGTCTCTGCCAATATTAGTTAGCAGAGGTGATGATGGCTCTTGTTCAGGTTCTCTCTCGTTCTGAGGTGGTTCCTCATTTCTCTGAATCACTCCTGTAGACAGAGAAGTAGATGGTGAAGTAATAGAGGGACCAGTGAGAAATGTACCTGTCAGATTCTGTTATGTTGAGTTCTGAGCTTGATCTCCTCTGTTGATGTTATCAGAGGAATCATCATCGTTAAAGAAATCGTTGAACATGAGATTGATATCTTCTTCCATTGTCTTTGAAGAACTTGTCTTCTTCTATTCTGTCTGTGTCCCCTTTGTTGATTTATGATCAGAGGAGCTTGATGTACTTTCATCAAAGGACACATTTACACTCTCTTGAATGACCCGACATCTGGAGTTGTAGACTCTGTAGGCTTTAGAGGTTAAGGAATAACCAATAAAGATTCCTTCGTCTGCTTTCTTATCAAACTTTCCCAGCTGTTCTTTGTCATTCAATATGTAGCACTTGCAACCGAAAACATGAAAAAGTTTCACATTTGGTCTTCTATTGTTGATGAGTTCATAAGGAGTCTTCTTAAATCTCTTTACTATCATAGCTCTGTTTTGGGTAAAACAGGCTGTTGAGACTGCTTCTGCCCAGAAGTTTATTGGAAGGACAGAGCCAGCCAACATTGTTCTGGCGGCTTCTACCAGCGTTCTGTTCTTTCTCTCCACAACTCCATTCTGTTGTGTAGTTCTTGCAGCTGAAAAGTTCTGGGAAATACCTTCCTCTGTTAGGTAGGTATCAATTTTGGCATTCTTGAATTCTGTCCCATTATCACTTCTCAACTTCTGTATCTTCAGATCTAACAGAACCTGTATCCTTTTTAACAAACTTATCAAGATTTCTGGGACATCAGATTTTACTCTGATGAACTCAGTCCAAGTATATCTAGAATATTCATCAATTAAAACAAGGATATACTTCTTGCCCGACAGACTTTGCATAGAGATTGGACCACAGAGATCCACGTGAAGCATATGCAAAGGTATGGGACAACTATGATCACTCTTTGTTCTATGTGAAGATCTTTTCATCTTACCCAGTTCACAAGCATAACCGAGATGGTCTTCGTCAAACTTCAGAGAAGGAAGTCCTTTTACTAACTTCAGTTTCACGAGGTTGTCAAGGTTTTGAAAGTTCAAATGGGCAAATCTTTTATGCCAGAGCCAGGCATCTTCATTTTTCAAAGACACTAAACAGAGTTTCTCTGTTGTAGAGTTTTGGTTTGGTTTAAAATTCATTTTGTAAAGATTGCCTTTTCTGTCAGCTCTTAAAAGTTCTTGACCAGACTCGGAAAGTAACAAGGAACAATATTTCTTCCTGAAATTGACATCGAATCCGTGATCACAGAGTTGACTTATACTGAGAAGATTATGATTTAATCCTTCAACATAAGCAACCTCAGAGACTGAAACACCACCATTAACTAATGTACCATAACCCTTAATCTGTCCGCCATTGTCTCCTCCGAAGGTTACGGTACTTCCCATCTTGTTTTTAAAAGAAGTTAACAGCTCCTTATTCCCCGTCATGTGCCTGGAGCATCCAGAATCCAAATACCAGATCTGCACATGAGGTTTCTGCAAGACATATTAGATCTTTTTAGGTACCCATTGCATAATGGGACCTTTCCTGTTAGGCTTAGGTGGGTTACCAGACTTTCCTTTGGGCTTTCCATACTGTGATGGTGTGCCAGAGGTTTTCCTCTGTGTATTTTGAACAGTCGTGGGATTTTTCTTTTGAACATACTGATTCAGAACACAGTGGGGACCATTCAGATGATTTTGTAATTTTAGTAACAGTTGAATACAATTGCAGTTGATGGAACATGACTGTTGCACATTGTTTTTATTCAAAAACTGTTTGAATGTAGCTTGATTCTGAAAATTTTTAGGACCAGATGTCTTTGCATACAATCTGTCCTGGTTCTGTTTCTTAGAACTGTTATTCCTAGAGACAGGCTCTGTTGACATGAAGCTCTTTGGAATAGATTCATTTGACCAGAAAGGATTTCTTCTTTGATTTACACCTGAATTTTGAATAGATCTGTTGTTTGCTATCCATTTTCCCTTATGTTCTGGTGTGAATTTTACTGGTTTGAAAGCAAGAGGAACATTTGGGTTTACAAAAACACTTTTGTTTTTCTCTCTCTTCTCCACTTCTACTGCATTAGAAGCAAGAATCTTAAAACCTTTGTTGTTAAACTCAGTTACCGGTATAAACCTTGATTGTTTCTTGAAGAAATAAACATCCGCTTTTAGATCCGTAGATTCTATCGATATCTGCTTTAACTTGTGTAAAATTTTCTTTTGACCACAAAAGATCTGTTCGTCTACTTCAGAGTCAGAGTCAATGTCAGAGCCTAGAAAGTCTCTTGTGGCTCTGTCGGAGGTTTTAGTTTCAATGGGTATGACAGAGATATTTGTTTTGACAGTTCTGAACCTTCTCAACTTTGGCTTTAAAGAATCTGAAACAGCATTTTCCTCGATAACTTTCAACAAATCTTCCTCAAAAGATGTTCTTATGGATTCAGGGGTAGGAGAGAAGACGGGGGCTTCTGGATTGAGTTTGCTCTGTGGGATTTCAACAGAGGACTCAGTCACAGAAGTAACACACTTCTGTCCTTTGAATGAGTTGAAGTTAAAAATCTCTTTTGTATCCAAGTCCTTGACAGAGTTAGGAAGTATGATTTTAGCTCTTCCTTGATCAAGAATAAACTCAGAGGATGGTTTTAAAACCTTTTTATGATCAGAGGAATCATAGCTGACGTTCCTAAAGTCAAGATTTCTTGGTTTTGAGAAAGCATCTGAAGTTTTGGTTTTTTTGAAAACAGCATTACCAGATATCACGCCCTCTTGGATTTTCACAACACAAAAGACAGAGGACAGAGATGTCTTCTTCCTTTCGTCATAGGGAGCAAGGTCAGAGAAACCAAGACCTTGCGTATCCATCTGTGAATTTATCTTGATGTGCACATCTTGTGCATCCTGGTATTTTTTAATCTGAATTTCTTTTCTCTGTAGGGATTGATGCAGAATTTCTCTTTCTCTTTGAAAATAGTCAGTTAGAGTAACAGAGTTAAGTCTCTCTGTTTCAGACTTTTTCAAATTTTCAGACTTCTGTTTCAAAACGTTTTCATATTCGTTAATTTTTTCAGAGAACATGCTCTCTTTCTTCTTTTGCAAGATTTATAGCTCAGATTTTTCTTTGAAGATTTCTTCCTTTTCTAATTCTAAGAGAGTTTTCTCTCTCTTGTAAAAGGACAGATCCTTCTGAGCTAGCTTTCTTAGCTCCTTTTCTTCAGAAAGTTTTTGTTTAAGAAGTTGAAATTCCTCATTCAGCATAGAAACATGCATTTCTAATTCTGAGTCAGACTTGGATTCAGATGAACATACCTTTGCACTGGGTCTGGTGGTCTCCAGCGCTCTGTCGTCAGACTCTGTCGTAGTAAGAGCAAATGCATGACCTAGATCTTCTTCTTCTGTTGTTCCCTTTGTTATCTCTGGTTCTCCAGGCATCCAGTCAACAACTTCTTCTAAACTTTCATCATCCACAGCAACTCCACAAAAGTTGGCTTGTTCTGGTTCATCATCAGAGGATGAATCAGAAACCCAGTTCTCCATTTCAGCAACATAGCTTCTTTCTCTGTAGTTGTATTTGTATTTGTTCTTGTAGTAGTCCTGGTCTTTTACCAGTTTGCCTCTACAATTAACAGAGAAGTGCCCAGGTTTGCCACATCTGAAGCAACGTCCATCATTCTGATTGATGGGTTGAGCAGCATCGACCTTCTGTTGTGCTGGTGGATTTTCTCTTCTGTTTTGTGGAGGTTATCTTTGTTCTGTGGTAACTCTGTTGTTACTTTGTTCTGGTGCAGCGTATTCTCTTCTGTCTTCTTTTCTCTCATATCTACCTCTTCTGTCAAACTTATTGCCAAATCTCTTGTTAAATTGTTGAGTTATTAGAGCAAGAGATTGAGCAAAAGCTTGAATGTCATTATCATCTGATGAGCTTTCCTCTGTTTAACTCTCTACAACCAAACTTTTCTTTCCTTTCTTTTTAACGGATTTTTCTTTCTTTTTCTCTCTGTTTGAACTCTCTCTGTTGGACTTATCTGATGTGGTTTTCTTAGAATCAGAAACTAAGGCGATTGGGCCAGCAATGGTGGATTTGCCTTTTTGCTTTGCAACATCCTTCTCTTGTGCGGCCAAAGTGCCATACACATCTGTTAGAGACCATGCATCTAAGTCCTGGTTAGCTTGTAAAGACATGGACAGATTTAACCATTCATCATTCAAGCTTTTCAAAAACAGAACATTGTTATCTTCCTTCGACCTGACAACCCCACATTTTTTGCATTTGTTGATCAATACATTAAATCTGTTGTAGGTTTGTTGTATGGTTTCCTCAGGAAGTGCCTTGAAATCGTTGTATTCATTTAAACATTGGGTCCTTCTGTTCTTTTGGGTCTTGATACCACCCTCAAGTTGGTTAAGAAGTTGATCCCAGATTTCCTTAGCAGTAACACATGAATCTAGTTCTTGAAATATTTCGTTTGGAATGGCCATTATCAGTAGTCTAACTGCTTTAAGATCATTTTCCATTTTTAGATTTTCCTCATCAGTAAAACCTGTGGTTTTAATCTCATAATGAGCTGGAATCTCAGCAGTAGTTCCTGTTGCGGGTACACGAGGAACAAAAACCATGGGTTGGTATGGTCCATCCGTGACAGATCGCATTAAGTCTTTATCCATACCATCGAAAAAGTTAACCATCCTGATCTTCCACTGAGCATATTCATCTCTCAGAAGAGTGGAGGTTTTGTTAAAGAACCAGTAGTATAGATAGCATTTATACCGTTGTTCGCCATTTTAAGAAAAACAGAGTATAGTTGTTACAAAAAGAGTTTCAACTCGAAGATGAGTTTTAAACAGTAACCAATGGAACAGTAACTTCTGAGAGAAACGTTTAAACTAAGCTAGAAAGCTTTAAACACAGTTATATGAGCTATGAAAGCTTGTTTAGACTAGGAAGCAGTAAAAAAATAGAGTATGTAATGAAGCTTTAAAAGACACACAAACGCAATCAACAACAGTGAGTCAACCTTGGTAGATTGGATCGCTTTGTTTAAGAAAACCAAAGAAGCTCTGATACCAATTGCAGGCTCCCAGATTCACGTTGTATAATATTAATGGTGGTGAAATAGACAGCGGAAGCATATTAAATTAAGCCATTAATATGAGTGATTGTGTAAACGATAAATGAACTATGAGAATCAAAATATTGAACAGTAAATGATAACAGGATCAGATATAAAAGCTGCTCATATATTGATAATGAATCACACAAAGAACATGTTCAAGTGTGTTCGGAAATCTCACAGGACAACAATATCGTACGGATGTAGTGCTCGGGATTGCTGCAGTGTGTGCTTAAACAATTGTGGGAAACTACTCTTCCCAAAGCTTACAATTGTTTGTTCCACTACCTCTCTATTTAGAGCCTTGATAAAGTGAAGCCAATGTACTATCGTACCCTAGAATGACACGTGGAAAGTGTGTCTCCTATTTTTAGGGCATACGTGGAAAGTATGGATACTTGTCTAACACTTGGGATTTCTTACAAAACTTAGGCATCACAGAGGTCTTCACTACAACAGAGCTCATAGACCAGAGCTCTGTTGGTCTTCGGGTTGTGAACAGTTCTTCTGTTGATCTTCTGACAGAGCTCTGTTGAGCTCTGTTAGTTCGACCAGAACTCTGTTGAGTTCTGTTGATCTTCTTGAAGCTTTTTCTTCTAAGTCTTCTGCTGCATCTCTGACGGTCTTCTGACTTGATAATATTTTCAATACTTTTACATTACAGATACTTGGGTTTAACAAGACCTTCTGCTGATACTGAGGAACTGAATCAATGGATGTTTTCTCATCTTGGTGATTCAGAAGACATTCCCACTCCTCCATCTCATACTCATCCCGCTGAAGATGATGATCCTACTATCATCCCAAGCATGCAAAATAGTGAAGCTGAAACATCATGGGTCTCAGTTGTTCCTCTAAACACTATGCCTGCTTCGGAACCTTCAATCTCAGATATACCATCTACTTCTCAGCAATCAGTGAATGAAAGGACATCTGCACCTAATCCTCTCTTGGCTGAAATATCAGAAGTTGCTGAAGCCTCATCTTCAGCTCCTCCAGAAGTTCAGGTTGAGTCAGCTACTTATGCTCTGGCTCAGCGATGGACTATTAATCACCCAATTGAACAAATTCTTGGTGATCCAAACGCTGGTGTTCAGACTCGATGAAGTGCAGGTAATATTTGTTTATTTGTTAACTTTATTTCTCTGATTGAACCAAAGAAAACAGATGATGCCCTCAGAGAGCCAAACTGGGTCAGCGCTATGCAAGAAGAGCTGACAGAATTCGAAAGAAACAAAGTTTGTAAGCTCGTTCCTCGTCCATCCGACAAGTCAGTGATAGGCACTAAGTGGGTCTATCGAAACAAGTTGGATGAACATGGAACTGTAACCCGCAACAAAGCTCGTCTTGTTGTTCAGGGATACAGACAAGAAGAAGGTATAGATTACGACGAAACCTTTGCCCCAGTAGCAAGACTATAAGTCATTCGTCTATTCTTAGCTTACGCAGTACACAAAGACTTCAAAGTTTATCAAATGGATGTTAAGTCAGCGTTTCTTAATGGAAAGCTGAATCAAGAAGTCTACGTGGAACAACCTCCAGGATTCTCAGCTCCTAAGCATCCAGGTTATGTTTATAAATGGGATAAGGCACTTTATGGCTTAAAGCAAGCTCCTCGTGCATGGTATGACACTCTCTCCTCTTATCTCCAAATCGAAAAATTTGAGCGAGGTAAAATCGATAAAACTCTATTTTTCAGGAAAGTAAAAGGTCATATTATTCTTGTTCAAATATATGTCGATGACATTATATTTGGTTCCACCAACCCTGACCTTTGTACTCGTTTCGCTAATAAAATGAAAGCAGAGTATAAAATGAGTATGATGGGTGAGCTAACATATTTCTTTACTCTTCAAATCAAACAGAATCAAAAAGGAACTTTCATTCATCAGGGAAAGTATGTTAAAGATATGCTGAAGAAATTTGATTTAACTCAGAGTTCATCTATGAAAACCCCTATGGCACCTCCGCTGACACTAAACAAGGATCCTTCTGGAAAACCTGTTAATGTCACGATCTACCGTGGGATGATCGGCTCCGTTCTGTATCTTACAGCTAGCCGACCTGATATTATGTATGCAACCTGTTTGTGTGCACGATATCAAGCAACACCTAAGGAATCTCATTTGATCGTTGTAAAGCGAATCTTTCGTTACCTTAAGGGTACTCCTAACCTAGGTCTTTGGTATCCCAAAGACTCAGGGTTTGATCTAATCGCCTATTCAGATAGTGATTTTGCAGGTTGCAAATTGGATAGGAAAAGCACCATAGGAGGCTGTCAGCTCCTGGGTGGAAAGCTGGTGAGTTGGACAAGTAAGAAGCAAAACTCAGTGTCCACCTCAACCGCTGAAGCTGAGTACGTAGCTGCTGGAAGCTGTTGTTCTCAGGTCTTGTGGATGAGAAATCAACTACTAGACTATGACCTTCAGCTCTCGAAAATTCCAATCTATTGCGACAGCACTAGTGCCATCGCTATAGCCAAAAATCCAGTGCTACACTCAAAGACCAAACACATCGAAATCAGGAATCATTTTATCAGAGATCATGTGATGAATGGTGATATAGAACTTCATTTTATCCCAACTGACTTTCAGTTAGCTGATCTGTTTACCAAACCTTTTGATGAGACAAGATTCAACTTTCTCATTAGCGAGCTTGGAATGCTGAACTTAGAAGAGTAAAATCTTCAGCGGTTCACATTTTATCAGGGATAAAATAAACTTGTATAACCCTATGACCTTCTCTCTGAACAAAATTGATTCGCTTATATCAAGGTATGTTCTTCCTTACTCGCTGACGTTCGCCTATGAAAGTAAGATTTCAAAACAAATTGCATCGCTGAATATCTCTTCCTTTCAGCGATACTTTGAAATTTCTAAAAACTAACACTGGTATTTCTATTCAGTGCTTCAATTTTTCAAAATGTCCCTGAGTTTTTCAAAAACCTCTGAGACACTTTAAAATATGAAAGGACGTTTATGACGTCATCAAACGGATAGACTATGGCACGCTTTCTCTGACACGTTCGTCCGTTTCGTCTTCCTTGTCCAATCAAATTCAAGGGACGTGTCCGTGTCATCATGAAAAACTTTCCCGCTCATAGTTTTTCTCTCTCTACTCTCACTATATGAACCCATTGCGTTTATATTTTTACCTTTTACGCGAACATCTTCTCCTCAAAGCAAGAACACTGTTGCACTTTGAACTCTTCATTTCCAGAAATTGTTGATCTTCGTCTTCAACAACTAAGGTTAATATTCTTATTATTTTCCTTGCATAAACTTGTTTTCGATCTTATTATTGTTTTCAAAAGATCAAACAAAAGAACTTTCTTAAAATGAAATCATTTTCTCTTCAATGATTTTATGAACACAATCTGGAAACAGATTGTTCTTCAGAGTTTAAACTAAAAATCTTAAACTTTGACATCTTAATATGTTTTTCCAGAATTCCTTCTATAAAAGGAAACTAGAAAACATGATATTCACTAGATTTTGTATCTTTAATCAAAACTAGAAATACCCTAATTTCTATTTCTTTCTCTAAATAGAAATTACCAAACCCTAAAAACCCTTATTTTGGACATTTTATCCATTTTAAGATCTTCTGTTCATTATCTTCTTATATTATAAACAGAAATGGCATCATCCGCTGAAGCTCCTACAACTCAGTCTCCTAATACTACAAAGACTGTACTCACAAAAGCTCCTCAGGTTACTTTTAAACGCGGCGGTGTTGTTATTGACGCCTATTTCCAAATTAGTCACTCCCCCTTGTGGTGAGGAGATGTATGCAGAGTTAGCCTTGTCTGCAAGGGTGGAAGGGACATTCTTCAGCGTTTCCCCATCGTCTGTGATCGCTGAGGATTTGTAGAGAGGTTGGTGGAGAGATTCTTCACCTTAGCAGCGATGTCTATGAGGGACGTGCTGATCGTGCCCAGATTAGGACCTGAAAAAGAAAGTAACTTGTGAGCAAAAGAAAGCTCAATAGTTGGGGTTTTAGAGAGGTGTGAGGAATTTTTTTGGATACCTACAGGATTGGGGTTGGAGAAGGCATTGATGTCTCTGTTGCCTCCCCAGTATTCCATGTCGTCCTCGATTGAACGAACAGGGATAGTTGTAGAAGATCCTACAGGTCCTGTAGAGTTACGCTGGATCAAATTCCATAGCACAGCGGCGCTTGTATCCATCAGTGAGAAAGATGGAACCGTAGGAGTAGTGCTGAAAGTAGATATAACCAAAGGGGTAGAAGAATCGGGGGCTGAGAAAGATGGTGCATCAGTATCAATGCTGGAGTCGTTGAGAAAGATCTCTTCAGCGTTTAGAGGTGCTGAAGATATTGGGGTAGCTTCCAGTGAAGCTTTAGAGATTTGATGCTCTGAAGTGGTAGTAGGAGTGGCTGTTACAGATGTGGAGGAGTTGACCACGAAACCATCAAGTGTTGCATGTGAAGAGGCAATCACTGATTCTTGAGTCTGGGAAGGCTGGGGTGTCTCCTTGGGGATCTTCTTGGACTAATGGGTGCCAAGTGGGGTATTGTCAGAGTATTTCCTTTTTTTGGAGGAGGTGGTTGTAGCAGCCTGGTTATCAGCGGAGGGTTGTGCCGCTGAAGGAGCCACTGAAGGAGAAGAAGTAGGGTGGAGGAGAGAGAGAAGAGTAGAAAGACTTACCTCGCCTTGGATCGGTTTGAAGTCGAGAACCTTGGGGCCGACCTGAAGGAGTTTGTAATCTCCCAGCTTGGGGTATTTTGACCCAAGGAGCATCTGGAGGATTGTAGAGATAAATCGGGGGTAAGGAACGTTCAGGGAGCGTTCGGGCTTCTCGACCTTCTCCATCAGGTCTTCGAAAATGATTCGGGCATAATCAACTTTTAGCCCTTTCAGCAGGCAGTATCCCATGGCTACATGAGGCTTGGCAGCCTGATCAGTGGAACGCCGTCATGCAGCTGATGACGTGGGCAAATATAAAATTCATCTTTGCCGGCATTTTGTTCTTGACGACCTTAGTGAGCTTATCGTCATCCTCCAGGCTTCTCGTCTTGTCCCATGCATAGTGCATGAGATCAATAAAGGCTATCAGCACTTGTTCGCCTTTAGTGGTGTTGGAGTCGATTAAAGGGACGAATGGGCTTTCTTTGATACGCCCTGGTAGGTTCAGTGCTGAGCGGATGGCTGCAGGAGAGATAGTGCCACGACCCAGTTCAGTTTGGAAACCGATTACTGAGTATTCCTTTCCAGTTTTTTTCGAGTTTTTAGTGGTACGCTCGGCAGTGTACCATAATTGTTGCAATAGGTGGCGATGTGCAGGTGGAGCGATTGTTATTGTAGTGGCCAAAGGGCATGTCTTTAGGAAGTTGACCGCATCAGTGAGGTGGGGGCTTGGCTTTTTCTTAGGAAATTCGAGCAGGGCCAAGGAGTTGTTTGCATCTAGGACGATCTGGTTCAGTTTGCCTTTCCTGTTTGCACCCTTCACCATGGTGTCAGCGGTAGCAGTATTGGTAGCAACGTTGGATGCCATTTCTGATAAGTAACCAAAAAGTAGAAAAAGATGAACTTCTTAAGATGGAAAAGTTTTCCAAAAATAAGGGTTTTTTGAGGTTTTAGGGTTTTACAGTTTCCTTTTTAGGGAAGAAACAGTAAAATGTGGGTTTCTAGTTTTAAAAGATTAAGACTAGTGAAAAGAAGTATTTTCCAGTTTCCTTTTATGGAAAGGGATTCTGGAAAAACGTATGAGAACTAAGTTTAAGATTTTTGTTTTAAACTTAAAAAGAAAAACTATATTTCAAGTTAAACTATATTTCAAGTTTTATTTCATAAAGTCATGAAGAAGATGATCTTATGTGAAGGTCGTAGTCTAATAGCTGATTTCTCATCCATAAGACTTGAGCACAACAGCTTCCAGCAGCTACACACTCACCTTCAGCGTTAGAAGTGGACACTGAACTTTGTTTCTTGCTTGTCCAACCTACCAGCTTTCTACCCAGGAGTTGACAGCCTCATGTGGTGCTTTTTCTATCCAGCTTGCAACCTGTAAAGTCACTATCTGAATAGGCAGTTAGATCGAACCCTGAGTCTTTGGGATAACAAAGACCTATGTTGGGGGTACCCTTAAGATATCTGAAGATTCGCTTTACAACGATCAGATGTGATTCTGTGGGTTCAGATTGATATGGTGCGCAAAGACAGGTAGCATACATAATATCAGGATGGCTCGCAGTTAGATAAAGAAGAGAGCCGACCATCCCTCTGTAGGCAGTGACATTAACAAGCTTCCCTGACGGATCTTTGTTAAGTGTCAGTGGAGGTGCCATAGGGGTTTTTATAGCTGAGCTTTGAGTTAAATCAAATTTTTTCAGCATATCTTTAACATACTTACCTTGGTGTATGAACGTACCCTTATCATTTTGCTTGATTTGGAGTCCAAGGAAGTAAGTCAGCTCACCCATCATAATCATTTTATATTCAGCTTTCATTCTTTCAACGAATCGAGTACATAAAGATGGGTTAGTAGAACCAAATATAATATCATCGACATATATTTGTACAAGAATGATATGACCTTTTACTTTCCTAAAAAATAGAGTGTTATCAATTTTACCACGCTCAAATTTTTCAATAAGGAGAAAAGAGGATAAAGTGTCATACCATGCACGATGTGCTTGTTTCAGACTATAAAGTGTCTTATCCAGTTAATAAACATAACCTGGATTCCTAGGATCAGCAAATCCTGGAGGTTGTTCAACATAGACTTCTTCATTCAGCCTTCCATTTAGGAACGCTGACTTCACATCCATTTGATAAACTTTGAAGTCTCTGTGAACTGCATATGCTAGAAGTAGACGAATGGCATCGAGTCTTGCCACAGGGGCAAATGTTTCGTCGTAGTCTATACCTTCCTCTTGTCTGTATCCCTGAGCAACTAGACGAACCTTGTTGCGGGTTACAGTTCCATGTTCGTCTAACTTGTTTCGATAGACACACTTAGTGCCTATCACTGACTTGTTAGATGGTCTGGGAACAATATTCCAAACTTTGTTTCTTTCAAATTCAATCAGTTATTCTTGCATAGCGCTGACCCAGTTTGGATCTCTGAGGGCATCATCAACTTTCTTTGGTTCAATCAGCGAAATAAAATTAACATATAAACAGATGTTACCTGAACTTCGTCGAGTCTGAACACATGCGTTTGGATCACCAAGAATTTGATCATTGGGGTGATTCATAGTCCATCGCTGAGCAGGAGCATGAGTCGCTGACTCAGATGGAACTTCTGGAGAAGCTGAAGAAGAAGCTTCAGCGATTTTAGGAATTTCAGGCACGATAAGTTGAAGTCCAGATAGAGGTTCGGTTACTGATTGCTGAGAAGTCGATGGATTATTAGAGGTTGAAGGTTCAGAGGCAGGCACAGTGTTAATGGGAATAGCTGAAACCCAAGAGGATGATTCAACTTCACTTAACTGCATGCTGGGAATGATGGCAGGATCATCATCAACGGTAGGGTCGTTGACCTGAGGGTCAGGTTAGGAATAGCTTCTGATTCCTAAGAATGAGAAAACATCCACTGAGTTAGTTCTTCGTTATCAGCAGTTGGTTTGGAGTTCGCTGAACGGGATTCGTCAAAGGTTACATGAATAGTTTCTTCTACAATTTGTCTTCGCTTGTTGAAGACTCTGAAGGCTTTGGATATAGAAGAATATCTAAGAAATATTCCATCGTCAGCTTTGGGATCAAACTTTCCAAGAGAATCTCTGTTGTTTAAGATGAAGCACTAACAACCAAAGATGTGAAAAAAGCCGATAGATAGCTTTCTTCGATGGAAGAGTTCATAGGTAGTTTTGTTGAATCTCTTGACGATCAGCGATCTATTCTGCGTAAAACACGCAGTGTTGACAACTTCTGCCTAGAATTGAGTTGGAAGATGAGAATCGTTGGGCATTGAACGAGCAGCTTCGATGATCGTTCTGTTCCTTCTTTCAGCGACTCCGTTTTTTCGTGGTGTTCTCACTGAGGAAAAGTCATGAGATATACCCTTTCTCTCAAAGAAGTTATCAAGGGACCTGTTTTTTAATTCAGTCCCATGATCACTCCTTATTGAGCGAACAGTAAGGTTGTTTAGGACTTCCATTTTCCTGAGAAAAGATATAAGTTCTTCTGAGGTGTCACTCTTAGCATGGAGAAACATCACCCAGGTATAGCGAGAAAATTCATCTACAATGACCAGTGTGTATTTCTTTCCAGCGATGGATTGAATGTTGACAAGGCCAACAAAATCCATGTGGAGAAGTTGAAGAGGAGATATCACTGAAGAAACTTGCTTACTATTGAAACTTGCTTTCGTTTGTTTTCCTTTCTCACACGCGGAACAGATAGATTCCTTAGCGTATGAGTGTTGAGGCAAGCCAATGACTAACTCTTTTGAAGAAAGAGCATTCATCCTCTTGAAGTTAAGATGAGAGAGCCTCTTATGCCAAATCCAGGTGACATCAGTTGAGGCCTTAGAAAGAAAACAAGCATTCTTAGTGGTTGTTGAGTCCATGTTTATGACGTAAACATTTTCCAAACGGTATCCACTGAGAGCGATTTTCTCTTTCTGATCAGTGACAAAGCATGCTTCTTTTGTAAAGCAAACTTTGTAGTCCTTGTCACATAGCTGACTGATGCTAAGAAGATTGTGCTTCAGTCCTTCAACATATGCGACTCTTCTGAAGATGGTAGTACCATTAATAAGTACACCAAACCCTCAGGTATATCCTTTGCCATTTCCACCAAAGATCACTGAGGGACCTTTCTCTTCCTTATAATCAGTGACCAGGTTTCTTCTACCAGTCATGGTTGGAGAACATCCGGTATCGAGATACTAGATGCCCTTCAAGACCTGCAAACAAAGGAAGATTAGTTTGGAATAGCTACCCACACTACGATGGGTCCAGACTTGTCAGTGGTAGAGGATATGGAATGTAGCACCTCGAAAATTTCCACAATTGTTGTACATTTTGGGAAAACATTTAAAATATTAAGGGACGTTATTTTAAACAAAGTGTATGATTTTAATGTCGAAAGATCAAAGTGTAATTGGCCAAAGTCTCTAAGATAAAGAGTAAGATTATGAAACCTTGGGGGTTAATTTGTCATTTGTTGAAAGTTGGAAGTATAAAACGTGAAGGTCGATTGAATTATCTCAATTTCCATTCTTGGTGAAGTCGATCTAAAGAGGCAGAGAGAAATCAAGATTCTGAACTCTCAATCGGTAAGAAATTGATAATCTTTTCCAATTCCAAGTTATTAAGATTGATAGTATGAGTAAAGTTTGGCTTCTGATTAGGTTTGAATTGGAGTACTGGATTGAATTGATTTGCATAATTGTGTTTGAGTTCTGAATTCTAAGGTGAGTTCATCTTTTCATTTAATTCGATGTCTTTTATCAAATTAATGAGTAAATTTATCTTGTTAAGGGTATTGGAGATGTATGGTTAGTCGTATAATAAGATAGCTGAAATGGTTATCGATCTGGGTTGAGAAATTGGTGTGTAGGTCGAATTTTCTGGATGAGTTTTATTAGTATCCGGTAGTTTCCTTTTCAGTGGTGTTCGGTAAAATGTTAATGATGAAAGTATACGGTAAGTATTTAGTTTCCGGATAGTTAATTTTACCGGATGGTATCCGGATTACTTCGGTTTCCGGATGTACCCGGATTATTAGTGTTTTTCCGAAAGTTTCTCGGATACTAGTTCCGGACTGTTCCCGAATTTCGGTAGTTTCCGGATATGAGTTCCGAACACTTAGTCCGGATAGTTTTTTGGTAGTGTCTGGTAACTAATGGGTTTCGGTAACGAGTGTGTTTCCGGTAACTTATGACAGGGAATATTCTTAATCAATTGAATTTCGATTTTAACAGTACGATATGTTTTGATGTAATGCACGTATGGTAGTTAGTGTAATGGATCCATAGGCACTAGCATTAATTGATAAACGTAGAATAGGCAAGATATAATTACTATTCTCGTTTATATTTGAAATAAGGAATAGGTCGGGATTAATGGTAATTCCCATTTTCGTATTGTGACGTGAAATCATGGAATAGGCGTGGCGCTAATCGTAATTCCCGATTTCTATTGTGTGAGTTCCAGATCCGTGCAACGAACAATAGAAATCAATAGATAATAACAAGAATGGTATGATTTCCAATGGTCATCCAATTACTTTCAATATTGAGAGAGAATTACAATAAGCATATGAAAGTATGATTAGACAACTAGCTTAATTCTAAGCTAATAAACACATTATATACTATGGGCCCATGGGAACAAGCCCATGGCCCGTTTACACAAATAAGGCTCAAATTACAATAATAGCATATTAGCCCTTGAACTTCTATTCAACTTAATTTGACACTAACAATCTCCCCCTTTGAATTGAACTTCGAGTTCGCACTAGTTCTCGACATATCTCTTTCGGAGCACAAAGTGGATCTCGAACATTCTGATGGCTCGGTGGTAGTCGATGCATTCTTCAATCACTTCTAAGGCATTTCGAGCGGTTGTCTCATTAAGATTGGGAACATACGAGAGCTTTCGATTTTCGGATTCGAAAGTGATAATGTTACGAATAACATCTTTAACTTTGAGGAGAGTGCCATCGCAGAATCTATCTACCTGGCTGAAGAGGAGAAACCTATTTTCTTTCTGTTCGTTGAGGTATACTATCCCAAATTCTGGTTCTAGAAGCAGTGTGTTCTCAGGATACATCTTCAGTTCGGGCGCTTTCAGATTCGGTTTCAGCAGGTTTACCTTCTTTGCTATGTTCTCGATTGCCATTTGAAAGTCTATGACGTATGACATCATGATAGTGCGGACTAGGAACCGACGAACATCCTCGAGCACTTTGGTTACATGAAGTGGTCGAATAGTTCTAGTTCGGAGGTCTTTCAGTATAGTATAGAAGTCGAACGGTATGTAGTTCTTGAAGTGAGCTTCAGAAAATCTCCATTCATTTCCGCCTTCACGTCGGACGGTGAATACTGGATACATGACTTTAAGGATTCGACTGTTTGGATGTTGAGCACCTCAGAGATCTTGTGCTTAGTTCGGACTTGGCTAACTGGCAGACACCGCTTCATGGCGTTTAAGTACTGGCTTTGGTATTCCGGGTTGGAGCTGGACATCCCAAGGAAAAAGTAGGCTCGATATTGCGTAACCTGTGAACGTATAGCTTCTTCAGAGATTCCTCCAGGTGAGGAATGAGGATCATGATCTTCTCCCATCGGATTTGTTGCTGTTGAGGAGGAGGATGATCAGATGTTGTCGGTTGTTGAGGAGATGTTGGATTTGCAGCAGTTGAAGTTTTGGGTATCGTAGAAGTCTTGGGGGCCTGAGCAGTGTGAACGGGAGTACCATATAGGTTTTGCAGCAGAAATTGGTCGTAGTAAACATTGTCGTCTTCATCAGTAAGAAATATCAGGTTTACCTGGAGATTTATCGCACTGGCGGCTTTTTTGTACCATGCATTTTCGGTCTCCGGGTCGATCTCGGTGTCTGGATCAATCAGATTGAGTGCAGGCCTATCTGATGCGTCATATGTGACCAATTCCTGTGTTTCTCCCTCGGGCTTTTCAACCATCGGGTCTTCGTCGTCTGAGATGTCCATGTCTATGACCATCTCGACTAAGCTCAACTGGGCTTCAGGTTTGTCTTCAGTTGCATTTGCCTCAGTTGATGGTTCCGGTCGAACCACTGTAGTTTCAGGGTTGATTGGAGCGGACTCAGACAGTTTCTATCTCTTGTTCTCCCCCTCACGGTGATCAGGATCATCCTCGTCATCGTGCCGTCTCTTGAGTCCGCCAGCATGACCCTAGCAGGTGTCTTCGAGTGAACCGACACTTTCGGATAGCGTTTTGAGCGCTTGTTGAACGTCATTGAGAGTCGTGTCAAGCTGGTCCAATCTTGTGGTTATGGATGATGAAGGAGCAGATACCTATGATCGTAGAACAGAGATCAGGTCTGCTTCGGTAGAGGCATCGGTATCGGTGTGTTGGAGCAGTTGAGCTAGAAGCATAGTCTTCAGGGTGTCCACCGTGTAAGTAGACTGAGCGAGAGCCGGTGGAGGTGTTGGTGCGGTTTTAGCTTCGACTACCTTCTCTTTACCTTTGATCAAGCTTTTTCAGTTTGTCGAGCTCGGTGGTGAGGCGCTGCTCCATTGCCTCGCGGACAACCTTTAGGGTGCTGTCCAGAGATCCCTTTGACACAAAGTCGGGTAAAGTAACTCCGGGATCACTTAGATTACCCGTTGAGGCATTTACCTTAGAGGTAGAGCCACCTACATTCACGGTTGGCAAAGGGGTAGCCGTGGTAGGATTTCCTTCCGATCCTCGCGTTCCGCTTAAAGGCGGAGACACTACGGAAGTTCCGATCGGGTCACGAAGAGCACCGATGTTCGTTGTCTCATCCTGTGTCCTAGCCGAAGAATGTACTATTTCAAGTGGCTCTAGACTTGATGGTGCTCTGAAAGAAGGCGAGACCGGGGGCTGCTGGTCTCTTATTTCAATACCAGTACTCTCTGAGTGAGAAACCGGTAGATTTTGTGCTCTATCCCCGTGCAAAGTTGAAACACCCGTCTTTTGAGAGACGGATGAGTGGCTTGGGAGGTCGTGCGCTTGCGCCACTAGGTCCACGGCGGCTTCTTCAATGCCTCGTCCCAACAAATGAGACGAAGTAGCAGATGTGGCTACCTGGATGACGCTGGTTTGGGGTCGCTCAGAAGCCTCTTTATTTTTACGGCTTATCCGCCCATGATTCTTTTTAGATCTGACTTCACTCTGTGTCACCTCTTCTAGATTTTCAACTAATACTCCCTCCTCTCTCCTTATGTAGTAGGGATTAGAGGGGTTATGGCTGAGTCAGATGGGATTCCTTCGGTCAACTGTGGGTTTGGTCCGATATGGGTAGGTATTAAGGATGCGCGTATGGCACGATACGTATCAGATTCGGTGGAGTCAGATGCTACATCCTCCACTTGTCTAGGTGGTGAAGGGTCAGATATGTAAGGCTCTGGGTCACGGTGTGCCTCGGTCTAGACGACGTTCCAGCTTCGGTCGTCATTCAGGTGATAGGAATGGAAGGTTGATGGCTTGTACCGGCTTAGTGGGATTGGGTAGTACTGGCACGCGTATCCAATGCACCGCCCGCGCCTGTTCCCCTCTCATGTAATCTCAACACACCCTCACGTCTCTCAGTTCTATGTCCCGGGGGAGGTCCCTCTGGCTCTGGCTGGACCATGGGATTCCCTAATGCTCGCCTATACTCTATCACATCCAGTGCATTGGGGTCCGCGTGTGCCAGTAAGTGTTCAGGTATAGGCATGGCTGGGGTATCAGTTGGATTCCGAATCACTAAATACTGTAAGTTATTATGAGGACATACCGGATGATTGATACGTCTCGGGATAAGGGGATTCGCATCCATGTGCTGTCGAACGGCCAGAGAAAAGAATCTCAGAAACGGTAGGAACTTCTTCTTATAACCACCAGTCTGTCGGATTTCTTGCACCAGTTCACGCCAAATGATTGCTGAGTAGTCTATGTGCCGGTTGTAGCACACCGCGTGGAACAAACGTAGAAAGTCTATGGTGCACTGGTCTATCCCTTTCCATCAGGAGGACAGGCATCTATTCAAGATGGTGAATAGTGTGTACCAGACGGGCGCAATGTATTTTCGGTTGAATCCGGATGGACGGTCGAGATCGTGGCGATATCCAAGCTCGCGGATGTCAGCATAGAGTGTGGCGTCATCGATGGTGGGTGCGTACGTGGAATGGCCTTCGGCAGTCGGTTCCGGAAGGGATAAGAGTCGTCGAAAGGAGTCTGGTGTGATTGTGAATGGGTAGTTGTCGATGCTGGCGGTGATGGTTTGGATGTTGTTGATGGTGACAACTCTAGCTGTGTGCCAAACATGTTAGACGTAGAGTTCAGGCACATCATTTGTGGCAGTGAGCGCTCGACGAAGTGGATGGTCGAGCATGATATCAACGACCACTCGGTGTATGGGTCGGAATTCAGCGGCGTCAAGATGGTGGTTGTCCGGATTGATCTCAATGCCATGATCCTCGGGAACCAAGGCATTGTCGGCCTCGTCGTCTATAACATCCTCCGGAGGTGGGATGTTTTGCTGAGGGTCATCTTGTTGATCCGCCATTTAGGATACCTGCGAAAAACAGTGTCAGATCATGGACGGGATCAAATTGGAAATATGCGTACCTTAGCATTTGAAAGGCTCAATCAGCGGTTGATTGAGGACAGGCTGTTAAAGCATGACATTGGGACTGCCAATGTTGGAAAAAAAATGCAAAGGCATTGGACTCAAGCAGTGTCCGGATAAACAGGGTGTCCGGATAAACAGGGGTTACCGGCTAACACATGGGTTACCGGGTGATTGGGAGATACCGGACAAAGTGGTGCTTACCGGGTGAGGCAAGGTGACCGGGTAAGTGTAGGTTACCTGATAAGTGTAGGTTACCGGATGAAAGGAGTTACCGGATACTTAATGTTACCAGATACTTAAGGTTACCGGACACCGATCTTACCGGATATCGAACTTACCGGATATGGGAGTATCCGGACGACATGAGTTACCGGGGATCAAAGTGGCCGGAATATTTGATAAATAGAACTTACCGGGTATGATGATAGTGTCCGGGTAACATGTTAGTTACCGGGTAACATGAATGTTAACGGGTAAACTAGGGTTCCCGGGCGACGTACGACAGTGCCCAAATCGATCCAAAAACATCATCAAACTAGAATCTACACGGTGTAGATTGTTCTAAATGGAAACATATACCACAAGCCATGATTTATATCACAAAAACCGAGCTAAATATGAATCGACGCGCGTATGGGGTTTTGGAAACCCGGGTCGGTCACTGTAACGATTGAATCGACATCGATTCGTGGATGTGTGTGCGAGATGATGATCGAAAAACATGCGATAGTAGTAGAGAAGCAAGACCTGTGAGTGTCGCGGCTGAAAACTATTAACTGAGAAAAAATCGAAGGTTTCCGAGTGAGAGAGGTGGAGAGGTCGAGAGGTAAGAAAAAATGTGTGACGCTCCCCCTCAAATGATAAACACAGATGGTTGTGCTCCCCTCAGAATGTGCACGAAGTGTGATGTGAAGTGCACTCGGGAATGTCCTTACACGCATAAAAAAAAACTTTTCTGATAATTAAAAAAAATGTGTGCGACACTCCCCCTCAACAATAGATGTAACATACCTGAAAGTTGGTCGTGCTCCCCCTGAACACATGAACACTTGTGAAAGAACAGATATAACCAAATAAAGTAGACGACGGTATTAAACAAAAGAAACACACGTGGAAAGAAAATAAACAAACGAAATCTACCTAATAAATACAGAGACTCAACTTAACTATGTAACTGATACAAGTAGAATACATATGCGAGAAGGTGTATGCTCAATCATCCAGAGTGTGAACAGCAGATTGCTCGTAGATGTATGGAACTTGTATCGGGCACACAATCAAATCAAGTCTTCAGATTTAGCATACCTAACCTGGACACTAGATAATTAAAGCGTTTTTCGTCCAAGGGTTTTGTAAACAGGTCTGCTAACTGATGTTCTGTATTTACAAAATAGAGTTCGACTGTACCTTTTTCAACGTGATCCTTGATAAAATGGTACCGAACGTATATGTGCTTTGTCTTCGTATGCTGGACCGGATTGTTGGATATTGCAATAGCGCTCTTCGAGTCGCAGTAGATGGGCACCTTGACGTATGTGAAGTCGTAGTCCTTGAGTTGTGTGCACATCCATATCACTTGAGAACAGCAGCTTGCGGCGGCCACGTATTCCGCCTCGGCAGTCGACGTAGAGACGCACTGCTGCTTCTTGGATGCCCAACTCACCAAGCTATCGCCCAAGAACTGTACATGACCCGGTGTGCTCTTCCGATCCATCATGTTGCCCGCGTGGTCCGCATCAGAGTATGCATACAGCTCATAACCTGTCTCTTTCGGGTACCACAAGCCAAAATCAGCAGTACCACGTAAATAACGAAAAATTCGTTTGACAGCTATTAAATGAGACTCTTTCGGTTTTGACTGAAACCAGGCGCAAAGAAATGTTGAGAACATGATGTCTGGTCTACTAGCAGTTAAGTACATTAAAGAACCAATCTTACCCCGGTACGTTTTAGTGTCCACATCCTTTTCGTTAGGATCGGCGTGTAACTTTGTACCGGGTTCCATGGGGGTTTTCATCGGTGAGGATTGTTCCATCTGGAATTTCTTAAGAATATCCCGGATGTACTTGGCCTGATTTATGAATATCCCGGTCGACAGTTGTTTAACTTGAAGACCGAGAAAGAAATTCATCTCACAAAGCATACTCATTTTAAAAAAATTCCCCATTAACTTGGCAAAGTTCTTAGCAAACTGAGGATTAGTATAACCGAAAATGATGTCATCGACATACACTTGAACTAACACTATATGACCTTTTTCCTTTTTGATAGAAAGAGTTGAATCGATTTTACCTCGTGAAAATTCCGATTTTATCAATAATTGTGTTAACGTATCATACCAGGCCCGTGGAGCTTGCTTCAAACCGTAGAGCGCCTTGTCTAGGATGTAGACATGATTAGGCTTCTTCTCGTCCACGAACCCGTCCGGTTGCGAGATGTACACTTCTTCCTTGAGTTCGCCGTTAAGGAATGCGGTCTTCACATCCAATTGGAAGACCGTGAAATTCTTGTAGGCGGCGTATGCAAGGAACATACGTATTGCCTCGATTCTCGCCACCGGAGTGTATGTCTCTTCATAATCTATCCCTTCTTGTTGACGATATCCCTTGGCCACGAGACGCGCCTTGTTGCGTACTATGATGCCGTCCTCGTCCTTCTTGTTCTTGAAGATCCATTTAGTGCCGATCACCATTTTGTGAGATGGACGTGGGACAAGTTCCCATACTTTGAGAGCCTCGAATTGGTTGAGCTCCTCTTGCATGGCCATGACCCAGTCCGGATCTTCGAGTGCTTCGCGGATGGTTGTAGGCGCGATCTTACTCAAGAATCCGGATAAAAGGCAGAAATTGGCTGATGCGCCTAGTGTTTGGACTGGAGTGGAGGGATCACCGATAATCTGGTGCAGGGGATGAGCTCTTGTCCATTTGGTGGTGTGTGGAAGCGGCTGCTGAGTTAAGTGTGAGGAGTCTGGATCCACGTAATCACCAGATAGAAGGTCTTGTACAGCTTCAAGTGTCGCATGTTGATTTCTTGGAGGAGACGG
This sequence comes from Saussurea involucrata, assembly GCA_033807775.1. Classification (NCBI taxonomy): domain Eukaryota; kingdom Viridiplantae; phylum Streptophyta; class Magnoliopsida; order Asterales; family Asteraceae; genus Saussurea; species Saussurea involucrata. The sequence goes on from CM066314.1 coordinate 88,697,023, forward strand.
GGGAGGATTCGTCGAAGGTTGAGCAACTTCCGGTTCCGAGGAATGCAGAGGCTGATCATTGATTATAGCAGAGGATGAATCTTGAGAAGCGATCTTCGGGTCTAGTACTGGTTCCTCCGGGGGGATGGTAGTATCAGATGATGTTGAAGATGATGTCTGAGGTGTCTCCACAGTAATGGATGGAGTGCTAGTCGAGGGTGGAGGACCGGAGAGATTCGCCGAATCCTCGATTTGAGCAGCTTCAAGTCTTGGTTGCGCTGAGACACGAGGAGTAGAAATGTTAAGCATATCATCATAAAAATATTGAAACAGTAAATCTAAATCTAAAATATCAGCATTCGACGTAGATGCATGATTCGGATTTACTGTCGCTTGTGCATATCCCGAACGTGGAAGTTCGGAAGCTAGCACACCAGTTAAACCGGGTTCTGAACTGATGTGTTCAGAAGCCAAATCTGCGGCTTCGTCGAATGTCACATTTACACTCTCGATAATGGTTTTAGTCCGTTTGTTGTAAACGTGATACGCCTTAGCCTGCATGGAGTATCCTATGAACACTCCCTCATCTGCCTTCGGCCTGAATTTGTCGAGATCATCTTTGTCGTTGAGGAGGTAGCACGTGCATCCAAACGCGTGGAAGTACTTGATGTTCGGAACGCGAATGTTCATGATCTCGTACGACGTCTTGTTGAACCGCTTGTTGATAATAGAGCGGTTTTGTGTGTAACATGCAGTAGACACCGCTTCTGGCCATAGAAATAACAGCAGTTTAGACTGAGAAAGCATCATGCAAGCAGCTTCGACGAGGGTACGGTTTCGTCTTTCCACCGCTCCGTTTTGCTGAGGAGTGCGTTCGGCCGAGAAGGTTTGCGAGATACCGACTGAGGTCAGGTATTCGTTCACCGTTTGATTCTTGAACATCGTCCCGTTGTCTGTCCTGATAGTCTGAACTTGTTGTTGAAGGTTCAGTTGGATGGTCTTCAGATGATTGATGATCAGTTCTGGGGTTTCGTCCTTCGTGCGTAGGAACTTCACCCAAGTGTAGTGTGAGAAATCATCCACCATTACCAGGACATACTTGCGCTTGTTGATGCTCTGAACACGCATCAGTCCACACAAATCCATATGAATAAGTTCGAGGGACCGGGATGTGCTCGGAGTGGCCTTCGGCTTATGCATCGCTCGCTTCATCTTTCCCATTTCACATGTCCCGCAGAGTCGGTCCTTCATTAATTGAAGGTCGGGCATGCCTTTCACGTGTCCGCCCAGCACCAGTTTGTTGATACTCTTGAAGTTCAGGTACGAGAGACGTCGATGCCAAATCCACGCTTGTTGAGAATTGGCCTTTGACATCAGGCAGACAGAGTTATCGGTCTTCAGGGCTACGAGGTCGATGGTGTAGAGGTTGGTCTTTCGCTTTCCAACCAGTAGCTCCGTTCCGTCATCGGTGAGAATGCTACACCTTTTGGCTTTGAATCTGACCTCTAGATCTTTGTCGCAGAATTGGCCGATACTGAACAGATTGTGTCCCAATCCCGCGACGTGTGAAACTTTCTTGATGGTGATCTTGTCTTGGACAATGTCGCCGTAGCCCAAAATTGGCGCCTTATCATCGTTCTCGAATCACACGTCTCTGCCATATTGTTCCTTGTAATTCGTGAGAAGCTCCCTCCTTCCGGTCATGTGCTTGGAGCATCCAGAGTCTAAGTACCACACATGACCGTCATGCAAAACGAGATTAGCGGACTTTAGGTACCCATATACGAATGGATCCTGGAGGGTTAGGTTTTACACCTTTCGGAGGAACCTGTTTTGAAGCAGGTTGCCTCTTGGGTGTAGTTTTAACCTCAGTAGGAGGAACCCGTTTTGAAATGGGTTTCCTTTCCTGCGTAGGTTTAACCTCTGATTGGGGACCCCATTGTTTATGGTGTTTCTTTTTGTTTTTATGGGGTTTGCGTTTGGGTGCATGATTATATATATGATATGAACCAAACCAATCACTATTATTGATATCATCAAAGTCATTCCAACCACAACTAGAACAACACAAACAATCATGCGATAATTGAATCAAATGCTGGATGGAATACAGTTTAATAGGAAAATTAGCATCTTGTTCATCAAAATCATTCCTATGATTCCAAGCACAATCATTTTTGTTCATTCTAGGATAGAAAACAGTATTAAATGACTCTGATGCCTCTTTCTCGATAGATTCCTTAGCTAGCCACTTTTGTTTGCCCTGTTTAGCTCGACCGGTTTTATCTGAAACAACATTGACAGCATGGTCAGTGGCTTTTGAGGAAAGAGGATTTTTGGCAGTCGATCGATCGGTGTTTTGCCTCGGTTGTGATTGTTTTTTAGAATTTGACTTAGTTTTAGAAACCTTAATCACAGCGGGGGTCTTTGAAGTGGAACAATCGCCCTTTAGAAAGTTGACTAGTCGATTAACCACTGGTGAAAGAAAGTCAATATGACTTGGAAGAGGTTTGTCGAAAGGGAACGATTCAAACTCTTCATCAGAATTACCCTCGAAATTCATAAATTCTGAAAAATCAATATCCGGGATAGTGGGACTTGGATTGGCCGAGGAAGGCGAGGAACACTTTGTGTCTGTGTGCTTTAGGGAATTCGGTGCGAAAGCGTTTGAAAAATTCCTTATAAAACATGCATCTTGAGATTCTTTACTTTCTTGTGAAGAGATATTTCCTATGAAAGCTTTACACGAGGATGTGTCAGATGAGTTGAAGGAAAGTTCGGGTGAAATCTGCTTTTCAGTTTGGAGTAGGTCAATCTGCTCTTGGAGTTGACCATTTCTCATGTGCTCTTTCATTGTTTCTGTTGCCATGGCAGACATTTTTGATGTGAGCTTATTGATTTCACACCGAAGGATTTCCTATTCTTCATCCGACACAACTTCGGTTTTCTCAGATTTGATTTTCTCAAGTTCTGTAATAAGTGTTGACTTTTCCTTTTGAAAACAAGACCTTTCCTTCTTGAGTGACTCTTCTAACTCGACTATTTTCGCTTCCAAGATGAGAGGGGGAACATAGAGTTTGAACTCATCCTTCTCAGTCTTGGGTTCGGTTGCTTGGACCTCATCCTTTTTGAAGGAATCCTTGGGCGTCATAACCTTATAGCAGTCAAAATAGCCATTCGAGATGTATTTCTTTTGATTTTTCTCATAGTAATAATTCAAAGGCTCATAACAAAAAGGAAGTTGCATTTTAGACGTGTGTTTACGCTTATATTCCTCAGTTTCCTCTTCCTTTTCAGGTTCAAGAGGAGCAGTCCATTTAATCCCATATTCTGGATACTTTTTGTCTATTCCAAAATAGCCAAAGTCATACAGTTTATGTTTTTTGAATATACCCTTTTTCAAATAGTGTGGGTTATCGTATCCGATTCCCCATTCCTTGTTAAAGTAAGTGAACTCCTTGGGTTTATTCATGTGTATGGTCTGATCAGTTTGACCTCTTTTGTGGAGTTTGGTTTCAAGATCCACTATTTTATTGACAAACACCTTGTGCTGAATTTGAAGAGCAGAGCATTGATAAACTATTTCTGCTTTCTCATTCTCACACTGATCAAGCTGTGACTGTAGTTCAGATATTTTGGCCCTTAAGTCCTTATGTGCTATTGAAATATTTTTGCATTTTTCTTTTAAATTAGCAATTTCGAACTTGTATTTCTCAGTTATTCGCTTTTGAACATCTAGCTTTTCAGATAGTGATCTAATCTCAAGCAGTTGTTTATCAGCGGTGGCCTTGTAGGAATCTATTCGTTCAGCAAGAGATTGCATTTGATTAAAGAAATCTTGATGGATAGGTTGACATACCTGACATGACTTTGCCTTTTCTTCATCAGCAGGAGAGTGGTAGCCCATGAAAGCATCAGCACCATCAGATTCGCTTTCATCATCAGAACGACCCAACCAATAGTCATCTTCCACAAATAAAGCTTCTCCAGCTTCCTTTTGTTCAGCCAATGCGAGCTTCGCCTTGTAATAATGAGCATTCTTCACAACAGGCTTCCTACAATCTTTCGTAAAGTGACCAACCTTCCCGCAGTTATAACAAGTCACGGGTTCGTCTTTCTTCTTGCGGTCATCTTTCTCTGTCTTCTCCTTCTTGTCAGACTGGTCGGGCTCATCGGCTTTCTTCTTTCCTTCATATTTGTCCTGATAATCAAGGCGCTTGTTGGAGGAGGTGGAGTAGCGCTGATTATTAGACGTCGGCTTCTTATAGAACTTATGTTGTTGGAAGGACTTAGAGAGCAGGGCCATCTCTTTCTTAATGGCAGATACTTCAGGATCAGAATCACTATCTACTTTTTCCTCAGGTTCTGACTCAGATTAGCTTTGCTTTTGGGCACGTTTGGAATGACGGCCAAAAGATTTCTCTCGTTGGAAGACATAAGTGCCAGTGGATAAGCAGCTGGCTTGGATGCAGACTTCTTCTCGTTCAGAATCTCCATCACTTCATCTTCGTCCTGCAGCAGCATCTCATAGAACTCGTGGATGCCGACTTTCTCCATCAAGTGGTTGTGCTTGACGTGAGATGCGAATACTTTTCATTCATGCAAGAGGTTGTTGAGAAACTTGAGCGCGTTCTCCGTGTTAGAACGAGTGATTTGGTTCTTGTGAAGCTCATTGAGAAGGAGACAGAAGCGTTCATAGGTCTGGGAGAGGGATTCGCCGGTGCGCTGCTTAAACCCATCAAACTTGGTTATTTAGCTGTTGATTTTCAGTTGATTCCCGACTTTGCTCCGGCGCATCATTTTCTCCACCTGATCCCACATGCCCTTAGCTGACTTTTTGTAGTTGTCGATGGCAGTGTAGATCGTGTTGGGTAGAGCTTTGTAGGTTCCAGATTCACGTTGTATCATATTAATGGTAGTGAAATAGACAGCGGAAGCATATTAAATAAAGCCATTAAAATGAGTGATTGTGTAAACGATAAATGAACTATGAGAATCAAATATTGAACAATAAAAATGATAACAGGATCAGATATAAAAGCTGCTCATATATTGATAATGAATCACACCAAGAACATGTTCGAGTGTGTTCGAAAATCTCATAGGACAACAATATCGTACGGAGGTAGTGCTCGGGATTGCTGCAGTGTGTGTTTAAACAATTGTGGAAAATTACTCTTCCCAAAGCTTACAATTGTTTGTTCCACTACCTCTCTATTTATAGCCCTGGAAAAGTGAAGGCAGTGCACTATCGTACCCTAGAATGACACGTGGAAAGTGTGTCTCCTATTTTTAGGGCATACGTGGAAAGTATGGACACTTGTCTAACACTTGGGATTTCCTACGAGACTTAGGCTGACAGAGGTCTTCACTTCACCAGAGCTCTTTCTCAAGAGCTCTGTTGGTCTTCTGTTAAACACTTGTTCTTCTGTTGGAAGTCTTCGACAGAGCTATGTTGAGCTCTGTTGGTCTTCTGACTTGAACTTCTTCTGAATCTTCTGTCTGATCTCTGTTGGTCTTCTGACTTGAACTATTTTCAATACTTTTACATAACAGATACTTGGGGCCAACAATCTCCCCCTAAGTATTGAAAATAAAAATTTACAATTGACAAGAGATTAAACAAAAGAAAAGAGAACTTTTACCTCTGTCGAAGCCTTGCACTAATCTTTTGGAATATTACATTGAGATTTAAAAGACCAGTACATTTAAGCATAATTATCTCCCCTAAGAATTTTGTCGAATCTTCGATAAAGAGTTTCTGTTGTTCTTCTGGACACTTGTTTCTTGGGAGATCTTGGATTATGTTCTTGAGGTATACTAGCGACTCACTTGAGTACTTGTGGGCTTCAGCTGCTCTGATGGCCTTCTTTGTGCCCTTCTGTCGGCAGACAGACTGGAGGATCTTCTACTACGGTTCCAGTTCTGTGATGGCCATAATCCTCAAGGTTTTCATTTGGTGGTGCAATCGCTAGTTTCTCTACTTCAAACTCTATGCCTAGCTGATAATCAATCTGTATTCTGAGATTGATGTGCTCTTGCATAGTGAATCTGACTTCTGGTAGTGCAGTTCTGGTCGGTGTGTATCTTTCTGAGAAGTTCAAGCAATATGCGTGGAGTAAAATCAGTTCATATGGATTCAGAAGGACGAGATCATTGTCATTGAAGATTTCATTTCTGCCTTCTGTTGATTCCACAGTATACTCATGGTATGTGACCCTGTCGTGTTGAAACTTCTTGTGCTTGATGTCCAGAATTCTGCGGATACCGAAGTTTATATTGATGGCTCTGTTCTGATTTGACTTGGTTTGGATGAACTTTAGCCTTGCATCAGAAATGGTGTTTATTCTGATTGGATTGAGGTATGGGTTAATGGGTACGGCATTTACAGGGATGATGTCTCTGTCATTATATAGAAATGCAAATACCGTTTCTAAGGCAGGTTTTTCGGTATGAAAGGTAGAGGTTTATGGGTTCTATTCTGTTACCATCGGGTTTGGGTCATCATGGGTTTCTGCCATAAGAGTGTCGATGTGAGCAGATTTCTGAGTAGCTTGAGGTTGGGCTCAACTTGTTTGTCCTTCAGCAGAGGATGGGTCTGTCCTCTCTGGTTCTTTTGTTGGAGAAGTAGGAGGGGTATCTAGGCAGATGATCTCTGATGGTTCTTGTGTTGACTCTTCTATCGGTTTGATGACTTTCTCCTTGAACATGTAGTCAAATGCCACTTCAGTCATCTCTGTCATGATTTCCTCTGTTATCCCCTTTTCTCCTTTTGTAGTCTCTGCCTCAGTTGTTTCTGTGATTTTCCCTTTACCCTTGGCTTCTCTTTCTTTTTCAATCTCTTTCTCCTTCTCTGCCTCTTTCTTCTTCTCTCTCTCTTTCTCCTTCTCCTTCTCATTCTCCTTCTCCTTCTCCCCCTTTTGTTGTTCTGAGGACTCACCCAGTTGATCGTCTGATTGACCTTCTTGAGCATCCTCAAAATCATCATCATCAGAGGAGTCAATTCGAGCTTCTGGTGAGGGTGGAACAACAAATCCTAGATCAGCTTTGTGTCTCTTGCTTGAAGGTTCTCCTGTAGGTACTTCTTCTGTAGGTCTTTTCGATGTAGAGGTAGCCTGTAAAATAATATTAGTAAAATTTTAGGCTTCCATCGTCATTACATCCTCTACCTCTGTTGCGGCACTTCTGATTTCTTCTACTTGAGCCGCAAAGTTGACCTTGTGTTTATCAAGAGATGTTTGCACATGTTGTTCTGTCGCCTTAGCTTTCATTACAAATTTTGATGAGATCGTCATCATTCGGCTAAGAATTGATTTTCTGAAGTCACCCATTTGTCCAACTGTCATGGGTAGGTCTTTTGGGTTAGGGCTAGAGTTGTTTAGAGGAGTAGCAGATGAGGTGGTTGCCTCTTTTATGGATTCCTTAACAGAGTTGGTAATTATCTCTGTTAAAGTTCTGACGTTAGATTCTGAAAGAATAATCGTGGGGATGGGAAGGGTTCTGTTCATCTGCGCTGTGTGGTTCTCTGTTATGAGTCGCTTTAGCTCGGCAAGATCTGTCGAAGTCTTTTTAACTTCCTCTGATCTGAATGATCTTAGGTCGGCTATCTTTGTTGTCAGCTTTCCAATCTCTTCTCCTCTAACCCGTTCAGACTCTGTTCTGAGTGCTTCAGCCTCGGCATATTTTCGAGTTATTTCAGCATGCTTGTTTGAGATGTTCAGCAGTTCTTCCCTAAGATAAGCATTTTCCTTGCGGATCAGCTCCTCCTTTTGTTCATTGATAAGTTTATACTCGTTCAAAGAGTTGTTGATACTGTCACAGAAGCTTTCGAATTCTGCTCTTGTGATAGTGTCAACGGGGGTCTCCTTGGTTCCAACACATGGATCCAATTCTGCCTCGAGTTCAGAGGCGCCTCCGTCAAGAGTTGTGTTGATGTTGGCTCTTGGAGGACTTCCACCTGATCCTTGATGTTCCCTTTGGGGGGAAACAACTACAGGTGTTCTGACCAAAGTTTCCTCTTCCAGCTCAGGTTCTGAAGAAGGAAATCTGGTGGGATGAGAAGCATTTGGATCAAGCAATGTCTTCCCTTGTTCTACTATGGTCTCCCATTGTCCTTGAGTCGGACAGATGCTACGTGAGATTACAAATATCTCTGGTCTATTTTGTGTGGAGTCTAAATGAGCCACAAAGGAATCATCGTGTGGAGGTGACATATTGATGTTATGGGGCGAATGAACATCACTACCAAAGATAGTTTCCCCGGCTTCGTGCGTACCAGAGGCATGAAGAGGTGCCTCTGATGGTATAGGTTGGTTGGGGTTCGAGGTGTGCACCTCTGTTTCAATAATCCTTTGGTCTTGATCACCAGGATTAGATTGTGTGGAAGCACTGGGATTTTGGTTAAGGTTATCCTCCGATGTGCTCTGTTGAGCATCTTCTTCTATTCTCACATTTTCCTCGGCTCCTATGGCTGTAGAACTCTCTGGATTCTCTCTGATGTTTCCTTCTTGCTCATCATTATCAGAAGAGATAGTTTCTACCTCTGGTGTTTCTTGTACTTCCTCATGGACAGCCTCTCTAGGAGATGCTCTGTCCTCTATTTCCTCTCTTCTAGAGGAAGACCCCACTTCGGGTACTCTTGCCTCTGGTCGGTTAACTTCCTCACCAATCTCCTCACTTAAGCTCTCCAAGGAAGGCTCAAATCCTAAGTATGCTGGGGTTCTCACCTCAGGTTCTTGAGGTTGAGCAGCACTCTGATAGTTTTTGATAGGGATGTGGTCAGGGGCGATAAGGGCAAGCATTGTACCTGGAATTCTTCTTATGAAGGGGTATTCGCCAGAAGTGGTGGGGAGGAATTTTGACATCGTCCAAACAGGTGTTGAGCGACCCTGATGAGTTAGTTCCAGTCTGTCGAAGGCTCTTCTGATCACCAGACTGATAAAGCGTGGAAACTTGATCATCTTCAAGAACTTGTGGGATCCAACGACTCCTCCTCTTGCGATGGATGAGTTGTAGATAATGCTGGCATAGTCAAAGTTTCGATTGAAGAACAATCCATACATGATTTGTAGGATTTCTGTTGTGGCTTGGTCTTGACTACCAGATTTGCTGGTAAGGGTTCTGTTTAAGGTGGAGAACATGAAATTCCACATAGTGGGTAGATTATGTCGCTTGAACTCTCCAATCCTATTCAAATCCTTGTTGTAACCCAGAAACTTCATGAAATCAAGAAGAACAGCTGTTTTTGGTGGTTTCTCATAGGCGTCTATTCCTAGCTGTCGTTTGGTTTTCATTCGGAAGATTCTTCTTAAGGTACTTGCTCTAATGCGGATTGTTCTCGCTCCTCCATTACTTGCGTTGACGCTCCCAACTATCCCGTCTTGTTCTTCGATGTATTGGCATGTGGTCCACCATTGTTGGACATAGATCGCTGGAAGGTGGTCATCAACCTCTGTTAGGGCTCTAAAGATGTCAGAGTTTCTAAAGAACTCAATGAAGACGTGATACAGGGGTAGATAGAGTCCTGGAGTGGGATCGAATCTGTAGTTGTTGTCAGCAAACTCGTATGGAAGAACAATGATATCATCGGTGGGTTCTATTCGGCTTGAATCAACAGAGTTTTGGGGTTCCGCCATTGTTGCAGGTTTGGGTTTTCTTGAAGAACACTGAGGATTTAAATAAAAGAGGGAAAGGTGAAAGGTTTAGGAAGTTTAGAAAAGAAATGGGTCAAGGTTATAGATGTTTATAGTCAGAACTTGTGGCTGGGTAATCGCCGTAGATACTGTAGGTACTCGAGTGACAGAAGGTGGAGTGGCCTGAATTAAGTATCGTGGGGACAGCTAGTGGTTTAGCTTTCAATTAGAGAGTGCCACGTGGATTTGTTCTGACCACTTTTGTGCAAGTAAACCGTTCCGGTTAGAGATGTGTGGGTGACAAGTGGTTGAAGCTTAGAAATAACCCGCACCTCTGATGACGTGGCAAAAAAAACGACAGAGCTCTGATGAAGCTTTGCAAGTTTTTTTTTGTCTCTGACGAGTGACCCTTTTTTTTATTCTTTTCAAGTATTCCTTTGGAGTTTCACCTTAACCCAAAACCATTGAAAATTCTGTATCTGATGAGGAAATGGTCAAAGAACAAGAACAGAACTGACTTTAGAAATTTCATCAGAGGTCTGGTGAAAAAACAACAGAGGCTCTGGTGGAATGTCAGAGTTCTGACAGGTTCTTGACATTATCAAAGGATTTTCATCAGAACAGATTTTCCCTCTTTCTTCAAAAAGATTTGTCAATGAGGATCAAAAAGCAAAGTCAATTTGGATTTGGAAATATGAGTACTGACTTGCTCCCCCTAAAACTATGCTCAAAATCTTATAAACCCCCCCCCCCCTTAAAATATGAGCAATTTTTTTACCAAGCTTGTTGAAAGAGTTCTGGTGAAAGACAGAGACTCTGTTGAACTATCCTTCCTAACCTTTTTAACAGAGCTCTGTTGGAACAACAGAGGCTCTGTTGAGTTTTGAATAGAATTAAGAGGACATGTTCAGCATACCCAGTTTGCTGATTAAGAAGTTAAATCTCCTTTCATCAAGTGCTTTTGTGAACAGGTCAGCAAGCTGGAGGTCAGTTGAAACAAAGTACATTTCAATAGTTCCTTTTTCAACATGATCCTTTATGAAGTGGTACCTTATGTCGATGTGCTTAGTTTTTGAGTGTTGAACTGGATTGGCTGTTATGGCAATGGCACTCTTGGAGTCGCATAGAATAGGAATTTTACCATACTCCAAGCCATAATCTTTGAGTTGTGTTTTCATCCATTTCACTTGAGAACAACAACTAGCAGCAGCAACATATTCTGCTTCTGCTGTAGAGGTTGAAACACAGTTCTGTTTCTTGGATGTCCAACTCACCAACTTTTCTCTAAGCAGTTGACAGCTACCAGAAGTACTCTTTTTGTCGTTCTTGCATCCTCCATATTCTGAATCTGTATATGCTACAAGCTCGAAACCAGAGTTAAGAGGATACCACAGACCCTAAAATTGAGTCCCTTTCAGATATTTAAAGATACGCTTGACAGCTGTTAAATGAGTTTCTGTAGGATTTTCTTGAAATCTGGCACAGAGACAGGTTGCAAACATTATATCAGGTCTGCTGGCAGTTAAGTACAGAAGTGACCCTATCATGCCTCTGTAGTACTTGACATCAGTTGGTTCACCATTAAGATCAGAGTCAAGCTTAACTCCAGTGGCAATAGGAGTTTTCATTGGTTTTGAATCATTGAGCTTATACTTTTTCAACATATCAGAGATGTACTTAGACTGACTTATGAAAATCCATCTGTCTGATTGTTTAACTTGTAAACCAAGGAAGAAAGAAAGTTCTCCCATCATGCTCATTTTGAATTCGCTTTTCATTAAACTTTCAAACTTATCACAGTACTCCCGCCTTGTAGACCCAAAGATAATATCATTAACATATATTTGTACCAGAAGTATGTCATTCTTATACCTTCTAAAGAATATAGTTTTATAGACAGTACCTTTCTCGAAGTGATTGACCAACAGAAATTTGGACAGAGTTTCAGACCAGGCTCTGGGAGCTTGCTTAAGGCCGTACAGAGCTTTGTCTAACTTGTAAACGTGGTCTGGAAACTCTGAATATTCAAAACCAGGTGGTTGCTGGACATAAACTTCTTCTTGTAGTTTGCCATTCAGAAAGGCAGACTTGACATCCATTTGGTAGACCTTAAAACCCTAATGAGCAGCATAGGCTAGGAAGATTCTGATGGCTTCTAGCCTAGCCACAGGTGCAAAGGTTTCATCATACTCAATACCTTCTTCCTGTCTGTATCCCTTTGCAACCAGACGGGCTTTGTTTCTGATGATAATCCCATCTTCATCCTTTTTGTTTCTAAACACCCATTTGGTTCCAATGGCCGCTTTGCCTTTTGGGAGTGGAACCAAGGACCAAACTTTATTTCCTTCGAATTCCAGAAGCTCTTCTTGCATAGCTTCGATCCAATTTGGGTCCTCTAGGGCTTCAGAAATTTTCTTCGGCTCAATCATGCTTAAGAAATTTACAAAGAAGGCTTCATTGATTGTGGCCGATCTTGTCTTCACACCATCTTCAGCAGCACCAATGATAAGATGATGAGGATGATCCTTTGTCCATCGTGTCATGGGAGCATGGACAACAGGCGGGGTTTGTGCTTTTGATGGAAAAAGATGAACTTCAGCATCAGAGCTCTGTTGATTAGGACCGGGGCTCTGTGGCACACGACTATGGAGAGTGGCCTCATTGCTCTGAGAGTCATTAACAGGGCTCTGTGAAGGTGAGCTTTCAAATAAGGAGTCTTTGCCAATATTAGTTAGCAAAGGTGATGATGGCTCTTGTTCAGGTCCTCTCTCATTCTTATGTGGTTCCTCATTTCTCTGTATCACTCCTGTAGACAGAGAAGTAGATGGTGAAATATTAGAGGGACCAGTGAGAGATGTACCTGTCAGATTCTGTTATGTTGAGTTCTGAGCTTGATCTCCTCTGTTGATGTTATCAGAGGAATCATCATCATTGAATAAATCGTTGAACATGAGATTGATATCTTCTTCCCTTGTCTTTGAAGAACTTGTCTTTTTCTGTTCTGTCTGTGTCCCCTCTGTTGATTTACGATCAGAGGAGCTCGATGTGCTTTCATCAAAGGACACGTTTACACTTTCTTGAATGACCCGACATCTGGAGTTGTAGACTCTGTAGGCTTTAGAGGTTAAGGAATAACCAATAAAGATTCCTTCGTCTGCTTTCTTATCAAACTTTCCCAGCTGATCTCTGTCATTCAATATGTAGCACTTGCAACCGAAAACATGAAAGAATTTCACGTTTGGTCTTCTATTGTTGATGAGTTCATAAGGAGTCTTCTTAAATCTCTTTACTGCCACAACTCTGTTTTAGGTAAAACAGGCTGTTGAGACTGCTTCTGCCCAGAAGTTTATTGGAAGGACAGAGCCAGCCAACATGGTTCTGGCAGCTTCTACCAGCGTTCTGTTATTTCTTTCCACAACTCCATTCTGTTGTGGAGTTCTTGCAGCTAAAAAGTTCTGGGAAATACCTTCCTCTTATAGGTAGGTATCAATTTTGGCATTCTTGAATTCTGTCCCATTATCACTTCTCAACTTTTCCACTTTTAATCCTAACAGAACCTGTATCCTTTTCAACAAACTTATCAAAATTTATGGGACATCTGATTTTACTCTGATGAACTCAATCCAAGTATATCTAGAATATTCATCAATTAAAACAAGGATAAACTTCTTGCCCGACAGACTTTGCACAGAGATTGGACCACAGAGATCCACGTGAAGCATATGCAAAGGTCTGGGACAACTATGATCACTCTTTGTTCTATGTGAAGATCTTTTCATCTTACCCAGTTCACAAGCAGAACAGAGATGGTCTTTGTCAAACTTCAGAGAAGGAAGTCCTTTTACTAACTTCAGTTTCACGAGCTTGTCAAGGTTTTGAAAGTTCAAATGGGCAAATCTTTTATGCCAGAGCCAGGCATCTTCATTTTTCAAAGACACTAAACAGAGTTTCTCTGTTGTAGAGTTTTGGTTTGGTTTAAAATTCATTTTGTAAAGATTGTCTTTTCTGTCAGCTCTTAAAAGTTCTTGACCAGACTCGGAAAGTAACAAGGAAGAATATTTCTTCCTGAAATTGACATCAAATCCGTGATCACAGAGTTGACTTATACTGAGAAGATTATGATTTAATCCTTCAACATAAGCAACTTCAGAGACTGAAACACCACCATTTACTAATGTACCATAACCTTTAATCTGTCCGCCATTGTCTCCTCCGAAGGTTACTGCACTTCCCATCTTGTTCTTAAAAGAAGTTAACATCTCCTTATTCCCCGTCATGTGCCTGGAGCATCCAGAATCCAAGTACCAGATCTGCACATGAGGTTTCTGCAAGACATATTAGTTCCTTTTAGGTACCCATTGCAAAATGGGTCCTTTCCTATTAGGCTTAGGTGGGTTGACAGACTTTCCTTTGGGCTTTCCATACTGTGATGGTGTGCCAGAGGTTTTCCTCTGTTTATTCTGAACAGTCGTGGGATTTTTCTTTTGAACGTACTGATTCAGAACACAGTGGGGACCATTCAGATGATTTTGCAATTTTAGTAACAGTTGAATACAATTGCAGTTGATGGAACATGACTGATGCACATTGTTTTTATTAAAAACTGTTTGAATGGAGCTTGATTCTGAAAGATTTTAGGACCAGATGTTTTTGCATATAATCTTTCCTGGTTCTGTTTCTTAAAACTGTTATTCCTAGAAACAGACTCTGTTGACACGAAGCTCTTTGGAATAGATTCATTTGACCAGAAAGGATTTCTTCTTTGATTTACACCAGAATTTGGAATAGATCTGTTGTTTGCTATCCATTTTCCCTTCTGTTCTGGTGTGAATTTTACTGGTTTGAAAGCAAGAGGAACATTTGGGTTTACAAAAACACTTTTGTTTTTCTCTCTCTTCTCCACTTCTACTGCATTAGAAGCAAGAATCTTAAAACCTTTGTTGTTAAACTCAGTTACCGGTATAAACCTTGATTGTTTGTTGAAGAAAGAAACATCATCTTTTAGATCCGTAGATTCTATCGGTATCTGCTTTAACTTGTGTAAAATTTTCTTTTGACCACAAAAAATATGTTCATCTACTTCAGAGTCAGAGTCACTGTCAGAGCCTAGAAAGTCTCTAGTGGCTCTGTCGGAGGTTTTCGTTTCAATGGGTATGACAGAGATATTTGTTTTGACAGTTCTGAACCTTCTCAACTTTGGCTTTAAAGAATCTGAAACAACATTTTCCTCGATAACTTTCAACAAATATTCCTCAAAAGATGTTCTTATGGATTCAGGAGTAGGAGAGAAGAATGGGGCTTCTGGATTGAGTTTGCTCTATGGGATTTCAACAGAGGACTCAGTCATAGAAGTAACAGACTTCTGTCCTTTGAATGAGTTGAAGTTAAAAATCTCTTTTGTATCCAAGTCCTTGACAGAGTTAGGAAGTATGATTCTAGCTCTTCCTTGATCAAGAATAAACTCAGAGGATGGTTTTAAAACCTTTTCATGATCAGAGGAATCATAGCTAACGTTCCTAAAGTCAAGATTTCTTGGTTTTGAGAAAGCATCTGAAGTTTTGGTTCTTTTGAAAATAGCATTACCAGATATCACGTCCTCTTGGATTTTCCCAACACAAAAGGCAGAGGACAGAGATGTCTTCTTCCTTTCGTCATAGGGAGCAAGGTCAGAGAAACCAAGACCTTGCGTATCCATCTGTGAATTTATCTTGATGTGCACATTTTGTGCATCCTGGTATTTTTTAATCTGAATTTCTTTTCTCTGTAGGGATTGATGCAGAATTTCCCTTTCTCTTTGAAAATAGTCAGTTAGAGTAACAGAGTAAAGTCTCTCTGTTTAAAGCTTTTTCAATTTTTCAGACTTCTGTTTCAAAACATTTTCATATTCGTTAATTTTGTCAGAAAACAGGCTCTCTTTCTTCTTTTGCAAGATTTCTAGCTCAGATTTTTCTTTGAAGATTTCTTCCTTTTCTTGTTCCAAGAGAGTTTTCTCTCTCTTGTAAAAGGACAGATACTTCTGAGCTAGCTTTCTTAGCTATTTTTCTTCAGAAAATTTTTGTTTAAGAAGTTGAAATTCCTCATTCAGCATAGAAACATGCATTTCTAATTCTGAGTCAGACTTGGATTCAGATGAACATACCTTGGCACTGGGTCTGGTGGTCTCCAGCGCTCTGTCGTCAGACTCTGTCTTAGTAAGATCAAATGCATGAGCTAGATCTTCTTCTTTTGTTGTTCCCTTCGTTATCTCTGGTTCTCCAGTCATCCAGTCAACAGCTTCTTCTAAACTTTCATCATCCACAGCAACTCCACAAAAGTTGGCTTGTTCTGGTTCATCATCAGAGGATGAATCAGAAATCCAGTTCTCCATTTCGGCAACATAGCTTCTTTCTCTGTAGTTGTACTTGTATTTGTTCTTGTAGTAGTCCTGGTCTTTTACCAGTTTGCCTCTACAATTAACAGAGAAGTGCCCAGGTTTGCCACATCTGAAGCAACGTCCATCATTCTGATTGATGGGTTGAGCAGCATCGGCCTTCTGTTGTGCTGGTGGATTTTCTCTTCTGTTTTGTGGAGGTTGTCTTTGTTCTGTGGTAACTCTGTTGTTACTTTGTTCTGGTGCAGCGTATTCTCTTCTATCTTCTTTTCTCTCATATCTACCTCTTCTGTCAAACTTATTGCCAAATCTCTTGTTAAATTGTTGAGTTATTAGAGCAAGAGATTGAGCAAAAGCTTGAATGTCATCATCCTCTGATGAGCTTTCCTCTGTATCTCTCTCTGCAACTAAACTTTTCTTTCCTTTCTTTTTAACGGACTTATCTTTCTTTTTCTCTCTGTTTGAAATCTCTCTGTTGGACTTTTCTGATGTGGTTTTCTTAGAATAAGAAACTAAAGCGATTGGGCCTGCAATGGTGGATTTGCCTTTTTGCTTGACAACATCCTTCTCTTGTGCGGCCAATGTGCCATACACATCTGTTAGAGACCATGCATCTAAGTCCTGGTTGGCTTGTAAAGACATGGACAGATTTAACCATTCATCATTCAAACTTTTCAAAAACAGAACATTGTTATCTTCCTTCGACCTAACAACCCCACATTTTTTGCATTTGTTGATCGACACATTAAATCTGTTGTAGGTTTGTTGTAAGGTTTCCTCAGGAAGTGCCTTGAAATCGTTGTATTCATTTATACATTGGGTCCTTCTGTTCTTTTGGGTCGTGAAACCACCCTCAAGTTGGTTAAGAAGTTGATCCCAGATTTTCTTAGCAGTAACACATGAATCTAGTTCTTGAAATATTTCGTTTGGAATGGCCATTATCAGTAGTCTAACTGCTTTAAGATCATTTTCCATTTTTAGATTTTCCTCGTCAGTAAAACCTGTGGTTTTAATCTCATAATGAGCTGGAATCTCAGCAGTAGTTCCTGTTGCGGGTACACGAGGAACAAAAACCATGGGTTGGTATGGTCCGTCCGTGACAGATCGCATTAAGTCTTTATCCATACCATCGAAAAAGTTAACCATCCTGATCTTCCACTAAGCATATTCATCTCTCAGAAGAGTAAGAGGTTTTGTTAAAGAACCAGCAGTATAGATAGCATTTATATCGTTGTTCGCCATTTTGAGAAAGACAGAGTACAGTTGTTAAAAAGAGTTTCAACTCTAAGAGAAACGTTTAAACTAAGCTAGAAAGCTTTAAACACAGTTATATGAGCTATGAAAGCTTGTTTAGACTAGGAAGCAGTAAAAACAGAGTATGTAATGAAGCTTTTAAAGGCACACTAACACAATCAACAACAATGAGTCAACCTTGGTAGATTGGATCGTTTGGTTTAAGAAAACCAAAGGAGCTCTGATACCAATTGTAGGTTCCCAGATTCACGTTGTATCATATTAATGGTAGTGAAATAGACAGCAGAAGCATATTAAATAAAGCCATTAAAATGTGTGATTGTGTAAACGATAAATGAACTATGAGAATCAAATATTGAACAGTAAAAATGATAACAGGATTAGATATAAAAGCTGCTCATATATTGATAATGAATCACACCAAGAACATGTTCGAGTGTGTTCGAAAATCTCATAGGACAACAATATCGTACGGAGGTAGTGCTCGGGATTGCTGCAGTGTGTGTTTAAACAATTGTGGAAAAACTACTCTTCCCAAAGCTTACAATTGTTTGTTCCACTACCTCTCTATTTATAGCCCTAGAAAAGTGAAGGTAGTGTGCTATCGTACCCTAGAATGACACGTGGAAAGTGTGTCTCCTATTTTTAGGGCATACGTGGAAAGTATGGACACTTGTCTAACACTTGGGATTTCCTACGAGACTTAGGCTGACAGCGGTCTTCACTTCACCAGAGCTCTTTCGCAAGAGCTCTGTTGGTCTTCTGTTAAACACTTGTTCTTCTGTTGGAAGTCTTCGACACAGCTATGTTGAGCTCTGTTGGTCTTCTGACTTGAACTTCTTCCGAATCTTCTGTCTGATCTCTATTGGTCTTCCGACTTGAACTATTTTCAATACTTTTACATAACAGATACTTGGGGCCAACAATCTTGAACAAGGTACCTTTTAGCATGCTTTTCTCCCTCAATCATGCCTCTTTCATTGGCATTCATATCGGAGAGTGCCTTTTTCTCGACACGAGCTTGACCTCCTGCTTCAGTTGCTGGTATAGTCTTCATGGGTTCAGGAATTGGCCCGTCTTCTAGAGCTCGCCAGATAAACTCGAAGTTATCCTTTGAATCAATGAAGATTAGAAATCTGTCCCGCCACTGGCTGTACTCACCTTGGTAGAGGCAAGGTGGTTTGGAATCGGTGCCGATAGCGAGAGCATCACGTGAAGACATCTTAAGTTGCACTAGAGTGATCGTCAGACGATTGATTCGATTCAAAGTGATAACGTAACGCAAGGCACTAAGAGTGACATCCTAACGCAGGTTCTAAGAGTGGATTATACTAAATCATGTAAGAAATCGACTAAGCAGAACTTACCGGATAGGAATCCGAATGAAAGATATCTGATCTGGAAGTGTCCGGATCAGATTGTGACAAACAGGTAAATTTGCAAAGCTTACCGGATAGGCTTGAGTTACCAGGTAACTGAGAGTTACCGGGTTAGACATGTTACCGGGTGAAATAAGAATAAGAAAGAATAAGCTTACCTGGTGGAAGTGCTTACCGGATGACAGGACTTACCGGGTGACTTGTTGTTACCGGATGATTATGATGTTACCGGATGGTATGCTTATCGGATGAAACAAATGAAATGAGAATTTACAGAATAAGACAAATAACCAACTTACCGGATGAGGGAACTTATCGGATGAAAAGTAAGTTACCGGATGTACTTACCGGGAACTTGTCCGGTAAGTATTGAGAATTCCGGGAAGTGATGAATTACCCGGTAACTTGGAGTTACCCGGTAACAATTGAAGGGATTGGAAACTTACCCGGTAACCACGACTGTGGTATCCGGTAACTGCGGCTGTGGTTTCCACAAACGCTAGAATTCGATTAGGGTTCTTCACAATCGTTCCTGAAAGGTTAGGAACTTGACCAAACACAATAATAACAATACTCAAATCGATTTTGAAGCAAAATAACAAGTTTTTGATAGAAAAGATTGGATCTTTGCAAAAACAGAGACCAAAAACTTGAAACTTTAATTTTGCTTAAAAACAACTAAGATGATCGAATTAGATGATGAAAACTTGCAGATTCGTTTATAATGATGATACGAACAGAATGTGATAAACGAAAACAATCAATTTTAACCAGATCAAAATATGAGTTTTCAAAGTCAAGAACACAGTCGATTTTATAAACAGAAAACTTACCAGAAATCCAAAAGACACTTTGAATCGATTCGTCCGTTTGCTCTGATACCAATTGTGAGTTCCAGATCCGTGCAACAAACAATAGAAATCAATATATAATAACAAGAACGGTATGATTTCCAATGGTCATCCAATTACTTTCAATATTGAGAGAGAATTACAATAAGCATATGAAAGTATTATTAGACAACTAGCTTAATTCTAAGCTAATAAACACATTATATACTATGGGCCCATGGCAACAAGCCCATGGCCCGTTTACACAAATAAGGCTCAAATTACAATAATAGCATATTAGCCCTTGAACTTCTATTCAACTTAATTTGACTCTAACATATTGGGAGATAAGGGATAGGCATGGCTTAATTGTAATCCCTACTTCCACACCAAGAAATAGGCATGGCTTAATTGTAATTTCTTGGACATGAGCTGAAATCTAGAATCCGTGGTGATTCGTAGTGGCGCTCTGAAACATGAGATTATGACTTACTTAGTGTTTGTCATACTCATGGAATCGGGTATAATTCCCGTCATCGAAAGATATTATGTGTAAGGTAAGAAAGATTCTGATCAGGGTAAATTATATGCTTTAGTTATAATTTGGTTTTCAAAGCTTATAAAGTTTTAATTTGAAAATTTGATGTTCTCACTAGACGTAAGCCTAATCTTTTCAAATTAAATTTTCTTACCAGGTACTAGCTCGGGAAGGGATTAACAGGGATGAGTGTCGAGGAGTACCAGAGTTATGCTTTTGGAGTTATGATGGAGAGTCTAGTGTTATCAGAGATATTTTGAAGATATTATGAACAACCTTTATAATATGATTTTGTGTTTATAGATTAGAGTAGTTGTTTGTTTATAACATATCATTTGTAAATATGAAACCTGTCTCTAAATCTCCGTTGTAAATGAAAGTTTGGAAGTTGTAGTGGTAAAACTCTGATAAAAATAAGGTTTAAATTTGTTGTGAATTTTAGGATGTTTTAGTTTGGTATCATAGCCTTAGTTTAAGTGAACTAGGTATGATTGTGAGATACATAGACTTAAGCTGAGATGATTAAGTAATGATTTGTGAGATTGGGTAGAAATACTAAGACAGGTTAGTCTTAGAGTCAACGGAAATACGTGAATTAAGAATTGTGATAATGGTAATGAGGATTCTTATGTATAGTATGTTCATAATTTCAGTTAGCTACCGTTATTATGAATATATTGTTACATAAGCATACTTGTTTTTAAATTGTTATGGTGATTAATGAACGTTAACGTACGTTTCTTTTGTTGGGATTGTGCATAACCATCTCTTATAGTTATCTTTATGTGTTATTCAGAATACGATGGTTAATACACCAAATAGATCTTCCACTTCTTCAGAAGAGAGGGCGGCAAATGAATGGGTGGAGAATCAATCCGAAAGGGGTGGAACTAGGGTGAGTCCACCAAGGCCATCCATTTTGGGAGAAGGAGGAAGTCAAACACATAGAACGAATATTGGTACTTCCAACCCGGTGACGATGGAATCCACTATGGAATCCCGTATGATGGAGAACATGATGTGAGTCGTGAATAATGCACTAACTCAACAACAGGAGATGTTTTTGAAAATGTTTAATGACAGAAATGTCGAGTAACAAAGTCTGGGGCTGGGTACTGGTACTGAAAATCCGCCTGTTAATCTGGTGCAGAATGTAAATAGGAGAATGGAGAAAGTTTGTTCCTATAAGACCTTTTTGAGCTGCAAGCCACCAGAATTTGCTGGTTCTGATAATCTAATTGCATGTATAAATTGGATTAGAGAGATGGAACAGGCATTCAGAGCTTGTGAGTGTGACGGAGAATCAAAGGTCAGATTCGGGTCCCAAATGTAACGCGGAAATTCTTTGACCTGGTGGAATGTCGTGAAATCAACGGTGAGGGCTCCAGTGTTGGCAGCCATGACCTGGGAATAGTTTAAACCAAAGATTTTAGAAGAATACTGCAACGAGAATGAAATGGATCGTATTGAAGAAGAGTTTCGAACTCTTAAGAAGGGTATTTCTTCAGTAAGGGAGTACACTCGCGTATTCCTGGAGAATTTGAATTTGGTGTGGCCCCAACTGAAAAAGAAAAGATCAAGGCTTATTTGAAGGGTCTGTCGGCGGATATGATGTCAAGAGTCTGGAATTCCAAAGCTTTGACACTGAGGGAAACGAATGAGGAAGCCAAGATAATAGAAGAAGTTTATGCCAGAGATAAAGAAGAGAAGACACAAGTGGGGGAGAAAAGAAAATGGGAAGGTCGATCAGAATCTTCTCAAAGATCCAAGCCGTTTGTCAAGAATACTCTTTTTGAGCCTCGACGAGAACCGAACTGGTGCCAGAAATGCAGAAGCAAACATTTTGGTCCATGCCGAGTGACTCCACCGGAATGTTACAAATGTGGTAAGAGTAGTCACACTAGGGGGAACTGTCCCATTCAAGGGCCAACCTGGTTTGAATGTAAGCAGCCTGGTCACTACCGAAGAGACTGTCCAAAATTAAGGAAGAGTGGAAATCAAGAAAGGAAGCCGAATACTCTAAAGCCAACGGGCAGGGCATTTCATATGACGACAGAAGAAGCAACAGAATCGAAGGATGTAGTTTCTGGTACATTCCTTATTAGCTCAATACCTGCAAGTGTATTATTTGATTGTGGTGCCAACCTGTCTTTTATATCACCATTGTTTTATCAAAAGTTAGCTATGCCTGTCACTACCTTGGGACATGCCTTAGTAGTTGAAATAGCTAACGGGGGTCGAGTCTTAGTTCGAGAAAGACTTGAAAGTTATACAATTATGATAGAAGGGAAGGAATTCTTGATTGATTTTATTTTGATGGAGATTGGGGGGTTTGATATAGTCGGTGGTATGGATTGGTTGACGAACAATCAAGCGGAAATTCTTTTTGCTAAAAAATTAATTCGGATCCCTATGCCCGAAAATGATGTTGTATTCATCTATGAGGAAAAGAAAAAATGGGAGATTCCGTTGATTTCTATTGTCAAAGCGCGTAAGTGTCTAGTAAAAGGATGTTAATCCTATCTAGCATATGTATTAGATGCTAAAGTAGAGAAGTAGCGAGTGGAGGATATAAAGGTAGTACGTGAATTTCCAGATGATCTTCCAGTCTTACCAGAATTCAGATATGACCTTGTTCAAGGAGCAGCTCCGATAGCACGTGCACCGTATCGCTTAGCACCGGCTGAAATGAAAGAAATGATGTCTCAATTGCAAGAACTACTTGAAAATGGTTTTGTTAGGCCAAGTTCATCACCCTGGGGAGCTCCGGTGTTATTTGTCAAGAAGAAGGATGGCACTATGAGGATGTGCATTGATTACAGGGAGTTGAATAAGGTGACCATTAAGAATAAGTATCCGCTCCCAAGGATTGATGAATTAATTGATCACATCAAGGCGCGAGATGCTTCTCAAGTATTGATTTGAGGTCGGGCTATCACCAAGTACGAGTAAGGGATGAAGATGTTCCCAAGTCGGCTTTTAGAATGAGGTATGGGCATTATGGATTTCTTGTGATGCCTTTTGGGTTGACAAACGCCCCTACGGTGTTCATGGATTTAATTAACAGGGTGTGTCGACCATCCTTAGACAAGTCAGTCATCGTTTTCATTGATGACATACTGGTTTACTCAAAGAATGACGTCGATCACGAATGTCACCTTCGTGAAGTCTTAATGTTTTGAGAAAGGAGAAATTGTACACAAAATTTTCAAAGTGTGAATTTTGGTTAAAAGAGGTACAATTTCTTTGTCATGTGATTACTTCTGAAGGAGTCAAAGTGGATCCATCTAAAATATAAGCAATGATGAATTGGGAAACACCGAAGAACGCATCGGATATACGAAGTTTCTTGGGTTTGGCAGGCTATTACCGAAGATTTATAATGGATTTCTCTAAGATCGCTTCTGCCTTGACAATTCTGACACGAAAAAATGTAAAGTTTGTATGGACTGAAAAGCAAGAATCAGATTTTAGGACATTACAAAAGAAGCTATGTGAAACCCATGTCCTTGCATTACCGGAAGGAACATAAGATTTAGTCGTTTATAGTGATGCGTTAAAGATGGGTTTGGGGTGTGTATTGATGCAACGTGGCAAAGTGATTGCTTACGCATCAAGACAACTTAAGGAGCGTGAAAATAGTTACCCTACCCATGATTTGGAACTGGCAGCAGTCATGTTTGCTTTGATGTTGTGGTGGCATTACTTATATGGAACGAAGTGCACTCTTTTCACTTATCATAAGAGTTTGAAACACGTTTTTTTATCAGAAAGAGCTGAATATGAGGCAAAGGCGTTGGCTAGAACTACTTAAGGATTGTGATTGTGAATTGCATTACCATCCTGGTAAAGCAAATATTATGGCTGATGCCTTAAGTAGAAAGCAATACAGTGGATATTTGAAAGCGACTAACGCCAGGATCGATGTGATGTCGAGTCTGATTGAAAGAATCAAAGTAGCACAAACGGAAGCGTTACTAGAAGAAAAATCTTAAAGATGAAGTAATGGTTAAGCAACGTCTTCAATTGACTGAAGATAGTCGCGGGGTTAGATTATTTCAAGGCCGTATTTGGGTACCAAAGATTGGGGGAAATCGAGAGTTACTCCTTGAAGACGCCCACAAGTCCAAATATTCTGTACATCCTGGGAGTACTAAGATGTATAGAGATTTGAAACTACATTATTGGTGGCCAACTATGATGCTAGATGTGACACAATGTGTAGAACAATTTAATGTGTTTATTGGTAAAGGCCGAACATCAACGACCTTATGGGAGTCTACAATCTTTAGTGATTCCTGAATGGAAGTGGGATAAGATTACCATGGACTTTGTGACTAAGTTACCAAGGACGTTAAAAGGTAACGATACTATTTGGGTAATCGTGGATCGCTTAACTAAAAGTGCTCATTTCTCAGCGATGAAAGAAGCTTCACCGATTGATAAGCTAGCTAAGTTATATATTGATAAAGTGGTGTTAAGACATGGTATACCTGTGTCTATAGTTTCTGACCAAGACAGCCGATTTACTTCATGATTATGGCAGTTCTTACAAGAAGAATTAGGTACAAGAGTGAATTTGAGCACTGCATATCATCCACAAACGGACGGGAAAAGTGAAAGAACCATTCAGACTTTGGAAGACATGCTCAGGTCTTGTGTAATTGATTTTTGGAGGTAATTGGGATACGCAATTACCCTTAGTGGAGTTTGCGTACAATAATAGTTATCATTCCAGTATTGGAAGGGCGCCTTTTAATGCCTTATATGGACGAAAATGTAGAACTCCAGCATGTTGGTTGGAAGCTGGAGAGAAACAATTTGCTGGTCCCAAAAATGTACAACAAACGGCTGTTAAAGTAAAATAGATTCGGAAACACATGAAGGCGGCTCAAGATCGACAAAAGAGTTACGCCGATCCAAAAAGAAGACCGAAAGAATTCCAAGTTGGGGAGCGGGTGATGCTAAAGGTATCTCCATGGAAGGGTATTATAAGATTTGGAAAACGTGGAAAGCTGAGTCCTCATTTTCTTGGGCCTTTCACTATAACCAAGATAGTGGGACTTCAAGCTTATCTTCGGAAATGCTTAGATGAAGAAGAAAATGTTATACCACTTTCTGAAATAAAAGTGGATGAGAAGGGTCGTTGTGTGGAAGAACCAGAAGCAATTTTGGAAAGAACGACTAAGAAATTAATACATAAGGAAGTGGTCATGGTTAAAGTGCAGTGGAAACATCATAGAGGTTCTAACGTGACGTGGGAAGCTGAAGAGGACATGAAGAATAGATATCCTCATTTATTTACCTAACTTTGATTTCGGGGATGAAATCATTTTCAAGTTGGGGAGATTTGTAACACCTCGGAAATTTCCACAATTATTGTACATTTTGGGAAAACGTTTAAAATATTAAGGGACGTTATTTTAAACAAAGTGTATGATTTTAATGTCGAAGGATCAAAGTGTAATTGGCCAAAGTCTCGAAGCTAAAGAGTAAGATTATGAAACCTTGGGGGTTAATTTGTCATTGGTTGAAAGTTGGAAGTATAAAACGTGAAGGTCGGTTGAAATTGAATTATCTCAATTTCCATTTTTGGTGAAGTCGGTCTAAAGAGGCAGAGAGAAATCAAGATTTTGAACTCTCAATCGGTATAAAATTGATGATCTTTTCCAATTCCAAGTTTTTAAGATTGATAGTATGAGTAAAGTTTGTCTTCTGATTAGGTTTGAATTGGAGTATTGGATTGAATTGATTTGCATAATTGTGTTCGAGTTCTGAATTCTAAGGTGAGTTCATCTTTTCATTTAATTCGATGTCTTTTATCAAATTAATGAGTAAATTGATCTTGTTAAGGGTATTGGAGATGTATGGTTAGTCGTATAATAAGATAGATGAAATGGTTATCGATCTGGGTTGAGAAATTGGTGTGCAGGTCAAAGTTTCCGGATGAATTTTATTAGTATCTGGTAGTTTCCTTTTCAGTGGTATCCGGTAAAATGTTAATGCTGAAAGTATCCGGTAAGTATTTAGTTTCCGGATAATTAATTTACCGGATGGTATCCGAATTACTTTGGTTTCCGGATGTACCCGGATTATTGGTGTTTTTCCTAAAGTATCCGGTAACTTGAGTTTCTCGGATACTAGTTCCGGACTGTTCCCGGATTTCGGTAATTTCCGGATATGAGTTCCGGACACTTAGTCCGGATAGTTTTTCCGGTAGTGTCCGGTAACTAATGGGTTCCCGGTAACTAGTGTGTTTCAGTAACTTATGACAGGAAACATTCTTAATCAACTGAATATCGATTTTAACAGTACGATATGTTTTGATGTAATGCACATATGCTAGTAAGTGTAATGGATCCATAGGCACTAGCATTAATTGATAAACGTAGAATAGGCAATGTATAATTGCTATTCTCGTTTATATTAGAAATGAAGAATAGGTCGGGCTTAATGGTAATTCCCATTTTCGTATTGTGATGTGAAATGGTGGAATAGGCGTGGCGCTAATCATAATTCCCGATTTCTATTA
The DNA here is from genome assembly GCA_033807775.1 of Saussurea involucrata. NCBI lineage: Eukaryota > Viridiplantae > Streptophyta > Magnoliopsida > Asterales > Asteraceae > Saussurea > Saussurea involucrata. Next base: position 88,723,537 of record CM066314.1, read on the forward strand.
GGAGATAAGGGATAGGCATGGCTTAATTGTAATCCCTACTTCCACACCAAGAAATACGCATGGCTTAATTGTAATTTCTTGGACATGAGATGAAATCTAGAATTCGTGGTGATTCGTAGTGGCGCTCTGAAACATGAGATTATGACTTACTTAGTGTTTGTCATACTCATGCAATCGGGTATAATTCCTGTCATCGAACGATGTTATGTGTACGGTAAGAAAGATTGTGATCAGGTTAAATTATATGCTTTGGTTACAATTTGGTTTTCAAAGCTTATAAAGTTTTAATTTGAAAGTTTGATGTCTTAACTTGGCGTAAGCCTAATCTTTTCAAATTAAAATTTCTTACCAGGTACTAGCTCGGGAAGGGATTAAAAGGGATGAGTGTCGAGGAGTACCAGAGTTATGCTTTTGGAGTTATGATGGAGAGTTTAGTGTTATCGGAGATATTTTGAAGATATTATGAACAACCTTTATAATATGATTTTGTGTTTATAGATTAGATTAGTTGGTTGTTTATAACATATCATTTGTAAATATGAAACTTGTTAATGCCAAAAATCGCACCAAAGGGACAACTTAAGGTCGATGTGGACTTAAACAACTAAAGATAGAATCTTTCGACGAGACTTGCGACGAGGAATAAAATAAGGAAACAAGGGATTTGATGACGCAGGAAAAACCTCAATCGAGGAAAAAACTTGCGGACGACAGGGGGTGTCGTCGCTGCACTATGGTCGCCAATCTGGGGCGATGTCCTTGGTACTAGCGTCGATCGTACAGTGATTACAATACAAATGATGAAAATGCTTCGAAATGTAAAGTACAAGTGTTCGGATTGTAAAACAAGTGTTTGTCGTATATGAATACAAAGTATGAACTGATGGTCGAGGGCTGTTGTCGTGCGTCGAGAGCGATACTTAGAATAATGGTTCTTCACTTCAGGTGTTCATGGATATTGCTTCGGTTGTTAATCGTCGGATATTCGATGTTTGGGTCCCCCTGAAATGAGGATTCGGCTCTAGCTTTATAGTCTATGGGAGTTTTGATTAGCTCATTGATTGCTTCATTAACAGCTTTAATTGTCGCAACGGTCTGTAACGGCTGCCGGCGTGATCATCCATAATGGTCTTCGTCCGTTACGAGTAACAGCTTGCGTCGGATAACGGATTGCGTCGGATATAGCCGTTGCTCCTTTAATAGATTTGACTCTTGTATTAAACACTTAACAAAACGTAACAGTCATGGTTAACGTTAGTTTTGGTCGAAGACGTATGGCTCGATGCGACAATTATGCAGGACGGGCGTCGCTAAGGTCGTACGTCCTAGGAAACTCTCAACATACCTTTTACGACGAACGACGGACGTTCTGCGGGTCTTGGTCGGGACCTTATATTAATCCAAGATGTCTTTCATGACGCGCGTCTTACCTTTTCTGGTCGTGGTCGTACGACGCCAATTTTTTAACATCAAAAGTTTTTGTTTTTGCTTCAAAATCGATTGGGTTAGTGTTATTTTTGTGTTTGGTAGTGTTTCTAATCTTTTCAGGAACATTTTTGAGCAACCCTAATTGAGTTTCAATCGGATTGAAAGAGGCAGCCGCACTTTCCGAATACACAGCAGCACTTTCCGGACAGTTACAAAACTTTCTGGATAATTGTGTTAATCTCTTTCCGGGTACGTCCTCTTTCCGGGTAAGTCACTTAATTCCTATTCTTTCCGGGTATTTCGCTCCAGAAACCCAAAGTTTCCGGTAAAGATTTTATCCGGACAACTTTGAGTATCCAGTAAAGAGTTGTTATCCGGACAACATCAAGTTTCCGGGAAAGACCTTTTATCCGGACTCTCCATTCACCCGGTAAGTCCATCATCCAGTAAGTATTCTTTTATTTTTTTTCATTCGGACACTTTTGCCTTCCGGTAACCTCTGTTAGCCGGAGACCTCAAGCTGTCCGGACACTTGTACTTATCCGAAAACATTAAGCTGTCCAGACTCTTCTATTTTATCCGGACACTTCTGTTTGGTTTGAACAGTTTTCACTCAATTCTGATCCGGACACCTCCAGATCAGATATCTCATACGGATTCCTATACAGTGAGTTCAGTTTGTTGAAATCTTACCTGTTCCTAGTTCAAATATGTCATAGAACCTGCGTTAGGATTCCACTCTTAGTGCCTTGCGTTAGGTTTACACTTTGAATCAATCAACTCGTCTGACGATCACTCCATTGCAACCAAAGATGTCTTCATGCGACGCTCCTTCTATCGGCACCACGTCTCCAGCCGCTGAAGAATCAAGTCAGGTATGTGAATCTAGCCAACATGATTTCTTGAATCAAAAGCAATCACTTGTTGAACAAACAGATTCCTTTAAGGCCACCTCTAAAGAAAAAAAGCTTGAGATTAAATCTCCAACCGAAAAGCTAGACGTTCAACAGAGAATAACTGAAAAATATAAGTTTGAAAATGCTAATCTAAAAGATAAATGCAATAATCTCTCATTAGCACCTAAGGACTTAAGGGCCAAGTTATCTGAACTTCAGTCTCAGTTTGATCAGTGCATGAATGAGAAAGAAGAAATTGTTTATCAATGTTCCTCTCTTCAAATTCAGCACAAGGAGTTTGTTGCTAAAATTCTTGATCTTGAAACCAAACTCCACAAAAGGGGTCAAACTGATCAAACCATCTTTCTGAAGAAACCCAAAGAGTTCACCTATTTTAACAAAGAATGGGGAATCGGATATGATAACCCACACTATTTGAAAAAGGGAAGATACCAAACTCCTACTTTGTATGATTTTGGTTGTTTTGGATTACATAAAAAGTATCCGGAATATGCAATTCAATGGACTGGTCCTCTTGAACCTGAAAAGGAAGAGGAAACTGAGGAATATAAGCGCACACACAAACGAGGAATACAACTTCCGTTTTGTTATGAACCTTTGAACTATTCCTATCAAAAGAACAAAAAGTATCTCTCAAATGACTACTTCGACCCATACAAGGTTGCTACGCCCAAGGATTCTGCCAAAAAGGATGAGGTCCAACTAACCGCAACCAAGACTGAGACGGACGAGTTTAAACTCTATGTCCCTCCTCTCATTTTGGATGCAAAGATTGACGAGCTGGAGGAGTCACTTGAGAAAGAAAGATCTGTTTTTCAAAACGAAAAGAAAGCGCTAATTCAGGAACTTGAGAAACTCAAATCTGAGAAAACCAAAGGTGTGTCAAATGAAGAAAAGGAAACTCTTCAGTGTGAAATCAATAAGCTCTCATCGAGACTGTCTGACATGACAAGAGAACCGATGAAAGAGCATATGTTAAATAGTCAACTCCAAGTGCAGCTTGACCTGCTCCAAACTGCGAAGCAGATTTCACCTGAACTATCCTCTAACTCATCTGACACATCCTCGTGTAAAGCTTTCATAGGAAATATCTCTTCACAAGAAAGTAAAATTTCTCAAGATGAGTCTGTTGAAAGGAATTTAAACTCTGATTTTTCAAACGCTTCCGCACCGAATTCCCCAACGCACACTGACACTAAGTGTTCCTCGCCTTCCTTGACCAATCCAAGTCCTGAAATTCCGGAAGTCGATTTTTCAGAATATATGAACTCTGAAGGTAATTCTGATGGAGAGTTTGAGTCGTTCCCTTTCGACGAACCTCTTCTGAGTCATACTGATTTTCTGTCTCAAGTGGTAAATCGACCGGTCAATTTTCTAAAGGGTACCTGTTCTAACACCAAGGCCCCAACTGTGATTAAGATTTCCAAACCTAAACCAGCTTCTCAAAACCAATCACAGCCGAGGCAAAAGACCGAGCGATTGCCTATCAAAAATCCTGTTTCTTCAAAAGTCACTGACCGTGCTGTTAATGTGGGTTCAGATAAAACCGGCCAACCCAAACAAGACAAACCAAAGTGGCTAGCTAGGGAATATATTGAGAAAGAGGCATCGAAGTCATTTAACACTGTTTTCTATCCTAGGATGCATAAGCATGATTGCGCATGGAATCATAGGAATAATTTTGCTAAACGAGATGTTAATTTCCCAATTAAACTCTACTCCATTCAGCAATTGATTCAATTTTCGCATGATTGCTTATGCTGTTCTAGTTGTGGTTGGAATGACTTTGATGATATCAATTACAATTATTGGTTTGGGTCATATCACATGTATAATCATACACCCAAACGCAAACCCTGTAATAACAAGAGAAAATATCATAAACAACGGGGTTCTCAAACAGAGGTTAAACCACAGCGGGAGACCAAACCCATTCCAAAACGGGATTCTCCTACTGCGGTTAGACCGGCACTCAAAAGGCAACCTGCTACAAAACCTATTCCTCCAAAAAATGTAAGTTCTACACCTAAGAGGCAACATATTCCAAAACTAGTTACTCCAAACGGTGTACAATCTGCACCTAAGGGGAAGTCTGAGTCAAAGCAAGTTCCTCCTCGAGGTGCCAAATCTAACCCTCCCGGACCCAGGTAAATCTGGGTACCAAAGGTCCGCTAATCTTGTTTTGCAGGACGGTCATGTGTAGTTCTTAGACACTGGATGCTCTACACACATGACCGGAAGGAGGGAGCTGCTCACGATCTACAAAAAGCAATATTATGAAGACGTGAGGATTGTCTATACTTGTGCTTTCAAAACTGCTCATGTGTTTAGGGGGAGCATGATCAGCTATCAGGTAAGTTCATTCTAATGTTGAGGGGGAGCGTCACACACAATTTTTTTAACTGACGGAATTGTTTTTTGGATACTCCCGTGTGCATTTCACACTACACGCACATTCTGAGGGGGAGCATTTCATTTTTTATGTTCATCTTTTGAGGGGGAGCGTCACACACAGTTTTTCTTTAAATGATAAAAAGTTTTTGTGTGTGTATGCACTCCCGAGTGGATTTCATATATTGGTCATCAATTGAGGGGGAGCGACACCGTGTTTTTCTTTAACTGTTCAAAAGTCTTTTTGTGTCGAACTCTCCATTGCACATTTCTGCAATATCCGAGGGGGAGCAAAGTCTTTCCCATGCTAAGTCTGACGGGGAGCGAGAGAACAATCTGTCAAGTTCCGACTGGGTTCTATTTTTGAAAAATGGACAATTTGTTTGGAAATTACAAAAGAATCCGAATAGTTTCCGGAGACCCATGAATCCGGATAACTTACTTTCCGGACCGGATGGGTATCCGGGTTGACCCATCCGGATACCCCTGTCCATATAAATGCTTCTGGGCTCGTTCATTTCATTATCCGGAAACTTGCTCTTAAACCCAAAACCCTATCGAATTCTCTCTCGCCCTCAGTCTCACTCGCATCTCTCGATTCGCATTCGTTTTTCATCCCCAAATCAGGTATGTTCCTCGAATCTCTACTTCCATCACTTGTAATCGAGTTTAGCACACAACGCACCATAAATCGACCCCTAACTTGGTCGATTTTACAAAGTCCGAAACCCACTTTGAGTTTACTCGACTTCTGGTTCTCTCAAGGTGATTTTGCTAGAGTTAGATCATACTGTGTACTTATATGCATCCTTCGAATCAACACACACGTTTGAACACAGAGTTGTGTACCTATTTTGGTCGATTCGTGTTTTAGAGTTTCGTCCGGACACATTCATTGTGTTCGGAAAGCTTCTTACGTATGATGATTTAACCGGTAAGGTTCAAACACTAGATATTTTGCCCGGTTTCATCCAACACCCGGAAACCCTAGTTGTCCGGAAACCTTCGGGTTTCCGGTAGGTTCAACTACCGTAATGTTGAGTTATCCGGACTCCTCTTTGACCGGAAACCATCCTCATTCGGAAACCTGTTTGTTCGGATTGTAAAGTTTACCCGGGAACATTCTTCCCATCCGGACATATGGACGCAAATCCTGCAATACCAGGTCGACTAAACCATCCGGTATGTCCTCCTCATCACTTACAGTACATGGTTATTCGCAACCCATCAAACGCGGTAGCCATGCCCATTCCTGATGCCCTTCTGGCACACGCCGATCCCACTGCACCAGGAGTGTTAGCTTACAGGGAAGCGATAGGGAATCCCATGGTCCACCCAGAACCGGAGGGACCTGCCCAGGGACATAGACCTAAGGGACGTGAGGGTCCTAGGACGAGAGGAGGAAGGGCCCGGCCAGCAGGTGCTGCCGGGCGGGGTGTGATGATTGTTCGGGGAAGGGGTGTGAGTGGTGCAGTGGAATCGCGTCCCGGTTCCAGCCAAGCCCAAGCCGGTCCATCATCTAGACCTAAGCTTCATCATTCAACCGAACCATATATTTCCGACCCGCCTTCGCCTACCTTTCATATTCATAACGTGGAATCTGACTCCGATACGGAATCTGATACGACCCGTGCCATTCGGCTCTCAAAAATCCCTCCCCGTATCGGACCGAACCCAGACTTTACCGAAGGTATTTCATCTGCCTCACCTTCAACCCCTCTAACCCAACCTGGAACGGGAATTATTAGGACAAACGAGGGAGAATTAGTTGAAGAGTTAGAAGCTGTGAGCCGGAGAGAACTGCATTCGAAAGCGAACCAGGAAAGATTAAGCCGTAAAGATAACGAGGCTCTTGAGCGAACCCAACCGAGCGATATCCGGGTAGCCACATTAGCTATCCTGTCGCATGTGTTGGGACAGGGTATTGAAGAAGCCTCCGTGGACCCAGCGGAGCAATTGCACGACCCCCTTATTGTCACACCCCGCTAAAGCGGAAACACAGAATGTGCAGCTCAAGTTTCATAGCAAAAGTTACAAGATCACAACAACCATCAAAATACATTCAGAGGTTAAACCTTGTCTTTTACAATTGTTTTTACGGAAGGGAAATGAACATGAAATTTAATGATAGTAAAGAAAAGCTTCATCACATGTAGCCTTCCTAAGTTCAAACCTTAAGAACGTTCTCCTGAAAAGCATGTAAATGAGAGTGTCAACTAATGCACTAGTTGGTGAGATCACAGGTTTAATGAGTATAACATTGTTTGCCATCACAAAATAGTTTAAATCCACACATGGGATAAAATAATACGGTTATAAAAACCACTTGTTTGCCATTGCAAAATAGTTTAGATCCACACAAGGGATAAATAAAACGGTTATCAGAACCACTTGCTCGAGGTAATCATATGTAAAATGCTAAGTTATTGAGCCCGTTACCCGACCTATACTGACATAATTTGCCCCTACCACAACGGTGGAATCATTCCACATACGCGCATGTTCTATCACCAACAATACGCAATACAACAATAATTATGCACTCAAACAAGCGCTACTTGTGAGTGGGGGTGTCAACCCAAATAACGTTATTCATAATTACCAACGGCTCACACTTGTGAGTTAAACGGGTAACGTATACGTGAACGGAGACTTTATACATGATAGCAAAAGAAACTCAAACTTACAACATTTGCAACAACATAGATACCATAGAGCATAAATAAGCAAGCTTCGTATTTTCAAGAAAACGAAATAATCGGTGTGTAAAATAGTTGTAGTAGCCACATGCTTTTCACCCCAAAATATGTAAAACAATGAAAAAGGGGTTGTGAATACTCACTTGATACGTGATAGAATCCAGGAATCTCCCACAAATACTCCGAGATGATCCTACTTCAAACCTATGAACGTAAGGTCACTAGTGAGTTCTCAATCTCGAAGGTTCGGTACTAATTATCCAAATCATCATAAAATGCCTTGTTGTGTTTTAATATTATAACGTAATAAACGTATACATTGTTCTCTTAGATTAAAGTTTCTACAATTTCGTCCCAATACGTAACGAAAAGGGTTTTAAAGAACATAAACATATATAGTACATATATATGTATAAACCGAAATTTTATCGTAACGACGATAAAATTAGGGGTCGTAAACGAAATGACAAATATTTAAACGTATAAATATATAAACATAACATATATTTATACTCCACTACTTCATCATAAAATGATGAAATGGGATCAAGAATAAAATGCATCAATGTATATAAATATATTATATATATGAACATTTCACAATTTCATCATAAAAGATGAAAAGGGATAAAGAATAAATAAAATGCATAAATAAAAGACAATAAATTGCATAAATAATATAAGATATACTTATATATTCCACTATTTCATCATAAAATGATGAAATGGGATTAGATATAGTCCTTAATAATAGTAATAATTTGTCCTTCACTGTCCAGAATTTGATGTCACTTTGTGTTCAACTTTTGGTAACTTCCAGGTATAATTAAATCATGAAATTTTATGTCCATTAAGTTCAATGAGTTAGGAAACGTTTGAAACGAGTTTCATAATTTTTGGAGAAGTATACGTACATGAAATAATACACGACGTAAAATCCGACATAATACTTTGCTGTTTGCATCCGGATTTTGTGAGGACTGTTTGATAAATGAAACCTTTGAGTTTTTAAATGAAACCACTTTGGTTTGAATCTTAACACACTAAAATGAATTCTAGAAAAAGAATCACTCCATTTGGAGTTAAAATGGGTGAGATATGACTCTTTGAAGTGAGGTGTAATTTCTGGCAGCAAGTTGTCCAATCAACACCTTGTGCATGTGCACCCAACTAGACTTTTAAACCAAAATTCTTATTCCTTTGCATGCAAAATCCGATTTGACTCTCATCCATACAAATATTTTCAGTTCCAAACATATTTATGATCCATTTAAAATGCATGCAAAACAACCATCAACTCAAGCTTTGAATACTTTTTGTAAAAGACCCAATATTGAAGATTGTTGATGTTCTTGCCAAGAACATCAACATGCAACTAAAAATTCAGTATTTTGAGCTCATGCATGTGGGTTTAAATGTGTTTTTAGGGGTTTTCAAAGATACATTCATAAGACTCTTGAACAAAAATGATGGATCTTTCAAGATTACTACATGCATGTGTTTAAAATGTTCATCTTTGATCTTAACTTTGGTTTGATTTTGGATTCGCCATCTTTTACTAACAAAAGATGTTATGATGGTAAATCTACAAACATTAAGACCCATAAAGATGATTTTAAAAGATGTGAAGAAAGTGTAACAAAAAGATGAAGATCATACTTTTAAAAATGCAAGAATATGAAAAAGACTTAAAAGAATGTGTGTGGGTTTTACCCAACACACTTATGTTTACCTTAGATTGCCTTGGACTCCTGTAGTATAAGAGTTTAGGGGCTGGAGTTGTGATGAAGGTTTGAAGATGAAGATATGAAGATTTGAAGGTGGAGAGAGAGAGGGATGATACTTGAGAGAAAATGTAAGTAAAAGAAATGATTCAAAAATGAAATGTAAGGTTTATTTTATAGAAATAGGGAGAGAGTGGGGGGGGGGGGATTTCACATGGGGGGGGGGGGGGGTTATTAATAAAAAAAAATATAAATACTAAAGATAAATGTTGTATTATTGGTTAGATATAAAAATACTTGTATTCTCCTAAACTTAAAATACCAAGTAATTATAAAACAAAGTACTTTCATATATAATATGATTGAAATATATAGATTATCATTTACATAAATACTTGTAGTATATAAATATTTTAGGTTGGCATTTTATGAGATTTATGGATAATTTCCTAATTCAAGGATTTCTTAGGCAAAATTTCTCAATTTTTCCTATTGTACCGGGTTTACTGCTACAATTGCACTGTGTAAACTATGTCATAAAAAATAAGGTTTCCAAAACAGTTCTAACCTGAGATGTGAATTTGACAGTTGTCACAGTCTCCCCCGGTTAGAAGAATTTCTTACCGAAATTCAAGTGTTACTAGCGTTAACAGGTTTGCTTGCAAAGAGGTGAGGATACTTTTGTAACATGTAATCCTCCCGCTCCCAAGTATATTCAGGCCCACGCCTTGTGTTCCAATGGACTTTTACTATCGGGATTTTGCTTCTCTTAAGACGCTTGACTTCCCTATCGAGTATTTCCATTGGTTCCTCTACGATGTGCAGTTATTGTTGATTTGGACTTCTTCCAAAGGCACGGTTACTGCTTCATCAGCTAAACACTTTTTAAGGTTCGATACGTGAAACGTGTTGTGAATAACACTTAACTCCATTGGCAATTCCAGTTTATAAGCTACTGGTCCAATTCTTTCCGTGATCTTAAATGGTCCAACATACCTTGGACTCAACTTTCCTCTTTTCCCAAAACGAACTGTTCCCTTCCAAGGGGATACTTTTAAAAAGACCCGGTCACCCACTTGGAATTCTAAAGGCTTTCTTCGATTATCCGCATAGCTCTTTTGATGATCTTTAGCTGCTTTAAGTCTATCCCTGATGATTGCGATCTTGTCGGTGGTTTCTTGAACAATGTCCGGACTAGATAGTTGTCTATCCCCAATTTCCAACCAACAAAGAGGTGATCGACACTTGCGACCGTATAGAGCCTCATATGGTGCACACTGAATACTAGTATGATAGCTATTATTGTATGAAAATTCGACTAACGGCAAGTGGTTTTCCCAACTTCCTCCAAAATCTATTACACATGCCCGAAGCATGTCCTCCAACGTCTGAATGGTCCGTTCACTCTGACCATCCGTTTAAGGATGATAAGCCGTGCTTAAGTTTAACTGCGTTCCTAATGCTTTTTGGAGTGATTGCCAAAATCGAGATGTAAACCGACTATCTCTATCCGATATAATGGAAATTGGAACTCCATGCCGCGTAACGATCTCCTTGATGTAGATCTGAGAAAGCTTTTCCATCTTATAATCTTCTCGAATAGGTAGGAAATGTGCAGACTTCGTAAATCGATCTACTATAATCCAAATCGTGTCATGCCCTTTGGCAGTTCTTGGGAGTTTGGTTATGAAATCCATAGTGATTTGTTCCCATTTCCACTGGGGAATCTCCGGTTGTTGTAACAGTCCCGATGGCTTTTGATAAACTGCCTTGACCTTTGCACACGTTATGCATTTTCCTACATATATGGCAATATCCTTCTTCATTCCTGGCCACCAATAGTATTCCCTTAAATCCTTATACATCTTGTCCGCTCCTGGGTGAATTGAATACTTCGATTTATGAGCCTCCTCTAAAATCATTTCCCGTAGGTTATCAGCCTTTGGGATCCATACTCTGCCTTTAAAGTAACGTACTCCATCAATCTTAGTTTCAAAACTAGACTCTAAACCATGAAGAGTCTCTTCCTTCAGGTTTTCAGATTTCAATGCTTCGATCTGAGCTTCAAAAATTCGGGTTTTCAAACTTGTTTGAACCAGTGCTCCTAACGCTCGGACTCGTGAAGCTTTTACCCTTTATTTCCTACTCAGGGCATCGGCTACCACGTTGGCCTTGACTGGGTGGTAACGTATCTCGCAATCGTAATCGCTGAGCAGTTCTACCCATCTTCTTTGCCTCATGTTCAGCATCTTTTGATCAAAGATGTGTTGAAGACTTTTATGATCGGTGAAAATAGTACACTTGGTACCATATAGACAATGTCTCCATATTTTCAAAGCGAATACCACAGCTCCGAGTTCCAAATCGTGCGTGGTGTAGTTCTTCTCATGAACTTTTAATTGTCTCGAGGCATATGCTATCACCTTATCATTTTGCATCAATACGCAACCTAATCCTTGATGTGATGCGTCACAATACACTACAAAATTTTCCGTTCCTTCCGGTAAAGCTAAAATCGGTGCATTTCACAACTTTTTCTTCAGAAGTTGAAATGCTTCTTCTTGTGGAATTCCCCAAACGAATTCCTTCTCCTTTTGGGTTAACGTGGTAAGGGGTTTAGCGATCTTAGAGAAATTCTCGATAAAACGTCGATAATACCCTGCCAAGCCTAGAAATTGGCGAATTTCCGTTGGAGTCCTTGGGGCTTCCCATTTCTTAATGGCTTCCACTTTAGCCGGGTCCACGTGAATCCCTTTCTCTCCGATTACGTGACCTAAGAAATGTACTTCCCGAATCCAAAATTCGCACTTAGAGAATTTGGCATATAACTTCTGTTCCTTAAGAAGCTCTAAAATCACTTTTAGAGGCTGCTCGTGATCCTTCTTACTCTGAGAATAGATTATTATATCATCGATGAACACAATCACAAACTTATCAAGGTATGGCCTACATACTCTATTCAAAACACAGCTGGCGCGTTCGTCAATCCAAAAGGCATAACTAAAAACTCGTAATGTCCATAGCGAGTTCTAAAAGCTGTTTTAGGAATATCTTCCTCTCGGACTCTCAACTGATGATATCCCGATCGAAGATCAATCTTAGAGAAGTAAGTTGCACCTTGCAACTGGTCGAACAAATCGTCTATTCGAGGGAGGGGATATCGGTTCTTGATTGTTAACTTATTAAGCTCCCTATAATCGATACACATTCGGAATGCTCCATCCTTTTTCTTGACAAAAAGAATCGGTGCTCCCCAGGGTGATGAACTCGGTCGAATAAATCCCTTATCCAAAAGTTCTTGAAGTTGATTCGATAACTCTTGCATTTCCGCAGGTGCTAGGCGGTACGGAGCCTTGGCTACAGGCGCTGCTCCAGGTACAAGATCGATCTGAAATTCGACTTGTCTAAACGGTGGAAGTCCAGGCAAATCGTCTGGAAATACTTCTAGGTGATCCTTCACCACAGGAATATCCTGGACTCGCCTCTCCTCATACTTCTTCTCAATTACTTGCGCCAAGAACGCAACATACTTCTTCCTCAAATACTTATGGACCTTCATACATGATACTATCTTCAGATTCCTTCCAACTCTATCTCCTTGAACGACTAAGGTTTCTCCGCCTTGTAATGGTAACCTAACCGTCTTTTCAAAACAACTAACCTCAGCTCGGTGCTTAGACAACCAATCCATGCCTATTACTACATCAAAACTCCCCAATTCAATTGGAATAAGATCAACACTAAACAGTTTATCCGCTAAATTCAAAGTACAACCTAAGATTACATCCTTAGCTTCTAATTCAAATCCATTAGCAACCTCAACAATATAAGCATTCGGCATTTTCTTAGATTCTAGATTGATCAAAGGCCTAAAATCTAACGAAACAAAACTCTTATCGGCACCAGTGTCGAATAATACGGATGCATAATAATCGTTTAGAAGAAACGTACCTGTCACTACATTGGGGTCTCGACGTGCTTCTTCTGCTCCTATGACAAATGCCCTTCCTCGAGCTTGTCCTCCTTGGTTTCCCTGATTGGCTTGCCTTGCTTGATACCCAGCGTTGTTATTGTTTGGTCCTCTTCTCAGCCTTGGGCACACGTTTCGGAAGTGATCCGGACTTCCGCACTCAAAGCATACCCTTCCTTCTTCCTTCACATTCTTTATCGTCTTACAAAATCGGGCTAAATGACCTTTTTGCTTACAGATGCTACAGATGAGACAGGCTCCCTCGTGATGTGAACTACATTGGTTACACTTTGGTTGAGGCCTATTGTAACGTCCTACTTCCTTAGCATTCATCCCAAAATTTCCCACTACTTTCTTGTTCCTGCTCCCGATAACATTAAGATAAAACTTCATTCCTATTTTTAGATAATGCCGCAAATACCAAAATTTTGAGGTTCATCCTACATCAATACTAAAGTTTTTTTTAGATCTAATACCACCAATCACTTATAATTACCCAAAATACTTAGTTCATAATAACCACAAGAAAATGATTTCCTTTGAACCCAAAAGTCTTATCAAAAGCTGCCAAACTATCAATCATCCTATTCAAAACCATCCCAAATACACAACTATCAAGATCATCAACACAAGCATAGCTAGCACTACTCCTCTAAATCTTCCACCGTCTACGTCAATATCCGCCCCGATACACTTCAATCGAAACCCACAACACCAATAGCGTCAACAGCATCACTACTACCATGCTCATTATCTCGGCTCGTAAAGCTACCCTCCGAGCTATTTTCGCTCCATTTAGGGCGTCGGACGACATGTTGGTCAAAAGGTGACTTAATTCCACTAGCTCGGTCACAACTTGACTCTGGTGACTGACCCTCATTTGACATCCGTGCAAGTCCATTGTCACGGCCCTAAGGCGTTGCTCTTCGGTCCAAGTCATGCCAGGCGCTCGGCTAATCGGCACTCCCTCGATCACTCGTGAAGGTTCCGGTGCGTCTCGCTGATCAGACCTAAAAGATACTCGTCTAGGTATGGGCACGCTCTTCCTAGCGGTTTGCCTCGTACGTGGACCCCTAGGATTGGGTTGTGGAGGAGCCACAACCGGAGGCATCCTCGGCTCATCATAAGGGTCTCGTTCCACGTCGGACGTACGCTCACTTGATGGCATGTAGGAAGGTTCCGAGCTCGATGACGATGACGACATGGTATTGCTGAAGTAAGAGTGTGATGAGGATGTTGACATAGTGATACTGAAGTAAGAGTGTATAACATTACTACCGCGCAAGATAAAGACTAAGCGTACTATACTATTGCATACTATAGGCAATAACTACGCTCCTACTGGGCATACAACGTGAAGCATCAAGTGTGAAAACACACATCTTCCAAGTATATCCATTTCCGGTCTCGCATTACTCTTTCTTTAATTAAACATAGGTGATCAGGCTTTGTTTAATTAAAGACAAATGATGCAATACCCGAATTAGTTATACTAGCAACATGTTTAGCAAATTAAATGTTCATTCCCGTTTTTGGTTATAGTTGCAGTTTTCCAAAGGAAAACCGGTATTCTCTATAACCTTTAGCTATGATACCAAATCTGTCACACCCCGCTAAAGCGGAAACACGGAATGTGCAGCTCAACTTTCATAGCAAAAGTTACAAGATCACAACAACCATCAAAATACATTCAGAGGTTAAACCTTGTCTTTTACAATTGTTTTTACGGAAGGGAAATGAACATGAAATTTAAAGATAGTAAAGAAAAGCTTCATCACGTGTAGCATTCCTAAGTTCCAACCTTAAGAACGTTCTCCTGAAAAGCATGAAATGAGAGTGTCAACTAATGCACTAGTTGGTGAGATCACAGGTTTAATGAGTATAACATTGTTTGCCATCACAAAATAGTTTAAATCCACACATGGGATAAAATAATACGGTTATAAAAACCACTTGTTTTCCATTGCAAAATAGTTTAGATCCACACAAGGGATAAATAAAACGGTTATCAGAACCACTTGCTCGAGGTAATCATATGTAAAATGCTAAGTTATTGAGCCCGTTACCCGACCTATACAGACATAATTTGCCCCTACCACAACGGTGGAATCATTCCAAATACGCGCATGTTCTATCACCAACAATACGCAATACAACAATAATTATGCACTCAAACAAGCGCTACTTGTGAGTGGGGGTGTCAACCCAAATAACGTTATTCATAATTACCAACGGCTCACACTCGTGAGTTAAACGGGTAACGTATACGTGAACGGGGACTTTATACATGATAGCAAAAGAAACTCAAACTTACAACATTTGCAACAACATAGATACCATAGAGCATAAATAAGCAAGCTTCGTATTTTCAAGAAAACGAAATAATCGGTGTGTAAAATAGTTGTAGTAGCCACATGCTTTTCACCCCAAAATATGTAAAACATTGAAAAAGGGGTTGTGAATACTCACTTGATACGTGATAGAATCCAGGAATCTCCCACAAATACTCCGAGATGATCCTACTTCAAACCTATGAACGTAAGGTCACTAGTGAGTTCTCAATCTCGAAGGTTCGGTACAAATTATCCAAATCATCATAAAATGCCTTGTTGTGTTTTAATATTATAACGTAATAAACGTATACATTGTTCTCTTAGATTAAAGTTTCTACAATTTCGTCCCAATACGTAACGAAAAGGGTTTTAAAGAACATAAACATATATAGTACATATATATGTATAAACCGAAATTTTATCGCAACGACGATAAAATTAGGGGTCGTAAACGAAATGACAAATATTTAAACGTATAAATATATAAACATAACATATATTTATACTCCACTACTTCATCATAAAATGATGAAATGGGATCAAGAATAAAATGCATCAATGTATATAAATATATTATATATATGAACATTTCACAATTTCATCATAAAAGATGAAAAGGGATAAAGAATAAATAAAATGCATAAATAAAAGACATAAATAAATTGCATAAATAATATAAGATATACTTATATATTCCACTATTTCATCATAAAATGATGAAATGGGATTAGATATAGTCCTTAATAATAGTAATAATTTGTCCTTCACTGTCCAGAATTTGATGTCACTTTGTGTTCAACTTTTGGTAACTTTCAGGTATAATTAAATCATGAAATTTTATGTCCATTAAGTTCAATGAGTTAGGAAACTTTTGACACGAGTTTCATAATTTTTGGAGAAGTATAAGTACATGAAATAATACACGACGTAAAATCCGACAGAATACTTTGCTGTTTGCATCCGGATTTTGTGAGGAATGTTTGATAAATGAAACCTTTGAGTTTTTAAATGAAACTGCTTGGGTTTGAATCTTAACACACTAAAATGAATTCCAGAAAAAGAATCACTCCATTTGGAGTTAAAATGGGTGAGATATGACTCTTTGAAGTGAGGTGTAATTTCTGGCAGCAAGCTGTCCAATCAACACCTTGTGCATGTGCACCCAACTAGACTTTTAAACCAAAATTCTTATTCCTTTGCATGCAAAATCCGATTTGACTCTCATCCATACAAATATTTTCAGTTCCAAACATATTTATGATCCATTTAAAATGCATGCAAAACAACCATCAACTCAAGCTTTGAATACTTTTTGTAAAAGACCCAATATTGAAGATTGTTGATGTTCATGCCAAGAATATCAACATGCAACTAAAAATTCAGTATTTTGAGCTCATGCATGTGGGTTTAAATGTGTTTTTAGGGGTTTTCAAAGATACATTCATAAGACTCTTGAACAAAAATGATGGATCTTTCAAGATTACTACATGCATGTGTTTAAAATGTTCATCTTTGATCTTAACTTTGGTTTAATTTTGGATTCGCCATCTTTTACTAACAAAAGATGTTATGATGGTAAATCTACAAACATTAAGACCCATGAAGATGATTTTAAAAGATGTGAAGAAAGTGTAACAAAAAGATGAAGATCATACTTTTAAAAATGCAAGAATATGAAAAAGACTTAAAAGAATGTGTGTGGATTTTACCCAACACACTTATGTTTACCTTAGATTGCCTTGGACTCTTGTAGTACAAGAGTTTAGGGGCTGGAGTTGTGATGAAGGTTTGAAGATGAAGATATGAAGATTTGAAGGTGGAGAGAGAGAGAGGGATGATACTTGAGAGAAAATGTAAGTAAAAGAAATGATTCAAAAATGAAATGTAAGGTTTATTTTATAGAAATAGGGAGAGAGGGGGGGGGGGGGGGGGGGCGGATTTCACATGGGGGAGGGGGGTTTATTAATAAAAAAAATATAAATACTAAAGATAAATGTTGTATTATTGGTTAGATATAAAAATACTTGTATTCTCCTAAACTTAAAATACCAAGTAATTATAAAACAATGTACTTTCATATATAATATGATTGAAATATATAGATTATCATTTACATAAATACTTGTAGTATATAAATATTTTAGGTTGGCATTTTATGAGATTTATGGATAATTTCCTAATTCAAGGATTTCTTAGGCAAAATTTCTCAATTTTTCCTATTGTACCGGGTTTACTGCTACAATTGCACTGTGTAAACTATGTCATAAAAAAATAAGGTTTCCAAAATAGTTCTAACCTGAGATGTGAATTTGACAGTTGTCACACTTATCCACTCATCCGTCTCTCAAAAGATGGATGTTTCAGTTTCTCACGGGGATATAGCACAACTTCCACCAGTCTCTCACTTGGAGAGTGCTGGTGTTGAAATAAGTGACCAGCAGCCCCCGGTCGCGACTTCTTTCAGTGCACAGTTGAGTCTAGAGCCACTTGATATTATACATTCTTCGGCTAGGACACAACATGAGGAACAACAAATCGAGACTCTTCGTGACTCGATCGGAACGTCTGTAGTGTCTCCGTCTGGCGGAACACGAAGATCGGACGGAAATCCTACCACATCTACCACTATGCCAAATGTGAACGTAGGTGGCTCTGCCTCTGCAGCAGATGCCTCAACGTGTAATCTAAGTGATCCCGGAGTTATTCACCCCGACTTTGTGTTACCAGGGTCCCTGGACAGCGCCCTTAAGGCTGTCCGCGAGGCAATGGAGCAGCACGTCGCCGCCGAGTTCGTCAAAATGAAGAGCTTAATCAAAGGCAAAGAAAAGGTCGTCGAAGCTGAACCCGCACCCACACCTCTACCGGCTCATGCTCAGCCTACTTATTTGGTGGAAACACTCAAGACAATGCTTTTAGCTCAGCTACTCTAACAATCTGACAGTGACGCCTCAACCGAAGCAGACCTGATTACCGTTCTGAAATCACTGGTCACTGTTCCTTCATCATCCATTACCACTTGATTGGATACCATTGACTCGACTCTCAAGGACTACAACCAAGCGCTCACAACGCTGTCCGAGAGAGTCCGTTCACTCGAAGATACCTGCAAGAGTCAAGCAGGCGGTCTAAAGCGCAAGCACGATGACCAGGATGATCCTGATCACCGTGAGGGGGAGAAAAGATTAAATTGGAACCAGCAACTGCGGCACCTACAACCGAAGATGTACCCGAAGCCGAGTTGCCATTAGCCGAGATGGTAATAGACATGGAAATTTCAGATGATGAAGACCCGACGGTTGAAAAGACTGAGGGTTCAACACAGGAACCGATTAATTTCGATTCATCAGACCGACTGTAATTGGATATGATTGATCCAGACTGTGAGACCAACCCAAAAACCGAAGATGCATGGTATGAAGAAGCCGCCAGTGACGCAAACTTCCAGGTAAATTTGGTCTTCCCTACTGATGAAGATGATAACGTAGACTATGACCAGTTCCTGCTCCAGAATTTATATGGAACTCCCATTCACTCTGCTCAATCCGATGAAACTTCAACAAGACCCGAAAATACTACTGCCGATATTCCGACATCTCCTCAGCAACCAACAGCTTCTGATCTTCCCCCTCCTCAACAGCAACAAATCCGTTGGGAGAAGATCCCGATATTTATTCCTCATCTGGAAGAATCCCTGAAGAAGTTGTTTGTTCACAAGCTACGCCCGATCGATCCGACCTTCTGCCTTGGTATTTACAACTTCAACCTCGAATACAAATGCCGGTACATCAGTGCAATGAAGCGGTGTCTTCCAGTCAGCCAAGTCAGAACCAAGCATAAGATCACCGAGGTACTCAACATCCATTCAAGCCGCATTATGAAAATTGTTTATCCTATATTCACTGTCCGACGTGAAGATGGGAATGAATGGAAATTTTCCGAAGCCGACTTCCAGCACCTCCGACCATTCGACTTACTGGCAATTATGAAAGACCTTCGTACAAGAACCATCCGACCGCTACCTGTCACAAAGGCGCTCGAAGCTGTTCGTCGATTCCTGGTCCATACTATTATGATGTCATATCTCACGGATTTCCAAATGGCAATCGAGAACAGGGCAAAGAAGGTAAATCTGATAAAGCCGAATCTGAAAGCTCCTGAGTTGAAGATGTATTCCGAGAACGCTCTGCTTCTACAACCGGAATTTGGGATTGTCTTCATCAATGATCAGAATGAGAAGAAATTTTTGCGCTTCAGTCAGGTAGACAGATTATGCGACGGCACGCTCTTCAAATTACAAAATGCTCTTCGCAAAATCATTTCCTATGAATCAGAAAATCAGAAGGTTTCGTATGTTCCTAACTCGAATGAGATAACTGCACGAAACGCTTTAGAAGTGGTTGAAGAACGCATCGACTATCGTTGGGCTATCAGAATGTTCAAGGTACACTTTGCGCTCCGTAAAAGATACGTCTACAACTGGTGAGAACTAGAGCGCGAACTCAAACTTCAAATCAAAAGGGGAGATTGTTAGGGTCAATTTATGTTTATTTAAAGTTCAAGGGTATGTATTGCAATTCTTTAATTTGAGATTAGTTAGTGAACGGGTCGTGGGCTTGTTAACCACAGGCCCGTTATATATAATGTGCATTAGCCTTAGAAAATAGGTTAGTTGTCTCATTTGCTTTCCTACTTTGTATTGTAATTCTCTCTCAATTGAAAGCTAATAGGGATGACCAGTTGAAATCATAAACTATATTGTTTCACATATTTTGATTTCATTGTTCGTTGCACGGATCTGGATCTAACATCATATAAATCAATAATCAAAATATTGATCGCACGAAGTCTATCAGCTTCAGTGAGAGCAGAAGAAGGAGTAGGAGAGAGATACCTGAGAGGTAGAGGTAGGAGTGTAGGGAATTTCAGATTGTTCTTCCTCTTCTTCTTTGATATTGGCCATAAGACAGAGGTTGGCCTCATCTTCTTCATCTGAATCTGATTCTTCATCAGACTCAGCCCAGTCATGATCTTCAGCGATTAGACTTTTGCCTTTCTTTTTATAGCTCTTCAGTTTTTCGTACTTTTTTTGAGCCTTTGGTACTTGTCATCTTTACTCCTAGGAGTAAGGTTTCTTGTGGGATGAAGAATAAGGTTTGAATGCTTTCTTCGACCTGCATTCATTTGCAAAATGTCCTACTTTTTCACCGTTAAAGCAGGTAGTAGTAGCCTTATCAATAGGAGTAGATTTAGGCTTGTCAGAGGGAAAGAGGTTTAGTTCTTCTGAAGTTACTCTTTCTAGCGAATCTCCTGAAAGAATTTGTCATGAGTACCAGAGATTCATCAAGCTCTGAAGCATCAGCTTCTGATTAATCATCAGAGTTAGATTCCATTTCAGTGATCGTGACAGTTGATCGCTGAGTGGGCGTTAACTTTGAGGAGAGTAAAGCAACAAGTGTGCTTTTGGAATCTTTGACAAGATTCTTCTTAAGTTGACACGACTGCTCATGATTGAGCATAGTGCCAAATAAGGTAGAGAGGGTCATATATTTTAGATCATTTGATAGTTTAAGACACATGGTATAGTTGTCCCAACTTTCAGGTAGACATTCTAAGAACCTTGTCAGGATCTCAGAATTAGCGTAGATCTTACCAACAGTTTTTAAGTCTATATTTAAACAGTTAAAACGTTGAGGTACTTCAGAAAGAGTTTCATTCTTACCAGGTTTATTCTTCTAGAGTCCTGGACTTCAGCAGTACCTTCATATTGAACACATATAGTGTCCCACATGGCCTTTGAGCTCTTTAAATTCATGATGGAATGGTAGACTTCATCAGGAAAATCCATGGAGATGATGGATCAGGCCTTGGTGTCGATGGCCACTTTCTTCTTATCTTCTTCAGTCGACTGAGAGACTTCCCTGACGATTGTTCATTCAGGAACAGCAGGAGTAGTCGCAGTGGCTGGAACAACACCATGAACCACATGTGGAACATAAGGTCTATTTTTAACGTAGTAAGGTATAGTAGGATCTACACCTTCCAAGAAAAGCATCATTCGATTCTTCCAAAGATTAAAGTTATCTTTGCTAAATCGAGGTGGTTTGGTAAGAGAGCCATTATCTATGTAATTAGTATTCATGTTATTTGCCATATTGAAGAAATAGAAAGCAAGAGAGTATAAGCAAGATCTTGGTTATAGAATTAAACAATCTACTCTGATACCACTTGTTGGTCCCGAAGGGTTATACAAGTTTGTAGAAGGGGGGTTGAATACAAACACAAGATTTTTATCTTTAAAATTGTTTATTGATATATATCAAACAATTTACAGTTTGTTGCGGAATAAGATCATGTAAAAAACCTAATATAAACAAACTATGAGAATCACACAGATTTCTTGCACTAGAAAAGATAGAGAGAAAATAAGGAAACCTAAGGAAAGATTTTCTTGGCACTTAGTAGTTCAGCGAAGAAAGAGCACTTCAGAAATGAAGTAGGGTTTCCTATTTATACTACATGCATTAAATTCAAGTCAGTACAACTTTACACGTGGCAGCACTTGGTATGTTGCATGAATTTGACTTTAGCAAACATCCCTTTTGGACGCATGATGAACAGTGTAGTTGGTAGAGTGGTTTGTACGATCCTGGACAAAGGGGTGTCCTTCTGACAAATCGTACAAAGGCGTGCAAGGAGATAAGACAAAAGTTACTTGTAGAATAGGCTTCATGATCAGCGATCGTTGAGTTGATCTTTATCAGCGAATCATAAAGTTCAGCTCTCGCTGAAGTTTTCTACTTGAACTTTGCGTAAAATGGACAAGTCTTGTTGTGACTTCCATATCAGTGCAACAAACGATAGAAATTAATAGATAATAATAAGAACAGTATGATTTCCAATGGTCATCCAATTACTTTCAATATTGAGAGAGAATTACAATAAGCATATGAAAGTATGATTAGACAACTAGCTTAATTCTAAGCTAATCAACACATTATATATGCTGGGCCCATGGCAACAAGCCCATGGCCCGTTTACAATATAAGGCTCAAAATAAGAAAATAACATATTAGCCCTTGAACTTCTATTCAACCTATTTTGACCCTAACAATCTCCCCCTTTGAATTGAAGTTCGAGTCCGCGCCAGTTCTCGACATATCTCTTTTGGAGCGCAAAGTGGACCTCAAACATTCTGATGGCTCGGTGGTAGTTGATGCGTTCTTCTATCACTTCTAAGGCATTTCGAGCGGTTGTCTCGTTAAAATTGGGAACATACGAGAGCTTTCGATATTCGAATTCGAAAGTGATGATGTTACGAAGAGCATCTTTACCTTTGAGGAGAGTGCCATCGCAGAATCTGTCTACCTGACTGAAGCGGAGAAACCTCTTTTCTTTCTGTTCGTTGAGGTATACTATCCTAAATTCTGGTTCTAGAAGCAGTGCATTCTCGGGATACATCTTCAGTTCGGGCGCTTTCAGATGCGGTTTTATCAGGTTTACCTTCTTTGCTCTGTTCTCGATTGCCACTTGGAAGTCTGTGAGGTATGACATCATGATTGTACGTACTAGGAATCGACGAACAACCTCGAGCGCTTTGGTTACATGAAGTGGTCGGATGGTTCTGGTTCGGAGGTCTTTCAGTATAGCATAGAAGTCGAACGGTCTGGGATGCTTGAAGTCAGCTTCAGAAAATCTCCATTCATTTCCGTCTTCTCTTTGGACGGTGAATACTGGTTACATGACTTTAAGGATTCGACCGGTTTGGATGTTGAGCACCTCAGAGATCTTGTGCTTAGTTCGGACTTGGCTAACTGGCAGATATCGCTTCATGGCGTTTAAGTATTGGCTTTGGTATTCCGGGTCGGAGCTGGAAATTCCAAGGCAAAAAGTAGGCTCGATAGGGCGTAACCTGTGAACGTATAGCTTCTTCAGGGATTCCTCCAGGTGAGGAACGAGGATCATGATCTTCTCCCATCGAATTTATTGCTGTTGAGGAGGAGGATGATCAGAAGTTGTCGGTTATTGAGGAGATGTCGGATTTGCAGCAGTTGAAGTTTCGGGTATCGAATAAGTATCGGGGGCCTGAGCTAAGTGAACGGGTGTACCATATAGATTTTGGAACAGAAACTGGTCGTAGTCAACGTTGTCGTCTTCATCAGAAGGAAAGATCAGGTTTACCTGGAGATTTATTGCACTGGCTGCTTTTTCGTACCATGCATTTTCGGTCTCGAGGTCGATCTCGGAGTCTGGATCAATTAGTTGCAGTGCGGGCCTATCTGATGCAGAATGTGTGACCAATTCCTGTGTTTCAACCATTGGGTCTTCGTCGTCTGAGATGTCCCTATCTATAACCATCTCGACGAGGCTCAACTGGGCTTCAGGTTCATCTTCGGTTGCAGTGGCCGTAGTTGATGGTTCTGGTTGAACCACAGTAGTTTCAGGGATGATTGGAGCGGACTCATCCAATCGTAGTCTCTTGTTCTCCCCCTCACGGTGATCAAGATCATCTTACAAGTGTCTTCGAGTGAACCGACTCTTTCGGACAACGTTTTGAGCGCTTGTTGAACATCCTTGAGAGTCGTGTCAAGCTGGTCCAACCTTGTGGTTATGGATGACGAAGGAGCATATACCTGTGATCGTAGAACAGAGATCAGGTCTGCTTCGGTAGAGGCATCAGTATCGGTGCGTTGGAGCAGTTGAGCTAGAAGCATAGTCTTCAGGGTGTCCACCGTGTAAGTAGGCTGAGCAGGAGCCGGTGGAGGTGTTGGTGCGGTTTCAGGTTCGACTACTTTCTATTTACCCTTGATCAAGCTTTTCAGTTTGTCAAGCTCAGTGGTGAAGCGCTGCTCCATGGCCTTGCGGACAACCTTTAGGGTGTTGTCCAGAGATCCCTGTGACACAAAGTCGGGTAAGGTAACACCGGGATCACTTATATTACCCGTTGAAGCATCTACCTTAGAGGTAGAGCCATCTACGTTCACGGTTAGCGATGATGTGGCTGTGGTAGGATTTCCCTCCGATCCTCGCGTTCCGCTTAAAGGCGGAGCCACTTCGGAAGTTCCGATCGGGTCACGAAGAGCCTTGATTTGTAGAACCGCATCTTGTATCCTAGCCGAGGAATGTACTATTTCAAGTGGCTCTAGACTCGTTGGTGCTCTGAAAGAAGGCGAGACCGGGGGCTGTTGGTCTCTTGTTTCAATACAAGTACTCTCTGAGTGAGAGACCGGTAGATTTTGTGATATATCCCTGTGAAAAATTGAAACATCCGTCTTTTGAGAGACGGATGAGTGGCTTGGGAGGTTGTGCACTTGCGCCGCTAGGTCCACGGCGGCTTCTTCAATACCCCGTCCCAACAGATGAGACGGGATAGCAGATGTGGCTACCTGTCGACACTGGTTTGGGGTCGCTCAGAAGCCTCTTTATTTTTACGGCTTAACCTCTCATGATTATTTTTTGATCTCAATTCCCTCCGTCTCACATATTCCAATTCTTCAACTAATTCTCCCTCCGCTCTCCTTATGTCTCTCGTGTCAGGTTGGTTAGTAGGGGTTAGAGGGGTTGTAGGTGAGTCAGATGGGGTGCCTTCGGTCAACGGAGGGTTTGGTCCGATACGGGTAGGTATTAAGGTCATGCGTATAGCATGGTCCGTATCAGATTCAGTGGATTCGGATTCCACGTTCTCAACATGTCGGGTCTGTAAGGGAGGATCAGATATGTAAGGCTCCGGGTCCCGGTGAAGCATCGGTCTAGACGACGTTCCAGCTTTGGTCGTCGTCCGGGTGATAGGAATGGATGGTTGTTGGGTTGTACCGGCTTGAGTGGATTGGGTAGTACTAGCACGCGTATCCAATACACCGCCCGCGCCTGTTCCCCTCCCATGAATTCTCATCACACCCCGTCCGGGAGCGCCAGCTACCCGGACTCTACCACCTCTCGTCCTAGGACCCTCACGTCCCTCGGGTCTATGTCCCTAGGGAGGTCCCTCCGGCTCTGGATGGACCATGGTATTCCCTAACGCTCGCCTATATTCTATCACACTCGGTGCATTGGGGTCAGCGTGTGCCAGTAGACGTTCAGGGACAGGCATGGCTGGGGTATCAGGTGGATTATGAATCACTAAATACTGTAAGTTGTTCTGAGGACATACCGGATGATTGATACGTCTCGGGATAAATGGATTCGCATCCATGTGTTGTCGGATGGCCAGAGAGAAGAAACGTGGAAATGGTAGAAACTTCTTCTTGGTTCTGCCAGTCTGTCGGATGGCTTGCACCAGCTCACGCCAAATAACTGCTGAGTAGTCTATGTGTCGATTGTAGCACACAGCGTGAAATAAGCGCAGAAAGTCTATGGTGCACTGGTCTATCCCTTTCCATCGGGAGGATAGACATCTGTTGGGGATATAGAATAGAGTGTACCAGACCGGGGCGATATACTTCCAGTTGAAGGAGGATGGACGATCGAGATCGTGTCGGTATCCAAGTGCACGGATATTGGCGCAGAGAGTGACGTCATCGATGGCGGGGGCGTATGTGACATTTCCTCCGTGAGTGGGTTCCGGAAGGGACAGTAGTCGGCGGAATGATTCCAGGGTTAGAGTGAATGGGTGGTTGTCAATGCGTGCCGTGATAGTCTGTGTGTTGTTGGCAGTGACAACTCTCGCCATTTGCCATACTTGGTAGACGTAGAGTATGGGCACATCAGTTGTGGCAATGAGCGCTCGGCGAAGTGGGTGGCCGAGCATAATATCAATGACCACTCGATGTGTGGATCGGAATTCGGCGGCGACAAGATGATGGTTATTCGGATTGATCTCAATGCCATGGTCCTCAGAAACCAAAGCATTGTCGGCTTCGTGGTCTATAATTTCCTCCTGAGGTGGGATGTTCTACTGTTGTTCCTCCTGTTGATCCGTCATGTAGTATATCTGACAAAGGCAGAGTTAGAGCTTGGACGCGATCAAATCAGAACTATGCGTACCTTAGCATTAGAAGGGCTCAATCAGCGGATGATTGAGGACTGGCAGTTAAAGCATGACATTGGGACTGCCAATGTAGGAAAAATGCAAAGGCATTGGACTCAAGCAGTGTCCGGATAAACAGGGTATCCGGACAAGCAAAACTGGTAGCCCCAAGTATCTCTTATGTAAATGTATTGAAAATATTATCAAGTCAGAAGACCAACAGAGATCAAGCAGAAGACTTAGAAGAAACTCATCAAGAAGACCAACAGAACTCAACAGAGTTCTGGTGGAACCAACATAGCTCAACAGAGCTCTGGCAGAAGATCAACAAAAGAACTGTTCATACCCAAAGACAAACAGAGCTCTGGTCTAATGAGCTCTGGTGAAGTGAAGACCTTGGTGGTGCCTACGTCTCGTAAGAAATCCTAAGTGTCAGACACGTGTCCATACTTTCCACGTATGCCCTAAAGAAAGGAGACACACTTTCCACGTGTCATTCCAGGGTACGATAGTACACTGTCTACACTTTATCAGGGCTATAAATAGTGAGGTAGTGGAACAAACGATTGTAAGCTTTTGGAAGAATAGTTTTCCACAATTGTTAAAGCACACACTGCAGTATTCCATAGCACTCTCTCCGTACGATATTGTGTCCTGTGAGATTTCCGAACACACACTTGAACATGTTCTTGGTGTGATTCATTATCAATATACGAGCAGCTTTTATACTTGATCTTGTTATCATTATTACTGTTCTATATTTGATACTCACAGTTATTATATCGTTTACACAATCACTCACATTAATGGCTTTATTTAATATGCTTCCGTTGTCTATTTTCTTACCATTATTGTGTGATGCAACATGAATCTGGGAACCTACAGTTGGTATCAGAGCTTGCTTGATTTTCTTAAATCAAACAATCCAATCTACCAAGGTTGATTCACTGTTGTTGATTGTGTGTGTGTTTCAAAGCTTCCTTGTATACTCTGTTTTACAGTTTACTAGTTTAAAAGTTATTATATCTCTCATTTAAGCTTTCCAGTCAAGTTTAAAGATCTTATCTACTGTTCATTACTGTTCCATTGGTTACTGTTCACTTACTTTCAGCTTATTCTCTTTCAAAATCGTTTGAAGCCATTATACTCTGTTTTTCTGAAAAATGGCTAACAACATCAACGCCAATTATACTGTTGGTTCTCTGACCAAGCCTCCTACTCTTCTGAGAGATGAATATCCTCAATGGAAGATTAGGATGGTTAACTTCCTTGATGGAATAGACAGAGATTTAATGCGTTAAGGTCACGGATGGACCTTGCAAACCCATGGTTTTGGTTCCACGTGTACCCGCAACAGAAACTACTGCTGAGATTCCTGCTTATCTTAAACCTAAAACCACCGGGTTTACTGATGAAGAGAAACTTCAAATGGAAAATGACCTTAAGGCAGTTAGACTTTTGATTATGGCCATTCCTAACGAAATATTTCAAGAACTAGATTCATGTGTTACTGCTAAGGAAATCTGGGATCCGCTTCTTAATCAACTTGAGGGTGGAATTAAGATCTAAAAGAATAGAAGGACCCAATGTATAAATGAATACAATGATTTCAAGGCACTTCCTGAGGAAACCTTACAACAAACCTACAACAGATTTAATGTGTTGATAAACAAATGCAAAAAATGTGGGGTTGTTAGGTCGAAGGAAGATAACAATGTTCTGTTTTTGAAAAGTTTAAATGATGAATGGTTGAATCTGTCCATGTCTTTACAAGCTAACCAAGATCTAGATGCATGGTCTCTAACTGATGTGTATGGCACTCTCGCCGCACAAGAGAAGGATGTTGTCAAACAAAAGGGCAAATCCACCATTGCAGGTCCAGTTGCTTTAGTTTCAGAGTCAAAGAATACCACTGAAGGAAAATCCAACAGAAAAAGTTCTAGCAGAGATAAGAAGAAAGTGAAGAAGAAGAGTAAGAAGAGTCTGGTAGCAGAAAGTGATGCTGAAGAAAGTTCATCAGAAGATGATGACATAAATGCTTTTGCTAAATCTCTTGCATTAATCACTCAAAAATTTAACAAGAGATTTGGCAACAGAGCATTTGACAGAAGAGGTAGATACGAAAGAGAAGGGAAAGATGAGAACAGAGGTTATGCTGCACAACAGAACTACCAGAACAGAGCTCCACAAGAACAAAGACCGCAACCACAACCTCAACAGAAGTATAATGCTCCAGTTCCTCAGAAAACTGATGTTGCCCAACCCATCAACCAGAATGATCTTGCAATGTTGAATGATCTGAAAAGGGATCTTGAGAAGCTTAGAATGAAATCTACTTCTGAACTCAAAGCTAGAAATTCTTGTAATAAGGGCAATTGTACTCTGAACAGTATCAATAAAAATGAAATGATCTATGTTTCAGATTTATTGTCACTTGCAAAGAAAAATCTTGTTTGTGTTAGATGTAAAAATGATTCATTCCAATATTCTCATAAATGTCAAGTCAAAATAACTTCTGTTTCATACATAAGAAAAGATATTCAGAATTCAGAAAAGAAAACTGTTTCTGTTCATCAGAATACAGAAAAGAAGAAATTTTTTGTTCCTCAGACTGAGAAGAAAGAAAAGATAAAAGAAAAGAAAGTTGAAAACGTTGCAAAATCAAAAGAAACAACTTTCAAAAAGAAAGTGAATAAGTTTGTAAGCAGAAAATGTTCTGACTTCATAAAAGTTCAAGGAAAGTGGTGTTTGAAGAAAGATTTTGAGTGGAAAGTAAAAGGTACTAATGATAAATCCAATGACAAAACTAACAAAGATGGACCCATTCCAAAATGGGTACCTAAAACTAACTGATCCTTTTGCAGGGCTGTCATGTGTGGTTTTTAGATTCAGGAGCTTCAAGACACATGACAGGTCAGAAGTCTTTTCTAACAAACTTCACAGAAAAGGCTGGAGGAGCAGTAAACTTTGGAAATAACAGCAAAGGACAAGTCAAAGGTTATGGGGATTTAACTAAAGGGGATCTGACTATTCAAAGGGTTTTCTATGTTGAAGGATTACAGCATAATCTTTTCAGCATAAGTCAGTTTTTAGGCAGTTTTTGTCAAATCAAGTTTCAAATAACAGGTTGCATGATTTTAACTGAAAATGATGTTAAAGTCTTCTGGGCCAAAAGACATATGGACTTATTTGAAGTTAATTTTTCAAAATTGAAAACATTAAATACAGTTTGTCTTTTATCAAAATCAACTGCAAATGAATGTTGGCTTTGGCACAGAAGATGTTCTCATCTAAATTTCAAAGATCTTAATAATCTCGTTGCAAAACATCTGGTTAAAGGCTTACCAAAGCTTAAATTTGAAAAAGAATCATTATGCTCAGCTTGTGAAATGGGCAAGATGAAAAAGAGTTCTCACAAATTAAAAATGGACTCATCTTGCAAAGCACCATTAGAAATGATTCATACTGATCTTTGTGGTCCAATTTCAGTTCAATCTATGGGAGGAAAGAAATATATGCTTGTGATTGTTGATGAATTCTCCAGATACACATGGGTTGAGTTCCTAAGAGCTAAGTCAGAAGCTGCTACTACATTGATAAATTTTATCAAAAGGATTCAAGTTCTCTTACAACTTCCAGTTCAGAAAATCAGAAGTGATAATGGAACAGAGTTCAGAAATGAGACTCTTTAGAATTTTTTAGAAAGTTCTGGGATTTCTCACAATTTTTCTGCTGTCAGCACTCCTCAACAAAATGGTGTTGTTGAAAGGAAAAATAGAACTCTAGTTTAGCTTCTACTTCAAAGCCTCTTGATCCTGTTCCTATTGCAGAAGCTGAACCTGAAATTATTTTTAATCAGAACTTGAAAAGAAAGTTTGATGATAATGAGCCTCATGATCATCAAAAGGGGGAGAAAAGACAGAGGTTAAGTTCTGATGATGACATTGGCATAGAAGATTTTGAGATAGCAGATATGCACTTAGCCAGTACAAAAAGTTCAGAAGATCAGACACATGAAAAGTTAAAGGCAATAACTCAGATAGTTCAGATTGACAGTTCAGATACAGAGGAAATGGAGTTGGAAAGTACAGATGGTGGTGATTCAGATAAAACAGAGGAATTGAACTTAGACACAGAGATGGAAGGAAACTCAGATGAAACTGAAGCTATTGAGGAATCTGTATTAAGATCAGAAAAGACAGTGGAAAGTAAAGTGGTCAACATGTGTACAGATATTGTGGTGTATAACAAAGAAAATATGACGGATTCTGAATTAGAAGAAAGGAGGTTAAGTGAAGAGTTGATCAGAAGGATGCATAATAATTTAGTCAGAGCTTTGAATGTTCAAAAAGTTCAACAAGGAATAAAAATGGTAAGACCTATTGATCTAATGGGAGAAGAAGACAGAACTGTGAATTATACTCAGGATTTTGAAGATGATTTTATATTTAACTTTTGTGATGAGTTAAATACAGAAGAAGAGTATGTGAAAGTGAAAGACTACTTTATGCCTTCTGAGTATGTATTCAGAAAACCAATTGAAATCCCAAAGATTAACTTGCAAAGACTAGAAGAACCTGTATGTGATTTCATCCTAGAGTTAAGTGATGTGCCATTAGCCAGACAATTTCATGATGATATTTTTCCTGAGGAAATATATGATAATCTGTACTACACAGAAGGAGAGTATGAGCTTTTGGAAAGTAATATTGATGGTTTTATGGATGACAGAGCTCAGATGGTCTACTCAGAAGCTTCTAACAGGTTCAGAGTTCCTGACTCAAAACTGCATATTCAGAAAAGAATTGAGAAAGTTCTGATGTTTCAACAAGAAGAATTCAATGGTTTAATGTTTGTTAGAATGGAAGTACTGAAAGAAAGAAATACAAAGGTTTCCATGTCTACTTTTGATTTTCACAGATTGACTCTTGATGATCAGATCTTTCTAGTCAAGTTCTTTGCCAGCACTGAAGAAGCCTTGATGGAAATTGAATGCAGAAGACTTCTGGGTATCTATGTCAGAAATATACACTTGTATGACTTCCAATTAGCTATTGAAGAAAGAAAAGAGAAGTGTAATCTGAGTTCTCCCACAAAGAAAACAGAAATTGGTTTATATTTGAAGGGATTTGTGAATAAAGGAATGGAGACAGAAGGGTTCGCATATACAGTTCACGAAAGGCTTGAAATGTTCAGATTAAAAGAGTTGGTGAAGTACAGTGATGCAACTCTGAACTGGTTATTGATTAAAATGGAAATAAGTGTGGAAACTAAAAGAGAGAGTTTAAAGAAGAGATGTATGAACTCTGTGAAGAGGAGGTTGGATCTTAGAAGAAAAATCAGAAACTGTAGTGAATGGTTGCTATCTGAGGTGAATCCCAAAAAGATTCTACATAATGATTTTGTGTTTCCTGCTGAGTATGAAGTGAATGAAATTCTGTCAGATGAAGTTGAAGAAGTCCAGAACACAACACCTCAGAATGTGCAGATAACTAGTTTTGATCAAGCTGAACAGTCTGAACCCAAAGAAGATGAAATATCCATTGATCTAAATGGATACTTTCTTGAATTTGATTTGCCTGAGTTCTTCAAACCAAAAGAAGTACAATTCTTGGATGTGTATTATGATAGACCTAAGGAGACTCAGATCTGGTTGGCTGAAAAATCAAGATGTCTTGGCAAAACAAAGCAAGCTGTTTACTCAGATTTTCTAATCACTGGAATCAGAGAATTGAAGGTTAAGAAATTCAGAAAGATGGAGTACTTATCCTTTGAAGTTCTGAGAGAAGATGGCAAGGTTTATTACTTTACTGATGCAGATTTTGAGAAACTATCAGTGGTTGACTTCTACAGATTACACAGCTTTCTATGCTTCAAAGAGTCAAGCAAAGACATAAATGAAAGGAAGGAAAGAAGTGTGGTGATTGAGGCCATGTTCTACATCTTAAGGTGGCACTGTTATACAGATTTCCAAATAGCTTTGTATTTACAAAAGCCATGTGTTTATCTGGCAAATCCCAACACAGATCATGAACAGAAAAAGGTGTTAAAGACTGGAAGTGTTCACAAATATCCAGATTTGGGAGTGTTTTTGAAAAACAAAAGTGGAAAAATCTTCTTTAGAGCAAAGGAAACTGCAAAATACTGTTCTGGAACTTTAAGAATCATAAAGCATAATTTGGAGAAAAAGATGCTGAAAGTGAAGGAAGCAAATATAATTCAAGAAGTAATCAATCAGCAAGTTGAAATTATTCAAGAAATCATTGTCAAAATTGATAAGAGGCTTAATCTGAGAAATGTGCTACTTCAGAAAATCGTTCCTGCTCTGAAAGACCTGGATGATGCTAAATTCAAGTTTATTTGACAAAAAGGGGGAGATTGTTAGATCTGAAGTTTTGTCAATAAACCAATTGTTGAAGTTCTGATAAGAAGACTCAGATGTTCTGAGTAGAGGAGTCAGAGATTTGAGAAGAAGAGTCAGAGTTCTGAGAGAAAGAGTCAGAAGCTCTGAGAAGCGTTATCAGAAGAATGTTTAGAAGTTCTGAACTACCTGTTCAGAACTTATGACTACATACTTTACTTAGTATTTAGTAAACTAATTAGGACACGTGTCATGTTCTTATTAGTCTTTCTTATTTGTACTGTAGCTTTAACATGTCCGTTGCAGTATAAATAGTAGTTAGCTCTACGTTGCTAACTGATTGATTTTCCCGTATATCTTAGTATTCATTCTTTGTAATCTTTGAGATTCTCTCTCTCTTAGATTTGTAATTCTATTCATCATTGAATACAATTGGGCTTGATCATACAACTTCTCAATTACTGCTTTCTATATTGATTGTAAGATTAGATCCTGTACTTTCACAAGGAACAAGTGGTAAAAGGTAACATTGCATTATGTTTTATTTCTACTGCTTTGAATGTTTGAATCTTTACAAATTTAATTCAATGAAGTGAAATTTTTTCAACTTTCATTCAATGAATGAAATGTGTGTCAAGGGTGTTTTTACAAGCGTTTTTGTATTATCTGAGTTACATCTGTTTCATCTTTCACTTCTGAAATAAATCTAAAGGTCAGCAAAACATGAATGAAATTATGCTGAATGCTCAAAATTATGTGATTCTATATATATATAGAATATAATGCTCAAAAAGCCTTTTTGTTAGAATGATGGATGGAAACGAAAATATGGGGAAAACACCATGTTTTAGAACCAAATGATTGAGATGCTCTAAGTTTTAAATCTAATCATTTAGTTTGAAAGTTTGTGCATGTGGCCTTTCTGGTTTGGGAGATTAAGTCCTAAGGGGTGCTCGACACCTAGTCCCTAAGACCAACTGGTCTGGGATCGGCTGACCCAAATCCTGCTATAGAACCAGATAGAAAGCCATGTTCTACTGGTACAAATGGGTTTAAGATACATCGTTGTGGCCTTTCTGGTTTGGGAAAGTAAGTTCTAAGGGGTGCTCGTCACCTAGCACCTAAGGCCAACTGGTCTGGGATCCGCTGACCCAAATCCTGCTATAGAACCAGATAGAAAGCCATGTTTAACGGTGTATCTTATTCTTAATAAACTTTGTGATTAAAAGATGCCAATGAGCACAAAATCAAAAGATTCCAATGTGCACAAAATCAAAAGATGCCAATGAGCACACATCTCTTGAAACTTGGGGAAAATACAAAGTCGCGATAAACCTGTAAATTTGTGAAAATTCTGATTTTGGACAAATAGTGTGAATAGAGCAGAGTATTCTGATATGTTTTAGAATTGCATATGCTTGTTGCTGATCATATTTCGCATGCTAGCACACCAAATAGATTTAATAAAGGGGTTGAAACTGAACATTTTTAACTTGATATGCAATGATGTCTTGTATTTGAATCCAAACACATGCATTTGATTTCATTTGACTGAAAAATCTGTTAAATTTCATTAAGTTATAAAATGTAGTTCAATGAATTTTATTTTCCTTGTATAAAATTTCAAATACTGTATTGTAATGAAATATATGCATACTTTCAGGGGGGGGGGAACAAATTGCTCCAGAATTCTTATTTTGAGGGGGAGCAAGGTTATTCATTAAGGAGGAGATTGTTAGTAAGAATCAGAGACGCGACTGAAATTGAAGAAGGTTTTCGATGATCGTGATGCACACTTTCATCGAAAAAGGGGGAGAAATGTTTAGTTCAATTTCATGTCAAAGCTTTCAAGTCAAAGATTCAATTTCATGATAGGGGGAGAAATGTTTAAAGAAGACTTCGTCTCAAGAAAGGAAAGGGGGTGATTTCTTCTTCAAGAGTTTAAGAGAAATCGATTGATCATCTTGTGATCTCTTTTTCTTAAACTTGTGCTATATGGTGAATATCCTTACTGAAGTTTGAAGTTCTCAAGTCAAAGAAAGAAAAAGAGGGAGAATTCTTTAAGAGTTTAGGAAAAATCGATTGATCATCTTGGTTTCTCAAGAAGATCTCCTTTTCTCAGATTTGCGCTACAATGTATCAAAATGCCTTGTGTGAAGAAGCAAATTCTCCATATCTTTTAAAGAAAGAAAATCTCCGTCAGTTCCCCGCCTGAAGATTTTGTGACAATTTGACTTTGACAAGCCTTGATAAAGACCGAAGTTTTGAAGATTCAAGAAGCCGAATAATTCTGTTCTCAAATGTTTAAATCTTGAATCCAAGGGGGAGATTGTTAGGAAAAATATGTCTTCAAGATTTAATCTTGATTTATAGAGTCAAAGTCAATGTATTTAGTCTTGTGTAGAAAGTCAAGGCTAGCTTATTTCCTTAATAAGTCTTAGGGTATATAAGGCTTTGTTTAGACTTTCTTTGTAAGCTTTTGGTCATAACTCATATCTTGTAATCACAGAGAGCCGACATAATAAGATCTACTTTCTCTCTCTACTCTCTCTCTAGAATTTCTCACTAATCTTGATAGATCTTGGATTAACACCTTTTCATCATTTTATGATGAAATTGTGGAATATACATATATATAATATATTTATATATATTTATGCAATTTATATATTGTTGATCCCATTTCATCATTTTATGATGAAATTGTGGAATATACATATACACTATACATTTATATTTATGCACTTTAAATACTTGTCTTTACATTTAAAACCCTTAATTTTATCGTTTTTACGATAAAATTTCAGTTTATATATATATATATATATATATATATATATATAGCCTTAGGTTCAATAGAGAAGTGCAAATATTTAGAGAAGTAGAGAAGTAAAAAAACACGGGTCCGTTCATATATGAACGTTCATATATGAACGTTCATATGAACGTTCAGATATGACTGTTATATGAACGTTCATTTATGAACGTTCATATATGACTGTTTATATATGAACGTTCATATATGAACGGACCCGTGTTTTTTTACTTCTCTACTTCTCTAAATATTTGCACTTCTCTATTGAACCTTTCCCTATATATATATATATATATACTATATATATATATACGTTCTTTAAACCCTTTTCGTTACTTATTGTGACGAAATTGCGAAAACTTTAATCCAACGAGGACAAAGTATATATATTTGTTACGTTTATAATATTAAAACACAACAAGGCATTTTATGACGATTTGGATAATTAGTACCGAACCCTCGAGGCAAAAACTTACTAGTGACGTTGCGTTCATAGGTTCGAAGTAGGATCATCTCGAGGTACTTGTGGGAGATTCCCGGACACTACTGCTTATCAAGTGAGTTATCACAGCCCCTTTTTCAATGTTTTACATATTTTGGGGTGAAAAGCATGTCGTTACTACGATTACTTTTACGCACCGGTTTACTTGTTTTATTGAAAACGTAAACTTTGCTATACTCATTTATGCTCTATAGTATGTATGGTTTACGGGTGTTGTAAGTTTGAGCTTTCTCTCTATCATATTTAAGTCCCCGTTTAACTTACGTTACCCGTTTAACTCACAAGTGTGAGCCGTTGGTAATTATGAATAACGTTATTTGGTTGACACCCCACTCACAAGTAGCGCTTGTTTGAGTGCATAATTATTGTTTTCCGTACGCATTGTTGGTGATAGAACATGCGCTGGGGCTGCCGTCATATAGGTCGGGTAACGGTCTCACAACTTAAACATAATACATACTATTACCATGAGCAAGTTTTTCATAACCGGTTGATTTATCCAACTTGTATGGATTCAACTACTTTGACTTATCCACTTGTGCGGATTTAAACTATTTTGCTATGATAAACAATGTTGTACTCATTAAACCTGTGATCTCACCAACTAGTGCATTAGTTGACCTTTTTATTGACATGCTTTTCAGGAGAACGTCTTTAAAGTTGGGATCTAGGAAGGCTACACGTGATGAAGCTTTCTTTTCTATCTTTTATTTATGTTCATTTCCCCTTTCATAAAAACGATTGTAAAAGACAAGGTTTTAACCTTTTGAATGTATTTTGATGGTTGATGTGATCTTGTAACTTTTGCTATGAAACTTGAGCTGCACGTCCCGTGTTTCCGCTTTAGCGGGGTGTGACAGATTTGGTATCAGAGCTAAAGGTTATAGAGAATACCGGTTTTCCTTTGGAAAACTGCAACTATAACCAAAAACGGGAAAGAACACTTAAATTACCAAACATGTTGCTAGTATAACTAATTCGGGTATTGCATCATCGGTCTTTAATTAAACAAAGCCTGATCACCTATGTTTAATTAAAGAAAGAGCAATGCGAGACCGGAAATGGATATACTAGGAATATGTGTGTTTTTCGCACATGATGCTTCACGTTGTATGCCTAGTATGAGCGTAGTTATTGCCTATAGTATGCAATAGTATAGTACGTTTAGCCTTTACGCGACAAGTAATGTTATGCACTCTTACTTCAGTATCACTATGTCATCATCATCATCACACTCTTACTTTAGCACCACTATGACATCGTCATCGTCGTCATCAAGCTCACGACCCTCCTACACGCCGTCAAGCGAACGTACCTCTAAAGGGGAACAAGACCCGTACGATGGGCCAAGGATACCACCGACTGTGGTTCCACCACAACCCACCCCGATAGTGGTACAACCTAGTCCTAGAGGGCCACGCACGAAACTAACCGCTAGGAAGAGCGTCCCTATACCTAGACGAGTGTGTTTTAGGTCCGACCAGCGAGAGGCACCAGAACCCTCCCGGGTGATCGAGGGAGTGCCGATAAGTCGTGCGCCTGGCATGATCTGGGCCGAGGAACGGCATCTCAGGGTTGTGACAGCAAATTTGCACGGATGTCAGATGAGGGTCAGTCATCAGAGTCAAGTCACGACAGAGCTAGTAGAGTTAAGTCACTTCCTAACCAACATGTCGTCTGACGCACTAAGTGGAGCAAGGATAGCTCGAAGGATAGCCCTAAGGGCCTAGATTGTGTGCATAGTAGTAGTGATGCTACTGACATTGATGGTGGCCTGGATCATGTTTGAGATGTATCAGGGAGGATATTGACAGGGATGGTGGAAGGTTTTAGAAAAAAATGCCACCAAGAAGATCCACACGTCACACGAGAGGAATTCCTGAAGACCAAAACCCCGATATTGCCCAGATCATAGCTCAACGTATCCAAGAGGCGATACCCGACATCGTAACCCAAGTCACCGCGGGCATCAATGAGCGTCATAGGAATGTCAATGTGGGAGGAGGAACTCCCAATGATGTTCATGACAGTAGAGGATGCAGCTACAAGACATTCATGACTTGCAAGCCCAAGGAATTTCATGGAACCGAGGGTGCTACAGGATTACTTTCATGGTTTGATAGGATGGAGTCGGTACTCCATATCAGTAAGCGCCCAGAGGATCGCATGGTGGAATATGCGGCCTGCCAGTTCCAGAAGCGAGCTTTGACTTGGTGGAACATTCAAGTCCAAACCCGTGGAAGGGAGAAAGCTTACACGTTGTCCTTGACTGAGTTCAAGGAATTACTCATTGAGGAATACTGTCCCAATAGCGAAGTTCAGAAATTGGAGGCTGAACTTTGGGATCTTACCATGGTTGGTTCGGGGATAGATCGATACACCGCTCGTTTTCACGAACTTGCGAAGTTAGTACCCCACATGGTTACACTAGAGATCAAAAGGATTGACCGATATTTGTATGGATTAGCTCCGGAGATCCGAGGGATGGTTAAGTCAGCAAGTCCGACCACGATCCAAGCCGCAGTGGCATTAGCAACTAGTTTGACCCATGATGCGGTCAGGGCAGGAACTCTGACTCAGAAAGGTGTCGGTAGTAAGAGAAGGCCATAGAGTCAGCCAGGAAAGGCAATTGGAAGTAGTTCAAGTAGGAATAAGAAAGTAGTAGGAAATTTTGGGATGAATGCAAAGGAAGTAGGACGTTACAATGGACCCTACCCGAAGTGCAACCAATGCAATTCGCATCATGAGGGAGCCTGTCTCATTTGTGGCATATGTAAGCAAAAGGGTCATTTAGCCCGGTACTGCAAGGTGGGGAAGAATGTAAAGGTGGAAGGAAGGGCACGCTATGAGTGCGGAAGTCCGGATCACTTCCGGAATGTGTGCCCAAGACTAAAAAGGGGACCAATCAATAACAACGCTGGGAACCAGGCAAGGCAAGCCAATCAGGGAAACCAAGGAGGACAAGCTCGAGGACGGGCATTTGTTTTAGGAGCAGAAGAAGCACGTCGAGACCCCAATGTAGTGACAGGTACATTCCTCCTAAACGATTATTATGCATCCGTATTATTCCACACTGGTGCCGATAAGAGCTTTGTTTCGTTAGAATTTAGGCCTTTGATCAATCTAGAATCTAAGAAAATTCCGAATGCTTATATTGTTGAGGTTGCTAATGGATATGAGTTAGAAGCTAAGGATGTAATCTTAGGCTGTACTTTGAACTTAGCTGATAAGCTATTTAGTGTTGATCTTATTCCAATTGAATTGGGGAGTTTCGATGTAGTGATAGGCATGGATTGGTTATCTAAGAACCGAGCAGAGGTTAGTTGTTTTGAAAAGACTGTCAAGTTACCATTACAAGGCGGAGAAACCCTTGTTGTCCAAGGAGATAGAGCTGGAAGGAGCCTAAGGATAGTGTCATGTATGAAGGTCCATAAGTATTTAAGAAAGAAGTGTGT
The DNA here is from genome assembly GCA_033807775.1 of Saussurea involucrata. Taxonomy (NCBI): domain Eukaryota; kingdom Viridiplantae; phylum Streptophyta; class Magnoliopsida; order Asterales; family Asteraceae; genus Saussurea; species Saussurea involucrata. Next base: position 88,763,095 of record CM066314.1, read on the forward strand.
TGTATTTTTGGCGCAAGTAATCGAGAAGAAGTCTGAGGAGAGGCGAGTCCAAGATATTCCTGTGGTAAAGGATCACCCAGAAGTGTTTCCAGACGATTTGCCTGGACTTCCACCGCTTAGACAAGTCGAATTTCAGATTTACCTTATACCTGGAGCGGCGCCTGTAGCCAAGGCCCCATATCGTTTAGCACCTGCCGAAATGCAGGAGTTGTCGAATAAACTTCAGGAACTTCTGGATAAAGGTTTCATTCGACCAAGTTCATCACCCTGGGGAGCCCCGATTCTCTTCGTCAAGAAGAAGGATGGATCATTTCGAATGTGCATCGATTATAGGGAACTAAATAAGATAACAATCAAGAACCGATATCCTCTCCATCGAATAGACGATTTGTTCGACCAGTTGCAGGGTGAAACTTACTTCTCGAAGATTGACCTCCGATCGGGATATCATCAGTTAAGAGTCCGAGAGGAAGACATTCCTAAAACAGCTTTTAGAACTCGCTATGGACACTACGAGTTTTAGTCATGCCATTCGGGTTGACGAATGCGCCAGCTGTGTTTATGGATCTAATGAATAGAGTATGTAGACCATACCTTGATAAGTTCATGATTGTATTCATTGATGAAATATTGATCTATTCTCAGAGTAAGAAAGATCACGAACAACATCTAAGAGTGATTTTAGAACTTCTCAAGGAGCAGAAGTTATATGCCAAATTCTCTAAGTGCGAATTTTGGATTCGGGAAGTACATTTCTTAGGTCACGTGATCGGGGAGAAAGGGATTCACGTAGACCCGGCTAAGGTAGAAGCCGTTAGGAAATGGGAAGCCCCAAGGACTCCAACGGAAATTCGCCAATTTCTAGGCTTGGCAGGATATTACCGGCGTTTCATCGAGAATATCTCTAGGATTGCTAAACCCATCACCACGTTAACCCAAAAGGATAAGGAATTTGTTTGGGGAGTTTCACAAGAAGAAGCGTTTCAACTTCTGAAGAAGAAGTTGTGCAATGCACCGATTTTAGCCTTACCGGAAGGAATAGAAAATTTTGTGGTATATTGTGACGCGTCGCATCAAGGATTAGGTTGCGTATTGATGCAAAATGATAAGGTGATAGCATACGCCTCGAGACAATTAAAAGTTCATGATATGAACTATACCACAAATGATTTGGAGCTCGGAGATGTAGTATTCGCTCTGAAGATATGGAAACATTATCTATAGGGTACCAAGTGCACAATTTTCACTGATCACAAGAGTCTTCAGCATATTTTTGATCAAAAGATGCTTAATATGAGGCAAAGAAGATGGGTAGAACTACTCAGCGACTACGATTGTGAGATACGTTACCACCCAGGAAAGGCCAATGTGGTAGCCGATGCCCTGAGTAGGAATGAAAGGGTAAAACCTTCACGAGTCCGAGCATTAGGAGCACTGGTTCAAAAAAGTTTGAAAACTCGGATTTTCAAAGCTCAAAATGAAGCAATGAAGTCTGAAAACCTGAAGGACGAGACCCTTCATGGTTTAGAATCGAGTTTTGAAACTAAAATTGATAGAGTATGTTACTTTAAAGGCAGGGTATGGATCCCAAAGGCTGACAACCTACGGGAAATGATTTTGGAAGAGGCTCATAAATCTAAGTACTCAATTCACCCAGGAGCAGATAAGATGTACAAGGATTTAAGGGAGTACTATTGGTGGCCAGGAATGAAGAAGGATATTGCCACATATATAGGAAAATGCATAACTTGTTCCAAAGTCAAGGCTGTTTATCAAAAGCCATCAGGACTGTTGCAACAACCAGAGATTCCCCAGTGGAAATGGGAACAAATCACTATGGATTTCATAACCAAACTTCCAAGAATTGCCAAAGGACACGACTCGATTTGGGTTATAGTGGATCGATTTACAAAGTCTGCACATTTCTTGCCCATTCGGGAAGACTTTAAGATGGAGAAGCTTTCTCAAATCTACATCAAGGAAGTTGTCACTCGTCATGGAGTCCCAGTTTCCATCATATCAGATAAAGATAGTCGCTTCACATCTCGATTCTGGCAGTCACTTCAAAGAGCGTTAGGTACGCAATTAAACATGAGCACGACCTATCATCCTCAAACGGATGGTCAGAGTGAGCGAACCATTCAGACATTGGAGGACATGCTTCGGGCGTGTGTGATAGACTTTGGAGGAAGCTGGGATAACCACTTGCCGTTAGTTGAGTTTTCTTACAATAATAGCTATCACACCAGTATTCAGTGTGCACCATATGAAGCCCTGTATGGACGCACGTGGTGGTCGCCACTTTGTTGGTTGGAAATTGGAGATAGACAACTATCTAGTCCGAACATTGTCCAAGAAACCACCGACAAGATTGCAATCATCAGAGATAGGCTTAAAGCAGCTCAAGATCGTCAAAAGAGCTATGCTGACAATCGTAGGAAGCCTTTAGAATTTCAAGTTGACGACAGAGTCTTTTTGAAGGTATCCCCTTGGAAGGGAACAGTCCGATTCGGAAAAAGAGGAAAGTTGAGTCCACGATATGTTGGACCATTCAAAATCACAGAAAGAATCGGACCAGTGGCTTACAAGATGGATTTCCCAATAGAGTTAAGTGCGATTCACAACACATTTCACGTGTCAAACTTAAAGAAATGTTTAGCCAACGAAGCAGTAACCGTGCCCTTGGAAGAAATCCAAATCAACGATAAGTTGCATATCGTAGAGGAACCAATGGAAATACTCGATAGGGAAGTTAAGCGTCTTAAGCGAAGCAAAATCCCGATAGTAAAGGTTCATTGGAACACAAGGCGTGGGCCTGAGTACACTTGGGAACGGGAGGATTACATGTTCCAAAAGTATCCGCATCTCTTTACTAGCAAGCCTGTTAACGCTAGCAACACTTGAATTTCGGGACGAAATTCTTCTAGGGGAGACTGTGACAACCGTCAAATTTATACCTCAGGTTAGAACTACACTGAATGTATCATTTTTCTCATGACATAGTTCACACAGTGCAAGTTTAGCAGTAAACGCGGTACGATAGGAAAATTCGAGAAATTTTGCCTAAGAAACCCTTGAATTAGGAAATTATCCCTAAATCTCATAAAATGCCAACTTGACCTACATTTATACTACAAGTATTTATATAATTGATAATTTATGTATTTCAATAATAGTATATATATATATATATATATATACCTTATTTTATATATAATTACTTTGTATTTCATTTATTAAGAAAATACTTTTTCAACAAAGCTCAGTGAATCTGTTTGTATATATTTCTTGTTTGTATTTTTTTTTGTATAAAGTGTTTTTTCTTTTCAAAAGGCTTAAAAGAAAATCTTTCAAATAAGCTCATAATTCAAGGGGGAGCTTATAAAGGAAATTGTGCATAGTTTTAGGGGGGGGGGGGGGGGGGGGGAAGTCAAAATTCGATTTCCAAATCCAAAATGACTTTGCCTTTTGAACTTCAATGAAAAAAAAAATTGAAGAAAGAGGGAAAACCTGTTCTGATGAAAACCGTTTGATAACGTTAAGAACTTAACAGAACTCTGATATTTCACCAAAGCCTCTGTTGTTTCTCACCAGAACTCTGTGAAATTTCTGAGTCAGTTCTGTCTTTGTTCTTTGACTACTTTCACATCAGATACAGAATTTTAAATGTTTTTAGGTAAAGGTGAAACATCTTGGGTTACTTGAAAGAAATGGAAAAGGTTACTCAACAGAGACAAAACTGTGCTGAGCTCCACCAGAGCTCTGTCGGTTTTTCTGCCACGTCATCAGAAGCACGTCATCAGAGATGCGGGTCATTCTTTAAGCGTCAACCACTTGTCATCCGCACATCTCTAACCGTGACGGTTTGCTTGACCAAAAGATGTCAGAACCAAACCCCACGTGGCATTCTCTAATTGAAAGACAGACCACTAGTTGTTTCCACGTTCTACTGTAGAGGTCGTTCCACTATCTGAAACTAGAGTGCCTACAGTACCTACGACGTTAATCCAGCCACATGTTTAGTGTATAAATGCCCATTCTCAGGACCCATTTCATGTTTACGCTTTCGAATCATTCAAAACTCTTCATCATTCCCTCTCAAAGATCAAAACCCTTGAGTTCTTCAAGAAACCCTAACCTGCAACAATGGCCGAACCACAACATTCTGCTGAATCAAGTAGAATAGGCCCTGTTGATGCCATTGTTATCCAACCCTACGAGTTTGTTGATAACAACTACCGTCTTGATGCAAACTCTGGTCTCTACTTACCCTTGTACCACATCTTTGTAGAGTTTTTTAGAAACTCTGAAGTTTTTCAAGCACTAACCATGTATGACGACAACTTACCCGAGCTTTACGTCCAACAATGGTCGACCACTTGCCAATATATCCCGGAACAGAAAGGGGTTGTCGGAAACGTTGATGCGGGAAGAAACGCAGGAGGAGGATCCATACGCATTCGTGCCAGAACATTCAGAAGAATATTTGGGATGAAGACAAGAAGAGAATTAGGGATTCGAGCATATGAGAAACCCCCGAAAGTAGAGACTCTTCTTGATTTTGTAAAGTTCTTAGGTTACAACAAAGACATAAATAGGATAGGAGAGTTCAGAAGACAAAACCTACCCACAGTGTGGAACTTCGTGTTCTCCACACTGAACAGAACCCTTACCTGTAAGTCTGGTAGCCAAGATCAAACAAGCACAGAGATTCTACAAATCATGTATGGGTTATTCTTCAACAGAAACTTCGATTATGCCAAAATCCTTTACAAGGACCTTCTTGCTGCTGTGAATACCAAAACAAATGCTCTAGCCAGAGGTGGAGAAGTTGGAGTCCACAAGTTTTTGAAATCAATCAGGTTTCCTCGTTTTATAAGTATGGTAATCTGAGAAGCCTTCCCATTATTGCGGTTAACTCAACAAGGAAATCCTACACCTATTTGGGTCATGTCAAAATTCCAACCCACGACTTCAGGTGAATATCCCTTCATCAGAAGAGTTCCAGGTACAATGCTTGCCCTTATTCATCAAGAACACCTCTCTATCCAAAACTATAATACTACTGCTCAACCTCAAGAACCTGAGGTGAGAACCCCAGCATACTTAGGATCTGAGCCTTCATTAGAGAGTTTGAAAGAGGAAATAGGAGAAAAAGTTAACAGACCAGACGGAAGAGTACCCGAAGTGGGGTATTCCTCTAGAGTGATGGAGGAGGAAGTACATAACAGAGCATCCACTATGGAGGATATTCATGAGGAAGAAAGGGAAGCTACAGAAGAGGTGGCAGAGAGATCGCCTTCTTCTGGTAGGCGTGAGGTACATGTGTTAGAGAGTGAACAAGAGGAAAATGCTATACCCCTAGGAGCCGAGGGAAATGCGAGCTTAGAAGAAGATGTTCAAAATTTGAACACGCATGTGAGATTCCAAAGCCCAATTCCCAGTGCTGCCACATTAACTGTTCCTGGTAATCAAGACCAAAGGAATATTGAAACAGAGGTGCACACCTCGAACCCTAACCAGCAAAAACCGCCAGAGGCGACTCTTCATGCCTCTGGTACGCACATACCTGGGGAATCTATTTTTGGTAATGATGTTCCTTTGCCCCAGAACATCAATAGGTCACCTCAACACGATGATTCCTCGGTGGCTCATATAGACTTGTCACAAAATAGACCTGAGATCTTTCGCATCTCACGTAGCCTCTGTCCGACTCAGGGACAATGGGAGACCTTAGTTGAACAAGGGAAGATTTTGCTTGATCCAAACTCTTCTCATCACATCCGAATCCCTTCACTAGAAACTGAGCTGGAGGAGGAAATCGAGATCAGAATACCTGTAGATGCTTCTTTCAAACAGTTCATCGAGGATCGGGTAGAAGTCCTCTAAGAGCCAACATAAACACAACTCTTCAGAGAGGCACCTCTGAACTCGAGGTTGAACTGGATCCATCTGTTGGAGTCAGGGTTACCCCCATTGAAACTGTCACAAAAGCAGAGTTCACAAGCTTCTGTGATAGTATCAACAACTCCTTGAATGAGTATAAACTTATCAATGCACAGAAGGAGGAGCTGATCCGCCAGGAAAATGTTTCTCTTAAAGAAGAACTGCAAAAATTAACAGATAAATATGCAGAGTTACAACAGAAGTATGTTGATGTCGAAAGAGCCAGAACAGAAGCTGAAAGGGTCAGAGCAGAGGAAACAACAAAGACTTCGACAGAGCTAAAGAGCTAAAGAGACTTATGATAGAGAATCATACAACTACAATGAACAGAACCTTGCCCATCCCTACAGCTATTCTATCAGAATCAAACGTCAGAACCTTGACAGAGCTCATCAATAACTCTGTTAAGGAATCCATCAAAGAAGCCACGACATCATCTGCTACTCCTCTCAACACCTCCAGTCCAAACCCCAATGACCTACCCATGTCAGTTGGCCAAATGGGAGAATTTCGCAAATCAGTTCTTAGTCGGATGATGACGATTTCTTCAAAGTTTGTGATGAAAGCCCAGGCAACAGAACGACATGTGCAAGCATCTCTTGACACTCACAAAGTTAACTTTGAGAGTCAAGTAGATGAGATCAGAACTGCCGCAACAGAAGTCGAAGATACATTGAGAAAGGTTGTCACCATCTTCACAAATGAAATCCTACAGACTGCCACACAGAAACGACCTGCAGAAGGAGCACCAGAAGGCGAACCATCGAGTAAACGACCTAAGTTTGTTGTTCCTGCCTTACCCAATATTGGAATTGCACTCTCTGATGATGAAGATGATGATGATGACTTCCACGATGCACGAGAAGGTAATTCAGACAATCAGATGGGTGAGTCCACAGAACAACAAAAGGGGGAGAAGGAAAAAGGGAAAGAGAAGGAGACAGAGAAAGAGAAAGAAAAGGAGAAAGAGCCTGAGAAGGTGAAAGGGACAGAGGGGTCAGAGACAGAAAAGAACAAGGGGAAAGGGAAAGTAACAGAGGAAGAGGCTGAGAAAGGAGACAAGGGGATAACAGAAGAGACGACAGAGATGACTATGGTTGTGTTCGAGTACATGTTCAAAGATCAAGTCATCAAATAACCAGAACCTTCAACTAAACAACCACCAGAGATCATCATATTAGACACCCCTCCTACTTCTCCCAGAACCGAACCAGAGAGAACAGACCCATTCTCTTCTGATGAACAAATAAGCCAAGCCCAACCCCAAGTTCAAACCCAAGCTGCTCAAGAGCCCGTGCTAGAACACGTTGACATTCTTATGGCTGAAACCCATGAAGATCAGAACCCCATTCAGCCAGAACAGAACCCAGAAACATCAACTCAACACACCGAGAAACCATCCTTCGAGGAATTATTTGGTTTTCTCTATGCTGACAAAGACATCATTACTGTCAATGCCAAACCCATCAACCCTTACCTCAACCCCATCCGAATAAACACAATCCAAGATGCAAGGCTAAAGTTCATACAAACCAAGTCTAATCTGAACAAAGCCATAAACCTAAACTTCGGTATCCGCAGAATCTTGGATATCAAGCATAGGAAATTTCAACACGACAGAGTTGTATACCATGAGTACACTGTTGAATCAACAGAAGGCAAGAACGAATACTTCAACGACAACGATCTTGTGCTTCTAAATCCATACGATCTGATCATGCTCCACGCCTACTGCTTGAACTTCTCAGACAGATTCAAACCTGCAAGAACTGTTGTTAGCTTCAATCTTCCTAATCATAGAAGTATTTAGAAGTAGTGAAAAATAGGCTAAGTATAGAAAAGCCTCTCACAGAGGCTCTGCCACTTCTTCCAGAAGATCAAGTCCAGAAAGCCACAGAAGCTACAGAGGTAATCACAGAACCTCTGTAGTGCGCAAGAAGAAGATCAACTCGGAAACAAGTGGACTGCTCCACAGAAGGTCAGACCATAGAACCTCTGTAATGCCTTACAGAGCCTCTGTGGTCTGCTATGAAGACTTGGAAGATATTACTGGATACGTTCATCAACTTGCATGGAAAAGTACTGTCAAAACACGTGTCAAGCTCTGAGTGGACTCAATAGGGCATGGTACAAAATAGACGTCTTCGCCATTTAATGCATTTACCAATAGTACATCTGCTCCATTAAATGTGCATGGCTCAAACAACTGCTCACACCATCCAGTCAACTGCTCACACCATCCAGTTCACTATTCATGCCGTAAAAGGAACAGTGACCTACTTCATAGTCTTCTAAGAGTAGTATAAAAGGAAGTCTCATGTTGAGATCTTCCTAAGGACGAATACACAAGGAATCACTAATACTCTCAAGCTTTATTGTCAAATATCTGAGTGTTATATTCTCACACACACCAACAGTTCTTAATCTGTTCTTCGTGTTGTTATTATATATTGAATAACAGTAACTGTTCAAGAAATCCTTTTCATTCTTTACTGTTTTCTTTATATGTGTGCGTTCTAATATCTATCAAACATATCTGTTAGTTTAATACGCTTCCGCATCAAACTCTAAACTCAACTAATAGACTGTTAATCTTGATTAAGTGTATCTGGGTTCCCACAACTTCTCTACCAGAAGTTTGATTCGCTATGCAAGAGCACATTAATCTCAGAATTCAGGTTGATTTTCAGCTAGGCATAGAGTTCGAAGTTGAGAGACTAGCGATTGCACCACCAAATGAAAACCTTGAGGGTTACGGCCATTACAGGACTGGAACCATAGTTAGAGATCCTCCAATCTTCATCTACCGACAGAAGAAGATCAAAAAGGCCATCAGAATATCTGAAGCCCACAAGTACTCAAGTGAGTTGCTGGTGTATCTCAAGAACATGATTCAGAATCTCCCAAGAGAGAAGTGTCCAGAAGAGCAACTGAGGCTCTGCATCGAACAAATAGATCTTATGATGGACTTCCGTGAGCTGATCAGAAGATTCGACAAAATCCTAAGGGGAGACAATTATGCTTAAATGTACTTATTCTTTTCGCTTTATGTAATCTTTAAAAGAATAGTGCAAGGATCATAGAGGTCAATTCTCTGTCCTTTTGTTTATATCTCTACAAGTTTGTAAAATTTTATTTTCAATACTTAGGGGAGATTGTTAGCCCCAAGTATCTCTTATGTAAAAGTATTGAAAATATTATCAAGTCAGAAGACCAACAGAGATCAAGCAGAAGACTTAGAAGAAACTCATCAAGAAGACCAACGGAACTCAACAGAGTTCTGGTGGAACCAACAGAGCTCAACAGAGCTCTGGCAGAAGATCAACAGAAGAATTGTTCATATCCAAAGACAAACAGAGCTCTGGTCTAATGAGCTCTGGTGAAGTGAAGACCTTTGTGGTGCCTAAGTCTCGTAAGAAATCCTAAGTGTCAGACACGTGTCCATACTTTCCACGTATGCCCTAAAGAAAGGAGACACACTTTCCACGTGTCATTCCAGGGTACGATAGTACACTGTCTACACTTTATCAGGGCTATAAATAGTGAGGTAGTGGAACAAACGATTCTAAGCTTTTGGAAGAATAGTTTTCCACAATTGTTAAAGCACACGCTGCAGTATTCCGTAGCACTATCTCCGTACGATATTGTGTCCTGTGAGATTTCCGAACACACACTTGAACGTGTTCTTGGTGTGATTCATTATCAATATACGAGCAACTTTTATACTTGATCTTGTTATCATTATTACTGTTCTATATTTGATACTCACAGTTATTATATCGTTTACACAATCACTCACATTAATGGCTTTATTTAATATGCTTCCGCTGTCTATTTTCTTACCATTATTGTGATGCAACGTGAATCTGGGAACCTACAAAAACTTACCGGATAGATAGGGGTTACCGGATGACACAGGGGTTACCGGGTGACCCATGGGTTATCGGGTATATGGAACTCACCGGATAGAGGTCGGTTACCAGAATATTGATAGTTACCGAATAAACAAAGGTTACCGGACTATGGTGACTTATCGGGTGACTTAGGATACCAGACATTGACCTTACCGGATAGTCAAACTTACCGGATACCAGGTATCCGGACGACATGGGTTACCGGGGATTAAAGTGTCCGGATTATACGAAAGTTAATACTTAACGGGTATGATGATGGTGTTCGGGTAACATGCTAGTTACCGGGTGACATGAATGTTACCGGGTAAACTAGGGTTACCGGAAGAGTTACCGCAGTGCCCGAATCGACTCAAAAACATCACCCAAAATGAAATCTACTTGGTTTTTAAGGATTCTAAGCGCAAACATAAGCCATAACCCATGATTGATAAAACAAAAAATGATCTGAATGTGTATCGACGCAAGATGGGTTTCGGAAACCCACGTCGGTCACATACTCGATCGAATCGACATCGATTCGTGGATAGATGACTGTGAAACTGATAGCATAGCATCGATGAGTGTCAAGGAGAACATACCTGAGATTTGATAGCGTGAAATGACCTAGGTGAAAGTGAGCCGAGAGTTACCGAGGGTGAGTTATCGAGAGGGTTTTAGGAGGGTTCTGAGAGTTTCCGGGTAAAATGAATATGGATGTTCCCAGATGGCTTAAATAGGGATGCACTTACCGGATAGGTTACTCGATAAGTGACTCGGTCCGGTAAGATTACCTGGTAACCATAGTTACCCGGTAACTTACCGGGTAAGTGACCGGAAAGCCTAAAGTTGAGAATTTTGAAAATTTTCCAGCTCCCCCTCTACCTTAGCACGGATATTTCCTTGTTCCCCCTCGAAACATGAATGTGAATGAGTTAGGAGACAGCAATCACACAAAAAAACTTTTACTCTTTTAAGAAAAAAAATTGTGACCCTCCCCCTCAAATGATGAACACAAATGGTTGTGCTCCCCCTCAGAACGTGCACGGAGTGTGATGTGTAGTGCACACGGGAATGACGACACACACAAAAAAAACTTTATGGCAGTTAAATAAAATTGTGTGTGACACTCCCCCTCAACAATAGAAGTAACATACATGATACTTGTTCATGCTCCCCCTAAACACCTGACCAGCTCATGAAAGTACAATTATAAGTATAATTTTGAAACAGACACAGTATTTAAACAACAAAGGAAACACACGTGGAAAGAAAGCAAGCAAACGAAATCTACCTAATAAATACATAGACTGAATTTAACTTTGTAACAGATACAAGTAGAATACAGATGCGAGAAAGTGTATATTCAATCATCTAGAGTGTGACCAGTAGATGATGACTAGACAGTTTCTTGGACATGTATGGAACTTGTATAGGGTACACAATCAGATTAAGTCTTCAGATTCAGCATACCTAACCTGGACACTAGATAATTAAAGCGTTTTTCGTCCAGGGGTTTTGTAAACAGGTCTGGTGTAGAAACTAGGATTCGATCTTACAATCAATTAATCAATCAAGAACAATCAAACAGTAGAATAATAGAGAATTGGATTCAAAAGCTTTGTATTCGATTAAGAACAGATTACAGATCTAGAGAGAGAATCTCTCAAAGATTATAAAGTGATACAAAGTTAGTTAGCTTACAGTTGCTAACTCCTATATATACTGCAAAGAAAAGCTAAAGCTACAGTACATATACATGACAAACCAATAGAACAATTACACGTGTTCTAATTAGTAACAGAATATAACTGAAAATGTACTAAGACATAAGTTCTTAACAACATGTTCAGAACTTCTGAACATCCTTCTGATTAAGCACTTCCGAACATATACTTGGAACACTTGACATTTTCAACTTCTCATTCAGAAGTTCGGAGTCTCCTACTCAGAACTCTGAGCCTTCTGTTCAGACTTCATCACTTAGTAATCTTTGCAGTATTCTCTAATCAGAACTTCTGAGTCTCCTACTCAGAACTCTGAGTCTTCAGTTCAGACTTCCAACACTTGGGCTTTTTGACAAACTTCAGTTCTAACAATCTCCCCCTTTTGTCAAACAAGCATGTATTGATCAACATTGAATTCCTTTAGAGCAGGTACAATCTTTAGAAGAATCACATTTCTTAAAGCAAGTCTTCTATCAATCTTTTCAATAATTTCTTGTATCTCTTCAACTTGTTTTCCTCTTGATAGTTTCTTCTGCAGGTTGTGTTTGATGAACCTCAGAGTTCCAGAGCAATACTTGGCCACTTCATTAGGTCTGAAGAAGATCTTTTCACTTCTTTTGTTTTTCAAGAAAACTCCCAACTCTGGCCATCTATAAATGTTTCCACTCTTCAGCAGATTTAGTTGCTCATGATTGTTGTTTGTCTTGGATAGATCCACACGCGGTCTATGTATATACAGAGCAATTTGGAAATCTGTATAAGCATACCATCTAAAAATATAAAACATAGCTTCTCTGACTGTTGTCAATGCTCCTCTTTCCTTTTTATACCTACTACAATCTTTATTCTCCAAAAGGCAATACAACCTGTAGAAATCAGTTACTGAGATCTTATCAAAGTCAGCTTCAGTGAAGTAGTAGACTTTTTCATCCTCTCTCAGAACTTCAAACCCATAGTATTCATTCTTCTTAAATTTCTTGACACAAATTGCTCTGATACCAATTGAAGAAACCAGGATTCGATCTTACAATCAATTAATCAATCAAGAACAATCAAACAGTAGAATAATAGATAATTGGATTCAAAAGCTTTGTATTCGATTAAGAACCGATTACAGATCTAGAGAGAGAATCTCTCAAAGATTACAAAGTGAATACAAAGTGATACAAAGTTAGTTATCTTACGGTTACTAACTCCTATATATTCTGTAAAGAAAAGCTAAAGCTATAGTACATATACATGACAAACCAATAGAACAATTACATGTGTTCTAATTATTAACAGAATATAACTAAAAATGTCCTAAGACATAAGTTCTAAACAACATGTTCAGAACTTCTGAACATCCTTCTGATTAAGCACTTCAGAACATATACTTGGAACACTTGACATTTTCAACTTCTCATTCAGAAGTTCTGAGTCTCCTACTCATAACTCTGAGCCTTCTGTTCAGACTTCATCACTTAATAATCTTTGCAGTATTCTCTAATCAGAACTTCTAAGTCTCCTACTCAGAACTCTGAGTCTTCAGTTCAGACTTCCAACACTTGGGCTTTTTGACAAACTTCAGTTCTAACATCTGCTAACTGATGTTCTGTATTTACAAAATAGAGTTCGACTGTACCTCTTTCAACGTGATCCTTGATAAAATGGTACCGAACGTCTATGTGCTTCATCTTTGTGTGTTGGACCAGATTGCTGGATATGGCAATAGCGCTCTTCGAGTCGCAGTAGATGGGCACCTTGACGTATGTGAAACCATAGTCCTTAAGTTGCGTGCGCATCCATATCACTTGTGAACTGTAGCTCACGGCGGCCACGTATTCCGCCTCGGCAGTCGACGTAGAGACGCACTGCTGCTTCTTGGATGCCCAACAACCCAAGCTATCGCCCAAGAACTGCACGTGACCCGATGTGCTCTTCCGATCCATCATGTTGCCCGCATGGTCAGCATCAGAGTATGCAGACAGCTTAAAACCTGTATCTTTTGGGTACCAGAAGCCAAGATCAGCAGTACCACGTAAATAACGAAAAATGCATTTGACAGCTATTAAATGAGACTCTTTCGGTTTTGACTGAAACCGGGCGCAAAGAAATGTTGAGAACATGATGTTCGGTCTACTAGCCGTTAAGTACATCAAAGAACCAATCATTCCCCGGTACGTCTTAGTATCCACATCCTTTCCGTTAGGATCGACGTGTAACTTGGTACCGGGTGCCATGGGGGTTTTCATCGGTGAGGACTGTTCCATCTGGAATTTCTTAAGAATATCCCGAATGTACTTAGCCTGATTTATGAATATCCCGATCGACATTTGTTTAACTTGAAGACCAAGGAAGAAATTCATCTCACATAACATACTCATTTTAAAAAATCTTCCCATTAATTTTGCAAAGTTCTTAGCAAACTGTGTATTAGTAGAACCAAAAATTATGTCATCGACATACACCTGAACTAACACTATGTGACCTTTTTTCCTTTTTAATAAAGAGAGTTGTATCGATTGTACCTCGTGAAAATTCCAACTTTATTAAAAACTCTGACAATGTATCATACCAGGCTTGTGGAGCTTGCTTCAATCCATAGAGCGCCTTGTCTAGTATATATACATGATAAGGCTTCTTATCGTCCACGAACCCTTCTGGTTGCGCTACGTATACCTCTTCCTTGAGATCGCCGTAGAGGAATGCGGTCTTCACATCCATTTGGAAGACTGTGAAGTTTTTGTGCGCGGCGTATGCAAGGAACATACGTATTGCTTCGATTCTCGCCACCGGAGCGTATGTCTCGTCATAGTCGATCCCTTCTTGTTGTCAGTTTCCTTGCCCAAGAGACGCGCCTTGTTGCATACTATGATGTCGTCCTCGTCCTTTATGTTCTTGAAGATCCATTTAGTGTCGATCACCGTCTTGTGAGATGGACGTGGAATAAGTCGCCATACTTTGAGGGCCTCGAATTGGTTGAGCTCCTCTTGCATGGCTATGATCCAGTCCGGATCTTCAAGTTCTTCGCGGACGGTGGTAGTCTCGATCTTACTCAGGAATCCAGAGAAGAGGCAGAAATTGGCCGATACGCCTCGCGTTTGGACTGGAGTAGACGGATAACCGATAATCTGGTGTAGGGGATGAGCTTTGATCCATTTGATGGTATGTGGAAGCGGCTGCTGAGTGGAGTGTGAGGTGTCCGGATCCACGTAACCACCGGTGGGAAGGTCTTGAACAGCTTCAAGTGTAGCAGGATGGTTTCTCGGAGGAGATGGGGGAGGATTCGTCGAAGGTTGAGCAACTTCTGGTTCAGAGGAATGCAGAGGTTGATCATTGATTGTAGCAGATGATGAATCTTGAGGAGCGATCTCCGAGTTTAGTATTGGTTCCTCTGGGTGGATGGTAGTATCAGTTGAGGATGATGTCTGAGGTGTCTCCACAGTAATGGATGAAGTGCTAGTCGAGGGTGGCGGACCGGAGAGATTCTCCGAATCCTCGATTTGAGCAGCCTCAAGTCATGGTTGCGCTGAGACACGAGGAGTAGAGATGTTAAGCATATCATCATAAAAATATTGGAACAGTAAATCTAAATCTGAAAGATCAGCATTCGACATAGATGCATGATTCAAATTTACTACTGTTTGTGCAGATCCCGAACGTGGAAGTTCGGAAGCTAGCACGCCAGTTAAACCGAGTTCTGAACTGATTTGTTCATAAGCCAAATCTGCGGCTTCGTCGAATGTCACATTTACACTCTTGGTAACGGTTTTAGTCTGTTTGTTGTAAACGCGATACGCCTTAGCCTGCATGGAGTATCATATGAAAACTCCTTCGTCCGCCTTCGGGCTGAATTTGCCAAGATCATCTTTGTCGTTGAGGACGTAGCACGTACATCCTAATGCGTTGAAGTACTTGATGTTCGGAACGTGGTTGTTCATGATCTCGTACGGCGTCTTGTTGAACCGCTTGTTGATAATGGAGCGTTTTTGCGTGTAACATGCAGTAGACACCGCTTCGGCCCAGAGAAATAAAGGCAGTTTAGACTGAGAAAGAATCATGCGAGCAGCTTCGACGAGGGTACGGTTGCGTCTTTCCACCACTCTATTTTGTTGAGGAGTGCGTGTGGCCGAGAAGGTTTACGAGATACCAACTGAAGTCAGGTATTCGTTCACCGTTTGATTTTTGAACTCCGTCCCGTTGTCGGTCCTGATAGACTGAACTTGTCTTTGAAGGTTCAGTTGGATGGTCTTCAAATGGTTGATGATCAGCTCCGAGGTTTCATCCTTCGTGCGTAGAAACTTGACCTAAATGTAGCGTGAGAAATCATCCACCATCACCAGGACGTACTTGCGCTTGTTGATGCTCCGAACACGCATCGGTCCACACAAATCCATATGGATAAGTTCGAGGGACCGGGACGTGCTCGGAGCTTCCTTCGGCTTATGCGTCGCTCGCTTCATTTTTCCCATTTCACATGCCCCGCAGAGTCGGTCCTTCACGAATTGAAGGCCGGGCATGCCTTTCACGTGTCCGCCAAGCACCAGTTTGTTGATACTCCTGAAGTTCAGGTGCGAGAGACGTCAATGCCAAATCCATGCTTGTTGAGAATTAGCCTTTGACATCAGGCAGACAGAATTATCGGTCATAAGGGATGCGAGGTCGATGGTGTAGAGGTTGGTCTTTCGCTTTCCAACCAGTAGTTCCGTTCCGTCATCGGTGAGAATGCTACACCTTTTGGCTTTGAATTTGACCTCTAGATCTTTGTCGCAGAATTGGCCGATAATGAACCGATTGTGTCCCAATCCCACGACGTGTGAAACTTTCTTGATGGTGATCTTGTCTTGGACAATGTCGCCGTAGCCCAAAATCGGCGCCTCGTCATCGTTCCCGAATCTCACGTCTCCGCCATATTGTTCCTTGTAGTTCGTGAGAAGCTCCCTCCTTCCGGTTATGTGCTTGGAGCATCCAGAGTCTAAGTACCACACATGATCGTCCTGCAAAACGAGATTAGCGGACTTTAGGTACCCATATATGCATGGGTCCTGGAGGGTTAGGTTTTACACCTTTCGGAGGAACCTGTTTTGAAGCAGGTTTCCTCTTGAGTGTATGTTTAACCTCAGTAGGAGGAACCCATTTTGAAATAGGTTTCCTTTCCTGCGTAGGTTTAACCTCTTATTGTGGACCCCGTTGTTTAAGGTGTTTCTTTTTTTTACGGGGTTTGCGTTTAGGTGTATGATTATATATATGATATGACCTAAACCAATCATTATTATTAACGTCATCAAAGTCATTCCAACCACAACTAGAATAACATAAACAATCATGCGATAATTGAATCAATTGCTGAATAGAATAAAGCTTAATCGGAAATTTAGTCTCATGTTTAACAAAATCATTCCTATGATTCCAAGCACAATCGTTTTTGTTCATTCTAGGGTAGAAAACAGTATTAAATGACTTTGATGCAGCATCCTCGATAGATTCCTTATCTAGCCACTTTTGTTTATCCTGTTTAGCGCGACCAGTTTTATCTGAAACAACATTGACAGCATGGTCAGTGGCTTTTGAGGAAAGAGGATTCCTTGCAGTCGATCGATCGGTTTTTTGCCTCGGCTGTGTTAGGTCTAGAGTTTTGTCAAAAAACACAACTGTTAAGATCTGATCTGAAGAATCAGAATTCTGAGTAAGAAGACTCAGAAGTTCTGATCAGAGAATAATTGAAAAGATTACAAGTATGGAAGTTGGTCAGAAGACTCAGAAGTTCTGAGTAGAAGACTCAGAAGTTATGAGTGAGAAATCTCAAAAAGATTCTAAGTGTTGGATTCTGACTAGAAGGTTCAGAGTTCTGAGTAGGAGACTCAGAACTTCTGACTATGAAGACAAATGTTCTGAAGCGCTTATTCAGAAGTATGTTCAGAATTCATATCTTGGGATATTATCTGTTATATTCAGTTACTAATTAGGACACGTGTAATTGTTCTATTAGTCTGTTTCTCATATGTACTGTAGCTTTAGCTATTCTCTACAGTATATATAAGAGTTAGCAACTTTAGCTAACTGAATCTTTGGAGAATCTTTGATATAATCTTTTGGAGAACCTTTTGGATAACTCTTTACGCATAAATTGTTAGATCTATTGAGAGAGAAATTCATTGTAAAATCTTGTAATTCACAGATTGTTAATAAATCATATGACCAGTTGCTGTGAATACGATCTTAATTGTTCATATTTGATTGTAAGAGTGTATCCTGAAACTTTCAATTGGTATCAGAGCCAATCAACAAACAAATTCGTCCAAGAATGTGTTTGATCGCATTCTTGAAGTTTCTTGATCAATTCGACAATTGATTCCGTTGCTGCTAACAATTCTTGAATTCCTAACAATTCTTGAATTCGTTTCTATCATTGATTCAAGAAAGTTGAATTTGTCTTTCTGTTGAATCGATATCTTACAATCAAGTCATCCAAAGATTTTCTCTCTATGCTGATTAATTCTCGAAATTAAACAGAGATCACAGGTATGTTTTCGAAATTCTTGATTTGTGTCTGGATCAAAGTGATTATATCTGCTGCTTGTTGATTAGTATTCAAATTTTTTGTTGAAAAGAAGATTTCATTAATTCATGTACTCTAACTGTTTGATGAAATGCATGTGACAGATTTGATTAATTCTTGCATGTTCTAGATTTGTGTTGATTCTCATTTTTGATCATAATTCATAGTTGATATTCGAATTTGTCATTTCATCATGCCTGAGATTATTGAAGTTTTTGTGAGACCTGCAATTTCTATAACCAGTTCAGACAATTTACAAAAATTAAGTCCTGTAAAAGCAAAAGAAACAATTTCTGAACCAAAAACTGAGATTGTTCATTTTGAAAGCAAGATTGCTAATCTTCAAGCAAAACAAGACGAATATGCAAAAGTTATAAAGATTTTGCAAAAAGAGAAATCTGATTTTCTAAAGGATTTTGAAAAGGTTCAAGAAAACATAAAGTTGTTAGAAAAAGAGAATGTTGATTTGAAAGAGAAAGGCAATTTTAGAAGAAAGATGTTGACAGAGTCTGAAAATAGAATCAAATCATGTGAAATGAAAAATTGTCAATTCTTGAAACAGATCTATGATTTTGAACAAGTTCTTATACTTGAAAGAGTGAAATTTGAGAAAGAGAGAAGAGACTTTCAAACTGAGAGGAAAGGTTTTGAAACAAAGTCTGTTGAATTATCTTTGAAAATTTCTGTTAGGTCTAGAGTTTTGTCAAAAACACAAGTGTTGAGTTCTGAGTAAGAAGACTAAAGAAGACTCAGAAGACTCAGAAGTTCTGAGTAGAAGACTCAGAAGTTCTGAGTGAGAAATCTCAAAAGTGTTGGATTCTGACTAGAAGGTTCAGAGTTCTGAGTAGGAGACTCAGAACTTCTGACTATGAAGACAAATGTTCTGAAGCGCTTATTCAGAAGTATGTTCAGAATTCATATCTTGGGATATTATCTGTTATATTCAGTTACTAATTAGGACACGTGTAATTGTTCTATTAGTCTGTTTCTCATATGTACTGTAGCTTTAGCTATTATCTACAGTATATATAGGAGTTAGCAACTTTAGCTAACTGGATCTTTGGCTAACCTTTTGGATAACTCTTTACGCATAAATTGTTAGATCTATTGAGAGAGAAATTCATTGTAATATCTTTAATAGATCATATGACCAGTTGCTATTAATACGATCTTAATTGTTCATATTTGATTGTAAGAGTGTATCCTGAAACTTACAATTGGTATCAGAGCCAATCAACAAACAAATTCGTCCAAGAGTGTGTTTGATCGCGTTCTTGAAGTTTCTTGATCAATTCGACAATTGATTCCGCTGCTGCTAACAATTCTTGAATTCCTAACAATTCTTGAATTCGTTTCTATCATTGATTCAAGAAATTTGAATTTGTCTTTCTGTTGAATCGATATCTTACAATCAAGTCATCCAAAGATTTTCTCTCTATGCTGATTAAATCTCGAAATTAAACAGAGATCACAGGTATGTTTTCGAAATTCTTGGTTGGTTTCTTGATCAAAGTGATTATATCTGCTGCATGTTGATTAGTATTCAAATTCTTTGTTGAAAAGAAGATTTCATTAATTCATGTACTCTAACTGTTTGATAAAATGCATGTGACATATTTGATTAGTTCTTGCATATTCTAGATCTGTGTTGATTCTCAGTTTTGATCAAAATTCATAGTTGATATTTGAATTTTTCATTTCATCATGCCTGAGATTGTTGAAGTTTTTGTGAGACCTGCAATTTCTATAACCAGTTCAGACAATTTACAAAAATTAAGTCCTGTAAAAGCAAAAGAAACAATTTCTAAACCAAAAACTGAGATTGTTCATTTTGAAAGCAAGATTGCTAATCTTGAAGCCAAATTTGAGGAAAGTGCAAAAGTTGTTGTAAATTTGCAAAAAGATAAATTCGATCTTCTAAAAGATTTCGAAAAGGCTCAAGAGAACACAAAGTTGTTAGAAAAAGAGAATGTTGATTTGAAAGAGAAAATCAATTTTGAAAGAAAGATGTTGACAAATTCTAAAAATAGAATCAAATCATGTGAAATGAAAAATTGTCAACTCTTGAAACAAATCTATGATTTTGAACAAGTTCTTATACTTGAAAGAGAGAAATTTGAGAAAGAGAGAAGAGACTTTCAAACTGAGAGGAAAGGTTTTGAAACAAAGTCTGTTGAATTATCTCTGAAAAATTCTGATTTGGAGAAAATTCTTGCAAAAGAAAGAAAAGAGTTTGAATGCAAGAAAAATGTTTTTCAAAAAGAAAAGAATGGTTTTGAGAAAAAGAAAACAGGAATGTTAAATGAGTTTTCTGTAAAAATCAATGAGTTGGAGAAAGAGTTAGAAGATGGAAGGAAAGAGACTGAAAAGAAGAAGGTAAATGGCTTTAAAGAAAATTGCTTAAAAGATGAGTTTGAGAAGGAAAAGAAAGTTTTTCATTTGGAGATAAGGAGGCTTATTAAGAAATTATCTGATTTATCAACTAAAATCATGATAGAGAGGAAGTCCAAATCTGATTTGCAGTCAAGGTTTGATTTGTATGTTAAAAAGTTTAGGGAATTTGAAACGAAAGTTGTTGACAAATCAAATCATAGTTCAAAAGATCAGATTCGTTCTTCTAATCTGTTTTATGATTCTGCTATTGATAAATCTTATAATTGTTCTTTTAAAAAGATAAAAATGGAATGGAGAGTTAAAGGAACAACTTCCAAGAAAGAAGTGCCAAAATCAAAAGTTCCTAATTCAAATGTCAAGAAGAACAATACATTTCAAAGAAAATCTTTTGTTAAACCTGATGTGATTTATTCTGTAAATCAATTAGTCAGAATTGCACAAAAGAAACTTTGTTGTTCATATTGTGGGACTAATGATTTTGTGAACAAGAATTTTATTCAGCACTGGTATGGTTCTTATAGAATATCTGCATATGCCACTGCACCTAACAAACCTGGACCCAAGTTCATATGGGTACCAAAGACAACTTAATCTGTTTTGCAGGTTATTCATGTGTAGAGTTGAATGATAATACTGACACATGACTTAAAACCGATGCTGTGCTTAAATTGAGAATATTGACTTTTGGATAATTCAGTCCAAAACTCGGTCTGAATGTGATTATGGACTTACAATTGGTCTCATCTTGATTATGGATTTCTGATTCATACAGATCAATTTGTTGATTTTGAAGAATTTTTTTTTGAAAAAGTTCTGTTTACTATGGGGTTATCGAACTCATAGATGTGAGTGTTTTTAGTAGAAAACATTTCCAGAGAATGTGTTCAGAATCATATTTTGAGTAACCCTGCAAATTTTGGTTGAAAAATTCTGTTTTTTGAGCAAGTTATGGTGATTTGAAATTCAGAATGTTCAAAAATCACAAAATCCAAAAATTTTTCTAAGGAATTTTCTCTGGATAGTTTTATCAGAATTCTGACTCTGTTACTCAGAAGTTCTGACTCTACTACTCAGAATTCTGACTATACTACTCAGAATTCTGACTCAACTAATCAGAATTCTGACTCTGATACTTAGAATTTTGAACAAGTTACTCAGAATTCTGACTTTTCTACTCAGAATTCTGACTCAACTACTCAGAATTTGGATTTTTGATATCTAATGAGGAATCATCGTAGATGATTACCAAAATCTCTTGATTTTGCAGGATTATCTTGATTTCAGAGGAAGCATTGACTCAAAATTTGATCTGATTGTTTCAAGATAATGTTCAAAACCCGTGATTCAACGTTTTAGGCTTTTGAACATATCAGTTCAAAACCCGTACTTAAATGACAATGGCTTCTGAATAATTCAGTCCAGAACCCGTACTTCAGAGACTAAGACTTCTAAACAAATCAGTTTAGAACTCATACTTCTCAGGTGATATCCTTAACTGTCATATTTTTATGTTTCAAGGAACAAGTGGTGAAAGGTAACATTGCATTACGTTTATTTCTATTGCTTTGAATGTTTGAATCTTAACAAATTTAATTCAATGATATGAATTTTTTTTAATTTTCATTCAATGAATAAATGTGTGTCAAAGAGTGATTTTACAAGTATTTTGTATTATCTGAGCTATATTTGTTTCAACTTTCACTTCTGAATTAAATCGAAAGGTAAGCAAAACATGAATGAAATTATGCCGAATGCTCAATGTTATGAAATCTATACTTATATAGAATATAATGCTCAAAAAGCCTAAATGTCAGAATGATGGATGGAAACAAAAATATGGGGGAAGTACTACGTTTTAGTACCAAGTGATTGAGATGAAATATAAATATATATAAAATCATTTAGTTTGAAAGTTTGTACCTGTGGCCTTTCTGGTTTGGGAGAGTAAGTCCTAAGGGGTGCTAGTCACCTAGTCCCTAAGATCAACTGGTCTAGGATCGGCTGACCCAAATCCTTCTATAGAACCAGATAGAAAGCCATGTTCTACTGGTACAGATGGGTTTAAGATATATCGATGTGGCCTTTCTGGTTTGGGAAATTAAGTTCCAAGGGGTGCTTGTCACCTAGCACCTAAGACCAACTGGTCTGGGATATGCTGACCCAAATCCTGCTATAGAACCAGATAGAAAGTCATGTTTAACGATGTATCTTATTTTTACTAAACTTTTTGATTAAAAGATGCCAATGTGCACAAAATTAAAAGATGTCAATGAGCACAAAATTAAAAGATGCCAATGAGCACACATCTCTTGAAACTTTGGGAAAATTCAAAGTCGCAATAAACCTGTAAATTTGTGAAAATCCTGATTTTGGACAAATAGTGTGAGTAGAGCAAAGTATTCGTATATGTTTTTAGAATTGCATATGCTTGAAGCTAATCATATTTCGCATGCTAAGCACACCAAATAGATTTAATAAAGGGATTGAAACTGAACATTTTTAACTCGATATGCAATGATGACTTGTATTTGAATCCAAACACATGCATTTGATTTCATTTGATTGAAAATCTGATAAATTTCATTAAGTTGGATTTCTTTTGTAAAGTTTTCAAATGATCAAATGTTAAGGAGGAGAAAAAGCATAGACTTCATTCGAAGAAAAAGCATCGCTAAAGTTTTGAAAATCAAGGGGGAGAAAAGCTAAAGATTTTGAAGATGATTTTGCTTTCCAAAACTTTAGGGGGAGAAAAGCTAAAGATTTTGAAGATTGATATGGTTTTTGTACAGAAATAACAAAAGAGAGAAATGTTATTTTAAGAAGAAGAAGAGGAAAAGGAAACTGATCGGTTGTTTCTTATAAAGAAATCTTATGAAAGCTGAAATGAAGATGAGAATTGTCATTTCAAGGGGGAGCAAAGAAAAAGCAAATATATAACAGAAATCAATTTGGAAATCGTTGCTGCTGCTGATTAAAGACTGACCAAAAGTTGTTAACTCAGATTATTCAGAATTCTGAGCAAAAGTTGTCAAAACATTCAGAAGAGCTCCTTCTGAAGATTGTTCCTGCTCTAAGAATTTGATGGTGAAAAGTACAAGTGTGTTTGACAAAAAGGGGGAGATTGTTAGGTCTAGAGTTTTGTCAAAAACACAAGTGTTGAGTTCTGAGTAAGAAGACTAAAGAAGACTCAGAAGACTCAGAAGTTCTGAGTAGAAGACTCAGAAGTTCTGAGTGAGAAATCTCAAAAGTGTTGGATTCTGACTAGAAGGTTCAGAGTTCTGAGTAGGAGACTCAGAACTTCTGACTATGAAGACAAATGTTCTGAAGCGCTTATTCAGAAGTATGTTCAGAATTCATATCTTGGGATATTATCTGTTATATTCAGTTACTAATTAGGACACGTGTAATTGTTCTATTAGTCTGTTTCTCATATGTACTGTAGCTTTAGCTATTATCTACAGTATATATAGGAGTTAGCAACTGTAGCTAACTGGATCTTTGGCTAACCTTTTGGATAACTCTTTACGCATAAATTGTTAGATCTATTGAGAGAGAAATTCATTGTAATATCTTTAATAGATCATATGACCAGTTGCTATTAATACGATCTTAATTGTTCATATTTGATTGTAAGAATAGATCCTGCACTTTCAATTTCTGATTTGGAGAAAATTCTTGCAAAAGAAAGAAAAGAGTTTGAATGCAAGAAAAATGTTTTTCAAAAAGAAAAGAATGGTTTTGAGAAAAAGAAAACAGGAATGTTAAATGAGTTTTCTGTAAAAATAAATGAGTTGGAGAAAGAGTTAGAAGATGGAAGGAAAGAGACTGAAAAGAAGAAGGTAAATGGCTTTAAAGAAAAATGCTTAAAAGATGAGTTTGAGAAGGAAAAGAAAGTTTTTCATTTGGAAATAAGGAGGCTTATTAAGAAATTATCTGATTTATCAACTAAAATCATGATAGAGAGGAAGTCCAAATCTGATTTGCAGTCAAGGTTTGATTTGTATGTTAAAAAGTTTAGGGAATTTGAAACGAAAGTTGTTGACAAATCAAATCATAGTTCAAAAGATCAGATTCGTTCTTCTAATCTGTTTTATGATTCTGCTATTGATAAATCTTATAATTGTTCTTTTAAAAAGATAAAAATGGAATGGAGAGTTAAAGGAACTACTTCCAAGAAAGAAGTGCCAAAATCAAAAGTTCCTAATTCAAATGTCAAGAAGAACAATACATTTCAAAGAAAATCTTTTGTTAAACCTGATGTGATTTATTCTATAAATCAATTAGTCAGAGTTGCACAAAAGAAACTTTGTTGTTCATATTGTGGGACTAATGATTTTGTGAACAAGAATTTTATTCAGCACTGGTATGGTTCTTATAGAATATCTGCATATGCTACTGCACCTAACAAACCTGGACCCAAGTTCATATGGGTACCAAAGTCAACTTAATCTGTTTTGCAGGTTATTCATGTGTAAAGCTGAATGATCATATATTGACACATGACTGAAAACATATGTTGTGCTTAATTGAGAATTTTGACTTTTGGATAATTCAGTCCAAAACTCGGTCTGAATGTGATTATGGACTTACAATTGGTCTCATCTTGATTATGGATTTCTGATTCATATAGATCAATTTGTTGATTTTGAAGATTTTTTTTGAAAAAGTTCTGTTTGCTATGAGGTTATCGAACTCATAGATGTGAGTGTTTTTAGTAGAAAACATTTCCAGAGAATGTGTTCAGAATCACATTTTGAGCAACCCTGCAAATTTTGGTTGAAAAATTCTGATTTTTGAGCAAGTTATGGTGATTTGAAGTTCAGAATGTTCAAAAATCACAAAATCCAAACATTTTTCTAAGGAATTTTCTCTGGATAGTTTTATCAGAATTCTGACTCTCTTACTCAGAAGTTCTGACTCTATTACTCAGAATTCTGAATCAACTAATCAGAATTCTGACTCTGATACTTAGAATTTTGAACAAGTTACTCAGACTTCTGACTCTACTACTCAAAATTCTGACTCAACTAATCAGAATTCTGACTCTGATACTTAGAATTTTGAACAAGTTACTCAGAATTCTGACTTTTCTACTCAGAATTCTGACTCAACTACTCAGAATTTGGATTTTTTATATCTAATGAGGAATCATCGTAGATGATTACCAAAATCTCTTGATTTTGCAGGATTATCTTGATTTCAGAGGAAGTATTGACTCAAAATTTGATCTGATTGTTTCAAGATAAAGTTCAAAACCCGTGCTTCAACGTTTTAGGTTTTTGAACATATCAGTTCAAAACCCGTACTTAAATGAAAATGGCTTCTGAATAATTCAGTTCAGGACCCGTACTTCAGAGACTAAGACTTCTAAACAAATCAGTTTAGAACTCATACTTCTCAGGTGATATCCTTAACTGTCATATTTTTATGTTTCAAGGAACAAGTGGTGAAAGGTAACATTGCATTACGTTTATTTCTATTGCTTTGAATGTTTGAATCTTAACAAATTTAATTCAATGATATGAATTTTTTTTAATTTTCATTCAATGAATAAATGTGTGTCAAAGAGTGATTTTACAAGTATTTTGTATTATCTGAGCTATATTTGTTTCAACTTTCACTTCTGAATTAAATCGAAAGGTAAGCAAAACATGAATGAAATTATGCCGAATGCTCAATGTTATGAAATCTATACTTATATAGAATATAATGCTCAAAAAGCCTAAATGTCAGAATGATGGATGGAAACAAAAATATGGGGGAAGTACTACGTTTTAGTACCAAGTGATTGAGATGAAATATAAATATATATAAAATCATTTAGTTTGAAAGTTTGTACCTGTGGCCTTTCTGGTTTGGGAGAGTAAGTCCTAAGGGGTGCTAGTCACCTAGTCCCTAAGATCAACTGGTCTAGGATCGGCTGACCCAAATCCTTCTATAGAACCAGATAGAAAGCCATGTTCTACTGGTACAGATGGGTTTAAGATATATCGATGTGGCCTTTCTGGTTTGGGAAATTAAGTTCCAAGGGGTGCTTGTCACCTAGCACCTAAGACCAACTGGTCTGGGATATGCTGACCCAAATCCTGCTATAGAACCAGATAGAAAGTCATGTTTAACGATGTATCTTATTTTTACTAAACTTTTTGATTAAAAGATGCCAATGTGCACAAAATTAAAAGATGTCAATGAGCACAAAATTAAAAGATGCCAATGAGCACACATCTCTTGAAACTTTGGGAAAATTCAAAGTCGCAATAAACCTGTAAATTTGTGAAAATCCTGATTTTGGACAAATAGTGTGAGTAGAGCAAAGTATTCGTATATGTTTTTAGAATTGCATATGCTTGAAGCTAATCATATTTCGCATGCTAAGCACACCAAATAGATTTAATAAAGGGATTGAAACTGAACATTTTTAACTCGATATGCAATGATGACTTGTATTTGAATCCAAACACATGCATTTGATTTCATTTGATTGAAAATCTGATAAATTTCATTAAGTTGGATTTCTTTTGTAAAGTTTTCAAATGATCAAATGTTAGTAGTTATCAAGTGTAGTTCAGTGAATCTTATTTTTCTTGTATAAATGTTTTCATTAAAGCACTATATTTGAAATGAATAATTTTAATGAAATATATGCATACTTTCAGGGGGAGAAAACAAATTGCTCCATAATTCTTATTTTGAGGGGGAGCAAGGTTATTCATTAAGGAGGAGAAAAAGCATAGACTTCATTCGAAGAAAAAGCATCGCTAAAGTTTTGAAAATCAAGGGGGAGAAAAGCTAAAGATTTTGAAGATGATTTTGCTTTCCAAAACTTTAGGGGGAGAAAAGCTAAAGATTTTGAAAATTGATATGGTTTTTGTACAGAAATAACAAAAGAGAGAAATGTTATTTTAAGAAGGAGAAGAGGAAAAGAAAACTGATCGGCTGTTTCTTATAAAGAAATCTTATGAAAGCTGAAATGAAGATGAGAATTGTCATTTCAAGGGGGAGCAAAGAAAAAGCAAATATATAACATAAATCAATTTGGAAATCGTTGCTGCTGCTGATTAAAGACTGACCAGAAGTTGTTAACTCAAATTATTCAGAATTCTGAGCAAAAGTTGTCAAAGCATTCAGAAGAGCTCCTTCTGAAGATTGTTCCTGCTCTAAGAATTTGATGATGAAAAATACAAGTGTGTTTGACAAAAAGGGGGAGATTGTTAGGTCTAGAGTTTTGTCAAAAACACAACTGTTAAGATCTGATCTGAAGAATCAGAATTCTGAGTAAGAAGACTCAGAAGTTCTGATCAGAGAATAATTGAAAAGATTACAAGTATGGAAGTTGGTCAGAAGACTCAGAAGTTCTGAGTAGAAGACTCAGAAGTTCTGAGTGAGAAATCTCAAAAAGATTCTAAGTGTTGGATTCTGACTAGAAGGTTCAGAGTTCTGAGTAGGAGACTCAGAACTTCTGACTATGAAGACAAATGTTCTGAAGCGCTTATTCAGAAGTATGTTCAGAATTCATATCTTGGGATATTATCTGTTATATTCAGTTACTAATTAGGACACGTGTAATTGTTCTATTAGTCTGTTTCTCATATGTACTGTAGCTTTAGCTATTCTCTACAGTATATATAGGAGTTAGCAACTTTAGCTAACTGAATCTTTGGAGAATCTTTGATATAATCTTTTGGAGAACCTTTTGGATAACTCCTTACGCATAAATTGTTAGATCTATTGAGAGAGAAATTCATTGTAAAATCCTGTAATTCACAGATTGTTAATAAATCATATGACCAGTTGCTGTGAATACGATCTTAATTGTTCATATTTGATTGTAAGAGTGTATCCTGAAACTTTCAGGCTGTGATTGTTTTTTAGAATCTGACTTGGTTTTAGAAATCTTAATCACAGGCGGGGTCTTTGTTGTGGAACAATCACCTTTTAGAAAATTGACCGGTCGATTAACCACTAGTGAAAGGAAGTCAGTATGACTTGGAAGAGGTTTATCGAAAGGGAACGATTCAAACTCTTCATCAGAATTACCCTCAGAATTCATAAATTCTGAAAAATCAATATCCGGGATAGTGGGACTTGGATTCGTCGAGGAAGGCGAGGAACACTTTGTGCTTGTGTGTTTCGGGGAATTTGGTGCGGAAACTAGGAAAAAATCAGAGTTTAAATTCCTTAAAACACTCTTATCTTGAGATTCTTGACCGTCTTGTGTAGAAAAGATTTTGCCAATGAAAGCTTTACACGAAGACGTATCAGATGAGTTGGAGGAAGGTTCGGGTGAAATCTGCTTTTCATTTTGAAGTTGGTCAATCTGCTCTTGGAGTTGACCATTTCTCGTATGCTCCTTCATCGTATCTGTTGCCAAGGCAGCCAGTTTTGATGTGAGCGTATTGATTTCACACCGAAGGATTTCCTGTCCTTTATCCGACACAGCTTCGGTTTTGACGTTTTTTAGATTCTCAAGTTCCGTGATAAGCGCTTGTCTTTCCTTTTGAAAACTTGACCTTTCCTTCTCGAGTGACTCTTCTAACTCGGCTATTTTTTCTTCCAAGATGAGAGGGGGAACATAGAGTTTGAACTCATCCGTCTCAGTCTTGGGTTCGGTTGCTTGGACCTCAACCTTTTGGGAGGAATCCTTGGGCGCCACAACCTTATAACAGTCAAAATAGTCATTCGAGAGGTATTTCTTTTGATTTTTCTCATAGTAATAATTCAAAGGCTCATAACAAAAAGGAAGTTGCATTTTAGACGTGTGTGCGCGCTAGTATTCCTCAGTTTCCTCTTCCTGTTGATCCAAACCCTCAGTGATTTGATAATGACCCTATCTTATATACTTAGTGAAAATTGTAAGTAAATAATATGTATCAGAGTTTCACTATCGCTGATAAGTACTAAGATCTTACAGTACCGCTGATAGGAACTCTCGCTCTTTAGATTAAACATTCAGCGAACACTGTTCATCATTAATGCTCTGAGTCTGGTCAGTCATTATGATGATCGCTGATAAGTTAGTTGTTTACTTATGATCCCTGAAGACAAGTTTCACGTCAACAAAGGTTCTACGCTGAAGTCGAAGATCAAGCTCAAGAACCAGCGACAAGTCTCCTAATGAACTGATGTGGATCAGCGAAGACTCAGATTTGTCCACTCAACGTGAAGTATCAAGTACAAGACTTCAGCTATCGCTGAACTCTATCATTCGCTGATATGAAATGATAGATCGCTGAATCAACGAAAGCTGATCATGAAGTCCTCCGTACAAAGTACTTTTGTCTTAACCACCCTTGTACGACTCCGTACGAAATGTCAGAAAAGAACCTCCGAATATCTGAAATCGTACAACCACTCTGATACTATACTATTCATCCATACGTCTACTAAGGTTGTCAACTAAGGTCAATGACATGCAACCAACCAGCTGATGACACGTGTAAAGTATATACTGAATTGCATTAAATGCATGCAGTATATAAAGAGATGAACTCACTTCATTTGAAGTAACTTGCTAACTCTGGACAAGTTCAAATCTCTTATCTCAAGATAGGTTATTATTAGTAATTTCCTTATCTCTCTTAGTGCAAGAAACCTTAGTGTTCCAACTTGTTTAGATTTAGGTTTACCCTTAATCTTGTCTCCGCAACAAGCTGTAAATTGTTAATGATTTATCAATAAACAATTTAGAAAAGTAAAATCTGTGTGTTTGTATTCAACCCCCCCCCCCCTTCTACAAACTTGTATAGGCCTTCGGGACCAACAAGTGGTATCAGAGCAGATTTGTTTAATCTCATAAACAAGATCTAATATAAGATATTTCTCTTCCTTGCTATTATCTGAAAATGGCCAACACAAACACACATTATATAGACAATGGTTCTCTTGCAAAACCCCCTAGATTTTCCAGAGACAACTTCAACTTGTGGAAAAATAGGATGACACTCTTCTTAGAAGGTGTAGACCATACTATGGCTTACTATCTTGAAAACGGCCCACACATCCCTGTAACAATTGATCCTTTAGTTCCAGCCACTGCAACTAGACCTGCTATTCCAGAAAGGCTAATTCCTAAGGAAATACACATGTGGACCGACGAAGATAAGAAGAAAGTGGCTATAGATACAAAAGCCAGATCCATACTATCCATGGCCCTTCCTGACGAAGTCTACCATTCCGTCATGAACCTGAAATCATCAAAAGCCATGTGGGACACAATATGTGTTCAGTATGAAGGAACGTCTGAAGTCCAGGACTCAAGAAAGATCAACCTGGTAAGACAATACGAAAGCTTCATTTCTGGTAAGAATGAAACTCTCTCTGAAGTTCACCAACGTTTTAATTGCTTAATTATAGATCTAAAAACTGTTGGTAAGGAATATTCTAACTTTGAAGTGCTGACAAAGTTTCTAGAATTTTTACCTGAAAGCTGGGACAATTATTCCATGTGTCTCAAGCTGTCAAAGGATCTTAAATCAATGACCCTTTCAACCTTATATGGTACATTGCTGAATCATGAGCAATCTAGCCATCTTAAGAAGAATCTTGTAAAAGATTCCAAAAGCACTCCTGTTGCTTTAATCTCAGAGAAACCTTCTACTCAGCGACCTTCGGTCACTATCACTGAGTTAGAAACTAACTCTGAAAGGTCATCAGACTCTGATTCTTCAGATGATGATGAATCCTTAGCTCTCCTAACTAAAAAGTTCAGGAGATTCGCCAAGAAGAAAATGTTTAGAAAGAACAAACCTCTTTCCATAACTGACAAGCCTAAATCATCAGCTTTTGTTGATAAGGCTACTGCTACTTGTTTCAACTGCGAAAAGACAGGTCATTTCGCTAATGAGTGCAGGTCAAAGAAAGTCATGAGACCTTCAGCTTTCTCAAAGAAAAACTTTGTTCCAAAGAATAAAGATGACAAATACTCAAAGCTGAAGGAGAAGTATGCAAAGCTGAAAAGCTTTAAGAAGAAAGGAAAAGGCCTGATGGCTAACTATGATTGGGCTGCTTCTGATGAAGAAGCATCATCATCTGACTCTGAAGATGATGAAGCAAATCAATGTCTCATGGCCAAAATTGAAGAAGAGGAAGAAAGTTCAGACATTCCCTCCACTTCAACATCTGCCATTCAGGTATCACCTTCTTTCTTTACCAATATTGCAAATATTGATGAAGCTGATAGTCTCCGTAAGATCGATCTCTTGACTAGAAGTTTATACGAAGCCATGAACGGCAAAACTGTGGTTGAAAACCAAAATCTTGATCTCGCTGAAAAGCTTAAAAACTGCCACCTTCAAATAGAAAAGCTTTCTAAATTTGAAGATGATTTTAAAGATCAAGTCTATTTAAATCAGCTAGTCAAAATCGAACGAGCAGAAGCTATCGCTGCATTAAAAGCTGAACAAGCTACTGTTGAAGGATGGTGTAATTCTTCAACAAAGATCACTGAGATAATTAAGGCTCAGATTCCTCTGAGTGATAAACGTGGTCTGGGTTATAAATATGATACTCCAAAACCAACCACTGAACGTTCAATGCTTAAATTTGGAACGTTCGTATCCTCAGTCGCTGACACTTCATCATCTCAGTGCTCCTCGTCCATTACACCAATCCCTGAGGAAACTCCTACCTCCTCAAAAGGTAAGGAGAAAATGGTTTATTCAAAACCTACCTCTGTCTCTAAAGATAAAGGTAAAGGAATTGTTATTTATCAAAATCCTCAGAAGGGTACCTTAGTACCAAAGCTTAATGCTTCTAAAGCCTCAGTGACCAACCCCTCTGGATCTAGAAAGCTGATCTCTGGATCTATTCAGCGATCTACTCCTAGACTCAGAGTGGATGTCCTTGGTAAGAAATCTGAAGAACTGAATGTTCGTCCCATTTCTAAAGCCAATAGTTTACTTGGTGCTAGCACTTCTAATTCGAAATTAAAAGCTCAGCATACAAGTGGTCCTAGAACTACTTTTAGTTATAGGAAATGTTATCACTATGGACTTACCGATCATATTGCTAGTAAGTGCCCCACAGCCACCAAAGCTGAAAAGATAGCTAAGGTGAAGATTGCCCCCAAGGCAAAGAAGACCAACCCCGATGCAAATCAGGTCAAGGTGACTCCTACCACTGAAGTTAAGAAATTAACCAAAGTGAAGAAAGACAAAGCTGAATCTTCAAATGCTGCGAAGACCGCTGAACCTTCTATTCCAACTAGCTTCACTGACAAACGTGTATACATGGTTAAGTGGGTACCCAAGCAAAACTAATCTTCCTTTGTAAATGAAGGTTAAGAAGGGTATCTGGTATCTCGATAGCGGATGCTCTAGACACATGACTGGAAAGAAAAACCTGCTCGCTAAATACAAGGAAGAGAAGGGTCCCTCTGTGACTTTCGGTGGAAATGGAAAAGGACATACCCGAGGGTATGGTGTACTTTCAAATGGTACAACCTCCTTCAGAAGAGTCGCATATGTTGAAGGGCTGAAGCATAATCTTCTGAGCATCAATCAGCTTTGCGACATGGATAACAAAGTGATTTTCACTAAGGAATCCTGCTTTGTCACTGACAAAAAGGAGAAGATACCTCTCATCGGTTATCGTTTGGAAAATGTTTATGTAATAAACATGGACTCAACAACCACTGAGAACTCCTGTTTCTTCTCAAAGGCATCTTCTGATGTTAACTGGCTATGGCACAAGAGGCTCTCACATCTAAATTTCAAGACACTGGATACTCTTTCCTCCAAGGAGTTAGTCACTGGTCTACCTCAGCATTCATACGCCAAAGAGTCTTTATGTTCAGCGTGTGAAAAAGGGAAGCAGACCAAGGCAAGCTTCAAGTCAAAGCAAGTTTCCTCAGTGTCATCTCCTCTACAACTACTCTATATGGATTTGTTTGGCCCTGTTAACAAACAATCCATCGCTGGAAAGAAATATACGCTGGTCATAGTTGATGAATTCTCTCGTTACACATGGGTAATGTTTCTCCGTTCTAAGAGTGACACCCGTGAAGAACTCATCACCTTTGTTCGGAAGATGGAAACTCTGAATAATATGACTGTTCGCTCAATAAGGAGTGATCATGGAACTGAATTCAAAAACAGTTCTCTTGATTCCTTCCTTGAGAGTAAGGGTATTTCTCACAACTTTTCGTCAGTAAGAACACCGCAACAAAATGGAGTCGCTGAAAGAAGAAATAGAACAATTATTGAAGCTGCACGTTCAATGCTCAGCGATTCTCACCTGCCTACTCAGTTTTGGGCAGAAGCTGTCAACACTGCTTGCTTTACGCAAAACAGGTCGCTGATAGTTAAAAGATTCAAAAAGACAGCCAATGAACTCTTTCATGGGAGAAAGCCTTCAATCAACTTTCTTCACATCTTTGGATGCCAGTGTTTCATACTGAACAACAGAGATGCCCTTGGAAAGTTTGATCCTAAGGCTGATGATGGAATCTTTCTTGGATACTCCTCAGTCTCCAAAGCCTTCAGAGTCTTCAACCGTAGAAGACAAACTGTAGAAGAAACTATTCACGTCACGTTTGACGAATCCCGTTCAGCGAACTCTAAACCGTCCGATGATACTGAAGAACTGAATCAATGGATGTTTTCTCATCTTGGTGATTCAGAAGAAGTTCCCACTCCTCATGCTCACACCGTAGATAATGATGGTCCTACTATCATTCCAGATATGCAAAATAGTAAAGCTGAAACATCTTGGGTCTCAGCTGTTCCTATTAACACTATACCTGTAGTTGATCCAAATATCTCAGAAATTCCATCTATTTCTCAGCAATCAGTGAATGAAGTGACAAATGCAAACATTCCTCTCTTAGCTGATAATCCAGAAGTAGCTGAAGCCTCATCTTCAGTTTCTCCAGTTCAGACTGAGTCAGCGACGTATGCACCGGCTCAGCGATGGACTGTAAATCACCCAATCGATCAAATTCTTGGTGATCCCAACGCTGGTATTCAGACTCGTAGAAGTGCAGGTAATATTTGTTTATTTGTTAACTTTATTTCTCTAACTGAACCAAAGAAAATAGATGACGCCCTCAGAGATCCAAACTGGGTCAGCGCTATGCAAGAAGAGCTGACTGAATTCGAAAGAAACAAAGTTTGGAAACTCGTTCGTAGACCAACTGACAAAACGGTGATAGGCACTAAATGGGTCTATCGAAACAAGTTGGACGAACATGGTACTGTAACTCGCAACAAAGCTCGTCTTGTTGCTCAGGGATACAGACAAGAGGAAGGCAAAGATTATGACGAAACATTTGCTCCAGTAGCAAGACTTGAATCTATTCGTCTTTTCTTAGCATATGCTGTACACAAAAACTTCACTGTACATCAGATGGATGTTAAGTCAGCGTTTCTGAATGGAAAGCTGAATGAAGAAGTTTATGTGGAACAACCTCCAGGAATCTCAGATCCTAAGCGTCCAGGTTATGTTTATAAACTGGACAAGGCACTTTATGGCTTAAAGCAAGCTCCTCGTGTATGGTATGATACTCTCTCTACTTATCTCCATAATGAACAATTTGAGAGAGGTAAGATTGACAAAACTCTATTTTTTAGAAAAGTGAAAGGTCATATCATTTTAGTTCAAATATATGTTGATGACATTATATTTGGTTCTACTAACCCTGAGCTTTGTACTCGTTTCGCTGATAGAATGAAAGATGAGTATAAAATGAGCATGATGGGTGAACTAACATATTTCCTTGGTCTTCAGATTAAGCAAACTGAAAAAGGAACTTTCATAAATCAGGGAAAATATGTTAAAGATATGCTGAAGAAATTCGACTTAACTGAAAGTTCAGCTATGAAAACCCCTATGGCACCACCGCTGACACTTGATAAGGACACAAAGGGTGTTCCTGTCAATGTCACGCTGTACCGTGGGATGATCGGCTCACTATTGTATCTTACAGCTAGCCGACCCGATATTATGTTTGCAACATGCTTGTGTGCACGATATCAAGCTGAACCTAAGATATCTCATATGAAAGCTGTAAAGCGAATCTTTCGATATCTTAAGGGTACAGCGAATCTAGGCCTTTGGTATCCCAAAGACTCAGGATTCGATCTAACCGCCTATTCAGATAGTGATTTTGCAGGTTGCAAAATGGATAGGAAAAGCACCACAGGAGGATGTCAGCTCCTGGGTGGAAAGCTGGTAAGTTGGACAAGTAAGAAGCAAAACTCAGTGTCCACTTCCACAGCTGAAGCTGAATATGTAGCCGCTGGAAGCTGTTGTTCTCAAGTCTTGTGGATGAGAAATCAGCTACTAGACTATGATCTTCAGCTCTCCAAAATTCCAATCTATTGTGACAGCACTAGTGCCATCGCTATAGCAAACAATCCAGTGCTACACTCAAAGACAAAACACATAGAAATCAGATATCATTTTATCAGAGATCATGTGATGAATGGTGATATAGAACTTCATTTTATCCCAACTGATTATCAGTTAGCTGATTTATTTACCAAACCTCTTGATGAGACAAGATTCAACTTTCTCATCAGCAAGCTGAACTTTGAAGGGTAAAATCTTCAGCGGTTCACATTAATCAGCGATGGGATAAAATCAACTCGTATAACCTATTCAATCATCTTCTCTCTGAATAAACTTGGTTAAACTGATATCCATGTATGTTTTCTCTCTCTGACAAACGCATGAAAATGCAAGATTTCAAAAACAAATGCATCGCTGAATATCTCTTCCTTAACAGCGATATTTTGAAAGTTCTTAAAACCTTCACTGATATTTTCTATTTAGTGCTTCATGTTTTTCAAAAGAGTCCCTGAGCTTTCAAAACCTCAGAGACATCCTAAAAAATGTGAAAGGACAGTTGTGACGTCATTGCAACGGATAACACCAGGCACGACTTCTTTCTGACACACGTTTGCACGTTTCGTTCAAACTTCCAATCAAATGCAAACACGTGTCCGTGTCATGATGAAAACCTTTTCCCGCTCAAGGTTTTCTCTCTCTAAAACTCCCTATATAAACAATCTCTTGGTTTATATTTGTCTTTTACGCGAACAATCTTCCTCCGCAAGAAAAGAATTACTGTTGCATTTGTGCTCTCAAATCTTCAAAGAACTGTTCATCATCTTCTTCATCAAAACTTCAAGGTTAATATGTTCTTATTTTCTTCAAATGCGTATAACTTGTTTCCGATCTTCTCTTTGTTTTAACAAGATCAAACAAAAGAACTTTGTAAAATGAAATCATTTCTTTTCATGGTTTTATGAACACAACCATTTCATGGTTGTTCTTCAAGTTTAAATGCAAAAATCTTAAACTTGTTCTTCATTCGTATCCAGATTTTTTTTTAACTGGAATACAAGACTTTATGGGTTTTACATTTCGTTTCAAAATCATGAAAAACCCTAATCTTCATTAAGACATTTTTGTCTGAATGAAATGGATAAAATTCGAAACATCTTAATGGAAATTTCTTTCCACATTAAGACAATTCATATTTGTTAACATCTTTGGTTGAACTGATAATACAGAGAAATGGCATCTTCAAAGATCAATGTCACCGCTGAGTCCATCTCCGCTGACTCTGAGGAAGTGGACATCATCAAAGCCCCTCAGGTTAAGTTCAAGCTGGATCAACTAGATTGGACCAAGGTCAACAACCTCTTTGCGCTTCTCGAGTTTCCTCCTCGAAAGCAAGTCACACATCTGGATGATGTTGTGAATTTCCTGAAAAACTGCTGCATTTCAACAGCCCTGACCATCACACCTCCTGCAAGTCAGCTACTACTATCCCAGTTCTGGTACTCTGCCAGACACACTCAGCTACCCTCCGCCAAAGATGCATCCAAAATCATCGATTGCATACTCAGCGATACTGAGTATGGCAAAATTAAGATAACCCCCGCTATCATTCGAAAAGCCCTGAACTTTCCAAATGCTACCAAAGAAAAACCATTTGTTCCATTCCCTGACCATAAGAAGCATGCTGACAGAGAAGAAATCATTGCTTTCCTCGACGCAATGGGTTACATCTGGGAAACTGGAAGGGACAAGAAGCCCGAGAAGAAGCTGACGCTGATAAAGAAGTCCAAAATGCCCAGCGAGATGAATTTCATCTTCGCACACCTGATCAGCTGCATGACAGCGAAGACCGGCTCCTCTGATCAAGCCGCTCAACCTCAACAGGCTATGGGATACGCACTGCTGAAAGGTCTACATATTGACTGGGCATCTATCATTTATGATGACCTAGTACAAAGAGTAGATTCTACTGCTGACAGACCTGCATGGGTTCCCTACCCCCGTTTCATCAGCGCCATCTTCCAATATGGCCTGAAGGACAGCTATCCTCAAGAGGGTGACCTGAAACTTTCTCAGGTTGGCCCTAAGGTGCTCGATGTCAAACCTGTCGACAATGAGGTACGTCTCTCTACCCTTCTCTCTCTTCTTAACCCTAATTCTTCGACTTCTGTGGCTCCTTCAGCTACAATACCCATCGCTGATGCCCCGGCCACACAATCCTCTCCTTCTAAGAAAAGGAAACACTCTCACACCCAACTTGATTCCAAAAGGATCAAGAAAACCAAGGAGCAACCCCAGCAATCTCATGCTGAAGACTCCTCAGCTCATTCTGACGAGCTGAAGGAAAGTTCCGTGGTACGCTCTGCCACACCCATTCAAGCCATCCCTTCAATCCAGACTTCAGCGTCTCCAAACGCTGAGGTTAGAAACTTGGAACCTACCCAACCTCCCTCAGTCTCTCAAAAGACTGATGAAGTGATTCTCAGCGATTCCAACGCTGAACTCAGTACCCGAACCCCATTCTTATCCTTCGCTTCTCCTCCCACTCACTTGGACACTCCTCCAAAGAACACTGGAGATGCCATTATTCCAGAAGCCACCGCTAACGCTTCTCAACGAATGATGAAGACATGACCTGCAGAGATCACCATTCCTCACCGAACTTTTGAGGAAGATATGGAACATTTTTCAGGAATCCGCAACTTTGACGAGTTCGTCAATCCTCCTGCAGGTACAAATCAACCCATATACACTGTAACTAAACCTGAAACTTCTGAGCTTTCCTTTGTTCACAAGTACTTATGTGTTACAAGTCCTAATTTGGGAGACATCAACGAGTCTCTGAAGTCCGTGGAAACAAAGCTGACCGGTCTCACCACCACACTCTCCAACAACTCTACAGCTGTAACAAACGCTGGAGAGAATTTGACAAAGCTAACAACGGTGGTAGAGAAGAAGGCTTCCGCAGATGACTTGAAGCAAGTTGATAAGACTCTCAACGACTTTGCTAAGGTGCTCGCTGATATCTACACAGACTATACCTCACTCAAACAATCAGTTTCCTCCATGTCCGGCGAAGTAACAACGCTGAAGACATCGGTTGGAGCACTAGAGGGTGATATGTCTGCTGTGAAGACAAATGTTCAAACTCTGACGACTGACTTAGGCTCTATAAAGACCGACGTTGGTTCGATGAAAACAATGCTTGAAGAGCTGCTCAACAAGGCGAGAACTCCTGCTCCTGAACCTGCCCCTGCCCCTGCTTTGGAAACTTTCACAGCGGCGGATCGCAAAGAGCTGGAAAAGATCAATCCTGCTATAACTGGCCTGGAAGTCAGATTAGCAAAGATTGAAAGGTGTGTGGGTATCTCTGGCCAAGAAGACAGAGAGACTCCCACAGCTGAAGAGTCTGCCCATTCCTCCCCCAGTCATCATGAAAAAGAGGGGGAGAAGAGCGCTGAACATCCCGGGGAGAAGAGCGCTGAAGAGGGTGAGAAGACTATTGAAGCAGAAGCAGCCGCTGGACCTCAGGGAGATGAAAACCCTGAGGGAACCGAGAAGCTCTCCTCTGTATCTGAGGGGGAGCAACTCGAAGAAGACGCTGAAGAATCCGAAGCAGAAGATGATGAAGCCGGCGACATCCCTGATGATGAACCATCTTCTTCTCCAAAGAAGAATGATGATGATGATGACGAAGATGACGATGATTTCTTTATCGTCAAACCTGCCCCAAGGATCAAAGCTCTTAAGGGAATTTCAATAAATGAACCAACAGGGGAGCGGACAAAGACAAAGCCCTCAGCCTCTGGCGCTGAGAAAGGCAAAGGCAAAAGCGTCGCTGAAGATGACAATCTGATGATCTTGCTTGAAAAGCCGGTTTGTCAGGTACACTAAACATCTCTTACTCCCTCCTCCACACTATAACTTCTACTACCCTAGCCTACACCTGAACATATTTATCTTTCTCTTTCTACACAAGTTCTTCTACCCATGTTCTTATTTGTAAGATCGCTGTGTTTCAGCTAGTCCTCTCCCCTGTTTGAGGATGTCGCTGAAGGTTCTACTACTGCGACTTCACAAATAAAGCCAGTTGCTGCTGATGAAATAATCCCAGTCTTAGATTTGATCTCTGAGACTGATGAACCAGAAGAACAACCTTTGTCGCACAGAAACAGACCTTCCTCAGCTCCTCAAAAGCTGAGTGAAGAGGATCAAAAGAGAAAAGAGGAAATAATAAAGCGATTCGAGGATCAGCGAATCATTCTAAGGCGTGATCAACTGCCTTCAGTTCCTCCAAAGTTCAGAATTTCAAAAGCTGAATACAAGGAACACCTCAGAGCTGAACGCCTCATCGCTGAAAGAAAGGAAGCTGAAGAGAAAGACAGAGAATACGCGATTAAGCTTACTCAACGATCAATCAAAGACCCCAAGCTGAAAAGAGTTCCCATTGATGTTCAACGTCAGCTCTGGGATGATGCTCAAGAAATCGTTAGAGAAAAGACAAAGGTCTCTGATACAACCTTGGAATGGGCTAATCAAATGCTGACCTATCGATCAAGACCATCCAAGATAATCAAAGCCAACATCAAAGGAAAAATGTTCGTTGATGTTCCTGTTGTTGAAGTGGATATCTACAGAGATGACAAAACCAAGCAAACCTTCTATGCTGCTTCATTAGAAAAGTTTGGTCTCTCTGAATGGTTAGAAACGAAATTAGCCATTCAGGGATCACGCTCAAAATTCAAAAGCCATGTTGAGATGATCTTAAACAAACAGATCGACTTGCTTTCATCT
Organism: Saussurea involucrata; assembly: GCA_033807775.1. NCBI lineage: Eukaryota > Viridiplantae > Streptophyta > Magnoliopsida > Asterales > Asteraceae > Saussurea > Saussurea involucrata. The sequence continues at coordinate 88,803,672 of CM066314.1, forward strand.
GCTGTGGATATTCCTCCTACTCTTCCTCAACCGAAGAAAGCCTCTGCTAAGAAGAAGAAAGTTTCTGATTCAGGTCAAATCATTCGAAATGAAACAGGTATTGGTTTCTCTCGTGCTGAAGTTCTTGGCCCTGATGCTGATCTTTCAATGCTTGACACCTCCCTACCACCTGGAGAAACCTTCATCCCTGGCACAGTGGTAAGTGATCCATACGGTATATTCTTCTTAGACTATGATGGAAATCATCACTTTCAACGTGTCTCTGAGCTCCAAATCGCTCCCATCGAACAACTCAGAGATCTCGTACACTGGTGTGAAGTTAGACGCGACATCAAAGCTAGACACCTGAAGCCCTTGATTTTTGAAGCTGCTCTGAAGTTAAAGAATCAAGGAGTAAAAGTCCCTGACTGGATGATCCCCACTAAAAAGACCCTTGATGAACTTCTCATTAAGGAAGAACCCTTTGAAAACTGATATAATCTCCTTTTTCTCTATTGTATCAGTTATCCTTCTGTACTTGTAAATTATTTCGCTTGTACTTGTAATCTTTCTGTTCTTCACTGTAACCTGATTCAATATTTTAAAGAAAGATTTCAGCGAACGTACTTTACTCCATCAGTACTGAAAAGATCCCAGAAAACAGTAAAAGGGACAAATATTTTATGAGTTCTTTTTATCCTTATGTTTTCATAAAATAGCAATTTTCTTTGTTGCTATGTCATAATCAAATAGGGGGAGATTGTTGATCCAAACCCTCAGTGATTTGATAACGACCCTCTCTTATATACTTAGTGAAAATTGTAAGTAAACAATGTGTATCAGAGTTTCACTATCGCTGATAAGTACTAAGATCTTACAGTACCGCTGATAGGAACTCTCGCTCTTTAGATTAAACATTCAGCGAACACTGTTCATCATTAATGCTCTGAGTCTGTTCAGTCATTATGATGATCGCTGATAAGTTAGTTGTTTACTTATGATCCCTGAAGACAAGTTTCACGTCAACAAAGGTTCTACGCTGAAGTCGAAGATCAAGCTCAAGAACCAGCGACAAGTCTCCTAATGAACTGATGCGGATCAGCGAAGACTCAGATTTGTCCACTCAACGTGAAGTATCAAGTACAAGACTTCAGCTATCGCTGAACTCTATCATTCGCTGATATGAAATGATAGATCGCTGAATCAACGAAAGCTAATCATGAAGTCCTCCGTACAAAGTACTTTTGTCTTAACCACCCTTGCACGACTCCGTACGAAATGTCAGAAAAGAACCTCCGAATATCTGAAATCGTACAACCACTCTGATACTACACTATTCATCCATACGGCTACTAAGGTTGTCAACTAAGGTCAATGACATGCAACCAACCAGCTGATGACACGTGTAAAATATATACTTAATTGCATTAAATGCATGCAGTATATAAAGAGATGAACTCACTTCATTTGAAGTAACTTGCTAACTCTGGACAAGTTCAAATCTCTTATCTCAAGATAGGTTATTATTAGTAATTTCCTTATCTCTCTTAGTGCAAGAAACCTTAGTGTTCCAACTTGTTTAGATTTAGGTTTATCCTTAATCTTGTCTCCGCAACAAGCTGTAAATTGTTAATGATTTATCAACAAACAATTTAGAAAAGTAAAATCTGTGTGTTTGTATTCAACCCCCCCTTCTACAAACTTGTATAGGCCTTCGGGACCAACACTTCCTTTTCAAGTTCAAGAGGACCAGTCCATTTTATCGCATATTCCGGATACTTTTTGTCTATTCCAAAACAGCCAAAATCATACAGAGTAGGTGTTTTGTAAATACCCTTTTTCAAATAATGTGGGTTATCGTATCCGATTCCCCATTCCTTGTTAAAGTAAGTGAACTTCTTGGGTTTATTCATGTGGATGGTCTGATCAGTTTGACCTCTTTTGTGGAGTTTGGTTTCAAGATCAAGTATTTTAGCAACAAACTCCTTGTGTTGAATTTGAAGAGCAGAGCATTGATAAATAATTTCTGCTTTCTCATTCTCACACTAATCTAACTGTGACTGAAGTTCAGATATTTTGGCCTTTAAATCCTTAGGTGTTATTGAAAGATTTTTGCATTTTTCTTTTAAACTAGCATTTTCGGACTTGTATTTCTCAGTTATTCGCTTTTGAACATCTAGCTTTTCAGATAGTGATCTAATCTCAAGCAGTTGTTCATCAGGGGTGGCCTTGTATGAATCTATCCTTTCAGCAAGAGATTGCATTTGATTAATAAAATCTTGATGGATAGGTTCACATACCGGACTTGACTTTGCCTTTTCTTCATCAACGGGAGAGTGGTAGCCCATAAAAGCATTAGCACCATCAGACTCGCTTTCATCATCAGAACGACCCAACCAATAGTCGTCTTCAACAAATAAAGCTTCTCCAGCTTCCTTCTGTTCTGCCAATGCGAGTTTCGCCTTGTAATAGTGAGCATTCTTTACAACAGGCTTCTGACAATCTTTCGCAAAGTGACCAAGCTTCCCGCAGTTATAACAAGTCACGGGTTCGTCTTTCTTCTTGCGGTCATCTTTCTCTGTCTTTTCCTTCTTGTCAGACTGGTCGAGCTCATCGGCTTTCTTCTTTCCTTCATATTTGTCTTGATAATCATGGCGCTTGTTGGAGGAGGTGGAGTAGCGCTGATTATTAGACATCGGCTTCTTATAGAACTTCTGTTGTTGGAAGGATTTGGAGAGCAGGGCCATTAATTTCTTAATGGCAGATACTTCAGGATCACAATCACTGTCTTCTTTTTCCTCAGGTTCTGACTCAGATTCGCTTTGCTTTTGGGCACGTTTGGAATGACGGCCTGAAGATTTGCCTCATTTGGAAGACATAAGTGCCAGTGGATCAGCAGCTGGCTTGGATGCAGACTTCTTCTCGTTCAGAATCTCCATCACTTCATCTTCGTCCTGCAGTAGCATCTCATAGAGCTCGTGGATGCCGACTTTCTCCATCTAGTGGTTGTGCTTGACGTGAGATGCGAATACTTTCCATTCAGGCAAATGGTTGTTGAGAAACTTGAGCGCGTTCTCCGTGTTAGAACGAGTGATTTGATTCTTGTGAAGCTCATTGAGAAGGAGACAGAAGCGTTCATAGGTCTGGGAGAGGGATTCGCCGGTGCGATGCTTAAACCCATCAAACTTGGTTATGGAGCTGTTGATTTTCAGTTGATTCTCGACTTCGCTCCCACGTATCATTTTCTCCACCTGATCCCACATGCCCTTTGCTGTCTTTTTGTAGCTGTCGATAGCAGTGTAGATCGTGTTGGGTAGAGCTTGAACAAGGTACCTTTTGGCATGCTTTTCTCCCTCATCATGCCTCTTTCGTCGGCAGTCATATCGGAGAGTGTCTTTTTATCGACACGAGCTGAAGCACCTGCTTCAGTTGCTGTTATAGTATTCATGGGTTTAGGAATTGGCCCGTCTTCTAGAGCTCGCCAGATATACTCGAAGTTATCCTTTGACTCTATGAGGATCAAAAATATGTCCCACCACTGGTTGTACTCACCTTGGTAGAGGCAAGGTGGATTGGAATCGGTGCCGATAGCGAGAGCGTCGCGCGAAGACAGCTTCAGTTGCACTAGAGTGATCGTCAGACAGTTTGTTCGAGTCAAAGTGATAACCTAACGCAAGGCACTAAGAGTGATATCCTAACGCATGTTCTAAGAGTGGATTATGCTAAATCAGGTAAGAAATCAACTAAGCAGAACTTACCGGATAGGAATCCGGATGAAAGATATCTGGTCTGGAAGTGTCCGGATCAGATTATGAGAAACAGGTAAATTTGCAAAGGTTACCGGATGAACTTGAGTTACCGGGTAGCAGTGCGTTACCGGGTGAGGCAAGTTACCGGATGAAAAATAAGCAAAAGAAATGAAACTTACCTGGTGGAAGAGCTTACCGGAAGAGGGACTTACCGAATGACTTGATGTTACCGGATGAAACAACTAAATCAAAACTTACCGATAAGAAAAATATAATAAATAACAATCTTACCGTGTGATTAAACTTACCGAATGAAAAGGGCAATTATCGGGTGATGAGAACTTATCGAGATTAAAAGAGTGCTTACCGGGAACATACTTACCGGATGTGAGAGCTGACCGGTACTTGGGACTTATCGGGAGTGATGTACGGTAAGTGCTAAAATAACCGGTAAGGTGTAAGGTTACCCGGTAACTTGGAGTTACCCGGTAACAATTGAAGAATAGGGAACTTACCCGGTAACACGATGAAGGACCCGGTAACCACGGTTGTGGTATCCGGTAACTGCGGCTGTGGATTCCAATTCGATTGGAAATCGATTAGGGTTGCTCAAAATCGTTCCTGAAAGGTTAGGAACTCGACCAAACACAATAATAACAATACCCAAATCGATTTTGAAGCCAAATAACAAGTTTTTTATGGTAAAAATTGGATTTTTGCAAGAACAAAACCAAAAACTTATGAACTTGATTTTGCTTAAAACCAACTAAGATGATCGAATTAGTCTATGAAAACTTGCAGAATCGTTTATAATGATGATGCTAACGGAATGTAATAAACGAAAACTATCAATTTTCACAGAATCAAAATATGGATTTTCAAGCCAAGAACACAGTCGAATGTTTCCAGAAAACTTACCAGAAATCAAGAAAATCACTTTGAATCAATTCATCTGTTTGCTCTGATACCAATTGTGAGTTCCAGATAAGTGCAACAAACGATAGAAATCAATAGATAATAATAAGAACAGTATGATTTCCAATGGTCATCCAATTACTTTCAATATTGAGAGAGAATTACAATAAGCATATGAAAGTATGATTAGACAACTAGCTTAATTCTAAGCTAATCAACACATTATATATGTTGGGCCCATGGCAACAAGCCCATGGCCCGTTTACAATATAAGGCTCAAAATAAGAAAATAACATATTAGCCCTTGAACTCCTATTCAACCTATTTTGACCCTAACACTTGTCTTTGCTGATATCCGCATCAGGTCACTAGTAGAGTTAGTCACTCATTTGTCAGCTTGGTCTTCGATTTCAGCTTTGAACTAAGTTGTCTTCAGGGATCATAAGCAAACAATTACATGTTGAGCATTCAGCGATCATCAGTAGGACTGAACATGCGCAGGTCTCGCTGATGTACAGTTATCGCTGAAGTATAATTTAAAGAACATGTTTTCCATCAGCGATACTAAACAGACTTAGCATATTTTCTTAGATGGTGAAACACTGATACATATTGTTTACTTATAATTTTCACTAAGTGATTCTAAAGGTCATCATCAAATCACTGAAGGGTTTGGATCAACAGGTACTTCTTGTTTTCAATTATTAACAAATGTTTGTCTAGCAAGCATTATAGCCAGGACCAAGGCTCTAAGACGATCTTGAAGATTTTTCATGGTATTTCCAAAAATAACGCTAATTTATGCTTTGTTGATGTGATAACTCTGAGCAAGAAGAAAGGACCGGATTTCATTGCATACTAAAGGTACTTGCAGATTTGGATAAGAAGATCTACGCTGGATTATCCTCAGATCAATCAGAGGATAGGAGAGGAAACTTCACCACATTTCATCAAGGATGGTATGAGCGCATCCACACCTTTGTCTCAGTTTCCTAATCACAAGGCACTATCTAAATCACTCAAACCTAAAATTCCTCAGAATAATGATGTGTTATGAGAATATTATATCTCTATGGATCTACAAGTACCTGTAGACGCTACCCAAGAGATTACCCTAAAGAGAGTGCGAGGTGAGAGGTCTTTACAAGAAATAGTGGGGGAGGAAGCTCATAAAGATGAGCAACCTCATAGTTATGAGAAGAAAAATGACAATAAGAGTTGGTTAGAGATGAGACAATTGAAAAGCAGCCAGAGTGCTTGAGAAAAGAGTTGGAGACCCGCATCCACTATTGGTCCACATTCTTTGGTGGCTAGTATTGAACAAGGCAGTGAGCAACACATGAACTCTCTAGTCTTTATCTGGAAGGCTTAGATATTGGAAAAGAGAGGAAATATGCCCCACCTTCAATCTTCTTTAATGGACACAAAGGCAGTGGTCATGCATGTTGTGTCCCAACACATGCCACAATTTAAGCCTTTAATAGCACAAAATGCTTTTCAATCTAACACAAACACAAGCACACAGGTAATATATTTACTTGTCTTAACATTCATATAAATTCCTTTGTGTTCTCAAGGATTGGATGGAAGTCCTGGGGGTGAACATCTCCAAAGCCCCTCTACAAAGTACATTTATTGTACTGAGTGGTTCTGTACCACTCACAGACCAATCTTTCTTAGAAGGATTGCTTACCTTCTTGTATTTTCAAGGAAGAGTTCATCTCTTTCAAGGAAATATGCACATCTAAATTTGCAAAGATTCATAAACAACTTAATGAATTGACGGATGGTTCATATATCAAACAGTTGGAGAATAAGATGGAGTCCCTGCAAGGGAAAGTGGAAGATGGAATAGACAAGGACGATAACTCCATTATTCTATTACATGAAGATTTTCAGAAATCATTTGACTCAGAGAAAGCTAACAAGTCTGTACTTGTGGTACATGCGAAATATGTGATTAATCTCAGTGAGATGCAAACTGTCCATAGTGGGAAGCGCAAGTGTACAATGGCCACTATGATCGTCACAGCAAGTAATATTTGGTAAAATACCAGAATCGTATCCACAGGGACTGGGCAATCAAGACACTATTATTCTCATGAGCTTGCTTTTACAAGTTTCAATTAGAGAGGAAGCAATAAGTTGGTTGTTTTGTTGGAATGCTATTTTTAACGAATTACTTAAGATTTAAAAGGAGGAATGTAGGTTAGAATTTCCCCAGATTTTATATTAAATAGTTGATCCAGAAGAGTGCTCACTGCACTTGTGCAGAGTGGGCACTCCCGTTAAAGAAGCCCGGTTACAAAAATACTCACACCTCCTGGCCAAAATCCCTTACTTTTAGTCCTTATTGTTTTGTCAATGGTAATCTCAGGGTGAACCTTTTCAGATTTCGATGGAATGTGTAGAGACAAATACTCTAAGGGTCCGTTTGGCTTGCAGGAATGGAATGGATTTGGGGGGATTTGGAATTTAAATCCATTCCAATCTCGCGTTTTGTATTGCTGGATTAGGATTTCTTTGAAATCCCTCAAACATAAGATTTTGAAATCCTAAGGTGGTGGCTAGGATTTCATAGGAGTTGTATATAATAATGTTTAAAAATATGTTTAAAACATTTGTTTTCTAATAATCAATTAAATAAAAGGTAAGTTAATTTTTTTTATGATTATTATAATTTTTTAATGATTTTTTTATAAATAATGGAATTCAAATTCATTCCAAATCCTACAAACCAAACACACAAAAAGATTCCAATTCCTCCCCAATCCAATTCCTCCAAATCCAAATCTCAATATGAAATTAAATGAAATCCATTCCTACAAACCAAACGGGCCCTAAGTGTTTTTAAGTACACCAACTAGCTTGCCTACTACTCCAGTGGGTTGAGATTATCTCACTGTGCAGACCCCACTTTCGTGAGTGTCATAAGAATTCTTTCAAATTCCCTAGCATCATCCAAGCTCGTGTCACTACGTTCTACTCATTTCGGAGTTGAGAACTAGACTTTAGATCCTCTCAAGTGATCGGCTTGTTCGTATCATTGGGCAATAATTGTTGATCCAAACCCTCATTGATTTGATAATGACCCTCTCTTAAACACTTAGTGAAAATTGTAAGTAAACAATATGTATCAGAGTTTCACTGTCGCTGATAAGTACTAAGACTTTACAGTACCGCTGATAGGAACTCTCACTCTTTAGATTAGATATTCAGCGAACACTGTTCATCATTATATAGCTCTGAGCCTGTTCAGTCTATCAGATGATCGCTGATAAGTTAGTTGTTTACTTATGATCTCTGAAGACAAGTTTCATGTCAACCAAAGTTCTACGCTAAAGTCGAAGATCAAGGTCAAGAACCAGCGACAAGTCTACTCATGAACTGATGCGGATATCAGCAAAGCAAGACCTGTCCATTCAACGTGAAGGATCAAGTAGAAGACTTCAGCAATCGCTGAACTTTATCATTCGCTGATAAATATCTGACTCAACGAAAGTTGATCATGAAGTCTCCCTGCATGTTACTATTGTCTTACCTCCCTTGCACGTCTCCGTACGAACTGTCAGAACGGACATCCCATTTGTCTGTAATCGTACAACAACTCTGATTCTACACTGTGCACCATGCGGCTACTAAGGTTGTCTACAAAGGTCGATGACATGCAACCACTCAGCTGCTGCCACGTGTAAAGCCATACTGCCATGCATTAAATACATGCAGTATATAAGAAGAACCTTACTTCAGTTTTGAAGTGTGCTCGGACCATCTTCTTATTTCTTATTGTCAAGTTATTATTCGTAATTTCTTTAACTCTTTCTAGTGCAAGAAACTTAGTGTTTCTCAAGACTTGTTTAGATTAGGTTTATCCTTAATCTTGTTCTGCAACAAGTTGTAAATTGTCTTGATTTATCAATAAACAATTTAGAAAAGTAAAAACGTGTGTTTGTATTCAACCCCCCCCCCCCTTCTACAAACTTGTATAGCCCTTCGGGACCAACAAATGGTATCAGAGCGGATTTGTTTAATCTCATAAACAAGATCTGATCTATACTAAGATTTCTCTTCCTAGCTATTTATTAAAATGGCTACCAACACAAACACAAACTATATTGACAACGGTTCTCTTGCAAAACCCCCTAGATTCTCCAGAGATAATTTTAATCTATGGAAAAATAGGATGATTCTCTTCTTAGAAGGTGTAGACCCTACTATGCCTTATTATCTTGAAAACGGCCCATATATTCCTGTAAGAATTGATGCTGCAGTTCCAGCCGCTGAGAATAGACCTGCTATTCCAGAAAGGCTGATTCCTAAGGAAATTCATATGTGGACTGATGAAGATAAGAAGAAAGTGGATATCGACACCAAAGCCAGATCCATACTCTCCATGGCTCTTCCTGACGAAGTCTACCATTCCGTCATGAACCTGAAAATCTCAAAAGCTATGTGGGACACAATCTGTGTTCAGTATGAAGGTACTTCTGAAGTCCAGGACTCTCGAAAGATCAACCTGGTAAGACAGTATGAAAGATTCATTTGTGGTAAGAATGAAACTCTCTCTGAAGTACACCAACGTTTTAACTGTTTAATAATAGATCTAAAAATTGTTGGTAAGGAATATTCTAACTTTGAAGTGCTGAAAAAATTCTTAGAATATTTACCTGAAAGCTGGGACAGTTATTCTATGTGTCTCAAGCTGTCAAAGGATCTAAAATCAATGACCATTTCTACCTTATATGGCACGATGCTGAATCATGAGCAATCGAGTCATCTTAAGAGGAATCTTGTAAAAGATTCCAAAAGCACCCCTGTTGCTTTAATCTCAGATTCACCTTCCACTCAGCGATCGACTATCACTGTCACTGAGTTGGAAACTAACTATGAAAGATCATCAGACTCTGACGTTTCAGATAATGATTAAACTCTGGCATTCCTGGCTAATAAGTTCAGGAGATTTGCAAAAAAGAGTAATTTCAAGAAGAATAAACCTCTTGCTATTACTGACAAGCCAAGATCATCAACCCCTGTTGATAAGGCTACTGCTACTTGCTATAACTGTGAAAAGATAGGACATTTTGCTAACGAGTGCAGGTCAAAGAAAGTCTCTAGACCCTCAGCATTTCCCAAGAAAAACTTTATTCCCAGGAATAGAGATGAAAAATATAAAAAGCTGAAAGAAAGGTATGCAAAGCTGAAAAACTTTAAGAAGAAAGGCAAAGGCCTCATGGCTGACTATGATTGGGCTGCCTCTGACGAAGAAAAATCATCTGACTCTGAAGATGCTGATGAAGCCAATCTATGTCTCATGGCCAAACTTGAAAATGAGGAAGACAATTCTAACATTCCCTCTACTTCAACCTCTGCAACTCAGGTATCACCTTCCTTCGTTACGAATATTGCAAATATTGATGAAGCTGATAGTCTTCGAAAGATCGATCTCTTGACTAGAAGTTTATATGAAGCCATGAATGGCAAAACTGTAGTTGAAAATCAAAACCTTGTTCTCGCTGAACAGCTTAAAAATTGTCACCTTCAAATAGAAAATCTTTCTAAAATTGAAGAAGATTTTAAAGATCAAGTTCACCTAAATCAGCTAGTCAAAATCGAGCGCGAATAAGCTATCGCTGCATTAAAAGCTGAAAAAACTACTGTTGATGGATGGTATAATTCCTCAACAAAGATCACTGAGATAATTAAGTCTCAGATTCCCCTGAGTGATAAACGTGGTCTTGGTTACAAAGCTGATACTCTAGAACCAACCACTGATCGTTCCATGCTCTTATTTGGAACTTTCGTATCCTCAGTCGCTGATACTTCATCCTCTCAGTGTTCCTCTTCTAAACCGCCCATCCCTGAGGAAATCTCTACCTTAACCTCTAAAGGTAAAGAAAAAGTTAGTTATCCAAAACCTACCTCAGTCTTTAAAAACAAAGGTAAAGGAATTGCTTTTAACCAAAGTCCTCAGAAGGGTACCTCTGTACCAAAGCTGAACGCTTCTAAAGCTTCAGTGACTTATCCCTCTGATTCAAAGAATAAGATCTCTGGATTTATTCAGCGTGGATCTATTCAGCGATCTACTCCTAGAATCAAAGTGGAAATCATTGGTAAGAAATCCGAAGAACTAAATGTTCCTCCCATTTCAAAAACCAATAGCTTACTTGGTGCTGGTCCTTCTAATTCAAAATCAAAAGCTCAACATTCAAATGGTCCTAGAACTATTTTTAGTTATAGGAAATGTTATCACTGTGGACTTACTGATCATATTGCTAGTAAGTGCCCCACAACCACCAAAGCTGAAAAGATAGCTAAGGTGAAGATCATTGCCCCCAAGACAAAGAAGACCACCGAGGTTAAGAAATTAACCAAAGTGAAGACTGACAAAGTTGAATCTTCAAATGCTGCGAAGACTGCTGAACATTCCGCCTCTTCTTCAAACCCCACTGACAAGTGTGTACACATGGTTAAGTGGGTACCTAAGAAAAACTAATATTCCTTTGTAATGCAGGTTAAGAAGGGTATCTGGTATCTCGATAGCGGATGCTCAAGACACATGACTGGAAAGAAAAGCCTGCTCTCTGAATACCAGGAAGAGAAGGGTCCCTCTGTAACTTTCGGTGGAAACGGAAAAGGACATACCCGAGGGTTTGGTGCACTATCTAATGGTACAACAACCTTCAGAAGAGTCGCATATGTTGAAGGGCTGAAGCATAATCTTCTAAGCATCAGTCAGCTTTGTGACAAGGATAACAAAGTAATCTTTACTAAGGAATCCTGCTTTGTCGCTGACAAAAAGGAGAAGATAGCTCTAAGCGGTTATCGTTTGGAAAATGTTTATGTAATAAACATGGACTGAACAACCACTGAGAACTCCTGTTTCTTCTCAAAAGCCTCATCTGATGTCAACTGGCTATGGCATAAGAGGCTCTCTCATCTAAACTTCAAGACACTAAACACTCTTTCTTCAATAGAGTTAGTCACTGGTCTACCTCAGCACTCATACACCAAAGAGTCCTTATGTTCAACGTGTGAGAAAGGCAAGCAGACCAAAGCAAGCTTTAAGTCAAAGCAAGTTTCCTCAGTATCATCTCCTCTACAACTTCTCCATATGGATTTGTTTGGCCCTGTTAACAAACAATCCATCACTGGAAAGAAATATACGATGGTCATAGTTGATGAATTCTCTCGCTATACATGAGTTATGTTTCTCCGTTCTAAGAGTGACACCCCTGAAGAACTCATCACCTTTGTTCGGAAGATGGAAACCCTGAACAACTTGACCGTTCGCTCAATAAGGAGTGATCATGGGACTGAATTCAAAAACAGTTCTCTTGATTCCTTCTTTGAGAGTAAGGGTATTTCTCACAACTTTTCTTCAGTGAGAACACCGCAACAAAATGGAGTCGCTGAAAGAAGAAATAGAACTATTATTGAAGCTGCACGTTCAATGCTCAGCGATTCTCACCTGCCTACTCAGTTTTGGGCAGAAGCTGTCAACACTGCTTGTTTTACGCAAAACAGGTCGCTGATAGTCAAAAGATTTAATAAAACAGCCTATGAACTTTTTCATGGGAGAAAGCCTTCAATTAGCTTTTTTCACATCTTTGGATGTCAGTGTTTCATACTGAACAACAGAGATGCTGAAAGTACAGGATCTAATCTTACAATCAATGTAGAAAGCAGTAATTGAGAAGTTGTATGATCAAGCCCAATTGTATTCAATGATGAACAGAATTACAAATCTAAGAGAGAGAGAATCTCAAAGATTACAAAGAATGAATACAAAGATATACGGGAAAATCAATCAGTTAGCAACGTAGTGCTAACCACTCTATTTATACTGCAACGGACATGTTAAAGCTACAGTACAAATAAGAACGACTAATAAGAACATAACACGTGTCCTAATTAGTTTACTAAATACTAAGTAAAGTATGTAGTCATAAGTTCTGAACAGGTAGTTCAGAACTTCTGAACATTCTTCTGATAACGCTTCTCAGAGCTTCTGACTCTTTCTCTCAGAACTCTGACTTCTCTTCTCAGATCTCTGACTCCTCTACTCAGAACATCTGAGTCTTCTTATCAGATCTTCAACACTTGGTTTATTGACAAAACTTCAGATCTAACAATCTCCCCCTTTTTGTCAAATAAACTTGAATTTAGCATCATCCAGGTCTTTCAGAGCAGGAACGATGTTCTGAAGTAGCACATTTCTCAGATTAAGCCTCTTATCAATTTTGACAATGATTTCTTGAATAATTTCAACTTGCTGATTGATTACTTCTTGAATTATATTTGCTTCCTTCACTTTCAGCATCTTTTTCTCCAAATTATGCTTTATGATTCTTAAAGCTCCAGAACAGTATTTTGCAGTTTCCTTTGCTCTGAAGAAGATCTTTCCACTTTTGTTTTTCAAAAATACTCCCAAATCTGGATATTTGTGAACACTTCCAGTCTTTAACACCTTTTTCTGTTCATGATCTGTGTTGGGATTTGCCAGATAAACACATGGCTTTTGTAAGTACAAAGCTATTTGGAAATCTGTATAACAGTGCCACCTTAAGATGTAGAACATGGCCTCAATCACCACACTTCTTGCCTTCCTTTCATTTCTGTCTTTGCTTGACTCTTTGAAGCATAGAAAGCTGTGTAATCTGTAGAAGTCAACCACTGATAGTTTCTCAAAATCTGCATCAGTAAAATAATAAACCTTGCCATCTTCTCTCAGAACTTCAAAGGATAAGTACTCCATCTTTCTGAATTTCTTAACCTTCAATTCTCTGATTCCAGTGATTAGAAAATCTGAGTAAACAACTTGCTTTGTTTTGCCAAGACATCTTGATTTTTCAGCCAACCAGATCTGAGTCTCCTTAGGTCTATCATAATACACATCCAAGAATTGTACTTCTTTTGGTTTGAAGAACTCAGGCAAATCAAATTCAAGAAAGTATCCATTTAGATCAATGGATATTTCATCTTCTTTGGGTTCAGACTGTTCAGCTTGATCAAAACTAGTTATCTGCACATTCTGAGGTGTTGTGTTCTGCACTTCTTCAACTTCATCTGACAGAATTTCATTCACTTCATACTCAGCAGGAAACACAAAATCATTATGTAGAATCTTTTTGGGATTCACCTCAGATAGCAACCATTCACTACAGTTTCTGATTTTTCTTCTAAGATCCAACCTCCTCTTCACAGAGTTCATACATCTCTTCTTTAAACTCTCTCTTTCAGTTTCCACACTTATTTCCATTTTAATCAATAACCAATTCAGAGTTGCATCACTGTACTTCACCAACTCTTTTAATCTGAACATTTCAAGCCTTTCGTGAACTGTATATGTGAACCCTTCTGTCTCCATTCCTTCATTCACAAATCCCTTCAAATATAAACCAATTTCTGTTTTCTTTGTGGGAGAACTTAGATTACATTTCTCTTTTCTTTCTTCAATAGCTAATTGGAAGTCATACAAGTGTATATTTCTGACATAGATACCCAGAAGTCTTCTGCATTCAATTTCCATCAAGGCTTCTTCAGTGCTGGCAAAGAACTTGACTAGAAAGATCTGATCATCAAGAGTCAATCTGTGAAAATCAAAAGTAGACATGGAAACCTTTGTATTTATTTCTTTCAGTACTTCCATTCTAACAAACATTAAACCATTGAATTCTTCTTGTTGAAACATCAGAACTTTCTCAATTCTTTTCTGAATATGCAGTTTGGAGTCAGGAACTCTGAATCTGTTAGAAGCTTCTGAGTAGACTATCTGAGCTCTGTCATCCATAAAACCATCAATATTACTTTCCAAAAGCTCATACTCTCCTTCTGTGTAGTAGAGATTATCATACATTTCCTCAGGAAAAATATCATCATGAAATTGTCTGGCTAATGGCACATCAGTTAACTCTAGGATGAAATCACATACAGGTTCTTCTAGTCTTTGCAAGTTAATCTTTGGGATCTCAATTGGTTTTCTGAATACATACTCAGAAGGCAAAAAGTAGTCTTTCACTTTCACATACTCTTCTTCTGTATTTAACTCATCACAAAAGTTAAATATAATGTCATCTTCAAAATCCTGAGTATAATTCACAGTTCTGTCTTCTTCTCCCATTAGATCAATAGGTCTTACCATTTTTATTCCTTGCTGAACTTTTTGAACATTCAAAGCTCTGACTAAATTATTATGCATCCTTCTGATCAACTCTTCACTTAACCTCCTTTCTCTTAATTCAGAATTCGTCATATTTTCTTTGTTATACACCACAATATCTGTACACATGTTGACCACTTCACTTTCCACTGTCTTTTCTGATCTCAATACAGATTCCTCAATAGCTTCAGTTTCATCTGAGTTTCCTTCCATCTCTGTGTCTAAGTTCAATTCCTCTGTTTTATCTGAATCACCACCATCTGTACTTTCCAACTCCATTTCCTCTGTATCTGAACTATCAATCTGAACTATCTGAGTTATTGCCTTTAACTTTTCTTGTGTCTGATCTTCTGAACTTTTTATACTGGCTAAGTGCATATCTGCTATCTCAAAATCTTCTATGCCAATGTCATCATCAGAACTTAACCTCTGTCTTTTCTCCCCCTTTTGATGATCATGAGGCTCATTATCATCAAACTTTCTTTTCAAGTTCTGATTAAAAATAACTTCAGGTTCAGCTTCTGCAATAGGAACAGGATCAAAAGGCTTTGAAGTAGAAGCTAATGATACACTCAGTGCTTTCAGTATAGATTCCTGCATACCTTGCATTTGTTTTAACATATCTTTTTGAAAACCAGACATTATATCCATGATCTCCTTTTTGTGAGAATCCAAGGATTTCTTTACATCATCTACTTTGGTTTCAACAGAAATTAACTTTTTCTCCAACACAACTTTCAAATCTGACATCTCATCATTCAAATCCTCCACCTTCTTCTCCAAATTTTCTACTTTTTCCCCCATCTCCTTGTTTTGTTTCTGAATCTTTTCAAATTCAGAAGTTTCTAACAGTGAACCTGAACCAACAGATGGTCCAGTTTTCATGTGCCCAGAGGGCTCATGGCCTGTAGATCACACAAAGTCATCTTGTACAACAGATGCACGTTTGAATGAGGCTTTTGTAATGTTCACCTCACCAGGACTTCCATCCAATCCTTGACACCCAACATTAGGTATGTCTATGAATGTTGTTTCAGGAATACGAAATTCCTGATTTGTGCAAGTGTCAGAAGGAATTTCAGGCTCAATATAAATAGGACAGTGATATTCAGACTCAATGTTTTGAAAAATAGATTGGGATTTATCACCTCCCTCCAAATGAGTTTGGGATGGTTCCCCGGATTTGTGTGAAACAGTAGCATGTTGAAATGCTTCTGAGTGGATATGGATGGGTTGTTCAAGATCCACCACTAGGTCCATGGTGTTTGTTTCAATATTAGACACCAAGAGACGTGAACCAATAGCATTTGTGGTTACCTGGTCAAGATTAGCTGGTTCAGAGGCATCTCTTTCTGTTTGAACCTCTGTTGACAATCTCTCATCCTCACCACTCTCATTCTGTTTTTCCTCACCAAATCTAACCAAGCTCTCAGAATTTTCCCCCTCAAGTCTCTCAGAATGTTCACCCATCTGAACATCCTCCCCCTCTCTAATTCGACTAGACTCCTCACCTCTCTTCTCAGGTTGGTCCTCTTGGGTAGGGATTTGAGGTAATTCAATTCCCATAGAGGTGCAATAAGCTTTTAAAATCTCACTCTCCCTTGGAATATAATTCCTAAGTCATTTTGGCAACACTTTATGATTGGGATAGTTTTCAAGTCTTGTTATTGAGGTCATCTTACCCAAATAAAATGTGGGACCATGCTTCTCATTTGTTCTTCTTGAGATTGTGCTGTTTTCCTGCATGGCATACCAAATAACAATTTGCCAGTACCTTATATAAGGAATGTATGTCAGTGGAGCATCCTTTGTTTTCCTCTGAATTGCTTTCTGATTCTTCTCAAATGTATTCTTCATGTCTTCCCAAAGTATTAAAGTATAGTCATAATGCCTATTCTTCACTAAGCCCTGAAAGATCTGAAGAATTTGTTTAGAACCTTGTTCAACAGAACTATTCTTCCCTGACAAACATTTATTTACCACATGAAAGAAGCAAGCCCAAATAGGTGGTAATTTGTTTCTTCTGAACAAACTGAGAGTCCTCAATCCTTCATTGTATCCCAATTTCATAAATTCTGCTATTAATTCCTCTGTTAGGGGTGAGTCTTCAAAATCTGTCCTTCTTTGTACATCATCTTTCTCTGGTAGATTCAGCATTTCTCTTAGTGCAGAGATAGATAAGGCAAATGTCACTCCTCCAATTTCAGACACAAACTTATTATCTTCTAACCTAAGATGTTTCCACCATTGTTGTATGTACTGAACAGGCACATTTTTACTTCGTGTAAACCATTTTCTGTACGGATGATGTTTGAATAACTCCATGATAATTCGGTGTTCAGGCTTAAAACGGCTTTCCTCAAATAATATAACACAGTTATTTTCAGACAATTTCAACCATTCACTCTCAGGAACAGACCTTTCCACAAAAATAGGTCTATCTGACATAATCGACCCTGCAGCACTCTGTTCATGTTCAATATTAATGTTTACCTCATCTGCATTTCCTTCTGATTCATCCATTTGTTCATCTTCTATATCATTTCTTATTGTCCCTTCCTCTGCAACTCTATTTTGTACTTCATCATTTTCCGAATCGGATGAATCCATTATCGATTTTGTAGAATGTAGAGAAATCGGACCACTTCTTCGTATTTCAGACATGATTTAAGAAGAAAACAGACTCAAAGAACTCTGGATTTAATTCGTATCTCACGTTTCGCTCTGGAATTTGAAAAGATTTGAAATAGGGATTTTAAGACCTATTTAAAATCCGCGAAGTTGAAAGGTTTAACGGAAAAGCGAAATCAATGTTATAACGGAGTCAACACATTTGAAATACCACAGAGGATTTAAATGAAATGCGTGGCATAATCAAACAAATATGAAGCTGACACGTGTTAGTGGATAGAATTTTGACTCAAGTCAAAGATCTGAATAACACGCTCAGATGTTTTGACTTTTCTTTATCAGATATCTGATTGTTCTACTCAGAGTTCTGATTCCATAACTCAAAAGAATTTTGCCCTGTAACCAAAATGTCATTTAAAATCAACTTCTGACAAATATAAAACATTTTGATTATTCAGAAGAGGTTTGAACAGATAGAAGCACTTTTTATCATCAAAATTCTGTTCATATTATGATGATTTAAAAAATCATTTAAAATTTTATATCTGAATATGAAATTTTTTAATTCAGATATAGTTTGAATAACAAAAAAATTTATCATTAAAAGCTTGTTCTTCTTTGAATAATCAGAGGTAAAAAAATGAAAACAAATCTTTTAAGCATCACAAAATGATTTCCAAAAGAATTTTGATGCTCCCCCTTGACATGAGCATGCATTTGACTATTAATGATACATAAAGATGAGATAAAAAGATAATAGAAGAAGCATAATCCACACAGTTGAAGTATTTGTATTTCTCAAAAATAAATTTTTTAAAGTTATATTGCTGAAGTATTGACTCAGAATCTCTGACCTTAAGACTCAGAAGTTCTGATCTCAAGACTCAGAAGTTCTGAACTCAAGACTCATAAGTTCTGATCTTAGTACTCAGAAGTTCTGAATCTTAAGACTCAGAGTTCTGAGTACACTACTCAGACAATTTTACTTAGAAAAATTTAGCATTTTTAAGAAAAACAAATATTTTCAATTAGGCAGATTAAGCATTCCTATTTTACATATGAGAAAAGAAAACCTTTTGTGACCAAGAGGCTTTGTGAACAAGTCAGCCAATTGATACTTTGTATGCACAAAGTGCATCTCTATAGTTCCTTTTTCCACATAGTCCTTTATAAAATGATACCTCACATCTATATGCTTAGTCTTCGAATGTTGAACAGGGTTCTGAGTAATGGCAATTGCACTTTCTGAGTCACAATAGATGGGAATCTTGTTAAGCTGATATCCATAGTCCATGAGTTGTGTTCTCATCCACAATGTTTGAGAGCATGAAGCAGCAGCAGCAACATACTCTGCTTCAGCAGTTGAAGTGGACACACAATTCTGCTTCTTTGATGTCCAACTCACTATTTTATCTCCCAAAAAGTGACAAGCACCAGATGTTCTCTTTCTGTCCAACCTACTTCCTGCATGATCAGCATCAGTGAAAGCAGTCAATTTGAAATCAGTTTCTTTTGGATACCATAAACCTAGATCAGGTGTTCCTTTGAGATATCTTAAAATCCTTTTGACAGCCAACATATGTGATTCTTTTGGGTTAGATTGAAATCTAGCACAGAAACAGGTAGAAAACATGATATCTGGTCTACTTGCAGTCAAATAAAGTAATGATCCAATCATGCCTCTATAGAGTTTGATATCTGCTGAAACACCTTTGAGATCAGCATCTAACTTTATGTTAGTTGCCATAGGTGTTCTCATAGAAGCACAATCAGACATTTTGAACTTTTTCAGAATGTCTCTGACATATTTTCCATGATTTATAAAAATACCTTTTGGTGATTGTTTGACTTGAAGACCAAGGAAAAAATTCAGCTCACCCATCATGCTCATTTCAAATTCAGATGACATGATTTTTGAAAAATTATCACATAATTCTGGACTGGCAGAACCAAATATTATGTCATCAACATAAATCTGAATTAGAATTAAATCATCACCCTGTTTCTTTAAAAACAAAGTTGTGTCAATCTTACCTTTCTTGAACCCTGAACCTAACAAGTGTTTAGTAAGAGTGTCATACCAGGCTCGTGGTGCTTGTTTTAGACCATATAAAGCTTTGTCTAAAATATAAACATGATCAGGGAATTCTGGATCAACAAAACCTTCAGGTTGATGAACATACACCTCTTCATTAAGTTTGCCATTTAGAAAGGCTGATTTGACATCCATTTGATACACCTTGAAGTTTTTATGTGCAGCATAGGCCAAAAATATTCTGATTGCCTCTATTCTTGCCACTGGTGCAAATGTCTCATCATAATCAAGTCCCTCTTGTTGACAGTATCCCTTAGCAACCAATCTTGCCTTGTTTCTGATGACAACACCTGATTCATCCTTTTTGTTTCTGAACACCCATTTAGTTCCAATAATAGATTTACCTTCAGGCTTTGGAATGAGTCTCCAAACTTTATTTCTTTCAAATTGAAGCAATTCCTCTTGCATTGCTGAAATCCAGTCTGGATCCTCTAGGGCTTCATTAGCTTTCTTTGGTTCAATCACACTCAAGAAACCAGCAAACATTGCTTCATTTGCTGTAGCTGGTCTGGTTTTTACTCCTGCTGATGGATCACCTATTACTTGATGTATAGGATGATTTTTAGTCCATTTATTTGCACTAGGGAGTACATCAATCTCTGAATAATTGTTGTTTGCATCATTCTCATCAATGATTGCTTGTAATTCTGAATTGTCCCCTTGTTCTGATGTATGAGTAGGAGTTACATCCAAGTTTGAATTCTGATCAATGAAGTCAGAATTCTGAGTGACTTGTTCAGAGTTCTGAGTACAAGAATCAGAATTCTGATTACAAGGTTCAGAATTTTCACCACTTGTATTTATTAGATTTGGACATTCCTCTGATGGACCTTTGTCAGAAATTATAGTTGATTGAACTATTTCTGGAGCCTTATTTTTCATCTCTTTGACCATCTTTGGGTTTTCATATTCTGCATAAGAATCAGAAATTAGATCAATAAAAGCATCCTTAAACAGTAAATTGAGTTCTGAACAAATAGAATTAGAATTTGTATCAGAAGTCATATTTGTCTTGTTCAGCATGAGTTCTGAACTGTCTTGTTCAGAAGTCCTCATTCTGGCTTCATCAAAAGTTACATTTATGCTCTCCATCATCCTCTTGGTTCTTCTATTGTAGATTCTGAATGCTTTGGAAGTTAAAGAATAACCCACAAAGTATCCTTCATCTGCCTTTTTATCGAATTTGGCAAGATTTTCTTTGTCTCTAAGAACATAGCACCTGCAACCAAAAACATGAAAGAATTTGATTAATGGTTTTCTTTTATTTATCAGTTCATAAGCAGTCTTATTTAATCTCCTATTGATTAAAGTTCTATTCTGTGTAAAACAAGCAGTTACAATTGCTTCAGCCCATAGGAAAGTAGGAAGATTTGCATAAGCCAGCATTGTTCTCGCAGCTTCAACTAGAGTTCTATTTTTCCTTTCAACAACACCATTTTGTTGAGGAGTTCTGACAGCAGAAAAATTGTGAGAAATCCCAGAACTTTCTAAAAAATTCTGAAGAGTCTCATTTCTGAACTCTGTTCCATTATCACTTCTGATTTTCTGAACTGGAAGTTGTAAGAGAACTTGAATCCTTTTGATAAAATTTATCAATGTAGTAGCAGCTTCTGACTTAGCTCTTGGGAACTCAACCCATGTGTATCTGGAGAATTCATCAACAATCACAAGCATATATTTTTTTCCTCCCATAGATTGAACTGAAATTGGACCACAAAGATCAGTATGAATCATTTCTAATGGTGCTTTGCAAGATGAGTCCATTTTTAATTTGTGAGAACTATTTTTCATCTTGCCCATTTCACAAGCTGAGCAAAATTATTCTTTTTCAAATTTAAGCTTTGGTAAGCCTTTAACCAGATGTTTTGCAACGAGATTATTAAGATCTTTGAAATTTAGATGAGAACATCTTCTGTGCCAAAGCCAACATTCATTTGCAGTTGATTTTGATAAAAGACAAACTGTATTTAATGTTTTCAATTTTGAAAAATTAACTACAAATAAGTCCATATGTCTTTTGGCCCAGAAGACTTTAACATCATTTTCAGTTAAAATCATGCAACCTGTTATTTGAAACTTGATTTGACAAAGACTGTCTAAAAACTGACTTGTGCTGAAAAGATTATGCTGTAATCCTTCAACATAGAAAACCCTTTGAATAGTCAGATCCCCTTTAGTTAAATCCCCATAACCTTTGACTTGTCCTTTGCTGATATTTCCAAAGTTTACTGCTCCTCCAGCCTTTTCTGTGAAGTTTGTTAGAAAAGACTTCTGACCTGTCATGTGTCTTGAGGCTCCTGAATCTAAAAACCACACATGACAGCCCTGCAAAAGGATCAGTTAGTTTTAGGTACCCATTTTGGAATGGGTCCATCTTTGTTAGTTTTGTCATTGGATTTAACATTAGTACCTTTTACTTTCCACTCAAAATCTTTCTTCAAACACCACTTTCCTTGAACTTTTATGAAGTCAGAACATTTTCTGCTTACAAACTTATTCACTTTCTTTTTGAAAGTTGTATCTTTTGATTTTGCAACGTTTTCAACTTTCTTTTCTTTTATCTTTTCTTTCTTCTCAGTCTGAGGAACAAAAAATTTCTTCTTTTCTGTATTCTGATGAACAGAAACAGTTTTCTTTTCTGAATTCTGAATATCTTTTCTTATGTATGAAACAGAAGTTATTTTGACTTGACATTTATGAGAATATTGGAATGAATCATTTTTACATCTAACACAAACAAGATTTTTCTTTGCAAGTGACAATAAATCTGAAACATAGATCATTTCATTTTTATTGATACTGTTCAGAGTACAATTGCCCTTATTACAAGAATTTCTAGCTTTGAGTTCAGAAGTAGATTTCATTCTAAGCTTCTCAAGATCCCTTTTCAGATCATTCAAATTTGCAAGATCATCTTTCCTTTTGCTTTCTTCTTTTTCTGAAAAATTCAAGTCCTTTTTGTTAGAAGAATTAGATGATTCACCTTTTTCATATGTACTTGATTCATTAAAGAATTTATCATTTTCTCTTGGAGCATTAATTTTAAAAAGATCATACTCAGTCTTCAGTTTTTCAAGCTCTGTTATTTTCTGAATAAAAATATTCTTTTCTTTCAAAGCTTCTTCAAGTTTAATATCCACCTCACAGAAATCATTTTCAAGTTCATCATAAGCTTTCCTTAAGTCCTCAAGTTCTTGACTCACAAGATTAAATCTCTTTTCAAGTTGTAAAAGTTCATCTGATTTTGTTTCAGAAAATCCAGTTGAATCAGACTTCTGACTACCTGAGTCAGAGTTCTGATTTACAGACTCAGATGTCTGATCTTTAGACTCAGAGTTCTGACTACAAAGTTCAGAATCCTGACTAGAAGTTTCAGACTTCTGATTGACTGTTTCAGAATTTTTACTTGTGTCAAATATGCTCTCAATGTCATGATATGAAAAACTTGGTTGTTTATTTTTGTAGCTGACATTTAAAGAATCATACTTGAATTTAATATCATTGTATTTTGGCTTCTCATCTGCTGGTTTAGAAACTTCTTTCTTAACCTTTTCTTCTGAAACAGCTGACTTTTCTGTTTTAGACTCAGAAATTTTCTCACCTGACTTTTTAGAGTTTGGTCTTTGCAAATTGTCAGAACTTGTTATAGAACTAGCAGGTCTTATGAAAACTTCAACAATTTCTGGGATTTTTGGCTTAGAAACTTGAAGTTTTTCATACAAGTTGATTGGAGCTCTTTTTAAAGTGACATTTTCTTCCAATCCCAATCCCTTCTTTGGGTTGTAAAATCTTGTATCTTTAACATTGCTTAATAAAAGATTTAATGTTTGCTGAGTCTGACCCCTTTTCAAATTCAGATCTTCCAATTCTTTGATTTTGGTGTATAAATTCTTTCTTTCTTCGAATAACATATCAAATTTTATTTGTAGATCACCTTTTTCATCCTTTATTTTTTAAAACTCAACTTTTAGTTCAGAAAGCTTTTTCAACATGTTGGTCCCGAAAGGCCTATACAAGTTTGTAGAAGGGGGGGGGGGGGTTGAATACAAACACACTATTTTACTTTTCTAAATTGTTTATTGATAAATCATTAACAATTTACAGCTTGTTGCGGAAACAAGATTAAGGATAAACCTAAATCTAAACAAGTTGGAACACTAAGGTTTCTTGCACTAAGAAAGATATGGAGATTACTAATAAAATCCTATCTTGAGAGAGATTTGAACTTGTCCAGAGTTAGCAAGTTACTTCAAATGAAGTGAGTTCATCTCTTTATATACTGCATGCATTTAATGCAATTCAGTATACACTTTACACGTGTCATCAGCGGATTGGTTGCATGTCATTGACCTTTGTTGACAACCTTAGTAGCCGTAAAGATGAACAGTGTAGTATCAGAGTGGTTGTACGATCTCAGATTTTCGGAGGTTCTTTTCTGACATTTCGTACGGTGGCGTGCAAGGGAGGTTAAGACAAAAGTACTTTGTACGGAGGACTTCATGATCAGCTTTCGTTGATTCAGCGATTATCATTTACTATTCAGCGAATGATAAAGTTCAGCGATAGCTGAAGTCTTGTACTTGATACTTCACGTTGAGTGGACAAATCTGAGTCTTCGCTGATCCGCATCAGTTCATTAGTAGACTAGTCGCTGGTTCTTGAGCTTGATCTTCGACTTCAGCGTAGAACCTTTGTTGACGTGAAACTTGTCTTCAGGGATTATAAGTAAACAACTAACTTATCAGCGATCACCATAAGGACTGAACAGACTCAACGCATTATGGTGAACAGTGTTCGCTGAATGTTTAATTTAAAGAGCGAGAGTTCCTATCAGCGGTACTGTAAGATCTTAGTACTTATTAGCGATAGTGAAACTCTGATACATATTGTTTACATACAATTTTCACTAAGTATTTAAGAGAGGGTCATTATCAAATCACTGAGGGTTTGGATCAACAATCTCCCCCTATTTGATTATGACATAGCAACAAAGAAAATTGCTATTTAATGAAAACATAAGGATAAAAAGAACTCATAAAATATTTGTCCCTTTTACTGTTTTCTGGGATCTTTTCAGTACTGATGGAGTAAAGTACATTCGCTGAAATCTTTCTTTAAATCTTTGAATCAGGTTACAATGAAGAACAGAAAGATTACAAGTACAAGCGAAATAAATTACAAGTACAGAAGGATAACTGATACAATAGAGAAAAAGCAGATTATATCAGTTTTCAAAAGGTTCTTCCTTAATGAGAAGTTCATCAAGGGTCGTCTTTTCAGTGGGAATCATCCAGTCAGGAACCGTTACACCTTGTTTTCTTTTCTTCAGCGCTTCTTGAAAGATCAAGGGTTTTAGGTGTCGTGCCTGAATGTCCTTTCCGAAGTCACACCAGTAGATAAGATCTCTGAGCTGTTCGATTGGAGTGATTGGGAGCTCAGCGATCCGTTGAAAGCATTTTCGTCCGTCGTAGTCAAGAAAGAATATTCCATAAGGATTACTGATGACTTTACCAGGGACGAAAAGTTCACATGGTGGCAAAGAGATGTCAAGGGCAGATAGATCAGGATCAGGACCAAGTACTTCAGCGCGAGAGAAACCAATTCTAGTTTCATTTCGTATGACAGGTCCTGAATTTGAATCTTGACGTTTCTTCCTTGGAGAACCTCTTTTTCTCTTCGGCTTTAGATCAGGAACAGGAGGAATATCCACACAAGAAGATATCAAGTCGATCTGTCTGTTTAACAGCTTTTCGAAATGATTCTTGTACTTAGATTGTGATGGTTGGATAGCTAACCTCATCTCCAGCCATTCAGAGAGACCATACCTTTTTACAGTGTCAGCACGAAAGGTTTCAGATGTGCCATCTTCTCTGAACAGTTTGATGTCAATAATAGGTACTCCGATAGATGTTCTTCCAGAGATGAATACCTTGTTGATCTTCGCTGGACGATATCTGAAGTGAATTTTCTCTTTACACCAGATCAAGGTGGTCTGAGAAACTTCAGTTTTTGTTAGAGCATTGTTGTATTCAAGATTTACTGTAAAGTCAATGTACTGTATGAGTCTATACAGTATTGTGAATGCCTTTATACCTTGTATGTCATGGGTATAAATAGGCTTGTCTAGTTCATTTGTTAGAAAGCTTTTGTAATCTTTTAGAAACCTTTTGTAATCCTTTGAGCTCAATACATGGATGACATATTTGCTCTCTAGATTCTCTCTCACTACATTCATATCTTATTGCTAGAGATCTGGGATTTATCAATTGGTATCAGAGCTAAACAGAAGATTCAAGCAGATCGAAGACCAAATTGAAGAATTTTTACACTATTCTTCAAGAATTCGGACCAAGTGGCTTTTACTGTTCATCTGAAGTCTTATCATTCAGACATGAAGTTTTTCCAGATTTTGAGTTTTTGAATCAATTCTTTGCATCATTGCATTCGGATTTGCTTCCTAAACATCTTTAATTCTTGGATTAACACCAAAATTTGCACAGAATTTGCAGATCTGATCATTTTATATCATTTTTGTTCGAAAACCTTTTCTACTATTTTTGGATCAAAATTCGATTAAATTGATCGAATTAGGATTTGTGATTATCTAAGAAAGTGTGTGGAATCAAATTTCGAACAAATCTGTGCAAATTTCATAACAATTGATCAAGAATTGAAAAAGTTATGGCTGATTTAGTGATTTTCGTGTTCAAAGTGCAGAATTCTGATCATTCTTGGTGAATTCGGATCATTCATACGGAATTCGGACCATTCAAGGGATTTTCTACTTGATTTTAGTCAATTCGGAGTGTTCTTGATTTTTTACAAGTGTTGAATTCGAACCCTTAAGCATCCGAATTCATAGAATTCGAACCCTTAAGCATTCGAATTCATAGAATTCGAACCCAGTTAGATTCGAATTGAGGAGAATTCGAACCGTGTTAGATTCGAATTGAGGAGAATTCGAACTGTGTTAGATTCGAATTGAGTTGATTAAATTTTCCAAGAAAAGAATTCGAACCAAGGTACATTCGAATTGAGTGAATTCGAACCAAGGTTCATTCGAATTGAGTGAATTCGAATCCTTCTTGATTCGAATTGAGTGAATTCGAATCCTTCTTGATTCGAATTGAGTGAATTCGAATCCTTCTTCATTCGAATTGAGTGAATTCGAATCCTTCTTCATCCGAATTCATTGAATTCGAACCCTTATTCATCCGAATTCAGTGAATTCGAATCCTTCTTCATCCGAATTCATTGAATTCGAACCCTTATTCATCCGAATTCATTGAATTCGAACCCTTATACATCCGAATTCATTGAATTCGAACCCTTATACATTCGAATTCATTGAGAAAAAATTTTATCCCGAAATTTTTCCTATAGTGTATTTCATACACTGTAAGAGCTTTTCAAGAAAAATTTTTATATAATTTTTTTTGTGTATTTTCATACACTGTCTGCTTGATCTTCTGAACGATCAATTTATAGCAATATTCAAGATGGTTTTACAACAAGTTATTGTTAAAAGCAGTGGTGAAGATTTGAAGCAAACTCTGAAAAAGGAGATTCCTCCAATTGCAAAAGTTTTTGTTAAACCAGCAAATGTAAAGTTGCAACATGTCATTATAACAGAAACACCTGTTAATTCATATGTATCTGTTAAACCAAATAATGAAGTGTTGCAACAAGTCATAATAACAAAAACACCTCCAAAGACACAAGAAAAAGCTAAGGCAAATAATGGAATTTTGCAACAAGTTAGTTTATCAGAAACATCTCCTAAATCAGAAAGGCACATTAAAGATAATGCTTCAAATTCTTCAACTCCTATTTTAAATAAAGCATTGGAAGAAGAAAATGTTGATCTGAAAAGACAAATTTTAGACATTTCTTCTTCAAATGCTAAACTTACTAAAAGAATAACTGATCTTGAAGTTTATATTGCAGATCTTGAAGCAAAGAAAGACAACTCAAGTCTGCACGATCAAATCGAGAATCTTCAAGAGAAAGTAACAACTCTTCAAAAAGAAAATGCCGATTTGAAGAGTAGAGAAGAAAAGAGAGTGAAGTGGAACTTAAAGTTACATGCTCAATTAAAAGAAGTTAAAGATATAGGGAAAATTTTGGACAGTGAAAATGCCGATCTAAAGAGAAAACTGTCTAATTTTTCTTTTGAAGAAAAGAAAGTTTTTGAAGAAAAGAAAGAGACTGAGCTGAAATGTATAAAACTTTCAAAACAAGTTTCAGACTTTGAGAAAGTTTTATTTTTAGAAAAAGACAAGCTCGAAAAAGAAAGAGCTAAATTTGAAACTGAACGAAATTTTTTTGAGATTAAAAGTTCTGAACTTTCCATTAAAATCTCTGAATTAGAAAATCTTTTGGAAAAGGAAAGAAAAGATTTCACGGAAAAGAAAAATCTCTTTGAAAAGGAAAGTAAAACCCTTAAAAAGAAAAATATGGAAATTTTCAAAGAGATTACTGATAAAAGAAGGTTTTTGGAAAAAGATTTTGAATCGGAACGTGTATATTTTGAAGATGTGATTCTTAATCTTACCAAAAGATTATCTGGTTTATCAGCTGATATTATGAAGGATCAGTTGATCAAATCTGATCTCCAAAAGAAATTTGATCTAATTTCTAAAGAGAAAAATGTTTTAATAAACAAAGTCAAAGAACTTGAAGACGTCATTTTTAAATTTGATGTCTCAAAGCAGACCGGTCATAATTCTATCTTTCAGACTCCATTTGTTGATTCAAATGATTCTGAATGCTCTTTTAAAACTGCTTCAAGTTCAAGTTTTAAAAACATTTCTTCTAAACAATTTAATAGATCAACAGATTTCTCAAAAGGTCGGATTCGTTCAACAAATCTCTTCTATAATCCTCTGTATGATAAATCAGATAACAAAACAAAAGTGCCTAAAGTTAATACTTCCAAACCTGAAGAAGTTCCAGTCTTCAAGAGGGTGAAGATGGAATGGAGAATCAAAGGCACAACAGTTCCAAAGAAAGATGAGCCAAAATCATCTGTATCCACATCAAATGCAAAGAAGAACAATACGCCAAAAGGTAAATCTTATGCTAAACCTAATCCTATTCATCATGTAAATCATCTGATTAGGTTGGCCCATAAGAAAATCTGTTGTTCTTACTGTGGTTCAAATGATTTTGTGCATAAAGATTATACTTCTTTTTGGTACGGTACTTATAGTATTCCTTCAAAGAAATCTACACCTAACCTACTAGGACCCAAGTGCCATTGGGTACCAAAATCTGCTTAATCTGTTTTGCAGGTTCATCATGTGTTGTACTGATTTGTAAATACATACCACACACATGTCTGAAAACAGAAGAGAAGCGGTGGATTTGTTTTTTTAAAGAATATTTGTACCATTAAGGGGGAGACAAAGAAATATGGCTTTTGAACATATCAGTTCAAAACCCGTGCTTCAACGACAATGGCTTTTGAACATATCAGTTCAAAACCCGTGCTTCAACGACTATGGCTTCTGAACAACTCAGTTCAGGACCCGTACTTTAAAGACTAAGACTTCTAAACAAATCAGTTTAGAACTCACACTTCTCAGGTAATATCCTTAACTGCTATATATTTTTGTTTCAAGGAACAAGTGGCAAAAGGTAACATTGGATTATATTTGTTTCTACTGATTTGAAAACTTGAAACTTTACAAATTTAATTCAATAAGATGAAATTTTCAATTTTCATTCAATGAATTAAATGTGTGCTAAAAGATGATTTTACAAGAAACTTTGTACTATCTGAGTTAGATTTGCTTCAATTTTCACTTCTAAAATAAATCGAAAGGTCAGCAAAACATGAATGAAATTATGCTGAATGCTCAAAGTTATGTGAATCTGGATATATATAGAATATAATGCTCAAAAAGCCTATATGTCAAAATGATGGATGGAAATGAAAATATGGGCAAAGCACTATGTTTTAGAACCAAGTGATTGAGATAAAATTGTTGCACTATCATTTAGTTTGAAAGTTTGTGCCTGTGGCCTTTCTGGTTTGGGAGAGTAAGTCCTAAGGGGTGCTCGACACCTAGTCCCTAAGATCAACTGGTCTGGGATCGGCTGACCCAAATCCTGCAATAGAACCAGATAGAAAGCCATGTTTTACTGGTACAAATGGGTTTAAGATATATCGATGTGGCCTTTCTGGTTTGGGAAATTAAGTTCTAAGGGGTGCTTGACACCTAGCACCTAAGGCCAACTGGTCTGGGATCTGCTGACCCAAATCCTGCTATAGAACCAGATAGAAAGTCATGTTTAACGGTGTATCTTATTCTTACTAAACTTTTTGATCAAAAGATGCCAATGAGCACAAAATCAAAAGATGCCAATGTGCACGAATCAAAAGATGCCAATGAGCACAAAAGAAAAGATGCCAATGAGCACACATCTCTTGAAACTTGGGAAAATACAAAGTCGCGATAAACCCGTAAATTTGTGAAAATTCTGATTTTGGACAAATAGTGTGAGTAGAGCAAAATATTCTTATATGTTTTAGAATTGCATATGCTTGAAGCTAATCATATTTCCCATGCTAGCACACCAAATAGATTTAATAAAGGGGTTGAAACTGAACATTTTTTAACTTGATATACAATGATGACTTGTTCTTGAATCCAAACACATGCATTTGATTCCATTTGATTGAAAAATCTGTTAAATTTCATTAAGTTGAATTTCTTTTGTAAAGTTTTCAAATGATCAAATGTTTGTAGTTATAAAATAAAATTCAATGAATGTTATTTTCCTTGTGTAAATTTGTTTTAAAATTTGTGCTACAATTTCAAATACTGTACGTTATTGAAATATATGCATACTTTCAGGGGGAGAAAATAAATTGCTCCAGAATTCTTATTTTGAGGGGGAGCAAGGTTATTCTGTAAGGAGGAGATTGTTAGCAATACTCAAAGACACAACTGAAATTGAAAATGGTTTTCGATGATTATGATGCTCACCATCATCGAAAAAGGGGGAGAAAAGTTTAATTTCAATTTCATGTCAAAGAATTTTCAAATCAAAGATATTTCAAGTCAATGATTCGTGAACAAAGACTGAAGATCAGGGGAGAAGGATCATGTGAAGTCTAAATATTGCTGAATTTGGTTATCTTAGTTCTGAGTGGTTCTCGGAATGCGCTTACACCTAAAAGTTCAAAAATATAGATGGTTTCGCACCCTTCATGATTCGAATTGAGTGATTTCGAATCCTTCATGATTCGAATTGCCCTGATTTCGGACCCTTCTTGTTCCAACTTACTTGAATTCGAATCCTACTTGATCCGAATTGAGCTGATTTCGCATCCTCTAGCATCTGAATTGATGGTTTCGGATCTGCCTACATCCGAATTGATGATTTCGGATTCTTAAAGTTAATATGAGAACTAAGGTTCTTGCATCAAGAAGGATACGAGAAGTTACTGTTTGTTAAAGACTGATAAAGCTGTAAAGATCTGTTTTCATGTACAAGGCTTGAAGATAGTTTGATAAAGTGTCTGTTGAAGAAGATTGACTTTACAAAGAGCTGAAGACTGCTGTCATATTTTTTTTAATCTTGAATCCAAAGGGGGAGATTGTTAGAGCATTGTTGTATTCAAGATTTACTGTAAAGTCAATGTACTGTATGAGTCTATACAGTATTGTGAATGCCTTTATACCTTGTATGTCATGGGTATAAATAGGCTTGTCTAGTTCATTTGTTAGAAAGCTTTTGTAATCTTTTAGAAACCTTTTGTAATCCTTTGAGCTCAATACATGGATGACATATTTGCTCTCTAGATTCTCTCTCACTACATTCATATCTTATTGCTAGAGATCTGGGATTTATCAGTTTTCTTTTCCACGATCTTCTGGGCTTCTTCCCACAGCTTTCGTTGGATTTGAATGGGAACACGCTTCAGCTTGGGGTCTTTGACAGATTCTTGAGTGAGCTTGATGGCGTATTCTCTGTCTTTCTCTTCAGCTTCCTTTCTTTCAGCAATGAGGCGTTCAGCTCTAAGGTGGTCCTGATATTCAGCTTTTGAAATTCTGAACTTAGGAGGAACTGAAGGCAGTTGATCAGGCCTTAGAATGATTCGCTGATCCTCGAATCGCTTTATTATTTCTTCTCTTCTCTTTTGATCCTCTTCACTCAGCTTTTGAGGAACTGAGGAAGGTCTCTTATTGCGCGAGAGAGGTTGTTCTTCTGGTTCATCAGTCTCAGAGATCAAGTCCAAGACTGGGATTATTTCATCAG
Organism: Saussurea involucrata; assembly: GCA_033807775.1. Lineage (NCBI taxonomy): Eukaryota > Viridiplantae > Streptophyta > Magnoliopsida > Asterales > Asteraceae > Saussurea > Saussurea involucrata. The sequence goes on from CM066314.1 coordinate 88,835,470, forward strand.
CAGCAGCTGGCTTTATTTGTGAAGTCGCAACAGTAGAACCTTCAGCGACATCCTCAAACAGGGGAGAGGACTAGCTGAAAAGCAGCGATCTTACAGATAAGAATTGGGTAGAAGAACTTGGGTAGAAAAGATAGAAAAATAATGTGGATGTGTATATAGGTTTGGAGAACTTAGTGAGCTGTTGAGAAGTTCAGGGAAGGAAAAAGTAAAGTTTTAGTTTACCTGACAAACCGGCTTTTCAAAGAGAATCGCTAGATTTTCATCTTCAGCGAGGCCTTTGTCTTTGCTTTTCTCAGCGCCAGAGGCTGAGGGCTTTGTCTTTGTCTTCTCCCCTGATGGTTTTTTTATTGAGATTCCTTTAAGAGCTTTGATCCTTGGGGCAGGTTTGACGATAAAGAAATCATCGTCATTTTCATCATCATCATCATCCTTTCTTGGAGAGAAGGATGGTTTGTCGTCAGGGATGTCGATGTCTTCATCTTCTTCTGCTTCGGAATTCTCAGCATCTTCTTCGAGTTGCTCCCCCTCAGATACAGAGGCGAGCTTCTCGGTTCCCTCAGGGTTTTCATCTCCCTGAGGTCCAGTGGTCAGATCTTCATTCCTCTCTCCCCTGATAGATTCATCATGGGAAAGGTCTTCAGCGCTTTTGTTGTTCAGATCTTCAGCGCTTTTCTCAGGATCTTCAGCGCTTTTCTCCTTGGAATGTTCAGCACTCTTCTCCCCCTCTTTTTCATGATGAATGGGGGAGGAATGGGCAGACTCAGCATTGGTGTTATCTCTGTCTTCTGGGCCAGAGATTTTTACACAACCTTCAAGCTTTGCTATTCTGTCTTCTAGGCCAGAAATAGCAGGCGTGATTTTCCTCAGCTCTGTGCGATCCTCCTCTGTGAAAGATTCCAGAATAGGGACAGGGGCAGGAGCAGGAGCTGGACTATTTGCCTTGTTTACCAGTGTCTCGATCATCGTCTTCATAGAGCTAACGTCGGTCTTTACAGATCCTAAGTCAGTCTTGACCTCTGACATATCACCCTCGAGTTTTTCAACCGATGTCTTCAGCGTTGTTACTTCGCTGGACATGGTCGAAACTGATGTTTTGAGGCTTGTGTAGTCAGTGTAGATGTCACAGAGCACCTTGGCAAAATCGCTGAGCGTCTTATCAAGACTCTTGATGTCTTCAGTGGAAGCTTTCTTCTCCACCACCGTTGTCAGCTTTGTCAAGTTCTCTCCAGCGTTTGTTACAGCTGTTGAGTTGTTGGAGAGTGTGGTGGTGAGACTGGACAGCTTTGTTTCCACGGACTTCAGCGAGGCGTTGATGTCTCCCAAATTAGGACCTGCAGGAGGATTGATGAACTCGTCGAAGTTGCAAGTTCCTGAATAGTGTTCCATATCTTCTTCGAAAGTACGGTGAGGTATGGTGAACTCTGCAGGTCCTGTCTTCATCATTTGTTGAGAAGCATCAGCGGCGGCTTCTGGAATGATGGCATCTCCAGTGTTCGCTGGAGGAGTGTCCAAGTGAGTGGAGGGAGAAGCGAAGGTTAAGATTGGGGTTCGGGTTCTGAGTTCAGCGTTGGAATCGCTGACAATCACTTCATCAGTCTTTTGAGAGACTGAGGGAGGTTGGGTAGTTTCCAAGTTTCTAACCTCAGCGTTTGGAGACGCTGAAGTCTGGATTGGAGGGATGGCTTGCACGGGTGTGGCAGAGCGTACCACGGAACTTTCCTTCAGCTCTTGAGAACGAGCTGAGGAGTCTTCAGCATGGAATTGCTGGGGTTGCTCCTTGGTTTTCTTGATCCTTTTGGAATCAAGTTGGGTGTGTGAGGGTTTCCTTTTCTTATAAGGAGAGGATGTTGTGGCCGGGGTATCAGCGATTGGTATTGTCGCTGAAGGAGCCACAGAAAGCGGAGAATTTAGAAGAGAGAGAAGAGTAGAGAGACGTACCTCATTGGCGACAGGCTTGAAGTCGAGAACCTTAGGGCCAATCTGAGAAAGTTTCAGATCACCCTCTTCAGGATAGCTGTCCTTCAGGCCATATTGAAAGATGGCGCTGATGAATCGTGGGTAAGGAACCCATGCTGGTCTGTCAGCGGCAGAATCGACACGTTGAATCAGGTCTTCATAAATAATGGAGGCCCAGTCAATATTTAGACCTTTCAGCAGTGCGTATCCCATGGACTGCTGAGGTTGGGCGGCTTGATCAGAAGATCCGGATTTCGCTGTCATGCAGCTGATCAGGTGAGCGAAGATGAAATTCATCTTGCTGGGCATTTTGGATATCTTTATCAGCGTCAGTTTCTTCTCAGGCTTCTTGTCCCTTCCAATATCCCAGATATAACCCATTGCGTCAAGGAAAGCAATGATTGCTTCTCTGTCAGCATGCTTTTTGTGGTCAGGGAATGGAATGAAGGGTTTTTCTTTGGAGGCATTTGGGAAGTTTAGGGCTTTGCGGATAATTGCGGGTGTGATCTTGATGGTGCCATACTCAGTATCGCTGAGTATGTAGTCTATGGTTTTGGATGGATCTTTGGCAGAGGGTAGCTCAGTGTGTCTGGCAGAGTACCAGAACTGGAATAAAAGCCGCTGACTGGCAGGAGGTGTTATGGTCAGGGCTGTGTAGATGGGGCTGTTCTTCAGAAAACTTACAGCATCGTCCAGATGTGATACTTGCTTCCGAGGAGGAAACTCGAGAAGAGCTGAGAGGTTGTTGGCCTTAGTCCAATCGAGTTGATCCAGCTCGAACTTCACCTGGGGGGCTTTGAAGATTTCCATTTCCTCAGAGTCAGTGGAGATGGATTCAGCGGTAACATTCAGCTTTGAAGATGCCATATCACTGTATTATCAGTTCAACCAAAGATGTTAACAGATAAGAATTATCTTAATGTGGAAAGAAATTTCCGTTAAGAATTTTCGAATCTTGTCCTTTTCATTCAAACAAAAATTGTCTTAATGAAGATTAGGGTTTTTCTTGATTTTAAAAGAAAAGTAAAACCCATAAAATCTTGTATTCCAGTTTCTAAAAGAAAAATGGATACGAATGAAGAACAAGTTTAAGATTTAGATTTAAAACTTGAAGACCAACCATGAAATGGTTGTGTTCATAAAACCATGAAAGAAATGATTTTATTTTAAAAAGTTCTTTTGTTTGATCTTGTTAAAACAAAGAGAAGATCGAAAACAAGTTATACGCATTTGATAAAAAATAAGAACATATTAACCTTGAAGTTTTTGATGAAGAAGATGATGAACAGTTCTTGCGGAGAAAGATTGTTCGCGTAAAAGACAAATATAAACCAAGAGTTGTTTATATAGGGATTTTTAGAGAGAGAAAACCTTGAGCGGGAAAAGGTTTTCATCATGACACGGACACGTGTTTACATTTGATTGGAAGTTTGAACAAAACGTGCAAACGTGTGTCAGAAAGAAATCGTGCCGAGTGTTATCCGTTGCAATGACGTCACAACTGTCCTTTCACATTCTTTTAGGATATCTCTGAGGTTTTGAAAAACTCAGAGACTCTTTTGAAAAACATGAAGCACTGAATAGAAATATCAGTGAAGGTTTAAGGAATTTTCAAAATATCGCTGTTAAGGAAGAGATATTCAGCGATGCAATTTATTTAGAAATCTTGCATTTACATGCGATTGTCAGAGAGAGAAAACATACCTGGATATCAGTTTAACCAAGTTTATTCAGAGAGAAGATGATGAAATGGATTATAAAAGTTGATTTTATCCCGAAGCCTATACAAGAATGTATAAACGTATCGCTGATTAAATGTGAACCGCTGAAGATTTTATCCTTCAAAGTTCAGCATTCCAAGCTCGCTGATGAGAAAGTTGAATCTTGTCTCATCAAGAGGTTTGGTAAACAAATCAGCTAACTGATAATCAGTTGGGATAAAATGAAGTTCTATATCACCATTCATCACATGATCTCTGATAAAATGATATCTGATTTCTATGTGTTTTGTCTTTGAGTGTAGCACTGGATTGTTTGCTATAGCGATGGCACTTGTGCTGTCGCAATAGATTGGAATTTTGGAGAGCTGAAGATCATAGTCTAGTAGCTGATTTCTCATCCACAAGACTTGAGAACAGCAGCTTCCAGCGGCTACATACTCAGCTTCAGCTGTGGAAGTGGACACTGAGTTTTGCTTCTTACTTGTCCAACTTACCAGCTTTCCACCCAGGAGCTGACATCCTCCTGTGGTGCTTTTCCTATCCATTTTGCAACCTGCAAAATCACTGTCTGAATAGGCGGTTAGATCGAATCCTGAGTCTTTGGGATACCAAAGACCTAGATTCGTTGTACCCTTAAGATATCGAAAGATTCGTTTTACAGCTTTCATATGGGATATCTTAGGTTCAGCTTGATATCGTGCGCACAGACATGTTGCAAACATAATATCGGGTCGGCTAGATGTAAGATACAATAGTGAGCCGATCATCCCACGGTACAGCGTGACATTGACGGGGACACCCTTTGTGTCCTTATCAAGTATCAGCGGTGGTGCCATAGGGGTTTTCATAGCTGAACTTTCAGTTAAGTCGAATTTCTTCAGCATATCTTTAACATACTTTCCCTGATTTATAAAAGTTCCTTTTTCAGTTTGCTTAATCTGAAGACCAAGGAAATATGTTAGTTCACCCATCATACTCATTTTATACTCATCTTTCATTCTATCAGCGAAACGAGTACAAAGCTCAGGGTTAGTAGAACCAAATATAATGTCATCAACATATATTTGAACTAAAATGATATGACCTTTTACTTTTCTAAAAAACAAAGTTTTGTCAATCTTACCTCGCTCAAATTTTTCAATATGGAGATAAGTAGAGAGAGTATCATACCATGCACGTGGAGCTTGCTTTAAGCCATAAAGTGCCTTGTCCAGTTTATAAACATAACCTGGACGCTTAGGATCTGAGAATCCTGGAGGTTGTTCCACATATACTTCTTCATTCAGCTTTCCATTTAGAAACGCTGACTTAACATCCATCTGATGTACAGTGAAGTTTTTGTGTACAACATATGCTAAGAAAAGACGAATAGATTCAAGTCTTGCTACTGGAGCAAAAGTTTTGTCATAATCTATGCCTTCCTCTTGTCTGTATCCCTGAGCAACAAGACGAGCTTTGTTGCGAGTTACAGTACCATGTTCGTCCAACTTGTTTCGATAGACCCATTTAGTGCCTATCACCGTTTTGTCAGTTGGTCTACGAACAAGTTTCCAAACTTTGTTTCTTTCGAATTCAGTCAGCTCTTCTTGCATAGCGCTGACCCAGTTTGGATCTCTGAGGGCATCATCTATTTTCTTTGGTTCAGTTAGAGAAATAAAGTTAACAAATAAACAAATATTACCTGCACTTCTACGAGTGGATCACCAAGAATTTGATCGATTGGGTGATTTACAGTCCATCGCTGAGTCGGAGCATGCGTCGCTGACTCAGTCTGAACTGGAGAAACTGAAGATGAGGCTTCAGCTACTTCTGGATTATCAGCTAAGAGAGGAATGTTTGCATTTGCCACTTCATTCACTGATTGCTGAGAAATAGATGGAATTTCTAAGACATTTGGATCAACTGCAGGTATAGTGTTTATAGGAACAGCTGAGACCCAAGATGTTTCAGCTTCACTATTTTGCATATTTGGAATGATAGAAGGACCATCATTTTCTACTGTGTGAGCATGAGGAGTAGGAACATCTTCTGAATCACCAAGATGAGAAAACATCCATTGATTCAGTTCTTCTGTATCAGCGTTCGGTTTAGAGTTCGCTGAACGGGATTCGTCAAACGTGACGTGAATAGTTTCTTCTACAGTTTGTCTTCCTCGGTTGAAGACTCTGAAGGCTTTGGAAACTGAGGAGTATCCAAGAAAGATTCCATCATCAGCCTTAGGATCAAACTTTCCAAGGGCATCTCTGTTGTTCAGTATGAAACACTGACATCCAAAGATGTGAAGAAAGCTGATTGAAGGCTTTCTCCCATGAAAGAGTTCATAGGCTGTCTTTTTGAATCTTTTAACTATCAGCGACCTATTTTGCGTAAAACAAGCAGTGTTGACAGCTTCTGCCCAAAACTGAGTAGGCAGGTGAGAATCGCTGAGCATTGAACGTGCAGCTTCAATGATTGTTCTATTTCTTCTTTCAGCGACTCCGTTTTGTTGTGGTGTTCTCACTGACGAAAAGTTGTGAGAAATACCCTTGCTCTCAAGGAAGGAATCAAGAGAACTGTTTTTGAATTCAGTTCCATGATCACTCCTTATTGAGCGAACAGTCATATTGTTCAGAGTTTCCATCTTCCGAACAAAGGTGATGAGTTCTTCAGGGGTGTCACTCTTAGAACGGAGAAACATTACCCATGTGTAACGAGAGAATTCATCAACTATGACCAGCGTATATTTCTTTCCAGCGATGGATTGTTTGTTAACGGGGCCAAACAAATCCATATGGAGTATTTGTAGAGGAGATGACACTGAGGAAACTTGCTTTGACTTAAAGCTTGCCTTGGTCTGCTTCCCTTTTTCACACGCTGAACATAAGGACTCTTTGGCGTATGAATGTTGAGGTAGACCAGTGACTAACTCTTTGGATGAAAGAGTATTCATTGTCTTGAAGTTTAGATGTGAGAGCCTTTTGTGCCATAGCCAGTTAACATCAGAAGATGCTTTTGAGAAGAAACAGGAGTTCTCAGTGGTTGTTGAGTCCATGTTTATAACGTAAACATTTTCCAAACGATAACCGCTGAGAGCTATCTTCTCCTTTTTGTCAGAGACAAAGCAGGATTCCTTAGTGAAAATCACTTTGTTGTCCATGTCGCAAAGCTGACTGATGCTTAGAAGATTATGCTTCAGCCCTTCAACATATGCGACTCTTCTGAAGGATGTTGTACCATTTGAAAGTACACCATACCCTCGGGTATGTCCTTTTCCATTTCCACCGAAAGTCACAGAGGGACCCTTCTCTTCCTTGTATTCAGCGAGCAGGTTTTTCTTTCCAGTCATGTGTCTAGAGAATCCGCTATCGAGATACCATATACCCTTCTTAACCTGCAATACAAAGGAAGATTAGTTTTGCTTGGGTACCCACTTCACCATGTATACGCGTTTGTCAGTGGAAGTAGTTGGAATGGGTTCAGCAGTCTTCGCAGCATTTGAAGATTCAGCTTTGTCTTTCTTCACTTTGGTCAATTTCTTGACCTCAGCGGTAGGAGTCACCTTGACCTGAATTGCAACTGGTTTGGTCTTCTTGGGTGCTATCTTCACCTTAGCTATCTTATCAGCTTTGGTGGCTGTGGGGCACTTACTGGCAATATGATCGGTAAGTCCACAGTGATAACATTTCCTATAACTAAAGTTAGTTCTAGGACCACTTGAGTGCTGAGCTTTTAATTTGGAATTAGAAGTGCCAGCACCAAGTACGCTATTGGTTTTTGAAATAGGACGAACATTCAGTTCTTCAGATTTCTTAACAAGGATATCTACTCTGAGTCTAGGAGTAGGTCGCTGAACTGATCCAGAGGTCTGATTTCTAGAACCAGATGAATGAATCACTAAGGCTTTGGAAGCATTCAGCTTAGGTACTAAGGTACCCTTCTGAGGATTTTGATAAATAACAATTCCTTTACCTTTGTCTTTAGAGACAGAGGTAGGTTTTGAATAAACCATTTTCTCCTTACCTTTTAAGGAGGTAGGAGTTTCCTCAGGGATTGGTGTAATCGACGAGGAGTACTGAGATGAAGAAGTGTCAGCTACTGAGGATACGAACGTTCCAAATTTAAGCATTGAACGTTCAGTGGTTGGTATTGGAGTATCATATTTATAACCCAGACCACGTTTATCACTCAGAGGAATCTGAGCCTTAATTATCTCAGTGATCTTTGTTGAAGAATTACACCATCCTTCAACAGTAGCTTGTTCAGCTTTTAATGCAGCGATAGCTTCTGCTCGTTCGATTTTGACTAGCTGATTTAAATGGACTTGATCTTTAAAATCTTCTTCAAATTTAGAAAGCTTTTCTATTTGAAGGTGGCAGTTTTTAAGCTTTTCAGCGAGATCAAGATTTTGGTTTTCAACCACAGCTTTGCCGTTCATGGCTTCGTATAAACTTCTAGTCAGCAGTTCGATTTTACGGAGACTATCAGCTTCATCAATATTTGCAATATTGGTAAAGAAGGAAGGTGATACCTGAATGGCAGATGTTGAAGTGGAGGGAATGTCTGAACTTTCTTCCTCTTCTTCAATCTTGGCCATGAGACATTGATTTGCTTCATCATCTTCAGAATCAGATGATGAGGCTTCTTCATCAGAAGCAGCCCAATCATAGTCAGCCATCAGGCCTTTTCCTTTCTTCTTAAAGCTTTTCAGCTTTGCATACTTTTCCTTCAGCTTTGAGTATTTGTCATCTTTATTCCTTGGAACAAAGGATTTCTTTGTAAAAGCTGAAGGTCTCATGATTTTCTTTGACCTGCACTCGTTAGCGAAATGACCTGTCTTTTCGCAGTTGAAACAAGTAGCAGTAGCCTTATCAACAAAAGCTGATGACTTAGGCTTGTCAGCTATAGAAAGAGTTTTGTTCTTTCTAAACATTTTCTTCTTGGCGAATCTCCTGAACTTTTTAGTTAGGAGAGCCAAGGATTCATCATCATCTGAAGAATCAGAATCTGATGACCTTTCAGAGTTACTTTCTAACTCAGTGATAGTGACCACGGGTCGCTGAGTAGAAGGTTCCTCTGAGATTAAAGCAACAGGGGTGCTTTTGGAATCTTTTACAAGATTCTTCTTAAGATGGCTAGATTGCTCATGATTCAGCAATGTGCCATATAAGGTAGCAAGTGTCATTGATCATAGATCTTTTGACAGCTTGAGACACATGGAATAATTGTCCCAGCTTTCAGGTAAACATTCTAAAAACTTTGTCAGCACTTCAAAGTTACCACCTTCTAGGAAGAGCATCATCCTATTTTTCCATAAGTTGAAGTTGTCTCTGGAAAATCTAGGGGGTTTTGCAAGAGAACCATTGTCTATATAATTTGTGTTTGTGTGGGAGGCCATTTTCAGATAATAGCAAGGAAGAGAAATATCTTAGATTAGATCTTGTTTATGAGATTAAACAAATCTGCTCTGATACCACTTGTTGGTCCCGAAAGGCCTATACAAGTTTGTAGAAGGGGGGGGGGGGGGGGGGGGGAGGGTTGAATACAAACACACTATTTTACTTTTCTAAATTGTTTATTGATAAATCATTAACAATTTACAGCTTGTTGCGGAAACAAGATTAAGGATAAACCTAAATCTAAACAAGTTGGAACACTAAGGTTTCTTGCACTAAGAAAGATATGGAGATTACTAATAAAATCCTATCTTGAGAGAGATTTGAACTTGTCCAGAGTTAGCAAGTTACTTCAAATGAAGTGAGTTCATCTCTTTATATACTGCATGCATTTAATGCAATTCAGTATACACTTTACACGTGTCATCAGCGGATTGGTTGCATGTCATTGACCTTTGTTGACAACCTTAGTAGCCGTAAAGATGAACAGTGTAGTATCAGAGTGGTTGTACGATCTCAGATTTTCGGAGGTTCTTTTCTGACATTTCGTACGGTGGCGTGCAAGGGAGGTTAAGACAAAAGTACTTTGTACGGAGGACTTCATGATCAGCTTTCGTTGATTCAGCGATTATCATTTACTATTCAGCGAATGATAAAGTTCAGCGATAGCTGAAGTCTTGTACTTGATACTTCACGTTGAGTGGACAAATCTGAGTCTTCGCTGATCCGCATCAGTTTATTAGTAGACTTGTCGCTGGTTCTTGAGCTTGATCTTCGACTTCAGCGTAGAACCTTTGTTGACGTGAAACTTGTCTTCAGGGATTATAAGTAAACAACTAACTTATCAGCGATCACCATAAGGACTGAACAGACTCAGCGCATTATGGTCAACAGTGTTCGCTGAATGTTTAATTTAAAGAGCGAGAGTTCCTATCAGCAGTACTGTAAGATCTTAGTACTTATCAGCGATAGTGAAACTCTGATACATATTGTTTACATACAATTTTCACTAAGTATTTAAGAGAGGGTCATTATCAAATCACTGAGGGTTTGGATCAACACAACAATTCAGAATTTTCATCTTTAACTTTATGTTTCTCAGCCTCAGATTCTTTATATTGTTCTTTTATTACTTCTTTTTCAATTCTGAATTTGTTAACCAAATTTCTGTCTCCTTTTATCTGTTTTCTTAGATTAGCAAATTCAGTTTTCATTTCACCAATCTGTGTCATTAACTCTATTTCAAGTGAAGAATGTACCTCAGCAGATGACTCAGAATCAGCATCTTCAAAATCAGAATCATCCTCATTCCTCATTTTTGCCATATAGCTTTGCATCTGTGGAAAGTTGATATGATCATCTTCATCAGAAGTGTAGTACAACCAATTCTCCTGTTCAGCCAATAAAGCAATTTTATCATCTCTCTTCTTTGCAAGCTGAGCCTTCTTGGTGTAGTACTCATAGTCTTTCACAATTTTAACTCTGCAATCCTTAGCATAGTGGCCAGATTTTCCACACTTGAAACACAGATTCTTTTCTTTTCTCTCATCCTTCTCTTCTTTGTTTTCTTCACTTCTCTCTACTCTCTTTTCAAACTTATTTTCTTCTCTGTCTTCTTTCTTCTTATAATCTGAACTCCCAACTCTCTTATAATTTCCTTGAAATCTACCCTTCCCATACCTTTTGTTGAAAGTATTTGTCAACAAAGCTAGTTTCTCGGCCATTATCTTGATATCTTCATCATCTTCTGATCCTTCTTCCTTGTCAGATTCTTCCAGATTAGGTATCTCTGATAGATATGCAGTCTTTTTGGGTGCTTTGATTGCTTTGGACTTTGATAAGAACGCTAACTGATCAGCAACATTTTTCTTCTCTTCCACAACTAACTTGACAGAGTCTTCATGTTGATTAAGAACACAGAACAGATCATTTAAGTCTTCTTCACACATATCCTTGTTCATTTGCAGACTTATGGCAAATGATGACCATTCTGAATTTAGACTGTTCAGAAATTTGTAATTTATTTCTGACTTCGTTTTCTTCAGTCCATTTCTTCTCAAGTCATTTAGAATAGTACAAAATTTACTGTATGTCTGTGTCAAACTTTCTGACTCTTTTGCTTTGAACCTCTCATAAGCATTTATGCTTTGATTTAACTTTGCCTGAATAGATCTCACAGTTCCTAACATCTGCCTTTCCAATTCGTCCCACATTTCTTTAGCTGATGATCCACTGTCAATCCTGTTAAGAACCTCATTTGGGACAGCCAAAGTCATCAAAGTAATTGCTCTTTTGTCAATAGCATGCCTATTCTTCTGTTCAGCTGTGTATTGGGAATAACTCTTCTTCACCCTGGTCGCTGGAATTTCTGGAGTTGTCTCTGTAGCAGGTGTTGCGGCAACATCGATATACACTTCAATTGGACCTTCTCGAATGGAGATCATAAGGTTTTCATCAATGTTGTCTAGGAATTGGATCATACGAATTTTCCATTGCTGATACTCTTCAGGTATAAGAACAGGCGGTTTAGTTTCAGATCCCATGGCTAGATATTCTTTAGAAGACATGATTGTAAGAAAATTCAACAGAAAGACAAATTCGAATTTCTTGATCGAAATGTAAAAGGAAATTCAAGAATTGCCAAGAATTCAAGAACTAGCCCTAGCAGCGGAATCGAATTTTGAATGAATCAAGAAATCTTCAAGAAATTGATCAATCGATCTTCTCGATAACAATATTGAACGAATTTGTTTGTTGATTGGCTCTGATACCAATTGAAAGTACAGGATCTAATCTTACAATCAATGTAGAAAGCAGTAATCGAGAAGTTGTATGATCAAGCCCAATTGTATTCAATGATGAACAAAATTACAAATCTAAGAGAGAGAGAATCTCAAAGATTACAAAGAATGAATACAAAGATATACGGGAAAATCAATCAGTTAGCAACGTAGTGCTAACCACTCTATTTATACTGCAACGGACATGTTAAAGCTATAATACAAATAAGAACGACTAATAAGAACATAACACGTGTCCTAATTAGTTTACTAAATACTAAGTAAAGTATGTAGTCATAAGTTCTGAACAGGTAGTTCAGAACTTCTGAACATTCTTCTGATAACGCTTCTCAGAGCTTCTGACTCTTTCTCTCAGAACTCTGACTTCTCTTCTCAGATCTCTGACTCCTCTACTCAGAACATCTGAGTCTTCTTATCAAATCTTCAACACTTGGTTTATTGACAAAACTTCAGATCTAACAGATGCCCTTGGAAAGTTTGATCCTAAGGCTGATGATGGAATCTTTCTTGGATATTCTTCAATCTCCAAAGCCTTCAGAGTCTTCAATCGAAGAAGACAAACTGTTGAAGAAACTATTCACGTCACTTTTGATGAATCCCGTTCAGCAAACTCTAAACCGTCTGCTGATACTGAAGAACTGAATCAATGGATGTTTTCTCATCTTGGTGATTCAGAAGATATTCTCACTCCTCATACTCATACAGTTGAAGATGATAGTCCTACTATTATCCCAAACATGCAGAATAGTGAAGATGAAACATCATGGGTCTCAGCAGTTCCTTTAAACACTATACCTGCTTCTGAACAAAATGTCTCAGACATTCCATCTACTTCTCAGCAATCAGTGAATGAGATGACATCTGCACCTACTCCTCTCTTGGCTGATATTCCAGAAGTTGTTGAAGCTTCATCTTCAACTCCTCCAGTTCAATTTGAGTCAGCGACTTATGCTCCTGCTCAGCGATGGACTGTAAATCACCCAATTGATCAAATTATTGGTGATCCAAACGCTGGTGTTTAGACTCGATGAAGTGCAGGTAATATTTGTTTATTTGTTAACTTTATTTCTTTGATTGAACCAAAGAAAATAGATGATGCCGTCAAAGATCCAAACTGGGTCAGCACCATGCAAGAAGAGATGACTGAATTCGAAAGAAACAAAGTTTGGAAACTTGTTCGAAGACCAACTGACAAAACAGTGATAGGCACTAAATGGGTCTATCGAAACAAGTTGGACGAACATGGAACTGTAACCCGCAACAACGCTCGTCTTGTTGCTCAGGGATACAGACAAGAGGAAGGCATGGATTACGACGAAACATTTGCTCCAGTAGCAAGACTAGAATCTATTCGTCTATTCTTAGCATACGCTGTACATAAAGACTTCAAAGTATATCAGATGGATGTTAAGTCAGCAATTCTAAATGGAAAGCTGAATGAAGAAGTCTATGTGGAACAACCTCCAGGATTCTCAGATCCTAAGCGTCCAGGTTATGTTTATAAACTGGATAAGGCACTTTATGGCTTAAAGCAAGATTCGTGCATGGTATGACACTCTCTCTACTTATCTCCATATTGAACAATTTGAGCGTGGTAAAATCGATAAGACTCTATTTTTCAAGAAAGTAAAAGGTCATATTATTCTTGTTCAGATATATGTTGATGACATTATATTTGGTTCTACGAACCCTGACCTTTGTACTCATTTCGCTGATAGAATGAAAGAAGAGTATAAAATGAGCATGATGGGTGAGCTAACATATTTCCTTGGTCTTCAGATAAAGCAAAATGAAAAAGGAACTTTCATTAATCAGGGAAAGTTTGTTAAAGATATGCTGAAGAAATTCGATTTAACTCAGAGTACAGCTATGAAAACCCCTATGGCACCACCGCTGACACTAGACAAGGATTCAAATGGAATATCTGTTAATGTCATGTTGTACCGTGGGATGATCGGCTCTCTCTTGTATCTTACAGCTAGCCGACCCGATATTATGTACGCAACCTGTTTGTGTGCACGATATCAAGATGAACCTAAGGAATCTCATATGATCGCTGTAAAGCGAATCTTTCGTTATCTTAAGGGTACTATGAACCTAGGTCTTTGGTATCCCAAAGACTCAGGGTTTGATCTAATTGCCTATTCAGATAGTGATTTTGCATGTTGCAAATTGGATAGGAAAAACACCACAGGAGGTTGTCAGCTCCTGGGTGGAAAGCTGGTGAGTTGGACAAGTAAAAAGCAAAACTCAGTGTCCACCTCAACTGCTGAAGCTGAGTATGTAGCCGCTGGAAGCTGTTGTTCTCAGGTCTTGTGGATGAGAAATCAACTACTAGACTATGACCTTCAGCTCTCGAAAATTCCAATCTATTGCGACAGCACAAGTGCCATCGCTATAGCCAACAATCCAGTGCTACACTCAAAGACAAAACACATCGAAATCAGGTATCATTTTATCAGAGATCATGTGATGAATGGTGATATAGAACTTCATTTTATCCCAACTGACTATCAGTTAGCTGATCTGTTCACCAAACCTCTTGATGAGACAAGATTCAACTTTCTCATCAGCGAGCTTGGAATGCTGAACTTTGAAGAGTAAAATCTTCAGCGGTTCACATTTGATCAGCGATAGGATAAAATCAACTTGTATAAACCATTCTATCATTCTCTCTCTGAACATAATTGATTCGCTGATGTCAAGGTATGTATTCTCTCTTACTCGCTGACGTTCGCATGTGAATGTAAGATTTCAAAACAAATTGCATCGCTGAATATCTCTTCCTTAACAGCAATACTTTGAAATTTCTTAAGCCAACACTGATATTTCTATTCAGTGTTTCATATTTTCAAAAGTGTCCCTGAGCTTTCAAAACCTCAGAGACATCCTAAAATATGAAAGGACAGTTGTGACGTCATCGCAACGGATAAGCCCTGGCACGTTCTTTTTTCTGACACACGATTGCACATTTCGTTTACCTTCCAATCAAATGCAAACACGTGTCGGTGTCATGATGAAAAACTTTCCCGCTCGATTTTCTCTCTCTCTCAAATCTCTCTATATAAACCATTTTGGGTTTATATTTTTTACTTTACGCGAAAAACTTCTCCTCCAAGCAAGAAAAAGATTTACTGTTACATTTTGAGCTCTCAAAATCTCCAGAAACTATTCATCTTCTTCCTTGACGAACTAGGTTAATACTCTTATTATTTACATACATTACTTGTTTATGATCTTATTCTTTGCTTTTAACAGATCAAACAAAAGAATCATTTTTAATGAAATCATTTTCTGTTCATGATTTTATGAATACAACCTTCATGGTTGTTTTTCAAGTTTATATCAACTCGTAAACTTGTTCTTCATATGTTTTTCCATAATTCCTTCTTCAAATGAAAACTGGAAAACACATAATCTCTACGTTTTGTAACTCTTTCTCAAAACAAGAAAAACCCTAATCTTTCTCAAAGGGATTTTTGGCTGAATGAGATGGACAAAATTCAAAAACATCTTATTGGAAAATTTTCCACATTAAGACTGTATTCTTTATCTCTGATCATATTTAACAGAAATGGCATCTTCTACTGGTATTCCAACTGCTGAGAACACTACTGCTGCTGAGGAACTTGAAATCACCAAGGCTCCTCAGGTCAAGTTCAAAATTGAGGAAATCTCTTTTACAAAATCAAACAACCTCCATGCGCTGTTCGATTTTCCTCCGAAGAAACAAGTCAAGCATCTAGACGACGCTGTGAATTTTCTGAAAACCTGTTGCCTCTCTACAGCCTTGACCATAACACCCCCTACTCATCAGTTACTATTATCTCAATTTTGGTATACCGCCCAACACACTCAGCTACCATCATCCAAAGATCCTACCAAACTACTTGATGTCATCCTCTGTGACACTGATTTTGGCACCATCAAAATCAACCATGCTATCATTCGGAAAGCACTGAATCTCCCTGTTGCCACCAAACACAAACCATTTGTTCCTTTCCCTGACCCCAAGAGACATGCTGATAGAGAAACACTCATTGCATTCTTTGATGCAATGAAGTACGTATGGGATCAAGGGAGAGATGAAAAAACCGAGAAGAAACTGACTGCAATCAAGAAGTCAAAGATGCCCAGCGAGATGAACTTCATCTTCGCACACCTGATAAGCTGCATGACAGCGAAGAGTGGCTCCTCTGATCAAGCTGCTCAACCTCAGCAAGCCATGGGCTATGCATTGCTGAAGGGTCTCCATGTTGACTGGGGCTCGATAATCTACGACGATCTTGCGCTCAGAGTAGATTTTGCTGATCAACCATCATGGGTTCCATACCCAAGATTCCTCAGCGTCGTCTTCCAAACCGGCCTTAAGGATAACTACCCAAAAGTAGGAGACCTGAAACTCTCTCAGGTTGGCCCTAAGGTGCTCGACTTCAAGCCCCTGCCAAACGAGGTACATATCTCTACTCTCTTATTTATTCTCAATCCTCCTTCTTCTACTTCTGCAGCTCATTCAGTGGAAATCCCCACCGATGATACCCCAGCTGCAACCTCCACTCCTTCTAGAAAAAGGAAACACTCATCTTCCCAACTTGGTTCCAAAAGAATCAAGAAAACCAAGGAGCAACCCCCTAGCATTTATATGCTGAAGACTCCTTAGCTCATCTTGAAGAGCTGATAGAAAGTTCAGTGGTACGCTCTGCCACAGCTGAACAAACCACCCCTTCCATCCCAGCTTCAGCGTCTCTAAACGTTGAAGTTATAAACTTGGAAATGAACCCAACTCCTTCAGCCTCTCTACAGACTGAAGTGATTCTCAGCGGATCCAACGTTGAACCCCGCACCCAACCATCATTCTCATCCTCCATTCCTCTCACCTCTTCTTTGGTCACTGAATCTATTCCCCTATTCTCCTCAACAACCGTCATCCTCAGCGACACTACTGCTGAACATTTTCAGAGGATGATAGGACACACCACAGGACCTGCAGGTACTTCCAGTCGTCTGGGAAATATTGAAGATGACTACGAAACTTTTTCATGACATCGAGGTTTTGACAACTTCGCCAACCCGCCTGCAGGTATACACAAAATCCCACATACTTCTCTCTCTCAACCCCAAACTTCTGAGCTTTCCCCTGTTCATAAGTTTATAACTTTTTCAGGTCCTACTTTAGGGGATATCAACACCTCCCTGACGGCCCTGGAAACAAAGATGGAGTCTTTCAACAAAACCCTAACTGCCAACTCTTCAGCGGTTACAAACGCTGGAGAGAACTTGAAGACTTTGACCACTGAGGTCGAAAAGAAAGCCTCCAAGATTGTTCATAAAGTGCTCGATCGCCTGAACACCCCAACTTCTCATTTCACTCAGGCCGATCGAGATGATCTCAAAAAGATCAGTCCTGCTATTACTGGCCTAGAAGACAGAGTAGCAGCGATTGAAAATTGCATAAGAATTACTGGCCAAGAAGACAGTAATCCTATTGCTGCTGCTGCTGCTGAAAAGTTCGTTACCTCCCCCAACCATGATGTGGAAGAGGGGGAGAAGCCTAAATAATACCTTCCCCATAATGATGAGGGGGAGAAGAAAAATAAAGAAGACCTTCCCCATGCTGAGTGGGAGGGTATTGAGACTGAAGCTGATGCTACTTCTTCAAAACCTCAGGGATTTGAAAACCATGAGGGAACCGAGAAACCTTCCTCTGTATCTGAGGGGGAGCAACTCGAAGAGCAGAACATTGAAGTTGCTGCTGATGTAACCTCACCCTACGCTGACGAGGTTGAATCTGATGAAGACGAACCTGAAGACGATGAAGCTGTCGACATCTCTGATGATGAACCATCTTCTTCTCCAAAGAATGATGATGATGACGATGATGATGATGATGACTCCTTTATCGTCAAGCCTGTTCAGAAGACTACAGCTCTCAAAGGGATTTCGATAAATGAACCTTCATGGGAGCGGAACAAGACAAAGCCTGCAGCGTCTGAAGCTGACAAAGGCAAAAACAAAGGCCTTGCTGCAGAAGACAATCTGATAATCTTGCTTTAAAAGCCAGTTTGTCAGGTACACTACCTCTTATTCCCTTACACTGCATCCCTCCTCTATCCCTTCTCAATCTCAATCCTTCTATCCATAAAACCTCTATACACTTAACCACATTCTTTTCTCTATCTCTTTCTTCCCCAACTCTGCTTACTTAAACGATCGTTGTGTTTCAGCTAGTCCTCTCCCCTGTTTGAGGATCCCGCTGAAGCTCCTTCGACTACACCAGGGATAATCCCAGTCACGAGAGCTGAAGAAATAATCCCAATCTTGGATTTAACCATTGAGACTGATGAACCTGAAGAACAGCAGCTCTCTCACAAAAACAGACCTTCCTTGGCTCCTCAAAAGCTAAGTGAAGAGGATCAGAAAAAGAGAGAGGAAGTAACCAAGAGATTCGAAGATCAGCGAATCATCCTGAAGCGTGATCAACTTTCTTCTATTCCTCCAAAGTTCAGACTTTCTTAAAAGGAATACAAGGATCACCTCAGAGCTGAAAGGTTAATTGCTGAAAGAAGGAAAGCTGAAGAAAAAGACAGAGAACTCGCCATCCAGCTTGTCCAACAATCGGTGAAAGACCCCGCACTGAAAAGAAGTCCCATTGATGTCCAACGTCAGCTATGGGATGATGCCCAAAGGATCGTTGAAGAAAAGACGAAAATATCTGATACGACTTTGAAATGGTGTAAAGAAATGTTGAATTATCGATCTCGACCATCCAAAATCATCAAAGTAAACATCAGAGGAAGACTGTTCGTTGACGTTCCTGTTGTTGAAATTGATGTATTCAGAGAAGACAAAACCAAGAAAACCTTCTATGCTACTACTTTAGAGAAGTTTGGTTTCTCTGAATGGTTGGAAGTGAAATTAGACATTCAGGGATCGCGCTCAAAGTTCAAGAGCCATGTTGAGAAAATTTTAAATACTCATATCGACTTGGTTTCTTCTGCTGTGGATATTCCTCCTTCCACTCTTCTTACTCCTCAACAAAGAAGAGTCTCTGCAAAGGAAAAGAAAGTCTCAGACTCAGGTCCTACTATAAGGAATGAAACAGGTATTGGTTTCTCTCGTGCTGAAGTTCTTGGCCCTGATGCTGATCTCTCAGCGCTTGACACCTCCCTACCACCTAGAGAAACTTTCATTCCTGGCAAAGTTGTAAGTGATCCTTATGGTATATTCTTCCTAGACTACCAAGGAAATCATCACTTTCAACGTATCTCTGAGCTTCCAATCACTCCCATCGAACAACTCAGAGATCTCATATACTGGTGTGAAGTCAGACGCGACATTAAAGCTAGACACCTGAAGCCCTTGATTTTTGAAGAAGCACTGAACAAAAAGAATCAAGGAGTAGATGTCCATGACTGGATGATTCCCACATCAAAGACCCTCGATGAACTTCTCATCACGGAAGAACCTTTTCACGGATAGGATCGCCTTGTAATTCTTTCTATCCTTATCTGTCTACATCTTTTGTACTTGTAATTTTATTCGTTGTACTTGTAATTTTTCCACTTCCCTATGTAATCTTTACGAAGTTTAAAGAAAAAATTTGTGCGAATGTACTTTACTCCATCAGTACAGAAAAGATCCCAGAAAACAGTAAAAGGGACAAAGACTTTACAGTACCGCTGATAGGAACTCTCACTCTTTAGATTAGATATTCAGCGAACAATGTTCATCATCATATAGCTCTGAGCCTGTTCAGTCTATGAGATGATCGCTGATAAGTTAGTTGTTTACTTATGATCTCTGAAGACAAGTTTCACGTCAACCAAAGTTCTACGCTGAAGTCGAAGATCAAGCTCAAGAACCAGCGACAAGTCTACTCATGAACTGATGCGGATATCAGTGAAGCAAGACCTGTCCATTCAACGTGAAGTATCAAGTAGAAGACTTCAGCAATCGCTGAACTTTATCATTCGTTGATAAATATCTGACTCAACGAAAGCTGATCATGAAGTCTCCCTGCATGTTACTATTGTCTTACCTCCCTTGCACGTCTCCGTACGAACTCTCAGAACGGACATCCCTTTTGTCTGTAATCGTACAACAACTCTGATTCTACACTGTGCACCATGCGGCTACTAAGGTTGTCTACAAAGGTCAATGACATGTAACCACTCAGCTGCTGCCACATGTAAAGCCATACTGCCATGCATTAAATACATGCAGTATATAAGAAGAACCTTACTTCAGTTTTGAAGTGTGCTCAGACCATCTTCTTATTTCTTATTGTTAAGTTAGTATTCGTAATTTCTTTAACTCTTTCTAGTGGAAGAAACTTAGTGTTTCTCAAGACTTGTTTAGATTAGGTTTATCCTTAATCTTCGTCCACAACAAGTTGTAAATTGTCTTGATTTATCAATAAACAATTTAGAAATGTTAAAACGTGAGTTTGTATTCAACCCCCCCCCCCCCCCCCCTTCTACAAACTTGTATAGCCCTTCGGGACCAACAATAATCGAGAGTGAATGACCAAAACAACAATTATTCAAAATATGAAGATTACTCAAGCATTTTTCATAAAATCTAGGTACTTTTCCTTCCTACATCCCAAAGGATGCTTAGCTCATATTTAAAGAAGTAAAGAAAACAAGAGATGAAAAGTTGCACGCAATCTAACTAAAATACAAACTTTGATTAAAATTCGCAGTGGGCACTGCAGGAACAGCACGGCTACAGAATCATAAATTGCTTCAAACTAAAGGTTACACTAGGAATTAAAATGTAGAAAATTAAAGACTACTAGCTTCAGTGAATTCTTGAGCTAAACTAAAAACTAAAGTGCACTAAACGTGTAGTAGATGGATGATAATTAAATGAACCAAAAACCTCTTTATATACTTAGAGGAAAAGATGGACAAAACAAAAGTGGGAAATTACCTAAAGGCTAAAACCCAAAGTGGAAGACATAAGATTTAATTCCATTGAGCAAAACTCCCTTCCAAGAGTTTGTAGATAATTATCCCAATGTCGCTTCACCTTTCCCAAAAGCAACACTCAAGTACCATTGGTTTCATTAAAATAATGCAAATGCCATCTTTTAGGAGACATGCTTCTTTTTGCTTTTCACCCATGCTTCTCTGCTACCATCGAAGCTTCCATTCTCCAGAGTTAACTTCAAGCTGATTTTTGAAATTCATTTGTCTTCTTCTTGGCACGTCAGTGGGGATCCGGAGTGGGCACTCCCAAAGTCACTGCAGAATTTACGTGAAAGTGCGGCAAAAACCTACTAAATGGTTTATAAAAACTGTAATTTACTCTTTTTTTCTCAATTTTGGGAATAAGACCAAGAATGGGTAATTTAAGATGTAAAATGACTAAAATTTGATAAAATAAAATCAAAATAAATGGAAATAATAACTCTAAAAATAGAGTTATCACAACCTCAAACTTAAATCATTACTTGTCCCCAAGTAATAAAAAGAAAGAAACAAAATAATAAAAAGAAATGCACTTCGAGCTTTGAGGGACTTACCAGATTTCACGCCTTGAATGAATCTTGATCTTTCTCCATATATGCTTCTTTGGGTCCCCACAACTGAATTGTCACTTTTGTGTATTCAAAATATCCTTTCTCTTATAACAATTGATCCATAGGACTTGATTGGGTTTGAAAGATTTGTGGCTTTGAATGTGTCTCCCAAGGGTTTTGTAGCAAACATTACCAAACTTGAATCGGGAATCCCATTTTGGGATTTTTATTTTACGAGATATTCTCGTTTTTGAGAAGTGAACATTTCTGGGTTTTGCAAGGGTAAACAGGTACACTTCTGGCTTTATTTGGATATGGGTATTTTTTTTGTGAGAGTGGGTATTCTGATGGTCCAGAATAGGCACACCATCATTTTCTTGGAGTGGCCACTCTGATGGTCCAGAACAGGCACACCATCGTTTTCTTGGAGTGGGCACTCTAAATTTTTCTGTTTTTTTTGGAAGGGGGGTATTGTCTACCCACCTTAAAGTTAAGACTTCACAATGTCCTCATTGTGACTAGACTGGAAGTCCCCACCTCAAATTTAAGATTGCACAATTTCCCCATTGTGACTTAGAAAGTAAGAACGAAGAGGTGGTTGGGTTTCAAAAGGGTCATGTTTTGGCAAGTGTATGCAAACAATGGCCTATGTCATTTCAATGTGACAAGTTTAGGATCTTAGAACTTACAAAAGTGAGTTTTTTAGTTCGGAGCCCGAAATTTGTGCACCTTGAAATGGAGAAGGATCAAAAAGCATTCAAACATGAAAATAGTTAGTAACCCAAAAGCACCTACTAAGAAGTAGGGATCCATGCATCATAACATCAAAAGATAATAAAGTAGCAAATTGTCAAGTAGCCAACTATGAAAAAGCAGCATATAAACACAGAAATAAAAATTGTTTTTGGAGAGCATCAAGAGTGGGCTCTACAGTCCCAACAAACCATTAGTGAGTAGGAGTTGCTTTTGGGGAGCTTTCTGCAACATCATCAGTAGAGTAGTCATCACCTTCCTGAGAAGGACAAATACCCTCGGGGAATTCGGGGAGTTCCGCAGCAAGTTCCGGGTTGGCACTTTCCAGCATCTTATTCATGACTGCATCCCTTTGCAGAGTGTACATCTAAAATGCTTCCGTGGCCCTGTCCATTTCCTTCAAACGATCTTCAATAGTGGTGAGTCGATCAGCGATTGCTTTCAGTTGTGACAAGATGGCGGCAAAGAGATTTGTGCTTCGGCTTGGAGTGGCAGCAGAGAGTGGGTTGATGGAAGTGTCCACTGGGGCAGCATCAGCAGTGGCTTCAATAGTGGGAAGGGTGGTCACCCTTCCCATTTTCTTGACAGTGACCACGTTGATGTTGTTGGCAGAAGTGATCTAGACATCACCTGGAGCAGATGGCACTCCAGCATCTATTAGCAAAGAAGTAATGAGACATGGAAGGGGTAGAATTACCTACTTTCGGGTCCTCGCTTGATAGATGGCCGATTGCATTAAGATACTGAGATTGATGGTTTTTTCCAGTGAGAATGCAGTAGAGGAGGCCACACTTGTGTTTGGATAGTGTTGTGTCATGTGTTGTGGGCGAGAGGGAGTGATGTAGGAACTGGAACCACACAGCGGATTCTATTGTGAGGAAGTTGGCTGGAATGCACTTCCTCCCTCCATCCATTGCCCAAGTTTTGCCTTCTACAACCAAGGCCTTCAGGATTGCCTCCTCATCTTCTTCGGTCATTTTATGTTAAAACGAAGCAAATGTACACGATAGTGGGGTCCTAATGCCAAGGACCCGATTGATGGTAGATACCTCATAGTTCACCAAGCGACCATGGACTGTTACGCTGGTACCCTTGGTTTGGGAGGCCTTGGAATAAAATTCCTTAACCAAGGAAGAATTAGCCTGTCTATTAGCAGTGGCCAGAGTGGCCCAATCTTGCTTCTGAACTCTGTCCTTGATAAAGGGGTTTGCATTCATGAACTCAGGATCAAATCCCCTCTCCACATTAAACTTTTGGTTAATAAAGCACTCATAGTGGGCAGCAGCAGCGGGAGTTGTGAACTGCCTGGGGATGCCACTGGGGGCATGCGCAGTGCCCACTGTGCCTTTATAAGGGTCATTTGGAATTTGCTCATTATCAGCATCAGATTCCTACGATGATGAACTAGAAGAGGGGATTAGACCATTACCTTTTCCTGCAGTGGCTTTCTTTGATCTCCATGCAACAGATTTCGCCGGAGTGGTCACCATAGACCTGGTGACCATACCCTTCTTCTTCAAAGCTCTCCTCATGAGGTTTTCTTCACTTTGGCTTGCAATTCGGAGTGCATCCAAATCAATGGTGTTGCCCACTTGCAGTTGTTGGTTCTTGGCATCTTCCTCTTCCTTCATTCGACATTCTTCGGCCTCTTGGAATAATCTCTCATCTTCTTCTTGTCTTAATCTCTCTTCTTCTTCTTTCTGCCTTTTCTCCTCTTCCTCTTTTCTGAGTTTTTCTTCTTCCTCTTTCCTGATTCTCTCCTCATCTTCCCTTTTTCATTTTTCTTCTTCCTTTCGAATCCTTTCTTCTTCCTCTCTTCGAATCCTTTCTTCTTCCTCCATCCTCGGTCTCTCTTCCTTCTCTCTTCGCCGTTTTTCCACTTCTTCCTTTTTCTTCTTAATTTCAAGGAGTTTTTGCTCGAACTCTTCTTGAAGTCGGAGCATTTCTTTCTCAGCCTTTTGGTCCTCGATATCAAACTCGCTCAGACTCGTGTCTGAGGCCTTTGACAAAGCAGCCTTCAACCCATCTTGCTTGGATGATTCGGCGTCGGGTACAACAACCGTCACCGTGTTTTCGTCAGTGGAAGGTGGTGGTTGATTGAGATCGTCGGTGACATTTTCCGGCTGGTGGTCGGTGGTGGCGACATGGCGACGAGTGGCACGACCGTGTTCATTTAGGCTGGAAACCGCCCTCTTTGATTTTGCCATGGTGGTGTGGGGGGTTTGTTTGAGAGATGATAGAGTAGAAGATAGGGTAGTTTTTTTTAAAGTGTAGGTAAAAAGAGGGTTTTGGGTATTTTAGTGGGGAAAGGATTTATTTTTTGGATAATAAAAATGGGGGGGAACGGTTATTGAGGGGTAATGAGTGGTTTTCTTGGAAAATCAAAGTTTAGGGGTGAGGTGGCATCATTATAGGGTAAAAAGAGAGACACAAAGTTGATGTGTGTAAGAGAAATGTGACATTTTCTGACTTTTGGCCGCCCAACTGTCATTTCTTTTTGTTAGACACGCAGTGGGGAGTCCAAGTGATGCGACTGAAACCACTACGAAGCGATGCTTGACTTTTTCTTCAAAAATTTGCATTTTCATCTACACACAGCTAAAACAAACTACAACAGACAATTAAAAATACCAAAAATAACAAAAAAATCAGCAAATAAAATAAATAAAATATTTACACCCATTTTGTAATTTTTTCTCAACCAGAGTGAGATGGAGAGTGGGCGCTGTCACTCAGAAAGTGATTCACTCTTTGCCCATTGACTTTAAAAGTCTGACCAGATTGTGGAGACATTAATTCAACGGTTCCAAAGGGACTTACCTTGACCACAGTGTATGGCCCTGTCCATCGAGATTTAATCTTACCCGGAAATAATTTGAGACGTGAGTTGAACAATAACACTTGTTGGCCTTTGGTGAATTCCTTATGATTAATCCTTCGGTCATGCCACATTTTGGTCTTTTCCTTGTACAACTTTGCATTTTCAGAAGAGTGGTAACGTAATTCCTCTAACTCATGCAATTGTAAGAACCTTTTGGTTCCCACTGCGTCCTCACGCATGTTAAGCTCTTTAAAGGCCCAAAACGCCTTGTGTTCCAATTCAATTGGTAAATGGTAAACTTTGCCAAAAACTAATTTAAATGGAGACATTCCCAAAGGAGTTTTATAGGTCGTACGATAGGCCCAAAGAGCATCATCGAGTTTGGTTGACCAATCTTTACGGTGTGGTTTAACGACCTTTTCTAAAATACTTTTGATTTCTCGATTTGAAAGTTCGGCCAAACCGTTGGTTTGCGGGTGGTAAGTAGTGGCCACTCTATGATGTATATCATACTTTGCAAGGACCGTGCTCATGACTTTGTTTACAAAATGGGTGCCTTCGTCACTTATTAATGCCCCGTGGTGTTCCAAAACGAGTGAAAATATTTTTATGCAAAAATTTCACCACGGTGTTTGCATCATTGGAGTGACATGCAACTGCCTCCACCCATTTGGAAACATAGTCCACCGCAACCAAGATATAAAAATTGTTGTTTGAGTTTGGGAAAGGACCCATGAAATCGATCCCCCAAACATCAAAAAGCTCTACCTCTAAAATGTTATTGAGAGGCATTTCGTTCTTTTGTGATATATTCCTGGTTCGTTGGCATTCCTCACATTTTTTTACAAATTCATAAGAGTCTTTGAACACAGTGGGCCAGAAGAACCCACTCTGCAATATTTTTGCAGCAGTGCGGTTTCCACCAAAGTGGCCACCGTAGTGGGATGTGTGACAACCAAGAAGTATTTGTTGTTGCTCACTTCCGTGGATACACCGCCTCAATATTTGGTCCGTTCCTATCTTATACAAGAAAGGGTCGTCCCAAACATATTGACGGGTCTCGTGTAAAAAAAATTAAACGGTTGTCCACTCATCCCGTGGGGATTTAGTCCACATACCAAAAAGTTTGCAATGTCAGCATACCAGGGAATATCATTGTTGTGATGTGGAGCTGCTAACAATTGTTCATTGGGAAACCTTTTCGGGACCAGAGTGGGTTCCACAGTGGTCACTACCTTCTCGAGCCTGGACAGATGGTCAACTACTTGGTTGTTGGTTCCTTTCCTATCAACGATTTCAAGGTCGAATTCTTGAAGCAACAATACCCATCTGATCAAATGCAGCTTGGAATCAGCTTTGTTGATCAAGTATTTTATTGCTGCATGATTAGTGTGCACTATGGCCTTCGTTCCTACCAAGTAAGACCTGAAACAATCAAAAGCAAACACCACTGCAAGTAATTCTTTTTCAGTGACCGTGTAATTAATCTGAGCTTCGATTAGCGTTTTACTTGCATAATAAATGGGTTGAAAGATTTTGTTTTTCCATTCTTCTAAAACAGCCCCTACAGCCCACTCGCTGGCATCACACATAACTTCAAATGGGAGTGTCCAGTAAGGAGTGGTCACTATAGGTGCAGTAACTAAGGCTTTTTTTATTGTTTCAAAAGCATCTCGACATTCTTGGGTGAATTCAAATTTCTGTTCATGTTGCAAAAAGTTGCATAAGGGTTTGGTTATTTTGGAAAAATCTTTAATGAACCTCCTATAGAAACTGGCATGACCCAAGAAAATTAGAATTCCTTTTACGGTTGTGGGTTCGGGAAGTTGTGCCACTACTTCAAGTTGGCTTTGTCAATCTCCAACCCTCTCTTTAAGACAAGATGACCTAGGACAATACCCTCTTCGACCATAAAATGACATTTTTCCCAATTTAAAATAAGGTCATGGGTCTCACATCTCACTAGGCTTTTCTCCAAATTTCCAAGGCAGTTATCAAATGATGTCCCTATCACAGAAAAGTCATCCATAAATACTTCTATGGTGTCCTCAATCATGTCGGTGAAAATGGCCATCATATAACGTTGGAAAGTGGCTAGGGCATTACACAATCCAAATGGCATTCTCTGGAATGCAAAGGTGCCATAAGGACAAGTAAAGGTGGTATTTTCTTGGTCCTCGGGGGCAATATGAATTTCGTTGTATCCGGAGTATCCATCTAGAAAACAATAGAATTCATTTCCAGCTAACCTATCGATCATTTGGTCGATGAATGGTAAGGGAAAATGGTCTTTCTTGGTGGCTAGATTAAGTTGTCTATAGTCCATGAATATTCTCCACCCAGTACCAGTTCTAGTTGGAATAAGCTCATTCTTTTCATTTGCCACTACGGTTGTTCCTTTCTTTTTAGGGACACATTGAACGGGACTCACCCAACTAATACTAGCTATTGGGTAGATAATACCAGCGTCTAACCATTTCAAAACTTCTTTCTTGACTACCTCTTTCATGATGGGACTCAACCTTCTTTGGGGCTGGACCTTTCAAGAGTGATCACTCTCCAAGTTAATCTTATGTTGCCATAGGGAAGGGCTAATACCTCTAATGTCCGCTTTGGTCCAACCAATTGCCCTCTTATGTTTTATTAACAGATCAATCAGAAGTTGTTCTTGTTTCTCACTGAGTTTGGAAGAGATAATAACAGGAAGTTTATTATCCTTAGCGAGGTAAGCATATTTCAAGTGAGATGGCAATGGTTTTAAGTCTAACTCGGGAGGTTGTTCTATTGAAGGGGGTTGCATGTTTCTGTCCTTAAAGTCCAGAGGTTCAAAGGCTGCCACAATTTTGTTACACTCATCCTCAAAACTGTCATCATTTTCAGAGTCAGAGTGCTCACTCTCACTGCCTACTGAGGTTACTGGACCAAAACTTGGGGTACCATTAATCAAACTCAAAGCAAAGCAGTCTTCGGTTTCTATGAACTTAAGGGACTTGAAAACATTAAAGGTTACCTCTTGGTCATGGACTTTCATAGTGAGTTCTCCTTTGTGCACATCAATCAAAGTACGTCCGGTTGCAAGAAACGGACGCCCTAAGATGATTGGGATGTCTTTATCGGCCTCATAATCTAGGATTAAAAAATCGGCGGGAAAGATAAATTTATCCACTTGGACCAAAACGTCTTCCATTTTTCCCTTAGGATAGGCTATGGACCGGTCGGCTAGTTGTAATGTCACGGTTATGGGTCTAGCCTCTCCAATACCTAACTTGGTGAATATGGAAAATGGCATCAAGTTTATACTAGCTCCCAAATCACAAAGTGCTTGACCTACTTCTTGTCCTCCTATTGTGCATGGAATGGTGAAACTACCCGGGTCTTTCAACTTAGGTGGAATCTTGCTAGTAAGGATGGCACTACATTCCTTAGTTAATGCCACAGTCTCAAACTCACCCAACTTTCTCTTTTTGTTCAAAATATCTTTCAAAAACTTAACATAGCTTGGAATTTGCTAAAGAGCCTCTACCAAGGGTATGTTAATGTGAAGTTGTTTAAAAATGTCTAAGAATTTTTTAAATTGAACATCAACATTTTTAGTCTTCACTCTTTCGGGAAATGGAATATTTCGTGGGTCAATTTGAGTTTGTTGTGGTACTTGCTTTGGAACAGTGGGTTTCTGAGTGGTCACTAGACTGGGAGGCTCAGGGACATGGGTGCTCACTGTGGGTTTGTCGGTGACCTTAGGAGTGGCCACTGCGGTTTTAGGGGCAGTGGGCACTTGAGGTGGGTCTTCAGAGTCAAAAATGACATCATTCAAACCCTTTCCACTCCTAAGCGTTATGGACTTGACTTGTTCTTTTCCTATTACCCTAGCGTGTTCGGTGTCACTAGGTAATGTACCTGGTGGTCTATTCTTAACTTCGACGGCTAATTGTCCTACTTGGGTCTCTATGTTCCTTATGGCTGCTTGAGTTTGATTCATGAAACCTTTCAGTATTGATTCGAGTGATGGTTGTGTCTCGTTTGGGTGGTTTTGTCGTGGTTGAAATTGTTGTGAGGACTGCCCTTGGTGAAAGTTTTGTGGAGAGTGCCCACGGTGCTGCTAGTGAAATCCAGGGGGTTCGGTGGTCTTTGATGTCCATGACTCGCCCCGTAGGGTTGGAGTCCTGGATTACCAGCCTAGGAGAAAATCGGGTGATTTCTCCAGCCCGGATTATAGGTCTCGAAAATGGATTGTTCCTCGGGTTGGTTCCTATAACATTAACGTCCTCGGGATTTGCAGGACAATAGTCAAAGACGTGTTCCTCTCCACAGAGGGAACAGTTCTCAGGGTGTTGTGGAGTGGCCACTGCCGAATTGACCTGTCCTCTATTTTGATTGAAACCCAGTTTAGTTAAGGCTACCAATTGTGCATTCATGGTTTTAAGTGCTTCTGAATCGATGGTATTGGTCTTTGGTATGGGGGTCCTAGGATTTGACAATTCGGTGTTGTTGTTGGACACTTTCTCTAAGATTTGATACCCTTCATTGTAGGTTTTACCTGTGAAAGCTCCACCTGCTGTTGCATCTAAGATGATTTTGGCTGCATTGGAAAGACCATTGTAAAAGGTCTCCAATTGGATGCAATGTGGGATGCCATGATGTGGGCACTTTCGTAACATCTCCTTAAAACGCTCCCACGCATCCGAAACACCCTCATCTTCGCCTTGCTGAAACAAAATAATATCATTTCGAAACTTTACATTTCTTGTGGGAGGAAAGTATTTTTGTAAAAATTCGTCAGCAAGTTCTTTCCATGTGGTTATCGAATTAGGTTCGTGTGAATTCGGCCAAGCTTTCCCCCTATCCCTTAATGTGAAAGGGAAGAGTTTCAGCCTTAAGGCTTCATCAGTCACTTCTTGTAGTTGAAAAGAATCAGTCATTTCTACAAAAGATTTTAAGTGCGAGTGCGGATCCTCATATTGTAATCCTCCAAATTGACCCATGGCTTGGATCATTTGAAACATTACCGGTTTGAGTTCAAAGTGTTGTGCAATCATGTTGGGCCTTAGAATCCCAGAGCTTAAGTCAGTAACTCCGGGAGTAGCATAGTCCCGTATTTTTCGAACTTTGCTATCGGCAATCGTCACTGTGGTCTCCACTATTGGAGGGTTGATGGGTCTTTGTTACGACTTTGACTACACCCTTATAGAAAGTGTTTTGCCTATAATAAATAAACTTTAACGCAAGTATACATCTTGGTCTATTATCGTCCTTAAACAAATAATAATGGTACAAAAGTACCGAATATCGATCCCATAAGGAAGAGTGGAAAAGTTTCTCTTTAAAAATTCCAGCTCGTAAAAACGAGTTTCAGATGGCGAATTCGAAAACAATATTTTTGATGGAGGTTTTGTTAACAAATAACTAAAATCAATTATAAAAAGAAGCGCAGGGTATAAAGTTCCGTTGGGGTGAATATAATAATGAGATAAAAGACGAGACGGCATTCCTTGGTTATCTCAAGAGTCCACTATTTTATGATAAAACGTACCAGGTGTCAATTGGTCAATTGTGATCCACCATAAAGTATAACCTTGATTTAAATAACTTTGGACAATCATGCCATACAATACACCTCTTTATTTTATTATCGGTCTCGGTCCCAACTTCACTTTATACCCCGAACTAGGACGTTTAGCCCATCATCGTTCGGTTTCTAATTATAAAAGATGTATGACTTAAAATACAAATAATGGAGGTGGACAATACACAAACAAACTACAATACTTATTAAATGAAGTATGTAACTTGTCGTGCAAGCACCAAATCTCGAGATTTAACAATAAAAAGCGAGATTTATTAAATGAGAAGTATGTAACTTGTCTAATTATAGTTTTAGAAAAGTGATTCAACAATAAAAATGAGATTTATTAAATGAGAAGTTAACGACAGCTTGAAATCACAAAGGAAAATCTTGTTTCAAATGTGGAAATTCAAAACGAGACTTTCCGCGCAAGTAAAACGGATTTCTTTGTATTAAAACCTCTACAACTCCAAGAATTATATTCAACTGTGAACCAATCTAGTTGGGAACCCGAAAGTATTAGTCGGACTTCCAGTGAATGATAATAATGGAGTCGGATTAGAATTAATAGTAAAGCACCCAGAAACGTTTAATGATTTATAAACGAGAACGAAACGTGCAAATAACGACTTTCTTTATATAAAACTCCTTTCAATTCTATGGACTATACCCAACCGTGAACCAATCTAGTTGGGAACCCAAAATTATTAGTCGGACTTCCGGTGAGTGATAGTTACGGAATCGTTATCGGAACTTATATAAATCGAATCGTAGTTTACTTTTGAAAACCGGAATGATAAAGCTTATAAACAACTCGATGGAATCTGCTGTATACAACCGAACACAAACACATACAGGTAATTAAAGGTTAAGAAATGGAAGATAGAACAGAATTGCAACTTGATTATCTAACGTGAAATGACAATGGTTGAACCGAAAAGGATCAAACTGAGAGGTATAGCTTCAGTTGGTGAACCGAACACTATAGAGATACTAAAGCTAATAAACTACTTGGATCAACAACTAATTTGAAGATGATAAATCAACAGCCGACCATGTCTATAAATAGCAAGCCGAAGTCTTGAGGAGGAAGAAAGGATCCATGGATCGAATCCATGGATCGGGTAAGATCCATGGGCATTTCTTGTCCATGGGCCGAACTAGTGAAACCAACAAAAAGCCCAAATGTTGTTTAGTTAATACAATCTGAAACCGGCCCACAAATCTGCCGGCCCAAATCAGCCTTTACTAAGCCCAAAAAGAGTGTTTATAAATCCGAGTGTTTATGTGCACGGCCCAAAAAGAGAATCCATCCAAAAACGTTCAAATCTGCAGCCCGGTATATCTTGTACTGCGATCGTCAAAAGACTGGATTCTACACGGCCAAATCATAAAACCTGAAATGCACATATATGATTTAGCTTTTTGTTGCATTTTTCTCCATTTTATATAAAAACGGTAAATTTTATTTTTTGCTTATAATTACTAGAAAACATTATATAAATGACTCAATGGGGAACAAAAACTAGCTCAACATTGGAATTAAACGCATAAAATAGGGTTAATAAAATAACCCTATCACAACCGCAAATTCGAACTGTTGCTTGTCCTCAAGCAACTTTATTAAGAATGCAATTTTGAGCTACTCATTTTGACTATTAAGAACTATTATTCTTCCATAACCACTATACCAACAAACACACTCTTCTTATTATATTCACTTTATGCAATTTGGTAGCCATCCATAAAAAAATTGCTCAACATCTCCCATAAAAAATTACCAACCATAAGCTAGCCAACTAATTCTTTGATTAATTAGAATCCATTTATGCAACCATGAAGCGATGCTTTTTTATTGAATTATATGCATGCCTTTTCCCAAACTTTTCTGGCATAATTTTTCTGCCATCTTTTCTTTGTGAGGATTGAAATGAGACACATTGGTCTTTTTGGTGTCTTTGACACTTTTCTGAATGCACTGAAAATTTTGCCGAAGCTATGCTTCGTTTATGAAAGTTTTCAAATTTGGTGCATTTTTGACGTTTGGACCACTGTATGCAAAGAGATGTATGTGTTCATGAGATGATATGGAAATGAACGTGGAATGTTTACCATATCATCCCCCCTCCCAAAACTTGAAGGGTTCAATGTCCTCATTGAACATTATGTATATAGGCATTGTGTTTGCATGGAGAAAGGTGGTGAATATGGATGTTGCATGGATTCTAACAAAAATTGGTGAATCAAAGAATTACAAGGCTAATTCTAGTGATACAAAAATGGAAGAATTGAGACTTATTATTTTATTCAGGCTATCAACGCAAACAATGAACAAATAAAACCAAGTGTGAATTGTGTGTAAGATGGCATGAAGAAAATAACAATTACTCAACACTCAACAATCCCAGACTCTATTAAACTAACATGCAAGACTCTGAAAACGTAAAACTTTTATTCTAAAGCAATAAGGGATATGATAGAACACGAAACCTGCCCTACTCGTGGTGAGTAGGTTGTCGCTCCGCAGGCTTCCACAACAACTCCAAAGGGAATGGGGGTAGGTCTTTCACTAACTCGGGATGCTCCTTCATCCACATTGCTCTCTGCAAATCATCCTTCGCTTTCTCATACTGGAACCTACGGTCAACACGACTCATCACCTCTTTCATCATACCTCTCATCTCAACATTCTCATCGGACATCTGCTCAGTCAATTGCCTTATCTGTTTAGTTATCAAAACCCTTTGCTCTTTTAGGGTTGCTTTGATGTCGCCTTTCAGTAAACGAAAGCTTGCCTCCAAGGAAGCAAATCCATCACCGTTAGGTTCAGGTCTGAAATGCGTGTTATTCCTCATCAATCTATCCATGTTTGTTTTATCTAAAACCATTTTCTCATTTGAAAACTCATCTGTAGGTAGAGTGATAACGTTTGCTTTTTTCATTAACACACGTATAATTGTGGGGTATGACATGCGTGCATTAGATCTCTCAAGGCCCCCAACAATTATATCAGATATAAAACGACCAACATTGAATTTTAGTTCGGACATAATGCAGTAAAGAATAAACACCCTAGTCATGCAAAGTGATGCATCATGGGAAGTGGGAAATAACGTGTGCCTAAGAAAATAAAACCATACATTGGCCTCGGGTTTGAGACAATGTGTTCGTAGAAAACGTGTATTTCCCTTAAACTCCCATTCAGACCCATCATGAGCAATAACATTTAAAATATTTTTAAGGTCCTCATCAGATGCACAATCAATCAATCTCTAAAATTCATAATACATGGGTGGTTTAAGTCCCAAAACTTGATTTATGGTCGTGGCCGAGAAATCAATAGTTGTTTGACGGACTTTTATTTCTACACCATTTGTAACTGCTAGTTCAGTGTAGAAATCCCGCACCCAATCCAGATTGAACTTGGTATTCATTTCACATAATCTTTCCCAACCTAACTGTGTGATTGTGTGCCTTTGGTGTGTGACATGTTTTTGAACTAAAATTCGCATGTTGTAATAAAGCTTCATGACAACTAAACATTTCAGATTTAGATAAGAGAGTATTAGGTGAGTTACCCGCTTTAGATTTTCCTTTTTCCATAGTAGTGGGTGGAGTGGGTTGTTGTGGTTCCTCAATCTCCTCGATCCTCAGTGTGTTTTCGTCTCCAGCCTCCTTTAGTGCATCTCCCTCCTCTTCATCGATTTTTCTCTTATTCATCTCCTTAGTGTGAACTTCTATCACCCCCTTAAATCGTCTCTTGTAATTAATAGGTGCGACTGGCGCAGGTGGAGTTTGGTATGGGTTTAGATTAGTCGACGGTTGGGGATTTGAGGTGGTTAGATTAGGGTTTTGTCGGTGACCAAAGGGTACCGATGAGGATAAAGTGGGAGTATAAAGAGGGTTTGGTCTCGTGGTGTGAATAGTTCGGAAGGCCGAATGTGGGTTAGGAATGGCTTCACCTCAAGAGTTAAGGATGATGACTCGAGGGATTGCATAAGACCCACTTGGGTTAGGGTTTTGGTGTTGTTGCCTTAGAGGATGGAATCCCGGTGGAGGAGACACAGGCCTTCGAAAGGTGAGAGGTCCATGATCGAATTGGTGAAGAAAGTCTCTGGAGGAAATGAAAGTCTGATCGAAGCTACCGGTGATTATACTGCGACTTTCCGGCGATTCCTGGAAAAGGGAGTTGAGGTCGGGTGTGACTGAGTTGTTGGACATGGTATTGAACTGTGGGTTTCCAAAACCAGGTCAATTTTGGTTCTGTTGAGGTTGCATCTCCAAGGAGTCGGCGACTGAGGCGAGAGTGAGAAGTGACGAGGGTGGATTGTTTTGTCGAGGGGTGTTTGGAAATGGTCCGAAATTCATGTTTCAGTTCATTATGTATGGAATGGAAGCAGAATCGAAGAAGAAGGAGTAGAAACAAAGGGGTGGTGGTTGTTCGGTCTTCGTGAGTATCGCCATCACCACCGGTGATTGGTTTTATACTCGATATGGCAAGTAATCAAGTACACGAAAGGATTTTGGAGAAGAGAACTGACGGGTACAGGGATTTGGTGTCAGAATGGAAGCTGTTTATGCCGGCGATGGTGATGGGACTGGCTGCTCAGTCGTTATGGGGAAGGAAAAGACAATCAGAGGGTTTGTTTGGTTAAGGTTGAAACAGCAAAAATAACAAAATCAGATATTGTACTTCTCAAATCCAATTTAAAATTGAATTAGATTATAAGAAAATCTTTTAGTTCAAGTTTAAATTTGTTAATAGGATTAGTTCAAACACAAATAAAAAGGAATCTGATTTTGTTACCAATTCTGCAAGCCCAAAATTTAAGTATAAAAAATTTTGTAATACTTGGGCTCAAACTTAGTCCAAAATTCGGTTGGGCTGAGACGTTGATTCCAACAGAATGAATGTGTTGGGCCACCAATTTGTTTACTAAGAAAAGATGGTTGGTCCAAGCCAATTCGGTGTGGATTGCTTATTTATCTCGAATGTATCAAAATCAGTATTTTGCTCGGACTATCCCTCAAAATCAGATTCTTAAACCAAATACCTTATTTCAAAATTCCATAAAAATTTGGCTAAGAGCCGAAAAAAATTTATTTTCTTCCCATAACATTGTAGTCACCAACACTTTCTTTCATAAACCCTTCCCAAAACTTATATTAAAAACTAAATTTTTGTTTTCTTTTCTTTTATAGAATGAGCTAAATTCGTATTTTTTTTCTTTTCTTCTAATAAATATTTACACTTTCTTGGATTTAAATTAAAATCCAAGATCTTACCAAAGTGGTTATTCTAGGAAATGAACAACCTCGAGAGGTTGTTATGTCGGTGCATAGGGTTCGATAAAAGGTTTTACCCTTTGTCCGTTTACCTTGAAAGTAGTTCCCTTTTCTGGATCAATCAATTCAATAACACCGTAGGGAAAAACCTTTTCAATCTGATATGGCCCCATCCATCTAGAATTTAGCTTACCTGGAAATAACCTGAGTCTAGAATTGAATAGCAGGACTTGTTGTCCTTCAAAGAACTCCTTTTGAACAATTTTTTTGTCATGCCATTTTTTGGTGTTTTCTTTGTAAAGCTTGGCATTTTCATAGGAGAAATTCCTATGCTCTTCTAGTTCACATAATTGTAAAGTTCTTTTTCTTCCAGCGTCATCTAAACTCATGTTAAGTTCCTTAATGGCCTAATAGGCCTTGTGCTCTAGTTCAACAGGTAAGTGGCAGGCCTTCCTAAAAACCAACTTATAAGGAGACATACTTATAAGGCATCATCCAATTTGGAGGCCCAGTATTTTCTGTGTGGCTTGACTACCTTCGCTAAAATTCCTTTTATTTCCCTATTGGATAATTCAGCCAAACCATTAGTTTGTGGGTGGTAAGCAGTAGCCACCCTGTGCTGAATATTGTATTATTCTATGACTTCCTCTAGTAAGTTGTTTATGAAGTGAGTGCCTTCATCACTAATTAAGGCACGTAGTGTACCAAATCTAGTGAAAATGTGCTTTTTAAGAAATTTGACAATTGTTTTAGCATCATTAAAGTGGCAGGGCATAACCTCCACCCATTTAGACACATGGTCTACAGCTACTAGGATGTAGGCACAATTGTTGGACAATGGAAAAGGTCCCATGAAATCAATGCCCCAGACATCAAATAATTCTACTTCTAAAATTCCATTTAAAGGCATCTCATTCCATTGAGAGATGTTTCCACTTCTCTGACACTCATTGCAACTTTTTGCAAAGTTGTGAGCATCATTGTTTAAGGTAGGCCAGTAAAATCCTGATCGTAGGATTTAGCAGCTGTCCTATATCCACCAAAGTGACCTCCACATGGTCCTGTGTGACAATGATGTAAAATAGATGTCACTTCTTCCTTTGGGATGCACCTTCGTATTACCTGATCTGCACAAACTTTAAACAAATATAGATCATCCCACTGGAACTTTTTAGAATCAAAAATAAGTTTATTTCTTTGGTGTTTGTTAAGTTCCTTGGGAATGACCCCACAAGCTAAATAATTAACAATGTCTGCAAACCAAGATAGTGCAGCATGTTGTACATCCAAGATTCTTTCATCTAGAAAAACCTTACAGATATCAGTTTTGTGTTCTTTTGTGTATTGTTTTTCTAGCCTTGACAAGTGGTCAGCCACTTGATTATTTATACCCTTTCTATCAACAATATCCAAGTCAAATTCTTGTAATAACAAGACCCACCTAATTAACCTAGGTTTTGCATCTTTTTTGGAAATAAGACACTTGATGGCAGCATGGTCAGTGTGCACAGTTACTTTGGTACCCATCAAGTATGATCTAAATTTTTCAAAAGCAAAAACCACATCTAATAATTCTTTTTCAGTGGTGGTGTAATTGATTTGAGCTTCATTGAGGGTTTTACTAGCATAGTAAATGGAGTGAAAAAATTTATTATTTGGCCTGGAACAGCTCCTACATCCCAGTCACTAGCATCACTCATAATTTCAAAAGGTAAGGACCAATCAGGTGCCACTGTTACAGGAGCAGTGACCAATGCTTCTTTCAGGATTTTAAAAGCCTTTTTACAATCTTCATCAAAGTTGAAAGCATGGTCATACTGTAGTAATGAACACAGAGGTTTGGATATTTTGGAAAAAAGTTTTATAAACCTCCGGTAAAAACCTGCATGTCCTAAGAAACTTTTGATCCCTTTTTACAGTGGTTGGTTCAGGCAAATTCGCAATTACTTCCAACTTTGCCTTATCAACCTCGATACCTCTATTGGAAATGAGATGCCCTAACACTATGCCTCTTTAACCATAAAGTGACATTTTTCCCAGTTTAAAACCAAATATGTTTCTTCACATCTTTTAAGGCTTTTTTTCAAGGTTTTCTAAACACAGATCATATGATGTCCCATAAACAGAAAAGTCATCCATAAAGACTTCCATGGATTGTTCAAGCATATCTGAAAAAATAGACATCATACATCTTTGGAAAATGGCAGGAGCATTACAAAGTCCAAAAGGCATTCTTCTAAAAGCAAAAGTACCATAAGGGCAAGTAAAAGTGGTTTTCTCTTGATCTTCTGGTGCAATGGCAATTTGATTATAACCTGAGTAACCATCTAAGAAACAATAAAACTCTTTTCCAGCTAGTCTGTCTAACACTTGGTCTATGAAGGGTAATGGAAAATGGTCTTTTTGGGTAGCTTGGTTAAGCTTCCGGTAGTCCATACATATCCTCCAACCTGATACTACTCTAGTGGGTATAAGCTGTAACACCCCGCTTACCATGACACAATATTGTCCGCTTTGCCCCACTGGCTCACGGCTTTGTTCTTGGCGACCTGGCGAGGACTTCCCAGGGGGTCACCCATCCTGGTACTACTCCCACCCAAGCACGCTTAACCACAGAGTTCCCAAAGAACCCGCATGCTTGTGGCCCCAAAACGCGTTGTGTCTGGTAAGGCCAAGGTTTACTAATATACCCAGCATCTCTCCTGTCCACGGCCGATGTGGGATATGCCTAAGGTGTTACACACACCCCCCCTCAGGGACTCATCGTCCTCGATGAGGTTTGCCCCACATCTCGAACGGCACAGGAGTGGCTCTGGTACCATTTGTAACACCCCGCTTACCATGACACAATATTGTCCGCTTTGCCCCACTGGCTCACGGCTTTGTTCTTGGCGACCTGGCGAGGACTTCCCAGGGGGTCACCCATCCTGGTACTACTCCCACCCAAGCACGCTTAACCACAGAGTTCCCAAGGAACCCGCATGCTTGTGGCCCCAAAACGCGTTGTGTCTGGTAAGGCCAAGGTTTACTAATATACCCAGCATCTCTCCTGTCCACGGCCGATGTGGGATATGCCTAAGGTGTTACATAAGTTCATTTTTCTCATTAGTTATCACAGTTACTCCACCCTTCTTGGGTACACACTGCACAAGACTGACACATGTACTACTAGCAATAGGATAGATTATGCTGGCATCAAGCCATTTTAAAATCTCTTGTTTCACAACCTCTTTCATCATTGGATTAAGTCTTCTTTGAGGTTCAACAGATGTAAAATCTTTGTTTTCTAAAATGATTTTATGTTGACAAATGGTAGGGCTTATACCCTTTAAATCAGCAATGGTCCATCCTATGGCCTTGGTGTGTTGTTTCAACATACTAACCAACTTTTCCTCTTGATCAAATTCTAAGGATGATGAAATAATGACTGGTAACTTCCATGGTTCTCCTAAAAAGGCATATTTCAAATGTGAGGGTAGTTGCTTCAACTCTAAGTCTGGAGCACATTCTAAAGAAGGGACAAGGGTTTTTCTATCCTTATTTTCTAAAACTTCAACAGCAGAGGTGACCTAGATGTCTTCTA
Source organism: Saussurea involucrata (assembly GCA_033807775.1). Classification (NCBI taxonomy): domain Eukaryota; kingdom Viridiplantae; phylum Streptophyta; class Magnoliopsida; order Asterales; family Asteraceae; genus Saussurea; species Saussurea involucrata. The sequence continues at coordinate 88,874,852 of CM066314.1, forward strand.
AGTCCTCAAACTCTGCTTCATCTTCTTCACTATCAGATTCTCCAATTTTCATTATTTCCTCAAAACTTTGATCTTGACACCAAGATTCAATCAAACCTAAGGTAGAACATTCCTCTCTCTCTTCAGGATACTTAAGGGAATCTAACACATTAAAGGTTACCTGCTGGTCTTGAACTCGCATGGTGAGTTCACCCTTCTGAACATCTATCAGAGTCCTACCTGTAGCTAAGAAATGTCTTCCTAAGATAATAGGAATGTCTTTGTCCGCTTCAAAGTCCAAGATAATAAAATTTGCAGGGAAAATAAACTTATCAACCTGGACAAGGACGTCTTCAATCTTACCCTTAGGCCAAGCTATGGACTTATCTGCTAATAAAAGTGAAATAGTTGTGGGTCTAGCTTCACCTATGCCTAAAGTGTTAAAAACAAATAAAGGCATGAGGTTTACACTGGCACCTAAGTCACATAGGGCTTGTCCTACTTCTTTTCCTCCTATGGAACATGGTATTGTAAAATTTCCAGGATCTTTCATTTTTGGAGGTATTTTGTTGGACAACATAGCACTACAACCTTCAGTCAGAGATACAGTCTCATACTCATTCAACTTTTTCTTTTTGCTCAAAATGTCTTTCAAAAACTTTGCATAAGTTGGCATTTGTTCAATAGCTTCAACCAAGGGTATGTTTATATGTAACTATTTAAAAATGTCTAAAAACTTTGTGAATTTCAATTCTTCTTTCTCATTCTTCATCCTTTGGGGATAAGGAATGTAAAGAGGAAGTGTTGTAGGAGGTATAGTCTTTTGAAGAGTAGGTGCTGGTGTTGTAGGTAAGGTTTTGTCTTTCTTATCATCACTAGAAACTTTGGGACTGTCACCAGCTTGTGACACATCCCCAACAGGTTTGTCTTTGGTTTGATCTTTCTTGGGATCATCGGGAGTTAACAGTGGGATGGCTGGAATGGTAGTGGTGTTACTGGGCCCAACAGTGTTTTCTGGCCCAATAATTCCACTAGACTGAGCAGTGCTTGAAACTGTACTTTTCTTTTCTGGCTCTGCTTTGTTTGTTTTTATTAAATCTTTTTGTATGTTTTCTGGTAAATCCTTACTACTCCTCAAAGTCACAGCTTTCACATGCTCTTTTCCTATTCTTGGAGGTACTTCAGTATCACTAGGCAGAGAACCGGGAGGACGTTTCCTCATTTCTAAAGCTATTTGACCCATTTGAGTCTCTAGATTTTTTATGGATGCATGAGTTTGGGACATAAATCCCTTCATCATTGCTTCCAAAGAAGTAGATGACTCCGCAGATAGAAAGCATGTTGATTATCTTGAGAATTTGCGTGCTGATTGTTTTGAGGTCTATGCTGAAATTGCTGGTTTTGGCCTTGCAATGTGGTGTTGGATTTAAAGACGGACTGTGCCATGAAAAACTAGGATGGTTTCTCCACTCAGGCTTGTAAGTCTGAGAAAAGGGACCTCCTTTGTTATTGTTGTTATTATTATTATTGTTATAATTATTACCAACATAATTAATGCGCTCAGGATTTCCAGGACAATGTTCAAAATTATGGCCATCGCCACAATATGTGCACTGTATAGATTGGATAGTAGGAGGTGGCATCACGGGATTGACTGACACAACATTAAGGTTTCTAATCAAAGATGCCATGTCATTCAATTGTGTAGAAATTAATGCATAAGCATCGGGATCTTGCACTCCTGTTGTCTTTCTGACTGGTAATGCACGTGGATCAGCACACTGATCATTGTTATTTGAAATCCTCTCAAGGATGTCATATCCCTCATTATAGGTACAAGATGTGAAAGCTCCGTTTGCACTAGAGTCGAGCATTTGTTTTGCAGTAATGTTTAAACCGCTGTAAAACGTCACTAACTGAATGTAGTACGGAATGCCATGATGAGGGCATTTTCTTAAAAGCTCTTTGTACCTATCCCATGCATCAGGAACTGCCTCATCGTCCATTTGTTTAAAAGTACAAATTTCATTTCTGGACTTTGCATTCCTCGTGGGTGGAAAATATTTTTTAAAAAAAATTTCCGCCATTTGGGCCCATGTAATTATAGATCTGGCTTCAAAGAGTTGTACCAAGATCGTGCACTGTCTCTTAATGAGTATGGAAAAAGTTTTAATTTTAGTGCATCATCTTCTACATCAGGAAGCTTAAAAGAATCCGTAATTTCCATGAAAGACCGTAAATGAGAATGAGGGTCCTCAGTTGCCAAACCAGCGTACTAGCCGTTAGTTTGTAACATATGGAACATTATCGGTTTTAATTCAAAATGGTGGGTTTGCAAAGTTGGTTTTAGAATTCCTGAATGTAACTTGGTTAAAACATGAACTGCGTAAGACATAATACAACCATCCTTGGAATTAGCCAACCGAAAAATGATTTGTTCCTCATCATCAATATTATTTAGTGGCGGGTTTTCTGGATTTCCATCATTATTAGGTTGCCCATCAGGGTTGACAAATGGTGGAACCTCATCCTCACTGTCCGTCATGTACTCCTGTTCAGACATCTCGGGAGAATCTAAGATTCGATTAGCTCTTTGGATTCTTCTTCTTTGTCTAAATGTTCGTTCAATGTTGGGATCAAATTGGAATAATTCACAGTGAGGCAATCTTGGCATACACTATAATTTTTTTGGTTTTTCAAATAGGGGATAGAAAAACTTGCTTTTAAAAACTTTACTTTAAATAAAAGAAAAACTTCTAGCGTGCTTCCCCGGCAACGGCGCCAAAAACTTGTTACGACTTTGACTACACCCTTATAAAAAGTGTTTTGCCTATAATAAATAAACCTTAACGAAAGTATACATCTTGGTCTATTATCGTCCTTAAACAAGTAATAAGGGTACAAAAGTACCGAATATCGATCCCACAGGGAAGAGTGGAAAAGTTTCCCTTTAAAAAGTCCAGCTCGTAAAAACGAGTTTCAGATGGCGAATTCGAAAACCATATTTTTGATGGAGGTTTTGTTAACAAATAACTAAAATCAATTATAAAAAGAAGCACAGGGTATAAAGTTCCGTTGGGGTGAAATTAATAATGAGATAAAAGACGAGACGGCATTCCTTGGTTATCTCAAGAGTCCACTATTTTATGATAAAACGTACCAGGTGTCAATTGGTCAATTGTGATCCACCATAAAGTATAACATTGATTTAAATAACTTTGGACAATCATGCCATACAATACACCTGTTTATTTTATTATCGGTCTCGGTCCCAACTTCACTTTATACCCCGAACTAGGACGTTTAGCCCATCATCGTTCGGTTTCTAATTATAAAAGATGTATGACTTAAAATACAAATAATGGAGGTGGACAATACACAAACAAACTACAATACTTATTAAATGAAGTACGTAACTTGTCGTGCAAGCACCAAATCTCGAGAGTCTAATTATAGTTTTAGAAAAGTGATTCAACAATAAAAATGAGATTTATTAAATGAGAAGTTAACGACAGCTTGAAATCACAAAGGAAAATCTTGTTTCAAATGTGGAAATTCAAAACGAGACTTGCCGCGCAAGTAAAACGGATTTCTTTGTATTAAAACCTCTACAACTCCAAGAATTATATTCAACTGTGAACCAATCTAGTTGGGAACCCGAAAGTATTAGTCGGACTTCCAGTGAATGACAATAATGGAGTCGGATTAGAATTAATAGTAAAGAACCCAGAAACGTTAAATGATTTATAAACGAGAACGAAACGTGCAAATAACGACTTTCTTTATATAAAACTCCTTTCAATTCTATGGACTATACTCAACCGTGAACCAATCTAGTTGGGAACCCGAAATTATTAGTCGGACTTCCAGTGAGTGATAGTTACGGAATCGTTATCGGAACTTATATAAATCGAATCGTAGTTTACTGTTGAAAACCGGAATGATAAAGCTTATAAACAGCTCGATGGAATCTGTTGTATACAACCGAACACAAATACATACAGGTAATTAAAGGTTAGAAAATGGAAGATAGAACAGAATTGCAACTTGATTATCTAACGTGAAACGACAATGGTTGAACCGATTAGGATCAAACCGAGAGGTATAGCTTCGATTGGTGAAACCGAACACTATAGAGATACTAAAGCTAATAAACTACTTGGATTAACAACTAATTTGAAGATGATAAATCAGCAGCCGGCCATGTGTATAAATAGCAAGCCGAAGACTTGAGGAGGAAGAAAGGATCCATGGATCGAATCCAAGGATCAGGTAAGATCCATGGGTCTTTCTTGTCCATGGGCCGAACTAGTGAAACCAACAAAAAGCCCAAATGTTGTTTAGTTAATACAATGTGGAACCGGCCCACAAATCTGCAGGCCTAAATCAGCCTATACTAAGCCCAAAAAGAGTGCTTATAAATCCGAGTGTTTATGTGCACGGCCCAAAAGGAGAATCCATCCAAAAACGTTCAAATCTGAAGCCCGCTATATCTTGTACTGCGATCGTCAAAAGACTGGATTCTACACGGCCAAATCATAAAACCTGAAATGCACATATATAATTTAGCTTTTTGTTGCATTTTTCTCCATTTTATATAAAAACGGTAAATTTTATTTTCTGCTTATAATTACTAGAAAACATTATATAAATGACTCAAGGGGGAACAAAAACGAGCTCAAAATTGGAATTAAACGCCTAAAATAGGGTTAATAAAATAACCCTATCAGTCTTTCACCTCCCACACCAGCCATGTTTACTGGGGTTCACAGGGGGTTGTCGATTTGTGTTTTTTTTTTACATCTTCTTCGAAAGGTTTTTTCAATTTCAAGATCGATTGGTACCAAAGGTCCGTGTTGTTGCCTTGGCATGCAACACGAAAAGCTTAGAAAAACGAGTTACTCGGGCTCGAATAAAAACTAATGTGTTGAGATTTAAAATCAAGCCAGTCCTAGGCAACGGCGCCAAAAACTTGGTACGTGCGAAATATGTGATTAATCGCAGTGGGATGCAAACTGTCCACAGTAGGAAGCGCAAGTGTACACTGGCCACTATGATCGTCACAGCAAGTAATAGTTGGTAAAATACCAGAATCGTATCCACAGGGACTGGGCAATCAAGACAGTATTGTTCTCATGAGCTTCCTTTTACAAGTTTCAATTAGAGAGGAAGCAATAAGTTGGTTGTTTTGTCGGAATGCTATTTTTAACGAATTATTTAAGATTTAAAAGGAGGAATGTAGGTTAGATTTTCCCCAGATTTTAAATTAAATAGTTGATCCAGAAGAGTGCTCACTGCACTTGTGCAGAGTGGGCACTCCCGTTAAAGAAGCCCGATTACACAAATAATCACACCTCCTAGCCAAAATCCCAGACTTTTAGTCCTTATTGTTTTGTCAATGGTAATCTCAGGGTGAACCTTTTCAGATTTCAATGGAATGTGTAGAGACAAATACTCCAAGTGTTTTTAAGTACACAAACTAGCTTGCCTACTACTCCAGTGGGTTGAGATTATCTCACTGTGCAGACCCCACTTTCGTGAGTGTCATAAGAATTCTTTCGAATTCCCTAGCATCATCCAAGATCGTGTCACTGCGTTCTACTCATTTCTGAGTTGAGAACTAGACTTTAGATCCTCTCAAGTGATCGGCTTGTTCGCATCATTGGGCAATAATCGAGAGTGAATGACCAAAACAATAAATATTCAAAGTATGAAGATTACTCAAGCATTTTTCATAAAATCTAGGTACTTTTCCTTCCTACATCCCAAAGGATGCTTAGCTCATATTTAAAGAAGTAAAGAAAACAAGAGATGAAAAGTTGCACGCAATCATACTAAAATACAAACTTTGATTAAAATTCGCAGTGGGCACTGCAGGAACAGCACAGCTACAGAATCATAAATTGCTTCAAACTAAAGGTTACACTAGGAATTAAAATGTAGAAAATTAAAGACTACTAACTTCAGTGAATTCTTGAGCTAAACTAAAAACTAAAGTGCACTAAATGTGTAGATGGATGATAATTAAATGAACCAAAAACCTCTTTATATACTTAGAGGAAAAGATGGACAAAACAAAAGTGGGAAATTACCTAAAGGCAAAAACCTAAAGTGGAAGACATAAGATTTAATTCCATTGAGCAAAACTTCCTTCCAAGAATTTGTAGATAATTATCCCAAGGTCACTTCACCTTTTCCCAAAAGCAACACTCAAGTACCATTGGTTTCATTAAAATAATGCAAATGCCATCTTTTAGGAGACATGCTTCATTTTGCTTTTCACCCATGCTTCTCTGCTACCATCGAGGTTTCCATTCTCCAGAGTTGACTTCAAGCTGAATTTTGAAATTCATTTGTCTTCTTCTTGGCAAGTCAGTGGGGATCCGGAGTGGGCACTCCCAAGTCACTGCAGAATTTACGTGAAAGTGCAGCAAAAACCTACTAAATGGTTTATAAAAACTGTAATTCACTCTTTTTGCTCAATTTTGGGAATAAGACCAAGAATGGGTGATTTAAGAAGTAAAATGGCTAAAATTTGATAAAAGAAAATTGAAATAAATTGAAATAATAACTCTAAAAATAGAGTTATCAACTTGACACTATTTCAACAAACCTTGTGTCCAAAGTTGATTTCACTTCATTCCAGTCCTGTATTCTACAAAGTTTTGACATTCTGTAAAAGAAGATTCTTGAAGCCACAACCCAAGCTCAAACACCATCAAACACTCAATCTCAGCCTCAAACATCAACACCTATTGATATAACAACAACCCCAATCCCTATCATACCTAAAACAACACTTTTACCTTTGTATGAGAGGTATGTCTAGAAGGCAAAATTTGTACTCTGAATGATAAGGTTGACAATGTAAGTGATGAAATGTCACAATTAATAGTTGCATTCAACAACTTCACAGAGTTGTAAAGACATGGATGATCAGAGGAAAAGAAAGTTTGATGATCAAAATGATCATGATCATCAAAAGGGGGAGGAAAAGCATAGAACATATCAGAGTGAGCATACAATTATTGATAATGAGAGTGTTGGTGTTTCAAAAAGTCAAAATCAGAATGATCAGAAAGAAAGTCAGAGTTAGAATGATCAGAGCAATGATATGGTTCAAGGTGATGTAGAAATAGAAGTAAATACAACAAAGAACACTTGTACATAGTTGGTGATTTACAATCCAGAGTTTCTTAAGTCCAAAGAAATTCCAACTCAGACTTTCTTTGTTTCTGAACCAATGCTTGGCAATTTATCATTGTTTGAGAAGTTCAAAGAAGCTACGGTTATTAGTGTTAACTACTCTGACTTGGAATATGATGTCAATGATCAATTGGTCATTTGATGAATTTTGAACAGATAAAGAAAGTTTTTTGCCTGAATATGAGCTGAGAGAACCTATTGTGATTCCAAAGTTAAAGATGATGTTTTTGGAAGAACCAATAGTTGACAAGATCATTGAAGGTATAAAAGATTTATTCTCAATCACTTCAGAAGAAATTAACTATCTACATGTCTATCCAGAAACATCATATGAAAACTTGTTCTTAAGAGAGAAATAAGAGCCAATTTTGTTGGAACATGAAATAGATGGAAGTTTACCTGGTAATTTGTAGATGATGTTTGGAGAAATGCTCTTAAAGATAAGAAAGTCTACAATGAGCTAAATTTAAACAAAAAACTTGTAAGTATATTGGAATTTGAGAAGAAGGAATTTCCACTACTCATCTATATGATGATTAAAGCAAAGAGAGAAGACGTTCAGCCTGCAATTTCACAAGTGTTGATATTGGAAAGTTGAAGTTGGAGGATCATGTTACCTTGCTAAAGTTATTTCAGAGTGCAGATGAAGCTTGGATGGTGTAACACCCTCAACTTTGGAAATAACAACTAATTTAAAATTTTCATTAATACATCAAATTAATGATAAAATCCCCCTCTACAAATTCAATACTTCAAAATACCTCAAATTAAATTCTAAATTTCACCTCAACAATTAATAACCTAAGTCTTATACAAAGACCAGATAGAGGTCGGGTGTTACTAAACCCATACAATTTGCTATTCCCAAGGTGCTGAAGCCTTCACCCAATAGTTACTCTATTCTCGTGCATCTAACTAGCACTCCACTCTTCACAGTGTTGCTAGTATCATTCACCATAAGGACTCGGTGCACATGCCGACAAATAAAAATGGTTAGGCTAATGTCTAGTGCGTTCAAGAGTTTTCATATTAAATAAATAAATAAATCATCAAACTGAAAGAATGCGATTTAGATCATGATTTATAAAATGACATCCATTAAATATGAATGCAACCCGTTTCCTAAAACCTTCAAGTTTTGTAATGAAGACCCAGATATGAAACATCCCTACAAAGACATAATTCAACTCCAAAACGAACCCAAACGTGAACAAAATCAAATCCCAAAATAAATAAAACACGAATTAAACTTTATCATCTGAGACGTTCGTAAACACGGGTAAGATAAATTACTCAAACTACATTTCATGAGTAGAAAACTTTACACCAAACCTCACCGAAAACATGGATAAAACTCTATACCCAAAACAACACCTTTCGGTGACGGGAGAGACCCGCTTGCATTGAATATGGAGGAACACAAAGTTAAGCCACATATCCATGTTACCGAACTACACCTCAGATCATGACTTTATTGCCTGCTTTAATAAGCTACACCTCAAGTCGAGACTTTATTGCCTGCTAAATAAATAGCTACACCTCAAGTCCCCAATTCCTTTATTGCATGTCCCTCAACGGGTGGCACCTCGAGGACATTGTACCTTTATTGCATGCTTTATTAAGCTACACCTCACAGATACGTGATCTCATTTCGTGTTCGTTCTCTAGTAGAGTTACAACCTCAAGGTTCCCATTTGACCTTTAGTGCATACTCACTAGCATTCAAGATAGGAGTCTCAACTCCTTACTTGATAACTCAAGATGTTCAACCCTCGTGCACAAGCGTTAGAACATCAAACCACAAAATGCATAATCCCATAGTACAACCCAATAAGGTTCATCTCCACAACACCGGGACAACAATAATGCCAAAACGGCATATTTCCCAAAGTGAGAATATCAAGACTCCTCACTATTTAAATATGACTGACTCATATGCCTATGGATCCAATGCATTACAGTCTAAAATACATGACTCCAATTTGAACGATATACGCACTTAAAACAGGTATTCTCCAAATAAAGTGCACTAAATGCAACTCACACCCAAAGCTCCCCATTAACCTATTAAAACCGAAAAAATGTCCCTAATACCCGATAAAGTCAAAAACCGAGCCACAAGCTCAACCAATCGAATGACCATTTGTTAAAAGTCTTAAATGTAATAAAATGTAAACAACCCACGTTTATGCAAACACATGCTTTAAATTCATGAATAACCCAAAACACAACATTGGGTTGGGATAAACCATTTTTCCAAAGGAACTCACACCATTTACACTTTCAACCCTTCTCATAACATAAACTATGCATATTTCCAAACATACGTAAAAGTTCATTTTTATCAATAAGTCTCCATTTATAAGATAAATCATCAAAATACGTTCATTTATGTTTTATTTGTCTAAGTGCCCAAAAATCCCAAATATGGGCTTTTCACAAGGTTTATAAAATCTTATCAGTTCAAACAGCAAGACTCGTCAATGATTCCAACATTTGATAATAACCATGTAAAACACATAAATACTATAAAATGGACATTTTTAGCATGTATAACGTTTTCACAATTCAACTTGAACTTACCTTGCTAGATTTAGGCTCAACTTGAATCCACAAGCAATTCTTCCAAACCCTAGATTCACAAATTTCCAAACATAAACATACTTATCCAAGTACTTAGAATCATTCCCCAAACATCTTACATCAAAATCTCCATTTATACCAAAACCCTAGTTTTAGACCTCACTTTTCCCAAGATCATCCAAACCGAAATTGGAGAAATAAAACACAGGAAGTCATAAATGGAGCATTTATAACTCATATGAAAGTTTAGAAACTAGGAGGATTAACTCACCACTTAGGTTTTGATGAAAACCTAGAAAACTTCTAAAACCTCTTGAAGATGACAGTGAGATGGAGGTGTTGGTTCCCAGATTCACGTCGTATCACGATAATGGTAGTTAAATAGACAGCGGAAGCATTTAAATATAAAGCCATTAAAGTGAGTGATTGTATGAGACGATATGTAAACTGTGATATCAAATATAGAACAGGAATATGATAACAAGATCAAATAAGAAACGCTGCTCGTATATTGATAAAGATAACACCAAGAACAAGATCAATGGTGTATCAAGAAATCACAGAGACAATATCGTACGGGGTAGTGCTATGAGGATATGACAGTGTGTGCTTTTACAATTGTGGAAAACTATTCTTCCAAAAGCTTACAATTGTTTGTTCCACTACCTCGCTATATATAGCCTCATAAAGTGTAGACAGTGTACTATCGTACCCTGGAATGACACGTGGAAAGTGTGTCTCCAATCTTTAGGGCATACGTGGAAAGGTGTGGACACGTATCTGACACTTCGGATTTCTACGAGACTTAGGCATAACTGAGGTCTTCACTTCAACAGAGCGTGTTATGACAGAACTCTGTTGGTCTTCGGGTATGAACAGTTCTTCTGTTGATCTTCTGCCAGAGCTCTGTTGAGCTCCGTTGGTTCCACCAGAACTCTGTTGAGTTCTGTTGGTCTTCTTTGTTGGTCTTCTAAGTCTTCTGTTTTATCTCTGTAGGTCTTCTGACTTGGTTTTATTTTCAATACTTTCATTTTACAGATACTTGGAGCTAACAATCTCCCCCTAAGTATTGAAAATAAAAAATTGGAAATGTCAAGAGATTGAAAACAAAAGAACAGAGAACTTTACCCTCTGTTACCCTGTGCACTATTCTTTTAAGATTTTACAATAGAAAGAACAAGTACAATCAAGCGTAGTTATCTCCCCTAAGGATTCTGTCGAATCTTCTGATTAGCTCACGGAAGTCAAGCATCAGATTAATTATGTTGATGAAGGACCTTTGCTGTTCTTCCGGACACTTGTTCCTCGGGAGACTTTGAACTATGTTTTTGAGATATGCTAGCGACTCACTTGTGTACTTATGAGCTTCAGCAGATCTGATGGATTTCTTTGTCCCTTTCTGTCGGAAGATAAAGACTGTAGGATCTTCAACTACAGTTCCAGTCCTAAAATGTCGATAGCCCTCAAGATCTTCGTTTGGTGGTGCAATCGCCAGTTTCTCAATTTCAAACTCTATGCCTAGCTGAAAATCTGTCTGAGTTCTGAGATTGATGTGCTCTTGCATAGCTAGTTTGACTTCAGGTAAGGCTGTTCTTGCTGGAGTATATCTGTCAGAGAAGTTCAAGCAGTAGGCATGAAGCACAGTTAGATCGTACGGATTTAGAAGGACAAGATCGTTGTCGTTGAAGAATTCGTTCTTTCCTTCTGTTGATTCCACAGTGTACTCATGATAGGTCATTCTGTTGTGCTGGAACTTCTTATGCTTGATGTCTAGGATTCTCTTGATACTGAAGTGTGAGTTGATGTTTCTGTTCAGATTGGACTTGTTTCGGATGAACATCCGCCTTGCTTCAGTAATGGTGTTTATTCTGATTGGGTTAAGGTAAGGATTTATGGGTACGGCATTTGCAGGAATGATATCTCTGTCAGCATAAAGAAATGCAAATACCGTTTCCAAGGCAGGTTTATCGGTGTGTTGGGTGGATGATTCTGGGTTTTGTTCTGGTATCATTGGGTTTGGGTCTTCATGAGTTTCAGCCATAAGAGTATCGATATGAACATATTCTTGAGCAGCTTCTGTTTGGCTTTGTTCATCAGCAGAGATTGGGATTGATCTCTCTGGTTCAGTCCTTGGTGAAGTAGGAGGGGTATCCAGGCAGATAATCTCTGGTGGTTCTTGTGTTGACTCTTCTGTCGGTTTGATGACTCGATCTTTGAACATGTAGTCGAATTCCACCGTAGGTATATCTTCTTCTGTTATCCCCATATCTTCTGTCCCGACCTCTTCTGTTAATTTCTCTTTGCCTCTTTCAGTAGGCATTTCAGCCTCTCTCTCTTCTTCTTTCTCTGTCTCTGTTTCTTTCTCCTTTTCTTTCTCCTTCTCCCCCTTTTGTTGACCCGAGGACTCACCCAAATTGCTATCTGATGCAACATCGTGGAAATCATCATCATCATCAGAGGAGTCTTCATCAGAGAGTCTGGAGACAATGGGGAGAATTGGTCAACAAACTTACGCCTTTTGCCAGAAGGCTCTCCCTCTGGTGCTTTCTCAGCAGATCGTTTCTGTATGACAGATTGTAAGATTGCATCTGTGAAAGTAGGAACTGCTTTCTTCAAGATGTCTTCCACTTCTGCTGCAGCACCTCTGATTTCCTCGACTTGGCTCACAAAGTTGAATTTGTAGGAGTCCAGTGATTCCTTCACAAGTGCTTCTGTTGCCTGGGCTTTCATGACAAATTTGGACGAGATTGTCATCATTTTCTTTACGACGTCCCTTCTGAAGTCGCCCATTTGACCGACTGTCATTGGCAAACTGTTTGGGTTGGGGCTGGAGATGTTGAGAGGATCAGCATCTGACGTTGTGGCTTCTTTTATGGATTTCTTAACAGAGTTATCAATGAGCTCTGTCAAGGTTCTGATGTTGGATTCTGATAGGATAACTGTTGGGACTGGCAGAGTTCTGTTCATTTGAGCTGTATGGTTGTCGATCACAAGTCTTTTCAGGTCAGCTACTTCTGTCGATACCTTTGTGTTCTCTTCTGCTCTGACGGTTCTTAGATCTGCTATCTCTGTAGCCAGTCTGCCAATTTCCTCTCCTCTTGTCTGTTCAGCTTCTGTTCTGATCCTTTCAGTGTCAATGTATTTCTGATGAAGTTCGGCATATTTCTCTGACAGTTTCTGCAGTTCGTCTCTGAGAGAAGTATTTTCCTTGAGGATCAGTTCCTCCTTTTGAGAATTGATAAGTTTATACTCATTCAAGGAGTTGTTGATACTATCACAGAAGCTTGTGAACTCTGTTTTTGTGACAGTGTCAACGGGGGTAACCCTGGTACCAACTAATGGATCCAGTTCTGCCTCGAGTTCAGAGGCGCCTGCGTCAAGAGTTGTTTTGATGTTGGCTCCTGCAGGACTTCCACCCGATCCTTGATGTTCCTTTTGAGGGGAATCACCTACAGGTGTTCTGATCAGAAGTTCCTCCTCCAGCTCAGGTTCTGAGGAAGGAAATCTGATATGACGAGAAGCATTTGGATCAAGCAAATGTTTCCCTTGTGCAACTAAGGTCTCATACTGTCCCTGAGTCGGACAGATGCTACGTGAGATTACAAAAATCTCGGGTCTATGTTGTGTTCCGACTACATGAGCCACAGAGGCATCATTATGTGTAGGTGACCTGTCGATGTTCTGGGGCGAATGAACATCACTAGCAAGACTAGCTTCCCTGGCTCCGTGCGTACCAGAGGCATGAAGAGTTGCCTCTGATGGGTCTGGCTGGTTAAGGTTCGAGGTGTGCACCTCTGTTTCAATAATCCCTTGGTCTTGATCACCAGGATTAGGTAATGTGGTAGCACTGGGAGTTTGGTTAGGATCTCGCACAGATGTGTCAATTTGGACATCTTGTTCTATACTCACATTTCCCTCGGTTTCTAGGGTTTCAGATTTCTCTGGTGAGCTCTCTATCTCATGAATCTCTACACTGCCAGAAGGGTGCGATCTCTCTGTCACCACTTCTGCAGTCTCTTCTGCTCCCTCTTGAACAGTCTCCCTAGGGGATGCTCTGTTCACTACTTCCTCCTCCATTACTCTAGAGGAAGACCCCACTTCGGGTACTCTATCCTCTGGTCTATTTTCTTCTTCTTCTATTTCCTCACTCGCACTCTCCACAGAAGGCTCAGAACCTAAATATGCTGGGGTTCTCACCTCAGGTTCTTGAGGTTGAGCAGCAGTTCTATAGTTTTGGATAGAGATGTGGGTTGGATTGATCAGAGCAAGCATTGTACCTGGAATTCTTCTGATGAAAGGGTAATCTCCTGAAGTTGTTGGTTGGAATCTTGCCATGGTCCAGACAGGAGTAGAACGACCCTGATGTGTCAGTTCCAGTCTGTCGAATGCCCTTCTGATCACCAAACTGATAAAGCGAGGAAACTTGATGGCTTTAAGGGATTTGTGTCTTCCAACTTCTCCACCTCTGGCTAGAGCAGTGGTTTTAGTGTTGACAGCATCTAGAAGTGCATTGTAGAGGATCCCTGCATAGTTGAAGTTTCTGTTGAAGAACAGACCATACATGATTTCGAGGATTTCAGTGCTCGCTTGGTCTTGACTGCCGGATTTGCAGGTGAGGGTTCTGTTGAGGGTTGAGAACATGAAATTCCACATTTGTGGTAGATTTTGTCTTCTGAAGGCTCCTATTCTCTCTAACTCTTTGTTGTAACCCAAAAACTTCACGAAGTCGAGAAGAACAGCAACAGAAGGTGGTTTCTCATAGGCATCAATACCTAGCTGTCTTTTGGTTTTCCTCCCAAAAGTTCTTCTGAGAGTTCTTTCACGAATCCTTATTGTTCCTGATCCTCCATTACCACAGTTGACACTTCCGACTATTCCGCTTCTGACGCCGTCTTCAATGTATTGGCATGTGGTCCACCATTGTTGGACATATATTGCAGGAAGATGATCGTCAAAGGCTGTTAGGGCTGTAAAAACTTCTGAGTTTCGGAAAAACTCAATATAGATGTGGTAAAGGGGTAAATAGAGTGCTGGATTGGGATCAAAACGGTAGTTGTTATCAGCCAACTCGTATGGTAGAATAACGATGTTATCTACGGGTTCGTTGTTACTGGAATCATCAGAGTTCTGGGGTTGGTTTTGGGGTTCAGCCATTGTTGCAGGTTAGGGTTTTTCTTGAGAACCACAAGGTATAGGTTTCTGAGAGGGAAAAGATGAAGGGTTTTAAATGGTTGTTAAGCGTAAGAGTGAAATGGGTTGAAGTTGGGTATTTATACAGGAAACATGTGGGTGGGGAAACAACGTAGGGACTGTAGGCACTTGAGTGTCAGAAAGTGGAACGGCCTGAACAGTGTATCGTGGGAACACCTAGTGGTTTGTCTTTCAATCAGAGGATGCCACGTAAGATTTTGTTCTTACAATCGTAGGACAAGTAAACCGTCACGGTTAGAGATATGCGGTTGACAAGTGGGTGATTTTCAAAGAATGACCCGCATCTCTGCTGACGTGTTCTGATGACGGGGCAGAGAAACTAACAGAGCTCTGGTGGAGCTCAGTTATTTTCTTTCTCTGTTGAAATGATCTTTTCAACTTTGCTCAGTGACCAATCATGTTTCACCTTTACCCAAAAACATTTTTAAAATTATGTATCTGATGTGAAGAATCAAAGAACAAGGACAGAATTGACCAACAATTTTCAACAGAGATCTGATGAGAAACAACAGAGGCTCTGGTGAGAATATCAGGGTTCTGCTAAGTTCGACTTTCTCAAAAGAATTTCATCAGAACAGGTTTTCCCTCTTTCAAAAAGATTTTTCTTTCAAGATCAAGAGAGCCAAGTCATATGAATTTGAAATCAGATTTTTTTTTTTGACTTGCTCCCCCTAAAACCATGCATATTTTCTTTTATAAGCTCCCCCTAGAAATATGAGCTTAAAAAAAATCTTGCTAAAAGAAATATTTACAGAGATATATACAAACGAATTCACTGGAAGCTTGTTGAAAAAGTATGTTTTACAGAGCTCTGGTGAATGACAGAGGCTCTGTTGAACTATCCTACCCAACTATTTTGACAGATCTCTGGTAGGAACATCAGAGTTCTGTTGAGTGATAAATAGTGTTAGGAAATGTTCAGCATACCCAATTTGCTGATTAAGAAGTTAAATCTCCTTTCATCAAGGGCTTTTGTAAAAAGATCAGCAAGTTGGAAGTCTGTTGAAACGAAATACATTTCAATAGTCCCTTTTTCAACATTATCTTTTATGAAGTGATACCTTATATCGATATGCTTGGTCTTTGAGTGTTGAACTGGATTAGCTGTGATTGCTATTGCGCTTTTGGAGTCACACAAAATTGGAATTCTGTCATACTCCAAGCCGTAATCCTTGAGTTGAGTTTTCATCCAGAGAACTTGAGAACAACAACTAGCAGCAGCAACGTATTCTGCTTCTGCTGTAGAGGTGGACACGCAGTTCTGTTTCTTGGATGTCCAACTTACTAACTTCTCTCCAAGAAATTGACAGCTACCAGACGTACTCTTTCTGTCGTTCTTGCATCCTCCATAGTTTGAATCTGTATATGCTACAAGCTCGAAACCAGAATTCAGAGGATACCAGAGACCCAAAAATTGAGTCCCTTTCAGATATTTAAATATGCGCTTGACGGCAGAGGAATGCGAAACTTTAGGATTAGCCTGAAATCTAGCACAGAGACACGTTGCAAACATTATATCGGGTCTACTGGCAGTTAAGTACAGAAGTGACCCTATCATACCTCTGTAGTTCTTGACATCTGTTGGTTCACCATTAAGGTCAGGGTCAAGCTTAACTCCAGTGGCAATAGGAGTTTTCATTGAATTTGAGTTGTTAAAATTGTACTTTTTCAAAATGTCAGAGATATATTTGGACTGACTTATGAAAGTCCCTTTGTCGGTTTGTTTTACTTGTAAACCAAGGAAGAAAGAAAGTTCTCCCATCATGCTCATTTTGAATTCACTTTTCATCAAATCCTCAAATTTATCACAGTACTCTTGCCGTGTTGACCCAAAAATAATGTCATCAACATATATTTGTACCAGAAGTATATCATTCTTGTATCTCCTAAAGAATAGAGTTTTATCGACAGTACCTTTCTCGAAGTGATTAACCAACAGAAAATTGGACAGAGTTTCATACCAGGCTCTGGGAGCTTTCTTAAGCCCATACAGAGCTTTGTCTAGCTTGTAAACGTGGTCTGGAAACTCCGAATTTTCAAAACCAGGTGGTTGCTGGACATAGACTTCTTCTTGTAGTCTGCCATTTAGGAAGGCAGATTTGACGTCCATTTGGTAGACCTTGAAACCCTTGTGAGCAGCATAAGCTAAGAAGATTCTGATTGCTTCTAGCCTAGCCACAGGAGCAAAAGTCTCGTCATAGTCAATTCCTTCTTCTTGACAGTATCCTTTTGCAACCAGACGGGCTTTGTTTCTGATGATAATCCCATCTTCATCCTTCTTGTTTCTAAACACCCACTTGGTTCCAATGGCTGATTTGCCTTTTGGGAGTGGAACCAAGGACCAAACTTTATTTCTCTCGAATTCAAGAAGCTCTTCTTGCATAGCTTCGATCCAGTTTGGGTCTTCAAGTGCTTCATAAATTCTTTTCGGCTCAATTATGCTCAAAAAGTTAACAAAGAAAGCTTCGTTGATTGTAGCCGATCTTGTCTTGACACCATCTTCAGCAGCACCAATTATAAGATGTTGGGGGTGATCCTTAGTCCATTTTGTCTTGGGAGCATGGACAACAGGAGGGGTTTGTGCTTCAGATGAGAAAAGACGATCTTCAGCAACAGAGCTCTGAGGGTTGGTGCCAGGGTTCTGTGGCACACAACTCTGAAGAGTGGCCTCATTGCTCTGTGAATTGCCAACAGGGCTCTGCGAAGGTGAACTTTCAAACAGGGAGTTTCTGCCGATATTTGTTAGCAGAGGTGATGATGGCTCTTGTGTAGGTTCTGGTTGTGGTTCCTCGTTTCTCTGAATTATACCTGTAGACAGAGAAGTAGATGGTGAAATATTGGAGGGACCAGTAAGAGTTGTACCTGTCAGATTTTGTTCTGTTGAACTTTGAGCTTGATCTCCTCTGTTGATGTTGATAGAGGAATCATCATCATCATCGAAGAAATCGTCGAATAGGAGATTGATATCTTCTTCCCTTGATTTTGAAGAACTAGGCTTCTTCTGTTCTGTTGGTGTCCCCTCTGTTGATTTGCGATCAGAGGTACTTGATGTACTTTCATCAAAGGACACGTTCACGCTTTCTTGAATGACGCGAGTTCTGGTGTTGTAGACTCTGTAGGCTCTAGAGGTCAGGGAATAACCAATAAAGATTCCTTCGTCCGCTTTCTTGTCAAATTTACCCAGCTGTTCTCGGTCGTTCAAGACATAACATTTACACCCAAAAACATGAAAATATTTCACGTTTGGTCTTCTGTTATTGATGAGTTCATAAGGCGTCTTTTTAAATCTTTTCACTATTACAGCTCTGTTTTGAACAAAACAAGCTGTTGAGACTGCTTCTGCCCAGAAGTTGATGGGAAGGACAGAACCGGCCAACATGGTTCTGGCGGCCTCTACCAGAGTTCTGTTCTTTCTCTCCACTACGCCATTCTGTTGTGGAGTTCTGGTAGCTGAAAAGTTTTGGGAAATTCCTTCTTCTGATAGATAAGAATCTATTCGAGTATTTTTGAATTCTGTCCCGTTGTCACTTCTCGACTTTTGCACTTTTAGTACTAACAGAACCTGTATCCTTCTCAATAAACTTATCAGAATTTCTGGGACATCAGATTTTGCTCTGATGAACTCAATCCAAGTATACCTAGAATATTCATCAATAAGCACAAGAATATACTTCTTGCCAGACAGACTTTGCACAGAGATTGGACCACAGAGATCCACATGAAGCATATGCAAAGGTCTTAAGCAATTGTGATCACTCTTGGTTCTGTGTGAGGATCTTTTCATTTTTCCAAACTCACAAGCAGAGCATAGATGGTCTTTGTCAAATTTCAGCGAAGGAAGACCTTTTACCAAGTTCAA
This sequence comes from Saussurea involucrata, assembly GCA_033807775.1. Taxonomy (NCBI): domain Eukaryota; kingdom Viridiplantae; phylum Streptophyta; class Magnoliopsida; order Asterales; family Asteraceae; genus Saussurea; species Saussurea involucrata. The sequence goes on from CM066314.1 coordinate 88,893,690, forward strand.
TTTCACGAGTTTGTCAAGATTTGAAAAATTTAAGTGAGCAAATCTTTTATGCCAGAGCCAGGCATCTTCTTTGTTCAAAGAGACTAAACAGAGTTTCTCTGTTGTAGTTCCCTGGTTTGGATTAAAATTCATTTTATAAAGATTGCCTTTTCTGTCGGCTCTTAAAAGTTCTTGACCAGACTCAGAAAGTAATAATGAACAAAACTTCTTCCTGAAATTGACATCGAACCCATGATCACAGAGTTGACTTATACTGAGAAGATTATGATTTAATCCTTCAACATAAGCAACTTCGGAAACTGAAACACCACCATTTACCAGAGTACCATAACCTCTAATTTGTCCTCCATTGTCTCCTCCAAAGGTGACTGCACTTCCTTTTTTGTTCTTGAATGAAGTCAGCAGCTCCTTATTGCCTGTCATGTGCCTGGAACATCCTGAATCTAGGTACCAGATCTGCACATGAGGCTTCTGCAAGACAGATTAGTTTCTTTTAGGTACCCATTGCATGATGGGTCCTTTCTTGTTAGGCTTTGATGGGTTAACAGTCTTTCCTACAGGCTTTACATTCTTTGATGTTGTGCCAGAGATTTTCTTCTGTGTGGTCTGATCAGTCTTGGGATTTATCATCTTTTGTGACTTCTTCAGAACACGGTGATGTCCATTCATATGATTTTGCAGTTTTCTTAACAGATGAACACAATTGCAATTGATGGAACATGAGGATTGATGCAAGTTGTTATTCAAGAATTGTTTATTAGATGGAGTTTGATTCTGAAAAGCTCTAGGACCATGCATTCTGTTTGAACTATTCTTGAGACAGATTCTCTTTTCTCAAAATTGATCTCTTGATTTCTACCAGAATTGGAAGTATGTCTGTCATTTACTATCCATTTTCCCTTCTGTTCTGGTGTAAATCTGATTGGTTTAAAAGTTGGAACAAAGGTGTTGTTAAGTAAAGTACTTGCCTTCACCTTACCTTTTACTTCTGTTGAGTTAGAAGCAAGAATTCTGAATTCTTTGTTATTAAACTCAGTTACCGGTATAAATCTTGATTGTTTCTTGAAAAATGATATGTCTTCTTTTAAATCAAAGGATCCAGCCGGTATCTGTTTAGGTTTGTGCAAAGCATTTGGTTGAGTACAGAAAATTTGCTCATCTACCTCAGGGTCAGAGTCACTGTCAGAGGCTAGAAAGTCTCTGGTGGCTCTGTTGGAGGTGTTACTCACAGAAACAGGCTTTGTAGAATCAGGTTTTGCAGTTTTAAACCTTCTCAACTTGGGTTTTAAAGCATCAGAAACATCATTTTCTTTAAGAACTTTCATGAGATCTTCTTCAAAAGATGTTCTTATCGTTTCAGAAGTAGGAGAGAAGACTGGTGCTTCAGGGTTGAGCTTGCTCTGTGGTATTTCAACAGAGGATTCAGCCTCAGAAGTGACAGGCTTCTGTTCCTTGAAAGAATTAAAGTTGAAAATCTCTTTTGGATCCAGATTTTCGACAGAGTTAGGAATTAAGATTCTAGCTCTTCCTTGATCAAGAATAAACTTTGAAGATGGTTTAAGAACCTTGTCATGATCCAAGGAGTCATAGCTGACATTCCTAAAGTCAAGCCTTTTCGTCCTCTTGTAAACGTCCGAGGTTTTAATTCTTTTGAAAACAGCATTACCAGAGATAACATTCTCTTGGATTTTCCCAGCACAGAAAGTAGTCAACAGAGATGTTTTCTTCTTTCCGTTCCAGGGAGCAAGGTCTGAGAAACCAAGACCTTGCGTATCCATCTGAGAATTTATCTTAACATGCACATCCTGTGCATCCTGATACTTTTTGATTTGAAGTTCTTTTCTCTGTAGGGACTGATGTAAGATTTCCCTTTCTTTTTGAAAAAAGTCTTTTAAAGCGACAGAGTTAAGTCTTTCATTCTCAGACTTCTTCATTTCTTCGGTTTTCTGTTTTAACAGATTTTCGTACTCTTTAACCTTTTTAGAAAAAATACTTTTCTCTTTCTGCTGTAAGATCTCTAGCTCAGATTTCTCCTTGAAGATATCTTCCTTTTCTTGTTCCAAGAGAGTTTTCTCTCTCTTGTAGAAGGACAGATCCTTCTGAGCTAGCTTTCTTAGCTCTTTTTCCTCAGAAAGCTTTTGTTTCAGTAATTGAAATTCCTCAGTTAATTGCGAAACATGCATTTCCAGTTCTGAGTCAGACTTGGATTCGGAGGAACATACCTTGGCACTGGATTTAATGGTCTCCAGCGCTCTGTCGTCTGGCTCTGTTACAGTAAGAGCGAATGCATGAGCTATATCTTCTTCTTCTGTTCTCTCTATTCGTTCTCCAGTCATCCAGTCAACCTCTGTCATACTTTCATCATCTACAGCAACATTGGCTTGCTCTGGTTCATCATCAGAGGATGAGTCAGAGATCCAATTCTCCATCTCGGCGACGTAACTCCTTTCTCTGTAGTTGTACTTGTATTTGTTCTTGTAGTAGTCTTGATCTTTTACAAGTTTTCCTCTACAGTTAGCAGAGAAATGGCCAGGTTTGCCACATCTGAAACAACGACCATCGTTTTGGTTGATGGGTTGTGCAGCATCAGTCTTTTGTGGACCAGGAGCGTTGTACTTCTGTTGAGGTTGAGGTCTCTGTTCTGTCGGGTTTCTGTTCTGGTGATTCTGTTGAGGTGCAGTATAACTTTTGTCACCTTTTTCTTCTCTTTCGTACCTTTTTCCTCTGTCAAATGTCCTGTTGCCAAATCTCTGGGTAAATTGTTGAGTTATTAACGCAAGAGATTTAGCAAAGGCATTTATATCACTATCCTCATCTGATGAACTCCTTTCATCATCACTTTCTGCAACCAAGCTCTTCTTCCCTTTCTTTTTATCTCTTTTCTTATCTCTGCTAGGGCCATCTCTGTTGAGTTTCTCTTCTGCTGAGTTCTTAGATTCTGAAATCAAAGCGATAGGACCTGCAATGGTGGATTTGCCTTTTTGCTTGACAACATCCTTCTCTTGTGCGGCCAGAGTGCCATACACATCAGTAAGAGACCATGCATCTAAGTCCTGATTAGCTTGTAAAGACATGGACAGATTCAACCATTCATCATTTAAACTTTTCAAAAACAAAACATTGTTATCTTCCTTCGACCTAACAACCCCACACTTTTTACATTTGTTAATCAGAATATTAAATCTGTTGTAGGTCTGTTGTAAGGTTTCCTCAGGAAGTGCCTTGAAATCATTGTATTCATTTATACACTGGGTCCTTCTGTTCTTTTGGGTTTCGATACCACCCTCAAGTTGATTTAGAAGTTGATCCCAGATTTCCTTGGCAGTAACACAAGAGTCTAGTTCTTGAAATATATCGTTCGGAATGGCCATAATCATAAGTCTCACTGCTTTAAGGTCATTTTCCATTTTGCTTTTTTCTTCTTCGATAATCCCAGTGGTTTTGGGTTCGAAGTGAGCAGGAATCTCATCAGTGGTTTCTGTTGCGGGTACACGTGGGACATAAACCATGGGTTGGAATGGTCCATTCGTGACAGATCGCATTAAGTCCTTATCCATTCCATCAAGGAAGTTGACCATCCTAATCTTCCATTGAGGGTATTCATCCCTCAGAAGAGTAGGAGGCTTGGTCAGAGAACCAGCAGTATAAATGGCGTTGATGTTTGCCATTTTTTTGAAAAAAAAACAGAGTATGAGAGTTTCAAATGGTCTATAATGAGAATAAGCTAAAGTGTGAGGAACAGTAACCAATGAAATAGTAGAACAGATGTTTTAATCTAGACTGGAAAGCTTAGTATGATATTAAATGAACTGAGAAGATGTAAAATACTTTAAGCAGTAAAACAGAGTATAATGAGGGTTTTAAACACACACACAATCAACAACAGTGAATCAACCTTGGTAGATTGGATGCCTTGATTTGAGCAAATCAAGCAAGCTCTGATACCAATTGTTGGTTCCCAGATTCACGTCGTATCACGATAATGGTAGTTAAATAGACAGCGGAAGCATTTAAATATAAAGCCATTAAAGTGAGTGATTGTATGAGACGATATGTAAACTGTGATATCAAATATAGAACAGGAATATGATAACAAGATCAAATAAGAAACGCTGCTCGTATATTGATAAAGATAACACCAAGAACAAGATCAATGGTGTATCAAGAAATCACAGAGAAAATATCGTGCGGGGTAGTGCTATGAGGATATGACAGTGTGTGCTTTTACAATTGTGGAAAACTATTCTTCCAAAAGCTTACAATTGTTTGTTCCACTACCTCGCTATATATAGCCTCATAAAGTGTAGACAGCGTACTATCGTACCCTGGAATGACACGTGGAAAGTGTGTCTCCAATCTTTAGGGCATACGTGGAAAGGTGTGGACACGTATCTGACACTTCGGATGTCTACGAGACTTAGGCATAACAGATGTCTTCACTTCAACAGAGCGTGTTATGACAGAACTCTGTTGGTCTTCGGGTATGAACAGTTCTTCTGTTGATCTTCTGCCAGAGCTCTGTTGAGCTCCGTTGGTTCCACCAGAACTCTGTTGAGTTCTGTTGGTCTTCTTTGTTGGTCTTCTAAGTCTTCTGCTTTATCTCTGTAGGTCTTCTGACTTGGTTTTATTTTCAATACTTTCATTTTACAGATACTTGGAGCTAACAGGAGGACTCTTGATCTTTGTCTTCATTTCATTGTTCTATGATGATGGAATGCTTCAAAATCCAAGGAAAGGGTCCCAAAAATTGTTAGGGTTCAAAGGAATGGTATGGAGTTGTAGATCCCAGTTTGATCAGGTAACAACAAATAAAACGAAACGATTAATCTTATTGAATGATTCAATAGAGTTACAAGTATTGGATTGAAGAACTCAACTCTCTCTCTCTCTCTCTCTCTCTCTAAACTATGAAGCGCATAAAATAAACTGATTAATCTTAACCTAATTCTTAAGGAAAGAAGCCTTAAATACCAAGGCTTAATGCATAAAGCCCATGGCCCATCTTTCCTAAACTAAGCCCATTTATCATAAATAAGGCTTTTACAATTAATAATTAAATGAATTAAACTCTATATAATTCTTTATATAACTTTCTACTATGTAGGACATTTATGGTCCTAACAATATCCTCCTAAAGTTATATAAAGAAAAAAAATGGTCTTGAACTCTTCAAGTCTTGATCTTTTCTTCCTCTTGAATCTTTGAAACACTTTGGTGTTGCTGGTCATCATGTATTTCAACGCTCCCCCTTGAATAAAGCCCTTATCTTCATATCTTCAACTTTGTCACCAGATTCAATGAATATGTCTTTGAACTGCAAGTTGAATTTGCTTTCAACTTTAGCTTTAATAACTTGTAGAACCATTATGCTCAATGGAGGAAATAGTTTGTAGCGAACACCACTTGATAAGGAATGAGAATAATTCGTTACTTGTAAACAGTTTGAACTCTCTTTCGGAACTGATTAACTAACAGTTACTCCCCCTCAACGTTTGCTAACTCCCCTCAAGTTGATATTCGATGTCTTTGAATCTGTATCATTTCTCCCCCTCATGATGAGTAGGAGCATCATAAGCATCATGTAATCGCAAAGACAATACTTGTGAGTAGCAAAATTACAGATAAAACGTTAAGTAACCAAGATGGGGTAAAAATCTAACATAGAAAAACAAAAGTAACTGTTATCACAACAATTAAGAAAATTGTGTGGCCTATGTTCAGAGTTGGCATCGGGGTATCTCTGATACAACTTCCAATTATCACTGAAGTAAAATGTTAAAAATTACTTCTCAAACTGTTCCGGCAATATCACGAAGATATGCAAATGGAATCAAAAAGACTTGTGCTTGTGTGAAAGAAATAAAATATATTTGTTTGGCTCAAAATATTGATTTAACTTGGGACGCAAGTTAAAAATCAATTGACACAGTGATTAGAATATGAAGTTCGGAGACCGGAGCTGATGTCTTCCTTTTTCAATATCTAAGACCTCCGAATGAGGAATAGATAGATTATGTGCTAATTCTCCGTGCATTTATGAAACAAGCATCTGTTGTGAGATACTTGAGTGGCTAGGTGGGGTGACACGAGTTATCGACAATGGGTCCATGTCTGTTTCAATATTCATCTCCAAAGAACGAGAATGAATAGATTGTGTGGTTACCCGGATAACTGACTCGGTTTGGTAAGGACCAATAATTCTTTTAAGTCCTGTCACAGCCTCACCATTTTTCTTTTCACTCCGAACTCATCTATCAATCTAGACCCCTCACTGTTATCTATAAATGGATGTGTTTCCTGGGTAGGTCCTTCCGGTTCTGGATTGACCATAGAAACAATATAAAATCTGACACTCATTTTCTTCATGGAATAGAACAGTTTAGTAAGCAGTGATGTACGAGTTCTAAACTGAAATGTTTAGAAGTCAAAGCATTTAAGAACGAGTTATGATCTGAGATGATCAGAAGTCATAAAAAATTCATTTGAAATAGCGAATTTCAATAAACAAAATCAAGCGCTAAACAGATTGACTCATTGAGCACATTATGTTCAAAAAGAAACAATGATTAGAAAGTTTAATTGTGAAGAACAAGTCACAATTAATATATCATAAAAGAGATGAATCATTAACATGAAATGACGAAGTTTGAAAAACAAATAGGAATTCAAACGAGTGTATTTCCATCGAAAAATCAACGAATATGTGAGACATGGAAATAACTAAGTCAAGGAAACATAACACGTGGCAATCATGGAAGTTAAAATTGGAGAATAACAAACACAAGTTAGTTATTCAGAATGAATTACCACGGTCTTTGAATTCAGTTAAAGTTCACTTACCTTTCATAAAATAGTACTCCCCCTCAAAATTGGCATAACCTTTGAATGCAGTCATGTGAAAAGAATGTTCTGAACTAAGCGCACATGGATGGACAAAGTTACTCTTTCCACAATGAGTGCAAAAGATCTTTGCTCGGCTCAGACTGATTAGCTTCGCTGTAGAATAAACATGAGTAGGTGAATCAGTCTTGGAAATAAACGACTTTGTATCAACTACAGGAGATTTATAAGACGTGTTTCCATCATCGTCTTTTGTAGTTGACTTCTTTTTCCAAACCATTTTGACGTTTCGAAACAGTTGATTATCTTTATTATCAACACGAGAATTATAGAAAAGATTGAAAGGTCTAATCTGATCTTTTGAAAACTCATTTGATTTGACAAAACTCTTTGAAGACCGATTTGTAGAAATTGAACTTGAAGCATGAGACGGTTGAACACCTTTGAACTTGCTTTCTTCAAGTTTCTTGACTTTAACGGATAAAGTATTTCGTTCTTCGAGAATTAAATCAAATTTCTTTTGTAGATCAGATTTAACCAGTTGTTCCTTCAAAATCTCGGTTGCTAATCTGGATAATTTATGTGTAAGCTTATGGATTTCTGTTTCAAAAACGGTCCTTTCACATTCAAAATCTTTTTCAATAGTGTTGCGTTTGTCAGATATTTCTTTGAAAAATGCAACGTTTTTGTTTTCAAGCTCTTTCTTTTCACTTTCAAAAGATTTTCTTTGATTCTCAAAATTTTCTCGCTCAATTATCAAAACCTTTTCAAAATCAGATATTTGTTTTGAAAGTTTGGCATTATTTAGCTCAAAGATCTTTCGTTCCTCGGAAATCTTCTTTGAAAGATCAAGAATCTTTTTCTCAAAAACCTTCATTTCATTTAAAGAATCAGGGTTTTCCTTTTCGATAATAGAAATCCTTTTCTTGAGATCAAGGTTTTCATTCTCCAACACGCTCTTCTCTTCTCTGGCTTCAAAATCCGCAACCTTCTGTTTAAGTGAAAGCATTTGGGCACGATGCAATTTAGAATATCCATCATCTTCGACTGCCTTTTCAAGCTCAGAGATCCTGCGCTTGATCCAATCATTGCTGCTCTTTAATGAACTCATGTCTTTACACATCTGGCTTTCCGATCTCAAATTGTCCAAATCTGACAGAAGACATGCTCTTTCATAACTCAGTTTGTCCAGGAATTCTGACTTGGCCTCCAATGTCGCTTCGAGAATTGTAATCTTTTCTTTAAGTTCACACATAGATGGATAAGACATTGTTACCTGAAAAATATGATCGTTGATCGGTGTTGTTTTGATGAATCAAAAATTGCGGAAGAAAAATCAAAATTAACTCAGAAAACAAATCTAAAATTAAATTCGTTTCCAAAAATCAAAATCTGATTATCGAATTTGGACGAACAAAAACAAACTTCGAGAATGAAACCTGCAAGAAAACAAACCAAGTTAGATCAAGAGGTCAACCAAAATCACATAAAATGATAAGCGTCGCGAATAAGATCTGTTGGTTCCCGTATTTGATTAACAAAGATTATCTTATCTATTAGTTCAAATAAGATGTGTTGCGGAAGCGTATTTGAAGAACTAACAGATATGTTTGTATAGAAACAATACAGAATATCAAATAAACAGTATATGAAGAATAGATGAATATCTCAAAGTTTTCCTGTATTTGATGAATAACACTTAATAATAGATTTGATGTTAATTGTGTGTGTGTTTTTCTTGTATATTAACTGGTAAGGAAGAACTCAACATGAGTCTTCCTTTTATACTACTATAAAAGAACTATTCTAGACAAAAGGACTAATGCTACAGGAAAGAAGGGATGGCATGAACAGTTGGAAATCTGCATGCATTAAATGCACTAATATCAACTTGCAAGGATTCCTATCAGAGTTTGACACGTGTTTGTTGTTGGACCATGCCTTGTACAAGTTGATGAACGGACCCTGGAACAGTAGCAAGATATTTCTGTAACAGTGGTAAGATATTTCTTCAACAGTGGAAAGATATTATAAATATCTTCCAAGTCTCCAGTCTGAACCGCAGAGGCTCTGTCAAGGGTGGCAGAGGTTCTGCGGCTCGGTCCTTGGTGTGCATTCTTCTGTAGATCCTTCTTTGGTCCTTTGTGAGTAGTCTTTTGTAGATTCTTCTTGGGACTTGGTGTTCCTTGAATGATCGTTTGCTTTGGCAGAGCTTCTGTGGAACACCGCAGAGCTTCTGTGGAACTCTTTCATACTTAGCCTATTTTTCAATACTTATAATATTATGAATATTTGGAGATAACAATCTCCACCTAAGTATTGAAAAATGAAAATTTGACTTTATGCATAATTAGGCTAAGTAAAGTAGATAGAGGTTAAACAATACCTCAAAAGTTTCATTTCATTTCTTTTTTACTATTACAGAGATAAGTAAAAGAGATTTAGACATTTGCATCTTTGAAGTCATTGAAACTTCTGTTGTCCAATCCTACTTCTATGAGCTCGTGATAGAAATTGATGCAGAGTTCTCTCAAGCCGATTGTAGCATCTATTTCTCTGATCATTCTTTCTGCTGATTCTTGATCCAAAAGCTCAGTACCTCTGTTCTCTTGTAAGATTGATCTGAACTTGTTCAGAGTACTAGTTGCATACTTCTGGCAGTCCATTTCCACAAAAAGTCTCACTTGACCAGCAGGATCCTTATACACTAACCCGTACCTTGGTGTTGTTATGATTGAGTTGGGTATTGCAGAAGGTGGGCAGTGATCCTCTGGTGGTCTCAGACTCAGGTTTCTGACTCCAAGATCTCTTCCCAGTTGAAAGTCTATCATGCTATACAACAGAAGCTTTTCTCTCATTGCTTTCCTGAACACTTGATAGGCCCTTCTGTTAGCATCGTTGTCGAAGTTTTCTTTCGTCTAAAGTAGAAGATCTGGCAGATCGTAGGGGTTCAAGTTCCTTATATTGGCATCTGAAAATTGATTTTCGGACTTGTTCTCCCTCTTGACTTTGTAAATGTTGTACCTGATCTTTGGAGAGGTTCTCGTTTGAGAGAATTTGTAGTATATTACCTTTTTCTATTTTGGACTCTGAGAAGACTTCTGCCCTTGATTTTGGCTTTGTTCTGCTGAAGGTGTTGTCAAGGTCAGCTCTAAGTTGAGGATCTTCGATGTGTGGTATAGGGTTGTTCTGATATTGTTGTTTGTAAAGGTACCTATACACCACCTCTTCCATTTCTGCATGTCGTGTATCTGGTGGTGGTATTGGTCTTTACAGAGCATCCATTTGTCGTTTTATCTCTGCAACCCTACCCTCTGTTGCCCAGTCGTCTTCAGGTTTAGGAGTGACAAAGGCATCGAATGAGCTCTTCATCAACTTCTCTGTCGTCTGTGGCTTTTGCTTTTTCTTCTGTGGTTCTTCTGTCATGATTCCTTTACCTTTATCTTTGGTTTGGGAAGGCTCAGAACCTATTGTCTTCTTTGGACTCTGTGGGATTGCTTATGTTGGTTTGGGTGTTGAGGTTTCTGTGGGTATGATGGGGATTGCCTCTGTAGTTTTTGATACTTCAGTTTCTGAGGACTTTGGTGGGTGTTGGAACCCATATATAACAAGTAACAATAATAATAGCAATAATCTTTGTATTGATTGATAAAGAGAAGACTTTACTTGATAAGATTGATGAACATTCTCTCTTTGAAGCTCTCTTGCTTTCTGCGTATGTATGAATATTGAAAATAGAGGCTTAACCTAAAATTACTCTAAAACATGACTTTATAACCAAAACAACAATTGGTTATTTACATTTTTAGCCCTTGACACTCAACAAATACAAATAAGTCCTTGACACTATTCTTTATAAAACATTTATATAAATTAGGGGCTAATAAAGCTAACAATCTCCCCCTAATGTTTTATAAAGAAAGCATCATCTTGTAGTCTCCCCCTTGCTTTCTTTAGAGGCTTTGGAGTGTCAATCTTCAAGTCTTGTGAGAGTCTTATTTTCCTGATCTTCCACAATGTCAGTTGCTTCAATTTCTTCTTTAACTCCCCCTTGATCGTTGCATACTCCCCCTTGAATGTTGCTTTGCTTTTCAGATCCCAGTTATCTCCCATAGATTAAACTCAAACAATCAGAGAACGATTTAAAGTGTGGAAGCTTGTACAACCAGTTTGAGTAATAGTCGTTGGTAGATAAACTGATAAGATGGTTGAGTAGCAAGCATATTCGGCTCATGAGAATCTGCATTAAAGAATAAGTAACCAGGGGTAATCATCTAACATAGAAGCACAATAGCAACTATTATCACAACAATTAAAAAATTGTGTGGCCTATGCTCAGAGTTGGCAATGATGAAGCTCTGACAGGACTTCAAGTTATCATTGAAGTAAATTAAAAAATAAACTTCTCAAACTGTTCTTGGAAATATCACATAGATAAGCATGTGGAATCACAAAGATTCGTGATATTGTGTGGAAGAAAATAGAATATTATCTATTAAGCTCAAAAGTGTGTAAACTGTTTGGACATAACAGGTTTCCACAGACTCAATGTGCATGAGTGAAGTGTGAAGGTGGGGCAACTTTCCTTCTTTTCAATATCTAACCTTCCAAAGAAAGATCAGATAACATATGTGTTGCTTCCCCGTGGAAAAGTGAAACAGTTCCTTGTGGAGAAGGAAGTGAGTAGTTGGTGGGGTTAATTCAAGAGTTGGCATGGGCTAATTGCCTGTTTCAATGATAATCACCAAAGAGTCGTGATAAATCAGTAATGTGGCTTGCCCGGCTCAGAAAAAGATAGTGCAGAGTTGTATATTTCTTTTGACTCTGTTCTCACACCCTGTTTCTTTTTATCATGTAGCTCACATCTAACCAAACTCTCTTTTTAAATTTTACCTCTTAAGCACGATGAGAAAAACTCAGATGAGTTATCTCCCCCACTCTTTGATGTAGACCCTTCACCTCTCAACCACTCAAGGTTTACTTCTTGGGTAGGAAACACAGGTTTAAGTGATCCATAGAAGTTCTATAAAGCTCACACATTGATCCCATGAAATTGTTGTCCTAGAGGTTGGATTGTTCCACACACTGACTACTTGTAGTCTCAGAAAAGCATTTAAAATCCAAATTTATATAGCAGATAAAGCATTTTAGCATGTAGAAGTGGTTTGACCATTTGAAAGAGGTTTTATCATTCTAAAGATGGCCTTTCTCTAAAAATGATGAGTTTAAAGGTTTAGAAATTTTACCTTTAAACGAACATGGTCAGATCTGATTTGTTTTCTCCCCCTCAAATTGAGCAGTAAATTTCATTTAAGCTCAATTTGAAATCAGATATCCTATAAGAATGAGAAAGTGTTGGTAATCATCTTTGATGATTCCACATTTGTTAGGAATATCCAACAACACAAATAATTCCACTTAAAAAAAAATACAAGGTGCGGGGGATCAGAGTTTAGAAATTACCGGCCAAAAACTCTTATTTGAACATATCTGAAATACTGGTCCTACACTGAATTACGTAGAAGCAATGAGAACACCGTTCTTGAAAGCGGAAGGAGCATGAATTAATTTGCAATGCTTTCGGTCCAGCACCTTACAGCAGACTTTGAAGCTGATTTTGGCATATCAGCACACATAATTTGAGAAAACTCAAATCATCAAAGTCGTGCGTCTGTGAATTATCTTTCCAATGCAACTGGAATCGAGTAATTTGGAGCACCGAGTCAAACGTTATGCGCATGTTTCTGAAGCAGCGCAAAGCTGATAGCAAGTAAACACAAATCGGGCTCTGAGGTTGAGTCGCAGAGGTTCAGTCCACAGAGGCTCTGTTGGATTTCACAGAGGTTCTGTGGTGAACAGTACCACAGAGGTTGGTCGGCAGAGGTTGTGCGGCAGAGGTTGCTCGTAGTGCCGACAGACCTCTGATGATGATTTTTGTGAAACACAACTTTCTGTCCAGCAGATGTATACTGACTTTAGCAGAGATTCTGACCAAGACGAACACCGATTCAGACCAAACTCAAAACATGAAAAAGTTTCATCTTTGTCTTACGAGTTCAACGCAACTGGACTCATCAAATTTGGAGCTTCGAGGAGGGAGTTCTGTTGAAAATACGACAGGTGCACAAAGCTGACAACAAGTACTAAGACGTTGGGCTACGAGCTATGAGGTTCGGTCGCAGAGGTTCAATCCACAGAGGCTCTGTCGGGTTTCACAGAGGCTCTGTGTTGAACAGTACCACATAGGGTGGTCGCAAAAATCTTAGCCAAAGCTTATGTTGTCGCTAGAAGTTGGTCTGAGTGGTCGACAAAGAATGATCGTGGCTTGACAAACGCTTGACAAAGGCTCGGCAGAGGTTTCGTCACGGCTCGGCAGAGGTTGGTCGCTGCTCGGCAGAGGTTGTCTCTGCTCGGCAGAGGTTTGGTCGTGGCCGACAGAGGTCTGGTCGCGTGCGGCAGAGGTTTGGTCGCGTGCGGTAGAGGCTTGGTCGCGTGCGGCAGAGGCTTAGTCGCGTGCGGCAGAGGCTTGGTCGCATGCGGCAGAAGCTTGGTCGCGTGCTCTTTTCGAGCTCGTACGACAAATATATGGTTGATTTACCACAGTCGCGCAGATCTGTCCATCAGCTTTCCATCAGCACATTGTTGTCTACTTCAACGATGCATATGACCCTTATAAATTTTGAATCTCTGAATTCTCAAAACACCTAAATTGTTCATCTATGTCTTAGGAATCCAGGGCCTTTTGAATCGCATCAATTGGAGTCTTAATCAGTAAGATATGATCAATTTACTACAGCATCGCAAATCTGCCAGCATGCTGTCATTTTACTTGATTGTTGTACACCGAAATCAATTGCCTTTGACGGATGAGTCTTAAACTGAGTGTTTAAGAGTCCATATTGAACTTTGAAGCCTGAGTCCTTAACAGATGTATTAAGGAGTCCATGTACCTGCAAGACAGATCAAACAATTTTTGGTACCCATTTCCAAATGGGTCCTATTTTGTTAGGATTTTCATGAAGTGCTTTGCTGATCTTGTTATGTTCAACAGAAACATATGGCTTTCGAACATTTTGAACTAGTGAAGAGCCTTTGACTATCCAAACCATTTTTACTCTTCTAAAAACTTGATTAACTGATTGATCAGCACAAGAGTTTGCTAAGTCAAAATCCTTAATCCTTTTAGCTAAAACTTCCTTTTCTTTTAAATTCATATCAAACATCTTTTGAAGATCAGATTTATACCTCTTCTCCAACATGATCTTAGTTGACAAAAGAGAAAGTCTTTTTGTCAATTTGGACATTTCAGCTTTAAAAACCTTTCTTTCTTTCTCAAAATCATCTTTCAAACACTTTGTTTGAAATCCTTCAACCTTCAACTTTTCAGACTCTTTTCTTTCAAAATCATGCTCTTTCCTCTCCTTTTCAAGAGTTTTCTGTAATTTTGAAATTTTACAAGAAAATTCCATAGATTTTGTTTCAAAAGTAGTTTTCTCCTTTTCAATCTTCTCTCTTTCACAAATCACAAGTTTTTCAAAATCAGAAATCAGTTTAGAAAAACTTAAACATTTAAGTTCAAGTCGTTTCTTCTCTTTTTCAAAAACAGTCTTATCTTCGTCAAACTTCTCTTTCTTCTTTTCACAAAACTTTTCAGACTCAAATAGTTTCCTTTTCAGTTCAATATTCTCATTGGTTAAGAGTTTACCTGCCTCTTCTAGCTTGGTAATTTTATCAGAATCAATAAGAATGCTCTTGTTCCTTTCTTCCAACTCTTTCTCAAGATTAGGAATAATTTTGCGAAAATTAGTACTGAGTTTAGAATAATAATGAAAATCAGCATCAGCACTAAATTTTAGTCTTGACATATTGTTACTTGAAAAAAATGATCGTTAACAGATACTTTGTGAGAAGTAGAATTTGTGCACTTGAGTCAATTTTTCAAATCTTATCGGATTAAGCTGAAATTTAGTAGGTAGGTGCAAGAGAATATTCTGGGCAACTTTAATTCTTCGAGTTTTGTCCAAAAACCGACAAAAAATGGGTTTTCAAAGCAAAAACGTGTGCAGCAAATAAAAGTTAAGGATGAAGATTCAAATGTTCTTGAGTCAAATTTTTCAAAAATGATCGGATTGAGCTGAAATTTGGTACACAGGTTCATGACACTATTCTAAGAAACTTTAATGCTTGGTGTTTTGTCCAAAAACCAACAGAAAGTGGTTTTCCAAAGCAAAACAGAGTGCAGCAAAATAAAACTCCGAAAATTGATAAAAAACAATGGATTGAAGCACAAATTCGAATTTGTTTGTCTTGTGATACCAATTGTTGGAACCCAGATATAACAAGTAACAATAATAGTAGCAATAATCTTTGTATTGATTGATAAAGAGAAGAGTTTACTTGATAAGATTGATGATCATTCTCTCTTTGAAGCTCTCTTGCTTTCTGCGTATGTATGAATATTGAAAATAGAGGCTTAACCTAAAATTACTCTAAAACATGACTTTATAACCAATACAACAATTAGTTATTTACAATTTTAGCCCTTGACACTCAACAAATACAAATAAGTCCTTGACACTATTCTTTATAAAACATTTATATAAATTAGGGGCTAATAAAGCTAACAGTGGGGATGGTTCTGTTGGTTTGATTGGGGATTTGGGTTCTGTTGATGTTTCTTCTGTGAGCTCGGTTGTGGTTTGTGGAGGGATATCAAAATGTTTTGCGGCTCTGAAAGCGGATACGAACTCCATTCTTTTTAGGACATACGTAGCAGAACGTTTTGTTGTTTTTGGTTTGTGGGCAATGGATTTTCTTCTTGGGTGAGTTTTGGGTTGGGATTTTGGTTGAGAATGGGGAAGTTCTTCTGAGGATGAAGATGTCAGGATTTGAACTTCAGGGACATCTTTTTCAAGGACAGAGGTGGTTTCCACAGAGGCTGGTGTTTCCTCTGTGGGTCTCTGTTGTGTTTTCTGAGTTTGGGTTTGGGTTGGTGGTGCAGAGGAAATTGGTTCTGCAGATATTGGAGGATTGCTTGCAGTTGTTTCTCTTTGATTCTCTCCTTGTTTCTCCCCCTCAGGATGATCTGATGAATCATCATCATCAGAATCATCCTGACCCTTATCTTCGTTACCTTCTGCTCCGCAAGTAGTGTCAGGTTTCTTTGCCCCGACTGCCATCATTTTGGCACATAGATCATCACAAAGACCAATAAGAGTTTGAACTTCGGCCTCTGTGTTGAACCGCATCTTTCCTACACTAGCCTTGAAGTCTTTTACGTAAGAAGCGTTGGCTATGGTGAAGGCTCTGATAAATTCTGTCATTTGATTCAAGATGCTTTGCCCAAGTTCTGTCAACTGTGCTCTGGTCATGTAGTCGGTAGGCTTCATGGCTAGAGTAGCTTCTGTTGTTTGTTCCTGAACTTGTCGTAGAGCCTTCTGCAGTTCTTCTGGAGTAATAACTTTTGATGACACTTGTTCTTTCATCTTTTCCAGATATATGTTGATTGAGTTGTTGAAGGCAGAAGTTTAAGCTTTTTCAAGATCAGCAGCAGCAGAGGTAGGTGTGGTGGCAGAAGTTGTGGCAGCAGCCTTTATAGAATGCACCTCTATGGACAAGTTGTCCATTTTGGTGTTTAGTTCTGAGAGGGCCTTGGATGTAACTTCTGCAAAAGATTTGAAAGAGCTTTTCAACTCTTCCAATGTTTGGTTCACAGAGGTGACAAGGGTTTGGAACTCACCCCTTGATACGTGTGAACTCGTGGTAACCTCTGGAGGAACACATTCGTCTCCAGAGTTTGTCCTTGTTCCTTGGACACCTTCTTTCACCCTTGTTTGTACGTTGAGGATGGAAGGATTTCCTTCTGATCCTCGAGGAGAAATATGAGTTTCAACCTCTACAGAAGTTCTGTGAAAAACATTGTCCAAATCCACTCCAGAGGTGGGTATTGGAATATCCTTCTGTTGACTTGGAGACTTGTCTAGAGTCTCTTCGTCTCTGTGCTCTCTAATCCCCTCTGAAGGGATGTTGGGCCCTATTGTGGTATGTGTGGCAGAGGAAACGAACTCCTCTGCTAGGATGTCAGATGTGATTTGGGGCAATAAATCACGAACTATAGGTGAGTCCTTTCGAGAGGACTCCCCAGGAATTGTTTCCCCGGTTATATTAGGCACAGAGGTTGAAAGAGTAACCTCTGGCTGGCTGGGAGGGGTTGGGATCGAGCTGTGCTGCTCTATTTCAATGATACCTTCTGCCGCTAGACCGGCGGTATCAGAAATGTGGGTTGCACTAGGAGGGGGTTTGGGATGTGTGCCATCTTCTTCTTCGGCATCTTTTTCTGCAGAACCCTCTGTTGTTTCTATCCTAACCTTTTCCTCTATTTCTATGTTTATCTCTTCTTCTGAGGTTTCCTCTATAGGCGCTACAGTTTCTGCCGCTTCTCTTAAGGAATCATAAATGAAGTGAGATCCTATGAGTTGTCGTACGTGAGGGTGCATGGTTTGTGTACCTTGAGCAGCAGAAATGACTTCTGTTGTGTGCATAGCTTCTGTATACTGATCCAATGGTTCTGCGACCCATCCTGATGGATCTAAGGTTTGAGCAATATCGGGATTGTTGAGGAAGGCATTGAAATTTCCCTGTTGATCTGTATAAGCTATTGGGGAGGGAGATTGCAGATGGATAGCCTGGTCTTCCTCTTCTTGTTCGACATCCTCTGTGATAACCTGCAGAGGTGAACTTGGTTTCTTTTCTTTGACTTTCTCTTCTTTGGCTTAGGAGCTCCCTCTTCTGTGGATTTGGATTTCCTTTTCTTTTGTTTTGGGGGTGAGGGAGGTGCAGAAGTTCTTGTCTCTGTAGCAAGTGGTGAAGTGGTTTGAACTGCAGAGGTTGTATTTTCTTCTGTGGGTTTTCTTTTCTTTGTCTTCTTCTTGGGTGTTGCTGCAGAGGTTTTTCTTTTCTGAGAAGAGGGGTAAATGCTTTCTCTTTGGGCTTTGAATCGGTCTTGTACTGAATAATGTTTCTCCAAAGCTTTAGCCCATTCCTCTTCTGTCATCCTCTCAACTATATCTACACCTAAGGGGGTTCCTAGACGCGGGGGTGTCACAGGACTTGGTTCTGGAGTCCTGTGGACGCGTATATACTCTAATTTTCTATCCTCATCAGTTGCATATGCCAGAAGGTTCTTCGACAGAGGTCTGCAGTGGGGGTAACTGTCTTCATGCTCTGTAGGAGTATTTTTATTCATTGGGTAAAGCTTTACAGATGGCCCTTCCATTGGCCACTTCTGCATTTGAAGTAGAGGCTCGAAAATGACTCCTAGAATTCTTTGGTATTGCAGAGGAGGTAGATACCCTGGTGTGTTCCTCTTGGCCTTTTGAGTTGCGAGCTTTCTGTCGATTGTGTTCACTAATTCCTGCATCATGATGGTCGCATAGTCAAGTGGAATATCGTAATAGATTCCATACATGATGGTCAGGATCTGGAATGAGCTTTGGTCAGGGCTACCGGTTTTTCCTGTGAGGCAACGATTCAAGATGGAGATCAGGGTATTCCACAGAGGTGGTAGTCTGCCTCTGCGGAAATCATTGCGTTTCCTCAGGGTTGTGTTATATCCTAACATTTCGACGAATCGACAGAGCTCCTCGTCCGTAGGAACCTCAGAATATTTCTTGATTCCAAGTAGACCTCTAGTTGGTAGGTTGAACTCCAGTGAGAACATGGTTCTGTTAAACATGAGTTCTAGGTAGTCAGACTTGTCTGGTTTTGAAATGTAGCCCTTTATCAAAGAATCATCTGAATCAAAGCGACAACTTTGCCAAAATTGATTCAGATATCGTGCAGGGATTTTGGTTGGGGTTTTGGAAAAGAGAGGGTATAGGAAATGATTTTCTAGGATATTTAGGAGAAGAGCATGGGCTTCGCCGAAAGCTGTTGGTGAGGGTACTAGGTAGCAGTTGTTGGATTTTAAAGGTAGAACATCCTCAAAATGTTCTTTGTTCAGAAAGTGTTGAAGGTTGGTGGTTGGTGCAAAGTTTGCACAGTCGCCGGAGTTTTCTTTTTCAGCATTTGCGGCGATGTTAGGGTTTTGGGAGTGCTCTGAATGCACTGGAGAGTGTTGACGAGAGTTCGTCGGAGAGTTTTGAGTAGCGTGGGAACTGGAAGCCATTTTGCACAGAAAAATGATGATTTGAATATAGTTGTAGGTTCGTCGGAGAAGAGAGTGAGTAAAGTTTTTGTGAGGGAAGGTAACTTGGGTTTTATACTGAGTTTGTGGCCGTAGAATCTGAAAGGGTTAATATTTTGAGGTTAATATTATTTGGGGTCCGCACTTGAGTCGTTACGGCGGGTTCAACTTTCCATAGGAACGTGTTGCATGTAGGTCCAATGAAAAGATGACACGTCCTCTGTGTCAGTTATGACGAGACGTCGTGGGCGGCCTTATTAAATGCTAGGCGCATGGGCCTCTTTACCTCCACATGATTCTTACTCGCAGAAAAGTTACCGTTACTGTTACAGAAATGCCTAATGTAAAAACTGACAGAGGCTCTGTGATTTGAGAATCTTATTTTTCTTGCCTCTGTAGTTTGTACCTTTAACAAGAATGTTTGAAAAATCCATGGTGAGGATCGATAAATTATGTATAGAAATTCCTTTACAGAGGTTTTTGGACCTCTGTCAGAGCCAGCAGAGGTTCTGAGACAAGAAATTTCGTATATCTAATAATTTATAAACATTTTTGATCATCCAAGTTTTTGATTGTTTTTAACAATGTTTTTAGGACCTTTTTGAAAGTTGGTGTCCTAGAAAATTGTTTTTGAAAAAGGTTTTGTGCAGCAAAAAGTCCTTTTAAAACAAGTGTTGGTCTACAGAAGTTCTTTCTTGTGGAGAGAACTCTGTAACCGATGACTTCTTCTGCAGTGATTCTTTTTTATTTTGATACCTAAAAAGATTTACAGAGTTTCCAAGAATTATTGATTTAAGATCAGAGCTTTTGCCTGCAGAACCTCTGTTGGACTCAGCAGAGGCTCTGTGACCTTAAATTTCTAATAATGGAAAACTCAACATTCTTTTTGATCAAATTTTATTTGGAATGTGTTTAATAATGTTTCTAGAACATATTTAGAAATTTGTGTCCTAGAAAATTATTTTCAAAAAGAATTTGTTTGAGATACTAACCTTTTTGTTCTTCTTTGTCCGACAATGTTCTTTTCTTCTGTTGTTGTCATCTCTTCCTCTGCTCCCCCTTGACTTATAAATCTCTGTAGATTAAGCAAGGTTTCCTTTTGCTCCCCCTTGATCTAATCATCCTCTGTAAATCAAGTTCGTTTTCCTCTGCTCCCCCTTGACCTATGCTTGGTTCAAATAATTAGAAGTGAATGTATATAACATAGGTCGTGTATCAGAGGTTCTGTAATGATCGTCAGTGGTTCTGAGGAGATTTACAGAATCTCTGTTGCTTTTCAGAAAGGAGTTTAGTAGAATTTACATACAAAGTAATAAACAAAACAGAAAATATACATACTGTATAATATAAAGATAAAGATACTTACAGAGGTTAATCCATATTTATCATTCCTAATTTACCCACCAAGTAAAGGAATCTTTTCTCATCAAGTGCTTTGGTGAATAAATCAGCAAGCTGAAATTCTGTTGGTACAAAATGCATCTCGATAGTTTGATTTTCCACATGATATTTCAGAAAGTGATACCTGATATCTATGTGCTTTGTCTTTGAATGCTGTACTGGATTTGTAGAGATGGCAATCGCACTTTTGGAATCACAGAAGATGGGGATTTTGCATATGATGTGACCAAAGTCTTTCAGCTGGGTTTTCATCCACAGAACTTGAGAGCAGCAGCAACGTATTCAGCTTCTGTCGTAGATGTTGAGACACAATTCTGTTTCTTTGAAGTCCAGCTTACTAATTTCCCACCTAGGAATTGACAACTCCCAGAGGTACTCTTTCTGTCGAGTTTGCATCCACCATAATCTGAATCTGTGTATGCCTTTAGTCCAAAACCAGAGTTCTGCGGATACCAGTGGCCAAGATTTTTTGTCCCTCTGAGATATCTGAAGATTCTCTTTACAGCAATATAATGTGTCTTTTTAGGATTAGCTTGATATCTTGCACAAAGACATGTGGCATGCATTATGTCAGGTCTACTGGCCGTTAAGTATAATAAAGACCCAATCATTCCTCTGTAAAGCGTGCATTCGACAGAGATGCCATTTGGATCTGAACAAAGTTTATTTCCAGTGGCCATTGGGGTTTTCATGACAGAGGCATCAGAGAGGCTGTATTTTTCAAGTATGTCAGAGACATATTTTGATTGATTTATGAAAATTCCTTCTGATGTTTGTTTGACTTGAAGTCCGAGGAAAAAGGTTAATTCTCCCATCATACTCATTTCAAACTCACTCTGCATGAGTTTTTCAAAATCTTTACATTTTTGTGTTTTTGTAGACCCAAAAATAATATCATCTGCATATATTTGTACAAGAATAAGCTCATTTCCTTCACCTTTAAAGAATAGAGTTGTACCAGTGGTACCTCTGTTGTAGCCGTTATTGAGAAGAAAAGTGGAAAGTCTTTCGTACCATGCTCTTGGAGCCTGTTTCAGTCCATATAGAGCTTTGTCAAGGTGATAGACATACCTTGGGTATTTTGAGCTTTCAAATCCTGGTGGTTGTTGGACGTATACTTCTTCTTGAATTTCACCATTGAGAAAGGCAGATTTTACATCCATTTGATTTACTTTAAAACCTTTGTGGGCTGCGAAGGCTAAGAAAATTCTTATTACTTCGAGCCGTGCAACAGGGGCAAAAGTTTCATCGTAATCGATGCCCTCTTCTTGGCGATATCCCTTGGCCACCAGTCTTGCTTTATTTCGAATGATCACTCCATCTTCATCCTTTTTGTTTCTGAAGACCCATTTAGTCCCTATGGCCTGTTTCCCTCGTGGCAGAGGTACTAGAGTCCAGACTTTGTTTCGTTCAAACTGTAGAAGCTCTTCTTGCATAACATCCACCCAGTTTGGGTCGTCCAGGGCCTCAGAAATCTTTTTCGGTTCGATTACACTAATAAAGTTGGTAAAGAAACAAAATTTTGCAGAAGCTGATATTGTTTTTACCTTATCAGAGGGATTACCGATGATTTGTGTTTGAGGATGGCTTTTTGTCCATTGAGTTGTTCGTGGAAGATGATCATTTGAGTCATCAAGTTGAACTTCTGTAGTTGAAGTGGTTGATGGTTCAGCTTCTGTAGGAATAGGTATCACGGTTGGGATTTCCTTCTCTGTAGGTATTGTGGTTTCATCTTCACTTCCCTCTAGCGTTCCTTCTGTTGTTGCTTCCTCTGTTGGATTTAGAATTTGGATAACCTCTGTTGTAGAATCTTTTGTCGTCGTATCTTCTGTTAGATTTTCAGTACCTGTAGAATTTGTAGTAGAGGATGAGGGATTAAATGGATCAGACAGAGAGATACTTACTTCGTTTACAGGTGATTCTGCAGAGGTGCCTTTTGTTCCAGCAGAGGGATCAACGTCGTTGTTGAACATTTCTTGAAATAGAAGACTTAAATCTTCATTTGTTTTTGAGATGCCAGAGGTTTCCATGTTTAGCCCGAGTTCTGAACTGAGTTGTTCAGAAATCTTTTGGAAAGAGTCATCAAATGACACATTGATGCTTTCTACTATCGTGCGTGACTTCAGAAGGTAAACTCTGTAGGCTTTGGAAGCAGCAGAGTACCCGATGAACTTGCCTTTGTCAGCCTTTTCTTCAAACTTTCCTCTTGAGTCTCTGTCGTTTAAGACAAAGCATTTGCATCCAAACACATGGAGAAACTTGATGTTTGGTCGTCGTTTGTTGATCAGTTCATAAGGAGTTTTGATGTGTCTTTTCACGATTGTTGAACGATTTTGGGTATAGCAAGCTGTTGAAATTGCTTCTGCCCAAAAGGTCATTGGTAATCCACATGCAGAAAGCATGGTTCTTGCAGCCTCCACTAGCGTGCGGTTCTTTCGTTCGACCACGCCATTCTGTTGTAGGGTGCGAGCGGCAGAGAAGTTCTGGGATATTCCTTCTTCTGTGAGATAGGCTTCAATGACAGAGTTTTTGAATTATGTGCCATTGTCACTTCGTAACTTCAGAATTCTGCACTCATAAAGAACTTGGATTCTTTTCAATAGATTAATCAAGATGTAAGGAACATCTGATTTCTTTTTGACAAATTCAACCCATGTAAAACGTGAAAACTCATCAATTAAGACAAGTATATATTTCTTGCCACCTGGGCTCTGTATAGCGATTGGACCACAGACGTCAACGTGAAGCATGTACAGGGGTCTAGGACAAGACACATCAGATTTGCCTTTGTGGGAAGCTCTTTTGAGTTTTCCCATTTCACAAGCAGAGCATAAATGATCCTTATTGAACTTAACATTTGGTAAGCCTTTGACCAGATCAAGTTTTACCAGTTTATCTAGAGTGTGAAAGTTTAAGTGACAGAACCTGTTGTGCCATAGCCAGACTTCTTCACTTTTGCTTGCAAGAAGACAAATGTTGTCCTTGTTTTTGGCATTGAAGTTCATTAGATACAGATCACCTTTTCTTTTGGCTCGCAGAAGTTCAATTCATGTGTCTTCACTTAGTAGAGAGCAGAATGTTCTTTTGAACAGTACATCGAATCCTGTGTCACAAAGTTGGCTTACACTGAGTAGGTTGTGTTTTAGGCCATCCACATATGCAACTTTGTGTACTGTGATATTCTCTTTCTTTATGACTCCATAGCCTTTGATATGCCCCTTTTTGTTATCTCCAAAAGTCACTGATCCACCATCTTTTTTTTCTTGGAATGTGGATAGAAGACTTCTGTTGCCAGTCATGTGCCTTGAGCATCCGGAGTCTAGATACCATATTGGCACAAACTGCTTCTGCAAAACAATCACAGAGATTTAGGTACCCATATCCACATGGGTCCAGTTTCGTCAGAATTTTTCAAGTTTGCCTTGGCATTCTTGAAATACATTTTATTTTTTGTTGAAGAATCAGTTTGTTTCTCTTTCATATTTGATTTAGCTGCAGAGAGAAAACAATTTGAACTACATAAATGATTATTTAACCTGAACATTAGAACAAAGCAATGACAATATTGAACATCAGGGGTGATTTGCTTGAAATTTTTATTGAAAGCTTTAAACTGGGCCACAGAGGCATTACATTCTATTCTAGCATATGGCTTCCTATTACAAGAAGATTTATGTAGATTAGATTGTTGGCAAAAATCTTTGTTTGTAGCAGCCTTCTGTGAGTCCCTTCTGTGGTGAACTTCTGTTGATTTCACTGTCACAGATGAAAAAGATTTGTTAGGTTTTGTCCATTTACCCTTTTGTTGCCATGTTGGTTTTTCTTTTGTTTTTAAGGGTTTTAAAAATGTTGAATCTTTTAAATTTTGAGAGGACATTAACTTCTTTTGTTTCAACTTTTCAAGCTCAATAGAGGTTTTGGCTTGTATGCACATATTCATAAAGTCAGAACAGATAGGAATTCCAGTGATTTTCTCTTTTGGAGAAATAGTTCTGTTAAGAACTTCAGGGGTTTGTTTAACAACCTCTGTGTCACAAGGAAACTTTTCTATTCTGTCAGCCTCTGATTCGTCAGATGATGAATCGTCCTCATATACAGAGGTTGAGTCATCAATATTTCTTTCGACAGAGACTGGACTTTCCGAGCATATGTCATACTTGCTTTCTTCCTCTGAAAGATTACTTTCTAAGTCAACAGAGGTGTCTGACAAGATCTCTTCAGAGAGTTTTTGATCTACAGAAGGTGTATATGAATTTTTCAATATATCTATTTTCCCAATTTCCATAATTTCCTTGTCAATTATATTTCTTAGTTTTTCTTCTGAAAGGTTTGGTTTAAACTCAAGTGCTTCTGCAGATAATTTCTTTTCAGAATCTATTGTGCAGACAAAGGCAACTTGAGTTTGAGTCTCTGGTTTACCAAACTTAAAGATTCCTATCTGATCTTGAGTTTTCAGATATCTCTTTGGTTTGGATCCTCTTTTGACAGAGGTTGAAGATGATAAGTCTGTGTTTTCATACCACACATTTATCATCTTCATGGGTTTCCTTAAGTGAGGTTCCCCAGAGATTTTTACTCTCTTACTTACAGAGATTAAGTTTGGAAAATTTGGTTTGTTGACTTTTCCTACTGTAAATAGAGATGACAGAGGTTTATTTTTCTTGTTTTCTGTACCTTGATTAATATCACTGTACCCAATACCTCGCCTTCCTATTTGAGTATTTATTTTCTCATACACCTTTTGAGCATCACGATAATTTTTAATTAAAACATCTCTTCTAAGTAGATCTTGCCAAATGACTTCTCTTTCCTTTTGAAAATATTCTTTAAGAGCTAAAATGTTAAGTCTGTCGCTCTCAGAATCTGAAAGTTCTTTTGTTTTGGATTTTAACGATGTATTTAATTCAGAAATTTTCTCTTTTAAAGGAAAAAGATTCTTGTTCCAGTGTGCTTCTAAGTCTTCCTTTTCTTTGAAAATCTTTGCTTTTTCTTCAGTGAGAAGTCTAGCTTCTCTTTCATAAAAAGTGAGCTTTTCTGAATATCATCACAAGTCTTTTTCAGTTTAACATTTTCAGTTTTAAATATAAGCAAATCAACTTCTGTAGTACTAGAGATGGAGTTTGAAGTAGATACCTCAGTGTCAGGGTCGGAGCTGATGTCTGCCATGCCACAGAACAAGGCATTTTTGGTGAATTCTTCATCAGAGGTTGTATCTGACTCCCAATCTTCCTTGTTCACCACTTTGTTCGCCATGAGTGATTTTTGAGCATAATACTCGGCTTTCTTTTTGTAAAAAGCTGAGTCCTTCTGTGGGCGATTTGACCTGCTTCTACATTCATTGGCAAAGTGGCCTTGCTTCCCACAGTTGTAGCAACCTTGGTTCTGGGAGTTATTGCCCGCACGATCGTTAGTCTTCTGTCAGTCACCACCTTTTTCCGATCTGCATTCATTTGCATAATGACCAGGCTTGCAACACTTGTAGCATTCTTGTGGTGTGTAGCTTGTCTTGTCATCTGACCTCTGTCGGTCATTTCCTCTGTTGTATCTTTCACTCGACCTCTGTTGGTCGTTACTTCTGTCGGCTGACCTATGTCGGTCAGTTGATTCTTCTCTTTTTCCTCGATCCCTTCTATTCCAATCTTCTCTTCTCTCTCTGCCATATCTATCATTTCCAGAATTCTTTTGGTTTCCTCTGAATTCTCTTGTCAATAGAGCTAAGGATGTAGCTATTGATGCCAGAGTAATTTCCCCTTCTTCCACAATCTCTTCATCTTCGCTGTCAACCACTACCATCTTTTTCTTTTTCTCCTTTTTCTTTTTTTCTGTAGTTCTTTCTTTCCTCGGCCTCTCTGTATCTTCTGTAGTTTTGCCAACCAAAGCAAGAGGTGCAGTGGTCAGTGTCTTTGTTTGTGCGATTTGAGGCTCTTGACCAGCTAATGTTCCGTAGAGGTCTGAAAGAGTCCAGGAATCTAAATCTTGATTGGTTTGTAAAGACATAGATAGTTGGAGCCATTCTTCGTTCAGACTTTTGAGAAACATGACATTATTCTCTTCAGAAGTTCTGTGGATGCCGAACTTTTTGCAGTTATTGATCAAAGAGTTGAACCTGTCGTATGTTGTCTGCAGAGATTCATTTGTCAGGGCTTTAAAAGCGTAACACTCGTTTATGTATTGAGCCCTTCGGTTTTTCTGAGTTTTAGCTCCCCCTTCAAGTTGTTTTTCCAGTTCTTTCCAAAGATCATACGAGGATTCGCATGCATCTAAAGACTGGAAGAGTTCGTTGGGGATTGCCATAATCAGAATTCTTTTTGTTTTCTGCGCGAGTTCATCTTTTATTTTGTCTTGATCTGACCAACCATCCCTGGTTTTAGGTTTTTGATGCTCAGGGATTTCAGGAGTGTCAGCTGTCGCTGGTACACGAGGTACTATTAACATAGGAACATGAGGAGGATTATAAAGGTATTGTACGAGCTCTTTATCAGTACCCTCAAAGAAGTGGATCATTCTTATTTTCCACTGAGGATACTCATTTCTTAGAAGAGAAGGTGGTTTGGTTAATGAACCAGCTGTGAAGAAGTTTTGTGTGCTTGTCATTTTAAGAGTGAAAAGATTCAGAATGGAGATATGACACGAAAAGTACGAGAGAATAAATTGGAAGTATTTTCTGGGTTTGGAAGTTCTTAACAATGCACTTTTATGGAGTTTTAACTAAAGAAACAGTTTCTCTTGATTTACCAGATATCGAATAAATCGATAATGGCTGAAAAGTAGAATCTGTTTGACGAAATGAATAGCAGGTTAAAATCAGACCATGTTTCTATCAATAATCTTGTTAAACGAGGATTGCTTGATATTGAAAAACCAAGCTTTGCTCTGATACCAATTGTTGGTTCCCGTATTTGATTAACAAAGATTATCTTATCTATTAGTTCAAATAAGATGTGTTGCGGAAGCGTATTTGAAGAACTAACAGATATGTTTGTATAGAAACAATACAGAATATCAAATAAACAGTATATGAAGAACAGATGAATATCTCAAAGTTTTCCTGTATTTGATGAAGAACACTTAATAATAGATTTGACGTTAATTGTGTGTGTATTTTTCTTGTATATTAACTGGTAAGGAAGAACTCAACATGAGTCTTCCTTTTATACTACTATAAAAGAACTATTCTAGACAAAAGGACTAATGCTACAGGAAAGAAGGGATGGCATGAACAGTTGGAAATCTGCATGCATTAAATGCACTAATATCAACTTGCAAGGATTCCTATCAGAGTTTGACACGTATTTATTGTCGGACCATGCCTTGTACAAGTTGATGAACGGACCCTGGAACAGTAGCAAGATATTTATGTAACAGTGGTAAGATATTTCTTCAACAGTGGCAAGATATTATAAATATCTTCCAAGTCTTCAGTCTGAACTGCAGAGGCTCTGTCAAGGGTGACAGAGGTTCTGCGGCTCGGTCCTTGGTGAGTATTCTTCTGTAGATCCTTCTTTGGTCCTTTGTGAGTAGTCTTCTGTAGATTCTTCTTGGGACTTGGTGTTCCTTGAATGATCGTTTGCTTTGGCAGAGCTTCTGTGGAACACCGCAGAGCTTCTGTGGAACTCTTTCATACTTAGCCTATTTTTCAATACTTCTAATATTATGAATATTTGGAGCTAACAAGATCAAATTGTCGTAAATAGTCTCAAATCGTCACTAAAACTCAAAGACCATAAACCTTGCAAACGTCACTATAAAATCACAAAAGCTTGCAATTCGATCGTTAAGACTTTGCAACTTACCGTTAAAACTCTCACAAACTTATCGTTTGAACGTCGCAAGCTCGTAAACACCGGACAATACGTATGCACGGTAACCAAACTACCGGTTACGAAAAGTGCGGTAACTCGTGTACCGATCAAGAAACGTTCAATTAACCTTCTTTGTGCACTAACTTACCTCGAGCGAGAAAAAAAAACTTTGTGCGATATGTTTTATCGTGTGAAAAACGATAACCGTATGCAACAACCAAAACTACTTAAAATGTATGAAGATCAAAGCAACGTTAAATATGAATGTATGCAACATGTATGTATGAATTTGAATGTATGCAGCGGTAGATGTGAACAAAGAAAGAAATGAAACATTCAGCTTATCTAACTAAATATATGATATGTATATGTGATGGTTAAAGGAAAAAACGGGAGCATGCATGTGTGAGTTATGTATATAAATCCAGCAGCAACATAAATATATGTATGTGTGTGATGTGTAGCTGCACCTAAACTATCATTATCGACCCAATCTTGGTATATATATGTATGCTCAAAGAAATAAAACAAGGATGGTCAAATAGCAAAACTAACCGGTCAACAAAGGTGTGCTAAGACCATCTCCAATGGGGTCACTAAATTTTACACTAAACACTAAATTCGGTGTAAATCTCACTATTCACATCTCCAGTTGGGTCACTATTTTCTACACTAAATTTAGTGTGATGAATAGTATTACACTATATTTGGTGTAACACTATTCATTTACACTACTTTTTACACTACTTTTTCAATTACATTTTTGGTCCCTCAAATTTGAGATTTATTATTTGTCTTTTAAAGTGTTAAAGTTTAAATAGGTTTATTTTATATATATATATTGTTTAATATAACTTGTATTGTTTAATAAAAAGTTTTGTGATATGCATTAAAATAATTTAGTTCATAATTAATAAAAATAAAAAATAATAAGTTATGATCTAAATAAAAAATATGGGTATAAATTGTAAAGTTAATAAATATAAGGATATTATTGAAAGTTTAATAAATTAATATAAAAATGATTTGGTGTAAAAAATAGTGTTACCCATTGGAAAAGATTTACTATTAACACTAAATTTTACACTACTTTTTACACTACTTTTGATGTTTAGTGTAAAATATAGTGTGACCCATTGGAGATGCCCTAAGCGTGAGAGGCATTCGGAAAGAAACAAGATGAGATTGTTGTCCGGAAAGTAAGATCTTATCTGGGAACCACAAAATACATCCGGAAAGAACGAAATTATCTGGAAATGTGATGTGTCCGGGAAGCTAAAAAAATTTCATCCGGAAAACTAAGTTTGTCCGGGAAGAGCAACCTTTTGTCCGGAAAGTTGGAGTTATCCGGTAAAAATTAGTATTCGGGAAAGATTACTTACCGGGAACGATTAGGGTTTATGAAATAAACCCGTATGCGGCTGTGTTTTTCCCTTCGACACCTACACTTCTCAAAAACTCACCAAAAACATCATCAACCACGCCGAAAATCAATTAAAATAGCAGATTTATCAAAAAAAAATGATGAACACCAAGAACACTTCGAAAATCAAAAAATTCCAAAACTTTCAAAATCGAAACGAAGCAGATAAATAACGATCACCAGCTGATTAAAAGCAAAGATCTAGTGAGACAATAATATCAAATCAATAAAATAAAGCAAGAAACCACTTTGCAAACCCGATTGATGATCGATTCACCAAAAACTAGTTAGACTACGTCGAATAGAAAACGAGTGCCTTCTGGACCTCAAACGCCAATCTCCACCGTTCAGAATGTAGACCAAGATGTCATGAACCTACTGTCCAAAAATCGTGACGATCCGACGATTCAAACATTGGGAATAAGCAAAATGGCACGGCTGCGTTTTCCAAAAAATTGCATACGAATTTTTATTGCTTTCTCTCGCTTTCATTCGGTTTCTTTTATTTCTTTAAATCACCGATTCGGCTCTGATACCACGTGTAGATCCCAGTTTGATCAGGTAACAATGAATAAAACGAAACGATTAATCTTATTGAATGATTCAAGAGAGTTACAAGTATTGGATTGAAGAACTCAACTCTCTCTCTCTCTCTCTCTAAACTATTAAGCGCATAAAATAAACTGATTAATCTTAAATTTTCAAGGAAAGAATCCTTAAATACCAAGGCTTAATGCATAAAGCCCATGGCCCATCTTTCCTAAACTAAGCCAATTTAAAATAAATAAGGCTTTTACAATTAATAATTAAACGAATTAAACTCTATATAATTCTTTATATAACTTTCTATTATGTAGGACATTTATGGTCCTAACAGGAGTTCAGTTTGGGAGAGAAAGGAGAGGAGGGATTGAGAATGAGAAGAAAGCTGAAAATCGCGAATTTATGTAGCCTCATACCCCCATGCGACATTGCCATGCGACATTGCCATGCGACTTTGTCAAGACATTGTCTCATGGCATAGTCGCACAAGGTGTACCTATGGTGCCTTACCCTATGCGACTTTTCCAGGGCGACTGTGACACTGTCATAATCGTCGGGCATTATCGTCGGGTTTGAACCGAGCCCCAAATTTGTAGCTCAAAAAAACAACTTAGAACCCACAAAGACGCACGGGGTGACTTTTACTTACCGAGAATTATGGGTGTTACAGATGGAACTTGAAATAAGGAGATTGACAGGTATTTATATCAATTAAATGGCTATTTGAAACACCCTCAAATTTGGAAATATCAACTAAAGAAAAAAAATCCATAATACAACAAATAAAGGATAAAATTTCCTTTATACAAACGTATCCTCGAAATACCTCAAACTATATTCTAGATTAACCTTCAACAAATAATAACCAAGTCTTATACAAAGACTAAATAAGGTCGGGTGTTACTACAACCCAAACGAGTTGCTAATCTCAAAGTGCGGAAGACTTTACTCAATAGCTACTCTCTTCTAGTGCATCTAGCTAGCATTCATTAATTCACGGTATCGCTAAAACCATTCCCCAACCGGAACCTGATGCACATGCCGACAAATAAAAAGGTTAAGCTAACGCCTACTGAGTTCAAGAGTTTTTCAATCATAAACATATAAATCGATAAACGGAGGGAATGCAATTTAAATCATGGTTTTCAAAATGATTTACTTTAAACATGAAAACTACCCGTTTTCCAATAACACGTGTTTGAGTAAATAACAATGCCAATATAAAATATTTCCTCAAGATGTAAAGTTGTAAACTCAAACCCAAAAACTCACCCAAAATGTGACTAATGGTTTACTTCTCAATTAATGAAAACGTGAATAAAACTTTATATCCAAAGACATCCAAAACACGGATTGGGTATAGTACTCAATTCATTAATCAAGGAAAACAATCCATATATATATATAAAAGGTCGCTGAAAACACGAATGATACTCAAAACCCAAGGCAACCGGTAAAAAACAATAAACAATATCGAAAGCATCAAATCGCGGATAATCTTTGTCTCCAAACAATTGGATCATAATCATATGATATATCGAGCTCAACTCCTCTTAGTCTATTGCTCGTGGAGTCTCAATCTCAACCCATCTAGGTCTATATATTGAGATCTCCAAATCCAAGAAAACATACAAGCACATTGGAATTACACCTTACTGCTCTTGAGACAATGGCCGGCCATACGGGTCCACATCATACTTACCATGAGACCTGATGCCTATCCTGTGCTACATTGAGGGAATCTAGCGTCCCATCATTGAATGTAAAGACTCAAGTGTCTATGGATCTATTGCATTACAGTAAAAAACATTACATGACTCCAAACGAATGAACTAGCTCATTTAAAACCTGTAATTCTCAAATAAGATACAATAAATCAAATCATAACCAAATGCTCTACATTGAGCTATCAAAATCGAACAATTATCCCCCAGACCCAACAAAGTCAAAACCGAGCCATAGGCTCAACTAATCAAAAGACCAATTGTTAAAAGTCATAAAATGAAATCAAACGTAAACAACGTACCCGAGAATCCCAAATATGGATGTTGTACGATAATTATTAATTTCAAATATCCCAATTAAGTAGAACTCTTCAAATATTCCAACATTTGATAAAAAAATCATGTAAATCACATAAACACCTTAAATGAACATTTTTGGCATGTACAATATTTTCTCAAATCAACTTAAACTCACCTTGCTATATTTAGGCTAAAT
Source organism: Saussurea involucrata (assembly GCA_033807775.1). Classification (NCBI taxonomy): domain Eukaryota; kingdom Viridiplantae; phylum Streptophyta; class Magnoliopsida; order Asterales; family Asteraceae; genus Saussurea; species Saussurea involucrata. Next base: position 88,926,103 of record CM066314.1, read on the forward strand.
CAAGATTTTACCCCAATATGAGCTCCTTGAAAAAACTTGAATCCACTAGCAGTTCTTCCAAGCCCTAGATTCACAAGTTTTCCAAACATAAATATACATATCTGTTAGGGTCAATTATGTTGAATTAAAGTTCAGGGTTTAATTTGTAATTCTTGTATTTGAGCCTTATTAGTGAACGGGTCGTGGGCTTGTTAACCACGGGCCCGCCATATAAATAGTTCATTAGCCTTAGAAAAATAGGCTAGTTGTTCATTTGCTTTCTATTCCTTATTGTAAATTCTCTCTGAAAGCTAATACATGGATGACCAGTTGAAATCGTAAACACTATTGCTTATCTATTTGATTTCATTGTTCGTTGCACGGATCTGAGACTCTCAATTGGTATCAGAGCATACGGACAGAATTGATTCAAAGCATTTGTATTTATTTCTGGTAAGTTTTTTGACTTTTTCACGTCTATCACATTCTTGAAAATTCAAATCGTTGATTCTAGAAAAATTGATCGATTTTGTTTATTGGGTTGTGTTATTATCATTGTTATTGTTCATTCTGCAAATTTTCACATCCTAATTCGACCATTTGAGTGGTTAATTAAGAAAATTAAGTTCAAAAGTTTTGAATGTGTTCTTGATAAAAATCCAATTTTTTAACATCAAAACTTGTTGTTTTTGCTTTAAAATCGATTGGGTTAGTGTTATTTTTGTGTTTGGTAGTGTTTCTAATCTTTAAGGAACATTCTTGGGCAACCCTAATCGAGTTTCAATCGAATTGAAAACGTCAGCCGCAGTGTCCGGATAACACAACCGCGGTTTCCGGACAAGTCTTCACTGTCCGGACGTTTGTGTTAATTTCTTTCCGGGTACACATTCTTTCCGGATAAGTCAAGCATTCCAGGTAAGTCTCATTTTCATTAATCTTTCCGGGTATTGTGTTCCGGAAACCCAAAGTTTCCGGTAAAGATTTTATCTGGATAACCCTAGGTTTCCAGTAAAAGTTTTTATCCGGAATCTACTTACACCCGGTAAGTGCATTATCCGGAATCTCTTCCACCCGGTAAGTATTGTGTTTAACTATTCTATTCAGACACTTCTATCTTTCGGTAACCTTTGTTATCCGGAAAGTTAAGTCTGTCTGGATCTTCAATTTATCCGGAAACCTTTGTGATTTTTAAACTGTTTTCTATTAATCTGATCCGGACACTTCCAGATCAGACTCTTATTTTGATTCCTATCCAGTAAGCTCAGTTCCTGGTTCTAATCTGTCATAGAACCTGCGTTAGGATTTCACTCTTAGTGCCTTGCGTTAGGTTTACACTTTCAATCAATCAACACGTCTGACGATCACTCCGTTGCAACCAAAGATGTCTTCACGTGACGCTCTCGCAATCGGTACCAATTCCAAACCACCTTACCTCTACCAAGGTGAGTACAGCCAGTGGCACGACAGGTTCACGATCTTCATAGAGTCCAAGGACAACTATGCGTATATCAAGAGAGCTCTTGAAAATGGTCCAGTTGATTGGCCGAAGAAGACCATAGCAGCAACTGCAGATGCTGAGGCTCGTACTGAGGACAAGACTATTGCCGACTTGACTGAAGATGAAAGAGGCATGATTGAAGGTGAAAAGCATGCAAAGCGATATCTTGTTCAAGCTCTCCCCAACACGATCTACACTGCTATCGATAGTTACAAAGACACAGCAAAGGGCATGTGGGATCAAGTGGCCAGAATGATGCGTGGGAGTGATGTCGGAAATCAACTGAAGATAAACAGCGCAATAACCAAGTTCGATGGTTTCAAGCAGCGCACCGGCGAGTCTCTCACCCAGGCCTATGAGCGTTTTTGCTTACTTCTTAATGAACTGAACAAGAATAAGATCACTCGCTCAAACACGGAGAACGCGCTCAAATTTCTCAACAATCTGCTGCCAGAATGGAAGGTGTTTGCTTCTCATGTCAAGCACAACAACTTGATAGAGAACATAGGCATCAATGAACTATATGAGACTCTTCTTCAAGACGAAGACGAAGTGAATGAACTTCTGAGCGAGAAGAAGACTGAATCAAAGTCGGCTGCTGATCCTATTGCACTCATGTCCTCCAAGAAAGGGAAATCTTCGGGTCGTCTGTTAGCTTCAATCTTCCTAATCATAAAAGTATTTAGAAGTAGTGAAAAATAGGCTAAGTGAAGAAAGCCTCTTATAGAGGCTCTGCCGAACTTACCGAGAGATCAAGGTCAAGAAGCTACAGAAGCTAAAGAGGCGCCCTACAGAAGCTCTGTCATACGCGCAAAGAAGACCAATGACTCGGAATCCGGGGAAGACTGCTCTACAAAGGACCAGACCACAGAACCTCTGTAATACTTTACAGAGCCTCTGTGATCCTCTTCAAAGACTTCAAAGATATTTATAATATCTTTCTACTGCCACTGGACCTGTTTATCAACTTGCATGGTAGCATGCCCTGTCCAACTTCCACGTGTCAAATTCTGATTGGATTCAATAGGGCTTAGTACATAATAGACGTCTGCTGCATTAAATGCAATACAGCACGTCCAAACTGTTCATACCATCCGTTCAACTATTCATACCATCCGTTATGAATAGTAGCTTATGCTTTATGGTCCCCTTAGAGTAGTATATAAGGAAGACTCATGTTGAGTTCTTCCTAACAAGAATTAAGAGAGAAAAACATCAAGAACACATAGCTTAAACACTTTGAGAGTCATATCTGTTTTAAAGCTTTGCTTACTCACTGTTCTTGAATCTGTTCTTAATATATATATTCAGTAAACTTTGAGATATTATTTCCTGTTCACTGTTTATTTATATTGTGTTCTAAATCTATCAAACATATCTGTTAGTTCTTCAAATACGCTTCCGCATCAAACTCAAACTTGAACTAATAGATCTGATAATCTTGTTTAAACAAAACGGGAACCAACAATTGGTATCAGAGCAAAGCTTGATTTTCAATATCAAGTGATCCTCTTTGTTACAAGATTAGTGATAGACATCATTCCTTTTTTAACCTATTCCTCATTTCTAGGTTAAAACTCCATTAAAGTGTACTCTGGGAACTGTTCAAACCCAGAAAACTTTCCAGATCTTCAGACTCATACTCTTTAATCATACTATCTTTTCAGAACCTTCACAATGATAAATACAAATAACTTCTTTACTGCTGGTTCACTCACCAAGCCTCCTACTCTCCTACGAGATGAGTATCCTCAATGGAAGATAAGAATGGTTCATTTCTTTGAGGGTACTGAAAAAAATCTAGTACAATATCTTTACAACCTTCCTCATGTTCCCATGATAGTAGTACCACGAGTACCAGCTACTGCTGAATCTCCTGAAATCCCTGAACATCAAAAACCAAAGCCAAAAGAAGAATGGTCAAATGAAGATAAGGCAGAAGATGAAGTTGCACAGAAAACAAAAAGAATCTTGATAATGGCTATCCCCAACGAGCTTTTTCAATCCTTAAATGCATGCGAAACTGCGCACGATCTTTGGAAAGAATTAGAAAGACAGTTGGAAGGGGGTGCTAAAACACAGAAGAACCGAAGGGCACAGTACATAAATGAGTATCATGACTTCAGAGCCTCTGCAACAGAATCTCTGCAAACAACGTACGACAGGTTCAACTCTCTCATAAACAAATGCAGAAAGTCTGGCATTCACAGAACCTCGGAAGAAAATAACGTCATGTTTCTAAAGAGCCTGAATGATGAGTGGCTTCAACTGTCTATGTCTTTACAAACAAACCAAGATCTAGACTCATGGACACTCTCTGATCTCTATGGAACACTAGCTGTACAAGAGCCTCAAATAGCACAGGCTAAAACAATAGCCATTGCACCATACGCATTGGTTAGTAAATCAACAGAGGCTACAGAGAGACCGAGAAATGAGAGAGCAACCGAGGAGAAGAAGAAGGAGGAGAAGAAGATAGTGATGGTTGATAGCGAAGAAGACGAGCTGATAGAGGAAGAAATAACTCTTGCGTCATTAGCTAAATCATTGGCTCTATTGACAAAAGAGTTCAGAGGTAACCAAAGAAATTTTGGAAATGACAGATATAGCAGAAACAACCAGAGAGATAGAAGAGATGATGGAAGAAGAGAAGAATCAAGTGACCGACAGAGGTCAGACTACAGAAATGATGACCAACAGAGGTTGAGCGACAGAAACTATAGAGGAAATGACCGACAGAGGTCAGATGACAAGGTAGGCCACACACAAGAATGCTACAAATGTGGTAAGTCTGGTCATTATGCAAACGAATGCCGAACAGAGAAAGGTGGAGACCAACAGAAGTCCGACGATCGAACTGGAAACACCTCCCAAGGTTGCTTCAACTGCGGCAAGCCAGGCCATTTCGCAAAAGAATGCAGAAGTAGACAAAATCACCCACAGAAGGACTCAGCTTTTTACAAAAAGAAGGTTGAATATTATGCGCAAAAATCCCTGATGGCGAACAAAGGGCATTCTGAAGCAAATAAGGAGGACTTCGAGTCAGACTCTACCTCTGATGATGAATTCACAACCAATGCCTTGTTCTGTGGCATGGCAGAAGTCGACTCCGACACTGACAATGAGGTATCCATTTTAAACTCTACCTCTTGTATTAAATCTGTAGATAATGATTCAATTAAACTTAACATTGAACTGATTGAACTAAAAGAGATAAATGAAAGCATTCAAAAAAAACTCACCTTTAATGAGAGAGAAGTAAGGCTTCTCACTCAAGAAAAAGCCAAAATTTTTGAAGAAAAGGAAAGAGTAGAAAAATATTGGAGCAAAAATGTAGATCCTTTAAAAAGGCAAATTTCTGAATTAACCTGTGCTTTAAAAACCAAAACTAAAGAGCTTTCAGTTTCTAGGAGTGAAACAACGGACATAAAAGCTCTCAAAGAATACTTTCAAAAAGAAAGAGAGGTACTTTGGCAAGATCTACTCAGAAGAGAAGTTTTACTTAAAAACTATAAAGATGCACAGAAGGTGTATGAGAAAGTAAACTCACAAATAGAAAGACGAGGTATAGGGTACGATGATATTACTCTAGGTGTTGAAGGCAAAAGACTTAAACCTCTGTCTTCCCTGTTTGTAATAGGAAATACAAATAAACCATCTTTTCCAAACTTACTCTCTGTAAGTAAAAGGGTTAAAATCTCTGCAAAACCTCACTTAAGGAAACATACGAAGATGATCAATGTGTGGTTTGAAAACACAGATTCATCATCTTCAACCTCTGTCAATAGAGGAATCAAACCAAAGAAATATCTGAAAACACAAGATCAGATTGGTATCTTCAAGTTTGGTAAACTAGAGACTCAAACACAGGTTGCTTTTGTCTGTATGTTAGATGTCGAAAAGAAATTATCTGCAAAAGCTCCTGAGTTTAAACCCATCTTTTCAGAAGAAAAACTTAAAAGATCAATTGAAATAGAAATTTTGGAAGTTTTGAAATCAAATGTTTTAGAAAATCTCTGTACATCTTCTATAGATCAAATTCTCGCTGAAGAGATCTCATCAGAAATCTCTGCCATCTATGAAAGTTATTCTACAGAGGAAGAAAGTTCGTACGATACATGCTCAGAAAATCCAGCCTCTGTCGAAAAAGATGACTCAACCTCTGTATATGAGGACGATTCAACCTCTGACGACTCAGAGACTGATTCTAAATCAGGGATAGTTCACTGTGACACAGAGGATGTTAAATTCTCCTCTGAGGTTCTTAACAGAACAATTTCTCCAAAAGAGAAAATCACAGAGATACCTATCTGTCCAGATTTTCTCAAAATGTGTATACAAGTCAAAACCTCTACAGAGCTTAATAATCTGAAAAAGGCCTATGAAAATCCTAAAAGCTCAAAATTTTCAAAACCTTTAAGGCCTGAAGCTAACAAATATCTTTCCTCTGTGACAGTGAAGACAGACGTTCACCACAGAAGAGACTCACAGAAGGCAGGACCTAAACAAGATTTTTGCAAACAACATTCTAGTATTCATAGATCTTCTTGTAATAAGAAATCTTATGTTAAGAAAGAATGTAATGCCTCTGTGGCTCAGTTCAAGAAATTCAATAAAAAGTTCAAACAAATCACGCCTCATATTAAATACTGTCATTGTTTTGATCTTATGTTCAAATTGAAAAATCACTTCTCAAGTCCAGATTGCTTACTCTCCACTAAAATTCAAACTCCAAAGTCAAAACCTAGAGAGAAATAATCTGATCTTTCTACAAAAGATAAAATGTATTTCAAGAATGCTAAGGCAAACTTGAAAAATTCTAACAATATTGGACCCATATGGATATGGGTACCTAAGTCTCTGTGATTGTCTTACAGAAGCGGTATGTGCCAATTTGGTATCTTGACTCCGGATGCTCAAGGCACATGACTGGCGACAGAAGTTTACTATCCACGTACAAAGAAACACACGATGGTGGATTTGTAACTTTTGGAGACAACAAGAAGGGACACATCAAAGGCTATGGAGTCATACAGAAGGAAAACGTCTCTGTATACAAAGTTGCATATGTGAATGGCCTTAAACACAACCTACTCAGTATAAGTCAACTCTGTGATACAGGATTTGATGTCTTGTTCAAAAGGACTTTCTGCTCTCTGCAAAGTGAAGACACAGGAATGGAACTTCTGCGAGCCGAAATAAAAGGTGATCTGTATCTGATGAACTTTTGTTCAACAACCAAGGACAAAGTTTGCCTTGTAGCTTGCGAAAGTAAAGAAGCCTGGTTATGGCATAACAGGTTCTGTCACTTGAACTTTCACACCTTGGATAAACTGGTCAAACTTGATCTAGTTAAAGGTTTGCCTAATGTTAAATTTAATAAGGATCACTTGTGTTCTGCCTGTGAAATGGGAAAACTCAGAAGAGCTTCCCACAGATGCAAAACAGATGTGTCTTGCACTAGGCCTCTGTACATGCTTCATGTCGACCTCTGCGGTCCCATTGCCATACAGAGCCTAGGTGACAAGAAATATATACTTGTCTTAATTGATGAGTATTCGCGCTTCACATGGGTTGAATTTGTTCGAAAGAAATCGGATGTTCCAATCATCTTGATTAATCTAATGAAAAGAATCCAAGTTCTTTATAAATGCAGAATACAGAAGTTAAGAAGTGACAATGGCACAGAATTTAAAAACTCTATCATTGAAGCCTATCTTTCTACGGAAGGAATATCACAGAACTTCTCTGCCGCACGCACTCCACAGCAGAACGGTGTAGTAGAAAGAAAGAATCGAACGCTCGTGGAGGCCGCAAGAACTATGCTATCAGCATGCGGATTACCGATGAACTTTTGGGCAGAAGCAATTTCTACCGCTTGTTACACACATAATCGGTCAACCATTGTGAAAAGACACATCAAGACTCCTTACGAACTGATCAACAAAAGGCGGCCAAACATCAAGTTTTTCCATGTGTTTGGATGTAAATGCTTTGTGTTAAACGACGGATATTCCATAGGAAAGTTTGAGGTAAAAGCTGACGAAGGAAAATTCATTGGATACTCTGCCACTTCCAAAGCCTACAGAGTATACCTTACAAGATCTCGCAAAATCGTAGAAAGTATCAATGTTTCTTTTGATGATTCATTCCAAAAGACTTCTGAGCAAATCAGTTCAGAACTCGAACTTAAAAGAGAAACCTCTGGCATCTCGCAAACGAAAGAAGACTTAAATCTTCTATTTTTAGAGATGTTCCACGATGACATTGATCCTTCTGTTGGAACCATCAGAGTTTCTGAAGAACCATCCTCTGTTGAACAAAATCCTACAGGTATGACTCTAACTGGTCCAAATCATGCTTCATCTTCTTCTATAAATACTACAGATGCAAATGCCGAAGAAGAAAATGCAGAAGATGAAACATCAAGAAAAACGACCACAGAAGCTGCTGAAAAACAAACTCCACAATCCACAGAAGAACCAATTACAGAGGAAATTGGGGACCAAGACTATACGTCCTCAGAGGAACAAACTCCACCACCACTCATACCAATCATTCCTCAAATGGTAGAATCAACTACCAAGGCAAGAAGAACGACAGAGGCTACACAAGAAGAAGATCCACAAGAAGCTTCTGAAGAAAGGTTCGATGACATTGATGACCATCTTCCACGCACCACTCAGTGGACAAAAAGCCATCCTCCAAGACAAATAATCGGAGAACCTTCTGACTCAGTAAAAACCAGGTCTGCCACTGCTAATTTTTGTTTCTTTACAAATTTTATTAGTGTGATAGAACCAAAGAAGATTTCTGAAGCCCTAGATGACCCAAACTGGGTAGACGCCATGCAAGAAGAACTTCTGCAGTTTGAGCGTAACAGAGTATGGACTTTAGTACCTCTGCCACGAGGGAAACAGGCCATTGGGACTAAGTGGGTCTACAGAAATAAGAAGGATGAAGATGGAGTGGTCATCAGAAACAAAGCACGATTGGTGGCCAAGGGTTATAGACAAGAAGAAGGCATAGATTACGATGAGACTTTTGCTCCTGTTGCACGGCTCGAAGCAATAAGAATATTCTTAGCCTTCGCAGCTCACAGAGGTTTTAAAGTCTATCAGATGGACGTAAAATCAGCTTTTCTCAACGGTGAAATCCAAGAAGAGGTTTACGTAAATCAGCCACCAGGGTTTGAAAGCTCAAAGTTCCCAAGGCATGTATACTACCTTGAAAAGGCTCTGTACGGACTGAAACAGGCTCCAAGAGCATGGTACGAACGACTTTCTACCTTCCTTCTAGTAAATGGCTACGACAGAGGTACAACAGATACTACCTTATTCTATAAACGTAAAAACAGTGAAATAATGCTTGTACAAATCTATGTGGACGACATAATTTTTGGGTCTTCTAATACAGAGGAGTGCAAAAGTTTTGAAAAACTCATGCAGAGTGAGTTTGAAATGAGTATGATGGGAGAATTAACATTCTTCCTCGGACTCCAAGTCAAACAAACATCAGAAGGAATTTTTATAAATCAGGCCAAATATGTCTCTGACATTCTTTTCAAGTATAGCCTCTCTGATACCTCTGCAATGAAAACTCCAATGGCCACTGGAAATAAGTTATCCTTAGATCCAGATGGCATCTCTGTAGAATGCACTCTCTACAGAGGCATGATTGGATCTCTGTTATACTTAACTGCAAGCAGACCTGACATTATGCATGCCACATGTCTTTGTGCACGTTATCAAGCTAATCCTAAGAAATCACACTATGATGATGTGAAAAGAATCTTTAGATATCTAAAGGGGACCAAAAATCTCGGTCTCTGGTATCCACAGAACTCTGGTTTTAGTCTTAAAGCTTATACAGATTCAGACTATGGAGGATGCATGCTCGACAGAAAGAGTACCTCTGGGAGTTGTCAATTCCTAGGTGGTAAACTAGTCAGTTGGACCTCCAAGAAGCAAAATTGTGTCTCAACATCCCCTGCATAAGCTGAATACGTTGTTGCTGCAAGCTGTTGTTCTCAGGTTCTATGGATGAAGACTCAGCTAAAAGACTACGGCCACATCCTATTCAAAATACCCATCTTCTGTGATTCCAAAACTGTCATTGCTATCTCTGCCAATCCTGTGCAACACTCAAAAACCAAGCATATCGATATAAGATACCATTTCTTGAAACATCATGTTGAATACGGTACAATCGAGATGCATTTCGTGCCCACAGAATACCAACTCGCGGACTTATTCACCAAATCTTTAGACGAGAAAAGATTCAATTTCTTGGTGGGTAAGTTAGGAATGGTCAATATGACGTGAAAATCCTCTGTAAGTATAGTTTTATCTTCTGTAAATATGTATATATTTCTATTATTTTACTTATTGCTTTAATTGATTTATTTTTGTATGTAAATTCTCAATCATAAATAAATCTTGAAATCTCAAAGCTTCTGTGGGTCTACTCAGAACCTCTGGAAAACATGACCTATGTTATATGCAAAACTTATCATTCTTTGATCCAAGCATAGGTCAAGGGGGAGCAAAAGGAAATTACTTGATCTACAGAGGTGATTAGATCAAGGGGGAGCAAAAAGAGACCCTGAAATGATCTACAGAGGTAAAACTTTCAAGGGAAAGCCAAAGAAGAATGTCGATGAATCTATATCGACAGAAGTCAGACATCACTGCCGAGAAAAGAAGAACCAAAAGGTATGTCTCTCGCACAAAAGATTTTTGAAAACAGTTATCTAGGACACAAATTGTCAAATATGTCCTAAAAATACTGAGAATAACATTTCAAAAATCAAAAGCTCCAAAAGTTTCATAAAATTCGAATTAGGAGAAATTTAAGATCATAGAGCTTCTGCTGAGCTCAACAGAGGTTTTGCCAGAAATATGCTCTGTGATCACAAATTAACCCTCTATCGATCTTTTGGAATGTTATCTCGGAAACCGAATACATACACCATGACCTTCACGAACAAAATTTTTTTCATAACAGTTTTCTCGGACACCAACTTTCAAATATGTCCGAAAAACATCTCTTAAAACAGATCAAAAATTGGATTATCAGAAAATTTAATAGAATTTTTGTTATGATATTTTTTTCCCTCATAGAGCTTCTGCTGGCCCTCACAGAGCTTCTGCAAGTTCCAACAGAGCCACAAAACCTCTGCGAGTAAAAACTCTTAACTAAAAATCCTATTGATCCTCTCCAATGCCTTTACAAACGTTTTGATTAAAGAAGAACCCCACAGAAGTCATGATAACAATGAGATATATGAGAAAGGGATAAACATCAAAGATTTTCAAGATCACAGAGCTTCTGTAAACTACAGAAGTTCTGTCAGTCTGTTACTTGGGCATTTCTGTAGTAATAACGGTTACTTTTACTGAGAGTGAATCACATGTGGCTAAGAACAACCCCACGCGCCTAGCATTAATGGGCCGCGCACGACATCCTGTCATCTTCTGACATGGCCTACGTGTCCCATTTTCATTGGGCGTACATGGAACGTTTTCTATGGAAAGTTGAACCCGTCGTTCTAACTTGAGTACGGATTCCAAATTTTAATCCATTGCCATATTTTTTTACTCTTTTGAATTCTACCTTTTTACCCTCCTATAAAAACCAAGCTTACCCTCTCATAAACTTTTTACAAACTCTCATTCTTCTCCGGCGAAACCCTGCAAAAACCTGCAAGTATCTTATTCTCATTTCCAAATGGCTTCATCTTCTCAAGCTATCTCCCATGCACACTCTCCGGCGAAGTCACCAGAACATTCACCTGCTCATTCTGAACATTCAGAAAACCCCAACCTTGCCCAAAATATTGAACTAGAAGATTCCAGCGATTCAGCAGACTTTGCTCCGACCACACATCTTCAAAACTTCGTAGCAAAGGATCATTTCGAAAAGGTACTACCAATCAAATCCAACAATTTCTATTTGGTCCCCTCACCCACTGCTTTCGGCGAAGCCCATGCCATTCTTCTAAACATAATGGAAAATCATATCCTCTTCCCTTTACTCTCAAGAACCCCAAATAAAATTCCAGTTAGATATTTGAACCAGTTTTGGCAAAGTTGCCGATTTGATAAAGATGATTCTGTTATCAAATGGTACATTTCAAGACCTGACAAATCTGAACATCTGGAAATCAAGTTCAATAGAACAATGTTCTCACTTGAATTCAACCTACCAACAAGGGGTCTTCTTGGATTGAAGAAGTATGCAGAGCAACCAACAGACGACGAGATCTGTCGTTTCCTATAAATGCTTGGGTACAACACCCCACTGAGGAAGAGAAATGACTTCCGCAGAGGCAGATTACCACCTCTGTGGAACACCTTGTTCTCAATTCTTAACAGATGCCTGACAGGGAAGATAGGCAATATTGACCAGAGCTCACATCAGATATTAACCATCATGTATGGGGTTTACTATGATCTCCCACTGGATTACGCGACCATAATGATGCAAGAGATCATCAACACCATCGACAGAAAGAACAACACAAGAAGGGTCAAAGAGAACGATCCTAAGTTTCTACCACCTCTGCAATTCCAAAGAATACTGGGAGTTTTGTTCGAACCTCTGTTGCTGATACAGAAATGGCCAATGGAATGGCCAATTCCCAAACAGTTCCCAATGAACAAAAATACCCCCACTCATCATGTAGATGGCTACACACACTGCAGACCTCTGTCAAAGAACCTTCTGAAGTATGCCTCGAATAAAACCCTTAAGGAAGAATATATACGCGATCATAGAACTCCAAAACCGAGTCCTATGACACCCCCGCGTTTAGGTGTCCCCCTAGGAAAAATGATTGCAGAACCTCTTTCCACTCAAGAAGAAAAAGATCACAAATTAGCAAAACACATGGCTATTCAACTTAGCTTCATAGCCAAACGTGCAGAGCTCATGGGAATGAAATCCTCTTCGAAATCTTCTGCCTCTACTCCAAAATCAAAAAAAGAGGAAAACTGCAGAAGGCACCTCTACAAGCACTGCAGAAGATCAACCTTCACCTTCTCATGCCACAGAAATTGGCTCCTCTGCTCCTCCCTCCTCTCCAAAACTAAAGAAGAAAAGAAAATCGAAAACTACAGAGGAAGGGGCACCAAAACCTAAGAGGAGGAAAACCAAAAAGAAGCATGGTAAATCACTTGAGAAATTGGTTACCATAGAAGAGGAAGCAATCGCAGAAGAAAGAACTGCAGAAGAAGAAGATGCAGAAGTAGAAATGACAGAAGAGGGATATCAATCGCCCCATCAATCCCCAGATCGATTTGCTCACCAAGGAAACTTAAACGATTTCCTACAGAACCCTGACATTGCCAACACTTTAAATACAGCAGGGTGGACGGCACAACATCTCGACCACCACTCCCCAGAAGAACAATACTTCTCTATTTCTGGCATTGACACACATCTGCAAGAAGATGATCAAACACCCAGAGATCAATCAGCCGAGACACCTGTTATTCTACAAAACCCCTTCATTCAACAAGGATTGGACGTCCACAGAAGGAGTCCAAGCCCAGCTTCAGAAGAAATAGAACAAACAGAAGCTGAGTGGAATAGAGATGAAATAACAGAGGCTTTAGAGAACGGAAAAGAGGCAGAAGTTGTACAAGAAGAGGGATTTAAAACATGGGAGACAAGAGTGGAGGTCTCAGAGGTAGATTCAGATGAAGAAGAAGTTGTTTGGATACGAAAAGGTCTCTATCATCCACATGTCATGAGATTATACGGCTCTCATCAAATGTATGACTTCTTAGGCAAAGAGCAAGGAACTTCAACAGAAGCTAGGGAAGAAGCACCAAGCCATCGGATAGCTACAGAAGTTGAAATGATAGAAAATGATGCAGTGCTTGGATGCTTAACAGAGGAGGAAACAAGAAAAGATGTCTGGATTAATAGAGGCACACAACCAAAACCAACTCCCAGTGCAACCCACACATCTAACTCCGCAGATCTAGCTGCAGAAGGAGTTATTGAAAAAGAGCAGCACAACTCGATCCAAACCCAACCCATCCAGCCAGAAGTCACTCTTTCGACTTCTGCGCCCACAGAAATCGGGGAATCCATTCCTAGGGAGTCTCCTCAAAGATACTCACCTATAGTTCGTGATCAATCGCCCCAGATCACACTAGAACACCCTACAGAGGAATTCGTTTCCTCTGCCACGCACGAAATAGGGCCAACCCTTCTTTCAGAGAGAAGTAGTGAGCACAACGACGAAGAGACTCTAGACAAGTGTCCGAGTCAATAGAAGGATAATCTAGTACCCACCTCTGAAGTGGATCTAGACAATGTCATTCACAGAACTTCTGTAGAGTCTGAAGCACTAGATGCTTCTGCTCAAAGATTAGATGGAAATCCTTCCACCCCTAACATACAAACAAGGGTGAATGAAGGTGTCCCAGGAGCAGGGACTCACTCTGGAGACGAATGTGTTCCTCCATAGGTTACACCAGGGACACAAGTATCAAGGGATGAGTTCCAAACCCTTGTCACCTCTGTGAACCAAACCATGAAAGAGTTGCAAAGCTCTTTCACATCTTTTGCAGAGAAAACATCAACGGCCTTGCTGAATCTGAACACCAAAATGGACAATCTGTCCACAGAGGTGAAAACAGCCATCACAGAGATGAAATCTTCTGCTCAAACAACTGCCACAACTACAGCCACTTCTGCTGCTAAAGATTTTGGAATAGCTGCAACTTCTGCATTCAAGGAATCAGTAAAACATTTCCTTGAACAAATGAACAAGCAATCCAACAAATCATAGAGCATCACACCTGCAGAACTACAGAAGGCTCTGCAAAATGTTCAAGAAGAGGCAATGCGCAACACTACAATAATGCAGCCAAAAGATTACATGACCCGAGCACAGCTGACAGAGCTCGGTCAAAATGTCATAAACCAGGTCACAGAAGTCATTGTCTCCTTCACTACTGCAAATGCCAATTACGTCAAAGATTTCAGAAAGAGTGTCGGCAAAATGCGCTTCAACACAGAAGCAGAGCTTGCAACTCTATTCGGCCTCTGTGATGATGTATGTGCGAAGTTGATGGCCGCAGGAGCAGAACTACCAAAGAAACCCAAAGCTTCCTGCAGAGCAGAGGGTACTTCTGATAAAAGTCAGGATGATTCTGATGATGACCATCCTGGTCCATCAGATAATCCTGAGGGGGAGAATATAAGGGAGAAAGCTACGACCAGAGGATTACAAGCTCCACCAATCGCAGCAGAACCAATCAGTCAAGCCCCTCCAGAACAAACCCAAGATCAACAACAAAATCAACAGACCACAGAGACAACACCCATCTCTGTGGAATCAACTCCTGAAGAAACCAATATTCCAGAAGCTGATCAGCAAACCACAGAGGCAACAACCACCCCTGTGGTAATCATTTTGGAAGAAAGTCCTTCAACAAAATCAACAGAAAAACCCCAAACTATACCAAGAAGAAAGTCGATTGCCACCAAACCAAAAAGAGCAACGACCTCTGCTTCTGATATTCTGAGAAAGATGCACAATAAAATGACTGAACGAATGGCGCAGCGAGAAGAAGAAAGGCACAGGTTCACATTAGCTTTCAAAATGGCAAGAAGATTCGATGTCCAATCTTCATCAACAGAAATAGAGCTCACAGAAGAAGTCACCAAAGAACCTCCAACAGAGGTTACAGAGCAACTCAAGCCAACAGAACCATCGCCACAAAAATCCTCTAAAACACAAGTGTCAAAACCTACAGAGGCAACCATCAAGCCAACAGAAGCACCAACCTCCAAACCTACAGAAGAAACAGGTTCTGCACCTCCAAAAGCCAAAGACAAGGGCAAAGCAATACTGACAGAAGAGCCCAAGAAAAAGAAATCATTGCCCAAGCCTACAGAAAAATTGATGAAAAGCGCTTTTGATGCCTTTCAAACTCCAAAGCCTGAAGAAGAGGACTGGGCATATAGATTAAAGCCTCTGACAGACATTCCTCTAACTGGCAGAGCTGCAGAAGTTGTTCAAAAGATGGAGAGTCTCAGAAAACAAGTACCACAACCTGGTCCAACACATGAAGAGATGGAAGAAGTGGTATACAAATACCTCTATAAACAAACCTTTCAGACCAATCATCCAACAGATCATGTGACAGATTCAAGGATCAGAGAAGAATTTGAGAACATCTTCACAAGGATAAAGCCAAGAACCAAAGCAGATGTCTTCTCAATCCACAAGATCAAAAAGGTAATCTTCTGCAGGTTCTCCTTTACAAGAACCTATCCAAGGGTCAGGTACAATCTTTACAAAGTCAGAAGAGAAGATAATTCAGAAACCACCTTCGCTGATGCTGACCTAAGAAATATCAATCCTTATGATCTACCTGACCTTCTGCAATGGACAAAGGACAACTACAACACAGAGGCAAACACCAGAGCCTATCAAGTGTTAAGAAAAGCAATGAGGGAAAAGCTTCTGATCTACAGTATGATAGATTTTCAACTGGAAAAGGATCTTGGTCTCAAACATCTAAATTTACGACCACCAAAAGATCGCTGCCCACCCGACGTCGTGCCCAACTCTATCATTACAGAACCAAGATTCGGGTTAGTATTTCAAAACCCACGAGGCGAAGTCAAACTGTTTGTGTGCATGGACTGTCAGTAGTATGCAACTAGTACTCTGAACAAGTTCAGAGCCAGCCTTGTAAAATACAGAGGTACAGAGAAAATGGATAGAAATGCTGCAGATACTTTCATTAGAGAGATTGATGCCACAATCCGCCTAAGAGAACTCTGCATCGGTTTCTACAAAGAGATCAGAAGAATCGGAAGAGACAACAGAAGCTACAACGATTTCAAAGATGCCAAAATCTGATTCTCAAACCTCAAATCTCTGCAAATCAAGTTAAAGTTTATCTTTCATTGTACTCAAATGTAAAATGCCTCTGGCATATTTTCTAAATGAAAGAACTTTCGAGGTATTGTTTAACCTCTGTCTTATCTAACTTAGCCTAACTAAACTCAAGTTCAATTTTTTATTTTTCACTACTTAGGGGGAGATTGTTAGCTTCAGTCTTCCTAATCATAGAAGTATTTAGAAGTAGTGAAAAATAGGCTAAGTGAAGAAAGCCTCTTACAGAGGCTCTGCCGAACTTACCGAGAGATCAAGCTCAAGAAGCTACAGAAGCTAAAGAGGCGCCCTACAGAAGCTCTGTCATACGCGCAAAGAAGACCAATGACTCGGAATCCGGGGAAGACTGCTCTACAAAGGACCAGACCACAGAACCTCTGTAATACTTTACAGAGCCTCTGTGATCCTCTTCAAAGACTTCAAAGATATTTATAATATCTTTCTACTGCCACTGGACCTGTTTATCAACTTGCATGGTAGCATGCCCTGTCCAACTTCCACGTGTCAAATTCTGATTGGATTCAATAGGGCTTAGTACATAATAGACGTCTGTTGCATTAAATGCAATACAGCACGTCCAAACTGTTCATACCATCCGTTCAACTATTCATACCATCCGTTATGAATAGTAGCTTATGCTTTATGGTCCCCTTAGAGTAGTATATAAGGAAGACTCATGTTGAGTTCTTCCTAACAAGAATTAAGAGAGAAAAACATCAAGAACACATAGCTTAAACACTTTGAGAGTCATATCTGTTTTAAAGCTTTGCTTACTCACTGTTCTTGAATCTGTTCTTAATATATATATTCAGTAAACTTTGAGATATTATTTCCTGTTCACTGTTTATTTATATTGTGTTCTAAATCTATCAAACATATCTGTTAGTTCTTCAAATACGCTTCCGCATCAAACTCAAACTTGAACTAATAGATCTGATAATCTTGTTTAAACAAAACGGGAACCAACAATTGGTATCAGAGCAAAGCTTGATTTTCAATATCAAGTGATCCTCTTTGTTACAAGATTAGTGATAGACATCATTCCTTTTTTAACCTATTCCTCATTTCTAGGTTAAAACTCCATTAAAGTGTACTCTGGGAACTGTTCAAACCCAGAAAACTTTCCAGATCTTCAGACTCATACTCTTTAATCATACTATCTTTTCAGAACCTTCACAATGATAAATACAAATAACTTCTTTACTGCTGGTTCACTCACCAAGCCTCCTACTCTCCTACGAGATGAGTATCCTCAATGGAAGATAAGAATGGTTCATTTCTTTGAGGGTACTGAAAAAAATCTAGTACAATATCTTTACAACCTTCCTCATGTTCCCATGATAGTAGTACCACGAGTACCAGCTACTGCTGAATCTCCTGAAATCCCTGAACATCAAAAACCAAAGCCAAAAGAAGAATGGTCAAATGAAGATAAGGCAGAAGATGAAGTTGCACAGAAAACAAAAAGAATCTTGATAATGGCTATCCCCAACGAGCTTTTTCAATCCTTAAATGCATGCGAAACTGCGCACGATCTTTGGAAAGAATTAGAAAGACAGTTGGAAGGGGGTGCTAAAACACAGAAGAACCGAAGGGCACAGTACATAAATGAGTATCATGACTTCAGAGCCTCTGCAACAGAATCTCTGCAAACAACGTACGACAGGTTCAACTCTCTCATAAACAAATGCAGAAAGTCTGGCATTCACAGAAACTCGGAAGAAAATAACGTCATGTTTCTAAAGAGCCTGAATGATGAGTGACTTCAACTGTCTATGTCTTTACAAACAAACCAAGATCTAGACTCATGGACACTCTCTGATCTCTATGGAACACTAGCTGTACAAGAGCCTCAAATAGCACAGGCTAAAACAATAGCCATTGCACCATACGCATTGGTTAGTAAATCAACAGAGGCTACAGAGAGACCGAGAAATGAGAGAGCAACCGAGGAGAAGAAGAAGGAGGAGAAGAAGATAGTGATGGTTGATAGCGAAGAAGACGAGCTGATAGAGGAAGAAATAACTCTTGCGTCATTAGCTAAATCATTGGCTCTATTGACAAAAGAGTTCAGAGGTACACAAAGAAATTTTGGAAATGACAGATATAGCAGAAACAACCAGAGAGATAGAAGAGATGATGGAAGAAGAGAAGAATCAAGTGACCGACAGAGGTCAGACTACAGAAATGATGACCAACAGAGGTTGAGCGACAGAAACTACAGAGGAAATGACCGACAGAGGTCAGATGACAAGGTAGGCCACACACAAGAATGCTACAAATGTGGTAAGTCTGGTCATTATGCAAACGAATGCCGAACAGAGAAAGGTGGAGACCAACAGAAGTCCGACGATCGAACTGGAAACACCTCCCAAGGTTGCTTCAACTGCGGCAAGCCAGGCCATTTCGCAAAAGAATGCAGAAGTAGACAAAATCACCCACAGAAGGACTCAGCTTTTTACAAAAAGAAGGTTGAATATTATGCGCAAAAATCCCTGATGGCGAACAAAGGGCATTCTGAAGCAAATAAGGAGGACTTCGAGTCAGACTCTACCTCTGATGATGAATTCACAACCAATGCCTTGTTCTGTGGCATGGCAGAAGTCGACTCCGACACTGACAATGAGGTATCCATTTTAAGTGAAGAATAGGCTAAGTGAAGAAAGCCTCTTATAGAGGCTCTGCCGAACTTACCGAGAGATCAAGGTCAAGAAGCTACAGAAGCTAAAGAGGCGCCCTACAGAAGCTCTGTCATACGCGCAAAGAAGACCAATGACTCGGAATCCGGGGAAGACTGCTCTACAAAGGACCAGACCACAGAACCTCTGTAATACTTTACAGAGCCTCTGTGATCCTCTTCAAAGACTTCAAAGATATTTATAATATCTTTCTACTGCCACTGGACCTGTTTATCAACTTGCATGGTAGCATGCCCTGTCCAACTTCCACGTGTCAAATTCTGATTGGATTCAATAGGGCTTAGTACATAATAGACGTCTGTTGCATTAAATGCAATACAGCACGTCCAAACTGTTCATACCATCCGTTCAACTATTCATACCATCCGTTATGAATAGTAGCTTATGCTTTATGGTCCCCTTAGAGTAGTATATAAGGAAGACTCATGTTGAGTTCTTCCTAACAAGAATTAAGAGAGAAAAACATCAAGAACACATAGCTTAAACACTTTGAGAGTCATATCTGTTTTAAAGCTTTGCTTACTCACTGTTCTTGAATCTGTTCTTAATATATATATTCAGTAAACTTTGAGATATTATTTCCTGTTCACTGTTTATTTATATTGTGTTCTAAATCTATCAAACATATATGTTAGTTCTTCAAATACGCTTCCGCATCAAACTCAAACTTGAACTAATAGATCTGATAATCTTGTTTAAATAAAACGGGAACCAACACCGTCATTCCACACGTGCTCAAAAGCACAACTCTTCCGAATCTGAAGACAAGGAAGACAGTGATTCCAATGATGAAGTATCTGACTTCAAGAAAGCGATAGCTCTGCTCACTAAATCTTTCCAACAACAGAAATTCTATAAGAAGCCTTCGTCCAATAACCAGCGCTACTCCACCTCCTCTAACAAGCGCCATGATCATCAGGACAAATATGAGGGAAAGAAGAAAGCTGGTGAGCAGGATAAGTCAGAGAAGAAGGAGAAGACGGAGAAAGTAGAAGGTAAGAAGAAAGATGAACTAGTGACATGTTACAACTGCGGAAAGTTTGGTCACTTTGCTAAAGATTGTACGAGGCCTGTGGTAAAGAATTCTCACTACTACAAGGCAAAACTCGCATTGGCCGAGCAGAAGGAAGATGGAGAAGCTATGTTTGTGGAAAACGACTACTGGTTGGGTCGTTCTGATGATGAAAGCAATACTGATGGTGCAAATGCTTTCATGGGCTATCACTCTCCAGCTGATGAAGAGAAGACAAGCCAGGTATGTGATTCTTGCCAAAAAGATTTCTTGAATCAAATGCAATCACTTGTTGAACAGGCAGGTTCCTTTAAGGCCACCACTAAAGAACAAAAGCTTGAGATTAGTTCTCTAACCGAAAATCTAGATGTTCAAACGAGAATAACAGGAAAATATAAGTCTGAATATGCTAATTTAAAAGATAAATGCAAAAATCTTTCAATAGCACCTAAAGACTTAAGGGCCAAATTATATGATCTTCAGTCTAAGTTTGATCAGTGCATGAATGAGAAAGAAGAAATTGTTTATCAATGTTCCTCTCTTCAGATTCAGCACAAGGAGCTTGTTGCTAAAATTCTTGATCTTGAAACCAAACTCCACAAAAGGGGTCAAACTGATCAAACCATCTTTCTGAATAAACCCAAAGAGTTCACCTATTTTAACAAAGAATGGGGAATCGGATACGATAACCCGCACTATTTGAAAAAGGGTAGATTCCAAACACCTACTTTGTATGATTTTGCTTGTTTTGGGTTAGATAAAAAGTATCCGGAATATGCTATTCAATGGACTGGTCCTCTAGAACCTGAAAAGGAAGAGGAAACCGAGGAATATAAACGCGCACACAAACGAGGAATACCACTTTCGTTGTGTTATGAACCTTTGAATTATTCCTATCAAAAGAACAAAAAGTATCTCTCAAATGACTACTTCGACCCCTACAAGGTTGCTACGCCCAAGGTTTCCTCCAAAAAGGATGAGGACCAAGCACCCGCAACCAAGACTGAGACGGACGAGTTTAAACTCTATGTTCCCCCTCTCATCTTGGAAGCAAAGATTGTCGAGTTGGAGGAGTCGCTTGAGAAAGAAAGGTCTGTTTTTCAAAATGAGAAGAAAGCACTAATTTAGGAACTTGAGAAACTCAAATCTGAGAAAACCGAAGGTGTGACAAATGAAGAAAAGGAAACTCTTCAGTGTGAAATAAATATGCTCTCATCTAAATTATCTGAAATGACAAGAGAAACGATAAAAGAGCACATGAGAAATAGTCAACTCCAAGTGCAACTTGACCTACTTCAAAATATAATGAAGATTTCACCTTAACCTTCCTCGAACTCATCTGACACATCCTCGTGTAAAGCCTTCATCGAAAATATCTCTTCGCAAGAAAGTAAAGTTTCTCAAGATGAGTGTGTTAAAAGGAATTTAAACTCTATTTTTTCAAACGTTTTCGTACCGAATTCCCCAAAGCACACAACCGAAAGCACGGCGTGTTCCTCGCCTTCCTTGACCGATCCAAGTCATGTAATTCCGGAAGTCGATTTTTCAGAATATATAAACTCTGAAGGCAATTCTGATGGAGAGTTTGAGTCGTTCCCTTTCGACAAACCTCTCCCGAGTCATACTAATTTTTTGTCTCCAGTAGTCAACCATCCGGTCAATTTTCTACAGGGTAGCTGTTCTAAAACAAAGGCCCCAGCTGTGATCAAGATTTCAAAATCAAAACCGACATCTAAACCTGTTTCTAAAAACCAATCACAGTCGAGACAAAAGACCGAGCAATTGCCTACCAAAAATACCGTTCCTTCAAAAGTCACTGACCACTCTGTCCCTGTTGTTTCAGATAAAAATGGTCAAGCAAACCAAGAAAACCCAAAGTGGCTGAACAAGGAACCTGTCAAGGATGCAGCATCAAAGTCTTCCTCCACTGCTTTTAATTCTAGAATAAACAAAGACAATTGTGCTTGGAATAATTGGAATCGTTTTGAAGTTTCTTATCCAATTAAACTTAATTCAGTTCATCAATTGATTCAGTTATCGCGTGATTGTTTATGTTGTTCTAGATGTGGTTGGAATGATTTTGATAAAATTAACATAAATGATTGGTTTGGGTCATATCACATGTATAATCATAAACCCAAAAATAGACCCCGTAATAATAAACAGAAATACTATAAACAACAGGGTTTCCAATCTAGGTTAAACCACAGTGGGAGACCAACCCCATTGCAAAACGGGCTGCTCCTACTGAGGTTAAACCGTCACCCAAGAGGAAACCTGCTCCTCCGAAAGGTGTAAATTCTACACCTAAGAGGCAATCTGTGCCAAAACCAGTTTCCACAAACGATGTACAACCTGCACCTAAAGGGAAAGCTGTGTCAAAGCAAGTTCCTCCAAGAAGTGCCAAACCTAACCCTCCAGGACCCAAACAAATTTGGGTACCTAAAATCCGTTAACTCGATTTTGCAGCACGGTCATGTGTGGTACTTAGATTCTGGATGCTCCAAGCACATGACCGGAAGGAGGGAGCTTCTCACGAACTACAAAGAAAAATATGGTGGAGATGTGAGATTTGGGAACGACCACAAGGCGCCGATCGTGGGCTACGGCGACATTGTCCAAGACAAGATCACAATAAAGAAGGTATCACACGTCGCGGGATTGGGACACAATCTGTTCAGCATCGGGCAGTTCTGCGACAAAGATCTCGAGGTCCGGTTCAAAGCTAAAAGGTGTAGAATCCTAAATGATGATGGAGAGGAGCTACTGGTTGGGAAACGCAAGACCAACCTCTACACAATCGACCTCGCAGCCCTCAAAACCGATAACCCTGTCTGCCTGATGTCCAAGGCTAATTCTCAACAAGCTTGGCTTTGGCATCGACGTCTTTCGCACCTCAACTTCAAAAGTATCAACAAACTGGTATTGGGCGGACACGTGAAAGGAATGCCCGATCTTCAATTCGTGAAGGATCGTCTCTGTGGGGCATGTGAAAAGGGAAAGATGAAGCGGGTGCCGCATCAACCGAAGGTAACTCCAAGAACGTCCAGGTCCCTCGAACTTATCCATATGGATTTGTGTGGACCGATGCGTGTTCAGAGTATCAACAAGCGTAAATATGTCCTGGTGATGGTGGATGACTTCTCGCGCTACACATGGGTCAAGTTCCTTCGCTCGAAAGATGAAACTCCGGAGCTGATCATCAACCACCTGAAGACCATCCAACTGAACAAGCAACAATCTATTCAGACCATAAGGACCGACAACTGGACGGAGTTCAAGAATCAAACGGTGGACGACTATCTGACTTCAGTCGGTATTTCACACACATTCTCTGCCGCACGCACTCCTCAGCAAAACGGAGTGGCGGAACGTCGCAACCATACCCTAGTCGAAGTGGCTCGCACCATGCTTTCTCAGTCTAATCTGCCGCATTTTCTATGGGTCGAAGCGGTATCAACGGCCTGTTACACGCAAAACTGCTCCATCCTCAACAAGCGGTTCAACAAGACGCCGTGCGAGATCATCAACAACCGCGTTCCGAATATCAAGTACTTCCATGCGTTCGGATGCACATGCTACGTTCTGAATGACAAAGACGATCTCAGCAAATTCAGCCCCAAGGCGGACGAAGGAGTTTTCATCGGATACTCCATGCAGGCTCAAGCATATCGCGTTTACATCAAACGGAATAAATCCGTTGTTGAAAGTGTAAACGTGAAATTCGACGAAGCCGCAGATTTGGCTTCTGAACAAAATAGTTCAGAACCCGGTTTAACTGGTGTGCTAGCTTCCGGACCTCCAAGTTCGGGATCTGCACAAGCGACAGTAAATCCAAATCATGCATCTTCATCGAATGCTGACTCTTCTGATTTAGATTTATTGTTTAAGTTCTTTTATGATGACATCTTTAATGTTTCCCCTACTGTCTCAGCACAACCTCGAATTGAAGCTGCTCGTATTGAGGACTCGTCGAACCTATCCGGTCCGCCCCCTTCTACAAGCACGCCATCAATCACTGAGGAGACAGCTCAACCGTCATCATCCACCTCTACCGATACTACTGCTTCCCCGGAGGAACCTGTTACACATCCGGAGATCACACCTAGTGATTCGTCATCTGCTACAATCGCCGATCAACTTCTGAACTCCTCGGACCAAGAAGTCGTTCAACCTCCGACGAATCCTCCCCCACCTCCTCCGAGAAACCAACATGTGTGACAACCGTCAAATTTACGTTTCAGGTTAGAACTACACTGAACGTTTCAGTTATTCATATTATAGGTGGCACAGTCCAATTTAGCAGTAAACTCAGTACGGTAGGAAAAATTTAAGAATTTTTGCCTAGAAACCCCTCAAATTAGGGAATTATCCATGAATCTCATAAAATGCAAATTCAAATGACCTAAATACAAATATATATGTATACTTTGCAAAATTCTACTAGTAAAATAAAACAAGTATTATTATGATGGTAAATTGTTATTTAATAATTTAAATTCAAAAAAATAAAAATAAAATAAATAATAAAAATAAAAATAAAAGCAAGACACCATCATTTTATTACATATAATTTCATACTCCATCTCTCTCTCTCTCTTCTCTCTCCCAAAACCGTCGACCATATCCCTCCCCCCCTCTCCCTCTCATTTTATTCACCTCACAATTCATTTCTCTCATCTCTCTCTCTCTCTTTCTAATTTCTCCCTCTAGAGAAAATTCTCTCTTCTCCTCTCTACTCTCTCATTTCACACACTAAAACTCTTCCAAATTCAGCCCCTAAAACTCAAGAGAGTTCAAGTGTTCAATAACTTTTAAAGGTATGCATGTGTGTAAGATGAAACCTACACACCTTCTTGTTAATCTTCTTCATTTTCTTTAAGTTTTCCTTCTTCTACACTAAGTTTCATCTAAGTTTTTCTAATAAGCTTCTTTGAACATCTTAATGTTTGTAGATTTACCACCATAACACTTGCATGTTATTAAAAAGTGGTGAATCCATGATCAAACATATGTTAAGATCAAAGATGAGCTCTTAACTTGCATGCATGTAGTTTTTCTTAAAGGATCTATACTTTTGATCCAAAAGTTGTATGAAAAGCTCTTTGGTTTCACTAAAAACATGTTTTAATCAACATGCGTATGCCAAAAAGTCACTATTTTAAGTTGCATGGAGAAGTTCTTGGCATAAACACCCAAGAAATCTTCAAAAAGACCCATTTTCAAATTTCTACAAAAGATGAGTTGATAGATAGCATCCATGTGGTTTAAATGGCTTAAAATATGTTTTAGAACTGAAAATATCTGTATGGGGAGGAGTCAAGTCGGATTGCATGCAAGAAGAATGAGAATCTTGATAAAAAGACAAAAGGGATGCACATGCATAAAGACTAGTTTTGACAGCTTACTGCCAGATTTCTATCTCTCTCTTCAAAAAGTCATATCTCACTCAATAATACTCCAAATTGGGTGATTCGTTTTCTGGAATTTATTTTTATAAGTTAGGTTTCAAACCCAAGTGGTTTCACTCAAAAACTCAAAGATTTCGACCTTCAAACAGTTTTCACAAAAACAGTGTGCAAACAGCAAAGCTTTCTGTAGTGATTTTACGTAAAGAATTATTTCATGTACTTAATCACCTCTAAAAATTATGAATATTATGTCAAAAGTTTCCTAACACATTAAGTTATCTGGACATAAAATATCTTGACCTAAATACCCCTGGAAGACATCCAAAACTGGACAGAAAGTGGCACCAAAATCTGGACAGCAAAAGAATAATCTCAAAAGTGGATAAAAAGCAACTTTTATTCTATATTATTATTTTATGTTGTAAATCTACCACTTTTAATAAAAATCTCAGTTATTAAGATGACATGCATAAATTATTTTGAAAAGTAACAAAAATACAAACCCTAAATAGATTTATAAAAAGGGCATTTTATGACATTTTGAATAGTTAGCTATTACCGAACTCTTAAGACTAAAACTCACTAGTGACCTTACGTTCGTAGGTTTAAGGTAGGATCATATCAAGGTAGTACGTAAGAAACTTCGGGAATCTCATCGCGCATCAAGTGAGTTATCGCAGCCCCTTTTTAATATTTTACATATTTTAGGGTGAAAGGCATGTTGTTACTACAATTATTTTACACACCGGTTGTCTCGTTTTCTTGGAAATGCTAATCTTGCTATACTTGCTTATGCTCTATGGTATGTATGTTTTGTGCATGTTGTAAGTTTGAGTTTTCTCTATCGTCCTAAGTCCCCGTTTAATCTACGTTACCCGTTTAACTCACGAGTGTGAGCCGTTGGTAATTATGGATAGCGCTATTTGGTTGACACCCGACTCACAAGTCGCGCTTGTTTGAGTGCATAATTGTTGTTGTTCGTACGCATTGTTGACGATAGAACATGCGGAGGGGCGTCTTTTCACATAGGTCGGGTAACGGGCTCATAGCTTAAACATTATACATACAATTACCTTGAGCAAGTGTTTTTACAACCGGTTGACTTATCCACTTGTGCGGATTAAAACTGTTCTATGACAAACTTTGTTGTACTCACAAAACCTGTGATCTCACCAACTATTCAATAGTTGACCCTCTCATTTACATGTTTTTCAGGTAGTCATCAGTAAGGTTGTACATTATGAAGGCACCATAGTAGCTACATCCTGCACGTGTTTTCATATGTCATTTTATGTTTCGGGATTTTACATTTTGGACATCTTTCGCTTTGGAAAAATTATGTTTTAAGACAATATGTAATTATTTGTACTCTATTTTTTATGCCATGGTGATTTGGTGTATTTTGTACCTACGCATTGAGACCTTGAACTGTGACATCTCGCGTTTCCGCTTTAGCGGGTTGTGACAGATTTGGTATCAGAGTCGAAGGTTATATAGAATACCGGTCTTCCATTTGAAAAAGCCAACTATAACCAAAAATCCGAATTTGACATGATAACAACTGAACCTACTGCTAGTATAACTAAGTCTATAATGGTATTAACCGACTTTAATTAAACATAGCTTGATCACCTATGTTCGATTAGGGAAAGTTAATGCGAGACTAGAAATGGTTATAGTAGGAGTATGTCATTTTTACTTGCACTCTCTAGTAGCATGTATAGTGCGTAGACATTGCATAGGATAGACACTACACTTGTGCGATTAGTGACTAAGTACTTTTGCCTCAGTTTCGCTATGTCATCATCCTCGTCCCACTCCATCTCTTCTAACTCGGTCGACGAGTCGGGTTATGTCACTGGTCGACCGCGAGGCAACCCACCGAGCATCCGGGAAAATGAGAATCCTAGGAGCACTGAATCAGAACAAGAAGTGTCGAGCGAGCGAGATCCTTACGACGGACCGAGAGTGTCGCCAACCTTAGTACTACCCCGACCGACCCCAATAATTGTCCAACCGAACCCTAGAGGGCCCCGTATTAGACAAACGGCGAGAAAGTGCATCCTAATTCCTAGACGGGTGACGCTTAGGACGGAGCATCCAGAGGCACCGGAGCCGCCACGTGTGATCACCGGAGTGCCAGTCGGGCGTATGTCTGGCATGACCTGGGCAGAAGAACAACACATGCGAGCATTGACGGTGGAGCTACACGGTTGTCAAGTGAGGGTGACTCACCAAGGGTATGTCTTGACGGAACTGGTGGAGCTAAGTCATCTTTTGTCCAACGTTTCGACCCAGGCTTTAGATGGTGCGAGCATGGCTAGGAGGATGGCAATGAGGGCAGAGTTGGCATGTGTGATTGTGGGGATTGTGTTATCAATGTTGGTGTTGTTGATCTTGATAGATATGTATTTAGGATGGTTGATAGTTTGGCAGCTTTTGATAAGACTTTTGGTTCAAAGGTAAAATATTTTCTTGAGGTTATTAGGAACTATGTATTTTAAGTAATTTCCAGTATTTGGTGGTATTAGGTTTAAAAACTATGGTATTGATGGTTGATGAACATAAAAATTTTGTATTAGCGGCATTATCAAAGAAAAAAAATAGGAACGGATTTTATCTTGGCGTTATCTGGAGCAGATATAGACCGATACACTGCGCGTTTCCATGAACTCGCAAAACTGGTACCTCATATGGTTACCCCCGAGAGCAAGAGAATTGATCGATACTTATGGGGATTGACGTCGGAGATCCAAGGAATGGTCACATCGGCGAACCCAACCACAATCCAATCAGCAGTGGCATTGGCGACTAGTTTAGCCAATGATGCGGTTAGAGCAGGAACTCTGACATCAGGAAGTGCCAGTAATAAGAGGAAGCCAGAGTATCAGTCCGAAAAGAAGGCTTTTGGTAGTTCAAGCAGGGATAGGAAGGTGGTGAGAAACTTTGGAGTAAAGGCTTAGGACCCTAGGTAGTTCAATGGTCCACTCCCAAAGTGTAACAGATGTAACTACCAGCATGCAGGAGCCTATAAGGTTTGTGACAATTGTAAGCGGCCAGGTCATTTCACCAAGGACTGTAGGATGGGAAAGGGTGTCAATGAAGGGAGAAGGTTGTGCTTCGAATGCGGAAGTCATGACCACTTCCGGAATATGTGCCCGAGATTGGGTAGGAAGTCGAACAATAACAACAATGGAAATCAGGAAAGGCAGGCCAACCAAGAAAATCCAAGTGGCCAAGCGCGAGGACGGGCATTTGTTATTGGAGCGGAAGAAGCACGCCGAGACCCCAATGTGGTAACAGGTACGTTTCTCCTAATCAACCACTATGCATCGGTATTATTTGACACTGGAGCAGATAGGAGTTTTGTTTCATTCGAATTTAGGCCACTGATTAACTTGGAATCTAGGAGATTGTCGGATTCTTATATTGTTGAGGTTGCTAATGGTCATAAATTTGAGGCTAAGGATGTAATTTTAGACTGTACTTTGAACCTAGCCGATAAGTTGTTTAGCGTTGTTCTTATCCCTATTGAATTGGGGAGTTTTGACATAGTAATAGGTATGGACTGGTTATCCAAGAATCGAGCGGAGATTTGTTGTTTTGATAGGGCAATTAGAGTACCTCTGCAAAACGGAGAAACCCTCGTTATACAAGGAGATAAAGCTGGAAGGAGCCTAAAGATAGTGTTAAATGTGAAAGTGCATAAGTATTTGAGGAAGAAGTGCATCGCATTTTTGGCACACGTAGTTGAGAAGAAGTCCGAGAAAAGGCGAATCCAGGATATTCCTGTGGTGAAGGATCACCCGGAGGTGTTCCCGGATGATTTGCCTGGACTTCCCCCGCTTAGACAAGTTGAGTTTCAAATTGACCTCATACCTGGAGCAGCGCCTGTGGCTAAGGCACCATACCATTTAGCACCTGCTGAAATGCACGAGTTATCGAGTCAACTACAGGAACTTCTGGATAAAGGATTCATTCGGCCAAGTTCTTCACCTTGGGGAGCCCCAATTCTGTTCGTCAAGAAAAAGGATGGATCGTTTCGAATGTGCATCGACTATAGGGAGCTGAACAAGTTGACGATCAAGAATAGATATCCTCTCCCTCGAATAGACGATTTATTCGACCAGTTGCAGGGTGCAACTTACTTTTCGAAGATTGACCTTCGATCGGGATATCATCAGTTGAGAGTCCGTGAGGAGGACATTCCTAAAACAGCTTTTAGGACTCGCTATGGACACTACGAATTTTTAGTCATGCCATTCGGATTGACGAACGCGCCAGCTGTGTTTATGGATCTAATGAACAGGGTATGCAGACCATACCTTGATAAGTTTGTGATTGTATTCATCAACGACATATTGATCTACTCTCGGAGTAAGGAGGATCACGAGCAGCATCTAAGAGTGATTCTAGAACTTCTCAAGGATCAGAAGTTGTATGCCAAATTCTCTAAGTGCAAATTTTGGATTAGAGAAGTACACTTCTTAGGTCACGTGATTGGAGAGAAAGGGATTCATGTGGACCCGGCTAAAGTGGAAGCCATTCGGAAATGGGCAGCCCCAAAGACTCCAACGGAAATTTGCCAATTTCTAGGTTTGGCAGGTTATTATCGGCGTTTCATCGAGAACTTCTCAAGAATTGCTAAACCACTCACGGCACTGACCCAAAAGGATAGGAAATTTGTTTGGGGAGAACCGCAAGAGGAGGCGTTCCAGCTGTTGAAGAAAAAGCTGTGCAATGCACCAATTCTAGCGTTACCGGAAGGAACCGATAACTTTGTGGTGTATTGTGACGCATCGCATCAAGGTTTGGGTCGTGTATTGATGCAAAAGGACAAGGTGATAGCATATGCCTCGAGACAATTAAAAGTTCATGAGAAGAACTATACCACGCACGATTTGGAGCCCGGAGCTGTGGTATTCGCCCTAAAGATATGGATACATCACCTATATGGCACCAAGTGAACTATTTTCACTGACCACAAGAGTCTTCAGCACATCCTTGATCAGAAAATGCTTAATATGAGCCAGAGAAGATGGATAGAACTGCTCAGCGACTACGATTGTAAAATTCGCTATCACCCAGGTAAGACCAATGTAGTGGCTGATGCCCTGAGTAGAAAGGAAAGGGTAAAACCTTCACGTGTACGAGCAATGGGAGCGCTTGTACAAATGAGTTTAAAGACTCGAATTCTTGAAGCTCAGACCGAAGCAATGAAAACGGAAAACTTGAAGGACGAAACCCTTCACGGTATAGAAAGTAGATTTGAAACTAAGGTTGATGGAGTACGTTATTTCAAGAACAAAGTTTGGATTCCGAAAGCCAACAACGTACGAGAAACGGTTCTGGATGAAGCCCACAAGTCTAGATATTCAATTCATCCAGGAGCGGATAAGATGTATAAGGACTTAAGGGAATATTATTGGTGGCCAGGAATGAAGAAAGATATCGCCTTGTACGTAGGGAAATGTTTAACTTGTTCCAAAGGTCAAAGCTGTATGTCAAAAGCCATCTGGTTTGCTACAACAACCAGAGATTCCCCAGTGAAAATGGGAACAAATAACCATGGATTTTATAACCAAACTTCCGAGAACAGCCAAAGGGAACGACTCGATTTGGGTTATAGTAGATCGATTCACGAAATCTGCACATTTCCTACCAATTCGGGAAGATTACAAGATGGAGAAGCTTGCTCAGATCTACATCAACGAAATCGTTACACGTCATGGAGTACCAATTTCCATCATATCAGATAGAGATAGCCGATTCACATCTCGGTTTTGGCAGTCACTTCAAAGAGCGTTAGGTACGCAGTTGAATTTGAGCACTGCCTATCATCCTCAAACGGATGGCCAGAGTGAGCGAACCATTCAGACGTTGGAGGACATGCTTCGGGCATGTATGATAGACTTTGGAGGAAGTTGGGATAACCACTTGCCGTTAGTTGAGTTTTCCTACAACAATAGCTATCACACCAGTATTAAGTGTGCGCCATATGAAGCCCTATATGGACGCAAGTGTCGATCACCTCTTTGTTGGTTGGAGATTAGAGATAGACAACTATCTAGTCCGGATATTGTACAAGAAACCACCGACAAGATTGCAATCATCATAGATAGGCTTAAAGCAGCTCAAGATCGTCAGAAGAGCTATGCGGACAATCGTAGGAAGCCTTTAGAATTTCAGGTTGGAGATAGAGTTTTTCTAAAAGTATCTCCTTGGAAGGGAACAGTCCGGTTTGGGAAAAGAGGAAAGTTGAGCCCTCGGTATGTTGGACCATTTAAGATCACGGAAAGAATTGGACCAGTAGCATACAGACTTAATTTGCCTAAGGAGCTAAGTGCTATCCATGATACGTTTCATGTATCGAACCTTAAGAAATGTTTAGCTAGCGACTCATTAATCATACCCCTGGAAGAAGTTCAGATTAACAACAAGTTACATATCATAGAAGAACCGAGTGAGATCCTCGATAGAGATGTTAAGCGTCTTAAGCGAAGCAAAACTCCGATCGTGAAAGTTTACTGGAACACAAGGCGTGGGCCTGAGTAAACTTGGGAACGAGAGGATTACATGTTGCATAAGTATCCTCATCTTTTTGCTAGCAAACCGGTTAAGGCTGGTAACTCTTGAATTTCAGGACGAAATTCTTTTAACCGGGGGAGACTGTGACAACCGTCAAATTTACGTTTCAGGTTAGAACTACGCTGAACGTTTCAGTTATTAATATTATAGGTGGCACAGTCCAATTTAGCAGTAAACTCAGTACGGTAGGAAAAATTTAAGAATTTTTGCCTATAAACCCTCAAATTAGGGAATTATCCATGAATCTCATAAAATGTCAATTCAAATGACCTACATACAAATATATATGTATACTTTGCAAAATTCTACTAGTAAAATAAAACAAGTATTATTATGATAGTAAATTGTTATTTAATAATTCAAATTCAAAAAAATAAAAATAAAATAAATAATAAAAATAAAAATAAAAGCAAGACACCATCATTTTATTACATATAATTTCATACTACATCTCTCTCTTCTCTCTCCCAAAACCGTCCACCATATCCCCCCCCCCCCTCTCCGTCTCATTTTATTCACCTCACAATTCATTTCTCTCATCTCTCTCTCTCTTTCTAATTTCTCCCTCTAGAGAAAATTCTCTCTTCTCCTCTCTACTCTCTCATTTCACACACTAAAACTCTTCCAAATCCAGCCCCTAAAACTCAAGAGAGTTCAAGTGTTCAATAACTTTTAAAGGTATGCATGTGTGTAAGATGAAACCTACACACCTTCTTGTTAATCTTCTTCATTTTCTTTAAGTTTTCCTTCTCCTACACTAAGTTTCATCTAAGTTTTTCTAATAAGCTTCTTTGAACATCTTAATGTTTGTAGATTTACCACCATAACACTTGCATGTTATTAAAAAGTGGTGAATCCATGATCAAACCTATGTTAAGATCAAAGATGAGCTCTTAACTTGCATGCATGTAGTTTTTCTTAAAGGATCTATACTTTTGATCCAAAAGTTGTATGAAAAGCTCTTTGATTTCACTAAAAACATGTTTTAATCAACATGCATGTGCCAAAAAGTCACTATTTTAAGTTGCATGGAGAAGTTCTTGGCATAAACACCCAAGAAATCTTCAAAAAGACTCATTTTCAAATTTCTACAAAAGATGAGTTGATAGATAGCATGCATGTGGTTTAAATGGCTTAAAAATATGTTTTAGAACTGAAAATATCTGTATGGGGAGGAGTCAAGTCGGATTGCATGCAAGAAGAATGAGAATCTTGATAAAAACACAAAAGGGATGCACATGCATAAAGACTAGTTTTGACAGCTTACTGCCAGATTTCTATCTCTCTCTTCAAAAAGTAATATCCCACTCAATAATACTCCAAATTGGGTGATTATTTTTCTGGAATTTATTTTTATGAGTTAGGTTTCAAACCCAAGTGGTTTCACTCAAAAACTCAAAGATTTCGACCTTCAAACAGTTTTCACAAAAACAGTGCGCAAACAGCAAAGCTTTCTGTAGTGATTTTACGTAAAGAATTATTTCATGTACTTAATCACCTCTAAAAATTATGAATATTATGTCAAAAGTTTCCTAACACATTAAGTTATCTGGACATAAAATATATTGACCTAAATACCCCTGGAAGACATCCAAAAATGGACAGAAAGTGGCACCAAAATCTGGACAGCAAAAGAAATAATCTTAAAAGTGGTTAAAAAGCAACTTTTATTCTATATTCTTATTTTATGTTGTAAATCTACCACTTTTAATAAAAATCTCAGTTATTAAGATGACATGCATAAATTATTTTGAAAAGTAACAAAAATACAAACCCTAAATAGATTAATAAAAAGGGCATTTTATGACATTTTGAATAGTTAGCTATTACCGAACTCTTAAGACTAAAACTCACTAGTGACCTTACGTTCGTAGGTTTAAGGTAGGATGATATCAAGGTAGTACGTAAGAAACTTCGGGAATCTCATCGCGCATCAAGTGAGTTATCACAGCCCCTTTTTAATATTTTACATATTTTGGGTGAAAAGCATGTTGTTACTACAATTATTTTACACACTGGTTGTCTCGTTTTCTTGGAAATCCTAATCTTGCTATACTTGCTTATGCTCTATGGTATGTATGTTTTGTGCTTGTTGTAAGTTTGAGTTTTCTGTATCGTACTAAGTCCCCGTTTAATCTACGTTACCCGTTTTACTCACGAGTGTGAGCCGTTGGTAATTATGGATAGCGCTATTTGGTTGACACCCCACTCACAAGTCGCGCTTGTTTGAGTGTATAATTTTTGTTGTTCGTACGCATTGTTGACGATAGAACATGCGGAGGGGCGTCTTTTCACATAGGTCGGGTAACGGGCTCATAGCTTAAACATTATACATACAATTACCTTGAGCAAGTGTTTTTACAACCGGTTGACTTATCCACTTATGCGGATTAAAACTGTTCTATGACAAACTTTGTTGTACTCACAAAACCTGTGATCTCACCAACTATTCAATAGTTGACCCTCTCATTTACATGCTTTTCAGGAAATCATCAGTAAGGTTGAACATTATGAAGGCACCATAGTAGCTGCATCCTGCAGGTGTTTTCATATGTCATTTTATGTTTCGGGGTTTTACATTTTGGACAACTTTCGCTTCGGACAAATTACGTTTTAAGACAATATGTAATTATTTGTACTCTATTTTTTATGCCATGGTGATTTGGTGTATTTTGTACCTACGCATTGAGACCTTGAACTGTGACATCTCACGTTTCCGCTTTAGCGGGGTGTGACAACCTGCGACACTTGAAGCGGTACAAGACCTGCCATCTGGTGATTATGTGGATTCGGACGCGTCTCACTCAACTCAACAGCCGCTTCCGCACACCACCAGATGGACGAAAGCTCATCCCTTGCATCAAAGCATCGGTCATTCCTACTCCAGTTTAAACACGAGGTGCATCCGCCAACTTCTGTCTATTCTCCGGCTTCTTAAGCAACATCGAGCCGACGAACGTACACGAAGCGCTTGAAGATCCGGACTGGATCATAGCCATGCAAGAGGAGATCAATCAATTCGAAGCTCTAAAGGTATGGCGACTGGTTCCACGTCCAAAACACAAGACGGTGATCGGCACCAAGTGGATTTTCAAGAATAAGAAGGACGAAGACGGCATCGTTGTACGCAACAAAGCGCGTCTCATGGCCATGGGATATCGACAACAAGAAGGGATCGATTACGATGAGACCTATGCTCCGGTGGCAAGAATCGAGGCCATACGCATGTTCCTGGCATACGCCGCGCACAAGAACTTCACGGTCTTCCAAATGGATGTGAAGACTGCATTTCTCTACGGCGATATCAAAGAAGAAGTGTACGTATCACAACCGGAAGGATTCGTGGATGAGTCGAAGCCTGATCATGTCTACGTTCTAGACAAGGCACTTTACGGACTAAAGCAAGCTCCGCGAGCCTGGTACAACACTCTGTCCGAATTCTTGATTAAAGCTGAGGTCACTCGAGGTAAGATAGACTCTACTCTATTTATAAAGAATGAAAAAGGCCATATAGTCTTAGTACAAGTGTATGTCGACGACATAATATTCGGGTCTACTAATCCCACATATGCTAAGAACTTTGCCAATCTTATGGGATAATTTTTCAAAATGAGTATGCTTTGCGAGATGAATTTCTTCCTTGGTCTTCAAGTTAAACAACTGTCGATCGGGATATTCATAAACCAGGCTAAGTACATCCGGGATATTCTTAGGAAATTCCAGATGGAACAGTCCTCGCCAATGAAAACTCCCATGGCACCCTGTACGAAGCTTCACGCCGATCCTCACGGAACGGATGTGAATCCTAAGCTATATCGGGGGATGATCGGTTCTTTAATGTATTTAACTGCGAGTAGACCGGATATCATGTTCTCAACATTTTTGTGCGCCCGGTTTCAATCAAAACCTAAGGAGTCTCATTTAACTGTTGTCAAACGAATCTTTCGGTATTTACGTGGTACTGCTGATCTTGGCTTGTGGTACCCGAAAGAGACAGGTTTTGCACTATCCGCCTATTCTGATGCGGATCACGCGGGCTGTATGATGGACCGGAAGAGAACCTCAGGACATATCCAGTTTTTGGGAGATAGCCTGGTAAGTTGGGCATCCAAGAAGCAGCAATGCATTTCAACGTCAACTGCCGAGGCGGAGTACGTAGCCGCCACAAGCTGTTGTTCCCAAGTCATCTGGATGCGGACGCAACTCAAGGACTACGGCTTCACGTATGTCAAAGTCCCAATTTACTACGACTCGAAGAGCGCTATTGCCATATCTAGCAACCCGGTCCAACACACCAAGACGAAGCACATCGACGTTCGGTATCATTTCATTAAGGATCACGTCGAAAGAGGTACAGTCGAACTCTACTTCGTAAATACTGAGCATCAGTTAGCAGACCTCTTTACTAAAGCCTTGGACGAAAAACGTTTTAATACTCTTGTGTCCAAGTTAGGAATGCTAAAACTGACGACTTAATCCGCTTGTGTGCCCGTTACAAGTTCCATACATCTGTGAGTAACTGTCTACTCATCATCCGGTGTTTACACTCCTGATGATTGAGCATACACTTCCTCCCACTTGTATTCTACTTGTCTCAGTTACACAGTTAGATTAAGTCTCTGTATTTATTTCGTAGATTTCGTTTGTTTTCTTTCTTTCTTCGTGTGTTTCTTTTATTTCATACTGCCGTCTACTTTTATCTGTCTATATCTGTGCTTTCATGGTGTGTTTATGTGTTCAGGAGGAGCACAAAGCAGTATCAGGTAAGTCTACTCATCTGTTGAGGGGGAGCATCACATACAATTTTTCTTAAAATGATAAAAAGTTTTTTTTGTGTGTATGCACTCCAGAGTGGATTACATATATTGGTCATCAATTAAGGGGGAGCGACACCGTGTTTTTCTTTAACTGATTAAAAGTTTTTTCTGTGTGTGTCGGACTCTCCATTGCACTATCCGAGGGGAGCAAGTCTTTCCCCATGATCAGATTGAGGGGGAGCGAGAGAAGGTTCGGTTTAACTCAGACCAGTCCTATGTTTGCAAAATTCTACATGAACAGGGAAAAAAATTTGAAATACCAAAGTGTCCGGAAAGTCATCCGGAAACCCTATCTATCCGGATAGGTTTCCGGACCGGACCCTTTTCCGGGTTGGATGGGACTCCGGATGACCCACCCGGAATCTTGGTTGCATATAAATAACATCCGGATTCATTCCATTTCCTTTATCCGGAAAACCACGCCCTAAAACCCAAAACCTCGCAACCTTTCTCTCTCGCTCGGACTCGATTGCTCTCCTCGATTTCACTTTCGTTAGTCGACCACAATCAGGTAAACGTCTCAATACTCTCTCTCGATTACATTTGTGCTTCTTTTACACACTTGAATGCATCCATCGACCACAGATTTGGTCGAGTACGGGTCTCCGAAACCCATTTTTCAGTCACTAATACTATGGGTTCATTCGGTAGTTTGTAGGTCGAGTTCATTGCGGTTAAATGCTTCTTTACATCCATCGACTGGTATGCTATGTTTTAACACATGTTTGTGCCTCCATATAAATCGATTGCCGATTCTGCGTTTCGTCCGGACACATTCGTCGTGTCCGGAATCGTTCATATGGACGATGGTTTATCCGGAAACATGCGAGTCTTAGATAGTTCATCCGGATACAAACAACACCCGGAAACCCGAAGGTTTCCGGTAAGTTCAACTACCGAGAAGTTGGTATGTCCGGACTCCCATATTGTCCGGAATCACTTGTCTTCCAGAAACCATGTTGTCCGGTTTATCCGTTTTATCCGGGAACATTCTTCCCGTCCGGAAACCTTGTATTGTCCGGAAACTTGTGTTGTCCGAAAAGGTTTGCAATTCCATAGCTGTGTTCGGACACCCCTGTCTTTTTCAATCCCGTACCAGTTTGTCACTGCCAGTCCTCAATTTGTCTCAAATTGAGCCATCAAATGCAAAGGTACGCGCCGACTATTGTTCATTCGCCTCGCAAACTGACTATGCTTCTTTTTACAGATATACAATGGCGGATCAGGAACAAAATCCTCCACAGATCCCGGAAGAGCAACATATTCCTCAAGAGGAACTTATAGACGAGGCTGCAGATAATGCCTTGGTCCCACCTGACCATGGCACGGAATTGGAGGCCAACAATCACCACCTGGACCCGGCACTATTCAGACCACAACCACAACATCGTGTGATTGTGGACATCCTTATGCGTCACCCTCTTCGTGAGGCCCTCACCGCCACTGCCGACGTCCCGCTGCTGTACGTGCTCCAGGTGTGGTTCTCTGCACAAGTTCGCACGGCTGGTAACTCACAAATGATCACTGCTCAAATCGATAATCAGCAGTTCACGCTCACACCGGACTCTTTCCGCCGACTTCTTTCACTGGCTGAAGCCAACGCCGGAAATCATCAAGGATATGACCCCACGGTCAATGACGCGACACTGTGCGCTCAAGTCCGAGCTCTTGGCTACAACAACGCCCTCGACCGACCGTCTGCGTTCAACCGAAAATATCTGGCTCCCATATGGTACACTCTCTTTACAATTCTGAACAGATGCCTTTCTTCGAGATAGAAGGGCATAGACCAGTGTACAGGCGACTTCTTCAGACTCTTCCACGCCGTGTGCTATAACCGACATGTCGACGTCGCCATGATTATTTGGCGCGAAATCGTTATCGCTATTCGTCCGATCGGAGGTACCAAACAAAAGAAGTTCCTTCCATACCCGCGTTTCCTTTCGCTTGTTGTGCGTCAACATATGGTCGCAAATCCTGCCATCCCACGCCGCCTAACTCATCTGGTATGTCCTCCTCACCATTTACAATATATGGTCATTCGCAACTCATCTGACGCCGTAGCCACGCCCATACCTGAAGCCCTTCTGGCAATCGTTGATCCCACTACACCGAGTGTTATAGCATATAGGGAAGCGTTAGGGAATCCCGTGGTCCAGCCAGAACTGGAGGGACCTGCCCAGGGACCTAGACCCGAGCGACGTGAGGGTCCAAGAGTAAGAGGTGGAAGGGCCCGGCAAGCAGGTGCTGCTAGGCGGGGTGTGTAGATTGTTCGGGGACGGGGAACTAGAGAGAGTGGTGCGGTGGAATCGCATCCCGGTTCCAGCCAAGCCCAAGCCGGTCCATCATCTAGACCTAAACTTCATCACTCAACCGAACCATATCTTTCCGACCCACCTTCACCTACTCCACATGTTCCGAACGTGGAATCTGACTCTGATACGGAATCCGATACGACCCGTGCCATTCGGCTCTCCAAAATTCCTCCTCGTATCGGACCGAACCCAGACTTTACCGAAGGCACCTCTACTGCCTCACCTTCAACCCCTCTAGCCCAATCTGGAACGGGAATTATTAGGACACTTGAGGGAGACTTAGTTGAAGAATTAGAACATGTGAGAAGGAGAGAACTGCGTTCGAAGACGAACCAGGAAAGATTGAGCCGTAAAGATAACGAGGCTCCTGAGCGACCCCAACCGAGCGATATCCGGGTAGCCACATCTGCTATCCCGTCTCATACGTTGGGACGGGGTATTGAAGAAGCCTCCGTGGACCCAGCGGAGCAATTGCACAACCCCCTCATCCACTCATCCGTCTCTCAAAAGACGGATGTTTCAGTTTCTCATGGGGATATAGCACAACTTCCACCAGTCTCTCACTCGGAGAGTGCTGGTGTTGAAATAAGCGACCAGCAGCCCCCGGTCGCGACTTCTTTAAGTGCACAGTTGAGTCTAGAGCCACTTGATATTATTCATTCTTCGGCTAGGACACAAGATGAGGAACAACAAATCGAGGCTCTTCGTGACCCGATCGGAACGTCTGTAGTATCTCCGTCTAGCGGAACACGAGGATCGGACGGAAATCCTACCACAGCTACCGAATTGCCAACTGTGAACGTAGGTGGCTCTACCTCTATGGTAGATGCCTCAACGGGTAATCTAAGTGATCCCGATGTTACGTTACCCAACTTTGTGTCACCAGGGTCCCTGGACAGCACCCTTAAGGCTGTCCGCGAGGCAATGGAGCAGCACGTCGCCGCCGAGCTCGTAAAAATAAAGAGCTTAATCAAAGGCAAAGAGAAAATCGTCGAAGTTGAAACCGCACCTACACCTCCACCGGCTCCTACTCAGCCTACCTACTCGGTGGACACCCTCAAGACGATGTTTCTAGCTCAGCTACTCCAACAATCCGAATTTGATGCCTCTACCGAAGCAGACCTGATAACCGTTCTGAAATCACAGGTCACTGCTCCTTCATCATCTATTACCACTCGCCTGGATACTATTGACTCGACTCTTAAGGACTACAACCAAGCGCTCACAACGTTGTCCGAGAGAGTCCGCTCGCTCGAAGATACCTGCAAGAGTCAAGCAGGCGGTCTGAAGCGAAAGCACGATGATCAGGATGATCCTGATCACCGTGAGGGGGAGAAAAGACTAAGACCTACCGAGACCGCCCCTATCCTCACCGAATCGACAACTGTGGTTCATCTGGAACCAGCAACTGCGGCAACAACAACCGACGCCGAACCTGAAGCCGAGTTGCCATTAGCCGAGATGGTAATCGACATGGAAATATCAGATGATGATGACCCGACGGTTGAAAAGACCGAGGGTTCAACACAGGAACTGGTTGACCTTGATTCATCAGACAGACCGTTATTGGATATGATATATCCAGACTGCGAAACCAACCCGGAGACCAAAGATGCATGGTATGAAAAAGCCGCAAATCTCCAGGTTAACTTGGTTTTCCCTACTGATGACGATGACAACATTGATTATGATCAGTTCCTGCTCCAGAATTTATATGGTTCTTCTCCTGTTCACTATGCTCAACCCGCTGAAACTTCAACAAGACCTGAGACCACTACTGCCGATATTCCGACAACTCCTCAGCAACCGACAACTTCTGATCTCCCACCACCTCAACAGCAACAAATCCGTTGGGAGAAGATCACGATACTTATTCCTCACCTGGAGGAATCTATGAAGAAGTTGTCTGTGCACAAGCTTCGCCCAATCGAGCCGACCTTTTGCCTTGGTATTTACAACTTCAAGCCCAAATACCAACGCCGGTACATCAGCGCAATGAAGTGGTATCTTCCAGTCAGCCAAGTCAGAACCAAGCATCAGATCACAGAGGTACTCAACATACAGTCCAGTCGCATCATGAAAATCGTCTATCCTGTATTCACTGTCCGACGTGAAGATGGGAATGAATGGAAATTTTCTGAAGCCGACTTCCAGCACCTCCGACCGTTTGACTTCCTGGCAATTCTGAAAGACCTTCGTTCAAGTACTATCCGACCGCTACCAGTTACAAAGGCGCTCGAAGCTGTTCGTCGATTTCTGGTCCGTACAATTATGATGTCTTATCTAACGGATTTTTAAATGGCAATCGAGAACAGAGCGAAGAAGGTAAATCTGATAAAGCCGAATCTGCAAGCTTCTGAGTTGAATATGTATCCCGAGAACGCTATGCTTCTAGAACCTGACTTTGGGATTGTCTACGTCAATGAACAGAAAGAGAAAAGATTTCTGCGATTCAGTCAGGTAGAAAGATTTTGCGATGGCACGCTCTTCAAAGTTCAAGATGCTCTTCGGAAAATCATCCAGCACGAGTCTGAAAATCCAAGGTTCTCATATGTCCCTAATCCGAATGAAACAACTGCTCGGAATGCCTTGGAAATGGTTGAAGAACACATCGACTACCGCCGTGCTATCAGATGGTTCGAGGTTCACTTCGCACTCCGAAAAAGATATGTCGCGAACTGGCGCCAAATCGAACTTCAATTCAAAGGGGGAGATTGTTAGGGTCAATTATGTTGAATTAAAGTTCAGGGTTTAATTTGTAATTCTTGTATTTGAGCCTTATTAGTGAACGGGCCATGGGCTTGTTAACCACGGGCCCGCCATATAAATAGTTCATTAGCCTTAGAAAAATAGGCTAGTTGTTCATTTGCTTTCTATTCCTTATTGTAAATTCTCTCTGAAAGCTAATACATGGATGACCAGTTGAAATCGTAAACACTATTGCTTATCTATTTGATTTCATTGTTCGTTGCACGGATCTGAGACTCTCAATATCCAAACACTTAGAATCATTCCCCAAACATCTTATATCAAAATCTCCATTTGGACCAAAACCCTAATTTTGACCTAACTTTTCCCAAAATCATCCAACCGGAAATTTGAGAAATAAAACACAAGAAAGTCATAAATAGAGCATTTATGACTCATATGAAAGTTTAGAAACTAGGAGGATGAACTCGCCACTTAGGTTTTGATGAAAACCTAGGAAACCCCCAAAAATCTCTAGTGTTGGAGATGAAAACTTGATATTGCATCAATATATGAAACCACTAGCATATGATGGAAAAGGAACACTTTAATCTCCATGAAAAAGCCCCAAAATCAGTTAGGGTTTGTGAGGGAAGAAGGGGAAACAATTTGGGAGAGAATAGAAGGAATTTAGGAGTGAGAAATGAGAAGCTTACCACCACCAAATGCTCTTGAATCTTCCAATGAACTTCACAACTAATAATCTATCCTTGATAAGCTCTCAAAAACAAAACCATAGCAATTTGAATCGTCAAAATCAGAGTTGAGATGAGAAAGTTATGACCAAATGAAGAATGAGGCTCAAAACCGGATTTTATGAGTGCCATGTGAAAATGACAGTGTCACTTTAGCATGTCACTTTCGACCAAAATGTACCGAGGGCTAATTTTTCTCTGCTAAAGTGACATGCTAAAGTGCCAGTGTCACTTTCGCATGGCAATTTCGCCTATAAGGTACCGAACACTGTTTTGGCCTTAACTTCTTCGTTTTAATTCCGATTTTGCTTCAGAAAGAACCGTTGGACTTGTATTTGAATTCTTCATCCAACAAGACTATAAAATCTAGGATCTCAACCCAAAACCATATTTCCT
This sequence comes from Saussurea involucrata, assembly GCA_033807775.1. Lineage (NCBI taxonomy): Eukaryota > Viridiplantae > Streptophyta > Magnoliopsida > Asterales > Asteraceae > Saussurea > Saussurea involucrata. Next base: position 88,969,187 of record CM066314.1, read on the forward strand.
CTATTTCTCTTAATAGATCGATTTCTACACTAACTTGAAATTGTACTTACCTAAGCATTACGGGTGTTACAATCCTCCTAACCTTAGAATGATTTTGTCCTCGAAATCTAGTTCATACACCAAGAATTTAAATGCTATACTCAACACTTTTGGGATCTCCCAATTCCGAGAAGTAGCTCAGTCCTTTCTTGCAATAACTACCTCATGACCCAAGAAATCACCTGAATCATCAAAGTCATGGAATTCTAAGTTCTACTCCACTCTCAAACTATGAGAGGAATAAGAGATGGTTCAAAGACACCATGCAGTACGGAGCTCCAGTCCGTTAAATATCTTGTCATTACCTATCCCAAAGGAGTAATGATCTGATGACATAGATTCTCAGCCAACCCCACTCTCATAAAACGACTAACTTTCTTTCCAAGGATGTGTTTCTTACCCAATTCGAACTTAATTGATATTCGATAACCACCAAACAAAACAGCCATGTTGATTTCCATGCTGACTCCCACACCCAATATCTATTTCGATACGTTACACTTGTATTAGAGTGAACGTCTAACTTTTCTAAAGTAGTTTTGACCGCATGATTTCAGTTGTCTCCCAACCTTAGAATGATCCATACTACCTTAGTAGTTCACGACTTCAACTACTCAATTACACCACTTTTGTTTAAAATGAATTCACTCTTAAATTTCGCTAACAACCTCTATCAGACTGTGATACTCTTCCCCTTTGCATTCAACACTTTGATGTATTTCGCAACCATTTATCCGACTACAACCAAACACACCCCTTCGAATCAGTGTACTCCCTATCACGTCGACAATTTAACCCCGACGAATCAAGGTCTCCTCGATAATACATTTTCACTTATGGTCTGCCTCGACATTCTCACTACATTCTTTAACAATTAACACCATGAAATATTCATCATCTCTTCCTTGACAAAATTTCCTAATAAATAGCCCAATTCAACTCTACAGGCTCTAAAATTGTACTACATTTGTCACAAGACACGATCATCACCAAATATCCATAAAATTCTTAATACAATTGTTCCCACCGTTGGACTATCATATAGGCTTCAGAAAGTACAAATAGACCCTATAAAGAGTTAATTATTCTCAAACCCACATGATTATACAATTCTCATAATGCGTCCAAGCACCGAACGTCTAATCGACAAGTTTCTTACTAGACAAGGAAGTGTCATTCAACTATATCCACTTACCACGAACTAAGCTTCTTAAAATCTCCTCATGTGTTACAAATATCCTCTAGGACTTGACGATAGCACTCCAAGTACGTCAACAGTTCCTAGCCTCATAATTGAAAAGTTGGTACTTAACATTTACACTATGACCCGAAACAAAACAGAGATTCACACGTGAAACTCACTCATCAAGCCTACCAAACACAAACTAATGATGTTAACACAATATTCAAAAAGTTCTACACAACCTCTATGCAAATAATTGACCAACTACCAATTCAAGGGTTTTCGAAACGAACGACTTACTATAAAGGTTAATAGAAAATCTCACGAGATAACACCCTTCAGTTACTCAACACTACAATGACTTTACAAGCGGTACCACACGATTTACAATACTATCATAAGTTGAACAATTTAGCACTCCTACTCTCAAGTCTCTCTAAGCCTCACTCTTCACGAGAGTTTTCTTAACATCTAAGGTTCTAACGAGTTCAAGGTTTCAAGTGTAAAACTCAACAATTATGTCAATCAAAAGTTTTATAAGATTTTTCCATCATGAAAACTTTATAACAATTAATCGTACGTGTAAAAATCTACTACCGTTTACCTGGTAGTCGTGCAAAGTGGACACACTTGTCACACATATAAAAATCATTTTGAAAATTGTTTGACCGTTATGAAAATGCAAAATACGTTCAACAAACTTTTCAAATGAACCATTATGGTCCTAGCATGCATTTACCTATGCCATGTATGCCGAATAATTTTCTTGCATTAAATAGTGTACAACAGAATGTTTATACAAAACTTCCAAAGAAGAAATTTGCGTAATCATGTTTCAAAAATTTCTCACTTAACCATATAATGACACAAAATAAAAAAAATTCCAACAAGGCCCGCATGCATCGGTTTATTTCTACATAATTTAGCAGAAGGATAAGTGCATGCGACTTGGTGACAGTGTAAAATGATTTAGATCAGCTCCAAACTTTAGGCCAAATAACCAATATGCTCTTTGCTCCAAAATAGTGGCTATAATGCCATACATACTAAGTAATCAACATGATGCATACGTGTGAACCAATAACGATGGTAACTACAACCGAAAAGGCATAAAACAAGTCATTAAGATAAACGATCATGGTACTCTTATACGCTTACTCATGCCATGGGTATAAATCAATTCATATGGCAAAGTAGTGTGCTATAAAATGCACTCACAAAACTTAATAGATAAATCATACAATATCAATAGTTTTAAAAATTTCCCTTTTTATTGTAATACGACATAGAGTAACATTTCTCAATAAAACTCGTACGGATAAAATTCTCAATACAGCCCAAACACCAAAACATGGAAATAACTTCTTCATTCAAACCTTAACATATGTGGAGGAGGTCCAATGTCAAGGTCATAAATCGCAGTTACTTGCCCGAAACCCCAAACCATAATAAAGCATGGATGTTTCAATATCTGAAAATAGTGTTCGGCAACAACGCGGATAAAGAAAGTCTCAACAAAGTTTTCAACCACATGCAATAAAACAGTTTTATGCATGTGTAAAGTCATGGTTTAAAATCTTGTGCGTGTTAAACGTTGTCCCAAGATTTCTAATACAACCCACATGATGATTAGGAAACATAAGAAATAATTGATGCAATTTATTTTAGAAATAAATTTCGTGCATGAATTTGGTCGAGACTCAAGGTCTTAAAACTACGCTCCTCAAGTCCACCAGCCACACTACCGTCATCCGAATGTCCAAACATCTTAAGGCAATAATCGGAACTAAATTGGTTAACCTTACAAATTTATTTTTGAAATAAGGTCGATTCCATAAGCCTATGATTCTAATTCAACCAATAAATCTGACCTGAAATGGTCAACTTACTGTAATCATCATGCTTAACTGTCACTCCAAGTGACAATGCCATAAACATCAATTTCTTCTAACAGCTTCTCACTTAGAACTCATTCACTACCCCATCGGTCATCACATCGAAGCAATTCAAGCATCCCCATGTAACATGTAAGTTCACCATAACACTGGCCATATGTAATTATGAACGTACCTTACATGAATATCCTTGCTATCCACGTCATGATTCCCGATTCTAATAACTCTATCTACCTCAAAATATCTTATCTTAAAGTATCTAATCGTACAATCTCACTTTCATCCACTTAGAAAACGCTAGTTTGAGTCTAGGCATCCTAAGTTAATACCTAAATCTCTCAAACTTATGCTCTGATACCTACTTGTAACACCCTCAAATTTGGAAAGAGCAACTAAATAAAAAAAACATAATACAACAAATAAAGGATAAAATTTCCTTTATACAAACCTATCCTCGAAATATCTCAAACTGTATTCTAGATTAACCTTCACCAAATAATAACCAAGTCTTATACAAAGACTAAATAAGGTCGGGTGTTACTAAAACCCAAACGAGTTGCTAATCTCATATTGCGGAAGACTTCACTCAATAGATACTCTCTTCTCGTGCATCTAGCTAGCATTGATTACTTCACGGTGTCGCTAAAACCATTCCCCAACCGGAACCTGATGCACATGCCGACAAATAAAAAGGTTAGGCTAACGCCTAGTGAGTTCAAGAGTTTTTCAATCATAAACATATAAATCGAGAAACGGAGGGAATGCAATTTAAGTCATGGTTTCTAAAATGATTTACTTTAAACATGAAAACTACCTGTTTTCGAATAACACGCGTTTGATTATATAACAATGCCAATATAAAATATATCCTCAAGATGTAAACTCAAACCTAAAAACTCACCCACAATGTGATTAATGGTTTACTTCTCAACTAATGAACAACGTGAATAAAACTTTATCTCCGAAGACATCCAAAACACGGATTGGGCATAGTACTCAACTCATAAATCATGGATAACAATCCATATATATAAAATGTCGTTGAAAACACGAATGATACTCAAAACCCAAAACAACCAGTAAAAAACAATAAACAATATGGAAAGCATCAAATCGTGGATAATCTTTGTCTCCAAAGAATATATCCAAAATCCACCATTCGGTGACGGGGGAGACCCGATTTCATTGACGTGATGGAACATAAAAGTAGGTAGCATATCTATGTTATTAAAACCAAACACTTGGATCATAATCATATGATATATCGAGCTCAACTCCTCTAAGTCTATTGCTCGTGGAGTCTCAATCTCGACCCCTCTAGGTCTATACTTTGAGATCTCCAAATCCAAGAAAACATACAAGCACATTGGAATTACACCTTATTGCTCATGGGACAATACGGGTCCACATATTACTTACCATCATTGAACGTAAAGACTTAAGTGCCTATGGATCCATTGCATTACAGTGAAAAAAAACATTACATGACTCCAAACGAATGAAGTAGCGCATTCAAAACATGTAATTCTCAAATAAGATGTAATGAATGCAAATCATAACCATGCTCTACATTGAGCTATCAAAATCGGACAATTGTCCCAATACACAACAGAGTCAAAACCGAGCCATAAGCTCAACTAATCAAAAGACCAATTGTTAAAAGTCATAAAATGAAATCAAACGTACACAACCCACGTTTATGCAAACCTATACTCCAAATACATGAATAACCCAATACACAATTTTTGATTGGGGCAACCCATTTTCCGAAGAAGCTCACGCCATTTACACTTTCAAAACGCCCCATAACACAATGTATGCATTTATCCAAACACACGCTAAAAGTGCATTTTCACCAAATGACCTCCATTTGTAAGATAAATCATCAAAACACATGTATTTATGATTTAGTTATCAAAGTACCCGAGAATCCCAAATATGGGTGTTGTACGAGAATTATAGAATCAAATATCCCAATTAAGTAGAACTCTTTAAATATTCCAACATTTGATAAAAATCATGTAAATCACATAAACACCTTAAAATGAACATTTTTGGCATGTACAACGTTTTCTCAAATCAACTTAAACTCACTTTGCTAGATTTAGGCTAAATCTAGATTTTACCCCAATATGAGCTCCTTGAAGAAACTTGAATCCACTAGAAGTTCCTCCAAACCCTAGATTCACAAGTTTTCCAAACATAAATATACATATCCAAACACTTAGAATCATTCCCCAAACATCTTATATCAAAATCTCCATTTGGACCAAAACCCTAATTTTGACCTAATTTTTCCCAAAATCATCCAAACGGAAATTTGAGAAATAAAACACTAAAAGTCATAAATGGAGCATTTATGACTCATATGAAAGTGTAGAAACTAGGAGGATGAAATCACCACTTAGGTTTTGATGAAAACCTAGGAAACCCCCAAAAATCTCTAGTGTTGGAGATGAAAACTTGATATTGCATTAATACATGAAACCACTAGCATATGATGGAGAAGGAACACTTTAATCTCCATGAAAAAGCCCCAAAATCAGTTAGGGTTTGTGAGGGAAGAAGGGGAAATGATTTGGGAGAGAATAGAAGGAATTTAGGAGTGAGAAATGAGAAGCTCACCACCACCAAATACTCTTGAATCTTCCAATGAACTTCAAAACTAATAATCTATCCTTGATGAGCTCTCAAAACAAAATCATAGCAATTTGAATCGTCAAAATCGGAGTTGAGATGAGAAAGTTATGACCAAATGAATAATGAGGCTCAAAATTGGATTTTATGCACTGCACTCCGCCTGCGAGAATGACATGCGAAAGTGACAATGTCACTTTAGCATGTTACTTTCGCCCAAAATGTACCGAGGGCTAATTTTTCTCTGCGAAAGTGACATGCTAAAGTGTTCGTGTCACTTTCGCATGGCACTTTCGCCTAGAAGGTACGGAACACTGTTTGGCCATAACTTCTTCGTTTTATCTCCGATTTTTCTCTGAAAGGAACAGTTGGACTTGTATTTGAATTCATCATTAAACAAGACTATAAAATCTAGGATCTCAACCCAAAAGATCGATTTCTACACTAACTTGAAATTGTACTTACCCAAAAATTACAGGTGTTACACTATTGAGTCCAGGTTAACAAGAACCCATATGTTGGTGCCTTTCAAGAGTTAGGTTTGAACATTATTTGAGTAAATAAGGCTTTGTTCATAGATGGTATTGATTCTGGTTTCAACTTGAAGATGCTGAATAAATTAAGTTCTTCAAATTCTCTGAAGTTCTAAAGTTCTCCAATGCCACATTGGAAGTTTTGTTAAAAGGAAATGGAGGCAAGATTTCCTAAAGAGGAAAACTTAAAGACAGTAAAAGAGATATTGATAAAAGTTGTATCGGATAGAATTTGTTTGAGAAGATTGGCGAGAGAATGTAAAGATTTGTATTTGGCTGGAGTGAACTCTAAGAAAGCTTATGCAGAGGACATGGTACTTCCAGTTGAGTACTATGTTGTTCCTGCTACTGATGATTAGAACTTAATCAAGCAGTGGAGGAAACAATGTTCAAGAGAATTTTGATACTCTGAAAGTTCCAGAAGTTGTCACTCAAGTTGTGCCTGAGGTTGAAAAGCAAGATACAATTCAGACTGATGCAAATCAATGATTTTTGGAGTTTAAATTTACTCACATGTTTAAGAAGCCTTAGGAATTCATAATTGTGTTCTATACAAATACTTTTCATGATAAGTCAGTGTCTTAGATTCTTGGTTATCAGAAGTTTATGGATAAAATTGGCAAAATGAGAAATGCAAGTCTTTTCAAAACTCTAGATTACTAAGATCAGAGAAATCTTCATCAGAAAGTCGAAAAAACTATGCAATGCTTAGCCTTTGATGTGATAAGGGAATATGGAAAGATCTATGGATTCTCTGAGGCTGACTACAGAAATCTAAATCTTCATGACTTCCTTGATATGTATTGTTTGATTGCTAATCAAGAAGATGGTGTGAAAAGGTACATACGGGCTCTGATTTTAATCAAAGAAGGTATTCTAAGAGCAATCAGATGGGTTGCCTTTACAGATTTCCAAGTGGCTCTTGAATGTGGAAAATCTTATGTAGATCTGGTTGCTCCTAATCTTTCACTTCCAAATCTTGAAAACATTGCCAAAATAACTATTTTTGAAGAACCAGAACTTAGATTGGTAATCAGAAATGCTCTAAGTGGTTCAAAGTTTTTCTTTAGAGCAAATGAGACTGCAAAATGTTCCTCATGAACTATAAAGACAGATCAAGAGGGCTTTGGAAAGAAGAATGAAGAAAGGGAAGGATTTAGAGCAATGCAAGAGAATTTATGCTCGGATTTGTACCTATAATGAAGAGAGACAATGTTGATAAGTATAGGACACTTTGAACTGAGGGGGAGATTGTTAAATGCAAAAAAGTTGGTTCAAAGTTGGCCAAAAGTTTCTAAGTATTAATCTTTGAACTGTTTATTCAGATCTGATGAAGTGTGCTCGGAGTATGTTAGCCACGAAAACTTTTAAGTGTTGAAGTATGCATTGTGTGATCAGAGATCTGAAAAAGAACAATCAGAGTTCGGCTAAGAGTTATCATAGATCTGAGAAGGCTTATCAGAGTTCGGATGGAAAGTCTGAACATCTTGTTCAGAATTTGATACTTAAGCAGATTCTTTCTTAAATCCTTCATCACACTACTTGGAAGATATGAAGACCCTAGCATACTAGAACACATGTTTGTATTTGTCTTTGATGTAAATGTATTGTATCTTTGCCATTGCTTTTCTTGTATAAATACATTTTCTAAGTTAGTGGTAGTTAACTTTCCACTTTCATACGCTCTTCAATATGTAATATTTGTTTCACTAGAAGTTTGTAATTCTCTAAAAGATCAATGCAAGTCATATGGCATTTGGGTATCAATTCATCTGTTGTTGATTATTGCTATATTCTTGATTAGTAGATTGACTTGGGAGTCATAAAAACTTACATACTTTATGATATAGTATAGATTAGCCCATACTTGAGGAGTAGAGGTTGTTTCCATGATATCTCTATAAAATGCTTTGTATTAATAGGGATCATGTAGAACGAAGCTTGAGTTGAAAGGTCCGAGAGAGATATTATGACCAGGTTTTCAAACTCCGTAAACGTAACTAGTTACTCGGTGTGTCATCGAATTCCAATAGACGTGGTCATTATCCCATCACGTATCCTCCGAAATGCATACATACATCATAGTCTACCATCACCGATTCACAAATAATTAAAAAGTTTAATGCGCTATTGTATTTTCTCGAGAAAGCCAAACCAGCTCATGAGTTTTGCAAGCTGTATTCGTTGTCCACATACCAAATTTAAGCTTTGCTCCCATTTTCTCTATTTATGGAACGAAAAAAGTAAATTCTCTCTCTCTCTATATATATATATATATATATATATATAAGAAAGAAAGAAAAGAAAAGAAAAGAAAAGAAAAGAAAAGAAAAGAAAGAAAGAGATATCCATCCATCAACAACACGTAGCTTTTACTTATGTTCCTTTTTTGGAATTTGGAATAAAGAAAAGCGGAACGATGGATGTGCGGCAAATTATGGGAGCGGTTCTCACATTTTCCATGTTTGTGATGCTTGGGAACATGATCAAAAGGGATCACTTTGATGTTTTGGTAATCGTATCTTCCATTAAGTAAATACTTATATGCATGTAAAACATCTTTCAGTATCGAATTTTGTAGATCAGCTGGTACCCTAGTAATACCTCTTCTTCCCTCAAATTAACCCTAGATCAGCTGGTACACCCGTTTAGCCACCGCTTCGCTTAGAAACTAGCTTAGTACTTGTTTTCTATCAAAGGTAAATCATAAACGATTATGTGAATTTTGCAGGTGGCCTATGTCCCAGTAGCGTCAAATGACGTGTTCAAAATTACCAAGCATAGTAGTCTTATTCAACTTACGGATCAAACACCGAAACAAGATGGGCAAAGCTTAAACCTTTGTTGGAACAATTCTAATTTGCTACGTAAGTGCTTACTTTACTTATATCGCTAGCTAGCTAGCTAGCTAGCTTCAACACATGATATTGATACATACACCCTTAATTTCTACCGCTAAATAACCTCTTCACTTTCTATTTATGCATATAAACGTCTACATCCTCAAAGTTAATGCAAATATATATATATATATATATATATATATATATATATATTTATGAGTTATAGTACGTGCCATATAAATTAATTAAGGGTAAAGTTGTCGTTCGTTTAACTAAAAGTTATAATAATTATGCATGTCTAAAACTGTATTGTTCGATTTCGCTGTAGCAAAAGGAACAGGCCACTTGAAAGGTTTTGTCACGTTCTCGTTAACAGACGGCCCCGAGTATCACGTTTCACAGGTTCAATCTCCCTCCTCATTATTTGTGTCAGTTTTTTTCATTAGATATTAGTTACATTTGACAAACTAGTTGATTAGTTAACTAATAGCTGAGAAACTAATTTTTCATAATAAGCTAATTGTTAGTTGATAAAATAGTTATCTTTGATAACAGCTAATGATAAGTCAGATGATAATGTTGAATAACCTACAAAAAAAACAAAAATGGTACATTGTTTGGTGTAACTCACATTAAATGGTTCACACAGGTTGCTAATGCTGTGCTAGTTGCTAAACATCTTGGAGCAACTCTTGTGCTCCCAGAGATCATTGGGACCAAAGGTGAAAAAAGGTTAGTTCAAGACATCAAATTAGGCCCAACCGATCAATACGGTTGGGTCCTGTTTTACGGTTGGACTGTAACCTTTTTTTTTAAGTATATAATATTTATATACGGGAAAAGTAACAAATATATAAACTCACACACTTCGTCTTCAATCTTTCAGGGGTTTCAACGAAATTTACGATGTGGAGAAATTCATAACGAGCATGAGCGGTTTAGTTCATGTAGAAACTCATAAACATCTGGAACCAAAACTCGTTAGCGCAAGAGTTCCTTACAACGCGAACCAGAACTACATTCTGACAAATGTCGAACCTCTATTTCGTACCACACGATACTTGCGGGTTATAACCTATTTTCCATCGTTAACCACGAGCCAAGGAAAAGTGGACAACGATATGAACCCGTATTCGTGTTGGGCAACGTTTGAGGCTCTCCATTTGAAGCCTGAATTGCAAGAAGCTGTGAATTCGATTGCTGAGAAGCTAAGGGGCCATGGATCGAGAGGTCAATTTACCGCCATTGACTATAAGGACGAGATGGCAGGAACAAGTGCTTGTCAAAATGACGGAACAAACGGGATGAGAAGTTGCTATAACACGATGGAGATTGCAGAATTTCTACAGAAGATTGGTTATGAAAAAGATACGACGATCTACGTGACTCAATCGAGATCAGATAATGGCCTTAACACGCTAAAAGATTTATATCCGAACACATTCACAAAGGTATGAGCTCGTTACCTCTATTCTTGTTCTCATTTGACTTTGGAATAGACCTATGCACAAGAGTTATATATATATATATATAGAGAGAGAGAGAGAGAGAGCGGAGGAAGGATGAGAGAGAGCGGAGGAAGGATTATGCAAGAAGTTAAAACATTATGCGAGAATGCAAGAAGTGTGATATCATATATGATTACACGCATATGGGTGTGTTTAATCATATATGATTAAACATCTATGTATTGCCAATGTAACCTGTGTTTAATCATATATGATTAAGCTTGTGTATCATATATGATATCACACTTCTTGCCTTCTCGCATATGGTTTTGGCGTCTCGTTTGAACCTGCCCATATATATATATATATACACACACTTTTTTGACCCCCAAAAATGTATAAATTAGAATTCTAATCCAAAAACTTGTGATTTGGCTTCGAATGTTTTTGAAACAGGAGGATATAATGCAAGAAAGCAAGGAGGATAAGTTGGTGAGCGAGGTCATGGATTTCAAATTATGTTCGATCAGTGACGTCTTCGTGCCTGCAAAATCCGGTCTATTTTACGCAAACGTTGTTGCAAACAGAATCGCAAGTAGGAAGACACAAGTCTTGGTGCCAGCTCAAATAGCATCAACCTTGGCACAAGATCACATATCCTCTTACATATCGAAGAGGAGTCACCCAGCATACGCTTGTTTTTGCCCATAAACAATCTGTATTGAATTCTAAATAAAAGCGTCAAGTGAAAATAAATAAAGCGACTATGTTAAGTCATATATAATATCAAGTCTTTTTATGTTATATTTGTGTCCCAAGAGTCGGCCTACAAGTCTAATTCCAAGGGCCATATATCAAAAAATCCCAGGTCACAAGATTTATAATAGAATCAGAAAAATGAAAGGTAAATTCGGAATATGTACAAAATCAAATTTACTTGTTACATTTATAAGGTGAAAGGCAGTCAATCATGTGATATAATACCAGAAGAAAGAAAGAAAGAAAGCACCATGTACAAGTTGCTGTCTGCAAAACCCAAACCACCCATACAAAACCTCAAACCATTCAACCATCCTCCTCATTTCTTTCTCCTTCCATCAACCTAAACAAGCATCATAAGTTATAACCCTTTGTGTGTGTGTGAGATATATATATATATAGAGAGAGAGAGAGAGAGACGTACCTCCAATCATATATTTCTGTGACGAGATGGTATGCATGAGGAGATAATACTAGAAAAGTACTGACTGAAGGGCCTCTCGGAAACTGGTATCAATTTCCCAACAACCGCAAGAGGCCAACTGCTCACAGTAAAACAATAACGCTAAGTAATGTTTTAATTAATAAATCGTCAATTCACATAAAACAACCAACTAACCAACCAACCTGATGATGCCAATTCCGATAGAGACAAGCCACAACTGCCAACTCAGCCTAACAGTGGTCGTGAACTTTCCCAAGAACATGATTATGATGACCTGAATGCAAGATTTAACAACTGATAAGTTACAACACCAAGATGCAAAGAGAAAGCATTTGTTAATTATTAATTTTAGGGAACCTCACTTGAAGTAGAATAGTGAAGCCAATAATTCCCATAAATAAGCGGTTTTTGGTAACTCCTTTGAAAACGTTCATCTCGTCAGGCTTCCGAGCATTAAACTCATTGAATATCTGCATGCATTTACATTGGTCAGCAACTTCCATCCAGAGTCAACAACAACAACAAGAATGTTTAGAATGATGATCATCACCTGAGAAAAAACAAATGCGTTGAAAATAAGTGTGTTCTTGGTTTTCTTAGCATGCTCGTTGCTCTCATGCTCTAAATTCAGAATCTTTATGCCTTCAAAGTTGAGTACGATGAGGACCATCACTTGGTATAGAGCCTGTAGTTTCACAACCAGCATCAGCCACTAACTAAATACTTGATTCAAGAAACAGGACATGTATTTTTTCCACATAATGTACCTGTATTAACAAATTCCTCCACATAATGTTTGTTATTAGAGGTTCCCTGAAACAAAAACCAATTATAAAAAGAGCGATTATTAATCAAAGAAAGATTATTTGATGATTACAAACAACTCTTACCTTCGGCCAACTGGAGTTCGGTCCATGAGGTGATCTGTTGGAGGTTCAGTTGCCAGAGCAAGTGCGCCCAGAGTGTCCATGATAAGATTCACCCAAAGAAGCTGCAAAGGAACACAAAGATTCACATCCAATCTTGAATTCTTAAAAGGTATGTATATATATATATACACGGAAAGAGAGAGGGAGAGAGAGAGAGAGAGAGACCTGCACTGCATTTAGTGGGACATCGCCCGAAGAAATTGCTGCTACAACGTTAATTACAAGGGCAGCAACATTTACAGTTAACTGAAACTGAATGAATTTCTGGATATTGGCATAAACAGATCTTCCCCATCGAACAACCTGATGCAGACAGGATCAAACAAAATAATCCAGTTTGGTTGATATTTTTAGTCTCAGTCTCAACTATCAATAAACAAAAATAAATAATAAAATATATTATTATACCTTGACAACTGAAGCAAAATTGTCATCTAATATAATAATATCACTGCTCTCTTTTGCAACTTCAGTTCCTTGGATACCCATTGCAAGACCAATATCAGCCTACACTCAAAAAAAGATATACAAATTTATGTAGAAGAAGAAACACAAAAACAAAACCACCAAAAATATATAATGTTTTGAAACCTCGTGTAATGCAGGGGCATCATTAGTTCCATCTCCAGTAACAGCAACAACATGCCCTTTCTTCCTCAGTGCTTGTACAAGTAATAGTTTATCATTAGGAGAAGACCGCCCCATCACCTGTTGTTTCACAAATTCAAATTTAAAATTTTCAATCAACTTTCAATTTTCAATTTAGGATATATAATATATACCGATATCTTGTCAGCAACTTCTAGCCTTTGTTCTTCTGACATTGCCCGAAATGCTTTCCCTTCAATTAGGTTTGGCTCTTTAGCATCTGCATTTGACTCTAGTATTCCACATTCTAGTGCTATTGCTCTTGCTGTCTGAAGATTGTCACCCGTAACCATTCTCACCTGAACACATTCAAGTACAAAAAAGCATCAACTCACAACACAACCAGCTATATATATAATACAATTCAACACATATTTCTTTCAGAGTGATGACACTCGATTAAAACCAAAAACACACACACACACATCGTATGTTCAAAACATAGAAGTTGTTTCCCTTCTTTTTCGAATACGGAAAATGAACCATAGTGGGCAAGTCCCAACCCATTTATGTTCATCCGAGATGCATTGAATTTCACATTATCATTAGTCAAAATTCCGAGACGCAAGGACTTGTACTACCTTCACACCAGCCTTAACACACAGTTGAACTGCATCTCTGACATTCGGCCGACACGGATCCTACAAAGCAAACCATATATTGAAACAAATTACATATGGCACTTGGTCAAAAAGCCAGATAACAATTGAAAAATAACCTACACAGCCAAAAGCATGCCCAAGCATTAACTTATATAATAGATATTCGACATCAGATACACATCTGTGGCCAAAAAATAATAATCTAGAACTAGCTTACATATATAAGTAAAAATCAACGAACCTGAAACATTTTTCCTTATTTTTTCCCTTGCCTTTATTTGGAATTGCAAGAAATCTAATGAAGTACTTAGACGCTACCCAAGGACCCCCAAGCAACAGTATTACAAAAATGACCGATCATGCTTCTGAAGCAAATAATTCATTTATTAGGTATCTCAGCTTCAAAAGGAGCCGATGAGGTCCCTCTTCCAATAAGATAGTTAATTTGTTACTCCATTTCATAGCTGAACATAATTCTTAAGTGGCCAATGAGATTCTCATGTTGGTCCAACCAAGAAAGACATGGGATTTTTGTTTTATTTTATTGTTACTTTGTTCCCTCAATATCAAAGAATGGGTTGTAGAATGTAGGGACTGTGTTTATTTTCTTCTCACATTCATTCCCACAAAATAGCAAAAAGAAAATTATGAAATGGCAATATAATGTATTAAGGCCGTGCAAGTACCTTTAAGCCAACTATTGCTAGCAAAACAAGATCATCCTCAGGCATTTGCCAAATCCCTAGTTCCTCTTCATCAGTTGGAACCGTTTCCCCTTTGCATGCTCGGTAAGCAATAGCAACACAACGCAAACTTCCAGCAGCCATTGATTCGATCGCTTTTTTATAATATTGCACCTGCACAGAAGCCAAGTTGAGGAACAAACCAACCATTTCAAACAACAGCTCGAAGTATGTCATAAGAGCTTTTATCTATAAATCAGAAAATGAAAAACAGAAGAGACGAGATGAGATGAGAGAATGCATGCTTTCCAATTTAGACAAGATGGATCAACAAAAGAACCATCAATAAAAATTGGAAAGAACCACAAATAATTACTTTACAACACACACATATCATCATGAATGTTAAGAGACTAGTTTCTCAAACCTTATCTCCATCCAAAGGCACCAAGCTCTCATTTTCATCCATGTAGCTTGTACATGCATCTAACAGAATTTCAGCAGCTCCTTTCCAGTGTATATGAACTTCAGAATCAGGCTGGAGGAAAAACAAATTCAAAGATGCTAAATATTTCAAGAAAATAGATTATGAACTTTATCTTTCATAGGGTAATAAACATTGGAATATATACATGACAATTAAACACTAGCACAACATTTTTAAAACAGTTCCAAAAATAAAGAGCAGAATTACCACTTTGACAGCAACGCCACCTCGCTTTTTCTCTGAATTGAATGGGAAGGCATGAACTATTGAAGACTCTGCCCTTACAACATCAAAATTCATTCCAAGCTGCATATAGCATACATAGGGGAATGGCAAGCATCACAAGATGTGCAAGCAAGACATGTAACAAAAACAAAATCAAGATGGGCACTAACATTAACCCCCCACTGAAGAATAGCTTTCTCTGTTGGCGATCCAGAAACCTCAATTTTTCCACCACCCTACCCAAAGTCATAAACAATTGCATGTTAGAAATCCTCAATTCTCAAAATAAAACAACAATGTCAACACAATCATTTATATAGAGCAAAGAATCTAGTTTGATAATGGACAAACAATTCTTCAACAACATAATTACCTCGGGGGAAAATACGCTGCCAGTTGTATTTTGAGCTATTCCTTCAATGAGAAGAGAGACAACTGTGGATGGCAATTCTGACTTATTATTATTTTGTGGATCAATTTTCTTCCCGCAAATATAAGCCTCAACCACGGTCATCTGATCAAAATAGCATAAACATGAGATAAACTGCACACATACACAAAATTAAAAACCCACGGTTTTCTCTTGTGGATCTCAAAAAAAAGACCTTTTCTCCATGTAAATTATGGAGTTTATACTTCTAAATTATGTTATGGGGTATCAAATTTACCTTTGAGAAACCATTATAATACAATAAATTATTTATATTACTTTTTATGTATGCAAACAAATTAGACAAGAAAGTCAAAATAATTCAATGTTATTATCACTGTTCTCTTGCTTAACACATACTCGAACAATATATGTTTGACATTATATGTTTCTCTCTCTTTTGCAAGTCGGGGGTCTTGTCAAGCTGCTTTAACCAACCACTGCTCATACATGAGCCATCTCCTAATTGTTCTTCATCACATGACCCTTCGACCTGTTTAAATCATCTTCTATTTAGTTTTATTTCATCAAGCGTATGAAGTTGGTCCCCTATTTATTACACAAATAATATTTATTTTTCTTTTACCTTAAAAAAGCCATAACTCAATACTAATAATTTTTTATTTGGTTGTTCCAATTATATATCTAAAAGTGGCAGAAAATCAAGAACCCAAAGTCTACAACCATGATTGAATGATTCCAAATTGAGTCCAACGTCCATGAACAAGGGGATCACGCTCAAGGGCACTAAAGATCTTCAAAGTCATTTGAACACTAACTTGGAAGCTAAAAAAGGGAATCCCTATCCCCAATATCTTTAGGCCACAAGCCGATGAGAGAAACATTTCCCTGGTTCTTTTGCATGATTTTGTGGGATGCTATGGAACTTGATATTTTACCTATAGTCATGAATTGTGCATTCTATAAACTTCTATAACCTCTACTGATGGTCCTTGTAAACCATGTTGTTATGAATTGATTTCATTGAACAAGTGAAATAAGAACAGATTGATATGACCACCATGGATGCTTCAAGTGAAAAGGGTTTATCGCTATTAGAGAGCTCAGGGCTCTCCTTAAGAATACTCTTACTAATTTTCTGGATGATCCTTTCACTCCTGCTTACTCCCTATTTATTAACAGCCATAAAAATACCAGAACTACCCCTTCTAGAACATATCCTACCAATGGGCTTGGACTTGGTTCAGTGCATAACACAGTTCTACATTGAGGATTTCTCCATAGACGTCCTTTTGGTTAGCAACAGAACTCAAGAACAAGACTGTAGTTATGACATACATTAGTCGCTTATCCTATTGGAGATGTCTCTTTCTGGTCAGTCATCTTATTACAGCATCATGAACCACTCACTGCCTATGACCTGTCCATCTGCAGTGAAATTTCTTGTTTACACCTTTATTTATACCCATATACTTAGGCATGAGAGTCAATCCATGTTTGCTCCAAAAAAAGGCCATTAGGATGTTGTGTGGATCTCAAATCGACCCAATAGAAGCAGCCTATATTTTTATTATAGAAAGTGCAAGAGATATAAATTTACGATCGTTTACAGATAAGGGTCATGCAGAATTCCAAGATTTCTTATTCCAACTAAGGTCTACCAGTGGAAACTATTTAGGGTGTGTTTGGTACTCTGGGCAGGACAGAACAAGGATCATGTTCCACGTTTGGCAGCTCTTTTATGTGGAACAGACAGGAACGGAGTGAAACAGACCTATAATTTACCAATATTACCTTAAAATAAAACCAAATTCCCTTCTAAAACATCAAACACGCCTCCCTCTTTACATTTTATTCATTTTTTAAAAATTTATTTATTATATTTATTTATATTTTTTATTTAATGCTCTTTAAACTTTAAATTTATTTAATGCTCTTTAAACTTTAAATTTATTGTCCTCAAAATATTGTTATATTTTGGTTAGTATATGTAATTTATTAAATGTTAATAATAAATATATATATAAGGTATAAAATAAAAATGGGAAACTACATAAACTTCTTTTATTTTGGTGTCATTTTAATCGTTTTGACGAAAACTTTCTAAAGCTATATTTTGTTAGAAATAATATTTATTTTATTATAACTTTGTAAACTACATAAATGAATCAAAATATATAAACAACTCATTAAGGGTAAATCGGTCATTTTATCTGTTCAGTCCTGTCCAGTTATGTCTTACCAAGCGCTGAACATTTGTACTGTTCTGCCCTGTCCTATCTGGATACCAAACGCAGCCTTAATGTGGGTGGTAACTTAGTCCAACAGAGGGGCAACAAAAGCCTATGTTCATGTGCTCCGCTGCAAATCTGAAATAGTTGGCAACGGCTAATGTTACTTGCAAAAATGACTGGCAAGACGACTATTGCTCTCGTTATGCACTTCCCCCGATAAACTGAAGGGGCCATCGGGTGATGAGGAAGTCTTAATCCGTACAGCCAAAAAAACCCTTATTTCACAAAACACATCGAGATATTTTGGCAGCTTATCTGCGATCATGCTGTGGGTAGCACAACAAATCCCAGACTATCCAGAACCAAGTATCAGCAAGTTGACATCCTGACAAAGTTGCTACAGAAACTCCATATTGATTGCATCCATGGCAAGTTATGCATGATAATTATTATGATACACTTGAAGAGTAGTTACTAATACACTATGCTCCGCTAGATGTATTTCATGTACTCATCTTATTGTACTGTATGTATTCTTGGCCAACAAGCCATGATGAAACACACTAGTGCCTATCACCTCATACCTAATGTTATACAACAACATGGATACCATTCACACATATGCATGTATCTGTATCTGTATCCGCATACAATCACACCCGAAAAATATAAATGATTATAGAACCAAAATCACTAAACATGGAAATCAGCAATGCAATAGAACAGAGTATAGTGCATTACCCCACTCTCCCAAAAAATATAAAGAAAATAAGAGAACCATAATATGATCTAAGAAAGCAAAGGAACCCACCAAATTCAACGTCAACGTTCCAGTTTTATCACTGCAAATCGTAGTAGCAGAACCCATTGTCTCACAAGCAGAAAGCCTTCTAACCTGCACATGGAGAATTACCACCAATAAAAATACATATTATACAAACGAAAAGTTCCAAGATATTTATTTAATCTTACCAGGGCCTTGTCCGCCATCATCTTTCGCATCGAGTATGCAAGCCTGTAATCAAACAACAAAGGCACAAACTTTATTCGAGAAAAACAAAGTAAACTACTATTAACGAAACAATTGTTTATATAAAGACAAGCTTACGTTAATGTAACAGCTAAAGGAAGCCCTTCCGGCACCGCAACAACCACAATAGTGACCTACAGATCTTCAAGCATTCATAAAGTGGAAATGCAAACCAAATGAAATGCTCAAATACTACTACACCCAGTCCTTTATATGTGTCCTCATTTGACCTTTGAATTCAACATTACTAATATTTCTAATACAACTTTTATATTAAAATATTCATATTGACTCTCAAAAACTCAAATAGGACACTTGTTAAGGAAGGAATGAAGCAAGTATGAATAGGATATTCTAAAGTAACATACTGCAATAGTGAAAATTTTGATTGCACCATCTACAGCATCACCAACACTGGTTTTTCCGGCAATAAACTCTACTTTGTCATCATCATCCTTAGAATGCCCAGAAAAAAACCTGCAAACAAAAATTACCATTATCGAGATAAGGGATGATGGTGGTTGTTTGGAAGGAAATGGAATCGCCATGTAACTTTGCATTACCTGGCAAGAAGGATAATGAGAACAGCTACAGCTACCACAAGCCCAACTATACCAATAAACGTGGCCACTCCATTCAACCGCACCTACCATAAGTCATAGCAGACACATACAACATATAATAAAACTAATATAATTTGTCCTTGACGGCAAAAACGAGGTTGTATGTTTCAAAAACTAACCTGTAATGGTGTTTCCTCACCATTATCTTCTGAGATGCTAGCCATAAGTAGTCCCCATTCTGTATTTATTCCAACACTGGTCACCTGGAAACACAAGTAACAATCAGGATAATTGTGATTGCTGATTGCAACGAATTTAGGAAAAAAAAGAATTTAATCCATAGCTATAAGCCTTCTGAGAATTGTGATTTGTCAACAGGGATAAAGATGACAAGTGTTGGATCATCAAGATCACTCCCCATGATTTTGAAGGGCACAACAAGTGACCTTGGCAAGAGAATGCTAATATGGAAAGGTGCAGGCATTTATGCTAATTTAAGAGATCACTGGTTCAAAGTCACATAAATCCAATTAATGAAACAAATGATACACAAGCTGCTTCCAATTTTTATTGCATGCGATACCACTTTTTTGTTTGAAAAGATATTGAATCAGAAACGGTTGCTTGCAAACGCAATATTCATTCAAACGTACTCCAGAGTCCAGGGTTCAACAGACTAGCCCTTTTTTCTTATTTTCTTACCAGCATCGTACCATAGCCATCGGCAATCTTGCACCCAGACATTAGAAATGGCGCTTTATGATCCTTATGAACCTGCTCCACCAACAGAAAATTAAGTTACTTGCCCCAAAGAATCACTCACAGATTGCAACATACATAATTTTACCATCATGGAAAACTCACAATTTTACTCTCGCCAGTCATACTTGATTCATCAACAGCCAAGGAGTGACCAGAAACTAAAATGCCATCAGCAGGGACCTGTCCGTAACTGATTGTGAACATATTGTTTAAATAATAGGACATATGTCATGATAAAGAAAACTACATGTTTTTCTGACCTGATCACCGATTTTTAGAGGTATTACATCACCCACAACGATATCGAATATTGAGATCTGAATCCTTCTCCCACCTCTTACCACCTACCATAAATATCATTTTCGTCAGCATAAATATCATGCTAGTTAAACAGAAAAATTAGTGTATGGTTGAGAACGCACCTCCAAGTGTATATTCTGCTTCTCCTCATTTAGGTTTTGAAATTGAAGTGATTGTTTATAATCACTAACGGCTAAAATCACATAAACAACAGTAAGATACCAGAAGATATGGAAAACTGAAGAACAAACAGGTGTTCTTAAGACTATTAGCAAACAGAAATTACCAAACCATAACCATAACCATATTCATACGGAAGCAATTAAGCAAAAGTGTAGACAACTGCTATAGATAGAAGTACCTGTAACAACAATAACAATAATAACAGCCAAAAATATGCTCCCACCATCATACCATCCTTCTTCGATCCCCTGAAATAGATACAAGTGAAATATGAGAAAGATGTTCTAAATTACCTTCAAGAGAAAGTAACCGTTCAATCTAGCACAAAAAACGCAAGAGATGGCCCAAGGATCAATTTGGCTCTAAGAAAGCCGAGTTTCCAAGTTCCACTACTTCCAATTTTAACAAAATAAAACAAGTATATTGAAATCATTAGCTGGTACTTAACTTGACACGGTTCAAAAAAATAAATTAAAGCACATCTCCTTACAGCAAGAGTTTATCATGTTAGGATGCTAGATAGAATGAACTTGAAAAAATGTGGTTTGCCTTAGTATGGAAGCAGAAGCAGACTCTACTCAGCAGACTCTACTCGAGCAAGCAAGTAGCCATGAACATAAACTAACGTGAATATATATAGGGATTAATTACTTTGAAGACATCTGTCTCACATTGCTCCCATAAGAAAGAAAAGACCATGAACTAGTTCTTTAAATTGAACCATTTATACATTTTTTAGAAAGAAAAATAAGATAAACTTCTTTGTAAATATACAATAGAAATTAGATGTGTGTTTTTATGTTTTGTATAGCCCTGATACTGATATAGCCCATCATTATCTTCATAGGATGTCATCTTATCTTGTAATGTGTGTGTATATATACGAGGATTCTCCACAAACCTCAGTTTTCACATGGCATCAGAACCCACCAGCTTTTGATACAAATCCTACCCACATATTTCCACATACATCAGTTTTCACAAATTTGAATCATAATTAGCTAAACTTCTGCTCCTATATAACCCAATTCCCCCTTTAGATTATTTAAATCATAATTAGCTAAACACTGCCTGTTTGTTTGGAACTTGAAAGACTGGATGCCATCACATATCTGTATCAGTCAGATGTGGGTTTGTTTGGTACAAAAACGAACCCTCTGAATCTGAATAAATGACTAAGAGACAGGTGAAACAGGTAGAAGGACCTTCCGAGTCAGACAGTCGCTCAGAACCATTTTCGTTTCCTAGTGACCAAATTACCCTGCAATGGAGCACACAATCCATCTCAACACCCACCTTCATCTTCTGTAAAAGCTTGTCTAATAACTACTTATAAGTTAAGTTTCTATTACAATACGGAACAAAAAGAACAATATACACGATGGGTATAAAGAGTTCATGGCAACAGCAGTGACACTACAACTACATGGTCATGTACACTCGATTTGCTGTTCAATTGTAGTTTAGGGTCATCACATGCCAATGCTCATACTAATTCATTACACAGGGGTACAACCACATGAGTCAAAGCAAGTGAATTTCCTTCAAGTTTAAATGCTAGTAAGCTAATTTTATCTAAACACTTATAAGTAGATATCTCCAATAGGTCTTGTTCAAGTTGCAATCTAGTACTTTAAACGTGTAGATGTTATGGTGTTACTTCTATTACCATTTTGCTCACATGATGTATCATGTGACATGATCATTCAATTTTATCAAACTTTTTATTTTCAAAATGATTAAGAGGGTCAAATGGTAATTTTGTCATTCAAAACACTTATCAATCGGTCGCATTAAGCACCAACTTCATCCGGAGCCTTTTGATCAACCATCAATTTCAGCTACAGCCTCTTTATGAAGCAGACAGTTAGGGACCATTTACCCGACGCTTACCGGTAATAGTCAACACTTTCACTTAACTTACCGGGTAAGATTTTAGTCCATTAAAACGGCATCGTCTGCAACATTTTTTCCGGTAAGCGCTTAACCGGTAAGAATCGTCACTCTCACTCACCGGGTATGACTCTTGGTCCTTGTCAACGCTCTCACCGGATAAGATTCTCAATCCTTGTCATGTTCATCAGATTAGGTAAAGTGAGCCAGTAAGCACTTACCGGGTAGGCGTTTAGTAAACGGCCCTTAGTCTTGTCACTGTCAGAAATTAATGCGTAGTCCCAACTATCACATGAGAAACAAACCAACTTGACACACAGCCTAACAGAGCAATTGGGATTCCTTCTGATACCCCTCTTGAAAACTCGACCAACAACCCATCCGAGACCCCCCCCTAAAACCCAACCAAAATCGAGACTCTTTTATAAGATACGCTAGTAGCTACTAGAAAACGCACAACAACCCGTACCCAGCCAGCATCTCATGCAAAATTTCATAGCCTATACAGCTGCATCATCTTGTGCCTTTAGAGTTACCTCAGCCATCCATGAAATGCAACATGAAATGGATGCCCTTGGTTTCAGATCTCCTCTGACCAAATCGGCTTTTAATCAGATTTGTAGTGCCTTAAAGCCATTCATCGTTGGCTTCTCAATAAGCTAGACAACAAGAACATTGTTATCAATGGCTTTGTCGAGAATGAGATATATATATATATATATGAATCAGCCACAAGGATTTGTGGCTCATGAGGAGCCATTTGAAGTTTGTCTGCACTGTTTTATATGGTCTCAAACAATCTACAATCTCTGGGGACTTGGTTTTTGGTGCTTCTCTAATGCTCCCTTGCAATCTGAATTGCCATAACCCTTTCTGTTTCTGTTCTCACCAGTTAATTACATATGACCCTTTCAAACTACTTTTCCATCGTTTGTTGATTTTTCCCGTGAATTGCAATTCTTCAATTTTTGTTTGTTTGGATCAATCCTGTTCATAACACTCACCCATTATTTAAAAGGGAAGTTATTGTCAAAAAGAAACACAAGATCGGTAGGGAAACTTAATTACTCGACGCTTACACAACCAGACATTTCGTATTGCACAAGTGTGGTTAGTCAACCGAAGCGTTGCTTTACAAATCTCTAGGTATCCAAAGGCTTCCGTGAAAGAGTTCTATATTATGTTGAGGTGCCTTAGTGTAGTGCAATCTGAAGATGTCCCTTCAACTACGGTGTGTATGTGGGAAATGTGATAGAAAACCAAGAAATACAGTAGAATCAGAGTTCACAAAAATTAGTGATGATTTCCATGTTCCAAAAAACATAATTATCTAATTAGTAACAGATTCCAAAAAGTAAAGTTGAATCATAACAGAAAACCAATCACAACAATGGCCGAAGTGATTAAAAAAAGTGAGAATATAGAAGTAACTACATATCGACTATAACAGCCACATAGTAAATGGCTGTGTAATTAACTTTACCTCTGTCTTAATACCCAATGCCAAAGAAGCAGCTGCAGCTACCATCAAGATGATCAAGGTGGTATCTCGGCAAGCATCAAGTACAAACCTCTATCAAATCATCAACAAACCACTTCAGATTACAGAACATCTAATCCTGAATGATGCTCATAAACTCAACAAAATATCAGGTTACAGAATACATACCCAAAAGCTTCTGCCCTTTTTCCGAGGGTACGTGTTTGACCCAAACACATTTTTCCTCTCCAATATATTTGACTCATCATCATGAATTCCCTTCTCGGGATTCGTCTTTAACTTCTCTGACAGTCCTTTGACCTGATATAAGTAAAGGAGAAAGGACCAACGCTTACTTACATGATCATATGCTCTAGAACAAGTAACCTCATAAAAAAATCTTATTCAATAATAAACTTGCCCCTCCATAATTTTGCAAAGCAGAGAAATCATGATCTCTCGTCATTGAAGCAAGCTGATCTGGACTAATACTATAATCGCCAGTAGGAATAGGAGATGGAGGTTCTCTCTGGACTCCTGTTATTCGAATATAAACACTCGTAAGGTAGGAATGGGTGAGAGAAAGAACCAATTTTCTACAAAACAGAAGTATAAATGAAAACAAAGAGCAAAAGACAATATGTTACATCAAGACAAGTTAAGAATTGTGTAGATAGTTGAAAGCTAATGAACAAAAATGAAGGATAAAATGCAAAAAATATTATTAGACAAAAGAGAAGCACCATTTGATTGTGCTCCAGCAGCTTGAAAAAGGTAGGCTGCCTGAAAGAACAGCAACAATGGATCATGAATATCATAAAGTTGCATTAAATACGAACTAAAACTGATGGATAATAATATTACCCGTATGACTTGCGCATGGGTTCTGATCTTCGCAATAATTTGCTTCTTCTCTTCCTCCTTTTTCAAATCTAAGGTGTATCGAAATCGACGGGAAGCATTCAGCACAAGCGCCGCTTGCTATAGCAAAATTATTTTGTTAATGCACAGAATTACATTTAGACAATACAAAGCTAATGAAAATAGAATTAAATGTAGCTTTTTGTGGTATTATTTGATTATTAGGTACATAATTAGGTGTAATTAACCAACTTAACAAAATAGGTTACTCCATTCGACACACTATGTCACCACAAACCATATTAAGTTTCGGCTCAACATAACCTACCTTCTTGGTCAAACCCAATTTAATTGAAACCATGCTATAGGATCATATATTATTACTCAGGACTTAAACTATACGCTCGGATAAAATGCAAGGACTTAAACCCGTCTTAAATTATGTTTTGGAAAAAGAGTACTCCCCTCCGTCCAGAAAAGAAAGGCAACATTTCACTTGGAATACGCCTTAATAGAAATCGTTGACTAATGATCAAATACGTAAAATACTCCATAATAAGACAAGGTTGAGAAAACGTATGGACCATAGTCAATTTCACCAACCTCTTGTGCTAGTTGCTAGTGGGTAAATAGGTAAGTTTGCAAAGGAATCTTTCACAAAAACATGTTGCATTCTTTTGAACAACCCGAAATAGAAAAGTCTTGCTATTTTTTGGCATTAGGGGAATAAAAAACAACACTAGCTAGGCCTAGCCACCATCAGATTTGAAATGCAAAAGGGATCATGACACCAAAACTATCTTTTTTTTGGAAAGGAACACCAAAACTATCTTATATCGGCTTAGATAACTACCTTTAGTCCAAACATGAACGTTGACCACGAGATATTGACCATCATATATATTCATCGTTCCAAATGATTATACGATCTTACTTGCACTAATTTTTATCTATTGGAAAATCAACGACAATCCCCAAACCCCAATGCATTTGTGCAAATTCGAAACAAGCACATAGTTATGCTTACATCTAACCTTCATTTCCGCACATGCTCTACAAATTATTTAGTGGAGGATCAATAAGAGTGGCAAATTAGAAGACCCCTAGGAAACATGATCAAATATACCCATACTAGACCAAATTCCACTAATAATTCTACCATATATTGTCACTCCATATACATTGCAGACCAATAATAAAAATTCCCAATGTGAATGAGAAAACTTAAGGTTGTGCTATTTATTAACTTGCAACTAACTCCATTTTCAGGGATGCCCAATTGAAGACAATGAGAAAAAAAAACGTTGTTATAATCAAGAATCCAATGAAAAATAAAAGTAAAAAGAGGCATTACCCTCCATCTTTTAAGGCGGTCAACTGAAGCACTCTTGGTGCTAACAATGTCAAAAGGGTCAGAAGGCGACTCATAATCCTCGAAACCTCCGCTTCCCCCACCGCCAGACTCCACATCATTCTTGTGTTTCCGGTAGGGTGAACCACCACTACTCATCGCTGTAAATTATAAACAGTTACTGTCGCAGGAGAGATGACACCGTCTCAAATTCTCGATCAGACACAATATTCTGTAAAATAGCACCAACAACACAAACTGAAAAGAATAACATCTGCTGCTTATCATCTGGTTTCAAGAACCAATACAAAATATAGCTCGATTTCCTTGATTCAATCAGGAGTAATACTAGGGTTTCGCAGTACGCGAGTATTAAATGATAACGCCACCGACCAAAACATAAGACACCTTTCCCAAGAAGCACCTAGTATCGAAAACATGAAACTTGAAACAAATATGAAAGTAAAAAAATTACAGTGGTAGAGATTAGCAATGCACCTGTAGAGATAGAGGGAGGAAGAAAAGAATCAACTACTGATGATTTGGGTATTTGTTTGTTTGTTTGTTTGTTTGTTGTGAGAAATAGAATGGCAATTGGGAAGAAAGGAAGCGAAGCGATGCGAGGGACCTTCCAGGAAGTTTCTTGTTAATCTGCCAGTCGAGTTTTGTTGGTTAATCACAAGTCAAACTGAAGGGGCATAAAGGTAATTTTGACTTTCACTATGGTATCTCTTTCCAAAACCCTAGCTTACTCCTTCACTTGGATACTTGTGGTTTAATGTATGTATATAAAGACGAGTTATAATGAAATGCTATTATTCCAAAATATAATCAGTTTTGTATGATCATCTTCTATGTCAAAATTGGAGCATATATGATAAAAAAAAATTGGATAATCGTGCGTTTTTGTGTCAGCTTACGCGCAACGACTAATTCTTGGGCGACCACGAATTGTCTGGAGTTATCACAGGTAAACCTCCATGGCTACAAGGTATTGGCAACGCCTGGATTTGAACCTTGGATAGATGGAATTTTTCCATTACAACCCCCAAAAAGTTTTACCGATGTGTAAATGACAAATGACAAAACAGGTGTTTTTATGAGCCCTGATGAAATATTGTTGAGAGGAATGATCGTATGAGAACAGAAGTTAAGGTGAGAAATGTAAAAAGCGATTTATATATTGATCAATTTAAATTAGTGTTGATCTAATGATTCAGATTAAATCCCAAAAATAACCCATGAATTAACTTAGGTAGAAAAGAATTTTCAATTGATCTTCAATTAGGATTGATCTAAGAATGTTCTTTTCTTACACTTCTCACGATAATTACTATTCT
Source organism: Saussurea involucrata (assembly GCA_033807775.1). Classification (NCBI taxonomy): domain Eukaryota; kingdom Viridiplantae; phylum Streptophyta; class Magnoliopsida; order Asterales; family Asteraceae; genus Saussurea; species Saussurea involucrata. Next base: position 88,996,931 of record CM066314.1, read on the forward strand.
TACTGAAAACCAACTCATGTCAATGACACTTCAAAGGATTATCCTCTCATGTTTGGTCAAAAGAAAGTTTTGTTTGATTATATCTAGAGTTAAGGATTGTTTACCAAACATTAATTAGTTAACTGAGAACTTATTGATTCTTACCAAATAAGAGACATTAACTTTGTTAAGAGATAATGTCTTTACTAACAATTTTACCATCTCATTTTGCTAACCTAAAATCTTACCTGCTAAGTCAACGTTTACCAAGTAAGAGATGTTTATATTAGGTGATAACCAAGAATCTTATACAGACAGATTAATAAGGATAGTGACTCTTACTCAATAAACGTTTACGCTTATTTAACTTGTATTCAGTGGCGTAGCTAATGGGGGACTGGCCGGTGCCAAGCCCCCCTAACTATCCTCCCACCTTTGATGTATTATGCAAATATAAAGTTTAATATACAACCCATGATAGGAGAGCCCTCCACAAAATTTGGTTGGCGGCTTCCTCCAAAGCCTCCACTAACGAAGCAGAGCTTATGCAATTTTGATAATTTTAAATTCTATATGAAATAGTAAAGGATAATTAATTATTAATATTAGTTACGTTTTTTATTTTAGATTTTTAGATTTTTTTTAGGTAATTAAAACAATCCTAAACAAATCTAATTAACTAAGTATTAGTTATTTACTTAATTAGTTTTGTTGAAGATTTTATATTTGATATAAAGTCATAATAATTTGTTTTGAAGTTTGAATGGTGTATTATATAATTTGTAATTTGTTTGAATTTTGAATCGTCAAGTTCTTCATATTTTTGTGATTTTAGGTTTAATCATGAACAAGAAAAGAACAATCGACTTTTTTTCAAGCAAAACGATGACGTTAATAATCCCCAACTACATCGTGTCAATAATAATCTTGCGGAAAATGTGGTTGATATGGATAAAACTATTAGGGTTGAACCTGGAAAAATTGATGTATCAAATGTGGAGAATGTCAAATAGATTCTTTGATTCATGATCCCGACACACAACCTTCAATTTTGAGTTATCCAAATAACCAACGTGATTAGTGTAGTAACCGTGACCAAACTTGAAGGAGTTTCAAGTCTTGGGGTGGAATCTGAATAAAATGGGAGTTGAAGGGAGTAATTTGTAAATGAGGACTAGGGTATATAAGGACACAAAACCCTAGGGAGAGCATTTTGAATACTGATTTGTGTGTTGTGATGGCTGAATTTTGAGAGAGAAAAGAAGGAAAGGTTGGAGCTCCTATACATATTGGAAGAGGAAGGATCATCAATCTTGGAAACCAAATAAAAGGGGTGTGTTGGAGTTTCGTTTTCAGCAAAGAATCAACCAGGTAAATCCCTCTCTCTTCATCTTTCAGCTGTGGATTTGTGGTTAGATTGAATATCTATGTGGGTTTTTGTTAAAATAGAGTTTGAGACTTAATGGGAGATTCTGGGTGTCATGTTGTGTTGTTATCGCCAAGGGTCTTGTAATTGTTGAACCTAGTGATCCTCTTATGATTGCTAATCCTTATTCCTCGAGATTTCGAGCTTGCCTGTGATTTCTCGACCGAATTAAGGGTCAGGTCGACGTCCGGATAGCTTCCTGGACGTCCGGATACATTCGAGTGGTTGAAGGTTTCCGGGTAAGTGTCCGGATAGGTGTGTTGTCCGGATAGGGGAGTTGTCCGGATAGGTGTGTTGTCCGGATAGGCGTGTTGTCCGGATAGGGGTGTTGTCCGGATAAGTGTGCTGTCCGAAATAGAGTGTCGTCCGGGGAGTTGAGATGATCAGCTTATGAGTTTATCCTTTCGCCAGGTAGATCGTTTGGAAGTGCATACTAGAATAAGAAAGGGACGTAAGCGTAACATGTGAGTTTTTCTAACTAAAGCTTGATGGTACTTGTTCTTTTACTCATACATGTGTGCTTATCTGAAGTGTGATTTGCATATAAATTACTTATGCTTATGTGTGATCTATATGGGGGTGTGTCCCATATGACATTGTGTAATCTCTATGGGGGTGTGACCCATACGACGTGGTGTGATCTATATGGGGGTGACCCATATGACATGGTGTGATCTATATGGGGGGTGTGACCCATACGACATGGTGTGATCTATATGGGGGGTGTGACCCATACGACGTGGTGTGACCCATACGACGTGGTGTGATCTATATGGGGGGTGTAACCCATACGACGTGGTGTGATCTATATGGGGGGTCCCACATGACATGGTGTGATCTATATGGGGGTATGACCCATATGATATGGTGTGAAGGATATGGGGGGTGTGTCCCATACGAGGGTAATTGTGCACCTTGGATCAAGTCACGGGTGTGTGCCTGGATGGACGATTTGGTCAATTGTGTGACTGTTATTTGCCAAACTTCATATTGATTTATGTTTCGCGAATCCTTTACATGCTATATGTGGTGTGTATGTAACTGAGGGACCTCACTAGACCTTGTGGTCTAACCCTCGCATTTTCAAAGCTGAAACCCTTTTCAGGTAAGCAGGTTAAGGGCGGTTCCTCTAGTGGTAAAGAGAAGGCGAGGGCGGGCGTGGCTTGCATTAGTGGACTCCTTACCTTCCAATATTTTAGATGTTCTCAGTTGTAACTAGGGTTATTCAGCAAACCCAGATTTTGAAATTTGTTGGTGTAAACCTTGGGCCAAGTTTTGGCGTTTTTCTTTTGTAATAAATGTCTTGTTTTGGCATTTTGGAGTGGGCTGTTACAGTTGGTATCAGAGCCGTAGTTTAAGAGATTTAGGTGACCGGATGGGCCTAAACTTAAACTGTAGAAGTACAACTGAGAATGTAGGAAAGCCTAGGAAGACCTCACTGGGAAGCGTGGATAATGGGGTGGTGAAAACTATCATGTAAGGTAAGTTTGGGATTACACCTGACCAGTGTAATTGTGAATTTACAGGTACATGACGGTGATCATTCTTGCCTTGTTATTTTAGGACGGTTGTTAATCTATCTTTGGTGTCGTGTTCCAATACTTGAGAACGTCAGCAAGGTCCCTGGGGGGGATTAAGACCCTTGTTGGGGAAAGTCTCGTGGGAAGTCATTTATGATGTAAGGTATGTGTACATCATAAAGAAGAAATGTTGTAACGAAGTGTTGTGTAGAGTGTTATGAGTCGTCTAGAGGTAGATCTTCGTGGATTCGAAGAGGATGAATGAATGATGTCCGGGTAAGTCTCCTGTTGCTGGAGAATCCCAGTTCTAGAAATTGTGGGATAGACCAGTTCGAATGGTAAGGAAGGGCAGTGCCTAGATCTTGGAGTGCGTGGAGTCTAGTGGTGATCAGTGTGTGGGGAATATCGGCGGTGTGTAAAGTTTAACCTTGCCATGATGGCAACGGTTAGGTGTGCTGTGCAGACTATCCTCGGTGTGATTGGTGATCCTACCTAGAAGAAGCATTGTTGGAAGATTTGGTGTGAGAGTCTGTGTGAAGTAGAACCTTGGGGTTCTTAAGGAAGATAATTGACTGAAGGTGAGCTCCTAATCTCTAACGAGTGTTTATTCTAGGAGTCTCCGATGTCGGTGAGTTAAAATCTTGAGAGTTGCAACTCAAGGATCGGATAGTAGAGGTGTGCTTTCTTACTCTCTAGTTAGTGGAAGAGCGACAAGAGTGGTTGAGAAGTGATAGATGTGTGAATTGATATCACGGGTGTCGGTTAACTATTTTGGGACCGAGGTGAAGTCGTATGTTTTACAAATTATTAGTCAGGTGGTGACTGTAGGGAAGTACCGGTACCGAAGGTTGTTTCGAATGTAAGAACCTGATGATGTAGGGAGAAGTAGGGTGTCGGCGTGGATTTGTTAACCCTATTTGAGCGAGTAGCCTTCATGTAAAGTGAGTCATGCATTACGTTTTCAAAAACCGATTACATAAGTCCTCCATGTCAAAATGCGTGAGTGTGTGCGTGTGCCTTGTAAACTTCTGATTTTTGAAAATGAGTTGGCGTGTGCAAGCGTGCTTGAGGAAAAAGATAATTTTGCTTACATAGTGTAATAAATTTCGAACTTGGAGAAATGGTGAGTTACTTCACTTCTTTTGCGAGTGAGTTAAACTTTGTTGTAAAAAAAATCGTAATAATATTTGATCACATGATTTTATGAATGAAAGCGATATGAACACGTGGTTGACATATCAGCAAGTGTGGGAATCGGTCGACTATCCCAGTATGAGTGATATTGCCGTATTTTTAAAATTTTTGCATAAAGGGAGTTTCAGTGAATGTATTTCCAAATGATGACGAGGTCACGAGTGAGCGATCCTTGTGACCTGCGTGTACGGTTGTTCTTTATAAATGTGTCGAGCCATGTCTATCAAACCCTGTTTGTGGAAGGTGTCGAGTGCGTAAAACGATTTAAATCGTTGGGTTGTCATGCATGAATGCTATGAACTCGCTAGGTGGTGAGAGTTATCGCGTTTAAGAAATGGACAGAGTCTTTAAGGGTGAAAAATGTGGTTGAGGCATCGATGGTCGATTCATGACCTTGGTATTACAGTTTAGGGAAGGAGACGTCTAATGATAGTCTCAGATTTTGACCTTAGAAAGACGTGTGTGATGGTAGTCTTTACTCTTGCTTAATAAGTTGAAGTGTGGTTGTCGACGGGGGGTGTGCCCAGGGTGATTCGAAGTAGGCAAGATACTTCGAAAGGTAGCGTTGTAGTACGTGGATGAGTCGGTATCGGCGTAGAGCCGGAGTTGAGGAGAAATTTGTATTTAGGCTAATTGCCAAGATTTGGTGTTGAAGCCAACGACGGGTGTTGAGTCGTTGTCGAGGGGGGGGGGGTGTGAAAGTTGAGAGGTTAGCCCTGGTATGACCATGTGGTCAATTGTGTGGTAGAATGCATGTTTAATGTGTGTGAACGTGCTCTGGCGTTGTCAAGCTATGGGGGGTGTGTCCCATATTGATTATGCATCGTGTTCTGGTGTTGTCAAGCTATGGGGGGTGTGTCCCATATTAACTATATATATATGAATTTGTTTCATATATAGAGAGTGTGGTCTTTGGCGCTGTCACGGTGTATGTGACTATAGCGTGTGCCAGTAGCAGGTGTCAAGAGGTGGTCGTCAGTTTAAAGTGTGTGCTGTTATGATTCATATGAACCGTCTCATAACTGGTTTATATTATGATGTTTGTGGTGTGATACATGGGGGGTGTGTCCCATGTGGATTTTTGCGAACGAACTCAGTCTATTCTCAAGGGCGGGTGTGTGCTCTAGATCAGGTTACAAGTGGGTAGTGACCAGGCAGAAATCAGTTATGTGTGTATGGATGTTGATTTGCAAAATTAATTATTGCTGGACGTTTTCGCAAACTCTTTCAAGTCTATGTTGCGTTGGCGTGGAGGAGGCTTGGTCTAGGGTGTGCACAAATGATCGTGAGGATTGAACCCCTAGTGAGTGAGGTTGTGTGGATAGGATGGCGATAACTTATAATTAGTAAGCATGCGAGGCATGGTGGCAATGAGTTGTTGTGAGGATAAGTGATGGACTGGTGTTGGTAGGGGGTGAGCGTAAATGGAGATCCTTGCTCGGGATTGGTTGATAAGTTGTTCAATGTGGCAAAAGTTGTGTGTGGTGCTGTTATCCGAGAATAAAAGAATGGGGTGGAAGTTGGTGGCTACCTATGAGGGAAATGGTGTGATCTTGAATTGGGTAGTTCATGGTGGTTCGTGGTGGATACGAAATCCTTAGGAATGCTGAGCTAATCCTTGTACATAAAGGAAATGTAAAGGAGTGAGTTAATATCGTTTGAGAATTGAGAAAGGTGGTCGCTTCGAACATCGAGTGTGATTTCGGATTGACTTGGTGGAATTTCTCGTATGAGATGTAGTGAAACTGTTGGTTGGGCATAGTAACCGTTGAAATTGCGTGTATGGAGCGGTAAATGTTGGATGAGAATGTATGTGGGTAATTGGGACGGTAGGTTGGAATGAGTGTGTAAGCGGGAAGTAGAAAGTGTGGCAAGTGGCGGAAAGTGGAAGCAATGTTTACAGAACGTCACCGTCGGGTGCATGAACTTCCAGTGGGAGTATGAGGAAGAGGATTTGTGTGTAGGCGTTTGGTTTACAAGACAAGGAAAGCCAGCTTGTGCGGTTGATCAAGGGTGTGCATCTTTTAGTGAGTCGTTCTTTGGAAACGTGTTTTATGTTGAAAAGCAAGTGGCAGGAAGTAGTTGAAGGTAGTGTTCGGGAGAAGGACCATTAGATTGGACTTGGTAGTAGTGTGATAAATATTCCAAGTAAACTTTGTCGTTCAGCGTTAAGCTAGTAGGAACAGTGTTGTGTGAGCATGGTTGCTCCTTTCTGTTGGTGGGTGAAACTTGAATTATTTCACATGTGGATGGACGACTGTTGGATGCAAGGAGAATTCAACGGTGTGTCTTCAAGATTGGTTCGGAATGGATTGATGGGTGCTTCAAATGTTAAAGTGTGGAGGTTTTCTACTTTTAGCTCTGTTTAGTGTGGGGGTGTTGTTGTGGTGGAAGCATGTGAATTGACTTTTATCGATGGATCGTGGGCAACACAATTCAGGTGAGAAAGTGTTATCTGCCTTAGACGTATATTGTGATGGGAAAGCGATTGTAGAATTGTGTGTTATCTGTGGAAGAGGATCATATATGTGAGTTAAGGTGATACTCGAGGTTGATCTTGTGCTAGGTTGGTGAATTGAGATTTCGTTAAGGAATTTATGTTGTTGTGACGTTAACCGTTGTAAACTTGTTCTGTCACGGAAGAGAAGTTGTGGATGAAAATTCTAAATTCGTTGCAACCGTGCGTTTAGGTGTGTGGACGGTATCGTGTGTGACACCCCAAAATAGGGTCAACAAAAACTTCCATAAAACGGAAGAGTGATATATAATGCCATTGCACGAGCTCACAAAAGAGGGGGATTACACATGCCGGTTTACAAACAAAGTGTAATATCTACAACTAATTGACAACCGACTAATCTAATCTCTACTATAGAAATAAGATTTACAAAAAGTGTCATCGTTAGGCTAACTTTGATCTTCTATCTTTAGCATCTCAAATGTATCCCCACGCTCACATATCCCCAACTATGCCTTCTTAGGGATGGCATCACTAGAACCTGTGACACACACATCAGACACAGAACAAGTGTTAGGCATGGAATGCCTAGTGAGTTAAACATATAGTAAAACATGCAGTTATGACATATAAGAGATATTAATTTGGTCATTCACAAATCGGACTCTATGGGAAGACCCCAAACATCAACTCAAGTTACATCATATTTGAAGATATACCTTAGCGTCTACCTCCAAGGTAACGCCTCAAGGCCCGACACATCGGGACTACCTATATGGTATTAATCCCGAAAGCGTGGATCGATACACAAACCTCCAAGGTAAGTGCCCAAGATTATATCTTCCTAATGCCTACTTAGAGACTCCTCCAATTTGTGAATACCAACAAACAACTACTCCAAGCAGTTCATAAATCCAATCATTAACTTCATCAAAAGACAGTCCAACTATCTCATTAAGCACATGATTTCTACATACAAGAAATCCTCCACTTATCCACATACATATAAGTGATATCATGAGTTCATCATTTAGCATGGCAACACATACTAAATTAGCATATTAAGTCACTTCTATTATAATCATAATTTCTTCATTAAGACATAGCTTAATCCATTAAGCTCCAAACCCTAATATTTAGGTTTGACCAATTTCACATGATCACCATCATAAAAGATACAATTCCAAATAGAATAAAATACCACATCACCTTTATCTTACCATTGAGCCCCTTAAATTTCCTCTTTAGAGAAATAAGAGCTTATTGGCTCAAAGTATACTTCAAGGCAAACTTGTTAGAAATAAATGAAATGATAGAGTAAATTATGTAACCAGTATACCTTTAAATCAAAGTTACTCACCTTAAAGCTCCAAATATGGAAACCCTAGAAATGGAAACCCTTGCTCTTGTCCACATCTAGCTAGTATCACTTGTAGTTGAGATTGATTACCTAATACCCACCATAAATGTTCATCAACACTTCCCAACAACTAACAATTTATGAAAGGGAGTAATAATAACGAAACCCTACCTTTTTGGAAGAAGAAATCGGCTGCCAAAATGTTCTAAGTTCGTGAAATAAGCTAGAAACCCGTAACTCTCCTTTTTATACCAAAACAGGTCGGCGGCGATTGTGACATGGCGATAGTGACACTGTCACTATCGCCGGGGCACTCTCGCTCAACTCCCCCAAACTCTCGGTACCAAACCCGCGATTGTGACCATGCGATAGTGACACTGTCACTATCGCCTAAGGCATACTCGCCTGAAACCCAAATGCCTGCAAGATCGAACTTGCGGTACAAAATCGGCGATTGTGACACCCGCGATAGTGACATGGGCACTCTCGCCGGTCACTATCGCCTAAAGGGTACCAAGTCTCATTTGATCCCCTTTTCAGCCCTTGAAATAGATTCTAACGAGGTACGATCTATGCTATATCAATAAAATACTTGAAGATGCAAAACAATTACATAACTACTCATAACGAAAATCGGGGTGTTACAATTCTCCCCAACTTGAACAAAATTTCGTCCTCGAAATTTAAGATTGTACGGATATCGACGTCTTATGTCCTCTTCCGGTTCCCATTGCACTATTAACAAAGACATCTCTTTACCACTTCGTAACCTCTTAACTGACCTTTAGAAGATTGCCTCTGGTTCTTCCACACCACAATTCTTCTTTTTCCATTCTTACTTTAGTAAACGAGATCACATCGTATCAACATGAAATATTTTGTACATCTTTTCCCTTTTAAGTCTTACATACTTAATCACAATTAAAAGTCCAGGAAAAACCAGAATTCATCTTTTCATATTTTTTGAACCTTACCTCTTTCGTTAGTATCCACTCCCCAACTTGGATTTACAAACCTCCTTAGAGTAATGGTTCATCATCAAATCTTTACCCGACTATTTCTTGGTCTACCATACCGACATTAATCGCAAATCGATCTCCGGGTCTCAAAAGAATATTACCATCTACTACTTGAAAACCTACACTCGCCTTAAATTGAGCATACTCACTACTATTGAATACTTCAATAATTACGACAGATCTTTGTTACATCCACGACTTACACGTTTCTTTAGTACAAAGGGTTACCATTTCCTCCCACCACTATCGCATTATGCGACCATAATACAACCAAATACTAAAGTGTTGTACAACAAGGGTGAAAATTCTATTGAACCTGTAGTTTAAATACATTCTTAGGTCCGATCTTTTTATCATTACTTCCCACGCTAGTATGGAGTGTTATTCTCCAAACATTACTTGTCTCTTTCTCTCAACTTTTCCACACACTGATAACATTTTCTCATTACTATACATAACAACACAGTTGTACCAAAATTCTACTCAAGACAATCAACTAAGAAATCTTGAAACGACATACCGTGCCAAGGTACTACACATTCTTTAACCTGCAACTAATACTTCCTCGGACAATCTTTCACATATAAGAAGCAACTCTCATTCCTCAAGGATTTTACATCTATTTCACCACAATTTGACTAACACCCTCCTCATCTTTATTAAACTTCCTATGATTCAAAATCATGAACTTACTTAGCAATTCACACAACTATCATCTCTTTGGATAAAAATCCACTACCTTTCCGCCATCTTATTTCGACATTAGCCATATTACTACGCCATCTCGCAACCACATACCCCAAAAACTTTATTGATAGCTAGTACTCGTTATCTGGAATCCCCGAAAAGACTTTCATTTGAAGTTTCTTCCTTCTAGCCTCACATTACACATTAGTTGATACCTTTAAATCGGAAATTTATCCCACTACTCGTCCGTACATTCTACAACTATAAAATTTCACAGCAGACTAGGTCTCTCATGATTATTCATACATAAATCAACTTACCTTCATGTTCTTCCGCATATTTAACTGAGTCTATTTTGTTACGTTATCTCTCCCCAACTTCAGTTGGACCACAACTCACGATTTTCTAATTAACTCATACCTACTCGTTACTTTCTAATTCTTGGTGATTCCAAACCTTTACATAAACCGGACATACTCTTTCACAGATCACACAACCTATGTACTCCTTTCGTTCGTCTCAATTACTTCAGTCCTTACTAATCATCCACTTTGTAAATAAGGCACTTATTTAAAACCACAGTGTTTCAATATTCTAACATCTTTACAAGGTGGTCCTTTAACTTTTAATCTTCTGATTCCAGGCTTAATACTCATACATGACCTCAGAAAATAATTGTATTTATATCATGTAAACTTCAATCATAATACAATTTATATAATTCCAACCCCAAGCCTACGTCGGGCTTATTTAAACCAGGCGAATACTCCTAATACTCAACCGAGTCCAAAACCAAGCCTTCCGCTCAAGGATCCAAAGATTATTTATCAACATCTACTCATGCAATTAAATACATCTAACTCACATCATGCAACGCACGCTCCGAGGCGTGATAATCTTACAATCCCTTCATTGCTACTTTTCCAATGAAGTCAATCCATATATGTATCTATAGGTACACGTGTATACAACCTCTTTTATACTCAACAATAGATATTTACCTTACTAGAGTTCATTAGTACCCTAGGTACTAGGAATACACGATCACTATAACTTCTGATTTAATCTTAGAATATTTTTCTTTCTGTCTCACCACACTACTCATAGCGAGTTACTAATTTCATCACCTTAATGACTACTAATCCTTCCTCCGGACGCAACCGTCCCTTGGCAATTATATTTCTAATTATCAAATAAGGGTACAGATCTTCTTACAATCGACACTAAAGTTTACTTTCGATCCCCTCACTATTCACCTCTCCTTTTGAACGCAAATACTAAGACTATAAACATTCTCCCATGATTTATCTCACACCTCTCCACTCTTGGAGTTCTTTCTTAGTTTAATATGTAATACTCTACGATCTAGTGAGTTCATAGCCTTCATGCATGGCAACGTGATAAATAAATCCTTTCACACATTTTCTCATCTTAACGGACGATGCTTGAAACAACTTGGGCACATATGACCCTAACATTCTCATAACTTTAGTGTACTGCACATCGATCTTGAGAACCTTTTGCATACAACTTTACTCGTAATAGAAGGCTGCTTACTCGAACAATGTCAATCGTTTTACTCACCCCACTTGTAACACCCTCGAATTTAGAAAGAGCAACTAAATTAAAATTTCCAATAATACATCCGAAACCATATGTAAAATACCTCAAATTACAAACTATGGTTATCTCCAAACAACGCCTACTACTCAAGTCTTATTCCCAAACCTAAACCCGCTTTAGACATCACTTAATCCAAATACAAGTGCTATTTCCCAAGGGTAAATGCGGAAATATAACTTAAGCTATTCACCTCTCATGCACCTTACTAGCACTCGCCACTTCACAATGTAAACATTAAAACGTGAATACCGAGGTCCAACCCCGAGATACCCAACCGACCATTACCAACGACTGACTAACATGCCTATGAATCCAATACAATATAGTCTACTATTTTCATGCCTATCCTGGAATGACTCACTCACCCAAGCATGTAAATATTCAAACGTGCAATAAATGCAAAATGGTGCAATAAAAGCAACCCATCAACAAGACTCTACACCGAGCCCGTTAAGCCGGACAAATGTCCCCAAGACTTACTCACAATCAAAACCAAGCAAAATGCTCCAAGCTTGTTAAACCCATACGTCGGTCAAAATACATTTAAACTTTGTTTAGGCAAGCTATATTTCAAAATCACCATTAACCCCAAAACTCATCACGGTTTAAACAAAAAGGGTTTTCCCAAAGAATTCACACCTTTATAATTCTCAAAATGACACGGCTATTGTGACAACTCACCCCACTTATCATTAACACTCTACTTCCGACTAGTGGTCGTCCTATTGACCTTGTAATACTTGCTATCCATGCGTTCCACGACCCACTTACTCAATCATTTCATATTATTTTCTTTTTAATCAATCACCTTTCATTCTATCTCTACACATCTCCATCCACCTATTTAAGGTTGCCTCAGCGGCTTTCATGAGTCCTACCAGTTCCAGGTTGTCTTCCCAACCTCCAATCATTTGCTGATCTTATCTCCAAAGAATTGAAGAACCTTGGTGGCATACTCACCATCGTTCTATTTTAATCACAAAGAGATAGCCATAAAGTGGTTATACTAGTATAAACATGCAAAAACGTACTTTACCGATCATTAGTCACTGTGACAATTTAGAAACAAGTATGCTCGTGTAACTCATGTTCATAATAACAGTAGCTAATTGAAATTGCGAACATACTTTACATGAGAATTCTCGTTGCTATTGCTACAGTACTAAATTCATGTATTTCCGTCGACTCTAAGACTATCCCGTCTTAGTACTTCTACCCAAATCTCGCAAGTCATAACTTAATTCATCACAGCTTAAGTCTAAGTATCTCCTCAGCATACTTAGTTCACTTAAACTAATGCTCTGATACCAACTTGTGACACCCCAAAATAGGGTCAACAAAAACTTCCATAAAACGGAAGAGTGATATATAATGCCATTGCACGAGCTCACAAAAGAGGGGAATTACACATGCCGGTTTACAAACAAAGTGTAATATCTACAACTAATTGACAACCGACTAATCTAATCTCTACTATAGAAATAAGATTTACAAAAAGTGTCATCGTTAGGCTAACTTTGATCTTCTATCTTTAGCATCTCAAATGTATCCCCACGCTCACATATCCCCAACTATGCCTTCTTAGGGATGGCACCACTAGAACCTGTGACACACACATCAGACACAGAACAAGTGTTAGGCATGGAATGCCTAGTGAGTTAAACATATAGTAAAACATGCAGTTATGACATATAAGAGATATTAATTTGGTCATTCACAAATCGGACTCTATGGGAAGACCCCAAACATCAACTCAAGTTACATCATATTTGAAGATATACCTTAGCGTCTACCTCCAAGGTAACGCCTCAAGGCCCGGCACATCGGGACTACCTATATGGTATTAATCCCGAAAGCGTGGATCGATACACAAACCTCCAAGGTAAGTGCCCAAGATTATATCTTCCTAATGCCTACTTAGAGACTCCTCCAATTTGTGAATACCAACAAACAACTACTCCAAGCAGTTCATAAATCCAATCATTAACTTCATCAAAAGACAGTCCAACTATCTCATTAAGCACATGATTTCTACATACAAGAAATCCTCCACTTATCCACATACATATAAGTGATATCATGAGTTCATCATTTAGCATGGCAACACATACTAAATTAGCATATTAAGTCACTTCTATTATAATCATAATTTCTTCATTAAGACATAGCTTAATCCATTAAGCTCCAAACCCTAATATTTAGGTTTGACCAATTTCACATGATCACCATCATAAAAGATACAATTCCAAATAGAATAAAATACCACATCACCTTTATCTTACCATTGAGCCCCTTAAATTTCCTCTTTAGAGAAATAAGAGCTTATTGGCTCAAAGTATACTTCAAGGCAAACTTGTTAGAAATAAATGAAATGATAGAGTAAATTATGTAACCAGTATACCTTTAAATCAAAGTTACTCACCTTAAAGCTCCAAATATGGAAACCCTAGAAATGGAAACCCTTGCTCTTGTCCACATCTAGCTAGTATCACTTGTAGTTGAGATTGATTACCTAATACCCACCATAAATGTTCATCAACACTTCCCAACAACTAACAATTTATGAAAGGGAGTAATAATAACGAAACCCTACCTTTTTGGAAGAAGAAATCGGCTGCCAAAATGTTCTAAGTTCGTGAAATAAGCTAGAAACCCGTAACTCTCCTTTTTATACCAAAACAGGTCGGCGGCGATTGTGACATGGCGATAGTGACACTGTCACTATCGCCGGGGCACTCTCGCTCAACTCCCCCAAACTCTCGGTACCAAACCCGCGATTGTGACCATGCGATAGTGACACTGTCACTATCGCCTAAGGCATACTCACCTGAAACCCAAATGCCTGCAAGATCGAACTTGCGGTACAAAATCGGCGATTGTGACACCCGCGATAGTGACATGGGCACTCTCGCCGGTCACTATCGCCTAAAGGGTACCAAGTCTCATTTGATCCCCTTTTCAGCCCTTGAAATAGATTCTAACGAGGTACGATCTATGCTATATCAATAAAATACTTGAAGATGCAAAACAATTACATAACTACTCATAACGAAAATCGGGGTGTTACATCGTGTACCGTTGGCCTGAGACGTCATAGTTGTGGTACGCGAAATTACCTAGGATAGGAGTTTTAATTAATCGAAAGTGTGGAAAGTGTTGGTGTAAGCTTTGTTGTTGAAGGGTTATGCAAAGTGGAAGTAAGAGAGTCCTTAGAGAAGCAAAGAGGTTGGCATGTGCAGTTATCTGCGAACCTTCCAGGAGTAAAGATTGTTGGTCCCGAAGGCCTATACAAGTTTGTAGAAGGGGGGGGGGGTGAATACAAACACACAAATTTTACTTTTCTAAATTGTTTATTGATAAATCATTAACAATTTACAGCTTGTTGCGGAGACAAGATTAAGGATAAACCTAAATCTAAACAAGTTGGAACACTAAGGTTTCTTGCACTAAGAGAGATAAGGAAATTACTAATAATAACCTATCTTGAGATAAGAGATTGAACTTGTCCAGAGTTAGCAAGTTACTTCAAATGAAGTGAGTTCATCTCTTTATATACTGCATGCATTTAATGCAAGTCAGTATATACTTTACACGTGTCATCAGCTGGTTGGTTGCATGTCATTGACCTTGGTTGACAACCTTAGTAGCCGTATGGATGAATAATGTAGTATCAGAGTGGTTGTACGATTTCAGATATTCGGAGGTTCTTTTCTGACATTTCGTACGGAGTCGTGCAAGGGTGGATAAGACAAAAGTATTTTGTACGGAGGACTTCATGATCAGCTTTCGTTGATTCAGCGATCTATCATTTCATATCAGCGAATGATAGATTTCAGCGATAGCTGAAGTCTTGTACTTGATACTTCACGTTGAGTGGACAAATCTGAGTCTTCGCTGATCCGCATCAGTTCATTAGGAGACTTGTCGCTGGTTCTTGAGCTTGATCTTCGACTTCAGCGTAGAACCTTTGTTGACGTGAAACTTGTCTTCAGGGATCATAAGTAAACAACTAACTTATCAGCGATCATCATAATGACTGAACAGACTCAGCATTTATGGTGAACAGTTTCGCTGAATGTTTAACTTAAAAAGCGAGAGTTCCTATCAGTGGTACTGTAAGATCTTAGTACTTATCAGCGATAGTGAAACTCTGATACATATTGTTTACTTACAATTTTCACTAAGTATATAAGAGAGGGTCATTATCAAATCACTGAGGGTTTGGATCAACAATCTCCCCCTATTTGATTATGACATAGCAACAAAGAAAATTGCTATTTAATGAAAACATAAGGATAAAAAGAACTCATAAAATATTTGTCCCTTTTACTGTTTTCTAGGATCTTTTCAGTACTGATGGAGTAAAGTACGTTCGCTGAAATCTTTCTTTAAAACTTTGAATCAGGATACAAAGAAAATGAAAAGATTACAAGTACGAGCGAAATAAATTACAAGTACAGAAGGATAACTGATACAATAGAGAAAAAGGAGATTATATCAGTTTTCAAAGGGTTCTTCCTTAATGAGAAGTTCATCAAGGGTCTTTTTAGTGGGGATCATCCAGTCAGGGACATTTACTACTTGATTCTTTAACTTCAGAGCAGCTTAAAAAATCAAGGGCTTCAGGTGTCTAGCTTTGATGTCGCGTCTGACTTCACACCAGTGTACGAGATCTCTGAGTTGTTCGATGGGAGCGAGGTGGAGCTCAGAGACACGTTGAAAGTGAGGATTTCCATCATAGTCTAAGAAGAATATACCATATGGATCACTTACCACTGTGCCAGGGATGAAGGTTTCTCCAGGTGGTAGGGAGGTGTCAAGCATTGAAAGATCAGCATCAGGGCCAAGAACTTCAGCACGAGAGAAACCAATACCTGTTTCATTTCGAATGATTGGACCTGAATCAGAAACTTTCTTCTTCTTAGCAGAGGCTTTCTTCGGTTGAGGAAGAGTAGGAGGAATATCCACAGCAGATGAAAGCAAGTCGATCTGTTTGTTTAAGATCATCTCAACATGGCTTTTGAATTTTGAGCGTGATCCCTGAATGGCTAATTTCGTTTCTAACCATTCAGAGAGACCAAACTTTTCTAATGAAGCAGCATAGAAGGTTTGCTTGGTTTTGTCATCTCTGTAGACATCCACTTCAACAACAGGAACATCAGCGTACATTTTTCCTCTGATGTTGGCTTTGATTATTTTGGATGGTCTTGATCGATAGGTCAGCATTTGTTTAGCCCATTCCAAAGTTGTATCAGAGACCTTTGTCTTTTCTCTAACGATTTCTTGAGCATCATCCCAGAGCTGACGTTGAACATCAATGGGAACTCTTTTCAGCTTGGGGTCTTTGATTGATCGTTGAGTAAGCTTGATGGCGTATTCTCTGTCTTTCTCTTCAGCTTCCTTCCTTTCAGCGATAAGGCGTTCAGCTCTAAGGTGTTCCTGGTATTCAGCTTTGGAGATTTTGAACTTTGGAGGAACTGAAGGTAGTTGATCACGCCTTAGAATGATTCGCTGATCCTCGAATCGCTTTATTATTTCCTCTCTTCTCTTTTGATCCTCTTCACTCAGCTTTTGAGGAGCTGAGGAAGGTCTGTTTCTGTGCGAGAGAGGTTGTTCTTCTGGTTCATCAGTCTCAGAGATCAAATCTAAGACTGGGATTATTTCATCAGCAACAGCTGGCTTTATTTGTGAAGTCGCAGTAGTAGAACCTTCAACGACATCCTCAAACAGGGGAGAGGACTAGCTGAAACACAACGATCTTACAAATAAGAACATGGGTAGAAGAACTTGGGTAGAAAGAGAAAGAGAAATATGTTCAAGTGTAGGCTAGGGTAGTAGAACTTATAGAGGAGGGATGGAGTGAGATATGATTAGTGTACCTGAAAAACCGGCTTTACAAGCAAGATCGCCAGATTTTCATCTTCAGCGACGCCTTTGCCTTTGCCTTTCTCAGCGCCAGAGGCTGAGGGCTTTGTCTTTGTCCGCTCCCCTGTTGGTTCATTTATTGAAATTCCCTTACGAGCTTTGATCTTTGGGGCAGGTTTGACGACAAAGAAGTCATCGTCATCTTCGTCATCATCATTCCTTGGAGAGGAAGATGGTTCATTATCAGGGATGTCGATGTCTTCATCATCTTCTGCTTCGGATTCTTCAGCTTCGTCTTCGAGTTGCTCCCCCTCAGATACAGAGGCGAGCTTCTCGGTTCCCTCAGGGTTTTCATCTCCCTGAGGTCCAGCGATAAGATCTTCATTCTTCTCTCCCCTGATAGATTCATCATGGGAAAGGTCTTCAGCGCTCTTTTCAAGATCCTCAGCGCTCTTCTCGTCGGTATGTTCAGCGCTCTTCTCCTCGGGATGTTCAGCGCTCTTCTCCCCCTCTTTCTCATGATTGGGGGAGGAATGGGTAGATTCAGCATTTGTATTTTCTCTGTCTTCTTGGCCAGAGATTTTAATACAACTTTCAATCGCTGCTAATCTGTCTTCAAGGCCAGATATAGCAGGAGTGATCTTCTTTAGCTCTTTACGATCCGCCGCTGTGAAAGTTTCCAATACAGGGGCATGGGCAGGAGCAGGAGTATTTTCCTTGTTGACCAGCGTCTCGATCATCGTCTTCATAGAACCAACGTCGGTTTTTACAAAACCCAAGTCGGTCTTGACAGTTGACATATCCCCCTCGAGATGTTCAACCGATGTTTTCAGCTTTGTAACTTCGCTGGACACGTTCGAAACTGAGTTTTTGAGGCTGGTGTAGTCAGTGTAGATGTCAGAGAGTACTTTGGCAAAATCGCTGAGCGTCTTATCAAGGCCCTTAATGTCATCTGTGGAAGCTTTCTTCTCCACCACCGTAGTTAGCTTTGTCAAATTCTCTCCAGCGTTTGTTACGGCTGTAGAGTTGTTGGAGAGTGTGGTGGTGAGACCGGTCAGCTTTGTTTCCACGGACTTCAGAGACTCGTTGATGTCTCCCAAATTAGGACCTGTAACAGATAAAAACTTGTGAACAGAGGAAAGCTCAGAAGTTTGGGGTTTAGTCACAGTGTATAGGATTTTGTGTGTACCTGCAGGAGGGTTTACGAACTCGTCAAAATTGCGGGTTCCTGAATAATGTTCCATATCTTCCTCAAAAGTACGGTGAGGTATGGTGATCTCTGCAGGTCCTGTCTTCATCATTCGTTGAGAAGCGTCAGCGGTGGCTTCTGGAATGATGGCATCTCCAGTGTTCTTTGGAGGAGTGTCCAAGTGAGTGGAGGGAGAAGCGAAGGATAAGAATGGGGTTCGGGTACTGAGTTCAGCGTTGGATTCGCTGACAATCACTTCATCAGTCTTTTGAGAGACTGAGGGAGGTTGGGTAGGTTCCAAGTTTCTAACCTTAGCGTTTGGAGACGTTGAAGTCTGAATTGGAGGGATGGCTTGCACGGCTGTGGCAGAGCGTACCACGGAACTTTCCTTCAGCTCTTCAGAATGAGCTGAGGAGTCTTCAGCATGGGATTGCTGGGGTTGCTCCTTGGTTTTCTTGATCCTTTTGGAATCAAGTTGGGTTGAAGAGTGTTTCCTTTTCTTAGAAGGAGAGGATTGTGTGGCCGGGGCATCAACGATGGGTATTGTCGCTGAAGGAGCCACAGAAGTCGAAGAATTAGGGTTAAGAAGAGAGAGAAGGGTAGAGAGATGTACCTCATTGTCGACAGGTTTGAAATCGAGCACCTTAGGGCCAACCTGAGAAAGTTTCAGGTCACCCTCTTGAGGATAGCTGTCCTTCAGGCCATATTGGAAGATGGCGCTGATGAAACGGGGGTAGGGAACCCATGCAGGTCTGTCAGCAGCAGAATCTACTCTTTGTACTAGGTCATCATAAATGATAGATGCCCAGTCAATATGTAGACCTTTCAGCAGTGCGTATCCCATAGCCTGCTGAGGTTGAGCGGCTTGATCAGAGGAGCCGGTCTTCGCTGTCATGCAGCTGATCAGGTGTGCGAAGATGAAATTCATCTCGCTGGGCATTTTGGACTTCTTTATCAGCGTCAGCTTCTTCTCGGGCTTCTTGTCCCTTCCAGTTTCCCAGATGTAACCCATTGCGTCGAGGAAAGCAATGATTTCTTCTCTGTCAGCATGCTTCTTATGGTCAGGGAATGGAACAAACGGTTTTTCTTTGGTAGCATTGGGAAAGTTCAGGGCTTTTCGAATGATTGCGGGGGTTATCTTAATTGTGCCATACTCAGTATCGCTGAGTATGCAATCGATGGTTTTGGATGCATCTTTGGCGGAGGGTAGCTGAGTGTGTCTGGCAGAGTACCAGAACTGGGATAGTAGTAGCTGACTTGCGGGAGGTGTGATGGCCAGGGCTGTTGAAATGCAACAGTTTTTCATGAAATTCACAGCATCATCCAGATGTGTGACTTGCTTTCGAGGAGGAAACTCGAGAAGCGCAGAGAGGTTGTTGACCTTGGTCCAATCTAGTTTGTCGAGTTCAAACTTGACTTGTGGAGCCTTGAGGATTTCCACTTCCTCAGAGTCAGCGGAGATGTTCTCAGCAGTAACATTGATCTTTGAAGTTGCCATTTCTCTGTATTATCAATTCAACCAAAGATGTTAACAAATAAGAATTGTCTTGATATGGAAAGAATTTCCATTAAGATGGTTCGAATTTTGTCCATTTCATTCAGACATAAATGTCTTAATGAAGATTAGGGTTTTTCATGATTTTTGAAACGAAATGTAAAGCCCATAAAGTCTTGTATTCCAGTTTCTAAAAAAAATCTGGATACGAATGAAGAACAAGTTTAAGATTAAGATTTAAAACTTGAAAAACAACCATGAAATGGTTGTGTTCATAAAACCATGAAAGAAATGATTTTATTTTTAAGAAGTTCTTTTGTTTGATCTTGTTTAAAACAATGATAAGATCAGAAACAAGTTATCTGCATTTGAAAAAAAATATGAACATATTAACCTTGATGTTTTGATGAAGAAGATGATGAACAGTTCTTTGAAGATTTGAGAGCACAAATGCAACAGTAATTCTTTTCTTGCGGAGGAAGATTGATCGCGTAAAAGACAAATATAAACCAAGAGTTTGTTTATATAGGGAGTTTTAGAGAGAGAAAACCTTGAGCGGGAAAAGGTTTTCATCATGACACGGACACGTGTTTGCATTTGATTGGAAGTTTGAACGAAACGTGCAAACGTGTGTCAGAAAGAAATCGTGCCTGGTGTTATCCGTTGCAATGACATCACAACTGTCCTTTCACATTCTTTTAGGATGTCTCTGAGGTTTTGAAAGCTCAGGGACTCTTTTGAAAAACATGAAGCACTGAATAGAAAATATCAGTGAAGGTTTTAAGAACTTTCAAAATATCGCTGTTAAGGAAGAGATATTCAGCGATGCATTTGTTTTGAAATCTTGCATTTTCATGCGTTTGTCAGAGAGAGAAAACATACCTGGATATCAGTTTAACCAAGTTTATTCAGAGAGAAGATGATTGAATAGGTTATACGAGTTGATTTTATCCTATCGCTGATTAATGTGAACCGCTGAAGATTTTACCCTTCAAAGTTCAGCATTCCAAGCTCGCTGATGAGAAAGTTGAATCTTGTCTCATCAAGAGGTTTGGTAAATAAATCAGCTAACTGATAATCAGTTGGGATAAAATGAAGTTCTATATCACCATTCATCACATGATCTCTGATAAAATGATATCTGATTTCTATGTGTTTTGTCTTTGAGTGTAGCACTGGATTGTTTGCTATAGCGATGGCACTAGTGCTGTCGCAATAGATTGGAATTTTGGAGAGCTGAAGATCATAGTCTAGTAGCTGATTTCTCATCCACAAGACTTGAGAACAACAGCTTCCAGCGGCTACATATTCAGCTTCAGCTGTGGAAGTGGACACTGAGTTTTGCTTCTTACTTGTCCAACTTACCAGCTTTCCACCCAGGAGCTGACATCCTCCTGTGGTGCTTTTCCTATCCATTTTGCAACCTGCAAAATCACTGTCTGAATAGGCGGTTAGATCGAATCCTGAGTCTTTGGGATACCAAAAGCCTAGATTCGCTGTACCCTTAAGATATCGAAATATTCGCTTTACAGCTTTCATATGAGATATCTTAGGTTCAGCTTGATATCGTGCACACAAGCATGTTGCAAACATAATATCGGGTCGGCTAGCTGTAAGATACAATAGTGAGCCGATCATCCCACGGTACAGCGTGACATTGACAGGAACACCCTTTGTGTCCTTATCAAGTGTCAGCGGTGGTGCCATAGGGGTTTTCATAGCTGAACTTTCAGTTAAGTCGAATTTCTTCAGCATATCTCTAACATATTTTCCCTGATTTATAAAAGTTCCTTTTTCAGTTTGCTTAATCTGAAGACCAAGGAAATATGTTAGTTCACCCATCATGCTCATTTTATACTCATCTTTCATTCTATCAGCGAAACGAGTACAAAGCTCAGGGTTAGTAGAACCAAATATAATGTCATCAACATATATTTGAACTAAAATGATATGACCTTTCACTTTTCTAAAAAATAGAGTTTTGTCAATCTTACCTCTCTCAAATTGTTCAATATGGAGATAAGTAGAGAGAGTATCATACCATGCACGAGGAGCTTGCTTTAAGCCATAAAGTGCCTTGTCCAGTTTATAAACATAACCTGGACGCTTAGGATCTGAGAATCCTGGAGGTTGTTCCACATAAACTTCTTCATTCAGCTTTCCATTCAGAAACGCTGACTTAACATCCATCTGATGTACAGTGAAGTTTTTGTGTACAACATATGCTAAGAAAAGACGAATAGATTCAAGTATTGCTACTGGAGCAAATGTTTCGTCATAATCTATGCCTTCCTCTTGTCTGTATCCCTGAGTAACAAGACGAGCTTTGTTGCGAGTTACAGTACCATGTTCGTCCAACTTGTTTCGATAGACCCATTTAGTGCCTATCACCGTTTTGTCAGTTGGTCTACGAACGAGTTTCCAAACTTTGTTTCTTTCAAATTCAGCCAGCTCTTCTTGCATAGCGCTGACCCAGTTTGGATCTCTGAGGGCATCATCTATTTTCTTTGGTTCAGTTAGAGAAATAAAGTTAACAAATAAACAAATATTACCTGCACTTCTATGAGTCTGAATACCAGCGTTTGGATCACCAAGAATTTGATCGATTGGGTGATTTACAGTCCATCGCAGAGCCGGAGCATACGTCGCTGACTCAATCTGAACTGGAGAAACTGAAGATGAGGCTTCAGCTACTTCTGGATTATCAGCTAAGAGAGGAATGTTTGCATTTGTCACTTCATTCACTGATTGCTGAGAAATAGATGGAATTTCTGAGACATTTGGATCAACTGCAGGTATAGTGTTTATAGGAACAGCTGAGACCCAAGATGTTTCAGCTTCACTATTCTGCATATCTGGAATGATAGTAGGACCATCATTTTCTACGGTGTGAGCATGAGGAGTGGGAACTTCTTCTGAATCACCAAGATGAGAAAACATCCATTGATTCAGTTCTTCAGTATCAGCGGACGGTTTAGAGTTCGCTGAACGGGATTCGTCAAACGTGACGTGAATAGTTTCTTCTACAGTTTGTCTTCTACGGTTGAAGACTCTGAAGGCTTTGGAGACTGAGGAGTATCCAAGAAAGATTCCATCATCAGCCTTAGGATCAAACTTTCCAAGGGCATCTCTGTTGTTCAGTATGAAACACTAACATCCAAAGATGTGAAGAAAGCTGATTGAAGGCTTTCTCCCATAAAAGAGTTCATAGGCTGTCTTTTTGAATCTTTTAACTATCAGCGACCTGTTTTGCGTAAAACAAGCAGTGTTGACAGCTTCTGCCCAAAACTGAGTAGGCAGGTGAGAATCGCTGAGCATTGAACGTGCAGCTTCAATAATTGTTCTATTTCTTCTTTCACCGACTCCATTTTGTTGCGGTGTCCTCACTGACGAAAAGTTGTGAGAAATACCCTTACTCTCAAGGAAGGAATCAAGAGAACTGTTTTTGAATTCAGTTCCTTGATCACTCCTTATTGAGCGAACAGTCATATTGTTCAGAGTTTCCATCTTCCGAACAAAGGTGATGAGTTCTTCAGGGGTGTCACTCTTAGAACGGAGAAACATTACCCATGTGTAACGAGAGAATTCATCAACTATGACCAGCGTATATTTCTTTCCAGCGATGGATTTTTTCTTAACAGGGCCAAACAAATCCATATGGAGTAGTTGTAGAGGAGATGACACTGAGGAGACTTGCTTTGACTTGAATCTTGCCTTGGTCTGCTTCCCTTTTTCACACGCTGAACATAAAGACTCTTTGGCGTATGAATGCTGAGGTAGACCAGTGACTAACTCTTTGGAGGAAAGAGTATTCAGTGTCTTGAAATTTAGATGAGATAGCCTCTTATGCCATAGCCAGTTGACATCAGATGAGGCCTTTGAGAAGAAACAGGAGTTCTCAGTGGTTGTTGAGTCCATGTTTATTACATAAACATTTTCCAAACGATAACCGCTGAGAGCTATCTTCTCCTTTTTGTCAGTGACAAAGCAGGATTCCTTAGTGAAAATCACTTTGTTATCCATGTCGTAGAGCTGACTGATGCTCAGAAGATTATGTTTCAGTCCTTCAACATATGCGACTCTTCTGAAGGAGGTTGTACCATTTGAAAGTACACCATACCCTCGGGTGTTTCCTTTTCCATTTCCACCGAAAGTCACAGAGGGACCCTTCTCTTCCTTGTATTCAGCGAGCAGGTTTTTCTTTCCAGTCATGTGTCTAGAGCATCCGCTATCGAGATACCAGATACCCTTCTTAACCTGCATTTACAAAGGAAGATTAGTTTTGCTTGGGTACCCACTTAACCATGTATACACATTTGTCAGTGGAGCTAGTTGGAATAGAAGGTTCAGCGGTCTTCGCAGCATTTGAAGATTCAGCTTTGTCTTTCTTCACTTTGGTTAATTTCTTAACTTCAGTGGTAGGAGTCACCTTGACCTGATTTGCATCGGGGTTGGTCTTCTTTGCCTTGGGGGCAATCTTCACCTTAGCTATCTTTTCAGCTTTGGTGGCTGTGGGGCACTTACTAGCAATATGATTGGTAAGTCCATAGTGATAACATTTCCTATAACTAAAAGTAGTTCTAGGACCACTTGTATGCTGAGCTTTTAATTTCGAATTAGAAGTGCCAGCACCAAGTAAACTATTGGCTTTAGAAATGGGACGAACATTCAGTTCTTCAGATTTCTTACCAAGGACATCCAATCTGAGTCTAGGAGTAGATCGCTGAATAAATCCAGATATCTGCTCTCTAGATCCAGAGGGGTAGGTCATTGAGGCTTTAGAAGCATTCAGCTTTGGTACTAAGGTACCCTTCTGAGGATTTTGATAAATAACAATTCCTTTACCTTTGTCTTTAGAGACAGAGGTAGGTTTTGAATAAACCATTTTCTCCTTACCTTTTGAGGAGGTAGGAGTTTCCTCAGGGATTGGTGTAAAGGACGAGGAGCACTGAGATGATGAAGTGTCAGCGACTGAGGATACGAATGTTCCAAATTTAAGCATTGAACGTTCAGTGGTTGGTTTTGGAGTATCATATTTATAACCCAGACCACGTTTATCACTCAGAGGAATCTGAGCCTTAATTATCTCAGTGATCTTTGTTGAAGAATTACACCATCCTTCAACAGTAGCTTTTTCAGCTTTTAATGCAGCGATAGCTTCTGCTCGTTCGATTTTGACTAGCTGATTTAAATAGACTTGATCTTTAAAATCATCTTCAATTTTAGAAAGCTTTTCTATTTGAAGGTGACAGTTTTTCAGTTGTTCAGCGAGATCAAGGTTTTGGTTTTCAACCAATGTTTTGCCGTTCATGGCTTCGTATAAACTTCTAGTCAATAGATCGATTTTGCGGAGACTATCAGCTTCATCAATATTTGCAATATTGGTAATGAAAGAAGGTGATACCTGAATGGCAGATGTTGAAGTGGAGGGAATGTCTGAACTTTCTTCCTCTTCTTCAATCTTGGCCATGAGACATTGATTTGCTTCATCATCTTCAGAGTCAGATGACGATGCTTCTTCATTAGAAGCAGCCCAATCATAGTCAGCCATCAGGCCTTTGCCTTTCTTCTTAAAGCTTTTCAGCTTCGCATATTTTTCTTTCAGCTTTGAGTATTTGTCATCTTTATTCCTTGGAACAAAGGATTTCTTTGTAAAAGCTGAGGGTCTAGAAACTTTCTTAGACCTGCACTCGTTAGCAAAATGTCATACTTTTTCGCAGTTAAAACAAGTAGCAGTAGCCTTATCAACAAAAACTGATGATTTAGGCTTGTCAGTTATGGAAAGAGGTTTGTTCTTTCTAAACATTTTCTTCTTGGCGAATCTCCTGAACTTTTTAGTTAGGAGAGCCAAGGATTCATCATCATCTGAAGAATCAGAGTCTGATGACCTTTCAGAGTTACTTTCTAACTTAGTGATAGTGACCGAAGGTCGCTGAGTAGAAGGTTCCTCTGAGATTAAAGCAACAGGGGTGCTTTTGGAATCTTTTACAAGATTCTTCTTAAGATGGCTAGATTGCTCATGATTCAGCAATGTACCATATAAGGTTGAAAGGGTCATTGATTTAAGATCCTTTGACAGCTTGAGACACATGGAATAATTGTCCCAGCTTTCAGGTAAACATTCTAGAAACTTTGTCAGCACTTCAAAGTTAGAATATTCCTTACCAACAGTTTTTAGATCTATAATTAAGCAATTAAAACGTTGGTGAACTTCAGAGAGAGTTTCATTCTTACCAGAAATGAAGCTTTCGTATTGTCTTACCAGGTTGATCTTTCTTGAGTCCTGGACTTCAGACGTTCCTTCATACTGAACACATATTGTGTCCCACATGGCTTTTGATGTTTTCAGGTTCATGACGGAATGGTAGACTTCGTCAGGAAGAGCCATGGAAAGTATGGATCTGGCTTTTGTATCTATAGCCACTTTCTTCTTATCTTCATCGGTCCACTGAAAGATTTCCTTAGGAATCAGCCTTTCTGGAATAGCAGGTCTATTCGCAGTGGCTGGAACTGCAGGGTCAATAGTTACAGGGATGAATGGACCATTCTCAAGATAGTAAGGCATAGTAGGGTCTACACCTTCTAAGAAGAGTATCATCCTATTTTTCCATAAGTTGAAGTTATCTCTGGAAAATCTAGGGGGTTTTGCAAGAGAACCATTGTCTATATAATTTGTGTTTGTGTTGGAGGCCATTTTCAGATAATAGCAAGGAAGAGAAATATCTTAGATTAGATCTTGTTTATGAGATTAAACAAATCCGCTCTGATACCACTTGTTGGTCCCGAAGGCCTATACAAGTTTGTAGAAGGGGGGGTTGAATACAAACACACAAATTTTACTTTTCTAAATTGTTTATTGATAAATCATTAACAATTTACAGCTTGTTGCGGAGACAAGATTAAGGATAAACCTAAATCTAAACAAGTTGGAACACTAAGGTTTCTTGCACTAAGAGAGATAAGGAAATTACTAATAATAACCTATCTTGAGATAAGAGATTGAACTTGTCCAGAGTTAGCAAGTTACTTCAAATGAAGTGAGTTCATCTCTTTATATACTGCATGCATTTAATGCAAGTCAGTATATACTTTACACGTGTCATCAGCTGGTTGGTTGCATGTTATTGACCTTGGTTGACAACCTTAGTAGCCGTATGGATGAATAGTGTAGTATCAGAGTGGTTGTACGATTTCAGATATTTGGAGGTTCTTTTCTGACATTTCGTACGGAGTCGTGCAATGGTGGATAAGACAAAAGTATTTTGTACGGAGGACTTCATGATCAGCTTTCGTTGATTCAGCGATCTATCATTTCATATCAGCGAATGATAGATTTCAGCGATAGCTGAAGTCTTGTACTTGATACTTCACGTTGAGTGGACAAATCTGAGTCTTCGTTGATCCGCATCAGTTCATTAGGAGACTTGTCGCTGGTTCTTGAGCTTGATCTTCGACTTCAGCGTAGAACCTTTGTTGACGTGAAACTTGTCTTCATGGATCATAAGTAAACAACTAACTTATCAGCGATCATCATAATGACTGAACAGACTCAGCATTTATGGTGAACAGTTTCGCTGAATGTTTAACTTAAAAAGCGAGAGTTCCTATCAGCGGTACTATAAGATCTTAGTACTTATCAGCGATAGTGAAACTATGATACATATTGTTTACTTACAATTTTCACTAAGTATATAAGAGAGGGTCATTATCAAATCACTGAGGGTTTGGATCAACAAAGATGCATCGCGGGAAAGAAACGTTGTGAGACCGGAGGTCGCGAGGTCGGCCACTGTTAAGCCATCCAGGTTCGCAGGAAGTTAAGGGTGGCTCTAGACCACCAAAGGAGACGTTTGGCCGAGTCGGATGTGACTATTCCGTTAGAAGATGTCAGTGTCAACGAGAAATTGATGTACAAAGAGGAACCAATAGAGGTTGTGGACAGTAAAGTGGAAAATAGGGAATAGGGAGGTTCGTCTGATTAAAGTCCAGTGGAGATCATAAAGGAAGAGAGGCCACGTGGGAAGTGGGATAGGATATGATGTTCAGGTACCCTCATCTTTTCGAGAATGGAATTCCGGGGACGGAATTCTTTTGAGGAGGGAGTGTTGTAGTAACCGTGACCAAACTTGAAGGAGTTTCAAGTCTTGGGGTGGAATCTGAATAAAATGGGAGTTGAAGGGAGTAATTTTTAAATGAGGACTAGGGTATATAAGGACACAAAACCCTAGGGAGAGCATTTTGAATACTGATTTGTGTGTTGTGACGACTGAATTTTGAGAGAGAAAAGAAGGAAAGGTTGGAGCTCCTATACATATTGGAAGAGGAAGGATCATCAATCTTGGAAACCAAATAAAAGGGGTGTGTTGGAGTTTCGTTTTCAGCAAAGAATCAACCAGGTAAATCCCTCTCTCTTCATCTTTCAGCTGTGGATTTGTGGTCAGATTGAATATCTATGTAGGTTTTTGTTAAAATAGAGTTTGAGACTTAATGGGAGATTCTGGACGTCATGTTGTGTTGTTATCGCCAAGGGTCTTGTAATTGTTGAACCTAGTGATCCTCTTATGATTGCTAATCCTTATTTCTCGAGATTTCGAGCTTGCCTGTGATTTCTCGACCGAATTAAGGGTCAGGTCGACGTCCGGATACATTCGAGTGGTTGAAGGTTTCCGGGTAAGTGTCCGGATAGGTGTGTTGTCCGGATAAGGGTGTTGCCCGGATAGGTGTGTTGTCCGGATAAGGGTGTTGTCCGGATAGGTGTGTTGTTCGGATAGGCGTGTTGTCCGGATAGGGGTGTTGTCCGGATAAGTGTGCTGTCCGGAATAGAGTGTCGTCTGGGGAGTTGAGATGATCAGCTTATGAGTTTATCCTTTCGCCAGGTAGATCGTTTGGAAGTGCATGCCAGAATAAGAAAGGGACGTAAGCGTAACAGGTGAGTTTTTCTAACTAAAGCTTGATGGTACTTTTTCTTTTACTCATACATGTGTGCTTATCTGAAGTGTGATTTGCATATAAATTACTTATGCTTATGTGTGATCTATATGGGGGGTGTTTCCCATATGACATGGTGTAATCTCTATGGGGGTGTGACCCATACGACGTGGTGTGATCTATATGGGGGGTGTGACCCATATGACATGGTGTGATCTATATGGGGGGTGTGACCCATATGACATGGTGTGATCTATATGGGGGGTGTGACCCATACGACGTGGTGTGATCTATATGGGGGGTGTGACCCATACGACGTGGTGTGATCTATATGGGGGGGTGTGTCCCACATGACATGGTGTGATCTATATGGGGGTGTGACCCATATGATATGGTGTGACAGATATGGGGGGGGGGGTGTTCCATACGAGGGTAATTGTGCACCTTGGATCAAGTCACGGGTGTGTGCCTGGATGGACGATTTGGTCAATTGTGTGACTGTTATTTGCCAAACTTCATATTGATTTATATTTCGCAAATCCTTTACATGCTATATGTGGTGTGTTTGTAACTGAGGGACCTCACTAGACCTTGTGGTCTAACCCTCGCATTTTCAAAACTGAAACCCTTTTCAGGTAAGCAGGTTAAGGGCGGTTCCTCTAGTGGTAAAGAGAAGGCGAGGGTGGGCGTGGCTTGCATTAGTGGACTCCTTACCTTCCAGTATTTTAGATGTTCTCAGTTGTAACTAGGGTTATTCCGCAAACCTAGATTTTGAAATTTGTTGGTGTAAACCTTGGGCCAAGTTTTGGCGTTTTTCTTTTGTAATAAATGTCTTGTTTTGGCATTTTGGAGCGGACTGTTACAATTAGATTATGCGAGCATATGTTAAACTTGGACCATATCAACTTCATAAATCAAAGTATCATTTTAGTCTGAATGGTCCTAACAGTAAAATGCATAGTTTTCAAGTAGCTCGGTTTAAGAGTTTTTGGTGGTTGGAATATTATGAGAAAAATGTGTAAAAGCCTCTAGCTAATTGTTTTTATTCCCATCAGATAAGTCAATGGGAAAATTATGAACATTGGAACATTTATGTGTTAGTCTTTTTTTGTTCAGATATAATATTATTGGTATTATTTTTAAATAAAGTACGGTATTAAACGTCAGAACCCCCTATCCTAAATTTCTGGCTACGCCTCTGCTTGTATTGATAACCAGTTTCTTTGTATTGTCTATGAATCATGCAGACAAATTGTAGTAGACGCTCATCATGTAGACAAATTGTAGTAGACAACATGAATATATTTTTGGTTTAGTACGATGCAAATTTACCATTTTACCCTAATAATTATAATAAGATTTTAAGTTTTTAATTTTGTTATTTGTTAAGGCATTTTCAGACACCTCATTATTAATCAAATACTTTTATTACGAGAAGATTGGGAAAAAAAAATACGAACATAAATATATTGTATGTAACCATAAAAAACATCATAGATTCAATATATATATATATATATATATATATAATTCTTTTTTTTATTATTAGTGGGCATGAAAAATGAGTGTCGACCACACACCACACCATAGATGCATGGGATTTACATGCCCCATTCAATGTTGTCATAAAACACTTTCCATGTTTTCATGTGATAATTAATAAATCCTCATGTTCTTGTTGCCATTATTTGACCACACAAAACTTATGAATCTTATATCTTACCTTCTTTTTTTTTTAAGTTTATGTTAGAATTGTTAAAGTATCTATTATATAAAATGGAAGCGTGACAAAGAGCATCTTAGAATTATCACATCGTATTAAAAGGTATTTTAACAATTGACTCAGATTGGTTCCATGTTAATCAGGGTTTGTGTCAACTTCCACGTTAGAGTCATTTTTGTCCCATAAAATTTAAATAAAATACGTGGTCCATGGGTTTTTTTTAAAAATTGTTTTCCCATTCAAAATAACCATCTAATTTCAAATTTCATCAAAACAAAAACTCTTAATTTCAAAGTTAAAGTTAGAATCAGTTTATATTTCACCATATATAAATATTAGATATGCACTATTAATAATCAATAGAAACTTTAACTGTGTATAATTTTTTGACACGTTATTATTTGACAAAATATGCCTGTAAATGTGAGTTACATGTTTGTGTTTGCATTCATTGCATAAAATTTCTTTTAAGAATAAATCGAGTGGATAAAATACCTACACGTCAAAGAAAATATCTGTCACTTTATTTACACGTTTTTTACATGCATGATAACTAAAACCGTGTAGCTCCCGTAAAAGTTCTAGGGAATCAATGTGATTGATACAAATAAAGATTATATATACATACAAGAAAAACATTTAAGAAAAGTATTCACGATATTTTTCAAGATTGATACATGAATGTCTTGTATATATTCTTACGCGTAGAAAATGCAAGTACACTAAAAAGAGAAGTAATAAAATAAAAATAAAAATAAAAAGGCTAATGTTTATTATTTTCTTATAAGAACTATTTTATTCCCCTTTTTATGAAGGAACCTTTGATTATAAGTAAAGGTAAGAATATGGTGATCATTTTTTCAATGTTCTCTCTCTCAACACATGACCACTTTCATCACACTTTTCTTCAAATATAACTATATTTTTTTATTTGATATGTAAATTAGAAGTAAGAGTAAATTACATATATGGCCCTTGTATTTTGCTATTTTTACAACTAATGTCTCTATAGTACTATATTTCTTATAGATTTGATCCCTGTAGTATTCAATTTGTTATCTTCATAGTCTCTCTAATTAATACCATTAATGTTTGACCGTTAAATAATAGTTAAATGGGGAATTGATAACTCTCATTCTAAGGGTTATTTACCCATTGCTTGTGTGTGTTTTTCTTCCATTTTAGTGTCTGTGTTTTCCTTTTATGGATCGTCTTTCTTCTTTTTGTTATTTATTTTCATTTGAAATTGTTGAGAATAAAAGTTTGTGTTTTGATGGTTGAACGCATCATTTTGGCTTAAATGTTGGACTGCAAGAAAGTGGTCACTTTGTTTGCCACTATGGTGAGAGGCGTAAATCCGAGGTCAATTGAAAAATGTCATTTTTTTGCATGTATTCTATTTTCAGCTGCATTATGGCATTCTTGAAGGTGAAACTCTAGAGACCAAAGAAGATGAATAAAAGACAAAATCAAAACTCATATCTTGGTGTAAGGATTTGTTTACCCAAAATGCCTATCTAAAGGCTTAAAGAAGATAAAGTAAAAGTTGGGTTTTCATGAAAAACGGGAGTAAAAAAACAAACCAAACTTTGGGTCAATTGATGCTTGAGCTCTTTGCAAAACTCCTTATGGGTAAATGCCTTCATCACCTTTTCATCCTCCCTTATAAATAGAGGTCTTGCATTTCATTTAGAAATGAGCTCCAACTATGTAGAGCAATTCAAACATTTATCTTTTCTCTTTTATTTTTGTTAGATAGTTATAGTTGTAATAACCGAGACCAAATTGAAAGAGTTTCAAGCCTTGCGGAAAAATTTAATAAAACTGAAAGTTGAGGGACTAAATGGTTAATAAGGGTTAGGGTACAAAAACCCAATGATTGGCACAAAACCCTAGTTTTGGCAATCATTTTGTGGGTGGCGGCTGAGCATTTGAGAGAGAAGAGAAAGAGGGATTTTTGGAGTTCAAGGGTTACTAGAGAAGAATATCACAAATCGTCTAAGTTTGGAAGAGGAGTGGAGTTGAAATTCGACTCATACAAGTGATTCTACCAGGTAATTTCGAAATCTAATCCAATTTTAATTGTTATGATTGATTGTTGAGTTATTGGAGGGTTCTTACTTGGCAAAGTTAAATGAGGCTCTAAAGGAAGATTTAAACACCCCTAAATCGTGTTTAGTTAGCAAAGAATTGTGGGAAATGGTTATAGAATGTTTATGTGGTTATTTATCGCATTATCGTACAGTTTAAGGGGATTTAAGTAGGATTTTGGTCTCTGAACTCGTCCCAGCGCTTTACCCGGTAAGCTCCCGGTGATGAAGGTTACCAGGAGAGTATCCGGTAAGCTCCTGGTGATGAAGGTTACCGGGAGAGTATCCGGTAAGCATAAGTATCCGGAAGCATAAGTATCCGGAAGCATAAGTATCCGGTAAGTAGAAAGTATCCGGTAAGTGTGAATTGCCCGATAAGTATGGTTCACCCGGTAAGCTGACCGGAAAGTAGAGTTGTCCGATAAGCTAGTATCCGAACAGTTGACTAGTCAGCTTATATGTTTTATCCATTCATTCAGGTAGATCGATTGGAAGTACGGAACAGAGTAGGAAAGGAAAGTAAGCGTATCAGGTGAGTTTTCTAACTAAAATACGTGACTTTTAACGTGTTTTCTAAAGTATGTACATGATGAGAAATGCCATGTTTTATTCCTATGCTTTTAACTGCATGAAAGTTTATTTAAGATTTGATTGAGATGTATGCATACATTGTGGTAGGCGTAAATTGGCTAAGTCGGGGGGAGGTTCCGCTAGTACTCAGGGGGAGGTTCCGTTTATGCCATGGAAGGTAGTATCCAATAAGGCAGCGTGAGACTGACTCGTTGTCACTTTCGAGTGACTTCAGGGTGCCATTTACGGGAGCAGATTTATCCGTGAAAGTTTTATGTAAAGTTATATGATAGTTTCATAAAAAGTTATGTGAAAGTTTATGCAAAGATATTTGAAAGTGATGAGCTGCTTTTAAATGATTTTGAGAACTATCAGGAGGGAACTCACTAGACCTCATGGTCTAACCCTCGCATTTTCCAAACTAAACCTTTTCAGGTAAGCAGATAATAGGAGGCTCCGGTAAGTGAGCAAGAGCAGGATAGAGTACAGATGTAGATAGAGACAGTGACACTCATACTTTTAGTGGTAGTTATTCTTAGTTGTGTATAGGTTGTTTCCGCCAACCTAAGTTATGAGACAAGTGTACGAAATATCTGGGACACAGTATTGTAATTCTTTAAATTTAAATGTTGTGTATGCTTTATTTAGACTGGGTTGTTACAATTGGTATCAGAGCCATAGTTTAAGGGATTTAGGTGACCGGACGGGCCTAAACTTAAACTTTGGGAGTAGAAATCACAACTGAGAATCAGGAAATGCGTTAGGAGGACACTATTATAGAAATAGGACTAATAGGGTACCGAGGACGGTCATGTAAGGTAAGTTTGGGATTACACCTGGCCAGTGTAATTGCGAACTTACAGGTACTTGTATGTGCTTAATCTGCCTTATTATTCCGAAGTTGTAGTCTTATGCTAGCTTTTATGTCGTATTCCAGTAATTTAGAATGTCAGCAATATCCCTAAAGGATAGATTGAGACCCTTGTTTGGGAAGTATCATGAGAGATCGTTTATGATGTGATGTATGTACACATCGTCGAGAAGAAATGTTGTATAGAATGTTATGAGTCGTCTTGAGGTAGATCTTCATGGATTCGAAGAGGATGAATGATTGATTTTTGAGTAAGACTCCTGTTTCTAGAGAGTCTCGGTTCTAGAAATCGGGGGATAGATCAGTTCGGATGGTAAGGAAGGACAGTGTCGAGATCTTGGAAGTGTCAATTCAAGAGCGAGCAGAGGATTAGAGCCCTGAATCTTTAGTCGAGTTGTTCAGTGGCAAGATCATTGAAGAGAGATTCTGTAGAGGACTGAAAGCGTGTTGAGATGGAATATGAGATAATTGATCGAGACGAAAATAGTATGAAATGGTTGAGTAAGTGGATCGTTGAAATGTATGTATAGCAAGTTGTTGCAAGGCCGAGAGGGCGACCATTGGCCGAAAGTAGAGTGTCAATGATAAGTTGCGTGAGTAAAGCGATTGACCTTGTTTGAGTGAGTAGCCTTCAATTGCAAGTAGAGTTTCATGCATTGAGTTCGTATATGTGTACATGAGATTTTTCATAAGTAAAGTAAATGTGTAAATATCAAATTTGATCGGATATGAGTCGGCGTGTGCAAGCGTATGTTTAAAGAAAAATACAAATCCATTTACATCGTACAATGAAGTCTTGAGGTTTACGATTTGCAAAATATTCCACTCTTTTCATGATAAGTTAAATTGTTGCAAAAAAAAAGTCAAGGAAACGTTTGAATGCCAAACTTTTATAACCAAAATGAGTGTTGACATGTTGAAGTTATATAAATGAGTGTGAGAACCGACTGGTTTACTTTGTGTCGGTAATTCCTTTCAGAATTTTGCCGTATGAAAAGGTTTTCATCCAATATATATTTCTGTCGTAACAACATATTTTTGGTTGAGTAAGATTAAGTTTTACGGAAAGCTGCATGCAAACGATTCTCGAGATCGTTGTGCAAGGCATTGGAGTTATGAGAATGTTGGGGTCGTGTGTACCCAAGTTGTTTCCAAGTATTGATTCTATAAATTGATAAAAAGGGTGTGAAATGATTTATTTATCGCATTGTCATGCATGAAGGCTATGAACTCACTAGGTCGTAGAGTACTACATTTTAAGCTAAGGAAAACTCCTAGAGTGGAGAGGTGTTGGAGAAATCAGGGGAGAACGTTTGTAGTTTTGGTATTGGTGTTCAAGAGAAGAGGTGAGCAGTGGAAGAGTCGGAAGTGGACTTTAGTGTCGGTTGTATGAGGGTCTGTACCCTTGTGCGGTGACTAGAATTACAGTTGCCGAGGGACGGTTGTGTTCTAGGGAAGGACTAGAAGTCATCAAGGTGTTGGTATTAACAACTCGTTATGAGTAGTGAGGCGAAGTAGGAATGAAATATCCTTAACGTCGAATAGGAGTTTTAAAGGGATCTTGCAATATTGACGTTGCACGAGTGAGTTTGAAATGAGGACGACGGGATGTGAATTTGATTATGATATGTTGGAAGGATTAAGTTCAATAAGGGACCCTTGTTGAAGAATAGGTTAAGGAAGTATCAACATGTCAGCTATTGACGTTAAAGTCGACAGTTGTGTAAGGTGTGTGAGGCCGAAGACTTGAATCAGAAGGTTGAAAGTTGAAGGACCACCTTGTAGGGGTGTTAAGATAGTGAAAGACTGATGTTTTAGATAAGCGTTTTACTGACGAGGCAGATAGTTCGCAAAGGATGAAGTATTTAGCACGAACGAAGTGAGTGTATCGATTATGTCAATCTGGGAGAGAATGTGCCATGTCGATGTAATGGTTTGGAATTGCAAAGAGCTAGCAAGAAACGAGTATGTTAGAGTTAACCAAAAACTCGGGAGTTGTGGTTCAACTAGAGATGGGGAGAGACAATGTAGCGAGATAGACTCGGTTATTTATGCGGGAGGTCTTGAAGATAAGTTTGAGTTGTGTACGAATGACCATAAGAGACCTGGTCTGCAGTAAGATGTTATGGGTAGAGAATGTTCGGATGAGTAGTGGCATCAATTGCCAAGTTAAATGTGCCAGCCAGTGTGCGATGTGATGTTAGAAAGAGGAAGCATCAGATGGAAGTCTTTTCGGAGTTTTCGGATGAGGTGTACGATTTGTTAATCAAGTTGTTGGAGCACGTGGTTTGTAAGATGGCGTTGTGACACGACCATTATTGGAATAGAATGTCGGAGCGGTAGCGGATGGTTACCTAAATGAGAAATCAAGTGTCTCGGGTTGTGTGAGTCACTAAGTAAGTATATTTTGGAATCACTGGAAGATTAAAGAAGATGTTGGTTGAGTGAGTCTAAGAGGTGGTGTGGTAGATGCTAAATCTTTAAGGAATGTGAATTGTTTCCTTTTGTACGAAAGGATTAGTTCGAGAAGGTAACGATTGGAAATCAAGGAGAGTGTAGTGACTTCGTTCACCGGTGTCATTTAGAGATAACTAGTTTGAATGCCTCAGGTTAGAATTTTGGTTATGTGTAATAATGAGAAAGTGTTATCAGCATGTGGAAAGATCGGAGGAGAGGGGCAAGTAACGTTGGGTGGGCGGTGCTCCACGCTAACGTGGAGAGGTGAAGATAGTATGTCGGGGCAAGTGAGTAGGATGGAAGTAGTAAGCTTGGCAGTAACACCGAAAAGGTGGAGTAGTGTGTGTAGATTGTCATCAGTAAGTGTGCGAACTCCTGGAAAGAGTATAGAGGAAGAGGATTTGTGCATGTCTTTGTGCGGGAAAGAAGTGGAAAAGGGCAGTTGAATGAGTTGAGATGGTGATGTTGTGAGAAACGTTCAAACGAACTGATCGTTCAGCGTAAGCTATTGAGAACAGTAGGGTGTGATCATGGTTACTCCTCCTAGTTGAGTGGGGGTAACCGAAGTTATGTTATATGACTGGACGCTTGTGGCAAGTAGTGAGAAGTTGATGAGCCTTCAGGATAAGTTCAATTCGGATAGGTGAGCACTCCAATAAGGAATTATGGAGGTTTCCTACTATTAGTCACGTTAAGTGTGAAATGATGAAGTGGTGAGAACGTGCGAAATAGTTGTCGAGCTGTAGCCGATGTGATTCGGGAAAAGAGTATGATCTGCATAGACGTATGTCGGTTGGAAGAAGTGATCTAGAATTACATGTAACCCGAGGAGAGAACTCTTAGGTGTGAGTTCGTCGGGATGTGCAAGGGTGGCCTTGTGCCAAGTGATTAAGTGAGTGATTGTTCTTGGTTTTAGATTCTCGTTTTAGTGGCGAGGAATTTCCGCCAAGTTCCTTCTTTTAAGGAAGTAAAGGGGTAAGAGAGACCGTAAGTAGACATGTTGTAAAACCGTGAGTCCCGACGTGGGGACAGAAGCGAGCAAATGGAGGCGTGGTTGGCCTTGGATTTTTTTCTAGTGGTATTTAAGCGAGTATAGTATTCGGAGAGGTTGCAAGTAAATAGTACAAGATGGCACGAGATAGCAAAGTGGTGACTCGCCGAGGGCGGTTCCAATGTATGGTGTACAGTTATGTTTCCCATTAGAACGGTTTGGGGTGACCGAGTAGAACTGAACTGGTTGGATTGAAGAACATAAGGCTTTTGAGCCTTGAAGTTTGAGAGAAAGGTAAGGTGGACTAAGTCTGTAGATCCGTCAAAGTTATGAAAGTTGAATAGATAGTGCGCGATCTTGAGGTACTCGATGAGATTTTGGGAAGAAATTCATAGTGTGATGCACGTCTCTTTTGTGGAGAGCCGATGTGGGAAGTGAGATGATGGCGACCTTGCAAGAGATGCAGACGATAAGAAGTTGACTTTTGTCATTAGTGAGCGAGATAGAGCAGCGGCATACAAGTAAGATTGGTCAGAGGAATTAAAGAGTCTTCATCCGACATTTCATGTCTCGGACTTAATGAAGTGTTTGTCAGATGCCGAGGTGGCTGTTCCTTTGGGGGGACATCAATATAGATGAGAGGTTGACTAACATAGGAGAACCGATTGAAATCGTGAGCAGTAAGGTTTGCGAAACGAGGAACAAAAAAGTTCGGTTAGTGAAAGTTCAGTGGAGGTATCATAAGGGACGAGAGGCTACTGGGAAGTGGAGGCGGACATGAAATCCAAGTACCCTAATTTTTTGTAAACGGAATTCCGGGGACGGAATTCTTTTGAGGGGGGAGTGTTGTAAAAACCGAGACCAAATTGAAAGAGTTTCAAGCCTTGTGGAAAAATTTAATAAAACTGAAAGTTGAGGGACTAAATGGTTAATAAGGGTTAGGGTATAAAACCCAATGATTGGCACAAAACCCTAGTTTTGACAATCATTTTGTGGGTGGCGGCTGAGCATTTGAGAGAGAAGAGAAAGAGGGATTTTTGGAGTTCAAGGGTTACTAGAGAAGAAGATCACAAATCGTCTAAGTTTGGAAGAGGAGTGGAGTTGAAATTCGACTCATACAAGTGATTCTACCAGGTAATTTCGAAATCTAATCCAGTTTTAATTGTTATGATTGATTGTTGAGTTATTGGAGGGTTCTTACTTGGCAAAGTTAAATGAGGCTCTAAAGGAAGATTTAAACACCCCTAAATCGTGTTTAGTTAGCAAAGAATTATGGGAAATGGTTATAGAATGTTTATGTGGTTATTTATCGCATTATCGTACAGTTTAAGGGGATTTAAGTAGGATTTTGGTCTCTGAACTCGTCCCAGCGCTTTACCCGGTAAGCTCCTGGTGATGAAGGTTACCGAGAGAGTATCCGGTAAGCTCCTGGTGATGAAGGTTACCGGGAGAGTATCCGGTAAGCATAAGTATCCGGTAAGTAGAAAGTATCCGGTAAGTGTGAATTGCCCGGTAAGTATGGTTCACCCGGTAAGCTGACCGGAAAGTAGAGTTGTCCGATAAGCTAGTATCCGAACAGTTGACTAGTCAGCTTATATGTTTTATCCATTCATTCAGGTAGATCGATTGGAAGTACGAAACAGAGTAGGAAAGGAAAGTAAGCGTATCAGGTGAGTTTTCAAACTAAAATACGTGACTTTTAACGTGTTTTCTAAAGTATGTACATGATGAGAAATGCCATGTTTTATTCCTATGCTTTTAACTGCATGAAAGTTTATTTAAGATTTGATTGAGATGTATGCATACATTGTGGTAGACGTAAATTGGCTAAGTCGGGGGGAGGTTCCGCCAGTACTCACGTCGGGGGGAGGTTCCGTTTATGCCATGGAAGGGAGTATCCAATAAGGCAGCGTGAGACTGACTCGTTGTCATTTTCGAGTGACTTCAGGGTGCCATTTACGGGAGCGGATTTATCTGTGAAAGTTTTATGTAAAGTTATATGATAGTTTCATAAAAAGTTATGTGAAAGTTTATGCAAAGATATTTGAAAGTGATGAACTGCTTTTAAATGATTTTGAGAACTGTCAGGAGGGAACTCACTAGACCTCATGGTCTAACCCTCACATTTTCCAAACTAAACCTTTTCAGGTAAGCAGATAATAGGAGGCTCCGGTAAGTGAGCAAGAGCAGGATAAAGTACAGATGCAGATAGAGACAGTGTCACTCATACTTTTAGTGGTAGTTATTCTCAGTTGTGTATAGGTTGTTTCCGCCAACCTAAGTTATGAGACAGATGTACGAAATATCTGGGACCCAGTATTGTAATTCTTTAAATTTAAATGTTGTGTATGCTTTATTTAGACTGGGTTGTTACAGTAGTTGTAGTTTA
This sequence comes from Saussurea involucrata, assembly GCA_033807775.1. Classification (NCBI taxonomy): domain Eukaryota; kingdom Viridiplantae; phylum Streptophyta; class Magnoliopsida; order Asterales; family Asteraceae; genus Saussurea; species Saussurea involucrata. Next base: position 89,036,765 of record CM066314.1, read on the forward strand.
CTTTCTAGTATTTAATTTCTAGCAATGTTCGCCACTATGGCGACATAGGTGGCCATAGTTAGTAGTTTATTTTTCAATGAAAGTAATCTTTATGTATTCTTCTTCTACCATGTCTTCTTTTTTATTATTACGAGTTAAACACTCCCTTAGGTGTGGGTGTGAGCCAAATCTAAGACTAATAGGCAACACTTGGGTGTTGTCATCGTCGCTAACTCTTAGACTTGGTCATTTGAGTCAGGCCTTTAACTCAAACGCAGACAAGCTAGTCACTTGTAAGTGTTAATATTAGATCTTACAATCAGAGATGTGTGGATCTGGAAATACGGCTTAAGTAATGCAAGAAAACTTGAGAGTCTTTTATAACCACGTGGAGATGCGGATTTTTGCATGATTTTAACTAAGGTTCAAATGTCGTAGGTGTCACAAATAGATTTAGGCATCTACTTTCATACTGGTGAGCTAAGATCCTTAGAGGTCTACTTAGTTAAATCGACAAATCTTAAGTTGGCAATAGTGACGACTTTATGGGGACAAGTGGCCACTCTCTGTGGAAATTCACTTTTGAGAGAAAGGGGGTTTCATAGATGTTTTTATGGCACTTGTTTTGGACTAGGATATTACTACAAATGTCTTAGATAAAGCCTACACCCATAACCTTTTCTTTAAATTATTATTTTTATTTAATTGTTAAAATCACCAATCTCACTCAAACATATTTTCTTCTTCTCTAATTGAAATCATTGTATCCTTGACCTACTACTCGAAACTTTGAAGTCTGATCCCTATGGATACGATCTCCGTATTACTACCACTTTATTAGGTGTAGGGATCATAGTGTTAGGTGTGCACTTGCACTGCCACCGTGGCAACACCGGTCACCACTTCTATGGATCTATACGATTTCATATATTAGGGACAATTTGTTTTTTTTTCTTTTCAATTTTCACTTTTTTCTTAAAAGCAAAATAAAAGGTGATATAATTTACTACACAAATGGAAGCCTCCAGGCTGCAACCCGTGACCTGTCTCCCTGATCCCTCCATCCACCACACCCACCAACTTCTCGCCACTGCCTCTCACCATTAGACTTGTACCTTGAAACTATCAAACATCGTTGGGTTTGAAATGAGTTATGATAGGAGGAGACCCCACCCCGATTTATCATTGCCACCCCTTTAAGATATGGGACAAGGACGGTGGTTTTGATTCAGAGGCCATATCTTCCTCTAAGCTTGGTTTTTGCATTACGATGAACGTCCCACCTGCCCTTCTTATTGACCTAACTACCCAAAAACACACACCATCATTGACCTTCGAATAAGCTCCCATTTCACACTATTTTCTTCAATTTCTAATTCTTAATCAATTCCTAGCACTTCCCTAATTAATAGACTAATATTGTTTGGATTGAATGTGGTTAAAATCAACATGACAATGGCTCCCACATTAAAAAAATGAAACGGTAACATGAGTTTTTTTGAGTAAAAATAGTAACATGAGTTGAGCAATCAATTCAGGTTGTTTAGGTTTGGGAAATGAGGGAGGAAAAGGGGTTTTGTTTGGGTCATTGAATCACATCTGGAATACAAAGCATATACAAAAAAGGCCCCATTAGTCTGGGCAAGGATAAGGATAAAGATAAAAAGAGTAAGGATTAAAGTCACCTTTGTGACATAAAAATAACTTGCAACTTTTTTTTGTAACACCCGGATAAAAATCGGATTAGAAATTCTTGGGCAATTTGAATCCTTCGGTAATCCATCCGTGATTACCATCAGATTTAAATCCTTTGGTACTATTCGTCGGTGATAGTCATTTTTTGTAGTGAATTTGTTCTAAAACCCTTTTTGTGTTAATTGTAGGTGTTTGAACCAGCTTATACGTACGCACCCCGACTAATCATGAGGCCTTGAAGATAGTAGTTAGAAAAATCCTCGGTGGCCTTGGTGAGACTAGAACTAGCCTTATTGTAACATAACTAAAAGGTTAATGACCCACAATATCCAAGGTATCGATAGATTCCAACCTTCTTGAAGATCAATGAAACAAGCATCACCAAGGTGAGGAGTGTCGTGGGTTTTGTTGTTGTCGTTGTGTGTGTATGTATATATATATATATAATACCTGTTAAAAAAGCCTATTTAATTACAGTATTCGAAAAGAAAAGAAAAAAGATACCGACCATCAAGGTATAATTGTAAGTAATTGGTTATCGATCAATTCAAGAATCCAAAATAAGACAATAGGAAAGATGATGTTAAACAATATTAATGTTGATGCTACGTATATATGTTTTAAGTGCAAGCTTACAGAAGTCATTATGAGAGAACTTTCCAGGAAATTTCCATCCACATCTACATCATACTTTCATAATTGCATGAAATCCACACAAAGTGACGTGCTAATCAAGTCAACTTATCATAAATAAATTTATACATTTCTTAAGCCTTAAGTTAAGTTAACTAGTTTATACTACGACTTCTTTTAATTCATCAAACATATACATACATGGATCCATGGGTTCAAATGAAAACCAAGTTTCGATTGTAAATTGGGGATAAATTAAGAAGAGAGAGCCACATGTCTACCACACCTTCAAATTCACGAGTCATTCATCATGAATAATAAACATTCAGGATAAATAATACACAAATTCATGATGATGAATAATACATGGATCATGAATTCGTGTATTATTTATCACAGAGGCGGACCCAATTTTTTTTTCATACGGTGACACCATATAATATAGACAAAAAATAATTACAAAAAACATGGTTTTTATCGACGTGTTTTCATCTTTTTATCGAGATTATCTAGAAGCCTGCTTCTTATTCTTTCTAGCCCTTGGGCAATTGTCTGAGGTGATTGGCTATATTGTGACTTGTTGGCTTGAGAATTATCTACATGTTTGCGGCAACTGTAGCTCAGATCTGCATCTCTCATATGAAGTCCTTTTTACTTTTGCCAAGGTTCTTCAACGGTATATGTGATATAATCACCTGGTGAGATCTTACTGTTTTACTTTAAGTGGTTATTTTTCTGTATACTTCGACAACCATCTAAAATTGTTTTTTAATTCTTATTGTTTCATGGCAAGATATATGGCATATGATTTTTTTGGTATTCTGGTTCTTAATCTTGAGCTTCATTGTTTCTAACCCTTTCTTTGCTAGTTTCCTCTGTTTGGGTGACATTTTCCTGGTATTGTGGGTTGTCGTTCACCACTAGAGAGAGTTTTTGTTGTAAAACCTTCAGTTTCCGCTGTGCATTTGAGAAGGGGTTAAGAGCTCTGTTGGCTTGGCATCTTGGTTTTGGATGATGTGTTTCTTTCCTTTAGGTGTAAGTGTTTAACTTGTCATCCTGGTTCCTAGCGGAAAAAAACTGTTTTTTGCTCTCTTGACAAAGTCTCGAATAAATTTTTTGTTAACAAAGTCTTGTTTCAAAATGTGTAAACTTGCTTTTGTTAATAAAATATTTGATAATAGAAAACGTGCGTTGAATAATCCAACTTTAATTTGCGAACATTGTGGCGGTTCCGGTCACGTGATTGAACAATGTTTTAAGTTGATTGGTTATCAAAATAGTTTTCGAAAGAATCACAAAAACCAAGTGTTTAAGAAGCTTGTTTCTCGTAATAACTACATTTCTGATTCCAACACCTCTGTTCCTGGTCCTGCACCCTTTTCAATATCTTCTCCATATACTTCTGATCAAATAAGTAAGTTGATTAGGCTTGTTAGTGAAAAGAGTGTTACAGAAGGTGCAAATACCAAAATGACAAGTGTGAATTTTTCTGATTATAATTTGAGTTCCGGATGGGTAATAGATTCTAGAGTTAATTTGCACATGATAACGTCGGGATCTAGTCTTGATAATGGTGTAGATATCTCAGATTTGGGTCTTATGATTGATCTCCCTGATGGCACAAGTGCAAACATAAAAATGATTGGTGACCTAAAATTAACGGATAAAGTTACTCTTTTTGATGTGCTGGTTGTTTCTAATTTATCTGTAAATTTTTTGTCTATTCAAAAACTTGCTAGTGATAGCCGGTGTTTTATTGTTTTTGATGCTTTTAAATGTCATATTCAAGATTTGAAGTTAAACGAAAATATGGGGACCGGTTTTAAGCAGGGAGGCTTGTATTTCTTTAATGTATGTTCAAACCATAAGTCTATCTCGAGTTGTAGTACCAATGTGTGTCATTTGTCTGGACACCTTTGGCATTGTAGGCTTGGACATTTGGCGGATCCTGCCCTTTTTGTTCTTAAAAACAAATTGGATTTCAAAACCGTGACCGGTTTCTCTTGTGATGTTTGTCATAAAGCCAAACCGGTTTGTGAGCCGCTTCCTTTAAGTGAACACAAGTCTATGTGTCTTGGTGATCTTGTTCATATGGATGTTTGGGGTCCTTATAGGGTTGTTAGTAAAGAAGGCTACAATTTTTTCTTGACCATTGTAGATGATTACTCTCGAGCCGTTTGGGTTAACATGTTAAAGTCAAAATCTGAGGTGGTTGATTGTGTCGTTAAGTTCTTGAATCTCTTACAAAATTTGTTTGGCAAGTCTGTGAAAGTCGTTAGAAGTGAAAATGCATCTGTTTTTGTAAATAAAAATATGGAATGTTTGTTAAGGTCTAAAGGTATTTTGCATCAACATTTTGTCATACTCCACAGAATAACAATATTGTGAAGAGTAAGCATAGACATTTTTTAAATGTTACTCGGTCTCTATTATTTCAAAGTGGTGTTCCGTTGAATATGTGGAGTGAGTGTATAATGACAGCCACATATTTGATTAATCGTACGCCATCATCCGTTTTAAATGGAAAATGTCCTTTTGAGTTGGTTTATGGTTTTGAGCCTAACATTTCTCATCTAAGGTGTTTTGGTTGTCTATGTTATGCAACAAAATTGGATGTTTCTGGTGTTTTTGATTCAAAATATGAAAGGTGTGTGATGCTAGGTTATTCTGTGGTAAAAAAGGGTTATCGATTATATAGTGTAGACTCGGAAAAAATTGTTTTCTCGAGGGATGTGAGGTTTTTTGAAGATGTTTTTCCTTTCAAGTTAATAGTGAGTTCTAGTTTTGAGAGTGTTGATGCTTGTAACGTGAATCATATAAATTTTTTTGATTGCATGTTAGATGTTGATACAAATTCTGACTTGTTACCTATTGATGGTAATTTGGGAGGTTCTAACAACAAAGTTGCTAACAGTTTTGTGGAAGGTACTGATGGTCTGTCTGAGAGTTATCATGTTGATAATTTCCCTAACAGTTGTTTTCCAGGATCCCAAAGTGGTACATCTGTTTTAGATGTGTTTGATTCTTTGAAAATGTCTAATAGAGTTTCAAGTTTACCAAATGGATTTGATGACAATGTTGTTCAATGCGAAGTAGAGTATGGTCTGGGATTTGATGTTAACTGTTCTGATAAATTTGTAATTCCCAATTCTTGCTACGAAACATGTTCTGATAAAAATTGGACTAAAGTTTTAAGTAATGATTTAGTGGTTTTAAAATGTTATCTTGATAGTGGGGTTTTTGAAAGTGGTTTTCATGATTTATCCTATTGTAAGTGTTGCTTAGGGTGTAAACTACCAGTTGGGTTAAGTTTGCCTAATTTGTCCCTTTCTCTTCATTATTCCTATGGTTTGACTACTAATGATCTTTTTCTTATCTGGTTTTTGAAATATCAACATTTGGTTAGAAAGTCAATATATTTGATATATATTTATGATATATTGTGTTTTGTTTACCGTTTTGTTCAATCCGTGCATACTCTTTGTTGGTTTCATTTTAATCTTCCTTTCAGAGTTTCAAATTCCTTGGATCCATCTCCAGGTAGAAGGGTTTGTATAGCTATGTCTAATGGTTTAATGTTGAAAGGGTGTATTTTTTCCAACCGTGGTAAGTTTTTTACTTCTCGTTTAGTTACTGGTTATTGCTTATTTTTTGGAAATTTGTTTGTTTCTTGGAAAAATAAGCAGTTAACCGAATCTCGATATTCTGTTGAGACTTGTGATTTTTTATGGGTTATAAACATTTTAAGCGAGTTAAAGATTAGTTGTCTTATAGCAAGTTGAATGCTTTTCAACATATTCTTTTGTATTGTCTTCTTAGAATGAAGATTTATTCCACGTCAAGATTGAGGGGGATGTTAAAATATACACTATAGTCTTATGTCAATCTTGACTGGATACATATCTGAATACATATTAATTTCTTTTATTTGGTTCTTTCAGCTTAGGATCAAGATAAAAGGGTTTCTTCTCGTAATGTTGGTGATTTATCTTTGTTGAAGAGCTGTTGGGTTAATTTGATAGAAGCTGAGAGTTATGATGGACTATGCTTCAATGTTGGAGATTGTTCAAGGGTAGCAGAGCAAGTGTGTCAATTCTTGAAGGACCAAATGTGTAAATGTTGAATATATAAAGCAAGAATGAATTGGCACTTTTGGGAATCACGTCATTATTCCTTCACCGTTAATATTCAGCCCCTAAGTTCTTTCTCTTTCCAGTGAGAGATTTGTAGTGAGAGATTTTGCTTTATAATCAATAATTTTCTTTTCATGTATTGTAAATCTTTTGTACATAAAAGAGATTATGAATTTCTAGACAAAACTTAAACATTTAAACTTTCGTTGAAGAAAGAAAGAAAAAACCAACACACCTTACTTTGTTTCCTCAGTTTCTATGAACAAGTAATATTTCTTAAAATATAATATCTTAATGTTAAAAATGACATAAATGTTTGTTATTGTTACCACAATAAATTGATGGTAATGAATAAGCAAACAATCTATGTACTTTAATTAAAATCAAATCAACTTCACATTTTTGATTCATCTGTCAAAACATGTCCACACTTTGGTCATTATGGTTGCGTTTGGTACATAGGACCACACGGAACGGGACAAGACAAAACTCACTGTACTACATTTGGCGTGACATTGGACAAACAAAAATTCACTGTCCCACGTTTGGCGCGACATGAGACAGGGACAAGAAGTGGACATGGTGGGACAGGATGGGACAAAAAAGGCATTTTCTTGTTCCACCAAAATAGGTGGAACAACATGGGACAAAAGTGAGACATAAACAAAAATAAATCACTAACCTAGCTACCCTCATTTGATATATAACCCTAATATGATATTAGTCTTAAGGGTCACCACCACCGATCACCGCCGCCACCACCATCGACGGCCACCGGTAGCCACTGCCAACCACCCTCGGCCACCACTACGTACCTATTCCTCCACTATAACAACTTTCTTCACCATCTCCACAACCATTTGTCCATCACCACCACCACTACCATCGTCGACCACCTCCACTGAAACCGATCACCATCATCCATGCCCGCCACCACCACCGACGATCACCGCCAACCACCGTCGGCCACCCCCACCACTACCATCGTAGACCATCTTATTTGTGTCACTTATAGCTGTTATATGATATATAAAATCATCAAACAAGTTTTATGGAAAATTGTCTAGTCTTGTCCTATCTAGTCCTAGTCGTACCAAACACAAGACAGACAGTTGTTTTGTCCCGTCCTATCCAGTCCAGTCTTCCTACTAATGTTCACTTTACCACTATGTGTTGTACCATTATCACCCCACAAACTTTTGTACATTTGATCTAATCCTTAAAGAACGATTCAACATGATATATGCATATAAACTACAATTTAGATAATAATAATAATTAGCAAGAATGGTTGATGTGAAACTATATCTTTTCTCAAAGTTTACAATAAATGATGATGCTAAGAAAGTAACAAAGGGATGCATGAAGTAAAAAAGGGTTAAAGAATGGAGGGAAATGAAAATACGAGCAAAATATAAATACGCTCAAGTAAACACGAGTCGTACCTTGTAAATGTACCAAAGGGAAAAGTCGTCAAGAAAGACTAGTCTTTCTAATCAATCGAATACTCTTTTAAGTTTTATTTTACTTAGTCCAGTTTAATAAGATAAACAAAAACTTAAAATATCTTCTCTTTGATGTATGGTAGGTGCTCACAAAAACACACACACACACACACACACAGAGAGAGAGAGAGAGAGAGAGAGAGAGAGAGAGAGAGAGAGAGAGAGAGAGAGAGAGAGAGAGAGAGAGAGAGAGAGAGAGAGAGAGAGAGAGAGAGAGAGAGAGAGAGAGAGAGAGAGAGAGAGAGAGAGAGAGAGAGAGAGCTAAGCAATCAAATTGGTTATTTATAGAATCCAAGTGTTTTGTTGGTCATACCAAAATTGTACCATGCACTAAAATAACATAATAAATTTTTTTACGATATTTAATAAAAACATGTGGAGTAATATATTTCTTGATAATGCTTCAGTTTAAGCATGTTTTTTTATGGTAAATGAAATCATTGATAATATTGATTTACATTGGCAAATTATTTTATCTATATGATTACTAAAATATGATGAACTATGTCTTTATTGGGAATATATGACAATTTCAATTAAATATTTAACAAACTAGTTGATGAATTATGATTGATAAGTTAGTTGACGATTAATAAATTAGTTGGTAGTTGAAACAAATCATGTTTGACAAAAACTAGCCGATAAACATATAAAATAATCAAAACAAATATCTTGAATAAATAATCATTACAATATTTAATAATATAATTAAAACAAATTTATAATAATATAATATATTATTAATACAAACAAGATAGTAAAAAGAAATATTAATTAAAATAATTTAAAATTTATTATTATAGTGCTGAAGTTTGTTGTTGATTGTATCACCCATATGACAGAACACGCTTTCAATTATCTTGAAATTATCCCCCACAACAATGAAATTTCACCCACTTTCTAAAGTGACACCTAATCATAAAAAACTATATTTTAATCAAATAACAACAAAACTACAATTAAATACTCTTTACTATAATTTAATATGAAATGTTTTATTAATTAAACAACTATAATTAAATACTCTCTACAAAACTACAATTAAATACTCTCTACAAAACATCACAAAATATGATTTGACATAAAACAATTTCTAATTTAGAAATTATTCTCTACAATTTCTTATACTATTCACTGCCACATCAGCAAAAAGTACTGATTTGACATTTGCAAATTACCAAAACCAATTTCAAATTTAGCAATCATACTCACAACCACTACAATTTCTAATTTAACAATCCTACATAACACTTTTACAATCCAAATGAAATCCTTGTTGTTGTGGATGCTTTAAGGTCAATTTTTGTAGTATATCCTCAAATTCCGTGGACCCCTTCTCTCCTCAAATTCCTTCATTACCTTGAAACGTTCCCATATATATCTCGAATTCCAAATAGGGGAAGTGAAAAAATTGTGTGTTTTGTGAAAATGATGGGAAGATTTTGTGAGAAATTCATCTTTTGATTTTGATTTGGCTGTATTTGAATGTGGGTTCAATTCTTTGATTTTTTATTTTGTTGGGTTTCATTTATTGGCAAAAGAATATGAATCTTGCCGAAAAAGATGATTGGGGTTATGGGATATTAAAATATATTTTTAATAAAATAAAATAGAAAAAAGACAAAAAAAAGATTTAAATTTTCTCAAGTTAAATAAACTTACTCAACGTAGATTAGTTAGAAGAACCAGAAGTATTCAAAATAAAAACTAGACTTACTATTGTAGTAAATACAAAAAATATAATTTACTCTAGAGTTATATTCATATACAATCCAAACTTTTATTTTTTTATTTTGTTAGTTTGAAGTTTTCAAATAATTTTATGTTGGTCCTATTTATGGAGTAACAAAGAAAACAAGTATTGTAGAATGAAGGGTTAAATACAATACTCAAAACTTTTACTTAATTTAATTATTTATTGATTTGAAATCAAGAATTACACATAGAAAACAATGGATTGTTGCGGAACAGAACAGATAAAATTTGTTCAAACAATCTTACACATAGAGAACAAAAAAACTATTCAAACTTGATATGTATAGGTTTTAGGGAAATTAATTAAAATGCCATATGTATAGGGGTTGAAATATGTAACCTTTACCTTCATATGGGAGTGTAAAAGGAAACGAAACAAACTAATGCATCCAAAACCGAATATTCCACAAAATTTGGTTATCTTAGATCAAACGGTTGGTTTTATATTTGAAAAGGTAGCCATTATTTGATTTGGTTTCAGTTATTTCTTTTACTTTTTTGGTTAAATCGAATAAGCCGAAAAGTTGAAAACCAAATAAATCGATCAAATAACATCCATACCTTCATCCAAAAAATTTATAATAATTGATGCAGTCAAAACGATAACAAAAGTTTGACAAAAAGAAATCAACCACAAACCGATAATTTTAGATGAACCTTTTCCGGCTAGCTTTTTCTTCACACAATCAAAATCAAAATAGTTATTTTACATTTTCAAAGTTATGAATTGATTGACATAGTAAAAAGAGGTTCAAATAGAAACGAAGGGTAAGCTAGATGCATCAGATATATTGTTAAAACTAGTATGAGAACCGCGCGTTGCGCGGTAGTGTAAGTAATTTGAGTATTAATATGCAGATTGTACATATAAATAAATGTTATGTGTTAAACATAACAATCAGTAAATCGTATTAAAATTACTTGTAAAAAATAGTATAATTTTATTAACAGAAAATGAATGGATAAAATGACCATGTATAATTTATACATAATTTGTATAAGTGAATACCTTGTATGTAGTTCTTTTCATTTGTAAAGAAGACGGTATATATGTTGATTTTATTAAGAAAACTTGTTTGCATAACAATTATGAGCTCTTGAAAAATAATATAAAATTGGCTTGACAATTAGACATCAAAAAATGTAATGACAAATTTAGTCCATTAATGTATCATCATCAATTAAAATTTAAAAAACGTGGCCATAATTTACAAAAAGGAAATTGCATCTACCGACCGTATCAGTGAGAAGTTTGCGTTTATGGTAGTGATGCAAAATAGAAGCCAATAATTAATTTTATGCTCTAATATCTAATACCACAAAACAAATGCAACTTGTTAAATGTTTTCCACAACACATGCAACAAATGAAGTAAATAAATTGCAATTTTTTGTATAACTTGGAAGACAATGGGTACCATCCTTGCTTGATTGCTTCTACATACGTTGACCTTGACTTTATCCAAACAAAGCTAAGCTCACGATACAAACAATTAAACGTGATATTAAATCCTCATCCAATTATATATAGACTACACATCATAGTTTTGTATATTAAATATCATGTACCATTTATTTTACTATAGAAAACTAACAATTTGTTCTCAAAGATGTGATCACTTGATGGTCTCATCGTTCTCGACAACATACTCTCTTGTGTATACTCGTTTAGACTGCTCCCAACATCATCCAAATAGTCAATCATACTTTAGTCAGTTTCTAATTGTTGCACGTGAAACTCATTTAATAAGTTAGGTCCAACAAAGCAAATGTAAAACAAAAGGTGTATTACCTGGTAAGAGTAGTTGGTGCAAGGTCACTATGGTTCGACCCAACCGATTCATCAACTAAATCTTTTCGTTTTCTATAATAAATAAAGCAAATAAAACCGACTTAAGAACAAATCTACAATTGAGGAATAAAGAAATACATAACAATAAATGAAGACAAATACCATAAAAAACAAAAAGCTAATTTATGAGAGACATGAGTGACAAAAACCAAAAAATAAACAAATTCCTATTTTTATACAAATAACTTCATTGATTGTCGATGTTAATTTGTTAACACGAACAGCTGGGTGTCGGCTTGAAATCATTGACAGAATGTGGCGGTAGCACATGAACCAATAAAGTACCAACCTTAGAATTCAATTAAAATCTAGATTTTGCATTACTTAAACCCCATTGATTCACTGGAAAATCTGTGAGCATAAAGCAAACACGACAGCAACTCACTTGAACAGCCCCACAATCAAGTCTTCTTAAGAATCCTATACAAAATCCATTATTTATTTGAGGTTGATTTGTATCACGATACTAATCTTTATTGTCACCAATGTGATAATCCATAATAGAATGGCCCTTGATACTTAGAACATCCTTTATTATTATTATTATTATTTTGAAAGGCAAGTAAACTAATACCAGTACACCAAAAGAACCAAAACACAGTTACGGGTACAGGCAAAGTGCCAAACATAACCGAAACGGCAAAGGTTTGCAAGGAGCAAACCCAAGCAACAAAACCAACAGCCTACCAAACCAAACAGAGGGAACCGCAAAAATAGAAAACGAAACCGAAGCAGCAGCAAAACGCAAATCGAGTGCCACTGCATCTGAAAACAAAGCAGCAGCTGCCACACAGCAGCTTAGCTTACTGCTGCAGCCAAAAAGCAGCAAAACAGCATACTGCTGCAGCCAAACAGCAGCCAAACAGTGCTGCAGCCAAACAGCATACTGCTGCAGCCAAACAGCAGCAAAAGCTGTTGCCAAACAGCATACTGTTGCAGCCAAACAGCAGCAAAAGCTGCTGCCAAACAGCAGTTTGCTGCATCCAAACAGCTTACTGCTGCCGAAACGCCTACTCACAGAAAAACTGCAGCAAAGCGCTACCCGCCTACCGCAGTCCCAACGGGTTTGCTAGCCACCCATTATTAGACTGATCAAAAGAGTAAAAAACATCACTATTACGCCATAGTACCATCGCTAGAAGTATAGAACCTATACACTTCTTAGGCTCAAGTTTGGTTTTCAAAGGTAATTCTTAAGCATTCCATAACAGTGAAAGCAATTTGGTATATATGGTAAACGGTTCTTGCAATCTGATTAATGAAGTTGTCACCACTCATGACCATATGATAAACAGTAAAAGGTAATATATCATAACCACTAAGTTTCAAAAGGTAAGTATGGTGTTTCTATACAATAATTAATTAAACTAATTAAGCTATTGTAAAACAACTCCATCATATGAGATAAGAGGTTAATACATACCTTCACCAACTGAAAACCACATGGGTTTAGACCATCGGCAAAATCCTTCATCCTCCATTAAGAAAATCTCAAGTCTAAATATAATATGGAAGACCATTATTACATTTCCTTATACACCTAATCGATCATTATATATAAAATCATACCCAAGCTAAAAATATTTAAAATCATCATCATGGTGAATTTTCAAAAAATCACCAATGTGGGTTATATTATGCTCTACCTTGGTGATTACCAACTTGGGAACTCCTTGGTACATTTTACACCGGAGGCGAATCCCCAATTGCAAGCACCCAAAAATTTAGAGCCAAAAGCTTACAATTCAATAAGGCTAAGAATTTGACATAGAATGAACTACCTTTGAGAGCATGCCAAGTTACCATTGAAAAATCAGATTTGTACATTTCTAAGTGAGACCGTTGTTTATTAATAATGAGTCTTTTGTTGGGCTCGTATGAAAGTCTATGTGAGTAGTTCCCCCTGAATTGTTTGTGCCAATAGTTAAGAGTTTTGACTCCTTTTATGGCCTTAACCCAAAGGGTTTCTTTTGTCAAGAAAATAATACGTTTAGTTTGATGGATGTTTTCTAAGACAATTAACATGCCTTCCTATGTTAGTGTCTGGTTCAATTTCCATAAGGCATTGGGGTTGAGTAACATTAAGGAGAGAGATGAATTGTTGGGTCAATTTGATGAACCTCGTGGCAATCCACTACGATTTCTAAAACTAAAGATCTTCACAAATGAATTTGATGAACCAATGTGGATCCACCATGATCATGAATAGCAAAGTATGGTTTTTCTAATCCCACTCACTGATTTTCAAAATTTCTTGATTCAATTTCTTCTATGGGGAATTGAACTAATTAATCCCAGTAGTTGAAATCAATAAATATTGTTTTAAGTTCTTTCATATGATCAACTTCTATTGGCACTCTTTTAGACCCGGTTGTCTATAAAATTTGAAGCATTTAACCGTTTGGGTTGTGGCACACCAGTTAAGGCCTGGAAAATCTCATTCCCTTGTGGTCCACCTACAATAACTCCAGTCCATTTGTAGTTAACCATAGATTAGTTTGTTCATGTAAGTTGGCCCAAAAACCCATTGTCACCCAAAATAAATTGCAACATTTAAAAATTCCAATTAACAGAATCTATTTAGTTTATATTTGTTTGCAATCTGAAAGAATCTTGAAAATATTTTATATGTATATGTAGATTACGATAACAATAGCAATTGAAGATGTGAGAAGGGAGGTAAAGATATTGAAAGCTTTAACATGACATAACATGGTGCAATTGTTATGATGCGTATGCTTTTCAAAGACAATTAGATGCCTTCCTATATCAGTTTCTGGTTCAACTTCCAGATGGCTAAGGGTTGAATGGAGTGAGATAAATTGTTGTGTCTAAAATTAAATATTTACAAAAATAATTTTATCAAGTGTTAGAAAGCTTTTAAACTTTTTCTTCTTCACCAAAATTGTCTGTAACTAATCTCATTCTTTTTGTCATTGGACATCGCAATCAAAACTAAAATCATATCCAATTGTGCATGCCAAAAGCTCTATTCAAGATTTATGGGAAGGTACCTTTAGATCCCATGGTTACTCTAACAACATCGACAAACTCTTCAACACCTCTAAGCATTAAATCCCTCGCATCTACTCCAAATCAGATTTCTTTAGCTTCATAGTTTCTGGTCCAACTACTTCCATATCTGTTTTCCATATGTAAACAAAAATAAGCATACATAAATGCATAAAGAAATATAAAAAAACAATCTTCCATGAGATAATTTTCATGGTTTACAAATGCAACTCTCCATGAAAGTTACCATATGAGAAAAGGTTTGAAGAAACTCAACATATAAAAATTCATTTATAAATTATACCTAGTGTCAATCTTCAAGCCGTTCTTTTCCTTTTCTGAATGCTATTATGAACTAAGAGCAGAGTGTGGGACAGAGATGGTAAGAGACAATGCTTGAAGATTTGGGAGATAGAAAGAAATACAGACATGATATCATGCTCGAGTTAGTAAAGTTATATGATTCGGTGACCAAATCAACACCTCCTACCTATTAAGACGAAGACCATTCGGTTGATGAAAAAGAAACCCTAGTCCTGAAAGAGTAGATGATGATTCCATCGTTGTGTTTTATCAGAAGACATCATAGAAAAAGAAACCAAGATTAATATCATCTCACATACCTTAAACCCTAACATTGCAGTTGTTGGTCTCTCAATGGTCGCTTCAAACTTTGACGTACTCGCAATCGATGATACCGGCACCCTCGATCACCACCACGGATTCCTCATCGCCACCACTTGCTCTGTGACTGTGAGAAAGCTATTATAGAATTGGAAATCAATAGAGAAGGGGAGATAAAACCGTAATCAGTTACCTGGAATCGGAAGTGGAAAAGACGATGGGAGGAAAAAGTAGAGGAAAAGTAGAAGTAAGGAGAAAAAAGAAAACAGGGAGTTCTAGCGTGAGAGGGTGCCACGTCAGACCTTTGGTTTTTGTTTTTATAGATATATAGATAGATAGATATAGATGCACGCTTACCTACTAATTTCTTATTCACATACATCAACATTAAAACTTACTTTCTGCATTTTCAATACATGATTTAACATGATTGTGACATAAAAATGGTCCATTCCCAAAAATCAATCAACTTAAAATATGAAAGAAGCCAATCGTTCCATCACAACCTTAGCGTTCTCATTAGTACTACCGAGAACATAAAAGCAGTGATAATATGTTAATTAAATGAAGTTGGAGCCCGTCTCCTCTGATGTAACGGTTCCCCTAGCAAAACCTCATCAACTCCGGCAAAACCTTAGTTTAGCGATGTTTTATGTTGGAAACGAAATTATTGATATTTTCATGGTTTTAAATGCATGAAAGTTGTTTATGTATTGGAAATCATTTTATGGAACTTCTTGATAGAACCAATCTCACGATAAACAGAAATAAAACAAACAAATCAGTAGAAAACTTACAAACAAACAAGTATAGATAGAAATCGTGTACCTTTTCGATGTTTCTAACGGGTTGAACGTAAAGGAAATTGGATAGAGGCCTGTCGATGCAGTGTCCTAAGAAGAAATTTCGTCCCTAATCGTGCTCGGTTCCGGACGTCGTCTAGAGGATACAACTATCCGATCGAATTGATGCACGTCAATTCAACCCCATCGAATCGATAGTATGTTTCGTAGAAAAGCAAAGATTTAGGATGGAGAAATCAGAGAGAATCTGATAGAATTCGTACCAAAAATATGGAGGGAAACCTCCAATTTTTATAGGTTTTCTCGTGGTTGTTAATGCCAAAAATCGTCCAGAAGGATAACTTAAGGTTGATTGTGGATCTTAACAACTAAAGATAGAAATCGTTCGACAAAGATAAAAAATGTAAATGAGACGCAAGGAATTTTGGTGACGCGGGAAAAACCTCAACAAGGAAAAAACCCGCGGACGACTGTGGATGTCGTCGCTGCACTATGGTCGCCAAACAGGGGCGATGTCCTTATGTTCCAAGTGTCGAGAGTACAATGATTACAATATAAGTGAAAGAAAGACTTTATATGTAAAGTAAACAGGTGTATCGTGTGTGAAAACAAGTGCGTCGTGTATAAATGCTATGCGTCGTGCGTCTTCTGTTCGAGAGAGATTCAGTAGGCTGTAAGTATTTCGAGAGTTCAGATTGTGCGTAAATGATGATGGAACCTTTGTTTATATAGCTTTCGTGGTTTTAAATGACTCCATAAAACCTTGAGTAACGGTCGCTGAGGTTAATGCTCGTAATTACCCTTATCGGTTATATCCGTTGGCCATTAATGGTGTTGACCCTGCATTAAATAGGAAGATCATAACAGTTGGCATACGTTAGTCGGTCGAGGTCGTAAGGTATGTTACGACGGTCGAGTGTCGTGAGTACATTTTTTGATTTAAACTTTGGTCAGACGATAAAGTGTTCATGATTTTATCTTATCATAAAAAGTGCAAGAAACATTTTCCCTTTTCTGGTCGTGGTCGAGACTGATGAAATTTTACCCAAACAGTTTGCCCCCAAAATTTAAAAAATAGAGTGGCAAATTCAAAATTCAAATTTTTAAAATTTTTGTCAGTAGGACGCCTGGGGTCGTGACACGTGTCGAAAGTCGCTTCAGTTGCCTTGGAACTGGATCAGTCCAATTCCAACCGAAGGGGAAGTTGAAAGAGGGATAAGATCGTGACGTCATGCTGACGTGCGATCATGCTTAACAGCTGTAAACGCCAGGTGTCGACGATCCGTTCGTGCATACGAAAAGACATGGGCACGTGTCGATCATCGAAAGGCTCGATCTGACACGATCTGTTAGCTCCAATTCTACTATTTATAGAAGTATTGAAAAAATAGGCTAAGTATGTAGTCATCGACAAAGCCTCTGCCGATTAACCAAGAAGACCGAAGTGAAGAATCATCAGAAGACGCATTCACAGAAGACAAGGCCCCAGAGCCTCTGCCATACTCGACAGAGCCTCTGTGGTATGAAGATTGAAGACTTAGAAGATTATCTGAAGATCAAAACAAAGACGATCGTGCTTCCCACGTCTTACTGTTGTACGAAGATCTTGAAGATCATTCGTACAAGGCTCGCCATGCTGCCTCCACATGTCAACCTCTGATAAGTTATAGCTTTTGTAGAGTGTGGCGCACTACAGTAACGTTGTACCTGTTACTGTTCCACGATAGTGTCTTTGTACCTTAGTACTTCTTGTCTCCACCTTGTCCCCTATAGATGTAGTATAAATAGAAGACTCATGTTTAGTTCTTCTATTAAGCTTTGCACGATACACACACCATTAGAGCAGAATTCTTGTATTACCTTCGGTGTTCTTAGGTGTTCTTATTATATCAAATACAATGAATCATTGAGTTAATTATCTGTGTTATTTACACTTCACGTATTTGATATTGTGTATTTATCTACCAAGTAATACCTCTCTAGTTCGCTAAAACGCTTCCGCATCCTAATCTGTTTGAACTAATAGGTATTTATATCATTGTTAAGCAAAAGAGGAAGCAACGATTGGTATCAGAGCCATCCTTGATTTTCTATATCAAGAGATCCTCTCCTAAAATGATTTTTGGTAGAAACTTGGCTTGATTTTAACCTGTTCTTAGTTTATTTCAAACAGACTCTGTGTTTCTGCCATTCTCGACCAGTTCGACTTTGGTAAACCTACAGAATCTGTTTTCTCGGTTAAAACTCTCCATTTTAGTGCATTGCTCAAGGTTTTTAAGGTTATAAACACTTTTCGAAGCATCCACATCATCATCTGAAAGTTTATAGTTCATACTCTGTTTTCTGGTATTTTTCAAACCTCTTTCAAAATGGCGAACACGGACAACTTTTTCACCGCTGGTTCTCTAACCAAGCCCCCCACTCTACTCAGAGATGAGTACCCTCAGTGGAAGATACGAATGATTCACTTCTTCGAGGGTACTGACAAAGAACTCGTCTACTATATCAACAATCCTCCTTTCGTACCAATGATCACAGTACCTCGAGTACCTGCCACAGATGACACACACGAGATTCCTGAGCACGAGAAACCGAAGACCAAGGATAAGTGGTCCGAGCCAGATTTGGCAAAATATGAAGTTGCTCAAAAGACCAAAAGACCAAAAGACTTCTGATAATGGCCATCCCCAATGACCTCTTCCAATCCCTAGATGCGTGCGAATCTGCATACGATCTATGGAAGGAACTGGAGAAACAATTGGAGGGACGGGCCAAGACTCAGAAGAACCGTAGATCTCAATGCATCAATGAATAATACGCATTCAAAGCTCTGCCGACAGAATCTCTGCAGTCAACGTACGATCGTTTCAACTCTCTGATCAACAAATGCAAGAAGTTC
This sequence comes from Saussurea involucrata, assembly GCA_033807775.1. NCBI lineage: Eukaryota > Viridiplantae > Streptophyta > Magnoliopsida > Asterales > Asteraceae > Saussurea > Saussurea involucrata. The sequence goes on from CM066314.1 coordinate 89,055,654, forward strand.
GGGATTCACAGAACCTCTGAGGAGAACAATGTCATGTTCCTAAATAGCCTAAATGAAGAATGGCTCCAGTTGTCTATGTCTCTGCAAACTAATCAGGACTTAGACTCCTGGACTCTGTCAGATCTTTATGGAACGTTGGCAGCCCAAGAACCTCAGATTGCACAAGCAAAAGCTCAAGTCAGTGCACCCCTTGCACTTGTTAGTAAGGCTACAGAAGCGAAAGAGAAGCCGAAGAAGGAAAAAGCGGTGGAAGAAAAGAAGGAGAAGAAGAAGAAGGTATTGGTCGTTGATAGTGAAGAGGAGGAGGTGGTGGAAGAAGAGGAGGAGGTGGTGGAAGAAGAGGAGGCAACTATGGCCTCGATAGCTAAGTCTTTAGCCCTTTTGACCCGGGAGTTCAACGGAGGATACCAGAAGAAGTCTGGCTATGAAAGCAATAGAAGAGATGATCGTGGTAATTCGAGGAACCAGGGAAGAGAAGGTTCGAACGACCAACAAAGGTCGAATGACAGAATGACAGAGGTGGTGACCGACAGAGGTCATACGACAAAGCTGGCAACACTCCCCAGAACCAAGGATGTTACAATTGTGGCAAGCCATGCCACTATGCTGCTGACTGCAGGAGCAAACCAAACCGCCCTCAGAGGGATTCTGCTTTCTACAAAAAGAAAGCGGAATATTATGCTCAGAAGTCGCTAATGGTGAATCAGGAGAACTGGCTGTCAGACGAATCATCTGATGAGGGCGACAAGAATGCCTTGTTCTGTGGAATGGCAGAGGTCAGCTCATCCGACTCTGATAGTGAGGTATCCACTTCTGACTCTTACTCTAATCAAGCAGAAGCTGATTTGCTTAAACTGACCATTGAATACATAGAACTTAAAAAGTCTTACGAAAGTATTCAGAAGAAGCTCACCTTCTTTGAGAGAGAAGCTAGACTTCTCACTCAAGAAAAGGCCAAAAATTTTCAAGAAAAGGAAGAAATTGAAACAAATTGGAACAAACACCTAAATCCTTTGAAAGAAAAGATTTCTGAACTCAACTCTGCTTTAAAAGCAAAATCTAAAGAACTTATGGACGTTGAGAGCGACAGAATGAATATCCTAGCTCTTAAACATTATTTTCAAAAAGAAAGAGAAGTCCTCTGTCAAGATCTACTCAGAAGAGATCTTTTAATTAAGAAATATCAAGATGCACAGAAGGTGTACGAGAAAATTAATACACAAATAGGGAGATGGGGAATTGGCTTCTGTGAAATAGATCCATACACTGGAACCAAAAGAGACAAGTCTCTGTCCTCTCTATTTCATATTGGAAGTACAAGAAAACCTGGGTTTCCAAACCTACTCTCTGTAAGTAAAAGGCGAAAAGTCTCTGGGGTACCTCACGAGAGGAAACCTCTGAAGATGATAAATGTGTGGTATCAAAACACAGATCTATCACCGTCAATCTCTGTCAAAAGAGAATCCAAACCTAAGAAATATCTGAAAACTCAAGATCAGATAGGAATCTTCAAGTTTGGTGACCCCGAGACTCAAACACGGGTTGCTTTTGTCTGCATGATAAACTGTGAAAAGAAACTATCGGCAGAGACACCTGAGTTCAAGCCTACCTCTTCAGAAGAAAAACTTAAAAATATCTCTGAAAAGGAGTTGTTGGAAATCGGGAAAAATAACTTTTATGAAAACTTCTGTACATCCTCTGTCGATCAAAACCTCTCTGATGAAATCTTAATAGATACTTCTTTTGACTTGGAAGATAGTCCCATAGAAAAGGAAGAAAGCGAGTATGGCACATGCTCTGAAAGTCCAGCCTCTGTCGAAAGAGATCAAAGTGACTCGACCTCTGTATATGAGGACGACTCATCCTTTGACGAATCTGAGACTAACTCAAATGAGTCAGAGATAGTACCTTGTGATTCAGAAGATCTTAAGCTACCATCTGGAGTTCTTAACAGAACTATTCCTCCCAAGGAGAAAATCACAAGTGTTCCTATCTGTCCAGACTTTTTGGACATGTGTATACAAGCCAAAACCTCTCTTGAGCTTGAGAAATTCAAACAACAAAAGGAAATGTCTTCTCAAAAACCAACAAGTTCAAAGAATTAAAAACCCTTAAGGCCCATTAAAGAAAAACTAACATGGCAACATAAGGGTAAGTGGGCGGAAAATAACAAATCTTTTTCTTCTGTGACAGTGAAACCTGCAGAAGTTCACCACAGAAGGGGTCCACAGAAGGCTACTCCCAACAAAGGATTTTCCAAACAACAATCTACCCTACATAGGTCTTCTTGTAATAGGAAGTCAAATGTTAGGATAGAATGTAATGCCTCTATGCCCCTATTTAATGTTTTCAATGAAAAGTTCAAGCAAATCTCTTCGCACATTCATTATTGTCATTGTTTTGATCTCATGTATAAATTGAACCAACACTTCTCAAGCCCACAATGTTTCCTCTCTTTGCCCAAAAAGAATGCTAAATTCAAGGGAAAGAAGAAACAAAATGGTTCTTCAACAGAAGTTAAAACCAAACCCAAGGATGCTAAGGCACCCTTGAAGACCTCTGACAAAAAGAGACCCATTTGGATAGAGCCTCTGAAGAAACATCTTCTGCCATCCAGACTGAGTCTGGTATTTCTCTAACTGGTCAATTAAATACTTCATCCTCTTCAGTAAATCATACAGATGCAAGAGCTGAGGGGGAGCGAATAGAAGATAATACAACCAAGGATACAACCATAGAGGCTCCTGAAATACCAACTCCAACGACTACAAAGGAATCAATACCAGAGGAAAACGAGGACTCAGTCTCTACTTCCTCAGAGGAACCAATTCCAACTCTCATTCCAATAATCCCACAAGCTGATACACCAAGTTCAAGCACATAAGTACCTTCCACTACAGAGGTTGCACCAGAACCACAGTGTGCAACCACAGAGGTTCAACTTGATGATGCCAACGACCATCTTCCAAGGACAACACAGTGTACGAAAAGCCATCCTCCGAGCCTTATCATCGGCGACCCTTCTGAAAAGGTCAAGACAAGATCAGCCACTGCTAATTTTTGTTTCTTTACAAATTTTATCAGTGTGATCGAGCCAAAACGTGTCTCTGAAGCCCTAGATGATCCAAACTGGGTAGATGCAATGCAAGAAGAGCTTCTACAGTTTGAGAGAAACAAGGTATGGACCCTAGTTCCTCTGCCACGAGGGAAACAAGCAATAGGGACTAAATGGGTCTTCAGAAACAAAAAGGATGAGGATGGGGTGGTCATTAGAAATAAAGCGAGATTGGTGGCCAAGGGATATCGCCAAGAAGAAGACATTGATTACGATGAAACTTTTGCCCCTGTCGCACGGCTCGAAGCAATAAGAATCTTCTTAGCCTTCGCAGCCCACAGAGGTTTCAAAGTCTTTCAAATGGATGTAAAATCTGCCTTTCTAAATGATGAAATTCAAGAAGAAGTCTATGTCCAGCAGCCACCAGGGTTTGAAAGTGCCAAGTACCCAAACTACGTGTATTATATTGACAAAGCTCTGTATGGACTGAAACAGGCTCCAAGAGCATGGTACGAAAGACTTTCAACCTTTCTTCTCGATAAAGATTTCGACAGAGGTACAACTGATACCACTTTGTTTTATAAAAGAAAAGGTGATGAGATTCTGCTTGTACAGATCTATGTGGATGACATTATTTTTGGTTCTACAAATGCACAACAGTGCAAAGATTTTGAAAAACTCATGCAGAGTGAGTTTGAAATGAGTATGATGGGAGAATTAAACTTCTTCCTAGGACTCCAAGTAAAAAATAATCAGAGGGAATTTTTATAAATCAAGCTAAATATGTCTCTGACATTCATTCAAAATTCAGTCTCTCTGATGCCTCTGTAATGAAGACCCCCATGGCCACTGGAAATAAGTTTTACTCAGATCCAAATGGCAAATCTGTAGAGCGCAAGCTCTACAGAGGCATGATTGGGTCTCTTTTATACTTAACGGCAAGTAGACATGATATAATGTATGTCACATGCCTCTGTGCAAGATATCAAGCTAACCCAAAGGAATCCCACCTTATTGCTGTATAGAGGATCTTTAGATACCTTAAAGGGACTAAAAATCTTGGGCTCTGGTATCCGAAGGACTCTGGCTTTGGTTTTAAGGCATACACAGATTCAGATTATGGAGGATGCAAGCTTGATCGAAAAAGTACCTCTGGGAGTTGTCAATTCCTGGGAGGTAAACTAGTCAGCTGGACTTCGAAGAAGCAGAACTGTGTGTCTACATCTACAGCAGAAGCTGAATATGTTGCTGCTGCTAGATGTTGCTCCCAAGTTCTGTGGATGAAAACTCAGCTAAAGGACTACGGGTACACTATATACAAGATACCCATCCTCTGTGATTCAAAAAGCGCCATTGCCATCTCTGCCAACCCTGTACAACACTAAAAAACAAAGCATATCGATATCCGTTACCACTTTCTGAAGCATCATGTTGAACACGGCACAATCGAGATGCATTTCGTGTCGACAGAATTTCAGCTTGCAGACTTATTCACCAAGGCACTAGATGAGAAAAGATTCCTTTTCTTGGTGGGTAAGTTGGGTATGATAAACATGAGTTGATCTCTGTAAGTAAGACTTAATCTTCTTGTATATATGTATATATTTAAATTCTTCTGCATGTAAATTCCTAATCACCAAAAGTTCTATACCCAACAAAGCTTCCGTGGGATTGCCCAGAGCCTCTGACGATCTCCACAGAACCTCTGGTGAGTTTGACCTATGCTCTATGCATTGCTTATCTATTCTGATCCAAGCATAGGTCAAGGGGGAGCAGAAGGAGACCTTGAATTAATCTACAGAAGGTATTAATTCAAGGGGGAGCAAAAAGAAGAGTAGTGATCAACCATATTCACAGAAGTAAAGGTTTTTGCCGAGCAAAGGAGAGCCAAAAAGTAAATATCTCGTACAGAATCATTTTTGAAAACAATTTTCTAGGACACCAATTTCCAAAAAATGTCCTAGAAACACTGTTTAAGACATTCCAAACCTTTTATGATCAAAAAGACTTGTGAGCCTTCCGTTATTAGAAATTTAAGGTCATAGAGCCTCTGCTGAGCTCAACAGAGACTCTGTAAGTCAGATCCTCTATAAACTGCAAATTTCATACGGGAACTCTATCGATCTACTTCAATGTCTTCAAAAACTCTTTTGTACAAATGCACGCACCAAGATACTGAAAGAAGGTTTATAGTCACAGAGTTCACTTCATCAAAGAACTCATGTTGACCAACCAAGGTATTCAAAGGTTACTCGAACAAAACCTTTTCCAAAACAATTTTCTAGGACACCAACTTCAAAATATGTCCTAAAAACAGTGTTTAAAATAATTAAAACCTTGGATGATCAAAATATTTCATGAATTTTTAGTTATTAGAAATTTCCACTCATAGAGCCTCTGCTGGCTCCAACAGAGCCTCAAAGCCTATGTGAATGCAAAATTTGCACTAAAGTTCTATCGATCATACCCAATGCATTTTCAAACGTTTTTGGTAAAGGTGCAAGCTTAGAGGAGACAAAAAGCAGGTTTTAAACCACATAGCTCAGTCCACTACAGGTCTTCTGTCGTTCTGATACTTGGCTTTTTATGGAAATTCTGTAACATGCGGGTTATTTCTGAAGAGTGACAGTCATCTGAAAGTAGAAAAGCCCACGCGCCAAGCATTAATGGGTCGCGCACGACGTCTAATCGTGCTCTGACACCTCTGACGTGGCATGTTTTCATTGGACGTGCATGCCACACGTTCTTCTGAAACGTCTCACCAGCTGTAGAACTCAAGTGCGAACCCCAAATGTTTATTAAATTCACTTTTACCGTGGAATTCTATCCATTTTTCTACCCCACTATATAACCCCGTTTAACTCATTCCTCATTCTTTTATGAAATTACTACTCCTTTCTTTTCCGGCGAACCTTTGTAAAACCTGCAACTTATCCATTTCTACTCCATTCTTTGAAGAAATCACACATGGCTTCCACTTCAAACACTCCGGTGAACTCTCCAGCCCATTCAGAGCACTCACAGAACCCGAACTTGGCCGGAAACCTAGAACAAGACAACTCAGGAGAATCAGTGGCCTTTACTCCGACAACCCACCTTCAAAATTTTCTGGAACATGACCATTTTGAACACGTTCTTCCCTTGAAACCCAATAATCACTTCCTAGTTCCCTCAAGAACTGCATTTGGGGAAGAACATGCAATTTTGTTAAACATCCTAGAAAACCATTACCTTAATCCTCTGCTAACAAAGAACGTTAAAATGATCCCTGCCAGATACCTCAACCAATTCTGACAGAGCTGCTTTTATGACCAAGATAACAGGCAAATCAAGGTATACATATCCAAACCTGGGCAATCAGACTATATGGAAATAAAGTTCAACAGAACCATGTTTTCCCTTGAATTTGGCCTTCCAACAAGAGGACTTCTGGGAATCAAGATGTACGCAGAGGAACCCTCAGATGAAGAACTCAGTAGATTCGCAGAGATGTTGGGGTACAACTCCAAATTGAAGAAGAGGAATGACTTCAGAAGGAATAGGTTCCCCCTCTGTGGAACACTCTCTTCTCCATTCTGAACAGATGTCTTACTGGGAAAACAGGTAGTCCAGATCAAACTTCTCATCAAATCATGGCAATCATGTACGGGGTGTACTATGATTTGCCTCTGGACTATGGCACTCTCATGATGCAGGAGATTGTCAACACAATAGACCACAGAATCTTAACACAGAGGGCAAAGGGAACCTCAACCAAAAACAAAGATCTTCCCCAACTCTAATATAAGAGGATTCTAGGTGTCCTACTAGAACCTCTGCTTCGATTAGAGAAATGGCCAATGGAGGGCCCCGTTGTAAAAACATACCCTATGGGAAAGAACACCCCAACAGAGCATGTGGACGGGTACAACTTCTGCAGACCTCTACCAAAAGCTCTTCTGGCATATGCAGATGACCTGAAGTTAGCATATATACGGGATCACAGGACTCCTGAACCGAGTCCAGTGACACCCCCACGTTTAGGAGCCTCTTTAGGATCTAAGGTAGTGGAGAGGATGAGCAATGAAGAGTGGTCAGTGGCTTTGGCTAAACATCAAAAAGTTCAGGAAAATTTCCATCCAGCAGAAGGAACAATCCCCTCCAGCAGAAACTGTTATAGGATCCTCTGCACCTCCCCCTCCTCCCAAAGACTAAAAGAAGAAGAAAAGAAAACACAAGTCTTCTAAGGAGGGTGCCCCCAAACCTAAGCACAAGAAGAGTAAGAAGAAAACTTCCAAGAAACCCCACTCACCTCTGCAGACCATCGCAGAGGAAGCCGAAATGGAAGAAGCTCTTGCTACAGAAGATCAGGGTGAACAATGTTAGGACACTGAAGTTGTCCTTTATAATAGAAAGTTTTGTAAAGCAATAGCTGTGTTAAAGGGCTTATGCTTAATTGTTGTAGCAAGTGATGAAGACTATAAATAGGTCTTTACTTGTAGTTTGTAAGAAGCGAATTCATTAATACAAGATGTAGATCTCTAATCACTTTGTGTTCTCTCTAGGTTAGATTTCCTTTTCAATAATGTTCTTCATCATCTTGTTACACAATACTTGGATTGTATGAAGATCATGGACCTAACAAACAACCTCTGCAATCCCCAATTCCTATCCACTATGCAGATCAGGGTGACTTCTCTGCCTTCCTCCAACGCTCTGATATTGCTGACTCTCTAGATACTTCTGGATGGAACGCAGAAGCCCTCTCCAATCAATCAACAGAAGAACCAGACTTCAAAATATCTTCTGACTTGGATGAAGATGACCAAACCCCTAAGGATATTCAGGTTCAGACACCAGAAGTTCTACAGAACCCCTTCCTCCATCCCGTATATGATGTCCTAAGAAAAAGCCCAGAGGAAGCGGTAGCCACAAAGGATATGGTGGATTCTGATACAGATGAAGGTGACCAAATAAAAGAAGGACCTCTGCACCCAGATCTACGACACTTGCCTTCTTTCCATCCCATGTACGCCTCACTCTTACAAGATGCAATAGAAGCCGAAGGCACTAGGGTAGAAGTAGCAACAGAGGTAGATGCTGCGGGCACTGAGGGTGAAGTAGTGTTAGGGTGTTTGACAGAGGGTGAAGCCCAAAAAGATGTCGTAGATAGAAGAGGCACACAACCCTAACCAACTACCAGTGCAACCCACATTTCTATTACCGCCAGTCTAGTGGCAGAAGGTAATATTGAACAAGAGCAGCACAGCTCGACCCCACCCCAAACTGACCGGGCAGAGGAAATTCTTTCTTCCTCTGTGCCATTAGAAACCGGGGAAACCATTCCTAGGGAGTCCTCTCTAAAGGACTTGCCTTTAGTTCGTGATCCCTTGCCCCGGATCACATCTGACATCCCTGCAGAGGAATCTGTTTCCTCTGCCACACGCACACACATAAGTCCAATCGGCTCTTCAGAGGAGCCTAGAGTGCACGTAGACGAAGGGACTCTAGACAAGTCCCCAAGTCAACTTGAGAATACTCCTGTACCCGTCTCTGGAACGGATCAGGACAATGTTCTCAACAGAACCTCTATAGAGTCTGAAGCTCAAAAGGCTTCTTCTCAAGGATTAGAGGGAAATCCTTCCGCCCTCAACATACAAACAAGGGCGAAAGAAGGTGTCCAAGGAACACGGGCTCACTCTGGGGACAAATGTGTTCCCCCAGAGGTTACACTAGGTACACATGTCTCAAGGGATGAGTTCCAAACCCTTGTCACCTCTGTGACCACCTCATTGAGAGAGTTGAAAAGCTCTCTTGACTCTTTTGCAGATTCAACAAAGAGGGCCATTACTGATCTAAACACCAAAGTGGATAACCTATCCACAGAGGTAAAACAGGCCTGCGCTCAAATGAAAGCAACTGAAACAACCTCTGCTACTACTACTGCTGCCGAATTCGAGAAGGCCACAACCTCTGCCTTCCAAAGCTCTGTAAAAGACCTTCTTGAAAAGATGAAGAAAGAGCAATCCCCAACCTCTACGGGCCTTACTCCTGAAGATTTAAAGAAGCCCTGGAGCATGTCTAGGAACAAACTACAAGGAAAACTCTGGCCATGCAACCCTCCGACTACATGACCAGAGCTCAGATAACAGAACTTGGACAAGGGGTAATCGACCAGGTCACAGAGTTCATTAAAGCCTTCACTGCCGCCAACGCCAACTATGTAATAGATTTCCGAGAAAGTGTGGGCAAAATGCGCTTCAACACAGAGGCAGAGGTCCAGAACCTTCTAGGCATCTGCGATGACTTGTGTGCTAAGATGATAGCCGCAGGTGCCACACCACCCAAAAATCCAGAAGCGACATGCAGAGCAGAGGGTACCAAAGATATGGGTCAGGATGACTCTGATGATGATTCTGATGGATCATCAAGTCATCCTAAGGGGGAGAAGACAAGGGAGAAAGCTGCAAACAGAGGTCTACCTGCACCCCCGATATCTGCAGAACCCCTAAATCAAACCTAAGGAGAAACCCAACATCAGTCCACAGAGGCAACAACCACCTCTGTGGAAACAACCCCTGAAGAAATCCAAATTCAAACCCAAGCAACAAAAACAATCCATGTAACCATAAAAGATCTACCATCTCCAACCCCCAAACCAACTGAACAAGTACAAATCCTCACATCTTCCGAAGAAGACCAACCAACACCAACAACACCTAAACCAACAGAAGACAAACAACCTTCCCCTACACCAGAAGCTGAAGCAACAAAACCTCCATCTACACAACCCAAACCAACAGAACCCAAAACCACAGAAGAACCCAAAACGAGAACCAAGACTTTAGCTCACAAAAGAAAATATTTGAGCAAGTCTACAGAAGTCTCATCAACCAAACCTCAAACCAAACCCACATCACCAATCAAGACCTCAGAAGCACAAATGCCAAAACCAACAGAGGCAACCCCTACAAAACCTACAGAGGCAACCCAATCTCAACAGGCACAAAAGCCTATGGCCAAGGACAAGGGAAAGTCCATCATGACAGAGGAACCGAAGAAGAAAAAGCCAAAGCATCAACCTGCAGAGAAACTGATGAAGAGCGCTTTTGACGCTTTTGTTACTCTCAAGCCCGAAGAAGAAGACTGGGCCAAACTGAAAAGCGACTTGGATGCTCTATGGAAACCAATGCCACCACCTCCTGCCCAGCAAAGAAAAATGGAAGAGGTGGTGCACAAGTACCTATATAGCAGAGCAGTCAACGATCCTCTGCCACCATCTAAACTGCACCCTGACCTTCTCAAAGAGCTACGAGATCAATTCTATAGAAAGAAAGCCAAATCCGTCAAAGAAGTTTTCTCAAACTCCAAGATAGACAAGGTCATCTACTGCAAATTGTCCCATACCCACAGATGAGAGGTTCACTACAACCTCTACAGAGTCAAGAGGGTAGACAGATCAGAAACCACTTTCTCAGATGCAGATCTGAGAAATGTAAACCTCTATGATCTACCCGATCTTCTGCAACGGGCAAGGCAGAACTACGGCCAAAGACTGGAAGTCCAAAGAGCTTATCAAGAAATCAGGGTGGCTATGCGTGAAAGACTGCTGATGTACATCATGACTGACTTCCAATTGGGACTCGACCTTGGGGTAAGAGGTTTGAGAATCCCCCCACCAGAAGATGACTGCCCACCTTCTGCCAAACCAAACTCCATCATTACTTTTCCAAGGATTGGGTATGTCTTTCAAGATCCAGCTGGAAAGTCAAAATTGTTCCGAGAGGTTGACTGTCAGAAATATGCTACACAGACTCTGATCGAATTTAGAAGAAACCTCATGGAGCACAGAGGAACGGAGTTCATGGATGCAGCACTCGCCGATAGACTGGTAGAGGTCATTGATTTTGTTATCAACTTCAGAAACCTATGCATCAGAATCTACCGTGAACTAAAAGATGGAGGACTCGGAGGATACAAAGTTGACGACTTCCCAAATGCCAGAATCTGACATCCATAACTCTCCTCTGCTTACTTTTCATATCATTCACTGTAATCATATGTAAATCCCCCTTGCTCGAGGCTGGAGCGTGCCTTTATATAGGTTCCGCCGGTCATTAATGAGCTTTAATGGTTGGTCTTGTAACCGCTGCCGACATTAAATGCGCTTTGATGATTGTCTTTGTAACCGCTGTCGAGTCTTTAATGTCATTAAGAGCTAGACCGTTATTGACCGTTGTATCATAATGGCTTGTAGATCTGCATTAATGAACAAAAGAAACGGCTGTTGACTATTGATGGTTAGTGTAATCGTAAGACCATCTTAAGTTCAGGACGTCGGTCTTATGGAGCATACGACCGTCGCCGAAATACACGACCAAGTATATGACTATAGATGTCTTGTAAGACCTTATCTTAGTATAGGAATGGTCTTATAAAAATGTCGTGAGACTAGGATAAAAATGTCATAAGACCAGTAGGTCGTAAGACCAAGATGATGATGTCGTAGGACTAGAGCGATATAAGACCGACGACAGGGGACTGTCGACGTAAGACTAACGAGTCGTAACTGGCGACATAAGACTAGTATCATAAGGCTAGTCACGTAAGACTAGCGATGTGCGACGTGCGACACGTGACGTGCGATCATTAGATGTAAGATACTGTCTTGAATGACTATTGACGCAAGATGTCTTTTAATAATCAACTATCGTATGTCAGGGATAAGGCAATAATGGGTATTAACTTCATCGATCGGGGGTATGACTTTTGTAGGCATTAGGGTAATCGAAGTCCATGGGTCATGCCGAAGGAATTCCTTAGGTCGGTCGAGGGTGTGATTTTTTACCCAAACAGTTAGCCCCCCGAGATTGAATTTCAAAGCCATTTGAATTTCAGATCTCGTACCAAAGTAAAACGTGTTTATACGGAGACGTGTTACTTTTGCTAAGAAAATCGACTTGGTTAGCTAAAATTGTGAGTCCAGTCGATGGTGTTTAAGTAAGTTGCGACGATCGAATGATGACCTTTAATGTGCAAGATACTTGTGGTGTTCATCTGACGGTCGTAAGACAACCTTTAAAACGTAAGGAACCGACGGTGATCGTAAGACGATCTTTATCAAAATGAGACGTATGGGTCGGGAGTCAATCATAAGACGATTGGTCCAAAATAAAGCTTGGCGGCGATCATAAGATGATCGACCAAGATAAAATTTAAGGATCTTGTGATACAGTCGTTAAAGACTTATGTTCTGGCGTTCCGAGCCAATACGGTCGTTATAGACTTTTGATCTGGCGTTTAGAGCCGATATGGTCATTACAGACCAATGATCTGGCGTTCCGAGCCGGTACTGTCGTTATAGACTTGTGATCTGGCGTTTAGAGCCGATATGGTCGTTAAAGACCTATGATCTGGCGTTCGAGCCGATACGGTCGTTAGAGACCTATGGTCTGGCGTTCGAGCCGATACGGTCGTTAAAGACCTATAATCTGGCATTCTGAGCCGATACGGTCGTTAGAGACCTAAGATCTGGCGCTTACAGCCGATACGGTCGCTAGAGACCTATGATCTGGCGCTTGCAGCCGATACGGTCGCTAGAGACCTATGTTACATTGTGTAGGTTTTGCTTTAGCGATAATCGGTAAATTTTTTACCTTTCTATTGAACCTGAGTACATGTCACTGTCTGTGACTGATCATGTCGTCGTATGACAGGGCACCATAGCGACGTTTTGACTCATTCTCGATCTTCAGGATTCCCAATGGCGTAGGGGATTTTAATTGATAACTTTTGCATGCTCGGGAGTCGACGGTCGATGGCTGTTAATAATGACATTATCAATAATATCTTTGAGATTCCCTTATGGAACATGATATGCCAATTCCTTCTTGAGTGCGATACAATCATCTGTCGCATGACCATGGTCGACGTGGGAGTCGCACCACTTTGATTTATCCTTCTTAGCATCGTCCAAGTCAGACTTCTTCAGCCACCGGATAGTTGCTTGGGTGGTCTTCAGAGCTTCAACTAAGTCTTTAGCTGACCCTTTGAACCCATAAGAGGAGATCTTGGGGTACACGGGGAATTTAGTCATGGTTTTAGCTTCTGCCTTCGTCTTGAAACGAACGTTTGAAATCTGACGCGCTGGCTCTATTCTGGATATGGCTTTCGGCTTGAATTCTGGCTTCTTTACACTTAACGGCTTCTTGTCGTCAGTGTGTTTGCGACGAAAGGCTGCGTCGTCTTTGACCCTCATATATGCTAAGGTTCGAGCTCGGACGTCTTCGAAAGTCTCTGAGGGATGCTCTGCCGAGTAACCGAGTAATCGAGAAGACAGAAGTCTTCGACAGAGGCTCTGCCGGGTTAATCAAGAAGACCGAAGTGAAGAAACAACAGAAGACTCTTCTAAGCGGACAAGACCACAGAGCTTCTGTCATACTTGACAGAGCTACTGTGGTAAAAAGAAGATCTACGCAAAAGATCTAAACAAGGACGAACATGCTTCTTACAATATCTGCCATTCGAAGGTTTTGAAGATCAATCGTACAAAGGCGTGACCTGACAACTCCACGTGTCAAACTCTGATAGGTTTCCGCCTAAAGTTGAATACAGAGCATTTAATGAACGTTGTATCTGCAACAGTTCCAGAATAGTGTTTTGTACCTTCCAGCTACTATTCCTCAACAGTGTCTTTGTACCTTCAATCCTTATTGTCCCCTTTAGAAGTAGTATAAATAAAATGTTCATGTGAACTCTTCTATTAAGCTTTTTACACAACACACACCTTTAGAGCATTTTCTTGTCAAACCTTTCGGTGTTCTTGGTGTTCTTATTGTATCAAATACAGTAAATCATTGAGCTATTTATCTGTCTTATTTACACTTCTTGTATTTGATATCGTGTGTTATTCTACCTCATAATATCTGTTAGTTCGTTAAAACGCTTCCGCATTATATATTGTTTGAACTAATTAGATATAATCATCATTGTTAAGCAAAACAGGAACCAACAATTGGTATCAGAGCCTGCCTTGATTTTCTATATCAAGTGATCCACTCTTACAATGATTTTTGGTAGAAACTTGGACTGATATTAACCTGTTCTTCATTCCTTCTGTTTTTTTTGCCACTCTCGACCTGTTCGACTTTGGTATACTTACAGAATCTATTACTACAATTAAATCTCCATTTTAGTACACTGCTCAAAGCTTTCAGAAAGCTTACCCTATTTTTCTGAAATTATCACTCTCTCAGAATGACAAATTCAAACAACTTCTTCACCGTTGGTTCCCTAACCAAGACACCCACACTACTCAGAGATGAGTACCCTCAGTGGAAGATACAAATGATTCACTTCTTCGAGGGTACTGACAAAGAACTCATGAACTTTATCAATAATCCTCCTTACGTTCCCATGGTCACAGTACCACGTATTCCTGCCACAGGTGACACTCCTGAGGTTCCTGCGTACGAGAAACCAAAGACCAAGGATAAGTGGTCTGAACCTGATTGGGCAAAATATGAGGTTGCTCAGAAAACAAAAAGACTTCTGATAATGGCCATACCCAATGACCTTTTCCAATTCCTAGATGCGTGTGAGTCTGCATATGATATGTGGAAGGAACTGGAAAAACAACTGGAGGGTGGGGCCAAAACTCAGAAGAACCGCAGAGCCCAATGCATAAATGAATACTATGTATTCAAAGCTCTGTCGACCGAATCTCTGCAGACAACATATGATCGATTTAACTCTCTAATCAACAAATGCAAGAAGTTCGGGATTCACAGAACTTCTGAAGAAAACAACGTCATGTTCCCAAAGAGTCTAAATGAAGAATGGCTCCAGTTGTCCATGTCTCTACAAACAAATCAGGACTTAGACTCCTGGACTCTGTCAGATCTCTATGGAACATTGGCAGCCCAAGAACCTCAAATCGCACAAGCAAAAGCACAAATCAGTGCACCTCTTGCACTGGTCGGTAAGACCACAGAAGCTAGAGAGAAGCCGAAGGAGAAAGCTGCAGAGGTAAAGAAGGAGAAGAAAAAGAAAATCTTGATCGTTGACAGTGAAGATGAGGAGGTGGTAGAAGAAGAAGAAACATCAATGGCCTCTATTGCTAAATCGTTAGCCCTTTTGACAAGGGAATTCAGCAGGGGTTACCAGAAGAAGTCTGGAAATGAACACTATGGAAGAGATGATCGAGGAAGAGAAGGGTCAAATGAAAGGTCGACCGACAGAGGTAGTGACCAACAGAGTTTGACTGAAAGAGGTGGTGACCGACAGAGGTCAGACGATAAAGTAGGCAACACTTCACAGAACCAAGTATGTTACAACTGTGGAAAGCCAGGCCACTACGCCAATGAATGTAGAACTGAAAGAGGTGGTGACCGACAGAGGTCGGACGACAGAGCTGGCAACGGTTCCCAGAACCAAGGATGTTTTAACTGTGGCAAGTCAGGTCATTATGCCGCTGACTGCAGGAGCAAATCCAACCGCCCACAGAGGGACTATGCTTACTACAAAAAGAAAGCGGAGTTTTATGCTCAAAAGTCACTAATGGTGAATCAGGAGAACTGGCTGTCAGACGAATCATCTGATGAAGGCGACAAAAATGCCTTGTTATGTGGAATGGCAGAGGTCAGCTCATCCGACTCCAATAGTGAGGTATCCACTTCTAACTCTAACTCTAGTCAAGCAGAAGCTGATTTGCTCAAACTAAACATTGAATACACAGAACTTAAAAAGGCATGCGAAAGTATTCAAAAGAAGCTTACCTTCTTTGAGTGAGAAGCTAGACTTCTCACTCAAGAAAAGGCTATAATCTTTCAAGAAAAGGAAGAAATTGAAACAAATTGGAACAAACACCTAAATCCTTTGAAAGAAAAGATTTCTGAACTTAACTCTGCATTAAAAACAAAATAAAAAGAACTAATGGACGTTGAGACCGACAGAATGAACATTCTAGCTCTTAAACATTATTTTCAAAAGGAAAGAGAAGTCCTCTGTCAAGATTTACTCAGAAAAGATCTTTTAATTAAAAAATACCAAGATGCAGAGAAGGTATACGAGAAAATTAACACACAAATAGGGAGACGGGGAATTGGCTTCTGTGATATAGATCCATACACCGGAAACAAAAGAAACAAATCTCTGTCATCTCTATTTCTCACTGGAAGTACAAGAAAACCTGGTTTTCCAAATGTACTCTCTGTTAGCAAAAGGCGAAAAGTCTATGGGGAACCTCACATAAGGAAACCTCTGAAGATGACAAATGTGTGGTTTGAAAACACAAATTTGTCTCCTTCAATCTCCGTCAAAAGAGAAACCAAACCTAAGAAATATCTGAAAACTCAAGATCAGATAGGAATCTTTAAGTTTGGTAAACCCGAGACTCAAACACAGGTTGCCTTTGTCTGCATGATAAACTGTGAAAAGAAATTATCGGCAGAGGCTCCTGAGTTCAAGCCTAACGTTTCAAATGAAAAATAGTTGATAGAAATTGGAAAGAACAACTTTTCCGAAAATTTCTGTACACCTTCTGTCGAACAAAATCTCTCTGAAGAAACCTTATCAGATACCTCTGTTGACTCAGAAGATAGTCCCCTAGAAAAGGAAGAAAGTGAGTATGGCACATGCTCTGAAAGTCCAGCCTCTGTCGAAAGAGAACAAAGTGACTCAACCTCTGTATATGAGGATGATTCATCCTCTGACGAACCTGAGACTGACTCTAAGTCAGAGATAGAACCTTGTGACACAGAGGATTTTAAACTACCCTCTGGAGTTCTTAACAGAACGATTCCTCCAAGGGAGAAAATCACAATAGTTCCTATCTGTCCAGACTTTTTGGACATGTGTATACAAGTCAAAACCTCTTTTGAGCTTGAGAAAATTAAACAAAAAAAGGCTCTGTCCTCTCAAAATCCAACAAGTTCAAAGATTTTAAAATCCTTAAGGTCTATTAAAGAAAACCTAACATGGCAACAAAAGGGTAAATGGGCTAAAAATGACAAATCTTTTTCTTCTGTGACAGTGAAACATGCAGAAGTTAACCATAGAAGGGGTCCACAGAAGGCTGCTCTCAACAAAGGATTTTGCAAACAACAAACTAGTCTACATAGGTCTTCTTGTAATAGGAAGTCAAATGTTAGGGTAGAATGTAATGCCTCTGTGCCCCCATTTAATGTTTTCAATAAAAAGTTCAAGCAAATCTCTTCGCACATTCATTATTGTCATTGCTTTGATGTCATGCATAAATTAAGCCAACATTTCACAAATCCACATTGTTTACTATCTGTACCCAACAAGAATGCTAAATTCAAGGGTAAGAAGAAACAGAATGTTTCTTCAACAGAAGCTAAAGCAAAGTCCAAGAATGCTAAGGCAAACTTGAAAACCCCTAACAAAGCTGGACCCATGTGGATATGGGTACCTAAAACTCTCTGATTGTCTTGCAGAAGCAGTATGTGCCGATCTGGTATCTAGACTCCGGATGCTCGCGGCACATGACTGGCGACAGAGGTCTACTATCCACATACAAAGAAAAACACGATGGTGGATCTGTGACCTTTGGAGACAACAAAAAGGGGTACATTAAAAGCTACAGAGTCATCAAGAAGGAGAGCATATCCGTATGCAAAGTTGCATATGTGGATGGCCTTAAACACAATCTTCTCAGTGTTAGCCAACTCTGCGATACGGGTTTCGACGTGATGTTCAAAAGAACCTTCTGTTCTCTACAAGGTGAGGACACAGGAGTCGAACTTTTGCGAGCCAAACGAAGAGGCGATCTCTACCTAATGAACTTTTGTGCCAAGAACAAGGAAGACAAGCTCTGCCTTGTAGCCTGTAAAAGCGAAGAAGCCTGGTTATGGCACAACAGGTTCAGCCACCTAAACTTTCATACTCTAGATAAGCTTGTTAAACTTGATCTACTTAAAGGTCTGCCAAATGTTAAGATTAATAAAGATCACTTGTGCTCTGCCTGCGAAATGGGAAAACTCAAAAGAGCTTCCCATAAAGGCAAAACTGATATATCTTGCACTAGGCCTCTGTACATGCTTCATGTCGACCTCTGCGGTCCAATCGCTACACAGAGCCCAGGTGGCAAGAAATATATACTTGTTTTGATTGACGAATACTCAAGATTTACATGGGTTGAATTTGTCAGAAAGAAATTAGATGTTCCAAACATTCTAATAAATTTAATGAAAAGAATCCAAGTTCTGTATGAGTGCAGGATTCAGAAACTAAGAAGCGACAATGGCACAGAGTTCAAAAACTCTGTCATTGAAACCTATCTTACGGAAGAAGGCATTTCACAGAACTTCTCTGCTGCACGCACCCCACAACAAAATGGCGTGGTTGAACGAAAGAACCGCACACTTGTGGAGGCTGCAAGAAATATGCTGACAACATGTGGATTACCATTGTCTTTTGGGCAGAAGCAGTATCAACCGCATGCTACACCCAAAATCGATCAACCATTGTAAAGAGGCACATCAAAACACCTTATCACTTAATCAACAAAAGGCGAGCAAACATCAAATTATTTCATGTATTTGGATGCAAGTGCTTTGTCTTAAATGATATAGAAGCAAGAGGAAAGTTTGAGGTGAAAGCAAATGAGGGAAAGTTCATAGGATACTCTGCCACTTCAAAAGCTTACAGAGTGTACCTTCTGAAGTTTCGAACCATCGTAGAAAGCATCAATGTATCTTTTGATGATTCCTTTCAAAAGACTTCTGAACAAATCAGTTCAGAACTCGGTCTAAAAAAGGAATCCTCTGCATTTCAAAAACAAGAGAAGAAGACTTAAATCTTCTATTTGAAGAAATGTTCCATGATGATATTGATCACGCTGCTGGAGCCATCAGAGCCTCTGCAGAAATATCTTCTGCAAATCAGTCTGAGTCGGGTATATCTCTAATTGGTCCATTAAATACTTCATCCTCTTCTGTGAATCATACAGATGCACGTGTTGAGGGGGAGTCAAAAGAAGAAGAAACGACCAAAGATTCAACAACAGAGGCTCCTGAAATACCTACTCCAGCGACTACAGAGGAATCAATACCAGAGGAAAATGAAGACTCACTCTCTACTTCCTCAGAAGAACAAATTCTAACTCCCATTCCAATCCTCCCACAAGCAGAAGAACCATCAACAACGGAGGTTGCACACGAACCACAGTATGCAACCACAGAAGTTAATCTTGATGACTCAAATGACCATCTTCCAAGAACAACACAGTGGACGAAAAGCCATCCTCCAAGTCTCATAATTGGCGACCCTTCTGAAAAAGTCAAGACAAGATCAGCCTCTGCTAATTTTTGTTTCTTTACAAATTTTATAAATGTGATCGAGCCAAAAAGAATCTCTGAAGCCCTAGATGATCCAAACTGGGTAGATGCTATGCAAGAAGAGCTTCTACAATTTGAGAGAAACAAAGTATGGACCTAGTACCTCTGCCACGAGGGAAACAAGCCATAGGGACAAAATGGGTCTTCAGAAACAAGAAGGACGAGGATGGGGTGGTCATTAGAAACAAAGCAAGATTAGTGGCCAAGGGATATCGCCAAGAAGAAGGCATTGATTACGATGAAACGTTTGCCCCTGTCGCACGACTCGAAGCAATAAGGATCTTCTTAGCCTTCGCTGCCCACAGAGGTTTCAAAGTCTTTCAGATGGATGTAAAATCTGCCTTTCTGAATGGTGAAATACAAGAAGAAGTATACGTCCAACAGCCACCAGGGTTTGAAAGCTCCAAGTACCCAAAATACATGTATTACCTCGACAAAGCTCTGTATGGACTGAAACAGGCTTCAAGAGCATGGTACGAAAGACTTTCAACATTTATTCTCGATAACAATTACGAAAGAGGTACAACCGATACTACTTTGTTTTATAAAAGAAAAGGCGATGAGATTCTGCTTGTACAGATTTATGTGGATGACATTATTTTTGGGTCTACAAATGCACAACAGTGCAAAGATTTCGAAAAACTCATGCATAGTGAGTTTGAAATGAGTATCATGGGAGAATTAACTTTCTTCCTCGGACTCCAAGTAAAACAATTATCAGAGGGAATTTTCATAAATCAAGCAAAATACGTCTCTGACATACTTTCAAAATACAGCCTCTCTGATAACTCTGTAATGAAGACCCCAATGGCCACTGGAAATAAATTATTCTTAGATCCAAATGACACATCTGTAGAGTGCAAACACTACAGAGGTATGATTGGGTCTCTTTTATACTTAACCGCAAGTAGACCTGACATAATGTATGCCACATGCCTCTGTGTAAGATATCAAGCTAACCCAAAGGAATCCCACTATATTGCTGTAAAGAGGATCTTCAGATACCTTAAAGGGACCAAAAATCTTGGACTCTGTTATCCAAAGAACTCTGGTTTTGGTCTTAAGGCATACACAGATTCAGATTATGGAGGATGCAAGCTTGATCGAAAGAGCACCTCTGGGAGTTGTCAATTCCTGGGAGGTAATCTAGTAAGCTGGACTTCGAAGAAGCAGAACTGTGTATCTACATCTACACCAGAAGCAGAATATGTTGCTGCTGCTAGCTGTTGCTCTCAAGTTCTGTGGATGAAAACTCAGTTCAAAGACTATGGGTACAACATATACAAGATTCCCATCCTCTGTGATTCCAAAAGTGCCATAGCAATCTCTGCCAATCCAGTACATCACCCAAAAACTGTTAGCCCCAAGTATCTGTTATGTAAAAGTATTGAAAATATTATCAAGTCAGAAGACCAACATAGATCGAGCAGAAGACTTAGAAGAAAGTCAACAAGAAGACCAACAGAACTCAACAGAGTTCTGGTGGAACCAACAGAGCTCAACAGAGCTTTGGCAGAAGATCAACAGAAGAACTGTTCATACCCGAAGAGCAACAGAGTTCTGGTCTATGAACTCTGTTGAAGTGAAGACCTCTGTGAAGCCTAAGTCTCGTAGAAATCCTAAGTGTCAGACACGTGTCCATACTTTCCACGTATGCCCTAAAGAAAGGAGACACACATTCCACGTGTCATTCCAGGGTACGATAGTACACTGTCTACACTTTATCAGGGCTATAAATAGAGAGGTAGTGGAACAACAATTGTAAGCTTTTGGAAGAATAGTTTTCCACAATTGTTAAAGCACACACTGCAGAATTCCATAGCACTACCTCCGTACGATATTGTTCCCTATGAGATTTCAGGATACACCATTGATCTTGTTCTTGGTGTTATCTATTATCAATATACGAGCAGCGTTTCATACTTGATCTTGTTATCATTATGCTGTTCTATATTTGATTATCACTGTTACATTATCGTTTACACAATCACTCACTTTAATGGCTTTATTTAATATGCTTCCGATGTCTATTTCTTTACCATTATTGTGATGCAACGTGAATCTGGGAACCTACAGTTGGTATCAGAGCTTGCTTGATTTTCTCAAATCAACGCATCCAATCTACCAAGGTTTATTCACTGTTGTTGATTGTGTGTGTGTTTTAAAGCTTCCTAGTATACTCTGTTTTTACTGGTTAAAGATTAAAACAAGTTTTTCAGGGTTCTTTTAATATCATTTAAAGCTTTCCAGTCTAGTTTAAAGATCTTCTCTACTGTTCATTACTGTTCCATTGGTTACTGTTCACTTACTTTCAACTTATACTCTTTCAAAACCGTTTGAAACCGCTTTACTCTGTTTTTCTGAAAAATGGCAAATAACATCAACGCCATTTATACTGCTGGTTCTCTGACCAAGCCTCCTACTCTTCTGAGAGATGAATATCCTCAATGGAAGATTAGGATGGTTAACTTCCTTGATGGAATGGACAAGGATTTAATGCGTTCTGTCATGAATGGACTGATAACGCCACTTTTTGGCGTTATTTTCAGTTCTCAAACCAACGAGATTGGCTTGGATTCAAGTAAAAAGGCGTGTATTTTACGGTTTATCTAGTGAATTATGCAGGTTAGCTAAAAGGCGACATTTCTCGAGAAAGAAGCCTAAAAGAGCCCAAAAGCCAAGCCCAAGACCCGCGACCGAACCAGGACCCAACCCGCGAACCAGAAAACGACCCGCGCAGCAAATACAACACGTGCGACTTACCACGCGACTTGCAAGTCGCGTGGCAGGTCGCGTAAGTGTCTGTTTCGCGATTTTTAGCTATTTTATCCGGGGTTTAGGTCATTATTCGATATCATTCTGACGACAGAAGATCGGGAGCAGTTCAGGGGCGACTTTGGGCGATTTTTCGGAGTCCTCGAAGCCACGTTAGAGAGCCGATCACGGATACATTCATCACGGAACGTAGAGACGAACACGAGAGGAGGGAGTTTTCATCACTTGTTATCACGATTTCATCTTTCACATTTGATCATGTTTACATACACTTTTGCACCTTTTTCTCTTATGTTTGAATCCACCACCGACATGAACTAACCGGTTCGTGTTGGGGGTTGGAATGAATTCAGTTTATAAGCATGTGACGAATTGATTTGAACGTTTATCAGTTTTCCTTACTTAATGAAGTATGTGATTTTGTTCTTAATGCTTTTGTGAATTTGGCCAGTTTACAATTGATTTATTGTTAGTAATTAAGTTCGTGAGAATTGATTGCTATTTAGAATTAGAAATTGCATGCCTAAAGCCCGAAAGGTGATAGAGATATACCGAGTAGACTTTAGTCCCATTTAAACCGTTAGGTTGATATCGAGAGATAAAATCTAGCCAATTTAACATAAATCGAGTACTTAATGTGTTTTGGAATCCATAAGTGAGATCGAGAGACTGAACTTATCCTTTTCAAAATAAAATCCGTTGTTAGTCGAAAGAAAACGACGGTGATCTTAAAAGGTTTGGGAATCATTAAGGGGATTAACTGGTAACTGTTTTGAGTCGATTGTTTGCATGTGTATAACCTGAGGATTTCCAACCCTCAACTTTTCTCTCTATCAAAGTCTTCAAAGCTGTTCTATTTGTCTTATGTTTGATGTGATTTTATTTTCTGCAATTAGTAGTTTAAAACCAACCATCTCTAAATTCGACAGTCCAGTTAATAGAGCCTATAGTAATTGTGATACTTAGTTCCTAGTTCCCCGTGATTCGATACTCGTACTTTCCAAGTACTATTACTTGACTTCGACCCGTACACTTGCGGTAAGATTCGCGGGGTGTCAAAACCCCGTGTCAAGTTTTTGGCGCCGTTGCCGGGGAACTAGTTGTAGCTAATAGCACTACCATCTATACGCGCTATTAGATTGGGCATTTTCTTTTCTTGTTATTTTTCCATCACTTTCAGTTTTCGGATTACTGACTTTACTGTCTTCTTTTCAGGTACCACTTGGTTTATGCCAAGGACGACCCGAGGAAAAGAGATCGAACAATTTGATCCGGAGATTGAAAGAACCGCTCGTCGGCTGCGTAAGGAAGCGAAAGCCAAAAGGAATCTGAAATTCGAGATGTCCGACGACGAGAGACCACCTCCGCGCAATGATCCTCCACCTCACCGCAACAATCCACCACCACCTCCGGAAAGAGTTCCGATGCGGTCATTTGCCGATCCTAATGTGGCGGCCGCATGGATAGGCATTCAACCACCTATCACTGTGGCTAACTATTTCGAAATAAAGCCGAGCACCATCGTAATGGTGCAGCAAAATCAATATGGAGGAGCACCGACCGAAGATCCTCACGCTCATCTCCGGGCTTTCGAGCGCATTTGTAGCACCTTCAAGATCAACGGGATGGAGGAGAACGCAATCAAACTGAGGCTGTTCAGTTTTTCATTAAAAGGTCGAGCTGAAATATGGATAGAAGGCCTACCGTCAGATCAGATCACTACTTGGGCACAGTTGAAAGCAGCCTTCCTCCAAAAGTTTTTCCCACCGAGCAGAACCGCCCAACTAATGGCGGAGATCACCCATTTTTCTCAATGGGATCAGGAAACGTGATATGAGGCTTGGGAGCATTATAAGGACATGATCAAGAAGTGTCCTCATCATGGGCTACATGGATGGGTCATCATCCAGACCTTCTTCAGTGGACTCTACCCGCAATTTAAGAACGACATCACGACTGCCGCGGGTGGAGCACTAATGGACAAGTCGTATGAGGAAGCGTGCGAGCTGATTGAGAACTTGGCCGAACATAGTTTCTCCACTCCGAGATCTGCGCTAAGACGAGTTGCAAGTGTCCAAGAGAGTAATGAGCTGAATGAACTGAAAGCTCAACTGGCATTCATCACAAATCAGATGAATAGAGGAATTCCGGAAGCACCCGAGCAAATCCAGTATATGCAAAACCGGAATCATCAGCCGAGAAACGACCCGTTCTCTAACACGTATAACGAAGGGTGGAAAAAGCACCCAAATTTCTTGTGGAGTCAACCCGGTCAACAGCCAGGTAATTTTTCTAACTCTTCAAATCCTTCTAATGCTAATAATGCTTATCGCCCTCCAGGTTTTAGTCAAAGAAACGAAGGACCAACCGGAGAGAAGAAACCGGGGCTGGAGGAGATGATGATGAAGTTCATGTCGAAAATGGACAGCACGGTTGGAGAGCTAGTAAGCACTGTGAACATGGTGAAGACCACAACTGATCATAATACAACTGTAATCAAGATCCTCAAGAGGCAAGTAGGGCAGATCTCCGAGGCCCTACAAAACCGACCACCTGGCACATTTCCAAGCATGGCCGAAAAGAGGAACCAAGAGAATTGTAATGCCATCTATCTGAGAGATGGCAAGGGGCTGAATGAGGAGCCAGCAAAGGAAGTCGAGAATGATGTGGAGATCATTTACATGGATGCATTAGAGGCTGATGAAGAGCGTATGAGGAAAGAGAAGCCGAAGGAGAAAGAAGTGACACCACCGGTCAAGCCGGCAGCACCAAGAGTACCTTACCCGAGCAGGCTGAAAGCAAACAAGGATGGGGTCAATTTTTCTAAATTTATTGAAGTATTTAAAAAGCTAACGATCAATATCCCTTTTGCAGATGCTCTCACCCAAATGCCCTCTTACATGAAATTCATGAAAGAGATCCTTTCCAAAAAGAGGGCGATCGATCATCAATCCACAGTTACACTCACTGAAGAGTGTAGTGCCATCTTCCAGAATAAGCTTCCCCAGAAGCTCAAAGACCTAGGGAGTTTTTCAATCCCTATTCAAATTGGGGATCTTAGTTTTAATAAAGTGTTGTGTGATTTAGGGGCGAGTATTAATTTAATGCCGTTATCTGTTTTCAGGAAACTCGGATTAGGAGAGGTGAGCCCAACATACATGACACTCAAGCTCGCGGACAGATCGATAAGGTATCCATACGGGGTGATTGAAGACGTGCTGATCAAAGTTGGTAAGTTCTACTTCCCGGTAGATTTCGTGGTCATCGACATAGATGAAGATGAGGAAGTCCCGCTGATTTTGGGGAGGTCCTTCCTGGCCACGAGTCGAGCATTAATAGACATGGAGGAAGGAGAGATTACCTTCAGAGTTGGTGGCGAGAAGGTAAACTTCAAGATGTTCGAGAGTGGACAGTGCAGATCTAGATATGGTAAAGGTCAAGTAAAGAGGGAAGAATCCGCGAGGAATCGCAAGTGTGGGCGATTCGAGTCTGCGGATACTGAGCCGAGCTGAACCCACATAGTCATGCCACGACTTTAAATAAGGCGCTAGGTGGGAGGCGACCCACCAAAGTTTGTTTCCTTTTATTTTTAATTTGCGTGTGTTTTTATTTCCGAAAAGCCATAAAAATCGAAAAATCGAAAAAAGCCAAAAAGATTTTTGAAACAGGGACATGCGCGGTTTGCCACGCAGTTTGTATACCGCGCAGCAAGCCGCGGGACCCTCTGTTTGTTTCTGAAACAGTAGGTTACGCGGTTTGCCACGCGACTTGCAAGTCGCGGGCTAAACCGCGGGAGTCCCTGCTTCTTCGTTTTGTTTTTCGTGCAGTTTTTATTCCTTTCTTGCTTGGTGTGTTTCTTTTCCATTTTTTTCCCTAGTGCTTTGTCTTTCTTTGTTTTGTTTTGCATGTTCTCCCTATCCCCTCCGATTGATGCTCAACCAGTCAAGAATCCTCCGGCCGGGCAAAACAGGTACGTTCTAACTCCTTCTGCTAAACGAGTGGTGTATGATGTGTTAGTCTATTCCTGGTTACACGAGATGCATCAAACCTAAGTTCCACTTAGGTTTGGGGTGCCTAAATTTCTCCACATCTACACACTCACCTTTTGACCCTGTGCAAACCTCGGTTTCACCGAGGTTTGGGGTTGGCTTTTATTCGGAAAACCTAGGCCACGGCCTAGGTTTGGGGTGCCCATATTAGAAAATTTGGATTTTCTTTTGCTTGCTATGTAATGTCTTGCCCGTCCTTTTCATACCTGTAATAACTGCACAATGACTCGAGTCACATCACCTACAACTTTGCTTGCACATTGGGGACAATGTGTGGGTAAGGTTTGGGGTTGCCCAATGGTGCCCAAGTTTATGCACGTAGATTTCCTACATTTCTGAGTATCTAGATCACATAGCTAAAATTTTTGTTTTGAATGATTGAGACCGACCGTTGTGGGAAGAATCTTATGATAGTGACGTGACCGTTAGGGAAGGACCGGGAAAGGACATGACTAAGGACATTAGTGGAGACCACCCGATAGTGAGATTTTGAACCTAAAAGACGTTTTTCATTTCGAGGGATTCATACACCTAATTCTGATACACTTTTTCGAATTCCTTGTCGTGAATGTAGAATGATCTCGCTACATTATTGCATTGAGTAGCAAAGACGAACATCGGGATATTAGAAAAGGGTATAGTAGACCATATCGTGTGGACCTTAAGATATGATTCCAGGCATTGTGTGCTTTGTCTTAACCCTGTGTTTAGCTATCATTCCCTTTTACCTCTTGTGTGTATCCATAACCCCCTTTGCAGCCAAATACGCACCCTAATTACTTCTAAACCCACCGTTAAACCTTTAGCCATAAGCCTTAGCCAACCCTTATCCGAAAGTGTGTAAATGAAAGGCAGTAATGAACTACGAAAGATAGAGCATAAAAGAAGAGAACAGGCCAGTCATGAGAATAAATTGGGTCAATGTAACCCAAGAAATAGAAAAGAGGGCCAATGTTGCCCAAAAAAAAAGAAAGAAAAAAAAGTTATTTAGATAATAGTTCGAGCTGAAAAATAAGAGAGTCAAAGCGACTCCAATAGTGAAGAAAAGGGCCAAGGAAGCGAATGTGAAGCAACGAGAGTTCAGGAATTGCCAATGATTGACACACCGAGGATTTTTGATCCTTTTTACCCTTCGTTTCTTAGCCTTAACCTTAGCCCCATTACAACCCGTGTAAAGACCTGGATGATCTTTTGGAAAATGTGATTACGGTTTACGACTGCCTTTACTGATATCCCCTGTCTTGCTATTTGATTTCTTTCTGAGATCAAACTTTTGGACATTTGTGCGTCTTCAATAGAGTTGTCATGCAATTATTGCGTATTCTTGTACATAATTTCCTTAAACATGACAACACGAGCGACAACCTAGGTTCGAGTGCAAAGAGAGTATCCCGTGAGGTAGGGTCGAGGCGAAATGTTTTCCCTAGTGTGTTGGACTTAGTCTAACCCTAATGTAATCGGAACAGTCAAGAGTTCAACCCCCAATGGAAGGTCATAGATCAAACGAAATAAGAATAAGGCGAGAGTGAGACAGACATTCACGGGTATGGGAAATCACCGATGCATCACTTGGTACCGATTGGGAATTGTGCAGTCATTACTAAATTCACTGTGTGCTTTTATTCTATTTTATCGCTAATTTGCTTGGGGACAAGCAACGCTCGGTTTGGGGTTGTTGATAACGCCACTTTTTGGCGTTATTTTCAGTTCTCAAACCAACGAGACTGGCTTGGATTCAAGTAAAAAGGCGTGTATTTTACGGTTTATCTAGTGAATTATGCAGGTTAGCTAAAAGGCGACATTTCTCGAGAAAGAAGCCTAAAAGAGCCCAAAAGCCAAGCCCAAGACCCGCGACCGAACCAGGACCCAACCCGCGAACCAGAAAATGACCCGCGCAGCAAATACAACACGCGCGACTTACCACGCGACTTGCAAGTCGCGTGGCAGGTCGCGTAAGTGGCTGTTTCGCTATTTTCAGCTATTTTATCCGGGGTTTAGGTCATTATTCGATATCATTCTGACGGCAAACGATCGGGAGCAGTTCAGGGGCGACTTTGGGCGATTTTTCGGAGTCCTCGAAGCCACGTTAGAGAGCCGATCACGGATACATTCATCACGAAACGTAGAGACGAACACGAGAGGAGGGAGTTTTCATCACTTGTTATCACGATTTCATCTTTCACATTTGATCATGTTTACATACACTTTTGCACCTTTTTCTCTTATGTTTGAATCCACCACCGACATGAACTAACCGGTTCGTGTTGGGGGTTGGAATGAATTCAGTTTATAAGCATGTGACGAATTGATTTGAATGTTTATCAGTTTTCCTTACTTAATGAAGTATGTGATTTTGTTCTTAATGCTTTTGTGAATTTGGCCAGTTTACAATTGATTTATTGTTAGTAATTAAGTTCGTGAGAATTGATTGCTATTTAGAATTAGAAATTGCATGCCTAAAGCCCGAAAGGTGATAGAGATATACCGAGTAGACTTTAGTCCCATTTAAACCGTTAGGTTGATATCGAGAGATAAAATCTAGCCAATTTAACATAAATCGAGTACTTAATGTGTTTTGGAATCCATAAGTGAGATCGAGAGATTGAACTTATCCTTTTCAAAATAAAATCCGTTGTTAGTCGAAAGAAAACGACGGTGATCTTAAAAGGTTTGGGAATC
Source organism: Saussurea involucrata (assembly GCA_033807775.1). Lineage (NCBI taxonomy): Eukaryota > Viridiplantae > Streptophyta > Magnoliopsida > Asterales > Asteraceae > Saussurea > Saussurea involucrata. The sequence continues at coordinate 89,084,549 of CM066314.1, forward strand.
ATTAAGGGGATTAACTGGTAACTGTTTTGAGTCGATTGTTTGCATGTGTATAACCTGAGGATTTCCAACCCTCAACTTTTCTCTCTATCAAAGTCTTCAAAGCTGTTCTGTTTGTCTTATGTTTGATGTGATTTTATTTTCTGCAATTAGTAGTTTAAAACCAACCATCTCTAAATTCGACAGTCCAATTAATAGAGCCTATAGTAATTGTGATACTTAGTTCCTAGTTCCCCGTGATTCGATACTCGTACTTTCCAAGTACTATTACTTGACTTCGACCCGTACACTTGCGGTAAGATTCGCGGGGTGTCAAAACCCCGTGTCATGGACCTTGCCAACCTATGGTTTTGGTTCCACATGTACCCGCAACAGAAACTACTGCTGAGATTCCTGCTTATCTTAAACCTAAAACCACCGGGTTTACTGATGAAGAGAAACTTCAAATGGAAAATGACCTTAAAGCAATTAGACTTCTGACTATGGCCATTCCAAACGAGATATTTCAAGAACTAGATTCATGTGTTACAGCTAAAGAAATCTGGGATCAACTTCTAAATCAACTTGAGGGTGGAATTAAGACCCAAAAGAACAGAAGGACCCAATGTATAAACGAATACAACGATTTCAAGGCACTTCCTGAGGAAACCTTACAACAAACCTACAACAGATTCAATGTTCTAATCAACAAATGTAAAAAGTGTGGGGTTGTTAGGTCGAAGGAAGACAACAATGTTCTGTTTTTGAAATGTTTGAATGATGAATGGTTAAATATGTCCATGTCTTTACAAGCTAACCAGGATCTAGATGCATGGTTAAAAGTTTGGCAACAGAGCATTTGACAGAAGAGGTTATGTTGCACCTCCACAACAGAACCACCAGAACAGAGCTCCAACAGAACAGAGATCACAACCGCAACCACAACAGAAGTACAATGCTCCAGTTCCACAGAAGGCTGATGCTGCCCAACCCATCAATCAGAATGATGGGCGTTGCTTTAGATGTGGCAAACCTGGCCATTTCTCTGCTAATTGTAGAGGCAAACTGGTAAAAGACCAGGACTACTACAAGAACAAATACAAGTACAATTACAGAGAAAGAAGCTACGTTGCTGAGATGGAGAATTGGATTTCTGATTCTTCTTCTGACGATGAACCAGAGCAAGCCAATGTTGCTGTGGATGATGAAAGTTTCGGAGAAGTTGATTGGAAGATCGGAGAAAGGATAGAAAGATCTGAAGAGGAAGATATAGCCCATGCATTTGCTCTAACCGTAACAGAGCCAGACAATAGAGCGATGGAGACTACCAGACCCAGTGCCAAGGTATGTTCATCTGAATCCAAGTCCGACTCTGAGTTGGAAATGCATGTGTTTTTGCTAACAGAGGAGTTTCGACTGTTAAAACAAAAGATTTCTGACGAAAAAGAGTTAAGAAAGCTAGCTCAGAAGGATCTGTCATTTTACAAGAGAGAGAAAACTCTCTTGGAATAGGAAAAAGAAGAAATATTCAAAGAGAAATATGAGCTAGAGATCTTACAACAGAAGAAGGAAAGCATTTTTTCTGAAAAGATTAAAGAGTTTGAAAATGTTTTGAAACAAAAGACTGAAGAGGTGTAAAAGTCAGAAAATGAAAGACTTAACTCTGTTGCCTTAAAGGACTTTTTTCAAAAAGAAAGGGAGGTTTTACATCAAATCTTACAGAGAAAAGAAATTCAAATAAAAAAGTACCAGGATGCACAAGATGTGCACATTAAGATAAACTCACAGATGGATACGCAAGGTCTCGGTTTCTCTGACCTTGCTCCCTATAACGAAAAGAAGAAGACATCTCTGTCCTCTGCTTTTTGTGTTGGGAAAATCCAAGAGGATGTGATCTCTGGTACTGCTGCTTTCAAAAGAATCAAAACCTCAGATGTTTACAAAAGAACTCGAAGGCTAGACTTTAGGAATGTTAGCTATGACTCCTTGAATCATGAAAAGCTTATTAAACCATCTTCAAAGTTTATTCTCGATCAAGGAAGAGCTAGAATCATACTTCCTAACTCTGTTAATAGTCTGGATCCAACAGAGATTTTCAACTTCAATTCTTTCAAGGAACAGAAGTCTGTTACTTATGTGGAAGAGTCCTCTGTTGAAAAATCACAGAGCGAGCTCAACCCTGAAGCACCAGTCTTCTCTCCCACTTCAAAAACAATTAGAACATCTTTTGAAGAAGATCTCATGAAAGTTCTTGAGGAAAATGCTGTTTCTGATGCATTGAAACCAAAGTTGAGAAAGTTTAAGTCTGTCAAAACCAATATCTCCGTGATAACCCCAAAGTCTAACATCCTCAATAGAGCCACCAGAGACTTTCTAGACTCTGACAGTTACTCTGACTCTGAGGTAGATGAGCAAATTTTGTGTGCTCAAAAGAAATTTTTGCATAAACCAAAGCAGATACCCGCAGGATGTTTTGATTTGAAAAAGGATGTCACATTCTTTAAGAAACAAGCTAGATTTATACCAATGACTGAGTTTGATAACAAAAGCTTTAGGGTTCTTGCTTCTAACACAATAGAAGTGAAGAAAAGAGAGAATGCAAGAAATGTTCCTGTAAACAACAATAGCTCTGTTCCCTTAGCTTTTAAGCCTATGAAATTTACTTCAGAACAGAAGGGCAAATGGATAGTTAATGACAGACCTATTCCCAATTCTGGTGTAAATCAAAGAAGAAACTCTTTTTGGCAAAGTGAGTCTGTTCCAAAGAAAAACAACTCTTTCAAGCAAAAACAGGACATAATGTATGGTCCTAAGGTTTTTCAGAATCAAGTACCATTCAAACAACAGTTTTTGAACAAAAACAGCAATGTGCATCAGTTATCTTCATGTTCTATCAACTGCAATTGCATTCAACTGTTGTTAAAACTGCAAAATCACATGAATGGTCCCCATTGTGTTCTGAATCAGTCACCACAAAGGAAAAATCCTAAGACTATTCAGAATACACAGAGAATGACCTCTGGCAAAACATCAAAGAATGTAAAGCCAGTAGGAAAGACTGTTAACACCCCAAAGCCTAACAAGAAAGGACCTATCTTGCAATGGGTACCTAGAAGAAACTAATTTGTCTTGCAGAAGCCTCATGTGCATATCTGGTACCTAGATTCCGGATGTTCCAGGTACATGACGGGCAATAAGGAGCTGCTGACTTCATTTAAGAACAAGAAGGGAAGTGCAGTAACATTTGGAGGAGACAATGGTGGACAGATTAGAGGATGTGGTACTTTAGTTAATGGTGGTGTTTCAGTTTCTGAGGTTGCTTATGTTGAAGGATTAAATCATAATCTTCTCAGTATAAGTCAACTCTGTGATCATGGATTTGATGTCAATTTTAGGAAGAAGTATTGTTCCTTGTTGCTTTCCGAGTCTGGTCAAGAACTTTTAAGAGCCGACAGAAAAGGCAATCTGTACAAAATGAACTTTAATCCAAATCAAAACTCTACAACAGAGAAACTCTGTTTAGTGTCTTTGAAAAATGAAGATGCCTGGCTCTGGCATAAAAGATTTGGCCATGTAAAATTTTCAAATCTTGACAAGCTCGTGAAATTGAACTTAGTGAAAGGACTGCCTTCGCTAAAATTTGACAAAGACCATCTCTGTTATGCCTGTGAATTGGGTAAGATGAAAAGATCTTCACACAGAACTAAGAGCGATCACAATTGTCCCAGACCTTTGCATATGCTTCATATGGATCTCTGTGGTCGAATCTCTGTGCAAAGTCTGTCGGGAAAGAAGTATATACTTGTGATTATTGATGAATATTATAGATATACTTGGATTGAGTTCATCAGACTAAAATCTGATGTCCCAGAAATTCTGATAAGTTTGTTGAGAAGGATACAGGTTCTGTTAGGACTAAAAGTTCAAAAGTTGAGAAGTGACAATGGGACAGAGTTTAAGAATGCAAGAATAGATGCTTATCTTTCAGAAGAAGAAATATCCCAAAACTTCTCAGCTGCCAGAACTCCACAACAGAATGGTGTGGTGGAGAGAAAGAACAGAACTCTGGTAGAAGCCGCTAGAACCATGTTGGCCGGTTCTGTTCTTCCTATCAACTTCTGGGCAGAGGCAGTCTCAACAACCTATTTTACCCAAAACAGAGCTGTAATAGTGAAGAGATTTAAGAAGACTCCCTATGAACTCATCAACAACAGAAGGCCAAACGTAAAATATTTTCACATTTTTGGTTGCAAGTGCTACGTCTTGAATGACAGAGAACAACTGAGTAAATTCGATAAGAAGGCGGATGAAGGAATCTTTATTGGTTATTCCTTGACCTCTAAAGCCTACAGAGTCTACAACACCAGAACCCGTGTCATTCAAGAAAGTGTAAACGTGTCCTTTGATGAAAGTACATCAAGTGCCTCTGATCGCAAATCAACAGAGGGGACACAAACAGAGCAGAAGAAGCCAAGTTCTTCAAAAACAAGGGAAGAAGATATCAATCTCGTGTTCGATGATTTCTTCGATGATGATGATTCCTCTATCAACATCAACAGAGACGATCAAGCTCAGAATTCAATAGAACAGAATCTGACAGGTACAACTCTTACTGGTCCCTCCAATACTTCACCGTCTACTTCTCTGTCTACAGGTGTCATTCAGAGAAATGAGGAACCACAAAGAGAACCTGAGCAAGAACCATCATCACCCATGTTAACTAATATTGGGAGAGATTCCCTATTTGAAAGCTCACCTTCCCAGAGCCCTGTTGGCAACTCACAGAGCAATGAGGCCACTCTCCAGAGTTGTGTGCCACAGAGCCTGGTGCCAATCCACAGAGCTCTGATGCTGAAGATCCTCTTTTCCCATCAGAAGCACAAACCCCACCTGTTGTCCATGCTCCCATGACAAGATGGACAAAGGATCACCCTCATCATCTTATAATTGGTGCTGCTGAAGATGGTGTAAAGACAAGATCGAGCACAATCAATGAAGCCTTCTTTGAAAATTTTCTAAGCATGATTGAGCCGAAGAAGATCACTGAAGCCCTTGAAGACCCAAACTGGATTGAAGCTATGCAAGAGGAGCTTCTGGAGTTTGAACGAAACAATGTTTGGTCCTTGGTTCCACTTCCAAAAGGCAAAGCTGCCATCGGAACCAAGTGGGTGTTTAGAAACAAAAAGGATGAAGATGGGATTATCATCAGAAACAAAGCCCGATTGGTTGCTAAGGGATACAACCAAGAAGAAGGCATTGACTATGACGAGACCTTTGCACCTGTGGCTAGGCTAGAAGCCATCAGAATCTTCCTAGCCTATGCTGCTCACAAGGGTTTCAAGGTCTACCAGATGGACGTCAAATCTGCTTTTCTAAATGGCAGATTACAAGAAGAAGTATATGTTCAGCAACCACCAGATTTTGAATGTTCAGAGTTTCCAGACCATGTTTACAAGCTAGTTAAAGCTCTGTACGGCCTTAAGCAAGCTCCCAGAGCCTGGTATGAAACTCTGTCAAACTTTCTGTTGACTAATCACTTCGAGAAAGGTACTGTCGATAAAACTCTATTCTTTAGGAGGTATAAGAATGATATACTTCTGGTACAAATATATGTTGATGACATTATTTTTGGGTCTACACGACAAGAGTACTGTGATAAGTTTGAGGAATTGATGAAAAGTGAATTCAAAATGAGCATGATGGGAGAACTTTCTTTCTTCCTTGGTTTACAAGTAAAACAATCCATCAGAGGGACTTTCATAAGTCAGTCTAAATACATCTCTGACATTTTGAAAAAATACAAGTTCAATAATTCAAAACCAATGAAAACTCCTATTGCCACTGGAGTCAAACTTGACTCTAACCTTAATGGTGAACCTGTAGATGTCAAGAACTACAGAGGCATGATAGGGTCACTTCTGTACTTAACTGCTAGCAGACCTGATATAATGTTTGCAACGTGTCTCTGTGCCAGATTTCAAGCAAATCCTAAAGTATCACACTTTTCTGATGTCAAGCGTATATTTAAATATCTGAAAGGGACTCAATTCTTGGGTCTCTGGTATCCTCTTAATTCTGGTTTCGATTTTGTAGCATATACAGATTCAGATTATGGAGGATGCAAGAATGACAGAAAAAGTACTTCTGGTAGCTGCCAATTACTTGGTGAAAAATTGGTGAGTTGGACATCCAAGAAACAGAACTGCGTTTCAACCTCTACAGCAGAAGCAGAGTATGTTGCTGCTGCTAGTTGTTGCTCTCAAGTGCTCTGGATGAAAACTCAACTCAAAGATTATGGCATGGAGTACAATAAAATTCCAATTATGTGTGACTCCAAGAGTGCCATAGCAATCACAGCTAACCCAGTTCAACATTCCAAAACCAAGCATGTCGACATAAGGTATCACTTCATAAAAGACCATGTTGAAAAAGGGAAGATTGAAATGTACTTCGTTTCAACCGACTTCCAATTAGCTGATCTTTTTACAAAAGCCCTTGATGAAAGGAGATTTAACTTCTTAATCAGCAAATTGGGTATGCTGAATATGTCCTCCTAACTCTGTTTATAACTCAACAGAGCTTCTGACGATCCTACCAGAGCTCTGTCAATTAGTTGGGTAGGATAGTTCAACAGAGTCTCTGATGTTCACCATAACTCTGTCAGGCATATTTTTTTCGACAAGCTCAGTGAATCTGTTGGTACATATTTTTTGGTTTGTACAGTTTTTTTTTCGGGGCTGAATAGACAAATCTTTCATATAAGCTCATCTTTCAAGGGGGAGCTTATAAAGGAAAACATGCATGATTTTCGGGGGAGCAAGTCAAAATCTGTTTTTCAAATCTAAAATGACTTTGCTCCTTGAACCTAAAAGAAAAATATTTTTGAAGGGAAAACCCGTTCTGATGAAAACTTTTTGATAATGTCAAGAACTTACCAGAACTCTGATATTTCACCAGAGCTCTGTTGATTTTCCCCAGAACTCTGTGAACCTTCTGAGATAGTTCTGTTGACGTTCTTTGACCACTTTCACATCAGATACAAAACTCTAAATGATTTTTGGGTAAAGGTGAAACATCTTGGGATACTTGGAAAGAAATGAATAAGTCATTTCAACAGAGGCAAAACTGTGCTGAGCTCCACCAGAGCTCTGTCGGTTTTCTGCCACGTCATCAGAAGCACGTCATCAGAGATGCGGGTCATTCTTTAAGCGTCAACTACTTGTCACCCGCACATCTCTAACCGTGATGGTTTGCTTGCCCAAAAACGGTCAGAACCAAATCTTACATGGCATTCTCTAATTGAAAGACAGACCACCAGCTGTTTCCACGTTCAACTGTAGAGGCCGTTCCACTATCTGAAACTCGAGTGCCTACAGTACCTACGACGATTACCCAACCACATGTTTAGCGTATAAATATCCATTACCCTGACCCATTTCTTTTCTTACGCTTTTTGATCATTCAAAAACCCTTCATCTTTCCCTCTCAAAAGTTCAAAACCTTCAAGTTCTTCAAGAAAAAACCCTAATCTGCAACAATGGCAGAACCTCAAAACTCTGCTGATTCAAGCCGAATAGGACCCGTCGATGAAATCATTATCCTCCCATACGAGTTAGCTGACAACAACTATCGATTCGACCCAAACCCAAGACTCTATTTACCCCTATATCACATCTTCATAGAGTTTTTCAGAAACTCCGAAATCTTTAGAGCCCTGACAGCGTTTGATGATCATCTTCCTGCAATCTACGTCCAACAATGGTGGACCACGTGCCAGTACATAGAAGAACAAGATGGGATTGTTGGGAATGTCAACTCGAGAAATGGAGGAGCAGGAACAATCAGAATCCGTGCAAGCACTTTCAGAAGAATCTTCACGATGAAGACCAAAAGACAACTTGGAATAGAAGCCTATGAAAAACCCCCCAATGTTGTTGTTCTTCTTGAATTCATGAAGTTCTTGGGATACAACAAAGAACTGAACAGAATATGTGAGTTCAGAAGACAGAATCTACCAACAATGTGGAACTTCATGTTCACAGAAATCCTACAGATCTTGTATGGATTGTTCTTTAACATAAATTTTGACTACGCCAGCATTCTTTACAACGACCTTCTTAACGCTGTCAACACAAAGACCTCATCCATAGCATGAGGAGGAGTCGTTGGAACCCACAAATTCCTGAAATTCATCAAGTTTCCTCGATTCATCAGTCTGATAATTAGAAGAGCATTCGACAGACTGGAATTGACTCATCAGGGAAATTCTACACCTGTTTGGGTTATGTCCAAGTTCCAACCCACGACTTCAGTTGAATACCCGTTTATCTGAGAATTATAGGTATAATGCTTACCCTAATCGATCCTCAACACATCTCTATCCAAAACTATCAGAGTGCTGCTCAACCTCAAGAACCTGAGGTGAGAACCCCAGCATACTTAGGATCTGAGCCTTCATTGGAGAGTTTAAGTGAGGAAATAGCAGAGGAAGTTAACAGACCAGAGAGAAAAGTACCCGAAGTGGGGTCTTCCTCTAGAGTGATGGAGGAGGAAGTAGAGAATAGAGCATCTAATATGGAGACTGTTCATGAGGGAGTAAAAGAAACATCAGAGGTGGAAGTTATTTCCTCTGGTAATGGTGAGAAAAAGGATGACAGAGAGAATCCCGAGAGTGCTATACCCCTAAGAGCCGAGGGAGATGAGAGCTTAGAAAAAGATGTTCAAGAGAACACAGATGAGCGTATCCATAACCAACATCCCCGTGCTTCCACACACTCTAATCCTAGTGATCAAGACCAAAGGATTATTGAAACAGAGGTGCACACCTCGAACCCCAACCTGAAAGAACCGACAGAGGCGACTCTTCATGCCTCTGGTACGCACATACCCGGGGAAGCTATCTTTGGTAGTGATGTTCATTCGCCCCAGAACAACAATAGGTCACCTCCATACAATGATGCCTCTGTGGTTCATATAGACATGACACAAAATAGACCAGAGATCTTTGTAATCTCACGTAGCATCTGTCCGACTCAGGGACAATGGGAGACCATAGTAGAACAAGGGAAGACTTTGCTTGATCCAAACTCTTCTCATCACATCAGATTTCCTTCTTCAGAATTTGAGCTGGAGGAGGAACCTCTGATCAGAACACCTGTAGATGTATCCCCTCAAAAGGATCATCAAGGATCGGGTGGAAGTCCTCCAAGAGCCAACATCAATACAACTCTTGATGGAGGCACCTCTGAACTCGAGGTTCAATTGGATCCATGTGTTGGAACCAAGGTTACCCCCGTTGACACTATCACAAGAGCAGAGTTCGAAAGCTTCTGTGTTAGTATCAACAACTCCTTGAATGAGTATAAACTTATCAATGAGCAGAAGGAGGAGCTGATTCGCAAGGAGAATGCTCTTCTTAAAGAGGAATTGCAACAGATCTCTAATAAACATGCAGAGGTAACTCTGAAATATGCCGAAGCTGAAAACCTCAGAGCAGAGGCTGAACGTGCCAGATCAGAAGCATTTACTAAACTGACAACAAAGATAGCAGATCTGAAAAGAGACAGAACAGAGGAAATGACAAAGACTTCGACAGAACTTGCTGATCTGAAGAAAATACTGGCAGAGAATCACAAAGAATCCATGAACAGAACCCTGCCGATACCTTCTATCCTCTTATCAGAATTCAACGCCAAAACCTTGACAGAGTTAATTGACAACTCTGTTAAGAAAGCCATCAAAGACGCAACAACATCATCTGCTACTCCACTCAACATCTCAAGCCCCAACCCAAACGACTTACCCATGACAGTTGGCCAGATGGGTGACTTCCGTAGATCTGTTCTCAGCCGGATGATGACAATTTCATCCAAGTTTGTGATGAAGGCACAGGCGACAGAGAAACACGTACATGCATCTCTTGACATTCACAAAGTCAACTTTGAGAATCAAGTAGATGAGATCAGAACTGCCGCAACAGAAGTTGAAGACGCAATGAAAAAGGCAGTCACAAACTTCACAGATGCCATCTTACAGACTGCCACACTCAAACGACCTGTAGATGGAGCACCAGAAGGAGAACCCTCGAGCAAAAGAGCCAAATCTACTCCAAAGTTTGTTGCTCCGTCCTCACCCGCTTCTGGAATTGCACACTCTGATGATGATGATGATTTTGAAGATGCTAAAGAAGCTCATTCAGATAGCCAAATGGGTGAGTCCGCAGATCAACAAAAGGGGGAGAAGGAAAAAGAGAAGGAAAAAGAGAAAGAAAAAGAGAAAGAGGTTGAAAAGGGAAAAGGGAAAGGCAAAGCGACAGAGACGACAGAGGCAGAGGCAGAAAGAGAAGATAAAGGGATAACAGAAGAAAACATGCCAGAAATGACTATGGTGGAATTCGACTACATGTTCAAAGACAGAGTCATCAAACCAACAGAAGAGTCAACGCAAGAACCACCAGAAATCATCTGTCTTGATACCCCTCCTACATCTCCAAGAACTGAACCAGAGAGATCAATCCCAATCTCTGCTGAAGAACAAACAAGCCAAGCCCAACCTCATGTCAAACCCCAAGTTCTACAAGAGCCCGAACGACATGTTGATATCCTCATGACAGAAACCCATGAAGATCAGAACCCAATGGTACCATAACAGAACCCTGCACCATCAAACCAACATACCGAGAAACCATCCTTAGAAGAATTCTTTGGTTATCTCTATGCTAACAGAGACATCATCCCTGTCAATGCCAAACCCATCAACCCGTACCTCAATCCAATCAGAATAAACACCATTTCTGAATCAAGGCTAAAGTTCATCCAAACCAAATCAAATATGAACAGAGCCATTGTAGAAACCAGGATTAATCTTACAATCAAATATGAACAATCAATCAGTAAATGATAGAGATTTGAATCAACGCACTTGTATTCAATTAAGAACAGATTACAGATCTAGAGAGAGAATATCTCAAAGATTACAAAAGTTGAATACAAAGATATGCGGGAAAGTTATGCGAAAGATTAGTTAGCTTACAGTTGCTAACAACTATATATACTGTAAGGAAAAGCTAAAGCTACAATACATATACATCAAAGACTAATAGAACAATTACACGTGTCCTAATTAGTAACAGAATGTAACTGAAAATATCCTAAGACATAAGTTCTGAATAACATATTCAGAACTTCTGAACATTCTTCTGATTAAGCACTTCCGAACTTCCTTCAAGCACTTGTGATATTTTCTTCATAATTCTCAGAAGTTCTGAGTCTCCTACTCAGAACTCTGACCCTCCAGTTCAGACTTTCATACTTGTAATCTTTTCGAGACTTCTCAGATCAGAACTTCTGAGTCTTCTAACTCAGAACTCTGAGTCTTCTATTCAGATCCAACACTTGTAACTTTTGACAAAACTTCAGATCTAACAGCCATTGACATAAACTTCGGTATCCGCAGAATCTTGGACATCAAGCATAAGAAGTTCCAACATGACAGAGTCGTATACAATGAGTACACTGTTGAATCAACAGAAGGCATAAATGAATTTTTGCAATGACAATGATCTTGTCCTTCTGAATCCATACGATCTGATCATGCTTCACGCCTATTGCTTGAACTTCTACGAAAGATACAAACCATCAAGAACTGCGCTACCAGAGGTTCGATTCGCTATGCAATAGCACGTTAATCTCAGAACTCAGATTGATTTTTAGCTAGGCATAGAGTTCGAAGTTGAGAGACTAGCGATTGCACCACCAAACGAAAACCTTGAGGGTTATGGCCACTACAGAACTGGAACCTTAGTTGAAAATCCTCTAGTCTTCATCTGTCGACAGAAGAAGATCAAGAAGGCCATCAAAAAATCCGAAGCCCACAAGTATTCGAGTGAATCGCTGGTGTATCTCAAGAACATATTTCAGAATCTCCCAAGAGAAAAGTGTCCATAAGAGCAACTGAAGCTCTGCATCGAATAGATAGATCTTATCCTGGACTTTCGTGAGCTGATCAGAAGATTCGACAGAATCCTAAGGGGAGATAATTATCCATAAACGTACTTATTCTTTTACTCTGTATTGTAATATCTTTAAAGAATAGTGCAAGGTTTCAACAGAGGGAAATGTTCTCTGTTTTTTTGTTTTACATCTCTGTATTTCCAAATTTTTATTTTCAATACTTAGGGGGAGAATGTTAGCCCCAAGTATCTGTTATGTAAAAGTATTGAAAATATTATCAAGTCAGAAGACCAACAGAGATCGAGCAGAAGACTTAGAAGAAACTCAACAAGAAGACCAACAGAGTTCTGGTGGAACCAACAGAGCTTAACAGAGCTTTGGTAGAAGATCAACAGAAGAACTGTTCATACCCGAAGACCAACAGAGTTTTGGTCTATGAACTCTGTTGAAGTGAAGACCTCTGTGAAGCCTAAGTCTCGTAGAAATCCTAAGTGTCAGACATGTGTCCATACTTTCCACGTATGCCCTAAAGAAAGGAGACACACTTTCCACGTGTCATTCCAGGGTACGATAGTACACTGTCTACACTTTATCAGGGCTATAAATAGAGAGGTAGTGGAACAACAATTGTAAGCTTTTGGAAGAATAGTTTTCCACAATTGTTAAAGCACACACTGCAGAATTCCATAGCACTACCTCCGTACGATATTGTTCCTTGTGAGATTTCTGGATGCACCATTGATCTTGTTCTTGGTGTTATCTATTATCAATGTACGAGCAGCGTTTCATACTTGATCTTGTTATCATTATCCTGTTCTATATTTGATTATCACTGTTACAATATCGTTTACACAATCACTCACTTTAATGGCTTTATTTAATATGCTTCCGCTGTCTATTTATTTACCATTATTGTGATGCAACGTGAATCTGGGAACCTACATAAACAAAGCATATCGATATTCGTTATCACTTTCTGAAACATCATGTTGAATTTGGCACAATCGAAATGCACTTTGTGCCCACTGAATACCAGCTTGCAGATTTATTCACCAAGGCACTAGATGAGAAAAGATTTCTTTTCTTGGTGGGTATGTTGGGAATGATTAACATGGGTTAAACCCTCTGTAAGTACGATTTGATCTTCAAGTAAATATGTATATATTTAAACTCTTCTGTATGTAAATTCTTAAATCATCAAAAGTTCTGTAACCAACAGAGCTTCTGTGGGATTTCTTAGAGTATGACAATCTCCACAAAACCTCGGATAACTTTGACCTATGTTCTGTGCACAACTTATCTCATTTGATCCAAGCACAGGTCAAGGGAGAGCAGAAGGAGACCTTGAACTGATCTACAGAGGTTGATCATTCAAGGGGGAGCAAAAGAAGAGATATGATCAACCATATCCACAGAAGTCAGGTGTTTTTACCGAACAAAGAAGAACCAAAAGTGAGTAACTCGTACAAATCCTTTTTGAAAACAATTTTTGTTAGCTTCAATCTTCCTAATCATAGAAATACTTAGAAGTAGTGAAAAATAGGCTAAGTATAGAAAAGCCTCTCACAGAGGCTCTGCCACTTCTTCCAGAAGATCAAGTCCAGAAAGCCACAGAAGCTACATAAGTAATCACAGAACCTCTGTAGTGCGCAAGAAGAAGATCAACTCGGAAACAAGTGGACTGCTCCACAGAAGGTCAGACCATAGAACCTCTGTAATGCCTTACAGAGCCTCTGTGGTCTGCTATGAAGACTTGGAAGATATTACTGGATACGTTCATCAACTTGCATGGAAAAGTACTGTCAAAACACGTGTCAAGCTCTGAGTGGACTCAATAGGGCATGGTACAAAATAGACGTCTGCGCCATTTAATGCATTTACCAAAAGTACATCTGCTCCATTAAATGCGCATAGCTCAAACAACTGCTCACACCATCCAGTCCACTGCTCACACCATCCAGTTCACTATTCATGCCGTAAAAGGAATAGTGACCTACTTCATAGTCTTCTAAGAGTAGTATAAAAGGAAGTCTCATGTTGAGATCTTCCTAAGAACGAATACACAAGGAATCACTAATACTCTCAAACGTTATTGTCAAATATCTGAGTGTTATATTCTCACACACACCAACAGTTCTTAATCTGTTCTTCGTGTTCTTATTATATATTGAATAACAGTAACTGTTCAAGAAATCCTTTTTATTCCTTACTGTTTCTTTATATATGTGCGTTCTAATATCTATCAAACATATCTGTTAGTTTAATACGCTTCCGCATCAAACTCTAAACTCAACTAATAGACTGTTAATCTTGATTAAGTGTATCTGGGTTCCAACAATTGGTATCAGAGCCACTCTTGATTTTCAATATCAAGTGATCCACTTATCAAGATTCGTGATAGATATTATTGTGTCTGGAAACTGCTTAAACTCAGAAAATCTTCAAGTTCATCGAAGTAACTCTTTAGTCATACCTTCTTTCTAAAATCTTCAAAAATGACAAATACAAATAATTTCTTTACTACTGGTTCTCTCACTAAACCTCCTAGTCTCCTTCGAGATGAGTATCCTCAGTGGAAAATAAGAATGGTCCATTTTTTCGAGGGCACTGAAAAAAATCAATTACAATATCTGTACAATCCTCCTCCTATTCCCATGACAGTAGTACCTCGAATACCTGCTACTGCTGAATCTGCCGAAATCCCCGAACATCAAAAACCAAAGCCAAAAGGGGAGTGGTCAACCGAAGATAAAGCAGAAGATGAAGTTGCTCAGAAAACCAAGAGGACATTGATTATGGCAATACCCAACGAACTCTTTCAATCCTTGGATTCATGTGAAACAGCGCATGATCTGTGGAAAGAACTGGAAAGACAGTTGGAAGGAGGTGCTAAAACACAAAAAAACCGAAGAGCACAGTACATCAATGAATATCATGCATTCAGGGCCTCTTCAACAGAATCTCTGCAAACAACATACGACAGATTCAACTCTCTAATCAACAAGTGCAGAAAATCAGGCATTGACAAAACTTCTGAAGAAAACAATGTCATGTTTTTAAAAAGTCTAAATGAAGAATGGCTCCAGCTGTCTATGTCCCTACAGACAAATCAGGATCTAGACACCTGGACTCTCTCTGATCTTTACGGAACATTAGCCGCACAAGAACCTCAGATAGCACAGGCTAAAACACTAACCATTGTACCATATGCATTGGTTAGTAAAACTAAAGAAGATGCACAGAGACCAAGAAATGAAAAAGCCACAGAGGAGAAGAAGAAGGAGAAGAAGAAGATGGTGAGAATAGACAGTGAAGAAGAAGAGCAAGCAGAAAAAGAAATAACTCTTGCGTCACTAGCTAAATCTTTAGCTCTATTGACAAAAGAGTTCAGAGGAAACAGAAGAGGTTCCGGAAATGAAAGATATGATAGAGAAAACAGAAGAGATGACAGAAGAGAAGAAGAATCGAGTGGCCGACAGAGGTCAAGGGAAAGACATTACAGAGGAAATGACCGACAGAGGTCAGATGACTCAGTAAGCCACATACAGCAAGAATGCTACAAATGCGGCAAACCTGGTCACTATGCAAATGAATGTAGATCAGAGAAAGGCGGAGACCTACAGAAGTCCAATGATCGAACAGGAAACACTCCTCAAGGGTGTTTTAACTGCGGCAAACCCGGCCATTTTGCGAATGAATGCAGAAGCAGATCAAATCGCCCACAGAGGGACTCTGCTTTCTACAAAAAGAAAGCTGAGTATTATGCTAAAAAATCCTTAATGGCAAAAGGACATTCTGAGGAGAACACAGAAGACTTCCAGTCAGACTCTACTTCTGACGATGAACATACCGCCAATGCCCTCTTCTGTGGCATGGCAGAAGTCGACTCCTGCACTGACTCTGAGGTATCTACTTCAAATTCCAACTCTTGTATTACCTCTGTAGATGATAATACACTTAGAATTAACATTGAATTAATTGAACTGAAAGAGATAAATCAAAGTATTCAGAAAAGACTCACCTTCAATGAGAGAGAAGTACGGCTTCTCACTCAAGAAAAAGCAAAGATTTTTGAGGAAAAAGAGAGAATAGAAAAGAATTGGAACAAAAGTCTAGATCCTTTAAAAAAACAAATTTCTGAATTAACCAATACGTTAAAAGATAAAGCAAAAGAACTTTCAGTTTCAAGGAGCGAAACTACTGACATAAGAGCTCTTAAAGAATACTTTCAAAGAGAAAGAGAGGTATTATGGCAAGATTTACTCAGAAGAGAAGTTTTGATTAAAAACTATAAAGATGCACAGAAAGTTTATGAAAAAGTAAACTCACAAATAGGAAGACGAGGTATAGGGTATGATGATATCACCCTAGGTGTTGAAGGCAAAAGAAACAAACCCCTGTCCTCTTTATTTGTGATTGGAAAAACGAACAAACCAGATTTTCCAAATCTAATCTCTGTAAGCAAAAGGGCGAAAATCTCTGTGGATCCTTACTTGAAGAAACATAAGAAGATGATTAACGTGTGGTTTGAAAACACAGACTCATCATCTTCAACCTCTGTCAATAGAGGTATCAAACCAAAGAAATATCTGAAAACACAAGATCAGATTGGTATCTTCAAGTTTGGTAAACCAGAGACCCAAACACAGGTTGCTTTTGTCTGTTTGATAAACATTGAAAAGAAATTATCAGCAGAAGCTCCTGAGTTTAAACCCATTTTTTCAGAAGAAAACTTTAAAAATTTAATTGAAAAAGAAATTTTGGAAATATGGAAATCAAGCGTTTTAGAAAATTTCTGTACATCTTCTATAGATAAAACTCTCACTGAAGAAATCTTATTAGAAACCTATGCAATCTATGAAAACCATTCTACAGAGGAAGAAAGCTCGTACGATACATGCTCAGAAAATCCAGCCTCTATTGAAAGAATTGACTCAACCTCTGTATACGAGGACGATTCATCCTCTGACAACTCAGAGACTGATTTCAAATCAGGGATAATTCACTGTGACACAGAGGATGTCAAATTCTCCTCTAAAGTTCCTCACAGAACTATTTCTCCAAAAGAGAAACTCACAGAGATTCCAATCTGCCAAGATTTTCTAAAATTGAATCTACATATCAAAACCTCTGCTGAGCTTAAAATGTTACAGAAGACCTCTATTGATCCTATAAGTTCTAGATTTTCAAAACCCAAGGTTAATAAATCTTTTTCTTCTGTGACAGTGATGAAAGAAGTTCACCACAGAAGCAACCCACAGAAGGCAGGTCCTAAACAGAGCTTTTGCAAACAACATTCGAGTATTCATAGATCTTCTAGTAATAGGAAATCTAATGTAAAGAAAGAATGTAATGCCTCTGTGGCTGAGTTTAAAAAGTTCAATGAAAAGTTCAAGCAAATTACATCTCATATTCAATACTGTCATTGCTTTGATCTTATGTCTAAACTTAATAATCATTTTTCAAGTCAAGTCTGTTTACTCTCTACGACAATTCAAAAGTCAAATCCCACAAAGAAACAATCTGACTCTTCTGCAAAGAACAAAATGTATTTCAAGAATGACAAGGCAAACTTGAAAAACTCTAACAATATTGGACCCATATGGATATGGGTACCTAAATCTCTGTGATTGTCCTGCAGAAGAAGTATGTGCCAATCTGGTATCTAGACTCCGGATGCTCAAGGCACATGACTGGTGACAGAAGTGCACTATCCACGTACAAAGAAACACAAGATGGTGGATCTGTGACTTTTGGAGACAACAAGAAAGGACACATAAAAGGCTATGGAGTCATAAGGAAAGAAGACGTTTCTGTATACAAAGTTGCATATGTGGATGGCCTTAAGCACAACCTACTCAGTGTAAGTCAACTTTGTGATACAGGATTCAATGTGTTGTTCAAAAGAACTTTCTGCTCTCTACAAAGTGAAGAAACAAGTATGGAACTTCTGCGAGCTGAAAGAATAGGTGATCTATATCTAATGAACTTCAACTCAAAGAACAAAGACAAAGTTTGCCTTGTTGCCTGCAAAAGTGAAGAAGCCTGGTTATGGCACAACAGGTTCTGTCACTTGAATTTGCACACATTGGAAAAACTGGTCAAACTTGATCTAGTTAAAGGTTTGCCAAATGTTAAATTCAATAAGGATCATTTATGTTCTGCCTGTGAGATGGGAAAACTCAAAAGAGCTTCCCACAAAGGCAAAACAGATGTATCTTGCACTAGACCTCTGTACATGCTTCATGTCGACCTCTGCGGTCCCATTGCCATACAGAGCCTAGGTGGCAAGAAATACATACTTGTCCTAATTGATGAGTATTCGCGTTTCACATGGGTTGAATTCGTTAGAAAGAAATCAGATGTTCCAAATATATTGATAAATCTAATGAAAAGAATCCAAGTTCTTTATAATTGCAGAATACAGAAGTTAAGAAGTGACAATGGCACAGAATTTAAAAACTCTGTCATTGAAGCCTATCTTTCAACAGAAGGAATATCACAGAACTTCTCTGCAGCTCGCACTCCACAACAGAACGGTGTTGTCGAAAGAAAAAATCGAACACTTGTGGAAGCCGCAAGAACTATGATGTCAGCATGCGGATTATCAATGAACTTTTGGGCAGAAGCAATTTCTACTGCGTGTTATACTCAAAATCGATCAACCATTGTGAAAAGACACCTCAAGACGCCTTACGAATTGCTTAACAAACGGCGGCCAAACATCAAATGTTTCCATGTATTCGGATGCAAATGCTTCGTCTTAAACGACAGAGATGCAAGAGGAAAGTTTGATGTAAAAGCAGATGAAGGCAAATTCATTGGATACTCTGCCACTTCCAAAGCCTACAGAACATTCCTAACAAAGTCTCACAAGATTGTAGAAAGCATCAATGTTTCTTTTGATGATTCATTCCAAATGACTTCTGAACAAATCAGTTCAGAACTCAGAATTAAAGGGAAATCCTCTGTCATCTCACAAGCAAAAGAAGACTTGGATCTTCTATTTTTAGAGATGCTCCACGAAAACATTGATCCTTCTGTTGGAACAATCAGGGTTTCTGAAGAACCATCCTCTGTCGGACAAAATCCTACAGGTTTGTCTCTAACTGGTCCTAACAATGCTTCATCTTCTTCTGTAAATACTACAGATGCAATTGCCGAAGCAGAAGAAAGTGCAGAAGATGAAACATCAAGGAAAACGACCACAGAAGCTGCACAAACCACAGAAGAACCAATTACAGAGGAAATCGAGGACCAAGACTATACGTCCTCAGAGGAACAAACTCCACCACCACTCGTACCAATCATTCCACAAACGGTAGAATCAACTACCAAGGCACGAAGAACAACAGAGGCTACACAAGAAGAAACACAAGAAGTCTCTAAAGAAAGTCTGAATGACATTGATGATCATCTTCCACGCACAACTCAATGGACAAAAAGCCATCCTCCAAGTCAAATAATCGGAGAACCTTCTGACGCAGTAAAAACAAGGTCTGCCACTGCTAACTTTTGTTTCTTTACAAATTTTATTAGTGTGATAGAACCAAAGAAGATTTCTGAAGCCCTAGATGACCCAAACTGGGTAGACGCCATGCAAGAAGAACTTTTGAAATTTGAGCGTAACAGAGTATGGACTCTAGTACCTCTGCCAAGAGGAAAACAGGCCATTGGGACTAAATGGGTCTACAGAAACAAGAAGGATGAAGATGGAGTGGTCATCAGAAACAAAGCAAGATTAGTAGCAAAGGGATATAGACAAGAAGAAGGCATAGACTACGATGAAACTTTTGCCCCTGTCGCACGGCTCGAAGCAATAAGAATATTCTTAGCCTTCGCAGCCCACAGAGGTTTTAAAGTCTATCAGATGGACGTAAAATCAGCTTTTCTCAACGGTGAAATCCAAGAAGAGGTCTATGTTAATCAGCCACCAGGATTTGAAAGCTCAAAGTTTCCAAGGCATGTATACTACCTTGAAAAAGCTCTATATGGACTGAAACAGGCTCCACGAGCATGGTATGAACGACTTTCTACCTTTCTTCTAGTCAATGGTTACAACAGAGGTACAACAGATACTACCTTATTCTATAAACGCAAAAGTAGTGAGATAATGCTTGTACAAATATACGTAGATGACATAATTTTTGGGTCTACTAATTCAGAAGAGTGTAAAAGATTTGAAAAACTCATGCAGAGTGAGTTTGAAATGAGTATGATGGGAGAATTAACTTTCTTCCTCGGACTCCAAGTCAAACAATCATCAGAGGGAATTTTTATAAATCAAGCTAAATATGTCTCTGACATTCTTTCCAAGTATAGCTTCTCTGATGCCTCTGCAATGAAAACTCCAATGGCCACTGGAAACAAGTTATTCTTAGATTCAGATGGCATCTCTGTAGAATGCACTCTCTACAGAGGCATGATTGGATCTCTGTTATACTTAACAGCAAGCAGACCTGACATTATGCATGCCACATGTCTCTGTGCACGCTATCAAGCTAATCCAAAGAAATCACATTATGATGCCGTAAAGAGAATCTTTAGATACCTAAAAGGGACCAAAAATCTTGGTCTCTGGTATCCACAAAACTCTGGTTTTGGTCTTAAAGCTTATACAGATTCAGACTATGGAGGATGCATGCTCGACAGAAAAAGTACCTCTGGGAGTTGTCAATTCCTAGGTGGTAAACTAGTCAGTTGGACCTCCAAGAAGCAGAATTGTGTTTCCACATCCACTGCAGAAGCTGAATACGTTGCTGCCGCTAGCTGTTGTTCTCAGGTTCTATGGATGAAGACTCAGCTAAAAGACTACGGCCACATCCTGTTCAAAATACCCATCTTCTGCGATTCCAAAAGTGCTATTGCTATCTCTGCCAACCATGTGCAACACTAAAAAACCAAGCATATCGATATAAGGTATCACTTCTTGAAACATCATGTTGAATACGGTACAATCGAAATGCATTTTGTGCCCACAGAATATCAACTCGCTGACTTATTCACCAAAGCACTAGACGAGAAAAGATTCAACTTCTTGGTGGGTAAGATAGGAATGATTAACATGGTGTGAAAATCCTCAGTAAGTATAGTTTTATCTTCTGTAAATAATAAGTAAATACATTGCTTAAATTATTGTTTTGAAAGATTCTACTTCGATATGTAAATTCTTAACACCTTCAATAGTTCTTGAAACTACAAAGCTTCTGTAAGTCAACTCAGAACCTCTGACGACCCCTACAGAACCTCTGAAAGACCATGACCTATGTTCTATGCAAAACTTATCATTCTTTGATCCAAGCATAGGTCAAGGGGGAGCAAAAGGAAATTACTTGATCTACAGAGGTGATTAGGTCAAGGGGGAGCAAAAGGAAATTACTTGATCTACAGAGGTGATTAGATCAAGGGGGAGCAGAAGGGAACCCTGAAATGATCTAAAGAGATAAAACTTTCAAGGGAAAGCCAAAGAAAAATGTCGATGACTCCATATCGACAGAAGTCAGATATTACTGCCGAGAAAAGAAGAACCAAAAGGTATGTCTCTCGCACAAAAGGTTTTTGGAAAACAATTTTCTAGGACAAGAATTGTCAAATATGTCCTAAATATACTGTGAATAACATTTCAAAAATCAAAAGCTCAAAAAGTTTCACAAAATTCGAATTAGGAGAAATTTAAGGTCATAGAGCTTCTGCTGAGCTCAACAGAGCTTCTGCAGAAAATATGCTCTGTGATCACAAATTAACCTTCTGTCGATCTTTTGGAATGTTATCTCGAAAACCGAAAACGCAGACCATGACCTTCACGAACAAACCGTTTTTTTTAACAGTTTTCTCGGACACAAACTTTCAAATATGTCCGAAAAACATCTCTTAAACCAAATCAAAAATTGGATGATCAAAAATACTAATAAAATTTTTGTTATGAGATTTTTTCTCTCATAGAGCTTCTGCTGGCCCTCACAGAACTTCTGCAAGTTCCAACAGAGCCACAAAACCTTTGCGAAGCAAATTTCTTCACAAAAATCCGATTTTATCCTCTCCAATGTTTTGGTTAAAGAAGAACCCCACAGAAGTCATGATAACAATGAGATATATGAAAAAGGGATAAACATCAAAGATTATCAAGATCACAGAGCCTCTGTAAACTATAGAAGCTCTGTCAATCTGATTACTTGGGCATCTCTGTAGTAATAACGGTTACTTTTACTGTGAGTGAAATTCATATGGCTAAGAACAACTCCACGCGCCTAGCATTAATGGGCCGCGCACGACGTCCTGTCATCTTCTGACATGGCCTACGTGTCCCATTTTCATTGGGCAAACATGGAACGTTTTTTTTGGTAAGTTGAACCCGCCGCTCAAACTCGAGTGCGGATTCCAAACTTTAATCCATTGCCATATATTTTACCCTTTCGAAGTCTACCGTTTTACCATCCTATAAAAACAAACCTTACCCTCTCATAAAACCTTTTACAAACTCTCATCTTCTTCTCCGGCGATACCCTGCAAAACACTTGCAAATGGCTTCATCTTCTCGAGCTACATCCTCTGAACTCTCTCCGGCGAACTCAACGGAAAACTCCCCTGCTCATTCAGAACATTCTGAAAACCCCAGCCTTGCAAGAGATATTGAACAACAAGATTCCGGGGACTCCGCAGACTTTGCTCCGACGACACACTTGCAAAACTTCATAGCTAAGGATCATTTCGAAGCCACTCTTCCTATCAAATCCAACAACTGCTATTTGGTCCCCTCACCCACTACTTTCGGCGAAGCCCATGCCATACTTCTGAACATCATGGAAAACCATATCCTCTTCCCTCTACTATCAAGAACCCCTAACAGAATTCCAGTCCGTTATTTGAACCAATTTTGGCAAAGCTGCCGATTTGATAAAGACGATTCTCTTATCAAAGGGTACATTTCAAGACCTGATAAATCTGAGCATCTTGAAATCAAGTTCAACAGAACAATGTTCTCACTTGAATTCAACCTACCAACAAGGGGTCTTCTGGGATTGAAAAGTTATGCAGAGCAACCAACAGACGAAGAGCTCTGTCGATTCGTGGAAATGCTTGGGTACGACACCAAACTACGGAAGAGAAATGACTTCCACAGAGGCCGATTGCCACCTCTGTGGAACACTTTGTTCTCTATTCTTAACAGATGTCTGACAGGAAAGATAGGGAGTATTGACCAGAGCTCACATCAAATCTTGAGCATCATGTATGGGGTTTACTATGATCTTCCACTAGATTATGCGACCATAATGATGCAAGAGATCATAAACACCATCGACAGAAAGAACAACTCGAAAAGGGTCAAAGAGAACGATCCCAACTTTCTACCACCTCTGCAATTCCAAAGAATATTGGGAGTACTGTTCGAACCTCTGCTGCTAATCCAAAATTGGCCAATGGAAGGGCCAACTCCCAAACAGTTCCCGATGAACAAAAATACCCCCACTGATCATGCTGATGGCTACTCACACTGCAGACCTCTGTCAAAGAAACTTCTGCGCTACGCTTCGAACATATCCCTTAAGAAAGAGTATATACGCGATCATAGAACTCCAAAACCGAGTCCTATGACACCCCCGCGTTTAGGTGTCCCCCTAGGAACAATGATAGCAAAACCTCTTTCCACTCAAGCAGAAAAGGATCAAAAGTTAGCAAAACACATGGCTATTCAGCTCAGCTTCATAGCCAAACGCGCAGAAATAATGGGAAAGAAATCTTCAGCAAAGATCTCTGCTTCTACTCCAAAAGCTAAGAAGAGAAAAACTGCAGAAGGCACATCAACTAGCACTGCAGAAGATAGACCTTCACCTCCCCATGCCACAGAGATTGGCTCCTCTGCTCCTCCCCTTTTCACAAAACAGAAAAAGAAAAGATCCAAATCAACAGAGGAAGGGGCACCAAAACCAAAAAGGAGGAAAACCAAAAAGAAGCATGGTAAATCATTTAAAAAATTGGTTACCATTGCAGAAGAGGCAATCATAGAGGGTGAAACTGCAGAAGAAGAAGATGCAGAAATAGGAATGACAGAAGAGGAATATCAATCACCCTATCAATCTCCAGATAGATTTGCTCACCAGGGAGACCTGAATGATTTCCTACAGAACCCCGAAATTGCAAACACCCTTAATACAACAGGGTGGACGACACAACCTCTCGACCACCACTCTCCAGAAGAACATGATTTCTTCTTTTCTGGTATTGACACTCATCTACAAGAAGATGACACAACACCCAGAAATCAACCAGCCGAAACCCCTGTGATTTTACAAAACCCTTTCATTCAAGGATTGGACGTCCACAGAAGAAGTCCAAACCAAGCTTCAGAAGATACAGAACAAACTGAAGCTGAGTGGAATACAACTGAAGTTACAGAGGCAACGGCTGTAGAAGAAACCACAGGAACAGGGATAGAAATCTCAGAGGTAGATTCAGATGAAGAAGAGGCTATCTGGATACGAAAAGGTCTCTATCATCCTCATGTCATGAGATTATACGGATCTCATCACATGTATGACTCCTTGCGCACAGAGGAAGGAACTTCTACAGAACCAGAAGAAGAAACAAGAAAAGATGCCGAAGTTGAAGAAGGCACACATCAATCACCCCCTCCCAGTGCAACCCACATTTCTGACACCGCAGGTCTAGCTGCAGAAGGTGTCATTGAAAAAGAGCAGCACAGCTCGAACCTCACCCAAACCATCCAGCCAGAGGTTATTCTTTCAACCTCTGTGCCCACAAAAACCAGGGAAACCATTCCTAGGGAGTCTCCTCAAAGAGACTCACCTATAGTTCGTGATCAATTGCCCCAGATCACAGAAGAACGCCCAACAGAGGAATTTGTTTCCTCTGCCACGCACTTATTAAGACCCACACTTCTTTCAGAGAGAAGTAGAGAGCACAAAGACAAAGAGACTCTAGACAAGTCTCCTAGTCAACAGAAGGATATTCCAATACCCACCTCTGGAGTGGATTTAGACAATGTTCTTCTCAGAACTTCTGTAGGGATTGAAACTCATGTTTCTTCTCAAGGATCAGAAGGAAATCCTTCCACCCCCATCGTACAAACAAGGGTGAACGAAGGTATCCCAGGAACAGGGATTCACTCTGGAGATGAATGTGTTCCTCCAGAGGTTACCACAGGAACACAAGTCACAAGGGATGAGTTCCAAACCCTTGAGACCTCTGTGAACCAAACCTTGAAAGAGTTGCAAAGCTCTTTCAAATCTTTTGCAGAGACAACATCACTGGCACTGCTAAACCTGAACACCAAAATGGACAACCTGTCCACAGAGGTGAAAACTGCCATCTCACAAATGAAGTCTGCTGCTACCGCATCCACCACTTCTGCCGCAACAACTACTCCTTCTTCGATTGAGAACTCCATCAACAAGTTCCTTGATCAATTGAACAAACAGACTTCAGTGTCAACGGGCATCACTCCTGCAGATCTACAGAAGCCCCTACAAAAAGTTCAAGAAGAAGCCATGCGAAATACCATGCTGATGCAACCCAAAGACTACATGACAAGAGCACAGCTGACAGAGCTTGGGCAGAACGTGATTAATCAAGTGACAGAAGTCATCCTTTCCTTCACCACTGCCAATGCTAACTTCGTCAAAGATTTCAGAGAAAGTGTAGGAAGGATGAGATTCAAAACAGAGGCAGAGCTAGCAACTCTTCTTGGCCTCTGTGATGATGTCTGCGCGAAACTGATCGCTGCTGGAGCCACAATGCCAAAGAAACCCGATGCTTCCTGCAGAGCAGAGGGTACATCAGACAAGGGTCAGGATGACTCTGATGATAATGACCATCCTGGTCCAACAGATCATCCTGAGGGGGAGAAAACTACAGAGAAAACTGCAAGCAGAGGACTTACAGGTCCACCAATAGCCGCAGAACCTCTGAGTCAAGCACCTCCAGAACAGACCCGACAACAACAAACTCAACAAACCACAGAGAATACACCCATCTCTGTGGATTCAACCTCTGAAGAACCCAACACTACAGAAGCAGATAAACAAACCTCAGAGGCAACAACCGCCCCTGAGGTAATCATTTTGGAAGAAACAGATGAACCAACCACAGAGAAAACACCCACCTCTGTGGAAACACCCCAAACCATACCCAGAAGAAAGTCGATTGCCACCAAACCAAAAAGAGCAACGACCTCTGCTTCTGACATTCTGAAAAGGATGCACACAACAATGAGTGATCGTATGGTGAAGAGAGAAGAAAAAAGGCACAGGTTCACTTTAACCTTCAGAATGGCAAGAAGATTTAATGACAACACTTCATCAACAGAAACTGAGCTCACAGAAGAAGTCACCAAACAACCTCCAACAGAGGTTACAGAGCAAGTCAAGCCAACAGAACCATCCCCACAAAAGTCCTCTAAGTCACAATCGTCAAAATCCACAGAGGCAACCTCCATCAAACCTACAGAAATGCAAACCTCAAAACCCACAGAAGCAACAGGTTCTGCCACGACAACAAAAGATAAAGGCAAAGGGATACTGACAGAAGAGCCTAAGAAGAAGAAAACATTGTCAAAGCCAACAGAAAAACTGATGAAGAGTGCGTTTGACGCCTTTCAAACCCCAAAACCCGAAGAAGTTGACTGGGCACATGGATTGAAGCCTCTGTCAGAAACTCCTTTAACTGGTAGAGCTGCAGAAGTTGTTCAACAGATGGAGAGTCTCAGAAGACAAATTCCACGACCTGGTCCAACACATGAAGAAATGGAAGAAGTGGTATACAAATACCTCTACAAACAATCCTTTCAGACAAACTATCCAATAGATCATGTGACAGATCCAAGGATCAGAGAAGAATTTGAGAACATCTTCACAAGAACAAAGCCAAGAGCCAAAGCAGATGTCTTCTCAATTCACAAAATCAAAAAGGTGATCTTCTGCAGATTCTCCTTCACAAGAACCTATCCAAGGGTCAGGTACAATCTTTACAGAGTCAGAAGAGAGAACAATTCAGAATCTACCTTCGCTGATGCTGACTTAAGAAACATCAATCCATACGATCTACCTGACCTTCTGCAATGGACAAAGGACAACTACAACACAGAGGCAAACACCAGAGCCTATCAAGTATTGAGAAAAGCAATGAGGGAAAATCTTCTGCTATACAGCATGATAGATTTTCAGCTGGGAAAAGATCTTGGTCTCAAACATCTAGATCTACGACCACCAGAAGATCGCTGCCCACCAGACGCTGTGCCCAACTCAATCATCAGAGAACCAAGATTTGGGTTAGTATTTCAAAACCCACAACACCAGGTTAAACTTTTTGTACTCATGGATTGTCAGAAGTACGCAACCAGTACTCTGAGCAAATTCAGAGCAAGCGTTGTAAAATACAGAGGTACAGAGAAAATGGATAGAAATGATGCAGATACTTTCATCAGAGAAATAGACTCAACAATCCGCCTAAGAGAACTCTGCATCAGATTCTACAAAGAGATCAGAAAAGTCGGCAGAGACAACAGAAGCTACAACGATTTCAAAGATGCCAAAATCTGATTCTCAGACCTCCAATCTCTGTAAACAAAGTTTTATCTTTCATTGTACTCAAATGTAAAATGCCTCTGGCATATTTCTAAATGAAAGAAATTTCGAGGTATTGTTTAACCTCTGTCTTATCTAACTTAGCCTAACTAAACTCAAAGTCAAATTTTTATTTTTCACTACTTAGGGGGAGATTGTTAGCTTCAATCTTCCTAATCATAGAAATACTTAGAAGTAGTGAAAAATAGGCTAAGTATAGAAAAGCCTCTCACAGAGGCTCTGCCACTTCTTCCAGAAGATCAAGTCCAGAAAGCCACAGAAGCTACAGAAGTAATCACAGAACCTCTGTAGTGCGCAAGAAGAAGATCAACTCGGAAACAAGTGGACTGCTCCACAGAAGGTCAGACCATAGAACCTCTGTAATGCCTTACAGAGCCTCTGTGGTCTGCTATGAAGACTTGGAAGATATTACTGGATACGTTCATCAACTTGCATGGAAAAGTACTGTCAAAACACGTGTCAAGCTCTGAGTGGACTCAATTGGGCATGGTACAAAATAGACTTCGGCGCCATTTAATGCATTTACCAAAAGTACATCTGCTCCATTAAATGCGCATAGCTCAAACAACTGCTCACACCATCCAGTCCACTGCTCACACCATCCAGTTCACTATTCATGCCGTAAAAGGAATAGTGACCTACTTCATAGTCTTCTAAGAGTAGTATAAAAGGAAGTCTCATGTTGAGATCTTCCTAAGAACGAATACACAAGGAATCACTAATACTCTCAAACGTTATTGTCAAATATCTGAGTGTTATATTCTCACACACACCAACAGTTCTTAATCTGTTCTTCGTGTTCTTATTATATATTGAATAACAGTAACTGTTCAAGAAATCCTTTTTATTCCTTACTGTTTTCTTTATATATGTGCGTTCTAATATCTATCAAACATATCTGTTAGTTTAATACGCTTCCGCATCAAACTCTAAACTCAACTAATAGACTGTTAATCTTGATTAAGTGTATCTGGGTTCCAACAATTTTCTAGGACACAAATTTCAACATACGTCCGATAAACACTGTTTAAGACATTTCAAACAAGAAATGATCAAAAAGATTTTCGAGCCTTCCGTTATGAGAAATTTAAAGTCATAGAGCTTCTGCTGAGCTCAACAGAGCCTCTGTAAGCCGAATCCTCTAGAACTGCAAATTTCATACGGAAACTCTGTCGATCAAACTTAAATGTCTTATTTAAGGATTTTTACGTACAAATGCACACACAAGGATACAGGAAGAACGTCTTATGGGCAAAGAGCTCACTCAACCAAAGAGTCTATGTCGCCCAAACTAGACACTCTAAGAGTGTTGATCCAAACCCTCAGTGATTTGATAATGATCCTCTCTTATATACTTAGTGAAAATTGTAAGTAAACAATATGTATCAGAGTTTCACTATCGCTGATAAGTACTAAGATCTTACAGTACCGCTGATAGGAACTCTCGCTCTTTAAATTAAACATTCAGCGAAACTGTTCACCATTAATACTGAGTCTGTTCAGTCATTATGATGATCGTTGATAAGTTAGTTGTTTACTTATGATCCCTGAAGACAAGTTTCACGTCAACAAAGGTTCTACGCTAAAGTCGAAGATCAAGCTCAAGAACCAGCGACAAGTCTCCTAATGAACTGATGCGGATCAGCGAAGACTCAGATTTGTCCACTCAACGTGAAGTATCAAGTACAAGACTTCAGCTATCGCTGAACTTTATCATTTGCTGAATAGTAAATGATAATCGCTGAATCAACAAAAGCTGATCATGAAGTCCTCCGTACAAAGTACTTTTGTCTTAACCTCCCTTGCACGACTCCGTACGAAATGTCAGAAAAAGAACCTCCGACTGTCTGAAATCGTACAACCACTCTGATACTACACTGTTCATCCATGCGGCTACTAAGGTTGTTAACCAAGGTCAATGACATGCAACCAACCAGCTGATGACACGTGTAAAGTGTATACTGACTTGCATTAAATGCATGCAGTATATAAAGAGATGAACCCACTTAATTTGAAGTAACTTGATAACTCGGGACAAGTTCAATCTCTTATCTCAAGATAGGTTATTATTAGTGTTTTCCTTATCTCTCTTAGTGCAAGAAACCTTAGTGTTCCAACTTGTTTAGATTCAGGTTTATCCTTAATCTTGTTTCCGCAACAAGCTGTAAATTGTTAATGATTTATCAATAAACAATTTAGAAAAATAAAATTTGTGTGTTTGTATTCAACCCCCCTTCTACAAACTTGTATAGGCCTTCGGGACCAACAAGTGGTATCAGAGCGGATTTGTTTAACCTCATAAACAAGATCTAATCTAAGATATTTTTCTTCCTTGCTATTATCTGAAAATGGCCACCAACACAAACACAAATTATATAGACAATGGTTCTCTTGCTAAACCCCCTAGATTTTCCAAAGATAACTTCAACTTATGGAAAAATAGGATGACACTCTTCTTAGAAGGTGTAGACCCTACTATGCCTTACTATCTAGAAAATGGTCCATTCATCCCTGTAAGAATTGATGCTGCTGTTCCAGCCGCTGAGAATAGACCAGCTATT
Source organism: Saussurea involucrata (assembly GCA_033807775.1). NCBI lineage: Eukaryota > Viridiplantae > Streptophyta > Magnoliopsida > Asterales > Asteraceae > Saussurea > Saussurea involucrata. The sequence continues at coordinate 89,114,636 of CM066314.1, forward strand.
CCAGAAAGACTGGTACCTAAGGAAATCTTTCAATGGACTGACGAAGATAAGAAGAAAGTGGCTATAGATACAAAAGCCAGATCCATACTATCCATGGCTCTTCCTGACGAAGTCTACCATTCCATCATGAACCTGAAAACATCAAAGGCCATGTGGGACACAATATGTGTTCAGTATGAAGGAACGTCTGAAGTCCAGGATTCAAGAAAGATCAACCTGGTAAGACAATACGAAAGCTTCATTTCTGGTAAGAATGAATCTCTCTCTGAAGTTCACCAACGTTTTAATTGTTTAATTATAGATCTGAAAACTGTTGGTAAGGAATATTCCAACTTTGACGTACTGACAAAGTTTCTAGAATGTTTACCTGAAAGCTGGGACAATTATGCTATGTGTCTCAAGCTATCAAAGGATCTAAAATCAATGACCCTTTCAACCTTATATGGCACGTTGCTGAATCATGAGCAATCGAGCCATCTTAAGAAGAATCTTGTAAAAGATTCCAAAAGCACCCCTGTTGCTTTAATCTCAGAGGAACCTTCTACTCAGCGACCCTCGGTCACTATCACTGAGTTAGAAAGTAACTCTGAAAGGTCATCAGATTCTGATTATTCAGATAATGATGAATCTTTGGCTCTCCTAACTAAGAAGTTCAGGAGATTTGCCAAAAAGAAAATGTTTAGAAAGAACAAACCTCTTTCCATAACTGACAAGCCTAGATCATCAGCTTTTGTTGATAAGGCTACTGCTACTTGTTTTAACTGCGAAAAGACAGGACATTTCGCTAACGAGTGCAGGTCAAAGAAAGTTTCTAGACCCTCAGCTGTTACAAAGAAACCCTTTGCTCCAAGAAATAAAGATGACAAATATTCAAAGCTGAAAGAAAAATATGTAAAGCTGAAAAGCTTTAAGAAGAAGAATAAAGGCCTGATGGCTGACTATGATTGGGCTGCTTCTGATGAAGAAGCATCATCCTCTGACTCTGAAGATGAGGAAGCAAATCTATGTCTTATGTCCAAGATTGAAGAAGAGGAAGAAAGTTCAGACATTCCCTCCACTTCAACATCTGCTATTCAGGTATCACCTTCTTTCTTTACCAATATTGCAAATATTGATGAAGCTGATAGTCTCCGTAAGATCGATCTCTTGACTAGAAGTTTATACGAAGCCATGAACGGCAAAACTGTGGTTGAAAACCAAAATCTTGATCTCGCTGAAAAGCTTAAAAACTGCCACCTTCAAATAGAAAAGCTTTCTAAAATTGAAGAAGATTTTAAAGATCAAGTATATTTAAATCAGCTAGTCAAAATCGAACGAGCAGAAGCTATCGCTGCATTAAAGGCTGAAAAAGCAACTGTTGAAGGATGGTGTAATTCTTCAACAAAGATCACTGAGATAATAAAGTCTCAGATTCCCCTGAGTGATAAACGTGGTTTGGGTTACAAATATGAAACTCCAAAACCAACCACTGAGCGTTCAATGCTTAAATTTGGAACGTTCGTATCCTCAGTCGCTGATACTTCATCTTCTCAGTGCTCCTCGTCCATTACACCAATCCCTGAGGAAACTCCTACCTCTGTCTCTAAAGACAAAGGTAAAGGAATTGTTATTAACCATAATCCTCAGAAGGGTACCTTAGTACCAAAGCTGAATACTTCTAAAGCTTCAGTGGCTCATCCCTCTGGATCAAGGAAGCAGATATCTGGATTTATTCAGCGATCTACTCCTAGACTCAGATTGGATGTCCTTGGTAAGAAATCTGAAGAACTGAATGTTCGTCCCATTTCTAAAGCCAATAGTTTACTTGGTGCTAGCACTTCTAATTTGAAATTAAAAGCTCAGCATTCAAATGGTCCTAGAACTACTTTTAGTTATAGGAAATGTTATCACTGTGGACTTACCGATCATATTGCTAGTAAGTGCTTCACAGCCACCAAAGCTGAAAAGATAGCTAAGGTGAAGATTTCCCCCAAGGCAAAGAAGACCAACCCTGGTGCAAATCAGGTCAAGGTGAATCCTACCACTGAAGTTAAGAAATTAACCAAAGTGAAGAAAGACAAAGCTGAATATTCAAATGCTGCGAAGACTGCTGAATCTTCCATTCCAACTACTTCCACTGACAAATGTGTATACATGGTTAAGTGGGTACCCAAGAAAATCTAATCTTCCATTGTATTGCAGGTTAAGAAGGGTATCTGGTATCTCGATAGCGGATGCTCTAGACACATGACTGGAAAGAAAAGCCTGCTCGCTGAATACAAGGAAGAGAAGGGTCCCTCTGTGACTTTCGGTGGAAATGGAAAAGGACATACCCGAGGGTATGGTGTACTTTCAAATGGTACAACCTCCTTCAAAAGAGTCGCATATGTTGAAGGGCTGAAGCATAATCTTCTAAGCATCAGTCAGCTGTGTGACATGGATAACAAAGTAATCTTTACTAAGGAATCCTGCTTTGTCACTGACAAAAAGGAGAAGATAGCTCTCAGCGGTTATCGTTTGGAAAATGTTTATGTAATAAACATGGACTCAACAACCACTGAGAACTCATGTTTCTTCTCAAAAGCCTCATCTGATGTCAACTGGCTATGGCATAAGAGGCTATCTCATCTAAATTTCAAGACACTGAACACTCTTTCTTCAAAAGAGTTAGTCACTGGTCTACCTCAGCATTCATACGCCAAAGAGTCGTTATGTTCAGCGTGTGAAAAAGGGAAGCAGACCAAAGCAAGCTTTAAGTCAAAGCAAGTTTCTTCAGTGTCATCTCCTCTACAACTACTCCATATGGATTTGTTTGGCCCTGTTAACAAACAATCCATCGCTGGAAAGAAATATACACTGGTCATGGTTGATGAATTCTCTCGCTTCACTTGGGTAATGTTTCTCCGTTCTAAGAGTGACACCCCTGAAGAACTCATCAATTTTGTTCGGAAGATGGAAACCCTGAACAATCTGACCGTTCGCTCAATAAGGAGTGATCATGGGACTGAATTCAAAAACAGTTCTCTTGATTCCTTCCTTGAGAGTAAGGGTATTTCTCACAACTTTTCTTCAGTGAGAACACCGCAACAAAATGGAGTCGCTGAAAGAAGAAATAGAACAATTATTGAAGCTGCACGTTCAATGCTCAGTGATTCTCACCTGCCTACTCAGTTTTGGGCAGAAGCTGTCAACACTGCTTGTTTTACGCAAAACAGATCGCTGATAGTCAAAAGATTCAAAAAGACAGCCTATGAACTTTTTCATGGGAGAAAGCCTTCAATCAGCTTTCTTCACATCTTTGGATGTCAGTGTTTTATACTGAACAACAGAGATGCTCTTGGAAAGTTTGATCCTAAGGCTGATGATGGAATTTTTCTTGGATACTCCTCAGTTTCCAAAGCCTTCAGAGTCTTCAATCGTAGAAGACAAACTGTAGAAGAAACTATTCACGTCACGTTTGACGAATCCCGTTCAGCGAACTCTAAACTGTCCGCTGATACTGAAGAACTGAATCAATGGATGTTTTCTCATCTTGGTGATTCAGAAGTTATTCCCACTAATGCTCATCCAGTAGAAGATGATAGTCCTATCATTCCAAATATGCAGAACAGTGAAGCTGAAACTTCTTGGGTCTCAGCTGTTCCTATAAACACTATACCTAACGCTGAACCAAATGTCTCAGACATTTCATCTACTTCTCAGCAATCAGTGAATATAATGACAACTGCATCCATTCCTCTCTTGGCTGATACTCCTGACGTCCCGAAGCTTCATCTTCAGCTCCTCCAGTTCAAGTTGAGTCAGCATCTCACGCTCCGGCTCAACGATGGACTATAAATCATCCAATTGATCAAATTCTTGGTGATCCAAACGCTGGGATTCAGACTCGACGAAGTGCAGGTAATATTTGTTTATTTGTAAATTTTATTTCACTAACTGAACCAAAGAAAGTAGATGATGCCCTCAAAGATCCAAACTGGGTCAGCGCCATGCAAGAAGAGCTGACTGAATTCGAAAGAAACAAAGTTTGGAAACTTGTTCAGAGACCAACTGATAAAACAGTAATAGGCACTAAATGGGTCTATCGAAATAAGTTGGATGAACATGGTACTGTAACCCGCAACAAAGCTCGACTTGTTGCTCAGGGATACAGACAAGAGGAAGGTATAGATTATGACGAAACATTTGCTCCAGTAGCAAGACTTGAATCTATTCGTCTATTCTTAGCATATGCTGTACACAAAAACTTCAAAGTACATCAGATGGATGTTAAGTCAGCGTTTCTAAATGGAAAGTTCAATGAAGAAGTGTATGTGGAACAACCTCCAGGATTCTCAGATTCTAAGCGTCCAGGTTATGTTTATAAACTGGATAAGGCACTTTATGGTTTGAAGCAAGCTCCTCGTGCATGGTATGACACTCTTTCTACTTATCTCCATATTGAAAAATTTGAGCGAGGTAAGATTGACAAAACTCTATTTTTTAGAAAAGTGAAAGGTCGTATCATTTTAGTTCAAATATATGTTGATGACATTATATTTGGTTCTACTAACCCTGAGCTTTGTACTCGTTTCGTTGATAGAATGAAAGATGAGTATAAAATGAGCATGATGGGTGAACTAACATATTTCCTTGGTCTTCAGATTAAGCAAACTGAGAAAGGAACTTTCATAAATCAGGGAAAATATGTTAAAGATATGCTGAAGAAATTCGACTTAACTGAAAGTTCAGCTATGAAAACCCCTATGGCACCACCGCTGACACTTGATAAGGACACTAAGGGTGTTCCTGTCAATGTCACGCTGTACCGTGGGATGATCGGCTCTCTATTGTATCTAACAGCTAGCCGACCCGATATTATGTTTGCAACATGCTTGTGTGCACGATATCAAGCTGAACCTAAGATATCTCATATGAAAGCTGTAAAGCGAATCTTTCGATATCTTAAGGGTACAGCGAATCTAGGTCTTTGGTATCCCAAAGATTCAGGATTCGATCTAACCGCCTATTCAGATAGTGATTTTGCAGGTTGCAAAATGGATAGGAAAAGCACCACAAGAAGATGTCAGCTCCTGGGTGGAAAGATGGTAAGTTGGACAAGTAAAAAGCAAAATTCAGTGTCCACTTCCACAGCTGAAGCTGAATATGTAGCTGCTGGAAGTTGTTGTTCTCAAGTCTTGTGGATGAGAAATCAGCTACTAGACTATGATCTTCAGCTCTCCAAAATTCCAATCTATTGCGACAGCACAAGTGCCATCGCTATAGCAAACAATCCAGTACTACATTCAAAGACCAAACATATAGAAATCAGATATCATTTTATCAGAGATCATGTGATGAATGGTGATATAGAACTTCATTTTATCCCAACTGATTATCAGTTAGCTGACTTATTTACCAAACCTCTTGATGAGACAAGATTCAACTTTCTCATCAGCGAGCTTGGAATGCTGAACTTTGAAGGATAAAATCTTCAGCGGTTCACATTGATCAGCGAAAGGATAAAATCAACTTGTATAACCCATTCTATCATCTTCTCTCTGCATAAACTTGATTCACTGATATCAAGGTATGTTCTCTCTCTCTCTGACAATCGCATGAAAATGCAAGATTTCAAAACAAAATGCATCGCTGAATATCTTTTCCTTAACAGCGATATTTGGAAATTTCTTAAAACCTTCACTGAATATTTTCATTCAGTGCTTCATGTTTTCAAAAGTATCTCTGAGTTTTTCAAAACCTCAGAGACAACCAAGAATATGAAAGGACAGTTGTGACGTCATTGCAACGGATAAAACCCCGTCACGTTTTCTCTTCCTGACACACGTTTGCACGTCTCGTTCAAACTTCCAATCAAATGCAAACACGTGTCCGTGTCATGATGAAAATCTCTTCCCGCTCAAGATTTTCTCTTTCTAAAATCTCTATATAAACAAGTTCTTTGTTTATATTTTTCTTTTACGCGATCAATCTTCCTCCGCAAGAAAGAATTCACTGTTGCATTTGTGATTTCAAAAACTTCAAGAACTGTTCATCATCTTCTTCATCAAACATCAAGGTTAATATGTTCTTATTTATTACCGAATGCGTATAACTTGTTTCCGATCTTCTCATTGTTTTAACAAGATCAAACAAAAGAACTTCGTAAAATGAAATCATTTTCTTTCGTTTTTTTATGAACACAACCATTTCATGGTTGTTCTTCAAGTTTAAATGAAAAATCTTAAACTTGTTCTTCATTCGTTTCCAGAATCTATTTCTTCATAGAAAACTGGAAAACAAGAAAATGGGTTTTACATTTCGTTTCAAAAATCAAGAAAAACCCTAATCTTCATTAAGACATTTTGTCTGAATGAAATGGACAAAATTCGAACCATCTTAATGGAAAATCTTTCCACATTAAGATTATTCTTATTTGTTAATCTTTGGTTGAACTGATAATACAGGAAATGGCAACATCTAACATTCCTACTACCGCTGAGAACTTCTCTACTGACTCTGAGGAAGTGGAAATCATCAAGGCTCCTCAGGTTAAGTTCAATCTTGATCAACTAGACTGGACTAAGATAAACAACCTTTTTGCGCTTCTCGAGTTTCCTCCTCGAAAGCAAGTCACACATCTGACAGATGCTGTGAATTTCCTGAAGAATTGCTGCATTTCAACAGCCCTGACCATTTCACCTCCTGCAAGTCAGCTGCTACTATCTCAGTTCTGGTACTCTGCCAGACACTCTCAGCTACCATCCGCCAAAGATCCCTCCAAAACAGTTGATTGTATCCTCTGCGATACTGAATATGGCACGATAAAGATCACACCTGCCATCATTCGCAAAGCTCTGAACTTTCCCATCGCTACAAAGGAAAAACCTTTTGTTCCTTTCCCTGACCATAAGAAGATCGCTGACAAAGAAGCTCTTATTGCATTTTTTGATGCAATGGGCTATGTATGGGAAATGGGCAGAGACAAGAAGCCTGAGAAGAAGCTAACACTGCTGAAGAAATCGAAAATGCCCAGCGAGATGAACTTCATCTTCGCTCACCTTATCAGCTGCATGACTACCAAGACCGACTCTTTTGATCAAGCCGCTCAACCTCAGCAAACTATGGGATACGCTCTGCTGAAAGGTCTACACATTGACTGGGCATCTCTCATCTATGATGACTTGCTGCAAAGAGTAGACTCTGCCGCTGACAGGCCTGCATGGGTTACCTACCCCCGATTCATCAGCGCTATCTTTCAATATGGCCTGAAGGACAGCTACCCGCAAGAGGGCGATCTAAAACTCTCTCAGATTGGCCCTAAGGTACTCGACTTCAAACCTGTTGAAAATGAGGTACGTCTTTCTACCCTCTTAACTCTTCTCAACCCTTCTTCTTCTACTTCTGTGGCTCCTTCAGCGACAATACCCATCGCTGATACCCTGGCCACAAAATCCTCTCCTTCTAAGAAAAGGAAACATTCATCTACCCCACTTGATTCTAAAAGGATCAAGAAAACAAAGGATCAACCCCAGCAATCTCATGCTGAAGACTCCTCAGCTCTTTCTGCAGAACTGAAGGAACGTTCAGTGGTACGCTCGGCCACCCCTGAACAAGCCATCCCTTTTATCCAAACTTCAGCGTCTCTAAACGCTGAGGTTAAAAACTTGGAACCTACCCAACCTCCTTCTGTCTCTCAAAAGACTGATGAAGTGATTGTCAGCGAATCCCACGGTGAACTCATAACCCAACCCCCACGCTTATCCTTCGCTCCTCCCTCAACTCATTCGGTCTCTACTCCAGATCTAACTGGAGCTGCCATCATTTCCTCGGAACATAAAGCTGATTCTCCAGGAATGATGAAGACAGGACCTGCAGAAAAATCCATGGGCACTTTTGAAGATGACATGGAACTTTACTCAAGAACCCGTGATTTCGATGAATTCACCAATCCTCCTGCAGGTAAACAACAACCCATAAACACTGTGACTAAACCCCAAACTTCTGAGCTTTCCTCTGTTCACAAGTTTTTATATGTTACAGGTCCTAATTTGGGAGATATCAACGCCTCTCTGAAGTCCGTGGAGACAAAGCTGACAGGTCTCACCACTACTCTCTCCAATAACTCTACAGCTGTAACAAACGCTGGAGAGAATCTGAACAAGCTGACAACAGTGGTGGAGAAGAAGGCTTCCACAGATGACATGAAGCAAGTTGCTAAAACTCTCAGCGACTTCGCCAAGGTGCTCGCTGATATCTACACAGACTACACCTCTCTCAAAAACTCAGTTTCGTCCATGTCCAGCGAATTTACAACGCTGAAGACATCGGTTGGAACACTAGAGGAAGATATGTCTGCTGTGAAGACAAATGTCAATACTCTGACGACTGACTTAAGCTCTGTAAAGACTGACGTTGGTTCGATGAAGACTATGATCGAACAGCTGCTGCACAAGGCGAATACTCCTGCTCCTGTCCCTGAATCTGAACATTTTACAGCGGCAGATCGCATTGAGCTCGGGAAGATCAATCCTGCTATTTCTGGCCTTGAAGACAGATTAGCAAAGATTGAAGTTTGTGTAGGTCTCTCTGGCCAAGAAGACAGAGAACCTACCAACGCTGCTGAATCTAGCCATTCCTCCTCCAGTCATCATGAAAAAGAGGGGGAGAAGAGCGCTGAAGACCTCGCCAAGAGCGCTGAAGACCTTTCCCATGATGAATCTATCAGGGGAGAGAAGACGAATACTGAAGAAACCACCGCTGGACCTCAGGGAGATAAAAACCCTGAGGAAACCGAGAAGCTCGCCTCTATATCTGAGGGGGAGCAACTCGAAGAAGAAGCTGAGAAAACTAAATCCGAAGCAGAAGATGATGAAGCCGTCGACATCCCTGATGATGAACCATCTTCTTCTCCAAAGAATGATGATGATGATGACGAAGATGACGATGACTTCTTTATCGTCAAAACTGCTCCGAAGATCAAAGCTCTTAAGGGAATCTCGATAAATGAACCTTCAAGGGAGCGGACAAAGACAAAGCACTCAGCCTCTGGAGCTGAGAAAGGCAAAGGCAAAAGCGTCGCTGAAGATGACAATCTGATGATCTTGCTTGAAAAGCCGGTTTGTCAGGTATGCTAAACATCTCTCACTCCATCCCTCCTCTATCATACCTATCAGTTCTACTACCCAAGCCTATACACTTGAACCAATTCTCTCTATCTGATTCTACCCAAGTTCTTACTCGTAAGATCGCTGTGTTTCAGCTAGTCCTCTCCCCTGTTTGAGGATATCGCTGAAGGCTCCACAACTGCGACTTCACCAAAAATACCAGCTGCTGCTGAAGAAATAATCCCAGTCTTAGATTTAATCTCTGAGACTGATGAACCAGAAGAACAGCTACTCTCGCACAGAGGCAGACCTTCCTTAGCTCCTCAAAAGCTAAGTGAAGAGGATCAGAAAAGAAGAGAGGAGATAATAAAGCGATTCGAGGATCAGCGAATCATTCTGAGGCGTGATCAACTTCCTTCAGTTCCTCCAAAATTCAGAATCTCCAAAAAGGAATACAAGGAACATCTCAGAGCTGAACGTCTAATAGCTGAAAGAAAAGAAGTTGAAGAAAAAGACAGAGAATACGCCATCCAGCTTTCTAAACGTTCAATAAAAGACCCCAAGCTGAAAAGAGTTCCCATTGATGTTCAACGTCAGCTATGGGAAAACGCCAAGAAGATAACTGAAGAAAAGAGAACTGTGTCTCAGTCAACTTTAGCCTGGTGCAAAGAAAAGGTCAACTACAGAGACTCTCCTGCCAAAATCAACAAGGTATTCATCTCTGGAAGAACAACCCTTGTTTCAATCGCTGAAATCGAGATATTCAGAGAAGATAAGAAGTCCGAAAAATTCTACGCTGCAGCCATAACGAAGTACGGTCTCTCTGAATGGTTGGAGATCAGGTTAGCCATCCAGAAGTCCAAGTCGAAATACAAGGAACATGTTGAAAAGCTGATCAACAAACAAATCGACTTAGTCTACTCCTGTGTGGATATTCCTCCTCCTCCTCCTCTCGAAAGTCAGAAAAGAAAGGCCTCAGCGAAGAAGAAGAAGAAATCTATATCTTCAATTGATGGCCCTGTCATTCGAAATGAAACAGGTATTGGTTTTTCACGTGCTGAAGTCCTTGGTCCTGATCCTGATCTTTCCATGCTTGACACATCTCTTCCTCCTGGTGAGACTTTCATCCCTGGCAAAGTCATAAGCGAACCCTACGGGATATTTTTTCATGACTACGATGGTGGAAAGCGTTTTCAACGGATCGCTGAGCTTCCAATCACTCCAATCGAACAGCTCAGAGATCTCATGTACTGGTGTGACTTCAGAAATGACCCTCAGGCACGACATCTGAAACCCTTGATTTTTGAAGAAGCGCTGATCAAAAGAAAACAAGGTGTAACCGTTCCTGACTGGATGATTCCCACCACATCAATGACCCTTGATGAACTTCTCATTAAGGAAGAACCTTTGTAAGCTGATAGGATCGCCTCTTTCATCTATTTTATCAGTTATCCTTTTGTACTTGTAATTTATTTCGCTTGTACTTGTAATCTTTTCATTTCTCTTTGTATCCTGATTCAAAGTTTTAAAGAAAGATTTTAGCGAATGTACTTTACTCCATCAGTACTGAAAAGATCCTAGAAAACAGTAAAAGAGACAAATATTTTATGAGTTCTTTTTATCCTTATGTTTTCATTTAATAGCAATTTTCTTTGTTGCTATGTCATAATCAAATAGGGGGAGATTGTTGATCCAAACCCTCAGTGATTTGATAATGACCCTCTCTTATATACTTAGTGAAAGTTGTAAGTAAACAATATGTATCAGAGTTTCACTATCGCTGATAAGTACTAAGATCTTACAGTACCACTGATAGGAACTCTCGCTCTTTAAATTAAACATTCAGCGAAACTGTTCACCATTAATACTGAGTCTGTTCAGTCATTATGATGATCGCTGATAAGTTAGTTATTTACTTATGATCCCTGAAGACAAGTTTCACGTCAACAAAGGTTCTACGCTAAAGTCGAAGATCAAGCTCAAGAACCAGCGACAAGTCTCCTAATGAACTGATGCGGATCAGCGAAGACTCAGATTTGTCCACTCAACGTGAAGTATCAAGTACAAGACTTCAGCTATCGCTGAACTTTATCATTTGCTGAATAGTAAATGATAATCGGTGAATCAACGAAAGCTGATCATGAAGTCCTCCGTACAAAGTACTTTTGTCTTAACCTCCCTTGCACGACTCCGTACGAAATGTCAGAAAAGAACCTCCGACTGTCTGAAATCGTACAACCACTCTGATACTACACTGTTCATCCATGCGGCTACTAAGGTTGTCAACCAAGGTCAATGACATGCAACCAACCAGCTGATGACACGTGTAAAGTGTATACTGACTTGCATTAAATGCATGCAGTATATAAAGAGATGAACCCACTTCATTTGAAGTAACTTGCTAACTCTGGACAAGTTCAATCTCTTATCTCAAGATAGGTTATTATTAGTAATTTCCTTATCTCTCTTAGTGCAAGAAACCTTAGTGTTCCAACTTGTTTAGATTCAGGTTTATCCTTAATCTTGTTTCCGCAACAAGCTGTAAATTGTCAATGATTTATCAATAAACAATTTAGAAAAGTAAAATATGTGTGTTTGTATTCAACCCCCCCTTCTACAAACTTGTATAGGCCTTCGGGACCAACAAAGAGTATGTCTCGAACAAAATCAATTTCCAAAACAGTTTTCCAGGACACAAATTTCCAAATATGTCCTAAAAAAGTGTTTAATGAAATGAAAACATTGGATGATCAAAAAGTTCTCTAAATTTTTAGTTATAAGAATTTTTCACTCTCAGAGCCTCTGCTGGCCTCAACAGAGCCCCAAAGTCTCTGTAAATGAAAACTTTGTACTAAAGATCCATCGATCCTCTCCAATGATCTTTCAAACGTGTTTGGTAAAACTACAAGCACCAGAGGAGACAAAAAGACAAGTTTCAAATCACAGAGCTCACTCTCCCACAGAGCCTCTGTTGAATCTGACACTTAGCCTTTTATGGATATTCTGAAATAGAACGAGTTATCTACTGCGAGTGACAGTCTTCTGAAAATAGAAAAGCTCACGCGCCAAGCATTAATGGCCCGTACACGCCATCAAATCGTGCTCTGACATTAATGACATGGCATCTTTTGATTGGATGTATGTGGCACACGTTCTCCTGGAAAGTTGAACCAGCCGTATGTACTCAATTACGGATTCCAAATTTTATTCACTTTCAAATATTTACCCTTTTAGATTCTACCATCTCTTCAGTATAAAACCAAACTTACCACAACCTCTAAACGTTTACGAACGTATTCTCTTCATCTTCTCCGGCGAACCTTGCAAAAAACCTGCAATTTCCATATTCTACTCTCTTTCTTCAAAGAAAATCACAATGGCTTCCACCTCCAACGCTCCGGTGAACTCCCCATCTCGTTTTGAGAACTCATAAAACCAAGAAATCGCCAGAAACATAGAACAAGACCACTCCGGCGATGAAGCAGATTTTGCTCCGACCACCCATCTTCAGAACTTCATTGCCCATGAACACTTTGAAAGTGTTCTTCCTTTGAAACCAAACAACTACAATTTGGTACCCTAAAAAACGGCTTTTGGGGAAGCACACGCCGTACTGATTCACATATTGGAAAACCATTACCTCTACCCCCTGTTATCCAAATCTGTCAATAAAATACCTGCCAGATATCTCAATCAATTCTGGAAAAGCAGCAGATTTGACCCCACAGATAGACAAATCAATGGTTACATCTCCAAACCAGACAAATCTGAGCACCTCAAACTCAAATTCAACAGAACCATGTTCTCACTGGAGTTCAGCCTACCCACCAGAGGACTACTTGGGATAAAGGCATACGCAGAGGAACCAACATACGAAGAGCTCTACCGTTTTATTGAAATGTTAGGGTACAATACAACCCTAAGAAAAACAAACTATTTCAGAAGAAATCGCCTTCCTCCTCTGTGGAATACGCTCTTCTCAATCCTAAATCGGTGCCTAACAGGGAAGGTGGGTAGTCCAGCCCAAACTTTACACCAAATATTGACCATAATGTACGGGGTATATTGTGATCTACCTCTGAACTACTCCACCATCATGATGCAAGAATGGTCAACACCATTGACAGAAGGATCTCCTCTCAGAAGGCTAAAGGACGAAAGCCCGAAAGTCTACCTCCTCTACAATATCAAAGAATTCTGGGTGTCCTGCTAGAGCCTCTGCTACGACTACAAAATGGCCAATGGAGGGACCAACGACCAGGATGTACTCACTGAACAAAAACACCCTAATAGAGTACGAAAATGAATACCTTTTCTGCAGACCTCTGCCAAAGAAACTTCTGAGACACGTTAAAGACAAAACCCTTAAGTTAGAACACATACGCGATCATAGGACTCCAGAACCGAGTCCTGTGACACCCCCGCGTCTAGGAGTCCCCATAGGAACAGAGGTAGTTGAAAGATTGACAGATGAAGAATGGGCAGCGGCTTTTCAGAAGGATGAAGAAGTTCAAGCCAGATTCCTTGCACAAAGAGAAGCCATCATTCCTTCTGCTAAGAAGAGTAAACCCTGTGCCTCTACTAAAAAGAAAACTCACAAGAGGAAAACCACAGAGGGCACCTCTACTTCTGGTGCTCAAACACAAGAGTCTCCACCTCATGCAACAGAGGTTGGATCTTCTGCACCTCCCTCTCCTTCAAAACACAAAAAGAAGAGAAAACACAAGTCTTCTGAGGAGAAAGCACCCAAACCCAAGAGGAGGAAGAGCAAGAAGAAAACCGGGAAACCCCTGTCTCCTATGGAAACTATAGCAGATGATGATGTGATAGAAGAAGAAGTTCACCAATCACCTCTGCAATCCCCCAATCCCCTAAACTATGCACATCACAGAAATTTCTCTGACTTCCTCCAACGCCCTGAGTTTGCCAACACTCTCGACACTTCTGGATGGACTGCAGAACCCCTCTCCCATGGTTCTACAGAAGAAGCAGACTTCAGAATCTCTTCTGACCTAGAAGAAGATGATCAAACGCCACAAAATTTTCATGGTAAGACACCAGAGGTACTACATAACCCTTTTCTTCAACCAGGATTTGATGTACAAAGGGAAAGCCCAGTGGAAGAGGTAGCTACAAAAGACCATCACATGGACACCATGCTAGGAGGTCCAACAGAGGAGATGGTTGAATCTAGGGAAACTATGGTAGAAGTCTCAGAAGTGGATTCTGATGAAGAAGAAGCAGACCAAATAAGAAAAGGTCTTTATCATCCACATATCATGCAACTAGTTGGGACTCACTCTTGCTATGATGACCTAGGGAAAAGTCCAGAAGTCAGGGTATAAGCACCAAGCCATAGGGTAGCAACAGAAGTTGAGACCATAGAGGGAGAAGAAGTGCTTGGATGCTTAACAGAAGCAGAAGCAAGAAACGATGTCTGGGATAGTAGAGGCACACAACAAAAACCAAATCCCAGTGCAACCCACATTTCTATTGCCACCAGTCTAGTGGCAGAGGGCAATATTGAAAAAGAGCAGCACAGCTCGACCCCACCCCAAACCATCCGGACAGAGGAAATTCTTTCATCCTCTGTACCATTAGAAACCGGGGAAAGAATTCCAGGGGAGTCCTCTCAAAAGGACTTACCCTCAGTTCGTGGTCAATCGCCCCAGACCACAATAGCCCACCTTACAGAGGAATTTGTTTCCTCTGCCACGCACACTACTATAGGTCCAAACAGCTCTTCAGAGGATCTTAGAGTGCACAAAGACGGAGAGACTCTAGACAAGTCTCCGAGTCAACAGAAGGATACTCTTGTCCCCACCTCTGGAGTGGATCAAGACAATGTCCTTCTCAGAACCTCTATAGAGTCTGAAGCTGATAAAGCCTCTGCTCAAGGATTAGATGGAAATCCTTCCGTCCTCAACATCAATACAGGGACGAAAGAAGGTGTTCCAGGAACGGGAACTCACTCTAGGGAAGAATGTGTTCCCCCAGAGGTTACACCAAGCCCACATGTATCAAGGGATGAGTTCCAAACCTTTGTCACCTCTGTGGACAATACATTAAAAGAGTTGAAAAGCTCTTTTAATTCTTTTGCAGATACTACAACAAGGGCACTCACAAACCTGAACACCAAAATGGACAACCTGTCCACAGAGGTGAAAAATGCCTTAGCCCAGATACAGGCAACTGCTACAACCTCTGCCACATCTGTTGCTGCTGAGTTTAAGAAGGCTACAACCTCTGCCTTCCAAACTTCTGTCAAAGATTTCTTGGCTCAACTCAAAAATCAAGCCTCCACCCCCAAGGGCCTTACTCCTGAAGATTTAAAGAAGGCCCTCGACAAAGTTCAAGAGCAAACAACAGAAGCAACTCTGGCCATGAAGCCCTCAGATTATATGACCAGAGCTCAACTCATAGAACTTGGCCAAGGAGTGATCGATCAAGTACCAGAGTTAATCAGAGCCTTCACAGCTACCAATGCAAATTATGTCAGAGACTTTAGGGAAAGCGTCGACAGAATACGCTATAACACAGAAGCAGAGCTCCAAACTCTTCCTGGTCTCTGTGACGATGTATGTGCAAAACTGATAGCTGCAGGTGCCACTCCTCCAAAAAAAGCAGAGGAATCTTGCAGAGCAGAGGGTACACAAGATAAGGGTCAGGATGACTCTGATGATGACTCTGATAGTCCATCAGATCATCCTGAGGGGGAGAAACAAAGGGAAGATGCTGCAAAGAAAGGCCTACCAGCTCCACCGGTATCCGCAGAACCCCTAAACCAAGTTCCCCCAACTCAAACCCAAGGAAGACAACAACAACCCATAGAGGCAACAACCACCTCTGTGGAAACAACCCATGAAGAAACCCCCGCCAAAACACAAAAACCCCAAACCACTGAAAACCAACAACATACCACAGAGGCAACACCCACCTCTGTGGAATTCCCCTATGTGTTCAGAGAAGATGTCCAAACCCAAGAGAACTTCCAAATTCTGACATCTTCTGAAGAAGAACTACCTTCCCCAACACCTAGAACCAACCCAAGAATCAAAACCATTGCTCAAAAACAAAGAAACTATCTGAGCAAAACACCTGAAGCCTCTCCAACAAAACCCACATCACCAACCAAGCCCTCTGAAACTCAAGTGTCAAAACCAACAGAGGCAACCCCCACATAACCTACTACAACCAAACCCTCTGAAACTCAAATACCAAAACCCACAGAGGAAACCCCATCTGTACAAGCAGACAAATCATTGGTGAAAGACAAAGGCAAAGGGATTATGACACAGGAACCGCAGAAGAAAAAGGCCAAGCATCAACCTCCAACAGAAAAACTGATGAAGAGTTCTTTCGATGCTTATGTTACACCAAAACCAGAAGAAGAAGACTGGGCTTTTGGTGCCACCCCTCTGTCAAACATACCGGTTCTGGATCCAAAGAAAAAGCTCACAGAGGATCGAGTAGCAGTAATTAAGAAGAAAATGGATGCTCTGCGCAGACCCATACCTCCACCTGGTGCACCTCCACCTCAAATGGAAGAAGTGGTGTACATGTATCTCTACAACAGAATTGCCAGAGATCCAATGCCACCAATGGTCCAAGATCCCGAACTTTGTGGTGACCTCGAAAACATCTTCACAAGAACAAAACCCAAGCCAAAACATGAAGTCTTCTCAATCGAGAAAATCGACAAGGTCATATACTGTAAGCTTTCTCAAACCAGAACTAAATCTAAGGTTTCCTATAATATATACAAGGTCAGAAGGGAGAACAGAACCATAAATCAATTCTCAGATGCTGATTTGAGAAATCTAAATCCCTACGACCTACCCGACCTTCTACTCTGGACAAAAGAGAATTACACAACAGATGCACATCGAAGGGCATACAGGGTAATAAGGAAAGCCATGCGTGAGAAACTTCTGCTATATAGCCTTGTCGACTTCCAATTAGCACGAGATCTCGGAGTAAGAAACCTCGCACTCTGACCACCAGAAAACGACTGCCCATCCTCTGCCATACCAAACTCAATCATTACATCTCCAAGAGTTGGGTTAGTCTATCGAGATCCTGCTGGGAAGTCAATACTATTTGTAGAAATGGACTGTCAGAAGTATGCAACAAATACTTTGACAGAGTTCAGAGCAAGCCTCATGGAGCACAGAGGAACTGAGCAAATGGATCGGGTTAATGCATATAGACTGATAGAAGTCATCGATTCAACAATCAACTTCCGAAACCTCTGCATCAGCTTCTATCACGAGCTTAAGGAATTAGGATTCGACAACAAAAGTTTCAACGACTTCAATGACGCCAAAATCTGATATCCCCTACCAACCTCTGTTACTTTTACTTTCATCATGTAATAAAATGTAAGTGTCTTTGGCACATCTTTTATGAAAGAAAATTATCAACAGAGGTGAAATACCTCCTGTCGTGTTCTTAGTCTACAAAACCTTGCATGTTTCAAATTTTTATTTTTCAATACTTAGGGGGAGATTGTTAGCTCCAATCTTTATGATAAATAGAAGTATTGGAAAAATAGACTAAGTATCGACACCAACAGAGGCTCTGCCGAATAACCGAGTAACCGAGAAGACATAAGTCTTCGACAGAGGCTCTGTCGGGTTAATCAAGAAGACCGAAGTGAAGAAACAACAGAAGACTCTTCTAAGCGGACAAGACCACAGAGCTTCTGTGGTAAAAAGAAGATCTACGCAAAAGATCTAAACAAGGACGAACATTCTTCTTACAATATCTGCCATTCGAAGGTTCTGAAGATCAATCGTACAAAGGCGTGACCTGACAACTCCATGTGTCAAACTCTGATAGGTTTCCGCCTAAAGCTGAATACGGAGCATTTAATGAACGTTGTATCTGCAAGAGTTCCAGAATAGTGTTTTGTACCTTCCATCTACTATTCCTCAACAGTGTCTTTGTACCTTCAGTCCTTATTGTCCCCTTTAGAAGTAGTATAAATAGAAGGTTCATGTGAACTCTTCTATTAAGCTTTTTACACAACACACACACACCTTTAGAGCATTTTCTTGTCAAACCTTTCGGTGTTCTTGGTGTTCTTATTATATCAAATACAGTAAATCATTGAGCTATTTATCGGTCTTATTTACACTTCTTGTATTTGATATCGTGTGTTATTCTACCTCATAATATCTGTTAGTTCGTTAAAACGCTTCCGCATTATATATTGTTTGAACTAATTAGATACAATCATCATTGTTAAGCAAAACTGGAACCAACACTAACTTTCCTCTTAAGTCTGTTTTGAGGAAACCTGAGTTGACAGGTCGATTGGCGAAATGGAGCATATATCTCAGTGGTTACGACATCGACTTCAAGCCCAGGACAGCGATTAAATCGCAAGCATTAGCAGATTTCATCGCCGACTTTAGTCCTGAGCTGGAAAAAAATAGAGCTCGAAGTATCTTCTGTGGCGGCTCACGACGACGTACCCTGGACTCTACATGTCGACGGTTCATCCAACACTAGGGGTTCAGGACTAGGTGTCGTCTTAAAGTCACCACATGGGGCAAGATGGTGTATTCCGTCCGGTGCGACTTGAAAACCACCAACAACGAAGCCGAGTACGAAGCCCTGATCATGGGAATGAATATGGCCCACAAATCGGGGGTAACCGCGCTACATGTCAAAAGTGATTCTCTTCTGGTCGTGAACCAGATGAATGGAGAATTCGCGGCCAAAGATTCAAAGATGACAGCATACCTAAAGGTAGCAAAGGAAAAATCAGAAAAGTTTAAGTCATTTTCTATTGAACAAATTCCAAGGGACCAGAATACTCAAGCCGATTCTTTAACCTTGGGTCTGCTCTGGTCGAACCAATATTCGATAGCATTCCCATGATCCATCTGGCGACGTCGTCCATCGAAAATTACAATGTCGTCAAGATCAAAGACCAAGAAAATGATTGGTCGTGCGATATCAGAAATTTTCTTATGCATGACCAACTCCCATAAGACAAGATGGAAGCTCGGAAGATCAGATTTAAGGCATCCAGGTACGTCATGATCGGAGATAGGCTCTATCGACGATCATCGACATGCTTAAACCTGAGGTGCGTCATCAGCAAGAGTCAAGTTCAGAAGATCCTTCAAGAATTGCACGATGGGGAGTGTGGCCATCATTCGGGAGGTCACAGTCTGGCTAATCGTATCTCTCGACAAGGCTATTTCTGGCCAACATTGCGACAAGACGCCATCAGGTACGTCCAGAACTGTGATCCTTGTCAACGACATTCAGGTACGTCCCATAAACCTTCTGAACCTTTACATTCGACACTTATCCCATGGCCCTTCATGAGACGGGGGATGGATATTGTCGGCAAGCTGTCACCTGCCCCAGGGCAAAAGGTATTTCTTCTCGTACTTACGGATTATTTTTCTAAGTGGGTAGAAGCAGCTGCCTTTTCCCAAGTTTGAGACAAGGAAGTCGTCTTTTTTATCCAGACTAACATCATATGCAGGTTTGGGATTCCGTCCGAAATTGTCTATGACAATGGATCCCAGTTCATAAGCAACAGGACTCGACAGTTATGTGAAGACCGCAATATCAAGCTAACGACCTCGACACCCAGGTATCCCCAAGCAAACGGACTTCCTGAGTCGAGCAATAAAACCATTATTGCTTCGATCAAGAAAAGATTAAAAGCTGCAAAGGGAAAGTGGGTCGAAGAACTCCCTTCGGTCCTGTAGGCGAATCGGACGACGCCTCGCACGTCCACAGGACAAACCCCTTTCTCTTTGCTCTATGGTTGTGAAGCAGTCTTATCGGTCGAGGTCCGACTCCCAACCTCGAGGCATACTTCCGTCGACCACAATCTGGTTGACTTAAGTTATAACCTCGACGCCCTTGAAGAACTTAGAGAATCAGCATTGATCAGAATGGCGTCGAAGAGGCAAGCGGTCGAGCGACATTTCAACAAGAATGTCAAAGCTAAAATCTTTCAAGAAGGCGACTACGTCCTCCGACAAGTATTCCAAAGCACTCAAGAGATCAATGCAGGTAAGATTTCCACCAAGTGGGAATGTCCTTATCGTATCTCAGAAGTCGTGGGTAAAGCTACCTATCGACTCCAAACCCTTGACAATCGAGATGTCCCACGTAGCTGGAATGTGACATATTTGAAAAGGTATTTCTTCTAAGTCTTTTTCCTTCCTTCATACGATTTTTTATTCATCACGGCGATTACTAACTTAAGCATCGGAGGGTCGTTGGTTAGTCAACGACCATCCTCTGACATTGTTTTATCGCAGGATCGCACGACATAAGTTACCAAGTCTATTATACGACTTCTATAAACTTTCGCAGGATCGCACAACATAAGCAGTCAGGTCTATTAGATGACTTGATTATACTATTACAGGAACGCACGACTCAAGTTCGTCGCACGATTTAATCGTACGATCATAGGGTTTAACGACCCCACGATCTAAGTTCTTTAACTTAGAAGAATTTCATGTTCTGAATGAATGCTTTGATCGCATATACTTATGTTTGCTTACACGATTTAAAAATATAAGAGTCTTATGACTTATGTTCTAATCGTTGTATTACAATGGATGCCTAGGTCGCATGACTTCTTGTTCATTTTATACTTAGCGAATTTCACAATTGATATTGTTCACAAAATGTATAAGACATAAGTTCAACAAAAAGTAAATTTCATTCATTGATTGATCGATTACACCTAAATGGCTCGACCACCAACGGTCGACCGATAAAAACAAAAACTAAGAAAACATTTTCCTAAGACTGAGGAGGAACGTCGATCGCGTCTTTGCCAGAGGCCTCGCCTTTGAAGCCTTCATCCATCTCCTCCTCCTCGACCTCCTTCTCGTCATCCGAGTCGAGGTCCCGCTCAGTTCCAACCTTCGACAAGAAGAACGCCAGCTCATCCGACGCAGAGTCGAGGGGATACTTGCCCGACAAGTGTCGTCGCATGATTGCCGCCCGTGCGGTCAGTCGGGCAAGAGCGAAGACGGACTTAGCCTCGTCCTTCATCTCCTTCACCTCTCCCTCCAGCCCCGCCACCCTAGACTTGGAATCCTCGGCTTCTTTTTCACTCACAGCCAAGGATTCCTTAGTCTTGTCCAGCTCCGCCCTTTGTTCGGCGATCAGGGACTGGGACTGCTTCAGACGATAGTTCGCCTCGTCCCTTGCATGCCCGACGGCCTCCGACTCATTCAGGGCATCGTCGAGCCGTACAGACATGTCCTCGGCACGTGCCAAAGCGGACTTCTCCCTCTCCAACGCCGCATTCTCTCTCTCAAAAGCATAAGACACTAGACCTTCTATCTTCGTCGTTTTGGCATGAAGAGCCAGGGAAGACTGGAACGCCTGTAAAACACAAAGAATATTATCAGTAGACACTCGACAAAGTTAACAACGACAAAGTAAAACAAGTCTTGAAAGACAGACTTACCATGAATGCCAGTCCGGCAACATGGGATCCCGTTTCCTCTATCGAGACTCCCCGGAAGCGCTCCCTGAAAGAGGGGAGCTGATACTTCCCCAAATGGGGAAACAACGTCTTCCCGTCTAGGATATTATCCACCATGAAGTTTGACGGCAACGTAAAGTTGACCGTCATAACCTCAGCCTCCGCCGTCGCGTGACCCTTGCCCTTGTCGGCCGATTAAGGGGTCGACGTGACAGTAGGAGACACCGTCATTTTCGCCGGAGGCACAGAGCTCACTGGTGTTGCGTCGATCGCACCAGAAGACATCCTCGTCTTCTCAGGGGTTGCGACCGACACCTTCGCCTTCTCAGGCGTGACGACTCTCGATGGATCGTCAGCCTTTGAAGACGGTTCCCTCGGGAGCGTCATCCTCGTTTTCTTCAAGACACCCGACCCGGTGGTCGAGGTCACCTTCCTCTTTTCTCTTCCCTTACGAGCAAGCTCAGCTTGAGCTTCTCTCTTAGCAGCAGTATACGCCACCTTCGCCTGGGATTCTCCTGTGAAACAAGAAAGGAAGAACGATTAAACGACTGAAATAATGGAAAGAATAAGTCGAGCAGAGTAAGGGATACTTACCAGTCATCTCTACCTCTTCTTCTTCTCTCGACTCCTCTTTTTCTTCTTCCTCTTCTTCTTCCTCCTCTTCCTCTCGACTCCCTCGATTCTCTCCCAAATACACCAGATCCTCGTCGTCGTCTACTAAATGTCGCATGACGAACGATCGGTCGTCAGCGCTGATCTCCAAAAACTTTTCGATCTTAGCCTTGGAGTCGTCGCTGGTCTTCGCGTCCTCGAATTTAATGTCTAGAGGCACATAAGAGGGAAGATTAGCTGAGAAACACAACAATAAAGGTAAGGAAAAAACGCTCGACCAAAGCTAAAAACTCACCCGTCATGTTCCATCCAGACCTAATCCAGTCGCTGTCAGGGTCCAGCGTCGCCAGACGCACGAAGGCGTACCTGGTCTTCCACTTGCGGTCGTTGACCGCAGTTTTCAGAAACCAGGTACGACCGACCTTGTGTTTTGAGAACATGCTATATTGACGGTACGTGTCCATCTTGACCCGGTAAGCCGTCAAGAGGTTGTTCACGTTCATCGGCGACTCCTAATTCTTGGTAAGTCGCTCGACGACCTGGATAACCCGCCAGAATTGGGGGATTAGTTGCCCTGGCGAGAGGTCGAACTCGCACATGTAGGATTTGGCCAGAGGCGAATAAGGCCATTCAAAACCTATCTTAAAGGGCTATTCGTATATCACGACATACTCATCAGGACACATCTCCGGTCGAATCTGACCGACCTTACTCAATGTAATCCCCGCAGGGATTTTTGCTAAACTACTAAGGTCGTCAAGATCATGTTGATCTCGAATGGTACTCTTGGGTTCGGTCGACATCGCTAAACCTGTTAACCAAATTTGTCGGACTAAAAAACCCCAAATATCCCAGTTTTTCCTAGGTTTTCTCGCAATAGACTTACGGCGCATATAAAGGATGAGAAATCGTACCTTATATAGGCGCTCTAAAACCTCGAAAACTCTAAGTCTAATCAAGATTTTGCAGGTTTGGAAACGATTCGCTAAAAGAAAGCAAGGATCGATGGAAGAAATCTCGCTCTAAAGCTCTCAGAAATCATAAACTGGAAAAGATCCATTGAGGATAGCTATTTATGTAATCGATCGTGTTAGATCGAGCCTTTCGATGATCGACACGTGCCCATGTCTCTTCGTATGCACACACAGATCGACGGCACGTGGCGTTTACAGCTGTTAGGCATAATCGCACGTCAGCATGACGTCACGATCTTATCCCCTTTTTGACTTCTCCCTTAGTTAGAATCAAACCGATTCAGTTTCCTAACCAACGACTTTCAACATGTGTCACGTCCCTCGACATTCCTTTTGACGAGAATTTTAAAATATCTTCTTCTGACAAAAATTCAAAATTCAAAATTCAAAATTGCTTTTTCATTTTAAAATTTGGGGGCAAACTGTTTGGGTAAAATTCACCAGTCTCGACCACGACCAGAAAAGGGAAAACATTTATTACACTTTTTCATGATAAGATAAAATCACAAACACTTTATCGTCTGACCAGAGTTTAAATCAAAAATGTACTCACGATACTCGACCGTCGTAAGAGACCTTACGACCTCGACTGACTAACGTATGACAACTGTTATGATCTTCATGTTTAATGCAGGGTCAACACCATTAATGGCCAACGGATATAACCAACAAGGGTAATTACGAGCATTAACCTCAGCGACCGTTACTCAAGGTTTTATGGAGCCATTTAAAGCCGTGAAAGATATATAAACGAAGGCTCACACCTCATTTGCGCAGAACTGAACTTCCAAGTACTTATAGCCTACGGAAAGTTTATAAGCAGCGAAATATTCTCTCTCGAGGCAGACGACGCACGACGCCTAGTTCTTACACGCGACACACCTGTTTTCCACGCACGATATACTTGTAACTTTACATTTCAAGTCTTTACTTCATCTGTATTGTAATTCATTGTACTCTCGACATCTAAAACACAAGGACATCGCCCCTGTTTGTCGACCATAGTGCAGCGACGACATCCATAGTCGTTTGCGGCTTTTTTCCTTTTTCCCGTGTCACCAAAATCTTGCTTCTCATTTACATTTTTCTGTCTTTCTCGCATTATTTTGTCAAACGATTTCTATCTTTAGTTGTTAAGCTCCACAATCAACCTTAAGTTATCCTTCTGGACGATTTTTGGCATTAACAGAAACAATAACGAATGAGGAACTAACCTGATGTGAATCAGGTTGAAAACGAATAAGAATCAACAACAAATCGCAACTTTTCAAAAATTTCCAGTCAGAGCACGAAAAGTTTCAAGGTTCTCGAAAAAAATTATAAAGTTCAAAAACCGCTCTATTTATAGAACATAGGTTTAAGTGACACGTGGCATGAATGGATTGGTCCAAACGTTTGACCTTCCACGTGTCAACTTATCGCCTGAAAGATGGGCGAGAAGTTCTTCTTCATCGCATGAAACTTATGCGATGAAGGCTATCAAAGTTCTCGAACAACTGTTATGCGATGAGCACTATTCACGTCATTTGATCGCACACCACTTGTGCGATGAGGAATCTGATCACATGACACTTATGCGATGAAAGGTTTTGATCGCACACCTCCTGTGCGATTAGGAATGTTCTCGGCCAAGGCTTATGCGATGAGAAAATGTTATCGGCTAAGTCTTGAGCGATTACCTCTTATACTTAGACATATTCAGAAAAAAATAAAAAATTTCAACTTTTTCAAAAATTCATTTTGCAAATTAAAAGATGTACAACTTTTAACTGGTATCTTTCAGATAAGATTTAAAAATCATTTTTCTCCCCCTAAAATGATGCATAGAATTTTCAAAAATATGTTTACATCATAAAGGGTTTGCACAAAAATTCAGATCAGAAGACATACTCTCATCTTCAATGATATGTAGAAGCAACTGCACACAGTCTCAGATATGATATGAGCAACACATATTTGTGTGAAATATCATGCTCCCCCTTAACCAATGATCATTATCTTTTTACTTTCTCCCCCTTGACACAAGCACACACATTATTTTTCACAGAAACCATGAAGAAAAATAAGAAGTAGAAATTGACAAACAAAAGAAAAGATTGAAACAAACTTTGTAAACTACAGAAAACATAAACTTTTGAATGAACATAATAAAGATTCAATAAGATGAAAACTAATATTTGTCAATCAAGATTAATAAGCTTGAATGAAAAATAGATATTTTCAACTGATTGAATGAATACTATGAATATTCAAACCTTCATGTTCAACATACCAAGCTTTGAGATTAAAAATTTCAAAGGTTTTTCATCTAAAGCTTTCGTGAATAAATCAGCAAGTTGAAATTCTGTAGAAACAAAGTAAAGTTCAATAGTACCTTTTTCCACATGGTCCTTGATGAAGTGATAACGAATATCGATGTGCTTTGTCTTAGTATGCTGGACAGGATTCACAAAAATGGCAGTAGCAGATTTACTGTCACAATAAATTGGGATTTTGTCATACTTACAGACAGAGTCCATCAGTTGAGTCTTCATCCATAAGACTTCAGAACAACAACTCGCGGCTGCAACGTACTCAGCTTCCGCAGTAGATGTTGACACACAATTTTGTTTCTTAGAAGCCCAACTCACTAACTTGTCTCCCAAGAATTGTACGTGACCGATTGTGCTTTTCCTATCCAGAAGGCTCCCGTTGTGATCAGCATCAGAATAAGCAGTCAGTTCATAGCCCGTTCCCTTTGGATACCATAAGCCAAGGTAGGGTGTGCACTTCAAATATCGGAAGATGCATTTAACCGCTCCAAGATGTGACTCTTTTGGATTTTCCAGAAATCTCACGCAAAGACATGTAGCAAACATGATATCTGGACGACTAGAAGTTAAGTACATAAGTTAATCGATCATACATCTGTAAGTCCGAAGATCTACTTTCTTACCATCGGGATCTGGACCGATCTTAAACCCTGGTGCCATCGAGGTTCCAATAGATGTACTATTCTCCATCTTGAATTTCTTCAAGATATCGAATACATATTTCGATTGATTTATGAAGATCCCCGTTGAAAACTGCTTCACTTGCAAGAAAAAAGTTAATCTCTCCCATCATGCTCATTTGAAACCTAGTCACCATGAGATAGAGAACCACGTACACAATGCAGGATTAGTCGCACCAAAAATAATGTCATCTACATAAATTTGCACAATAATAATGTTACCTTGTTCGCGCTTTATGAATAATGTCGTGTTGATCTTACCTTTATCGAACCCAGACTCAAGTAGAAAGGTGGATAAAACTTTGTACCACGCTCGAGGAGCTTGTTTTAAACCATATAAGGCTTTGTCCAGAATGTATACGTGATTCGGATGATCTTTGTCGACAAAAACTTCAGGCTAAGAAACATATACCTCTTCCTTGAGAACATCATTCAAAAATGTTGTTTTCATGTCCATTTGATAGACCGTGAAATTCTTATAAGCAACAAATGCTAAGAATATCCGAATGGCTTCGATTCTTGCGACTGGAGCATATGTTTCATCGTAGTCAATACCCTCTTGCTGACGGTATCCCTTTGCTACGAGTCTTAGCTTTGTTTCACACGATTATTCCATCTTCATCCTTTTTGTTCTTGAAGACCCACTTTGTACCTATAATACTTTTATCCTTGGGTCGAGGCACTAACCGCAAAACCTTTAAAGTTTCAAACTGATTTAGC
Organism: Saussurea involucrata; assembly: GCA_033807775.1. Classification (NCBI taxonomy): domain Eukaryota; kingdom Viridiplantae; phylum Streptophyta; class Magnoliopsida; order Asterales; family Asteraceae; genus Saussurea; species Saussurea involucrata. The sequence continues at coordinate 89,141,483 of CM066314.1, forward strand.
TCATCTTGCATAGCTAACACCCAATCCGGATCTTCTAAAGATTCAGACACAGTTAACAGTTCAATTTTGCTCAAGAAAATCGCAAATAAACACTCGTTCACAGTAGCTTGGAAAGCTGATCTCGTTTGGACTGACGAAGAAGGATCACCTATTATTTGATTGATAGGATGAAATTTCGTCCATTTAGTCGAGTGTGGGAACTTCATCAACCAATGGTACAGGAACTTCAACATTTGGAGTTTCTAGAGGAATATCGTTTGTAAGAATTGGTTCCAGAAGGTTCTAATGGTTGCTGAGGTTCTGTTGTGTTGGAACATCCACAAATGTAGGAATAGAGTTTTGTGTAACAGCGTTCTTTGGTAAAGTATTGTTCGAAACATAATAGAAACATCAACAATAGTAGTTTGAGTTGCATCTGTTTCTGTATTATCAATGGCAGCGGAATCTGTTGTAGATGTTAGTTTCTTCCTGTTTAGAACATTAGAAGAAGGATTGTAAGTACCATAATACTCATCATATAATTCTTCAAATAAAATATCAAGATCAGATAAATGTGATTTGGAAGTAGAAGGTTGATCCTGATTATTTGTTTTGAACAGGTTCTAAACTGATGTGTCTAGAAGCTAAGACGCCAGTAAGTACGGGTTCTGAACTGTTATGATCAGAAGCCAATTCTTCCGATTCGTCTAATTTCACATTAACACTTTCAATGATCGTCTTCGATTTCTTTAAATAGATTCTATAAGATGCGGTAGAGAAAGAATATCCAACGAAAGTACCCTCTTCAGCTTTCGGACTGAACTTGTTGAGATTTTCCTTGTCTTTTAACACGAAACACTTACACCCAAAAACATGAAGATGTTTTATGGTAGGTTTCTTGTTAATCATGATCTCATAGGGAGTCTTTCCAAATCTTCGATGAATGATCGAACTTTTCTAAGTATAACATGCAGTTGCCACAACTTCAGCCCATAAGAATAAAGGTTGATTAGAATATACCACCATAGTACGCGCCGATTCCACTAAGGTTCTGTTGCGCCGTTCAACTATGCCATTCTGTTCAGGTGTTCTGGTAGCAGAGAATTGTTGAGTAATCCCGTTAGATTCATAAAAATCTCCCAAGACACTGATTTTAAACTCCGTATCGTTATCTGAATGAACAATCTTGATAGACATCTGCATGTTGTTTTGTGCTGACTTGATGATGTTGATAAGATGGTCAGAAGTTTCGTCCTTTGAGCGAAGAAACATTACCCATGTATATCTAGAATAATCATCAACAACCACCAGGAAATATTTCTTACCATTGATACTTTGAGTCTTCATTGGTCCGCATAAGTCAACATGTATCAACTCCAAGACACGTTTTGTTGTAGGTTCAGGCTTCGTCTTTTGAGGAACTCTTTTCATTTTTCCTTTCTCACACGCATCACATAGATTATCCGCACCAAACTTCAAGAAAGGTAGACCCCGGACTAACTCACCCTTAACCAATTTCTACATATACCTGAAATTTAAGTGAGATAATCTCCGGTGCCACAGCCAACTTTGTTGAACAGAAGCTTTCGAAAGAAGACACACATCTCTTTCAGGTTTAACCGCCGACAAGTTGATTGTATAAAGATTGGATTTCCTTGTGCCGACCAAGAGTTCTTTACCTTCTTCGGTTCTGACACAACATCGTTTTGCCTTGAAATTTACCTCCAGATCTTTATCACAAAACTGTCCAATACTGAAGAGATTGTGTCCAAGACCTTCAACATAACTCACTTTCTTGATTGTAAGATTGTCTTGCACAATGTCACCATATCCAAGAATAGGCGAGAACGGATTGTTGCCAAATCTGACTCGACCACCGGTTTTCTTTTTATAATTCGACAAGATTTCTTTCCGGCCGGTCATGTGTTTCGAACACCCTGAGTCTAAGTACCATAAGTTATTGGTCTGCAAGCAACCAGATCAAGCAGTTTTAGGTACCCATTTGAAGATGTGTCCTTTGTGGTTAGTTGTGCTAGACACCTTTTTGGAAATTGGTCGTCTCTTTTTCTTTAAAAAACCCTTTCTAAAACATAAAGCAGGAATATAATAAGAAGTGAACCAACAGCATGAACCAGGTTTAGCAGAAAAATCACTTCGACCACAAGCAGAGCAAAACCATTCAACATTTGCAAAACCAATCAATTGCTTATTTGAATACTTCTTGTAAGAATTTACAAGTTTTGGTTTGTTATTTGCAACTGGTTTTGAAACATATTAAAAAGAACCATTTTTCTCAAACTGCTTGTTTGGCGAAGACGACTTTTGCTTCACCCTCCATTCTTGTATCACTCCTTTCTTTTTCACAAAATTATCTGAAAAACCAAAAAATTTAGAATCAGACGATTTAGAATTGTGAGGATTTTTCTTCTTTGACTTTCTATTCCTTCGTCTTTTCTTTGATGGTTTTCCAAACGTAGAATTATCAGTTTTGTATTGGAACACTCACCTTCACAGAAAGTACTAGGAGGTTCTTCATCATTTAAAACAAAGTCAGTATGATCTGGAAGCTTTTTTGAGAAATCAAATTCACATGCTTTTCCTTTTTCACAAACCACAGGTTTTGGTTTCTCCTTAGAAACAAATTCTTTTTCAAAATCGACTTTAAAATCTTCATCGACATCAAATTCATATAATTCAAAATTGGCTTTATAAGATTCAAATTCGTCATTAGAGTCAAAAGAATGAACATCAAAATTCCTTTCAGATGATATAATTTCAAAATGGAAATCTCCCACAAATGCCTTGCATGAAGACGCATCTGAATCAGCTGAGTCAGTTGTTTCTGATAAACCAAGATCTATCAAGATTAGAGAGAGAGAATCTAGAGAGGGAAATATGCCATTTGTTACTCTCAAAATATGAACTGTTGATTACAAAAGCTAACACAAGGGTTTATATACCCTAGACTATAGAAAGTCAAACTAGACTAATTACAAGCTTAAAATAGATAAGCCTTGATTACAACACTAAAAGTAGCATTAACAATCTCCCCATTTGTAATCAAGGGCGCTCGAATCTTCTGCGTTGACGATTCTTGCCAATTAAGATCTCCAAGCGTCTTAGTGTTTTCCAGAAGTTCAGCCTTGTATCGATTGTCTCTATTGCTCTCCTCAAGAGTCTGATCTTAGCATTACCCTTCAAAATAATGACTCATGAAATCTCTCCCTTGGATTCAGGATTTAATCATTTTGAGAACAGCAGTCTTTGGCTTGTCAAAGTCAACTTGTCACAAAATCTTCAGACGGGGATCTGGCGGAGATTTTCTTCTTCGAATTGGAAAATTTGATTCTTCACACAAGGCACTTTGGTACTGATAAACACAAATTTAAGAAAAAGAGATTACAAGATGATCAATCGATTTTTCTTAAACTCTTGAAAATTCTCCCCTTTTTTTCTTTCTTTGATTTGAAAAATTCTTGCTTCAGTAATGATATTCACAATATAGCACAAGTTTAAGAAAAAGATATCACAGGATGATCAATCGATTTTTCTTAAACTCTTGAAGAAGAATTCTCCCCCTTTTTCTATCTTGAGACGAAATCTTCTTTATTCTCTATGACATGAAATTGAATTCAACATTTCTCCCCCTTTTTCGATGAAAGTGAGCATCATGATCATCGAAAACTATTTTCAATTTCAGTCGTGTCTCGGAGTATCACGAACAATCTCCTCCTTAATGAACAATCTTGCTCCCCCTCAAACTAAGAATTCTGGAGCAATTTGTTTTCTCCCCCTGAAAATATGCATATATTTCATTTAGGCACATTAGTTGAAAAATTTATTCAAAGAAAATAAAATTCATTGAACTACATTTTATAACTACTACCATTTGATCATTTGAAAACTTTACAAAAGAAATCCAACTTAGTAAAATTTAACAGATTTTTCAATCAAATGAAATCAAATGCAAGTGTTTGGATTCAAATACAAGACATCATTGCATATCAAGTTAAAAATGTTAAGTTTCAACCCCTTTATTAAATCTATTTGGTGTGCAAGCATTCGAAATATGATTTGCAACAATCAAATGTACTTCTGAAACCTATAAGAATACTTTGCTCTTACTCACACTATATGACTGAAATCAGAATTTCCACAAATTTATAAGTTTATCGCGACATTGTTATTTCCCCAAGATATAAGAGATGTGTGCTCATTGGCATCTTTTATTTTGTGCACATTGGCATCATTTTATCAAAAGGTTTATTAAGACTAAGATACATTGTAAACGTAACTTTCTATCTGGTTCTATAGCAGGATTTGGGTCAGCCAATCCCAGACCAGTTGGCCTTAGGGGTTAGGTGTCGAGCACCCCTTGGAACTTACTCTCCCAAACCAGAAAGGCTACATCGATATATCCTAATCCCATCTGTACCAGTAGGACATGGCTTTCTATCTGGTTCTATATCAGGATTTGGGTCAGCCAATCACAGACCAGTTGATCTTAGGGGCTAGGTAACGAATACCCCTTGGGACTTAATCTCCCAAACCAGATAGGCCACATGCACAAACTTTCAAACCTAATGATATTTTTTATTTTTATTTTTATTTTTATTATTGCATCTCAATCACTTGGTTATAAAACTTTGTGGTTCCCTCATATTTTCATTTCCATTATTCATTCTGACAATTAGGCTCTGTGAGCATCGTATTCTATATAAGTCTAGATTTACACAATTTTGCGCATATATCAAAATTTCATTCATGTTTTGCTGACCTTTCGATTTATTTCAGAAGCGAAAGTTGAAGCAAATAAGACTCAGATATCACAAAACTACTTGTAAAATCATCTTTTAGCACACATTTAATTCATTGAATGAAAATTGAAAAATTTCATCTCATTGAATTAAATTTGTTGAGATTCAAATTTTCAAAGCAGTAGAAATGAAACATAATGCAATGTTACCTTTTACCACTTGTTCCTTAAATTGAAAGATGTGACAGTTAAGGATATCACCTGATAAGTATGAGTTCTAAACTGATTTGTTTAGAAGTCTTAGTCATTGAAGTACGGGTCCTGAACTGAATTGTTCAGAAGCCATAGTCGTTGAAGCACGGGTCCTGAACTGATTTGTCCAGAAACCATTAACTGTGAAATTCGGGTTCTAAACTGATGTGTTTAGAAACCAAATCTCTTTACTCCCCCTTAATGGCATAAGTAATCTTCTTCCGAGAGTTCAACGCTTTGCTTCTAAATCTGCAAAAACAGATTAAGTAGATATTGGTACCCAGTGAGTCTTGGGTCCTGACTTGTTAGTTCTTTTCTTTTTAAAGTCTTTATTATTAAAATATGCATATGAACTATAAAACGAATCATGAACAAAATCAATATCGGAAGAATAAACACTACCACCAGAATTACAACTTGATGAGCAACACAAACCATCAATTGCAATTTGAAACATTTGCTTTATTGAATAACCCACAAAATTATTACAATTCTCTTTATTACAAGAAAATGTATTCTTATTACAAAGTCTGTCATCTATGTCGCTCGACTCAGAAGTTGACATTTCTGGAGGTATTCGTTTGATTTTCCAGATTTGCCTTGGCCGCTTGTTCATAACCCTATCTGAAAAAGTAGAATAAGAAGAATCAGAGACATATTCAGAATATGGAGTTTGATTCTTTGACTTCTTTGACTTCTTTGACCTTCTTCTTTTACGACGTTTAGTTTTATAAAAAATTGTATTTATCGTAAAAGTATCATCTATTTTCTCCGTTTTGATTTCAGATTCCGAAGAAAGAACTGTATTTAAAACATCAATCTTTGAAACAGTTTCATTCTCTTTTCCCTCGGAGTTATTTTCTTTTTCATTTTCAGATTTATCAGACTTAGAATCAGTTTCAATATCAGAATAGGAAAAGTTTTGATTTTGATCAACATCCATTTTATCATCTTTAAAATTTGCTTGTACGGTCCTTTTATCTTTATCAACAAAATTTTGTTTGACTTTTACATCTTCTTTAAGACTAGAATCCATACAAATAGAGAATATGTTGCTTTCTAGCTCAGACAATATGTTTTGATCTTCTAAAAATTCTAACTTAGATTCAAAATCAACAATTTTATTTTCAAGACTAACGATTTTAGCTTCTAATACTAAAGGAAGAATATATCTTTTAGTATCATACAATACTTCGGATTTATTCTCCTTATTAGTATTATTAGCATATATGTCAAAATAATCGTTTGATAAAGAATCTTTGTTGGAATTTTTAGACTTAGAAATGTACTTCGCATTTTCACGAGTATAAACAAATGGAAGTTGCATTTTAGTAGTAATTTTCCTTTTCTCTTCTTCTAATTTTAAAACTTCCTTCTCATTTGTCCAATTAATCTTAAAATGAGGAGCATATCTAGCGAGATGTAAAAAATCGAATTCATATAAAGTAGGAACTTTCGTTTTAGCCTTTTCTAAAAAAATTGCATTTTCAAATCCAAGTCCCCATTTCTCCTTTATGGAAATATAACTCCTTGGTTTATTTAAGTAAACTGTTTGTTCAGTTTGACCTCTTAAGTATAGTTTCTCTTCTAATTCTGTAATTTTATTAGAAAATATATCTTTTACCTCGGTCATAGAGTTCAAAGATTCAAGACAATATTTGTTCATTTCTTCTAATTCTTCTATCTTCTTTTGAAATATATCTTTTGTGTCTATCAAAATCGTCTTTTCATCTTGAATATTTATTTGAAGCTTTTTAATTGATTTTGATTTATCATGATTAATTTCTTTTTCAGAAAGAAGTTTTGAACGAAGCATACGAATAGCATTTGTGACTATGTTCATCTGAGATATAATAAAATCATAATCAAATTGAGAAGGTACCTCAGATTCGTCGCTTGCACTTTCTTGATCATCAGCCTCATCATCACTTGCATCATCCCCGATGAAGCACATATCAGCAGTTTCTTCATTCTGGGTGTCATCATCGGAGTAATCCAAAAAATATTCCTCTTCAACGAGTAAAATCGTTCCATTCTCCTTCTTCTCAGCCAAGTCTAATTTCTTCTTGTAGTAAGATGAGTCACGGACCACTTTGACTTTACATTCTCTAGCCATGTGTCCCGGTTTCCCACAGTTAAAGCAGGTATCTACTTTCTTTGGGACAAAATGCTTTGAACCACCACTTTCTTGATTAACTTTTCTCGAACCCGAAGAAAATCTAAGATTGTTCGATCCTGGTCTGTTTTGATACTTCTTTTGATAGTGTTGAGTAAGAAGTATCATTGCTTTCTCTAAAGCTTCACCATCATCTTCCACACTTCCATCATAAGCATTATCTGTGAAACTCTTCTCAGCTAATTGGCTTGCCAACAAAGCAATCGGATCTATAGTCTTGACTTTGTTTTTCCTATCCAACTTGGCATTCTTTTCTTTTACCATATCCTCATCAGTCAAAAGAATCTCAAAAAGCTCTTGAATCTGCATAGAAGAAATTCGCACATCATTCCGAAGTCTATGGCATGACTTGCTCCATTCCGGTTGAAGTGCATTCAGAAACTTCAAATTTGCCTCTAGCTCAGTCTTTGTTACTTGGATCTTATGAAGATCATTAATAACTGCCCAAAATCTGTCAAATACACTCTTCAAAGATTCATTCTCTTTCGCTTTGAACCCTTCAAAGTTGTTCATAAACCTTGTCTGTCTAAGCTGAGTGGCAACTGCCGTTCCTAGCATTATCTTTTCAAGTTGTGACCACATCATCGTCGGATTATTCTTGAAACAATCAATTCGGTTGTAGATGTGATTCGGGAGAGCTTGTATAAGAAAGGACTTTACTTCTCTATCCCCTTGAAGTCTCAAATTTTCTTCAGGCGTATAATCATTGATAGGTTTAAGAACCCTCGAAGCAGGAACAGTAGCTGTTGCTGGAGTCTCTACATAAGGTTTGACAAAAGGACCCTCAGTTAGAGAAAGCATTATATTCACTCTGTTATTTTGAGTCTCTATGAAGTTGATGAATCGATCTTGCCATTAAGAAAATTCATTCTCATTTATTAGAACCGGAGGTCTTGTGTTTGAGCCCAAAGACATTATAATGTCATTCTTGTACAAATTCTCTTGAAATGCCATGATGAACACAGATTACAGCAGCTGAAACTCTGAAAAAAATGCTAAGTCAGAAAGACGCCAGAAGCAGTGGCCCAATGCTCAAAATGCGCCAAAGAAGGTGGCGCAACTTGTACTTAGAAAAAAATCGAACTCTGAAACTCTTCACAGAAGGTAGCGCAAAGTGTAAAATGCGCTACAGTTGGTGGCGCAAAGTGAGACGCAAAATCAGCTTTTCGTGACAGAGGCTGGCGAGATTCTCACTTGTCCAAAAACTAATCAGAAGGCTGAAAGAGGATGACGCAAAGTACTATGAATGAGGCGCAAAGCTGATGAATGTGGCGCAAAGTCTGGATCATGCGCAATGTTCACCAAATCGATCAAAATCACACTAATTTGCAAAATTAGTGATTCTAGCTTTTACAAACTTGATCGAAATTGAAAACCTAGCACAAAATACTGAAGAATTTTTCCTGAAAACGTCTGAAATGATGTCTGAAAGGATCGAACAGTACGATGTCGCACACAGTCTAGAAAATCACAAAAGCTTCAAATCGATGATCCAAATCTCTGAATTAGCTCTCGCTCCATGAAGAAAAGATGTTCTATTATGCAAACCGAATCCAAAGAACTAATTGTTGTTCAAATTCGACCAAAAAACACCAAAATTTGTTAAAAACTCAAGAAAACGAGATTTTCTTGACAAAATTCAAGGAAATCGATCAAATCTTCTTGTGTAATCACCAAATTGTTGTGTTTGATCAGTAGAATTCCTCCTCTAATGGTTGAATCTGCTCTGATACCAATTGATAAACCAAGATCTATCAAGATTAGAGAGAGAGAATCTAGAGAGAGAAATATGCCATCTGTTACTCTCAAAATATGAACTGTTGATTACAAAAGCTAACACAAGGGTTTATATACCCTTGACTATAGAAAGTCAAACTAGACTTATTACAAGCTTAAAATAGATAAGCCTTGATTACAACACTAAAAGTAGCATTAACAGTTTCCACATGTTTGGTATCAACTTCAGCTTTGGTACAAGAGAAAACAGTTGAAAGAACTTCTTTTAAATTGTCAAAGGATATTTCTTGATCAATAAGAGCTTCCTTAAAACTATTTGTGAAAATAGTTGAAAGAATGTCTTTTTCCATTTCAAACCTTATTCTTTGTTCAAGAATAGTATCCTCAACCTCCATTATTTTGCATTCCAAAACTAACGATGGAACATATCGTTTGGCTTCAAACGGTTGTTCACATTTTGGTTTAACGAAATATATGTCAAAATAATCATTTGATAATGAATCTTTCGGATTCTTCTCATACTTTCTGTTTTCGTTTGAGTAACAAAACGGAAGTTGCATTTTCGTGGTATTTTCTCTTTTTATCTTTTCAAGTTTATCAATTTCCTCTGAATTTAAAAACTTAAAATCATATAAAGTTGGAACATACGCGTTCGCCTTTGCTAAATATCCAGGATATTTATATCCAATACCCCAACTTTTGTTAAAATAGTTAACTTCTCGTGGTTTGTTCAAATGAATAGTTTGATCAGATTGACATCTCATGTAAAGCTTCTTTTACAAGACTTTTATTTTGTCTGAAAAATCCGCATTTAGAGTGTTAAGATATATCAAATAAACTTCACTCTCACTTTTCTTATCTTCCAATTCTTTCACTTTCTTAGTCATTTCAGACAATTGATAATCAAAGATTTGCTTATCCTCATCAAACTTTTCTTTTTGACCTTCGAGATATTTTATACGATCATTGTTTTTGGCCCTCTCGAGGTTAATGTCAAGAAGAGTTTGATTTAGACTTGCATTTTCTTCTTTTGTTGTTTTTAGCTTGTTTCTCAAACCTTGGAGTGCAAGCCTCATGGTGTTCATTTGGTTCATAAAGTAATTTGAAGAGTTAGAGCTTACCTCGGAACCACAGTAGGAATTGCTCTCGTCAACAGAAACATCCTCAGCTAGGCACATGTTGGTTTGTTCTTCATTGTCAGCTTCTTCATCAGTTTAATCCAACCAATATTCATCTTCCACCAACAATGCTTTACCCGCTTCTTTCTGTTTTTCCAACATCATTTTGGTCTTGTAATACTTAGAATTACGGACCACTTTCTTCCGGCAATCCTTCGCGAAATGACCAGGCGTGCCACATTTATAGCATTTTGGAGTTTCAACATGCTTTTTCTCTTCAAACCTTTTCTTACCTTCAGCTCTATTTCTCTCCTCAAACTTTATCTCCTCAATCTTCCTATCTCATACTTTCTCCCATCATTCTTTTTACCCTCAAATCTGTTCTTACCATCATTATTCCTTGACCCATAAGTGTACCTCGGGTTGTTAGACGTTGGTTTCCTATAAAACTTCTTTTGAAAATGCCTATTTAACAGAATCATCGCTTGCTCTAACTCGGCACCATCATCTGAAATATTTTCCGTGTACTCAGCTTCTCCACTATCAGATACCTCATTCAGATAGCCTCTATCATGCTTATCTACCACTAAAGCTACTGGATCAGGAATGGATTTCTTCTTTTTCCTATTCTTCTTCTCTTTGATTTATTCAACCTCTTATTCATCTTGTTGTAAGTGTTGATCCAAACCCTCAGTGATTTGATAATGACCCTGAGAAATACTTAGTGAAAATTGTAAGTAGACAATATGTATTAGAGTTTCACTATCAAAGATATAATACTATGTCTGTTTAGTACCGCTGATAGGAAACTCATGTTCTTTAAATTACACTTCAGCGAACACTGTACATCAGGGAGCCCCGAGCCTGTTCAGTCTCACTGATGATCGCTGATAATTTATGTTGTTTACATATGATCATGGAGACAAGATTCACGTCAACTATGTTCTATGCTGAAGTCGAAGATCAAGCCAAAGTACCAGCAACTAAGTCTACTAGTGACCTGATGCGGATATCAGCGAAGCCAAGACTTGTCCACTCAACATGAAGTTTCAAGTAGAAGACTTCAGCGAACGCTGAACTTTATCATTCACTGATAAAGAATCATTCAGCGAACGCTGATCATGAAGCATCCTCTACAAGCAACTTGTGTCTTATCCCCCTTGCATGCCTCCATACGATTTTGTCAGAACGGACATCCCTTTTGTCCATAATCGTACAACCAACTCTGATTCTGCACTGTTCATCATGCGACCACTAGGTTGTCTACTGAAGTCAAATCATGCAACCAACCAGAGACTGCCACGTGTAAAGGTATACTGACTTGCATTAAACGCATGAAGTATATAAAGGAAACCCTACTTCATTTTGAAGCAGCTCGGCCATTCCTCTCTCGCTGAACTTACTGTGTGAAAGAATACTCTCCTTAGTATTCTTATTCTCTTAATCACTATTTCTAGTACAAGAACTCTTAGTGTTCTCATAGTTTGTTTAGATTAAGTTTATTCCTTAATCTTGTTCCGCAACAAACTATAAATTGTTTGATACATATCAATAAACAATTTAGTGTAACACCCCGCTTACCACGACACAATATTGTCCGCTTTGCCCCACTGGCTCACGGCTTTGTTCTTGGCGACCTGGCAAGGACTTCGCAAGGACTTCCCAGGAGGTCACTCATCCTGGTACTACTCCCACCCAAGCACGCTTAACCACAGAGTTCCCAAGGAACCCGCATGCTTGTGGCCCCAAAACGCGTTGTGTCTGGTAAGGCCAAGGTTTACTAATATACCCAGCATCTCTCCTGTCCACGGCCGATGTGGGATATGCCAAAGGTGTTACACACACCCCCCCTTAGGGACTCATCGTCCTCGATGAGGTTTGCCCCACCATCCCGAACGGCACAGGAGTGTCACCCTGGAAAGGGGTAATCCGTTTTCGCAAGCGGGGAAAGTTGGGTCCCCGATATATCGGACCGTACAAGGTCATCGCGCGTGTGGGGAAAGTAGCTTACCGATTGGAGCTACCAGAGGAGCTGAGCCTGATCCACAACACGTTCCATGTCTCTCAGTTGCGGAAGTGTGTGATGGATGAGTCTGCAGTAGTTCCCCTCGAAGATATTCAGATTGACGAGCGACTCAACTATGTGGAGAAGCCAATAGCCATCGTCGAGAGGAAGACGAAGACTCTGCGGAACAAAATTATTGGATTGGTGAAGGTCCAGTGGCAGCACCGAAAAGGTTCAGAGTGGACGTGGGAACCAGAAGCCGAGATGCGGGAGAATTACCCGGAGCTGTTTGCGGACGTGGACTTCGGGGACGAAGTCTAATCCAAGCGGGGGAGAGATGTAAAACCCGTGTCCCGGTACGTTATTAATTATTTTTTTTCAGTAATTTAAATGTTTACCGTTATTTGTTTGAGGTTAGTGGTTTGGTGTCAAAAAGGACCAAAAATGTTAGAATCCATGTTTTAGTGAAGTTTGTATGTTAGGTGTAGTTGGGAGGGGGCTAATGTGAACTTTTGGAATAACTTGTATGGGTCTCGGCCCATGGCCGGACTCCACCCCCCCCGTTTTCTTATTGCTTTGCTAGACAATCAAACCCAACGAGATTCCACAACCCTAGTGACTCTTTCTTTGTGGTGTGGTGCGGCAGCGAGAAAAGGTCGAGAGAGAGTGAGATAGAGGAGAGCCGAGAGGAGGCGAGAAAGAGAGAGGCTGTTGTCGCCGGAGCTACTGCAGTTGCCGGCGTCGTCTTCACGGTTTCGCCGGAGAGAGAACCCAGCGAGAGAAGGAGGGATCGAGAAAGAAAGAAGTCGCCGGAGTGGACGCCGCTGATGTGTCGTCATCGTCAAGGTGAGACTCGTTTTCTTTATCCTTTCTTTCGTTGCCATCCACACGCCACAACCCTACCACCGCCGGCACAGCAATGGCTGCCGCCGGCGGGTGCCACCGGAAACCACCAGCGTGGTGGTCGTGAGGGCAGGTGCGGTGCGGGGGGAGGGTGTGTGGTCTAGTGTTTTGTTGGGGTCGTCTATGGTCTCGTTAAGTTTTCGTAAATCACCGTTGGCCGCCGCCGCCGCCCACCACTGCCGGAGGTGGCAGTGGGTGGTGCTGGAAATCGTCCAACTCGTGGAACCTTAACCCTAAACGAGGAATCTAAAACTGATCGCTTGACCCGAATCGTTTAAACTTTGAACCGTTCATAAATCGTCTTTTTATGCGAAATTATGGTCCAGCCCCTGTTTTGTGACGGCAATAACTTTTCCGTCGTAACTCCGATTGAGCCGAAACTGGCGCCCACGCTTCGAGCTCGGGACCGGGCACGTTTTCTGTGTTTTAGCGGAAAACTGGTTCGGCCTCGAGTTGGGAGAAAAAGTGGTCGCAAGTTCTGCGGTTCGTCATTTCATGTGAAAATTCTGGAATCTGTCTCGGTTTTGCGAAAGCCGTAACTTTTTACTCGTAACTCGCTTTGAGGTGATTTTGGTGGCCATAGTTCCCTATTCGAGTTGGGAAGGTTTTTCGTGTTTTGACGAAAGTCTGAGTTAAACCGTAGTTAGGCTGTTTTGGACTGTTTATGCAGGCTGGACCGAAACTGGCAGTTTTGGTAACCGTTCGTATTTAATTCATAATAAATTGTAGAAAAATCGTTAGGAGGCGTATAATATGTCCTTGGAACCCTAACTCAGAGGAATTTCTAGCCATTAAATAATATTGGGATTTTTCTGGATTTAAGGGTGTCGAAACAGGTCCCGAACAGACCTGTTTTGTGAGAACGGAAATTAGTTTTAGTGACGGTTTAAGCGTGTGTCGTGTCATAGGGTCCGGGTCTCGTATTGACACGTTTTAACATGCGTTTAGGTGCTGGGAAGTGACCGTAATTGTGAAGCTTGATTCGTGTTGATTAAGCTAGGCGCGCATTTGAGGTGAGTTCTCTCACTGTGTAGTTAGGGGTTGTATGCATGTCATAATAGTTTGCATGTACTACTGTTTTTGTGGTGTGAACTAGTTGTTGTGGTGTATAATATTTGATTGGTTTGAATGCTTGGTATAAATGTGTTACCTTACAATTCGGTGGGACCGATGCCTCGATGGTACTGAGGTGTTGGTTACATTACAATTCGGTGGGACCGAGGCCTCGATGGTACTGAGGTGTTGGTTACATTACAATTCGGTGGGACCGAGGCCTCGATGGTACTGAGGTGTTGGTTATGTTACAATTCGGTGGGACCGAGACCTCGATGGTACTGAGGTGGTTGGATACATAATTACATGTAGATGTTTACTCGTTTTATGTATCTGTGATGTTGTTGCCTATGTGCGGGTAGGGGTGAGGTGTATATAATTCCTACCTGCGCATGTGTTTGAATTCACTAAGCTTCGTGCTTACCCTTTCCCAATAAACTGTGGTTTCAGGTACGAGTGGCTCTAAGGCGTGACGGGTACACACTGGCGCGCGGGATGAGCTGACTGTTATTAGTTTTATTTATTGAACATTGTTTCCGCTGGTTTCTGATTACTTGAACAATATTTATGATTTTGCAATTAATATGTTGGGATTATTTAATGAGTTTTTATATATAAAGCGTTTAATTAAAAATTTTAATTTCCTTGAAATTTTGGGATGTTACAACTTGCTTTTGGTACAGTTGGCCTGAGATGTTACAGATGGTATCAGAGCCGGGAACCGGACTGGTGTGCCAGCGAGGACGCTGGGCTCCCAAGGGGGGTGGATTGTAAGATCCCACATTGGTTGGGGAGGGGAACAAAGGTTGCCTTATAAGAGGAACTTGATACCTCCCCTATCAGACGTGTTTTAAAACCGTGAGTCCGGGTGTGTGGACAAAGCGGACAATATCTGGTACGGTTGGCCTGAGATGTTACAGATGGTATCAGAGCCGGGAACCGGACTGGTGTGCCAGCGAGGACGCTGGGATCCCAAGGGGGGTGGATTGTAAGATCCCACATTGGTTGGGGAGGGGAACAAAGGTTGCCTTATAAGAGGAACTTGATACCTCCCCTATCAGACGCGTTTTAAAACCGTGAGTCCGGGTGTGTGGACAAAGCGGACAATATCTGGTACGGTTGGCCTGGGATGTTACAGTTAGAAAGATAAAAATCGTGTGTTTATATTCAACCCCCCCCCCCCTACCCTTCTACAAACTTGTATAACCCCTTTGGGACCAACAAGTGGTATCAGGGCAATTTGTTTAATCTGACAAACAAGATATTGCTTATACTATCTATTTCTCTCTTCCTTGCTATTCTGCATTATGGCAAACTCCACAAATACAAACTATATCGATAATGGCTCTCTTGCAAAACCCCCTAGATTTAGCAAAGATAATTTCAATCGTTGGAAAAATAGGATGATGCTCTTCTTGGAAGGTGTAGATCCCACTATACCTCACTATATCGAAAATGGACCATATGTCCCTTTCATGATAGACCGATCTGTTCCAGCCACTGCTACTAGACCTGCCATCCCTGAACGAATCATCCCCAGGGAAGCCATTCAATGGACTGATGAAGACAAGAAGAAAGTGCCATCGATACTAAGGCCAGATCCATCATTTCAATGGCTCTTCCTGATGAAGTCTACCACTCCATCATGAACCTGAAGAGTTCCAAAGCCACATGGGATACTATATGTGTTCAATATGAAGGTACTACTGAAGTCTAGGATTCGAAAAAGATCAACCTGGTAAGGCAGTGCGAAAGTTTCATATATGGTAGGAATGAAACCCTCTCTGAAATACATCAACGGTTTAACTGTTTTATCATTGACTTAAAAACTGTTGGTAAGGAATATTCTAATTTTGAGATCCTGACAAAGTTTCTGGAAAGTCTTCCTGCAAGCTGGGACAGTTATTCTATGTGTCTTAAGCTCTCAAAGGATCTGAAATCAATGACCCTCTCTACCTTATTTGGCACTATGCTCAATCATGAGCAGTCGTGTCAACATAAGAAGAATCTTGTAAAATATTCCAAAAGCACACCCTATTGCTTTACTCTCTTCAGAGTTGGTGCCCACTCAGCGTTTTACTGTCACTATCACTGAGTTGGAATCTAACTCTGATAATTCAATCAGAAGCTGATCATTCAGAACTTGATGAATCTCTGGCACTTCTGACCAATACTTAGTAACTTCAGAAGAAATAAACCTCTTTCCTTCACTGACAAGCGAAAAATTTGAACTCCTGTAGATAAGGCCACTGCTACCTGCTTTAACTGTGAAAAAGTACGACATTTTGCTAATGAATGCAGGTCAAAGAAAATCTTCAAACCTTCATATTCTTCCTACAAGAAATCCTCTAACCCCAGGACTAGAGATGACAAATACCAGAAGCTGAAAGAAAAATATCAAAAGCTAAAAGGCTTCAAAAAGAAAGGAAAAGGCATGATCGCTGAAGATCATGATTGGGCTGCTTCTGATAAAGAATCATCTGACTCGGATGATGATGATGAGGCCAATCTCTAAAATTCCCTCTACTTCTACCTCTACCTCTACCTCTCAGGTATCAAATTCTCTCACTGACACTTACTCCTCTTCAGCCTTTAATGAAGTTGATAGACGATAGACCATCGATCTTTTGACTATTGATTTATATGATGCTATGAATGGCAAGACCAAAGATGAAAAACAAAATATTGATCTCGCTGAACAATTAAAAACTGTCATTTGCAAATTCAAAAGCTTTCTAGAATATGTTAGCTTCAATCTTCCTAATCATAGAAGTATTTAGAAGTAGTGAAAAATAGGCTAAGTGAAGAAAGCCTCTTATAGAGGCTCTGCCGACATTACCGAGAAATCAAGGTCAAGAAGCTACAGAAGCAGCAGAGGCTTCCTACAGAAGCTCTGTCATACGCACAAAGAAGACCAAAGACTCGGAATCCGGCGAAGACTGCTCCACAGAGGACCAGACCGCAGAACCTCTGTAATTCATTACAGAGCCTCTGTGGTCCTCTATGAAGACTTGGAAGATATTACTGGATACGTTCATCAACTTGCATGGAAAAGTACTGTCAAAACACGTGTCAAGCTCTGAGTGGACTCAATAGGGCATGGTACAAAATAGACGTCTGTGCCATTTAATGCATTTACCAATAGTACATCTGCTCCATTAAATGCGCATGGCTCAAACAACTGCTCACACCATCCAGTCCACTGTTCACACCATCCAGTTTACTATTCATGCCGTAAAAGGAACAGTGACCAACTTCATAGTCTTCTAAGAGTAGTATAAAAGGAAGTCTCATGTTGAGATCTTCCTAACGACGAATAGACAAGGAATCACTAATACTCTCAAACTTTATTGTCAAATATCTGAGTGTTATATTCTCACACACCAACAGTTCTTAATCTGTTCTTCGTGTTGTTATTATATATTGAATAACAGTAACTGTTCAAGAAATCCTTTTCATTCTTTACTGTTTTCTTTATATATGTGCGTTCTAATATCTATCAAACATATCTGTTAGTTTAATACGCTTCCGCATCAAACTCTAAACTCAACTAATAGACTGTTAATCTTGATTAAGCGTATCTGGGATCCAACAATTGGTATCAGAGCCTTCCTTGATTTTCAATATCAAGTGATCCACTTATCAAGACTCTTGATAGATATTACTGAGATTTAAAATTGTGTCTGGAAACTGCTTAAACCCAGAAAATCTTCAAGCTCATCGAAGTAACTCTTTAGTCATACTTTCTTTCTAAAATCTTCAAATGACAAATACAAATAATTTCTTTACTACTGGTTCTCTCACTAAACCTCCTACTCTCCTTCGAGATGAGTATCCTCAGTGGAAAATAAGAATGGTCCATTTTTTCGAGGGTACTGAAAAAAATCAAGTACAATATCTATACAATCCTCCTCCTATTCCCATGACAGTAGTACCTCGTATACCTGCTACTGCTGAATCTGCCGAAATCCCCGAACATCAAAAACCAAAGCCAAAAGGGGAGTGGTCAACCGAAGATAAAGCAGAAGATGAAGTTGCTCAGAAAACCAAGAGGACATTAATTATGGCAATACCCAACGAACTCTTTCAATCCTTGGATTCATGTGAAACAACGCATGATCTGTGGAAAGAACTGGAAAGACAGTTGGAAGGAGGTGCTAAAACACAAAAAAACCGAAGAGCACAGTACATCAATGAATATCATGCATTCAAAGCCTCTGCAACAGAATCTCTGCAAACAACATACGACAGATTCAACTCTCTAATCAACCAGTGCAGAAAATCAGGCATTGACAGAACTTCTGAAGAAAACAATGTCATGTTTTTAAAAAGTCTAAATGAAGAATGGCTCCAGCTGTCTATGTCCCTACAGACAAATCAGGATCTAGACACCTGGACTCTCTCTGATCTTTACGGAACATTAGCCGCACAAGAACCTCAGATAGCACAGGCTAAAACACTAACCATTGCACCATATGCATTGGTTAGTAAAACTAAAGAGGATGCACAGAGACCAAGAAATGATAAAGCCACAGAGGAGAAGAAGAAGGAGAAGAAGAAGATGGTGATAATTGACAGTGAAGAAGAAGAAGAGCAAGCAGAAAAGGAAATAACTCTTGCGTCACTAGCTAAATCTTTAGCTCTATTGACAAAAGAGTTCAGAGGAAACAGAAGAGGTTCCGGAAATGAAAGATATGATAGAGAAAACCAGGATGACAGAAGAGACAACAGAAGAGATGACAGAAGAGGAGAAGAATCAAGTGGCCGACAGAGGTCAAGCGATAGAAATTACAGAGGGAATGACCGACAGAGGTCAAATGACTCGGTAAGCCACACGCAGCAAGAATGCTACAAGTGCGGCAAACCCGGTCACTATGCAAATGAATGTAGATCAGAGAAAGGCGGAGACCTACAGAAGTCCAATGATCGAACAGGAAACACTCCTCAAGGTGTTTTAACTGCGGAAAACCAGGCCATTTTGCGAATGAATGCAGAAGCAGATCAAATCGCCCACAGAGGGACTCTGCTTTCTACAAAAAGAAAGCCGAATATTATGCTCAAAAATCCTTAATGGCAAAAGGACATTCTGAGGAGAACACCGAAGACTTCCAGTCAGACTCTACTTCTGACGATGAACATACCGCTAATGCCCTCTTCTGTGGCATGGCAGAAGTCGACTCCTGCACTGACTCTGAGAAGAAGTATGTGCCAATCTGGTATCTAGACTCCGGATGCTCAAGGCACATGACTGGTGACAGAAGTGCACTATCCACGTACAAAGAAACACAAGATGGTGGATCTGTGACTTTTGGAGACAACAAGAAAGGACACATAAAAGGCTATGGAGTCATAAGGAAAGAAGACGTTTCTGTATACAAAGATGCATATGTGGATGGCCTTAAGCACAACCTACTCAGTGTAAGTCAACTTTGTGATACAGGATTCAATGTGTTGTTCAAAAGAACTTTCTGCTCTCTACAAAGTGAAGAAACAAGTATGGAACTTCTGCGAGCTGAAAGAATAGGTGATCTATATCTAATGAACTTCAACTCAAAGAACAAAGACAAAGTTTGCCTTGTTGCCTGCAAAAGTGAAGAAGCCTGGTTATGGCACAACAGGTTCTGTCACTTAAATTTTCACACATTGGAAAAACTGGTCAAACTTGATCTAGTTAAAGGTTTGCCAAATGTTAAATTCAATAAGGATCATTTATGTTCTGCCTGTGAGATGGGAAAACTCAAAAGAGCTTCCCACAAAGGCAAAACAGATGTATCTTGCACTAAACCTCTGTACATGCTTCATGTCGACCTCTGCGGTCCCATTGCCATACAGAGCCTAGGTGGCAAGAAATACATACTTGTCCTAATTGATGAGTATTCGCGTTTCACATGGGTTGAATTCGTTAGAAAGAAATCAGATGTTCCAAATATATTGATAAATCTAATGAAAAGAATCCAAGTTCTTTATAATTGCAGAATACAGAAGTTAAGAAGTGACAATGGCACAGAATTTAAAAACTCTGTCATTGAAGCCTATCTTTCAACAGAAGGAATATCACAGAACTTCTCTGCAGCTCGCACTCCACAACAGAACGGTGTTGTCGAAAGAAAAAATCGAACACTTGTGGAAGCCGCAAGAACTATGATGTCAGCATGCGGATTATCAATGAACTTTTGGGCAGAAGCAATTTCTACTGCGTGTTATACTCAAAATCAATCAACCATTGTGAAAAGACACCTCAAGACGCCTTACGAATTGATTAACAAACGGCGGCCAAACATCAAATTTTTCCATGTATTCGGATGCAAATGCTTCGTCTTAAACGACAGAGATTCAAGAGGAAAGTTTGATGTAAAAGCAGATGAAGGCAAATTCATTGGATACTCTGCCACTTCCAAAGCCTACAGAACATTCCTTACAAAATCTCACAAGATTGTAGAAAGAATCAATGTTTCTTTTGATGATTCATTCCAAATGACTTCTGAACAAATCAGTTCAGAACTCGGAATTAAAGGGAAATCCTCTGTCATCTCACGAGCAAAAGAAGACTTGGATCTTCTATTTTTAGAGATGCTCAACGAAAACATTGATCCTTCTGTTGGAACAATCAGAGTTTCTGAAGAACCATCCTCTGTCGGACAAAATCCTACAGGTTTGTCTCTAACTGGTCCTAAATATGCTTCATCTTCTTCTGTACATACTACAGATGCAATTGCCGAAGCAGAAGAAAGTGCAGAAGATGAAACATCAAGGAAAACGACCACAGAAGCTGCACAAACCACAGAAGAACCAATTACAGAGGAAATCGAGGACCAAGACTATACGTCCTCAGAGGAACAAACTCCACCACCACTCATACCAATCATTCCACAAACGGTAGAATCAACTACCAAGGCACGAAGAACAACAGAGGCTACACAAGAAGAAACACAAGAAGTCTCTAAAGAAAGTCTGAATGACATTGATGATCATCTTCCACGCACAACTCAATGGACAAAAAGCCATCCTCCAAGCCAAATAATCGGAGAACCTTCTGACGCAGTAAAAACAAGGTCTGCCACTGCTAACTTTTGTTTCTTTACAAATTTTATTAGTGTGATAGAACCAAAGAAGATTTCTGAAGCCCTAGATGACCCAAACTGGGTAGACGCCATGCAAGAAGAACTTTTGCAATTTGAGCGTAACAGAGTATGGACTCTAGTACCTCTGCCAAGAGGAAAACAGGCCATTGGGACTAAATGGGTCTACAGAAATAAGAAGGATGAAGATGGAGTGGTCATCAGAAACAAAGCAAGATTAGTAGCAAAGGGATATAGAAAAGAAGAAGGCATAGACTACGATGAAACTTTTGCCCCTGTCGCACGGCTCGAAGCAATAAGAATATTCTTAGCCTTCGCAGCCCACAGAGGTTTTAAAGTCTATCAGATGGACGTAAAATCAGCTTTTCTCAACGGTGAAATCCAAGAAGAGGTCTACGTTAATCAGCCACCAGGATTTGAAAGCTCAAAGTTTCCAAGGCATGTATACTACCTTGAAAAAGCTTTATATGGACTGAAACAGGCTCCACGAGCATGGTATGAACGACTTTCTACCTTTCTTCTAGTCAATGGTTACAACAGAGGTACAACAGATACTACCTTATTCTATAAACGCAAAAGTAGTGAGATAATGCTTGTACAAATATACGTAGATGACATAATTTTTGGGTCTACTAATTCAGAAGAGTGTAAAAGATTTGAAAAACTCATGCAGAGTGAGTTTGAAATGAGTATGATGGGAGAATTAACTTTCTTCCTCGGACTCCAAGTCAAACAATCATCAGAGGGAATTTTTATAAATCAAGCTAAATATGTTTCTGACATTCTTTCCAAGTATAGCTTCTCTGATGCCTTTGCAATGAAAACTCCAATGGCCACTGGAAACAAGTTATTCTTAGATTCAGATGGCATCTCTGTAGAATGCACTCTCTACAGAGGCATGATTGGATCTATGTTATACATAACAGCAAGCAGACCTGACATTATGCATGCCACATGTCTCTGTGCACGCTATCAAGCTAATCCAAAGAAATCACATTATGATGCCGTAAAGAGAATCTTTAGATACCTAAAAGGGACCAAAAATATTGGTCTCTGGTATCCACAGAACTCTGGTTTTGGTCTTAAAGCTTATACAGATTCAGACTATGGAGGATGCATGCTCGACAGAAAGAGTACCTCTGGGAGTTGTCAATTCCTAGGTGGTAAACTAGTCAGTTGGACCTCCAAGAAGCAGAATTGTGTTTCCACATCCACTGCAGAAGCTGAATACGTTGCTGCCGCTAGCTGTTGTTCTCAGGTTCTATGGATGAAGACTCACCTAAAAGACTACGGCCACATTCTGTTCAAAATACCCATCTTCTGCGATTCCAAAAGTGCTATTGCTATCTCTGCCAACCCTGTGCAACACTCAAAAACCAAGCATATCGATATAAGGTATCACTTCTTGAAACATCATGTTGAATACGGTACAATCGAAATGCATTTTGTGCCCACAAAATATCAACTCGCTGACTTATTCACCAAAGCACTAGACGAGAAAAGTTTCAACTTCTTGGTAGGTAAGATAGGAATGATTAACATGGTGTGAAAATCCTCAGTAAGTATAGTTTTATATTCTGTAAATAATAAGTAAATACATTGCTTAATTTATTTCTTTGATTAATTCTACTTCTGTATGTAAATTCTTAAAACCTTAAATAGTTCTTAAAATCACAGAGCTTCTGTAAGTCAACTCAGAACCTCTGACGACCCCTACAGAACCTCTGAAAAACCATGACCTATGTTCTATGCAAAACTTATCATTCTTTGATCCAAGCATAGGTCAAGGGGGAGCAAAAGGAAATTCTTGATCTATAGAAGTGATTAGATCAAGGGGGAGCAAAAGGGGCCCTGAGATGATCTACAGAGGTAAAATCTCTCAAAGGAAAGCCGAAGAAGAATGTCGATAATTCTCCATCGACAGAAGAAAGACAAAACTGCCGAGAACAGAAGAACCAAAAGGTATGTCTCTCGCATGAAAGGTTTTTAGAAAACATTTTTCTAGGACAAGAATTGTCAAATATGTCCTAAATATACTGTGAATAACATTTCAAAAATCAAAAGTTCAAAAGATTCAACAAAATTCGAAATAGGAGAAATTTAAGGTCATAGAGCTTCTGCTGAGCTCAACAGAGCTTCTGCAGGAAATATGCTCTGTGATCACAAATTAACCCTTTGTCGATCTTTTGGAATGTTATCTCGAAAACCGACAACACACACCATGACCTTCTCGAACAAAACGTTTATCAATATAGTTTTATCGGACACCAACCTTCAAAAATGTGCGAAAAACATCTCTTAACACAGATAAAAAATTGGATGATCAGAAAATTAATAGAATTCAAGTTATAAGATTTTTTCTCTCATAGAGCTTCTGCTGGCTCTCACAGAGCTTCTGCAAGTTCCATCAGAGCTACAAAACCTTTGTGAGTAAAATTTCTTGACAAAATCCTATTAATCCTCTCCAATATTTTTACAAACGTTTTCGTTCAAAGAGAAATCTTCAAAGTCATGATAACAATGAGATATATGAGAAGGTTAAAACTCTAAGATTTTCAAAATCACAGAGCTTCTGTAAAACACAAAAGTTCTGCCATTTTGTTATCTGTGGTAATAACGGTTACTTTTACTGAGAGTGAAACTCATATGGCTAAGAACAACTCCACGCGCCTAGCATTAATGGGCCGCGCACGACGTCCTGTCATCTTCTGACATGGCCTACGTGTCCCATTTTCATTGAGCAAACATGGAACGTTTTTTTTTTGGTAAGTTGAACCCGCCGCTCACACTCGAGTGCGGATTCCAAACTTTAATCCATTGCCATATATTTTACCCTTTCGAAGTCTACCGTTTTACCATCCTATAAAAACAAACCTTACCCTCTCATAAAACTTTTTACAAACTCTCATCTTCTTCTCCGGCGATACCCTGCAAAACACTTGCAAATGGCTTCATCTTCTCGAGCTACATCCTCTGAACTCTCTCCGGCGAACTCAACGGAAAACTCCCCTGCTCATTCAGAACATTCTGAAAACCCCAACCTTGCAAGAGATATTGAACAACAAGATTCCGGGGACTCCGCAGACTTTGCTCCGACGACACACTTGCAAAACTTCATAGCTAAGGATCATTTCGAAGCCACTCTTCCTATCAAATCCAACAACTGCTATTTGGTCCCCTCACCCACTACTTTCGGCGAAGCCCATGCCATACTTCTGAACATCATGGAAAACCATATCCTCTTCCCTCTACTATCAAGAACCCCTAACAGAATTCCAGTCCGTTATTTGAACCAATTTTGGCAAAGCTGCCGATTTGATAAAGACGATTCTCTTATCAAAGGGTACATTTCAAGACCTGATAAATCTGAGCATCTTGAAATCAAGTTTAACAGAACAATGTTCTCACTTGAATTCAACCTACCAACAAGGGGTCTTCTGGGTTTGAAAAGTTATGCAGAGCAACTAACAGACGAAGAGCTCTGTCGATTCGTGGAAATGCTTGGGTACAACACCCAACTACGGAAGAGAAATGACTTCCGCAGAGGCCGATTACCACCTCTGTGGAACACTTTGTTCTCTATTCTTAACAGATGTCTGACAGGAAAGATAGGGAGTATTGACCAGAGCTCACATCAAATCTTGAGCATCATGTATGGGGTTTACTATGATCTTCCACTAGATTATGCGACCATAATGATGCAAGAGATCATAAACACCATCGACAGAAAGAACAACTCGAAAAGGGTCAAAGAGAACGATCCCAACTTTCTACCACCTCTGCAATTCCAAAGAATATTGGGAGTACTGTTCGAACCTCTGTTGCTAATCCAAAATTGGCCAATGGAAGGGCCAACTCCCAAACAGTTCCCGATGAACAAAAATACCCCCACTGATCATGCTGATGGCTACTCACACTGCAGACCTCTGTCAAAGAAACTTATGCGCTACGCATCGAACATATCCCTTAAGAAAGAGTATATACGCGATCATAGAACTCCAAAACCGAGTCCTATGACACCCCCGCGTTTAGGTGTCCCCCTAGGAACAATGATAGCAAAACCTCTTTCCACTCAAGCAGAAAAGGATCAAAAGTTAGCAAAACACATGGCTATTCAGCTCAGCTTCATAGCCAAACGCGCAGAAATAATGGGAAAGAAGTCTTCATCAAGAACCTCTGCATCTACTCCAAAAGCAAAGAAGAGAAAAACTGCAGAAGGCACCTCAACAAGCACTACAGAAGATCGACCTTCACCTCCCCATGCCACAGAGATTGGCTCCTCTGCTCCTCCCCTTTTCACAAAACAGAAAAAGAAGAGATCCAAATCAACAGAGGAAGGGGCACCAAAACTAAAGAGGAGGAAAACCAAAAAGAAGCATGGTAAAACACTTAAAAAGTTGTTTACCATTGCAGAAGAGGAAATCATAGAGGGAGAAACTGCAGAAGAAGAAGATGCAGAAGTAGGAATGACAGAAGAAGGATATCAATCACCCTATCAATCTCCAGATAGATTTGCTCACCAAGGAGACCTGAATGATTTCCTACAGAACCCCGAAATTGCAAACACCCTTAATACAGCAGGGTGGACGACACAACCTCTCGACCACCACACTCCAGAAGAACAAGATTTCTTCATTTCTGGCATTGACACACATCTACACGAAGATGACACAACACCCAGAAATCAACCAGCCGAAACCCCTGTGATTTTACAAAACCCTTTCATTCAAGGATTGGACGTCCACAGAAGAAGTCCAAACCAAGCTTCAGAAGAAACAGAACAAATCGAAGCTGAGTGGAATACAACTAAAGTTACAGAGGCAACGGTTGTAGAAGAAACCAAAGAAACAGGGATAGAAATCTCAGAGGTAGATTCAGATGAAGAAGAGGCTATCTGGATACGAAAAGGTCTCTATCATCCTCATGTCATGAGATTATACGGATCTCATCACATGTATGACTCCTTGCGCACAGAGCAAGGAACTTCCACAGAACCAGAAGAAGAAACAAGAAAAGATGCCGAAGTTGAAGAAGGCACACATCAATCACCCCCTCCCAGTGCAACCCACATTTCTAACTCCGCAGGTCTAGCTGCAGAAGGAGTTATTGAAAAAGAGCAGCACAGCTCGATCCCAAACCAACCCATCCAGCCAGAGGTTACTCTTTCAACCTCTGTGCCCACAGAAACCGGGGAATCCATTCCTAGGGAGTCTCCTCAAAGAGACTCACCTAATGTTCGTGATCAATCGCCCCAGATCACACAAGAACACCCTACAGAGGAATTTGTTTCCTCTAACACGCACTTATTAAGACCCACACTTCTTTCAGAGAGAAGTAGAGAGCACAAAGACAAAGAGACTCTAGACAAGTCTCCTAGTCAACAGAAGGATATTCCAATACCCACCTCTGGAGTGGATTTGGACAATGTTCTTCTCAGAACTTCTGTAGGGATTGAAACTCATGTTTCTTCTCAAGGATCAGAAGGAAATCCTTCCATTCTCAACATACAAACAGGAATGAAAGAAGGTATCCCAGGAACAGGGATTCACTCTGAAGACGAATGTGTTCCTCCAGAGGTTACCACCGGAACACAAGTCACAAGGGATGAGTTCCAAACCCTTGAGACCTCTGTGAACCAAACCTTGAAAGAGTTGCAAAGCTCTTTCAAATCTTTTGCAGAGACAACATCACTGGCACTGCTAAACCTGAACACCAAAATGGACAACCTGTCCACAGAGGTGAAAACTGCCATCTCACAGATGAAGTCTGCTGCTACCGCATCCACCACTTCTGCCGAAACAACTACTCCTTCTTCGATTGAGAACTCCATCAACAAGTTCCTTGATCAATTGAACAAACAGACTTCAGTGTCAACAGGCATCACTCCTGCAGATCTACAGAAGGCCCTACAAAAAGTTCAAGAAGAAGCCATGCGAAATACCATGCTGATGCAAGTGACAGAAGTGACAGAAGTCATCCTTTCCTTCACCACTGCCAATGCTAACTTCGTCAAAGATTTCAGAGAAAGTGTAGGAAGGATGAGATTCAAAACAGAGGCAGAGCTAGCAACTCTTCTTGGCCTCTGTGATGATGTCTGCGCGAAACTGATCGCTGCTGGAGCCACAATGCCAAAGAAACCTGATGCTTCCTGCAGAGCAGAGGGTACATCAGACAAGGGTCAGGATGACTCTGATGATGATGACCATCCTGGTCCATCAGATCATCCTGAGGGGGAGAAAACTACAGAGAAAACTGCAAGCAGAGAACTTACAGGTCCACCAATAGCCGCAGAACCTCTGAGTCAAGCACCTCCAGAACAGACCCGACAACAACGAACTCAACAAACCACAGAGAATACACCCATCTCTGTGGATTCAACCTCTGAAGAACCCAACACTACAAAAGCAGATAAGCAAACCTCAGAGGCAACAACCGCCCCTAAGGTAATCATTTTGGAAGAAACAGATGAACCAACCACAGAGAAAACACCCACCTCTGTGGAAACACCCCAAACCATACCCAGAAGAAAGTCGATTGCCACCAAACCAAAAAGAGCAACGACCTCTGCTTCTGACATTCTGAAAAGGATGCACACAACAATAAGTGATCGTATGGTGAAGAGAGAAGAAGAAAGGCACAGGTTCACTTTAGCCTTCAGAATGGCAAGAAGATTCAATGAAAACACTTCATCAACAGAAACGGAGCTCACAGAAGAAGTCACCAAACAACCTCCAACAGAGGTTACAGAGCAAGTCAAGCCAACAGAACCATCGCCACAAAAGTCCTCTAAGTCACAATCGTCAAAATCCACAGAGGCAACCTCCATCAAACCTACAGAAGTACAAACCTCAAATCCCACAGAAGCAACAGGTTCTGCCACGACAACAAAAAATAAAGGCAAAGGGATACTGACAGAAGAGCCTAAGAAGAAGAAAACATTGTCAAAGCCAACAGAGAAACTGATGAAGAGTGCGTTTGACGCCTTTCAAACCCCAAAACCCGAAGAAGTTGATTGGGCACATGGATTGAAGCCTCTGTCAGAAATTCCTTTAACTGGTAGAGCTGCAGAAGTCGTTCAACAGATGGAGAGTCTCAGAAGACAAATTCCACGACCTGGTCCAACACATGAAGAAATGGAAGAAGTGGTATACAAATACCTCTACAAACAATCCTTTCAGACAAACTATCCAACAGATCATGTGACAGATCCAAGGATCAGAGAAGAATTTGAGAACATCTTCACGAGAACAAAGCCAAGAACCAAAGCAGATGTTTTCTCAATTCACAAGATAAAAAAAGTGATCTTCTGCCGATTCTCCTTCACAAGAACCTATCCAAGGGTCAGGTACAATCTTTACAAAGTCAGAAGAGAGAACAATTCAGAATCTACCTTCGCTGATGCTGACTTAAGAAACATCAATCCATACGATCTACCTGACCTTCTGCAATGGACAAAGGACAACTACAACACAGAAGCAAACACCAGAGCCTATCAAGTATTGAGAAAAGCGATGAGGGAAAAGCTTCTGCTCTACAGCATGATAGATTTCCAGCTGGGAAAGGATCTCGGTCTCAAACATCTGGATCTACGACCACCAGAGGATCGCTGCCTACCAGACGCCATACCAAACTCAATCATCACAGAACCACGGTTTGGGTTAGTATTTCAAAACCCTCAAGGCGAAACTAAACTATTTGTATGTATGGACTGTCAGAAGTACGCAACAAATACTCTGAACAAGTTCAGAGCAAGCCTTGTGAAATACAGAGGTTCAAAGAAAATGGAAAAAGATGCTGCAGATACAATCAAGAGAGGGATTGACGCAAATTCGCCTAAGAGAACTCTTCATCAGATTCTACAAAGAAATCAGAGAAGTCGGCAGAGACAACAGAAGCTACAACGATTTCAAAGATGCCAAAATCTGATTCTCAGACCTCCAATCTCTACAAACAAAGTTTTATCTTTCATTGTACTCAAATGTAAAATGCCTCTGGCATATTTCTAAATGAAAGAAATTTCGAGGTATTGTTTAACCTCTGTCTTATCTAACTTAGCCAAACTTAACTCAAGTTCAAATTTTTATTTTTCACTACTTAGGGGGAGATTGTTAGCTTCAATCTTCCTAATCATAGAAGTATTTAGAAGTAGTGAAAAATAGGCTAAGTGAAGAAAGCCTCTTATAGAGGCTCTGCCGACATTACCGAGAAATCAAGGTCAAGAAGCTACAGAAGCAGCAGAGGCTTCCTACAGAAGCTCTGTCATACGCACAAAGAAGACCAAAGACTCGGAATCCGGCGAAGACTGCTCCACAGAGGACCAGACCGCAGAACCTCTGTAATTCATTACAGAGCCTCTGTGGTCCTCTATGAAGACTTGGAAGATATTACTGGATACGTTCATCAACTTGCATGGAAAAGTACTGTCAAAACACGTGTCAAGCTCTGAGTGGACTCAATAGGGCATGGTACAAAATAGACGTCTGTGCCATTTAATGCATTTACCAATAGTACATCTGCTCCATTAAATGCGCATGGCTCAAACAACTGCTCACACCATCCAGTCCACTGTTCACACCATCCAGTTTACTATTCATGCCGTAAAAGGAACAGTGACCAACTTCGTAGTCTTCTAAGAGTAGTATAAAAGGAAGTCTCATGTTGAGATCTTCCTAACGACGAATAGACAAGGAATCACTAATACTCTCAAACTTTATTGTCAAATATCTGAGTGTTATATTCTCACACACCAACAGTTCTTAATCTGTTCTTCGTGTTGTTATTATATATTGAATAACAGTAACTGTTCAAGAAATCCTTTTCATTCTTTACTGTTTTCTTTATATATGTGCGTTCTAATATCTATCAAACATATCTGTTAGTTTAATACGCTTCCGCATCAAACTCTAAACTCAACTAATAGACTGTTAATCTTGATTAAGCGTATCTGGGATCCAACAAAATAGAAGAAAATTTGAAAGATCAGGTCTGCATAAATCAAATCATTAGTATTGAGCGAGAAGAAGCTATCGCTGCATTAAAAGTTGAACATGCTACTGTTGAAAGATGGTGTAAATCCTCAACAACGATCACTGAGATATTAGGTGCCCAGATTCCCCTTAGTGACAAACGTGGTCTTGGTTACAAAGCTGACGCTGAAGAACCAACCACTAATCGTTCCATGCTTAAGTTTGGAATGTTCGTGTAATCTATCCCTGACACCTCTTCGTCTCAGTGTTCTTCTTCAAAAACTCCCATCACTAAGGAAAAACCTACCTTGATTTCAAAAGGTAAAGGTAAAGAAAACGTTTTTAATCCAAAACCTCAGAAGGGTACCTTTGTACCTATGCTGAAAGTTCTCAAACCTTCAGTGAGTCATCCCTCTACGTCTAAGACCAAGATCCCTGAATTTATTCAGCGATCTAGTCCTAAAATAATAGTGGATGTAATTGGTAAGAAATCCGAAGAACTGATAGTTCCTCCTATTTCCAATGCCAAAGGTATTCTTGGTGCTGGCCCTGCCCACTTAAAAATCTCGGCTAAGCATGCAAATGGTCCTAAATCTACTTTTAGCTATAGAAAATGTTATCACTATGGACTTACCGATCATATTGACAGTAAGTGCCCCACAGGTCCCAAGGTTGAGAAATTAGCCAAGGTAAAGAAGGCTGCCCCCAAGGCAAAGAAGACCAATCCTGGTGCAAACCAGGTTAAGGTGAAACCAACCACTGAGGTTAACAAATTAACCAAAGTGAAGACTGTCACTGAAGTTGAATCTTCAAATGTTGCGAAGATTGCTTAACCTTCCACTTCCTCAACCACCACTGACAAATGTGGACCCATAGTAAAATGGGTGCCCAAATCAAACTAATCATCCTTTGTTTGCAGGTCCTAAAAGGTATCTGGTATCTCGATAGCGGATGCTCTAGACACATGACTGACAAAAAGAAGAAAGTCGCTCAGCGGATACTGTTTGGAAAATGTTTATGTTATAAACATGGACTCGACAACCACTGAGAATTCTTGTTTCTTCTCCAAAGCTTCATCTGATGTCAACTGGCTATGGCATAAGAGGCTCTCTCATCTCAACTTCAAGACACTGAATACTCTTTCTTCAAAAGAGTTAGTTATTGGTCTTCCTCAATATTCATACGCTAAGGAATCTCTATGTTCAACGTGTGAAAAAGGGAAACAAACCAAAGCAAGCTTCAAGTCAAAGCAAGTTTCCTCAGTGTCATCTCCTTTTCAACTTCTTCACATGGATTTGTTTGAGGGATCATTGATGAATTCTCTCGCTACACCTGGGTTATGTTTCTCCGTTCTAAGAGTGACACCCCTGATGAACTCATCTCTTTTGTCAGGAAAATGAAGGTCCTGAATAATATGACCGTTCGCTCAATAAAGAGTGATCACGGGACTGAATTCAAAAATAGTTCCCTTGAAAACGTCTTTGAAAGCAAGGGTACTGTTAGCTTCAATCTTCCTAATCATAGAAGTATTTAGAAGTAGTGAAAAATAGGCTAAGTGAAGAAAGCCTCTTACAGAGGCTCTGCCGAACATACCGAGAGATCAAGGTCAAGAAGCTACAGAAGCTAAGGAGGCGTCCTACAGAAGCTCTGTCATACGCGCAAAGAAGACCAAAGACTCGGAATCCAGTGAAGACTGCTCTACAAAGGACCAGACCACAGAACCTCTGTAACACTTTACAGAGCCTCTGTGGTCCTCTTCAAAGACTTCAAAGATATTTATAATATCTCTCTACTGTTACAGGACCTGTTCATCAACTTGCATGATAGCATGCCCTGTCCAACTGCAACGTGTCAAACTCTGATTGGATTCAATAGGGCTTAGTACATAATAGACGTCTGCTGCATTAAATGCAATACAGCACGTCCAAACTGTTCATGCCATCCGTCCAACTATTCATACCATCCATTATGAATAGTAGCTTATGCTTTATGGTCCCCTTAGAGTAGTATATAAGGAAGACTCATGTTGAGTTCTTCCTATCGATCGAACAATCGAAACAAGAATTAAGAGAGAAAAACATCAAGAACACATAGCTTAAACACTTTGAGAGTCAAATCTGTTTTAAAGCTTTGCTTACTCACTGTTCTTGAATCTATTCTTAATATATATATTCAGTAAACTTTGAGATATTATTTGATGTTCACTGTTTATTTATATTGTGTTCTAAATCTATCAAACATATCTGTTATTTCTTCAAATACGCTTCCGCATCAAATTAAAACTTGAACTAATAGATCTGATAATCTTGTTTAAACAAAACTGGGAACCAACAATTGGTATCAGAGCAAAGCTTGATTTTCAATATCAAGTGATCCTCTTTGCTACAAGATTAGTGATAGACATCATTCCTTTTTTAACCTATTCCTCATTTCTAGGTTAAAACTCCATTAAAGTGTACTCTGGGAACTGTTCAAACCCAGAAAACTTTCCAGATCATCAGACTCATACTCTTTAATCATACTATCTTTTCAGAACCTTAACAATGACAAATACAAATAACTTCTTTACTGCTGGTTCACTCACCAAGCCTCCTACTCTCCTACGAGATGAGTATCCCTAATGGAAGATAAGAATGGTTCATTTTTTTGAGGGTACTGAAAAAAATCTAGTACAATATCTTTACAACCTTCCTCCTGTTCCCATGATAGTAGTACCACGAGTACCAGCTACTGCTGAATCTCCTGAAATCCCTGAACATCAAAAACCAAAGCCAAAAGAAGAATGGTCAAATGAAGATAAGGCAGAAGATGAAGTTGCACAGAAAACAAAAAGAATATTGATAATGGCTATCCCAACGAGCTTTTTCAATCCTTAGATGCATGCGAAACTGTGCACGATCTTTGGAAAGAATTAGAAAGACAGTTGGAAGGGGGTGCTAAAACACAGAAGAACCGAAGGGCACAGTACATAAATGAGTATCATGCCTTCAGAGCCTCTGCAACAGAATCTCTGCAAACAACATACGACCGGTTCAACTCTCTCATAAACAAATGCAAAAAGTCTGGCATTCACAGAACCTCTGAAGAAAATAATGTCATGCTTCTAAAGAGCCTGAATGATGAGTGGCTTCAATTGTCTATGTCTTTACAAACAAACCAAGATTTAGACTTATGGACACTCTCTGATCTCTATGGAACACTAGCTGCACAAGTGCCTCAAATAGCACAGGCTAAAACAATAGCCATTGCACCATACGCATTAGTTAGTAAATCAACAGAGGTTACAGAGAGACCGAGAAATGAGAGAGCAACAGAGGAGAAGAAGAAGGATAAGAAGAAGATAGTGATGGTTAATAGCGAAGAAGACGAGCTGATAGAGGAAGAAATAACTCTTGCGTCATTATCTAAATAATTGGCTCTATTGATAAGAGAGTTCAGAGGTAACCAAAGAAATTTTGGAAATGACAGATATAGCAGAGACAACCATAGAGATAAAAGAGATGATGGAAGAAGAGAAGAATCAAGTGACCGACAGAGGTCAGACTACAGAAATGATGACCAACATAGGTTGAGCGACAGAAACTACAGAGGAAATGACCGACAAAGGTCAGATGACAAGGTAGTCCACACACAAGAATGCTACAAATGTGGTAAGCCTTGTCATTATGCAAACGAATGCCGAACAGAGAAAGGTGGAGACCAACAGAAGTCCGACGATCGAACTAGAAACACCTCCCAAGGTTGCTTCAACTGTGGCAAGCCAGGCCATTTCGCAAAAGAATGCAGAAGTAGACAAAATCGCCCATAGAAGGACTCAGCTTTTTACAAAAAGAAGGCTGAATATTATGCGCAAAAATCCCTGATGGCGAACAAAGGGCATTCTGAAGCAAATAAGGAGGACTTCGAGTCAGACTCTACCTCTGATGATGAATTCACAACTAATGCCTTGTTCTGTGGCATGGCAGAAGTCGACTCCGACACTGACAATGAGGTATCCATTTTAAACTCTACCTCTTGTATTAAATCTGTAGATAATGATTCAATTAAACTTAACATTGAACTGATTCAACTAAAAGAGATAAATGAAAGCATTAAAAAAACTCACCTATAATGAGAGAGAAGTAAGGCTTCTCACTCAAGAAAAAGCCAAATTTTTTGAAGAAAAGGAAAGAGTAGAAAAATATTGGAGCAAAAATGTAGATCCTTTAAAAAGGCAAATTTCTGAATTAAACTCTGCTTTAAAAATCAAAACTAAAGAGCTTTCAGTTTCTAGGAGTGAAACAACGGACATAAGAGCTCTCAAAGAATACTTTCAAAAAGAGAGAGAGGTACTTTGGCAAGATCTACTCAGAAGAGAAGTTTTACTTAAAAACTATAAAGATGCACAGAAGGTGTATGAGAAAGTAAACTCACAAATAGGAAGACGAGGTATAGGGTACGATGATATTACTCTAGGTGTTGAAGGCAAAAAACTTAAACCTTTGTCTTCTCTGTTTGTAATAGGAAATACAAATAAACCATCTTTTCCAAACTTACTCTCTGTAAGTAAAAGGGTTAAAATCTCTGCAGAACCTCACTTAAGGAAACATACGAAGATGATTAATGTGTGGTTTGAAAATACAGATTCATCATCTTCAACCTCTGTCAATAGAGGAATCAAACCAAAGAAATATCTGAAAACACAAGACCAGGTTGGTATCTTCGAGTTTGGTAAACCAGAGACTCAAACACAAGTTGCTTTTGTCTGTATGTTAGATGTCGAAAAGAAATTATCTACAAAAGCTCCTGAGTTTAAACCCATCTTTTCAGAAGAAAAACTTAAAAGATCAATTGAAAAATAAATTTTGGAAGTTTTGAAATCAATTGTTTTAGAAAATCTCTGTACATCTTCTATAGATCAAATTCTCGCTGAAGAGATCTCATCAGAAACCTCTGCCATCTATGAAAGTTATTCTACAGAGGAAGAAAGCTCGTACGATACATGCTCAGAAAATCCAGCCTCTGTCGAAAGAGATGACTCAACATCTGTATATGAGGACGATTCAACCTCTGACGACTCAGAGACTGATTCTAAATCAGGGATAGTTCACTGTGACACATAGGATGTTAAATTCTCCTCTAAAGTTCTTAACAGAACAATTTCTCCAAAAGAGAAAATCACAGAGATACCTATCTGTCCAAATTTTCTCAAAATGTGTATACAAGTCAAAACCTCTACAAAGCTTAATAATATGAAAAAGGCTTATGAAAAATCCTAAAAGCTCAAAATTTTCAAAACCTTTAAGGCCTGAAGCTAACAAATATCTTTCCTCTGTGACAGTGAAGACAGACGTTCACCACAGAAGAGACTAACAGAAGGTAGGACCTAAACAAGATTTTTGCAAACAACATTCTAGTATTCATAGATCTTCTTGTAATAGGAAATCTAATGTTAAGAACGAATGTAATGCCTCTGTGACTCATATGGATATGGGTACCTAAGTCTCTGTGATTGTCTTACAGAAGCGTTTTGTGCCAATTTGGTATCTTGACTCCGGATGCTCAAGGCACATGACTGGAGACAGAAGTTTACTATCCACGTACAAAGAAACACACGATGGTGGATCTGTAACTTTTGGAGACAACAAAAAGGGACACATCAAAGGCTATGGAGTCATACAGAAGAAAAACGTCCCTATATACAAAGTTGCATATGTGAATGGCCTTAAACACAACCTACTCAGTGTAAGTCAACTCTGTGATACAGGATTTGATGTTTTGTTCAAAAGAACTTTCTGCTCTCTGCAAAGTGAAGACACAGGGATGGAACTTCTGCGAACCGAAAGAAGAGGTGATCTGTATCTGATGAATTTTTGTTCAAAAACCAAGGACAAAGTTTGTCTTGTAGCTTGCGAAAGTAAAGAAGCCTGGTTATGGCATAACAGGTTCTGTCACTTGAACTTTCACACCTTGGATAAACTGGTCAAACTTGATCTAGTTAAAGGTTTGCCTAATGTTAAATTTAACAAGGATCACTTATGTTCTGCCTGTGAAATGGGAAAACTTAGAAGAGCTTCCCACAGAGACAAAACAGATGTGTCTTGCACTAGGCCTATGTACATGCTTCATGTCGACCTCTGCGGTCCCATTTCCATACAGAGCCTAGGTGGCAAGAAATACATACTTGTCTTAATTGATGAGTACTCGCGTTTCACATGGGTTGAATTTATTCGAAAGAAATCGGATGTTCCAATCATCTTGATTAATCTAATGAAAAGAATCCAAGTTCTTTATGAATGCAGAATACAGAAGTTAAGAAGTGACAATGGCACAGAATTTAAAAACTCTGTCATTGAAGCCTATCTTTCTACAGAAGGAATATCACAGAACTTCTCTGCAGCACGCACTCCACAGCAGAACGGCGTAGTCGAAAGGAAGAATCGAACGCTCGTGGAGGCTGCAAGAACTATGCTATCAGTATACGGATTACCGATGAACTTTTGGGCAGAAGCGATTTCTACCGCTTGTTACACACAGAATCGGTCAACCATTGTGAAAAGACACATCAAGACTCCTTACGAACTGATCAACAAAAGGCGGCCAAACATCAAGTTTTTCCATGTGTTTGGATGTAAATGCTTTGTTTTAAACGACAGAGATTGAAGATGAAAGTTTGAGGTAAAAGCTGACGAAGGCAAATTCATTGGATACTCTGCCACTTCCAAAGCCTACAGAGTATACCTTACAAGATCTCGCAAAATCGTTGAAAGTATCAATGTTTCTTTTGATGATTCATTCCAAAAGACTTCTGAGCAAATCAGTTCAGAACTCGAACTTAAAAGAGAAACCTCTGGCATCTCGCAAACGAAAGAAGACTTGAATCTTCTATTTTTAGAGATGTTCCACGATGACATTGATCCTTCTGTTGGAACCATCGGAGTTTCTGAAGAACCATCCTCTGTTGAACAAAATCCTACAGGTATGACTCTAACTGGTCCAAATAATGCTTCATCTTCTTCTATAAATACTACAGATGCAAATGCCGAAGAAGAAAATGCAGAAGATGAAACATCAAGAAAAACGACCACAGAAGCTGCTGAAAAACAAACTCCACAATCCACAGAAGAACCAATTACAGAGGAAATTGAGGTCCAAGACTATACGTCCTCAAAGGAACAAACTCCACCACCACTCATACCAATCATTCCACAAATGGTAGAATCAACTACCAAGGCAAGAAGAACGACAGAGGCTACACAAGAAGAAGATCCACAAGAAGTTTCTGAAGAAAGGTTCGATGACATTGATGACCATCTTCCACGCACCACTCAGTGGACAAAAAGCCATCCTCCAAGCCAAATAATCGGAGAACCTTCTGACTCAGTAAAAACCAGGTTTGCCACTGCTAATTTTTGTTTCTTTACAAATTTTATTAGTGTGATAGAACCTGATAAATCCCAAATCTCTAGCAATAAGATATGAATGTAGTGAGAGAGAATCTAGAGAGCAAATATGTCATCCATGTATTGAGCTCAAAGGATTACAAAAGGTTTCTAAAAGATTACAAAAGCTTTCTAAAGTGTTTTGAAGTGTTACAAACAAATGGTCTAGACAAGCCTATTTATACCCATAACATACAAGGTATAAAGGCATTCACAATACTGTATAGACTCATACAGTACATTGACTTTACAGTAAATCTTGAATACAATAATGCTCTAACAATCTCCCCCTTTGGATTCAAGATTTAAAAAAAATAACAGCAGTCTTCAGCTCTTTGTAAAGTCAATCTTCTCAAACAGACACTCTATCAAACCATCTTCAAATAGCTTTATCTCCACTAGTTCACGGCGAACTATATGCTTTGACACTCTTTAAGAACTCAGCTTTGAAGAATCTTCAGACAAACATGAAAAGTCATTGTCTTTTTCTTTGAAAAATCAACCTTCTTCAATACAATCTTCAACAGATTGTCTTCAAGTCTTGAACATGGATTTCATATCTTTGTATAAAACCATCAATTCGGAACAAGATGAATCAGAAACGATTAGAGTTTGGATCAGAAATATGTGAAACCATCCACATTGTTGAACTTTTAGGTGTAAGCGCATTCCGAGAACCACTCAGAACTAAGATAACCAAATTCAGCAATATTTAGACTTCACATGATCCTTCTCCCCTGATCTTCAGTCTTTGTTCACGAATCGTTGACTTGAAATATCTTTGATTTGAAAATTCTTTGACATGAAATTGAAATTAAACTTTTCTCCCCCTTTTTCGATGATGGTGAGCATCGAAAACCATTTTCAATTTCAGTCGTGTCTTTGAGTATTGCTAACAATCTCCTCCTTACAGAATAACCTTGCTCCCCCTCAAAATAAGAATTCTGGAGCAATTTATTTTCTCCCCCTGAAAGTATGCATATATTTCAATAACGCACAATATACAAATTTTAAAAAAATTACACAAGGAAAATAAAATTCATTGAACTTCATTTTATAACTACTAACATTTGATCATTTGAAAACTTTACAAAAGAAATTCAACTTAATAAAATTTAACAGATTTTTCAATCAAATGAAATCAAATGCATGTGTTTGGATTCAAGAACAAGTCATCATTGAATATCAAGTTAAAAAATGTTCAGTTTCAACCCCTTTATTAAATCTATTTGGTGTGCTAGCATGGGAAATATGATTAGCTTCAAGCATATGCAATTCTAAAACATATAAGAATATTTTGCTCTACTCACACTATTTGTCCAAAATCAGAATTTTCACAAATTTACGGGTTTATCGCGACTTTGTATTTTCCCAAGTTTCAAGAGATGTGTGCTCATTGGCATCTTTTCTTTTGTGCTCATTGGCATCTTTTGATTTGTGCACATTGGCATCTTTTGATCAAAAAGTTTAGTAAGAATAAGATACACCGTTAAACATGACTTTCTATCTGGTTCTATAGCAGGATTTGGGTTAGCAGATCCCAGACCAGTTGGCCTTAGGTGCTAGGTGTCGAGCACCCCTTAGAACTTAATTTCCCAAACCAGAAAGGCCACATCGATATATCTTAAACCCATTTGTACCAGTAAAACATGGCTTTCTATCTGGTTCTATTGCAGGATTTGGGTCAGCCGATCCCAGACCAGTTGATCTTAGGGACTAGGTGTCGAGCACCCCTTAGGACTTACTCTCCCAAACCAGAAAGGCCACAGGCACAAACTTTCAAACTAAATGATATTCTATATAAGTTCGAATTTCCATCACAAAATATGAATGATATCTCAATCACTTGGTTCTTAATCATAGTGCTTCCCCCATATTTTCGTTTCCATTCATCATTCTGATAAATAGGCTTTTTGAGCATTATATTCTATATAAGTCCAGATTCACATATCTTTGAGCATTCAGCATAATTTCATTCATGTTTTGCTTACCTTTCGATTTATTTCAGAGGTGAAAGTTGAAGCAAATCTAACTCAGATAATACAAAGATTCTTGAAAAAAAAACATCTTTTAGCACGCATTTAATTCATTGAATGAAAATTGAAAATTGCATCTCATTGAATTAAATTTGTAAAGATTCAAGTTTTCAAATCAGTAGAAACAAATATAATCCAATGTTACCTTTTGCCACTTGTTCCTTGAAACAAAAATATATAGCAGTTAAGGATATTACCTGAGAAGTGTGAGTTCTAAACTGATTTGTTTAGAAGTCTTAGTCTTTAAAGTACGGGTCCTGAACTGAGTTGTTCAGAAGCCATAGTCGTTGAAGCACGGGTTTTGAACTGATATGTTCAAAAGCCATTAATATTTGTCTCCCCCTTAATGGTACAAATATTTTTCAAAAAATACGCCGCTTCTCTTCTGTTTTCAGTCATGTGTGTGGTATGTATCTACAATTCAGTACAACACATGAAGAACCTGCAAAACAGATTAAGCAGATTTTGGTACCCAATGGCATTTGGGTCCTAGTGGGTTAGGATATGATCATAGATTTAAGTAAGCAAGAACACGAACTCCCCCTCAATGTCTTAAGGATTCAACATTCCTAGTTTGCTGATTAAAAAATTTAACCTCTTTTCATCTAAAGGTTTTGTGAAAAGATCAGCAAGTTCTAGTTCTGTTGGTACAAAGTGCATTTCTATAGTTCCCTTCTCAACATGGTCTTTGATAAAATGGTACCTGACATCTATGTGTTTCGTTTTGGAATGCTGAACAGGATTTTCAGTTATTGCAATTGCGCTTTTGGAATCACAATAAATGGGGATCTTGTTGAAGATATATCCATAATCCTTTAGCTGAGTTTTCATCCAAATTACTTGCGAACAGCAACTAGCGGCGGCCACATACTCTGCTTCAGCCGTAGATGTTGATACACATGTTTGCTTCTTTGATGACCAGCTTACTAGTTTATCTCCCAAGAATTAACAAGCACCAGATGTGCTTTTCCTGTCCATCATATTTTGTAACGCCCCAAAATTTCAAGGAATTTAAATTTTTTAATTAACCGCTTTATATAAAAACTCCATAAATAATTCCAACATATTAATTGCAAGGACATAAATACTGTTCAAGTAATCAGAAACCAGCGGAAACAAAGTTCAATAATTAAAACAAATATCAGTCAGCTCATCCCGCGCGCCAGTGTGTACCCGTCACGCCTTAGAGCCACTCGTACCTGAAACCACAGATTATTGGGAAAGGGTAAGCACGAAGCTTAGTGAATTCAAACACATGCACAGGTAGGAATTATATACACATCATCCCTACCCGCACATAAGCAACAATATCACAGATACATAAAATGAGTAAACATCTACAGGTATTTATGTATCCAACCACCTCAGTACCATCGAGGCCTCGGTCCCACCGAATTGTAATATAACCAGCACCTCAGTACCATCGAGGCCTCGGTCTCACCGAATTGTAACATAACCGACACCTCAGTACCATCGAGGCCTCGGTCTCACCGAATTGTAACATAACCGACACCTCAGTACCATCGAGGCCTCGGTCTCACCGAATTGTAACATAACCGACACCTCAGTACCATCGAGGCCTCGGTCCCACCGAAACGTAAGGTAACACATTTATACCAAGCATACAAACCAATCAAATATTACACACCGCAACAACTAGTTCACACCACAAGGACAGTAGTACATACAAACTATTATGACATGCATACAACCCCTAACTACACAGTGAGAGAACTCACCTCAAATGCGCGCCTAGCTTAATCAACACGAATCAAGCTTCACAATCACGGTCACCTTCCAGCACCTAAACGCATGTCAAAACGTGTCAATACGAGACCCGGACCCTAAGACACGACACACGCTTAAAACGTCACTAAAACTAATTTCCGATCACCCAAAACAGGTCTGTTCGGGACCCGTTTCGACCCTCTTAAATCTAGAAAAATCCCAATATTATTTCATGACCAGAAAGTCCTCTGAGTTGGGGTTCCAAGGACATATTATACGCCTCTTAACGCTTTTTCTACAATTTACTATGAATTAATTACGAACGGTTACCAAAACTGCCAGTTTCGGTCCAGCCTGCATAAACAGTCCAAACAGCCTAGCTACGGTTTAAATCAGACTTTTGGCAAAACACGAAAAACCTTCCCGGCTCGAATAGGGAACTATGGCCACCAAAATCACCTCAAAACGAGTTACGAGTAAAAAGTTACGGTCCACGCAAAACAGTGGCAGATTCCAGGAAAATTCACATAAAATGACGAACCGCAGAAATTGCGACCACTTTTTCTCCCAACTCGAGGCCGAACCAGTTTTCCGCCAAAACACAGAAAACGTACTCGGTCCCGAGCTCGAAGCGTGGGCGCCAGTTTCGGCTCAAACGGAGTTACGACGGAGAAGTTATTGCCGTCACAAAACAGGGGCTGGACCATTTTTTCGCATAAAAAGAATGATTTTAGAAGCAACGGTTTAAAATATACGGCTTAACGATTAAGTCACAGTTTAAGG
This sequence comes from Saussurea involucrata, assembly GCA_033807775.1. NCBI lineage: Eukaryota > Viridiplantae > Streptophyta > Magnoliopsida > Asterales > Asteraceae > Saussurea > Saussurea involucrata. The sequence continues at coordinate 89,183,475 of CM066314.1, forward strand.
CTCTGTAGCTACTAAGGTCTGGTTACGGCCACTCGCCACCCACTGCCATCTCCGGCAGTGGTGGTTGCCGGTGGCGACCGGCGGCGGCCAGCGGCGGCCGGCGGTGGATTTTCGATTACGAACGCACGAGACAACACCCGACCATTCTCTCTCTCTCTCTCTCGGCCATTCTCACGCACACGCACCCACATCGACAGCCACGGCCGTCCATCCACCACCGCCACAGCGGCGGCGAACGGCGGCGGCGACGGGAACGAGAAGGAAAGAAAGCGAAACAAGAAAAGTGATTACCTTACGACGACGCTACGTAAACGCACACGATCCTCCCTCCCTCGAAACTCCGGCGAACAGCAGGTCACGAAAACAGTGACCTCCGGCGGTCTCCCTCACTTTCCGGCGAACAGCAAGCAGGTCACGCTCCCTTCTCTCTCACGGTTTCTTCTCTATCTCACTCTCTCTCATCTTCCTTTTCTCTCGCAGCCGCACCTCACCACAAAGAAGAGTTACTAGGGTTGAGGAGAAACGATTTGGTTGATTGGCTAACAAAGAAACCGAACACAAAATATTGGATCCGGCCATGGGCCAAAAACCCATGCAAAGCTTTTCCACAATTTGCCTTTTAGCCCCTCAACTATCCTCCCTTCACAATCTATCCTAGGAAATATGGATTTTAGCATTTGGTCCTTAACGACATCAAACCCCGACTCCAAAACAATTAACGGTACACGCTTTAAATAATTAAATAAATAAAAGAAAAACGTACCGGGACACGGGCTTTACATATTTCCCGCATGATCTGCATCTGTGTAAGCAGTTAGTTCAAACCCAGAATCCTTAGGATACCAAAGACCCAAATTTTTTGTGCCTTTGAGATATCTAAGGATTCGCTTTACAGCCACAATATGAGATTCCTTTGGGTTTGCTTGGAAACGTGCACAAAAAGATGTTGCAAACAAAATATCCGGTCTACTTGCCGTTAGATACAGTAAAGATCCAATCATGCCTCGGTATAACTTTTGATCGACTGATATACCAGATGAATCAGCGTTCAAAAGCTTACCGGTAGCCATGGGAGTTTTCATGGTGGAAGAGGAATTTAATTCAAATTTCTTAAGCATATCATTTATATATTTTGATTGATTAATGAAAATGCCTTCATTTGATTGTGTCACTTGGAGACCAAGAAATTTTTTTAACTCTCCCATCATACTCATTTGAAAACGGCTTTTCATCACCTTTTCAAAATCTTTACACATATCTGGATTTGTAGATCCAAATATAATGTCGTCAACATATATTTGTACTAACATTAAATCTTTACCTTCTCTTTTGAGAAAAAGAGTTGTATCTATTGTACCTTTGGTGTATCCATTTTTAAGCAGGTGAATAGTCAGAGTCTCATACCATGCCCTCGGTGCTTGCTTTAAGCCGTAGAGTGCTTTGTCTAGAATGTAGACATGGTTGGGATATTTGGGATCAACAAAGCCTTCAGGTTGACTTACATACACTTCCTCATGTAGTATTCCATTCAGAAACGCAGATTTGACGTCCATTTGGAATACCTTCATGTTCTTATGTGCTGCGTATGCAAGAAAGATCCTTATTGCTTCAATCCTTGCTACTGGTGCATAGGTTTCATCATAATCTATTCCTTCTTGTTGATTGTAACCTTTAGCAACCAGTCTTGCTTTATTTCTGACTATAATCCCCGCTTCGTCCTTTTTGTTTCTAAAGACCCATTTGGTTCCAACTATGGTTTTGTCTTTTGGACGTTTCACCAAGTGCCACACTTCGTTGCGTTTGAACTCATTTAATTCCTCTTGCATGGCGTTGATCCAATCTGGATCTTGTAAAGCTTCAGATGCTTTCTTGGGTTCTAACGTGCTAAGAAAATTTACGTACAAACATTCGTTTGTAGTCGCAGATCGGGTTTTCACTCCATCATTCAGATCACCAATTATATCAGCCGGAGGATGTGCTCTTGTCCATTTATGACTACTTGGAAGAGTTGGTATATCCATACGAGTGTTTGATGGATTATTTTCATCCAATACTGCAAAAATCTCCTCTGTCGATTCAGCTGAAGATACATTTGTCGTTTCCGGTATGTTGACTTCTGTTTCTAATCCTTCAGATGTGGAAGTCTCCGATAAATGATTTTCTGAAACCTGAACAACTGGTTGAATTTCAGGTTCAGAGACAGGAACGTGTTCACTTGGAATCTCATTAGTTTCTACAGAAGTACTAGTATCAACATCTTCAGTTGGACCGGAGATATTTGCACTCGTCTGATTCTGAGATGCATTCACAGATGTGATTGGTGGTTCCATATCTGCACAGTAATCCATAAATGCATCATGAAATAGTAAATCTAAATCAGTAGTATTATTATAATTCAAAGCTGAATTAGAAAACTGTTTCGTCACAGGTTCTACTCCATTTTTAGTAGAAGCTTCAGATTTCTGTACGAGTTCTGAACTAAATTGTCCAGAAGTCAATGTCACAGTCTCGTCGAACGTAACGTTGATACTCTCGATTACTGATTTTGTTCGATTATTATAAATCCTGTATGCTTTCGAGTTCAAGGAATAGCCTATAAAGATGCCCTCATCAGCTTTAACTTGAAGCTTTGTAAGATATTCACGATCTTTCATCACAAAACACCTGCATCCAAATACACGCAGAAATTTGATGTTAGGTTTGCGATTGTTGATTAATTCATATGCAGTTTTGTTAAAGCGTTTATTTATAATAGTTCTGTTTTGAGTAAAACACGCTGTGGATACTGCTTCAGCCCATAGACTTGGTGGAAGACCCGAGTAAGCAAGCATCGTCCTAGCAGCTTCTACAAGAGTTCGATTTTTCCTTTCAACTACTCCATTTTGTTGTGGAGTAATTGGGGCAGAAATTATGAGTTATTCCAACGGATTCAAGAAAATATTGAAGAGTTGCATTCTTGAATTCAGTTCCGTTGTCACTTCGGATTTTTCGAACAGGGCGTTGTAGAAGAGTTTGAATCTTCTTGATGAATTTAATGATCTGCTCGGGTGCTTCAGACTTGAGTCGTAAGAAATCCAACCAAGTATATCGCGAAAACTCATCAACCATAACCAAGATATATTTCTTTCCTCCCATTGACTGAGTTCGCATTGGGCCACAGAGATCCATATGAATTAATTCCAAGGCATTGTTACAATTAGACAAAGTCTTGGTCTTGTGAGAAACATGTTTCATCTTTCCCATTTCACAAGCTGGACACACAGAAACTTTGTCAATTTTCATTTAAGGAAGCCCGGAAACTAATCCATCAATTCGAAGCTTGTTGATGCTGCGAAAATTTTGATGCGAGAGCCTTCGATGCCATAACCAACACTCTTCTTGTGAAGCTTTTGATACAAGACAGACTTGATTAGAAGCAACAAGAGTTGTAAAATCAGTCATGTATAAGTCTCCGCATCTTTTTGCTCTGAAGATTTCTGACCAATTTGCATCCAAGATGTAGCAAAAATCTTTATCAAATAACACCTTACAGTTCTTGTCGCAGAACTGACTTATACTGAAAAGGTTATGCCCTAAACCTTCAACATACAAAATCTTTTCAATTTGCATTGAGTCATTTTTCAACGTTCCGTAGCCTCGAACGTGACCTTTTGAGTCATTTCCAAATCCCACTGATCCTCCAGGATGTACAATAAAATCTTGCAAGAAGTGCTTGTACCCCGTCATGTGTCTAGATGCTCCCGAATCAATGACCCACACATGACGGTCCTGTTAAGAAACAATTATCTTATTTTAGGTACCCATATCTGCATGGGTCCTTTCTTGTTAGTATGGATCAGTTTATTAATGACATTTGATGCCCCCTGAATTTTGCCTTTAAAAGTTAAACGATTGAGTAAATTTGGTTTGTTAACTTCATTTTTTGGAATCCATTTCCAATCCATATTTACTTCAACTGTTTTCTTTTCTTTCATCTTTTTATTCTGTTTGTTTGATCTGAAACCAAACATTTTGGCAAATTTGTTTGCTGAGGATTTTAAAGAGAAGGAAGAAGTTTTAGACTTCTTATTCGTTGGAGCATTTCTGTTTAGCTTGAAATAGTTATCCCAACAGTGAGCACAATGAATTCTTCTTTTAGCTTGTGACAATAATTTGAAATCTGAAATTGCGGAATTATTATTGCCACAAACATTGCAAACATTACAAGAATGTATACAATTTTTATTCAAAGAACTACATTTCTCAGAGTCGGTGCTTCTATTCTTGCTATTCAGAACTTGTTCCTTCAAATCCACATACTTTTCTTCATCCATTTCTGAGAAAGAAGAAGAAACATTGTCAGAACCTTTAGAGGTAGAAGGATCACTTGAAAACAAATTAGATTTATTTTCGGATGATTTTTCTTTCTCTTTTCCTTTTGAAACTGGATCACTTGAAAACAAATTAGATTTATTTTCAGATGATTTTTGTTTCTCTTTTCCTTTTGAAGTTGGTTCTGTTTTTAAATCAGATACCTTTGATGAAAACTTTTTATGGTAGACTTCACAAAACTTTAATTCTATTTCAAATTCAGTTCTTTCTTTCTTCTGCTTTTCTTTTTCTAGAAATAGAACTTTTTCAAAATCTGAAATTTGTTTCGAAAGTTCTACACATCTTAATTCAAGATTTTTCTTTTCTTTAAAAAATTTGAGCTTTTCAAAAGGATCAAACATACTTGAAGATTTATTTTGATCTTTGGATTCAGCTTGTTTTGAACATTTTTCACAACTTTTTGAGGCCTTAGAGTTTGATATTTCATCTAATTTGGATTCTAGTCTTTGAATCTCACTCTTAAGATCAAGATTGATCCTTTTTGTATGATCAAATTCTAGTCCAATATTATCACTCTTAAGAAGATTTCTGAAGCCCTAGACGACCCAAACTGTGTAGACGCCATGCAAGAAGAACTTCTGCAGTTTGAGCGTAACAGAGTATGGACCTTAGTACCTCTGCCACGAGGGAAACAGGCCATTGGGACTAAGTGGGTCTACAGAAATAAGAAGGATGAAGATGGAGTGGTCATCAGAAATAAAGCACGATTGGTGGCCAAGGGTTATAGACAAGAAGAAGGCATAGATTACGATGAGACTTTTGCTCCTGTTGCACGGCTCGAAGCAATAAGAATATTCTTAGCCTTCGCAGCTCACAGAGGTTTTAAAGTCTATCAGATGGACATAAAATCAGCTTTTCTCAACGGTGAAATCCAAGAAGAGGATTACGTAAATCAGCCACCAGGGTTTGAAAGCTCAAAGTTCCCAAGGCATGTATACTACCTTGAAAAGGCTCTGTACGGACTGAAATAGGCTCCAAGAGCATGGTACGAACGACTTTCTACCTTCCTTCTAGTAAATGGCTACGACAGAGGTACAACAGATACTATCTTATTCTATAAACGTAAAAACCGTGAAATAATGCTTGTACAAATCTATGTGGACGACATAATTTTTGGGTCTTCTAATACAGAAGAGTGCAAAAGTTTTGAAAAACTCATGCAGAGTGAGTTTGAAATGAGTATGATGGGAGAATTAACATTCTTCCTCGGACTCCAAGTCAAATAAACATCAGAGGGAATTTTTATAAATTAGGCCAAATATGTCTCTGACATTCTTTTCAAGTATAGCCTCTCTAATACCTCTGCAATGAAAACTCCAATGGCCACTGGAAATAAGTTATCCTTAGATCCAGATGGCATCTCTGTAGAATGCACTCTCTACAGAGGCATGATTGGATCTCTGTTATACTTAACAGCAAGCAGACCTGACATTATGCATGCCACATGTCTTTGTGCACGTTATCAAGCTAATCCTAAGAAATCACACTATGATGCTGTGAAAATAATCTTTAGATATCTAAAGGGGACCAAAAATCTCGGTCTCTGGTATCCACAGAACTCTGGTTTTAGTCATAAAGCTTATACAGATTCAGACTATGGAGGATGCATGCTCGACAGAAAGAGTACCGCTGGGAGTTGTCAATTCCTAGGTGGTAAACTAGTCAGTTGGACCTCCAAGAAGCAAAATTGTGTCTCAACATCCACAGCAGAAGCTGAATACGTTGCTGCTGCAAGCTGTTGTTCTCAGGTTCTATGGATGAAGACTCAGCTAAAAGACTACGGCCACATCCTATTCAAAATACCCATCTTCTGTGATTCCAAAAGTGCCATTGCTATCTCTGCCAATCCTGTGCAACACTCAAAAACCAAGCATATCGATATAAGATACCATTTCTTGAAACATCATGTTGAATACGATACAATCGAGATGCATTTCGTGCCCACAGAATACCAACTCGCGTACTTATTCACCAAAGCTTTAGACGAGAAAAGATTCAATTTCTTGGTAGGTAAGTTAGGAATGATCAATATGACGTGAAAATCCTCTGTAAGTATAGCTTTATCTTCTGTAAATATGTATATATTTCTATTATTTTACTTATTGCTTTAATTGATTTATTTCTGTATGTAAATTCTCAATCATAAATAAATCTTGAAATCTCAGAGCTTCTGTGGGTCTACTCAGAACCTCTGACGACCCCTACAGAACCTCTGGAAAACATGACCTATGTTCTATGCAAAACTTATCATTCTTTGATCCAAGCATAGGTCAAGGGGGAGCAAAAGGAAATTACTTGATCTACAGAGGTGATTAGATCAAGGGGGAGCAAAAAGGGACCCTAAAATAATCTAAAGAGGTAAAACTTTCAAGGGAAAGCCAAAGAAGAATGTCAGACATCACTGCTGAGAAAAGAAGAACCAAAAGGTAAGTCTCTCGCACAAAAGGTTTTTGAAAACAGTTTTCTAGGACACAAATTGTCAAATATGTCCTAAATATACTGAGAATAACATTTCAAAAATCAAAAGCTCAAAAAGTTTCATAAAATTCAAATTAGGAGAAATTTAAGATCATAGAGCTTCTGTTGAGCTCAACAGAGGTTCTGCCAGAAATATGCTCTGTGATCACAAATTAACCCTCTATCGATCTTTTGGAATGTTATCTCGGAAACCGAATACATACACCATGACCTTCACAAACAAAAAATTTTTCATAACAGTTTTCTCGGACACCAACTTTCAAATATGTCCGAAAAACATCTCTTAAAACAGATCAAAAATTGGATGATCAGAAAATTTAATAGAATTTTTGTTATGAGATTTTTCCCCTCATGAAGCTTCTGCTGGCCTTCACAGAGCTTCTGCAAGTTCCAACAGAGCCACAAAACCTCTGCGAGTAAAAACTCTTAACTAAAAATCCTATTGATCCTCTCCAATGCCTTTACAAACGTTTTGGTTAAAGAAAAACCCCACAGAAGTCATGATAACAATGAGATATATGAGAAAGGGATAAACATCAAAGATTTTCAAGATCACAGAGCTTCTGTAAACTACAGAAGTTCTGTCAATCTGTTACTTGGGCATTTCTGTAGTAATAACGATTACTTTTACTGAGAGTGAATCACATGTGGCTAAGAACAACCCCACGCGCCTAGCATTAATGGGCCGCGCACGACATCCTGTCATCTTCTGACATGGCCTACGTGTCCCATTTTCATTGGGCGTACATGGAACGTTTTCTGTGGAAAGTTGAACCCGTCGTTCTAACTTGAGTACGGATTCCAAATTTTAATCCATTGCCATATATTTTACTCTTTCGAATTCTACCGTTTTACCCTCCTATAAAAAACCAAGCTTACCCTCTCATAAACTCTTTACAAACTCTCATTCTTCTCCGGTGAAACCCTGCAAAAACCTGCAAGTATCTTATTCTCATTACCAAATGGCTTCATCTTCTCAAGCTATATCCCCTGCACACTCTCCGGCGAACTCACCAGAACATTCACATGCTCATTCTGAACATTCAGAAAACCCCAACCTTGCCCAAAACATTGAACTAGAAGATTCCGGCGATTCAGCGGACTTTGCTCCGACCACACATCTTCAAAACTTCATAGCAAAGGATCATTTCGAAAAGGTACTACCAATCAAATCCAACAATTGCTATTTGGTCCCCTCACCCACTGCTTTCGGCGAAGCCCATGCCATTCTTCTAAACATAATGGAAAATCATATCCTCTTCCCTTTACTCTCAAGAACCCCAAAGAAAATTCCAGTTAGATATTTGAACCAGTTTTGGCAAAGTTGCCGATTTGATACAGATGATTCTCTTATCAAAGGGTACATTTCAAGACCTGACAAATCTGAACATCTGGAAATCAAGTTCAATAGAACAATGTTCTCACTTGAATTCAACCTACCAACAAGGGGTCTTCTTGGATTGAAGAAGTATGCAGAGCAACCAACAGACGACGAGATCTGTCGTTTCCTAGAAATGCTTGGGTACAACACCCCACTTAGGAAGAGAAATGACTTCCACAGAGGCAGATTACCACCTCTGTGGAACACCTTGTTCTCAATTCTTAACAGATGCCTAACAGGGAAGATAGGCAGTATTGACCAGAGCTCACATCAGATATTAACCATCATGTATGGGGTTTACTATGATCTCCCACTGGATTACGCGACCATAATGATGCAAGAGATCATCAACACCATCGACAGAAAGAACAACACAAGAAGGGTCAAAGAGAACGATCCTAAGTTTCTACCACCTCTGCAATTCCAAAGAATACTGGGAGTTTTGTTCGAACCTCTGTTGCTGATACATAAATGGCCAATGGAAGGGCAAATTCCCAAACAATTCCCAATGAACAAAAATACCCCCACTGATCATGTAGATGGTTACACGCACTGCAGACCTTTGTCAAAGAAACTTCTGAAGTATGCCTCGGATAAAACCCTTAAGAAAGAGTATATACGCGATCATAGAACTGCTAAACCGAGTCCTATGACACCCCCGCGTTTAGGTGTCCCCCTAGGAACAATGATTGCAGAACCTCTTTCCACTAAAGAAGAAAAAGATCACAAATTAGCAAAACACATGGCTATTCAACTTAGCTTCATAGCCAAACGTGCAGAGCTCATGGGAAAGAAGTCCTCTTCGAAATCTTCTGCCTCTACTCCAAAATCAAAAAGGAGGAAAACTGCAGAAGGCACCTCTACAAGCGCTGCAGAAGATCAACTTTCATCTCCTCATGCCACAGAAATTGGCTCCTCTGCTCCTCCCTCCTCTCCAAAACTGAAGAAGAAAAGAAAATCGAAAACCACAGAGGAAGGGGCACCAAAACCTAAGAAGAGGAAAACCAAAAAGAAGCATGGTAAATCACTTGAGAAATTGGTTACCATAGAAGAGGAAGCAATCGCAGAAGAAAGAACTGCAGAAGAAGAAGATGCAGAAGTAGAAATGACAGAAGAGGGATATCAATCGCCCCATCAATCCCCAGATCGATTTGCTCACCAAGGAAACTTAAACGATTTCCTACAGAACCCTGACATTGCCAACACTTTAAATACAGCAGGGTGGACGGCACAACCTCTCGACCACCACTCCCCAGAAGAACAATACTTCTCTATTTCTGGCATTGACACACATCTGCAAGAAGATGATCAAACACCCAGAGATCAATCAGCCGAGACACCTGTTATTCTACAAAACCCCTTCATTCAACAAGGATTGGACGTCCACAGAAGGAGTCCAAGCCCAGCTTCAGAAGAAATAGAACAAACAGAAGCTGAGTGGAATAGAGATGAAATAACAGAGGCTTTAGGGAAAGGAAAAGAGGAAGAAGTTGTACAAGAAGTGGGATTTAAAACATGGGAGACAAGAGTGGAGGTCTCAGAGGTAGATTCAGATGAAGAAGATGTCTGGATACGAAAAGGTCTCTATCATCCACATGTCATGAGATTATACGGCTCTCATCAAATGTATGACTTCTTAGGCAAAGAGCAAGGAACTTCAACAGAAGCTACGGAAGAAGCACCAAGCCATCGGATAGCCACAGAAGCTGAAATGATAGAAAATGATGTAGTGCTTGGATGCTTAACAGAGGAGGAAACAAGAAAAGATGCATGGATTAATAGAGGCACACAACCAAAACCAACTCCCAGTGCAACCCACACATCTAACTCCGCAGATCTAGCTGCAGAAGGAGTTATTGAAAAAGAGTAGCACAGCTCGATCCAAACCCAACCCATCCAGCCAGAAGTCACTCTTTCGACTTCTGCGCTCACAGAAACCGGGGAATCCATTCCTAGGGAGTCTCCTCAAAGAGACTCACCTATAGTTCGTGATCAATCGCCCCAGATCACACTAGAACACCCTACAGAGGAATTCGTTTCCTCTGCCACATACGAAATTGGGCCAACCCTTCTTTCAGAGAGAAGTAGTGAGCACAACGACGAAGAGACTCTAGACAAGTCTCCGAGTCAACAGAAGGATAATCTAGTACCCACTTCTGAAGTGGATCTAGACAATGTCATTCACAGAACTTCTGTAGAATATGAAGCACTAGATGCTTCTGCTCAAAGATCAGATGGAAATCCTTCCACCCCCAACATACAAACAAGGGTGAACGAAGGTGTCCCAGGAGCAGGGACTCACTCTGGAGACGAATGTGTTCCTCCAGAGGTTACACCAGGGACACAAGTATCAAGGGATGAGTTCCAAACCCTTGTCACCTCTGTGAACCAAACCATGAAAGAGTTGCAAAGCTCTTTCACATATTTTTCAGAGAAAACATCAACGGCCTTGCTGAATCTGAACACCAAAATGGACAATCTGTCCACAGAGGTGAAAACAACCATCACAGAGATGAAGTCTTCTGCTCAAACAACTGCCACAACTACAGTCACTTCTGCTGCTAAAGATTTTGGAATAGCTGCAACTTCTGCGTTCAAGGAATCAGTCAAACATTTCCTTGAACAAATGAACAAGCAATCCAACAAATCACAGAGCATCACACCTGCAGAACTACAGAAGGCTCTGCAAAACGTTCAAGAAGAGGCAATGCGCAACACTACAATAATGCAGCCAAAAGACTACATGACCAGAGCACAACTAACAGAGCTCGGCCAAAATGTCATAAACCAGGTCACAGAAGTCATTGTCTCCTTCACTACTGCAAATGCCAATTACGTCAAAGATTTCAGAAAGAGTGTCGGCAAAATGCGCTTCAACACAGAAGCAGAGCTTGCAACTCTATTCGGCCTCTGTGATGATGTATGTACGAAGTTGATGGCCGCAGGAGCAGAACTACCAAAGAAACCCAAAGCTTCCTGCAGAGCAGAGGGTACTTCTGATAAAAGTCAGGATGAATCTGATGATGACCATCCTGGTCCATCAGATAATCCTGAGGGGGAGAATATAAGGGAGAAAGCTACGACCAGAGGATTACAAGCTCCACCAATCGCAGCAGAACCAATCAGTCAAGCCCCTCCAGAACAAACCCAACCCAAGATCAACAACAAAATCAACAGACCACAGAGACAACACCCATCTCTGTGGAATCAACTCCAGAAGAAACCAATATTCCAGAAGCTGATCAGCAAACCACAGAGGCAACAACCACCCCTGTGGTAATCATTTTGGAAGAAAATCCTTCAACAAAATCAACAGAAAAACCCCAAACTATACCAAGAAGAAAGTCGATTGCCACCAAACCAAAAAGAACAACGACCTCTGCTTATGATATTCTGAGAAAGATGCACAGTAAAATGACTGAACGAATGGCGCAGAGAGAAGAAGAAAGGCACAGGTTCACATTAGCTTTCAAAATGGCAAGAAGATTCGATGTCCAATCTTCATCAACAGAAACAGAGCTCACAGAAGAAGTCACCAAAGAACCTCCAACAGAGGTTACAGAGGCAACCATCAAGCCAACAGAAGCACCAACCTCCAAACCTACAGAAGAAACAGGTTCTGCACCTCCAAAAGCCAAAGACAAGGGCAAAGCAATACTGACAGAAGAGCCCAAGAAAAAGAAATCATTGCCCAAGCCTACAGAAAATTGATGAAAAGCGCTTTTGATGCCTTTCAAACTCCAAAGCCTGAAGAAGAGGATTGGGCATATGGATTAAAGCCTCTGACAGACATTCCTCTAACTGGCAGAGCTGCAGAAGTTGTTCAAAAGATGGAGAGTCTCATAAGACAAGTACCACAACCTGGTCCAACACATGAAGAGATGGAAGAAGTGGTATACAAATACCTCTATAAACAAACCTTTCAGACCAATCATCCAACAGATCATGTGACAGATTCAAGGATCAGAGAAGAATTTGAGAACATCTTCACAAGGACAAAACCAAGAACCAAAGCAGATGTCTTCTCAATCCACAAGATCAAAAAGGTAATCTTCTGCAGGTTCTCCTTTACAAGAACCTATCCAATGGTCAGGTACAATCTTTACAAAGTCAGAAGAGAAGATAATTCAAAAACCACCTTCGCTGATGCTGACCTAAGAAATATCAATCCTTATGATCTACCTGACCTTCTGCAATGGACAAAGGACAACTACAACACAGAGGCAAACACCAGAGCCTATCAAGTGTTAAGAAAAGCAATGAGGGAAAAGCTTCTGATCTACAGTATGATAAATTTTCAACTGGGAAAGGATCTTGGTCTCAAACATCTAAATTTACGACCACCAGAAGATCGTTGCCCACCCGACGCCGTGCCCAACTCTATCATTACTGAACCAAGATTCGGGTTAGTATTTCAAAACCCACAAGGCGAAGTCAAACTGTTTGTGTGCATGGACTGTCAGAAGTACGCAACTGGTACTCTGAACAAGTTCAGAGCAAGCCTTGTGAAATACAGAGGTACAGAGAAAATGGATAGAGATGCTGCAAATACTTTCATCAGAGAGATTGATGCCACAATCCGCCTAAGAGAACTCTGCATCAGTTTCTACAAAGAGATCAGAAGAATCAGAAGAGACAACAGAAGCTACAACGATTTCAAAGATGCCAAAATCTGATTCTCAAACCTCAAATCTCTGCAAATCAAGTCAAAGTTTATCTTTCATTGTACTCAAATGTAAAATGCCTCTGGCATAATTTTGAATGAAAGATCTTTCGAGGTATTGTTTAACCTCTGTCTTATCTAACTTAGCCTAACTAAACTCAAGTTCAATTTTTTATTTTTCACTACTTAGGGGGAGATTGTTAGCTTCAATCTTCCTAATCATAGAAGTATTTAGAAGTAGTGAAAAATAGGCTAAGTGAAGAAAGCCTCTTACAGAGGCTCTGCCGAACTTACCGAGAGATCAAGGTCAAGAAGCTACAGAAGCTAAAGAGGCGTCCTACAGAAGCTCTGTCATACGCGCAAAGAAGACCAAAGACTCGGAATCCGGTGAAGACTGCTCTACAAAGGACCAGACCACAGAACCTCTGTAACACTTTATAGAGCCTCTGTGGTCCTCTTCAAAGACTTCAAAGATATTTATAATATCTTGCTACTGTTACAGGACCTGTTCATTAACTTGCATGATAGCATGCACTGTCCACCTGCAACGTGTCAAACTCTGATTGGATTCAATAGGGCTTAGTACATAATAGACGTCTGCTGCATTAAATGCAATACAGCATGTCCAAACTGTTCATGCCATCCGTCCAACTATTCATACCATCCATTATGAATAGTAGCTTATGCTTTATGGACCCCTTAGAGTAGTATATAAGGAAGACTCATGTTGAGTTCTTCCTATCGATCGAACAATCGAAACAAGAATTAAGAGAGAAAAACATCAAGAACATATAGCTTAAACACTTTGAGAGTCATATCTGTTTTAAAGCTTTGCTTACTCACTGTTCTTGAATCTATTCTTAATATATATATTCAGTAAACTTTGAGATATTATTTCCTGTTCACTGTTTATTTATATTGTGTTCTAAATCTATCAAACATATCTGTTAGTTCTTCAAACACGCTTCCGCATCAAATTCAAACTTGAACTAATAGATCTGATAATCTTGTTTAAACAAAACTGGGAACCAACAGGTACCTCTCACAACTTTTCTTCAGTAAGAACACCGCGACAAAATGGAGTCGCTGCAAGAAGAAATCAAACGATCATCGAAGCTGCACGTTCAATGCTCAACGATTTTCATCTACCTACTCAGTTCTGGGCAGAAGCTGTCAATACTGCTTGTTTTACTCAAAACAGGTCGCTGATTGTCAAAACATTCAAGAAAACAACCTATGAACTTTTCCATGGGAGAAAGCCTTCTATTAGCTTTCTTCACATTTTTGGATGTCAGTGTTTCATACTGAACAACAGAGATGCCCTTGGAAAGTTTGATCCCAAGGATGATGATGGAATATTTCTTGGATATTCTTCAATCTCTAAAGCCTTCAGAGTCTTCAATCGTAGAAGACAAACTATAGAAGAAACAATCCACGTCACTTTTGACGAATCCCGTTCAGCGAATTCAAGACCTTCTGCTGATACTGAAGAACTCAATCAATGGATGTTTTCTCATATTGTGGATTCGGAAAATATTCCTACCGCTGATGATGATCCTACCATCATCCCAAGTATGCAGACAAGTGAAGCTAAATCATCATGGGTTTCAGCTGTTCCTCTTAACACTATGCCTGCTTCTGAACCATCTACCTCAGATATCCCATCTACTTCTCAGCAATCAGTGAATGAAATTCCATCTGAACCTCTTCCCCTTTTGCCTGAAATACCTGAAGTTGCTGAAGCCTCTTCTTCAGCTCATCCATAAGTTCAAATTGAGTCAGCGAATCATGCTCCGGCTCAGCGATGGACTATCAATCACCCCATTGATCAGATTCTTGGTGATCCAAACGCTGGTGTTCAGACTCGACGAGGTTCAGGTAACATTTTTTTATTTGTTAACCTTATTTCTCTGATTGAACCAAAGAAAACAGATGATGCCCTCAGAGATCCAAACTGGGTCAGCGCTATGCAAGAAGAGCTGGCAGAATTTGAAAGAAACAAAGTTTGGAATCTCGTTCCAAGACCATCTGACAAGTCAGTGATAGGCACTAAGTGGGTCTATCGAAACAAGTTTGATGAACATGGAACTGTAACCCGCAACAAGGCTTGTCTTGTTGCTCAGGGATACAGACAAGAGGAAGGCATAGACTACGACGAAACATTTGCCCCAGTGGCAAGACTCGAAGCTATTCGTCTATTCTTAGCATACGCTGGTCACAGAGACTTTAAAGTATATCAAATGGATGTGAAATCAGCATTCCTTAACGGAAGGCTGAACGAAGAAGTCTACGTTGAACAACCTCCAGGATTCACTGGTCCTAAGCATCCAGGTTATGTATATAAGCTGGATAAGGCACTTTATGGCTTAAAGCAAGCTCCTCGTGCATGGTATGACACTCTCTCAACTTATCTCCATATTGAAAAATTTGAGCGTGGTAAAATCGATAAAACTCTATTTTTCAGGAAAGTACAAGGTCATATCATTCTTGTTCAAATATATGTCGATGATATTATATTTGGTTCTACTAACCCTGAATTATGTACTCGTTTCGCTGAAAGAATGAAAGTTGAATATAAAATGAGTATGACGGGTGAACTGACATATTTCCTTGTTCTTCAAATCAAGCAGAATGAAAAAGGCACTTTCATTCACCAAGGTAAGTATGTTAAAGATATGCTGAAAAAGTTTGTTTTAACTCAAAGATCAGCTATGAAAACCCCAATGGCACCACCGCTGACACTTAACAAAGATCCTTCAGGGAAGTCTGTTAATGTCACGGCGTACCATGGGATGATCGGCTCTCTTCTGTATCTTACAGCGAGTCGTCCTGATATGATATATGCAACTTGTTTATGTGCACGATATCAATCTGAACCTAAGGAATCTCATTTGATCGCTGTAAAGCGTATTTTTCAATACCTTAAGGGTACTCCTAACCTAGGTCTTTGGTATCCCAAAGACTCAGGGTTTGATCTAATCGCCTGTTCAGATAGTGAGTTTGCAGGATGCAAATTGGATAGGAAAAGAACCACAGGAGGCAGTCAACTCCTGGGTGGAAAGCTAGTGAGTTGGACAAGTAAAAAGCGAAATTCAATGTCCACCTCAACCGCTGAAGCTGAGTACCTAGCCGCTGGAAGCTGTTGTTCTCAGGTCTTATGGATGAGAAATCAACTATTGGACTATGACCTTCAGCTCTACAAAATTCCAATCTATTGCGACAGCATTAGTGCCATCGCTATAGCAAACAATCTAGTACTACACTCAAAGACAAAACACATCGAGATCAGGTATCATTTTATCAGAGATGATGTGATGAATGGTGATATAGAACATCATTTTATTTCAATTGTCTTTCAGTTAGCTGATCTGTTCACCAAACCTCTTGATGAGACAAGATTCAACTTTCTCATTAGCGAGCTTGGAATGCTGAACCTAGAAGAATAAAATCTTCAGTGGTTAGCATTAGATCAGTGATAACATGAACTTGTATACCCCTATTAATCATCTAATCTCTGAACAAATAGATTCACTGATATCAAGGTACGTTCTATCTCTTAAACGCTGAAGTGCGATTCAGCATGCAGAATTTCAAAATAAATTACATCGCTGAATATCTCTTCCTTTCAGTGATTCTTTTGAAAATCTCACTGATATTTCTAATCAGTGCTTCTTATTTTATAAAAAATGTCCCTAAGTTTTTCAAAAACACTCAGAGACATCTTAAAATACGAAAGGACAGTTGTGACGTCATGTACAACGGATAACTCATGGCACGACCTTTCATCTTACACGTTCGCCCGTTTCGTTTCCTTGTCCAATAAGATTCAAGGGACGTGTCACGTGTTATCATGAGAAACCTTTCCCGCTCTTAGTTTCTCTCTCTACTCTCACTATAAACCCTTCCAGTTTATATTTTTACCTTTTACGCGATCACACTCTCTTCAAGCAACATAACTCACTTGATTCCTTTGCATTCAGATTATTTTCTCAAGAACTTGTGTTCATCATCTTCTACTTCAATAAAACAGGTTCCATTTCTCTCCTTATTTTCTCAAAAACTTGTTTTTGATCTTCTTATTGTCTTCAAAAGATCGAACAAAAGAACTTTCTAAAAATGAAATCGTTTTATTCATGGTTTCATGAACACAATCTGGTTACAGGTTGTTCTTGTAAGTTTAAATTTTTTTTCTTAAACTTATGCTTTTCACACGTTTTTTCCAGAATCCCTTCTAAAAGGAAACTGGTAAAACAAGACTTTTCACTAGTTTTGTACTTCTTTTCAAAACTAGAAACCCTAGTTTACCATTTCTTTTTCTAAATGGAAACTGAAAAACCCTAAAAATCTTATTGTTGAATCTTTTCCCATTTTAAGAAATTTTCTTTATCTTCTTCATCTTTTTATGTTTTGAACAAAAATGGCAACCAGCAACACCAACGATGCATCTTCTGATTTTGACGTCGCTGAACTCCCAAAGGCAGCAAACATGAAACACTCCCTGGACCAAATCCAGTTCTAGTCAAACAACCCCTACGCCCTCTTGGAATTCCCCAAGAAGAAGATGGTTACCCATCTTGATGACGCGGTTAACTTCATCAATACCTGTCCTCTAGAGACAGCCCTGACCATCAAACCTCCTGCTCACAAAAACCTACTTGCTCAATTCTGGTATACCGCACACCGAACCGTTGCCACCTCAACCAAAAACCTAAAACGTCAAAATGACGTTATTGCTTTTGAAACCGAACTCGGTGAAGCCCAAATCACCCCTGGGGCTATACGATCGACCCTGCATCTCCCAAGAAGCTCAAAGACTCATCGTTTCGTCCCATTCCCTTACCCTATCACCGCTGCTGGAAAGGAGGAACTTATCGTGCAGGAAACCCTGATAAGAAGATAACCATTGTGCTTAAGAGCAAGATGCCCAACGAGCTCAACTTCATCTTCGCTCATATCATAAGCTGCATGTCTACAAAGACGGGGTCGATAGATCAAGCCTCAAAGACTTAGACTGCCATGGGATATGCCCTTCTCAAAGGTCTTCACGTGGACTAGGCTAGCCTGATCTTCGAAGATCTGATGGAGCGAGTGGAGGTCTCAGATCGTCCAGCGGTGGTTCCGTATCCCACAAGTGGTGATCTAAAACTCTCTCAGGTTGGCCCGAAGGTGCTCGACTACAAGCCCATTCCTAACGAGGGATGTCTTTCTCAACTCTTAACTCTTCTTCGCTCTCCTTCTTCTACTTATGCAGCTACCTCAACGGCAGCGGTCGACCCAACCGCTGATACCCAGGCTGCAACCACCACCTCTTCGAAAAAGAGGAAACATTCTGAATCCCCCCTTGGCATCTATAAGACCAAGAAGATTTCAAAGGAGCAACCCAAGCCTTCCAAGGCTGAAGACTCCACGTCGGTCCCTTTATAGACGACGCTGGAAAGATTCGTGGTACACTCCGCCACATCCGCTGAACAATCCACTTCAATACCCATTTCAGTGCCTCAGTGAACTGAAACTTTCTTGGATGAGAACCCCAAATCCTCAGCGCCTAAAAGCACTGCGGAGGCTATTTCCAGCGGATCCAACGCTGATACTGCTACCACCACCCTCTTCACACCCTTTGCTTCTCCCTTACATTATTTGGTCTCTTCACAATTCATCTTCCCTACCGCCTCAACTACAAACGTCATCCATCTAGATGACAGTGCTGCTGCTGACCTCCAACGGATGATTCAGCAAAACCAAGGACCTGCAGGTGTTTCTCGACCTTCCTTGCTGGAGATAGACATGGCCTATTCCTCAGGTCATCCAGATTTTCACAATTTCTCCGACCCACTGGTACCCTAAATACTCCTCTCTCTGGACACCCAACTTCTGAGCTTTCCTTTGTTCATAAGTTTTTTTTTTTTCTGTTACAGGTCCTAACTTGGGCACTATTAGCAACTCCCTTACGGCGATCGCTAATAAGGTGGGATGTCCCACCACTACCATCACCAACAACTCTTCAGCGGTTACAAACGCTGGGGAGACGCTGAAGAAATTGGCCGACAAGGCTACAACCGCTGACGTCTCAAAGCTTGAAGGCGGTTTATCTAGTGTCGCTGAGGCCATCACCAACAACTCTTCCACCCTTAGTTCCCTCAACAACACCAACACCGACCTCTCCTCAAACATCAAAGCCCTGTCCAGCGAAGTCACAATGCTGAAGACATAGGTATCTAATCTTCAAGGAGAGGTGGCATCTCTGAAGACTGAGGTGAGTGTTCTCGCTCACAAGGTTGGCTCCTCAAACAATCTGCTGAGTCAAATTCTCGATCGCCTCAACGCTCCCACTGTCTCTGTCCTACTTTTCTCAGGATGACCAGGAAAAGATGGAGATGGCAGTGGCGCATATTCTGAAGACCACCCCTCCTACATCTGGCCTTGAAGACAGATCAGTAGCGGTTTAAAACCGTTTAGCCATCCCTGGCCACGAAGACAGGGATACTGAACAGGTATTTGCTGCTGCGACTGCTGCTGCCGCCACTACCTCCCCCATCCAAAATGTGGAAGAGGGGAGAAGGAAACTGAAGACCGTCCCCATTTTTCTGAGGGGGAGGATAAATATGAAGAACCTCAGGGAGATAAGAACCCTGAGGGAACCGAGAAAAGTCCCTCTCACTATGAGGGGAAGCAACTCGAAGACCTCACTCATGCTGCTGATGTGGATCAATCTTTAGAGAGTGAGGAAGAGGATGTTGAATCTGAAAAAGACGAAGATGAAGAACCTGATCTAAAAGATGACGAATCGTCCTCATCCTCTGTTGATGATGATGACGACGATGATGATGATGGCTTCGTTTTCCAGCAGAAGCAACCAAGAATCCCTGCTCAGAAGGGAGTTGTAATAAAAGAACAAGGGGAGGGGACCGAAAAGACATCTCCAGCGAAAGCGGCCAACTCTTGAAAACAAAAAGGCCTCGCTGACGACAACTTGGCAATTCTTCTCAAGAAGCCAGTTTGTCAGGTATGTTACATCATATTTTTTATACTGCATCCCTCCTCTACCCCTTCTCAATATCTATCCTACTAACTCTCAAACCTCGAGAAAGTTAACTCATCGTTTCTCTATCTTTTTCCCTATGATCTAATCCATTGATCATTTTGTTTCAGCTAGTCCTCTCCCCTGCTTGAGGGTCAAGTTGAAGTTCCTCTGGACAACTTCGCAATAATCCCAGCCTCTAGAGCTGATGATCAAGAAATAATCCCGATCCTGAATTCGACTGATGACATTTTTGAAGAAGAAGAAGAGCTGCTCTCGCACCGAAAAAGACCTTCCTTGGTTCCTCAAATACCAAGTGAAGATGTAAAAAGAAAAAGAGCAGCAATGATTCAAAGACTGGAAGATCAGCATATTGTCCCTCATCACCTAAATTTCTTATCAAATAGGGAAATCGCTGAGTCTTTCAAGGTTGAAAAACTCCTGGCTGAACGAAAGAAGGCTGAAGAAAAAGATAAAGAATATACCATTGAACTCGTTCAACGTTCGGTAAAGGATCTAAGCCTGAAGAAGGTTCCTATCTCTTTTCAGCGAATGCTCTGGAAAGACGCCAAGAAGATCAGAGAAGAGAAAACCAAGGTCTCTGATTCCACTGTAGCTTGGTGCAAGGAGAAATGTCATTACCGACATCATGTGTCCAAAATCAAAACGGTCAACATCAGGGGAAAAACGCTCAAAGACGTTCCTATCATCGATATTCAGATTATCAGAGAGAATGGTTACAAGGCAACCCTCTACACATAGTGGCTTGACCAGCTTGGTTTCTCTGAATGGTTGGAGATGCAGATAGCCATTTAGCGGTCGCGATTAAATTACAAATCCTTTGTCGAGAAATCTCTGAACAAGCAGATCGACTTGGTAACATTAGCTGTTGATATCCCTCCTCCTCCTCCAGTTCAACATAGAAGGTCTGCTGCAAAGAAAAAGAAGAAACCCTCAGCCTCAGGTCCTCCTATCCGAAATGAAACTGGCATCGATTTCTCATGAGAAGCTATCCTTAGTCCTGATCCTGATCTATCAGCGCTCGATGTTTCCCTACCCCCTGGTGAAGACTTTATCCCTGGAAAGGTTCTCAGCGAACCTTATGGCATTTTCTTCATTGACTGCACTGAACGCAAATGCTTTCAACGCATCTCTAAGCTAGCCATTACCCCTATCGGACATTTCATGAAGCCCTTAATCTACAAAGAAGCCAAGAAAAGAAGGGAACAGGGAGTGAAAGTCCCTGATTGGATGGTGTCTGAAACAAATACTCTTGATTAACTTCTCGCCAAGAATGAACCTGATTAGCTGATAGGATTCCTTTTGTAAATTCTTCTATCTTTTATCAGCTTGTAACTTTTTGTACTTGTAATTATTATTCGTTGTACTTATAATTTTTCCACTTCCCCTTGTAATCTTTACGAAGTTGATGAAAAATTTCAGTGAATGTACTTTACTCCATCAGAGTAGAAAAATCCCAGAAAACAGTAAATGGGACAAGTATTTTATGAGTCCTTTTTATCCTTATGTTTTCTTACTTAGAAATTTTCCTTTATTGCTATGTCATCATCAAATAGGGGGAGATTGTTGATCCAAACCCTCAGTGATTTGATAATGACCCTGAGAAACACTTAGTGAAAATTGTAAGTAGACAATATGTATTAGAGTTTCACTATCAAAGATATAATACTAAGTCTATTTAGTACCGCTGATAGGAAACTCATGTTCTTTAAATTACACTTCAGCGAACACTGTACATCAGTGAGCCCTGAGCTTGGTCAGTCTCACTGATGATCGCTGATAATTTATGTTGTTTACTTATGATACCTGAAGACAAGATTCACGTCAACTATGTTATACGTTGAAGTCGAAGATCAAGCCAAAGAACCAGCGACTAAGTCTACTAGTGACCTGATGCGGATATCAGCGAAGCCAAGACTTGTCCACTCAACGTGAAGTTTCAAGTAGAAGACTTCAGCAAACGCTGAACTTTATCATTCGCTGATAAAGAATCATTCAGCGAACGTTGATCATGAAGCCTCCCCTACAAGCAACTTTTGTCTTATCCCCCTTGCACGCCTCCGTACGATTTTGTCAGAACGGATATCCCTTTTGTCCAGAATCGTACAACCAACTCTGATTCTGCACTATTCATCATGCGGCCACTAGGTTGTCTACTGAATTCAAATCATGCAACCAACCAGAGGCTGCCACATGTAAAGGTATACTGACTTACATTAAATGCATGCAGTATATAAAGGAAACCCTACTTCATTTTGAAGCAGCTCGGCCATTCCTCTCTCGCTGAACTTACTGTGTGAAAGGATACTCTCCTTAGTATTCTTATTCTCTTAACCTCTATTTCTATTGCAAGAACTCTTAGTGTTCTCATAATTTGTTTAGATTAGGTTTATTCCTTAATCTTGTTCCGCAACAAGCTGTAAATTGTTTGATACATATCAATAAACAATTTAGAAAGATAAAAATCGTGTATTTGTATTCAACCCCCCCCCCCCCTTCTACAAACTTGTATAACTCCGTTGGGACCAACAGTAAGGTCTCAAACAGTTCGTGTAACTACATCGTAGATAACCTAGGTTGTAAAACACTTAGAAACTTGACATTGTTTTCTATCACAGTCTTGTTTATCTTATTTTTACTCAGCTCATTTTGCAAAGTAACAAACCTATCATAAGTCTATGCCAAAATTTCATCTTCCTTCGCTTTGAATTCCTCATATTTGTTGATGCATAAAGTCATTTTCATTTGATTTCCTATTTGAGAACCTTGCATCCTCTTCTCTAACTGGTCCCACATCATCTTTGCATTTTCCTTAAAATTGTCAATCTTATTATATATCTCATTCGGAATACCCATGATTAGATACGTTTACGCCTTCCTATCAGCATCATACCTCAAAGTCTCCTCAACCGTATAATTTTCTATTGGTTTCCAATCTTCAAACTCGGCTCTACCTTGAATAGCAGGAACTACCCATCGGAGTCTTTGCATAGGACCTTCCCTTAGAGATATCATGATGTTTGTTCCATTAGATTGTCTTTCAATGAAGTCTATAATTCTGTCCTTCCACTGTTCATATTCACCCTCGAACAAAACCGGAGGTCTAGTATCGGAACCAAGGGACATCATCATCTCATTCTTAGACATATTTACTAAATACTTGTTGTTGATCTTTAGACAAATCAAGCAAAGCCACACACAAAGTAAAATCAGAAAAGTTCTCGCACAAAGAGTATGCGATGAGGACAAATGAACAGTAGTTCTCGGTTAAGCGTTGTGTGATTAAATCATGTTATCGGTCAATACGTGTGCGATTAGATCAAGTTATTGGTCACAACTTGTGCGATGAGGGAAGTAGCCGGTCAACACTTATGCGATGAGGAACTCTAATCGCATAAGACTTGTGCAATGAACAGTACTTCTCGGTCACCACTTGAGCGATAAAAAACACGGACCAATCTGATCGCACAAACGTTGTGCGATGAAGATGAATCTCTTCACTGAGCGATAACTTTGAAGATTTGAATATCTTCACTATGCGACTACAATGTGTTAGTGCTGAAAATATAAGTTGTATCCAAGTAGAAGGGTCTAATTTGTAAATTCTAGTCTAAGTATAAAAGGATTAGATAGAGTTCATTTTACATAACTTTGGAATTACATCATCAAGATACTTTAGTCATTTTCTCTCTACTTTGTAATTGTGTTCTTGAAGATCAACGAGAGATGACTTGAGTATTGCTTGATTACATCTTTGTTTACTTGTTTCTGGGATCATAAGTGGTATTAGAGCAAACAGGTTTAGCAAATTGAGTGAATTTGAAGATTTTTTTGGGCATTTTTATCATTTTCGGACCATACATTGATTTTGAATATTTAGGATGTTTTGATCGTATTTGGTAGTACAAAAGAGATCGATTTAGTGTGTAGGACTAATATGTGCAAGGAATTTGATCAAAAGAACATGATTTGATCAATTTTTTGTGAGTTTTCGGGTTTTTGAAGTTGCTACTGTTCTGGATCGAAGATTGCTATTTCAGTGAGTTTTTAGATATATGATCTGAACAAAAAGTGTTCAGATTGTAATTTCGAAGGTGTCTGCAAAGTTTTAGATCAATTGGTAGTGATTTGAGGGATTTATTAGACTTAGAAAGTTTTTGGGGTTCGACATTCATAGTTGTCGTACATCATAAATTCATAGAAGTCGGACGAAGCATATCTTCAAAGTTGTCGTACAAAGCAGACATTCAAAGTTGTCGTATGAAACTTGATCGACAACTGATTCTAGTCGTACAAGAGTTGTCCGACAGTTACTGTTCACTAAGTCTTGTTGTATAAGACTTGTCCAACTACTTCTGTTCACTAAGTCTTGTCGTATAAGACTTGTCCGACTACTACTGTTCACCAGGTCTTGTCGTATAAGACTTGTCCGACTACCACCGTTCATTGAATATAGTCGTACGAATATTGTCCGACAATTGCTGATCCATACATCTTTGACCGACAACTTTTCTGACTTCAACAATTTTTTGTTCGATAACATCTTTGTCCGACAACTGTTAGTCGTACAGAGCTTGCCCAACAATTTGGTATTTTTCACCACTTGCTTATCTGTTTAAAGATCATACAAGTAAACTTGAAAAGATGATGAAGAATGATATCATGATGTCCTTGGGAACCGAATCACGTCCTCCCATTTTGATCGAGAGTGAATATGAGCAGTGGAAAGAAAGATTTGAGGACTTCTTGGAAAGACAACAAAACGGAGCTAATCTACTAGATTCGTTAAAGAATGGTCTAATGAAACCTCTAACTCATTATGTTCCTATTCCGAATACACAAGAAAGAACTGAAAAAGTAAAACCTTTAACTGAATACACAGTTGAAGAAAAAGCAAGATATGATGCTGATAAGAAAGCAAGATCGTTTCTGATAATGGGAATTTCGAACGAAGTGTTTAACAAGATTGATAGTTTCAAAGACACTATACATAATATGTGGGTGCAAATGGAAAAGATGTTGCAAGGTTCACAGATTCAAAATCATATGAAAACAACCTTGTGCATAAATCGATATGAGGAGTTTAGAGCTAAAGAGGATGAGAGTTTGAGCCAAACTTATGACAAATTCATCACGTTACTGAATGAGCTCAGTAAGAACAAAATAAACAAACCATTGATAAAGGTTAACGTGAAGTTCTTAAGTGTGTTACAACCAGGATGGAAAAATGTTTCAAGACGTATGAAACAAAATCCTAGACTTTCTTCGATCCCGTTGCATGAACTATTCGAAACTATTCATCAATATGAAGAGGAAGTGATAGAGAAGAAGGAGAAAAGAAATAAGAAGGAGATGAAATAAGTTGTTCCTGAACCAATGGCTCTCAAAGCTGATATGCACACCGGTAGTTATTCGACTGATGATTCAAGCATGTTTGAAATGGGATATAAAGGGAATATTGATGATGTCGGAGCTGAGTTAGAGCAAGCAATGCTTCTACTCACAGAGCATTTTTAGAAGATGTTTTACAAAACTCCGTAATCAAACAACAATCTGAGGTATACGTCTGGTTCAAGAAAGTTTGAAAACAACAATTTTGAGAGGAAACCGTTTGAAGAGAAACGATTTGAAAATGTTGAGAAGAGGATTGAGAAGGCAGATGGTAAAAAGGCATTTGTGGATAAGAAACCTATTGATGCACCGAAGTGTTACAATTGTGACACGCCTGGTCACTATGCCAAGGATTGTAGGAAGAAAGTGGTGAGAAATTCCGATTATTATAAGAACAAAATGCTACTAGCCAAACAAAAGGAAGCATGAATAGCATTGCTTGTGGAGGAAGAATATTGGCTAGACCAGACTGACGACGAGGCGGAAAATGAGGTGCGGGCAAATATGTGCCAAGCTGAATTCAACTCAGATGGTGAGGATACTTCAGACAATTCCACTAAGGTAAATTCCTTTCCAATGCCTTCCTCGGATGATCATGACATAACTACTATACGTAGTGAATTAACTGATACACGAAATAAATTAGCTATTTCAGAAAATGAAAATGCTAGTTTATTACGTGAATTAGAAGTCATGATACCAGGAGTTCAAAGATTAAGAGTCAATCTCGAAAAAGAAAAGAAACAAAATGAAGCTCTAAATCAAATTATTCTTGATAATGATCTTGAGAAAGAAAAGAAATTTGTAGAATTTAAAAATCTCAAGGATCAACAAGAACAATTTGAAAAGGAAAAGATATTATTTGATTCTCATATTTCTGATTTAACCAAGTAAATCAAAGATTTAGAAGAAAGGAACAATGAAAGTGAGATTTCTTTGAATGATTTTTCAAATCAAAATACAAAGTTTTTGAACAAAATTAAAGATTTGGAAAAGAAGTTGTATTTGAGAGGTCAAACTGAACAAACTATTCATATGAACAAACCAAGACTTGTGAGTTTAGTTAACAAATACTGGGGACTTGGTTATGAAAATCCTAAATATTTGGCTAAAGCAAGCAGATCTTTACCAACATTGTATGATTTTACTTACTTAAGATATGCTAGATATTGGCCTGAATTTGAAATACCATGGTCAAATGAAGAAGAAATCAAAGAAGAGGAAGTCATCAAAAAGAATAACTACAACGAAAATGCGACTCCCTTTTGGTTACACTCGAGAGAATGAAAAATATCAAAAGAATCCGAATGGAACACTTTCGAATGACTATTTTGATATCCATGCTACTAAACCAAATTGCGAAAAACCTCTTGAAGCAAAACGATATGTTCCACCTTTGATTCTAGAAGGAAGAATCTGTGAACTTGAGAAATCTGTTCTAGAACAAAGGATGAAATTTGAGCTTGAAAAAATATTTTCTTTCATCTAAAAGGGATTTTGAAGTCCACAATGTTGATTCTGATTCTGATTGTGAGGATTTTCATTCTGACCCTGTCTCTAAAGAAAAATCAAAGTCTGTGGTTAGTGAAAAAGGAAAGGCTTGTTTATTTTATTTTTCAAAGAAACTTCCAGACCATACAGACTTTGTTTTGAAAGATGAACAATCTTCGAGTACGTTCTGTAAGGGAGAGTGTTCAAATACGAAGAAAACGCCTATTCCTGAACATCCCCTAAAGAAAAGAAAGAAGAATAAAAAGTCAAAGAAAAATACTTCTCATAATTCTAAACTTTCTGACTCTAAATTTTCTGATCTTTTCGATTATTCTGTGATTGAGACGAATGGAGGGTAAAGCAAACTTAGAACCCACCGACAAAACAGTATGTTAAAAACAATAGTTTTTCAAAGAATAAACAACTTGGTACTAGTGATAAACGAATTCTTGTAACACCTTACAAGCGTTACTCTAAAGTCCAATTGTTGAATTTTGCAAATGACGAATGTTTTTGTTCTGTTTGTGGTCGAAATAGTATGTTTGCTATACCTAGTTCTTGTTGTTGGTACAACTCATATTCCGTTCCATATGCTTTTACTCAAACACCTGTTTTCACAAAGAAAAAGAGATTACCAGTTTCCAAAAATGTATCTCAAGCAACTAACCAAAAAGGACCCATCTTTAAATGGGTACCTAAAGTTGTCTAATGTGGTTGATTGCAGAAAAGTAAGTTATGGTACTTAGATTCTGGATGTACGAGCATATGACCGGCCAACGAGATATGTTGTCAAACTTTGTTGAAAAAGACCTTGGCCGTGTAAGATTCGGGAATAATCAGTTCGCTCCGATCAAAGGATTTGGAGATATCGTCCAAGATAACCTTACAATTAAGAAGGTGAGCTACGTTGAAGGACTAGGACACAATCTGTTTAGCATTGGACAGTTTTGCGATAAAGATTTGGAAGTAAGTTTCAAAGCAACAAGATGTTGTGTCAGAACTGATGAAGGGAAAGAACTCTTGGTTGGCACACGAAAGTCAAATCTTTATACAATCAATCTGTCTGAGGTAAAACCTAAGAGTGAAGTGTGTCTTCTTTCAAAGGCTTCAGTTCAACAAAGCTGGCTATGGCACCGACGACTGTCACATCTGAATTTTCAGTATATTCAGAAGCTAGTAATAGGTGATTTAGTTCGTGGTCTTCCAGTGTTGAAGTTTGATGCTGAAAATCTATGTGATGTTTGCAAGAAAGGTAAGCTGAAAAGGGTTCCTCATAAGCCAAAACCTGAACCTACGACAAAGAGTATTTTGGAACTAATTCGTGTGGATTTGTGTGGCCTAATGAGGACTGAAAGTATTAGTGGTAGAAAATACGTATTGGTGATTGTTGATGACTTTTCACGATACAAGTGGGTTAAGTTTCTTCGTTCAAAGGATGAAACTCCAGAAAATCTGATCAACGTCATCAAGTCAGCTCAAAACAACATGCAAATAGCAATTAAAATCGTTCGTTCGGATAATGGCACATAATTCAAAAACAGAATCTTGGGAGATTTCTATGAATCGAACGGGATTATTTAACAATTTTCTGCGGCTAGAACTTCTGAACAGAATGTTGGTGTGGAGAGACAAAACAGAACGTTAGTCGAATCCGCAAGATATATGATGGCTTACTCGAATCTACCATTATTTCTTAGGGCTGAGGCTGTCGCAACTGCATGTTACACTAAGAATCGTTCAGTCATACATCGCCGATTTGGAAAAACTCCCTATGAAGTTATGAACAACCGGAAGCCAACCTTAAAGCATCTTCTAGTCTTTGGTTGCAAATGCTTTGTACTGAACGACAAGGAAAATCATAATAAGTTCACTCCGAAAGCGATTGATGGAATCTTCGTCGAATATTCTTTCTCCGCAGCTTCATATCGGATTTATCTGAAGCCGTGCAGAACCATAATTGAGAGCGTGAATGTGAAGTTTGATGAGCATAATGATATGGTTTCTGATCACAACAGTTCAGAACCCATGATAACTGGAATATTAGCTTATGAACAATACAGTTCAGAACCTGTTCCAAAACCGAATCAGGATCAACCTTCATCTTCTAAATCTCATTTAACTGATCTTGATTATTTGTTTGATGATTTTTATGATGAGTATTTTGGTGCTTACAAATCGTCTGATGTTCTTAACAGGAAGAAACCCGCATCTACAGCAATTTCCGCTGCTGTTCCTACTACTGATACAGATGCAACTCAATCAACAACGATTGATGTTTCCTCTCCTGTTCAAGAAACTGTTGTACCAAATGGTAATTCTACACCAAAGACCTAGGTTAGGAGTACCCTTAAGGTATCGAAAAATTCGCTTTATAGCGATCAAATGTGATTCCTTAGGTTCAGCTTGATATCGTGCACACAAACATGTTGCGTACATAATATCAGGTCGGCTAGCTGTAAGATACAGAAGAGAGCCGATCATCCCATGGTACGTCGTGAACTAGTTTAGATCCTGTTAGATCTGAAGTTTTGTCAATAAACCAAGTGTTGAAGATCTGATAAGAAGGTTCAGAAGTTCTGAGAAGAAGAGTCAGAAGTTCTGAGAAGAAGAGTCAGAGATCTGAGAAAGAGAAGTCAGAAGTTCTGAGAAGCGTGATCAGAAGAATGTTCAGAAGTTCTGAACTACCTGTTCAGAACTTATGACGAGTTTCGTTACTTAGTAATGTGTAAACTAATTAGGACACGTGTTTTGTTCTTATTAGTCTTTCTTATTTGTACTGTAGCTTTAATATATCCATTACAGTATAAATAGAGTGGTTAGCACTACGTTGCTAACTGATTGATTTTCCCATATTACTTGTATTCATTCCTTGTAATCTTTGAGGTTATCTCTCTCTTAGATCTGTAATTCTGTGCATCATTGAATACAATTGGGCTTGATCATACAATTTCTCAATTACTTCTTTCTATATTGATTGTAAGAATAGATCCTGCACTTTCAGATCCCTGTAGGAACTTCTTGAGCATTTTGTCATTTGTACTTTAGAGATCAATATATGGATGACAAGTTTGCCTTCTAAAAAAAAAGGGGGAGAAATGTTTAATTCAATTTCATGTCAAAGAGCTTTCAAGTCAAAGATATTTCATGTCAAAGAACTTTCAAGTCAAATATATTTCAAGTCAAAGATTCGTGAACAAAGACTGAAGATCAGGGGAAGAAGGATCATGTGAAGTCCAAATGTCACCGAATTTGGTTATCTTAGTTCTGAGTGGTTCTCGGAATGCACTTACACCTAAAAGTTCAACAATGTGGATGGTTTCACATCTTTCTGATCCAAACTCTAATTGTTTCTGATTCATCTTGTTCCGAATTGATGGTTTTATACATCTTTATGAAATT
Organism: Saussurea involucrata; assembly: GCA_033807775.1. Classification (NCBI taxonomy): domain Eukaryota; kingdom Viridiplantae; phylum Streptophyta; class Magnoliopsida; order Asterales; family Asteraceae; genus Saussurea; species Saussurea involucrata. Next base: position 89,213,688 of record CM066314.1, read on the forward strand.
CATGTTCAAGACTTGAAGACAATCTGTTGAAGATTGTATTGAAGAAGGTTGCCTTTTCAAAGAGAAAGACAAAGACTTTTCATGTTTGTCTGAAGATTCTTCAAAGCTGAGTTCTTAAAGAGTGTCAAAGCATATAGTTCGCCGTGAACTAGTGGAGATAAAGCTATTTGAAGATTTTCTGAGCCTCAAAGTTTAAAGCTGTCAAAGATAAAGTATTGAAGATCAAGTACTGAAGACTGCTGCTATTTTTTTAAATCTTGAATCCAAAGGGGGAGATTGTTAGAGCATTATTGTATTCAAGATTTATTGTAAAGTCTTGTAATTAGTCAAAGCTTGTAAAGTCAAATGTAAAAGTCAAAGTCATGAAAAGTCAAAGTAGATTAGATTTAATGCTTTGTAATCCTAGGTATAAATAGGATTAGTTAGCTTAGATGCTAAGCAAGTCTCAAGAAAGTCTAGAGAGAGCAATTCATTAGTGATCTTAATTGTAATATTCTAGAGAGAGAAGTGAGAGCATTCTAGAAAGAGAAAGTGCATAATTCCTATGTAAATCACTATTATGTTCAAGATCAATGGATGATTTGATGATTACCTAATAGAAACTGGTTTATCAAGAAGGATCCTTGTTTAGTGTCAGCGGCGGTGCCATAGGGGTTTTCGTAGCTGAGCTCTTAGTTAAATCAAACTTTTTCAGCATATCTTTAACATATTTTCCTAGGTGAATGAAAGTTCCTTTTTCATTCTGCTTGATTTGAAGACCAAGGAAATATGTCAGCTTTCATTCTTTCAGTGAAACGAGTACATAGGTCAGGGTTAGTGGAACCAAATATAATATCATCGACATATATTTAAACAAGAATAATATGACATTTTACTTTCCTGAAAAATAAAGTTTTATCGATTTTAGCTCGTTCAAATTTTTCAATATGGAGATAAGTAGAGAGAGTGTCATACCATGCACGAGGAGCTTGCTTTAAGCCATAAAGTGCCTTATCCAGTTTATAAACATAACCTGGATGCTTTGGATCTGAGAATCCTGGAGGTTGTTCCATGTAGACTTCTTCATTCAGTTTTCCATTGTGGAACGCTGATTTAACATCCATCTGATAAGCCTTGAAGTCCTTGTGTACAGCGTAAGCTAAGAATAGACGAATGGCTTCTAGTCTTTCCACTGGGCAAATGTTTCGTCGTAATCTATACCTTCCTCTATTGTCTGTATCCCTGTTCAACAAGACGAGCCTTGTTGCGGGTTACAATTCCATGTTCATCCAACTTGTTTCGATAGACCCATTTAGTGCCTATCACTGACTTGTTGGATGGTCTGGGAACGAGCTTCCAAACTTTGTTTCTTTCGAATTCAGTCAGCTCTTCTTGCATAGCGCTGACCCAGTTTGTATCTCTGAGGGCATCATCTGTTTTCTTTGGTTCAATCAGAGAAATAAAGTTAACGAATAAACAAATGTTACCTGCACTTCGTCGAGTCTGAACACCAGCGTTTGGATCACCAAGAATTTGATCAATAGGGTGATTAATAGTCCATCGTTGAGCTGGAGCATAAGTTGAAAGTGCAGGATCTATTCTTACAATCAATATAGAAAGAAGTAATTGAGAAATTGTATGATCAAGCCCAATTGTATTCAATGATGCACAGAATTACAGATCTAAGAGAGAGATCACCTCAAAGATTACAAGGAATGAATACAAGTAATATGGGAAAATCAATCAGTTAGCAACGTAGTGCTAACCACTCTATTTATACTGCAACAAACATCTTAAAGCTACAGTACAAATAAGAAAGACTAATAAGAACATAACACGTGTCCTAATTAGTTTACACATTACTAAATAACGAAACTCGTCATAAGTTCTGAACAGGTAGTTCAGAACTTCTGAACATTCTTCTGATCACGCTTCTCAGAACTTCTGACTTCTCTTTCTCAGATCTCTGACTCTTCTTCTCAGAACTTCTGACTCTTCTTCTCAGAACTTCTGAACCTTCTTATCAGATCTTCAACACTTGGTTTATTGACAAAACTTCAGATCTAACAATCTCCCCCTTTTTGTCAAATAAACTTAAACTTTGCATCATCTAATTCTTTCAGAGCAGGAACAATTTTCTGAAGTAGCACATTCCTCAGATTAAGCCTCTTATCAATCTTGTCAATAATTTCTTGAATAATCTCAACTTGCTGATTAATTACTTCTTGAATCATGTTTGCTTCCTTCACTTTCAGCATCTTTTTCTCCAAATTGTGCTTTATGATCCTTAAAGTTCCAGAACAATATTTTGCAGTTTCCTTTGCTCTGAAGAAGATCTTTCCACTTTTGTTCTTCAAAAATACTCCCAACTCTGGATATCTGTGAACACTTCCAGTCTTTAACACCTTTTTCTGCTCATGATCTGTATTGGGATTTGCCAGATAAACACATGACTTTTGCAAATACAGAGCTATTTGGAAATCTGTATAGCAATGCCACCTTAAGATATAGAACATGGCCTCAATCACCACACTTCTTGCCTTCCTTTCATTTCTGTCTTTACTTGACTCTTTAAAACATAGAAAGCTGTGTAATCTGTAGAAGTCAACCACTGACAGTTTCTCAAAATCTGCATCAGTGAAATAATAAACCTTGCCATCTTCTCTCAAAACTTCAAAGGATAAGTACTCCATCTTTCTGAATTTCTTAACCTTCAATTCTCTGATTCCAGTGATTAGAAAATCTGAGTAAACGGCTTGCTTTGTTTTGCCAAGACATCTTGATTTTTCAGCCAACCAGATCTGAGTCTCCTTAGACCTATCATAATACACATCCAAGAATTGTACCTCTTTTGGTTTGAAGAACTCAGGCAGATCAAATTCAAGAAAGTATCCATTCAGATCAATGAATATTTCATCTTCTTTGGGTTCAGACTGTTCAGCTTGATCAATATTAGTTATCTGCACATTCTGAGGTGTTGTGTCCTGAACTTCTTCAGCCTCATCTGACAAAATTTCATTCACTTCATACTCAGCTGGGAACACAAAATCATTATGTAGAATCTTTTTGGGATTCACCTCAGATAGCAACCATTCACTACTGTTTCTGATTTTTCTTCTAAAATCCAACCTCCTCTTCACACAGTTTATGCATCTCTTCTTTAAACTCTCTTTTTCAGCATCCATACTTACTTCCATTCTAATCAACAACCAATTCAGAGTTGCATCACTGTACTTCACCAACTCTTTTAATCTGAACAATTCAAGTCTTTCGTGAACCATATATGTGAACCCTTCTGTCTCCATTCCTTCATTCACAAAACCCTTCACATGCAGATCAACTTCTGTTTTCTTTGTGGGAGAACTCAGATTGCACTTTTCTTTTCTTTCTTCTATAGCCAACTGGAAGTCATACAAGTATGTATTTCTGACATAAATACCCAGAAGTCTTCTGCATTCAATTTCTATCAAGGCTTCTTCAGTGCTAGCAAAGAACTTGACTAGAAAGATCTGATCATCAAGAGTCAATCTGTGAAAATCAAATGTAGACATGGAAACCTTTGTATTTCTTTCTTTCAGTGTTTCCATTCTAACGAACATTAAACCATTGAATTCATCTTGTTGAAACATCAGAACTTTCTCGATTCTTTTCTGAATATGCAGTTTTGAGTCAGGAACTCTGAACATATTAGAAGCTTCTGAGTAGACCATCTGAGCTCTGTCATCCATAAAACCATCAATGTTACTTTCCAAAAGCTCATACTCTCCTTCTGTGTAGTAGAGATTATCATATATTTCCTCAGGAAAAATATCATCATGAAATTGTCTGGCTAAAGGTACATCACTTAACTCTAGAATGAAGTCACACACAGGTTCTTCTAGTCTTTGCAATTTAATCTTTGGAATCTCGATTGGTTTTCTGAATACATATTCAGAAGGCATAAAGAAGTCTTTCACTTTCACATACTCTTCTTCTGTATTTAACTCATCACAAAAGTTAAACCTAAAATCATCTTTAAAATCCTGAGTGTAATCCACAGTTCTGTCTTCTTCTCCCATTAGATCAATGGGTCTTATCACTTTTATTCCTTTATGAATTTTCTGAACACTCAAAGCTCTGACTACTTCATTATGCATTCTTCTGATCAATTCTTCATTCAACCTCCTTTCTTCTGATTCAGACTCCATTGCCCTTTCACTGTTATAAACCACAATATCTGTACACCTGTTTACCACTGTACTTTCCACTATTTCTTCCATTCTCAAATCAGATTCCTCAATAGCTACAGTTTCATCTGAGTTTCCTTCCATCTCAGTATCCAAGTTCAATTCCTCTGTTTTATCTGATTCATTACTATCAATACTTCCCAACTCCATTTCTTCTGTATCTGAACTGTCAAGCTGTACTATCTGAATCATCTCCTTTAAATTTTCCTGTGTCTGATCTTCTGTACTTTTTGTATTGGCTAAGTGCATGTCTGCTATCTCAAAATCTTCTATGCCAATATCATCATCAGAACTTAACCTTTGTCTTTTCTCCCCCTTTTGATGATTATGAGGATCATTATCATCAAACTTCCTTTTCAAGTTCTGATTAAAAGCAACTTCAGGTTCAGCTTCTGCAATAGGAACAGGATCAAGAGGCTTTGAAGTAGAAGCCAAAGATACACTCAGTGCTTTCAATATAGATTCCTGCATACCCTGCATCTGTTTTAACATATCTTTTTGAAAACCAGACATTATATCCATGATCTCCTTTTTGTGAGAATCCAAGGATTTCTTTACATCATCTACCTTGGTTTCAACAGAAATTAACTTTTTCTCCAACACAACTTTCAAATCTGATACCTCATCATTCAGATCCTCCATCCTCTTCTCCAAATTTTCTACTTTTTCCCCCATCTCCTTGTTTTGTTTCTGAATCTTTTCAAATTCAGAAGTTTCTAACAGTGAACCTGAACCAACAGATGGTCCAGTTTTCATGTGCCCAGAGAGCTCATGGCCTGTAGATAACACACAGTCATCTTGTACAGCAGATGCACGTTTGAATGAGGCTTTTGTAATGTTCACCTCACCAGGACTTCCATCCAATCCTCGACACCCAACAATAGGCATGTCTATGAATGTTGTTTCAGGAGTACGAAATTCCTGATCTGTGCAAGTGTCAAAAGGAATTTCAGGCTCAATATGAATAGGACTGTGATATTCAGACTCAATGTGTTGAAAAATAAGTTGGGATTTATCACCTCCCTCCAAATGAGTTTGGGATGGTTCCCCGGATTTGTGTGAAACAGTAGCATGTTGAAATGCTTCTGAGTGGGTATGGATGGGTTGTTCAAGATCCACCACTAGGTCCATGGTGTTTGTTTCAATATTGGACACCAAGAGATGTGAACCAATAGCATGTGTGGTTACCTGGTCAAGATTAGCTGGTTCAGAGGCATCTCTTTCTGTTTGAACCTCTGTTAACAATCTCTCATCCTCACCACTCTCATTCTGTTTTTCCTCACTGAGTCTAACCAAGCTCTCAGAATTTTCCCCCTCAAGTCTCTCAGAATGTTCACCCATCTGAACATCCTCCCCCTCTCTAATTCGACTAGACCCCTCACCTCTCTTCTCAGGTTGGTCCTCTTGGGTAGGGATTTGAGGTAATTCAATTCCCATAGAGGTGCAATAAGCTTTTAAAATCTCACTCTCCCTTGGAATATAGTTCCTAAGTGATTTTGGCAACAGTTTATGATTGGGATAATTTTCAAGTCTTGTTACTGAGGTCATCTTACCCAAATAAAATGTAGGACCATGCTCTTCATTTGTTCTTCTTGAGATTGTTCTGTTTTCCTGCATGGCATACCAAATAACAATTTGCCAGTACCTTATGTAGGGAATGTATGTCAGTGGAGCATCCTTTGTCTTCTTCTGAATTGCTTTCTGATTCTTCTCAAATGTATTCTTCATATCTTCCCAAAGTATTAAAGTATAGTCATAATGCCTATTCTTCACTAAACCTTGAAATATCTGAAGAATTTGTTTAGAACCTTGATCAGCAGAACTATTTTTCCCTGACAAACATTTATTTACCACATGAAAGAAGCAAGCCCAAATAGGTGGTAATTTGTTTCTTCTGAACAAACTGAGAGTTCTCAATCCTTCATTGTATCCCAACTTCATAAACTCTGCTATTAATTCCTCTGTTAGGGGTAAATCCTCAAAATCTGTTCTTCTTTGTACATCATCTTTCTCTGGTAGATTCAGCATCTCTCTTAGTGCAGAGATAGATAAGACAAATGTCACTCCTCCAATTTCAGACACAAACTTATTATCTTCTAACCTAAGATATTTCCACCATTGTTGTATGTACTGAACAGGCACATTTTTACTTCTTGTAAACCATTTTCTGTACGGATGATGTTTGAATAACTCCATGATAATTCTGTGTTCAGGCTTAAAACGACTTTCCTCAAACAATATAACACAGTTATTTTCAGATAATTTCAACCATTCACTCTCAGGAACAACTCTTTCCACTAGAATAGATCTATCTGACATAATAGAACCTGCAGCACTCTGATCATGTTCAATATTAACATTTACCTCATCCGCATTTCCTTCAGATTCATCCATTTGTTCATCTTCTTCATCATTTCTTATTGCCCCTTCCTCTGCAACTCTATTTTGTACTTCATCATTTTCCGAATCAGATGAATCCATTATCGATTTTGTAGAATGTAGAGAAATTGGACCACTTCTTCGTATTTCAGACATGATTTAAGAAGAAAACAGATTCAAAGAACTCTGGATTTGATTCGTATCTCACGTTTCGCTCTGGAATTTGAAAGAACTTTGAAATAGGGATTTTAAGACCTATTTAAAATCCGCGAAGTTGAAAGGTTTAACGGAAAAGCGAAATCAATGTTATAACGGAGTCAACACACGTGAAATACCACAAAGGATTTAAATGGAATACGTGGCATTGTCAAACAAATATGAAGCTGACACGTGTTAGTGGATAGAATTTTGACTCAAGTCAAAGATCTGAATAACACGCGCAGATGTTCTGATTCCATGACTCAGAAGAATTTTGCCTTGTAACCAAAATGTCTTTTAAAATCAACTTCTGACCAATATAAAACATTTTGATTATTCAGAAGAGGTTTGAACAGATAAGAAATGAAAACAAATCTTTTAAGCATCACAAAATGATTTCCAAAAGAATTTTGATGCTCCCCCTTGACTTGAGCATGCATTTGAGTATTAATGATACATAAAGATGAGATAACAAGATAATCGAAGAAGCATAATCCATACAGTTGAAGTTATTTGTATTTCTCAAAAATAAATTTTTGAAAGTTAGATTGCTGAAGTATTGACTCAGAATTTCTGACCTTAAGATTCAGAGGTTCTGATCTCAAGACTCAGAAGTTCTGAACTCAAGACTCAGAAGTTCTGAACTCAAGATTCAGAATTTCCGAACTCAAGACTCAGAAGTTCTGAACTCAAGACTCAGAAGTTCTGAACTCAAGACTCAGAAGTTCTGAATACACTACTCAGACAACTTCACTTAGAAAAATTTAGCATTTTTAAGAAAAAAATATTTTCAACTAGGCAGATTAAGCATTCCTATTTTACATATGAGAAAAGAAAACCTTTTGTGATCAAGAGGCTTTGTGAACAAGTCAGCCAATTGATACTTTGTATGCACAAAGTGCATCTCTATAGTTCCTTTTTCCACATAGTCCTTTATAAAATGATACCTCACGTCTATATGCTTAGTCTTCGAATGTTGAACAGGGTTCTGAGTAATAGCAATTGCACTTTCTGAGTCACAATAGATGGGAATCTTATTAAGCTGATATCCATAGTCCATGAGTTGTGTTCTCATCCACAATGTTTGAGAGCATGAAGCAGCAGCAGCAACATACTCTGCTTCAGCAGTTGAAGTGGATACACAATTCTGTTTCTTTGATGCCCAACTCACTATTTTATCTCCCAAAAAGTGACAAGCACCAGATGTACTCTTTCTGTCCAACCTACTTCCTGCATGATCAGCATCAGTGAAAGCAGTCAATTTGAAGTCAGTTTCTTTTGGATACCATAAACCTAGATCAGGTGTTCCTTTGAGATATCTTAAAATCCTTTTGACAGCCAACATATGTGATTCTTTCGGGTTAGATTGAAATCTAGCACAGAAACAGGTAGAAAACATGATATCTGGTCTACTTGCAGTCAAATAAAGTAATGATCCAATCATGCCTCTATAAAGTTTGATATCTGCTGAAACACCTTTGAGATCAGCATCTAACTTTATGTTAGTTGCCATAGGTGTTCTCATAGAAGCACAATCAGACATTTTGAACTTTTTCAGAATATCTCTGACATATTTTCCTTGATTTATGAAAATACCTTTTGGTAGTTGTTTGACTTGAAGACCAAGGAAAAAATTCAGTTCACCCATCATGCTCATTTCAAATTCAGATGACATGACTTTTGAAAAATTATCACATAATTCTGGACTGGTAGAACCAAATATTATGTCATCAACATAAATCTGAATCAGAATCAAATCATTACCCTGTTTCTTTAAAAACAAAGTTGTGTCAATCTTACCTTTCTTGAATCCTGAACCTAACAAGTGTTTAGTAAGAGTGTCATACCAGGCTCGTGGTGCTTGTTTTAGACCATATAAAGCTTTGTCTAAAATATAAACATGATCAGGGAATTCTGGATCAACAAAACCTTCAGGTTGATGGACATACACCTCTTCATTAAGTTTGCCATTTAGAAAGGCTGATTTGACATCCATTTGATACACCTTGAAGTTTTTATGTGCAGCATAGGCTAAAAATATTCTGATTGCCTCTATTCTTGCCACTGGTGCAAATGTCTCATCATAATCAATTCCCTCTTGTTGACAGTATCCCTTAGCAACCAATCTTGCCTTGTTTCTGATGACAACACCTGATTCATCCTTTTTGTTTCTGAACACCCATTTAGTTCCAATTATAGATTTACCTTCAGGCTTTGGAATGAGTCTCCAAACTTTATTTCTTTCAAATTGAAGCAATTCCTCTTGCATTGCTGAAATCCAGTCTGGATCCTCTAGGGCTTCATTAGCTTTCTTTGGTTCAATTACACTTAAGAAACCAGCAAACATTACTTCATTTGCTGTAGCTGATCTTGTCTTTACTCCTGCTGATGGATCACCTATTACTTGATGAATAGGGTGATTTTTAGTCCATTTGTTAGCACTAGGGAGTACATCAATCTCTGAATAATTGTTGTTTGCATCATTCTCATCAATGATTGCTTGTAATTCTGAACTGTCACCTTGTTCTGACGTATGAGTAGGAGTTGCATCCAAGTTTGAGTTCTGATTAATGAAGTCAGAGTTCTGATTGACTTGTTCAGAGTTCTGAGTACAAGAATCAGAATTCTGATTACAAGGTTCAGAGTTTTCACCACTTGTATTTATTAGATTTGGGCACTCCTCTGATGGACCTTTGTCAGAAATTACAGTTGATTGAACTATTTCTGGAGTCTTATTTTTCATCTCTTTGACCATCTTTGGGTTTTCATATTCTGCATAAGAATCAGAAATTAGTTCACTAAAAGCATCCTTAAACAGTAAATTGAGTTCTGAACAAATAGGATTAGAATTTGTATCAGAAGTCATTTTTGTCTTGTTCAGCATGAGTTCTGAACTGTCTTGTTCAGAAGTCCGCATTCTGGCTTCATCAAAAGTTACATTTATGCTCTCCATCATCCTCTTGGTTCTTCTATTGTAGATTCTGAATGCTTTGGAAGTTAAAGAATAACCCACAAAGTATCCTTCATCTGCCTTTTTATCGAATTTGGCAAGATTTTCTCTGTCTCTGAGAACATAGCATCTGCAACCAAAAATATGAAAGAATTTGATTAATGGTTTTCTTTTATTTATCAGTTCATAAGCAGTCTTATTTAATCTCTTATTGATTAAAGTTCTATTTTGTGTAAAACAAGCAGTTGCAATTGCTTCAGCCCATAGGAAAGTAGGAAGATTTGCATAAGCCAACATTGTTCTCGCAGCTTCAACTAGAGTTCTATTCTTCCTTTCAACAACACCATTTTGTTGAGGAGTTCTGACAGCAGAAAAATTGTGAGAAATCCCAGAACTTTCTAGAAAATTCTGAAGAGTCTCATTTCTGAACTCCGTTCCATTATCACTTCTGATTTTCTGAACTTGAAGTTGTAAGAGAACTTGAATCCTTTTGATAAAATTTATCAATGTAGTAGCAGCTTCTGACTTAGCTCTTAGGAACTCAACCCACGTGTATCTGGATAATTCATCAACAATCACAAGCATATATTTCTTTCCTCCCATCGACTGAACTGAAATTGGACCACAAAGATCAGTATGAATCATTTCTAATGGTGCTTTGCAAGATGAGTCCATTTTTAATTTGTGAGAACTCTTTTTCATCTTGCCCATTTCACAAGCTGAGCATAATGATTCTTTTTCAAATTTAAGCTTTGGTAAGCCTTTAACCAAATGTTTTGCAACAAGATTATTAAGATCTTTGAAATTCAGATGAGAACATCTTCTGTGCCAAAGCCAGCATTCATTTGCAGTTGATTTTGATAAAAGACAAACTGTATTTAATGTTTTCAATTTTGAAAAATTAACTACAAATAAGTCCATATGTCTTTTGGCCCAGAAGACTTTGACATCATTTTCAGTTAGAATCATGCAACCTGTTATTTGAAACTTAATTTGACAAAGACTGTCTAAAAACTGACTTATGCTGAAAAGATTGTGTTGTAATCCTTCAACATAGAAAACCTTTTGGATAGTTAGATCCCCTTTAGTTAAATCCCCATAACCTTTGACTTGACCTTTGCTATTGTTTCCAAAGTTTACTGCTCCTCCAGCCTTTTCTGTGAAGTTTGATAGAAAAGACTTCTGACCTGTCATGTGTCTTGAAGCTCCTGAATCTAAAAACCACACATGACAGCCCTGCAAAAAGATCAGTTAGGTTTAGGTACCCATTTTGGAATGGGTCCATCTTTGTTAGCTTTGTCATTGGATTTAACATCAGTACCTTTTACTCTCCACTCAAAATCTTTCTTCAAACACCACTTTCCTTGAACTTTTATGAAGTCAGAACATTTTCTGCTTACAAGTTTGTTCAAATTCTTTTTGAGAGTTGTAACTTTTGGTTTTGCTATGTTTTCAACTTTCTTTTCTTTTATCTTTTCTTTCTTCTGAGTCTGAGGAACAAAAATTTTCTTCTTTTCTGTATTTTGAGAAACAGAAACTTTCTGAATATCTTTTCTTATGTATGAAACAGAAGTTATTTTGACTTGACATTTGTGAGAATATTGGAATGAATCATTTTTACATCTAACACAAACAAGATTTTTCTTTGCAAGTGACAATAAATCTGAAACATAGATCATTTCATTTTTATTTATACTGTTCAGAGTACAATTACCCTTATTACAAGAATTTCTAGCGTTTAGTTCAGAAGTAGATTTCATTCTAAGCTTCTCAAGTTCCCTTTTCAGATCGTTCAACTTTGCAAGATCATCTTTCCTTTTGCTTTCTTCTTTTTCTGAAAAATTCAAGTTCTTTTTGTTAGAAGAATTAGATGATTCACCTTTTTCATATGTACTTGATTCATTAAAGAATTTATCATTTTCTCTTGAAGCATTAATTTTAAAAAGATCATACTCAGTCTTCAGTTTTTCAAGCTCTGTTATTTTCTGAATAAAAATATTCTTTTCTTTCAAAGCTTCTTCAAGTTTAATATCCACCTCACAGAAATCATTTTCAAGTTCATCATAAGTTTTCCTTAAATCCTCAAGTTCTTGACTCACAAGATTAAATCTCTTTTCAAGTTGCAAAAATTCATCTGATTTTGTTTCAGAAAATCCAGTTGAATCAGACTTCTGACTACCTGAGTCAGAGTTCTGATTTACAGACTCAGATGTCTGATCTTTAGACTCAGAATTCTGACTACAAAGTTCAGAATCCTGACTAGAAGTTTCAGACTTCTGATTGACTGTTTCAGAATTTTTACTTGTATCAAATATGCTCTCAATGTCATGATATGAAAAACTTGGTTGTTTATTTTTGTAGCTGACATTTAAGGAATCATACTTGAATTTAGTATCATTGTATCTTGGCTTTTCATCTGTTGGTTTAGAAACTTCTTTCTTAACCTTTTCTTCTGAACCAACTGACTTTTCTGTTTTAGACTCAGAAATTGTCTCATCTGACTTTTTAGAGTTTGGTCTTTGCAAATTGTCAGAACTTGTTATAGAACTAGCAGGTCTTATGAAAACTTCAACAATTTCTGGGATTTTTGGCTTAGAAACTTGAAGTATTGGAGCTCTTTTTAAAATGACATTTTCTTCCAATCCCAATCCCTTCTTTGGATTGTAAAATCTTGTATCTTTAACATTGCTTAATAAAAGATTTAATGTTTGCTGAGTTTGACCTCTTTTCAAATTCAAATCTTCCAATTCTTTGATTTTGGAGTATAAATTCTTTCTTTCTTCAAATAACATATCAAATTTTATTTGTAAATCACCTTTTTCATCCTTTATTTTTGAAAACTCAACTTTTAGTTCAGAAAGCCTTTTCATCAATTCAGAATTTTCATCTTTAACTTTCTGTTTCTCAGCCTCAGATTCTTCATATTGTTCGTTTATTACTTCTTTTTCAATTCTGAATTTGTTAACCAAAGTTCTTTCTCCTTTTATCTGTTTTCTTAGGTTAGCAAATTCAGTTTTCATTTCACCAATCTGTGTCATTAACTCTAATTCAAGTGAAGAATGTACCTCAGCAGATGACTCAGAATCAGCATCTTCAAAATCAGAATCATCCTCATTCCTCATTTTTGCCATATAGCTTCGCATCTGTGGAAAGTTGATATGATCATCTTCATCAGAAGTGTAGTACAGCCAATTCTCCTGTTCAGCCAATAGCGCACTCTCGTCATCTCTCTTCTTTGCAAGATGAGCCTTCTTCGTGTAGTATTCATAATCTTTCACAACTTTAACTCTGCAATCCTTGGCATAATGGCCAGATTTTCCACACTTGAAACACAGATTCTTTTCTTTTCTCTCTTCCTTCTCTTCCTTGTTTTCTTCACTTCTCTCTATTCTCTTTTCAATCTTATTTTCTTCTCTGTCATCTTTCTTCTTATAATCTGAACTTCCAGCTCTCTTATAATTTCCTTGAAATCTGCCCTTCCCATACCTTTTGTTGAAAGTATTTGTCAGCAAAGCTAGCTTTTCAGCCATTATCTTGATATCTTCATCATCTTCTGATCCTTCTTCTTTGTCAGATTCCTCCAGACTCGGTATTTCTGATAGATATGCAGTCTTTTTGGGTGCTTTGATTGCTTTGGACTTTGATAAGAACGCTAACTGATCAGCAACATTTTTCTTTTCTTCCACAACTAACTTGACAGAGTCTTCATGTTGATTAAGAACACAGAACAAATCATTTAAGTCTTCTTCACACATATCCTTGTTCATTTGCAGACTTATGGCAAATGATGACCATTCTGAATTTAGACTGTTCAGAAATTTGTAATTTATTTCTGATTTTGTTTTCTTCAGTCCATTTCTTCTCAAGTCATTTAGAATAGTGCAAAATTTACTGTATGTCTGTGTCAAACTTTCTGACTCTTTTGCTTTGAACCTTTCATAAGCATTTATGCTTTGATTTAACTTTGCCTGAATAGATCTCACAGTTCCTAACATTTGCCTTTCCAATTCGTCCCACATTTCTTTAGCTGATGATCCACTGTCAATCCTGTTAAGAACCTCATTCGGGACAGCCAAAGTCATCAAAGTAATTGCTCTTTTGTCAATAGCATGCCTATTTTTCTGTTCAGCAGTGTATTGGGAATAATTCTTCTTTACTCTGGTCGCTGGAATTTCTGGAGTTGTCTCTGTAGCAGGGGTTGCGGCGACATCGATATATACTTCGATTGGACCTTCTCGTATAGAAATCATAAGATTTTCATCGATGTTGTCAAGGAATTGGATCATACGAGTTTTCCATTGCTGATACTCTTCTGGTATAAGAACAGGCGGTTTGGTTTCGGATCCCATGGCTAGATATTCTTTAGAAGACGTGATTGTAAGAAAATTCAACAGAAAGACAAATTCGATTTTCTTGATCGAAAAGTAGCAGGAAATTCAAGAATTGCTAAGAATTCAAGAACTAGCCCTAGCAGCGGAATCGAATTTTGAATGAATCAAGAAATCTTCAAGAAATTGATCAATCGATCTTCGCAATCACAATCTTGAACGAATTTGTTTGTTGATTGGCTCTGATACCAATTGAAAGTGCAGGATCTATTCTTACAATCAATATAGAAAGAAGTAATTGAGAAATTGTATGATCAAGCCCAATTGTATTCAATGATGCACAGAATTACAGATCTAAGAGAGAGATCACCTCAAAGATTACAAGGAATGAATACAAGTAATATGGGAAAATCAATCAGTTAGCAACGTAGTGCTAACCACTCTATTTATACTGCAACAAACATCTTAAAGCTACAGTACAAATAAGAAAGACTAATAAGAACATAACACGTGTCCTAATTAGTTTACACATTACTAAATAACGAAACTCGTCATAAGTTCTGAACAGGTAGTTCAGAACTTCTGAACATTCTTCTGATCACGCTTCTCAGAACTTCTGACTTCTCTTTCTCAGATCTCTGACTCTTCTTCTCAGAACTTCTGACTCTTCTTCTCAGAACTTCTGAACCTTCTTATCAGATCTTCAACACTTGGTTTATTGACAAAACTTCAGATCTAACATAAGTCGCTGACTCAATCTGAACTTCTAGAGGAGCTGAAGATGAGGCTTCAACAACTTCTGGTATATCAGTCAAGAGAGGAAGAGGTTCAGATGTAATTTCATTCACTGATTGCTAAGAAGTAGATGGTATATCTGAGATAGAATGTTCGGAAGCAGGCATAGTGTTAAGAGGAACAGCTGAGACCCATGAGGATTCAGCTTCACTTGTGTGCATGCTTGGGATGATAATAGGATCATCATCTTCGGCGGTATGAGTATGAGTTGGAGGAGTGGGAACATCTTCTAAATCACCAAGATGAGAAAACATCCATTGATTCAGTTCTTCAGAATCAGCAGAAGGTCTAGAGTTCGCTGAACGGATTCGTCAAAAGTGACGTGGATTGTTTCTTCTACAGTTTGTTTTCTTCGATTGAAGACTCTGAAGGCTTTGAAGACTGAAGAATATCCAACAAAGATTCCATCATCAGCCTTAGGATCAAACTCTCCAAGGGAATCTCTGTTGTTCAGTATGAAACACTGACATCTAAAGATGTGAAGAAAGCTAATTGAAGGCTTTCTCCCATGGAAAAGTTCATAGGCTGTTTTCTTCAATCTTTTGACAATCAGCGACCTGTTTTGAGTAAAACAAGCAGTGTTGATAGCTTCTGCCCAAAACCGAGTAGGTAGATGAGAATCGCTGAGCATTCAACGTGCAGCTTCGATGATAGTTCGATTTCTTCTTTCAGAGACTCCATTTTGTTGCGGTGTTCTCACTGAGGATAAATTGTGAGAAATACCCTTGCTTTCAAAGAAGGAATCAAGAGAACTATTTTTGAATTCAGTCGCATGATCACTCCTTATTGAGCGAACAGTCATGTTGTTCAGGACTTCCATTTTCCTGACAAAAGTGATGAGTTCTTCAGGGGTGTCACTCTTAGAACGGAGAAACATTACCCAGGTATAGCGAGATAATTCATCAACTATGACCAATGTATATTTCTTTCCAGCGATGGATTGTTTGTTAAAAGGGCTAAACAAATCCATATGGAGAAGTTGTAGAGGAGAAGACATTGAGGAAACTTGTTTAGATTTGAAGCTTGCCTTGGTTTGTTTCCCTTTTTTCACACGCTGAACATAGAGACTCCTTAGCGTATGAGTGTTGAGGTAGACCAGTAACCAACTCTTTTGAAGAAAGAGTATTCAGTGTCTTGAAGTTGAGATGAGAGAGCCTTTTATGCCATAGCCAGTTGACATCAGATGAGGCTTTTGAGAAGAAACAGGAGTTCTCAGTGGTTGTAGAGTCCATATTTATAGCGTAAACATTTTCCATACGGTATCCGCTGAGAACTATCTTCTCCTTTTTGTCAGTGACAAAGCAGGAATCCTTAGTGAAAATCACTTTGTTATCCTTGTCACATAGCTGACTGATGCTAAGAAGATTGTGTTTCATCCCTTCAACATATGCGACTCTTCTGAAGGTTGGTGTACCATTAGAGAGTACACCAAGCCCTCAGGTATAGCCTTTTCCATTTCCACCGAAGGTCACTGAGGGACCCTTCTCTTCCTTGTATTCAGTGAGCATGTTTTTCTTTCCAGTCATATGTCTAGAGCATCCGCTATCAAGATACCAGATACCCTTCTGAACCTGCAAACAAAGGAAGATTAGTTTGACTTGGGCACCCATTTTACCATGGGCCCACATTTTTCAGTGGTGGTAGAGGAAGTGGAAGGTTCAGCAATCTTCGCAGCATTTGAAGATTCAGCTTCAGAACTAGTCTTCACTTTGGTTAATTTCTTAACCTCAGTGGTAGGTTTCACCTTAACCTGATTTACACCAGGATTGGTCTTCTTTGCCTTGGGGGCATTGATCTTCACCTTAGCTAACTTTTCAGCTTTGGTGGCTGTGGGGAACTTACTAGCAATGTGATCGGTAAGTCCATAGAGATAACATTTCCTATAGCTAAAAGTAGCTTTAGGACCATTTGCATGCTTAGCCGAGATTTGTAAATGAGCAGGGACAGCACCAAGTATACCTTTGGCATTGGAAATGGGAGGAACAATCAGTTCTTCAGATTTCTTACCAATTATATCCACTCTGATTCTAGGAGTAGATCGCTGAACGAATCCAGGGATCTTGTTCTTAGAAGTAGATACATAATTCACTGAAGCTTTAGAAGCATTCAACTTAGATACAAAGGTACCCTTCTGAGGTTTTTGGTTGAAAACTTTTTCTTTTCCTTTACCTTTAGAAATTAAGGTAGGTTTTTCCTCAGGGATGGGAGTTTTAGAAGAGGAACACTGAGATGAGGAGGTGTCAGGGACTGAGGATACGAACATTCCAAATTTGAGCATGGAATGATCAGTGGTTGGTTCTAGAGTATCAACTTTAAAACCAAGTCCACTCTTATCACTCAGGGGAATCTGAGACCTTATAATCTCATCGATCGTTGTTGAGGATTTACACTATCCTTCAACAGTAGCCTTTTCAGCTTCTAATGCAGCGATAGCTTCTTTACTCTCAATTTTGACTATCTGACTTATATGGACCTGATCTTTTAAATCTTCTTCAATTTTATAAAGCTTTTCTATTTGAAGGTGACAGTTTCTAAGCTGTTCAGCTAGATCAAGGTTTTGATTTTCAACTATGGTCTTGCCATTCATGGCATTATATAAATTTACAGTCAGAAGATCGATTTTCCGAAGACTATCAGCTTCATTAATTTCTGAAATATTAGTAAAGAAGGAAGTTGATACCTTAGAAGTAGAAGTTGAAGCAGAGGGAATTTCAGAATTTTCTTCTTCGTCTTCTATTTTTGCCATGAGGCAGAGATTGGCCTCATCATCATCTTCAGAGTCAGATGATTCTTCATTGTCAGAGGCAGCCCAGTCGAAATCAGCGACTAAGCCTTTGCCTTTCTTCTTAAAGCTTTTCTGCTTTGAATATTTTTCTTTCAGCATCTTGTATTTGTCATCTCTAGCCCTGCGGTTAGAGGATTTCTTGTAGGAAGAAGATGAGGGTTTGAAGATTTTCTTAGACCTGAATTCACTAGCAAAGTGTCCTACTTTTTCATAGTTAAAGCAGGTAGCAGTAGCCTTATCAACAGGGGTTGATGATTTTGGCTTGTCAGTGAGTGCAAGAGGTTTATTTCTTCTGAAGTTACTCTTTCTAGCGAATCTCCTGAATGTATTAGTCAGGAGTGCCAGAGATTCATCAAGATCTGAGGGATCAACATCTGATGAGCATTCAGAGTTAGTTTCCAACTCAGTTATAGTGATAGTTGATCGTTGAGTGGTAGGTGACTCCGAGAGTAAAGCAACAGGTGTGCTTTTGGAATCTTTTACAAGATTCTTCTTAAGATGACACGACTGCTCATGATTGAGCATAGTGCCAAATAAGGTAGAAAGGGTCATAGATTTTACATCCTTTGATAGCTTGAGACACATTGAATAACTGTCCTAGCTTTCAGGTAGACATTCTAGAAACTTTGTCAGGATATCAAAGTTAGAATATTCCTTACCAATGGTTTTTCGGTCAATAATTAAACAATTAAACCGTTGATGTACTTTAGAGAGAGACTCATTCTTACCACAAATGAAGCTTTCGTACTGTCTTACCAGGTTGATCTTTCTTGAGTCCTGGACTTCAGATGTACCTTCACATTGAACACAGATGGTGTCCCACATGGATTTGGAGGTTTTCAGGTTCATGACGGAATGGTAGACTTCGTCAGGAAGAGCCATAGAGATGATAGATCTGGCTTTAGTGTCGATAGCCACCTTCTTCTTGTCTTCACCAGTCCAGGTGTGAACTTCCTTGGGAATGATTCTTTCAGGAATGGCAGCTCTAGTAGCAGTGCCTGGAACTTCAGGGTCAATCCTAACAGGGACATATGGACCATTCTCGATGTAATAAGGCATAGTAGGGTCTAGACCTTCCAAGAAGAGCATAATCCTATTTTTCCACAGATTAAAGTTATCTCTGGAAAATCTAGGGGGTTTTGCAAGAGAACCATTGTCAATGTTGTTAGCCCCATGTATACCAGATGTAAAAGTATTGAAAATATTACAAGTCAGAAGACCACCAGAGATCCAGCAGAAGACTTAGAAGAAAATCAACAAGAAGACCATCAGAGCTCGACAGAGCTCTGGCAGAAGACTTCTTCTGATTCACCAGAAGAACTGTTCACATCAGAAGACCATCAGAGCTCTGGCGTAAGAGCTCTGGTGAATGAAGACCTCTGTGAAGCTTAAGTCTCGTAGAAATCTCTAAGTGTCAGACACGTGTCCGTACTTTCCACGTCAGCCCTAAAAGGACGAAGACACACTTTACACGTGTCATCCCAGGGTTAGATAGTACACTGTCTTTCACTTTAGCAGGCTATAAATAGAAGGGTAGTGGAACACACATTTGTAAGCTTTTGGAAGAATTGTTTTCCACAATTTTGAGAACACACACTGCTACATTCTATTCCACTACCACTGTATGATTTGTTTCCAGAGAGATTTTTGAATACACACATTTGAACGTGTTCTTGGTGTTATTCAAATATATCAATATACGAGCAGCTTATTTACTTGATCTTGTTATCATTTACTGTTCAATATTGATACTCTCACTGTTACATAATTGTTTACACAATCAATCGTATTTAATAGCTTTATATTATGCTTCTGCTATCTGTGTTTATGCTATTTATATGAGACATCTTGAATCTGGGAACCTACAATTGGTATCAGAGCGGATTGATTTGCTCAAATCAAACGATCCAATCTAACCAGGTTGATTCATTGTTGTTGATTGTGTCTGTTTTCAAAAGCTTCATAGTATACTCTTTTTTATTGCTTAAAAGTTCAACGTTCTTTTAACACCTGTTTAAGCTTCCTAGTTAGTCTGAATATCTTCTCTACTTTAGTTATTGTTCCATTGGTTACTGTTCATCTACTTTCATATCAAAACCATTTTAAAATCTTTTAAAACCTTCGTACTCTATTTTTCTGAAAAGATGGCGAACAACAACATTAATGCTATCTACACGACTGGTTCTCTAACCAAACCTCCTACTCTTCTGAGAGATGAATATCCTCAATGGAAGATTAGGATGGTTAACTTCTTTGATGGGATGGATAGAGACTTAATGCGATCTGTCACTAATGGACCATTCCAACCTATGGTTTTGGTTCCACCTGTACCCGCAACAGAAACTACTGCTGAGGTCCCTGCTCATTTCGAAGTTAAAACCACTGGGTTTACTGAGGAAGAAAAGCTGAAAATGGAAAATGACCTTAAGGCAGTTAGACTTCTGATTATGGCCATTCCAAACGATATTTTCCAAGAACTAGATTCATGTGTTACTGCAAAGGAAATATGGGATCAACTTCTGAACCAACTCGAAGGTGGTATAAAAACTCAAAAGAACAAAAGGACCTAATGTATTAATGAATACAATGATTTCAAGGCACTTCCTGAGGAAACCTTACAATAGACCTACAACAGATTCAATGTTTTAATAAACAAATGTAAAAAGTGTGGGTTTGTTCGGTCAAAGGAAGATAACAATGTCTTATTCTTGAAAAGTTTAAATGATGAATGGTTGAATCTATCCATGTCTCTACAAGCTAACCAAGATTTGGATGCATGGTCTCTTACTGATGTGTATGGCACTCTTACTGCACAAGAGAAGGATGTTGTCAAACAAAAGGGCAAATCCACCATTGCAGGTCTACTAGCTTTGATATCTGACTCAAAAACTCCCACTAAAGGAAAGTCCAACAGAGGGAACTCTAACAGAGAGAAAAAGAAAGAGAAGGCTGTGAAGAAGAAGGGAAAGAAGAGTTTGTTGCTGAAAGTGATGCAGAGGAAAGTTCATCAGATGATGATGCAGATATCAATGCTTTTGCTCAATCTCTTGCTTTAATACCTCGAAAGTTTAACAAGAGATTTGGCAACAAAGTATTTGATAGGAGAGCAAGATATGAGAGAGAAGAGAAAGACGAGAAGAGAGGTTATGCTGCACTTTACCATCAGAACAACAACAGATCTCCACCAGAGCAGAGACCACAACAGAAGTTGTTAGGACATTTAAGTTGTCCTAAATAATTAGAAAGTTTTGTAAAGTAATGGATTTGGGCCTACTGGGCTTAGACATGTAAATGGGCTTGGGCTTACTTGTTGTAACAAGGGGGAAGGGCTATAAATAGGTCATTTCATGTTATTTGTAATAATAACTTCCATAATACAAAATGTAGCTCTCTAATCTCATATTGTTCTCTCTAGATTAGATTTCATTTTCTAATAAATAATTAGTCCTTTTATACCTCATCTTGTTACATAATACTTGATTTGTTGAAGATCATGGACTCACATTTGGTATCAGAGCCAAATCGATTAGTCCTTTTGTTAGCTTCAATCTTCCTAATCATAGAAGTATTTAGAAGTAGTGAAAAATAGGCTGAGTGAAGAAAGCCTCTTACAGAGGCTCTGCCGGACTTACCGAGGGCTCAAGATCAAGAATCTACAGAAGCTAAAGTGGCGCTCTACAGAAGCTCAGTCATACGCACAAAGAAGACCAATATCTCGGAATCCGGGGAAGACTGCTCCAACAGAGGACCAGACCGCAGAACCTCTGTAACTCATTACAGAGCCTCTGTGGTCCTCACTGAAAGACTTGAAGATATTTATAATATCTTGCTACTGTTACAGGACCCGTTCATCAACTTGCATGGTAGCATGCCCTGTCCAACGTCGACGTATCAAACTCTGATTGGACTCAGTAGGGCTTAGTACATAATAGACGTCTGCTGCATTAAATGCAATACAACACGTCTTACTGTTCATGCCGTTCTTGCAACTGTTCATGACATTCGTCCAACTATTCATCAGTACCGTCTGAATAGTAGCATATGCTTTATGGTCCCCTTTGGAGTAGTATATAAGGAAGACTCATGTTGAGTTCTTCCTTAATAATCAATCAAAAATCTCAAATATCGACCATCATAAGAACACAAAAAGCTTATTCACCTTAAGAGTCATATCTATTTTGAAGCTTTTCTTACTCATTGTTCTTAAATCTGTTCTTAATATATATTCAGTAAACTTTGAAAGATTATTTCCTGTTCATTGTTTATTTATATTTTGGTCTAAATCTATCAAACTTATCTGTTAGTTCTTCAAATACGCTTCCGCATCAAACATTAACTTGAACTAATAGATCTGATAATCTTGTTTAAAGCGAAACGGGAACCAACAATTGGTATGAGAGCTAAGCTTGATTTTCAATATCAAGTGATCCTCGTTTTACAATTTTTTTCTGATAGATTATTTTCTCTCTTCATCACCAGATTTCTGGATATTAGTTATACCCAGAAAAACTTTCAGATCTTCATATTCATAAATCCTCCATCAGATTATCCTTTTCTCAAAATGACAAATACCAATAATTTTTTTACTGCTGGCTCATTAACTAAACCTCCTACTCTTCTTAGAGATGAGTATCCTCAATGGAAAATAAGAATGGTTCATTTTTTTGAGGGTACTGAAAAAAATCTCAAACAATATCTTTATAATCTTCCTCCGGTTCCTATGATAACTATGCCACGTGTACCAGCTACTAACGAATCTCTTGAAATCCCTGAACATAAGAAACCTAAGCCGAAAGTAGACTGGTCAGATGAAGATAAGGCAGAAGATGAAGTTTCCCAGAAAACGAAAAGAATATTAATCATGGCTATCCCCAACGAAATATTTCAATCTTTAGATGCATGCGAAACAGCGCACGATCTTTGGAAAGAATTAGAAAGACAACTGGAAGGGGGTGCTAAAACACAGAAGAACCGAAGGGCACAATACATAAACGAGTATCATGCCTTCAGAGCCTCTGCAACAGAATCGCAACAAACAACATAAGATCGGTTCAACTGTCTCATAAACAAATGCAGAAAGTCTGGTATTCACAGAACCACGGAAGAAAA
Organism: Saussurea involucrata; assembly: GCA_033807775.1. NCBI lineage: Eukaryota > Viridiplantae > Streptophyta > Magnoliopsida > Asterales > Asteraceae > Saussurea > Saussurea involucrata. Next base: position 89,236,437 of record CM066314.1, read on the forward strand.
TAACGTCATGTTTCTAAAGAGTCTAAACGATGAGTGGCTTCAGTTGTCTATGTCTTTACAAACAAATCAAGATCTAGACTCCTGGACACTCTCTGATCTCTATGGAACACTAGCCGCACAAGCGCCTCAAATAGCTCAAGCTAAAACACTAACCATTGTACCATACGCATTGGTTAGTAAAACTACAGAGGCTACGGACAGACCAAGAAATGAGAGATCTACAGAGGAGAAAAGAAGGAGAAAAAGAAGATGGTAATGATTGATAGCGAAGAAGACGAACTGAAAGAGGAAGAAATAACTCTTGCGTCATTAGCTAAATCCATGGCTCTATTGACAAGAGAGTTTAGAAATAACCAAAGGAATTCTGGTAGAAGAGATGATGGTAGAAGAGATGAAGGAAGAAGAGAAGAAACAAGTGACCGACAGAGGTCAGACTACAGAAATGACGACCAACATAGGTCGAGCAAAAGAAGCTACAGAGGAAATGACCGACAGAGATCAGATGACAAGGTAGGCCACACACAAGAATGCTACAAATGTGGTAAGCCTGGTCATTACGCAAACGGATGTAGAACAGAGAAAGGTGGAGACCAACAAAAGTCCGAAGATCAAACTGGAAACCCCTCCCAAGGTTGTTTCAACTGCGGCAAGCCATGTCACTTCGCTAAAGAATGCAGAGGTAGACAAAATCGCCCACAGAAGGACTCAGCTTTTTACAAAAAGAAGGCTGAGTATTATGCGCAAAAATCCCTAATGGCGAACAAAGGGCATTCTGAGGCAAGTAAGGAGGACTTCGAGTCAGACTCTACTTCTGACGATGAATTCCCCACAAATGCCCTGTTCTGTGGCATGGCAGAAGTTGACTCCGGCACGGACACTGAGGTATCCATTTCAAACTCTACCTCAAATATTAATACTGTAGATGATCATTTATTTGAACTTAACAATGAACTGAAAGAAGTAAATAAAAGCATTCAGAAAAGGCTGACCTTTAATGAGAGAGAAGTAAGGCTTCTCACTCAAGAAAAGGCCAAAATCTTTGAAGAAAAAGAAAAAATCGAAAAATATTGGAGCAAAAACGTAGATCCTTTAAAAAGACAAATTTATGATCTAACCTATGCTTTAAGAATCAAAACAAAAGAACTTTCAGTTTAAAGAAGTGAAACAACAGACATAAGGGCTCTCAAAGAATACTTTCAAAAGGAAAGAGAGGTACTTTGGCAAGATCTTTTAAGAAGAGAAGTTTTACTTAAAAACTATAAAGATGCACAGAAGGTGTATGAAAAAGTAAACTCTCAAATAGCAAGACGAGGAATAGGGTACAGTGATATTACCTTAGGAGTTGAAAATAAACAACTAAAACCTCTGTCTTCTCTATTTGTTTTGGGAAAAACTAACAAACCAAGCTTTCCAAACTTACTTTCTGTAAGTAAAAGGGTTAAAATCTCTGCAGAACCTCACTTGAGGAAACATACGAAGATGATCAATGTGTGGTTTGAAAACACAGATTCATCATCTTCAATCTCTATCAATAGAGGAATCAAACCAAAGAAATATCTGAAAACACAAGATCAGATTGGTATCTTTAAGTTTGGTAAACCAGAGACTCAAACACAGGTCGCTTTTGTCTGCATGATAAACGATGGAAAAAATTTATCAGCAGAAGCTCCTGAGTTTAAACCCATCTTTTCAGAAGAAAAACTTGAAAAATCTATTGAAAAAGAAATTTTGGAAATTTTAAAATGAAATGTTTTAGAAAATCTCAGCACATCTTCTATAGATCAAATTCTCGCTGAAAAGATCTCATCAGATACCTCTGCCATCTATGAAAGTTATTCTACAGAGGAAGAAAGCTCGTACGATACTTGCTCAGAAAATCCAGCCTCTGACGAAAGAGATGACTCAACTTCTGTAAATGAGGACGATTCATCCTCTGAAGACTCGGAGACTGATTCTAAATCAGGGATAGTTCACTATGACACAGAGGATGTCAAAATCTCCTCTGAAGTTCTTAACAGAACTATTTCTTCAAAAGAGAAAATCACAGAGATACCTATCTGCCCAGATTTTCTGAACATAAATTTAAAAGTCAAAACCTCTGCTGAGCTTGATATGTTAAAGAAGACCTCTGTATATCCTAAAAGTTCAAAATCTTCAAAACCTTTAAGGAAAAATAAAGAGAATATCACTTGGCAACAAAAGGGAAAATGGCCTGAAGCTAACATATACTTTTCCTCTGTGACAGTGAAGAAAGATGTTCACCACAGAAGAGAGTCACAGAAGGCAGGTCCTAAACAAGACTTTTGCAAACAACATTATAGTATTCATAGATCTTCTTGTAATAGGAAATCTAATGTTAAGAAAGAATGTAATGCCTCTATGGTTCAGTTAAATAAATTCAATGAAAAGTTCAAACAAATCACGTCTCATATTAAATATTGTCATTGCTTTGATCTTATGTTCAAATTGAATAATCACTTCTCAAATCCAGATTGCTTACTCTCCACTAAAATTCAAACTCTAAAGTCAAAACCTCGAGAGAAACAATCTGATCCTTCTACAAAGGATAAGATGTATTTCAAGAATGCTAAGGCAAACTTGAAAAATTCTAACAATATTGGACCCATATGGTTATGGGTACCTAAGTCTCTGTGATTGTCTTGAAGAAGCAACATGTGCCAATTTGGTATCTTGACTCCGGATGCTCAAGGCACATGACTGGCGACAGAAGATTACTATCCACATACAAAGAAACACACGATGGTGGATCTGTAACTTTTGGAGACAACAAGAAGGGACACATCAAAGGCTATGGAGTCATACAGAAAGAAAATATCTCTGTATACAAAGTTGCATATGTGAATGGCCTCAAACACAACCTACTAAGTGTAAGTCAACTCTGTGATACAGGATTCGATGTGTTATTTAAAAGAACTTTCTGCTCTCTACAAAGTGAAAACACAGGAATGGAACTTCTGCGAGCTGAAAGAAGAGGTGATCTATATCTAATGACTTTTACTTCAAAATCCAAGGATAAAGTTTGCCTAGTAGCCTGCAAAAGTGAAGAAGCATGGTTATGGCACAACAGGTTCTGTCACTTAAACTTTCACACCTTGGATAAACTAGTAAAACTCGATCTAGTTAAAGGTTTGCCAAATGTTAAATTCAATAAGGATCACTTGTGTTCGGCCTGTGAAATGGGAAAACACAGAAGGGCTTCCCACAAAGGCAAAACAGACGTGTCTTGCACTAGGCCTCTGTACATGCTTCATGTCGACCTCTGCGGTCCCATTGCTATACAGAGCCTAGGTGGCAAGAAATACATACTTGTTCTAATTGATGAGTATTCACGTTTCACATGGGTTGAATTTATTAGAAAGAAATCAGATGTTCCAATTATACTGATAAATCTAATGAAAAGAATTCAAGTTCTTTATGACTGCATAATACAGAAGTTAAGAAGTGACAATGGCACAAAATTTAAAAACTGTGTCATTGAAGCCTATCTTTCTACAGAAGGAATATCACAGAACTTCTCTGCCGCTCGAACTCCACAACAGAACGGTGTAGTCGAAAGAAAGAATCGAACACTTGTGGAGGCCGCAAGAACTATGCTATCTGCATGCGGATTACCAATGAACTTTTGGGCAGAAGCAATTTCTACTGCGTGTTATACACAGAATCGTTCAACCATTGTGAAAAGACAACTCAAAACGCCTTACGAATTACTTCACAAAAGGCGGCCAAACATCAAGTTTTTCCATGTATTCGGATGCAAATGCTTTGTTTTAAACGACAGAGATTCGAGAGGAAAATTTGAAGTAAAAGCTGATGAAGGCAAATTCATTGGATACTCTGCCACTTCCAAAGCCTACAGAACCTTCCTTACAAAGTCTCGCAAGATTGTAGAAAGCATTAATGTTTCTTTTGATGATTCATTCCAAATGACTTCTGAACAAATCAATTCAGAACTCGGAATTAAAGAGAAATCCTCTGACATCTCAAAAACAAAAGAAGATTTGGATCTTCTATTTTTAGAGATGTTCAACAATGACATTGATCCTTCTGTTGGAACCATCAGAATTTCTGAAGAACCATCCTCTGTCGGACAAAATCCTACAGGTATGACTCTAACAGGTCCAAATAATGCTTCATCTTCTTCTATAAATACTACAGATGCAATTGCCGAAGAAGAACATGCAGAAGATGAAACATCAAGAAAAACGACCAAAGAAGTTGCTGAAAAACAAACTCCACAATCCACAGAAGAACCAATTACAGAGGATATCGAGGACCAAGACTATACGTCCTCAGAGGAACAAACCCCACCACCACTCATACCAACATTACCACAAACGATAGAATCAACTACCAAGACACGGAGATCGACAGAGGCTACACAAGAAGAAACACAAGATGCCGCTGACGAAAGGTTCGAGGACATTGATGATCATCTTCCACGCACAACTCAGTGGACAAAAGCCATCCTCCAAGCCAAATAATAGGAGAACCTTCCGACTCAGTAAAAACTAGGTCTGCCACTGCTAATTTTTGTTTTTTTACTAACTTTATCAGTGTGATAGAACCAAAGAAGATTTCTGAAGCCCTAGATGACCCAAATTGGGTAGACGCCATGCAAGAAGAACTTCTGCAGTTTGAGCGTAACAAAGTATGGACTTTAGTACCTCTGCCACGAGGGAAACAGGCCATTGGGACTAAATGGGTCTACAAAAACAAGAAGGATGAAGATGGAGTGGTCATCAGAAACAAAGCAAGATTAGTAGCAAAGGGATATAGACAAGAGGAAGGCATAGACTACGATGAGACTTTTGCCCCTGTCGCACGACTCGAAGCAATAAAAATATTCTTAGCCTTCGCATCCCACAGAGGTTTTAAAGTCTATCAGATGGACTTAAAATCAGCTTTTCTAAACGGTGAAATCCAAGAAGAGGTTTACGTAAATCAGCCACCAGGGTTTGAAAGCTCAAAGTTTCCAAGGCATGTATACTACCTTGAAAAGGCTCTATACGGACTGAAACAGGCTCCAAGAGCATGGTACGAACGACTTTCTACCTTCCTTCTAGTCAATGGCTACAACAGGGGTACAACAGATACTACCTTATTCTATAAACATAAAAAGGGTGAGATAATGCTTGTACAAATCTATGTGGATGACATAATTTTCAGGTCTACTAATTCAGAAGAGTGTAAAAGTTTTGAAAAACTCATGCAGAGTGAATTTGAAATGAGTATGATGGGAGAATTAACATTCTTCCTTGGACTTCAAGTCAAACAAACTTCAGAGGGAATTTTTATAAATCAGGCCAAATATGTCTCTGACATTCTTTCCAAGTATAGCCTCTCTGATACCTCTGCAATGAAAACTCCAATGGCCACTGGAAATAAGTTATTCTTAGATCCAGATGGCATCTCTGTAGAATGCACTCTTTACAGAGGCATGATTGGATCTCTGTTATACTTAACTGCAAGCAGACCTGACATTATGCATGCCACATGTCTTTGTGCACGTTATCAAGCTAATCCTAAGAAATCACATTATGATGCGGTGAAGAGAATCTTTAGATACCTAAAGGGGACCAAAAATCTAGGTCTCTAGTATCCACAGAACTTTGGTTTTAGTCTTAAAGCTTATACAGATTCAGACTATGGAGGATGCATGCTCGACAGAAAGAGTACCTCTGGGAGTTGCCAATTCCTAGGTGGTAAACTAGTCAGTTGGACCTCCAAGAAGCAGAATTGTGTCTCAACATCCACAGCAGAAGCTGAATACATTGCTGCTGCTAGCTGTTGTTCTCAGGTTCTATGGATGAAAACTCAACTAAAAGACTATGGCCACATCCTATTCAAAATACCCATCTTCTGTGATTCCAAAAGTGCCATTGCTATCTCTGCCAACCCTGTGCAACACTCGAAAACCAAGCATATCGATATAAGGTACCATTTCTTGAAACATCATGTTGAATACGGTACAATTGAAATGCATTTCGTGCCAACAGAATATCAACTCGCTGACTTATTCACCAAAGCACTAGACGAGAAAAGGTTCAATTTCTTGGTGGGAAAGTTAGGAATGATAAACATGGTGTGACGATCCTCTGTAAGTATAGCTTTATCTTCTGTAAATATGTACAAATTTCCTTTATTTTTGCCTTAAGTTAATTTGTTTCTGTTTGTAAGTTCTCAATCTTAAATAGTTCTTAAAATCACAGAGCTTCTGTAAGTCAACTCAGAACCTCTGACGACCCCTACAGAACCTCTGGAAAACATGACCTATGTTCTATGCAAAACTTATCATTCTTTGATCCAAGCATAGGTCAAGGGGGAGCAAAAGGAAATTACTTGATCTATAGAAGTGATTAGATCAAGGGGGAGCAAAAGGAAATTACTTGATCTACAGAGGTGATTAGATCAAGGGGGAACAAAAGGGGACCCTGAAATGATCTAAAGAGATCAAACTGTCAAGGAAAAGCCAAAGAAGAATGTCGATGACTCCATACCGACAGAAGTCAAACATCACTACCGAGAAAAGAAGAACCAAAAGGTATGTCTCTCGCACAAAAGGTTTTTGGAAAACAATTTTCTAAGACAAGAATTGTCAAATATGTCCAAAATATGCTGTGAATAACATTTCAAAACTCAAAAGCTCAAAAAGTTTCACAAAATTCAAATTAGGAGAAATTTAAGGTCATAGAGCTTCTGCTGAGCTCAACAGAGGTTCTGCAAGAAATATACTCTGTGATCACAAATTAACCCTCTGTCGATCTTTTGGAATGTTATCTCGGAAACCGAAAACACAAACCATGACCTTCTCGAACAAACCGTTTGTTTTTAATAGTTTTCTCGGACACAAACTTTCAAATATGTCCGAAAAACATCTCTTAAACCAAATCAAAAATTGGATGATAAAAAATTTTAATAAAATTTTTGTTATGAGATTTTTTCCTTCATAGAGCTTCTGCTGGCCCTCACAGAACTTCTGCAAGCTCCAACAGAGCCACAAAACCTCTGCGAAGCAAATTTCTTGACAAAAATCCGATTTTATCCTCTCCAATGCCTTTACAAATGTTTTGGTTGAAGAAGAACCCCACAGAAGTCATGATAACAATGAGATATGAAAGGGATAAACAACAAAGATTTTCAAATTCACAGAGCTTCTGTAAGGTACAGAAGTTCTGGAGTGATAACGGTTACTTTTACTGAGAGTGAATTTCACATGGCTAAGAATAACCCCACGCGCCGAGCATTAATGGGCCGCGCACGTCGTCCTGTCATCTTCTGACATGGCCTACGTGTCCCATTTTCATTGGGCGTACATGGAACGTTTTCTGTGGAAAGTTGAACCCGCCGTTCTAACTCGAGTACGGATTCCAAATTTTAATCCATTACCATATATTCTACTCCTTCGAATACTACCATTTTACCCTCCTATAAAAACCAAGCTTACCCTCTCATAAACCCTTTACAAACTCTCATTCTTCTCCGGCGAAACCCTGCAAAAACCTGCAAGTTTCTTATTCTCAGTATCAAAATGGCTTCATCTTCTCAAGCTATCTCCCCTGCACACTCTCCGGCGACCTCACCAGAACATTCACCGGCTCATTCCGGCGACTCAGCAGACTTTGCTCCGACAACACATCTGCAAAACTTCATACCTAAGGATCACTTCGAAAAGGTACTACCAATCAAATCCAACAACTGCTATTTGGTCCCATCACCCACTGCTTTCGGCGAAGCCCACGCCATTCTGCTGAACATAATGGAAAATCACATCATCTTCCCTCTACTCTCAAAAACCCCAAAGAAAATACCAGTTAGATATTTGAACCAGTTTTGGCAGAGCTGCCGATTTGATAAAGACGACTCTATTATCAAAGGGTACATTTCAAGACCTGACAAATCTGAACATCTTGAAATCAAGTTCAACAGAACAATGTTCTCACTTGAGTTCAACCTACCCACGAGGGTTCTTCTTGGTTTGAAGAAATATGCAGAGCAACCAACAGACGACGAGCTCTGTCGATTCGTAGAAATGCTTGGGTATAACACACAACTACGGAAGAGAAATGACTTCCGCAGAGGAAGATTACCACCTCTGTGGAACACCTTGTTCTCTATTCTTAACAGATGCCTGCAGGGAAGATAGGCAGCATTGACCAGACCTCGCATCAGATTTTAACCATCATGTATGGGGTGTACTATGATCTTCCACTCGATTACGCGACGATAATGATGCAAGAGATCATTAACACCATCGACAGAAAGAACAACACCAAACGGGTCAAAGAGAACGATCCCAACTTTCTACCACCTCTGCAATTCCAAAGAATATTAGGAGTATTATTCAAACCTCTGTTGCTGATACAGAAATGGCCAATGGAAGGGCCAATTCCCAAATAGTTTCCGATGAGCAAAAATGTCCCCACTGATCATGTAGATGGCTACACACACTGCAGACCTTTGTCAAGGAAACTTCTCAAGTATGCCTCGAATAAAACCCTTAAGAAAGAGTATATACGCGATCATAGAACTCCTAAACCGAGTCCTATGACACCCCCGCGTTTAGGAGTCCCCCTAGGAACAATAACAGCAGAACCTCTTTCGACTCAAGCAGAAAAGGATCAAAAATTGGCAAAACACATGGCTATTCAACTTAGCTTCATAGCCAAACGTGCAGAACTTCTGGGAAAGAAATCTTCTTCAAAAACCTCTGCATCTACTCCAAAAGCAAAGAAGAGAAAAACTGGAGAAGGAACCTCCACAAGCGCTGCAGAAGATCAACCCTCACCTCCCCATGCCACAAAAATTGGCTCCTCTGCTCCTCCCTCTTCTCCAAAACAGAAGAAGAAAAGAAAATCGAAAACCACAGAGGAAGGGGCACCAAAACCCAAGAGGAGGAAAACCAAAAAGAAGCATGGTAAATCACTCGATAAATTGGTTACCATTGCAGAAGAGGAACCCGAAGTAGAAGAATCCGCAGAAGACAGAACTGCAGAAGAAGATGCAGAAAACGGAATGGCAACAGAGGAATATCAATCACCCTATCAATCTCCAGATAGATTTGCTCACCAAGGAGATCTGAACGACTTCCTACAGAACCCTGACATTGCCAATACCTTAAATACAGCAGGGTGGACGGCACAACCTCTCGACCACCACTCCCCTGAAGAACAATATTTCTCCATCTCTGGCATTGACACACATCTGCAAGAAGATGACACAACACCCAAAGATCAACTAGCTAACACACCTGTTATTTTACAGAACCCTTTCATTCAGGGATTGGACGTCCACAAAAGAAGTCCAAACCCAGCTTCAGACGAAAAAGAACTAACAGAAACTGAGTGGAATAGAGGTGAAGTAACAGAGGCTTCTGAGACAAGGATAGAGGTCTCAGAGGTAGATTCAGATGAAGAAGAAGCTGTATGGATAAGAAAAGGTCTCTATCATCCACATGTCATGAGATTATACGACTCTCATCAAATGTACGGCTTCTTACGCACAGAGCAAGGAACCTCAACAGAAGCAAGGGAAGAAGCACCAAGCCGTAGGATAGCTACAGAGGCTGAAATAATAGATGGTGATGTAGTGTTTGGGTGCTTAACAGAGGAAGAAACAAGAAAAGATTCATGGATTAATAGAGGCACACAACAACAACCAACTCCCAGTGCAACCCACATATCTAACTCCGCAGGTCTAGCTGCAGAAGGAGTTATTGAAATAGAGCAGCACAGCTCGATCCAAACCCAACCCAACCAGCCAGAAGTCACTCTTTCGACTTCTGCGCCCACAGAAACCGGGGAATCCATTCCTAGGGAGTCTCCTCAAAGAGACTCACCTAAAGTTCGTGATCCATCGCCCCAGATCACAACAGAACACCCTACAGAGGAATTCGTTTCCTCTGCCACACACACACTAGGGCCAACACTTCTTTCAGAGAGAAGTAGTGAGCACAACGACGAAGAGACTCTAGACAAGTCTCCAAGTCAACAGAAGGATAATCTAGTACCCACCTCTGAAGTGGATCTAGACAATGTCATTCACAGAACTTCTGTAGAGTCTGAAGCACTAGCTGCTTCTGCTCAAGGATCAGATGGAAATCCTTCCACCCCCATCGTACAAACAAGGGTGAACGAAGGTGTCCCAGGAACAGGGACTCACTCTGGAGACGAATGTGTTCCTCCAGAGGTTACACAAGGAACACACGTATCAAGGGATGAGTTCCAAACCCTTGTCACCTCTGTGAACCAAACACTGAAAGAGTTGCAAAGCTCTCTCAAATCTTTTACAGAGACAACATCAACGGCTATCCTGAAACTAAACACCAAAATGGACAATCTGTCCACAGAGGTAAAATCTGCAATCTACGCGATGAAGTCTTCTGCCGAAACCACTGCCAAAGCTACAGCCACCTCTGCCGCTCAAGAAATCGGAACAAATGCAACTTCTGTGTTCAAGGACTCTGTCAAAAACTTCCTTGAACAAATGAATACGCAATCCAACAGAACAGAGGGCATTACTCCTGCAGATCTAAAGAATGCCCTAAAACAAGTACAAGCAGAGGCAATGCGCAACACGATAATGATGCAACCAAAAGACTACATGACCAGAGCACAGCTAACAGAGCTAGGACAGAACGTCATAAACCAGGTCACAGAATTCATTGTCTCCTTCACAACAGCAAATGCCAACTTTGTCAAGGATTTCAGAAAAAGTGTTGGAGGAATGCGTTTTAAAACAGAGGCAGAGCTTGCGAATCTACTTGGCCTCTGTGATGACGTCTGTGCAAAGTTGATAGCAGTAGGAGCAGAATTACCGAAGAAAACCAAAGCTTCTTGCAGAGCAGAGGGTAGTTCTGATAAGAGTCAGGATGATTCTGATGATGACCATCATGGTCCATCAGATAATCCTGAGGGGGAGAATACAAGGGAGAAAGCTACGAATAGAGGAATACAAACTCCACCAATCAGTCAAGTTCCTCCAGAACAAACCCAAGATCAACAACAAACTCAACAGCCCACAGAGACAACACCCATCTCTGTGAAATCAAGTCCTGAAGAAACAAATATTCCAGAAGCTGATCAGCAACCCACAGAGGCAACAACCACCCCTGTGGTAATCATTTTGGAAGAAAGTCCTTCAACAAAATCAACAGAAAAACCCCCAACCATACCAAGAAGAAAGTCGATTGCCACCAAACCAATAAAAGCAACGACCTCTGCAACCTCTGCTTCTGACATTCTGAAAAAGATGCACAATACAATGACTGATCGAATGTCACAGAGAGAAGAAGAAAGGCACAGGTTCACACTAGCGTTCAAAATGGCAAGAAGATTCGACATACCTCAATCCACAGAAACCGAGCTTACAGAAGAAGTCACCAAAGAAACTCCTACAGAGGTTACAGAGCAAAGAAAGCCAACAGAACCAACGCCACAAAAGTCCTCTAAAAAACAAGTGTCAAAACCTACAGAGGCAACCCCCATCAAGCCAACTGAAGCACCAACCTCCAAACCTACAGAAGAAACAGGTTCTGCACCTTCAAAAGCCAAAGATAAGGGCAAAGCAATACTGACAGAAGAGCCCAAGAAAAAGAAGTCATTGCCCAAGCCTACAGAAAAATTAATGAAAAGCGCGTTTGATACCTTTCAAACTCCAAAGCCTGAAGAAGTTGACTGGGCATATGGATTGAAGCCTCTGTCAGACATTCTTCTAACTGGTAGAGCTGCAGAAGTTGTTCAAAAAATGGAGAGTCTCAGAAGACAAGTACCACAACCTGGTCCAACACATGAAGAGATGGAAGAAGTGGTATACAAATATCTCTATAAACAATCCTTTCAGACCAATCATCCTACAGATCATGTGACAGATCCAAGGATCAGAGAAGAATTTGAGAACATCTTCACAAGAACAAAGCCAAGAACCAAAGCAGATGTCTTCTAAATCTCAAAGGTCAAAAAGGTAATCTTCTGCAAATTCTCCTTTACAAGAACCTATCCAAGGGTCAGGTACAATCTTTACAAAGTCAGAAGAGAAGACAATTCAGAAACCACCTTCGCTGATGCTGACCTAAGAAATATCAATCCTTATGATCTACCTGATCTTCTGCAATGGACAAAGGACAACTACAACACAGAGGCAAACACCAGAGCCTATCAAGTGTTGAGAAAAGCGATGAGGGAAAAGCTTCTGCTCTACATCATGATAGATTTCCAGCTGGGAAAGGATCTTGGTCTCAAACATCTGGATTTACGACCACCAGAGGATCGCTGCCCACCGGATGCCGTACCTAACTCAATCATCACAGAACCACGGTTTGGGTTAGTATTTCAAAACCCACAAGGCGAAGTTAAATTGTTTGTGTACATGGACTGTCAGAAGTACGCAACTAGTACTCTGAACAAATTCAGAACAAGCCTTGTAAAATACAGAGGTACAGAGAAAATGGATAGAGATGCTGCAGATACTTTCATCAGAGAGATTTATGCCACAATCCGCCTAAGAGAACTCTGCATCAGTTTCTACAAAGAGATCAGAAGAGTCGGAAGAGACAACAGAAGCTACAACGATTTCAAAGATGCCAAAATCTGATTCTCAAACCTCAAATCTCTGCAAACCAAGTCAAAGTTTATCTTTCATTGTACTCAAATGTAAAATTCCTCTGGCATATTTCTAAATGAAAGAACCTTCGAGGTATTGTTTAACCTCTGTCTTATCTAACTTAGCCTAACTTAACTCAAGTTCAATTTTTTTATTTTTCACTACTTAGGGGGAGATTGTTAGCTTCAATCTTCCTAATCATAGAAGTATTTAGAAGTAGTGAAAAATAGGCTAAGTGAAGAAAGCCTCTTACAGAGGCTCTGCCGGACTTACCGAGGGCTCAAGATCAAGAATCTACAGAAGCTAAAGTGGCGCTCTACAGAAGCTCAGTCATACGCACAAAGAAGACCAATATCTCGGAATTCGGGGAAGACTGCTCCAACAGAGGACCAGACCGCAGAACCTCTGTAACTCATTACAGAGCCTCTGTGGTCCTCACTGAAAGATTTGAAGATATTTATAATATCTTGCTACTGTTACAGGACTCGTACATCAACTTGCATGGTAGCATGCCCTGTCCAACGTCGACGTGTCAAACTCTGATTGGACTCAGTAGGGCTTAGTACAATTTAGACGTCTGCTTCATTAAATGCAATACAACACGTCTGACTGTTCATGCCATCCTTGCAACTGTTCACGACATCCTCTCAACTATTCATCAGTACCGTCTGAATAGTAGCATATGCTTTATGGTCCCCTTTAGAGTAGTATATAAGGAAGACTCATGTTGAGTTCTTCCTTAAAAATACACAATACACAACAACAACATCAAGAACACAAAAGCTTATTCACCTGAAGAGTCATATCTGTTTTAAAGCTTTTTCTTACTCACGGTTCATAAACCTGTTCTTGATATATATTCAGTAAACTTTGAGATATAATATTCTGTTCACTGTTTATTTATAGTTTGTTCTAAATCTATCAAACTTATCTGTTAGTTCTTTAAATACGCTTCCGCATCAAACCTTAAACCTGAACTAATAGATCTGATAATCTTGTTTAACCAAAAAGGGAACCAACAATTGGTATCAGAGCCTGCCTTGATTTTCAATATCAAGTGATCCACTTATCAAGATTCGTGATAGATATTATTGAGCAATAAAATTGTGTCTGGAAACTGCTCAAACCCAGAAAATCTTCAAGTTCATCGAAGTAACTCTTTAGTCATACTTTCTTTCTAAAATCTTCAAAAATGACAAATACAAATAATTTCTTTACTACTGGTTCTCTCACTAAACCTCCTACTCTCCTTCGAGATGAGTATCCTCAGTGGAAAATAAGAATGGTCCATTTTTTCGAGGGCACTGAAAGAAATCTAGTACAATATCTGTACAATCCTCCTCCTATTCCCATGACAGTAGTACCTCGTGTACCTGCTACTGCTGAATCTGCCGAAATCCCCGAACATCAAAAACCAAAGCCAAAAGGGGAGTGGTCAACCGAAGATAAAGCAGAAGATGAAGTTGCTCAGAAAACCAAGAGGACCTTGATTATGGCAATACCCAACGAACTCTTTCAATCCTTGGATTCATGTGAAACAGCGCATGATCTGTGGAAAGAACTGGAAAGACAGTTGGAAGGAGGTGCTAAAACACAAAAAAACCGAAGAGCACAGTACATCAATGAATATCATGCATTCAGAGCCTCTGCAACAGAATCTCTGCAAACAACATACGACAGATTCAACTCTCTAATCAACAAATGCAGAAAATCAGGCATTGACAGAACTTCTGAAGAAAACAGTGTCATGTTTTTAAAAAGTCTAAATGAAGAACGGCTCCAGCTGTCTATGTCCCTACAGACAAATCAGGATCTAGACACCTGGACTCTCTCTGATCTTTACGGAACATTAGCCGCACAAGAACCTCAGATAGCACAGGCTAAAACACTAACCATTGCACCATATGCATTGGTTAGTAAAACTAAAGAGGATGCACAGAGACCAAGAAATGATAAAGCCACAGAGGAGAAGAAGAAGGAGAAGAAGAAGATGGTGATAATTGACAGTGAAGAAGAAGAGCAAGCAGAAAAGGAAATAACTCTTGCGTCACTAGCTAAATCTTTAGCTCTATTGACAAAAGAGTTCAGAGGAAACATAAGAGGTTCCGGAAATGAAAGATATGATAGAGACAACCAGGATGACAGAAGAGGAGAAGAATCAAGTGGCCGACTGAGGTCAAGCGATAGAAATTACAGAGGGAATGACCGACAGAGGTCAGATGACTCGGTAAGCTACACGCAGCAAGAATGCTACAAGTGCGGCAAACCTGGTCACTATGCCAATGAATGTAGATCAGAGAAAGGCGGAGACCTACAGAAGTCCAATGATCGAACAGGAAACACTCCTCAAGGGTGTTTTAACTGCGGAAAACCAGGCCATTTTGCGAATGAATGCAGAAGCAGATCAAATCGCCCACAGAGGGACCCTGCTTTCTACAAAAAGAAAGCCGAGTATTATGCTCAAAAATCCTTAATGGCAAAAGGACATTCTGAGGAGAACACAGAAGACTTCCAGTCAGACTCTACTTCTGACGATGAACATACCGCCAATGCCCTCTTCTGTGGCATGGCAGAAGTCGACTCCTGCACTGACTCTGAGGTATCTACTTCAAATTCCAACTCTTGTATTACCTCTGTAGATAATAATACACTTAGAATTAACATTGAATTAATTTAACTGAAAGAGATAAATCAAAGTATTCAGAAAAGACTCACTTTCAATGAGAGAGAAGTACGACTTCTCACTCAAGAAAAAGCAAAAATTTTTGAGGAAAAAGAGAGAATAGAAAAGAAATGGAACAAAACTCTAGATCCTTTAAAAAACAAATTTTTGAATTAACCCATACTTTAAAAGATAAAACAAAAGAACTTTCAGTTTCAAGGAGCGAAACTACTTACATAAGAGCTCTTAAAGAATACTTTCAAAGAGAAAGAGATGTATTATGGCAAGATTTACTCAGAAGAGAAGTTTTGCTTAAAAACTATAAAGATGCACATAAAGTTTATGAAAAACTAAACTCACAAATAGGGAGACGAGGTATAGGGTATGATGATATCACCCTAGGTGTTGAAGGCAAAAGAAACAAACCTCTGTCCTCGTTATTTGTGATTGGAAAAACAAACAAACCAGATTTTCCAAATCTAATCTCTGTAAGCAAACGGGCGAAAATCTCTGTGGATCCTTACTTGAAGAAACATAAGAAGATGATTAACGTGTGGTTTGAAAACACAGACTCATCATCTTCAACCTCTGTCAATAGAGGTATCAAACCAAAGAAATATCTGAAAACACAAGATCAGATTGGTATCTTCAAGTTTGGTAAACCAGAGACCCAAACACAGGTTGCTTTTGTCTGTTTGATAAACGTTGAAAAGAAGTTATCAGTAGAAGCTCCCGAGTTTAAACCCATTTTTTCAGAAGAAAACTTTAAAAACTTAATTGAAAAAGAAATTTTGGAAATATGGAAATCAAGCGTTTTAGAAAAATTCTGTACATCTTCTATAGATAAAACTCTCACTGAAAAAATCTTATTAGAAACCTCTGCAATCTATGAAAACTATTCTACAGAGGAAGAAAGCTTGTATGATGCATGTTCGGAAAATTCAACCTCTATTGAAAGAATTGACTCAACCTCTGTATACGAGGACGACTCATCTTCTGACGATTCAGAGACAGATGTTACATCTGGGATAACTCTCTATGACACAGAGGATGTTAAATACTCCTCTGAAGTTCCTCACAGAACTATTTCTCCAAAAGAGAAACTCACAGAGATTCCAATCTGCCAAGATTTTCTAAATTTGAATCTACATGTCAAAACCTCTGCTGAGCTTAAAATGTTACAGAAGACCTCTATTGATCCTATAAGTTCTAGATTTTCAAAACCCAAGGTTAATAAATCTTTTTCTTCTGTGACAGTGATAAAGGAAGTTCACCACAGAAGCAACCCACAGAAGGCAGGTCCTAAACAGAGCTTTTGCAAACAACATTCGAGTATTCATAGATCTTCTAGTAATAGGAAGTCTAATGTAAAGAAAGAATGTAATGCCTCTGTGGCTGAATTTAAAAAGTTCAATGAAAAGTTCAAACAAATTACATCTCATATTCAATACTGTCATTGCTTTGATCTTATGTCTAAACTTAATAATCATTTTTCAAATCAAGATTGTCTACTCTCTACGCCAATTCAAAAGTCAAATCCCACAAAGAAACAATCTGACTTTTCTGCAGAAAACAAAATGTATTTCAAGAATGCCAAAGCAAACTTGAAAAACCTTAACAATATTGGACCCATATGGATATGGGTACCTAAATCTCTGTGAATATCCTGCAGAAGAAGTATGTGCCAATCTGGTATCTAGACTCCGGATGCTCAAGGCACATGACTGGTGACAGAAGTGCACTATCCACGTACAAAGAAACACAAGATGGTGGATCTGTGACTTTTGGAGACAACAAGAAAGGACACATAAAAGGCTATGGAGTCATAAGGAAAGAAGACGTTTCTGTATACAAAGTTGCATATGTGGATGGCCTTAAGCACAACCTACTTAGTGTAAGTCAACTTTGTGATACAGGATTCAATGTGTTGTTCAAAAGAACGTTCTGCTCTCTACAAAGTGAAGAAACAAGTATGGAACTTCTGCGAGCTGAAAGAATAGGTGATCTATATCTAATGAACTTCAACTCAAAGAACAAGGACAAAGTTTGCCTTGTTGCCTGCAAAAGTGAAGAAGCCTGGTTATGGCACAACAGGTTCTGTCACTTAAATTTTCACACATTGGAAAAACTGGTCAAACTTGATCTAATTAAAGGTTTGCCAAATGTTAAATTCAATAAGGATCATTTATGTTCTGCCTGTGAGATGGGAAAACTCAAAAGAGCTTCCCACAAAGGCAAAACAGATGTGTCTTGCACCAGGCCTATGTACATGCTTCATGTCGACCTCTGCGGTCCCATTGCAATACAGAGCCTTGGTGGCAAGAAATATATACTTGTCTTAGTTGATGAGTATTCACGTTTCACATGGGTTGAATTCGTTAGAAAGAAATCAGATGTTCCAAATATATTGATAAATCTAATGAAAAGAATCCAAGTTCTTTATGATTGCAGAATACAGAAGTTAAGAAGTGACAATGGCACAGAATTTAAAAACTCTGTCATTGAAGCCTATCTTTCAATAGAAGGAATATCACAGAACTTCTCTGCAGCTCGCACTCCACAACAGAATGGTGTTGTCGAAAGAAAGAATCGAACACTTGTGGAAGCCGCAAGAACTATGATATCAGCATGCGGATTATCAATGAACTTTTGGGCAGAAGCAATTTCTACTGCGTGTTATACTCAAAATCGATCAACCATTGTGAAAAGACACCTCAAGACACCTCAAGACACCTTACGAATTGCTTAACAAAAGGCGGCCAAACATCAAATTTTTCCATGTATTCGGATGCAAATGCTTTGTCTTAAACGACAGAGATTCAAGAGGAAAGTTTGATGTAAAAGCAGATGAAGGCAAATTCATTGGATACTCTGCCACTTCCAAAGCCTACAGAACATTCCTTACAAAGTCTCACAAGATTGTAGAAAGCATCAATGTTTCTTTTGATGATTCATTCCAAATGACTTCTGAGCAAATAAGTTCAGAACTTGGAATTAAAGGGAAATCCTCTGACATCTCAAGAACAAAAGAAGATTTGAATCTTCTATTTTTGGAGATGTTCCACAATTACATTGATCCTTCTGTCGGAACCATCAGAGTTTCTGAAGAACCATCCTCTGTCGGACAAAATCCTACAGGTATGACTCTAACTGGTCCAAATAATGCTTCATCTTCTTCTGTAAATACTACAGATGCAATTGCCGAAGCAGAAGAAAGTGCAGAAGATGAAACATCAAGAAAAACGACCACAGAAGCTGCACAAACCACAGAAGAACCAATTACAGAGGAGATCGAGGACCAAGACTATACATCCTCAGAGGAACAAACTCCACCACCACTCGTACCAATCATTCCACAAACGGTAGAATCAACTACCAAGGCACGAAGAACAACAGAGGCTACACAAGAAGAAACACAAGAAGCCTCTAAAGAAAGTTTTGATGACATTGATGATCATCTTCCACGCAAAACTCAGTGGACAAAAAGCCATCCTCCAAGCCAAATAATTGGAGAACCTTCTGACTCAGTAAAAACAAGGTTTGCCACTGCTAATTTTTGTTTCTTTACAAATTTTATTAGTGTTATAGAACCAAAGAAGATTTCTGAAGCCCTATATGACCCAAACTGGGTAGACGCCATGCAAGAAGAACTTTTGCAATTTGAGCGTAACAGAGTATGGACTTTAGTACCTCTGCCAAGAGGGAAACAGGCCATTGGGACTAAATGGGTCTACAGAAACAAGAAGGATGAAGATGGAGTGGTCGTCAGAAACAAAGCAAGATTAGTAGCAAAAGGATATAGACAAGAAGAAGGCATAGACTACGATGAGACTTTTGCCCCTGTCGCACGTCTCGAAGCAATAAGAATATTCTTAGCCTTCGCAGCCCACAGAGGTTTTAAAGTCTATCAGATGGACGTAAAATCAGCTTTTCTAAACGGTGAAATCCAAGAAGAGGTTTACGTAAATCAGCCACCAGGTTTTGAAAGCTCAAAGTTTCCAAGGCATGTATACTACCTTGAAAAGGCTCTATACGGACTGAAACAGGCTCCAAGAGCATGGTACGAACGACTTTCTACCTTCCTTCTAGTCAATGGCTACAACAGAGGTACAACAGATACTACCTTATTCTACAAATGCAAAAATAGTGAGATAATGCTTGTACAAATATACGTAGATGACATAATTTTTGGGTCTATAAATTCAGAAGAGTGCAAATTTTTTGAAAAACTCATGCAGAGTGAGTTTGAAATGAGTATGATGGGAGAATTAACATTCTTCCTCGGACTTCAAGTCAAACAATCTTCAGAGGGAATTTTTAATAATCAAGCCAAATATGTCTCTGACTTACTTTTAAAATATAATCTCTCTGATACCTCTGCAATGAAGACTCCAATGGCCACTGGAAATAAGTTATTCTTAGATCTAAATGGTATTTCTGTAGAATGTACTCTCTACAGAGGCATGATTGGATCTCTGTTATACTTAACAGCAAGCAGACCTGACATTATGCATGCCACATGTCTTTGTGCACGTTATCAAGCTAATCCAAAGAAATCACATTATGATGCTGTAAAGAGAATCTTTAGATACCTGAAGGGGACCAACAATCTTGATCTCTGGTATCCACAGAACTCTGGTTTTAGTCTTAAAGCTTATACAGATTCAGACTATGGAGGATGCATGCTCGACAGAAAGAGTACCTCTGGGAGTTGTCAATTCCTAGGTGGTAAACTAGTCAGTTGGACCTCCAAGAAGCAGAATTGTGTCTCCACATCCACTGCAGAAGCTGAATACGTTGCTGCCGCTAGCTGTTGTTCTCAGGTTCTATGGATGAAGACTCAGCTAAAAGACTACGGCCACATTCTGTTCAAAATACCCATCTTCTGTGATTCCAAAAGTGCTATTGCTATCTCTGCTAACCCTGTGCAACACTCAAAAACCAAGCATATCGATATAAGGTATCATTTCTTGAAACATCATGTTGAATACGGTACAATCGAAATGCATTTCGTGCCCACAGAATATCAACTCGCTGACTTATTCACCAAAGCATTAGACGAGAAAAGATTCAACTTCTTGGTGGGTAAGTTAGGAATGATTAACATGGTGTGAAAATCCTCTGTAAGTATAGCTTTATCTTCTGTAAATAAAGTATAAATATCTATTATTACTAAGTTATTGCGTTGATAAATTTATTTCAGTTTATATTTTTTATATAAAATAATTGTTTGCAGAGCCTCTGTGGGTCCGCTCAGATCTTCTGATAACCCTTACAGAACCTCTGGTAAACATGATCTATGCTCAATACAAATCTTACCATTCTTTGAACCAAGCATAGATCAAGGGGGAGCAAAAGGAAAATTCTTGATCTACATAAGTAATTAGATCAAGGGGGAGCAAAAGGAACCCTGAAATGATCTACAGAGGTAAATCTTTCAAAGGAAAGCCAATGAAGAATGTCGATAATTCTCCATCGACAGAAGTAAGACAAAACTGACGAGAACAGAAGAACCAAAAGGTATGTCTCTCGCACAAAAGGTTTTTGGAAAACAGTTTTCTAGGACAAGAATTGTCAAATATGTCCTAAATATACTATGAATAACATTTCAAAAATCAAAAGTTCAAAAAGTTTAACAAAATTCGAAATAGGAGAAATTTAAGGTCATAGAGCTTCTGCTGAGTTCAACAGAGGTTCTGCAGGAAATATGCTCTGTGATCACAAATTAACCCTCTGTCGATCTTTTGGAATGTTATCTCGGAAACCGACAACACACACCATGACCTTCTCGAACAAAACGTTTATCAAAATAGTTTTCTCGGACACCAACCTTCAAAAATGTGCGAAAAACATCTCTTAACACATATCAAAAATTGGATGATCAGAAAGTTAATAGAATTCAAGTTATAAGATTTTTTCTCTCATAGAGCTTCTGCTGGCTCTCGCAGAGCTTCTGCAAGTTCCATCAGAGCTACAAAACCTCTGTGAGTAAAATTTCTTGACAAAATCCTATTGATCCTCTCCAATGTCTTTACAAACGTTTTCGTTCAAAGAAGAACCTTCAGAGTCATGACAACAATGAGATATATGAGAAAAGGTTAAAACTCAAGATTTTCAAAATCACAGAGCTTCTGTAAAACACAAAAGTTCTGCCATTTTGTTATCTGTGGTAATAACGGTTACTGTTACTGCGAGTGAAACTCATATGGCTAAAATCAACCTCACGCGCCTAGCATTAATGGGCCGCGCACGACGTCCTATCATATTCTGACAAGGCCTACGTGTCCCATTTTCATTGGGCGTACATGGAACGTTTTTATTTGGAAAGTTGAACCCGCCGCTCAAACTCGAGTGCGGATTCCAAACTTTAATCCATTGCCATATATTTTACTCTTTCGAATTCTACCGTTTTACCATCCTATAAAAACAAAGCTTACCCTCTCATAAAACTTTTTACAAACTCTCATCTTCTTCTCCGGCGAAACCCTGCAAAAAAAAGCTTGCAAAAATCTTATTCTTAAAATCAAATGGCTTCATCTTCTCAAGCTACATCCTCTGAACACTCTCCGGCGAACTCACCGGAACACTCCCCTGCACATTCAGAACATTCTGAAAACCCCAGCCTTGCAAGAAATATTGAACAACAAGATTCCGGGGACTCAGCAGACTTTGCTCCGACGACACACTTGCAAAACTTTATAGCAAAGGATCATTTCGAAGCCATTCTTCCTATCAAATCCAACAACTGCTATTTGGTCCCCTCACCCACTGCTTTCGGCGAAGCCCATGCCATACTTCTGAACATCATGGAGAATCATGTCCTCTTCCCTCTACTATCAAGAACCCCGAACAAAATTCCAGTCCGTTATTTGAACCAATTTTGGCAAAGCTGCCGATTTGATAAAGACGATTCTCTTATCAAAGGGTACATTTCAAGACCTGATAAATCTGAGCATCTTGAAATCAAGTTCAACAGAACAATGTTCTCACTTGAATTCAACCTACCAACAAGGGGTCTTCTGGGATTGAAAAGTTATGCAGAGCAACCAACAGACGAAGAGATCTGTCGATTCGTAGAAATGCTTGGGTACAACACCCAACTACGAAAGAGGAATGACTTCCGCAGAGGCCGATTACCACCTCTGTGGAACACTTTGTTCTCTATTCTTAACAGATGCCTGACAGGAAAGATAGGCAGTATTGACCAGAGCTCACATCAAATCTTGAGCATCATGTATGGGGTTTACTCTGATCTTCCACTAGATTATGCGACCATAATGATGCAAGAGATCATAAACACCATCGACAGAAAGAACAACTCGAAAAGGGTCAAAGAAAACGATCCCAACTTTCTACCACCTCTGCAATTCCAAAGAATATTGGGAGTACTGTTCGAACCTCTACTGCTAATCCAAAACTGGCCAATGGAAGGACCAACTCCCAAACAGTTTCCGATGAACAAGAATACCCCCACTGATCATATTGATGGCTACTCACACTGCAGACCTCTGTCAAAGAAGCTTCTGCAATACGCATCGAATAAATCCCTTAAGAAAGAGTATATACGCGATCATAGAACTCCTAAACCGAGTCCTATGACACCCCCGCGTTTAGGTGTCCCCCTAGGAACAATGATAGCAAAACCTCTTTCCACTCAAGAAGAAAAGGATCAGAAGTTAGCAAAGCACATGGCTATTCAACTCAGCTTTATAGCCAAACGTGCAGAACTAATGGGAAAGAAGTCTTCATCAAGAACCTCTGCATCTACTCCAAAAGCTAAGAAGAGGAAAACTGCAGAAGGCACCTCAACAAGCGCTGCAGAAGATCAACCCTCACCTCCTCATGCCACATAAATTGGCTCCTCTGCTCCTCCCTCCTCCCAAAAAATGAAGAAGAAAAGATCTAAATCAACAGAAGAAGGGGCACCAAATCCTAAGAGGAGGAAAACCAAAAAGAGGCATGGTAAATCACTTGCAAAGTTGGTAACCATTGCAGAAGAGGAAACTGCTGAAGAAGAAGTTGCAGAAGAAGAAATGGCTACAGAAAGGTATCAATCACCCTATCAATCTCCAGATAGATTTGCTCACCAAGGAGACCTGAACGACTTCTTACAGAACCCTGAAATTGCCAACACCCTAAATACAGCAGGGTGGACGGCACAACCTCTCGACCACCACTCTCCAGAAGAACAAGATTTCTTCATTTCTGGCATTGACACACATCTACAAGAAGATGACACAACACCCAGAAATCAATCATCCGACACCCCTGTGATTTTACAAAACCCTTTCATTCAAGGATTGGACGTCCACAGAAGAAGTCCAAACCAAGCTTCAGAAGAAATAGAACAAACAGAAGCTGAGTGGAACAGAGGTGAAATTACAGAGGCTTCTGAGAACATGATGGAAAAAGAGAAAGAAAAAGGGGCCGAAGTTGTACAAAAAGAGGGATTAGCAACAACAGAGACAGAAATAGAGATCTTAGAGACAGATTCAGATGAAGAAGAAGCTGTCTGGATACGTAAGGGTCTTTATCATCGGTTGGAACCCAGATACGCTTAATCAAGATTAACAGTCTATTAGTTGAGTTTAGAGTTTGATGCGGAAGCGTATTAAACTAACAGATATGTTTGATAGATATTAGAACGCACATATATAAAGAAAACAGTAAAGAATGAAAAGGATTTCTTGAACAGTTACTGTTATTCAATATATAATAACAACACGAAGAACAGATTAATAACTGTTGGTGTGTGAGAATATAACACTCAGATATTTGACAATAAAGTTTGAGAGTATTAGTGATTCCTTGTCTATTCGTCGTTAGGAAGATCTCAACATGAGACTTCCTTTTATACTACTCTTAGAAGACTATGAAGTTGGTCACTGTTCCTTTTACGGCATGAATAGTAAACTGGATGGTGTGAACAGTGGACTGGATGGTGTGAGCAGTTGTTTGAGCCCTGCGCATTTAATGGAGCAGATGTACTTTTGGTAAATGCATTAAATGGCGCAGACGTCTATTTTGTACCATGCCCTATTGAGTCCACTCAGAGCTTGACACGTGTTTTGACAGTACTTTTCCATGCAAGTTGATGAACGTATCCAGTAATATCTTCCAAGTCTTCATAGCAGACCACAGAGGCTCTGTAAGGCATTACAGAGGTTCTATGGTCTGACCTTTTGTGGAGCAGTCCACTTGTTTCCGAGTTGATCTTCTTCTTGCGCACAACAGAGGTTCTGTGATTACCTCTGTAACTTCTGTGGCTTTCTGGACTTGATCTTCTGGAAGAAGTGGCAGAGCCTCTGTGAGAGGCTTTTCTATACTTACCCTATTTTTCACTACTTCTAAGTATTTCTATGATTAGGAAGATTGAAGCTAACAATCTCCCCCTAAGTAGTGAAAAATAAAAATTTGACTTTGTGTTTAGTTAGGCTAAGTTAGATAAGACAAAGGTTAAACAATACCTTGAAATTTCTCATTTAGAAATATGCCAGAGGCATTTTACATTTGAGTACAATGAAAGATAAACTTTTGTTTGCAGAGATTGGAGGTCTGAGAATCAGATTTTGGCATCTTTGAAATCGTTGTAGCTTCTGTTGTCTCTGCCGACTTTTCTGATCTCTTTGTAGAATCTGATGCAGAGTTCTCTTAGGCGGATTGTTGAGTCTATTTCTCTGATGAAAGTATCTGCATCATCTCTATCCATTTTCTCTGTACCTCTGTATTTTACAAGGCTTGCTCTGAATTTGCTCAGAGTACTGGTTGCGTACTTCTGACAATCCATGAGTACAAAAAGTTTAACCTGGTGTCGTGGGTTTTGAAATACTAACCCAAATCTTGGTTCTCTGATGATTGAGTTGGGCACAGCGTCTGGTGGGCAGCGATCTTCTGGTGGTCGTAGATCTAGATGTTTGAGACCAAGATCTTTTCCCAGCTGAAAATCTATCATGCTGTATAGCAGAAGCTTTTCCCTCATCGCTTTTCTCAGTACTTGATAGGCTCTGGTGTTTGCCTCTGTGTTGTAGTTGTCCTTTGTCCATTGCAGAAGGTCAGGTAGATCGTATGGATTGATGTTTCTTAAGTCAGCATCAGCGAAGGTAGACTCTGAATTGTTCTCTCTTCTGACTTTGTAAAGATTGTACCTGACCCTTGGATAGGTTCTTGTGAAGGAGAATCTGCAGAAGATCACTTTTTTGATTTTGTGAATTGAGAAGACATCTGCTTTGGCTCTTGGCTTTGTTCTTGTGAAGATGTTCTCAAATTCTTCTCTGATCCTTGGATCTGTCACATGATCTATTGGATAGTTTGTCTGAAAGGATTGTTTGTAGAGGTATTTGTATACCACTTCTTCCATTTCTTCATGTGTTGGACCAGGTCGTGGAATTTGTCTTCTGAGACTCTCCATATGTTGAACAACTTCTGCTGCTCTACCAGTTAAAGGAGTGTCTGACAGAGGTTTCAATCCATGTGCCCAGTCAACTTCTTTGGGTTTTGGGGTTTGAAAGGCGTCAAACACACTTTTCATCAGTTTCTCTGTTGGCTTTGACAATGTTTTCTTCTTAGGTTCCTCTGTCAGTATCCCTTTGCCTTTATCTTTTGTTGTCGTGGCAGAACCTGTTGCTTCTGTGGGATTTGAGGTTTGTACTTCTGTAGGTTTGATGGAGGTTGCCTCTGTGGGTTTTGACGATTGTGATTTAGAGGACTTTTGTGGCGATGGTTCTGTTGGCTTGACTTGCTCTGTAACCTCTGTTGGAGGTTGTTTGGTGACTTCTTCTGTGAGCTCAGTTTCTGTTGATGAAGTGTTTTCATTGAATCTTCTTGCCATTCTGAAGGCTAAAGTGAACCTGTGCCTTTCTTCTTCTCTCTTCACCATACGATCACTTATTGTTGTGTGCATCCTTTTCAGAATGTCAGAAGCAGAGGTCGTTGCTCTTTTTGGTTTGGTGGCAATCGACTTTCTTCTGGGTATGGTTTGGGGTGTTTCCACAGAGGTGGGTGTTTTCTCTGTGGTTGGTTCATCTGTTTCTTCCAAAATGATTACCTCAGGGGCGGTTGTTGCCTCTGAGGTTTGCTTATCTGCTTCTGTAGTGTTGGGTTCTTCAGAGGTTGAATCCACAGAGATGGGTGTATTCTATGTGGTTTGTTGAGTTTGTTGTTGTCGGGTCTGTTCTGGAGGTGCTTGACTCAGAGGTTCTGCGGCTATTGGTGGACCTGTAAGTTCTCTGCTTGCAGTTTTCTCTGTAGTTTGATCCCCCTCAGGATGATCTGATGGACCAGGATGGTCATCATCATCAGAGTCATCCTGACCCTTGTCTGATGTACCCTCTGCTCTGCAGGAAGCATCGGGTTTCTTTGGCATTGTGGCTCCAGCAGCGATCAGTTTCGCGCATACATCATCACAGAGGCCAAGAAGAGTTGCTAGCTCTGCCTCTGTTTTGAATCTCATCCTTCCTACACTTTCTCTGAAATCTTTGACGAAGGTAGCATTGGCAGTGGTGAAGGAAAGGATGACTTCTGTCACTTGATTAATCACGTTTTGCCCAAGCTCTGTCAGCTGTGCTCTTGTCATGTAGTCTTTGGGTTGCATCAGCATGGTATTTCGCATGGCTTCTTCTTGAACTTTTTGTAGGGCCTTCTGTAGATCTGCAGGAGTGATGCCCGTTGACACTGAAGTCTGTTTGTTCAATTGATCAAGGAACTTGTTGATGGAGTTCTCAATCGAAGGAGTAGTTGTTGCGGCAGAAGTGGTGGATGCGGTAGCAGCAGACTTCATCTGTGAGATGGCAGTTTTCACCTCTGTGGACAGGTTGTCCATTTTGGTGTTCAGGTTTAGCAGTGCCAGTGATGTTGTCTCTGCAAAAGATTTGAAAGAGCTTTGCAACTCTTTCAAGGTTTGGTTCACAGAGGTCTCAAGGGTTTGGAACTCATCCCTTGTGACTTGTGTTCCGGTGGTAACCTCTGGAGGAACACATTCGTCTCCAGAGTGAATCCCTGTTCCTGGGATACCTTCTTTCATTCCTGTTTGTATGTTGAGAATGGAAGGATTTCCTTCTGATCCTTGAGAAGAAACATGAGTTTCAATCCCTACAGAAGTTCTGAGAAGAACATTGTCCAAATCCACTCCAGAGGTGGGTATTGGAATATCCTTCTGTTGACTAGGAGACTTGTCTAGAGTCTCTTTGTCTTTGTGCTCTCTACTTCTCTCTGAAAGAAGTGTGGGTCTTAATAAGTGCGTGTCAGAGGAAACAAATTCCTCTGTAGGGTGTTCTTGTGTGATCTGGGGCGATTGATCACGAACATTAGGTGAGTCTCTTTGAGGAGACTCCCTAGGAATGGATTCCCCGGTTCCTGTGGGCACAGAGGTTGAAAGAGTAACCTCTGGCTGGATGGGTTGGGTTGGGTTCGAGCTGTGCTGCTCTTTTTCAATAACTCCTTCTGCAGCTAGACCTGCGGAGTTAGAAATGTGGGTTGCACTGGGAGGGGGTGAT
Organism: Saussurea involucrata; assembly: GCA_033807775.1. Lineage (NCBI taxonomy): Eukaryota > Viridiplantae > Streptophyta > Magnoliopsida > Asterales > Asteraceae > Saussurea > Saussurea involucrata. Next base: position 89,264,208 of record CM066314.1, read on the forward strand.
TGATGTGTGCCTTCTTCAACTTCGGCATCTTTTCTTGTTTTTTCTTCTGGTTCTGTGGAAGTTCCTTGCTTTGTGCGCAAGGAGTCATACATGTGATGAGATCCGTATAATCTCATGACATGAGGATGATAGAGACCTTTTCGTATCCAGATAGTCTCTTCTTCATCTGAATCTCCCTCTGAGATTTCTATCCCTGTTTCTGTGGTTTCTTCTACAACCGTTGCCTCTGTAACTTTAGTTGTATTCCACTCAGCTTCGATTTGTTCTGTTTCTTCTGAAGCTTGGTTTGGACTTCTTCTGTGGACGTCCAATCCTTGAATGAAAGGGTTTTGTAAAATCACAGGGGTTTCGGCTGGTTGATTTCTGGGTGTTGTGTCATCTTCGTGTAGATGTGTGTCAATGCCAGAAATGAAGAAATCTTGTTCTTCTAGAGTGTGGTGGTCGAGAGGTTGTGCCGTCCACCCTGCTGTATTAAGGGTGTTTGCAATTTCGGGGTTCTGTAGGAAATCATTCAGGTCTCCTTGGTGAGCAAATCTATCTGGAGATTGATAGGGTGATTGATATCCTTCTTCTGTCATTCCTACTTCTGCATCTTCTTCTTCTGCAGTTTCTCCCTCTATGATTTCCTCTTCTGCAATGGTAAACAACTTTTTAAGTGTTTTACCATGCTTCTTTTTGGTTTTCCTCCTCTTTGGTTTTGGTGCCCCTTCCTCTGTTGATTTGGATCTCTTCTTTTTCTGTTTTGTGAAAAGGGGAGGAGCAGAGGAGCCAATCTCTGTGGCATGGGGAGGTGAAGGTCGATCTTCTGTATTGCTTGTTGAGGTGCCTTCTGCAGTTTTTCTCTTCTTTGCTTTTAGAGTAGATGCAGAGGTTCTTGATGAAGACTTCTTTCCCATTATTTCTGCGCGTTTGGCTATGAAGCTGAGCTGAATAGCCATGTGTTTTGCTAACTTTTGATCCTTTTCTGCTTGAGTGGAAAGAGGTTTTGCTATCATTGTTCCTAGGGGGACACCTAAACGCGGGGGTGTCATAGGACTCGGTTTTGGAGTTCTATGATCGTGTATATACTCTTTCTTAAGGGATATGTTCGATGCGTAGCGCAGAAGTTTCTTTGACAGAGGTCTGCAGTGTGAGTAGCTATCAGCATGATCAGTGGGGGTATTTTTGTTCATCGGGAACTGTTTGGGAGTTGGCCCTTCCATTGGCCAATTTTGGATTAGCAGCAGAGGTTCGAACAGTACTCCCAATATTCTTTGGAATTGCAGAGGTGGTAGAAAGTTGGGATCGTTCTCTTTGACCCTTTTCGAGTTGTTCTTTCTGTCGATGGTGTTTATGATCTCTTGCATCATTATGGTCGCATAATCTAGTGGAAGATCATAGTATACCCCATACATGATGCTCAAGATTTGATGTGAGCTCTGGTCAATACTCCCTATCTTTCCTGTCAGACGTCTGTTAAGAATAGAGAACAAAGTGTTCCACAGAGGTGGTAATCGGCCTCTGCGGAAGTCATTTCTCTTCCGTAGTTGGGCGTTGTACCCAAGCATTTCCACGGATCGACAGAGCTCTTCATCTGTTGGTTGCTCTGCATAACTTTTCAATCCCAGAAGACCCCTTGTTGGTAGGTTGAATTCAAGTGAGAACATTGTTCTGTTAAACTTGATTTCAAGATGCTCAGATTTATCAGGTCTTGAAATGTACCCTTTGATAAGAGAATCGTCTTTATCAAATCGGCAGCTTTGCGAAAATTGGTTCAAATAACGGACTGTAATTCTGTTAGGGGTTCTTGATAGTAGAGGGAAGAGGATATGGTTTTCCATGATGTTCAGAAGTATGGCATGGGCTTCGCCGAAAGTAGTGGGTGAGGGGACCAAATAGCAGTTGTTGGATTTGATAGGAAGAGTGGCTTCGAAATGATCCTTAGCTATGAAGTTTTGCAAGTGTGTCGTCGGAGCAAAGTCTGCGGAGTCCCCGGAATCTTGTTGTTCAATATCTCTTGCAAGGCTGGGGTTTTCAGAATGTTCTGAATGAGCAGGGGAGTTTTCCGTTGAGTTCGCCGGAGAAAGTTCAGAGGATGTAGCTCGAGAAGATGAAGCCATTTGCAAGTGTTTTGCAGGGTATTGCCGGAGAAGAAGATGAGAGTTTGTAAAAAGTTTTATGAGAGGGTAAGGTTTGTTTTTATAGGATGGTAAAACGGTAGACTTCGAAAGGGTAAAATATATGGCAATGGATTAAAGTTTGGAATCCGCACTCGAGTTTGAGCGGCGGGTTCAACTTACCAAAAAAAACGTTCCATGTTTGCTCAATGAAAATGGGACACGTAGGCCATGTCAGAAGATGACAGGACGTCGTGCGCGGCCCATTAATGCTAGGCGCGTGGAGTTGTTCTTAGCCATATTAGTTTCACTCAGTAAAAGTAACCGTTATTACCACAGATAACAAAATGGCAGAACTTTTGTGTTTTACAGAAGCTCTGTGATTTTGAAAATCTTAGAGTTTTAACCTTCTCATATATCTCATTGTTATCATGACTTTGAAGATTCCTCTTTGAACGAAAACGTTTGTAAAAATATTGGAGAGGATTAATAGGATTTTGTCAAGAAATTTTACTCACAGAGGTTTTGTAGCTCTGATGGAACTTGCAGAAGCTCTGTGAGAGCCAGCAGAAGCTCTATGAGAGAAAAAATCTTATAACTTGAATTCTATTAATTTTCTGATCATCCAATTTTTGATCTGTGTTAAGAGATATTTTTCGCACATTTTTGAAGGTTGGTGTCCGATAAAACTATTTTGATAAACGTTTTGTTCGAGAAGGTCATGTTGTGTGTTGTCGGTTTTCGAGATAACATTTCAAAAGATCGACAGAGGGTTAATTTGTGATCACAGAGCATATTTCCTGCAGAAGCTCTGTTGAGCTCAGCAGAAGCTCTATGACCTTAAATTTCTCCTATTTCGATTTTTGTTAAATCTTTTGAATTTTTGATTTTTGAAATGTTATTCACAGTATATTTAGGACATATTTGACAATTCTTGTCCTAGAAAACTGTTTTCTAAAAACCTTTCATGCGAGAGACATACCTTTTGGTTCTTCTGTTCTCGGCAGTTTTGTCTTTCTTCTGTCGATGGAGAATTATCGACATTCTTCTTCGGCTTTCCTTTGAGAGATTTTACCTCTGTAGATCATCTCAGGGCCCCTTTTGCTCCCCCTTGATCTAATCACTTCTGTAGATCAAGAATTTTCCTTTTGCTCCCCCTTGATCTAATCACCTCTGTAGATCAAGTAATTTCCTTTTGCTCCCCCTTGACCTATGCTTGGATCAAAGAATGATAAGTTTTGCATAGAACATAGGTCATGGTTTTTCAGAGGTTCTGTAGGGGTCGTCAGAGGTTCTGAGTTGACTTACAGAAGCTCTGTGATTTTAAGAACTATTTAAGGTTTTAAGAATTTACATACAGAAGTAGAATCAATCAAAGCAATAAATTAAGCAATGTATTTACTTATTATTTACAGAATATAAAACTATACTTACTGAGGATTTTCACACCATGTTAATCATTCCTATCTTACCCACCAAGAAGTTGAATCTTTTCTCGTCTAGTGCTTTGGTGAATAAGTCAGCGAGTTGATATTATGTGGGCACAAAATGCATTTCGATTGTACCGTATTCAACATGATGTTTCAAGAAGTGATACCTTATATCGATATGCTTGGTTTTTGAGTGTTGCACAGGGTTGGCAGAGATAGCAATAGCACTTTTGGAATCGCAGAAGATGGGTATTTTGAACAGAATGTGGCCGTAGTCTTTTAGCTGAGTCTTCATCCATAGAACCTGAGAACAACAGCTAGCGGCAGCAACATATTCAGCTTCTGCAGTGGATGTGGAAACACAATTCTGCTTCTTGGAGGTCCAACTGACTAGTTTACCACCTAGGAATTGACAACTCCCAGAGGTACTCTTTCTGTCGAGCATGCATCCTCCATAGTCTGAATCTGTATAAGCTTTAAGACCAAAACTAGAGTTCTGTGGATACCAGAGACCAAGATTTTTGGTCCCTTTTAGGTATCTAAAGATTCTCTTTACAGCATCATAATGTGATTTCTTTGGATTAGCTTGATAGCGTGCACAGAGACATGTGGCATGCATAATGTCAGGTCTGCTTGCTGTTAAGTATAACAGAGATCCAATCATGCCTCTGTAGAGAGTGCATTCTACAGAGATGCCATCTGAATCTAAGAATAACTTGTTTCCAGTGGCCATTGGAGTTTTCATTGCAGAGGCATCAGAGAAGCTATACTTGGAAAGAATGTCAGAGACATATTTAGCTTGATTTATAAAAATTCCCTCTGAAGATTGTTTGACTTGGAGTCCGAGGAAGAAAGTTAATTCTCCAATCATACTCATTTCAAACTCACTCTGCATGAGTTTTTCAAATCTTTTACACTCTTCTGAATTAGTAGACCCAAAAATTATGTCATCTACGTATATTTGTACAAGCATTATCTCACTACTTTTGCGTTTATAGAATAAGGTAGTATCTGTTGTACTTCTGTTGTAACCATTTACTAGAAGAAAGGTAGAAAGTCGTTCATACCATGCTCGTGGAGCCTGTTTCAGTCCATATAAAGCTTTTTCAAGGTAGTATACATGCCTTGGAAACTTTGAGCTTTCAAATCCTGGTGGCTGATTAACGTAGACTTCTTCTTGGATTTCACCGTTGAGAAAAGCTGATTTTACGTCCATCTGATAGACTTTAAAACCTCTGTGGGCTGCGAAGGCTAAGAATATTCTTATTGCTTCGAGCCGTGCGACAGGGGCAAAAGTTTCATCATAGTCTATGCCTTCTTCTTGTCTATATCCCTTTGCTACTAATCTTGCTTTGTTTCTGATGACCACTCCATCTTCATCCTTCTTATTTCTGTAGACCCATTTAGTCCCAATGGCCTGTTTTCCTCTTGGCAGAGGTACTAGAGTCCATACTCTGTTACGCTCAAATTGCAAAAGTTCTTCTTGCATGGCATCTACCCAGTTTGGGTCATCTAGGGCTTCAGAAATCTTCTTTGGTTCTATCACACTAATAAAATTTGTAAAGAAACAAAAGTTAGCAGTGGCAGACCTTGTTTTTACTGTGTCAGAAGGTTCTCCGATTATTTGGCTTGGAGGATGGCTTTTTGTCCATTGAGTTGTGCGTGGAAGATGATCATCAATGTCATTCAGACTTTCTTTAGAGACTTCTTGTGTTTCTTCTTGTGTAGCCTCTTTTGTTCTTCGTGTCTTGGTAGTTGATTCTACCGTTTGTGGAATGATTTGTATGAGTGGTGGTGGAGTTTGTTCCTCTGCGGACGTATAGTCTTGGTCCTCGATTTCCTCTGTAATTGGTTCTTCTGTGGTTTGTGCAGCTTCTGTGGTCGTTTTCCTTGATGTTTCATCTTCTGCACTTTCTTCTGCTTCGGCAATTGCATCTGTAGTATGTACAGAAGAAGATGAAGCATATTTAGGACCAGTTAGAGACAAACCTGTAGGATTTTGTCCGACAGAGGATGGTTCTTCTGAAACTCTGATTGTTCCAAAAGAAGGATCAATGTTTTCGTTGAGTATCTCTAAAAATAGAAGATCCAAGTCTTCTTTTGCTCGTGAGATGACAGAGGATTTCCCTTTAATTCCGAGTTCTGAACTGATTTGTTCAGAAGTCATCTGGAATGAATCATCAAAAGAAACATTGATGCTTTCTATAATCTTGTGAGATTTTGTAAGGAATGTTCTGTAGGCTTTGGAAGTGGCAGAGTATCCAATGAATTTGCCTTCATCTGCTTTTACATCAAACTTTCCTCTTGAATCTCTGTCGTTTAAGACGAAGCATTTGCATCCGAATACATGGAAAAATTTGATGTTTGGCCGCCGTTTGTTAATCAATTCGTAAGGCGTCTTGAGGTGTCTTTTCACAATGGTTGATCGATTTTGAGTATAACACGCAGTAGAAATTGCTTCTGCCCAAAAGTTCATTGATAATCCGCATGCTGACATCATAGTTCTTGCGGCTTCCACAAGTGTTCGATTTTTTCTTTCGACAACACCGTTCTGTTGTGGAGTGCGAGCTGCAGAGAAGTTCTGTGATATTCCTTCTGTTGAAAGATAGGCTTCAATGACAGAGTTTTTAAATTCTGTGCCATTGTCACTTCTTAACTTCTGTATTCTGCAATTATAAAGAACTTGGATTCTTTTCATTAGATTTATCAATATATTTGGAACATCTTATTTCTTTCTAACGAATTCAACCCATGTGAAACGCGAATACTCATCAATTAGGACAAGTATGTATTTCTTGCCACCTAGGCTCTGTATGGCAATGGGACCGCAGAGGTCGACATGAAGCATGTGCAGAGGTCTAGTGCAAGATACATCTGTTTTGCCTTTGTGGGAAGCTCTTTTGAGTTTTCCCATCTCACAGGCAGAACATAAATGATCCTTATTGAATTTAACATTTGGCAAACCTTTAACTAGATCAAGTTTGACCAGTTTTTCCAATGTGTGAAAATTTAAGTGACATAACCTGTTGTGCCATAACCAGGCTTCTTCACTTTTGCAGGCAACAAGGCAAACTTTGTCTTTGTTCTTTGAGTTGAAGTTCATTAGATATAGATCACCTATTCTTTCAGCTCGCAGAAGTTCCATACTTGTTTCTTCACTTTGTAGAGAGCAGAAAGTTCTTTTGAACAACACATTGAATCCTGTATCACAAAGTTGACTTACACTGAGTAGGTTGTGCTTAAGGCCATCCACATATGCAACTTTGTATACAGAAACGTCTTCTTTCCTTATGACTCCATAGCCTTTTATGTGTCCTTTCTTGTTGTCTCCAAAAGTCACAGATCCACCATCTTGTGTTTCTTTGTACGTGGATAGTGCACTTCTGTCACCAGTCATGTGCCTTGAGCATCCGGAGTCTAGATACCAGATTGGCACATACTTCTTCTGCAGGACAAATACAGAGATTTAGGTACCCATATCCATATGGGTCCAATATTGTTAGAGTTTTTCAAGTTTGCCTTGGCATTCTTGAAATACATTTTGTTCTCTGCAGAAGAGTCAGATTGTTTCTTTGTGGGATTTGACTTTTGAATTGTCGTAGAGAGTAAACAGACTTGACTTGAAAAATGATTATTAAGTTTAGACATAAGATCAAAGCAATGACAGTATTGAATATGAGATGTAATTTGCTTGAACTTTTCATTGAACTTTTTAAACTCAGCCACAGAGGCATTACATTCTTTCTTTACATTTGATTTCCTATTACTAGAAGATCTATGAATACTCGAATGTTGTTTGCAAAAGCTCTGTTTAGGACCTGCCTTCTGTGGGTTGCTTCTGTGGTGAACTTCTTTCATCACTGTCACAGAAGAAAAAGATTTATTAACCTTGGGTTTTGAAAATCTAGAACTTATAGGATCAATAGAGGTCTTCTGTAACATTTTAAGCTCAGCAGAGGTTTTGATATGTAGATTCAATTTTAGAAAATCTTGGCAGATTGGAATCTCTGTGAGTTTCTCTTTTGGAGAAATAGTTCTGTGAGGAACTTCAGAGGAGAATTTGACATCCTCTGTGTCACAGTGAATTATCCCTGATTTGAAATCAGTCTCTGAATTGTCAGAGGATGAATCGTCCTCGTATGCAGAGGTTGAGTCAATTCTTTCAATAGAGGCTGGATTTTCTGAGCATGTATCGTACGAGCTTTCTTCCTCTGTAGAATAGTTTTCATAGATTGCAGAGGTTTCTAATAAGATTTCTTCAGTGAGAGTTTTATCTATAGAAGATGTACAGAAAGTTTCTAAAACGCTTGATTTCCATATTTCCAAAATTTCTTTTTCAATTAAATTTTTAAAGTTTTCTTCTGAAAAAATGGGTTTAAACTCAGGAGCTTCTGCTGATAATTTCTTTTCAACGTTTATCAAACAGACAAAAGCAACCTGTGTTTGGGTCTCTGGTTTACCAAACTTGAAGATACCAATCTGATCTTGTGTTTTCAGATATTTCATTGGTTTGATACCTCTATTGACAGAGGTTGAAGATGATGAGTCTGTGTTTTCAAACAACACGTTAATCATCTTCTTATGTTTCTTCAAGTAAGGATCCACAGAGATTTTCCCTCGTTTACTTACAGAGATTAGATTTGGAAAATCTGTTTGTTTGTTTTTCCAATCACAAATAACGAGGACAGAGGTTTGTTTCTTTTGCCTTCAACACCTAGGGTGATATCATCATACCCTATACCTCGTCTCCCTATTTGAGAGTTTATTTTTTCATAAACTTGCTGTGCATCTTTATAGTTTTTAAGCAAAACTTATCTTCTGAGTAAATCTTGCCATAATACCTCTCTTTCTCTTTGAAAGTATTCTTTAAGAGCTCTTATGTCAGTAGTTTCACTCCTTGAAACTGAAAGTTCTTTTGTTTTATCTTTTAAAGTATTGGTTAATTCAGAAATTTGTTTTTTTAAAGGATCTAGAGTTTTGTTCCAATTCTTTTCTATTCTCTCTTTGTCCTCAAAAATCTTTGCTTTTTCTTGAGTGAGAAGCCGTACTTCTCTCTCATTGAAAGTGAGTCTTTTCTGAATACTTTGATTTATCTCTTTCAGTTCAATTAATTCAATGTTAATTCTAAGTGCATTATCATCTACAGAGGTAATACAAGAGTTGGAATTTGAAGTGGATACCTCAGAGTCAGTGCAGGAGTCGACTTCTGCCATGCCACAGAAGAGGGCATTAGCGGTATGTTCATCGTCAGAAGTAGAGTCTGACTGGAAGTCTTCGGTGTTCTCCTCAGAATGTCCTTTTGCCATTAAGGATTTTTGAGCATAATATTCGGCTTTCTTTTTGTAGAAAGCAGAGTCCCTCTGTGGGCGATTTGATCTGCTTTTGCATTCATTCGCAAAATGGCCTGGTTTTCCGCAGTTAAAACACCCTTGAGGAGTGTTTCCTGTTCGATCATTGGACTTCTGTAGGTCTCCGCCTTTCTCTGATCTACATTCATTTGCATAGTGACCAGGTTTGCCGCACTTGTAGCATTCTTGCTGCGTGTGGCTTACCGAGTCATTTGACCTCTGTCGGTCATTCCCTCTGTAATTTCTATCGCTTGACCTCTGTCGGTCACTTGATTCTTCTCCTCTTCTGTCATCTCTTCTGTTGTCTCTTCTGTCATCCTGGTTTTCTCTATCATATCTTTCATTTCCGGAACCTCTTCTGTTTCCTCTGAACTCTTTTGTCAATAGAGCTAAAGATTTAGCTAGTGACGCAAGAGTTATTTCCTTTTCTGCTTGCTCTTCTTCTTCTTCACTGTCAATTATCACCATCTTCTTCTTCTCCTTCTTCTTCTCCTCTGTGGCTTTATCATTTCTTGGTCTCTGTGCATCCTCTTTAGTTTTACTAACCAATGCATATGGTGCAATGGTTAGTGTTTTAGCCTGTGCTATCTGAGGTTCTTGTGCGGCTAATGTTCCGTAAAGATCAGAGAGAGTCCAGGTGTCTAGATCCTGATTTGTCTGTAGGGACATAGACAGCTGGAGCCATTCTTCATTTAGACTTTTTAAAAACATGACATTGTTTTCTTCAGAAGTTCTGTCAATGCCTGATTTTCTGCACTGGTTGATTAGAGAGTTGAATCTGTCGTATGTTGTTTGCAGAGATTCTGTTGCAGAGGCTTTGAATGCATGATATTCATTGATGTACTGTGCTCTTCGGTTTTTTTGTGTTTTAGCACCTCCTTCCAACTGTCTTTCCAGTTCTTTCCACAGATCATGCGTTGTTTCACATGAATCCAAGGATTGAAAGAGTTCGTTGGGTATTGCCATAATTAATGTCCTCTTGGTTTTCTGAGCAACTTCATCTTCTGCTTTATCTTCGGTTGACCACTCCCCTTTTGGCTTTGGTTTTTGATGTTCGGGGATTTCGGCAGATTCAGCAGTAGCAGGTATACGAGGTACTACTGTCATGGGAATAGGAGGAGGATTGTACAGATATTGTACTTGATTTTTTTCAGTACCCTCGAAAAAATGGACCATTCTTATTTTCCACTGAGGATACTCATCTCGAAGGAGAGTAGGAGGTTTAGTGAGAGAACCAGTAGTAAAGAAATTATTTGTATTTGTCATTTGAAGATTTTAGAAAGAAAGTATGACTAAAGAGTTACTTCGATGAGCTTGAAGATTTTCTGGGTTTAAGCAGTTTCCAGACACAATTTTAAATCTCAGTAATATCTATCAAGAGTCTTGATAAGTGGATCACTTGATATTGAAAATCAAGGAAGGCTCTGATACCAATTGTTGGAACCCAGATACGCTTAATCAAGATTAACAGTCTATTAGTTGAGTTTAAAGTTTGATGCGGAAGCGTATTAAACTAACGGATATGTTTGATAGATATTAGAACGCACATATATAAAGAAAACAGTAAAGAATGAAAAGGATTTCTTGAACAGTTACTGTTATTCAATATATAATAACAACACGAAGAACAGATTAATAACTGTTGGTGTGTGAGAATATAACACTCAGATATTTGACAATAAAGTTTGAGAGTATTAGTGATTCCTTGTCTATTCGTCGTTAGGAAGATCTCAACATGAGACTTCCTTTTATACTACTCTTAGAAGACTATGAAGTTGGTCACTGTTCCTTTTACGGCATGAATAGTAAACTGGATGGTGTGAACAGTGGACTGGATGGTGTGAGCAGTTGTTTGAGCCCTGCGCATTTAATGGAGCAGATGTACTTTTGGTAAATGCATTAAATGGCGCAGACGTCTATTTTGTACCATGCCCTATTGAGTCCACTCAGAGCTTGACACGTGTTTTGACAGTACTTTTCCATGCAAGTTGATGAACGTATCCAGTAATATCTTCCAAGTCTTCATAGCAGACCACAGAGGCTCTGTAAGGCATTACAGAGGTTCTATGGTCTGACCTTCTGTGGAGCAGTCCACTTGTTTCCGAGTTGATCTTCTTCTTGCGCACAACAGAGGTTCTGTGATTACCTCTGTAGCTTCTGTGGCTTTCTGGACTTGATCTTCTGGAAGAAGTGGCAGAGCCTCTGTGAGAGGCTTTTCTATACTTAGCCTATTTTTCACTACTTCTAAGTATTTCTATGATTAGGAAGATTGAAGCTAACATCATCCACATGTCATGAGATTATTCGGATCTCATCAAATGTATGACTTCTTACGACCAGAGCAAGGAACTTCAACAGAACTTAGGGAAGAAGCACCAAGCCATAGGATAGTTACAGAGGATGATATGATAGAAAATGAAGTAGTGCTTGGATGCTTAACAGAGGAAGAAGCAAGAAAAGATGCATGGATAAATAGAGGCACACAACCAAAACCAACTCCCAGTGCAACCCACATTTCTAACTCCGCAGGTCTAGCTGCAGAAGGAGTTATTGAAAAAGAGCAGCGCAGCTCGATCCTAACCCTACCCATCCAGCCAGAGGTTACTCTTTCAACCTCTGTGCCCACAGAAACCGGGGAATCCATTCCTAGGGAGTCTCCTCAAAGAGACTCACCTATTGTTCGTGATCAGTCGCCCCAGATCACCCTAGAACACCCTACAGAGGAATTCGTTTCCTCTGCCACGCACACATTAGGACCAAAACTTCTTTCAGAGAGAAGTAGTAAGCACAGAGACGAAGAGACTCTAGACAAGTCTCCCAGTCAACAGAAGGACATTCCAATAACCACCTCTGGAGTGGATTTGGACACTGTTCTTCACAGAACTTCTGTAGAGATCGAAACTCAGGTTTCTTCTCGAGGATCAGAAGGAAATCCTTCCACCCCCATCGTACAAACAAGGGTGAACGAAGGTGTCCCAGGAACAGGGACTCACTCTGGAGACGAATGTGTTCCTCCAGAGGTTACACAAGGAACACAAGTATCAAGGGATGAGTTCCAAACCCTTGTCACCTCTGTGAACCAAACATTGAAAGAGTTGCAAAGCTCTTTCAAATCCTTTACAGAGACAACATCTACGGCTATCCTGAAACTGAACACCAAAATGGACAATCTGTCCACAGAGGTAAAAACCGCCATCTCAGAGATGAAGTCTTCTACCGAAACTACTGCCAAAGCAACAACCACTTCTGCAGCTCAGGAATTCGGAACAACTGCAACTTCTGCTTTCAGGGACTCTGTCAAAGATTTCCTTGAACAAATGAATACGCAATCCCACAGAGCAGAGGGCATCACTCCTGCAGACTTACAGAATGCCCTATCACAAGTACAAGCAGAGGCAATACGCAACTCGACAATGATGCAACCAAAAGACTATATGACCAGAGCACAGCTTACAGAGCTCGAACAGAACGTCATTAACCAGGTCACAGAAGTCATTGTCTCCTTCACAACTGCAAATGCCAACTATGTCAAGGATTTCAGAAAGAGTGTCGGCAGAATGCGTTTCAAAACAGAAGCAGAGCTTGCGACATTGATTGGCCTCTGCGATGATGTCTGTGAAAAGTTGATGGCAGCTGGAGCTGAATTACCGAAGAAGCCCAACACTTCTTGCAGAGCAGAGGGTACTTCTGATACAAGTCGGGATGATTCTGATGATGACCAACCTGGTCCATCAGATAATCCTGAGGGGGAGAATCTAAGAGAGAAAGCTACGAGCAGAGGAATACAAAGTCTACCAATCGCAGCAGAACCAATCAACCAAACCCCTCCAGAAGAAACCCAACAACAAACTCAAAAGACCACAGAAACAACACCCATCTCTGTGGAATCATCTCCTGACGAAACCAAAACTCCAGAAGCAGATCAGCAAGCCACAGAGGCAACAACCGCCCCTGAGGTAATCATTTTGGAAGAAACAGATGAACAAACCACAGAGAAAACACCCACCTCTGTGGAAACACCCCAAACCATACCCAGAAGAAAGTCGATTGCCACCAAACCAAAAAGAGCAACGACCTCTGCTTCTGACGTTCTGAAAAGGATGCACACAACAATGAGTGATCGTATGACGCAGAGAGAAGAAGAAAGGCACAGGTTCACAGAAGAAGTTAACAAACAACCTCCAACAGAGGTTACAGAGCAACTCAAGCCAACAGAACCATCGCCACAAAAGTCCTCTAAATCACAAATGTCAAAACCCACAGAGGCAACCCCCATCAAGCCAACAGAAGTGCCAACCTCCAAACTTACAGAAGCAACAGTTTCTGCCCCGCCAAAAGCCAAAGATAAGGGCAAAGGTATACTGACAGAAGAGCCTAAGAAGAAAACATTGCCAAAGCCAACAGAGAAACTAATGAAGAGTGCGTTTGATGCCTTTCAAACCCCAAAGCCTGAAGAAGTTGACTGGGCACATGGATTGAAGCCTCTGTCAGACATTCCTCTAACTGGTAGAGCCGCAGAAGTTGTTCAACAGATGGAGAGTCTCAGAAGACAAGTACCACAACCAGGTCCAACATATGAAGAAATGGAAGAAGTGGTATACAAATACCTCTACAAACAATCCTTTCAGACAAATTATCCAACAGATCATGTGACAGATCCAAGGATCACAGAAGAATTTGAGAACATCTTCACAAGGACAAAGCCAAGAACCAAAGCAGATGTCTTCTCAATCCACAAGATCAAAAAGGTAATCTTCTGCAAATTATCCTTCACAAGAACCTATCCAAGGGTCAGGTACAATCTTTACAAAGTCAGAAGAGAAAACAATTTAGAAACTACCTTTGCTGATGCTGATTTAAGAAATATCAATCCATATGATCTACCTGACCTTCTGCAATGGACAAAGGACAACTACAACACAGAGGCAAACACCAGAGCCTATCAAGTGTTGAGAAAAGCGATGAGGGAAAAGCTTCTGCTCTACAGCATGATAGATTTCCAGCTGGGAAAGGATCTTGGTCTCAAACATCTGGATTTACGACCACCAGAGGATCGCTGCCCACCGGACGCCGTACCTAACTCAATCATCACAGAACCACGGTTTGGGTTAGTATTTCAAAACTCTCAAGGCGAAACTAAATCATTTGTATGCATGAACTGTCAGAAGTACGCAACAAGTACTCTGAACAAGTTCAGAGCAAGCCTTGTGAAATACAGAGGTTCAAAGAAAATGGACAAAGATGCTGCAGATACTATCATAAGAGAGATTGACGCAACAATTCGCCTAAGAGAACTCTGCATCAGATTCTACAAAGAGATCAGAAAGGTCGGAAGAGACAACAGAAGCTACAACGATTTCAAAGATGCCAAAATCTGATTCTCAGACCACCAATCTCTGCAAACAAAGTTAAAGTTTATCTTTCATTGTACTCAAATGTAAAATGCGTCTGGCATATTTCTAAATGAAAGAAATTTCGAGGTATTGTTTAACCTCTATCTTATCTAACTTAGCCAAACTTAACTCAAGTTAAAATATTTTATTTTTCACTACTTAGGGGGAGATTGTTAGCTTCAATCTTCCTAATCATAAAAGTATTTAGAAGTAGTGAAAAATAGGCTAAGTGAAGAAAGCCTCTTACAGAGGCTCTGCCGACCTTACCGAGAAATCAAGGTCAAGAAGCTACAGAAGCAGCAGAGGCTTCCTACAGAAGCTCTGTCATACGCACAAAGAAGACCAAAGACTCGGAATCTGGCGAAGACTGCTCCACAGAGGACCAGACCGCAGAACCTCTGTAACTCAATTACAGAGCCTCTGTGGTCCTCACCAAGACTTGAAGATATTTATAATATCTTGCTACTGTTACAGGACTCGTACATCAACTTGCATGGTAGCATGCCCTGTCCAACGTCGACGTGTCAAACTCTGATTGGACTCAGTAGGGCTTAGTACAAATTAGACGTCTGCTGCATTAAATGCAATACAACACGTCTGACTGTTCATGCCATCCTTGCAACTGTTCACGACATCCTCTCAACTATTCATACGTACCTTTTGAATAGTAGCATATGCTTTATGGTCCCCTTTAGAGTAGTATATAAGGAAGACTCATGTTGAGTTCTTCCTTACAAATACACAATACACAACAACAACATCAAGAACACAAAAGCTTATTCACCTGAAGAGTCATATCTGTTTTAAAGCTTTTTCTTACTCACGGTTCATAAACCTGTTCTTGATATATATTCAGTAAACTTTGAGATATAATATTTTGTTCACTGTTTATTTATAGTTTGTTCTAAATCTATCAAACTTATCTGTTAGTTCTTTAAATACGCTTCCGCATCAAACCTTAAACCTGAACTAATAGATCTGATAATCTTGTTTAACCAAAAAGGTAACCAACACCTACCTATCAGAGGAAGGAATCTCCCAGAACTTCTCAGCTGCCAGAACTCCCCAACAGAATGGCGTTGTGGAAAGAAAGTACATAACTCTGGTAGAAGCCGCCATAACTATGTTGGAAGGTTCTATTCTCCCTATCAACTTCTGGGCAGAGGTAGTCTCAACAGCCTGTTTTACCCAGAACAGAGCTGTCATAGGGAAAAGATTCAAGAAGACTCCTTATGAACTTATCAACAACCGAAGGCCAAATGTGAAATATTTTCATGTTTTTGGCTGTAAATGCTACATCATGAATGACATAGATCAACTCGGCAAATTCGACAAGAAGGCTGACGAAGGAATCTTTATTGGTTATTCCTTAACCTCTAAAGCCTACAGAGTCTACAATACAAGAACCAGAGTCATTCAAGAGAGCATAAATGTGTCCTTTGATGAAAATACATCAAGTTCCTCTAATTGCAAATCACCAGAGGGGACACAAACAAAGGAGAAACCCAGCTCTTCAAAGTCAAGGGAAGAAGACATCAATCTGATATTCAACGATTTCTTCAATGATGATGATTCCTCTGTCAACAACACCAGAGGCAATCAACCTCAGAACTCTGCGGAACAGAACTTAACAGGTACATCTCTTACAGGTCCCTCCAATTCTTCACCATCTACTTATCTGTCAACAGGTGTAATTCAGAGAAATGAAGGACAATAATCAGATGTAAGAGAACCTGAACAAGAGCCATCATCACCTCCTGTGACTCATATTGGAGGAAGTTCCCTATATGAAAGCTCACCGTCTAAGAGCCCTGTTGGTACATCACTGAGCAATGAGGCCACTCTCCAGAGTTGTGTGCCACAAAGCCCTGTTACCAATCCTCAGAGCTCTGATGCTGACATACGTCTTTTCCCATCAGAAGCACAGACTCCACCTGTTGTCCATGCTTTAATGAACAGATGGACAAAGGATCACCCTCATCATCAAATTATAGGTGTTGCTGAAGATGGTGTAAAGACAAGATCGGCAACAATAAACGAGGCTTTCTTTGTAAATTTTCTAAGTATGATTGAGCCGAAGAAGATTTATGAAGCCCTTGAAGACCCAAACAGGATCGAAGCCATGCAAGAGGAGCTTCTGGAGTTTGAACGAAATAAAGTTTGGTCCTTGGTTCCACTTCCTGAAAACAAAGCTGCTATTGGAACCAAGTGGGTGTTCATAAACAAAAAGGACGATGTTAGGACACTGAAGTTGTCCTTTATAATAGAAAGTTTTGTAAAGCAATAGCTGTGTTAAAGGGCTTATGCTTAATTGTTGTAGCAAGTGATGAAGACTATAAATAGGTCTTTACTTGTAGTTTGTAAGAAGTGAATTCATTAATACAAGATGTAGATCTCTAATCACTTTGTGTTCTCTCTAGGTTAGATTTCTTTTTCAATAATGTTCTTCATCATCTTGTTACACAATACTTGGATTGTATGAAGATCATGGACCTAACAAGAGGATGGTGTTATCACCAGAAACAAAGCTCGGCTGGTTGCAAATGGATATTGCCAAGAAGAAGGTATTGATTACCATGAAACCTTTGCTCCTGTGGCTAGGCTAGAAGCTATCAGAATCTTCTTAGCCTATGCTGCTCATAAAGGTTTCAAGGTCTACCAAATGGATGTGAAATTTGGCTTTCTGAATGGCAAACTGCAAGAAGAAGTCTATGTCCAGCAACCACCAGGTTTTGAAAGCTCAGAGTTTCCAGACCACGTATACAAGCTAGACAAAGCTCTGTATGGCCTTAAACAAGCCCCAAAGCCTGGTATGAAACTCTGTCAAATTTTCTGTTGACTAAACATTTCGAGAAAGGTACTGTCGATACAACCTTATTCAGTAGGAGGTATAAAAATTACATTCTTCTGGTACAGATATATGTTGATGACCTTATCTTTGGGTCTACTAGGCAGGAATACTGTGATAGGATAGAGGATTTGATGAAAAGTGATTTCAAGATGAGCATGATGGGAGAACTTTCTTTCTTCCTTGGTTTACAAGTTAAACAATCTATCAGAGGCACTTTTATAAGTCAATCAAAATACATCTATGATATTTTGAAAAAGTATAAGCTCAATAATTCAAGTCCTATGAAAACTCCTATTGCCACCGGAGTTAAACTTGACCATGATCCTCAAGGTCAATCTGTGGATGTCAAGAACTACAGAGGCATGACAGGGTCACTTCTGTATTTAACTGCAAGAAGACCTGATATAATGTTTGCAACCTGTCTTTGTGCCAGATTTCAAGCAAATCCTAAAGAATCCTATTTGTCTGCTGTCAAACGTATCTTTAAATATCTCAAAGGGACTCAATTTTTGGGTCTCTGGTATCCTCTTAATTCTGGGTTCGAGCTTGTAGCATACACAGATTCGGATTATGGAGGATGCAGGAATGACAGAAAGAGTACTTCTGGTAGCTGTTAATTGCTTGGAGATAAGCTAGTCAGCTGGACATCCAAGAAACAGAACTGTGCATCAACTTCTACAGCAGAAGCAGAATATGTTGCTGCTGCTAGTTGTTGTTCTCAAGTAATCTGGATGAAAACTCAGCCCAAGGACTATGGCCTGGAGTATAACAAGGTTCCAAGTCAGTGTGACTCCAAGAGTGCCATAGCAATTACAGCTAATCCAGTTCAGCACTCAAAGACGAAGCATATCGACATAAGGTACCATTTTATAAAGGATCATGTTGAAAAAGGGACGATTGAAATGTACTTTGTTTCAACCGACTTCCAACTTGCTGACTTGTTTACAAAAGCCCTTGATGAAAGGAGATTCAACTTCTTAATCAGCAAGATGGGTATGCTGAACATGTCCTCTTAACTCTATTCAAAATTCACCAGAGCCTCTGATGTTCATACCAGAGCTCTGTCAAAATAGTTAAGTAGGATACTTCACTAGAGCCTCTGATGTTCATCTCAGAGCTCTGCTAGCATACCTTTTCAATATTTTCTTCTGTAAATTCCAAATCTGTATATACTTTATTTCTCTTTGTACATGTCTTTTTTTTCTTTCAAGAGTTGCTCGAAAAGCTGAAAAGTTAAATCAGTCAATTAAGCTCATCACTTTAGGGGGAGCTTAAAAGGAAAATAAGCATGGTTTAAGGGGGAGCAAGTCAAAACAATTTCAAATCTAATTGACTTTGCTCGTTGAACAAAAAGGAAAATCTTTTTAAGGAAGGGAAAACCTGTTCTGATGAAAACATCTTTTGATAATGTGCAAGAACTTACCAGAACTCTGACATTTCACCAGAGCCTCTGATGAAATTCACCAGAACTCTGTGAAATCTCTGAGACAATTCTACTTTCGTTCTTTTGACTATTCTTACTTCAGATACATGATTTTTAAATGATTTTAGGGTAAATGTGAAACATCTTGGGTTACTTGAAAAGAATGAACATGGTTACTCATCAGAAGGAAAATTGTGCTGAGTTCCACAAGAGCTCTGCCAGTTTTTCTTCCACGTCATCAGAAGTACTGTCATCAAAGGTGTAGGTTATTCTTTGAGCGTCAACCACTTGTCACCCACATATCTCTAACCATGACGGTTCCATAGCCAGAAAACTGTCAGACCCAAATCCACATGGCATTCTCTGATTGAGAAACCAACCGTTAGATGTTTCCACGTTCTACTGTAGAGGCCGTTCCACTATCTGACACTCAAGTACCTACAGTACCTACGATGGTTATCCAGCCATACATTTCGAGTACAAATACCCATTCCAAACGACCCATTTCATTTCTTACGCTCTGTGAATATTCAAACCTTCAAATCCTTCCCTCCTTTGTTCAAATATCCTTTGAGTTCTTCAAAAACCTAAAACCTACAACAATGGCAAAACAAGCAAACTCAGCAGAATCTAGCCGAATAGTACCCGTTGATCAAATCGTGATCGAACCCTGTTGGTTCTATATGCTCAAGAATGATTATAAAATAATATTACCGGTAATATATGATCCTATAGGGTCACACCGAACAACAAGTAGACACCGAATTGATATTTATAAGAATTTGATTCTTGATAAATATTAATTAATTCTTAAAAATATTAATAAATATGATTTATAATATTTGATGCAAATAATAATTTTGGTAAAATAAAATAATACATATGATGGATTTATTTTATAACTAAAAAGGAAAGGAGGGACTTGAGGAGATAATTTAAGATACTTAAACTATGATTTTAAACATCTTAAAAGGGGAAGGGTTTATTGTGTAATATTGCATGGACTCTTATTAGACCATTTTTGTGGTCTAATAGAAATGGCCCTAGCTTTATTATATTTGGAAATTTTCAAGAGAGATTTTTAAGACAACACAACTCACAAAGGACTCCCTCTCCTCTCTCTTCTCATTCACGGCCGAAACACACACAAGTGTGTGTGTGTGTGTTTTGGTGTTCTTCTCTTTCAAATCCTATGGTAGTGATTGTTAGAGTTCTTACATCAAGATAGAAGAAGAACTAGCATTCTTGAAGGTGTCATTTGCTTGTGGTGGATACCGCAAGAGGAGTTCTCTTTTTGGGTTCTACATTCATCACCAACATCCAACCTCCCGAGAGGAATCAAAGTCTTCAAAGGTTGTATTTTTGAACCTTCTTGGTATGTTGCTTTTTATCTTTTCTTGCATTTAAAAAGATCTTTGGTGGGAATAAATGGTTTTATGTTTTGTTCAAAAGTTTTTGCTTCCGTTGCGTAAAATATTTTACCTCTTATGGTTTTTGAAACCGGTTTTTTTGAACATAAAATCCCAACAAGTGGTACCAGAGCCTATGTTATAATGCATGATTAGATAATAAGTTTTATTTGGATAAAACTTGGTTTTTGGAAGCCATGGATAAAATTTAATTTTATATGAAAAGTTCATACATGGCTTTTAGGCAACTAGTTTGTATTTGTTTTTTTTATATATATTTTATGTAACAAAATTTCAACATGCATTTTTGTTACATAAAAGTTGCCTAACAAAAACAAAGTGTTGTTTTATGTTATTTACGAGTAATATGTGCATAAACAAACCATGGACCAATGTGTTGGTTGTTGTGTTGTTTCCTTTAAATTTGTTATAATTTTTATTATTATTCATGTTCGTTTGTAATAGTAAATAGGTTTTATTATTTCATGTTTCTTTTGTTCATTTTGTAAGTATTAGATTAGTTGTTAGAACTAGTTTTTTATTTTATAAAATGTAACAAGAAGAAGGCCAACATGGAGCTTGAAGATGGAGCTTGAAGTTTTTTTATTTTTATTTTGTCCCTTAGGCATGCACTTGGCATTTCTTGTTTTGGCTCACAAGAAATGTCATTAGAAATGGCTTTGTTTTATGCACATTCTTTTGCATGTTTATGGTTGATTATGTTCTTTTGATGCGTTAAAATATAGGATATTGTATGCTAGTAAAGAACGCAAAATTGGTTCAAACGCGCTTATTTAAAATTGTTTAAAAGTTGAAGCGACAAAATTTAAAATTAGATTTTAAATGAACCAAGTTTAAAATAGAGATTTTATATCAACCAATATTTAAAATGGAGATTTTAAAACAATGACATGCAACTTGGTTCAAACAAGTTTTATATAAAATTGTTTATTTAAAAACGACGTGACTATAAAATTGGATTTTTAATTGAGCCAAATTATTTAAAATGGAGATTTTAAATTTATTCATTTTGATGAAAATTTCTTTTTCTTAAAAGGAGTACCTTGATTATTGAATGCATGCAATAATATGGTACTACGATTTTTAAGACAAAAATTGAGATTTTGAGTTTTATAATATGAAGTTTAAATAGAGATTTTGAAACTCATATAAATTCATAATCTAAAAATAAAAGTGTTTTATTAAAAGACTATAAATGGTTCTTATTATGATCATTAGTTGGTAAAATAGAGATTTTATTAAATAGGAACCATTTAATGAGTAGTAAGATTTTATTTAAATACCATGTATTATTGAATGAATGCAAAATCACATGATACTAAAATGTTTACAAAACTAGAATTGTAATACATCTAAAAATCCCTAGGAGCCGAGGGAAATGTGAGTATAGAACAAGATGTTCGTCTGAACACACATGTGCGTTTTCCTAGCCCAACGCCCAGTGCTATCACACAATCTATCCTTGGTGATCAAGACCAAATGGATATTGCAACAGAGGTGCACACCTCGAACCCAAACCAACTTGAACCAACAGAGGCAACTCTTCATGCCTCTGGTACGCACAAAACCGGGGAATCTATATTTGGTACTGATGTCCAATTGCCCCAGGACATCCATAGGACAGAAACACACGTTGAAGCCTTTGTGGCTTGCATAGACTTGACACAACATAGTTCTGAGATCTTCAAAATTTCACGTAGGCAATGTCCAACTCAGGGACATTGGTATTGTTAGCCCCAAGTATCTATTACGTAAAAGTATTGAAAATATTATCAAGACAGGAGACCAACAGAGATCAGACACGACTTGGAAGAGGTTCAACAAGAAGACCAACAGAGCTCAACAGATCTCTGGTGGATTAACAAAGCTCTATCAGAAGACTTCCAACAGAAGAACCGCGCATCAACAGAAGACAAACAGAGCTCTTGCGAAAGAGCTCTGGTGACTGAAGACCTTTGTTAGCCTAAGTCTCGTAAGAAATCCTAAATGCTGGACATGTGTCCATACATTTCCACGTATGCCCTAAAAGTAGGAAACAAACTTTCCACGTGTCATTCTAGGGTACGATAGTACACTGTCTACACTTTATCAGGGCTATAAATAGAGAGGTAGTAGAACAAACGATTGTAAGCTTTTGGAAGAATAGTTTTCCACAATTGTTTAAGCACACACTGCAGTAATCCCGCGCACTACCTCCGTACGATATTGTTCCCTGTGAGATTTCAGGATACACCATTGATGTTGTTCTTGGTGTTATCCATTATCAATATACGAGCAGCGTTTCTAACTTGATCTTGTTATCATTATCCTGTTCTATATTTGATTCTCACTACTACAATATCACTTACATAATCACTCACTTTAATGGATTTATATTTAAATGCTTCCGCTGTCTATATTATTACCATTAATGTGATGCAACGTGAATCTGGGAACCTACAATTGGTATCAGAGCTTGCTTGATTTGCTCAAATCAAGGCATCCAATCTACCAAGGTTGATTCACTGTTGTTGATTAAGTGTGTGTCTTAAAGCTTCAATATACTCTGTTTTTACTATTTAAAGTTTATTACGAGTTTTTTAGAGTTTATTTAATGTCATCTTAAGCTTTCAAAGTCTAGTGTAAAGATCTTATCTACTAAAGTTACTATTGATTGGTCACTGGTCATCAAACTTTCAGATTACTTTAGTTTAAAACCCTTGAAAACTTTTATACTCTATTGTTTCTAAAAATGGCTAATAACAATATCAATGCCATTTATACTGCTGGTTCTCTGACCAAACCTCCTACTCTTCTGAGAGATGAATATCCTCAATGGAAGATTAGGATGGTTAACTTCCTTGATGGGATGGACAGAGATTTAATGCGTTCTGTCACGGATGGACCATTCAAACCCATGGTTTTGGTTCCACGTGTACCCGCAACACAAACTACTGCTGAGATTCCTGCTCACCTTGAACCCAAAACCACCGGGTTCACTGATGAAGAGACATCAAAAAAGGAAAATGATCTAAAAGCAGTTAGACTTCTGATTATGGCCATTTCTAATGAAATACTTCAAGAACTAGATTCATGTGTTGCTGCTAAAGAAATCTAGGATCAACTTCTTAATCAACTTGAGGGTGGTATCAAAACCCAAAAGAACAGAAAGACCCATTGCATAAATGAATACAACGATTTCAAGGCACTTCATGAGGAAACCTTACAACAAACCTACAACAGATTCAATGTTTTGATAAACAAATGTAGAAAATGTGGGGTTGTTAGGTCGAAGGAAGATAACAATGTTTTGTTCCTGAAAAGTTTGAATGATGAATGGTTGAATCTTTCCATGTCTTTACAAGCTAACCAGGATCTAGATGCATGGTCTCTTACTGATGTGTATGGCACTCTGGCCGCATAAGAGAAGGATGTTGTCAAGCAAAAAGGGAAATCCACCATTGCAGGACCTATTGCGTTAGTTTCTGAATCAAAGAAATCCACAGAAGGAAAGTCCAACAGAGAGAGTTCTAGCAGAGGCAAGAAGAAGAAGGGTAAGAAGAGTTTGGTAGCTGAAAGTGATGCTGAAGAAAACTCATCAGACGAGGATGACGATATAAATGCATTTGCTAAATCTCTTGGACTAATCACTCAACAATTTAACAAGAGATTTGGCAACAGAGCATTCGACATAAGAGGTAGATATGAGAAAGATGAGAACAAAGTTTATGCTGCGCCCCCACAACAGAACCAACACAACAGAGCTTCGACAGAACAGAGACAGCAACCACAACAGAAGTTCAATGCTCCTGCTCCACCGAAGGCTGATGCTGCCCAACCCATCAATCAGAATGATGGACGTTGCTTTAGATGTGGCAAACCTGGCCATTCTCTGCTAATTGTAGAGGAAAACTTGTAAATGATCAAGATTATTACAAGAATAAATACAAGTACAACTACAGAGAAAGAAGCTATGTTGCTGAGATGGAGAATTGGATCTCTGATTCATCCTCTGACGATGAACCAGAGCAAGCCATTGTTGCTGTAGATGATGGAAGTCTGGGAGAAGTTGATTTGATGACCGGAGGAAGAATAGAACGGTCTGAAGAAGAAGATATAGCTCATGCATTTGCTCTAACCGTAACAGAGCAAGACAACAGAGTGCTGGAGACCACCAGACCCAGTGCCAAGGTACATAACTCTGAATCCAAGTCTGACTCAGAACTTGAGATGCATGTGTCATTACTAACTGAGGAGTTTCAACTCTTAAAACAAAAGATTTCTGAGGAAAAATAGCTAAGAAAGCTAGCTCAGAAGGATCTGTCCTTCTACAAGAGAGAGAAAACTCTCTTGGAACAGGAAAAGGAAGAAATATCCAAAGAGAAATCTGAGCTAGAAGTCTTACAACAAAAGAAAGAAAGCACATTTTCAAAAAGGGTTAAAGAGTTTGAAGATATTTTGAAACAAAAAGCTGAAGAAGTTGCTAAATCTGAAAATGAACGATTAAACTCTGTTGCTTTAAAAGACTATTTTCAAAGAGAAAGGGAAATTTTACATCAATCCCTGCAGAAAAAGGAGATTTTAATTAAAAAATACCAAGATGCACAGAATGTGTATACCAAGATCAATTCTCAAGAGGACAAGCAAGGTCTAGGTTTTAATGACATTGTTCCAAACAAAAGAAGGATAAATGCATCTTATCCCTTTGCCTTCTCTATTGGAAAAATGCAAGAGGATGTGATCTCCGGAACTACTATTTTCAAAAGAGCCAAAATATCAGATTTTACAAAGGCAAAGAGACTCAGCTTAAGGAATGTCAGCTATGACTCCTTGAATCAGGAAAAGGTTACAAAACCATCTGAAAAGTTTATTCTTGATCACGGAAGAGCTGAAATAAAGCTTACTGATTCTATCAAAAGTCTTGATCCGAAAGAAATCTTTAACTTCAATTCTTTCAAGGAACAGACGTCAGTTGCTTCTATTGCAGAACCCTCTTGTTCTACAACACATAGAGAACTCAATCCTGAAGCCCCAGTCTTCTCTCCATCCTCTGAAACCTTTCGAACAACTTTTGAAGAAGATATTCTGAAAGTTATTAAAGAAAATGCTTCTTGTGATGCTTTAAAACCCAAGAAAAGAAAGTTCAAATCACCAGAGCTGACAACTCTGAGATACCCAAAGAGTCTAACACCTCTATCAGAGCCACCAGAGACTTTCTGTGCTCTGACAGTGACTCTGACTCTGAGGTAGAAGAGCAAATTTTATGTGCTCCTAAGACTGCTTTACACAATCCTAAACAGGCAATTGTTGAATCTGGATCTCTGAAAAATGTCTCATTCTTTAAGAAACAGAACATATTTATACCTTTGCCAAATTTGAAAAATAAGGGTATCAAAATTCTCTCTTCTAATGAGATAGAAGAGAAGAAAAGAGGGAAAGCTAAAATTATTCATGAAGACTATACCTCAGTTCCATACGCCTATGATCAAGTCAAATTTACAAAAGAGCAGAAAGGAAAATGGAAAGTCATTGACCAATCTATTCCTGCACCTGTTGTAAATCAAAAGAAAAACAGCTTTGTGTCAAGAGAGTTTGCTCCGAGAAACAACAATTTCAAAAATCCGTCACAGGACAGAATGTATGTAAAGACATCTGGTCCTAAAGCTTTTCAAAATCAAACTCCCTTCAAACAACAGTTTTTGAATAAAAACAACAATCTGCATCAACTTTCATGTTCTATCAAATGCAATTGTATTCAACTCCTGTTACAATTACAGAACCATATAAATGGTCCCCACTGTGTTCTGAATCAGTCGTCTCAAAGAAAAAATTCCAAGACTGTTCAGAATGCACAAAAAAAACCCTCTGGCACATCATCAAAGAATGAAAAGCCTGAAGGAAAGTCTGGTAACCCACCTATGTCTAACAAGAAAGGACCCATTATGCAATAGGTACCTAAAAGAAACTAATCTGTCTTGCAGAAACCCCATGTGCAGATCTGGTATTTAGATTCAGGATGCTCAAGGCACATGACGGGGAATAAGGAGCTGCTTACTTCTTTCAAGAACAAAAATGGAAGTGCAGTAACCTTTGGAGGAGATAATGGCGGACAGATTAGAGGCTACGGTACTTTAGTCAATGGTGGTGTTTCAGTTTCTGAGGTTGCTTATGTTGAAGGATTAAACCATAATCTACTTAGCATAAGTCAACTTTGTGATCATGGGTTCGATGTCAATTTTAGGAAGAAGTACAGTTCTCTGTTGCTTTCCGAGTCTGGTCAAGAACTCTTAAGAGCCGACAGAAAAGACAATCTTTATAAAATGAATTTCAATCCTAACCAAAACTCTACAATAGAAAAACTCTGTTTAGTGTCTTTGAAAAATGAAGATGCCTGGCTCTGGCATAAAAGATTTGCCCATTTGAATTTTCAAAACCTTGACAAGCTCGTGAAATTAAAGACCATATCTGTTCTGCCTGTGAATTGGGTAAGATGAAAAGATCTTCACACAGAACTATGAGTGATCATAGTTGTCCTAGACCTTTCCATATGCTTCGCGTGGATCTATGTGGTCCTATCTCTGTGCAAAGTCTGTCGGGCAAGAAATATATTCTTGTGCTAATTGATGAATTTTCTAGATATACTTGGATTGAGTTCATCAGAGTAAAATCTGATGTCCCAGAAATTCTAATAAGTTTGTTGAGAAGGATACAGGTTCTGTTAGGATTGAAAGTGCAAAAGTTGAGAAGTGATAACGGAACAGAATTAAAAAATGTAAGAATAGACGCCAGAACTCCACAACAGAATGGTGTAGTGGAAAGAAAGAACAGAACTCTGGTAAAAGCCGCCAGAACCTTGTTGGCCGGTTCTGCCGTTCCCATGAACTTCTGGGCAGAGGCAGTCTCAACAGCCTGTTTTACCCAAAACAGAGCTGTCATTGTAAAAAGATTTCAAAAGACTCCCTAAGAACTCATCTACAATAGAAGGCCAAATGTGAAATTTTTTCATGTTTTTGGCTGCAAGTGCTACATCTTGAATGACAGAGAACAGCTGGGTAAATTCGACAAAAAGGCGGACAAAGGAATCTTTATTGGTTATTCCTTAACCTCTAAAGCCTACAGAGTCTACAACACCCGAACCCGTGTCATTCAAGAAAGCGTTAATGTGTCCTTTGATGAAAGTACATCAAGTGCCTCTGATTGCAAATCAACAGAGGGGACACACACAGAACAGAAGAAACCAAGTTCTTCAAAGACAAGGGAAGAAGATATCAATCTTGTGTTCGATGATTTCTTCGATGATGATGTTTCCTCTGTCAACATCAACAGAGGCGACCAAGCTCAGAATTCAACAGAACATAATCTGATAGGTACAACTCTTACTGGTCCCTCCAATACTTCACCATCTACTTCTCTGTCTGCAGGTGTCATTCAGAGAAATGAGGAACCACAAAGAGAACCTGTGCAAGAGCCATCATCACATGTGCTAACCAATATTGGCAGAGATTCCCTATTTAAAAGATCACCTTAACAGAGCAATGAGGCCACTCTCTAGAGTTGTGTGCCACAGAGCTCTGATTCTGAAGATCGTCTTTTCCCATCAGAAGCACAAACCCCTCCTGTTGTCCATGCCCCAATGACTAGATGGACAAAGGATCATCCTCATCATCAAATTATAGGTGCTGCTGAAGATGGTGTGAAGACGAGATCGGCCACAATCAACGAAGCTTTCTTTGTAAACTTCTTAAGCATGATTGAGCCGAAGAAGATTTCTGAAGCCCTTGAAGACCCAAACTGGATCGAAGCTATGCAAGAAGAGCTTCTGGAATTCGAAAGAAACAAAGTTTGGTCCTTGGTTCCACTTCCAAAAGGCAAAGCGGCCATTGGAACCAAGTGGGTGTTTAGGAATAAAAATGATGAAGATGGGATTATCATCAGAAACAAAGCCCGTCTGGTTGCAAAAGGATATTGCAAAGAAGAAGGTATTGACTATGACGAAACCTTTGCTCCTGTGGCTAGACTAGAAGCCATTCGAATCTTCTTAGTCTATGCTGCTCATAAAGGTTTTAAGGTCTATCAGATGGATGTAAAGTCTGCCTTTCTGAATGGCAAACTACAAGAGGAAGTTTATGTCCAGCAACCACCTGGTTTTGAAAGTTCAGAGTTTCCAGACCACGTTTACAAGCTAGACAAAGCTCTGCACGGCCTTAAGCAAGCTCCCAGAGCCTGGTATGAAACTCTGTCCAGCTTTCTGTTGACAAATCACTTCGAGAAAGGTAATGTCGATAAAACTCTATTCTTTAGAAGGTATAAGAATGATATACATCTGGTGCAAATATATGTTGATGACATTATTTTTGGGTCTACTCAACAAGGGTACTGTGATAGGTTTGAGGATTTGATGAAAAGTGAATTCAAAATTAGCATGATGGGAGAACTATCATTCTTCCTTGGTTTACAAGTAAAACAATCCATCAGAGGGACTTTTATAAGTCAGTCGAAATACATCTCTGATATATTGAAAAAAATACAAGCTCAACAATTCAAATCCAATGAAAACTCCTATTGCCACTGGTGTTAAACTTGACTCTGACCTTAATGGTGAACCTACAGATGTCAAGAACTACAGAGGCATGATAGGATCACTTCTGTACATAACTGCTAGCAGACCTGATATAATGTTTGCAACCTGTCTCTGTGCCAGATTCCAAACACATCCTAAAGAATCTCATTTGTCTGCTGTCAAGCGCATATTTAAATATCTTAAAGGGACTCAATTCTTGGGTATCAACTTCTACAGCAGAAGCAAAATATGTTGCTGCTGCTAGTTGTTGCTCTCAAGTGATATGGATGAAAACCCAGCTCAAAGACTATGGCCTGGAGTATGGAAAAATTCCAATTCTGTGTGACTCTGGACTATGGCCTAGCAATCACAGCTAATCCAGTTCAGCACTCCAAGACAAAGCATATCGACATAAGGTACCACTTCATAAAGGATCATGTTGAAAAAGGGACGATTGAAATGTATTTTGTTTCAACCGACTTCCAGCTTGCTGACTTGTTTACAAAAGCCCTTGATGAAAGAAGATTTAACTTCTTAATCAGCAAACTGGGTATGCTGAACATGTCCTCCTAACTCTGTTCAGACAACAGAGCCTCTGAAGTTCCAATAGAGCTCTGTCAAATAGTTGGGTAGGATAGTTCAACAGAATCTCTGATGTTCACCAGAACTCTGTCATACATACTTTTTCAACAAGCTTAGTGAATTTGTGTGTATATATATCTCTTGTTTTGTAAATGTTTTAAAAAAAAGGTTTTTTAAGCTCATATTTCAAGGGGGAGCTTATAAAGAATTTTGCGCATGGTTTTAGGGGGAGCAAGTCAAATCTGATTTCCAAATCAAAATGACTTTGCTCTTTGTTTTGAAAAGAAAAATCTTTTTGAAGAAAGAGGGAAAACCTGTTCTGATGAAAATCCTTTGAAAATGTCAAGAACTTACCAGAACTCTGATATTTCACCAGAGCCTCTGTTGATTCTCACCAGACCTCTGTGAAATTTCTGAGTCAGTTCCGTTCTCGTTCTTTGACCATTTCCACATCAAATACAGAATTTTCAAATAATTTTGGGTAAAGGTGAAACACCAAGGGATACTTGAAAAAAATGAAAAATGGTTACTTATCAGAGGAATAACTTACAAAGCTCCCACAGAGCTCTGTCGGTTTTTATGCCACGTCATCAGAAGTAACGTCATCAGAGGTAAGGGTAATTTCCAAGCGTCAACCACTTGTCACCCACACATCTCTAACCGCGACAGTTTACTTGCACGAAAGTGGTCAGACCAAAATCCACGTGGCACTCTCTAATTGAAAACTAAACCACTAGTTGTTCCCACGATACACTATTCAGGCCACTCCACCTTCTATCACTCGAGTGCCTACAGTACCTACGACGATTACCCAGCCACATGTTTTGACTATAAATATCCATACCCTTGACCTATTTCATTCTTAAACTTCCTTACCACTTCAAAAACCCTTCACATTTCCCTCCGTTATTCAAATCCTCTGTGTTCTTCAAGAAAAACCCAAAACCTGCAACAATGGCGGAACCTCAAAATTCTGCTGATTCTAGCCGAATAGAACCCACTGATGAAATCGTTGTTCTTCCTTACGAGTTTGCTGACAACAACTACAGATTCGATCCCACTCCAGGACTCTATCTACCCCTATATCATATTTTTATTGAGTTCTTCAGGAACTCTGAAATTTTTAGAGCCCTAACAGAATTCGATGACCATCTTCTTGCAATCTATGTCCAACAATGGTGGACCACGTGCCAGTACATCGAAGAACAAGATGGGATTGTTGGGAGTGTCAACTCAAGAAATGGAGGAGCGGGAACAATCCGTATTCGAGCAAGCACCTTAAGAAGAATCTTCAGAATGAAGACCAAAAGACAGCTAGGAATAGACGCCTATGAGAAACCACCAAAAGTAGTTGTTCTTCTTGATTTCATAAAATTCTTGGGTTACAACAAAGATCTGAATAGGATAGGAGAATTCAAGCGACAGAATCTACCCACTATGTGGAACTTCATGTTCTCCACTTTGAACATAACCCTGACCAGCAAATCTGGTAGTCAAGACCAAGCAACAACAGAAATCCTACAAATCATGTATGGATTGTTCTTTAACCGAAACTTTGACTACGCCAGCATACTATACAACGATCTTCTTACCGCTGTTAACACAAAGACCTCATCCATCGCAAGAGGAGGAGTTGTTGGAACTCACAAGTTCTTAAAGATGATCAAGTTTCCTCGTTTTATCAGTCTGGTAATCAGAAGAGCCTTCGACAGACTGGAATTAACTCATCAGGGACGCTCCACACCTTTTTGGGTAATGTCCAAATTCCTTCCCACTACATCAGGCGAATATCCCTTCATTCGAAGAATTCCAGGTACAATACTTGCTCTTATCCCTCAAGACCACATCTCTATCCAAAACTATCAGAGTATTGCTCAACCTCAAGAACCTGAGGTGAGAACCCCAGCATACTTAGGATCTGAGCCTTCATTCGAGAGCTTCAGTGAGGAAATATGAGAGGAAGCTAACAGACCAGAGGTAAGAGCACCCAAAATGGGGTCTTCCTCTAGAGTGATGGAGGAGGAAGTAGAGGACAGAGTATCTCCTAGGGAAGCTGTCCATGAGGAAGTTCAGGAAACACCAGAGGTGGAAACCATTTCCTCTGATAGTGATGAGAAAGAGGGAAATGACAGAGAGAATCCAAAGACTTCTACAGCCGTAGGAGCCGAGGAGAATGTGAGGATAGAAAAAGATGTTCAACAGAGCACACCTGAGCGCATCCTTAACCAAAATCCCAGTGCTACCACACAATCTAATCCTGGTGATCAAGACCAAAGGATTATTGAAACAGAGGTGCACACCTCGAACCCCAACCAGCAAGAACCACCAAAAGCAACTCTTCATGCCTCTGGTACGCACATATCTGGGGAAGCTATCTTTGGTAGTGATGTTCATTGGCCCTAGAACATCAATATGTCACCTCCACACAATGATGCCTCTGTGGCTCATATGGACATAACACAAAATAGACCAGAGATCTTTGTAATCTCACATGGCATCTGTCCGACTCAGGGACAATGGGAGACCATAGTAGAACAAGGGAAGACTTTGCTTGATCCAAACTCTTCTCATCACATCAGATTTCCTTCTTCAGAACCTGAGCTGGAAGAGGAAACTCTGATCAGAACACATGTAGTTGTTTCCCCTCAAAGGGAACATCAAGGATCAGGTGGATGTCCTCCAAGAGCCAACATCAACACAACTCTTGACGGAGGCGCCTCTGAACTCGAGGCAGAATTGGATCCATGTGTTGGAACCAAGGTTACCCCTGTTGACACTGTCACAAGAGCAGAGTTCGAAAGCTTCTGTGATAGTATCAACAACTCCTTGAATGAGTATAAACTTATCAATGAACAGAAGGAGGAGCTGATTCGTAAGGAGAATGCTCTTCTTAAAGAGGAATTACAACAGATCTCTAACAAACATACAGAGATAACTCAGAAATATGCTGAGGCTGAAGCACTCAGAACAGAGTCTGAACAAGTCAGAGGAGAAGAGATTGCCAAGCTGACAACATAGATAGTAGAGCTGAAAACAGTCAGAGCAGAGGAAGCTAAAAAGACTTCGACAGATCTAACAGAGCTAAAGCGACTCATGACAGAGCACCACAACGCTCAGATGAACAAAACCCTTCCCATCCCTACAGTTATCATATCAGAATCTAACGTCAGAACCTTGACAGATATCATTACCAACTCTGTTAAGTAATCCATCAAAGAAGCAACAACATCATCTGCTACTCCACTCAACATCTCCAGCCCTAACCTAAATGACCTACCCATGACAGTTGGCCAAATGGGAGACTTCAGAAGATCAATTCTTAGCCGATTGATGACGATTTCATCAAAATATGTGATGAAAGATAAGGCGATAGAACAACATGTGAAAGCGTCTCTTGATACTCACAACGTCAACTTTGAAGCTCAAGTAGAAGAGATCAGAGGTGCCACAATAGAGGTAGAGGATGTAATAAAGAAGGCAGCCTCAAGTTTTTCTAACATTCTTTTACAGGCTATCTCTACATCGGAAAGACCTGCAGAAGAAGCACCTACAGGAGAACCTTCAAGAAAGAGACACAAAGTCGATCTGAAGTTTGTTGTTCCGCCCTCACCAATAGCTCGAATTGACGCTTCTGACGATGATGATGATTTTGAGGATGCTCAAGAAGGTCATTCAGACAGTCAGATGGGTGAGTCCTCAGAACAACAAAAGGGGGAGGAGAAAGAGAGGGAGAATGAGAAAGAGAAAGAGATGGAGAAGGAGAGAGAGAAAGAAAAGGAAAAAGACAGAGAGAAGGAGAAAGAGGCAGAGAAAGAGAAAGAGGTTGAAAGAGAGAGAGAGAAGCTAAGGGTAAAGGGTAACTAACAGAGGCAACTGAGGCAGAGGCTACAGGAGGAGGATATAAGGGGATAACAGAGGAATTCATGCCAGAAATGACTGTGGTGGCATTTGAATACATGTTCAAGGATAGAGTCATCAAACCGACAGAAGAGTCAACACAAGAACCATCAGAGATCAGCTGCCTAGATACCCCTCCTACATCTCCAAGAAAAGAACCAGAGAGGACAGACCCATCCTCTGCTGAAGGACAAACAAGCCAAGCCCAGCCTCAAGCTACTCAAGAATTTGCTCACATCGACATACTTTTGGCAGAAACCCACGATGACCCAAACCCAATGATACCTGAACATAACCCATAAACCTCTACCCATCACACCGAAAAACCTGCATTAGAAACGGTATTTGCATTTCTATATGCTGACAGAGACATCATCCCTATCAATGTCGTACCCATTAACCCATACATAAACCCAATCAGAATAAACACTATTTCTGAATCAAGGCTAAAGTTCATTCAAACCAAGTCAAATCTGAACAGAGCCACTAACATAAACTTCGGTATCCGCAGAATCTTGGACATCAAGCACAAGAAGTTTCAACATGACAGAGTCATATACCATGAGTATATTGTGGAATCAACAGAAGGCAGAAATGAACTCTTCAATGACAATGATCTTGTCCTTCTGAACCCATATGACCTGATCTCACTTCACGCCTATTGCTTGAACTTCTCAGAAAGATACACACCAGCAAGAACTGCGCTACCAGAAGTTTGATTCGATATGTAAGAGCACATCAATCTCAGAATACAGATCGATTTCCAGCTAGACATAGAGTTCGAAGTTGAGAAACTGGCGATTGCACCTCCAAACGAAAGTCTTGTGGGTTACGGCCATTACAGAACTGGAACCGTTGTAGAAGATCCTCCAGTCTTTGTCTGCCGATAGAAGGGCACAAAGAAGGCCATCAGAGCTGCTGAAAACCACAAGTACACAAGTGAGTCGCTGCAGTATCTCAAGAATATCATCCAGAATCTCCCAAGAGAAAAATGTCCGGAAGAGCAATTCAAAATCTACATTGAACAGATTGATCGCATGCTTGACTTCCGAGGGCTAAT
Organism: Saussurea involucrata; assembly: GCA_033807775.1. Lineage (NCBI taxonomy): Eukaryota > Viridiplantae > Streptophyta > Magnoliopsida > Asterales > Asteraceae > Saussurea > Saussurea involucrata. The sequence continues at coordinate 89,298,257 of CM066314.1, forward strand.
TAGAAGATTCGACAAGATTCTAAGGGGAGATAATTACGCTTAAATGTACTATTTCTTACCCTGCATTGTAACATTCTAAAAGAATAGTGCAAGGCTTTAACAGAGGTCAGTTCTATGTTCTTTTGTTTAATCTCTGTTAGTTGTATTTTTTTTTATTTTCAATAGTTAGGGGGATATTGTTAGCCCCAAGTATCTGTTATGTAAAAGTATTTAAAATATTATGAAGACAGAAGACCAACAGAGATCAGACACGACTTGGAAGAAGTTCAACAAGAAGACCAACAGAGCTCAACAGAGCTCTGGTGGATTAACAGAGCTCAATAGAGCTCTGTCAGAAGACTTCCAACAGAAGAACCCCGCATCAACAGAAGACAAACAGAGCTCTGGTGACTGAAGACCTTTATTAGCCTAAGTCTCGTAAGAAATCCCAAGTGTTAGAAAAGTGTCCATACTTTCCACGTATGCCCTAAAAGTAGGAGACACACTTTCCACGTGTCATTCTAGGGTACGGTAGTACACTGTCTACACTTTATCAGGGCTATAAATAGAGAGGTAGTGGAACAAACGATTGTAAGCTTTTGGAAGAATAGTTTTCCACAATTGTTTAAGCACACGCTGTAGTAATCCGGAGCACTACCTCCGTACGATATTGTTCCCTGTGAGATTTCAGGATACACCATTGATCTTGTTCTTGGTCTATCCATTATCATTATACGAGCAGCGTTTCTTACTTGATCTTGTTATCATTATACTGTTCTATATTTGATTCTCACTACTATAATATCACTTACATAATCACTCACTTTAATGGTATTATATTTAAATGCTTCCGCTGTCTATATTATTACCATTAATGTGATGCAATGTGAATCTGGGAACCTATAGGTATGACCTAGTTTCACAAGGGAAGACCTGTCTTGATCCCAGATCATCTCAACACGTCAGATTTCCTTCTCCAGAACCCAAGCTGGAAGAGGAAATTCAGATCAGAACGCCCAAAGATGTATCCCCTGAAAAGGAACATCAAGGATCGGGTGGATGTCCTCCAAGAGCCAACATAAAAACAACTCTTGATAAAGGCGCCTCTGAGCTCGAGGCTGACTTCGATCCATGTGTTGGAACCAAGGATACCCCCGCTGATACTATCACCAGAGCAGAGCTCAAAAGCTTCTGTGACAGTATTAGCAACTCCTTGATTGAGTATAAACTTAGCAATGAGAAGAAAGAGGAGCTGATCTGCAAGGAGAATGCTTCTCTCAAAGAAGAGCTGCAAAAGGTCACTTCACAACATGTAGAGACATCCCATAAGTTTACTGATTGGGAAAGAATCAGAGCAGATGAGACAAAAAATCTGAACAGAGAAATCTCTGATCTGAAGAGGTCCATGGCAGAAAATCATATGGCTGCAATAAATAGAACTCTGCCCATGCATTCCATTATCCTGTCTGACTCCAACATCAAAACCTTGACAGAGTTAATCAATACCTCTGTTAAGACTGCTATCAAAGAGGCCACCGCACCAGAGGCACCTGTGCCATTTCCCAACAACCAGCCGATCGACAGAGCTTATATGCATGGGTTCAACAAATCTGTCTTGAGCAAAATGATGACCATATCTTCCAAATTCATCTTGAAAGCTCAAAGAACAGAGAAACCTGTCCAGACATCTCTTGACTCTCACAAATTCAACTTTGAGAGTCAAGTTGATGAAATCAGAACTGCTGGGACAGAGGTGGAAGATGCATTGAAGAAAGCTGTTGATGTCTTCACAAATGCTATTATCCAAACTAGTTCCAGAAAAAGGCCTGCAGAAGAAACCCCAGAGGGAGAACCTTCAAGGAAAAGGGGTAAGTTTGTTGCCACGGACTTTCCTATCGTTATGCAACTCTCTAACGAAGCAGATGATCATGATGACGATGATGAAGAACTAACAGATATGATTGATAGATTTAGAACACAATATAAATAAACAGTGAACAGGAAATAATATCTCAAAGTTTACTGAATATATATATTAAGAACAGATTCAAGAACAGCGAGTAAGCAAAGCTTTTAAAATAGATATGACTCTCAAAGTGTTTAAAGTTATGTGTTCTTGTGAGGTTTTTCTCTCTTGAATTCTTGTTTCGATGGTTCGATTGATCGATCGATGGATAGGAAGACCTCAACATGAGTCTTCCTTATATACTACTCTAAGGGGACCATAAAGCATATGCTACTATTCACAAAGGACGGTATGAATAGTTGGACGGATGGCATGAACAGTTGGACGTGCTGTATTGCATTTAATGCAGCAGACGTCTATTATGTACTAAGCCCTATTGAATCCAATCAGAGTTTGACACGTTGCAGTTGGACAGGGCATGCTACCATGCAAGTTGATGAACAGGTCCTGTAACAGTAGCAAGATATTATAAATATCTTTTAAGTCTTTGTTGAAGACCGCAGAGGCTCTGTGAAGTGTCACAGAGGTTCTGTGGTTTGGTCCTTAGAAGAGCAGTCTTCACCGGATTCTGAGTCTTTGGTCTTCTCTGTGCGTATTACAGAGCTTCTGTAGGACGCCTCTTTAGCTTCTGTAGCTTCTCGACCTTGATCTCTCGGTAAGTTCGCCAGAGCCTTTGTAAGAGGCTTTCTTCACTTAGCCTATTTTTCACTACTTCTAAATACTTCTATGATTAGGAAGATTGAAGCTAACAATCTCCCCCTAAGTAGTGAAAAATAAAAAATGGAACTTGAGTTTAATTAGGCTAAGTTAGATAAGACAGAGGTTAAACAATACCTCGAAAGTTCTTTCATTCAGAAATATGCCAGAGGCATTTTACATTTGAGTACAATGAAAGATAAACTTTTGACTTGGTTTGCAGAGATTTGAGGTTTGAGAATCATATTTTGGCATCTTTGAAATCGTTGTAGCTTCTGTTGTCTCTTCCGATTCTTCTGATCTCTTTGTAGAAACCGATGCAGAGTTCTCTTAGGCGGATTGTGGCATCAATCTCTCTGATGAAAGTATCTGCAGCATCTTTATCCATTTTCTCTGTACCTCTGTATTTTACAAGGCTTGCTCTGAACTTGTTCAGAGTACTAGTTGCGTAATGTGAACCTGTGCCTTTCTTCTTCTCTCTGCGACATTCGATCAGACATTGTATTTTGCATCTTTCTCAGAATAGAAAAAGCAGAGGTCGTTTCTCTTTTTGGTTTGGTGGCAATCGACTTTCTTCTTGGTATGGTTTGGGGTTTTTCTGTTGATTTTGTTGACGGACTCTTTTCCAAGTTGATTACCACAGGGGTGGTTGTTGCCTCTGTGGTATGCTGATCAGCTTCTTGAATATTGGTTTCTTCAGGAGTTGATTCCACAGAGATGGGTGTTGTCCCTGTGGTCTGTTGATTTTGTTGTTGATCTTGGGTTTGTTCTGGAGGGGCTTGACTGATTGGTTCTGCTGCGATTGGTGGAGCTTGTATTCCTCTGGTCGTAGCTTTCTCCCTTATATTCTCCCCCTCAGGATTATCTGATGGACCAGGATGGTCATCATCAGAATCATCCTGACTCTTATCAGAAGTACCCTCTGCTCTGCAGGAAGCTTTGGGTTTCTTTGGTAATTCTGCTCATGCGGCTATCAACTTTGCACATACATCATCATAAAGGCCGAATAGAGTTGCAAGCTCTGCTTCTGTGTTGAAGCGCATTTTGCCGACACTTTTTCTGAACTCTTTGACATAGTTGGCATTTGCAGTAGTGAAGGAGACAATGACTTCTGTGACCTGGTTTATGACATTCTGGCCGAGCTCTGTTAGCTGTGCTCTGGTCATGTAGTCTTTAGGCTGTATCAGTATTGTGTTGCGCATTGCTTCTGCTTGAACGGTTTGCAGAGCCTTCTATAGATCTGCGGGTGTGAGGATCTGTGATTTGTTGGATTGCTTGTTCATTTGTTCAAGGAAATGTTTGACTGGTTTCTTGAATGCAGAAGTTGCGGAAATTCCAAAATCTTTAGCAGCAGAAGTGGCTGTAGTTGTTGCAGTTGTTTGCGCAGAAGATTTCATCTCTGTGATGGCTGTTTTCACCTCTGTGGACAGATTGTCCATTTTGGTGTTTAGATTCAGCAAGGCCGTTGATGTTTTCTCTGCAAAAGATGTGAAAGAGGTTTGCAACTCTTTCATGGTTTGGTTCACAGAGGTGACAAGGGTTTGGAACTCATCCCTTGATACTTGTGTTCCTGGTGTAACCTCTGGAGGAACACATTCGTCTCAAGAGTGAGTCCCTGCTCCTGGGACACCTTCGTTCACCCTTGTTTGTACGTTGGGGGTGGAAGGATTTCCATCTGATCTTTGAGAAGAAACTTGAGTTTCAATCTCTACAGAAGTTCTGTGAAGAACAGTGTCCAATCTCACTCCGGCGGTGGGTGTCGGAATGTTCTTCTGTTGACTCGGAGACTTGTCTAAAGTCTCTTCGTCTTTGTGCTCACTACTTCTCTCTGAAAGAAGTGTTGGCCCTAGTTGTGTGCGTGTGGCAGAGGAAACGAATTCCTCTGTAGGGTGTTCTGTTGTGATCTGGGGCGATTGATCACGAACTATAGGTGAGTATCTCTGAGGAGACTCCCTAGGAATGGATTCCCCGGTTTCTGTGGGCGCAGAAGTCGAAAGAGTGACTTCTGGCTGGTTGGGTTGGGTTTGGATCGAGCTGTGCTGCTCTATTTCAATAACTCCTTCTGCAGCTAGACCTGCGGAGTTAGATGTGTGGGTTGCACTGGGAGTTGGTTTTGGTTGTGTACCTCTGTTAATCCAGGCATCTTTTCTTGTTTCCTCCTCTGTTAAGCATCCAAGCACTACATCATTTTCTATCATTTCAGCTTCTGTAGATATCCGATGGCTTGGAGTTTCTTCTCTAGCTTCTTTTGAAGTTCCTTGCTCTGTGCGTAAGAAGTCATACATTTGATGAGATCCGTATATTCTCATGACATGTGGATGATAGAGACCTTTTCGTATCCAGACAGCTTCTTCTTCATCTGAATCTACCTCTGAGACCTCCATTCTTGTCTCTGTTACTTCATCTCTATTCCACTGAGCTTCTGTTTGTCCTATTTCTTCTGAAGCTGCGCTTGGACTCCTTCTATGAACGTCCAATCCTTGCTGAATGAAGGGGTTCTGTAGAATAATAGGTGTCTCAGCTGATTGATCTCTGGGTGTTTGATCATCTTCTTGCAGATGTGTGTCAATGCCAGAAATAGAGAAGTATTGTTCTTCTGGGAGTGGTGGTCGAGAGGTTGTGCCTTCCACCCTGCTGTATTTAAAGTGTTGGCAATGTCAGGGTTCTGTAGGAAATCGTTAATGTTTCCTTGGTGAGCAAATCGATATGGGGATTGATGGGGCGATTGATATCCCTCTTTTGTCATTTCTTCTTCTGCATCTTCTTCTTCTGCAGTTCTTTCTTCTGCGATTGCTTCCTCTTCTATGGTAACCAATTTCTCAAGTGATTTACCATGCTTCTTTTTGGTTTTCCTCCTCTTAGGTTTTGGTGCCCCTTCCTCTGTAGTTTTCGATTTTCTATTCTTCTTTAGTTTTGGAGAGGAGGGAGGAGCAGAGGAGCCAATTTCTGTGGCATGAGGAGGTGAAGGTTGATCTTCTGCAGCGCTTGTAGAGGTGCCTTCTGCAGTTTTCCTCCTTTTTGATTTTGGAGTAGAGGCAGAAGATTTTGAAGAGGGCTTCTTTCCCATGAGCTCTGCACGTTTGGCTATGAAGCTAAGTTGAATAGCCATGTGTTTTGCTAATTTGTTATCTTTTTCTTCTTGAGTGGAAAGAGGTTTTGCAATCATTGTTCCTAGGGGGACACCTAAACGCGGGGGTGTCATAGGACTCGGTTTAGGAGTTCTATGATCGCGTATATACTCTTTCTTAAGGGTTTTATTCGAGGCATACTTCAGAAGTTTCTTTGACAGAGGTCTGCAGTGTGTGTAACCATCTACATGATCAGTGGGGATATTTTTGTTCATTGGGAACTGTTTGGGAATTGGCCCTTCCCATGGCCATTTCTGTATCAGCAACAGAGGTTCGAACAAAACTCCCAGTATTCTTTGGAATTGCAGAGGTGGTAGAAACTTAGGATCGTTCTCTTTGACCCTTCTTGTGTTGTTCTTTCTGTCGATGGTGTTAATGATCTCTTGCATCATTATGGTCGCGTAATCCAGTGGGAGATCATAGTAAACCCCATACATGATGGTTAATATTTGATGTGAGCTCTGGTCAATACTGCCTATCTTCCCTGTCAGGCATCTGTTAAGAATTGAGAACAAGGTGTTCCACAGAGGTGGTAATCTGCCTCTGCGGAAGTCATTTCTCTTCCTCAGTGGTGTGTTGTACCCAAGCATTTCTAGGAAACGACAGATCTCGTCGTCTGTTGGTTGCTCTGCGTACTTCTTCAATCCAAGAAGACCCCTTGTTGGTAGGTTGAATTTAAGTGAGAACATTGTTCTATTGAACTTGATTTCCAGATGCTCAGATTTTTCAGGTCTTGAAATGTACCCTTTGATAAGAGAATCATCTTTATCAAATCGGCAACTTTGCCAAAACTGTTTCAGATATCTAACTGGAATTTTCTTTGGGGTTCTTGAGAGTGAAGGGATGAGGATATGATTTTCAATTATGTTTAGAAGAATGGCATGGGCTTCGCCGAAAGCAGTGGGTGAGGGGACCAAATAGCAATTGTTGGATTTGATTGGTAGTACCTTTTCTAAATGATCCTTTGCTATGAAGTTTTGAAGATGTGTGGTTGGAGCAAAATCTGCTGAATCGCCGGAATCTTCTAGTTCAATGTTTTGGGCAGGGTTGGGGTTTTCTTAATGTTCAGAATGAGCAGGTGAATGTTCTGGTGAGGTCGCCGGAGAGTGTGCAGGGGAGATAGCTTGAGAAGATGAAGCCATTTGGTACTGAGAATAAGAAATTTGCAGGTTTTTGCAGGGTTTCGCCGGAGAAGAATGAGAGTTTGTAAAAAGTTTATGAGAGGGTAAGCTTGGTTTTTATAGGAGGGTAAAACGGTAGAATTCGAAAGAGTAAAATATATGGCAATGGATTAAAATTTGGAATCCGAACTCAAGTTAGAACGGCGGGTTCAACTTTCCACAGAAAACGTTCCATGTACGCCCAATGAAAATGGGACACGTAGGCCATGTCAGAGGATGACAGGATGTCGTGCGCGGACCATTAATGCTAGGCGCGTGGGGTTATTCTTAGCCACATGTTATTCACTCCCAGTAAAAGTAACCGTTTTTACTACAGAAATGCCCAAGTAACAGATTGACATAACTTTTGTAGTTTACAAAAGCTCTGTGATCTTGAAAATCTTTGATGTCTATCCCTTTCTCATATATCTCATTGTTATCATGACTTATGTGTGGTTCTTCTTCAACCAAAACGTTTGTAAAGGCATTGGAGAGGATCAATAGGATTTTTAGTTAAGAGTTTTTACTCGTAGAGGTTTTGTGGCTCTGTTGGAACTTGCAGAAGCTCTGTGAGGGCCAGCAGAAGCTCTATGAGGGAAAAAATCTCATAACAAAAATTCTATTAACTTTTCTGATCGTCCAATTTTTGATCTGTTTTAAGAGATGTTTTTCGGACATATTTGAAAGTTGGTGTCCGAAAAAATTGTTATGGAAAAAGTTTTGTTCGAGAAGGTCATGGTGAGTCTGTTTGGTTTTCGAGATAACATTCCAAAAGATCGAAAGAGGTTAAAGTTGCGATCTCAGAGCATATTTCTGGCAGAGCTTCTGTTGAGCTCAGCAGAAGCTCTATGACCTTAAATTTCTCATAACTCAAATTTTATGAAACTTTTTGATCTTTTGATTTTTGAAATGTTATCCACAGTATATTTAGGACATATTTGACAATTTGTGTCCTAGAAAGCTGTTTTCAAAAACCTTTTGTGCGAGAGACATACCTTTTGGTTCTTCTTTTCTCGGCAATGATGTCTGACTTCTGTCGATATAGATTTATTGACATTCTTCTTTGGCTTTCCCTTGAAAGTTTTACCTCTGTAGATCATTTCAGGATCCCTTTTTGCTCCCCCTTGATCTAATCACCTCTGTAGATTAAGTAATTTCCTTTTGCTCCCCCTTGACCTATGTTTATATCAAAGAATGATAAGTTTTGCATAGAACATAGGTCATATTTTCCAGAGGTTCTATAGGGGTTGTCAGAGGTTCTGAGTAGACTTACAGAAGCTCTGTGATTTTAAGAACTATTTAAGATTAAGAACTTACATACATAAATAAATTAATTAAAGCAAAAATAATTAGAAATATATACATATTTACAGAAGATAAAGCTATACTTACAGAGGATTTTTACGTCATATTGATCATTCCTAACTTACCCACCAAGAAATTGAATCTTTTCTCGTCTAAAGCTTTGGTGAATAAGTCCGCGAGTTGGTATTCTGTGGGCACGAAATGCATCTCGATTGTACCGTATTCAACATGATGTTTCAAGAAATGGTACCTTATATCGATATGCTTGGTTTTTGAGTGTTGCATAGGATTGGCAGAGATAGCAATGACACTCTTGGAATCACAGAAGATGGGTATTTTGATAGGATGTGGTCGTAGTCTTTTAGCTGAGTCTTCATCCATAGAACCTGAGAACAACAGCTAGCAGCAGCAACGTATTCAACTTCTGCAGTGGATGTTGAGACACAATTTTGCTTCTTGGAGGTCCAACTGACTAGTTTACCACCTAGGAATTGACAACTCCCAGAGGTACTCTTTCTGTCGAGCATGCATCCTCCATAGTCTGAATCTGTATAAGCTTTAAGACTAAAACCAGAGTTATGTGGATACCAGAGACCGAGATTTTTGGTCCCCTTTAGATATCTAAAGATTCTCTTCACAACATCATAGTGTGATTTCTTTGGATTAGCTTGATAACGTGCACAAAGACATGTGGCATGCATAATGTCAGGTCTGCTTGCAGTTAAGTATAACAGAGATCTAATCATGCCTCTGTAGAGAGTGCATTCTACAGAGATGCCATCTGTATCTAAGGATAACTTATTTCCAGTGGCCATTGGAGTTTTCATTGCAGAGGTATCAGAGAGGCTATACTTGAAAAGAATGTCAGTGACATATTTGACCTGATTTATAAAAATTCCCTCTGATGTTTGTTTGACTTGGAGTCCGAGGAAGAATGTTAGTTCTCCCATCATACTCATTTCAAACTCACTCTGCATGAGTTTTTCAAAACTTTTGCACTCTTCTGTGTTAGAAGACCCAAAAATTATGTCGTCCACATAGATTTGTACAAGCATTATTTCACTGTTTTTACGTTTATAGAATAAGGTAGTATCTGTTGTACCTCTGTCGTAGCCATTGACTAGAAGAAAGGTAGAAAGTCGTTCATACCATGCTCTTGGAGCCTGTTTCAGTCCGTACAGAGCCTTTTCAAGGTAGTATACATGCCTTGGGAACTTTGAGCTTTCAAACCATGGTGGCTGATTTACGTAAACCTCTTCTTGGATTTCACCGTTGAGAAAAGCTGATTTTACGTCCATCTGATAGACTTTAAAACCTCTGTGGGCTGCGAAGGCTAAGAATATTCTTATTGCTTCGAGCCGTGAGACAAGAGCAAAAGTCTCATCGTCATCTATGCCTTCTTCTTGTCTATAACCCTTGGCCACCAATCGTGCTTTGTTTCTGATGACCACTCCATCTTCATCATTCTTATTTCTGTAGACCCACTTAGTCCAAATGGTCTGTTTCCCTCGTGGCAGAGGTACTAAAGTCCATACTCTGTTACACTCAAACTGCGTAAGTTCTTCTTGCATGGCATCTACCCAGTTTGGGTCATTTAGTGCTTCAGAAATCTTCTTTGGTTCTATCACACTAATAAAATTTGTAAAGAAACTAAAATTAGCAGTGGCAGACCTGGTTTTTACTGAGTCAGAAGGTTCTCCAATTATTTGGCTTGGAGGATGGCTTTTTGTCCACTGAGTGGTGCGTGGAAGATGGTCATCAATGTCATCGAACCTTCCTTCAGAAGCTCCTTGTGGATCTTCTTCTTGTATAGCCTCTGTCGTTCTTCTTACCTTGGTAGAAGATTCTACCATTTGTGGAATGATTGGTATGAGTGGTCGTGGAGTTTGTTCCTCTGAGGACGTATAGTCTTGGTCCTCAATTTCCTCTGTAATTGGTTCTTCTGTGGATTGTGGAGTTTGTTTTTCAGCAGCTTCTGTGGTCATTTTTCTTGATGTTTCATCTTCTGCATTTTCTTCTTCGGCATTCGCATCTGTAGTATTTATAGAAGAAGATGAAGCATTATTTGGACCAGTTAGAGTCATACCTGTAGGATTTTCTCCAACAGAGGATGGTTCTTCAGAAACTCTGATGGTTCCAACAGAAGGATCAATGTCATAGTGGAACATCTCTAAAAATAGAAGATTCAAGTCTTCTTTCGTTTGCGAGATGCCAGAGGTTTCTCTTTTAAGTTCGAGTTCTGAACTGATTTGCTCAGAAGTCATCTGGAATGAATCATCAAAAGAAACATTGATACTTTCTACGATTTTGTGAGATCTTGTAAGGTATACTCTGTAGGCTTTGGAAGTGGCAGAGTATCCAATGAATTTGCCTTCGTCAGCTTTTACCTCAAACTTTCCTCTTGAATCTCTGTCGTTTAAAACAAAGCATTTACATCCAAACACATGGAAAAACTTGATGTTTGGCCGCCTTTTGTTGATCAGTTCGTAAGGAGTCTTGATGTGTCTTTTTAAAATGGTTGACCGATTTTGTGTGTAACAAGCGGTAGAAATTGCTTTTGCCCAAAAGTTCATCGGTAATCTGTATGCTGATAGCATAGTTCTTGCGCCCTCCACGAGAGTTCGATTCTTCCTTTCGACTACGCCATTCTGCTGTGGAGTGCGTGCGGCAGAGAAGTTCTGTGATATTCCTTCTGTAGAAAGATAGGCTTCAATGACAGAGTTTTTAAATTCTGTGCCATTGTCACTTCTTAACTTCTGTATTCTGCATTCATAAAGAACTTGGATTTTTTTCATTAGATTAATCAAGATGATTGGAACATCCGATTTCTTTCGAATAAATTCAACCCATGTGAAACGCGAGTACTCATCAATTACGACAAGTATATATTTCTTGCCACATAGGCTCTGTATGGCAATGGGACCGCAGAGGTCGACATGAAGCATGTACAGAGGCCTAGTGCAAGACACATCTGTTTTGCCTCTGTGGGAAGCTCTTCTGAGTTTTCCCATTTCACAGGCAGAACATAAGGGATCCTTATTAAATTTAACATTAGGCAAACCTTTAACTAGTTCGAGTTTGACCAGTTTATCCAAGGTGTGAAAGTTCAAGTGACAGAACCTGTTATGCCATAACCAGGCTTCTTTACTTTCGCAAGCTACAAGGCAAACTTTGTCCTTGGTTGTTGAACAAAAGTTCATTAGATACAGATCACCTTTTCTTTCGGCTCGTAGAAGTTCCATTCCTGTGTCTTCACTTTGCAGAGAGCAGAAAGTTCTTTTGAACAAGACATCAAATCCTGTATCACAGAGTTGACTTACACTGAGTAGGTTGTGTTTAAGTCCATTCACATATGCAACTTTGTATACAGAGACGTTTTCCTTCTGTATGACTCCATAGCTTTTGATGTGTCCCTTTTTGTTGTCTCCAAAAGTTACAGATCCACCATTGTGTGTTTCTTTGTACGTGTATAGTAAACTTCTGTTGCCAGTCATGTGCCTTGAGCATCCGGAGTCAAGATACCAAATTGGCACACACCGCTTCTGTAAGACAATCACAGAGACTTAGGTACCCATATCCATATGGTTCCAATATTGTTAGAATTTTTCAAGTTTGCCTTAGCATTCTTGAAATACATTTTATCTTTTGTAGAAAGATCAGATTGTTTCTCTCTAGGTTTTGATTTTGGAGTTTGAATTTTAGTGGAGAGTAAGCAATATGGACTTGAGAAGTGATTTTTCAATTTGAACATAAGATCAAAACAATGACAGTATTTAATATGAGACGTGATTTGTTTGAACTTTTCATTGAATTTCTTGAACTGAGCCACAGAGGCATTACAATCTTTCTTAACATTAGATTTCTTATTACAAGAAGATCTATGAATACTAGAATGTTGTTTGCAAAAATCTTGTTTAGGTCCTGCCTTCTGTGAGTCTCTTCTGTGGTGAACGTCTGTCTTCACTGTCACAGAGGAAAGATATTTGTTAGCTTCAGGCCTTAAAGGTTTTGAAAATTTTGAGCTTTTAGGATTTTCAGAGGCCTTTTTCAAATTATCAAGCTCTGTAGATGTTTTGACTTGTATACACATTTTTAGAAAATCTGGACAGATAGGTATCTCTGTGATTTTCTCTTTTGGAGAAATTGTTCTGTTAAGAACTTCAGAGGATAATTTAATATCCTCTGTGTCACAGTGAATTATCCCTTATTTAGAATCAGTCTCTGAGTCGTCAGAGGATTAATCGTCCTCATATACAGAGGTTGAGTCATTTCTTTCGACAGAGGCTGGATTTTCTGAGCATGTATCGTACGAGCTTTCTTCCTCTGTAGAAAAACATTCGTAGATGGCAGAAGTTTCTGATGAGATCTTTTCAGCGAGAATTTGATCTATAGAAGATGTACAGAGATTTTCTAAAACATTTGATTTCAAAACTTCCAAGATTTATTTTTCAATTGATCTTTTAAGTTTTTCTTCTGAAATGATGGGTTTAAACTCAGGAGCTTTTGCAGATAATTTCTTTTCGACATCTAACATACAGACAAACGCAACCTGTGTTTGGGTCTCTGGTTTACCAAACTTGAAGATACCAATCTGATCTTGTGTTTTCAGATATTTCTTTGGTTTGATTCCTCTATTGACAGAGGTTGAAGATGATGAATCTGTGTTTTCAAACCACACATTGATCATCTTCGTATGTTTCCTTAAGTGAGGTTCTGCATAGATTTTAACCCTTTTACTTACAGAGAGTAAGTTTGGAAAAGATGGTTTATTTGTATTTCCTATTACAAACAGAGAAGACAGAGGTTTGAGTCTTTTGCCTTCAACACGTAGAGTAATATCATCGTACCCTATACCTCGTCTTCCTATTTGTGAGTTTACTTTCTCATACACCTTTTGTGCATCTTTATAGTTTTTAAGTAAAACCTCTCTTCTGAGTAGATCTTGCCAAAGTACCTATCTCTCTTTTTGAAAGTATTCTTTGAGAGCTCTTATGTCAGTTGTTTCACTCCTAGAAACTGAAAGCTCTTTAGTTTTGACTTTTAAAGCAGAGGTTAATTCAGAAATCTGCCTTTTTAAAGGATCTACATTTTTGATCCAATATTTTTCTACTCTTTCCTTTTCTTCAAAACGTTTGGCTTTTTCTTGAGTGAGAAGCCTTACTTCTCTCTCATTAAAGGTGAGTCTTTTCTGAATACTTTCATTTATCTCTTTGAGTTCAATCAGTTCAATGTTAAGTCTAATTGAATCATTTTCTACATATTTAATACAAGAGGTAGAGTTTGAAATGGATAGCTCATTGTCAGTGCCAGAGTCGACTTCTGCCATGCCACAGAACAGGGCATTAGTGGTGAATTCATCATCAGATGTAGAGTCTGACTCGAAGTCCTCCTTATTTGCTTCAGAATGCCCTTTGTTCGCCATTAAGGATTTTTGTGCATAATATTTAGCCTTATTTTTGTAAAAAGTTGAGTCCTTCTGTGGGCGATTTTGTCTACTTCTGCATTCTTTTGCGAAATGGCCTGGCTTGCCGCAGTTGAAGCATCCCTCGGAGGTGTTTCCAGTTCGATCGTCGGACTTCTGTTGGTCTTCACCTTTCTCTGTTCGGCATTCGTTTGCGTAATGACCAGGCTTACCACATTTGTAGCATTCTTGTGTGTGGCCTACCTTGTCATCTGACCTCTGTCGGTCATTTTCTCTGTAGTTTCTGTCGTTCGACCTCTGTCGGTCACTTTTGTAGTCTGACCTCTGTTGGTCACTTGATTCTTCTCTTCTTCCATCATCTCTTCTATCTCTCTGGTTGTCTCTGCTATATCTTTCATTTCCAAAATTTCTTTGGTTACCTCTGAACTCTCTTGTCAATAGAGCCAATGATTTAGCTAATGACGCAAGAGTTATTTCTTCCTCTATCAGCTCGTCTTCTTCGCTATCAACCATCACTATCTTCTTCTTCTCCTTCTTCTTTTCCTCTGTTGCTCTCTCATTTCTTGGTCTCTCTGTAGCCTCTGTTGATTTTCTAACCAATGCGTATGGTGCAATGGCTATTGTTTTAGCCTGTGCTATTTGAGGCTCTTGTGCAGCTAATGTTCCATAGAGATCAGAGAGTGTCCATGAGTCTAGATCTTGGTTTGTTTGTAAAGACATAGACAGTTGAAGCCACTCATCATTCAGACTCTTTATAAACATGACGTTATTTTCTTCCGAGGTTCTTCAGATAAGTTTAAAGATTATGAAAATGCTTTGAAAAAGAAGTCTGAAGAAATGAAAAAGTCTGAAACAGAGAGACTTAACTATGTTGCTCTAACTGATTATTTTCAAAGAGAAAGGGAAGTTCTGCATCAATCCCTACAGAGAAAAGAAATTCAGATCAAAAGGTACCAAGATGCACAAGATGTGCACATCAAGATAAATTCACAGATAGATACGCAAGGTCTTGGTTTCTCTGACCTTGCTCCCTATGACAAAAGAAAGAAGACATCTCTGTCCTCTGTCTTTTGTATTGGGAAAATCCAAGAGGATGTGATATCTGGTAATGCTGTTTTTAAAAGAACCAAAATCTCAGATAGTTTCTTAAAACCAAGGCGTCTTAACTATAGGAATGTCAGCTATGACTCCTCTGATCATAACAAGATTTTAAAACCATCAGAGTTTATTCTTGATCAAGGAAGAGCTAGAATCATACTTCCTAACTCTGTCACGAACTTGAATACAAAAGAGATTTTCAACTTCAACTCATTCTTAGGACCGAAGTCTGTTACTTCTGCGACAAAGCCCTCTGTTGAAATACCACAGGGCAAGCTAAATCCAGAAGCCCCAGCCTTCTCTCCTACCTCTGAATCTACAATAACATCTTTCGAGGAGGACTTGTTGAAAGTTATCGAAGAAAATGCCGTTTCAGATTCCTTAAAACCCAAGTTGAGAAGGTTCAGAACTCTTAAGCCAAAGGTCTCTGATATACCTATCGAGACTAACACCTCCACCAGAGCCACCAGAGACTTTCTAGCCTCTGACTGTGACTCTGACTCCGAGGTAGATGAATAGATCTTTTGTGGTCAAAAGAAAATTTTACACAAATTAAAGCAGATACCGATAGAATCTACGGATTTAAAACATGATGTTTCTTTCTTCAAGAAACAATCAAGGTTTATACCGGTAACTGAGTTTATCAACAAAGGTTTTAAGATTCTTGCTTCTAATGCAGTAGAAGTGGAGAAGAGAGAGAAAAACAAAAGTGTTTTTGTAAACCAAAATGTTCCTCTTGCTTTCAAACCTGTAAAGTTCACACCAGAACAGAAGGGAAAATGGATAGCAAACAACAGATCTATTCCAAATTCTGGTATAAAACAAAGAGGAAATTCTGTCTAGTCAAAAGAGTCAATTTCAAAGAACTTCAAATCAACAGAGTCTGTGTCAAATAAACAAAATCAGGACAGATTGTATGCAAAGACATCTGGTCCTAAAATCTTTCAGAGTCAAGCTCCATTCAAACAGTTTTTGAACAACAATGTGCATCAGTCATGCTCCATAAACTGCAATTGCATTCAGCTGTTACTTAAATTGCAAAACCATCTGAATGGTCCCCACTGTGTTCTGAATAAGTCGGTTCAAAAGAAAAATCTTAAGACTGTTCAGAATACACAGAGGAAAACCTTTGGCACATCATCTCAGTATGAAAAATCCCAAGGAAAGTCTGTTAATCCACCTAAACCTAACAGAAAAGGACCCATTATGCAATGGGTACCTAAAAGGAATTAATCTGTCTTGCAGAATCCTCATGTACAGATCTGGTATTTGGATTCTGGATGCTCCAGGCACATGACGGGGAATAAGGAGCTGTTAACTTCTTTTAAGAACAAGATGGGAAGTGCAGTAACCTTCGGAGGAGATAATGGCGGACAGATTAAGGGTGATGGCACTTTAGTAAATGGTGGTGTTTCAGTTTCTGAGGTTGCTTATGTTGAAGGATTAAACCATAATCTTCTCAGTATAAGTCAACTCTGTGATCACGGATTTGATGTCAATTTCAGGAAGAAGTATTGTTCATTGTTACTTTCAGAGTCTGGTCAAGAACTTTTAAGAGCCGACAGAAAAGGCAACCTTTATAAAATGAATTTTAAACCAAACCAAAACTCTACAACAGAAAAACTCTGTTTAGTGTCTTTGAAAAATGAAGATGCCTGGCTCTGGCATAAAAAATTTGCCCATTTGAACTTTTAAAACCTTGACAAGCTCGTGAAATTGAAATTAGTAAAAGGACTACCTTCTCTGAAGTTTGACAAAGACCATCTCTGTTCTGCTTGTGAGCTGGGTAAGATGAAATGATCTTCACACAGAACAAAGAGTGATCATAGTTGTCCCAGACCTTTGCATATGCTTCATGTGGATCTCTGTGGTCCAATCTCTGTGCAAAGTTTGTCGGGCAAGAAGTATATTCTTGTTTTAATTGATGAATATTCTAGATATACCTGGATTGAGTTCATCAGAGTAAAATCTGATGTCCCAGAGATTCTGATAAGTTTGTTGAAAAGGATACAGGTTCTGTTAGATCTGAAGATACAGAAGTTGAGAAGTGATAATGGGACAGAATTCAAAAATGTCAAAATTGATGCCTACCTGACAGAGGAAGGTATCTCCCAAAACTTCTCAGCAGCAAGAACTCCACAACAAAATGGAGTTGTGGAGAGAAAGAACAGAACTCTGGTAGAAGCCGCCAGAACCATGTTAGCTGGCTCTGTCCTTCCAATGGACTTCTGGGCAGAAGCAGTCTCAACAGCATGTTTTACCCAAAACAGAGCTGTAATAGTGAAAAGATTCAAGAAGACTCCTTATGAACTCATCAACAAAAGAAGACCAAATGTGAAATTCTTTCATGTTTTTGGCTGCAAATGTTACATATTGAATGACAGAGATCAACTGGGAAAGTTTGATAAGAAAGCAGACGAAGGAATCTTTATTGGTTATTCCTTAACCTCTACAGAGTCTACAACTCCAGATGTCGGGTCATTCAAGAAAGTGTAAATGTGTCCTTTGATGAAAGCACATCAAGATTCTCTGATCGAAAATCAACAAAGGGGACACATACAGAGCAGAAGAAGACAAGTTCTTCAAAAACAAGGGAAGAAGACATAAATCTTATGTTCAACGATTTTTTCAATGATGATGATTCCTCTGATAACGTCAACAGAGGAGATCAAGCTCAGAACTCAACAGAACAAAATCTGACAGGTACATCTCTCACTGGTCCCTCCAATATTTCACCAACTACTTCTCTGTCTACAGGAGTGATACAGAGAAATGAGGAACCACATCAGAGCGAAAGAGAACCTGAACAAGAGCCATCATCACCTCTGCTAACTAATATTGGCAAAGACTCCTTGTTTGAAAGCTCACCTTCACAGAGCCCTGTTAATGACTCTCAGAGCAATGAGGCCACTCTCCAGAGTCGTGTGCCACAGAGCTCTGATCCCAATCAACAGAGCTCTGACGCTGAAGATCGTCTTTTCACATCAGAAGCACAAACCCCACCTATTGTCCATGCTCCCATGACGCGATGGACAAAGGATCACCCTCATCATTTGATTATTGGTGCTGCTGAAGATGGTGTGAAGACTAGATCGACCACAATCAATGAAGCTTTCTTTGTGAATTTTTTAAGCATGATTGAGCCGAAGAAGGCTTCTGAAGCCCTAGGGGACCCAAATTGGATATAAGCTATGCAAGAAGAGCTTCTGGGATTCGAGAGAAATAAAGTCTGGTCCTTGGTTCCACTCCCAAAAGGCAAAACGGCCATTGGAACCAAGTGGGTGTTTAGAAACAAAAAGGATGAAGATGGGATAATCATCAGAAACAAAGCCCGTATGGTTGCAAAGGGATACAGACAGGAAGAAGGAATTGACTATGACGAAACCTTTGCACCTGTGTCTAGGCTAGAAGCTATCAGAATCTTTCTAGCCTATGCTGCTCATAAAGGTTTTAAGGTCTACCAAATGGATGTCAAGTCTGCCTTTCTGAATGGCAAACTGCAAGAAGAAGTTTATGTCCAGCAACCACCTAGTTTTGAATGTTCAGAGTTTCCAGACCACGTTTACAAGTTAGACAAAGCTCTCTATGGCCTTAAGCAAGCTCCTAGAGCCTGGTATGAAACTCTGTCCAAATTTCTGTTGATCAATCACTTCAAGAAAGGTACAGTCGATAAAACTCTATTCTTTAGGAGGTATAAGAATGATATACTTCTGGTACAAATATATGTTGATGATATTATTTTCGGGTCTACAAGGCAGGAGTACTGTGACAAGTTTGAGAGTTTAATGAAAAGTGAATTTAAAATGAGCATGATGGGAGAACTTTCTTTCTTCCTTGGTTTACAAGTTAAACAATCAGACAGAGGGACTTTTATAAGTCAGTCCAAATACATCTCTGACATGTTGAAGAAATATAAGCTCAATGATTCAAAACCTAAGAAAACTCCTATTGCCACTGGAGTTAAACTTGACTTAGATTTTAATGGTGAACCATCAGATGTCAAGTACTACAGAGGCATGATAGGGTCACTTCTATACTTGACTGCCAGCAGACCTGATATAATGTTTGCAACCTGTCTCTGAGCCAGATTTCAGGCTAATCCAAAAGAGACTCATTTAACTGCTGTCAAACCTATTTTTAAATATATCTGAAAGGGACTCAATTTTTGGGTCTCTGGTATCCTCTTAACTCTGGTTTCGAGCTTGTAGCATATACAGATTCAGACTATGGAGGATGCAAGAATGACAGAAAGAGTACTTCTGGTAGCTGCCAACTACTTGGAGAAAAGTTGGTGAGTTGGACATCCAAGAAACAGAACTGTGTTTCAACCTCTACAGTAGAAGCAGAATATGTTGCTGCCGCTAGCTGTTGCTCTCAAGTGATTTGGATGAAAACGCAACTCAAAGATTATGGTCTGGAGTATGGTAAAATTCCAATTCTATGTGACTCCAAGAGTGCCATTGCCATAACTGCAAATCCAGTTCAGCACTCAAAGACTAAGCACATCGACATAAGGTATCACTTCATAAAGGATCATGTTGAAAAAGGAACTATTGAAATGTACTTTGTTTCAACAGACTTCCAGCTTGCTGACTTGTTTACAAAAGCCCTTGATGAAAGGAGATTTTACTTCCTAATCAGCAAACTGGGTATGCTGAACTTGTCCTCCTAACTCTGTTCAAAATCAACAAAGGCTCTGATGTTCCTACCAGAGCTCTGTCAAATAGTTGGGTAGGCTAGTTCAACAGAACTCTGTTGTTCACCAGAGCTCTGTCAAGCATATTCTTTCTTCAACACGCTCTGTGAACATTCTGTTTGTATATAATTTTGAATGTACAAAAAGTTTTTTTAGCTCAATTTTTCAAGGGGGAGCTTTAAAAAAAACAAAAAAAAAATTGCATGGTTTTAGGGGGAGAAAGTCAGTACTCAAACGTTCAAATCCAAATTGACTGCTTTTTGATCTTCATTGACAAACATCCTTGAAGAAAGGAGGAAAACCTGTTCTGATGAAAATCTTTATGATAAAGAATCTGCCAGAACTCTGACTTCACACCAGAACCTCTGTTGTTTCTCATCAGAGCTCTGTTGTTTGTCAGTTCTCGGTTCCTCTTCACATCAGAACAGAATTTTAAATGTTGTAAATATAAAGGAACAACATCTTGGGTCACTCAATAGAAGCAACTTAACAAAGCTCCATCAGAGCTCTGTTAGTTTGTTCTGCCACGTCATCAGAACACGTCATCAGAGGTGCGGGTTATTTCTAAACATCAACCACTTGTTACCCACACATCTCTATCCGCGACGGTTTACTTGCACAAAAGTGGTCAGAACAAATCCACGTGGCAATCTCTAATTAAAAGCTAAACCACTAGCTGTCCCCACGATACATATTCCAGGCCACTTCACCTTCTGACACTCGAGTGCCTACAGTATCTGCGGCGATTTCCCGGCCACAAGCTCTGACTATAAATATCCAAAGCCTTGACCCATTTATTTTCTAAACTTCCCAACCTTTTCACCATTCCCTCTTTTATTTAAATCCCCAGTATTCTTCAAGAAAACCCAAACCTGCAACAATGGCGGAACCTCAAAACTCTGCTGATTCAAGCCGAATAGAACCCACAGATGATATCATTGTTCTTCCATACGAGTTTGCTGACAACAACTACATATTCGATCCTACTCCAGGACTCTATCTACCCCTATATCACATTTTTATTGAGTTCTTTAGAAACTCTGACATCTTCAGAGCCCTAACAGAGTTCGATGACCACCTTCCAGCGATCTATGTTCAACAATGGTGGACCACATGCCAATACATCGAAGAACAAGACGGGATAATAGGGAGCGTCAATGCGAGTAATGGAGGAGCGGGAACAATCCGCATTAGAGCAAGTACCTTCAGAAGAATCTTCCGAATGAAAACCAAGAGACAGCTAGGAATAGACGCCTATGAGAAACCATCGAAAACAGCTGTTCTTCTTGACTTTATGAAGTTTCTGGGTTACAACAAGGATCTGAATAGGATTGGAGAGTTCAAGCGACAAAATCTACCCACTATGTGGAATTTCATGTTCTCCACCTTAAACAGAACCCTTACCAGCAAATCGGGTAGTCAAGACCAAGCCACAACAGAAATCCTACAAATCATGTATGGATTATTATTCAATCGAAACTTTGACTACGCCAGCATTCTCTACAACGATCTTCTTTCAGCTGTCAACACAAAAACCTCATCCATCGCAAGAGGAGGAGTCGTTGGATCTCACAAGTTCCTAAAGATGATCAAGTTTCCACGCTTTATAAGTCTGGTGATCAGAAGAGCTTTCGACAGACTTGAACTAACTCATCAGGGTCGTTCAACACCTGTTTGGACAATGTCAAAATTCCACCCCACCACTTCTGGCGAATACCCCTTCATAAGAAGAATTCCAGGTACAATGCTTGCTCTTATCGCCCCTGACCATATCTCTATCCACAACTATCAGAGTGCTGCTCAACCTCAAGAACCTGAGGTGAGAACCCCAGCATACTTAGGATCTGAGCCTTCTCAGGAGAGCTTGAGTGAGGAGATTGGTGAGGAAACTAACAGAACAGAGGCAAGAGTACCCGAAGTGGGGTCTTCCTCTAGAAGAGAGGAATTAAAGAACAGAGCATCTCCTAGAAAGGCTGTTCATGAGGAAGTACAAGAAACACCAGAGGTAGAAACTATCTCCTCTGATAGTGATGAGCAGGAGGGAAACATCAGAGAGAATCCAGAGAGTTCTACAGCCATAGGAGCCGAGGATAATGAGAGAATAGAAAAAGATGCTCAACAGAGCACATCTGAGGGTAACATTGACCAAAATCCCAGTGCTTCCACACAATCTAATCCTGGTGATCAAGACCAAAGGATAATTGAAACAGAGGTGCACACCTCGAACCCCAACCAGTCTATACCATCAGAGACACCTCTTGATGCCTCTGATACGCACGAAGCCGGGGAAACCATCTTTGCTAGTGATGTTCATTCGCCCCAGAACATCAATAGGTCACCTCCACACGATGATGCCTCTGTTGCTCATTTAGAGTCCACACAAAATAGACTAGAGATCTTTGTAATCTCACGTAGTATCTGTCCGACTCAGGGACAATGGGAGACCATAGTAGAACAAGGGAAGACATTGCTTGATCCAAATGCTTCCCATCACACCAGATTTCCTTCTTCAGAACCTGAGCTGGAAGAGGAAACTCTGGTCAGAACACCTGTAGTTGTTTCCCCTCAAAGGGAACACCAAGGATCGGGTGGAACTCCTCCAATAGCCAACATTAACACAACTCTTGATGGAGGCGCCTCTGAACTCGAGGCAAAATTGGATCCATGTGTTGGAACCAAGGAAACCCTCGTTGACACTGTCACAAGAGCAGAGTTCGAAAGCTTCTGTGATAGTATCAACAACTCTTTGAACGAGTATAAACTTATCAATGAACAAAAGGAGGAGCTGATCCGCATGGAAAATGCTTCTCTTAGGGAAGAACTGCTGAACATCTCAAACAAGCATGATGAGTTAACTCGAAATATATGCCGAAGCTGAAGCACTCAGAACAGAGTCTGAACGGGTCAGAGGAGAAGAGATTGCGAAGCTGACAACAGAGATAGCCGATCTAAGATCAGTCAGATCAGAGGAAGTTCAAAAGACTTCATCAAATCTTGCAGACCTAAAGCGACTCATAACAGAGAACCATACAACGCAGATGAGTAGAACCCTTCCCATTCCCACGGTTATTCTTTCAGAATCAAATGTCAGAATCTTGACAGAGATAATCACCAACTCTGTTAAGGAATCCATAAATGAAGCAACCACCTCATCTGCTACTCCACTCAACATCTCCAGCCCTAACCCAAATGACCTACCCATGACAGTTGGCCAAATGGGAGACTTCAGAAAATCAGTTCTCAGCCGAATGATGACAATCTCATCAAAATTTGTAATGAAAGCTAAGGCAACAAAACATCATGTGAAAGCGTCTCTTGATACTCACAAGGTCAACTTTGAGGCTCAAGTAGAAGAAATCAGAGCTGCTGCAACAGAGGTAGAAGATGTAATGACAAAGGCAGCCTCAAATTTTACTAATATTATTTTACAGGCTACCTCTACATCAAAAAGACCTGCAGAAGAAGCACCCACAGAGGAACCCTCAAGCAAGAGACACAAAGCTGGTCTGAAGTTTGTTGTTCCGTCCTCACCAAAAGCTCGAATTGAATCCTCTGGCGATGATGATGATTTTGAAGATGCTCAAGAAGGTCAGTCAGACGATCAACTGGGTGAGTCCTCAGAACAACAAAAGGGGGAGAAGAAGGAAAGGAGAAGGAGGAGGAAAAGGAGAGAGAGAAGAAGAAAGAGGCAGAAAAGGAGAAAGAGAAGGAGAGAGAAAAGAAGAAAGAGGCAGAGAAGGAGAAAGAGGTTGAAAAAGAAAGAGAAGCCAAGGGTAAAGGGAAAATCACAGAAGCAACTGAGGCAGAGACTACAGAAGGAGAAAAGGGGATGACAGATATGACTGAAGTGGCTTTTGACTACATGTTCAAGAACAGAGTCATCAAACCGACAGAAGAGTCAACACAAGAACCAACAGAGATCATCTGCCTAGATACCCCTCCTACTTCTCCAACAAAAGAACCAGAGAGGACATACCATCCTCTGCTGAAGGACAAATAAGTCCAGCCCAATCTGCTCACATCGACATTCTTATGGCAGAAACCCATGAAGACCCAAACCCAACGGTAACAGAACAGAACCCATAAGCCTCTACCTCTCATACCGAAAAACCTGCCTTAGAAACGGTATTTGCATTTCTATATGCTGACACAGACATCATCCCTGTAAATGCCGTACCCATTAACCCTTACCTCAACCCTATCAGAATAAACACCATTTCTGATGCAGGGCTAAAGTTCATCCAATCCAAGTCAAATCAGAACAGAGCCATCAATATAAACTTCGGTATCCGCAGAATTCTGGACATCAAGCACAAGAAGTTTCAACACGACAGGGTCACTTACCATGAGTATACTGTGGAATCAACAGAAGGCAGAAATGAAATATTCAATGACAATGATATTGTCCTTCTGAACCCATATGACCTGATCTTACTCCACGCATATTGCTTGAACTTCTCAGAAAGATACACACCGACCAGAACTGCACTACCAGAAGTCAGATTCGCTATGCAAGAGCACATCAATCTCAGAATACAGATTGATTATCAACTTGGCATAGAGTTTGAAGTAGAGAAACTAGCGATTGCACCTCTAAATGAAAACCTTGAGGGCTATGGCCATCACAGAACTGGAACCGTAGTGGAAGATCCTCCAGTCTTTGTCTACAGACAGAAGGGCATAAAGAAGGCCATCAGAGCAGCTGAAGCCCACAAGTACTCAAGTGAGTCGTTAGTATACCTCAAGAATATAATCCAAGATCTCCCAAGAAACAAGTGTCCAGAAGAACAACATAAACTCTTCATTGACCAGATTGATCTGATGCTGGACTTCCGTACTCTAATCAGAAGATTCGACAGAATTCTAAGGGGAGATAATTTTGCTTAAATGTACTAGCCTTTTAATCTTCTTGTAACATTCCAAAAGATTAGTGCAAGGTTTCGACAGAGGTAAAAGTTCTCTGTTCTTTTGTTTAAATCTCTGTCAAATGTAAATTTTTATTTTCAATACTTAGGGGGAGATTGTTAGCCCCAAGTATCTGTTATGTAAGTATTGAAAATAGTTTGTCAGAAGACCAACAGAGATCAGACAGAAGACTTGGAAGAAGTTCATCAAGAAGACCAACAGAGCTCAACAGAGCTCTGTCAGATCCAACAGAGCTCAACAGAGCTCTGTCGAAGACTTCCAACAGAAGAACAAGTATTCAACAGAAGACCAACAAAGCTCTTTCAACAGAGCTCTGGTGAAGTGAAGGCCTCTGTCAGCCTATCTCTCGAAGGAAATCCCAAGTGATAGACAAGTGCCCATACTTTCCACGTATGCCCTAAAATAGAAGACATACTTTCCACGTGTCATTCTAGGGTACGATAGTACACTGTCTATGCTTTTTCAGGGCTATATATAGTGAGGTAGTGGAACAAACAATAGTAAGCTTTGGGAAGAGTAGTTTTTCCACAATTGTTTAAGCACACACTGCAACAATCCCGAGCACTACCTCCGTACGATATTGTTGTCCTATGAGATTTCCGAACACACTTTAACATGTTCTTGGTGTGATTCATTATCAATATATGAGCAGCTTTTATATCCGATCTTGTAATCATTTTACTGTTCAATATTTGATTCTCATAGTTCATTTATCGATTATACAATCACTCATGTTAATGGTTTTATTCAATATGCTTCCGCTGTCTATTTTACTACCATTAATATGATACAACGTGAATATGGGAACCTACATATAACATCATCTTAGGTCGACCGTGGATCCATGAAATGAAAGTTGTTCCCTCGACGTACCACCAGATCATGAAATTCCCTACGCCGTGGGGAATCCAAGTGATCAAAAGTGAGCCGAAAGTCGCCCGTGACTGTTATAAGACCACCCTGAAGCCGCAAAAATAGGCCAACTAGCAGTTACGGGTCGACGAAGTCATCCTGGACCGAAGCATGCTCGATATTAGGGTCTTGACAGGTTCGTTTCTCTATCCCTGCTTTAAAGACAAACTAATATGTTGATCCAAACCCTCAGTGATTTGATAATGACCCTCTCTTATATACTTAGTGAAAATTGTAAGTAAACAATATGTATCACAGTTTCACTATCGCTGATAAGTACTAAGATCTTACAGTACCGCAGATAGGAACTCTCGCCCTTTAGATTAAACACTCAGCGAAACTGTTCACCATAATACTCTGAGTCTGTTCAGTACTTATGGTGATCGCTGATAAGTTAGTTGTTTACTTATGATCCCTGAAGACAAGTTTCACGTTAACATAGGTTCTACGCTGAAGTCAAAGATCAAGATCAAGAATCAGCGACAAGTTTCCTAATGAACTGATGCGGATCAGCGAAGACTCAGATTTGTCCACTCAACGTGAAGTATCAAGTACAAGACTTTAGCTATCGCTGAACTCTATCATTCGCTGATAAAGAATGATAGATCGCTGAATCAACGAAAAGATGATCATGAAGTTCTCCGTACAAAGTACTTTTGTCTTAACCACCCTTGCACGACTCCGTACGATATGTCAGAAAAAGAACCTCTTTATTGTCTGAATTCGTACAACCTCTCTGATACTACATTGTTCAACATGCGGCTACTAAGGTTGTCAACAAAGGTCAATGACATGCAACAAATCAGCTGCTGCCACGTGTAAAGTGTAAACTGCAATGCATTAAATGCATGCAGTATATAAGAAGAAGAACTCACTTCATTTTGAAGTAACTTGCTAACTCTGGACAAGTTCTTCCTTCTTATCTTGAGATAGGTTATTATTAGTAATTTCCTTCTCTTAATTAGTGCAAGAAACTTAGTGTTCCAACTTGTTTAGATTTAGGTTTATCCTTAATCTTGTTTCCACAACAAGCTGTAAATTGTTAATGATTTATCAATAAACAATTTAGAAAAGTAAAATCTGTGTGTTTGTATTCAACCCCCCCCCCCCCCTTCTACAAACTTGTTTAGCCCTTCGGGACCAACAAGTGGTATCAGAGCAGATTTGTTTAATCTCATAAACAAGATCTAATCTATACTAAGATTTCTCTTCCTTGCTATTTCTGAAAATGGCTACCAACAAAAACACAAATTATATCGACAATGGTTCTCTTGCTAAACCCCATAGATTCTCCATAAATAATTTTAATCTATGGAAAAATAGGATGACTCTCTTCCTAGAAGGTGTAGACCATACTATGCCTTATTATCTTGAAAACGGCCCATTCATTCCTGTAAGAATTGATGCCGCAGTACCAGCCGCTGAAAATAGACTTGCTATTCCAGAAAGGCTGGTACGCAAAGAAGTTCATACATGGACTGATGAATATAAGAAGAGAGTGGCTATCGACACAAAAGTCAGATCCATACTATCCATGGCTCTTCCTGACGAAGACTACCATTCCATCATGAACCTGAAATCCTCAAAAGCCATGTGGGACACAATATGTTTTCAGTATGAAGGTACTGCTGAAGTCCAGGACTCTCGAAATATCAACCTGGTAAGACAGTATGAAAGTTTCATTTGTGGTAAGAATGAGACTCTCTCTGAAGTTCACCAACGTTTTAATTGCTTAATAATAGATCTGAAAACTATTGGTAAGGAATATTCTAACTTTGAAGTGCTGACAAAGTTTCTAGAATGTTTACCTGAAAGCTGGGACAGTTATTCTATGTGTCTCAAGCTGTCAAAAGATCTAAAATCAATGACCCTTGCTACCTTATATGGCACGATGCTGAATCATGAGCAATCAGAGGAACCCTATACTCAGCGACCCTCGGTCACTATCACTGAGTTAGAGAGTAACTCTGAAAGATCATCAGATTCTGACTCTTTAGATAATGATGAATCTTTGGCTCTCCTAACTAAAAAGTTTAGGAGATTGGCCAAAAAGAAAATGTTCAGAAAGAACAAACCTCTTTCTATAACTGATAAGCCAAGATCATTAGCTACTGCTACTTGTTTTAACTGCGAAAAGACTGGACATTTCGCTAACGAGTGCAGGTCTAAGAAAGTATCGAGAAGCTCAGCGTTTCCCAAGAAATCCTTTATTCCCAGGAATAAAGATGACAAATATGCTAAGCTGAAAGAAAAATATGCGAAGCTGAAAAGCTTCAAGAAGAAAGGCAAAGGCCTGATGGTTTACGATTGGTCTGCTTCTGAAGAAGAAGAATCATCATCTAACTCTGAAGATGATGAAGCCAATCTCTGTCTTATGGCAAATATTGAAGATGAGGAAGAAAGGTCAGACATTCCCTCTACCTCAACCTCTCCAATTCAGGTATCACCTTCCTTCTTTACAAATATTGCAAATATTGATGAAGCTGATAGTCTCCGTAAAATCGATCTCTTGACTAGAAGTTTATATGAAACCATGAATGGCAAAACTATAGTTGAAAACCAAAATCTTGATCTCGCTGAACAGCTTAAAAACTGTCACCTTCAAATAGAAAAGCTTTCTAAGATTGAAGAAGATTTTAAAGATCAAGTGCATTTAAATCAGCTTGTCAAAATCAAACGAGCAGAAGCTATTGCTGCATTGAAAGCTGAAAAAGCTACTGTTGAAGGATGGTGTAATTCTTCAACAAAGATCACTGAGATAATTAAGTCTCAGATACCCCTGAGTGATAAACGTGGTCTTGGTTACAAATATGAAACTCAAGAACCAACCACTGATCGTTCCATG
Organism: Saussurea involucrata; assembly: GCA_033807775.1. Lineage (NCBI taxonomy): Eukaryota > Viridiplantae > Streptophyta > Magnoliopsida > Asterales > Asteraceae > Saussurea > Saussurea involucrata. The sequence continues at coordinate 89,326,390 of CM066314.1, forward strand.
CTCTTATTTGGAACCTTCGTATCCTCAGTCGCTGACACTTCATCCTCTCAGTGCTCCTCGTCCAGACCTTCTATCCCTAAGGAAATTTCTACCTCTTCAAAAGGTAAAGAGAAAATGGTTTATCCAAAACCTACCTCTGTCTTTAAAGATAAAGGTAAAGGAATTGCTTATAACCAAAATCCTCAGAAGGGTACTTTAGTACCAAAGATGAATGCTTCTAAAGCTTTAGTGATTTATTCCTCTGGATCAAGGAATCAGATCTCTGGATCTACTCAGCGTGGGTCTATTCAACGATCCACTCCTAGACTCAGAGTGGATGTCCTTGGTAAGAAATCTGAAGAACTAAGCGTTCCTCCCATTTCAAAAGGCAAAAGCTTATTTGGTGCTGGTTCTTGTAATTCTAAATCAAAAGCTCAACATTCAAATAGTCCTAGAACTTTTTTTAGTTATAGGAAATGTTATCACTGTGGACTCACTGATCATATTGCTAGTAAGTGCCCCACAAACACCAAAGCTGAAAAGATAGCTAAGGTAAAGATTGCCCCCAATGCAAAGAAGACCACTGAGGTTAAGAAATTAACCAAAGTGAAGACCGACAAAGCAGAATCTTCAAATGCTGCGAAGATTGCTGAACCTTCCATTCCAACTACTTCCACTGACAAACGTGTACACATGGTTAAGTCGGTACCCAAGAAAAACTATTCTTCCTTTGTGATGCAGGTTCAGAAGGGTCTCTGGTATCTCGATAGCGGATGCTCTAGATACATGACTGGAAAGAAAAGCCTGCTCGCTGAATACAAGAAAGAGAAGGGTCCCTCTGTGACTTTCGGTGGAAATGGAAAAGGACATACCCGAGGTTTTGGTATACTCTCTAATGGTACAACCACCTTCAGAAGAGTCTCATATGTTGAAGGGCTGAAGCATAATCTTTTAAGCATCAGTCAGCTTTGCGACAAGGATAACAAAGTAATCTTTACTAAGGAATCCTGCTTTGTCACTGACAAAAAGGAGAAGATAGCTCTCAGCGGTTATCGTTTGGAAAATGTTTATGTAATAAACATGGACTCAACCACTACTGAGAACTCCTGTTTCTTCTCAAAAGCCTCATCTGATGTCAACTGGCTATGGCATAAGAGGCTCTCTCATCTGAATTTCAAGACACTGAACACTCTTTCTTCAAAAGAGTTGGTCACTGGTCTACCTCAACACTCATACGTCAAAGAGTCTTTATGTTCATCGTGTGAAAAAAGGAAGCAGACCAAAGCAAGTTTTAAGTCAAAGCAAGTCTCCTCAGTGTCATATCCTCTACAACTACTCCATATGGATTTGTTTGGCCCTGTTAACAAACAATCCATCGCTGGAAAGAAATATACACTGGTCATATTTGATGAATTCTCTCGCTATACATGGGTTATGTTTCTCCGTTCCAAGTGTGACACCCCTGAAGAACTCATCACCTTTGTTCGGAAGATGGAAACCCTGAACAATTTGACCGTTCGCTCAATAAGGAGTGATCATGGAACTGAATTCAAAAACAGTTCCCTTGATTCCTTCTTTGAGAGTAAGGGTATTTCTCACAACTTTTCTTCAGTGAGAACACCGCAACAAAATGGAGTCGCTGAAAGAAGAAATAGAACAATTATTGAAGCTGCACGTTCAATGTTCAGCGATTCTCACCTGCCTACTCAGTTTTGGGCAGAAGCTGTCAACACCGCTTGTTTTACGCAAAACAGGTCGCTGATAGTCCAAAGATTCAATAAAACAGCCTATGAACTTTTTCATGGGAGAAAGCCTTCAATCAGCTTTCTTCACATCTTTGGTTATCAGTGTTTCATATTGAATAACAGAGATGCCCTTGGAAAGTTTGATCCTAAGGACGATGATGGAATCTTTCTTGGATACTCCTCTGTCTCCAAAGCCTTCAGAGTCTTCAATCGAAGAAGACAAACTGTTGAAGAAACAATTCACGTCACGTTTGACGAATCCCGTTCAGCGAACTCTAAACCGTCCGCTGATACAGAAGAACTGAATCAATGGATGTTTTCTCATCTTGGAGATTCAGAAGATATTCCCACTCCTCGTGCTCATACAGTTGAAGATGATGGTCCTACTATCATTCCAAATATGCAGAATAATGAAGCTGAAACATCATGGGTCTCAGTTGTTCCTATAAACACTATACCTGCTTCTGAACCCAATATCTCAGACATTCCATCTACTTCTCAGCAATCAGTGAATATAATGACAACTGCATCCATTCCTCTCTTGGTTGATATTCCAGACGTCGCTGAAGCTTCATCTTCAGCTCCTCCAGTTCAGGTTGAGTCAGGGTCTCACGCTCCGGCTCAGCGATGGACTGTAAATCATCAAATTGATCAAATTCTTGGTGATCCAAACGCTGGTGTTCAGACTCGACGAAGTGCAGGTAATATATGTTTATTTGTTAATTTTATTTCTCTAACTGAACCAAAGAAAGTAGATGATGCCCTCAAAGATCCAAATTGGGTCAGCGCCATGCAAGAAGAGCTGACTGAATTCGAAAGAAACAAAGTTTGGAAACTTGTTCGAAGACCAACTGACAAAACAGTGATAGGCACTAAATGGGTCTATCGAAACAAGTTGGACAGACATGGAACTGTTACCCGAAACAAGGCTCGTCTTGTTGCTCAGGGATACAGACAAGAGGAAGGCATAGATTATGACGAAACATTTGCTCCAGTAGCAAGATTAGTATCTATTCGTCTATTCTTAGCATATGCTGTACACAAAGACTTCAAAGTATATCAGATGGATGTTAGGTCAGCGTTTCTAAATGGAAAGCTGAATGAAGAAGTCTATGTGGAACAACCTCCAGGATTCTCAGATCCTAAGCGTCCAGGTTATGTTTATAAACTGGATAAGGCACTTTATGGCTTAAAGCAATCTCCATGTGCATGGTATGACACTCTTTCTACTTATCTCCATATTGAACAATTTGAGCGAGGTAAAATCGACAAAACCCTATTTTTCAGGAAAGTAAAAGGTCATATCATTCTTGTTCAGATATATGTTGATGACATTATATTTGGCTCTACTAACCCTGATCTTTGTACTCGTTTCGCTGATAGAACGAAAGATGAGTATAAGATGTGCATGATGGGTGAACTAACATATTTCCTTGGTCTTCAGATAAAGCAAAATGAGAAAGGAACTTTCATTAATCAGGGAAAGTATGTTAAAGATATGCTGAAGAAATTCGACTTAACTGAAAGTTCAGCTATGAAAACCCCTATGGCACCACCGCTGACACTTGATAAGGACACTAAGGGTGTTCCTGTTAATGTCACGATGTACCGTGGGATGATCGGCTCTCTTTTGTAATTTACAGCTAGCCGACCCGATATTATGTATGCAACATGTTTGTGTGCACGATATCAAGCTGAACCTAAGATATCTCATATGAAAGGTGTAAAGCGAATTTTTCGATATCTTAAGGGTACATCGAATCTAGGTCTTTGGTATCCCAAAGACTCAGGATTCGATCTAATCGCCTATTCAGATAGTGATGTTGCAGGTTGCAGAACGGATAGGAAAAGCACCACAGGAGGATGTCAGCTTTTGGGTGGAAAGCTGGTAAGTTGGACAAGTAAAAAGCAAAACTCAGTGTCCACCTCCACAGCTGAAGCTGAGTATGTAGCCGCTGGAAGCTGTTGTTCTTAGGTCTTGGAAATAAACTACTGGACTATGACCTTCAACTCTCAAATATTCCAATCTATTGCGACAACACAAGTGCCATCGCCATAGCAAATAACCCAGTGCTACACTCAAAGACAAAACACATCGAAATCAGGTATCACTTTATCAGAGATCATGTGATGAATGGTGATATAGAACTTCACTTTATCCCAACTGATTATCAGTTAGCTGATCTGTTCACCAAACCTCTTGATGAGACAAGGTTCAACTTTCTCATCAGCGAGCTTGGAATGCTGAACTTTGAAGAGTAAAATATTCAGCGGTTCACATTTGATCAGCGACAGGATAAAACCAACTTGTATAACCTATTCTATCATCTTCTCTCTGAATAAACTTGATTCGCTGATATCAAGGTATGTTTTCTCTCTTTGACAAAACACATGAAAATGCATGATTTCAAAATAAATTACATCGTTGAATATCTCTTCCTTATCAGCGATACTTTGAAATTTCTAAAACCAACACTGATATTTCTATTCAGTGCTTCATGTTTTCAAAAGTGTCCCTGAGCTTTCAAAACCTCAAAGACATCCAAGAATATGAAATGACAGTTGTGACGTCATTAAAACGGATAAGCCCTGGCACGTTCTTCTTTCTGACACACGTTTGCACGTTTCATTTACTCGCCAATCAAATGCAAACACGTGTCCGTGTCATGATGAAAATATTTTCCCACTCAAGATTTTCTCTTTCTAATCTCTCTATATAAACAATTTCTTGGTTTATATTTTCCTTTTACGCGAACTTCTCCTCCAAGCAAAGAAAGGATTCACTGTTGCATTTTGCTCTCGAATTTTTCAAGAACAACTGTTCATCTTCTTCAAACATCAAAGGTTAATATGTTCTTAATATTTACCAAATGCAAATAACTTGTTTCTGATCTTCTCATTGTTTTAACAAGATCAAACAAAAGAACTTCTTAAAAATGAAATCATTTTCTTTCATGGTTTTATGAATACAACCATTTCATGGTTGTTCTTCAAGTTTAAATGCAAAAATCTTAAACTTGTTCTTCATTCGTTTTTCCAGAATCCCAATCTTCAAAGGAAACTGGAAAACAAGATTTTTTTTGGGTTTATATTTCGTTTTTCAAAAACAAGAAAAACCCTAATCTTCATTAAGACATTTTGTCTGAATGAAATGGACAAAATTCGAACCATCTTATTGGAAAATCTTTCCACATTAAGATTATTCTTATTTGTTAATCTTTGGTTGAACTGATGATACAGAAAATGGCATCTTCTGACATTCCCAAGAACACCATCGCTGAGAACACTGCTGATGATGATACTGCTGAGGAAGTGGAAATCCTCAAGGCTCCTCAGGTCAAGTTCTCTCTTGACAAACTGGATTGGACAAAGATAAATAACCTCTATGCGCTTCTCGAGTTTCCTCCTCGAAAGCAAGTTACACATCTAGATGATGCTGTAAATTTCCTAAAGAACTGCTCCATCTTCACAACCCTGACCATAACACCTCCTGCACATCAACTTTTGCTATCCTAATTCTGGTACTCTGCCAGACATTCTCAGCTACCTTCAACCAAAGACCCCTAAAAAACAATTGATTGCATCCTCTGCGATATCGAATATGGCACTATGAAGATTACACCTGCCATCATTCGCAAAGCCCTGAACCTTCCCTTGGCCACCAAAGAAAACCCTTTTGTTCCTCTCCCTGACCCCAAGAAAAACTCAGACAGGGAAGCCATCATTGCATTCTTCGATGCAATGGGCTATGTTTGGGAAACTGGAAGGGACATGAAGCCCGAGAAGAAGCTGACCATTATCAAGAAATTGAAAATGCCCAGCGAGATGAATTTCATCTTCGCCCATGTGATCAGCTGTATGACTGCCAAGACCGACTCCTCTGACCAAGCCGCTAAGCCTCAGCAAGAAATGGGATATGCACTACTGAAAGGTCTACATATAGCCTGGGCATCGATTATCTATGATGACCTGGTACTCAGAGTGGACTCCGTCGCTGACAGATCTCCATGGGTTCCCTATCCTCGATTCATCAGCGCCGTATTCCAAAAAGGCCTGAAGGACAGCTACCCATCAGAGGGTGACCTGAAACTCTCTCAGGTCGGCCCTAAGATTCTCGACTTCAAGCCGATGGAAAATGAGGTACGTCTTCCTACTCTTCTAACTCTTCTAAACTCCACTTCTTCTACTTCTGTAGCTCCTTCAGCGGACAAACCCACCGCTGATACCCCAGCTGCAACCACCATTCCTTCTCTTAAAAGGAAACATTCTCACACCCAACTTGGTTCCAAAAGAACTAAGAAAACCAAAGAGCAACCCCAACAATCTATTGCTAAAGATTCCTCAGCTCCTCTTGATGGGCTGAAGGAAAGTTCAGTGGTACGCTCTACCACAGCTGAACAAGCCACCCACTCTATCCAAATTCAGCGTCTCCGAATTCAGAGACTGAAGGAGGTTGGAATCTACCCAACCTCCTTCAGTCTCTCAAAAGACTGATGAAGTGATTCTCAGTGAATCCAACGCTGAACTCAGTAACTAACCTCCCTTCTTACCCTTCGCTTCTCCCTCTACTCATTTGAACTCCACTCCAGTTATCACTGAAGCACCTGTCATTCCTCCAGAAGCTAAAGAAAATACTCTTCAAGGAGTGATGGGCATAGGACCTGCAGAGATGACCATACGTCCACGCACTTTAGCTGACGATATGGAACTCCACATATGTTCAACGATTTCTTCAACGATGATGATTTCTCTGATAACATCAACAGAGGAGATCAAGCTCAGAACTCAACAGAACATAATCTGACAGGTACATCTCTCATTGGTCCCTCTATTACTTCACCATCTACTTCTCTGTCTACAGGAGTAATTCAGAGAAATGAAGAACCACCTCAGAACGAGAGAGAACCTGAACAAGACATCATCACCTCTGCTAACTAATATTGGTAGAGACTCCTTGTTTGAAAGCTCACCTTCACAGAGCCCTGTCAACAACTCACATAGCAATGAGGCCACTCTCCAAAGTTGTGTGCCACAGAGCCCTGGTCCAAATCCACAGAGCTCTGTCGCTGAAGTTCGTCTTTTCCCATCGGAAGCACAAACCCCGCCTATTGTCCATGCTCCCATGACACGATGGACAAAGGATCATCCTCATCATCTTATCATCGGTGCTGCTGAAGATGGTGTAAAGACAAGACCGGCCACAATCAATGAAGCATTCTTTGTAAATTTTTTAAGCATGATTTAGCCGAAGAAGATTACTGAAGCCCTAGAGGACCCAAATTGGATCGAAGCTATGCAAGAAGAGCTTCTAGAATTCGAAAGAAATAAAGTTTGGTCCTTGGTTCCACTCCCAAAAGGCAAAGCGGCCATTGGAACCAAATGGGTGTTTAGAAACAAAAAGGATGAAGATGGGATTATCATCAGAAACAAAGTCCGTCTGGTTGCAAAGGGATACAGACAGGAAGAAGGCATTGATTATGACGAAACCTTTGCACCTGTGGCTAGGCTAGAAGCCATCAGAATCTTCCTAGCCTATGCTGCTCATAAGGGTTTTAAGGTCTACCAAATGGATGTCAAGTCTGCCTTTCTGAATGGCAAACTACAAGAAGAAGTTTATGTCCAACAACCACCTGGTTTTGAATGTTCTGAGTTTCCAGACCACGTTTACAAGTTAGACAAAGCTCTGTACGGCCTTAAGCAAGCTCCCAGAGCCTGGTATGAAACTCAGTCCAAATTTCTGTTGGTCAATCACTTCGAGAAAGGTACTGTCGATAAAACTCTATTCTTTAGAAGGTATAAGAATGATATACTTCTGGTACAAATATATGTTGGTGATATTATCTTTGGGTCTACACGGCAGGAGTACTGTGATAAGTTTGAATGTTTAATGAAAAGCGAATTCAAAATGAGAATGATGGGAGAACTTTCTTTCTTCCTTGGTTTACAAGTAAAACAATCAGACAGAGGGACTTTCATAAGTCAGTCTAAGTACATCTCTGATATGTTGAAAAAGTATAAGCTCAATGATTCAAAACCAATGAAAACTCCTATTGCCACTGGAGTTAAGCTTGACTCTGATCTTAATGGTGAACCAACAGAGGCATGATAGGGTCACTTCTGTACTTAACTGCCAGCAGACCTGATATAATGTTTGCAACCTGTCCCTGTGCCAAATTTCAAGCAAATCCTATAAAAACTCATTTAACAGCTGTCAAGCGTATCTTTAAATATCTGAAAGGGACTCAATTTTTGGGTCTCTGGTATCCTCTTAACTCTGGTTTCGAGCTTGTAGCATATACAGATTCAGACTATGGAGGATGCAATAATGACAGAAAGAGTACTTCTGGTAGCTGTCAACTGCTTGGAGAAAAGTTGGTGAGTTGGACATCCAAGAAACAGAACTGTGTTTCAACCTCTACAGCAGAAGCAGAATATGTTGCTGCTGCTAGTTGTCGCTCTCAAGTGATATGGATGAAAACACAACTCAAAGATTATGGCTTAGAGTATGGTAAAATTCCTATTCTATGCGACTTCAAGAGTGCCATTGCCATAACAGCCAATCCAGTTCAACACTCTAAAACAAAGCACATCGACATAAGGTACCACTTCATAAAGGATCATGTTGAAAAAGGGACTATTGAAATGTATTTTGTTTCAGCTGACCTCCAGCTTGCTGACCTGTTCACAAAAGCCCTTGATGAAAGGAGATTTAACTTCTTAAACAGCAAACTGGGTATGCTGAACATGTCCTCCTAACTCTGTTCAAATTCAACAGAGCCTCTGATGTTCCAACAGAGCTCTGTCAAAACTTAGGAAGGATAGTTCAACAGAGTCTCTGTCTTTCACCAGAACTCTGTCAAGTATACTTTTTCAACAAGCTTAGTGAATCTGTTTGTAAATAGTTTTTTTTTGTAAAAGGTTTTTTGCTCATATTTCAAGGGGGAGTTTATAAAGTTTTGCGCATGGTTTTAGGGGGAGCGAGTCAAATATGTTTTTCAAATCAAAATGACTTCGCTTTCTGTTCTAAAAAGAAAAATCTTTTGAAGAAAGAGGGAAAACCTGTTCTGATGAAAATAATTTTGATAATGTCAAGAACCTACCAGAACTCTGATATTTCACCAGAGCCTCTGTTGTTTTTCACCAGAACTCTGTGAAATTTCTAAAGTCTAGTTATGTTCTCGTTCTTTGGCCATTTCCTCATCAGATACAGAATTTTAAATGATTTTGGGATATTTAAAAAAAGGTCACTCATCAGAAGCAAAACTTGCAAAGCTCCAACAGAGCTCTGTCGGTTTATGTCACGTCATCAGAAGTAACGTCATCAAAGGTGCGGGTTATCTCTAAGCATCAACCACTTGTCACCCACACATCTCTAACCGCGACGGTTTACTTGCACAAAAGTGGTCAGAATAAATGCACGTGGCACTCTCTAATTGAAAGCTAAACCACTAGTTGTCCCCACGATACACAATTCAGGCCACTCCACCTTCTGACACTCGAGTGCCTACAGTATCTACGGCGATTACGCAGCCACAAGTTCTGATTATAAATATCCATAACCTTGATCCATTTCGTTTCTAAACTTCCTAAACCCTTCACCTTTCCCTCTTTTATTTAAATCCTCAGTGTTCTTCAAGAAAACCCAAACCTGCAACAATGGCAGAACCCCAAAACTCTGCTGATTCTAGCCGAATAGAACCCACTGGTGATATCATTGTTCTTCCATACGACTTTGCTGACAACAACTACAGATTCGATCCCACTCCAGGACTCTATCTACCCCTATATCACGTCTTCATTGAGTTCTTTAGAAACTCTGATATCTTCAGAGCCCTAACAGAGTTCGATGACCATCTTCCAGCGATCTATGTCCAACAATGGTGGACCACATGCCAATACATCGAAGAACAAGACGGGATAGTTGGGAGCATCAAAGCAAGTAATGGAGGAGCGGGAACAATACGCATTAGAGCAAGTACCCTAAGAAGAATCTTCAGAATGAAAACCAAACGACAGCTAGGAATAGACGCCTATGATAAACCACCAAAAACAGCTGTTCTTCTTGATTTCATGAAGTTTCTGGGTTACAACAAGGATCTGAATAGGATTGGAGAGTTCAAGCGACAGAATCTACCCACTATGTTGAATTTCATGTTCTCTACCTTAAACAGAACCCTTACCAGCAAATCTGGTAGTCAAGACCAAGCCACAACAGAAATCCTACAAATCATGTATGGATTGTTCTTCAATCGAAACATTGACTATGCCAGCATTCTCTACAACGATCTTCTTATGGCTGTTAATATAAAAACCTCATCGATCGCAAGAGGAGGAGTCGTTGGATCCCACAAGTTCCTGAAGATGATCAAGTTTCTACGCTTCATCAGTCTGGTGATCAGAAGAGCCTTCGACAGACTGGAACTAACTCATCACGGTCGCTCAACACCTGTTTGGACGATGTCCAAATTCCTCCCCACCACTTCAGGCGAATACCCCTTCATAAGAAGAATTCAAGGTACAATGCTTGCCCTTATCGCCCCTGACCACATCTCTATCCAGAACTATCAGAGTGCTGCTCAACCTCAAGAACCCGAGGTGAGAACCCCAGCGTACTTAGGATCTGAGCCTTCCTTGGAGAGCTTGAGTGAGGAGATTGGTGAGGAAGTTAACAGACCAGAGGCAAGACTACCCGAAGTGGGGTCTTCCTCTAGAAGAGAGGAAGTAGAGGACAGAGCATCTCCTAGAGAGGCTGTCCATGAGGAAGTACAGGAAACACCAGAGGTAGAAACAATCTCTTCTGATAGTGGTGAGCAAGAAGAAAACATCAGAGAGAAACCTGAGTGTTCTACAACCATAGGAGCCGAGGAAAATGTGAGAATAGAAAAAGATGCTCAACAGAGCACATCTGAGGGTATCCTTAACCAAAATCCCAGTGCTTCCACACAATCTAATCCTGGTGATCAAGACCAAAGGATTATTGAAACAGAGGTGCACACCTCGAACCCCAACCAGCCTATACCATCAGAGGCACCTCTTCATGCCTCTGGTACGCACGAAGCCGGGGTAGCTATCTTAGGTAGTGATGTTCATTCGCCCCAGAACATCAATAGGTCACCTCCACACGATAATGCCTATGTGGCTCATTTAGACACGACACAAAATATACCAGAGATCTTTGTAATCTCACGTAGCATTTGTCCGACTCAGGGACAATGGGAGACCATAGTAGAACAAGGGAAGACATTGCTTGATCCAAATGCTTCACATCACACCAGATTTCCTTCTTCAGAACCTGAGCTGGAAGAGGAAACTTTGGTCAGAACACAAGTAGTTGTTTCCCCTCAAAGGGAACATCAAGGATAAGGTGGAAGTCCTCCAAGAGCCAACATCAACACAACTCTTGACGGAGGCGCCTCTGAATTCGAGGCAGAATTGGATCCATGTGTTGGAACCAAGGGGACCCCCGTTGACACTGTCACAAGAGCAGAGTTCGAAAGCTTCTGTGACAGTATCAACAACTCTTTGAACGAGTATAAACTTATCAATGAACAAAAGGAGGAGCTGATCCGCAAGGAAAATGCTTCTCTCAGGGAAGAACTGCTGAACATCTCAAACAAGCATGCTGAAATAACTCGAAAATATGCCGAGGCTGAAGCACTCAGAACAGAGTCTGAACGGGTCAGAGGAGAAGAGATTGCAAAGCTAACAACAGAGATAGCCGACCTAAGATCAGTCAGATCAGAGGAAGTTAAAAAGACTTCGACAGATCTTGCAGAGCTAAAGCGACTCATAATAGAGAACCACACAGCGCAGATGAACAGAACCCTTCCCATCCCCACGGCTATTCTTTCAGAATCTAACGTCGGAACCCTGACAGAGATAATTACCAACTCTGTTAAGGAATCCATAAAAGAAGCAACCACCTCATCTGCTACTCCACTCAACATCTCCAGCCCTAACCCAAATGACCTACCCATGACAGTTGGACAAATGGGAGACTTCAAAAAATCAATTCTTAGCCGAATGATGACGATCTCATCAAAATTTGTAATGAAAGCTAAGGCGACAGAACAACATGTGAAAGCGTCTCTTGATACTCACAAGGTCAACTTCGAGGCTCAAGTAGAAGAGATCAGAGGTGCTGCAATAGAGGTAGAAGATGTAATGACAAAGGCAGCCTCAAACTTTACTGATATTATTTTACATGCTACCTCTACATCGAAAAGACCTGCAGAAGAAGCACCCACAGACGAACCTTCAAGCAAGAGACACAAAGCTGGTCTGAAGTTTGTTGTTCCGTCCTCACCAGCAGCTCGAATTGACGAGGATGATGATTTCGAAGATGCTCAAGAAGGTCAATCAGACAATCAATTGGGTGAGTCCTCAGAACAACAAAAGGGGGAGAAGGAGAATGAGAAAGAGAAGGAGAAGGAGAAGGAGAAGGAGAAGGAAAAGGAGAAAGAGAAGGAGAAAGAGGCAGAGAAAGAGAAAGAGGTTGAAAAAGAGAGAGAAGCCAAGGGTAAAGGGAAAGTCACAGAAGCAACTGAGGCAGAGGCTATAGGAGAAGAAAAGGGGATAACAGAGGAACACACACCAGAAATGACGGTGGAGGCATTTGACTACATGTTCAAGGACAGAGTCATCAAACCAACAGAAGCATCAACACAAGAACCACCAGAGATCATCTGCCTAGATACCCCTCCTACATCTCCAACAAAAGAACCAGAGTGGACAGACCCATCCTCTGCTAATGGACAAACAAGTCGAGCCCAACCTCAAGCTACTCAGAAATATGCTCACATCTACACTGTTATGTCAGAAACCCATGATGAGCCAAACCCAATGGTAACAGAACAGAACCCAGAAACCTCTACCTTTCATACCGAAAAACCTGCCTTGGAAACGGTATTTGCATTTCTATATGCTGACAGAGACATCATCCCTGTAAATGCCGTACCCATTAACCCATACCTCAACCCAATTAGAATAAACACCATTTCTGATGCAAGGCTAAAGTTCATCCAAACCAAGTCAAATCAGAACAGAGCCATCAATATAAACTTCGGTATTCGCAGAATTCTGGACATCAAGCACAAGAAGTTTCAACACGACAGGGTCACATACCATGAGTATACTGTGGAATCAACAGAAGGCAGAAATGAAATCTTCAATGACAATGATCTCGTCCTTCTGAACCCATATGACCTGATCTTACTCCACGCATATTGCTTGAACTTCTCAGAAAGATACACACTGGCCAGAACTGCGCTACCAGAAGTCAGATTCGCTATGCAAGAGCACATCAATCTCAGAAGACAGATTGATTATCAGCTAGGCATAGAGTTTGAAGTAGAGAAACTAGCGATTGCACCACCAAATGAAAACCTTGAGGGTTATGGCCATCACAGAACCGGAACCGTAGTAGAAGATCCTCCAGTCTTTGTCTACCGACAGAAGGGCACAAAGAAGTCCATCAGAACAGCTGAAGCCCACAAGTACTCGAGTGAGTCGCTAATATACCTCAAGAATATAATCCAAAATCTCCCAAGAAGTAAGTGTCCAGAAGAACAGCAGAAACTCTTCATCGACCAGATTGATCTGATGCTGGACTTCCGTACTCTAATCAGAAGATTCGACAGAATTCTTAGGGGAGATAACTATGCATAAATGTACTACTTCTTACCATGCAATGTAATATCTTAGAAGAATAGTACAAAGGCTAACAGAGGTAAATATTCTCTGTTCTTTTTGTTTACATCTCTGTTTCAAATTTTTTATTTTCAATACTTAGGGGGAGATTGTTAGACCCAAGTATCTGTAATGTAAAAGTATTGAAAATATTATCAAGTCAGAAGACCATCAGAGATGCAGCAGAAGACTTAGAAGAAAAAACTTCAAGAAGATTAACAGAACTCAACAGAGTTCTGGTGGAACTAACAGAGCTCAACAGAGCTCTGTTAGAAGATCAATAGAAGAACTGTTCACAACCCGAAGACCAACAGAGCTCTGGTCTATGAGCTCTGTTGTAGTGAAGACCTCTGTGATGCCTAAGTTTTGTAAGAAATCCCAAGTGTTAGACAAGTGTCCATACTTTCCACGTATGCCCTAAAAATAGGAGACACACTTTCCACGTGTCATTCTAGGGTACGATAGTACACTGCCTTCACTTTATCAGGGCTATAAATAGAGAGGTAGTGGAACAAATAATTGTAAGCTTTGGGAAGAGTAGTTTCCCACAATTGTTTAAGCACACACTGCAGCAATCCCGAGCACTACCTTCGTACGATATTGTTGTCCTGTGAGATTTCCGAACACACTTGAACATGTTCTTGGTGTGATTCATTATCAATATATGAGCAGCTTTTATATCTGATCCTGTTATCATTTACTGTTCAATATTTTGATTCTCATAGTTCATTTATCGTTTACACAATCACTCATATTAATGGCTTTATTTAATATGCTTCCGCTGTCTATTTCACCACCATTAATATGATACAACGTGAATCTGGGAACCTACAATCTCTTCTATTAACTTTGCACAACACACACACACCTGTGAGAACAAAATATTTTCCATACCTTCGGTGTTCTTGGTGTTCTTGATTAATCAATACAAAGTGAATCTTTGAGTTATACTTGTGTCTATTATCAGTTCACGTATTCAATTCTGTGTGTTTTTCTACCTAAAATATCTCGTTAGTTCTTTAAAAACGCTTCCGCATAACTTATTTGTTGGAACTAATAGAGATAATATCATTGTTGAGTAATATTGGGATCAACAATTGGTATCAGAGCCATCCTTGATTTTCTATATCAAGAGATTCTCTCTGACAATGATTTTTGGTAGAAACTTGGATTGATTTTAACCTGTTCTTCGTTTATTTCAAACAGCCTCTGTTTTTCTGCCATTATCGACCAGTTCGACTTTGGTAAACTTACAGAACCTGTTTCTTTGGTTAAAGCTCTCCATTTTAGTGCATTGTTCAAGACTCTTAAGTTTATAAGCTCTTTTCTAAAAATATGACCCATCATCTGAAAGTTTTTCAGTTCATACTCTGTTTTATGGTATTTTCAAACAATTTAAAATGGTGAACACCAACAACTTCTTCACTGCTGGTTCCTTAACAAAACCACCCACTCTGCTCAGAGATGAGTACCCTCAGTGGAAGATATGAATGGTTCACTTCTTCGAGGGTACTGACAAAGAACTCGTTCACTATATTCACAATCCTCCTTTCGTTCTCATGGTCACAGTACCACGTGTACCTGCCACAGATGATACTCTAGAGGTTGCTGAGTACGAGAAACCAAAGACAAAGGATAAGTGGTCCACTACTGACTGGGAGAAATATGAGATTGCTCATAAAACCAAGCGACTTCTGATAATGGCCATTCCCAATGACCCCTTCCAATCCCTATACGTGTGTGAATCTGCATACGATCTATGGAAGGAACTAGAAAAACAACTGGAGGGAGGGGCCAAGACTCAGAAAAATCGCAGAGCCCAATGCATAAACGAATATTATGCTTTCAAAGCTCTGCCGACAGAGTCTCTGCAGTCAACGTACGATAGGTTTAACTCTCTGATAAACAAGTGCAAGAAGTTTGGGATCCAGAGAACTTCTGATGAGAACAATGTCATGTTCCTAAAGAGCCTAAACGAAGAATGGCTCCAGTTGTCTATGTCTCTGCAATCTAATCAGGACTTAGACACCTAGACTCTGTCAGACCTTTATGGAACTTTGGCAGCCCAAGAACCACAAATCGCCCAGGCAAAAGCTCAAACCGCTGGGCCCCTTGCACTTGTTGCTAAGCCTACAGAAGATAAACAAAAGCCGAAGAAGGAGAAAACTGTGGAAGAAAATAAGGAGAAGAAGAAGAAGGTGTTGGTCGTTGATAGGGAAGAGGAGGAATTGGTGGAAGAAGAGGAGGCAACAATGGCCAAAATAGCTAAATCTTTAGCCCTATTGACGAGAGAGTTCAGCAGAGGGTACCAGAAGAAGTCAGGATATGAACGTAATGGAAGAGATGATAGGGGTGGGAAGTATGAGCCAAGGAATCAGGGAAGAAAAGATGCAGGTGACCAATAAAGGTCAAATGACAAAACTGACAGATGTGGTGACCAACAGAGGTGGTGACCAACAGAGGTCAGGCGACAGAGCTGGGAATACACCCCAGAATCAGGGATGCTTCAACTCTGGCAAGCCAGGCCACTATGCTGCAAACTGCAGGAGCAAACCAAACCGCCCTCAGAGGGACTCTGCTTTCTACAAAAAGAAATCAGAATACTGTGCTCAGAAGTCACTCATGGTGGAGCAGGTGTAACGTCCCAAAAATTACAAGGAATTTAAATTTTAAAATTAATGCATTTCACTATAATCAAACCACAAGTTCACAAATCCCATTACAATAAAAATAAACGTCGTTGATTTAAACCATCAGACAAAGTTAAGCAGCAGAAAAGTTATATAATTAAATCCCCATTTAATTAAAATTTAACTTAAACAGTCTTTGCCTCGCACCCGTGTGTACCGTCATGCCCGACTGCTACTCGCACCTGAAATCATAAGATATTGGGAAGGGGTAAGCACAAAGCTTAGTGAATTCAACCCATAAATAGGATCGCAATTATATCAGCATCACCCTTAAACAGCTAGTTATCGCAACCAACTCATACCATGCAATCACGTCCTGCACCCAAATTTATATATACCAAATATACCAGCACATATATTTCTTGGAACATCCATCAAGAAAATATATCACGATTAATAATAAGCCCTATACATCTTGGAACGACCATCAAGAAGATATAATCACAACTCATTATACAAACACATATACTTCTTGGAACAACCATCAAGAAAATATATCACCATTAACAATAAACCTTATACTTCGTGGAACGACCATCAAGAAGATATAATCACAACTCATTATATAAACACATATACTTCTTGGAACAACCATCAAGAAAATATATCACCATTAACAATAAACCTTATACTTCTTGGAACGACCATCAAGAAGATATAATCGCAACTCATTATACAAACACATATACTTCTTGGAACAACCATCAAGAAGTACATCAATCACAGTTCAATATATATACACAATTATATATATATCCCATAACACAATAATATCAACAAACAATCATAACTATCACACTCGAGCTATAGTAATACAAATATAATTCCCATCCTATTTAGTGAGAGAACTCACCTCAAAAGCAAAGTAGACGTCCTCAATAGCAAGACGAGCCGGCCAACTCCAACTCACCTCTTTCCACCTAAATAAGTGATATCAAATGTCAAAGTGACGCCCCAACCCAAAACCACGACTACTAAGTTATAAAATACATTTTCCAGTTTTTACTCTAAAAACACAGGTCTGTTCGGGACCTGTTTAACCCCTTATAAACTGATAAATCCAGAAATATTTTTCCATAATCACAAAGTCCCATGTCTTAGGGTTCCAGGGACATATCGCACGCGCTCTAACGATATTTCTACAATTTACTATGGATTTTACAAAACCGACTTGCAGCACAGTGAAAAACAGGACCTTTCAGTACAAAACAACAATTTGACACTAGCTATGGTCCGAAATGGTTTTTCCGTAAAACATATGAAACTTACTAGACTCAGAATGGGGGATTTTGGCACTCGTTTCACCCCAATACGATGTTCCTATAAAACGTTATGGTTTTCCCAAAACAGTGGCAGAAACTGTGTAATTCACATGAAATGACAAATAATGCTTATTAAACCATTAAGCCATAGCTTAACCCAAACAGACCCGGAAGGCATACTAGCTACTGAAAAAGGTTAACCCAGGCTGGACAACAGCCGTACACCAGCCACTGCCGCCTCCGGTGGTGGTGGTGGCTGACGGCGGCGACGGTGGTTACGGTAACACCCTCGGCGAAACCTCTCAACACCGTCCATCCCGACTCACCCACAACCTCACACCCGCACACAACCACACACCCGCACATACACGCCCTCCCCCCTGCCGTCACCCGGTGGCGTGCAGTGGCAGCCCCCACCGCCGGCAGCTGTGGCTGCGGCGGTGGTGGTGGCGGTTTACCGTTTTCCGACGAATAAACATTAGATTAGACGAACGGAACACATACCTTGACGCGACCTTCTTCCTTTACTTTTCCGACCGAAACGACGGTGGTTTTCTCACGCCGGCGACCTCCTTCCTCCTCCTCTCTACTCTCGCTCTCTTACTCTCACGGTTTCTCACTCTCTCTCTCTCTTTCTTTCTCCGGCCGGTGACAACGAAAGGGAAGGGGGAAGAAGAGCCGTAGGGTTTGCTTTTTTTTCTTCTCTTTCTTTTGTTTGCCAAACACGCCACAAACACACACAAACAAAATACATGGATTCGGTTTATGAATTTGCATGGGCCGAACCATAATTTTTGGCCTTTTAACACTAATGGTCCCTCAACTAAAAACCTTCTCGCAACCAACCAAAAATTCCGACATTTTTAACGATTAGGTCCAACTCGACTAACCCCGTTAACGGAAATCACATTAAATCAAATTAAAACGAAAGAATTTATAAAAAGAGATTACATACCGGGATACGAGCTTTACAACTCTCCCCCACTTGGATTAGACTTCGTCCTCGAAGTCCATGCCCGTGCATAGCTAAAGATAGTTCTCCCACATCTCAACCTCAGGTTCCCAAGTTCACTTGAAACCCCTTCTAAAACTTCTCGAATACTTTTCATACTAACGTACTCCTTCTAGGACACTGAAATTATGATCGATAGAACACTTCACCAATTGGAATCATTCCTAGCCAAGCGACTTCGGTTGTCTCCCAACCTTAGATATTCCATACCTCCCGATTAAAATCTCAAGCTCTAAACATTCTAAAGTTGCTTACCAATATACCCAACTGGATACTCGGATCCGATCATTCCTACTATTAACTGTCGATTAACTCCTACGAGTTCTACTAGACTCCCACAATTTACCTTACCCGAATCGTCAAACTAGTAAATTTTAAAACCACTCACGAAGGTCATTCCAACATAACCATTCACCACAAGCAAACATCTCAGGATTACTACTACCATCAACATAATTTCCTTAAAATCGTCTACAATTCCCCAATTACACTAAGGTGTTTGGCCTCAAGCCCAAAAGTCGACACCTAAATATACTACTTACCTCAAAAAGGTTACTGCGCATTTATGCTCTTAATTACCAAGGGCATCAATCCCTTAACCGATACTATTCGGCCTACAGTACCAACACGCCTGGAATACCCAACCTTCCACCATCTACTTATCCTCCACACTCGCTCTACGAAGTCTAGTTACACCGTATCAAGATATACCTTAACGCCTACCTCCCAGGTACGTCTCAAGGCCCGGCACATCGGAACTACCTCCCAGGTAAGTGCTCAAGACTATATCCTCCTAGTGCCTACTGGAAAGTCAAGGTCCTACCACATGAATACCGGGGTCCCACCCCGAGATACCCAACAGACCATTACCAACGACTAACTAACGTGACCAAGGATCCAATGCAAAACAGTCTACCAACAACATGCCTATCCCGAAATGATTCACTCACCCAAACATGTAAATACTCAACGTGCAATAAATGCAAACTGAGCAACAAAACAACCCATCGACAAGACTCCACATCGAGCCATTAAAACCGTGCAATTGACCCATGACTATCTCAAAGTCACAACCGAGCAAAATGCTCCACGCTTGCTAGACCTATAAGTCGGTCAAAACGCGTTTAAATAAAGTTTAAGCAAGCAATACTCTAAAATCAACATTAGTCCCAAACTCAACACGGGTTAATCAAAAGAGTTTTCCAAAAGGACTCACACCCTTAAAATTCTCAAAATGACACATAACACTTATAAGCGCACTTCCCAAATGGTTTACAAAATCATTTACAAAATATTTTTAACGTCAAGATTTTTCATTTCAAAAAGACCGTAAGCAATAAAACTACTATTACCAGGTCGGTAGTTACGCAAAAATGGACACGCTCGTCCTTACACCGGGTGCGACAAAAGTGTGCACATAATTTCAAAATCAGTTCTTACTCATGCAGTGTAATACTCATATAAACACCATATGCACATTATTACACCTATTCACATATATGTATTCCAGTTAGAAAACATTTTAAGTAAAAACTCACCGGTTTGCTTTATCAAAATTCTTTCCAGTTCTCCACAAAGAACTCTGCTTTCACCATCGATTCACAGTATCTGAAACAAATAGATGCAGATATCCTTTTACCATATAAAACACATAAGTCTTACTAAAGCTAAGAACTCTAAAGAACTCAAATCCTCAAATGTTGCCCCCAAACCCGAACTTAAGTCAAGTCCATAGTACATTCAGTCCTTATTCATTTCCTATCCATGACTTAACAAAACACAGGCTACTGGATACTTAAAAGCATCAAAACTCTCAAAGTTTGACTTAAGCAGCTAAAGTATCCGGACAACACAACCTTTCCGGACAACACCAACTTTCAGGATAACATAACCAATCCGGATAACATAACTTATCCAGACAACACAACAATCCGGACACTATCCGGTAAATCGTTTCATCCGGAAACTAAGGAAAATAGGACTTACCCGGTTAATCGATTCATCCGAATACCTGCAAGAAAACTACCGGACACTAACAACACATTATCCGGACACTACCCAAGAAACTACCGGACACATTCATATCATCCGGAAACCACTGACTGTTTATCCCCTTTTCACCCAGAAATCGACTGAATCATTAACAGTTATGTAATTGACTATTCTAATCCTATAGAAACCTTCTAATAACAATTACACACATAAATTGTAAAGGAACATACCTTACTACCTCTTCAAAGCACACCAAATGATGTCTTAACCACAAGACTCTTTCTTTTCTTCTTCTTAGCTCCAAGAACACCCACACATACACTTCAAACTAATATTTTTCTGATTGTGAAATATCTGATTGTCTAAAGGGATAATATCTATCCATATTTATCACTTTAATCCTTTAACTATCCACTAATGACCAAAAGACCCCTAAACTTATAAATTAACCCAAACTTACCCTAAACATTAATTATATAATTAAATAAATTTAACGGAACTAACATTTAACTAACGAACTTACCCGGGGTATTACATCATCTCCCCCTTAAAAGAATTCCGTCCCGGAATTCGGTTTAGGCAAAATGGTGCGGGTACTTAGTTCTCATTTCTGATTCCGATTCCCAAGTAGCATCCTCACCCCTATGATGTCTCCACTGAACTTTCAGTTGTCTGATTACTTTGTTCCGCAACACTTTAACTTTGTGGTCAACTATGGCTTCAGGTTCCTCCACATAATTCTCTTTTCATCAACTTGAATATCTGGTAGAGAAACTGCATGATCTGGCGTAACTAAACACTTTCGGAAATTCGATACGTGAAACGCATTATGAATCCTGCTTAACTCTGGCGGAAGATCTAACCTGTAGGCTACTTCGCCGATTCTTTCTATGATTGCATACGGTCCAATGTACCTCGGGCTCAACTTACCTTGTTTCCCAAATCGTATGACTCCTTTCCAAGGCGAGACTTTTAACATCACAAAATCTCCAACTTGGAACTCTAACGGTTTTCGGCGTCGATCGACGTAGCTTTTCTGTCTGTCTTGAGCTACTCTCAAACGTTCTCGAATCTGAGAAATCTTATCCGCGGTCAACTGAACTATATCTGGCCCTGCTAACTGTTTCTCTCCTACTTCATTCCAACACAGAGGCGTTCGGCATTTTCCACCATACAGAACGTCAAACGGTGCCGCTTGTATGCTGGAATGGTAACTGTTGTTGTAGGCAAATTCTATCAGTGGCAAGTGCTTATCCCACGATCCCCCAAAGTCAACAATGCAGGCCCGTAACATATCTTCCAAAGTCTGAATCGTCCGTTCACTTTGACCATCAGTTTGAGGATGATATGTTGTACTTAACTTTATCTGCATTCCCATTTCCTTTTGAAAACTTCTCCAGAATCTTGAGGTAAAACGGCTGTCCCGATCAGAGATAATCCAAATTGGAACTCCATGTCGAGTTACTATTTCGTTGATGTACAACTTGGCTAATCGTTCCAACAAATCAGTTTCTTTTATTGGCAGGAAGTGAGCAGACTTCGTCAATCTGTCAACGATCACCCAAATGGCATCAAATCCTTTTGGAGTCCTTGGTAGCTTCGTGATAAAATCTGTAGTAATCTGATCCCATTTCCACATAGGTATTTCTAGATGCTGTAATTGCCCAAATGGCTTCTGATGTTCAATCTTCACCTTCTTACAAGTAGTACAACCTTCTACATACTGAGCAATACTGTTGATCCAAACCCTCAGTGATTTGATAATGACCCTATCTTAAATACTTAGTGAAAATTGTAAGTAAACAATATGTATCAGAGTTTCACTATCGCTGATAAGTACTAAGATCTTACAGTACTGCTGATATGAACTCTCGCTCTTTTAGATTAAACATTCAGCGAACACTGTTCACCATATCGCTGAGTCTGTTCAGTCCTTATGGTGATCGCTGATAAGTTAGTTGTTTACTTATGATCCCTGAAGACAAGATTCACGTCAACAAAGGTTCTACGCTGAAGTCGAAGATTAAGCTCAAGAACCAGCGACAAGTCTCCTAATGAACTGATGCGGATCAGCGAAGACTCAGATTTGTCCACTCAACGTGAAGTATCAAGTACAAGACTTCAGCTATCGCTGAACTTTATCATTCGCTGAATAGTAAATGATAATTGCTGAATCAACGAAAGCTGATCATGAAGTCCTCCGTACAAAGTACTTTTGTCTTAACCTCCCTTGCACGCCACCGTACGAAATGTCAGAAAAGAACCTCCGAAAATCTGAAATCGTACAACCACTCTGATACTACACTGTTCATTCATGCGGCTACTAAGGTTGTCAACAAAGGTCAATGACATGCAACCAATCCGCTGATGACACGTGTAAATTGTATACTGAATTGCATTAAATGCATGCAGTATATAAAGAGATGAACTCACTTCATTTGATGTAACTTGCTAACTCTGTACAAGTTCAAATCTCTCTTAAGATAGGATTTTATTAGTAATCTCCTTATCTTTCTTAGTGCAAGAAACCTTAGTGTTCCAACTTGTTTAGATTTAGGTTTATCCTTAATCTTGTTTCCGCAACAAGCTGTAAATTGTTATTGATTTATCAATAAACAATTTAGAAAAGTAAAATAGTGTGTTTGTATTCAACCCCCCCCCCCCTTTCTACAAACTTGTATAGGCCTTTCGGGACCAACAAGTGGTATCAGAGCGGATTTGTTTAATCTCATAAACAAGATCTAATCTAAGATATTTCTCTACCTTGCTATTATCTGAAAATGGCCTCCCACACAAACACAAATTATATAGACAATGGTTCTCTTGCAAAACCCCCTAGATTTTCCAGAGACAACTTCAACTTATGGAAAAATAGGATGATGCTCTTCCTAGAAGGTGTAGACCATACTATGACCTACTATCTTGAAAACGGCCCACACATCCCTGTAACTTTTGATCCTTTATTTCCAGCCACTGCAACTCGAGCTGCTATTCCTGAAAGGCTGATTCCAAAGGAAATACACATGTGGACCGATGAAGATAAGAAGAAAGTGGCTATAGATACAAAAGCCAAATCCATACTATCCATGGCCCTTCCTGACGAAGTCTACCATTCCGTCATGAACCTGAAATCCTCAAAAGCCATGTGGGACACAATATGTGTTCAGTATGAAGGAACGTCTGAAGTCCAGGATTCAAGAAAGATCAACCTGGTAAGACAATACGAAAGCTTCATTTCTGGTAAGAATGAAACTCTCTCTGAAGTTCATCAACGTTTTAATTGCTTAATTATAGATCTAAAAACGGTTGGTAAGGAATATTCTAACTTTGAAGTGCTGACAAAGTTTTTAGAATGTTTACCTGAAAGCTGGGACAATTATTCCATGTGTCTCAAGCTGTCAAAAGATCTAAGATCAATGACACTTGCTACCTTATATGGCACATTGCTGAATCATGAGCAATCTAGCCATCTTAAGAAGAATCTTGTAAAAGATTCCAAAAGCACCCCTGTTGCTTTAATCTCAGAGGAACCCTCTACTCAGCGACCCGTGGTCACTATCACTGAGTTAGAAAGTAACTCTGAAAGGTCATCAGATTCTGATTCTTCAGATGATGATGAATCCTTGGCTCTCCTAACTAAAAAGTTCAGGAGATTCGCCAAGAAGAAAATGTTTAGAAAGAACAAAACTCTTTCTATAGTTGACAAGCCTAAGTCATCAGCTTTTGTTGATAAGGCTACTGCTACTTGTTTCAACTGCGAAAAGACAGGTCATTTCGCTAACGAGTGCAGGTCAAAGAAAATCATGAGACCTTCAGCTTTTACAAAGAAATCCTTTGTTCCAAGGAATAAAGACGACAAATACTCAAAGCTGAAGGAGAAGTATGCAAAGCTGAAAAGCTTTAAGAAGAAAGGAAAAGGCCTGATGGCTGACTATGATTGGGCTGCTTCTGATGAAGAAGCCTCATCATCTGATTCTGAAGATGATGAAGCAAATCAATGTCTCATGGCCAAGATTGAAGAAGAGGAAGAAAGTTCAGACATTCCCTCCACTTCAACATCTGCCATTCAGGTATCACCTTCTTTCTTTACCAAAATTGCAAATATTGATGAAGCTGATAGTCTCCGTAAAATCGAACTGCTGACTAGAAGTTTATACGAAGCCATGAACGGCAAAGCTGTGGTTGAAAACCAAAATCTTGATCTCGCTGAAAAGCTTAAAAACTGCCACCTTCAAATAGAAAAGCTTTCTAAATTTGAAGAAGATTTTAAAGATCAAGTCCATTTAAATCAGCTAGTCAAAATCGAACGAGCGGAAGCTATCGCTGCATTAAAAGCTGAACAAGCTACTGTTGAAGGATGGTGTAATTCTTCAACAAAGATCACTGAGATAATTAAGGCTCAGATTCCTCTGAGTGATAAACGTGGTCTGGGTTATAAATATGATACTCCAATACCAACCACTGAACGTTCAATGCTTAAATTTGGAACGTTCGTATCCTCAGTAGCTGACACTTCTTCATCTCAGTACTCCTCGTCGGTTACACCAATCCCTGAGGAAACTCCTACCTCCTCAAAAGGTAAGGAGAGAATGGTTTATTCAAAACCTACCTCTGTCTCTAAAGACAAAGGTAAAGGAATTGTTATTTATCAAAATCCTCAGAAGGGTACCTTAGTACCTAAGCTGAATGCTTCCAAAGCCTTAGTGATTCATTCATCTGGTTCTAGAAATCAGACCTCTGGATCAGTTCAGCGACCTACTCCTAGACTCAGAGTAGATGTCCTTGGTAAGAAATCTGAAGAACTGAATGTTCGTCCTATTTCAAAAACCAATAGTGTACTTGGTGCTGGCACTTCTAATTCCAAATTAAAAGCTCAGCACTCAAGTGGTCCTAGAACTAATTTTAGTTATAGGAAATGTTATCACTGTGGACTTACCGATCATATTGCAAGTAAGTGTCCCACAGCCACCAAAGCTGATAAGATAGCTAAGGTGAAGATAGCACCCAAGAAGACCAAACCAGTTGCAATTCAGGTCAAGGTGACTCCTACCGCTGAGGTCAAGAAATTGACCAAAGTGAAGAAAGACAAAGCTGAATCTTCAAATGCTGCGAAGACTGCTGAACCCATTCCAACCACTTCCACTGACAAACGCGTATACATGGCGAAGTGGGTACCCAAGCAAAACTAATCTTCCTTTGTATTGCAGGTTAAGAAGGGTATCTGGTATCTCGATAGCGGATGCTCTAGACACATGACTGGAAAGAAAAGCCTGCTCGCTGAATACAAGGAAGAGAAGGGTCCCTCTGTGACTTTCGGTGGAAATGGAAAAGGACACACCCGAGGGTATGGTGTACTTTCAAATGGTACAACATCCTTCAGAAGAGTCGCATATGTTGAAGGGCTGAAGCATAATCTTCTGAGCATCAGTCAGCTTTGCGACATGGATAACAAAGTGATTTTCACTAAGGAATCCTGCTTTGTCTCTGACAAAAAGGAGAAGATAGCTCTCAGCGGTTATCGTTTGGAAAATGTTTACGTTATAAACATGGACTCAACAACCACTGAGAACTCCTGTTTCTTCTCAAAGGCATCTTCTGATGTCAACTGGCTATGGCACAAGAGGCTCTCACATCTCAACTTCAAGACACTGAATACTCTTTCATCCAAAGAGTTAGTCACTGGTCTACCTCAACATTCATACGCCAAAGAATCCTTATGTTCAGCGTGTGAAAAAGGGAAGCAGACCAAGGCAAGCTTTAAGTCAAAGCAAGTTTCCTCAGTGTCATCTCCTCTTCAACTACTCCATATGGATTTGTTTGGCCCCGTTAACAAACAATCCATCGCTGGAAAGAAATATACGCTGGTCATAGTTGATGAATTTTCTCGTTACACATGGGTAATGTTTCTCCGTTCTAAGAGTGACACCCCTGAAGAACTCATCACCTTTGTTCGGAAGATGGAAACTCTGAACAATATGATTGTTCGCTCAATAAGGAGTGATCATAGAACTGAATTCAAAAACAGTTCTCTTGATTCCTTCCTTGAGAGCAAGGGTATTTCTCACAACTTTTCGTCAGTGAGAACACCACAACAAAACGGAGTCGCTGAAAGAAGAAATAGAACAATTATTGAAGCTGCACGTTCAATGCTCAGCGATTCTCACCTGCCTACTCAGTTTTGGGCAGAAGCTGTCAACACGGCTTGTTTTACGCAAAACAGGTCGCTGATAGTCAAAAGATTCAAAAAGACAGCCTATGAACTTTTTCATGGGAGAAAGCCTTCAAGCAGCTTTCTTCACATCTTTGGTTGTCAGTGTTTGATACTGAACAACAGAGATGCCCTTGGAAAGTTTGATCCTAAGGCTGATGATGGAATCTTTCTTGGATACTCCTCAGTTTCCAAAGCCTTCAGAGTCTTCAACCGAAGAAGACAAACTGTAGAAGAAACTCTAAACCGAACGCTGATACAGAAGAACTGAATCAATGGATGTTTTCTCATCTTGGTGATTCAGAAGATGTTCCCACTACTCATGCTCATACAACTGAAAATGATGGTCCTACTATCATTCCCAATATGCAGAATAGTGAAGCTGAAACATCTTGGGTCTCAGCTGTTCCTATAAACACTATACCCGCAGTTGATCCAAATGTCTCAGAAATTCCATCTATTTCTCAGCAATCAGTGAATGAAGTGACAAATGCAAGCATTCCTCTCTTAGCTGATAATCCAGAAGTAGCTGAAGCCTCATCTTCAGTTTCTCCAGTTCAGACTGAGTCAGCGACGCATGTTCCGGCTCAGCGATGGACTGTAAATCACCCAATCGATCAAATTCTTGGTGATCCCAACGCTGGTATTCAGACTCGTAGAAGTGCAGGTAATATTTGTTTATTTGTTAACTTTATTTCTCTAACTGAACCAAACAAAATAGATGATGCCCTCAGAGATCCAAACTGCGTCAGCGCTATGCAAGAAGAGCTGACTGAATTCGAAAGAAACAAAGTTTGGAAACTTGTTCGGAGACCAACTGACAAAACAGTGATAGGCACTAAGTGGGTCTATCGAAACAAGTTGGACGAACATGGTACTGTAACTCGCAACAAAGCTCGTCTTGTTGCTCAGGGATACATACAAGAGGAAGGCATAGATTATGACGAAACCTTTGCTCCAGTAGCAAGACTTGAATCTATTCGTCTTTTCTTAGCATATGTTGTACACAAAAACTTCACTGTACATCAAATGGATGTTAAGTCAGCGTTTCTAAATGGAAAGCTGAATGAAGAAGTTTATGTGGAACAACCTCCAGGATTCTCAGATCCTAAGCGTCCAGGTTATGTTTATAAGCTGGATAAGACACTTTATGGCTTGAAGCAAGCTCCTCGTGCATGGTATGACACTCTTTCTACTTATCTCCACCTTGAAAAGTTTGAGAGAGGTAAGATTGACAAAACCTTGTTTTTTAGAAAAATAAAAGGTCATATCATTTTAGTTCAAATATATGTTGATGACATTATATTTGGTTCTACTAACCCTGAGCTTTGTACTCGTTTCGCTGATAGAATGAAAGATGAGTATAAAATGAGTATGATGGGTGAACTAGCATATTTCCTTGGTCTTCAGACTAAGCAAACTGAAAAAGGAACTTTTATAAACCAGGGAAAGTATGTTAAAGATATGCTGAAGAAATTCGACTTAACTGAAAGTTCAGCTATGAAAACCCCTATGGCACCACCGCTGATACTTGATAAGGACACAAAGGGCGTTCCTGTCAATGTCACGCTGTACCGTGGGATGATCGGCTCACTACTGTATCTTACAGCTAGCCGACCCGATATTATGTTTGCAACTTGTCTGTGCGCACGATATCAAGCTGAACCTAAGATATCCCATATGAAAGCTGTAAAGCGAATCTTTCGATATCTTAAGGGTACAGCGAATCTAGGTCTTTGGTATCCCAAAGACTCTGGATTCGATCTAACCGCCTATTCAGACAGTGATTTTGCAGGTTGCAAAATGGATAGGAAAAGCACCACAGGAGGATGTCAGCTTCTGGGTGGAAAGCTGGTAAGTTGGACAAGTAAGAAGCAAAACTCAGTGTCCACTTCCACAGCTGAAGCTGAATATGTAGCCGCTGGAAGCTGCTATTCTCAAGTCTTGTGGATGAGAAATCAACTACTAGACTATGATCTTCAGCTCTCCAAAATTCCAATCTATTGCGACAACACAAGTGCCATCGCTATAGCAAACAATCCAGTGCTACACTCAAAGACAAAACACATAGAAATCAGATATCATTTTATCAGAGATCATGTGATGAATGGTGATATAGAACTTCATTTTATCCCAACTGATTATCAGTTAGCTGATTTGTTTACCAAACCTCTTGATGAGACAAGATTCAACTTTCTCATCAGCGAGCTTGGAATGCTGAACTTTGAAGGATAAATCTTCAGCGGTTCACATTTAATCAGCGATACGTTTATACATTCTTGCATAGGCTCTCGGATAAAATAAACTTGTACAATCCATTTCATCATCTTCTCTCTGAATAAATTTGGTTAAACTGATATCAAGGTATGTTTTCTCTCTCTGACAAAACGCATGAAAATGCAAGATTTCAAATTCTTACATCGCTGAATATCTCTTCCTTAACAGCGATATTTTGAAATTTCTTAAAACCCTCACTGATATTTCTATTCAGTGCTTCATATTTTCCAAAGAGTCCCTGAATTTTTTTTCAAAACCTCAGAGACAACGAAAGAATGTGAAAGGACAGTTGTGACGTCATTGAAACGGATAACACCAGGCACGCTCTTTTTCTGACACACGTTTGCACGTTTCGTTGTCTATCCAATCAAATGCAAACACGTGTCCGTGTCATGATGAAAAACTTTCCCGCTCAAGTTTTTCTCTCTCTACTCTCTTCCTATATAAACACTCTCAAAGTTTATATTTGTCTTTTACGCGAATCAATCTTTCTCCGCAAGAAAAGAACACTATGGAGGGACTCGAAGAAGTCATAAAGTGACTTATCCAGCAGAGATCTTCTGGTTCATCAGACCTGCAGAGATCTCTATCCCTCACGGAACTTTTGAGGGAGATATGGAACACTATGGAGGGACTCGAAACTTTGATGAGTTCGTCAACGCTCCTGCAGGTACAGATCCCACCTTAAACACTGTAACTAAACCTGAAACTTCTGAGCTTTCCTTTGTTCACAAGTACTTATATGTTACAGGTCCTTATTTGGGAGACATCAACCAGTCTCTGAAGTCCATGGAGATGAAACTTACAGATCTCACCACCGGTCTATCAAATAACTCTACAGCTGTAACAAACGCTGGAGAGAATCTGACGAAGCTGACTACTGTGGTGGAAAAGAAGGCCTCCTCTGATGACATCAAAGGCCTTGATAAAACTCTCGCCGACTTTGCCAAAGTGCTCTCCGACATCTACACTGACTACACCAACCTCAAATCGTCAGTTTCCACCGTTTCCAGCGAGGTTACAACGCTGAAGAAATCGGTTGGTACACTCGAAGGTGATATGTCAGTGGTCAAGACCGACTTGGGCTCAGTGAAGACTGACCTTGGTTCTGTCAAGACAATGATCGAGACGCTGGTGAACAAGGCAAACAATCCAGCTCCTGCTCCGGCCCCTGCACCTATTTTGGACTCATTCACCGCAGAGGATCGCCAAGAGCTGAAGAAGATCACGCCTGCTATTTCTGGCCTAGAAGACAGAATAGCTAAGCTTGAAGGTTGTGTGAAAATCTCTGGCCCAGAAGACAGAGATAACACCAATGCTGAGTCTACCCATTCCTCCCCCGCCCATCATGAGAAAGAGGGGGAGAAGAGCGCTGAACAAGAGAAGAGCGCTGAAGATCAAAATAAGAGCGCTGAAGACCTTTCCCATGATGAATCTATCAGGGGAGAGGGTAATGAAGATCTGGTTACTGGACCTCAGGGAGATGAAAACCCTGAGGGAACCGAGAACCTCGCCTCTGTATCTGAGGGGGAGCAACTCGAAGAAGATGCTGAGGAATCCGAAGCAGAAGAAGACGAAGACATCGACATCCCTGAAGCTGAACCATCCTCCTCTCCAAGGAACGATGATGATGATGATGATGAAGATGACGAATTCTTTGTCGCCAAACCTGCTCCTCGAAAATCTCTTAAAGGGATCGTGATAACCGAATCCACAGGGGAGAAGACAAAAACAAAGACAAAGCACTCAGCCTCTGGCACTGAGAAAAGCAAAGACAAAGGCATCGCTAAAGATGATAATCTGGCGATCTTGCTTGCAAAGCCGATTTGTCAGGTACACTAAACTTATTTTTCCTTCCCTGATCATCTCTGAACAATCAGTTATCCATTCCACAAACACCATACACATCCACATTATTTTTTTCTATCTTTTCTACCCAAGTTCTTCTACCCAGTTCTTATTTGTAAGATCGCTGCGTTTCAGCTATTCCTCTCCCCTGTTTGAGGATATCGCTGAAGGCTCTACTATTGCGACTTCACCATTAATTCCAGCTACCGCTGAAGACATAATCCAAGTCTTAGATTTAATCTCTGAGACTGGTGAACCAGAAGAACAACCTCTCTTGCTCAATAAGAGACCTTCCTCAGATCCTCAAAGGCTGAGTGAAGAAGATCAAAAGAGTAGAGAAGAAATGATAAAGCGATTCGAGGATCAGCGAATCATTCTAAGGCGCGATCAACTGCCTTCAGTTCCTCCTAAGTTCAGAATTTCAAAAGCTGAATACCAGGAACATCTCAGAGATGAACGCCTCATCGCTGAAAGGAAGGAAGCTGAAGATAAAGACAGAGAATACGCCATCAAGCTCACTCAAGAATCTGTCAAAGACCCCAAGCTGAAGCGTATTCCCATTCAAATCCAACGAAAGCTTTGGGAACAAGCCCAAAAGATCGTGGAAAAGAAAGCTGAAGTTTCTCAGACCACCCTGATCTGGTGTAAAGAGAAAATCCACTTCAGATATCGTCCAGCGAAGATCAACAAGGTATTCATCTCTGGAAGAACCTCCATCGGAGTACCTATTGTTGACATCAAACTGTTCAGAGAAGATGGCACATCTGAAACCTTTCGCGCTGACACTGTAAAAAGGTATGGTCTCTATGAATGGCTGGAGATGAGGTTAGCTATCCAACCATCACAATCTAAGTACAAGGATCATTTCGAAAAGCTGATAAACAGACAGATCGATTTGATATCTTCTTGTGTGGATATTCCTCCTGTTCCTGATCTAAAGCCGAAAAGAAAAAGAGGCTCACCAAAGAAGAAACGTCAAGATTCAAACTCAGGTCCTGTCATACGAAATGAAACTGGAATTGGTTTCTCTCGCGCTGAAGTACTTGGTCCTGATCCTGATCTATCCGCCCTTGACATCTCTTTGCCACCATGTGAACTTTTCGTCCCTGGTAAAGTCATCAGTAATCCTTATGGAATATTCTTTCTTGACTACGACGGACGTAAATGCTTTCAACGGATCGCTGAGCTTCCAATCACTCCAATCGAACAGCTCAGAGAACTCATCTACTGGTGCGACTTCAGAAAAGACATTCAGGCACGACACCTAAAACCCTTGATTTTTTAAGCTGCTCTGAAGCTAAAGAATAAAGGAGAAAAGGTTCCTGACTGGATGATTCCAACTAAAAAGACAACCCTTGATGAACTTCTCATTAAGGAAGAACCCTTTGAAGGCTGACAACAATCACGTCATTCTCTATTGTATCAGTCATCCTTCAGTACTTGTAATTTATTTCGCTTGTACTTGTAATCTTTTTTATTCAAATTGTAACCTGATTCAAAGATTTAAAGAAAGATTTCAGCGAATGTACTTTACTCCATCAGTACTGAAAAGATCCCAGAAAACAGTAAAAGGGACAAATATTTTATGAGTTCTTTTTATCCTTATGTTTTCATTAAATAGCAATTTTCTTTGTTGCTATGTCATAATCAAATAGGGGGAGATTGTTGATCCAAACCCTCAGTGATTTGACAATGACCCTATCTTAAATACTTAGTGAAAATTGTAAGTAAACAATATGTATCAGAGTTTCACTATCGCTGATAAGTACTAAGATCTTACAGTACTGCTGATAGGAACTCTCGCTCTTTTAGATTAAACATTCAGCGAACACTGTTCACCATATCGCTGAGTCTGTTCAGTCCTTATGGTGATCGCTGATAAGTTAGTTGTTTACTTATGATCCCTGAAGACAAGATTCACGTCAACAAAGGTTCTACGCTGAAGTCGAAGATTAAGCTCAAGAACCAGCGACAAGTCTCCTAATGAACTGATGCGGATCAGCGAAGACTCAGATTTGTCCACTCAACGTGAAGTATCAAGTACAAGACTTCAGCTATCGCTGAACTTTATCATTCGCTGAATAGTAAATGATAATTGCTGAATCAACGAAAGCTGATCATGAAGTCCTCCGTACAAAGTACTTTTGTCTTAACCTCCCTTGCACGCCACCGTACGAAATGTCAGAAAAGAACCTCCGAAAATATGAAATCGTACAACCACTCTGATACTACACTGTTCATTCATGCGGCTACTAAGGTTGTCAACAAAGGTCAATGACATGCAACCAATCCGCTGATGACACGTGTAAAGTGTATACTGAATTGCATTAAATGCATGCAGTATATAAAGAGATGAACTCACTTCATTTGAAGTAACTTGCTAACTCTGGACAAGTTCAAATCTCTCTTAAGATAGGATTTTATTAGTAATCTCCTTATTTTTCTTAGTGCAAGAAACCTTAGTGTTCCAACTTGTTTAGATTTAGGTTTATCCTTAATCTTGTTTCCGCAACAAGCTGTAAATTGTTAATGATTTATCAATAAACAATTTAGAAAAGTAAAATAGTGTGTTTGTATTCAACCCCCCCCCCCTTTCTACAAACTTGTATAGGCCTTTCGGGACCAACAAATACTCCTTTTTATTCCCGGCCACCAATAAAATTGTTTCAGATCTTTATACATCTTATTCGTACCTGGGTGAATAGATAAACGAGATTGATGAGCTTCTTGTAGTACCCGATCACGTAAACCACCCAAACGAGGCACCCAAATTATGTTCCCCAGACACAATAACCCACGATCATCTTTCACTAGCAATGCTGATAACCCCACTAACCGTTCTGATTTCAAATGTTCTTCTTGAAGAGCTTCCAATTGACACTTCTTCAGTTCATCGAATATGTTAGGTAGGAGTTCAGCTCTTAGTGCAATGGCTTTTATCGTTCCACTCCTTTCTTGACGACTTAGTGTATCAGCTACCACATTCGCCTTTCCCGGATGATAAAGAATCTCACAGTCGTAATCATTCACCAATTCTAGCCATCTTCTTTGCCTCATATTTAGTTCATTCTGATCGAAAAGATGTTGGAGACTCTTATGATCAGTATAAATTTGACATTTAGAGCCGTAAAGGCAATGTCTCCAAATCTTCAAGGCGAAAACAATTGCTGCCAATTCCATGTCGTGTGTAGGATACTGCCTTTCATGATCTTTTAACTGACGAGAAGCATAAGCAATAACCTTTCCACGCTGCATTAGTACACAACACAATCCCAATTTGGAAGCATCACTATAAACAACAAAGTCTTCGGAACCTTCATGTAATGCTAGTATCGGAGCGCTACAAAGTTTCTCTTTCAATATTCGGAATGCTTCATCCTGTTCTGCTTTCCATTCGAACTTTAGATTCTTCCGGGTTAGCTTAGTGAGAGGCGTAGCGATACGAGAAAAATATTTTATAAACTTTTGGTAGTAACCGGCTAAACCCAGAAAAATTCGTACTTCCATTGGCGTCTTCGGCGGTTCCCATTTTTCAATTGCTTCTACCTTCATCGGATCAACTTGAATACCTTTCTCGGAAACTACATGCCCCAGAAACTAAACTTCCCGTAGCCAGAATTCACACTTAGAGAACTTAGCGTATAACTGCTCCTTCTTTAACAATTCCAGAATTAACCGAAGATGTTGTGCGTGATCCTCTTTGGATCGGGAGTAGATAAGGATATCATCGATAAACACAATAACAAATTAATCGAGATATGGCTTACACACTCGGTTCATTAGATCCATAAAAGCAGTTGGAGCGTTCGTCAATCCAAAAGGCATCACTATGAATTCATACTGACCATACCGTGTGCGAAAAGCAGTTTTCAGAACGTCTTCTTCTTTAACCTTCAGTTATTGGTAACCAATTCTTAGATCAATCTTGGAGAAATAACATGCTCCAACTAATTGATCGAAGAGGTCATCAATTCTGGGAAGCGGATATTTGTTCTTGATCGTGCGCTTATTCAGTTCCCGATAATCAATACACATCCTCATCGAACCATCCTTCTTTTTCACAAACAGAACCGGTGCTCCCCACGGCGAAGAACTGGGTCTGATGAAGCCTTTATCTGAAAGATTCTGCAGTTGAGTCATCATATCTTTCATCTCTGTAGGTGCCAAACGATACGGTGCACGGGCAACAGGAGTGGCTCCAGGAATCAGATCTATACCAAACTATACTTGTCTAACGGGCGGAAGGCTAGTCAGATCTTCTGGAAAAACTTTCGGAAATTCACGAACAACCGGAATATCTCCCAGCTTACTCTTTTCTAGCTTAATATCTATCACATAAGCTAAGTAACTTGTGCAGCCTTTATTGATACACTTACGAGCTTTCAACAAAGAGATAAGGCAAGACTGATGATTTCTACGGTCACCATAAATCACTACTGGTCCCTTCTCAGCTAAGACAACATTTATCAACTTCTTATCGCAAACTATATTAGCCTGATTCTCGGCTAACCAATCCATTCCCACTACCACATCAAACTCGATCAAGGCTATAGAAAATAACTGAATAGGCACTCCACACCCATCTATGTTTATCACACAACTATCAAATACCTCACTAACCGGTACTTGATTATCATTAGCCGTATCTACCAGTAACGCATGATCTAACACTTTAGGCTTTAAATGTATATAGGCATCAAAAGAAGGCGACACAAACGATCGGTTTGCACCGGAATCAAAAACACTTTAGCACGTGTTGTTAGAGCATTGTTGTATTCAAGATTTACTGTAAAGTCAATGTATTGTATTAGTTAACTTTGCCTTTATACATTGTATGTTATGGGTATAAATAGGCATGTCTAGTTCTTAGTTAGAAAGGAATCTAGATCCCTTTAGGTATCTCTTGATCATTTGTCATTTACACTTTAGAGATCAATATATGGATGACAAGTTCTCTTTAGATTCTCTCTCTACATCATTCTTGATTACTTGCTAGATTTGGGATTTCACATTTGGTATCAGAGCCAAACAGAAAATTCAAGCAGATCAAAGAGCAAATTGAAGATTTTTTACACTGTTCTTGAAGATTTCGGATCCTTCATTCATCACTGTTCATGATGATTTCTCACCCTTCATCGATTACTGTTCATCAAGAATCATCATCTTTTTCATTTTTTGATCTTTTGGATTGATTCTTGACATCATTGCACTCGATTTTCATCCCTGAACATCTTTAATTCAAGGATCTATACCAAAATCTGCACAGAATTTGCAGATCTGATCATTTTATATCTGTTTTTGTTCGAAAACATTTTCTTACTATTTTGGATCATAATTCGATTAAATTGATCGAATTAGGATTTGTGATTAACTAAGAAAGTGTGTGGAATCAAATTTCGAACAAATCTGTGCAAATTTCATAACAATTGATCAAGAATTGAAAAAGTTATGGCAGATTTAGTGATTTTCGTGTTCGAAGTGCAGAATTCGGATCATTCTTGGTGAATTCGGATCATTCATTCACAATTCGGATCATTCAAAGGGAATTCGAAGTGTTCTCGGCATCACAAGTATAGATATCGACTCAAGAAGCTTTCGAATTCATTGAATTCGAACTCTGTTAAGTTCGAATTGAATTGAATTCGAACCCTGTTAGATTCGAATTGAGGAGTTGTGGATAAATCTGAGTTGGTTTTGATTTACCAAGGATAGAATTCGATCCCTGTTAAGTTCGAATTGGGTGAATTCGAATTCAGTTAAGTCCGAATTGGGAGAATTCGAATCCAGTTAAGTCCGAATTGGGAGAATTCGAACCCAGTTAAGTCCGAATTGAGTGAATTCGAACTAAGTTAAGTCCGAATTGAGTGAATTCGAACCGTGTTAAGTTCGAATTGGGTGAATTCGGATTCAGTTAAGTCCGAATTGAGTGATTTCGAATCCTTCTTCCTCCGAATTCATTGATTTCGGATCCATCTACATTCGAATTCTTGGGATTTCGAACCCTTCAGCTTCCGAATTCAAGGGTTTCGGATCCTTTAGCATACGAATTCCGTGGTTTCGAACTCTTATACATCCGAATTCAGTGTTGATTTAAAAAATAAATAAATAAATAAAGAGTTTTTTGAGAAAAAATTATTTTCCGAAATTTTTTCCATAGTGTTTTTCATACACTTTAAGAGCTTTTCAAGAAAAAAATTTATAGTGTATTTTATACACTTTCTGATTGATTTTCTGAAAGATCATCTTCTAGCATTCTTCAAGATGTCTGACATAGAGAATTTAAGTGGGAGAATATGGTATCAGTTAGGAAAAGATAGAAAATGGACTCTTTCTGAAGCTAAAGATTTGATCAAGCGTCTTGAAGGTTTTCTTTCTAGATACATAAGACATTCTGTTGAAGATGCAAGAAAAAATACAAAGCTCAAGTCTGAGAAAGCTTTATTAGAAGACAAAGTCTCTTCTCTTGAGTCCGAACTGAAAGATTTGAATGACAAGATTGTAGTGCTTGAAGTTACTCAAGAGAAAAATAAGACATTTGAGATTTCAACTCATCAAGATAACATGAAGGAGCTTCAAGGGAGTATAAAGACATTGGAAGAAGAAAATGCTGATTTGAAGAGACATATTTTAGACATTTCTTCTTCAAATGAAAATTTTATTTTTAAAGAACAAAATGTTTTACTTACTAAAATGAATTACTGATCTTGAAGTTTATATTGCAGGTCTTGAAACAAAGAAAGACAACTCAAGTCTGCACGATCAAATCAAGAAACTTCAAGAGAAAGTAACAACTCTTCAAAGTGAAAATGCTGATATGAAGAGTGGGAAAGACAAGAGTGAAAAGGGGAACTCATATTTACAAAATCAAATAAAAAGAGTTCAAGAAAAGACAACAACGTTGGAAAGTGAAAACGTTGAATTGAAGAAGAAGCTTTCTGAACGTGAAGGAGTGTCACCTTCTTCAAAGAAAGTTCTTAAAGAAAAGGAAATAATTGAACTAAAGTATATAAAACTTTTGAAACAAATCTCCGATTTTGAGAAAGTTTTATATCTTGAAAAAGAGAAGCAAGAGAAAGAAAGAAATGAATTTGAAACAGAACGCAAATTTTTTAAGATTAAAAGTTCTGAGCTTTTCGTGAAAATTTCTGAATTAGAAAATCTTTTGGAAAAGGAAAGAAAAGATTTCACGGAAAAGAAAAATCTCTTTGAAAAGGAAAGTAAAACCCTTATAAAGAAAAATATGGAAATTTTCAAAGAGATTACTGATAAAAGAAAGTTTTTGGAAAAAGATTTTGAATCGGAACGCATATATTTTGAAGATGTGATTCTTAATCTTACCAAAAGATTATCTGGTTTATCAGCGGATATTATGAAGGATCAATTGATAAAATCTGATCTCCAAAAGAAATTTGATCTAATTTCTAAAGAGAAAAATGTTTTGATAAACAAAGTTAAGGACCTTGAAGACATCATTTTTAAATTTGATGTCTCAAAGCAGGTAAGTCCTGAAAGTATCTTTTAGACTCCATTTGTTAATTCAAATGATTTTGAATGCTCTTTTAAAACTGCTTCAAGTTCGAGTTTTAAAAACATTCCTTCTAAACATATTAATAGATCAACTGGTTTCTCAAAAGATCAGATCCGTTCAACAAATCTCTTCTATAATCCTCTGTTTGATAAATCAGATAACAAAACAAATGTGCCTAAAGCTAAGACTTCCAATTCTATAGAAGTTCCAGTCTTCAAGAAGGGGAAGATGGAATGGAGAGTTAAAGGCACAACAGTTCCAAAGAAAGATGTGCCAAAATCATCTACCTCCACTCCAAATGCTAAGAAGAGCAATACATTTCAAGGTAAATCTTTTGTCAAACCTGATTTGGTTTACTCTGTAAATCAATTAATCAGGTTAGCTCAAAAGAAAATTTGTTGTTCTTACTGTGGAACAAATGATTTTGTGCATAAAAATTATACTTCTTTTTGGTACGGTACTTATAGTATTCCTTCAAAGAGATCTACACCTAACACACTAGGACCCAAGTCCCGTTGGGTACCAAAATCTGCTTAATCTGTTTTGCAGGTTCATCATGTGTGGTGCTGATTTGGAAACATAAACCACACACATGATTGAAAACAGAAGAGAAGCGGTGAATTGTTTTTAAGAGTATATGTACCATTAAGGGGAGCAAAGACATTAATGGTTTCTAAACATATCAGTTCAGGACCCGCACTTAAAAGAGACTTTGGTTTCTGAATACATCAATTCAGGACCTGTGCTTCAATGTTTTTGGCTTTTGAACATATCAGTTCAAAACCCGTGCTTCGACGACTATGGCTTCTGAACAATTCAGTTCAGGACCCGTACTTCAAAGACTAAGACTTCTAAACAAATCAGTTTAGAACTCATACTTCTCAGGTGATATCTTTAACTGTTACATCTTTCTGTTTCAAGGAACGTGGTAAAAGGTAGCATTGGATTATATTTTGTTTCTACTGCTTTGAAAACTTGAATCTTTACAAATTTAATTCAATGAGATGAAATTTTCAATTCTC
Organism: Saussurea involucrata; assembly: GCA_033807775.1. Classification (NCBI taxonomy): domain Eukaryota; kingdom Viridiplantae; phylum Streptophyta; class Magnoliopsida; order Asterales; family Asteraceae; genus Saussurea; species Saussurea involucrata. Next base: position 89,365,641 of record CM066314.1, read on the forward strand.
ATTCAATAAATTAAATGCGTGCTAAAAGATGATTTTACAAGTATTTTTGTAATATCTGAGTTAGATTTGTTTCAACTTTCACTTCTGATTTAAATCGAAAGGTCAGCAAACCATGAATGAAATTATGATGAATGCTCAAAGTTATGTGAATCTGGACTTATATAGAATATAATGCTCAAAAAGCCTATTTGTCAGAATGATGGATGGAAATGAAAATATGGGAGAAGTACTATGTTTAGAACCAAGTGATTGTGATGCATCAAGTAAACAAATAAAAATCATTTAGTTTGAAAGTTTGTGCCTGTGGCCTTTCTGGTTTGGGAGAGTAAGTCCTAAGGGGTGCTCGACACCTAGTCCCTAAGACCAACTGGTCTGGGATCGGCTGACCCAAATCCTGCTATAGAACCAGATAGAAAGCCATGTTCTACTGGTACAAATGGGTTTAAGATATATCGATGTGGCCTTTCTGGTTTGGGAAATTAAGTTCTATGGGGTGCTCGACACCTAGCACCTAAGGCCAACTGGTCTGGGATCTGCTAACCCAAATCCTGCTATAGAACCAGATAGAAAGTCATGTTTAACGGTGTATCTTATTCCTACTAAACTTTTTGATTAAAAGATGCCAATGTGCACAAAATCAAAAGATGTCAATGATGACAAAATCAAAAGATGCCAATGAGCACAAAAGAAAAGATGCCAATGTGTACACATCTCTTGAAACTTGGGGAAAATACAAAGTCGCGATAAACCCGTAAATTTGTGAAATTCTGATTTTGGACAAATAGTGTGACTTGAGCAAAGTATTCTTACATGTTTTGGAATTGCATATGCTTGAAGCTAATCATATTTCGCATGCTAGCACACCAAATAGATTTAATAAAGGGGTTGAAACTGAACATTTTTAACTTGATATACAATGATGACTTGTTCTTGAATCCAAACACATGCATTTGATCTCATTTGATTAAAAAATCTGTTAAATTTCATTAAGCTGAATTTCTTTTGTAAAGTTTTCAAATGATCAAATGTTAGTAGTTTTAAAATATGGTTCAATGAATTTTTATTTTCCTTGTATAAATGTTTTCATTAACGCACTGTATTTGAAATGAATATCGTTATTGAAATATATGCATATTTTCAGTGGGAGAAAACAAATTGCTCCAGAATTCTTACTTTGAGGGGGAGCAAGGTTATTCTCTAATGAGGAGATTGTTAGCAATACTCAAAGACACGACTGAAATTGAAAATAGTTTTCGATGATTATGATGCTCACCATCATCGAAAAACGGGGAGAAAAGTTTAATTCCAATTTCATGTCAACGAGCTTTCAAATCAAAGATATTTCAAGTCAAAGATTCGTGAACAAAGACTGAAGATTAGGGGGAGAAGGATCATGTGAAGTCCAAATGTTGCTGAATTTGGTTATCTTAGTTCTGAGTGGTTCTCGGAATGCGCTTACACCTGAAAGTTCAACAATGTGGATGGTTTCGCATCTCTCTATTCCTATTTCAAATGGTTTCGGATTCCATTTATTCAAATTTGACATGGTTTCGCACCCTTCATGATACGAATCCTATGGTTTCGCACCTAACTACATCCGAATTCCCATGGTTTCGGATCCTACTTGATCCGAATTCATTTGGTTTCGTACCTAACTACATCCGAATTCCCATGGTTTCGAACCCTACTTGATATGAAACAGATGGTTTCGCACCCTCTTGCATCCGAATTCATATGGTTTCGCACCCTCTTGCATCCGAATCCTTATGATTTCGCATCCTTCTTACATCCGAATTCTTGGTTTCAAATCTGTCTACCTCCAAATTGATGATTTCGGATCCTTAAAGATTATTATGAGAACTAAGGTTCTTGCATCAAGAAGGTTACGAGAAGTTACTGTTTGTCAAAGTCTGATAAAGCTACAAAGATCTGTTTTTCATGAACAAGACTTGAAGATGGCTTGATAGAGTGTTTCTTGGAGAAGATTGGCTTTACAAAAAGCTGAAGACTGATGTCATATTTTTTTTAAATCTTGAATCCAAAGGGGGAGATTGTTAGAGCATTGTTGTATTCAAGATTTACTGTAAAGTCAATGTACTGTATTAGTTAACTTTGCCTTTATACCTTGTATGTTATGGGTATAAATAGGCATGTCTAGTTCTTAGTTAGAAAGGAATCTAGATCCCTTTAGGTATCTCTTGATCATTTGTCATTTACACTTTAGAGATCAATATATGGATGACAAGTTCTCTTTAGATTCTCTCTCTACATCATTCTTGATTACTTGCTAGATTTGGGATTTCACACGTGTAGAATTTATTAAGAATGTACCTGTAACCACATCGGGAGTCTCATCCGCTTCTTGCTTTGTCATTTGGAAGGCACGGCCCCTTGCTCTTGGTACTTCTGGCATTGGTACTACCGGTCTAACAGTCGTTGGTCTTACTGATGTACCACCCGGCTGTATCCTCCCCAGTGGACAATCGGACTGAAGGTGATCAGGAGAATTGCACGAGTAACAAAATCTAACTACTCGACAGTCTTTAGAAATATGACCGATCTTTCCACACTTATAACAGTTTCTAGGATCCACTTGACAACTTCCTTGATGAAAACGGTGACACTTTGGGCAAGGTTTTTCGACTGGTCGGATAGGTGGACAGTTATCAAATCGCTGAAACCTGGACTTCTTCGAATCATATTGCGGTCCTTCCCACTTTCTTTTTCCCACATTCTTATCACTAGTACTTCTCCCTTTATCTTGTTCCACAGTTTCCGCGGCGTCTACTGCGGCGGAGAAAGTTTCTGGTCCTTTAGCAATCACAAAACTTCTGACTTCTGCATTCAATCCAAAGATAAACCTTTAAATCTTCATGGACTCCGTAGCAACGTAGTATTCCGCAAAACGAGACTTTTCCAAGAAACGAGCGGTGTAGTCCCGAACTGACAAATTCCCTTGCTGTAAGTTCATAAACTCCCCTTCCAACTGTTTAACTGCGGCTTGAGGACAAAACTGTTTCCTGAAGGCTATCACGAATTCTTCCCAAGAGTAAGTAGAATATATATCAGATCCTCCCGAGGACATATGTGCTTCCCACCAGTATAAGGCATCGCCTTTCAACATTGCAGTTCCATAGAGTACTCTATCCTCTTCAGCGCATTTACTAGTCTTGAAGATAGCTTCTATTTCCTTTAGCCACTTCATAGCTTTCACTGGATCCCGATATCCCGAGTAAGTTGGAGGCTTACAACTTAAGAACATTTTATAATCACACTTTCTTAGTACTGGTGTGATTGTAGGTGTAATAGGCATTTGGTCTTCCTGACCAGGATCTGGTGTATCAGCTTCATTATGACGAGTTCGATCAAACATGGCTTGTATACTGGCCTGCAGTCTTCCCATTTCGGCTGTTAAATCGTCCCTAGTAACAAATTCATTACCTCGCGGCGGAGTTCCACTCCCAGTTCTACCCCCCAATTCTGCCTCCAATTCTACCTCTTGTTCTGCCTCCACCTCTTTCTCCCCCTCTTCCCCTTCCTCCAGCTGTTGGGTTTGTACTATTCGGATTTTCTCCTCCTTCCCGATTCGTTTGTCTAGTACCACTTGCCATTCTGTTGATTCAGACAAGGTTAATATACACATAAGCACATACCCCATATAACAAGGTATTCCAATTCAAACATGTACATGTAAGATCACAACTACACTGGCCAGGTGTAAGAATGAAGTTACCTTACATGATGTTCCTTCTACCTTTTTATATTTAACACCCCAAGGTTCTACAATAATAGGGACATCCTACTTCACATGCAGTTTAAGTCTAGGTACAGATACTAATACCTAAATCCCTTAAACTAGGGCTCTGATACCATCTGTAACGACCCGGAATCCCATACATATTTCGAATAGCATACATTACATAACGTCGTTAAAACAAGAGATACATTATAAACAAATACGGTCCCCTAGTCTTTTATAAACATTCAGTACATCATTAAAACATTTACATAGTAAATTACATCATTAACAACATGCTATATCCACTAAACACGTCATAGTCTTCCACTATGTCACACCCCGCTAAAGCGGAAATACGGGATGTCACAGCTAAAGATTTCATTGCGTAAGGTAGAAGACAACACACAATCGTCATAGCATAAAAAGTTTACAAAAGATACTGTTAGATCTGAAGTTTTGTCAATAAACCAAGTGTGGAAGATCTGATAAGAAGACTCAGATGTTCTGAGTAGAGGAGTCAGAGGTCTGACTGGGAAAGCTCGGAAGTACTGATAAGAGAAGTCAGAGGTCTGGGAAGAGAAGTCAGATGTCTAAGATAAGGAGTCAGAAGATCTGAGAAGCGTTATCAAAAGAATGTTCAGAAGTTCTGAACTACCTGTTTAGAACTTATGACGAGATACTTTACTTAGTATTTTGTAAACTAATTAGGACACGTGTTATGTTCTTATTAGTCTTTCTTATTTGTACTGTAGCTTTAATATTTCCGTTGCAGTATAAATAGTAGTTAGCACTACGTTGCTAACTGATTGATTTTCTCGTAATTCTTGTATTCATTCTTTGTAATCTTTGAGATTCTCTCTCACTTAGATCTGTATTTCTGTTCATCATTGAATACAATTGGGCTTGATCATACAACTTCTCAATTACTGCTTTCTATATTGATTGTAAGATAAGATCATGTTCTTTCAATTGGTATCAGAGCCAATCAACAAACAAATTCGTTCAAGATTGTGATCGCGAAGATCGATTGATCAATTTCTTGAAGATTTCTTGATTCATTCAAAACGATTCCGCTGCTAGGGCTAGTTCTTGAATTCTTGGCAATTCTTGAATTACCTGTTACTTTTCGATCAAGAAACTCAAATTTGTCTTTCTGTTGAATTTTCTTACAATCAAGTCTTCTAAAGAATATCTAGCCATGGGATCTGAAACCAAACTGCATGTTCTTATACCAGAAGAGTATCAGCAATGGAAAATTCGTATGATCCAATTCCTAGACAACATTGATGAAAATATTATGATCTCTATTCGAGAAGGTCCAATTGAAGTGTATATCGATGTTGCTGCAACCCCTGCTACAGAGACAACTCCAGAAATTCCAGCGACCAGGGTGAAGAAGAATTATTCCCAATACACAGCTGAACAGAAGAATAGGCATGCTATCGACAAAAGAGCAATTACTTTGATGACTTTGGCTGTCCCAAATGTGGGACGAATTGGAAAGACAGATGTTAGGAACTGTGAGATCTATTCAGGCAAAGTTAAATCAAAGCATAAATGCTTATGAAAGGTTCAAAGCAAAAGAGTCAGAAAGTTTGACACAGACATATAGTAAATTTTGTACTATTCTAAATGATTTGAGAAGAAATGGACTGAAGAAAACGAAGTCAGAAATAAATTACAAATTTATGAACAGTCTAAATTCAGAATGGTCATCATTTGCCATAAGTCTGCAAATGAACAAGGATATGTGTGAAGAAGACTTAAATGATCTGTTCTGTGTTCTTAATCAACATGAAGACTCGGTCAAGTTAGTTGTGGAAGAGAAGAAAAATGTTGCTGATCAGTTAGCATTCTTATCAAAATCCAATGCAATCAAAGCACCCAAAAAGACTGCATATCTATCAGAGATACCAAGTCTGGAGGAATCTGACAAAGAATAAGGATCAGAAGATGATGAAGATATCAGGATAATGGCTGAGAAGCTAGCTTTGCTGAAAAATACTTTCAACAAAAGGTATGGGAAGGGTAGATTTCAAGGAAATTATAAGAGAGTTGGGAGTTCAGATTATAAGAAGAAAGAAGACAGAGAAGAAAATAAGATTGAAAAGAGAGTAGAGAGAAGTGAAGAAAACAAAGAAGAGAAGGAAGAGAGAAAAGAAAAGAATCTGTGTTTCAAGTGTGGAAAATCTGGCCCATATGCCAAGCATTGCAGAGTTAAAGTTGTGAAAGATTATGAATACTACACCAAGAAGGCTCAGCTTGCAAAGAAGAGAGATGATGAAGTTGTGTTATTGGCTGAACAGGAGAATTGGCTGTATTACACTTCATGAAGATGATCATATCAACTTTCCACAGATGCAAAGCTATATGGCAAAAATGAGGAATGAGGATGATTCTGATTTTGAAGCTGCTGATTCTGAGTCATCTGCTGAGGTACATTCTTCACTTGAAATACAGTTAATGACACAGATTGGTGAAATGAAAACTGAATTTGCTAATCTAAGAAAACATATAAAAGGAGAAAGAAATTTGGTTAACAAGTTCAGAATTGAAAAAGAAGTAATAAAAGAACAATATGAAGAATCTGAGGCTGAGAAACAGAAAGTTAAAGATGAAAATTTTGAATTGTTGAAAAAGCTTTCTGAACTAAAAGTTGAGTTTTCAAAAATAAAGGATGAAAAAGGTGATTTACAAATAAAATTTGACATGTTATTTGAGGAAAGAAAGAATTTATACACCAAAATCAAAGAATTGGAAGATCTGAATTTGAAAAGGGGTCAGACTCAGCAAACATTAAATCTTTTATTAAGCAACGTTAAAGATACAAGATTTTACAACCCAAAGAAGGGATTGGGATCGGAAGAAAACGTCACTTTAAAAAGAGCCCCAATCAACTTGTTTGATGTTGAAAACTTCAAGTTCCTAAGCCAAAAATCCCAGAAATTGTTGAAGTTTTCATAAGACCTGCTAGTTCTATAACAAGTTCTGACAATTTGCAAAGACCAAACTCTAAAAAGTCAAATGAGAAAATTTCTGAGTCTAAAACAGAAAAGTCAGTGGTTTCAGAAGAAAAGGTTAAGAAGAAGTTTCTAAACCAACAGAAGAGAAGCCAAAATACAATGATACTAAATTCAAGTATGATTCTTTAAATGACAGCTACAAAAATAAAAAACCAAGTTTTTCATATCATGACATTGAGAACATATTTGACACAAGTAAAGTTTCTGAAACAGTCAATCAGAAGTCTGAAACTTCTAGTCAGAATTCTGAATTTTGTAATCAGAACTCTGAATCTAAAGATCAGACATCTGAGTCTGTAAATCAGAACTCTGACTCAGGTAGTCAGAAGTCTGAGTCAACTGGATTCTCTGAAACAAAGTCTGATGAATTTTTAGAACTTGAAAAGAGGTTTAATCTTGTGAGTCAAGAACTTGAGGACTTAAGGAAAGCTTATGATGAACTTGAAAATGATTACTCTGAGGTGGATATTAAACTTGAAGAAGCTTTGAAAGAAAAGAATATTTTTATTCAGAAAATAACAGAGCTTGAAAAACTGAAGACTGAGTATGATCTTTTTAAAATTAATGCTCTAAAAGAAAATGATAAATTCTTTAATGAATCAAGTACATATGAAAAAGGTGAATCATCTAATTCTTCTAACAATTCTTTTAACAAAAAGGAGTTGAATTTTTCAGAAAAAGAAGAAAGCAAAAGGAAAGATGATCTTGCAAAGTTGAATGATCTGAAAAGGAATCTTGAGAAGCTTAGAATGAAATCTACTTCTGAACTCAAAGCTATAAATTCTTGTAATAAGGGCAATTGTACTCTGAACAGTATCAATACAAATGAAATGATCTATGTTTCAGATTTATTGTCACTTGCAAAGAAAAATCTTGTTTGTGTTAGATGTAAAAATGATTCATTCCAATATTCTCATAAATGTCAAGTCAAAATAACTTTTGTTTCATACATAAGAAAAGACATTCAGAATTCAGAAAAGAAAAATGTTTCTGTTCTTCAGAATACAGAAAAGAAGAAAATTTCTGTTCCTCAGACTCAGAAGAAAGAAAAGATAAAAGAACAGAAAGTTGAAAATGTTTCAAAATCAAAAGGTACAACTTTCAAAAAAAATTGAACAAGTTTGTAAGCAGAAAATGTTCTGACTTCATAAAAGTTCAAGGAAAGTGGTGTTTGAAGAAAGATTTTGAGTGGAAAGTAAAAGGTACTAATGTTAAATCCAATGACAAAGCTAACAAAGATGGACCCATTCCAAAATGGGTACCTAAAACTAACTGATCCTTTTGTAGGGCTGTCATGTGTGGTTTTTAGATTCAGGAGCTTCAAGACACATGACAGGGCAAAAGTATTTTCTATCAAACTTCACAGAAAAGGCTGGAGGAGCAGTAAACTTTGGAAATAATAGCAAAGGACAAGTCAAAGGTTATGGGGATTTAACTAAAGGGGATCTGACTATCCAAAAGGTTTTCTATGTTGAAGGATTACAACATAATCTTTTCAGCATACGTAAGTTTTTAGACAGTCTTTGTCAAATAAAATTTCAAATAACAGGTTGCATGATTTTAACTAAAAATGATGTTATTTGTGGTTAATTTTTCAAAATTGAAAACATTAAATACAGTTTGTCTTTTATCAAACTCGACTGCAAATGAATGCTGGCTTTGGCCCAGAAGATGTTCTCATCTGAATTTCAAAGATCTTAATAATCTTGTTGTAAAACATCTGGTTAATGGTTTACCAAAGATTAAATTTGAAAAAGAATCGTTATGCTCAGCTTGTGAAATGGGCAAGATGAAAAAGAGTTCTCACAAATTAAAAATGGACTCATCTTGCAAAACACCATTAGAAATGATTCATACTGATCTTTGTGGTCCTATTTATGTTCAGTCTATGGGAGGAAAGAAATATATACTTGTGATTGTTGATGAATACTCCAGATACACATGGGTTGAATTCCTAAGAGTCAAGTCAGAAGCTTCTACAACACTGATAAACTTTATCAAGTGGATTCAAGTTCTCTTACAACTCCCAGTTCAGAAAATCAGAAGTGATAATGGAACAGAGTTCAGAAATGAGACTCTTCAGAATTTTTTAGAAAGTTCTGGAATTTCTCACAATTTTTCAGCTGTCAGAACTCCTCAACAAAATGGTGTTGTTGAAAGGAAAAACAGAACTCTAGTTGAAGCTGCGAGAACAATGCTGGCTTATTCAAATCTTCCTACCTTCCTATGGGCTGAAGCAATTGCAACTGCTTGTTTTACACAGAATAGAACTTTAATCAATAAGAGATTAAATAAGACTGCTTATGAACTGATAAACAAAAGAAAACCATTAATCAAATTCTTTCATGTTTTTGGTTGCAGGTGCTATGTCCTTAAAGACAGAGAAAATCTTGCCAAATTTGATAAAAAGGCAGATGAAGGATACTTTGTTGGTTATTCTTTAACTTCCAAAGCATTCAGAATCTACAATAGAAGAACCAAAAGGATGATGGAAAGCATAAATGTAACTTTTGATAAAGCCAGAATGAGGACTTCTGAACAAGACAGTTCAGAACTCATGCAGAACAAGACAAAAATGACTTCTGATACAAATTCTAATCCTATTTGTTCAGAACTCAATTTACTGTTTAAGGATGCTTTTGTTGAACTAATTTCTGATTCTTATGCAGAATTTGAAAACCCAAAGATGGTCAAAGAGATGAAAAATAAGACTCCAGAAATAGTTCAATCAACTGTAATTTCTAATAAAGGTCCATCTGAGGAATGTCCAAATCTGATAAATACAAGTAGTGAGAATTCTGAACCATGTATTCAGAATTCTGAACCTTGTAATCAGAATTCTGAACCTTGTAGTCAGAACTCTGGTCAAGTTACTCAGAAGTCTGACTTCATTGCTCAGAACCCAAACTTGAATGCAACTCCTACTCATACATCAGAACAAGGGGACAGTTCAGAATTACAAGCAATCATTGATGAGAATGATGCAAACAACAATTATTCAGAGATTGATGTTCTCCCTAGTGCAAATAAATGGACTAAAAATCATCCTATTCATCAAGTAATAGGTGATCCATCAGCAGGAGTAAAGACTAGATCAGCTACAGCAAATGAAGCAATGTTTGCTGGTTTCTTAAGTGTGATTGAACCAAAGAAAGCTAATGAAGCCCTAGAGGATCCAGATTGGATTTCAGCAATGCAAGAGGAATTGCTACAATTTGAAAGAAATAAAGTTTGGAGACTCATTCCAAAGCCTGAAGGTAAATCTATTATTGGAACTAAATGGGTGTTCAGAAACAAAAAGGATGAGTCAGGTGTTGTCATCAGAAACAAGGCAAGATTGGTTGCTAAGGGATACTGTCAACAAGAGGGAATTGATTATGATGAGACATTTGCACCAGTGGCAAGAATAGATGCAATCAGAATATTTTTGGCCTATGCTGCACACAAAAACTTCAAGGTGTATCAGATGGATGTCAAATCAGCCTTTCTAAATGGCAAACATACTGAAGAGGTGTATGTCCATCAACCTGAAGGTTTTGTTGATCCAGAATTCCCTGATCATGTTTATATTTTAGACAAAGCTTTATATGGTCTAAAACAAGCACCACGAGCCTGGTATGACACTCTTACTAAACACTTGTTAGGTTCAGGGTTCAAGAAAGGTAAGATTGACACAACTTTGTTTTTAAAGAAACAGGGTGATTATTTAATTCTTATTCAGATTTATGTTGATGACATAATATTTGGTTCTACCAGTCCAGAATTATGTGACAATTTTTCAAAAATCATGTCATCTGAATTTGAAATGAGCATGATGGGTGAGCTAAATTTTTTCCTTGGTCTTCAAGTCAAACAATTACCAAAAGGTATTTTTATAAATCAAGGAAAATATGTCAGAGATATTCTGAAAAAGTTCAAAATGTCTGATTGTGCTTCTATGAGAACTCCATAGGCAACAAACATAAAGTTAGATGCTGATCTCAAAGGAGTTTCAGTAGATACCAAACTCTATAGAGGCATGATTGGATCATTACTTTATCTGACTGCAAGTAGACCAGATATTATGTTTTCTACTTATTTCTGTGCTAGATTTCAATCTAACCCAAAAGAATCACATATGTTGGCTGTCAAAAGGATTTTAAGATATCTCAGAGCAAAGGAAACTGCAAAATATTGCTCTGGAACTTTAAGGATCATAAAGCACAATTTGGAGAAAAAGATGCTGAAAGTAAAGGAAGCAAACATGACTCAAGAAGTAATCAATCAGCGAGTTGAAATTATTCAAGAAATCATTGTCAAAATTGATAAGAGGCTTAATCTGAGAAATGTGCTACTTCAGAAAATTGTTCCTGCTCTGAAAGAACTGGATGATGCAAAGTTTAAGTTTATTTGACAAAAAGGGGGAGATTGTTAGATCTGAAGTTTTGTCAATAAACCAAGTGTTGAAGATCTGATAAGAAGACTCAGATGTTTTGAGTAGAGGAGTCAGAGGTCTGACTGGGAAAGCTCAGAAGTACTGATAAGAGAAGTCAGAGGTCTGGGAAGAGAAGTCAGATGTCTAAGATAAGGAGTCAGAAGATCTGAGAAGCGTTATCAGAAGAATGTTCAGAACTTATGACGAGATACTTTACTTTGTATTTTGTAAACTAATTAGGACACGTGTTATGTTCTTATTAGTCTTTCTTATTTGTACTGTAGCTTTAATATTTCCGTTGCAGTATAAATAGTAGTTAGCACTACGTTGCTAACTGATTGATTTTCTCGTAATTCTTGTATTCATTCTTTGTAATCTTTGAGATTCTCTCTCTCTTAGATCTGTATTTCTGTTCATCATTGAATACAATTGGGCTTGATCATACAACTTCTCAATTACTGCTTTCTATATTGATTGTAAGATAAGATCCTGTACTTTCAGATACATCTTGTTCCAAAAATATAAAATTTGTCCAAAACATAATTTGACATGATAAGGAAAGACGTGTTGAATGCAGCTACTTGAGGTGCCTTCTAAGGTTCCAATCTTACTTGCTATTTCCTGAAAAGCATGTAAATGAGAGGGTCAACTATAAAATAGTTGGTGAGATCACAGGTTTAAGGAGTACAACACGGTTTGTCATCGAAATAGTTTATAAACCACACAAGTGGATAAGGCAACCGGTTATAGAAAACAATTTTAATCCGCACAAGTGGGTAAGTCAAAATAGTTTAAATCCGCATAAGTGGGTAAGTCAAAATAGTTTAAATCCACACAAGGGATAATCAAAATCGTTTAAATCCGCCCAAGTAGATTTTGTAAAGTGATTTAAATCCGCATAAGTGGATAAATCAAAGCAGTTGAAATCCGTACAAATGGATAAAACAACCGGTCGTAAAATAGTTTTAAATCCGCACAAGTGGATAAAGAATTCATTTGTCAGCATGCGCAAGGTACAGTATTGTATGCAATTACATGTTAAAGTAATGAGCCACTACCCAACCTACTGACTGTGTCACGCCCCGTACGTCCTACCTCAGCGGTGGGTATCATTCCACATGGGTAAGACCAATTAGACACATGTTCAGTCCTACCTCAGCGGTGGGTATCATTCGAAATGGGTAAGACCATTTAGACACATGTTCGGTTCTACCTCAGCGGTGGGTATCATTCCACATGGGCAAGACCAATTAGACACATGTTCAGTCCTACCTCAGCGGTTGGTATCATTCCACATGGGTAAGACCATTTAGACACATGTTCGGTTCTACCTCAGCGGTGGGTATCATTCCACATGGGTAAAACCATTTAACGTTATCCATAATATATCAAGCGGCTCGCAAAATGAGCTAATGGGTATTGTAAAAACCACCGGGGACTTAATAGCAAAACTCAGAATCAACTAACATAAGCATACATACCATAGCGCATAAGTATACGGAGAAAATATTCAGTATTTTAAATAAACAGTGAAATCGATGCGTAATAGAATTGGTGCGTAAAATAATTGTAGTAACGACATGCTTTTCACCCCAAATATGTAAAACATTGAAAAAGGGGATGTGAACTCACATGATAAGCGATAGAATCCGGGAATCTCCCACAAGTACCTCGAGATGACCCTACTTCGATCCTATCAACGTAATGTCACTAGTAAGTTTTTGTCTAGAGAGTTCGGTACTAATTATCCAAATCGTCATAAAATGCCTCGTTGTGTTTTAACAATATAACGTAACAAGTGTACACATTGTTCTTGTTTAGATTAAAGTTTCCGAAATTTCGTCACAATAAGTAACGAAAAGGGTTTTAAAGAACGTGTATATATATAATACACATATATATAAACCGAAATTTTATCGTAAGAACGATAAGATTAAAGGTCTTAAATGTAAAGACAAGTATTTAAAAGGCATAAATATCAATGTATAGTATATATATGTATATTCCACAATTTCATCATAAAATGATGAAATGGGATAAAGAATAAATAAATTGCGTAAATATATATAAATATGTTATATATATGTATATTCCATCATTTCACCATAAAAGGATGAAACGGGATACGAATAATAAAATGTATAAATAAATAAATTGCATAGATATATATAATATAAGATATACCTATATATTCCACAATTTCATCATAAAATGATGAAATGAGATTAAAAGTTAGTCCTTTGCTGTCCAGATTTTTAGTGTCACTTTGTGTCCAACTTTGGATAACTTCCAGGTACAATTTGGTCATGAAATTTTATGTCCAATTAGTTGAATGAGTTAGGAAACTTTTGGCATCAGTTTCATAATTTTTGGAAGTGTATAAGTACATGAAATAATACTTGACGGAAAACCTGACAGAAGACTTTACTGTTTGTGCACGGATTTTGTGAGGACTGTTTGGTAAATAAATTCTTTGATTTTTTTAGTGAAACCACTTGGGTTTGAATCGTAAAACATAAAAATGATTTCCAGAAAAAGAATCACTCCATTTGGAGTTATATTGAGTGAGATATGACCCTTTGATGTGGATGGTGGAATTTGGCAGAAATCTGTCAAACCACACTTTGTGCATGTGCTCACATGTTGACTTATTAACCAAAATTCTTATTCTTTTGCATGCACAATCCGATTTGACTCTCTTCCATACACTTATTTTCAGTTCCCAAAACACATTTTTGATCCAATTAAAATGCATGCAAGTTACCTATCAACTCAACTTTTATAAATTCTTGTAAAAGACCCATTTTGGAAAAGGTTGATGTTCTTGCCAAGAACATCAACATGCAACTTAAAATGGTGCATCTTAAGCCCATGCATGTTTGTTTAAGTATGTTTTTAGTGGATTTCAAACACTTACTCATAAAACTCTTAAATAAAAGATGATGGATTTCTAAAGAAACTATATGCATGTGTTTAAAATGTTCATCTTTGGTCTTAACTTAGGTTTGATTTTGGATTCACCATCTTTCTACTAACAAAAAGATGTTATGATGGTAAATCTACAAACATTAAGACATAGTAAAGATGGTTTTTAAAAATATAAAGAAAGTGTAGAAAAGATGAAGAACATTCATAAAATGCAAGAAAGTTGAAAAAGATTTAAAGGAGTGTGTGTGGATTTGACCCAACACACTTGTTTTTACCTTTGATTATCTTGAACTTTTGAAGAAATATGATTTTGGGGCTGGAGTTGGGATGAAGATGGATGAAGATTTGAAGATCTTGATGAAGATGAAGATGAAGATTTGAAGATGGAGAGAGAAAGAATTGCAAGTATTCTTTTAGTGAGAGAGTGAGATGAGACAATCAATGAGAAGGATATGTTAGTTGCTACATATGGAGTAGAGTGGGGGGGGGGGGGGGGGTTCTCAAGGTGGGGGGGGTGTGGTGTGATAAAAATAAATTGTCAAATCTTGTCTTTTTGATTAAAATTTAAAATACAAGTATTTTCTTAATAATTAAAATTCAAAGTAATTATATATAAAATAAAGTATTTATATATAATATGATTGAAATACATAAATTATCAACAACATAAATATTTGTAGTATAAATGTAGGCTAAATTGACATTTTATGAGATTTATGGATAATTTTCCTAATTCAAGGATTTCTTAGGCAAAATTTCTTGAATTTTCCTATCGTACCGCGTTTGCTGCTAAAATTGCACTGTGTGAACTATGTCACGAGAAAATGAGGTATCCAGTGTAGTTCTAACCTGAGGTGTAAATTTGACAGTTGTCACACACTACATAGTCCTCCCAAAAGCTATTCTCGGTTTAACCTCCTTATCTGCTCTTACTCGATCCACGCCCTGGAATACATATTTTTAAAACAAAAAATGAGGGTTAGACCTTGAGGTCTAGTGAGAAAATTCCCGTTAGTTAAAAACCATTTGCACGACATCATACACACAATACATATAGGAATACCAATTAAAACTCATGCATCATGTATCTTTCCATCTCATTCTCTTGGCCATATTAATTGGTTGCGAGCCAATTAATTAATTTGCACCACTGTACTAGATACAGCCAACACGACTGTCCCTCTGTACAAGGGATAATCAAAATCGTTTAAATCCGCCCAAGTAGATTTTGTAAAGTGATTTAAATCCGCATAAGTGGATAAATCAAAGCAGTTGAAATCCGTACAAATGGATAAAACAACCGGTCGTAAAATAGTTTTAAATCCGCACAAGTGGATAAAGAATTCATTTGTCAGCATGCGCAAGGTACAGTATTGTATGCAATTACATGTTAAAGTAATGAGCCACTACCCAACCTACTGACTGTGTCACGCCCCGTACGTCCTACCTCAGCGGTGGGTATCATTCCACATGGGTAAGACCAATTAGACACATGTTCAGTCCTACCTCAGCGGTGGGTATCATTCGAAATGGGTAAGACCATTTAGACACATGTTCGGTTCTACCTCAGCGGTGGGTATCATTCCACATGGGCAAGACCAATTAGACACATGTTCAGTCCTACCTCAGCGGTTGGTATCATTCCACATGGGTAAGACCATTTAGACACATGTTCGGTTCTACCTCAGCGGTGGGTATCATTCCACATGGGTAAAACCATTTAACGTTATCCATAATATATCAAGCGGCTCGCAAAATGAGCTAATGGGTATTGTAAAAACCACCGGGGACTTAATAGCAAAACTCAGAATCAACTAACATAAGCATACATACCATAGCGCATAAGTATACGGAGAAAATATTCAGTATTTTAAATAAACAGTGAAATCGATGCGTAATAGAATTGGTGCGTAAAATAATTGTAGTAACGACATGCTTTTCACCCCAAATATGTAAAACATTGAAAAAGGGGATGTGAACTCACATGATAAGCGATAGAATCCGGGAATCTCCCACAAGTACCTCGAGATGACCCTACTTCGATCCTATCAACGTAATGTCACTAGTAAGTTTTTGTCTAGAGAGTTCGGTACTAATTATCCAAATCGTCATAAAATGCCTCGTTGTGTTTTAACAATATAACGTAACAAGTGTACACATTGTTCTTGTTTAGATTAAAGTTTCCGAAATTTCGTCACAATAAGTAACGAAAAGGGTTTTAAAGAACGTGTATATATATAATACACATATATATAAACCGAAATTTTATCGTAAGAACGATAAGATTAAAGGTCTTAAATGTAAAGACAAGTATTTAAAAGGCATAAATATCAATGTATAGTATATATATGTATATTCCACAATTTCATCATAAAATGATGAAATGGGATAAAGAATAAATAAATTGCGTAAATATATATAAATATGTTATATATATGTATATTCCATCATTTCACCATAAAAGGATGAAACGGGATACGAATAATAAAATGTATAAATAAATAAATTGCATAGATATATATAATATAAGATATACCTATATATTCCACAATTTCATCATAAAATGATGAAATGAGATTAAAAGTTAGTCCTTTGCTGTCCAGATTTTTAGTGTCACTTTGTGTCCAACTTTGGATAACTTCCAGGTACAATTTGGTCATGAAATTTTATGTCCAATTAGTTGAATGAGTTAGGAAACTTTTGGCATCAGTTTCATAATTTTTGGAAGTGTATAAGTACATGAAATAATACTTGACGGAAAACCTGACAGAAGACTTTACTGTTTGTGCACGAATTTTGTGAGGACTGTTTGGTAAATAAATTCTTTGATTTTTTTAGTGAAACCACTTGGGTTTGAATCGTAAAACATAAAAATGATTTCCAGAAAAAGAATCACTCCATTTGGAGTTATATTGAGTGAGATATGACCCTTTGATGTGGATGGTGGAATTTGGCAGAAATCTGTCAAACCACACTTTGTGCATGTGCTCACATGTTGACTTATTAACCAAAATTCTTATTCTTTTGCATGCACAATCCGATTTGACTCTCTTCCATACACTTATTTTCAGTTCCCAAAACACATTTTTGATCCAATTAAAATGCATGCAAGTTACCTATCAACTCAACTTTTATAAATTCTTGTAAAAGACCCATTTTGGAAAAGGTTGATGTTCTTGCCAAGAACATCAACATGCAACTTAAAATGGTGCATCTTAAGCCCATGCATGTTTGTTTAAGTATGTTTTTAGTGGATTTCAAACACTTACTCATAAAACTCTTAAATAAAAGATGATGGATTTCTAAAGAAACTATATGCATGTGTTTAAAATGTTCATCTTTGGTCTTAACTTAGGTTTGATTTTGGATTCACCATCTTTCTACTAACAAAAAGATGTTATGATGGTAAATCTACAAACATTAAGACATAGTAAAGATGGTTTTTAAAAATATAAAGAAAGTGTAGAAAAGATGAAGAACATTCATAAAATGCAAGAAAGTTGAAAAAGATTTAAAGGAGTGTGTGTGGATTTGACCCAACACACTTGTTTTTACCTTTGATTATCTTGAACTTTTGAAGAAATATGATTTTGGGGCTGGAGTTGGGATGAAGATGGATGAAGATTTGAAGATCTTGATGAAGATGAAGATGAAGATTTGAAGATGGAGAGAGAAAGAATTGCAAGTATTCTTTTAGTGAGAGAGTGAGATGAGACAATCAATGAGAAGGATATGTTAGTTGCTACATATGGAGTAGAGTGGGGGGGGGGGGTTCTCAAGGTGGGGGGGGTGTGGTGTGATAAAAATAAATTGTCAAATCTTGTCTTTTTGATTAAAATTTAAAATACAAGTATTTTCTTAATAATTAAAATTCAAAGTAATTATATATAAAATAAAGTATTTATATATAATATGATTGAAATACATAAATTATCAACAACATAAATATTTGTAGTATAAATGTAGGCTAAATTGGCATTTTATGAGATTTATGGATAATTTTCCTAATTCAAGGATTTCTTAGGCAAAATTTCTTGAATTTTCCTATCGTACCGCGTTTGCTGCTAAAATTGCACTGTGTGAACTATGTCACGAGAAAATGAGGTATCCAGTGTAGTTCTAACCTGAGGTGTAAATTTGACAGTTGTCACACACTACATAGTCCTCCCAAAAGCTATTCTCGGTTTAACCTCCTTATCTGCTCTTACTCGATCCACGCCCTGGAATACATATTTTTAAAACAAAAAATGAGGGTTAGACCTTGAGGTCTAGTGAGAAAATTTCCGTTAGTTAAAAACCATTTGCACGACATCATACACACAATACATATAGGAATACCAATTAAAACTCATGCATCATGTATCTTTCCATCTCATTCTCTTGGCCATATTAATTGGTTGCGAGCCAATTAATTAATTTGCACCACTGTACTAGATACAGCCAACACGACTGTCCCTCTGTACAGCCAACATACACCGGTCCTAAGCTCGGCCAACTAGCACTCATGCAGTGTAATACTCATATAAACACCATATGCACATTATTACACCTATTCACATATATGTATTCCAGTTAGAAAACATTTTAAGTAAAAACTCACCGGTTTGCTTTATCAAAATTCTTTCCAGTTCTCCACAAAGAACTCTGCTTTCACCATCGATTCACAGTATCTGAAACAAATAGATGCAGATATCCTTTTACCATATAAAACACATAAGTCTTACTAAAGCTAAGAACTCTAAAGAACTCAAATCCTCAAATGTTGCCCCCAAACCCGAACTTAAGTCAAGTCCATAGTACATTCAGTCCTTATTCATTTCCTATCCATGACTTAACAAAACACATGCTACTGGATACTTAAAAGCATCAAAACTCTCAAAGTTTGACTTAAGCAGCTAAAGTATCCGGACAACACAACCTTTTCGGACAACACCAACTTTCCGGATAACATAACCAATCCGGATAACATAACTTATCCGGACAACACAACAATCCGGACACTATCCGGTAAATCGTTTCATCCGGAAACTAAGGAAAATAGGACTTACCATGTTAATCGATTCATCCGGATACGTGCAAGAAAACTACCGGAAACTAACAACACATTATCCGGACACTACCCAAGAAACTACCGGACACATCTTTTCACCCAGAAATCGACTGAATCATTAACAGTTATGTAATTGACTATTCTAATCCGATAGAAGCCTTCTAATAACAATTTCACACATAAATTGTAAAGGAACATACCTTAATACCTCTTCAAAGCACACCAAATGATGTCTTAACCACAAGACTCTTTCTTTTATTCTTCTTAGCTCCAAGAACACCCACACATACACTTCAAACTGATATTTTCTGATTGTCTAAAGGGATAATATCTATCCATATTTACCACTTTAATCCATTAACTATCCACTAATGACCAAAACACCCCTAAACTTATAAATTAACCGAAACTTACCCTAAACACTCCTCTCTCAAGCTTACGTCGCTTAGAGTTCTACCCCTCATGGTAATCGGGGTCCTCCTCGTTATCATGTCTGCGTTCTTGACCGTGAACTTATGACTTGCAAGTGGTTTCAAGGATGATGATGCGCTCGGTTAGTGCATCTAACGACATTCGAACTGCTGGAAGACTGGTTTTAACGTTTTCTTTGAAGGCAGTGAACTCGGAAGATGGTGGTTGTTGAGCATCTGATTCTTGGCTTGGATCTGGATGAGTGGCATGTTGTTGTCAAAGCAGACTCATCAGATCTTGATCGGGGTGTATTAGGGTTTAGGGATAGCAGTTTGTCAAGGAGTAATGATTTCAGTTCATCGACAGGTAGGTCGATCGTGGGTTGTTGAGGAGCAGGTGGAGTTGGATTTGCAACTGGTGCTCAGACTCAACGATCGGATCTTTTCCTTTAAGCAACCACTTTATGTCATTGAACTGTTTCTGTATACGTTCTTCCATTGCCTTTAGATCACGTTCATAAACTTCCCTAGAAACAAATAAGGGTAAGCTAACACCGGGTTCACTTAGATTGCCCGTTGAGGTAAAATCCACTGAATCAACGGATATACTGCCTACATGCACAGCTGGCATGGGGATAGCTATGGAAGGACTTCCATCGAATCCACGTAATTTGCTCAAAGGCAGACTTACTATGGACGTTCCAATCAGGTCACTTGATTCACCGATAGTAGTAGATGATGTAGTTTATGTCCGAACCAAGAAAAATATTGAATCAAATGCTTCTAGACTTAAATATGCACTCAAAGAAGTCGAGAACAGGGGTGGCTATTATCTTCTTCTAATACCAGAACTCCCCAAATGTAAAGCCCGTATCCCAGTATGTTATTTCTTTGTATTAAATCTTTTTTTAAGTTGAATTATTGTGGTTCCCGTTAACGGGATTAGCCGAGTTGGGTCAAATCGTTAAGTATTGAAATTTTTGGCTAGTTGCGAGAGGAATGTAGGTTGAGTGGCTAATTGTGTCAAAGGGCCAAACACCCTCATTGGGTTTCGGCCCATGCAGTTACATGTCGAGACCCATCTTTTTTTTTGTTATTTGTGTTGTTGCCGTGAGAGTGAAACAAAGAAAAAAGCCAAGCAAACCCTACGGCCCTCTTCGTTTTTTTTCTCCTCGTGTTCGTCGGCCGAGACTCCTCTTCCCTTCTTGTTCTCTTCTCACGTAAGCCACACAATCCTATCACCCTTCTTCTTCCTTGCCGCCGATCGCAACCCATCACCACAACCAGCGCCGCTGCTGGCCGGAGAGAGCGAGAGAGAGAGCAGAATGAGGGAGAGAACAGCGCGAGAGAGAGCAGAGCGAGAGATAGAATAGCGCGAGAGAGAGAAGAGCTTTGATTAGTCGCCGGAATCTGCTGCCGTTCGCCGCTGTTGTCGCCGGAGACCACTGCCGCCACTGCTGTTCGTCGGAGGTTTCGGGAGAGAGAGGAGCAGGTGCGGGTGCGTGGTATTGTAGCGAGGTAAATCGTTTTCCTTCGTCTCGTTTCCTTTACTTTTTGTTTTTTTTTCTTCCGGCAAAACAACCACCGCGACGCCGCCGTGCCCCGCTGCCGGAGGTGGCAGTGGGTAGTGCCAGTGGCGGAACCCTAAAACCACCTCTGGCCGCAACCTTAAACCGCCGTAGCAGAACCCGAATCATATAAACCTTAATCGCGTTACCGTTTATAAAATCGTCATTTTATGTGAAACGTCCTTTTCTGCCACTGTTTTGCGTTAGCCGTAACTCTTTACTCGTAACTTGGATTGGGGTGAAACCGGTGCCAAAAGTTCCCTTTCCGAGTCTAGTAACTTTTCTGTGTTTTGTGCAAAATCCAGTTCGGAACGTAGCATAGGCCAAATCGTCGTTTTATACCGATAGCTGCTGTTTTTCACTGTTCTGCGAACTGTTTTTATAAGATCCGTAATAAAATGTAGAAAAATCGTTAGGAGGTGTATAATATGTTCTTGGAACCCTAACTCAGAGTACATTCTAATCATGAAATAATATTGGGAATTTTCTGGGTTTAAAGGGGTCGAAACGGGTCCCGAACAGACCTGTTTGGCGAGAACGGAAAATAGTTTTAGTGACGGTTTAAGCGTGTGTCGTGTCGTAGGGTCCGGGTCTCGTATTGATACGTTTTGGCGTGCGTCTAGGTGCTGAGAAGTGACCGAGGTTGTGAAGCTTGAATTTGTATTGTTGAGCTAGGCGCGCGTTCGAGGTGAGTTCTCTCACTATATCTAATAACGGTTGTTTTATCATTGCTGTAGTACGTGTGTGGTAGCTTTATGTGATTGTGTTGTGGAACTAGATAGTGGGGTGTCTAGTTGATACTATGTTGTCATGTTAACTCGGTGGGACCGAGGATCCGGCGGGGCCGGAGATTTTATACGCGGGTGGCGTAGAGACTCGGTGGGACCGGGGATTCGGCGGGGCCGGAGATGTTATCATGTGGTCGGTGGGACCGACTTGTGCCTTTTAGGTGGGTGGGTGTGGATATACATGTTTATGATTTGTTCGTAGACCTATATGATCGTTTTTGTGTCACTATCTGTTTTAGGGGTAGTGTGGAATAACTGTGTTATTTATGGTGTTTGAATTCACTAAGCTTCGTGCTTACCCTTTCCCAATAAAGTGTGGTTTCAGGTACAAGTGGCTCTAAGGCGTGACGGGTACACACTGGCGCACGGGATGAGTTGGCTATTATTAGTTTTATTTATTAACATTATTTCCGCTGGTTTCTGGTTACATGAACAATATTTATGATTTTGCAACTAATATGTTGGGATTATTTAATGGGTTTTATATACGAAATGTTTAATTAAAAATTTTAAATTTCTCGAAATTTTTGGGACGTTACAACTTGGTATCAGAGCACGGCTTGAGTGAATCAAACGCATTTCGGTGTGTTTGATCTCAAGTTTGCGGCTATAAAATTTTCTTTAAAGTTTTTGGGAAATAAAAAGAAGGGGAAAACCCGTTGGAGAAACGGTGATCGAGGGCGCAGTGTGTACAGTCAGCCGGAGCCAAAGGGGAAAGGTATGGTACTTAGTGTATTTATCGCTTTCTAGATCACAAGGTATGCATGCTAGATTGCCTGTTGTTGACACTATGATGTATGATGACTGCTTGCTAGTAGGAATTAATGCTAGTTATAGTAGGTTGTTAAGCGAAGGCCCTATAGGTTGTATGCAGTAAGAATCATATAGCCATAGAATATTTGATTTAGTTCTATTGCGCAGCTCTTGTTTGAGTCCAACCGTTCTAGGATAGAATCTTATATTCGAATGCCTATTTGATTCACGCTGCATGCGACTGGGAATTCGCAAGGCAACTCGTTATGGCTAACAGGGATTCCGATGTAGCAAGGGTAGTGGGATGAGATGAAAATCCTAGTGAGCTGGGAATAGCGTTTACATATGAGTACGTATGCAAAATTGCTTTCTAGATCATAGGGTATGCATGCTAGATTGCCTGTTGTTAATACTATGCTATAGTTTGTACTGCTTGCTATTAGGGATTTATACTAGTTATAATCGGTTACTAAGTGAATGCCCTCTAGGTTGTATGCAGTAAGAAATTTATAGCCTTAGAATATTCGATTTAGTTCTTTTGCGCAGCTCTTGTTTGAGTCCAACCGTTCTAGGATAGAATCTCGTATTCGAATGTCTATTTGTTTCGCGCTGCATGCGACTGGGTATTCGCGAGTCAACTCGTTATGGCTAGTAGGGATTCCGTAGTAGCAAGGGTGGTAGTGGGATGAGATGAAATTTCTAGGGAGCTGGGAAGAGTATTTACATATGAGTAGGTATGCTAGATTGCTTGGTGCTTGTTACACTGTACGACATGTTTGTTGCTTGCTAATAGAAGTTTATGCTAGCCTTGATAGGTTGTTAAGTGAATGCACCATAGGTTGTATGCGGTAGGAACCGAATAGCCCTAGAATGTCGGATTTAGTTCTATTGCGCATCTGTTGTTTGAGTCCAACCGTTGTAGGATAGAATCTTATATTCGAATGTCTATCTGGTTTTACACTGTGTGCGACTATGCATTCGCGAGGCGACTCGTCATGACTAGTGGGAATTTCGTTGTAGCTAGGGTAGTGTTTGGGGTGGAATTCCTAGGGAGCTAGGAAGAGTGTGTACATATGCGGGTGTGGGCATATGGGTATAGTTATCGGCGAGAAACTACTTGGGCGCTTCGGGATGGGACTCGGAACAGGCAATGATAGGTGTGGATGGTAGTAGTAGAGCTCCTACTACCGAAAGCACAGGATCAATGCTCGAGCCGGGGAAAGTCTCGAGATATCCAAGGAGTTGAGCGTGAGTGTTGTAGTGTGAGTTATTATTTGCTAATAATTCGTTGTAACTTCTACCTCAGATGGTCAACACTAGGAGAAACAACACTGCTGAGCCAAAGACTGGCGCCGGGATCACTGTGGAGCAGATCCGAGAGATGGTTGCTGCCGAGGTGGCACATGCGATCGGGGAGGCGATCCCCGAGATCATCACTGCCATCCGCAACGAGGTGGTAGTTCTGATGGAGGAACGCATTGCGGCAATCCCACCACCGGCGGGTGGACAACCGCGTGCTAGGGAGTTTCAGTATCGAGACCTCTCTGCTTGTTCTCAGCCTGAGTTCAAGGGAGACCCGAATCCGATCCTCAGCATGCGTTGGATATCGGATATGGAGTGTGCATTTTTGACAAGTGGCTGCCCTGACAACCTGAAGGTTCGTTTCGCTGTGAACTTACTTCGTGACGGATCGAAGGATTGGTGTGCTACGACGTTGACGCTTACTGAGCGCACTACCTTGACCTGGGAGGAGTTTGTCATTCGTTTTCGTGCAGAGTACGTGCCTCCGGTAGTGATGGAGCGGATTGCTAAGGAGTTTCAGGAGCTCACGCAGACGACAGAGACGGTGAAAGAGATGAATAAGAAGTTCACCGAGATGGCATTGTTTTGTCCCCAGTATGCCGCCTCGGAGGAAATGAAGATGTCTCGGTACAAGGACATGCTACGTACTGAGATTAGGGAATTCGTGAGCACGGTGCAGTACACTTCTTTATCGGCGATGATGGACGCGGCCCGGAGGAGGGAACTGGAGTTGGAGACTCAAGCAAAGAAGAGAAAGGCGGCACAGGCGGTGACGCCAATCTCTTCGGTACCGATGAAGTCGAGGTTCACAGATTCACGCGCGAGTTCAAGGAGCGATGGGTTTAAGCCCAGGGATACTAGTGGAAAGTGGACTGATGGATGTTTCAAGTGTGGACAGTCCGGTCATTTCAGCCGGGAGTGTAAAATGCCATTTATGGTCTGCTTTAACTGCAAGCAGACGGGCCATGTGAAGGCCAATTGCCCGAACCCAAGGGTAGCTGATGGGAATGTGGCACAGGGGGCTCCTGCGGCTGCCCCTTTGCGTATTACTGATGGTCGAATAGGTCAGGCTGGAACCGAAGCAGCCCGAGGTAGAGTTCATCAGCTGACGGTGGAGGAAGAACAGACTACGCCTAAAGTGGCGGCAGGTATACTTCGTCACTTGTTCCTTTTATTGGTCGTTGTATGTTGTTGCATTTTGGATTAAACTGTGTGATTAAGTATGTTCTTAGTTAACTCGGTGCCTGCTTTAGTGATATCTGATAACGGGGATAATTTATTCTTTGGTGCCTCACACTTTTAGTTAACGTTTGGACCGTAGGGTAGGACGGTCAGGGTGTCCGCTTGTGGTCGAGGTTGCTGTTGTAATATGTGCTTTAAGTATCTTGATGCAGTGTAACTAGGTTTCCTAGAGTGAGCGTGGAGGATAAGTAGACGATGGAAGATTGGGTATTCCACACGTGTTATTAGTGTAGACCGAATAGTGTCGGTTAAGGGAATGATGCCCTTTGTAATTAAGAGAATAAATGCGCATAAACCTTTTTGAAGTAAGTAGTATATTAGGGCGTCGACTTTTGGGCTTAAGGCCAAACACCTTAGTGTAATTGGAGAATTGTAGTCGATTTTAAGGAAATTATGTTGATGGTAGTAGTAACCCTGAGATGCTTACTTGTGATGAATGGTTATGGTGGAATGACCTTCGTGGGTGATTATAAGTTTACTGGTTTGATGATCCGTGTTAACTAAATTTTGGGAGTCTATAGAACTCATGGAGGTAATCGACAGTTAATGATAGGAATGATCGATTTCGAGTATCCTGTAGGGTACATTGGTGAGCATTTTTAGAATGGTTAGAGCTTGAAATTTGAATCGAGATGTATGGAATACCTATGGTTAGGAGACAACCGAAGTCGTTTGACTAGGAATGAATCCAGTTGTTGGAGTGTTCTTTCGATCGTAATCCCAGTGTTCTTGAAGGAGTTTTGTTGGTAATAAAAGTATCCGAGAAATTTTTAGACGGTGTAAGAAATTTAGATTCCAGTTAGTGAAAGTCCAGTGGCAACACGGAAAGAGACTTGGGAACCCGAGGTCGAGATGCGGGAGAACTATCCGGAGCTGTTTGCGGACGTAGACTTCGAGGACGAAGTCTAATCCAAGTGGGGGAGAGTTGTAAAGCCCGTATCCCAGTATGTTATTTCTTTGTATTAAATCTTTTTTTTTAAGTTGAATTATTGTGGTTCCCGTTAACGGGATTAGCCGAGTTGGGTCAAATCGTTAAGTATTGAAATTTTTGGCTAGTTGCGAGAGGAATGTAGGTTGAGGGGCTAATTGTGTCAAAGGGCCAAACACCCTCATTGGGTTTCGGCCCATGCAGTTACATGTCGAGACCCATCCTTTTTTTTGTTATTTGTGTTGTTGTCGTGAGAGTGAAACAAAGAAAAAAGCAAAGCAAACCCTACGGCCCTCTTCGTTTTTTTTTCCTCGTGTTCGTCGGCCGAGACTCCTCTTCCCATCTTGTTCTCTTCTCACATAAGCCACACAATCCTATCACCCTTCTTCTTCCTTGCCGCCGATCGCAACCCATCACCACAACCAGCGCCGCTGCTGGCCGGAGAGAGCGAGAGAGAGAGCAGAACGAGAGAGAGAACAGCGCGAGAGAGAGCAGAGCGAGAGAGAGAACAGCGCGAGAGAGAGAAGAGCGTTGATTAGTCGCCGGAATCTGCTGCCGTTCGCCGCTGTTGTCGCCGGAGACCACCGCCGCCACTGCTGTTCGTCGGAGGTTTCGGGAGAGAGATGAGCAGGTGCGGGTGCGTGGTATTGTAGCGAGGTAAATCGTTTTCCTTCGTCTCGTTTCCTTTACTTTTCGTTTTTTTTCTTCCGGCAAAACAACCACCGCGACGCCGCCGTGCCCCGCTGCCGGAGGTGGCAGTGGGTGGTGCCCGTGGCGGAACCCTAAAACCACCTCTGGCCGCAACCTTAAACCGCCGTAGCGGAACCCGAATCATATAAACCTTAATCGCGTTACCGTTTATAAAATCGTCATTTTATGTGAAACGTCCTTTTCTGCCACTGTTTTGCGTTAGCCGTAACACTTTACTCGTAACTTGGATTGGGGTGAAACCGGTGCCAAACGTTCCCTTTCCGAGTCTAGTAACTTTTCTGTGTTTTATGCAAAATCCAGTTCGGAACGTAGCGTAGGCCAAATCGTCGTTTTATACCGATAGCTGCTGTTTTCACTGTTCTGCGAACTGTTTTTATAAAATCCGTAATAAAATGTCGAAATATCGTTAGGAGGTGTATAATATGTCCTTGGAACCCTAACTCAGAGTACTTTCTAATCATGAAATAATATTGGAAATTTTCTGGGTTTAAAGGGGTCGAAACGGGTCCCGAACAGACCTGTTTGGCGATAACGGAAAATAGTTTTAGTGACGGTTTAAGCGTGTGTCGTGTCGTAGGGTCCGGGTCTCGTATTGATACGTTTTGGCGTGCGTCTAGGTGCTGAGAAGTGACCGAGGTTGTGAAGCTTGAATTTGTATTGTTGAGCTAGGCGCGCGTTCGAGGTGAGTTCTCTCACTATATCTAATAACGGTTGTTTTATCATTGCTGTAGTATGTGTGTGGTAGCTTTATGTGATTGTGTTGTGGAACTAGATAGTGGGGTGTCTAGTTGATACTATGTTGTCATGTTAACTCGGTGGGACCGAGGATCCGGCGGGGCCGGAGATTTTATACGCGGGTGGCGTAGAGACTCGGTGGGACCGGGGATTCGGTGGGGCCGGAGATGTTATCATGTGGTCGGTGGGACCGACTTGTGCCTTTTAGGTGGGTGGGTGTGGATATACATGTTTATGATTTGTTCGTAGACCTGTATGATCGTTTTTGTGTCACTATCTGTTTTAGGGGTAGTGTGGAATAACTGTGTTATTTATGGTGTTTGAAATCACTAAGCTTCGTGCTTACCCTTTCCCAATAAACTGTGGTTTCAGGTACAAGTGGCTCTAAGGCGTGACGGGTACACACTGGCGCGCGGGATGAGCTAGCTATTATTAGTTTTATTTATTAACATTATTTCCGCTGGTTTCTGGTTACATGAACAATATTTATGATTTTGCAACTAATATGTTGGGATTATTTAATGGGTTTTATATACGAAATGTTTAATTAAAAATTTTAAATTTCTCGAAATTTTTGGGACGTTACACCAAATGAGAGACTGATAGATTTTGTGCTATATCCCCGTGTACAATTGAAACAGGTGGATGCTGAGAGTCACCTGAGTGGCTAGGGGGTGTGCGATTGCGTCACTAGGTCCACGACGGCTGTTTCAATACCCTGTCCCAACGTATGAGACTGGGTAGCAGATGTGGCTACCTGGCGACAATAGATTGGGCACTCACACTCTCATTTTTTCTTTTACTACGCCTTTCCCTCACGCTCACTTGTTCTGATTTTCAACTTAAACTCCCTTCTCTCTCCTTATGTCTCCCGTATCGGCTAAGGGTGCAGATGAGGTTGTGACGGTGATTCGGTGTCTATTGTAGATGGTTCGGTCCGATCCGCGCAGGTATCTTCTGGTATCTAACAGATTGATTAGTATCAGAATCGGTGTCTGATGAATCGTCGTGTGATCCTGAACCAGATGCAGGTTGGGAGGCATCCGAGCTAGAAGAGTCGGCGGTCGGATCATCTCTAACCAGACCCGCATCGAAGGTAACTGGTGCCTCATGTAGATCATCATCGGAAGAGTTAGATTCAACGACCGGAGGTCTTCTTGAAGTGGCCGTGGAGGTATGGGTAGTTGTGTTGGAAGTACAGGTGGTGACAAGATTGGGTCGTTGGCATGTACTCGCTTGTATGTCCATGCCACCGCCCGCTTCATTTCCCCTCGCCATGAGAGACTCTCACCACACTCTGTCCAAGAGCCTTAGGTCGCTGAACTATACCACCTCTTGTCCTAGGACCCTGGCGTCTCTTAGGTTGCGTCTCTAGGGGAGGTCCTTCCGGTTCTGGACGGACCATGGGGGCGCCTATATTAAACTTAATCCTATACTCCCTCACATTCAGTGCCACGGGACTTGCAAAGGCGAGTAAGGATTCAGGGACAAGACGGGAAACAACGTTTGGCAATTCATCACGGTTTTGCAAATGGTGCATGCAGAACGGAGGACCCGACTCATGTGTTGAGCGGCGACGAATGGTGAGGTCGACATCCATGTGTTGTCATATAGCGAGTTGGAGAAACCAGATGTATGGGATGAACGAGTATGGTCTGTTCTGTTCTTTGTCGGCGACATTCTGGAGTAGTTCATTCTAGAGGATCCCGGCAAAGTCGATGTGTCGGGGAAATGCTATTCCATGGAACAGACGAAGGAAATTGGTGATGCATTTATCGATATCGCGCCACTTGGAGGACAAGCACCTGCTCAAGATGCTGAAAAGTGTTGCCTAAAGAAGTCCAAGTTGGATCGGGTGAAGCGGATGGTCGGTTGAGATCCCTGGAATAGCCAAGGGATCGGATATTTGCGCACATCTGGTCATCGGAGATCGACGGGGCGTAGGTGTGACAACCGTCAACGAGTCTCTGAAGTCCGTGGAAACAAAGCTGACCGGTCTCACCACCACACTTTCCAACAACTCTACAGCCGTAACAAACGCTGGAGAGAATTTGACAAAGCTAACTACGGTGGTGGAGAAGAAAGCTTCCACAGATGACTTTAAGGGCCTTGATAAGACGCTCAGCGATTTTGCCAAAGTACTGTCTGACATCTACACTGACTACACCAGCCTCAAAAACTCAGTTTCGACCGTGTCCAGCGAAGTTACAAAGCTGAAAACATCGGTTGAACATCTCGAGGGGGATATGTCAGCTGTCTAGACCGACTTGGGTTCTGTAAAAACCGACGTTGGTTCTATGAAGACGATGATCGAGACGCTGGTCAACAAGGAAAATACTCCTGTTCCTGCCCCTGCCCCTGTATTGGAAACTTTCACAGCGGCGGATCGTAAAGAGCTGAAGAAGATCACTCCTGCTATATCTGGCCTTGAAGACAGATTAGCAGCAATTGAAAGTGGTATTAAAATCTCTGGCCAAGAAGACAGAGAAAATACAAATGCTGAGTCTACCCATTCCTCCCCCAATCATGAGAAAGAGGGGGAGAAGAGCGCTGAACATCCCGAGGAGAAGAGCGCTGAACATACCGAGGAGAAGAGCGCTGCGGATCTTGAAAAGAGCGCTGAAGACCTTTCCCATGATGAATCTATCAGGGGAGAGAAGAATGAAGATCTTATCGCTGGACCTCAGGGAGATGAAAACCCTAAGGGAACCGAGAAGCTCGCCTCTGTATCTGAGGGGGAGCAACTCGAAGACGAAACTGAAGAATCCGAAGCAGAAGATGATGAAGACATCGACATCCCTGATAATGAACCATCCTCCTCTCCAAGGAATGATGATGACGAAGATGACGATGACTTCTTTGTCGTCAAACCTGCCCCAAAGATCAAAGCTCGTAAGGGAATTTCAATAAATGAACCAACAGGGGAGCGGACAAAGACAAAGCCCTCAGCCTCTGGCGCTGAGAAAGGCAAAGGCAAAGGCGTCGCTGAAGATGAAAATATGGTGATCTTGCTTGTAAATCCGGTTTGTCAGGTACACTAATCATATCTCACTCCATCCCTCCTCTATAAGTTCTACTACCCTAGCCTACCCCTGGACATATTTCTCTTTCTCTTTCTACCCAAGTTCTTCTACCCATGTTCTTATTTGTAAGATCGCTGTGTTTCAGCTAGTCCTCTCCCCTGTTTGAGGATGTCGTTGAAGGTTCTACTACTGCGACTTCACAAATAAAGCCAGCTGCTGCTGATGAAATAATCCCAGTCTTAGATTTGATCTCTGAGACTGATGAACCAGAAGAACAACCTCTCTCGCACAGAAACAGACCTTCCTCAGCTCCTCAAAAGCTGAGTGAAGAGGATCAAAAGAGAAGAGAGGAAATAATAAAGCGATACGAGGATCAGCGAATCATTCTAAGGCGTGATCAACTTCCTTCAGTTCCTCCAAAGTTCAAAATCTCCAAAGCTGAATACCAGGAACACCTTAGAGCTGAACGCCTTATCGCTGAAAGGAAGGAAGCTGAAGAGAAAGACAGAGAATACGCCATCAAGCTTACTCAACGATCAATCAAAGACCCCAAGCTGAAAAGAGTTCCCATTGATGTTCAACGTCAGCTCTGGGATGATGCTCAAGAAATCGTTAGAGAAAAGACAAAGGTCTCTGATACAACTTTGGAATGGGCTAAACAAATGCTGACCTATCGATCAAGACCATCCAAAATAATCAAAGCCAACATCAGAGGAAAAATGAACGCTGATACTCCTGTTGTTGAAGTGGATGTCTACAGAGATGACAAAACCAAGCAAACCTTCTATGCTGATTCATTTGAAAAGTTTGGTCTCTCTGAATGGTTAGAAACGAAATTAGCCATTCAGGGATCACGCTCAAAATTCAAAAGCCATGTTGAGATGATCTTAAACAAACAGATCGACTTGCTTTCATCTGCTGTGGATATTCCTCCTACTCTTCCTCAACCGAAGAAAGCCTCTGCTAAGAAGAAGAAAGTTTCTGATTCAGGTCCAATCATTCGAAATGAAACAGGTATTGGTTTCTCTCGTGCTGAAGTTCTTGGCTCCCATCGAACAACTCAGAGATCTCGTACACTGGTGTGAAGTCAGACGCAACATCAAAGCTAGACACCTGAAGCCCTTGATTTTTGAAGCTGCTCTGAAGTTAAAGAATCAAGGAGTAAATGTCCCTGACTGGATGATCCCCACTAAAAAGACCCTTGAT
This sequence comes from Saussurea involucrata, assembly GCA_033807775.1. NCBI lineage: Eukaryota > Viridiplantae > Streptophyta > Magnoliopsida > Asterales > Asteraceae > Saussurea > Saussurea involucrata. The sequence goes on from CM066314.1 coordinate 89,397,461, forward strand.
GAACTTCTCATTAAGGAAGAACCCTTTGAAAACTGATATAATCTCCTTTATCTCTATTGTATCAGTTATCCTTCTGTACTTGTAAATTATTTCGCTTGTACTTGTAATCTTTCTGTTCTTCATTGTAACCTGATTCAATATTTTAAAGAAAGATTTCAGCGAACGTACTTTACTCCATCAGTACTGAAAAGATCCCAGAAAACAGTAAAAGGGACAAATATTTTATGAGTTCTTTTTATCCTTATGTTTTCATTAAATAGCAATTTTCTTTGTTGCTATGTCATAATCAAATAGGGGGAGATTGTTGATCCAAACCCTCAGTGATTTGATAATGACCCTCTCTTTTATACTTAGTGAAAATTGTAAGTAAACAATATGTATCAGAGTTTCACTATCACTGATAAGTACTAAGATCTTCCAGTACCGCTGATAGGAACTCTCGCTCTTTTAAGTTAAACATTCAGCGAAACTGTTCACCATAAATGCTGAGTCTGTTCAGTCATTATGATGATCGCTGATAAGTTAGTTGTTTACTTATGATCCTTGAAGACAAGTTTCACGTCAACAAAGGTTCTACGTTGAAGTCGAAGATCAAGCTCAAGAACCAGCGACAAGTCTCCTAATGAACTGATGCGGATCAGCGAAGACTCAGATTTGTCCACTCAACGTGAAGTATCAAGTACAAGACTTCAGCTATCGCTGAACTCTATCATTCGCTGATATGAAATGATAGATCGTTGAATCAACGAAAGCTGATCATGAAGTCCTCCGTACAAAATACTTTTGTCTTATCCACCCTTGTACGACTCCGTACGAAATGTCAGAAAAGAACCTCCGAATATCTGAAATCGTACAACCACTCTGATACTACACTATTCATCCATACGGCTACTAAGGTTGTCAACCAAGGTCAATGACATGCAACCAACCAGCTGATGACACGTCTAAAGTATATACTGACTTGCATTAAATGCATGCAGTATATAAAGAGATGAACTCACTTCATTTGAAGTAACTTGCTAACTCTGGACAAGTTCAATCTCTTATCTCAAGATAGGTTATTATTAGTAATTTCCTTATCTCTCTTAGTGCAAGAAACCTTAGTGTTCCAACTTGTTTAGATTTAGGTTTATCCTTAATCTTGTCTCCGCAACAAGCTGTAAATTGTTAATGATTTATCAATAAACAATTTAGAAAAGTAAAATTTGTGTGTTTGTATTCAACCCCCCCCCCCCCCCCCCCCCCCCTTCTACAAACTTGTATAGGCCTTCGGGACCAACAACGTTTCAGGTTAGTACTGAACTGAGCATTTTAGTTTTCATATTATATGTGTCACATACTATAATTGGCAATTAGAGACAGTGTTATCAGAAAAACTGAGGAATTTCGCGTAGCAGTCCCTAAAATTGGTGAATTATCCACAAATCTCAAAAACTGCCAATTCAAATACCTTATATATATATATATATATATATATATATATATATATATATATATATATATATATATATATATATATATATATATATATATATATATATATATATATACTAGTTGTGTACCCGCGCAATGCGGCGGGATGTAAAAAGTTCATTAAGATTTATTCGGTTTCAAAATATCATTTATTTCAAGATGTGATAAATATTGAATAGATTTCAATATGGTTTAATAGTATTTTGAATAAGAATGCTTCAAGTTAACAAACACAATTCTACAAATATATCGTTTGGGTTCGGTTTTGGTGAGAAGCATGAGAAGTGATTATCAACCTTATAGGAAATGAACGAACAATAGTATGAGATGCATCGAGATAAGATGCATCAGATCAATTCCCTTTTAAGAATGGGAGGGTATTTGATTAAAAGTGATCAATAGTTTAAAAGTACTTCTTACACTTCTCACATGATCCTATGCCTATATCGTCTTTCCTAGTTCCAAGTTGCAAACGCTATAAATACAAATGCCAAAGTGACATTAATGTCCACAATGAAGAACTATACTTTCCCGTCCCCTTTCCAAAAAAAAGAACTATACTTGCAATAACTTTTGGAAAAGGGTATGAAACCCTTTAAAAAACTTTATTCAACAAATAATAAAAAATTACAATCTACGAGGAGAATTCCTAAAAAATCAAAATGCTTCCAGAAGATGCTAAAGGTCTAAAACTAAAACAAAATCAAAATGCCTTCCAAAAAAATGTTTCGGGAGATGCTAAAGGTCTAAAACAAAAACAAATCCTAGAAATGACAATCCAATTACAAAGACAATAAACTCCCATAAGAATCAGAAGGCTACTATTGTTTGCATATATTTTTCCATAAAATTCCAGCTTCACTTGGATTTTTCTCATGCTTTTTCCACCATATGAAAAACAATTTATTACCATTAATATCATCATATTGGCCAAAAATTCATTGAGCCACCAATCCATAAGATTATAACTATGGCACAACCTCCACATTTTCAAAAACCAATAGGTGGCATACCCAAGACTCCAAATTAAAAGAAAAAAGCCTAATATGAAAATATCATATCAGAAATGTCCATGAACCTATACATACCCCAAAAATCAAGTAAATCTAATCTTAGGCAAGTCCCAAAAATTCAGAAACAACAACCTATAGACTTGATTAAATTTAACATCAAAAAACAACAACCAACACACATAACAGACCATGTAATCTGGACTACAACTAAATAAGCATAGTGAAAAACCTGATTAGGCCTGAATCTTAGACCGGAGAGAAACCAAGACAGCAACTGGGAATCGTTTGCTATTAGTTCTTGGCTGGGACTCTGCTGCTTATAATACTAATATACAAACACCTACATAAACTAAATTTACACAAATAATGAACATATCTGGTCAATTTCACATGAGAAAGCATTAAGAACCCTAAAAAGTAGGTAAAAGATCGTACCAGAGGTGGGAGACAACCTCAGCAGCTCGTCGATGAACAGAGGAACGTCCGGATATCAAGCTGCTAGGATTATGGTGTTGAACCTGAAGTGAGGAAAACGTTCTTCTATTTCCTTTTCTTTTTGCTGATTTAGATTATGTGGTAGGAGCACCTGAACTCTAAATATCGCAGTCAATTACATATTAATGTTTGTGACTGAAGTATTGAATTGAACAATTACATTTACAATGCAACCCTGTTTATCCTCCCCACTATTCACAAAAATGAAAACAATTGAGTTCGTATTGAAATCTTGAATGAATATAAAGACCAAATTTTCAACAAACTGCTCTTGTTTAAAGTCTTGGAAGTGCGATCTAATAACGTTATTTTTGGCCCCATGCTAATCTTGAAAAAATATACTTATTCGGAACAGAATGTTGTAAAATGGACTTGTCCGTATGGATGAAGGATGTGTTATTTTCATATACTTGTCATCAATATTCTTATGAACTTTGTATTTATATGTGTGATATGGTGTCTATCTTCTATGGTAAAAAATCCAACATCATACATAAGAATAAAAAAAATTGGAGTTCAAATAACGATCACCACAAAAAGTGAAAACATCAAGTACCCGAGGGAGTAAAACAAAAGTTCACGTAAAGAGTAAAAGCATATGGCCAATTATGAACCTCAATATACAAAAAGTGATTAGAAATTAGGGTTTTATGCGAAATACATAGACAAATCTAAGTATTCTTTCACCTTTCTTCTTTCCATTAACTTCATCTTCTTCTTTCTTAATACTTGCTACTCCATTGATTTACAATATTTTTTTAACTTACCCAATCATGTTCATATGTTATTGGGTGAACCTTGATTACAAAAACCATTACATAAAAAAATTGGTGAAAGCATTACTTAAACAGGTTTAACTTAAAATAGACCAAGTGAAGCTCAAAATCACATACTAATAACCATACCAAATTAGAAATCTAGTTGTACTCGTCAATAAATTACTCATCATCGATGAAGGGCAACAGATAAAACGTTTGAAAATCATGAGATACAAAAAAAAACCTAACAGAAAATCTTGTCCATGAGCAGCAGATAAAAGCATGAAGCACCAAAAGAAAAGGAACAAAAAAGAAGAAAAATCGAGAAAACAGGAAACAACCTTTCTACTTTCTCTTTATTGAGTCATGGGTATCCAAGAGCGACAACCAAACCATATAAGACTGCTAAAATTGAAAACTGATAAAACCAATAGATTGAAGTTGTAGTCAAGCAAGCATAGTAGGAAAAGTCGCTCTACCGTGTAGTTATAGCCAAGCAAGTTATAGACCTAAAACCATGTTTAGCCTCGACAACTTTCTGAAAATCAAGCAATGAGTAACACTAAACATACGTTCACAGTGTAGAAATGTTTAACAATGAACTGTCGGAGACCGGTAGCTCTCCAGTGAAGCTGTTATGTGAGATCCCTGCATCGAAGCAACGCCAAAAAGGGGGAAAACCTCTAAATTAGGGTTCATAAAAGAACAGAGGTAATCCAAACTTGAGAAAGACAAAAATAAACACACGAAATCCATGTTTTCTACGGTTGTAGGCAAAAAACAACAAGAATCCGAAAACAAAACAAAGAGATTAGAGTTTTCGTCACCTATTCGTCGGTAATTTTCATCCCTTGTTTGTTGAATATTTAAATCAATCATCTCAAAAAATGTGTGGGAGTGTGTCGATTTTGAATTTGAACTCAGATGGATTGAGATGCCTGAGATTTTCTATGAATTTTGAATTTGGGTCAAAGCATGGGGACAAACAATTGAAGTGTTACTGTGTTAGAACAGACAGGAGAGCTGATATGGGTATGAAGAAACTGTGGATATGGAAAGGTAATTCTGAACAACCCCTTCTTGGTGGCTTAAGCCGTGGGGTAAACATGATGCAAAGAAACTTGTACATAATGCATGGCAATTTGTAATTAAGAGATTTTGACATTTTAAGCTTTAGAAGATGGTACCATGTGCATAAAAGATTGTCTTTAAGACATTGATCAAAACCAATATTAATGTAGTAATATATATATATATACTTTGCCAAATTTATATTAGTAAAATTTAACTAGTATTAGTAATATTAATACAATTTAATTTGTTTAATTAATATTTTTAGAAAAAAAAATAAACAAGTAATATTTTGGGAGGTCCAATCCTAATACACCATTTTTGCACTCCATACCTCTCTTTTTCCTCCCCCAAGACCAGCCATTCCCACCCCCATAACACCCCCTCTTTCTCTCTTTCTCTCATTTCAAACTCATATTCATCATCTCATCTCTCTAGAATTCTCCTCTCATATCTCTCTAAAAATTCTCTATACTTTCTCTCAAGTAACACTTATACCTCAGCCAAGAAACACAAGTAATACAAGTATTCAAGTATTCTAAGGTAAATGTATGTGTGTTGGATGAAATCCACACACCCTCTTTCATAACTTTTGCATTTTTCTTAAGCAATTTTCTTCTTCTTCTTCATCTTCTTTAAACTTTGTTAAGAACCATCTTCATACATCTTAATGTTTGTAGATTTACCACCATAACACTTGCATGTTATTAAAAAGGTGGTGAATCCATGATCAAACCTAAGTTAAGATCAAAGATGGGCTCTTAACTTACATGCATGTAGTTTTCTTAAAAGATCTATACTTTTTGATCCAAAAGTTGTATGAAAAGCTCTTTGACTTCACTAAAAACATGTTTTAATTAACATGGATGTGCCAAAAAGTTACTATTTTAAGTTGCATGGAGAAGTTCTTGGCATAAACACCCAAGAAATCTTCAAAAAGACTCATTTTCAAATTTCTACAAAAGATGAGTTTGATAGATAGCATGCATGTGGTTTAAATGGCTTAAAAATATGTTTTAAAACTGAAAAAAATCTGTATGGGGATGTGTCAAGTCGGATTGCATGCAAATAGAATAAGAATCATGACAAAAAGACAAAGATGATGCATATATATAAAGTCTAGCTTTGACAGCATGCTGCCAGATTTTTACCTCTCTCTTCAAAAAGTCATAACTTTCTCAATAATACTCCAAATAATTTAATTCTTTTTCTGAAATTTATTTTTATGAGTTAGGTTTCAAACCCAAGTGGTTTCACTCAAAAACTCAAAGATTTCGACCTTCAAACATTTTTCAAAAAACAGTGCGCAAACAATAAAGATTTCTGTAGTGATTTTACGTCAATAATTATTTCATGTACTTAATCACCTCTAAAAATTATGAATCTTACGTCAAAAGTTACCTAACTCATTAAACTACCTAGATAAAAAAATATATTGACCTAAAATGCCCTCGAAGACATCCAAAAATGTACAGAAAGTGGCACCTAAATCTGGACAGCAAAAGAATAATCTCAAAAGTGGTTTAAAAGCAACTTTATTTCTATATAATTATTTTATGTTGTAAATCTACCACTTTTATGATAAAATCTCTGTTATTTGATGACATGCATATATTATTTTGATAGGTAACAAAAATACAAAACCCTAAACAAATTTTATAAAAGGGCATTTTATGACGATTTGGATAGTTAGCCTATCGAACCCTTAAAATTAAAACTCACTAGTGACCTTACGTTCGTAGGTTTGAAGTAGGATCACACCGAGGTATTTTGTGAGAGATTCCCGGAATTTCATCGCGCATCAAGTGAGTTATCAAAACCCCTTTTTAATATTTTACATATTTTGGGGTGAAAAGCATGTTGTTACTACAATTATTTTACGCACCGGTTGTCTCGTTTTCTTGGAAATACTAATCTTGCTATATTTGCTTATGCTCTATGGTATGTATGTTTTGTGCATGTTGTAAGATTTTGAGCTTCCTCTATCGTACTAAGTCCCCGTTTAATCTACGTTACCCGTTTAACTCACGAGTGTGAGCCGTTGGTAATTATGGATAGCGCTATTTGGTTGACACCCACTCACAAGTCGCACTTGTTTGAGTGCATAATTATTGTTGTCCGTATGCATTGTTGACGATAGAACATGCGGAGGCGCGTCTTGTCACATAGGTCGGGTAACGGGCTCATAGCTTAAACATTATACATACAATTACCTTGAGCAAATGTTTTTACAACCGGTTGACTTATCCACTTGTGCGGATTAAAACTGTCCTATGACAAACTTTGTTGTACTCAAAAAACCTGTGAACTCACCAACTATTCAATAGTTGACCCTCACATTTACATGCTTTTCAGGAAATCATCAGTAAGGTTGAACATTATGAAGGCACCATAGTAGCTGCATCCTGCACGTGTTTTCATATGTCATTTTATGTTTCGGGATTTTACATTTTGGACAACTTTCGCTTCAGACAAATTACGTTTTAAGACAATATGTAATTATTTGTACTCTATTTTTATGCCATGGTGATTTGGTGTATTTTGTACCTACACATTGAGACCTTGAACTGTGTCATCTCGTGTTTCCGCTTTAGCGGGGTGTGACAGATTTGGTATCAGAGCCGAAGGTTATAGAGAATACCGGTCTTCCATTGGAAAAACCCAAATATAACCAAAATCCGAAACTGACATGATAACAACTGAACCTACTACTAGTATAACTAAGTCTATAATGGTATTAACATACTTTAATTAAACATAGCTTGATCACCTATGTTCGATTAAGGAAAGTTAATGCGAGACTAGAAATGGTTATAGTAGGAGTATGTCATTTTTTTATTTGCACTCTCTAGTATCATGCGTAGTGCGTAGACATTGCATAGGATAGATACTACACTTGTGCGATTAGTGACTAAGTATGCTTTTGCCTCAGTTTCCCTATGTCATCATCCTCATCCTACTCCCTCTCTTCTAACTAGGCCGACGAGTCGGGTTACGTCACTGGTCGACCTCGAGGCAACCCACCGAGCATTCGGAAAAATGAGAATCCTAGGAGCACTGAATCAGATCAAGAAATGTTGAGCGAGTGAGCCATCGACGATAGACCGAGAGTGTCACCAACTTCGGTTCTACCCCGACCGATTCCGATAATATTCCAACCCAACCCTAATGGACCGCGTACTAGGCAAACGGCAAGGAAGATCGTTCCAATCCCTAGAAGAGTGACACTTATGTCGACGCATCCGGGGACGCCGGAGCCACCACGAGTAATCACTGGAGTACCAGTCGGGCGTGTATCTGGTATGACCTGGGCGGAGGAGCAACATGTACGGGCTATGGCGGCTGAGTTACACGACTGTCAGGCGAGGGTGACTCATCAGGGGCAAGTCGTGACTGAGTTGGTGGAGCTGAGCCATCTCTTGTACAATGTTTCGACCCAGGCTTTGGAGAGTGTTAGGACGGCTAGGCGGACCGCGATGAGGGCGGAGCTTGCATGCATGATTGGAGGAGTAGTGCTAGCTATGCTTGTATTGATGATCTTGATAGTTGTATATTTGGTATGGTTTTGATTAGGATGATTGATAGTTTGGCACCTTTTGATAAGACTTTTGGGTTCAAAGGAAAACATTTTCTTGTGGTTATCATGAACTAAGTATTTTGGGTAATTTTAAGTGATTGGTTGTATTAGATCTAAAAACTTTAGTATTGATGTAGGATATCGAAATTTTGGTATTAGTGGCATTATCTAAAAATAGGAATGGATTTTTATCTTGATGTTATCTGGAGCACGGATAGGAAGGTAGTGAGAAATTTCGGAGTAAAGGCTCAAGACTCTAGGCAATACAATGGTCCACTCCGAAAATGCAACAAATGCTACTTTCATCATGAGGGAGCCTGCCCTGCTTGTGACAATTGTAAGCGGCCGGGTCATCTCATCAAGTTCTTTAGGATGGAAAAAGGGTCACAGTGAAGGGTGAAAGGCATGCTTCGAGTGCGGAAGTCAGGATCACTTCCGGAATACGTGCCCAAGATTGGGTAGGAGGCCGAGCAATAACGATAATGGGAACCAGGCAAGGCAAGCCAATCAATGAAATCAAGGAGGTCAAGCTCGAGGACGGTCATTTGTCATTGGACCTGACGAAGCACGTCGCGACCCCAATGTGGTGACAGGTACGTTTCTTATAAACAACCACTATGCATCAGTATTATTTGACACTGGAGCGGACAGGAGTTTTGTTTCGTTAGAATTTAGGCCACTAATTAACTTGGAATCTAGGAGAATGTCGGATGCTTATATTATTGAAGTTGCTAATGGTCATAAATTTGAGGCTAAGTGTTAGCTCCAATTATTCATAATATTAGAAGTATTGAAAAATAGGCCTAGTATGAAAGAGTTCCACAGAAGCTCTGCGGTGTTCCACAGAAGCCCTGCCGAAGCAAACAAGATCATTAATGAAACACCAAGTCCCAAGAAGAATCTACAGAAGACTACTCACAAAGGACCAAAGAAGGATCTACAGAAGAATGCTCACCAAGGACCGAGCCGCAGAACCTCTGTCACCCTTGACAGAGCCTCTGCGGTTCAGACTAAAGACTTGGAAGATATTTATAATATCTTGCCACTGTTGAAGAAATATCTTACCACTATTACAGAAATATCTTGCTACTGTTCCAGGGTCCGTTCATCAACTTGTACAAGGGATGGTCCGACAACAAACACGTGTCAAACTCTGATAGGAATCCTTGCAAGTTGATATTAGCGCATTTAATGCATGCAGATTTCCAACTGTTCATGCCATCCCTTATTTCCTGTAGCAATAGTCCTTTTGTCTAGAATAGTTCTTTTATAGTAGTATAAAAGGAAGACTCATGTTGAGTTCTTCTTACCAAGCCAACATCAGACAACAACTAACACACAAAAAACACTAGCACACAATTATCGTCAAATCTGTTCTTAGTGTTCTTCCTCAAATACAGTAAACTTTGAGATATTCATCTGTTCTTCATATACTGTTTATTTGATATTTTGTGCTGTTTTTATATAAACATATCTGTTAGTTCTTCAAATACGCTTCCGCAACACATCTTATTTGAACTAATAGATAAGATAATCTTTGTTAATCAAATACGAGAACCAACAATTGGTATCAGAGCAAAACTTGGTTTTCAATATCAAGCGAACCTTGTTTAACAAAATTATTGGTAGAAACGTGGTCTGGTTTTAACCTGTTATTCATTCATTTAAACAGATTCTATTGTTCAGCCATTTTCGATTTATTCAATATTTGGTAAATCTAGAGAAAGTGTTTCTTTAATTAAAACTCCATTAAAGTGCATTGTTAAGAGCTTCCAAACCTAGAAAATCTTTCAAGATAATTCTCTCGTTCTTTTTAGTGTCATATCTTTAGTCTGAATCCACTCTTAAAATGACAAGCGCACAAAATTTCTTCACAGATGGCTCATTAACAAAACCACCATCTCTTATACGAAATGAGTATCCTCAGTGGAAAATAAGAATGATCCATTTCTTTGAGGGTACTGATAAAGAGCTCGTACAATACCTTTATAATCCTCCTCATGTCCCTATGTTAATAGTACCTCGTGTACCAGCTACAACTGACACTCCTGAAATCCCTGAGCATCAAAAACCTAAAACCAGGGATAGTTGGTCAGATCAAGATAAGGAAAAAGATGAACTCGCGCATAAAACAAAAAGAATTCTGATAATGGCAATCCCCAACGATCTCTTCCAGTCTCTAGATGCATGAGAATCTTCGTATGATCTTTGGAAAGAACTGGAGAAACAACTTGAAGGGGGAGCTAAAACTCAGAAAAATCGAAGGGCTCAATACATAAACGAATATTACGCTTTTAAAGCCTTGACAAATGAATCTCTGCAAACAACGTATGACAGGTTCAACTCTCTGATCAATAACTGCAAGAAGTTCGGCATCCACAGAACTTCTGAAGAGAATAACGTCATGTTTCTCAAAAGTCTGAACGAAGGATGGCTCCAGTTATCTATGTCTTTACAAACCAATCAAGATTTAGATTCCTGGACTCTTTCAGACCTCTACGGAACATTAGCTGGTCAAGAGCCTCAAGTAGCACTAGCAAAGACACTAACCATTGCAACTCTTGCTTTGGTTAGTAAATCCACAGAAGAAACAGAGAGGCCGAGGAAAGAAAGACCGACAGAATAAAAAAAGGAGAAAAAGAAAAAGGTGGTGGTAGTTGACAACGAAGACGAAGAGATTATGGGAGAGGGAGAGATCACTCTAGTATCAATAGCAACATCCTTAGCTCTATTGACAAGAGAATTCAGAGGAAACCAAAAGAGTTCTGGTAATGATAGATATGGCAGAAATAATCGAGAAAGAAGATAAGAATCAGCTGACCGACAGAGGTCAGACGACAGAAGTAACGACCAACAGAGGTCAAGTGAAAGGTACAATAGAGGAAATGACCGACAGAGGTCAGATGACAAGGCAAGCTACACACCACAAGATTACTACAAGTGTGGTAAGCCTGGTCATTATGCAAATGAATGCAGATCGGAAAAAGGTGGTGACCGACAGAAGTCTGACGATCGTGCTGGTAATACTTCCCAGAACCAAGGTTGCTATAACTGTGGGAAGCCAGGCCACTTTGCCAATGAATGTAGAAGCAGGTCAAATCGCCCACAAAAGGACTCAGCTTTTTATAAAAAGAAAGCTGAGTATTATGCTCAAAAGTCACTCATAGAGAACAAAGTGGTGAACAAGGAAGATTGGGAGTCAGATACAACCTCTGATCAAGAATACACCAACAATGCCTTGTTCTGTGGCATGGCAGAAATCAGCTCCGACTCTGACACTGAGGTATCTACTTCAAACTCCACCTCTAGTACTACAGAAGTTGATTTGCTTATAATTAAAACTGAAAATGTTGAACTGAAAAAGACTTGTGATGATATTCAGAAAAAGCTCACTTTTTATGAAAGAGAAGCTAGACTTCTCACTGAAGAAAAAGCAAAGATTTTCAAAGAAAAGGAAGAATTAGAAGCACACTGGAACAAAAATCTATTTCCTTTAAAAGAGAAAATTTCTGAATTAAATACATCTTTAAAATCCAAAACAAAAGAACTTTCAGATTCTGAGAGCGACAGACTTAACATTTTAGCTCTTAAGGAATATTTTCAAAAGGAAAGAGAAGTCCTTTGGCAAGATCTACTTAGAAGAGATGTTTTAATTAAAAATTATCGTGATGCTCAAAAGGTGTATGAGAAAATAAATACTCAAATAGGAAGGCGAGGTAATGGGTACAGTGATATTAATCAAGGTACAGAAAACAAAAAGAATAAACCTCTGTCATCTCTATTTACTTTAGGAAAAGTCAACAAACCTAATTTTCCAAACTTAATCTCTGTAAGTAAGAGAGTAAAATCTCTGGGGAACCTCACTTAAGGAAACCCATGAAGATGATAAATATGGGGTTTGAAAACACAGACTTATCACCTTCAACCTCTGTCAAAAGCGGATCCAAACCAAAGAGATATCTGAAAACTCAAAATCAGATAGGAATCTTCAAGTTTGGTAAACCAGAGACTCAAACTGAAGTTGCTTTTGTTTGCACAATAGATTCTAAAAAGAAATTATCTGCAGAAGCACTTGAGTTCAAACCAAACTTTTCAGAAGAAAAACTAAGAAATAAAATTGAAAAGGAAATTATGGAAATCGGTAAAATAGATATTTTGAAAAATCTATGTACACCTTCTATAGATCAAAAACTCTCTAAAGAGATCTTGTCAGACACCTCTATTGACTTAGAAATAAATTTTTCAGAGGAAGAAAGCAAATATGACACATGCTCGGAAAGTCCAGCCTCTGTCGAAAGAAATATTGATGACTCAACCACTTTATATGAGGACGATTCATCATCTGACGAATCAGAGGCTGACAGAATAGAAAAGTTTCCTTGTGACTCGGAGGTTATTAAACAAACCTCTGAAGTTCTTAACAGAACTATTCCTCCTAAGGAGAAAATCATTGGAATTCCAATTTGTCCAGACTTTGTGGATATGTGCATACAAGCCAAAACCTCTATTGAGCTTGAAAATTTCAAAAAACAGAAGTTATTGTCCACTCAAAATCCAAAAGAATCAAAGTTTTTAAAACCCTTACAAGTTAAATAGAAACCAACATGGCAACAAAAGGGTAAGTGGCCAAAACCTAACAAATCATTTTCTTCTGTGGCAGTGAAATCAACAGAAGTTCACCACAGAAGGAACTCACAGAAGGCTGCTACAAACAAAGATTTTTGCCAACAATCTAATCTACATAAATCTTCTTGTAATAGGAATCCATATGCTAGAATAGAATGTAATGCCTCTGTGGCCTAGTTTAAAGCTTTCAATGAAAATTTCAAGCAAATCACTTCTGATATTCCATACTGTCATTGCTTTGATCTAATGTTCAAATTGAATAATCATTTCTGTAGTTCAAATTGTTTTCTCCCCCTGCACCGATATGGTATCTAGACAAAAGAGAAACAAACTGATTCTTCGACAAAAGATAAAATGTATTTCAAGAATGCTAAGGCAAACTTGAAAAATTCTGACGAAACTGGACCCATATGGATATAGGTACCTAAAACTCTATGATTGTCTTGCAGAAGCAGTATGTGCCAATATGGTATCTAGACTTCAGATGCTCGAGGCACATGACTGGCAACAGAAGTCTTCTATCCACGTACCAAGAAAAACAAGATGGTGGATCAGTGACTTTTGGAGACAACAAAAAGGGGCATATTAAAGGCTATGGAGTCATAAAGAAATAGAATATCACCGTACACAAAGTTGCATATGTGGATGGCCTAAAACACAACCTACTCAGTGTAAGCCAACTTTGTGACACAGGATTCGATGTACTGTTCAAAAGAACATTTTGCTCTCTACTAAGTGAAGACACCGGAATTGAACTTCTGCGAGCCAAAATAAAAGGTTATCTGTATCTAATGAACTTCAATGCCAAAAACAAGGACAACATTTGTCTTGTTGCAAGCAAAAGTGAAGAAGCCTGGCTATGGCACAACAGGTTCTGTCACTTAAACTTTCATACTCTAGATAAACTGGTAAAACTTGAACTGGTCAAAGGTTTACCTAATGTTAAATTTAATAAGGATCATTTATGCTCTGCATGTGAATTGGGAAAACTCAAAAGAGCTTCCCACAGAGGCAAAACTGATGTGTCTTGTCCTAGGCCTCTGTACATGCTTCACGTTGACCTCTGCGGTCCAATTGCTATACAGAGCCTAGGTGGCAAGAAATATATACTTGTCTTAATTGATGAGTATTCCTGATTTACATGGGTTGAATTTATCAGAAAGAAATCAGATGTTCCATGCATCCTGATTAATCTAATGAAAAGAATCCAAGTTCTTTATGAGTGCAGAATTCTGAAGTTACGAAGTGACAATGGCACATAATTCAAAAACTGTGTCATTGAAGCCTATCTCATAGAAGAAGGAATATCCCAGAACTTCTCTGTCGCTCGCACCCCACAACAGAATGGCGTGGTATAACGAAAGAACCGCACGCTAGTGGATGCTGCAAGAACCATGCTATCTGCATGTGGATTACCAATGACCTTTTGGGCAGAAGCAATTTCAACTGCTTGCTATTCCCAAAATCGTTCAACGATCGTGAAAATACACATCAAAACTCCGTATGAATTGATCAACAAACGACGACCAAACATCAAGTTTCTTCATGTGTTTGGATGCAAATGCTTTGTCTTAAACGACAGAGACTCAAGAGGGAAGTTTGAAGAAAAGGCTGACCAAGGCAAGTTCATCGGATACTCTGCCGCTTCAAAAGCCTACAGAGTTTACCTTCTGAAGTCACGCACGATAGTAGAAAGCAACAATGTGTCCTTTGATGACTCATCCCAAAAGACTTCTGAACAACTCAGTTCAGAACTCGGGCTAAACAAGGAATCCTCTGGCATCTCAAAAACAAATAAAGATTTAGATCTTCTATTTTCAGAGATATTCAACGACGATGTCGATTCCTCTGCTAGAACCAATAGAACCTCTGCAGAATCACCTTCTGTAAACAAAGTAAGTATCTCTCTGTCTGATCCATTTAATCCCTCATCCTCTTCTACAACTACTACAGGTACTGAAAATCTAACAGAAGAAACGACGACAAAAGATTCTGCGCCACAGGTTATCCAAATACTAACAAATCCAACAGAGGAAGCAACACCAGAAGAAACACCAGAGGGAAGTGAAGATGAAATCACAATGCTTACAGAGAAGGAAATTCCAACTATGATACCCATTCCTACAGAAGCTGAACCATCAACCACTTCAACCACAAAAGTTCAACTTGATGACTCAAATGATCATCTTCCACGAACTACTCAATGGACAAAAAGCCATCCTTCAAGCCAAATCATCGGTAATCCCACTGATAAGGTAAAAACAAGATCAGCTTCTGCAAATTTTTGTTTCTTTACCAAATTTATTAGTGTGATCGAACCGAAAAAGATCTCTGAGGCCCCGGACGACCCAAACTGGGTGGATGCTATGCAAGAAGAGCTTCTGCAGTTTGAGCAAAACAAAGTCTGGACTCTAGTACCTCTGCCACGAGGGAAACAAGACATAGGGACTAAGTGGGTTTTCAGAAACAAAAAGGATGAAGATGGAGTGTTCATTCGAAATAAAGCAAGACTGGTGGCCAAGGGATATCGCCAAGAAGAGGGCATCGATTACGATGAAACTTTTGCCCCTGTTGCATGGCTCGAAGCAATAAGAATTTTCTTAGCCTTCGCGGCCCACAGAGGTTTTAAAGTATATCAAATGGATGTAAAATCTGCTTTTCTCAATGGTGAAATTCAAGAAGAAGTAAACGTCCAACAACCACCAGGGTTTGAAAGCTCAAAGTACCCAAGGTATGTCTATTACCTCGACAAAGCTCTATATGGACTGAAACAGGCTCCAAGGGCATGGTACGAAAGACTTTCTACCTTTATTCTCAATAACGACTACAAAAGAGGTACCACTGATACAACTCTGTTCTTTAAAGGAGAAGGAAATGAGCTTATTCGTGTACAAATATATGTAGATGATATTATTTTTGGGTCTACAAATGCACAAAAATGTAAAGATTTTGAAAAACTCATGCAGAGTGAGTTTGAAATGAGTATGATGGGAGAATTAACCAATCAAAATATGTCTCTGACATACTTGAAAAATATAGCCTCTCTGGTGCCTCTGTCATGAAAACCCCAATGGCCACTGGAAATAAACTTTTTTCAGATCCAAATGGCATATCTGTCGAGTGCACTATTTACAGAGGAATGATTGGGTCTTTATTATACTTAACGGCCAGTAGACATGACATAATGCATGCCACATGTCTCTATGCAAGATATCAAGCTAATCCTAAAAAGTCACATTATATTGCTGTAAAGAGAATCTTTAGATACCTCAGAGGGACCAAAAATCTTGGCCTCGGGTATCCACAGAACTCTGGTTTTGGACTAAAGGCATACACATATTCAGATTTTGGAGGATGTAAACTCGACAGAAAGAGTACCTCTAGGAGTTGTCAATTCCTAGGTGGAAAATTAGTAAGCTGGACTTCAAAGAAACATAATTGTGTGTCAACATCTACGGCAGAAGCTGAATACGTTGCTGCTGCTAGCTGTTGCTCTCAAGTTCTGTGGATGAAAACTCAGCTGAAAGAATTTGGTCACATCATCTGCAAAATCCCCATCTTCTGTGATTCCAAAAGTGCAATTGCCATCTCTGCAAATCCAGTACAACATTCAAAGACAAAGCACATAGATATCAGGTATCACTTTCTGAAGTATCATGTTGAAAATCAAACCATCGAGATGCATTTTGTTCCAACAGAATTTCAGCTTGCTGATTTATTCACCAAGGCACTTGATGAGAAAATATTCCTTTACTTGGTGGGTAAATTAGGAATGATAAATATGGATTAACCTCTGTAAGTATCTTAATCTTTATGTTCTAAAGTATGTATATTTTTTTGTTTTTGTAAATTATTTTTTGTTTTTTATTTTTTTTATTTTTAAAAAAAAAATATATATATATATATATATATATTTTCTTTTTTATGTAAATTCTAAAATCTCAATTCTGAAAGTAACAGAGATTCTGTAAGTCTCCTCAGAACCTCTGACGATCCTTACAGAACCTCTGATACACGACCTATGTTATATACATTTACTTCTGATTATTTGAACCAAGCATAAGTCAAGGGGGAGCAGAGAATAACAAACTTGATCTACAGAGATTGATTAGATCAAGGGGGAGCAAAAGGAGACATTGCTTAATCTACAGAGATTTATAAGTCAAGGGGGAGCAGAGGAAGAGATGACAACAACAGAAGAAAAGAACATTGCCGGACAAAGAAGAACAAAAAGGTTAGTATCTCGAACAAATTCTTTTTGAAAATAATTTTCTAGGACACAAATTTCTAAATATGTTCTAGAAACATTATTAAACACATTCCAAATAAAATTTGATCAAAAAGAATATTAAGTTTTCCATTATTAGAAATTTAAGGTCACAGAGCCTCTGCTGAGTCCAACAGAGGTTCTGCAGGCAGAAGCTCTGATCTTAAATCAATAATTCTTGGAAACTGTCAATCATCGCATACAAACACTGCAAAGAAGTCATCGGTTACAGAGTTCTCTCTACAAGAAAGAACTTCTGTAGACCAACACGGGTTTTAAAAGACTTTTTGCTGCACAAAACCTTTATCAAAAACAATTTTCTACGACACCAGCTTTCAAACAGGTCCTAAAAACATTGTTAAAAACAATCAAAAACTTGGATGATAAAAAATGTTTATAAATTATTAAATATGATAAATTTCTTGTCTCAAAGCCTCTGCTGGCTCTGACAAAGGTCCAAAAAAAAACCTCTGTAAAGGAAATTCTATGCTAATAATTTATCGATCCTCTCCATGGACTTTTTAACATTTTTTTGTGAAAGTACAACCTACAGAGGCAAGAAAAACAAAGTTTTCAAATCACAGAGCCTCTGTCAGTTTTTACTTTGGGCATTTCTGTAATAGTAACGGTAACTTTTCTGCGAGTAAGTATCATGTGGAGGTAAAGAGGCCCACGCGCCTAGCATTTAATAAGGCCGCCCATGACGTCTCGTTATAACTGACACAGAGGACGTGTTATCTTTTCATTGGACCAACATGGAGCACGTTCCTCTGGAAAGTTGAACCCGCCGTAACCACTCAAGTGCGGACCCCAAAATATTATTTACCTCAAAATATTAACCCTTTCAGACTCTACCGTTACATACTCAGTATAAAACCCAAGTTAACTTTCCTCACAAAAACTTTACTCACTTTCTTCTCCGGCGAACCTGCAACTATTCTCAAATCTTCACTTTACTTTGCAAAAATGGCTTCCAGTTCCTATGCTGCTCAAAACTCTCCGACAAACTCTCCTCAACACTCCCCGATGCATTCAGAGCACTCCCAAAACCCTAACATCGCCATAAATGCTTAAACAGAAAACTCCGGCGACTCTGCAAATTTTGCACCAACCACCAACCTTCAACATTTTCTGAACAAAGAACATTTTGAGGATGTTCTTCCATTAAAGTCCAACAACTGCTACCTTGTGCCCTCACCAACAGCCTTCGGCGAAGCCCATGCTCTACTCCTAAACATTATGAAAAATCATATCCTATACCCCCTCCTTTCCAAAACCCCAACCAAAATCCTTGCTCGATATCTGAATCAATTTTGGCAAAGTTGCCGATTTGATTCAGATGATTCTTTGATAAAAGGCTATATTTCAAAACCTGACAAATCTAAATACCTCGAACTCATGTTCAACAGAACTATGTTCTCGCTTGAGTTCAACCTGCCAACCAGAGGTCTTCTTGGAATAAAGAAATATGTTGAGGTTCCTACGGACGAGGAGCTCTGTCGATTTGTAGAAATGTTAGGGTATAACACAACCCTAAGGAAACGAAATGATTTCCGCAGAGGCAGACTACCACCTCTGTGGAATACCCTCTTCTCCATCTTAAATCGTTGCCTCGCAGGGAAAACCGGTAGCCCTGACCAGAGCTCACACCAGATCCTGACCATCATGTTTGGGATCTATTATGATCTTCCACTCGATTATGCCACCATCATGATGCAGGAGATGATAAATACGATCGACAGAAATATTGCAACCCAGAAAGCCAAACAACATACACCAGGATATCTGCCACCTCTGCAATACCAAAGGATAATGGGAGTTTTACTCGAGCCTCTGCTTCTTCTGCAGAAATGGCCAATGGAAGGGCCAACTTTAAAACTCTATCCCATGAACAAAAACGTTCCTACAGAGCATGAAGACAACTATCCCCACTGCAGACCTCTGTCGAAAAACCTTCTGTCATATGAAACCGATGAAGATAGAAAATTAGACTATATACGCGTCCACAGGACTCCCGAACCAAGTCTTGTGACACCCCCGCGTCTAGGAGCCCCTTAGGTTTAGATGTAGTAGAGAGGATGACAGAAGAAGAATGGGCGAGAGCTTTAGAGAAACATTATTCAGTACAAGACCGTTTCAAAGCCCAAAGAGAGAGCATTTACCCCTCTTCTCCCAAAAGAAAAACCTCTGCAGCAACACCGAAAAAGAAGAGCAATAAAAGGAAAACCACAGAGGAAACTACAACCTCTGCAGCTCAACACTCTTCTCCACAACAAGCTGCAGAAACAAGATCTTCTGCACCTCCCTCCCCTCCAAAACAAAAGAAAAGGAAAACCAAATCCACAGAAGAGGGAGCTCCTAAGCCAAAGAAGAGAAAGTCAAAGAAGAAGAAACCAACATCACCTCTGCAGGTCATAACAGAGGAAGTCGAACAAGAAGAGGAAGATCAGACTATGCCTCTGCAACCTCCCTCCCCAATAATCTATGCAGATCAACAGGGAGATTTTAATGCCTTCCTAAACAATCCCGACATTGCTCACACCTTAGATCCATCAGGATGGGTCGCAGAACCATTGGATCAGTCTACGGAGGTTCTGCGCACAACAGAAGTCATTTCTGCAGCTCAAGGTACTCAACCTATGCACCCTCACGTTCGACAACTCATATGATCTCATTCTATATATGATTCCTTAAGAGCAGAAGCAGAAGCAGAAGTGACTATAGAGGAAACTAGATAAGAAGACGTAAACATAGAAATTGCAAGAGAGGAAGAGGTTAGGGTAGAAACCACATAGGGTTCTACAGAAAAAGATGTCGCAGAAGTAGAAGGCACACATCCCCAACCCCCCCCCCCCCCAGTGCAACTCACATTTCTGATACCGCCGGTCTAGCGGCAGAGGGTATCAATGAAAAAGAGCAGCACAGCTCGATCCCAACCCCAGCCAGCCAGCCAGAGGTTACTCTTTCAACCTCTGTGCCTAATATAACCAGGGGCCCATTCCTGGGGAGTCCTCTCGAAAGGACTCACCCATAGTTCGTGATTTATTGCCCCAAATCACACCTGACATCCTAGCAGAGGAATTCGTTTCCTCTACCACGCACACAACGATAGGGCCAAACCTCCTTTCAGAGGGGAGTAGAGAGCAAAATGACGAAAAGACTCTAGACAAGTCTCGAAGTCAATAGAAGGACATTCCAATACCCACCTCTGGAGTGGATTTGGACTCTGACCTTCACAGAACTTCTATAGAGGTTGAAACTCAAGATTCTCCTCCAGGATCAGAAGGAAATCCTTCCACCCTCAACGTACAAACAGGGGTGAACGAAGGTGTCCAAGGAACAAGGACAAACTCTGGAGACGAATGTGTTCCTCCAGAAGTTACCACAAGTTCACACGTATCAAGGGGTGAGTTCCAAACCCTTGTCACCTCTGTGAACCAAACATTGAAAGAGTTGAAAAGTTGTTTCAAATGTTTTGCAGAAACAACATCGACGGCCATCTCCAAACTGAATACCAAAATGGACTATCTGTCCACAGAAGTACAAAATGCCATAGCAGAGATGAAGTCCACTGCAACAAAAACTGCCACCTCTGCCGCAACTGACCTTGAAAAAGCCAGAACATCTGCATTCAATGACTCTGTCAAGTCCTTCCTGCAAAAATTCAAAGATCAATCCTCTACTTCTAAGGGCCTTTCACCAGAAGACCTAAAGAAGGCCTTAGAAGAAGTTCAATAGCAAACACTACAGAACACTCAAGCCATGAAGCCTTCTGACTACATGACAAGAGTTCAGCTCACAGAACTTGGGCAAGGAATCCTTGATCAAATGACAGAGTTCATCAGAGCCTTCACAGCTGCAAACGCGAACTACGTCAGAGAATTTCAAGCTAGCGTCGGCAAAATGCGCTTCAACACAGAAGCAGAAGTTGAAACTCTGCTAGGCCTCTGTGATGACTTGTGCGTGAAAATGATAGCTGCAGGGGCTGTACCTCTAAAGAAATCAGATACAACATGCAGGGCAGAGGGAACGACAGAGATAAATCAGGATGACTCTGATGATGACCATCATGGTCCATCAGATCATCCTGAGGGGGAGAAACAATGGGAGAAACAAAGGGAAACAGGTGCAAGCAGTCCTCCAATATCAGCAGTACCAATTTCCTCTGCACCACAAACCCAAACCCAAACTCAGGAAACACAACAGAGACCCACAGAGGAAACACCAGCCTCTGTGGAAACCACCTCTGTCCTTGAAAAAGATGTCCCTGAAGTTCAAATCCTTACTTCTTCATCCTCAGAAGAACTTCCCCATTCTCCACCAAAATCCCTACCCAAAACACACCCAAGAAGAAAATCCATTGCCCACAAACCAAAAAGCTCAAAACGTTCTGCTACTTATGTCCTAAAATGTTAGAGCATTGTTGTATTCAAGATTTACTGTAAAGTCAATGTACTGTATTAGTTAGCTTTGCCTTTATACCTTGTATGTTATGGGTATAAATAGGCATGTCTAGTTTTTAGTTAGAAAGGAATCTAGATCCCTTTAGGAATCTCTTGATCATTTGTCATTTACACTTTAGAGATCAATATATGGATGACAAGTTCTCTTTAGATTCTCTCTCTACATCATTCTTGATTACTTGCTAGATTTGGGATTTCACATTTGGTATCAGAGCTAAACAGAAAATTCAAGCAGATCAAAGAGCAAATTGAAGATTTTTTACACTGCTCTTGAAGATTTCGGATCACACATCATTCACTATTCATTTAAGATTTCGAATCCTTCTTCATTTACTATTCATCTAGAATCATCATCTTTTTCATTTTTTGATCTTTTGGATTGATTCTTGACATCATTGCACTCGATTTTCATCCCTGAACATCTTTAATTCAAGGATCTATACCAAAATCTGCACAGAATTTGCAGATCTGATCATTTTATATATGTTTTTGTTCGAAAACATTTTCTTACTATTTTGGATCATAATCCGATTAAATTGATCGAATTAGGATTTGTGATTAACTAAGAAAGTGTGTGGAATAAAATTTCGAACAATTCTGTGCAAATTTCATAACAATTGGTCAAGAATTGAAAAGGCTATGGCTGATTTAGTGTTTTTTAAGTTCGAAGTGCAGAATTCGGATCATTCTTGGTGAATTCGGATCATTCATACACAATTCGGATCATTCAAAGGGAATTCGGAGTGTTCTTGGCATCACAAGTATAGAATTCGACTCAAGAAGCTTTCGAATTCGTTGAATTCGAACTCTGTTAAGTTCGAATTGAGTTGAATTCGAACCCTGTTAGATTCGAATTGAGGAGTTGTGGATAAATCTGAGTTGGTTTTGATTTACCAAGGATAGAATTCGATCCCTGTTAAGTCCGAATTGAGTGAATTCGAATCCAGTTAAGTCCGAATTGGGTGAATTCGAATCCAGTTAAGTCCGAATTGAGTGAATTCGAACCCAGTTAAGTCCGAATTGAGTGAATTCGAACCAAGTTAAGTCCGAATTAAGTGAATTCGAATCCTTCTACATCCGAATTCATTGATTTCGGATCCATCTACATTCGAATTCTTGGGATTTCGAACCCTTCAGCATCCGAATTCAAGGGTTTCGGATCCTTTAGCATACGAATTCCGTGGTTTCGAACTCTTATACATCCGAATTCGTTTCATCTACCACGCACACAACGATAGGGCCAAACCTCCTTTCAGAGGGGAGTAGAGAGCACAATGACGAAAAGACTCTAGACAAGTCTCTAAGTCAATAGAAAGACATTCCAATACCCACCTCTGGAGTGGATTTGGACTCTGACCTTCACAGAACTTCTGTAGAGGTTGAAACTCAAGTTTCTCCTCCAGGATCAGAAGGAAATCCTTCCACCCTCAACGTACAAACAGGGGTGAACGAAGGTGTCCAAGGAACAAGGACAAACTCTGGAGACGAATGTGTTCCTCCAGAGGTTACCACATGTTCACACATATCAAGGGGTGAGTTCCAAACCCTTGTCACCTCTGTGAACCAAACATTGAGAGGGTTGAAAAGTTGTTTCAAATCTTTTGCAGAAACAACATCGACGGCCATCTCCAAACTGAATACCAAAATGGACAATCTGTCCACAGAAGTACAAAATGCCATAGCAGAGATGAAGTCCACTGCAACAAAAACTGCCACCTCTGCCGCAACTGACCTTGAAAAAGCCAGAACATCTGCATTCAATGACTCTGTCAAGTCCTTCCTGCAAAAATTCAAAGATCAATCCTCTACTTCTAAGGGCCTTTCACCAGAAGACCTAAAGAAGGCCTTAGAAGAAGTTCAATTGCAAACACTACAGAAGACTCAAGCCATGAAGCCTTCTGACTACATGACAAGAGTTCAGCTCACATAACTTGGGCAAGGAATCCTTGATCAAATGACAGAGTTCATCAGAGCCTTCACATCTGCAAACGCGAACTACGTCAGAGAATTTCAAGCTAGCGTCGGCAAAATGCGCTTCAACACAGAAGCAGAAGTTGAAACTCTGCTAGGCCTCTGTGATGACTTGTGCGTGAAAATGATAGCTGCAGGGGCTGTACCTCCAAAGAAATCAGATACAACATGCAGGGCAGAGGGAACGACAGAGATAAATCAGGATGACTCTGATGATGACCATCATGGTCCATCAGATCATCCTGAGGGGGAGAAACAATGGGGGAAACAAAAGGAAACAGCTGCAAGCAGTCCTCCAATATCAGTAGTACCAATTTCCTCTGCACCACAAACCCAAACCCAAACTCAGGAAACACAACATAGACCCACAGAGGAAACACCAGCCTCTGTGGAAACCACCTCTGTCCTTGAAAAAGATGTCCCTGAAGTTCTAATCCTTACTTCTTCATCCTCAGAAGAACTTCCCCATTCTCCACCAAAATCCCTACCCAAAACACACCCAAGAAGAAAATCCATTGCCCACAAACCCAAAAGCTCAAAACGTTCTGCTACTTATGTCCTAAAATGTTAGAGCATTGTTGTATTCAAGATTTACTGTAAAGTCAATGTACTGTATTAGTTAGCTTTGCCTTTATACCTTGTATGTTATGGGTATAAATAGGCATGTCTAGTTTTTAGTTAGAAAGGAATCTAGATCCCTTTAGGAATCTCTTGATCATTTGTCATTTACACTTTAGAGATCAATATATGGATGACAAGTTCTCTTTAGATTCTCTCTCTACATCATTCTTGATTACTTGTTAGATTTGGGATTTCACATTTGGTATCAGAGCTAAACAGAAAATTCAAGCAGATCAAAGAGCAAATTGAAGATTTTTTACACTGTTCTTGAAGATTTCGGCTCACACATCATTCACTATTCATTGAAGATTTCGAATCCTTCTTCATTTACTATTCATCTAGAATCATCATCTTTTTCATTTTTTGATCTTTTGGATTGATTCTTGACATCATTGCACTCGATTTTCATCCCTGAACATCTTTAATTCAAGGATCTATACCAAAATCTGCACAGAATTTGCAGATCTGATCATTTTATATCTGTTTTTTTCGAAAACATTTTCTTACTATTTTGGATCATAATCCGATTAAATTGATCGAATTAGGATTTGTGATTAACTAAGAAAGTGTGTGGAATCAAATTTCAAACAAATCTGTGCAAATTTCATAACAATTGATCAAGAATTGAAAAAGTTATGGCTGATTTAGTGTTTTTTAAGTTCGAAGTGCAGAATTCGGATCATTCTTGGTGAATTCAGATCATTCATACACAATTCGGATCATTCAAAGGGAATTCGGAGTGTTCATGGCATCACAAGTATAGAATTCGACTCAAGAAGCTTTCGAATTCATTGAATTCGAACTCTGTTAAGTTCGAATTGAGTTGAATTCGAACCCTGTTAGATTCGAATTGAGGAGTTATGGATAAATCTGAGTTGGTTTTGATTTACCAAGGATAGAATTCGATCCCTGTTAAGTCCAAATTGAGTGAATTCGAATCCAGTTAAGTCCGAATTGGGTGAATTCGAATCCAGTTTTGTCCGAATTGAGTGAATTCGAACCCAGTTAAGTCCGATTTGAGTGAATTCGAACCAAGTTAAGTCCGAATTGAGTGAATTTGAATCCTTCTACATCCGAATTCATTGATTTCGGATCCATCTACATTCGAATTCTTGGGATTTCGAACCCTTCAGCATCCGAATTCAAGGGTTTCAGATCCTTTAGCATACGAATTCCGTGGTTTCGAACTCTTATACATCCGAATTCAGTGTTGATTAAAAAAAAATTATTCCGAAATTTTTTCCATAGTGTTTTTCATACACTTTAAGAGCTTTTCAAGAAAAATTTTATAGTGTATTTTATACACTTTCTGATTGATTTTCTGAAAAATCATCTTCTAGCATTCTTCAAGATGTCTGATATAGAGAATTTAAGTGGGAGAATATGGTATCAGTTAGGAAAAGATAGAAAATGGACTCTTTCTGAAGCTAAAGATGAGATCAAGCGTCTTGAAGGTTTTCTTTCTAGATACATAAGACATTCTAATGAAGATGCAAGAAAAAATACAAAGCTCATGTCTGAGAAAGCTTTATTAGAAGACAAAGTCTCTTCTTTTGAGTCCGAACTGAAAGATTTGAATGACAAGATTGTAGTGCTTGAAGTCACTCAAGAGAAAAATAAGACACTTGAGATCACAACTCATCAAGATAACATAAAGGAGCTTCAAGGGAGTATAAAAGCATTAGAAGAAGAAAATGCTGATTTGAAGAGACACATTTTTGACATTTCTTCTTCAAATGAAAAATCTATTTTGAAAGAACAAAATGCTGAACTTACTAAAAGAATTACTGATCATGAAGTTTATATTGCAGGTCTTGAAACAAAGAAAGACAACTCAAGTCTGCACGATCAAATCAAGAAACTTCAAGACAAAGTAACAACTCTTCAAAGTGAAAATGCTGATATGAAGAGTGGGAAAGACAAGAGTGAAAAGGGGAACTCATATTTACAAAATCAAATAAAAAGCGTTCAAGAAAAGACAACAACGTTGGAAAGTGAAAACGTTGAATTGAAGAAAAAGCTTTCTGAACGTGAAGGAGTGTCACCTTTTTCAAAGAAAGTTCTTAAAGAAAAGGAAATAATTGAACTAAAATATATTAAACTTTTGAAACAAATCTCCGATTTTGAGAAAGTTTTATATCTTGAAAAAGAGAAGCAAGAGAAAGAAAGAAATGAATTTGAAACAGAACGCAAATTTTTTAATATTAAAAGTTCTGAGCTTTTCGTGAAAATTACTGAATTAGAAAATCTTTTGGAAAAGGAAAGAAAAGATTTCACGGAAAAGAAAAATCTCTTTGAAAAGGAAAGTAAAACCCTTAAAAAGAAAAATATGGAAATTTTCAAAGAGATTACTGATAAAAGAAATTTTTTCGAAAAAGATTTTGAATCGGAACGCATATATTTTGAAGATGTGATTCTTAATCTTACCAAAAGATTATCTGGTTTATCAGCGGATATTATGAAGGATCAATTGATAAAATCTGATCTCCAAAAGAAATTTGATCTAATCTCTAAAGAGAAAAATGTTTTGATAAACAAAGTTAAGGAACTTGAAGACATCATTTTTAAATTTGATGTCTCAAAGCAGGTAAGTCCTGAAAGTATCTTTCAGACTCCATTTGCTAATTCAAATGATTCTGAATGCTCTTTTAAAACTGCTTCAAGTTCGAGTTTTAAAAACATTCCTTCTAAACATATTAATAGATCAACTGGTTTCTCAAAAGATCAGATTCGTTCAACAAATCTCTTCTATAATCCTCTGTTTGATAAATCAGATAACAAAACAAATGTGCCTAAAGCTAAGACTTCCAATCCTAAAGAAGTTCCAGTCTTCAAGAAGGTGAAGATGGAATGGAGAGTTAAAGGCACAACAGTTCCAAAGAAAGATGTGCCAAAATCATCTACCTCCACTCCAAATGCTAAGAAGAGCAATACATTTCAAGGTAAATCTTTTGTCAAACCTGATTTGGTTTACTCTGTAAATCAATTAATCAGGTTAGCTCAAAAGAAAATTTGTTGTTCTTACTGTGGAACAAATGATTTTGTGCATAAAAATTATACTTATTTTTGGTACGGTACTTACAGTATTCCTTCAAAGAGATCTACACCTAACACACTAGGACCCAAGTCCCGTTGGGTACCAAAATCTGCTTAATCTGTTTTGCAGGTTCATCATATGTGGTGCTGATTTGGAAACATAAACCACACACATGATTGAAAACAGAAGAGAAGCGGTGAATTGTTTTTAAGAGTATATGTACCATTAAGGGGGAGCAAAGACATTAATGGTTTCTAAACATATCAGTTTAGGACCCGCACTTAAAAGAGACTTTGGTTTCTGAATACATCAATTCAGGACCCGTGCTTCAATGTTTTTAGGTTTTGAACATATCAGTTCAAAACCCGTGCTTCAACGACTATGGTTTCTGAACAATTCAGTTCAGAACCCGTATCTCAAAGACTAAGACTTCCCATACTTCCCAGGTGATATCCTTTAACTGTCATATTTTTTTAATTCAAGGAACAAGTGATGAAAGGTAACATTGGATTATATTTGTTTCTACTGCTTTGAAAACTTGAATCTTTACAAATTTAATTCAATGAGATAATATTTTCAATTTTCATTCAATGAATTAAATGTGTGCTAAAAGATGATTTTACAAGTGTTTTTGTTTTATCTGAGTTATATTTGTTTCATCTTTCACCTCTGAAATAAATCGAAAGGTCAGCAAAACATGAATGAAATTATGTTGAATGCTCAAAGTTATGTGAATCTGGACTTATAGAGAATATAATGCTCAAAAAGCCTAAATGTCAGAATGATGAATGGAAATGAAAATATGGGCAAAGCACTATGTTTTAGTACCAAGTGATTGAGATAAAATTGTTGCACTATCATTTAGTTTGAAAGTTTGTGCCTGTGGCCTTTCTGGTTTGGGAGAGTAAGTCCTAAGGGGTGCTCGAGACCTAGTCCCTAAGATCAACTGGTCTGGGATCGGCTGACCCATATCATGCAATAGAACCAGATAGAAAGCCATGTTCTACTGGTACAAATGGGTTTAAGATATATCGATGTGGCCTTTCTGGTTTGGGAAATTAAGTTCTAAGGGGTGCTCGACACCTAGCACCTACGGCCAACTGGTCTGGGATCTGCTAACCCAAATCCTTCTATAGAACCAGATAGAAAGTCATGTTTAACGGTGTATCTTATTCTTACTAAACTTTTTGATCAAAAGATGCCAATGAGCACAAAATCAAAAGATGCCAATGAGCACAAAAACAAAGGATGCCAATGTGCACAAAATCAAAAGATGCCAAAGAGCACACATCTCTTGAAACTTGGGGAAAATACAAAGTCGCGATAAACCCGTAAATTTATGAAATTCTGATTTTGGACAAATAGTGTGAGTAGAGCAAAGTATTCTTATATATTTTAGAAATGCATAAGCTTTATGCTAATCATATTTCGCATGCTAGCACACCAAATAGATTTGATAAAGGGGTTGACACTGAAGATTTTTAACTTGATATGCAATGATGACTTGTATTTGATTCCAAACACATGCATTTGCCTTCATTTGATTGAAAAATCTGTTGAATTTCATTAAGTTGAATTTCTTTTGTAAAGCTTTCAAATGATCAAATGTTAGTAATTATAAAATGTGGTTCAATGAATTTTATTTTTCTTGTATAAATGTTTTCTCTAAAGCACTGTATTTGAAATGAATACGTTATTGAAATATATGCATACTTTCAGGGGGAGAAAACAAATTGCTCCAGAATTCTTACTTTGAGGGGGAGCAATATTATTCTCTAAGGAGGAGATTGTTAGCAATACTCAAAGACACGACTGAAATTGAAAATGGTTTTCGATGATTATGATGCTCACCATCATCGAAAAAGGGGGAGAAAAGTTTAATTTCAATTTCATGTCAAAGAGCTTTCAAATCAAAGATATTTCAAGTCAAAGATTCGTGAACAAAGACTGAAGATTAGGGGGAGAAGGATCATGTGAAGTCCAAATGTTGCTGAATTTGGTTATCTTAGTTCTGAGTGGTTCTCGGAATGCGCTTACACCTAAAAGTTCAACAATGTGGATGGTTTCGCATCTCTCTATTCCTATTTCAAATGGTTTCGGATTCCATTTATTCAAATTTGACATGGTTTCTAACCCTTCATGATTTGAATTCTATGATTTCGCATCCTTCTTACATCCGAATCCTTGGTTTCAAATCTATCTACATCCGAATTGATGGTTTCGGATCCTTAAAGTTAATATGAGAACTAAGGTTCTTACATCAAGAAGGTTTCGAGAAGTTAATGTTTGTCAAAGTCTGATAAAGATACAAAGATCTGATTTTCATGAACAAGACTTGAAGATGGTTTGATAGAATGTCTGTTGAAGAATATTGACTTTACAAAGAGCTGAAGACTGCTGTCATATTTTTTTAAATCTTGAATCCAAAGGGGGAGATTGTTAAAGCATTGTTGTATTCAAGATTTACTGTAAAGTCAATGTACTGTATTAGTTAGCTTTTCCTTTATACCTTGTATGTTATGGGTATAAATAGGCATGTCTAGTTTTTAGTTAGAAAGGAATCTAGATCCCTTTAGGAATCTCTTGATCATTTGTCATTTACACTTTAGAGATCAATATATGGATGACAAGTTCTCTTTAGATTCTCTCTCTACATCATTCTTGATTACTTGCTAGATTTGGGATTTCACATAAAAAGAATGGAGTTCATATCTGCTTTCAGAGCTGTAAAACGTTTTGGTATCCTTCCATAAACCACAACCGACCTGACAGAAGAAACATCTACAGAACCCAAATCCCCAATCAAACCAACAGAACCATCCCCACCAAAGTCCTCAGAAACTGAAAAGTCAAAAACTACAGAGGCAATCCCCATCATACCAACAAAGACCTCAACACCCAAACCAACAGAAGCAATCCCACAAAGTCCAAAACAGGCAACAGGTTCTGAGCCTCCCCAACCCAAAGATAAAGGAAAGGGCATCATGACAGAAGAACAAAAGAAGAAAAAGCCAATGCCTCAGACGACAGAGAAGTTGATGAAGAGCTCATTCGATGCCTTTGTCACTCCTAATCCTGAAGAAGACTGGGCATTCATTTCAGATCCTCTGTCAGAAATTCCGATCCTTGATCCAAAAGCAAAAGCAACAGAGGGTAGGGTTGCAGAGATAAAGCAAAAAATGGATGCTCTGCGAAGACCAATACCACCACCAACTACATGACACGCAGAAATGGAAGAGGTGGTGTATAGGTATCTTTACAAACAACAATATCAGAACAATCCTCTGCCACACATTGAAGATCCTCAACTCAGAGCTGACCTTGACAACACCTTCACCAGAACAAAGCCAAAAGCAAGGGCAGAAGTCTTCTCAGAGTCCAAAATTGAAAAGGTAATTTACTGCAAATTCTGTCAAACGAGAACCTTTCCAAATATCAGGTACAACATCTACAAAGTCAAAAGGGAGAACAGGTCCGAAAATCAATTTTCAGATGCAGATATAAGGAACTTGAACCCCTACGAACTACCAGATCTTCTACTTTGGACGAAATAAAACTTCGACAATGATGCCAACAGAAGGGCCTATCAAGTATTCAGGAAAGCGATGAGGGAAAAGCTTATGCTATATAGCATGATAGACTTTCAACTGGGAAGAGATCTTGGAGTCAGAAATCTAAGTCTGAGACCACCAGAGGATCACTGCCCACCTTCTGCAATACCCAACTCAATCATAACAACACCAAGGTACGGGTTAGTGTATAAGGATCCTGCTGGTCAAGTAAGACTTTTTGTGGAAATGGACTGTCAGAAGTATGCAACCAGTACTCTGAACAAGTTCAAATCAATCTTAGAAGAGAACAGAGGTACTGAGCTTATGGATCGAGAATCAGCAGAAAGAATGATTAGAGAAATAGATGCTACAATTGGCTTAAGAGAACTCTGCATCAAATTTTATCACGAACTCAGAGAAGTGGGATTCGACAACAGAAGTTTCAACGACTTCAAAGATGCAAATGTCTGAGTCTTTATTTCTTCATATCTCTGTAAACTTTAAAAAGAAATGAAATGAATCTTTTGAGGTATTGTTTAACCTCTGTCTACTTTACTTAGCCTAAATTATGCATAAAGTCAAATTTTCATTTTTCAATACTTAGGGGGAGATTGTTAGCTCCAAATATTCATAATATTAGAAGTATTGAAAAATAGGCCAAGTATGAAAGAGTTCCACATAAGCTCTGCGGTGTTCCACATAAGCTCTGCCGAAGCAAACAAGATCATTCATGAAACACCAAGTCCCAAGAAGAATCTACAGAAGACTACTCACAAAGGACCAACGAAGGATCTACAGGAGAATGCTCACCAAGGACCGAGCCGCAGAACCTCTGTCACCCTTGATACAGCCTCTGCGGTTCAGACTGAAGACTTGGAAGATATTTATAATATCTTGCCACTGTTGCAGAAATATCTTACCACTGTTACAGAAATATCTTGCTACTGTTCCAGGGTCCGTTCATCAACTTGTACATGGCATGGTCCGACAACAAACAC
The DNA here is from genome assembly GCA_033807775.1 of Saussurea involucrata. NCBI lineage: Eukaryota > Viridiplantae > Streptophyta > Magnoliopsida > Asterales > Asteraceae > Saussurea > Saussurea involucrata. The sequence continues at coordinate 89,429,382 of CM066314.1, forward strand.
GTGTCAAACTCTGATAGGAAACCTTGCAAGTTGATATTAGCGCATTTAATGCATGCAGATTTCCAACTGTTCATGCCATCCCTTATTTCCTGTAGCAATAGTCCTTTTGTCTAGAATAATTCTTTTATAGTAGTATAAAAGGAAGACTCATGTTGAGTTCTTCCTACCAAGCCAACATCAGACAACAACTAACACACAAAAAACACTAGCACACAATTATCGTCAAATCTGTTCTTAGTGTTCTTCATCAAATACAGTAAACTTTGAGATATTCATCTGTTCTTCATATACTGTTTATTTGATATTTTGTGTTGTTTCTATATAAACATATCTGTTAGTTCTTCAAATACGCTTCCGCAACACATCTTATTTGAACTAATAGATAAGATAATCTTTGTTAATCAAATACGAGAACCAACAATAAGAATGTAATTTTAGATTGTACCTTGAATCTAGTCGATAAGTTGTTTAGTGTTGATCTTATTCCTATTGAATTGAGGACTTTTGACGTAGTCGTGGGTATGGACTGGTTATCCAACAATCGAGCGGAGATTTGTTGTTTTGATAAGGCGGTTAGGATACCTTTGCAAGATGGAGAAACCCTCGTTATACAAGGAAACAAAGTTGGAAGGAGCCTAGAGATAGTGTCAAGTGTGAAGGTGCATAAGTATTTGAGGAAGAAGTGCGTCGCATTCTTGGCACACGTAGTAGATAAGAAGTCCGAGAAAAGGCGAATCCAAGATATTTCTATGGTGATGGATCACCCGGAGGTGTTCCCGGATGATTTTCCTGGACTTCCCCTGTCTAGACAAGCCGAATTTCAAATTGACCTCATACCTGGAGCAGCACCTATAGCTAAGGCACCGTACCGTTTAGCACCTGCTGAAATGCAAGAGTTGTCGAGTCAACTTCAGGAACTTCTGGACAAGGAATTTATTAGGCCATGTTCTTCACCTTGGGGAGCCCCTGTCCTGTTCGTCAAGAAAAATGATGGATCGTTTCGAATGTGCATCGATTATAGGGAACTAAATAAGTTGACAATCAAGAATCGATATCCTCTTCCTCGAATAGATGATTTATTCGACCAGTTGCAAGGTGCAACCTATTTCTCAGAGATTGATCTTCGATCTGGTTATCACCAGTTAAGAGTCCGTGAGGAGGACATTCCTAAGACAGCTTTTAGGACTCGATATGGACACTACGAGTTCTTAGTTATGCCCTTCGGGTTAACGAATGCACCAGCTATGTTTATGGATTTAATGAACAGGGTATGCAGGCCATACCTTGACAAGTTTGTGATCGTGTTTATCGATGACATATTGATCTACTCTCGGATTAAGGAGGATCACGAGCAGCATTTAAGAGTAATTCTAGAACTTCTCAAGGATCAGAAACTGTACGCCAAATTCTCTAAGTCCGAATTTTGGATACAGAAAGTAAACTTTTTAGGTCACGCGATTGGGGAGAAAGGAATTCACGTGGATCCGGCTAAAGTGGAAGCCGTTAAGAAATGGGAAGCCCCTAAGACCCCAACAGAAATTCGCCAATTTCTAGGTTTGGCGGGGTATTATTGTCGATTCATTGAGAACTTCCCAAGAATTGCTAAACCACTCACAGCGCTGACCCAAAAGGATAGGAAATTCGTTTGGGGAGAACAGCATCGCATCAAGGTTTGGGTTGTGTATTGATGCAAAAGGACAAGGTTATAGAATACGCCTCAAGACAACTAAAGGTTCATGAGAAGAACTATACCACACACGATTTGGAGCATGGAGCTGTGGTATTCGCTTTAAAGATTTGGAGACATTATTGTATGGCACTAGGTGCACTATTTTCACGGACCATAAGAGTCTTCAGCACATCCTAGACCAGAAAATGCTCAACATGAGGAAGAGAAGATGGGTAGAGTTGCTCAGTGACTACGATTGTGAAATCCATTATCACCCAGGGAAGGCCAATGTGGTAGCTGATGCCCTGAGTAGGAAGGAAGGAGTAAAACCTTCAAGAGTACGAGCGTTGGGAGCACTGGTTCAGACGAGTTTAAAGACTCAAATTCTAGAAGCCCAGAATGAAGCGATATAAAAGGAAATTTTGAAGGACGAGACCCTACATGGTATAGAGAGTAGATTTGAAACTAGGGTTGATAGAGTACGATATTTCATGGACAGAGTTTGGATTCTGAAAGCTAGCAACGTACGGGAAGTAGTTCTGGAGGAAGCCCACAAGTCTAGGTATTCAATTCATCCAGGGGCGGATAAGATATACAAGGATCTAAGGGAATATTGTTGGTGGCCAGGAATGAAGAAAGATATTGCCATATATGTAGGGAAATGTTTAACTTCCTCAAAGGTTAAAGTTGTATATCAAAATCCATCGGGTCTGTTGCAACAACCAGAGATTCCCCAGTGGAAATGGGAACAAATAACCATGGATTTTATAACCAAACTTCCGAGAACTGCCAAAGGGCACTACTCGATTTGGGTTATAATAGATCGATTCATGAAATCTGCACATTTCTTACCGATTCGGGAAGATTACAAGATGGAAAAGCTTGCTCAAATATACATCAATGAAATTGTTACGCGCCATGGAGTTCCAGTTTCCATCATATCAGATAGAGATAGCCGTTTCACATCCCGGTTTTGGCAGTCACTTCAGAAAACATTGGGTACACAATTGAATTTGAGCACTCCCTATCAGCCTCAAACGGATGGGCAAAGTGAACGGACTATACAGACGTTGGAAGACATGCTTCGTGCATGCGTGTTAGACTTTAGAGGAAGTTGGGATAATTACTTGACTTTGGTCGAGTTTTCTTATAACAATAGTTATCACACTAGCATTCAGTGTGCGCCATATGAAGCCTTGTATGGACGCAAGTGTCGTTCACCACTTGCTTGGTTAGAAATTGGAGGTAGACATTTATCTAGACCCGATACTGTACAGGAAACTACCGACAAGATTGCAATCATTAGAGATAGACTTAAAGCATCCAGAGATCGTCAGAAAAGTTATGCGGATAATCGTAGGAAGCCTTTAGAATTTCAAGTTGGTGATAAGTGCTTCTAAAAGTGTCTCCATGGAAAGGAATAGTACGATTTGAGAAAAGAGGAAAATTGAGCTCAAGGTATGTCGGACCATTTGAGATATCTGAAAGGATTGGTCCAGTAGCATATACACTAAATTTGCCTAAGGAGCTAAGTGCTATCCATGATACGTTTCATGTGTCGAACCTCAAGATATGTCTAGCTGACGATTCATTAATCACACCTCTGGAAGAAGTTAAGATTAACGATGAGTTGCATATCATAGAAGAACCAAGTGAAATCCTCGATAGAGATGTTAAGCGTCTCAAGAGAAAGAAAATTTCGATCGTGAATGTTCATTGGAACACAAGGCGTGGGCCTGAATATACATGGGAACGAGAGGATTACATGAAACATAAGGATCCTCACCTCTTTGCTAAGAAACCGGTTAATGCTGAAAGTTCATGAATTTCGGGACGAAATTCTTTTAACCGGGGGAGACTGTGACAACCGTCAAATTCATGTTTCAGGTTATAACTGAACTGAGCATTTTAGTTTTCATATTATAGGTGTCACATACTATAATTGGCAATTAGAGACAGTGTTATCAGAAAAACTGAGGATTTCGCGTAGCAGTCCCTAAAATAGGTGAATTATCCCCAAATCTCATAAAATGCCAATTCAAATACCTTAAATATATATATATATATATATATATATATATATATATATATATATATATATATATATATATATATATATATATATATGTACTTTGCCAAATTTATATTAGTAAAATTTAACTAGTATTAGTAATATTAATACAATTTAATTTGTTTAATTAATCCACTCAGAGGTTGCCACATGTAAATGTATACTGACTTGCATTAAATGCTTACAGTATATAAAGGAAACCCAACTTCATTTTGAAGTGCTCGGCCATTCCTCTCTCGTTGAACTAATGTGTGAAAGAATATTATCCTTAATATTCTTAATCTCCTTTATCTCTATATGTCTAGTTGTTGATCCAAACCCTCAGTGATTTGATAATGACTATGAGAAACACTTAGTGAAAATTGTAAGTAAACAATATGTATTAGAGTTTCACTATCTCTGATAAGTACTAAGTCTCTACAGTACCGCTGATAAGAAACTCATGTTCTTTAAATTACACATTCAGCGAACACTGTTCATCAGTGAGCCCTGAGCATGTTCAGCCTCACTGATGATCGCTGATAGTTTTAGTTGTTTACTTATGACCCCTGAAGACAAGTTTCACGTCAACCATGTTATACGCTGAAGTTGAAGATCAAGCCGAAGAACAGCGAAAAGTCTACTAATGAACTGATGCGGATATCAGCGAAGCCAAAACCTGTCCACTCAACATGAAGTTTCAAGTAGAAGACTTCAACGAACGCTGAACTTTATCATTCGCTGATAAATAATCATTCAGCGAACGCTGATCATGAAGCCTCCTCTACAAGTAACTTTTGTCTTATCCCCTTGCACGCCTCCGTACGAATTGTCAGAACGGACATCCCGTTTGTCCATAATCGTACAACTAACTCTTATTCTACATTTTTCATCATGCGGCCACTGTTTTGTCTACCGAAGTCAAACCATGCAACCAACCAGCAGCTGCCACGTGTAAAGTTGTACTGTTGTGCATTAAATGCATGCAGTATATAAAGGAAACCCTAGTTCATCTTTTGAACACCTTCGGCCATTCCTTATCCTTGCCGAAACCTTGTGTTGGAATATTATCCTTAGTATTCTTATTTTCTCTCTCTCTTATATCTAGTGCAAGAAATCTTACTGATTCTCATAGCTTGTTTAGATTAGGTTTATTCCTTAATCTTGTTCCGCAACAAGTTGTAAATTGTTTGATACATATCAATAAACAATTTAGAAAAGTAAAAATTGTGTGTTTGTATTCAACCCCCCTTCTACAAACTTGTATAACCCTTTCGGGACCAACAAGTGGTATCAGAGCAGATTGTTTAATCTCATAAACAAGATCTTGCTTATACTAATCTCTTTTCTCTTCCTTGCTATTTTCTAAAATGGCTAACTCCACAAACACAAACTATAATGATAATGGTTCTCTTGCAAAACCCCTTAGATTTTCCAGAGATAACTTCAATCTATGGAAAAATAAGATGATGCTATTCTTGGAAGGTGTAGACCCTACTATGCCTTACTACATCGAGAATGGTCCATATGTCCCTGTTATGATTGACCCTGAAGCTACAGGCCCTGCTACTAGAGCTGCCATTCCTGAAAGAATCATTCATAGGGAAGTTCACACTTGGACTGATGAAGACAAGAAGAAGGTGGCCATCGACATTAAGGCCATATCCATCCTCTCTATGGCTCTTCCTGACGAAGTCTACCACTCCATCATGAACCTGAAAACTTCCAAAGCCATGTGGGACATAATTTGTGATCAATATGAAGGTATATCTGAAGTCCAGGACTCAAGAAAGATTAACCTGTTAAGACAGTACGAAAGCTTCATTTGTGGTAAGAATGAATCTCTCTCATAAGTTCATCAGCGGTTTAACTGTTTAATCATTGACTTAAAAACTGTTGGTAAGGAATATTCTAACTTTGAGATCCTGACAAAGTTTCTAGAATGTCTTCCTGAAAGTTGGGATAGTTATTCTATGTGTCTTAAACTCTCAAAGGAACTAAAATCTATGTCACTCTCTACCTTATATGGCACTATGCTCAATCATGAGCAGTCGTGTCATCTTAAGAAGAATCTTGTAAAAGATTCCAAAAGCACACCTGTTGCTTTACTCTCTTCAGAGTTGGTGCCTACTCAGCGATCTACTATAACTATCACTGAGTTGGAGTCTAACTCTGATGACTCATCTGAAGCTGATCCTTCAAAAATAGATGAGTCTCTGGCCCTCCTGACTAATTCTTTCAGGAGATTCACCAGAAAGAGTAACTTCAGAAGAAATAAACCTATCGCACTCACTGACAAGCCAAAATCGTCAATCCCTGTTGGTAAGGATATTGCTACCTGCTTTAACTGTGAAAAAGTAGGACACTTTGCTAGTGAATGCATATCTAAGAAAGTCTTCAAACCCACATCTTCTTCCAAGAAATCCTCTAACCCTACGGCTAGAGATGACAAATATAAGAAGTTGAAAGAAAAGTATGCGATGCTGAAAAGCTTTAAGAAGAAGGGCAAAGGCATGATCGCTGAAGATCATGACTGGGCTCTTGCTGATGAATAATCATCTGACTCTGAAGATATGATGAGGCCAATATCTGCCTCATGGCCAAAATAGAAGAAGAAGAAGAGGAAGAACAAACTGAAATTCCCTCTACTTCTACTTCCACCTCTCAGGTATTAAACTCTCTCACTGATACTCAAACTTCAGCTCTTAGTGACATCGAAAGACGTCGGACCGTCGATCTTTTGACTGTTGATTTATATGATGCCATAAATGGCAAGACCAAAGCTGAAAAACTAGCTCAACTTAAGAATTGCCATAAAGGGCTTATGTTTGTAATGGGCTTGGGCTTAGCACTTAGTGGGCCTTGGGCTTGACTATATAAAGTGTTAGGAGGCTCATTTGTAATGTGTAGCACAGTGTGAGAGCTTAAGTGAGAGAGAGATAGAGTGTTATCCTTCATGTACTTCATAGACAAAATCTAATATGAGGATGACTTCTGTATCTCGATCTCTCTCAATATACTTGAATTGTCGATTGATTATGGGATCACAAGTAGTATCAGAGCTAAATCAGATCGAATTATGCACAAATTAGTCACAAATTGACAAATTTTTTCTTAAAATAGAAGAAAATTTAAAAGATCAGGTATGTATAAATCAAATCATTTGTATCGAGCGAGAAGATGCTGGCTGCACTAAAGGCTGAAAAGGCTATTGTTTAATGATGGTGTAAATCCTCAACAACGATCACTGAGATATTAAAGTCTCAGATTCCCTTGCGTGATAAGAGTTGTCTTGGTTTTAAAGTTGATACTCTAGAACCAACCACTGATCGTTCCATGCTTAAGTTTGGAATATTCGTATCCTCAATTCCTGACACTTCCTCGTCTCAGTGTTTAGCTTCTAAAACTCCCTCTCCTGAAGAAAAACCTACCTTAAACTCTAAAGGTAAAGGTAAGGAAAGAGTTTTTAAGAAAAAACCTCATAAGGGTACCTTTGTACCTAAGCTGAATGGTTCTAAGGCTTCAGTGAATTATCCCTCTACTTCTAAGAACAAGATCCCTGGGTTCGTTCAGCGATCTACACCTAAAATCAGAGTGGATATAATTGGGAAGAAATCGGAAGAACTGATTGTTCGTCCCATTTCCAATGCCAAGGGTATACTTGGTGCTGGCCCTGCTCATTTAAAAATATCGGCTAAGCATGCAAATGGTCCTAAAGCTACTTTTAGCTATAGGAAATGTTATCACTATGGACTTACCGATCATATTGCTAGTAAGTGCCCCACGACCACCAAAGCTGAAAAGTTAGCTAAGGTGAAAATCAATGCCCCAAGGCAAAGAAGACCAATCCTGGTGCAAATCAGGTCAAGGTGAAACCAACCACTGAGGTTAAAAAAATAACCAAAGTGAAGACTAGTCCTGAAGTTGAATCTTCAAATGCTGCGAAGATTGTTGAACCTTCCACTTCCTCTACCACCACTGATAAGTGTGGACCCATAGTAAAATGGGTGCCCAAGTCAATGTAATCTTCCTTTGTGTGTGCAAGTTCTGATGGGTATCTAGTATCTCGATAGCGGATGCTCTAGACATATGACTGGCAAAAAGAAACTGCTCACTGAATATAAGGAATAGAAGAGTCCCTCTGTGACCTTCGATGGAGACGTAAAAGGCTATACCCAAGGGTTTGGTGTACTCTCTAATTGTACAAGAACCTTCAGAAGAGTCGCATATGTTGAAGGACCGAAACACAATCTTCTGAGCATCAGTCAGCTGTGTGACAAGGATCACAGAGTGATTTTCACTAAGGAATCCTGCTTTGTTACTGACAAAAAGGAGAAGATAGCTCTCAGCGGATATAGTTTGGAAAATGTCTATGTTATAAACATGCACTCAACAACCATTGAGAATTCCTGTTTCTTCTCAAAGGCATCATCTGATGTCTACTGGCTATGGCATTAGAGGCTCTCTCATCTCAACCTCAAGACACTGAACACTCTTTCTTCTAAAGAGTTGGTCACTGGTCTACCTCAACACTCATACGCTAAGGAATCTATATGCTCATCATGTGAGAAAGGAAAACAAACAAAGGAAAGATTCAAGTCTAAACAAGTTTCCTCAGTTTCATCTCCTCTTCAACTTCTCCACATGGATTTCTTTGGCCCTGTTAACAAACAATCCCTCGCTGGAAAGAAATACACACTCATCATAGTTGATGAATTCTCTCGCTATACCTTGGTTATGTTTCTCCGTTCTAAGAGTGACACCCCTGAAGAACTCATCGCTTTCGTTAGGAAAACGGAAGTCCTGGATAATATGACCGTTCGCTCAATAAGGAGTGATCATGGGACTGAATTCAAAAATCGTTCCCTTGAATCCTTCTTTGAAAGTAAGGGTATTTCTCACAACTTTTCTTCAGTGAGAACACCGCAGCAAAATGGGGTCGCTGAAAGAAGAAATCGAACGATTATAGAAGCTGCACGATCAATGCTCAGCGATTCTCAGCTACCTACTCAGTTCTGGGCAGAACCTGGCAACACTGCTTGTTTCACTCAAAACAGGTCACTGATTGTCAAAAGATTCAAGAAAACAACCTATGAACTTTTCCATGGGAGAAAGCCTTCAATTAGATTTCTTCACATCTTTGGATGTCAGTGATTCATACTGAACAACAGGGATGCCCTTGGAATGTTTGACCCAAAAGCTGATGATGGAATTTTTCTTGGATACTCCTCAGTCTCCAAAGCCTTCAGAGTCTTCAATCGAAGAAGACAAACTGTAGAAGAAACAATCCATGTCACTTTTGACGAATCTCGATCAACGAACTCTAGACCCTCTGTTGATACTGAAGAACTGAATCTATGGATGTTTTCTCATTTTGGTGATTCAAAAGCAGCTCATACTCCTCAAACTCGTACTCATACCGCTGAAGATGATGATCCTATTATTATCCCAAGCATGTAGACAAGTGAAGCTGAATCCTCATGGGTCTCAGCTATTCCTCTCAATACTGTACCTGCTTCTGAACCATCTACCTCAGATATCCCGTCGACATCTCAACAATCAGTGAATGAAATGACATATGAACCTCTACCTCTTCTACCTGAAATACCTGAAGTTGTTGAAGCCTCTTCTTCAGCTCCTCCAGAAGTTCAAATCGAGTCAGCGAATCATGCTCCGGCTCAGCGATGGACTATAAGTCATCCCATCGAACAAATTCTTGGTGATCCAAACGCTGGTGTTCAGACTCGACGAAGTGCATGTAATATTTGTTTATTTGTTAACTTTATTTCTCAGATTAAACCAAAGAAAACAGAAGATTCCCTCAGAGATCCAAACTGGGTCAGCGCTATGCAAGAATAGCTCACAGAATTCGAAAGAAACAAAGTTTGGAAGCTCGTTCCCAGGCCATCCGACAGGTCATTGATAGGCACTAAATGAGTGTATCGAAACAAGTTCAATGAACATGGAACTGTAACCCGCAACAAAGCTCGTCTTATTGCTCAGGGATACAGACAAGAGGAAGGCATAGATTACGACGAAACATTTGCCACTGTGGCAAGACTCGAAGCTATTCGTCTATTCTTAGCTTACGATGTACACAAAGACTTTAAAGTATATCAGATGGGTGTTAAATCTGTGTTTCTCAACGGAAGGCTGAATGAAGAAGTCTACGTGGAACAAGCTCTAGGATTCACTGACCCTAAACGTCCAGGTTATGTATATAAACTGGATAAGGCACTTTATGGCTTAAAGCAAGCTCCTCGTGCATGGTATGACACTCTCTCTACTTATCTCCATATTGAAAAATTTGAGCGTGGTAAAATCGATAAAACTCTATTTTTCAGGAAAGTCAATGGTCATACCATTCTTGTTCAAATATATGTCGATGATATTATATTTGGTTCTACTAACCCCGACTTATGTACTCGTTTCCCTGAAAGAATGAAAGCTGAAGATAAAATGAGTATGATGGGTGAACTAACGTATTTTCTTGGTCTTCAAATAAAACAGAATGAAAAAGGTTCTTTTATTCACCAAGGAAAATATGCTAAAGATATGCTGAAGAAGTTTGATTTAACTCAAAGATCAGCTACGAAAACCCCTATGGCACCGCCGCTGACACTAAATTGTAAAGCCCGTATCCCGGTATGAAATTTATTAGTCTTATTTATTTTCTTTTAAGTTCGTATTATAGTGGTTCACGTTAACGGGGTTAGCCGAGTTGGGTCAATTCGTTAAGTACTGAAAATTGTGGCTAGTTGCGAGAGGAACGTAAGTTGAGGGGCTAGTTATGTCAAAGGGCCAAACATCCTTTGGAGTATCGGCCCATGCAGCTTTTGCCGAGACCATTGTTTTTTTTTGATTATGTGGTGTCGTGAGGTGCAAGTAATGAAAAGAAAATTTAACCCTACATGTTCTTTCTCCTAAATTGCTTGGTGGTGCGGCAGCGAGTTTCGAGAGAGAGAGTGGTAGCGAGAAGAGAGAAAGATAGAGAACGACGAGAGAGAGAGAGGTAGCGAGAAGAGAGAGAGGAAGAGAACAAGAGAAACGAAGAGAGAGAGAGACGCCGGAGGTTCGTCGCTACTGCCGCCAGAGGTCACCGGAGGTCGCCGCCAACACCACCTTTCGTCGGAGAAGTCGAGGGGAAGAGAGTAGGCGTCACAAGGTAAGTCGTTTCTTCGTTTCGTTTCGCTTTCCTTCCTTTTCGTTTTTCCGGTGGAACAACCACCGCCGCACGCCGCCGCTGTGGTGGCCGTGGGTGGGCGGCGGGTTGTGTGGGTGTATGTGTCTTTTTGCGTGGGACGATCGGGAGTAAGGAGAGCGGTGGTGTGAGGATGGAGTGGTGTGTGCGTGAGGGTGTGCGTGTATATAAGAGTCGCCGGAAATACCGCCGCCGCCGGTGACCACCGCTGCCGGAGATGGCAGTGGGTGGTGCCGAGTGTTGTTCAGTTTCGTTAACCCGTAATAGCTAAACCCTTAACCCGTGACTTAATCGTTAAGCCGTATAATTTAAACCGTCGTTTTTAAAATCATTCTTTTTATGCGAAAAAAATATGTCCAGCCCCTGTTTTGTGACGGCAATAACTTCTCCGTCGTAACTCCGATTGAGCCGAAACTGGCGCCCACGCTCTGAGCTCGGGACCGAGTACGTTTTCTGTGTTTTGGCGGAAAACTGGTTCGGCCTCGAGTTGGGAGAAAAAGTGGTCGCAAGTTCTGTGGTTCGTCATTTTATGTGAATTTCCTGGAATCTGCCACTGTTTTGCGTGGACCGTAACTTTTTACTCGTAAGTCGTTTTAACTTGAGGTCAATGGCCATTTTTCCTAAATTGAGTTAGGCACGTTTTTCGTGTTTCGCCGAAAGGCTGAATCGGCCCAGAACCGGGCTGTTCGGAGCTGTTAGTGCGAACTGGTCCGAAAACGGACAGTTCCGGTAGGCGAACTTAATAAATTCATAATTAATTATAGAAAAATCGTTAGGAGGCGTGTAATATATCCTCGGAAAGGTATTTCAGGGCACTTTTCAACCGTGTAATAAATCTGAGTTTTTTCTGGAGTTTTAGTGGTCAAATCAGGTCCCGAACAGACCTGTTCGGTGTGACCGAAAGTTAGTTTTAGTGACAGTTTGGGGTGTGTCGCGTCGTGGGGTCCGGGTCTCGTATTGACGTATTTTATCGTACGTTTAGGTGCCGGAAAGTGATCGTCGTTGTGTGGAGCTACTTACTATTTTTAGCTAGGCGCGCACCCGAGGTGAGTTCTCTCACTACAATTAATTAATAGTTGTTTATTATTACTGTAGCACGTGTGTGAAAATTGTATGCGGGATGGTTGGGGGCTAGATAGTGGGACGTCTAGTTAACATTATGTGCTACATTATTCGGCGGGGCCGAGTCCCGACGGGGACGGAGGTGTTTTACGCAGTAGGCGTAAAAGGGGCGTTTACGCAGTAGGCGTAAAAAAGGATGTCATACGCAGTAGGCGTAAAACGGGTGTTTCCCGCAGTAGGCGGAAACGTGCGGCGGGGCCGTAGACCCGACTTTCGCCCGGGGATTTTTTTTATGTGGTGGTTATTATACTTGTTTATGATTTGTTCGTAGACTTGTATGTGGTGGTGTGATCCTCTTTGCTTTAGGGGTAATATGAGATAACCATTGTTAATTGTTGTGCTTGAATTCACTAAGCTTCGTGCTTACCCCTCCCAATTTACAGTGGCTGCAGGTACAAGTGGTACGAAGGCATGACTGGCACACACTGACGCGCAAGATGGATGGGTCGAAGGATTTGCTTATTAAACATTTTCCCGTTATTGAATAAACAATTTAATTTCCGCTGTTGACTTATGTTTTAATAACGTTCGTGGTTGGAATTATTATTTTGGGTTTAATAAATGGAGACTTATTATTAAATATGCGCGTTTAAAAATTTTTAAATTTTCTTGAAATTTTGGGGCGTTACAACTTGGTATCAGAGCACAGCTTGAGTGCATCAAACGCACCTCGGTGTGTTTGGTCTCAAGTTGCGGCTGGGAAATTTTCAAATTCTTTATTAAATCTTTTTGGAAACAAAAGAAAAAGTAAAGACCCGTTCGAGGAACGGTGATCGGAGGCGCAGTGTGTACAGTCAGCCGGAGCCTAAGGGGAAAGGTACAGTACTTAGTGTTTTATTGCTTTCTAGATCATAGTGTATGCATGCTAGATTGCCTGTTGTGGACACTATGCTGTATGTTGAACTGCTTGCTATTAGGAATTTATGCTAATTATGATAGGTTACTAAGTGAATGCCCTCTAGGTTGTATGCAGTAAGAGATTTATAGCCTTAGAATATTCGATTTAGTTCTATTGCGCAGCTCTTGTTTGAGTCCAACCGTTCTAGGATAGAGTCTTGTATCCGACTGTCTATTTATTTCGCACTGCATATAATCGGGTATTCGCGAGGTCACTCGTCATAATTAGTAGGGATTCGGTGGTAGCAAGGGTAGTGGGATAAGAGGAAATTCCTAGGGAGCTAGGGAGGGTGGAAGTATATATATATGCTGGTGCAGGCATATGGTTAATTATATATTTAATTGTTGTTGTATGATCGGGGTGACCGATGGTTTATTAAGTATACATTTGTGGCTGTCTGATCGGGGAGACCGATGGTTTTATATATACAGTAGTTGTATGAGTTGCCTGTTTAGGATATGTTCTTGAACTGGCATGTGTGGATAAATTATTTTATGAGTATAGTTTCGGCGAGAAACTACTTGGACCCTCGGGATGAGACTCGGAACGAGCGATGATAGGTGTGGAAGGTAGTAGTAGAGCTCCTACTACCGGAAGCACAAGATCAATGCTCGAGTCGGGGAAGTCACGAGGAATCCGAGGAGTTGGGCGTGAGTGTTGTTAGTGTGCGTTGTTATGTGCTAATAACGCGTTGTATTATCTACCCAGAATAGCCGTCACGAGGAGAGACAAATATAGTAGATCCACTGGTACATGTGTGTACTTGACTTGCTTTGATGGGATGATCGTTGGGGTAGTGTTGAAGGTCCTAAACTAGTAGTCGTTGGAATAGAAAGACGATTATAGTATTAGTCACTGGGAGTGACGATGAGGATGATATTTGTTGTAAGCAGATCATTTCGAACCAAGATGGAAGATTGTGCTAGAGTCATAGGCTTATAGAGCCGACTTTGATTTGAGCAAAAATCGTAGGGATTATTTGTCGTAATTTTCCATCTTGCCCTAAGAGGTTTAAATGTCCGGAGGACGATAGTGGATTGGAAAAGTAGAGAGGAGCATGAGTCGAGACGTTGAATGCCGAATGAGTCATGCACGAGGTTATTTTGAAAGTGTATGAAGTCGTTTTATCTCGGGAGTGCAAACTTTTTTAGAACTTGTCTCATTTTCGTTATTTTTCCAACGGTTCTTTCGGGTACGATATTATCCGTGTTTTGTGGTGGTTAAGATGTTGGGTAAGTAACTACGGTTTGAGACTCTAACATTGGAACTCCTCCACATGTGTTAGAGTTGAGACGAAAAGTTACATTCCACGATGTCTGTATAAAGGCTATTTCGGTGATTTGTTTAAAATGAGTTTGGAATTCTTGTGTCGCTTAACTTTTCTTTCGAGAGTTTGTGTTACTAAGTATTTTATTGCAAATAGTTCAGTGTGTGGATTGATTCATGCGTGACATAGGTGGTGCATGGAGGAAATTTGGTAACATTTCATGAGGAGTTGTTTAGTGCGCTTTTCAGTCAACTAAAGGTTTTATTGTCATTTCGATGAAAATGCGATTTATCGACTTAGGGGTATGCATACTGGGGTAACCTTTGTCCTCAACATTTTGACAAACGAGTCGTGCATGAAAATGTTTTAGTCCTTTCTGTCGAAATGAAAGACCATTTGATCCAAGGAGTGTTTTAATGTTGTGAACATCATGCATACGATTACAACGTGTTATATTTTGGGAAATATAAATGCATAGATTTTTGACATTCGGTTGATTTAGAATTACCGATCATTTCTTTTTGGAAATTAAAAACTTTTGCTTTGGAGGAAACGAGTATTTTGAGCAATTTCGATAAATACATTTTTAAAACTATAATGTTTTGACGTTATATGTCCCAAGTACGAAACTTGAGGAAGTGTTACAAGCTTGCATGCCTGCCCCCAGTTTGAGATTTTACGAGGTTTTTAGTCGATATTTCCAATTATTAGAAGCGGATTGGTTTCTGTCTTCAAGTTTGCAACTTACACGAGACAATTGTGTTTTAACAAAAATATATTTGTAAACCGTGTCATCGTATTGCGTGACTAGCTGATGCGCGAAAAATTTGTGGCGAGCCCTGTGCCACGTCATTTATGATTAAAAAGAGGAATTTTTGAATCAAACGTCGGGAAACTTATTTTTGAATTATGTGCACACCTTTGTCGGACCCTGTTTAAGGTCAGCGGTTACCTTAAGTGCATGTCATGAGTCAATCCATACTAGAATCGAGGCGGTTCATTTTTTATTTCTTACGTTTTGCTTTTGTGTGAGTAAACTGAACTGCATTGGGACGATTTTCGACATGATTTTCCTTTATGGGACGAGCGTGTCCAGTTTAGCGTAACTATCGATCTGGTAAAAGTAGTTTTATTATATACGATCTTTTTGCGATGAAAATCCTAATGTTGAAATGATTTAGTAAATGATTTTGTAAACCAATTGGGAAAATGTGCTTTTAAGTGTCATTTCGAGAATTTTAAGGGTGTGAGTCCTTTTGGAAAACTCTTTTGTTTAACCCGTGTTGAGTCTGGGACTAAGGTTGAGTCCAGAGTATTGCTTGCTTAAACTTTGTTTAAACGCATTTTTCCGATCTATGGGTCTAGCAAGCGTGGAGCAGTTTGCTCGGTTTTTGACTTGGAGTTAGTCATGGGCTTTTCCTATTGCCCGGTGTTAATGGCTCGATGTGGAGTCTAGTTGATGAGTTGTTTTTGTCGCACCGTTTGGCATTCTTTGCACGTTGAGTGTTTACATGTTTGGATGAGTGAGTCAATCCGGAATAGGCATGTTGTTGGTAGGTTGTTTGCTTTGGATCCTTAGACGCGTTAGTCAGTCGTTGGTAATGGTCGGTTGGGTATCTCGGGGTGGGACCCCGGTATTCATGCGTTCTAACCTAGACTTTCCAGTAGGTACTAGGAGGATATAGTTGTGGGCACTTACCTGGGAGGTAGTTCCGGTGTGCTGGGTCTTGAGGCGTTACCTGGGAGGTAGACGTCAAGGTGTATCCTCGATACGGTGTGACTTGGCTTCGTAGAGCAAGTGTGGATGATACGTCGACGGTGGAAGGTTGATATTCCACGCGTGTTAGTACTGTAGGCCGAATAGTATCGGTTAAGGGATTGGTGCCTTTTGTTATTTAGAGAATAAATGCGCATCAACCATTTTGAGGTAGGTGGTATATTTAGGTGTCGACTTTTGGGCTTGAGGCCAAACACCTTTAGTATAATCGGAGAGTTGTAGCCGATGTTAAGATAATCATGGTGATGGTAGTAGTAACCCTGAAATGACCACTTGTGATGAATGGTTATGGTGGAATGATCTACGTGTGTGTTAGTTGATTTGGTTGTGGGGGATATCTATTGGTGTAGTGTCTAGGATAATACCACGCTTATGTGAGTTATTGTAATCGGTGGGACCGATGTTCGGCGGGTGGCCGATGTTTGTTATTGTGATCGGTTGGACCGATGTTCGGCGGGTGGCCGATGTTTGTTATTGTAATCGGTTGGACCGATGTTCGGCAAGGGGTCGATGTTTTGTTAATATAAGTTATTGAAAATCTTTGGAGTCTATTAGAATTCGTAGAAGTTAATCGTCAATTAATGAGGGATCGTAACCGAGTATCCTGTAGGGTATACTGGTGAGCAGCTTTAGAGTGATTAGAGCTTGAGTTTTGACTTGGGAGGTATGGAATATCTAAGGTTGGGGGAACAACCGTAGTCGCTTGGCTAGGAATGATTTCAATTGTCGAGATGTTCTGCCGATCATAATCCCAGTGTCTTAGAAAGAGTACGTTAGTAAGAATAGTATTCGAGAAGTTTAGAAGGGGTTTCAAGTGGACTTAGGAACCTGAGGTTGAGATGAGGGAGAACTACCCGGAGCTATTCGTAGGCAGAGACTTCGAGGACGAAGTCTAATCCAAGTGGGGGAGAATTGTAAAGCCCGTATCCCGGTATGAAATTTATTAGTCTTATTTATTTTCTTTTAAGTTCGTATTATAGTGGTTCACGTTAACGGGGTTAGCCGAGTTGGGTCAATTCGTTAAGTACTGAAAATTGTGGCTAGTTGCGAGAGGAACGTAAGTTGAGGGGCTAGTTATGTCAAAGGGCCAAACATCCTTTGGAGTATCGGCCCATGCAGCTTTTGCCGAGACCATTGTTTTTTTTTTTGATTATGTGGTGTCGTGAGGTGCAAGTAATGAAAAGAAAATTTAACCCTACATGTTCTTTCTCCTAAATTGCTTGGTGGTGCGGCAGCGAGTTTCGAGAGAGAGAGTGGTAGCGAGAAGAGAGAAAGATAGAGAACGACGAGAGAGAGAGAGGTAGCGAGAAGAGAGAGAGGAAGAGAACAAGAGAAACGAAGAGAGAGAGAGACGCCGGAGGTTCGTCGCTACTGCCGCCAGAGGTCACCGGAGGTCGCCGCCAACACCACCTTTCGTCGGAGAAGTCGAGGGGAAGAGAGTAGGCGTCACAAGGTAAGTCGTTTCTTCGTTTCGTTTCGCTTTCCTTCCTTTTCGTTTTTCCGGTGGAACAACCACCGCCGCACGCCGCCGCTGTGGTGGCCGTGGGTGGGCGGCGGGTTGTGTGGGTGTATGTGTCTTTTTGCGTGGGACGATCGGGAGTAAGGAGAGCGGTGGTGTGAGGATGGAGTGGTGTGTGCGTGAGGGTGTGCGTGTATATAAGAGTCGCCGGAAATACCGCCGCCGCCGGTGACCACCGCTGCCGGAGATGGCAGTGGGTGGTGCCGAGTGTTGTTCAGTTTCGTTAACCCGTAATAGCTAAACCCTTAACCCGTGACTTAATCGTTAAGCCGTATAATTTAAACCGTCGTTTTTAAAATCATTCTTTTTATGCGAAAAAAATATGTCCAGCCCCTGTTTTGTGACGGCAATAACTTCTCCGTCGTAACTCCGATTGAGCCGAAACTGGCGCCCACGCTCTGAGCTCGGGACCGAGTACGTTTTCTGTGTTTTGGCGGAAAACTGGTTCGGCCTCGAGTTGGGAGAAAAAGTGGTCGCAAGTTCTGTGGTTCGTCATTTTATGTGAATTTCCTGGAATCTGCCACTGTTTTGCGTGGACCGTAACTTTTTACTCGTAAGTCGTTTTAACTTGAGGTCAATGGCCATTTTTCCTAAATTGAGTTAGGCACGTTTTTCGTGTTTCGCCGAAAGGCTGAATCGGCCCAGAACCGGGCTGTTCGGAGCTGTTAGTGCGAACTGGTCCGAAAACGGACAGTTCCGGTAGGCGAACTTAATAAATTCATAATTAATTATAGAAAAATCGTTAGGAGGCGTGTAATATATCCTCGGAAAGGTATTTCGGGGCACTTTTCAACCGTGTAATAAATCTGAGTTTTTTCTGGAGTTTTAGTGGTCAAATCAGGTCCCGAACAGACCTGTTCGGTGTGACCGAAAGTTAGTTTTAGTGACAGTTTGGGGTGTGTCGCGTCGTGGGGTCCGGGTCTCGTATTGACGTATTTTATCGTACGTTTAGGTGCCGGAAAGTGATCGTCGTTGTGTGGAGCTACTTACTATTTTTAGCTAGGCGCGCACCCGAGGTGAGTTCTCTCACTACAATTAATTAATAGTTGTTTATTATTACTGTAGCACGTGTGTGAAAATTGTATGCGGGATGGTTGGGGGCTAGATAGTGGGACGTCTAGTTAACATTATGTGCTACATTATTCGGCGGGGCCGAGTCCCGACGGGGACGGAGGTGTTTTACGCAGTAGGCGTAAAAGGGGCGTTTACGCAGTAGGCGTAAAAAAGGATGTCATACGCAGTAGGCGTAAAACGGGTGTTTCCCGCAGTAGGCGGAAACGTGCGGCGGGGCCGTAGACCCGACTTTCGCCCGGGGATTTTTTTATGTGGTGGTTATTATACTTGTTTATGATTTGTTCGTAGACTTGTATGTGGTGGTGTGATCCTCTTTGCTTTAGGGGTAATATGAGATAACCATTGTTAATTGTTGTGCTTGAATTCACTAAGCTTCGTGCTTACCCCTCCCAATTTACAGTGGCTGCAGGTACAAGTGGTACGAAGGCATGACTGGCACACACTGACGCGCAAGATGGATGGGTCGAAGGATTTGCTTATTAAACATTTTCCCGTTATTGAATAAACAATTTAATTTCCGCTGTTGACTTATGTTTTAATAACGCTCGTGGTTGGAATTATTATTTTGGGTTTAATAAATGGAGACTTATTATTAAATATGCGCGTTTAAAAATTTTTAAATTTTCTTGAAATTTTGGGGCGTTACATAAATAAGGATCCTTCAGGAAAACCTGTTAATGTCACGACGTATCGTGGGATGATCGGCTCTCTTTTTTATCTTACAGCTAGCCGACCTGATATTATGTATGCAACCTTTTTGTATGCACGATATCAAGCTGAACCTAAGGAATCTCATTTGATCATTGTGAAGAGAATTTTTCGATACTTTAAGGGTACTCCTAACCTATGTCTTTGGTATCCCAAAGACTCAGGGTTTGATCTAATCGCCTATTCAGATAGTGATTTTGTAGGATGCAAATTGGATAGGAAAAGCACCACAGGAGGCTGTCAGTGGAAAGCTGGTTAGTTGGACAAGTAAAAAGAAAAACTCAGTGTTCACCTCAACCGCTGAAGCTTAGTACGTAGCTGCTGGAAGCTGTTGTTCTCAGGTCTTGTGGATGAAAAATCAGTTACTCGACTATGACCTTCAGCTCTCCAAAATTCCAATCTATTGCGACAGCAATAGTGCTATCGCTATAGCCAACAATCTAGTGCTACGCTCAAAGACCAAACACATCAAAATCAGGTATCATTTTATCAAATATCATGTGATTAATGGTGATATAGAACTTCATTTAATCCCAACTGATTTTCAGTTAGCTGATCTGTTAACCAAACCTCTTGATGAGACAAGATTCAAATTTCTAATCAGGGAGCTTGGAATGTTGAACTTAGAAAAGTAAAATCTTCAGCGGTTCACATTTGATCAATGATACAATGAATTTGTATAACCCTATTAATCACCATATCTCTAAACAAATTGATTCGCTGATATCAAGGTATGTTCTTTCTTACTCACTGACGTTCGCCTATGAATGCAAGATTTCAAAACAAACTACATCGCTGAATATCTCTTCCTTTCAGTGGTTCTTTTGAAATTCCTAAATCTCACTGATATTTCTAATCAGTGCTTCATGTTTTAAAAATGTCCCTGAGTTTTCAAAATCCTTAGAGACACCTTAAAAATATGAAAGGACGTTTGTGACGTCATCACAACGGATAGACCATGGCACGCCTTTTCTCTGACACGTTCGCCCGTTTCGTTTCTGTTGTCCAATCAAATTCAAGAGACGTGTCCGTGTCATCATGAAAAACCTTTCCCGCTCATAGTTTTTCTCTCTCTACTCTCACTATATAAACCCTTTGAGTTTATATTTTTACCTTTTACGCGAACAATTTCTCTCTCAAGCAAGAACACACTGTTGCATTTGAACAAATCTCCCAGAAACTGTTCATCTTCATCTTCTTCAAACATCAAAGGTTAATATGTCTCTTATTTCCCTTTAAACAGACTTGTTTTTTTATCTTATTATTGTTTCTAAAAGATCAAACAAACGAAATATCTTAAAATAAAATCATTTTCTTCGTGTTTTTATGAACACAATCTGGAAACAGATTGTTCTTCGAGTTTAAAATCAAAATCTTAAACTTGACTTTTCATATGTTTTTCCGGAATCCTTTACATAAAAGGAAACTGGAAAACAAGAACATTCACTATGTTTTGTACTTCTTTTCAAAACTAGAAAACCCTAATTTGCATTTCTTTCTCTAAATGGAAATTGTAAAAACCCTAAAAACCCTTATTTTGGAATCTTATCCATTTCAAGAACTGCTCTTCATCTTCTCCATGTTTGTATTTTATGAACAGAAATGGAAACCACTGATGCTACTCAGTCTCCAACTACCTCTGACAAGACTGAACTTGTCAAAGCTCCAAATGTAAACTTCACAATGGAACAAGTCACATTCCAAGGAAATAACCCCTATGCTCTATTCGACTTCCCCCCAAGGAAAAACATCACTCACTTGGATGACACTGTTAATTTCTTGAATGGCTGTCATCTGGTGACAGCACTGACCATAAAACCCCCTGCTCACATGAACCTCCTTGCTCAGTTCTGGTATACTGCCAGAAGAGCTCAGATTCCCTCCACCAGAGATCCTAAGAAGATGATCGACGTCATCCTCTTTGAAACCGAACATGGCGAAACCAAAATACATCCCGCGACTATCAGGTCTGCTCTAAACCTCCCTGGAAGCTCAAGAGACAGATGTTTCATTCCTCTACCTGATGTCAAGAAAGAGGCTGATAGAGCTGCAATCATTGCATTTTTTGATGCAATGAACTACACAGGGAACACAGGGAGAGATAAACTCCCTGAGAAGAAGCTCACTTCCATCCTACAATTCAAAATGCCAAGGGAGATAAACTTCATCTTCGCACATCTCATCAGCTGTATGACAGCTAAGGTCGGATCAACTGATCAGGCCGCACAACCCCAACAGGCTATGGGGTATGTGCTGATGAAGGGCCTTCACATCGACTGGCCCAAAATCATCTACGACGACATGGTGTTCAGAGTCGAAGAAGCAAAGAGGCCACTGAATATCCCCTATCCCCGCTTTCTCAGTGCTCTCTTTCGACAGGACTTGGGGACCCATACCCTAAAGTGGGTGATCTGAAACTATCTCAGGTTGGCCCTAAGATCCTCGACTTCAAGACAGTAGAAAACGAGGTACGTCTCTCTACTCTCTTACCTCTTCTCAGACCTCCTCCTTCTTCTATTTCTGCGGTTACCACTTCGGCATCGGTCATTCCAACTGCTCGTACCTAGGCGGCAACTACCACTCCTTCTCGAAAGAGAAAACCATCTAGAACCTCACTTGGCACCCAGAAGCCCAAAAAGATCTCCAAGGAGCAACCCCTTAAGGTATGGACCCTAGTTCCTCTACCACGAGGGAAACAAGCAATAGGGACTAAATGTGTCTTCAGAAACAAAAAGGATGAGGATGGGGTGGTCATTAGAAATAAAGCGAGATTGGTGGCCAAGGGATATCGACAAGAAGAAGGCATTGATTACGATTAAACTTTTGCCTTTGTCGCATGGCTCGAAGCAATAAGAATCTTCTTAGCCTTCGCAGCCCACAGAGGTTTCAAAGTCTTTCAAATGGATGTAAAATCTGCCTTTCTAAATGGTGAAACTCAAGAAGAAGTCTATGTCCAGCAGCCACCAGGGTTTGAAAGTGCCAAGTACCCGAACTACGTGTATTATCTTGACAAAGCTCTGTATGGACTGAAACAGTCTCCATGGGCATGGTACGAAAGACTTTCAACCTTTCTTCTCGATAATGATTTTGACAGAGGTACAACTTGTTGGTCCCGAAGGGTTATACAAGTTTGTAGAAGGGGGGGTTGAATACAAACACACGATTTTTACCTTTCTAAATTGTTTACTGGTAAATCAAGACAATTTACAACTTGTTGCGGAACAAGATTAAGGATAAACCTAATCTAAACAAGTCCTGAGAAACACTAAGTTTCTTGCACTAGAAAGAGATAAAGAAATTACGAATAATAACTTAACAATAAGAGAGAAATAAGAAGATGGTCCGAGCACACTTCAAAACTGAAGTAAGGTTCTTCTTATATACTGCATGCATTTAATGCATGGCAGTATTTGCTTTACACGTGGCAGTAGCTGAGTGGTTGCATGTCATTGACCTTTGTTGACAACCTTTGTAGTCGCATGGTGAACAGTTTAGAATCAGAGTTGTTGTACGATTACAGACAAAAGGGATGTCCGTTAAAACAGTTCGTACGGAGACGTGCAAGGGAAGTAAGACAATAGTAACATGCATGGAGACTTCATGATCAACTTTCGTTGAGTTAGATCTTTATCAGCGAATGATAAAGTTCAGCGATTGCTGAAGTCTTCTATTTGATACTTCACGTTGAGTGGACAAATCTTGGCTTCGCTGATATCCACATCAGTTCATTAGTAGACTTGTCGCTGGTTCTTGAGCTTGATCTTCGACTTCAGCGTAGAACATATGTTGACGTGAAACTTGTCTTCAGAGATCATAAGTAAACAAACTAAACTATCAGCGATCATCAATAGAACTGAACAGGATCCGAGCTATATGATGATGAACAATGTTTGCTGAATATCTAATATAAAGAGTGAGAGTTCCTATCAGCGGTACTGTAAGGTCTTAGTACTTATCAGCGATAGTGAAACTCTGATACATATTGTTTACTTACAATTTTCACTAAGTGTTTAAGAGAGTGTCATTATCAACAATCTCCCCCTATTTGATTATGACATAGCAACAGAGAAAATTGCTATTTAATGAAAACATAAGGATAAAAAGAACTCATAAAATATTTGTACCTTTTACTGTTTTCTGGGATCTTTTCAGTACTGGTGGAGTAAAGTACATTCGGTGAAATTTTTCTTTAAACTTCGTAAAGATTACAGAGGGAAGTGGAAAAATTACAAGTACAGCAAATAAAATTACAAGTACAGGATGTAGACAGATAAGGATAGAAAGAATTACAAGGCGATCCTATCCGTCAAAAGGTTCTTCCTTAATGGGAAGTTCATCAAGGGTCTTTGATGTGGGAATCATCCAGTCAGGGACCGTTACACCTTGATCATTTTTGTTCTTTGCTTCTTCAAAGATCAGGGGCTTGAGGTGACGTGCCTGAATGTCGTGTCTGACTTCACACCAGTGTATTAGGTCTCTGAGTTGTTCGATGGGAGTGATTGGAAGCTCAGATATGCGTTGAACGTGTTGATTTCCATAGCAGTCTAGGAAGAAAATGCCATAGGGTTCACTTACGACTTTTCCAGGGATGAAGGTTTCACTAGGAGGCAGGGAGGTGTCAAGTACTGAGAGGTCAGGGTCACGACCAAGTACTTCTTCGCTTGAGAAACCTATACCTGTTTCATTCCGTATAGGAGGACCTGAGTCTGAGGTTTTCTTTTTCTTTGCAAAGGCCCTTCCTTGTTGAGGTGGAAGAATAGTGGAAGGAGGAAACCAAGTCGATCTGAGAATTAATTTTTTTTTGACATGGCTCTTGAACTTTGTGTGGGATCGCTGAATGGCTAATTTCACATCCAACCATTCAGAGAAACCAAGCTTCTCTAATAAAGTAGCGTAGAAGGTTTGCTTGGTTTTGTCTTCTCTGAATACGTCAACTTCAACAACAGGAACCTCTACAAATATTTTTCCTCTGATATTTACCTTGATGATTTTGGATGGTCGAGATCGATAGTTCAGCATTTCTTTACACCATTCCAAAGTCGAATCAGATACCTTAGTCGTTTCTTCAACGATCCTTTAGGCATCATCCCATAGCTGACGTTGGACATCAATGGGAGTTCTTTTCAATGCGAGGTCTTTCACCGATTCTTGGTCAAGCTGGATGGCGAGATCCTTATCTTTTTCTCCAGCTTTCTTCTTTTCGGCGAGTAATCTTTCAGCTCTTAGATGATCCTCGTATTCTTTCCTTGATATCCTGAACATTGTGGGATCAGGGATTTTATCACGAGGAAGAATGATTCACTGATCTTCAAGCTGTATGATCATTGCATCTCTCTTTTCTTGGTCCTATTCACTTAGCTTTTGAGGAGCCAAGGAAGGTCTGTTTTTGTGAGAGAGAGCAGTTGTTCTTCAGGTTCATCAGTCTTAGTGGCTAAATCCAAGACTGGGATTATTTCTGGTGTAGTCGTAGGAGCTTCAGCGGGATCCTCAAACAGGGGAGAGGACTAGCTGAAACACAGCGATTGTTTAAGTAAGAATATGGGAAGAAAGAGAAAAGAATAAGGTTAAATGTATAGAGGTTTTATGGAGAGGAGGATTGAGATTGAGAAGGGATAGAGGAGGGATGCAGTGTAAGGGAATAGAAGATAGTGTACCTGATAAACTGGCTTTTGAAGCAAGATCGTCAGATTGTCTTCTTCATCGAGGCCTTTGTTTTTGCCTTTGTCAGCTTCAGACGCTGCAGGCTTTGTCTTGGTCCGCACCCTTTTTGAGCTGGGGCTTTTGCAACAGGCTGTCAGGCTGGACGTAGAAGAAGTCGTCATCACCGTCGTCATCATCATCATCTTTGGGGGATGATGATGGTTCTTCATTAGAGATGTCGACATGTTCGTCGTCTTCAGTTTCTTCTTTAGACTCGACCTCTTCAGCATAAGGTTCGGTCACGTTAGCAGCAACTTCCTTAAGTTGCTCATCGAGTTGCTCCCCCTCAGATACAGAGGGAGGTTTCTCGGTTTCCTCAGGGTTTTCAACTCCCTGAGGTTGTGAAGTAGAAGTAGCAGCAGCAGTTTCAATACCCTCCCCCTCAGCATTATGGGGAAGGTCTTCTTTGGTCTTCTCCCCCTCTTCCACATTATGGTTGGGGGAGGTAACAGATTGATCAGCAGCAGCAATGTGTATTTCGTCTCTGTCTTCCAGGCCAGAGATCCCGACACGGTTCTCAATCTTTGCAAATCTGACTTCCAGGCCAGTTATAGCAGGATTGATCTTTTGAAGAGCGTCTCGATCTACCTGAGTAAAATGAGAAGTTAGGGCGTTCAGGCGATCGAGTACTTTCTGAACAATTTCTTTGACTGCGGAGACCTCAGCCTTGATCGTGGAGACTTCACCCTTAAGAGAACCAACCTATGTCTTCAATGATGTTACTTCATTGGACAGAGTGGTGCAGTTTGTTGAAAGAGAGGTGGTGGCGGTCGAATTGTCAGCGAGGGTGGTAGGAAATTGAGCAATGCTACCATCCACCTTCTCTAGATCAGTTTTGGAGGCTTTCGTATCAACGATCTCGGTCAACTTTGTGAGTTTCTCTCCAGTGTCTGTAACCGCTAAAGAATTTATGGAGAGAATGGTGTTGTAATTTTCCACCTTTGTTTCCAGGGCCTTCACGGAGGTGTTGATATCCCCCAAATTAGGACCTGAAACAGTTATCAACTTATAAACAGAGGAAAGCTCAGAAGTTTGGGGTAGAGAGAGAGGATTGTTTGGGATTGTGTGTATACCGGCAGGCGGGTTGGCGAAGTTGTCGAACCCTTTGTGTCCTGAATGAAATTCCATGTCGCCTTCAAGAGTACCTTGGCACATGGAGGTGCCTGAAGATCCTAAGTTTACATCCATCGTCGTATTTAGAGTGTCTGCAGCGGAGTCATGTACGATGAAGGGTGTCCCTGAGAAAGTTGGGAAAATTGGTGGAGAGTCCAAAGATTGAGTAGGAGGAATGATGGTTGAGAATGATGGTTAGGTGCGGGGTTCAGCGTTGGATCCGCTGTCAATCACTTCAGTCTGTAGAGAGACTGAAGGAGGTGGGTTCATTTCCAAGTTTATAACTTCAGCGTTTAGAGACTCTGAAGCTGGGATGGAAGGGGTGGCTTGATCAGCTGTGGCAGAGCGTACCACGGGACATTCCATCAGCTCTTGAAGATCAGCTGTGGAGTCTTCAGCGTGTGAATGCTGGGGGGTCGCTCCTTGGTTTTCTTGATTCTTTTGGAACCAAGTTGGGAAGATGAGTGTTTCCTTTTTCGAGAATGAGTGGAGGGTGCAACGTGGGTATCAGCGGTGGGGATTTCCACTGAATGAGTTGCAGAAGTAGAAGAAGGAGGATTGAGAAGAGATAAGATAGTAGAAAGACGTACCTCGTTTTCTAGCGGCTTGAAGTCGAGCACCTTAGGGACAACCTGAGAGAGTCTCAGATCACCCTCTGTTGGGTATTTGTCGCCAAGTCCAAGTTAAAAGACGGCGCTGATGAATCTGGGATAAGGAACCCATGCAGATCTTTCAGCCATATCTACTCTGAACGCAAGGTCGTCGTATATGATTGAGGCCCAGTCAACATTTAGACCTTTCAGCAGCGCATAGCCCATTGCTTGCTGAGGTTGAGCAGCTTGATCAGAGGAGCCACTCTTCGTTGTCATGCAGCTTATCAGATGTGCGAAGATGAAATTCATCTCGCTGGGCATTTTGGACTTCTTGATCATGGTCAGTTTCTTCTCAGGCTTCTTGTCCCTTCCAGTGTCCCATGCGTAACCCATTGCATCGAAGAATGCAATGATGGCTTCCCTATCAGCATGGTTTTTGTGGTTTGGGAGAGGGACAAAGCGGTTTTCTTTGGTAGAGGTAGGAAGACTCAGTGCTTTCCGGATAATGGCAGGGTTGATTTTGGTGGTGCCAAATTTGGTGTCACACAGAATAGAGTCAACGATCTTCGTTGGGTCTTTGGCATGGGGTACATAAGCTCTTCTGCCAGTATACGAGAACCGAGAGAGTAGGAATTGATGAGCAGGGGGTGTAATTGTCAGCGTTGTAGATAAGCAGCATGTTTTGAGGTAATTCACAGCATCATCCAGATGTGTGACTTGCTTTCGAGGAGGAAACTCGAAAAGCGCATGAAGGTTGTTCGATTTTGAAAAGTCGATTTCCTCAAGCTTGAACTTGACCTGAGGAGCTTTGACGAGAGTCAGTTTCTTTGCACCCGTGGATTTCTCAGCGGTAGGAGCAGGAGTAGAATATGCCATTTCTGTTTTAACATATCAACCATGAACATAGATAAAGAATAATCTTAATGTGAAAGATTTTCCAAAAAGATGTTTTCGATTTTTGTCCATTTCATTCAGACAGAAATGTCTTAATGAAGATTAGGGTTTTCTTGTTTTGAAAAAGAAAAACAAACCCAATAAAAAGTCTTGTTTTCCAGTTTCCTTTAGATAAGGATTCTGGAAAAACGAATGAAGAACAAGTTTAAGATTCTGAGTTTTAAACATGAAGAACAACCATGAAAAGGTTGTGTTCATAAAACCATGAAAGAAATGATTTCATTTTATAAAAGGTTTCTTTTGTTTGATCTGTTAAAAGCAACAAGAAGATCAAAAACAAGTTATGCAGGTGAATAATAAGAATATTAACCTGGTAATCGAAGAAGGAGATGAACAGATTTCTGGAAATAAGTAGATCTTTTTCTTGCTTGGTGAAGAAGTTCGCGTAAAGAAAATATATAAACCCCAAATAGTTTATATAGTGAGATTTGAGAGAGAGAAAAACTAGAGCGGGAATGTTTTTCATCATGACACGGACACGTGTTTGCATTTGATTGGATGGTAAATAAAACGTGCAAACGTGTGTCAGAAAAAGAACGTGCCAGGGTTTATCCGTTGTGATGAGGTCACAAACGTCCTTTCATATTTTAGGATGTCTCGGAGGTTTTGAAAGCTCAGGGACTATTTTGAAAAACATGAAGCACTGAATAGAAATATCAGTGTTAGTTTAAGAAATTTCAAAGTATCACTGAAAGGAAGAGATATTCAGCGATGCAATTTGTTTTGAAATCTTACATTCACATGCAAACGTCAGCGAGCAAGAGAGAAAACATACCTTGATATCAGCGAATCAATTATGTTCAGGGAGAGAATGATAGAATGGGTTATATAATTGTTTTATCATATCGCTGATCAAATGTTAACCACTGAAGATTTTACTCTTCAAAGTTCAGCATTCCAAGCTCGCTGATGAGAAAGTTGAATCTTGTCTCATCAAGAGGTTTGGTGAACAGATCAGCTAACTGATCGTCAGTTGGGATAAAATGAAGTTCTATATCACCATTCATCACATGATCTCTGATAAAATGATACCTGATTTCGATGTGTTTGGTCTTTGAGTGTAGCACTGGATTGTTGGCTATAGCAATGGCACTTGTGCTATCACAATAGATTGGAATTTTCGATAACTGAAGGTCATAGTCTAGTAGTTGATTTCTCATCCACAAGACCTGAGAACAACAGCTTCCAGCGGCTACATACTCAGCTTCAGAAGTTGAGGTGGACACTGAGTTTTGCTTTTTACTTGTCTAACTCACCAGCTTTCCACCAGGAGCTGACAGCCTCCTGTGGAGCTTTTCCTATCCAATTTGCAACCTGCAAAATCACTATCTGAATAGGCGATTAGATCAAACCCTGAATCTTTGGGATACCAAAGACCTAGGTTCATAGTACCCTTAAGGTAACGAAAGATTCGCTTTACGGCGATCATATGAGATTCCTTAAGTTCAGCTTGATATCGTGCACACAAACAGGTTCCGTACATAATATCGGGTCGACTAGCTGTAAGATACAAGAGAGAGCCGATCATCTCACGGTACAGCGTGACATTAACAGGTATTCCATTTGAATCCTTGTTTAGTGTCAGCGGTGGTGCCATAGGGGTTTTCATAGCTGAACTCTGAGTTAAATCGAATTTCTTCAGCATATCTTTAACATACTTTCCCTGATTAATGAAAGTTCCTTTTTCATTCTGTTTTATCTGAAGACAAAGGAAATATGTTAGCTCACCCATCATACTCATTTTATACTCTTCTTTCATTCTATCAGCGAAACGAGTGCAAAGGTCAGGGTTAGTAGAACCAAATATAATGTCATCAACGTATATCTGAACAAGAATGATATGACCTTTTACTATTCTGAAAAATAGAGTTTTGTCGATTTTACCTCGCTCAAAATTTTCAATTAGGAGACAAGAGGATCGAGTGTCATACCATGCACGTGGAGGTTGCTTTAAGCCATAAAGTGCCTTATCCAGTTTATAAACTTAACCTGGACGCTTAGGATCTGAGAATCCTGGAGGTTGTTCCACATAGACTTCTTCATTCAGCTTTCCATTGAGAAATGCTGACTTAACATCCATTTGATATACTTTCAAGTCTTTGTATACAGCGTATGCTAAGAATGGACGAATAGATTATAGTCTAGCCACTGGAGCAAATGTTTCATCGTAATATATGCCTTCCTCTTGTCTGTACCCCTGAGCAACAATACGAGCCTTGTTGCGGGTTACAGTTCCATGTTCGTCCAACTGGTTTCGATAGACCCATTTAGTGCCTATCACTGTCTTGTCAGTTGGTCTTCGAACAAGATTCCAAACTTTGTTTCTTTCGAATTCAGTCAGCTCTTCTTGCTTGGCGCTGACCCAATTTGGATCTTTGAGGGCATCATCTATTTTCTTTGGTTCAATCAGAGAAATAAAGTTAACAAATAAACAACTATTACCTACACTTCGTCGAGACTGAACGCCAGCGTTTGGATCACCAAGGATTTGATCAATTGGCTGACTCAAATTGAACTGGAGGAGCTGAAGATGAGGCTTCAGCAACTTCTGGAATATCTGCCAAGAGAGGAGTAGGTGAAGATGTCATCTCATTCACTGATTGCTGAGAAGTAGATGGAATGTCTGAGATATTTGGTTCAGAAGTAGGCATAATGTTTAGAGGAACAGCTAAGACCCATGAAGTTTCAGCTTCACTATTCTGCATGTTTGGAATGATAGTAGGACCATCATTTTCAACGTTATGAGTATGAGGAGTGGGAATATCTTCTGAATCACCAAGATGAGAAAACATCCATTGATTCAGTTCTTCGGTATCAGCAAAAGGTCGAGAATTCGTTGAACGGGATTCGTCAAAGGTGATGTGAACAGTTTCTTCAACAGTTTGTCTTCTTCGATTGAAGACTCTGAAGGCTTTGGAGACTGAGGAGTATCCAAGAAAGATTCCATCATCAGCCTTAGGATCAAACTTTCCAAGGGCATCTTTGTTGTTCAGTATGAAACACTGACATCCAAAGATGTGAAGAAAGCTAATTGAAGACTTTCTCCCATGAAAAAGTTCATAGGCTGTTTTATTAAATCTTTTGACTATCAGCGACCTGTTTTGCGTAAAACAAGCAGTGTTGACAGCTTCTGCCCAAAACTGAGTAGGCAAATGAGAATCGCTGAGCATTGAACGTGCAACTTCAATAATAGTTCTATTTCTTCTTTCAGCGACTCCGTTTTGTTGCGGTGTTCTCACTGACGAAAAATTGTGAGAAATACCCTTGCTCTCAAAGAAGGAATCAAGAGAACTATTTTTGAATTCAGTCCCATGATCACTCCTTATTGAGCGAATGGTTAAGTTGTTCAGGGTTTCCATCTTCCTGACAAAGGTGATGAGTTCTTCAGGGGTGTCACTCTTAGAACGGAGAAACATAACCCATGTATATCGAGAGAATTCATCAACTATGACCAGTGTATATTTCTTTCCAGAGATGGATTGTTTGTTAACAGGGCCAAACAAATCCATATGGAGAAGTTGTAGAGGAGATGACACTGAGGAAACTTGCTTTGACTTAAAGCTTGCTTTCGTCTGCTTGCCTTTCTCACACACGGAACATAAGGACTCTTTGGCGTATGAGTGTTGAGGTAGACCAGTGACTAACTCTTTAGAAGAAAGAGTATTCAGTGTTTTGAAGTTTAGATGAGAGAGCCTCTTATGCCATAGCCAGTTGACATCAGATGAGTCTTTTGAGAAGAAACAGGAGTTCTCAGTGGTTGTTGAGTCCATGTTTATTACATAAACATTATCTAAACGATAACCGCTGAGAGCTATCTTCTCCTTTTTGTCAGCGACAAAGAAGGATTCCTTAGTAAAGATTACTTTGTTATGCTTGTCGCAAAGTTGACTGATGCTTAGAAGATTATGCTTTAGCCCTTCAACATATGCGACTCTTCTGAAGGTTGTTGTACCATTAGAGAGTACACCAAACCCTCGGGTATGTCCTTTTCCATTTCCACCAAAAGTTACAGAGGGACCCTTCTCTTCTTTGTACTCAGTGAGCAAGTTCTTCTTACTAGTCATGTGTCTAGAGCATCCGCTATCGAGATACCAGATACCCTTCTTAACTTGTCAGTGGGGGTAGAAGAGGAGGTGGAAGGTTCAGCAGTCTTCGCAGTATTTGAAGTTTCAGCTTTGTTAGTCTTCACTTTGGTTAATTTCTTAACCTCAGTGGTCTTCTTTGTCTTGGGGGCAATGATCTTCACCCTAGCTATCTTTTCAGCTTGGGTGGCTGTGGGGTACTTACTGAGTAGCAGAGGTTGAAGTAAAGCGTATGTCAGAATTTTATTCCTCATCTTCAAGTTTAGCCATGAGACATAGATTAGCATCATCATCATCTTCAGAGTCAGATGATTCTTCTTCGTCACAGGCAGCCCAATCATAGTCAGCCATAAGGCCTTTGCCTTTCTTCTTTAAGGTTTTCAGCTTTGAATACCTTTCTTTCAGCTTTTTGTATTTTTCATCTCTAATCCTGTAAGTAAAGTTTTTCTTGGGAAAAGCTGAGGGTCTAGAGACTTTCTTTGACCTGCACTCGCTAGCAAAATGTCCTATCTTTTCACAGTTATAGCAAGTGGCAGTAGCCTTATCAACAGGGGTTGATTATCTTGGCTTGTCAGTAATAGCAAGAGGTTTGTTCTTGAAATTACTCTTTCTAGCAAATCTTCTGAACTTATTAGCCAAGAATGCCATAGTTTCATCATTATCTGAAACGTCAGAGTCTGATGATCTTTCAGAGTTAGTTTCCAACTCAGTGACAGTGATAGTCGATCGTTGAGTGGAAGGTGACTCTGAGATTAAAGCAACAGGGGTGCTTTTGGAATCTTTTACAATATTCTTCTTAAGATGACTCGATTGCTAATGATTCAGCATCGTGCCATATAAGGTAGAAAGGGTCATTGATTTTAGATCCTTTGACAGCTTGAGACACATAGAATAACTGTCCCAGCTTTCAGGTAAACATTCTAAAAACTTTGTTAGTACTTCAAAGTTAGAATATTCCTTACCAACAGTTTTCAGATCTATTATTAAGCAGTTAAAACGTTGGTGTACTTCAGAGAGAGTTTCATTCTTACCACAAATGAAGCTTTCGTACTGTCTTACCAGGTTGATCTTTAGAGAGTCCTGGACTTCATAAGTACCTTCATACTGAACATAGATTGTGTCCCACATAGCTTTTAAGGTTTTCAGGTTCATGACGGAATGGTAGACTTCGTCAGGAAGAGACATGGAGAGTATGGATCTGGCTTTGGTGTCGATAGCCACTTTCTTCTTATCTTCATCAGTCCACATATGAATTTCCTTGGGAATCAGCCTTTCTGGAATAGCAGGTCTATTCTCAGCGGCTGGAACTGCAGGATCAATTCTTATAGGAATATATGGGCCGTTTTCAAGATAGTAAGGCATAGTAGGGTCTACACCTTCTATGAAGAGAATCATCCTATTTTTCCATAGATTAAAATTATCTCTGTAGAATCTAGGGGGTTTTGAAAGAGAACCGTTGTCAAAATAGTTGGTGTTTGTGTTGGTAGCCATTTTAAGAAATAGCAAGGAAGAGAAATCTTAGTAAAGATCAGATCTTGTTTATGAGATTAAACAAATCTGCTCTTATACCCCTTGTTGGTCCCGAAGGGTTATACAAGTTTGTAGATGGGGGGGTTGAATACAAACACACGATTTTTACTTTTCTAAATTGTTTATTGATAAATCAAGACAATTTACAACTTGTTGCGGAACAAGATTAAGGATAAACCTAATCTAAACAACTCCTGAGAAACACTATGTTTCTTACACTAGAAAGAGTTAAAGAAATTACGAATAATAACTTAACAATAAGAGAGAAATAAGAAGATGGTCCGAGCACACTTCAAAACTGAAGTAAGGTTCTTCTTATATACTGCATGGCAGTATTTGATTTACACGTGGCAGCAGCTGAGTGGTTGCATGTCATTGACCTTTGTAGACAGCCTTAGAAGCCGCATGGTGCACAGTGTAGAATCAGAGTTGTTGTACGATTACAGACAAAAGGGATGTCCGTTCTGACAGTTCGTACGGAGATGTGCAAGGGAGGCAAGCCAATAGTAACATGCAGGGAGACTTCATGACCAGCTTTCGTTGAGTCAGATCTTTATCAGCGAATGATAAAGTTCAGCGATTGCTGAAGTCTTCTATTTGATACTTCACGTTGAGTGGACAAATCTTGGCTTCGCTGATATCCGCATCAGTTCATTAGTAGACTTGTCGCTGGTTCTTGAGCTTGATCCTCGACTTAAGCGTAGAACCTATGTTAACGTGAAACTTGTCTTCAGGGATCATAAGTAAACAACTAACTTATCAGCGATCAACATAAGGACTGAACAGGCTCATAGCATTATGGTGAACAGTGTTCGCTGAATGTTTAACTTAAAGAGCGAGAGTTCCTATCAGCGGTACTGTAAGGTCTTAGTACTTATCTGCGATAGTGAAACTTTGATACATATTGTTTACTTACAATTTTCACTAAGTGTTTAAGAGATGGTCATTATCAAATCACTGAGGGTTTGGATCAACACAACTGATAATACTTTGTTTTATAAAAGAAAAGGTGATGACATTCTGCTTGTACAGATCTACGTGGATGACATTATTTTTGGTTCTACAAATGCACAAAAGTGCACAGATTTTGAAAAACTCATGTAGAGTGAGTTTGAAATGAGTATGATGGGAGAATTAAACTTCTTCCTAGGACTCTCCGATGCCTCTGTAATGAAGACCCCCATGGCCACTGGAAATAAGTTATACTCAGATCCAAATGGGAAATCTGTAGAGTGAAAGCTCTTCAAGGGCATGATTGGGTCTCTTTTATACTTAACGGCAAGTAGACCTGATATAATGTATGTCACATGCCTCTGTGCAAGATATCAAGCTAACCCAAAGGAATCCCACCTTATTGCTATAAAGAGGATCTTCAGATACCTTAAAGGGACTAAAAATCTTGGGCTCTGGTATCCGAAGAACTCTGGCTTTGGTCTTAAGGCATACACAGATTCAGATTATGGAGGATGCAAGCTTGATCGAAAAAGTACCTCTAGGAGTTGTCAATTCCTGGGAGGTAAACTAGTCAGCTGGACTTCGAAGAACTAGAACTGTGTGTCTACATCTACAACAGAAGTTGAATATGTTGCTGCTGCTAGCTGTTGCTCCCAAGTTCTGTGGATGAAAACTCAGCTAAAGGACTACGGGTACATCATATACAAGATACCCATCCTCTGTGATTCAAAAAGCGCCATTGCCATCTCTGCCAACCCTATGCAGCACTCAAAAACAAAGCATATCGATATTCGTTACCACTTTCTGAAGCATCATGTTGAACACGGCACAATCGAGATGCACTTCGTGTCCACTGAATATCAGCTTGCAGACTTATTCACCAAGGCACTTGATGAGAAAATATTCCTTTTCTTGGTGGGTAAGTTGGGAATGATTAACAATAGTTGGTCTCTGTAAGTAAGACTTGATTCTCTTGTATATATGTATATATTTAATTTCTTCTGCATGAAAATTCTTAGTCACCAAAAGTTCTGTGCCCAACAGAGCCTCTGTGGGAATTCTCAGAACATCTGACAATCTCCACAGAGCCTCTGGTGAGCTTGACCTATGTTCCATGCATTACTTATCTCATCTGACGCAAGCATAGGTCAAGGGGGAGCAGAAGGAGACCTTGAATTGATCCACGGAGGTTGATCATTCAAGGGGAGCCAAATAAGAAATGTGATCAATCAAATCCACAGAAGTCGGGTATTATGCCGAGCAAAGGTAAATCAAAAGAAGATTGTCTCGAACAAAACATTTTTCCAAAACAGTTTTCTAGGACACCAATTTCCAAAGATGTCATAAAAACACAGTTTTACACAATCAAAACTTTGGATGATCAAAAAGTTTTATGAGCCTCATGTTATTAGAAATTTAAGGTCATAGAGCCTCTGCGGAGCTCAGCAGAGCTTCTGTAAGACAGAGCCTCTGTAACTTTAAATTTCTACAGACTCTATCGATCACTTCCACTTTCTCTTCAAACGTTTTGGTAAAGGTGCAAGCTCAGAGGTTATGAAAGAAAGTTTAGAATCACAGAGCTCATTCTACTACAGAGCCTCTGTAGATTTGCCACTTATGCACAGAAATGAGATTCTGTAAGTGCGGGTTATTTCTGAAGGTGACAGTCATTCGAGTATAGAGACGCCCACGTACGACGTCTAATCATGTTTTGACATCTCTGGCGTGGCATTTTCTCATTGGACGTGCGTGTCACACGAACTTCTGAAACTTGAACTCAGCTGTTATACTCGATTACGGACCCCAAAGAATTATTAAATAGTTACTATTAATCTCTTCAGATTCTACCCCCGTTAAAACCTATAAAACCCCTCTTACCATCTTCCTCATTCCTTTACGATTCTCTCTCGAATACCTCCGGCGAACAGTAAAATACCTGCAACATCATTCTTTTCCTACTCTATTTCTTCAAGATCTTTGCAATGGCTTCCACCGCAAACTCACCGGCGACATCCCCTATTCCCTCCGAGCACTCACAACACCAAACCAGGTCCAAAAATCCAGAACAAGAACAAGGCGAATCCGTTGATTTCAATCCAACCACGCATCTGCAGTTCTTTATCGAAAATAACCATTTCGAGAACTCATTACCTCTCAAACCAGACAACCACTTCCTTGTGCCCTCAAGAACAACATTTGGGGAAGCACATGCCATTTTGCTAAATATCCTTGAAAATCACCGATTGTACACCCTACTATCCAAGAATGTCACTTGCATCCCTGCCAGGTATATGAACCAGTTCTGGCAGAGCTGCTATTATGATGTAGAATCAAGGGAGATCAGAGGATGGGTCTCCAAACCTGATAAATCTGAGAACATGGAACTCAGATTTAACAGAACGATGCTTTCTTTGGAGTTCAATCTGCCAACAAGAGGATTATTAGGGATTAAGGAGTATGCATAAATCCCTTCTGATAGAGAGCTCTGTGATTTTGCAGAGATGTTAGGTTATAATACCCACCTAACTAAGAGAAATGACTTTAGGTGAAACCGATTCACACATATGTGGAATACCCTATTCTCGATCCTTAACAGATGCCTAACAGGAAAAGTGGGGAGTCCAGATCAATCCTCACATCAAATCATGGCCATTATGTACGGGATTTTTTATGA
The DNA here is from genome assembly GCA_033807775.1 of Saussurea involucrata. Taxonomy (NCBI): domain Eukaryota; kingdom Viridiplantae; phylum Streptophyta; class Magnoliopsida; order Asterales; family Asteraceae; genus Saussurea; species Saussurea involucrata. The sequence continues at coordinate 89,466,267 of CM066314.1, forward strand.
CCTACATCTTGACTTCGCAGCTCTGATGATGCAAGAGATAGTGAACGCAATTGATCGTCGCATCTCAACACAGAAGGCAAAGGGTCCAAATGTGTTAGATCTCCCTGCTCTGCAGTTCCAGAGGACTATTGGAGTCATTCTGGAACCTCTGCTACAAATCAACAAATGGCCAATGGAAGGGCCTGTAGTGAAGACTTAACCCCTGAACAGAATGGCAGCCATAACACACGCAGAGGGGTATGCGATCCGCAGACCTCTGCCATCCAAGCTTCTGTCCTATGCCTCTGATGAACAACTTAGGATAGAATACATACGCACTCACAGGACTCCAGAACCGAGTCCTACGACACCCCCGCGTCTAGGAGTCCCCCTAGGAACCTTAGTTGTAGAAAGAATGAGCCCAGAGGAGCACGCAGAAGCTATAGCAAAGCATGAGCAAAAACTGGCAAAGATCAAGCAGCAGAGGAAAAAGATGATCTCCTCTGTATCCAAGGCCACAACAACCACTTCCAAACCAAAAAAGGCTCCCAGAGCAAAGAAACCTTCAGAGGGAACCTCTTCCAGTGCTGCACAGTTCACTGAACCTCCACCAGAAACCATCATTGCATCCTCTGCACCCCCTCCTCCAAAAGATAAGAAGAAACGCAAGGCTAAATCTTCAGAGGAGGGAGTCCCTAAGCCAAAAAGGAACAAATCCAAGAAACCCAAGACTCCTCTGCAAACTATCACAGAGGAAGTCGTTGCAGAAGAAGGAGCAGCTACTGAACAACCTCTGCAATCCCTCACTCCTATTAACTATGCAGATCAAGGAGATTTCTCCGCATTTCTCGAACAACACGAGTTTGCTGACACATTGGACACCTCTGGATGGACGGCAGAGGCACACCCAATGATTTCTACAGAGGACCGAGTTTTAGATCTTCAATCTTCTGGTAGAGCAAGTTCATCCATGGAAAAGAACTCTAGTCCTGCAAAAGCTAAATCTGTCAATCAAGAATTCACCTCTGAACAAATTCAAACGGCTTCTCATATCCCAGAAGATGACCCTACCGCAGAAGAACATGGTGACAAGTTCCCCTCCCCTCCAAGCTATGATTCAGAACTCCAGCACACAGAGGAGATGATAGACACATAAGATACATAGGTGGAAATTCAATCCAAGCCCTCTGTCCAAATCTCAGAGGTTGACTCTGACCTAGAGGGAACGGACAAAATCCCTGATGGCATACAGGCAAACACTCCAGAAGGAATCCTTCATCAAGATGTACAAACTTTACAAGGATCCCACCCCTTCAATGATGTACTAAGAAAAAGCCCAGAGGATATGGATGACTTCGATATGATAGAGGGTAGCAGAGAGACCATTAGGTTGGGTGTATGACAGCAGAAGAGGCAAGAAAAGATGTCGTAGAAAGTAGTGGCACACAACCTCAACCAACTCCAGTGCAACCCATATTTCTGACACCGCCAGTCTAGTGGCAGAAGGTGTCATTGAAAAAGACCCGCACAGCTCGAGCCCAACCCCTGCTAACCGGACAGAGGAACTTCTTTCCTCCTCTGTGCCACTCATACTCGGGGAAACTATTCCAAGGGAGTCCTCTCCAAAGGACTTACCTTTAGTAAGTGATCAATTGCCCCAGATCACATCCGAAATCCCAACAGAAGAATTTGTTTCCTCTGACACGCACACACATCTAGGTCCAAAAAGCTCTTCAGAAGAGCTTAGAGTGCACAGCGACGAAGGGACTTTAGACAAGTCCCCAAGTCAACTCAAGGATACTTCTGTCCCTACCTCTGGAGTGGATCAGAACAAGGTCGTTGACAAAACCTTCGTAGAGTCTGAAGCTCAAAAGGCCTCTGCTCTAGGATCGAAGGGATGTCCTTCCGCTCTCAACGTACAAACAGGAGCGAAAGAAGGCGTCTCAGGAACAGAGACTCACTCTGGTAATAGATTTGTTCACCCATAGGTTACACTTAGTCCGCATGTCTCAAGGGATGAGTTCCAAACCCTTGTCACCTCTGTGGGCAACACGTTGAAAGGGTTAAAAAGTTCTTTCGATTCTTTTGCAGAGACCACTTCAAGAGCAATCACAGACCTGACCACCAAAATGGACAACCTGTCCACAGAGGTGAAGAATGCTATGGCCAAAGTCGCTCCTGATGCACCAACCTCTGCCAAGGCTGATCCGGCTTCCACCTCTGCTCTGGAAACATCCATTGTTGCCCTCTCCAAGCAGCTAAAGAAGGCAAGAAAAGCTCAGAAGAATCTACCACAACCCTCTGCTCCAGTCATCACCATCAACGATCTGCAAAAAGGCTCTGGATAAAGTCCAAGAGCACACTCTTGATCAAACCAACGCTCTGAAGCCTTCGAACTATATCACCAGAGCAAAAATCACAGAATTCGGGCAGAGTGTTCTAAATCAAATGACCGAATTCATCACAGCCTTCACAGCAGCCAACGTGAACTATGTCAAGGACTTTCGAGCAAGCGTGGGAAAACTGCGTTTCAACACAAAGGCACAGGTGCAATACCTACTTGGCATCTGCGATGACTTATGGGCAAAAATGCTTGTTGCAGGTGCCTCTCAACCGAAAAAGCCAGAAGCTTCATGCAGGGCAGAGGGTACACAAGAAAGAAGTCAGGATAACTCTGATGATGATTCTGATGGATCATCAGGTCATCCTGAGGGGGAGAAAACGAGACAAGACAGAGCTGCATCCAGAGGATTACCTGCACCACCACCAATATCAGCAGAACCAATATTCCAAGCTCCCCCAACTGAAACCGAAGGAGAAACCCAAAAGAAGACCACAGAGGTAACACCCACCTCTGTGGAAACAACCTCAATAACCATAGAAGACTTACCATCACCAACCCCCAAAACCACCGAACAAGTACAAATCCTGACATCTTCTAAAGAAGACCAACCCACAAAACAAACAGAAGACAAACCCCCTTCTCTTAAACCCAAAACACCCAGAACCAAAACCATAGCTCACAAAAGGAAATATCTGAGCAAATCTGCAGAATCCTCACCAACAAAACCCACATCACCACTCAAGCCCTCTGAGAAACCAACAGAGGCAACCCCTACAAAAACTGCAGAAGCACCTCTATCAGCAAAGACCTCAGAAGCACAAGTGCCAAAACCGAAAGAGGCAACCACCACAACTAAGACCTCAGAAGCTCAACAAATAAAACCAACAGAGGCAACTCAAACCAACAAGCAGAACAACCGAAGGACAAAGACAAGGGAAAAGAGATAGTGACAGAGGAACCAAAGAAGAAAAAGCCTAAGCATCAACCCACAAAGAAGCCGATGAAGAGGGCTTTCGACGCCTATGTCACACCCAAACCGGAAGAACAAGACTGGGTCTTCAACTCTCAACCTCTGTTAAACAACCCTATCCTGGATCCAAAGGCTAAACCCATGGAAGACAGAGTTGCCCAAATTAAAAATCAAATGGATGCTCTGCGCAGGCCCATGCCTCCACCTGGTGCACCTCCACGACAAATGGAAGAAGTGGTGTACAGATACCTCTACAACAGAACAATCAGAGATCCTCTGCCACCATCTATTCAAGACCCCGATTTTCGTGCTGAGCTCGATCACATTTTTAACAGAACAACACCCAAGCCCGTCAACCAAGTCTACTCAATCTCCAAAATCGACAAAGTCATATACTGTAAGTTCTCTCACACTAGAGCCCCTAAGATCTACTACAACACCTATAAGGTCAAAAGAGTGGACAGAACCGATAACCAATTCTCAGATGCTGATCTTAGGAATCCAAGCCGCTCTGACCTACCAGATCTTCTGAACTGGACTAAAAAGAACTATGCAACTGGAAGTGCCATTCAGAGGGCATACAGGGTGATCAAGAAAGCCATGCGTGAGAAACTTTTGCTATACAGACCGGTCGATTTCCATGTAGCACGAGATCTTGGAGTGAGAAATCTAAGTCATAGACCACCAGATGATGACTGCCCATCCTCTGCCATACCAAACTCAATCATCTCATTCCCAAAGGTTGGGTACGTCTATCAAGATCCTGCTGGGAAGTCGAGACTGTTCCTAGATATGGACTGTCAAAAATACGCAACAAGCACCTTGACAGAGTTCATAGCTAACCTCATGGAGCACATAGGAACGGATTTCAAGGATCAAGCCTTTGCAGATAGATTGATAGAGGTCATCGACTCGGTAATCAATTTCAGAACCCTCTGCATTAGAAACTATCATGAGTTTAAAGAAGTAGGACTCGACAACAGATGTTTCAACGACTTCCCAAACGCCAATATCTGATGTGTTTAACCAACCTCTGTAACTCTTTCTTTCATTATGTAATCTGTTAAGTCTAAAATATGTCTTCAAGATTTAATGATAAAGTCAAAGTCAAAGTCATTGTATTATGTGTTTGTGAAAGTCAAACTTAGCTTAATGTCTTGTATAGATCTTAGGTATAAATAGCTTTGTTTAGACTAATCTTGTAATAATTCCATAACACACTTAGAGCATAATTCTCCTCTTGTAACATTGTGCTTAATAGAATACGAGATCTACTTTCTCTCTCTACTCTCTCTCTAGATCTTGTGTGAATTCTTGGTTGGTTAATCATTTTGGGACACACAATTGGTATCAGAGCACGTTATTGAAGATCTTCTGAAGAATTTGCACGATTTGAGATCAAATTTGTTAGGTTTTTGAGGAAATTCGATCGATTTTCTTGATTTTTTTCAAGAAAATCCGTTTTTCTCAAATTGTTGCAATTTTTGAGATTTTTGGTTGGAGTTTGGGCTCGTTGATATCGTTTTTGATAGAGGAACAAATCTTATTCAAGGATCGAGAGCTAATTTCAAAGATTTGAAGTTCAATTTGAAGTTTTTTTCAGATTTTGTTTAGTTCGTCAAAAACTGTCTGTTCGATCATTCAGATTTTAAATCAGTGTTTTTCTGCAAATTTGCTCTTCATAATCGTGTTAGAAACTGTTTTTCTAACATCTCTGCAAATTTTGGTTGGTTAATTCGAAGATTTGATCATCAATTTGAGGATTTTGATTTTTCTGTGCGGTTCGATCGTATCGTCTGGTTGTTCATTCAGATTTTGATTCAACGATTTTCACCAAAATTGGTTCACATCACCGTGTTAGAAACTGATTTTCTAACATTTCTGCAAAGTTTGGTTGCTTAATTCAAAGATTTGATGGAGATTTGAAGGATTTTTGAGTTGATCATCATCTTGTTCATCAGATTTGAGAATTGCGCCACCCACTAAACCCATTTTGCGCCACCCACTGAACATGAATTGCGCCATTCGAAGAAGATGAATTGCGCCACCTACATGCTTGTTTCGAAAACGTCAAATAATTAGTTTCACCTACTTGCTTGCTTGCTTAATTAGTTTAAGCTACTTTCTTGCTTGCTTAATTAGTTTAAGCTACTTGCTTGCTTGCTTGCTTCTTACAGAATTAGTAATTGTTAATTGTTAATTGTTAATTGTTAATTGTTTGAATTTTCCAGATTAATTTTTGAAACATGAATCTATCTCTGGTGCTGATTAAAGATTCCGATTTTCTTCAATGGCAAGATCAACTCATCAACTTCATAGAGAGGCAACCTAACGGAGAGAATATCATGCTATCTCTTACTGAGGGTCCATTTGTCAAACCTTATAAAGAGAGTCCGGCAACTGTTACCGATGAGTATACAGATGATGAGAATTTGAGATCTCAAACGGATAGAGAAGCAAATTCCATTTTTATACTTGCTCTTCCGCAACACATTTACAAACGCGTTGAATGCTTCAAAAACAACCCAATGCAGATGTGGAACGAGTTATCAAAGCAAATGCTTGGATCTGAAGTTGTTTTTAAGAGAAAGGAAGAAGAAAAGAAAGCTGAAAAAGAGGATACGGAACAGAAATTATCAGATGCTGAAAATGAAGAACTCAAGAAAAAGGTTATAGAGCTTACAAAGAGATTGTCTGATACATAAAAGTTACTAAAAGAGGAAAGAGAGGATTTCAGAAAAGAAAGAGCTGGTCGGTTAAATGACAAAAATTGCTATGAAAAGCAAATTATTTCTCTTTCTCAGAAAGTTTCTGAACTTGAAAAGACTTCAATTTCTGAGAAGAAAGAAAATGAAGAAAAGAAAGTTCTTGAACTCAGATGCAGAAAACTTTCCACACAAAATTCAGATTTTGAGAAATTTTATTTCTTGAAAAAGAAAAATTGGAGAAGGAAAGGATTGAGAATGAAAATACAAGGAAAGTCTTTGAAGCTAAGAATGCGACATTGTCAAATAAATTTTCTGAGCTTCAAAAGGACTTCGATAAAGGAAGTGAAGAGCTAGAAAAGAGGAAGAAAGCTGATTTTCAGTCCAGGAGTGTTAAAGACGAATTTCATGTTGAAAGGAAGATTTTTCAGCAAGAAATACGAAAGTTGACAAAGAATTTGGTTGTGTTATCAACTGATATCATGAATGAGAAGTTGGTTAAGTCTGATATTCAGAAGAAACTTGATTTGGTGACCAAGGAACGGAACAACTTATACTACAAAGTGAAGTCACTTAACAAATCCAAACGCTATTCTGGATGTCCAATTCGTCCGTCTAATCTCTTCTATGATCACTCAGTGGATAATTCTTCCAAGTTTCAATCTGCTGATCTTCCTTTATACAAGAAAGTCAACATGCAATGGAGAGTAAAAGGTACGACTCCTGAAAAAGATGTACCAAAATCATCTGTTCCCAACAAGAACACTAACTTGAAAGGTAAATCTTTTGCTAAACCTGGTTCATTATATTCCGTAAATCATTTAATCAGGTTAGCACAAAAGAATTTTTGTTGTTCTTATTGTGGAACTAATGTATTTATTAAAAATAAGGATGCTCAATATTGGTACGGTACTTATCATTTTCCTTCTTATAGAGCTCCGCTTAACAAGCCAGGACCCAAGACATGTTGGGTACCAAAATCTACTTAATCTGTTTTTGCAGATTTAGAAGCAAAGCGTTGAACTCTCGGAAGAAGATTACTTGTGCCATTAAGGGGGAGTAAAGAGAATTGGTTTCTAAACACATCAGTTTAGAACCCGGATTTCAGAGTTAATGGCTTATGAACAATTCAGTTCAGGACCCGTACTTCAAAGACTAAGACTTCTAAACACATCAGTTTAGAACTCATACCTATCAGGTTATATCTTTCACTGTCATATTTTTTTTCAATTCAAGGATCATGCGCTAAAAGGTAACATTGCATTATGTTTCATTTCTACTGCTTTGAAAATTTGAATCTCAACAAATTTAATTCAATGAGATGAAATTTTTCAATTTTCATTCAATAAATTAAATGTGTGCTAAAAGATGATTTTACAAGTATTGTTGTATTATCTGCGTTTTATTTGCTTCAACTTTCGCTTCTGATATAAATCGAAAGGTCAGCAAAACATGAATGAAATTTTGATATATGCGTGATAACTTCGTTATCTGACGGGTTTTTACCCTCCAAATCATACGTTTGTGGCTTGTTTTGAAGCAAGAATTGGCATTTCGGACTAATATTTTGTGCAAGTGTTATGCAGACATACATGGTGTCAATTGGAAGGAAAAATGCTTATTTATACTCCATTTTGACATACCGGGTGAAGGAAGCGTCGAACCAAGTGAACAAGAGAAGAAAAAGAGAACGTTGGATCCATGCGAAAGTGACATGCGAAAGTGACATGTGTCACTCTCGCCGTGTCACTATCGCTCAAAATGTACCGAAAGTTTTCTGAAGTTCAGCGAGAGTGACACAGCGAGAGTGACCATGTCACTCTCGCACGTCACTTTAGCCGTCGGGGGCTGATACTATAAAAAGCTGCAGAATCTTAATTGTTAGGGTTATCTCGGGATTGCTGGAGGCTACACTTCTAGGGGAGCTGTTAGAACCGTTTTTAAGAGACAAAGAAGACCTTGCACTGATATTGAAGGTGGAGACTCAATTTGGAGCTACAAATTGGTAGTGTGTATCAAATCTTGAGGGAGTTTCTTCATTTCCATAGTATTTGTTGAGAAACAATGTTCTCGGGTGTTGTCATCTTCTTCTCTTTGATGTTATTTGCTACTAGTAACATGAGCTAAACATTTTGAGGTTGGGGGAAAGATGGAGTTTGGATTTCTACCGTTAAATATATGAGTATTGCATTTATTTAATCATTTCACTTGTTGGTTGAAGTTTGTCTTGCTTGTTCTTATTGTTGTGAGATTGGCCTTCTCACTCATCTTTTAGTTGTATTCTCCTTTTGAGAAATTGTTTTATAACTTGTTAAAAGCTAGATAAACCTAGGGTGAGATATTGGATAGAGATATACCAAGTAAACCCTAGTTTTGTGTATGTGCTTCTTATGCTTAATGAGTTGAGTGTTTATGTTTATTGGTTGAGAGACTTTAATATACATTACTTGATGCATTCTTGCTATTACTTGAGAGCGAATAGTAAGTATTTTGGGAATTGCTAAATTCAACCTTGTGTATTGATTTATGAATGTGTTTTATCTATTTGTTGGTGAAATCTAAATGAAATCTAACCCCTAACCTTTCCTCATCATCTTGGTAACTTCTTTGTGGTGTATGAATCGTTATTGACTTGCTCTTCTTTGCTTATCTTCATTTCTTGAGATAGTTAGTTAATTAATCAAAGCTCAAACCAAATTTTATCAACCGTCCATTTTAGATGTGTGGCTAGCCTTTGTGATACTTAAACTCATAGTTACTTGGATCGATACTCGTACTTGGTACGTATTACTTGATTGACACCGTACACTTGCTGTAGATTTGGAGTGTTGTATACACCTTCTATCAATGCGCAAAATTGTGTAAATCTAGACTTATATAGAATACGATGCTCACAAAGCCTAATTGTTAGAATGAAGAATGGAAACGAAAATATGAGGGAAGCACAAAGTTATATAACCAACTGATTGAGATGCAATAAAAAAAAAATTCAATTCATTAGGTTTGAAAGTCTGTGTCTGTGGCCTATCTGGTTTGGGAGATTAAGTCCCAAGAGGTACTCGATACCTAGCCCCTAAGATCAACTGGTCTGGGATTGGCTGACCCAAATCCTGCTATAGAACCAGATAGAAAGCCATGTCCTACTGGTACAGATGGGATTAGGATATATCGATGTAGCCTTTCTGGTTTGGGAGAGTAAGTTCCAAGGGGTGCTCGACACCTAGCCCCTAAGGCCATCTGGTATGGGATTGGCGGACCCAAATCCTGCTATAGATCCAGATAGAAAGTTACGTTTACGGTGTATTTTAGTCTTAATAAACATGTTGATAAAAAGATGCCAATGTGCACAAAATAAAAGATGCCAATGAGCACGCATCTCGTATATCTTGGGGAAATAACGATGTCGCGATAGTTATAAATTTGTGGAAATTCTGATTTAGTCATATAGTGTGAGTAAGAGCAAAGTATTCTTTTATGTTTCAGAAGTACATTTGATTGTTGCAAATCATATTTCGCATGCTAGCACACCAAATAGATTTAATAAAGGGGTTGAAACTGAACATTTTAAACTTGATATGCAATGATGTCTTGTATTTGAATCCAAACACATGCATTTGATTTCATTTGATTGAAAAATATGTTAAATTTCATTAAGTTGGATTTCTTTTGTAAAGTTTTCAAATGATCAAATGGTAGTAGTTATAAAATGTAGTTCAATGAATTTTATTTTCTTTGAATAAAATTTTCAACTACTGTGCCTAAATGAAATATATGCATATTTTCAGGGGGAGAAAACAAATTGCTCCAGAATTCTTATTTTGAGGGGGAGCAAGGTTATTCATTAAGGAGGAGATTGTTAGTGATTATCAGAGACGCGACTGAAATTGAAGAAGGTTTTCGATGATCATGATGCTCACTTTCATCGAAAAAGGGGGAGAAATGTTTAATTCAATTTCATGTCAAAGAGCTTTCAAGGCATAAATTCAATTTCATGATAGGGGAGAAATGTTTAAAGAAGATTCTGTCTCAAGATTGAAAAAGGGGGAGAATTCTTCTTCAAGAGTTTAAGAAAAATCGATTGATCATCCTGTGATCTCTTTTTCTTAAACTTGTGCTATATTGTGAATATCATTACTGAAGCAAGAATTTCTCAAATCAAAGAAAGAGAAAAAAAGGGAGAATTCTTCAAGAGTTTAAGAAAAATCGATTGATCATCTTGTGATCAATTTTTCTTAAATTTGTGTTTATCAGTACCAAAGTGCCTTGTGTGAAGAAACAAATTCTCCAAATCGAAGAAAGAAAATCTCCACCAGATCCCCGTCTGAAGATTTTGTGACAAGTTGACTTTGACAAGCCAAAGACTGTCGTTCTCAAAATGATTAAATCTTGAATCCAAGGGGGAGATTGTTAAGTCTAAAATATGTTTTCAAGATTTAATGATAAAGTCAAAGTCAAAGTCATTGTATTATGTGTTTGTGAAAGTCAAACTTAGCTTAATGTCTTGTATAGATCTTAGGTATAAATAGCTTTGTTTAGACTAATCTTGTAATAATTCCATAACACACTTAGAGCGTAATTCTCATCTTGTAACAGTGTGCTTAATAGAATACGAGATCTACTTTCTCTCTCTACTCTCTCTCTCTAGATCTTGTGTGAATTCTTGGTTGATTAATCATTTTGGGACACACATAATCAAGTGTAAGTGCCTCTGGCATAACATTATATGAAAGAAAAGTAAAATCTTTTGAGGTAAAATGTTTCACCTCTTGTCATGTACTTAGTCTAGAAAATCATGCATTTTTCAATTTTCAATTTTTCAATACTTAGGGGGAGATTGTTAGCTCCAACTTCTACTGTTTTAGAAGTATTGAAAAATAGGCTAAGTACAGAAGTCATCGACAGAGCCTCTGCCGATTCATCGAGAAGACCGAAGTGAAGAATCAATAGAAGACGCCTCTCAGAGGACAAGGCCACAGAGCCTCTGGCATACTTGACAAAACCTCTGTGGTATGAATACTGAAGACTTAGAAGATTATCTGAAGATCAAAACAAAGACGATCGTGCTTCCCACGTCTTACTGTTGTACGAAGATCTTGAAGATCATTCGTACAAGGCTCGCCATGCGGCCTCCACGTGTCAACCTCTGATAAGTTACAGCTTTTGTAGAGTGTGGCGCACTACAGTAACGTTGTACATGTTATTGTTCCACGATAGTGTCTTTGTACCTTAGTACTTCTTGTCTCCACCTTGTCCCCTGTAGATGTAGTATAAATAGAAGACTCATGTTGAGCTCTTCTATTAAGCTTTGCACGATACACACACCACTAGAGCAGAATTCTTGTATTACCTTCGGTGTTCTTAGGTGTTCTTATTATATCAAATACAGTGAATCATTGAGTTAATTATCTGTGTTATTTACACTTCACGTATTTGATATTGTGTATTTATCTACCAAGTAATACATCTCTAGTTCGCTAAAACGCTTCCGCACCCTAATCTGTTTGAACTAATAGGTATATATATCATTGTTAAGCAAAAAGGAACCAACAAAATCAAGCAACCCCATCGAACCCTGATCCGAATTTCTCGACCAGCCGCAGTATCCGAAAGTTCCTAATTTTTCAGGTAAGTTTCCTATTTCCCACCACTATCCGGACAAATCCATCCGAATTGTTTCTGGTTCCCGGATAAAATTTCTCCCAGAGACCGAATTTTTCCCGGATAAAATAAAGTTTCCGGACAAAACTCTTTCCTTCCTTGATGGTTTCTTGTTCCCAGATGAAACCTTCTCTTCCCGGATAAGCTTCAATCCTTTCACTTTCCGGTAACAATTCTTTCCCGACAAAACATTAATTCTCGGATTCTTTTTTGTTTACCGAACATGCATATTATACCATTATATATCCATCCATATGCCATCGTTTTTTTTCTTTTTTCCATAGCACACTTTATTTGACCAAAAGCAACATTGGTTAACCCTCGTTGTTTTCATTTGTGCTGACAATCTAGTTTTTTTTTTGTTTATTCTTGCATACATATATACCAAGTTTTTTTTGCTTCTTTCGTTGCCAAAATTTTTTGCTGCAGTCATTGCAAATATATATACATGTATAAGTCGTGCAAATTAATTGGTTTGATCGTACATCAATAGTTTTGATCATTTTGCATCTATAATTCGCACGAAGCCATCTCGTTTTTTTTTTAAAGTTTTTCGCTCGAATCTGATCGGTAGCCGAGTTACCGCACGTCTCGTGATTGAGGGTTTTAACGAAAGTTTCAATTTTTCATAACGATCGATGTTAGTGCATAAAATGTATTCAAGATTTAATATGTAATTGTATTATTTGAAAGAGTCAAATGCAATAGTCAAAAGTCAAAGTAAGGGTGTTAAAGGGTCAAAGTCAAGGTATTAAGTGAGTTAGTCAAAGTGTATAAATATGAAGTTTGTAATAGTTGTCATTGTAGAAGTCATTCATACGTACATAGAAGAGAAGTGAGCAATATAGAATGATGACTTTCTAGAGAGAGAAGTTAGAGAGAGAAAGTAGATATTAACTCCAATTCTTGTATTCTTTCTCATCTAATGAAGATCAAAGTGTTTACATCATCGTTACTTGATTAGATCTGGGATAACAAGTGGTATCAGAGCTAGATCAGATCAGATTATGCACCGATTGAAGAATTTTTTGTCAATTTTTGGAAGAAAATTGAAGTTCTTGAGTTTTTGAGATTTTTTTTGAAAAATCTTCAAAAATTCGGAATTTGTTTGCGTTTTTGATTAATTTAAGTTCACAATCTGATATAATTTGTTGTTTGAAAAGATTTCAAATAAAATGTTCCGATTTTAAACAACAAATTGTGTTTTTGAATTTTTTTTGGATGTTACTGTTCATCCGAATTTTGTTTGAATATGAAGATCGATAAATCAATTTTAGTGTTGTTTTGTGTTGATTCGATTTCACAGATCTAATTTGTTAATGATTTCTGATACAGAATTGTTTTCAGGATTGAAGAATCACAAGAAATCAGTGGGATTAGAATTTTGAAAAGTCGACAGTTGCATTTTGTTCAAGTTCTTCGATGGTTTTGATTTTTGAGATTTGATTTCAGATTATGTTATGATCTGATCGAATTTCTTTCTCATAACAATTGGTTTTTAGTTTCTGATCAGTTTACAACTTTCAGAATCGAAAACGACGAAGATTTGAGTGAAATGCATGTGCTGAAAGGTTGTTTGCCGGAAAAACGAGCACATCGGAGCTCTCGCCGGAATCTGGAAAAACCTGTCGGAAAACTCATAATTGTCGCATGTTCATAACTGTCGATCACACTTTATACGACATGTTCATCATAGTCGTACAACTCTTTAACTCATAACTCTCGTACACCACAGCGACTCATAACTCTCGTACAACAAGCAACATTAAATCTGTCGTACAACTCTCGTATAACATTTTGTCCGATCAGATTTCTAGTCGCACAACTCTCGAACATAACTAACTCTCGTATGACTCAAAACTGTGGTACAAAGAGTGGCATCATAACTGTCGTACGTTTGACAGAGAATAACTCTCGTACAGGTCTTGTCGTCGGACGATTCATGACTGTCGTACAACTCTCGTACACCATTTTATCCGATCAGATTTCTTAGTTGCATAACAACTGTAGTCGTACATACCGTCGATTGTGTGTGCATGATCTTGTTTTGATTGTGAAAACTTATTGTTTGATTATCTAAGAACACGAAGAAACAAGAACAAATCGATTTGAACGAGAAAGGAAGAAGATAATCACAGCTGAAAATCTCAGATCGTAACCTGTTGACGTTAAGTCCGTTAAGTTTCTGACATTTTTAGTCCTTTTTCCGTTAGGACTCGTTAGATTTGTTAGTTTTTTTAGTTAGTTTCGTTAACGTCTGCTTCATTTTTAGTCCTTATTCCGTTAGAATAAGTTAGACTCGGTTAGTTCAGTTAGTTAACATTTTCGTTAGTTTTTCCGTTAGTATTTGTTACATTTTTTATCCTTTCCGTTAGTTTGTTGTTAGAGTTGTTAGTTAGATTTAGAATTTGTCAGATTTAGTCCTTGTAGTTAGTAGTTTAGATTTATTACACTTTCAGTCCTTATAGTTTCTGTTTTAGTTTGAGTCAAGTTTAGTCCCTGTAGTTTAAGTTTAGCTTTTTGACAGTTTTGGTCCTTATACTTAGTGTTTTAGATTTTTACACTTTAAGACCCTAGACTTTTATCTTTTAGATTTTTTTTCATTTTTAGTCCTTTGAGTCTTAAGTTTTAGTCCTTTGTCATTTTTAGTCCTTATCTTTTATAAGTTTTAGTATTTTACACTTTTAGTCGGTATTTTTCGTTTTAGTTTCGTATTTTGTCACTTTTAGTTCCTATTTTTAGTAATTTTTCATTTTTTTATCCGTTTTATCAAATTTTACCTGCTTTTGCTCGAAACTGATATATATTTTTTTCTTATTTTTTGCAGGTTTATAGATTTAAAGTCCAGTATTCCGCATTAATTTTTCGGAATTCATTTTTGAACGACATATTTTATAATTTGTTATTCAAAATTTGATTTTGAATTTTTTTCTGGCTTTAATCGATTTTATTTTTCTCTGATTAATCGTGTGTGCATAATTCTACTTCTCACGAAGTATCTGACAACGATCATTTTTAATCTTTTCAGGTAACAATGGATGATTATGAGTATATGGGTTGGGATGAGTCACTTAAGGACAGAGACAATAGAATAAAGATCCAAGATCTTGAACAAAAAGAATTCAATTATAGGGGAACAATTGAGAATTTGAACAAAAGATTGAGTGTGTTGGAAAACTCAAGGACTGATCAAGATCTCAAAAGCAAGGATGCTGAGATCAGTAATCTAAAGAAAAAGAATAGTGAGAGCGAACTTTCTTTGAAAAATATAACCTCTCAAAACAAAGAATTTTTGGACAAAATCAAAGATTTGGAAAAGAAGCTTTATTTGAGAGATCAATCGGATCAAACAATTTTCATGAACAAGCCAAGACTTGTAAGCCATGTCAACAAGTATTGGGGACTTGGTTACGAAAACCCAAAACATTTGACAAAAGCTATGATTAAAGTACCGACAATGTATAGATTCGAATGTTTAAGATATGCAAGTTATTGGCCTGATTTTGAAATTCCATGGACTGGTGAAAAGAAAACACAACTAGAGGAACATAGAAAAAGAGCTTTAACAACTCATATACAACTTCCATTTTGCTATACTCGTGAGACGGAGAAGATTCTCAAAAATCTAAATAAACCACTTCCAGATTTTAACAATTTGAGAATGAAAAGGTCAATTTCATGAATGAAACAAACTGTTTCGAGGAAAAGATTCATGAACTCTCTCAAAAGATCATGATATTAGAATCTGAATTGGAAAATGAAAGAAATTCTTCCAATGAAGAAAGAAAAATATCTGATATTGAGAAAGTTTTAAATCTTGAACGCGGACAATTTGAAAACGAGAAAGTTGTATTTGAAAATGAAAGACAATCTTTTGAAGAGAAGATGAGTGAACTTTCAAAGACAGTAATTGACTTAGAGATTGTCTTGGAGAATGAAAGAAAAGAATTTACTCTGAGAAAGTGGTTTAATCTTGAATGCTCTTCTTTTGAAAATGATTTCAAAGTTCAACCTACCCCTATTTGTAAACAGAATTCAAAGCCTGGAGTTTGTGACAAAGGAACAACTTGTGAATTTGACGTCTCAAAGAAGCTTCCTGACCATAATGCTTTGATTGATGAAATGAAAGCTAATTTTGAGACGGAAAAGAAAGCTCTTGTTAGGGTCGTTTTATGTTGATTTAAAGTTCAGGCTTTAAATTGTAATTCTTTATTTTGAGCTCTATTAGTGAATGGGCCGTGGGCTTGTTAACCACGGGCCCGCCGTATATAAAGCAATTTAGCCTTAGAAAATTAGGCTAGTTGTCTCATTTGCTTTCCTAGACTTTTATTGTAATCCTCTCAATATTGAAAGCTTAATCAGAGATGACCAGTTGAAATCGTATACTTTACTGTTTAATCGTTTGATTTCATTATCGTTGCACGGATCTGGAACTAACAATTGGTATCAGAGCAGACAGACAAGATTGATTCAAAGCATTCAAGTTGACTTCTGGTAAATTTTTGACTTTTCTCGTCGGTGTCATTCTTGAAAGTTCAAAACCTTGATTCTGATAAAATTGATTGTTTCTATTTATTGGGTTACGTTAGCATCATTGTTATAAGTCATTCTGCAAATTTTCACATCCTAATTCGTCCATTTGAGTGGTTAATTAAGCAAATCAAAATCAAAAGTTTTGGTTGTGTTCTTCATAAAAAATCGAATTTTTAACATCAAAACTTGTTGTTTTTGCTTTAAAATCGATTGGGTTAGTGTTATTTTTGTGTTTGGCATTGTTCCTAATCTTTCAGGATCGATTTTGAGAAACCCTAGTTGATTCCCAAGCGATTGAAAACTCACAGCCGCAGAGTCCGGATAACACAGCCGTGGTTTCCGGACAAATCTACACTGTCCGGACGTTTGTGTTATTTCATCCGGGTTCGTCCTGCTTTCCAGGTAAGTCATCATTCCGGGTAAGTCATCATCCCGGGTAATTCCTTATACTCTCAATCATTCCGGGTAATTTGTTCCGGAAACCCAGCACTTTCCGGTAAAATATTTTATCCGGACAAGCCAAGGTTTCCGGTAATCAATTTCATCTGGAAACTCTGTCTACCCGGTAAGTTTAGTATTGGTTAGTTGTATCCAGAAAGTATCATCATCCGGTAAGTCTTTACTTCATATTACTCGGACACCTTTCTTATCCGGTAACTGTTGTTTTCCGGAAAGCTTAAGCTATCCGGATTCTTCAGTTTATCCGGATACCTGTGAGATGTTTGAACTGTTCTTAATTAATCTGATCCGGACACTTCCAGATCAGACTCTTATTTGGATTCCTATCCAGTAAGCTCACTCTTAGTTCATATATGTCGTAGAATCTGCGTTAGGACCACTCTTAGTGCCTTGCGTTAGGTTTACACTTTGAATCAATCTACACGTCTGACGATCACTCCGTTGCAACCAAAGATGTCTACTTCGCGCGAAGCTCTTGCAATCGGCACCGACTCCAAACCACCTTGCCTCTATCAAGGTGAGTACAACCAAAGGAGGGACATGTTCAAAATCTTCATAGAGTCGAAGGACAACTTCGAGTACATTTGGAGAGCCTTAGAAGATGGGCCTATTCCACAGCCAATGAAGGAAGTTCCACCAGCTCAAGAAGGAGGCAAACCTCTCACCGTGCCAAAGACTCGCTCCGACATGACCGACGAAGAAAAGGCCAGGATCGAGGGAGAAAACCTTGCTATACGGTACCTTGTTCAGGCTATCCCCAACTCGATCTATAATGCAACCGACGACTACAAAGATACCGCGAAAGGAATGTGTGATCAAGTGGAGAAGATGATGCGTGGAAGCAATGTTGGGAATCAATTGAAGATCAACAGCGCAATCACCAAGTTCGATGGATTCAAACAACGCACCGGAGAATCTCTTTCTGAGACCTATGAACGTTTTTGTCTCCCTCTCAACGAACTTAACAAGAACCACATCACTCGCTCCAACACGGAAAACGCGCTCAAGTTTCTCAACAACCTGTTGCCAGAGTGGAAGACATTTGCCTCTCATGTCAAGCACAACAACCTGATAGAGACAGTTAGCATTCACGAACTCTATGAGACGCTTCTTCAAGACGAAGCTGAAGTGAATGAACTTCTGGGCGAGAAAAAGACTACAACAAAGCTAGCTACTGATCCTATTGCAAAGAGATATCTTGTCCAAGCTCTTCCCAACCCGATCTATACAGCTATCGACAGCTACAAAGACATGGCAAAGGGCATGTGGGATCAAGTGGCCAGAATGATGCGTGGGAGCAATGTCGGAAATCAACTAAAGATCAACAACGCGATAACCAAGTTCGATGGTTTCAAGCAGCACATCGACGAATCTCTCACACAGACCTATGAACGGTTCTGCTCACTTCTTAATGAACTGAACAAGAATAAGATCACTCGCTCAAACACAGAAAACGCGCTCAAATTTCTCAATAATCTGCTGCCGGAATGGAAGGTGTTTGCTTCTCATGTCAAGCACAACAACTTGATAGAGAACATCGACATCAATGAACTCTATGAGACGCTTCTTCAAGACGGAGATGAAGCGAATGAGCTTCTGAGCGAGAAGAAGACTGAATCAAAACTAGCTACTGATCCTATTGCACTCATGTCCTCCAAGAAAGGGAAATCTTCGAGCTGTCACTCTAAACGTGCTCAAAAGCAAAGGTCTTCCGAATCTGAAAAGGAAGACAGTGACTCTAATGATGAAGTATCTGACTTCAAGAAAGCGATAACTCTGCTTACAAAATCTTTCCAACAACAAAAGTACTATAAGAAGCCTTCGTCCAACAATCAGCGCTACTCCACCTCCTCCAACAAGCGCCATGATCATCAGGACAAGTATGAGGGAAAGAAGAAAGCTAATTAGCAAGGGAAGTAAGAGCAGAAAGAAAAGACTGAAAAATCAGAAAGTAAGAAGAAGGATGAGCCAGTGACATGTTACAACTGCGAAAAGCTTGGTAACTTTGCTAAAGATTGTACGAGGCATGTGGCAAAGAATTCTCACTACTACAAGGCAAAACTCGCATTGGCTGAGCATAAGGAAGCTGGAGAAGCTATGTTTGTGGAAAACGACTACTGGTTGGGTCGTTCTGATGATGAAAGCAATACTGATGGTGCAAGTGCTTTCATGGGCTATCACTCTCCAGCTGATGAAGAGAAGACAAGTCATGTATGTGATTCTTCCGAACAAGACTTCTTGAATAAAATGAAATCTTTTACCGACCAGGAATATTCTTTTAAGGCCACCACTAAAGAACAAAAGCTTAAGATTAGTTCACTAACCGAAAAGCTAGATGTTCAAACAAGAATAACTGAAAAACATAAGTCTGAAAATGCTATGTTAAAGGAGAAATGCAAAAATCTTTCAATAGCTCCTAAAGACTTAAAGGCCAAATTATCTGATCTTCACTCATAGTTTGATCAGTGCATGAATAAGAAAGTAGAAATTGTTTACCAATACTCTGCCCTTCAAATTCAGCACAAGGAATTTGTTGCTAAAATCCTAGATCTTGAAACTAAACTCCACAAGAGAGGTCAAACTGATCAAACTATCCATATGAATAAACCAAAGGAGTTCACGTATTTCAACAAGGACTGGGGAATCGGATACGATAACCAACATTATTTGAAAAAGGGAATTGCCAAAAGGCCTATTCTGTATGATTTTAGTTGTCTTGGAATAGCCAAAGATTATCCGGAATATGCCATTAAATGGACTGGTCCTCTTGAACCTGAAAAGGAAGATGAAACCGAGGAATACAAGCGCACTCGCACCTCCAAAATGCAACTCCCATTTAGTTATGGATCGTTGAGTTATTCTTATAAAAGGGACAAGAAAAATCTCTCAAAAGACTACTTCGACCCTTACAAGTTTGCTACGCCCAAGGATTCTTCCAAAAAGGATGAGGGCCAACCACTCGCAACCAAGACTGAGACGGACGAGTTTAAACTCTATGTTCCCCCTCTCATCTTGGAAGAAAAAATTGTCGAGCTGGAGAAGTCGCTTGAGAAAGAAAGGTTTGTTTTCCAAAACGAAAAGAAAGCGCTAATCTCTGAGATTGAGAAACTCAATTCTGAGAAACATGAGAATCTACAACCGGTCAAAACCGAAGTTGTGTCTGATGAAGGACAGGAAATCCTTCGGGAAGAAATCACGAAACTCACATCACAGCTGGTTGTTTTGGCAACAGATGCGATGCAAGAGTATGCGAAAAATGGTCAGCTCCAAGAGCAAATTGACCAACTCAATTCTGAGAAGCATATTTCACCAGAATCTTCCTCGAATTCGTCTGAAACGTCTTCGTGTAAAGCTTTTATTGGTCAAATATCTACCACACAAGACAACAACAATTCTCAAGAAGAGTGAGTTAAAAGGAATTTAAACTCTGATTTTTTCCTAGCTTCCGCACCGAATCCCCCAAAGCACACTGACACTAAGTGTTCCTCATCTTCCTCGCCTGATCCAAGTCCTGACATTCCAGAGATTGATTTTTCAAAATATATGAACTCTGAAGGCAATTCTGATGGAGAGTTCGAGTCATTTCCTTTCGACAAACCTCTCCCGAGTCACACTGATTTTTTGTCACCAATAGTCAATCGTCCGGTCAATTTTCTGAAGGGGAGTACTTTTAAAACAAAGGGCCCAGCTGTGATCAAGATTTCAAAATCTGTTAGAGCATTGTTGTATTCAAGATTTACTGTAAAGTCAATGTACTGTATGAGTCTATACAGTATTGTGAATGCCTTTATACCTTGTATGTTATGGGTATAAATAGGCTTGTCTAGACCATTTGTTAGTAACACTTCAAAAGCTTTTGTAATCTTTTAGAAACCTTTTGTAATCCTTTGAGCTCAATACATGGATGACATATTTGCTCTCTAGATTCTCTCTCACTACATTCATATCTTATTGCTAGAGATTTGGGATTTCACAATTGGTATGGTTCTTACAGTATTCCTTGTAAGAAATCTACACCTAACCCACTAGGACCCAAATGCCATTGGGTACCAAAATCTGCTTAAACTGTTTTGTAGGTACATCATGTGTTGTACTGATTTGTAGATACATACCACACACATGACTGAAAACAGAAGAGAAGCGGCGTATTTCTATGAAGAATATTTGTACCATTAAGGGGGAGACAAATCATGAATGGTTTCTGAATACATCAATTCAGGACCCGTGCTTAAATGTAAATGGCTTTTGAACATATCAGTTCAAAACCCGTGCTTCAACGACAATGGCTTCTGAACAATTCAGTTCAGGACCCGTACTTCAACGACTAAGACTTCTAAACAAATCAGTTTAGAACTCACACTTCTCAGGTGATATCCTTAACTGTTACATCTTTCTGTTTCAAGGAACGTGGTAAAAGGTAACATTGGATTATATTTTGTGTCTACCACTTTGAAAATTTGAATCTTTACAAATTTAATTCAATGAGATAAAATTTTCAATTTTCATTCAATGAATTAAATGTGTGCTAAAAGATGATTTTACAAGTATTTTTGTATTATCTGAGTTAGATTTGTTTCAACTTTCACCTCTGAAATAAATCGAAAGGTCAGCAAAACATGAATGAAATTATGCTGAATGCTCAAAGTTATGTGAATCTGGATTTATATAGAATATAATGCTCAAAAAGCCTATATGTCAGAATGATGGATGGAAACGAAAATATGGGCAAAGCACTATGTTTTAGAACCAAGTGATTGAGATAAAATTATTGCACTATCATTTAGTTTGAAAGTTTGTGCCTGTGGCCTTTCTGGTTTGGGAGAGTAAGTCCTAAGGGGTGCTCGACACCTAGTCCCTAAGATCAACTGGTCTGGGATCGGCTGGCCCAAATCCTGCAATAGAACCAGATAGAAAGCCATGTTTTACTGGTACAAATGGGTTTAAGATATATCGATGTGGCCTTTCTGGTTTGGGAAATTAAGTTCTAAGGGGTGCTTGACACCTAGCACCTAAGGCCAACTGGTCTGGGATCTGCTGACCCAAATCCTGCTATAGAACCAGATAGAAAGTCATGTTTAACGGTGTATCTTATTCTTACTAAACTTTTTGATCAAAAGATGCCAATGAGCACAAAATCAAAAGATGCCAATGTGCACAAATCAAAAGATGCCAATGAGCACAAAAGAAAAGATGCCAATGAGCACACATCTCTTGAAACTTGGGGAAAATACAAAGTCGCGATAAACCCGTAAATTTGTGAAATTCTGATTTTGGACAAATAGTGTGAGTAGAGCAAAGTATTCTTATATGTTTTAGAATGGCATATGCTTGATGCTAATCATATTTCGCATGCTAGCACACCAAATAGATTTAATAAAGGGGTTGAAACTGAACATTTTTTAACTTGATATACAATGATGACTTGTTCTTGAATCCAAACACATGCATTTGATTTCATTTGATTGAAATATTGTTAAATTTCATTAAGTTGAATTTCTTTTGTAAAGCTTTCAAATGATCAAATGTTAGTAGTTATAAGATGAAGTTCAATGTATTTTATTTTCCTTGTGTAAATTTGTTTTAAAATTTGTGCTACAATTTCAAATACTGTACGTTATTGAAATATATGCATACTTTCAGGGGGAGAAAACAAATTGCTCCAGAATTCTTATTTTGAGGGGGAGCAAGGTTATCCACTAAGGAGGAGATTGTTAGTAATACTCAGTGACGCGACTGAAATTGAAGAAGGTTTTCGATGATAATGATGCTCACTTTCATCGAAAAAGGGGGAGAAATGTTTAATTCAATTTCATGTCAAAGATATCTCATGTCTAAGAGCTTTCAAGTCAATGATTCGTGAACAAAGACTGAAGATCAGGGGAGAAGGATCATGTGAAGTCCAAATGTTGCTGAATTTGGTTATCTTAGTTCTGAGTGGTTATCGGAATGCGCTTACACCTAAAAGTTCAAAAATATAGATGGTTTCGCATCCTTCATGATTCGAATTGCCCTGATTTCGAACCCTTCAGAATTCGAATTGTCCTGATTTCGCACCCTTCATGATTCGAATTGAGTGATTTCGAATCCTTCATGATTCGAATTGCCCTGATTTTGGACCCTTCTTGTTCCAACTTACTTGAATTCGAATCCTACTTGATCCGAATTGAGCTGATTTCGCATCCTCTAGCATCCGAATTGATGGTTTCGGATCTGCCTACATCCGAATTGATGATTTCGGATTCTTAAAGTTAATATGAGAACTAAGGTTCTTGCATCAAGAAGGATACGAGAAGTTACTGTTTGTTAAAGACTGATAAAGCTGTAAAGATCTGTTTTCATGTACAAGACTTGAAGATAGTTTGATAAAGTGTCTGTTGAAGAAGATTGACTTTACAAAGAGCTGAAGACTGCTGTCAAATTTTAAATCTTGAATCCAAAGGGGGAGATTGTTAGAGCATTGTTGTATTCAAGATTTACTGTAAAGTCAATGTACTGTATGAGTCTATACAGTATTGTGAATGCCTTTATACCTTGTATGTTATGGGTATAAATAGGCTTGTCTAGACCATTTGTTAGTAACACTTCAAAAGCTTTTGTAATCTTTTAGAAACCTTTTGTAATCCTTTGAGCTCAATACATGGATGACATATTTGCTCTCTAGATTCTCTCTCACTACATTCATATCTTATTGCTAGAGATTTGGGATTTCACAAAATCAAAACCAACATCTAAACCTGTTTCTAAAAGGCAGTCACAGCCGAGGCAAGAGACCGAACAATTGCCTACCAAAAATCCTGTTCCATCAAAAGTCACTGACCGCTCTGTCCCTGTTGTTTCAGATAAAAATGGTCAAGCAAAACAAGAAAAACTAAAGTGGTTGAACAAGGAACCTGTCAAGGATGCAACATCAAAATCTTTTCCTACTGCTTTTAATTCTAGAATAAACAAAGACAATTGTGTTTGGAATAATTGGAATCGTTTTGAAGTTTCTTATCCGATTAAACTTAATTCAGTTCATCAATTGATTCAATTATCTCGTGATTGTTTATGTTGTTCTAGATGTGGTTGGAATGATTTTGATGAAATTAACTTGAATGATTGGTTTGGGTCATATCACATGTATAATCATAAACCCAAAAATAAACCCTGTAATAATAAACAGAAATACTATAAACAACGGGGTTTCCAATCTGAGGTTAAACCTCAACGGGAGACCAAACCCATCGCAAGACGGGCTGCTCCTACAGCGGTTAAACCGGCACCTAAGAGAAAACCTGCTAAAAATATTGTTCCCTCTAAAGGTGTAAATTCTACACCTACGAGGCAACCTGTTCCAAAACAAGTTCCCTCTAGCGGTGTACAACCTGCACCTGAAGGGAAAGATGTGTCAAAGCAAGTTCCTCCAATAGGTGCCAAACCTAACCCTCCAGGACCCAAACAAATTTGGGTACCTAAAATCCGTTCACTCGATTTTGCAGCACAATCATGTGTGGTACTTAGATTCTGGATACTCCAAGCACATGACCGGAAGGAGGGAGCTTCTCACGAACTACAAGGAAGAATATGGTGGAGACGTGAGATTTGGGAACGACCACAAAGCGCCGATCGTGGGCTACGGCGACATTGTTCAAGATAAGATAACGATAAAGAAGGTATCGCACGTCGCAGGATTGGGACACAATCTGTTCAGCATCAGGCAGTTCTGAGATAAAGATATCGAGGTCAGCTTCAAAAAGACACGGTGTAGAATCCTCAACGACGACGGAGAGGAGCTACTGGTTAGAAAACGCAAGACCAACCTTTACACAATCGACCTCGCAACCCTCAAGATTGATAACCCTGTCTGCCTCATGTTAAAGGCCAATTCCCAGCAAGCTTGGATTTGGCATCGACGTCTTTCGCACCTCAATTTCAAAACAATCAACAAACTAGTGTTGGGCGGACACGTGAAAGGCATGCCCGATCATCAATTCGTGAAAGATCGTCTCTGCAGGGCATGTGAGATGGGAATGATGAAGAGAGTACCACATCAGCCAAAGGCAACTCCGAGCACGTCCCGGACCCTCAAACTTATCCATATGGATTTGTGTGGACCGATGCGTGTTCCGAGCATTAATAAGCGCAAATACGTTCTCGTGATGGTGGACGACTTCTCGTGCTACACTTGGGTGCTGTTTCTACGCTCAAAGGACGAAACACCAGAGCTGATCATTAATCACCTGAAGACTGTCCAACTGAACAAATTACAACAAGTTCAGTCTATCAGAACCGTCAACGGGACAGAGTTCAAGAATCGAACGGTGGACGACTATCTGACGTCAGTTGGCATCTCGCACACCTTTTCTGCCGCACGTACTCCTCAGCAAAACGGAGTGGTGGAACGACGCAACCGTACCCTGGTCGAAGCAGCTTGCACCATGCTTTCCCAATCCAATCTTCCGCTATTTCAATGGGCCGAAGCGGTGTCTACGACTTGTTATACGCAAGACCGCTCCATCCTTAACAAGCGGTTCAACAAGACGCCGTACGAGATCATGAACAATCACGTTCCGAACATCAGCTACTTTCATGCGTTCGGATGCACGTGCTATATTATGAATGACAAAGATGATCTCGGCAAATTCAGCCCCAAGGCGGACAAATGAGTCTTCATCGGATACTCCATGCAGGCTAAGGCGTATCGCGTTTACAACAAACGGACCAAATCCGTTGTTGAAAGCATAAACGTGACCTTCGACGAAGCCGCAGATTTGGCTTCTGAACAAAACAGTTCAGAACCCGGTTTAACTGGCGTGCTAGCTTCCGGACCTTCAAGTTCGGGATCTGCACAAGTGACAGTAAATCCAAATCATGCATCTTCATCGAATGCTGACTCTTCTGATTTGGATTTTTTGTTTAAATTCTTTTATGATGACATCTTTAATGTTTCCCCTACTGTCTCAGCACAACCTCAACATGAAGCTGCTCGTATTGAGGACTCGTCGAACCTATCCGGTCCGCCGCCTTCTACAAGCATGCCATCCATCACTGTGGAGACAGCTCAACCGTCATCATCAACCTCTACCGATACTACTTCTTCCCTGGAGGAACCTGCTATAAACCCGGAGATCACTCCTGGTGATTCGTCATCTGCTACAACTGCGGATCAACCTCTGAACTCCTCGGAACCAGAAGTTGTTCAACCCACGGCGAATCCTCCCCCACCTCCTCCAAGAAACCAACCTTCGACACTTGAAGCAGTTCAAGACCTACATCCTGGTGATTATGTGGACTCGGACGCGTCTCACTCTACTCAACAGCCGCTTCCGCATACCACCAAGTGGACGAAAGCTCATCCGCTTCATCAAATCATCGGTGATACCTCTACTCCAGTACAAACACGAAGTGCATCCGCCAACTTCTATCTATTTTCCGGCTTTTTAAGCAACATCAAGCCGACGAACGTACGCGAAGCGCTTGAAGATCCTGACTGGGTCATAGCCATGCAAGAGGAGCTCAATCAATTCGAAGCTCTAAAGGTATGGCGACTGGTTCCACGTCCAAAACACAAGACGGTGATCGACAGCAAGTGGATTTTCAAGAATAAGAAGGACGAAGACGTCGTCGTGGTACGAAACAAGGCGTGCCTCGTAGCCAAGGGGTATCGTCAACAAGAAGGGATCGATTATGATGAGACCTATGCTCCGATGGAAAGAATCGAAGCCATACGTATGTTCCTGGCATACGCCGCGCACAAGAACTTCATGGTCTTCCAAATGGATATGAAGACCGCCTTTCTCTACGGTAATATCGAGGAAGAAGTATATGTGTCACAACCAGACGGGTTCGTGGACGATTCGAAGCCTGATCAACGTCTACATTCTAGACAAGGCACTTTACGGTCTAAAGTAGGCTCCGCGAGCATGGTACAAAACACTGTCTGAGTTTTTGATATAGTCCAAATTCACAAGAGGTAAAATCGATTCGACTTTATTTATCAAACACGAAAAGGGTCACATAGTTCTTGTTCAAGTGTACGTAGATGACATAATATTCGGTTATGCTAATCCAACATATGCTAAGAACTTTGCCAATCTAATGGGAGAATTTTTTAAAATGAGTATGCTTTGCGAGATGAATTTCTTCCTTGGTCTTCAAGTTAAACAACTGTCGACCGGAATATTCATAAACCAGGCTAAGTACATTAGGGATATTCTTAGGAAATTCCAGTTGGACCAGTCCTCGCCAATGAAAACTCCCATGGCGCCCAATACAAAGATTCACGCCGATCCTCACGGAACGGATGTGAACCCTCAATTGTATCGCGAGATGATAGGTTCTTTAATGTATTTAACCGCAAGTAGACCGGATATCATGTTCTCCACATTTTTGTGTGCCCGATATCAATCAAAACCTAAGGAGTCTCATTTAACCGCTGTCAAACGAATTTTTCGTTATTTATGTGGTACCGCTGATCTTGGCTTATGGTACCCGAGAGAGACAGGTTTTGCACTATCCGCTTATTTCGATGCGGATCACGCGGGCTGCATGTTGGACCGGAAGAGCACCTCGGGTCACATCCAGTTTTTAGGAGATAGTCTGGTCAGTTGGGCATCAAAGAAACAGCAATGCGTTTCAACGTCAACTGTCGAGGCGGAGTACGTGGCCGTCGCGAGCTGCTGTTCACAAGTCATCTGGATGCGAACGCAACTCAAAGACTATGGTTTCACGTATGTCAAAGTCCCGATATAATGTGACTCGAAGAGCGCTATTGCAATATCAAGCAACCCGGTCCAACACACGAAGACGAAGCACATCGACGTTCGGTATCACTTCATTAAGGATCACGTCGAAAGAGGTACAGTCGAACTCTACTTTGTAAATACTGAGCATCAGTTAGCACACCTCTTTACTAAACCCTTGGACGAAAAACGTTTTAACACTCTTGTGTCCAAGTTAGGTATGCTGAACTGACAACTTAATCCGATTGTGTGCCCGTTACAAGTTCCATTCATCTACGAGTAATTGTTTACTCATCATCCGGTGTTTTTTGTAACAACCCAAATCCCATACACACAACAAATCACATAATGTAACATAACATTGATATAACAAACGAACCATCATATTACATGTACGGTCCCATAGTCTTTTACAATCAGAAGAAACCATTCTACTACAAACTTCATACTAAATACATACACAACATTTAATCATTTTAATACAACTGCTAAACATGCCAAAATCTTCATCATATATTCCTTCACAAAAGCCATCCCTCGGTTACTCTAATTACTTGCTCTTACCCGATCCGCCACCTGGAATACATATTTTAAAACAAAATGAGGGTTAGACCTAATGGTCTAAGTGAGATAAATCCCTGTTAGTTTGAAATCATTTATATAAGCCCTATTTATATAAATCACACAGCACGATCAAATATATCAATTTGAACTCACACATCATGTACCTTCCCTTCTCATTCCTCCTGGCCATATTAGTTGGTTGCAAGCCAACTAATAAATTTACAACGCTGTACAACAGCTACAGCCAAACAACGCTATACAGATTCTATAGACAAACACACCGGTCCTAAGCCCGACCAACGTATTATAATACATTATAATACTCATGTAAATATAATACCTCAATATATTATAATTCACATATACCATACATATAAACACGTAATCACCAATTATCACATTCCCAAACCATACGTATATGTAATCCAGTTAAAAGTACTTTTAAAGTAAAACTCACCTGATTGCTTATCAGCTCGTTTCCAAGCCTTCTAAACAGGTTCAGTCCTTTACCCAGAATTCACAGGATCTGTAACAAATAGATACAGATATCTCTTTACCACATAAAACACATAAGTCTTACTAAGGCTAAGAACTTTAAAGAACTCAAATCCTCAAATGTTAAGGGGACTTAACACGGGGGTTCCGCTACCTGGTTAGCGGATGGGGTCAAGGGGCAACGCCTTTGCGGGGTCAAGGGGCAACGCCCTTTTCGGAAGAACTTAATTCAAAATACATTTAGAAACTACATCCGGACACTCAAAAGTATCTGAAATCTCAAAAATGGTCAAACAGCTACAGTATCCGGATACCACAAGTTATCCGGACAACACTACTTTTCCGGACAGCATAACTTTTCCGGACAACCTATACAATCCGGACGTCATCCAGACACCAATGTAATCCGCATACTATCCGGTATCTTATTCTATCCGGAAAACATAAGAAAAAAAGGAACTTACCCGGATGAAAGTCTCGTCCGGACACCACCGAAGAATTACCCGGACACTACCAACAAAACCATCCGGACACATTCATGGTGTCCGGAAACTACTGTCGGTTTGGTGCCTTTTTACCCAAAAAACCGACTAAATCATAACAGATATTAAATTGACTAATCCAATCCGATAAAATCCTAATACTAGTGATTTCGAACATAAAACTCAAGAGGAACATACCTTAATTTCACTTTAATCACCTCCAAATTAGAAGTCTTAGCCTTGCCTCTTCTTTCTCCTTTTTGCTCTCAAAACACCCACACACACTGAAATTTGTTTGCTGTAATATGAATTACCTAGACACCTAATTCAGATATTAATGACCATATTTACTACTTCATCCCCTACACTTTTCATTACTAAACCAAAACTCCATTAACTTATAATTTAACTAACTTTTACCCTAAACATACTATTATAAACTTAATTAAATTTAACGATAAGAGGGTTTAACTAACGAACTTACCCGGGGTATTACAGTTTACACTCCTGATAATTGAGCATACACTTCCTCGCACTTGTATTCTACTTGTCTCAGTTACACAGTTAGATTTAGTCTCTGTATTTATTTCGTCGATTTCGTTTGTTTCATTTCTTTCTTTTCTTTCATATTGTCGTCTTATTTTAAATACAACTATCTGTGCTTTCACGGTGTGCTCATGTGTTTAGGGGGAGCACATGGCAGTATCAGGTAAGTTTTCTCTACCGTTGAGGGGGAGCATCACACACAGTTTTCTTAAATTGATAAAAAGTTTTTTTTTTGTGTGTGGGCACTCCTGTATGTTTTTCATATAATGATCATCATCCGAGGGGGAGCGACATTGTTTTTCTTTAAATGTCCAAAGTTTTTCGGTGTCAGACTCCTCATTGCACAGTCATGCATTGTCCGAGGGGGAGCAAAGTGTTCCCCCATGCTCAGGTTGAGGGGGAGCGAGAGAAGGTCCTGTTACAGTTCCAATTTTTAGTAATACTCTCAAAAACAGGACAAATCATTTTGAAAAACCTTAATTTCACTTTAATCACCACCAAATTAGAAGTCTTAGCCTTGCCTCTTCTTTCTCCTTTTTGCTCTCAAAACACCCACACACACTGAAATTTGTTTGCTGTAATATGAATTATCTAGACACCTAATTCAGATATTAATGACCATATTTACTACTTCAGCCCCTACACTTTTCATTACTAAACCAAAACTCCATTAACTTATAATTTAACTAACTTTTACCCTAAACATACTATTATAAACCTAATTAAATTTAACGATAAGAGGGTTTAACTAACGAACTTACCCGGGGTATTACATCATCTCCCCCTTAAAAGAATTCCGTCCCGGAATTCAGTTAAGTGAACCGATGAGGGTACTTGGTTCTCATTTCTGCTTCTGACTCCCATGTAGCATCCTGACCTCTATGATGTCGCCATTGAACTTTCACTTGTTTTATTACTTTGTTCCGTAACTCCTTAACCTTGTGATCAACTATTGCTTCAGGTTCCTCTACATAATTCATCTTTTCATCTACTTGTATATCTGGTAGAGAAACTGCCTGATCCGGTGTAACCAAACACTTTCGGAAATTCGATACATGAAACGCGTTATGAATCCTGCTTAACTCTGACGGAAGATCCAACCTGTAGGCTACTTCACCAATCTTTTCGGTAATTGCAAACGGTCCAATGTACCTCGGGTTCAGTTTACCTTGTTTCCCAAATCGGATGACTCCTTTCCAAGGCGAGACCTTTAACATCACAAAATCCCCAACTTGGAATTCTAACGGCTTTTGGCGTCGGTCAGCGTAGCTTTTCTGTCTGTCTTGAGCCACTTTCAATCTTTCTCGAATCTGAGTAACCTTATCGGCAGTTAATTGAACTATTTCCGGCCCCGCTAACTGTTTCTCTCCCACTTCGTTCCAACATAGAGGCGTTCGGCAATTCCTACCATACAGTACTTCAAACGGTGACGCTTGTATGCTGGAATGATAACTGTTGTTGTAAGCGAATTTGATCAACGGTAAATACTTATCCCACGATCCCCCAAAATCAACAATGCAAGCCCGGAGCATATCTTCTAAGGTCTGAATCGTTCGTTCACTCTGATCATCTGTTTGGGGATGATACGACGTACTTAACTTTATCTGTGTCCCCATTTCTCTTTGAAAACTTCTCCAAAATCTTGAAGTAAAACGACTATCACGATCAGAAATGATCGAGATTGGAACTCCATGTCGAGTTACTATTTCGTCAATGTACAACTTAGCTAATCGCTCCATCGAATCAGTTTCCTTTATCGGTAGAAAGTGTGCAGACTTTGTCAATCTGTCGACGATCACCCAGATAGAATCAAATCTCTTCGGAGTCCTTGGTAGCTTCGTGATGAAATCGGTGGTAATCTGCTCCCACTTCCACATAGGCATTTCTAGCCGCTGTAGTTGACCAAACGGCTTTTGGTGTTCGATCTTCACTTTCTTACAAGTATCACATCTTTCCACATACTAAGCAATCCCTCTTTTTATCCCCGACCACCAATAGAATTGCTTTAGGTCTTTATACATCTTGTTTGTACCTGGGTGAATAGAGATACGGGATTGATGAGCTTCTTGTAAAACACGATCACGTAACCCACCCAAACGAGGTACCTACACTCTGTTTTCCAGACACAATAACCCACGATCATCTTTAACTAGCAATGCTGACATCCCTGCTAACCGTTCTGATTTCAGATGTTCATCCTGATAAGCCTCCACTTGACATTTCTGCAATTCTTCAAATATGTTGGGTAGGAGTTCGGTTCGTAGCGAAATAACTTTTATTGTTCCACTCCTTTCTTGACGACTCAGCGCATCTGCCACCACATTCGCCTTTCCTGGGTGATAAAGGATTTCACAGTCGTAATCATTCAGCATTTCTAGCCATCTCCTTTGTCTCATATTCAGTTCTTTCTGATCAAAGAGGTGTTGGAGACTCTTATGATCGGTATAAATCTGACATTTGGAACCATACAGATAATGTCTCCAAATCTTTAACGCGAAGACGACTGCTGCAAGCTCCATGTCGTGCGTAGGATACTGTCTTTCATGATCCTTCAATTGACGAGAAGCATATGCAATAACCTTTCACGCTGCATAAGTACACATCCCAATCCCAGTTTTGACGCATCACTATAAACAACAAAGTCTTCCGAACCTTCCGGTAGTGATAGAATCGGTGCGCTGCACAGTTTCTCTTTCAATATCCGGAATGCCTCGTCTTGTTCTGCTTTCCATTCAAACTTTAGGTTCTTTCGGGTCATCTTAGTCAAAGGCGTTGCGATCCGAGAGAAGTCTTTTATAAATTTCCGATAGTAGCCGGCTAAACCGAGAAAACTACGTACTTCGGTTGCTGTCTTCGGCGGTTCCCACTTTTAAATTGCTTCCACTTTCATCGGATCAACTTGTATCCCTTTTTCGGAAACTATATGCCCCAGAAACTGAACTTCTTGTAACCAAAATTCACATTTCGAGAATTTAGCGTACAACTTCTCCTTCTTTAATAGCTCTAGGATCAAACGAAGATGTTGCGCATGTTCTTCTTTGGATCGGGAGTAGATAAGTATATCATCGATAAATACAATAACAAATTTATCGAGATACGGCTTACATACCCGATTCATTAAATCCATAAAGGCAGCTGGAGCGTTCGTCAGTCCGAACGGCATCACTAAGAATTTGTGAAGTCCATACCTTGTTCGAAAAGCAGTCTTTAGAACGTCTTCTTCTTTAACTTTCAACTGGTGATAACCGGATCTTAGATCAATCTTGGAGAAATAGCAAGCTCCAACTAACTGATCGAAGAGGTCATCAATTCGGGGTAACGGATACTTGTTCTTTATCGTGCGCTTGTTCAGTTCTCGGTAGTCGATACACATTCTCATCGAACCATCCTTCCTTTTCACAAATAACACTGGTGCTCCCTACGGCGAAGAACTAGGTCTGATGAAGCCTTTATTGGATAGGTCTTGTAGTTGTGCCATCATCTCTTTCATCTCTGGAGGTGCCAAACGATACGGTGCACGGGCAATAGGAGTGGCTCCAGGAACTAAGTCTATACCGAACTCTACTTGTCTAACTGGAGGGAGACTATTCAAGTCTTCAGGAAAAACTTCTGGAAATTCACTAACGATAGAAATATCTTCCAACTTAATCTTTTCAGGCCTACTATCTATCACATAGGCTAAGTAACTCGGGCAACCCTTACTGACACATTTACGGGCTTTTATCATAGATATTAGGCGAGACTGACGATTCCTACGATCACCATAAATCACTACTGGTCGCTTCTCAGGTAATACCACATTTATTAACTTCTTATCACACACTATGTTAGCCTGATTCTCGGCTAACCAGTCCATTCCCACTACGACGTCAAACTCTATCAAAGTTATAGGAAACAATTGTATCGGAACTCTACACTCCTCTATATTTATCACACAGTCATCAAATACTTCTTTAACTGACACTTGATTATCATTTGCCGTATCTACTGATAGAGCATGTTCTAGCATTTTAGGTTTCAAACACAGTCAAGCAGCAAATGCAGGAGACACAAACGATCGGTTTGCACCAGAATCAAATAACACCTTAGCACGTGTAGAGTTTATTAAAAATGTACCTGTGACCACATCCGGAGTTTCGTCCGCTTCTTTCTCAGTCATTTGAAATGCGCGACCCCTAGTTACTGGCCGTTCCAGTCTTGGTATTACTGGTTTAACAATTGCTGGCCTGCCCGATGACCCACCTTGCTGTATCCTCCCCAGCGGACAGTCCGACTGAAGGTGATCCGGAGAATTGCATAAGAAACATAACCGTGTTACCTTACAATCTTTAATGACGTGCCCGGTCTTCCCACACTTATAACACACTCGTAAATCACCTTGGCAATTTCCTTGGTGGACACGGTTGCACTTCTGACATGGTCTTTCCGCTGGTCGAAACGGCGGACGACTATCATATCTCTGAAATCGGGACTTCTTCGGATCGTGTGGTGGTCCTTCCCACACTCTCTTCCCGATACTTTTATCGCCAACATCCCTTCTAATATCTCGTTCAACATTCTCCCCGGCATCAACTGCAGCTGAGAAGGTATCGGGTCCTTTTGCAGTTACTAGCCTTCTGACTTCTGAGTTCAGTCCAAAGATAAACCTTTCCGTCTTCATCGCCTCCGTAGCAACGTAGTATTCTGCGAACCGAGACTTTTCCAGAAAGCTAGCGGTGTAGTCTCGAACGGATAAGTTTCCTTGTTGCAAGTTCATAAATTCCCCTTCCAGTTGTTTGACGGCTGCTTGGGGACAAAATGCGTTCCTGTAGGCTATCACAAATTCTTCCCAAGAGAGGGTAGAATAAACATCAGATCCTTTAGAATGAATAAAGGATTCCCACCAATACAAAGCATATCCCTTTAACATTGATGCTCCGTACAATACTCTATCTTCGTCAGCGCACTTACTCGTCTTGAAAATAGCTTCTATTTCTGTCATCCATCTCATTGCTTTCACTGGATCCCTGTCTCCTGAGTAGGTCGGAGGTCTACTGCTTAAAAACATTTTGTAGTCGCACCTCCTTTGTACTGGTACAACAGTCGATGTGATTGGCATTTCATCTTCCGGTCCGGGATCCGGTATTCTAGTTTCATTATGACGGTTCCGATCAAACATTGTTTGTATGCTAGCCTGCAATCTTCCCATTTATGCCATTAGCTCATCCCTGGTAACAAACTCTGTACCCTGTGGCTGGACTCTGCCTCCGGCTCGACCTCCAGCTCTACCCCCGGTTCTACCCCCGACTCTGCCCCCAGTTCTGCCTCCCCTGTCCCCCGTTCCTATCGGCGGATTCGTACTATTCGGATTTCTTCCTCCTCCTCGATTCGAATTCCGTGTACCGCTTGCCATTCTGTAGATTTAAACAAGGTTAATATACACATAAGCACATACCCCATATAACAAGGTATTCCGGTTCAAACATGTACCTGTAAGATCACAATTACACTGGCCAGGTGTAATATGAAATTACCTTACATGATGTTCCTTCTACCTTTTATACTTCATCATCCCAAGGTTCTATAATGATAGGGACATCCTACTTCACATGCAGTTTAAGTCTAGGTACAGATACAAATACCTAAATCCCTTAAACTAAGGCTCTGATACCATTTGTAACAACCCAAATCCCATATACACAACAAATCACATAATGTAACATAACATTGATATAACAAACGAAACATCATATTACAAGTACGGTCCCATAGTCTTTTACTATAAGAAGAAGCCATTCTACTACAAACTTCATACTAAATACATACACAACATTTAATCATTTTAATACAACTGCTAAACATGCCAAAATCTTCATCATATATTCCTTCACAAAAGCCATCCCTCGGTTACTCTAATTACTTGCTCTTACCCGATCCGCCACCTGGAATACATAATTTAAAACAGAATTAGGGTTAGACCTAATGGTCTAAGTGAGATAAATCCCTGTTAGTTTGAAATCATTTATATAAGCCCTATTTATATAAATCACACAACACGATCAAATATATCAATTTGAACTCACACATCATGTACCTTCCCTTCTCATTCCTCCTGGCCATATTAGTTGGTTGCAAGCCAACTAATAAACTTACAACGCTGTACAGTATCTACAGCCAAACAACGCTATACAGATTCTATAGCCAAACACACCGGTCCTAAGCCCGGCCAACGTATTATAACACATTATAATACTCACGTAAATATAATACCTCAATATATTATAATTCACATATACCATACATATAAACACGTAATCACCAATTATCACATTCCCAAACCATACGTATATGTATTCCAGTTAAAAATACTTTTAAAGTAAACTCACCTGATTACTTATCAACACGTTTCCAAGCCTTCTAAACAGGTTCAGTCCTTTACCCAGAATTCACAGGATCTGTAACAAATAGATACAGATATCTCTTTACCACATAAAACACATAAGTCTTACTAAGGCTAAGAACTCTAAAGAACTCAAATCCTCAAATGTTCCCCTAAGGCGACTTAACACGGGGGTTCCGCTACCCGATTAGCGGATGGGGTCAAGGGGCAACGCCCTTTTCGGAACAACTTAATTCAAAATACATTTAGAAACTACATCCGGACACTCAAATGTATCTGAAATCTCAAAATTGGTCAAACAGCTACAGTATCCGGATACCACAAGTTATCCGGACAACACTACTTTTCCGGACAGCATAACTTTTCCGGACAACCTATACAATCCGGACGTCATCCGGACACCAAAGTAATCCGGTATCTTATTCTATCCGGAAAACAAAGGAAAAAAAGGAACTAACACGGATGAAAGTTTCGTCCGGACACCACCGAAGAATTACCCGGACACTACCAACAAAACCATCCGGACACATTCATGGTGTCCGGAAACTACTGTCGGTTTGGTGCCTTTTTACACAGAAAACCGACTGAATCATAACAGATACGAAATTGACTAATCCAATCCGATAGAATCCTAATACTAGTGATTTCGAACATAAAACTCAAGAGGAACATACCTTAATTTCACTTTAATCACCTCCAAATTAGAAGTCTTAGCCTTGCCTCTTCTTTCTCCTTTTTGTTCTCAAAACACCCACACACACTGAAATTTGTTTGCTGTAATATGACTTATCTAGACACCTAATTCAGATATTAATGACCATATTTACTACTTCAGCCCCTACACTTTTCATTACTAAACCAAAACTCCATTAACTTATAATTTAACTAACTTTTATCCTAAACATACTATTATAAACTTAATTAAATTTAACGATAAGAGGGTTTAACTAACGAACTTACCCGGGGTATTACAGTTTACACTCCTGATAATTGAGCATACACTTCTTCGCACTTGTATTCTACTTGTCTAAGTTACACAGTTAGATTTAGTCTCTGTATTTATTTCGTCGATTTCGTTTGTTTCATTTCTTTCTTTTCTTTCATACTGTCGTCTTATGTTAAATACAACTATCTGTGCTTTCATGGTGTGCTCATGTGCTTAGGGGGAGCACATGGCAGTATCAGGTAAGTTTTCTCTACCGTTGAGGGGGAGCATCACACACAGTTTTCTTAAATTGATAAAAAGTTTTTTGTGTGTGTGTGGGCACTCCTGTATGTTTTTCATATAATGATCATCATCCGAGGGGGAGCGACACTGTTTTTCTTTAAATGTCCAAAGTTTTTCGGTGTCAGACTCCTCGTTGCACAGTCATGCATTGTCCGAGGGGGAGCAAAGTGTTCCCCCATGCTCAGGTTGAGGGGGAGCGAGAGAAGGTCCTGTTACAGTTCCAATTTTTAGTAATACTCTCGAAAACATGACAAATCGTTTTGAAAAACCTTAATTTCACTTTAATCACCACCAAATTAGAAGTCTTAGCCTTGCCTCTTCTTTCTCTTTTTTGCTTTCAAAACACCCAGACACACTGAAATTTGTTTGCTGTAATATGAATTATCTAGACACCTAATTCAGATATTAATGACCATATTTACAACTTCAGCCCCTACACTTTTCATTACTAAACCAAAACTCCATTAACTTATAATTTAACTAACTTTTACCCTAAACATACTATTATAAACTTAATTAAATTTAACGATAAGAGGGTTTAACTAACGAACTTACCCGGGGTATTACAGTTTACACTCCTGATAATTGAGCATACACTTCCTCCCACTTGTATTCTACTTGTCTCAGTTACACAGTTAGATTTAGTGTCTGTATTTATTTCGTCAATTTCGTTTGTTTCATTTCTTTCTTCGTGTGTTTGTTTTCTTTCATACTGTCGTCTTATTTTAAATATCACTATCTGTGCTTTCACGGTGTGCTCATGTGTTTAGGGGGAGCACATGGCAGTATCAGGTAAGTTTTCTCTACCGTTGAGGGGGAGCATCACACCCAATTTTCTTAAATTGATAAAAAGTTTTTTTTTGTGTGTGTGGGCACTCCTGTATGTTTTTCATATAATGATCATCATCCGAGGGGGAGCGACACTGTTTTTCTTTAAATGTCCAAAGTTTTTCGGTGTCAGACTCCTCATTGCACAGTCATGCATTGTCCGAGGGGGAGCAAAGTGTTCCCCCATGCTCAGGTTGAGGGGGAGCGAGAGAAGGTCCTGTTACAGTTCCAATTTTAAGTAATACTCTCGAAAACAGGACAAATCGTTTTGAAAAACCCGTGTATCCGGAAAGTCATCCGGAAACCATATCTATCCGGATAGGTTTTCGGACCGGACCCAAATCCGGGTTAGACAGGAGTCCGAATGATCTACCCGGGTTCTAGATACCCCATAAATAGCATCCGGGCTTGTCTGTTTTCATTATCCGGAAATTGACGCTAAAACCTTAAACCCTCTCATATCTTCTCTCGCATTCGGACTCATCTCCCACAAATCGATTTCACTCGCGTTTTAGCTCCAAACTCTGGTATGTTACTCGAATATCCCTCTCGATATCACAGGCACTAGTTTCATGCACTCACATACGTACCTCGACCATCGATGTGGTCGATTGCCCCTATCCGAAACCCCCTTGGGTATCTACGACAATTGGTCGATTCGGTGGGGTAAAGGTCGAACTAGTCACATTGTTTTTGTTCCTGGGTGTCCTTTGAACCTTATGCCATGCTTTAAAAGATGTTTGGGACTCTATTTGTATCGATTTGTGATTTTGAAATTCGTTTGGACACATTCGTTGTGTCCGATATCATTCAACTCGTTGAGTGTTTGTCTAGTAAGCTTCATACGATAAGATGGTTTGTCCGGATTCATCCAACACCCGAAAACCATAGTTGTCCGGAAACCCCAGGGTTTCCGGTAAGTTCAACTACCGGGAAATTGGTACGTCCGGACTTCTTTGTTATGCGGCCACTCTTTCACCCGGAAACTTATGTCCGTATTATCCATTTCATCCGGGAACACTCTTCCCACCCGGTAACATGTGTTGTCCGGATACCTTGTCCGGACAGTATGGTTTATCCGGATAGTTTGGTTTGTCTGTTCTGTTATCCGGACACCCCTGGTTTAACAGTCCTGTACCTATTTCGTCACTGCCAATCCTCAATTTGTCTCAAATTGAGCCTATTAATGCAAAGGTACGCGCCGACATTTACTCATCCGACTGAGTTACTAACTGTGCGTTATTTTTCAGATATTATGGCGGATCAAGAGCAAAATCCTCCACAGAACCAAGAAGAGCAACACGTTCCTCCACAAGAGGAACTCATCGATGAGGCAGCTGATAATGCCTTGGTCGCACCCGACCATGAAACGGAGTTAGAGCCGAACAAACATTTTCTTGATCCGGCACAATTTCGTCCACAAGCACAACATCGGGTAATCGTCGATATTCTCATGCGTCACCCTCTCCGTGAGGCCCTCACCACCACTACCGACGTACCATTGATCTATGTGTTACAAGTCTGGTTTACTGCCCAACTTTGCACTGCCAGCAACGCACAGACTATAACGGCGCAGATAGACAACCAACCGTTCACACTGACGCCTGATTCCCTTCGCCGCCTGCTTTCACATCCAGCTGCCGCCGCCACCGGACATGCACGGTACAATCCTGCCGTCAATGACGAAACTCTATGCGCTCAGGTCCGCGCATTCGGGTACAACCACGATCTTCCCAGTCCCTCAGCATTCAATCGTAAGTACCTGGCCCCCATCTGGTATACCCTGTTCACAATTCTGAACAGGTGTCTATCGTCCAGATGGAAAGGTATTGACCAATGCATCGGCGATTTTCTACGCATATTCCACGCCGTCTACTACAATCGTCACATGGACGTCGCCATGATCATCTGGCGTGAATTCGTGCAAACTATTCGACACATCGGAGGCACCAAGAAAAAGAAGTTCCTCCCATACCCGCATTTCCTCTCGCTTGCAGTTCGTCAACACATGGACGCTAATCCAGTGATACCTCGACGTGCTACCCACCCGGTATGTCCCATTCGTCACTTACAATACATGGTCATTCGTAACCCATCCAACGCCATGGCCATGCCCATCCCTGATGCCCTTCTGGCAATCGTCGATCCCACTGCACCAGGAGTGTTAGCTTATAGGGAAGAGTTAGGGAATCTCGTGGTCCAGCCACAACCGGCAGGACCTGCCCAGGGACCTAGACCCGAGAGACGTGAGGGTCCGAGAATGAGAGGTGGTAGGGCCCATAAAGCAGGTGCTGCCGGGTGGTGTGTGTTGATCGTTAGGGGAAGAGGAACTAGTGTGAGTGGTGCAGTGGTATCACAACC
This sequence comes from Saussurea involucrata, assembly GCA_033807775.1. Lineage (NCBI taxonomy): Eukaryota > Viridiplantae > Streptophyta > Magnoliopsida > Asterales > Asteraceae > Saussurea > Saussurea involucrata. The sequence continues at coordinate 89,506,519 of CM066314.1, forward strand.
CAGTTCTAGCCAACCCCGTCCAACAGGCGAAGCCGGAGCATCGTCCTCACGACCGATGCTTCACCATGACTCCACACCATATCTTTCCGACCCGCCTTCACCTACCTTCCAGGTTCATAACGTAGAATCTGACTCCAATACGGCATCTGACACGACCCGTGCCATTCGGCTCTCAAAAATACCTCTCCGTATCGGACCAAACCCCGACTTCACCGAAGGCATCCCACATGACCCACCTACCCATGCTTCACCTAGGATTGAGGGAGTAGAAAGAGTTGAGTTAGAAACTGCGAGCCAGAGAGAACTGCGTTCGAAAGCGAACAATGAAAGATTTGGCCGTAAAGATAACGAGGCTCTTGAGCGACCCGAAACGAGTGTAATCCGGGTAGCCACATCTACTATCCCGTCTCATTTGTTGGGACAGGGTATTGAAGAAGCCTCCGTAGACCCAACGGAGCAATTGCACGACCCCTTATCCACTCATCCGTCTCTCAAAAGACGGATGTTTACATTTCACACGGGGAAATAGCACAACTTCCACCGGCCTCTCACTCGGAGGGTGCTGGTGTTGAAACAAGTGACCAGCAGCCCCCGGTCATGACTTCATTTCGTGCACAATCAAGTCTAGAGCCATTTCCTATTGAAAATCCTTTGGCTAGGACACAAGAGGAGCAACACCAAATCGAGATTCTTCATGACTCGACCGGAACCAACGTAGTGTCGTCACCTTTAGGTGGCATGCGAGGATCGAAGGGAAATCCTACCACAGCTACCGACATGCCAGCTATTAACATAGGTGGCTCTGCCTCTCAGGTAGACTCCTCAATGGGTAATCTATGTGATCCCGGTGTTACTCACCCAGACTTTGTGTCACAAGGGTCCCTGAACAGCACCCTCAAGACTGTCCGAGAGGCAATGGAGCAACATGTCGCCGCCGAGCTTGCCAAACTAATCAAAGGCAAAGCAAAGATCGTCGAAGCTGAAACCGCACCTACAGCTCCACCGACATTCGTTCAGCCAATTTATTCGGTGGATACTCTGAAGACGATGCTTTTGGCTCAGCTACTCCAGCAATCTGAATCCGACGCTTCAACTGATGCAGACCTAATCTCCGTCCTGAAAACTCAGTTCACTGCTCCTTCATCATCTATTATCACTCGCCTGGATGCAATTGACTCGACTCTCAAGTACTACAACCAAGCGCTCACAACGCTGTCCGAGAGAGTCTGTTCCCTCGAAGATACCTGTAAGAGTCAAGCACGCGGTCTGAAGCGCAAGCACGATGACCAGGATGATCCTAATCACCGAGAGGGGGAGAAAAGACTACGACCTACTTTAATACCCCGGGTAAGTTCGTTAGTTAAAAATATCTTTCTGTTAAGTTTAGTTAACTTTAAAGTTGATATTTAGAGTAAGTTTGGGTAAATATATATAAGTTTAGGGGTGTTTGGATTAATTAGTAAGTTAAAAAGGTATTGTGGTCATTAGTGAGAAATGTGGGGTTTAAATGGTAAATAAGGTTAGATATTATCCTTATGGACTTCCAGATATTCACAAAGTAGAAAATCAGTAGGTGTTGTGTGTGTGTGTTGAGAGAAAGAGAGAGCAAGAAGAGGAAAGAAAGGTTGTGGCTAAGAGACTCAATTTGGAGTACTTGGAAGAGAAAGTAAGGTATGTTCCTTTGTATTTTGTGTTTGTAATTGCTTTTAGAAGGTTTCTATCGGATTAGAATAGTTAAATACACATATGGGGTTGATTCAGTCGGTTTTCTGGGTAAAAAGCACCAAATCGACAGTAGTTTCCGGATAGAATGAACGTGTCCGGATACTTTTGTTGGTAGTGTCAGTTAGCTCTGATGATGGTGTCCGGATGATTCAAGTATCCGGGTAAGTTCCTCTTGTTATGCTTTTCCGGATGGAATGGGATACCGGATGGTATCCGGATTCCTCATGTTGTCCGGATTCTTTGTGTTGTCCGGAAAGTTGTCCGGATACTTTGTGGTTTCCGGATAACTTGGATGTTTAGTCAATTTTTTAGGATAAGAGTTATGTAGATGTATCTAGAGTCCATAGCCTGCTAGTAAGTCTTATACATAAGTTGGTAAGGAGATATTTGTATGTAAATGATTTCAGATTCTGAGAATTTTGGATAAAGGATCGGATAGCTCGGAGAAAGGTTTGGAAGCATATTGTAAGCATTCAGGTGAGTTTTGCTTTAAAACGTTTTTGAACTGGGATACATATATGTGTGTATATATATATATATATATATATATATATATATATATATATATATATATATATATATATGAGATGATTATGTGGTAGGAATATGATTATGTGTATATAAATGACAATATGATGTAATGAGATATATATTGTATTTATATAAGCTTTTCACTACACGAGTGCACTTGTTGCCGTGTTCCGGTGTGCGGACCGGTGTGTTGCCGGGTTCCGGTATGCGGACCGGTGAGTAGTCGGGTTCCGGTGTGCGGACCGATGGGTAGCCAGGTTCCGGTGTGCAGACCGGTTGTTGATTTATTAGTTGGCTTGCTACCAACTAATATGGCCATTTGTGGAGGAATAATGTGAATGAGATATACACGATGCACGAGTCTGGATTGGTATTTAAATACGTGTGGTATGTTTATATTTTATGAAAGGATTACTAAAGGTTTATCTAAACTATTTTGATATAAAGGATTTACATAAAAAGGTTTTATAATGATTTTGGAAAGGACCGGGATTAACTCACTAGACCCGTTTGGTCTAACCCTCATTTTGTTTTCAAAAATATGTTTTCCAGGTTAAGGATCGGCAGGAGAGGATGAAGTGTAGGAAGCTTTTGATGGATGTTGATTAAAAAGCTTTTATATATTTTGTAATGTCAAGACTAATGAGACCGTACTTGGTTTGTTATGTAACCTTTGTTGTAAATCAATGATATGTATGCATCTTATGTATTATGATGTATGTTATGGGATTTGGGTTGTTACAAATGGTATCAGAGCCCTAGTTTAAGGGATTTAGGTATTTGTACCCGTACCTAGACTTAAACTACATGTGAAGTAGGATGTCCTTGATATATTAGAACCTTGGGATGCTAAGTATAAAAGGTAGAAGGAACATCATGTAAGGTAATTTCAGATTACACCTGGCCAGTGTAATTGTGATCTTACAGGTGCATGTTTGGACTGGGATACCTTATTATATGGGGTATGTGCTTATGTGTATATTAATCTTGTCTGAATCTACAGAATGGCAAGCGGTACTAGAAATACGACTAGAGAGGGAGGAAGAAATCCTAATAGAACGAATCCAACAGTCGGGACAAGGGGAAGAGGAAGAGAAAGAGGTAGGGGCAGAACCGGAGGTAGAGTTCAGGGGCGAGGTACAAAGTTTATTACAAGAGACGATTTTATGGCGGAGATGGGAAGACTTCAAGCAAATATCCAGGCTATGTTCGACCAATCTCGTCATACTGAAACACCAGATCCTGGTTTGGAAGACGAAATGCCCATTACACCTACGGTCATACCAGTGTCAAGAAGGTGTGATTACAAGATGTTCTTAAACTATAGACCTCCAACTTACTCAGGAGATAGAGACCCAGTGAAGGCGATGAGATGGTTAAAAGAAATAGAAGCCATCTTCAAGACCAGTAAGTGTGCGGATGAGGACAGAGTATTATACGGAACGGCGATGTTGAAGGCAGAAGCTCTGTACTGGTGGGAAGCTCACATTGATTCCACAAGGTCGGATGTATACTCTACTTTTACTTGGGACGAATTCACAACAGCATTCAAAGGACAGTTTTGTTCTCAAGCAGCAGTTAGACAATTGGAAGAGGAGTTCATGAACCTACACCAGCGAAGTTTATCTGTTAGGGATTACACCGCTCTCTTTCTGGAGAAGTCTCGCTTTGCGGAGTACTATGTTGCCACGGCGTCTCTAAAGATGGAAAGGTTTATTTTTGGGTTAAATGCAGAAATTAGAAAGCTAGTGACTGCAAGAGGACCCGATACCTTCTCAGCCGCAGTGGATGCCGCGGAAAATGTGGAATAGGATAACCGGAGAGACGTTGGTGATAAGAGTGCTGGGAAAAGAAAACTGGAAGAAACGATGTACGATTCGGAAGAATATGAATCCCCGAGGTTTGATAGTTATTCACCCTTCAGACCAGTTGAAAGACCATGCCCAAAATGCAATCGTGTTCATCAAGGAAACTGTTATGTGGATTCCCGAAGTTGTTACAAATGTGGAAAGACTGGTCACATACTTAGAGACTGTCGGGTAACTCGATTATGTTTCGTTTGCAATTCCCCGGATCATATTCAGTCAGATTGTCCGCAATGGAAAGCACAACAGGGTAGTATGACGGTAAGACCAACGAGTGTTAGACCGGGAGAGAAACAAGGGTCTGAGGTACCGAAAGCAAAAGGTCGAGTTTTCCAGATGACGGAACAAGAGGTGGAAGAATGTCCTGATGAGGTTACAGGTATATTTTTATAAACTCTATACGTGCTAAGGTGTTATCTGACTTCGGTGCAAAATGGTTTTTGGTATTTCCGTGCTTTTGTTGCTTATTTGTGTTAGAGATATAGGTGGGTGTGGGGTGGCTATTCAGTTAGTTTCTATGGTTTTGATTAAGTTCGAAGTAGTAGTGATAAGTATTCATACCTTTTCGCTTAACCGAATTCCGGGACGGAATTCTTTTAAGGGGGAGATAATGTAATACCCCGGGTAAGTTCGTTAGTTAAAAATATCTTTCCGTTAAGTTTAGTTAACTTTAAAGTTGATATTTAGAGTAAGTTTGGGTAAATATATATAAGTTTAGGGGTGTTTGGATTAATTAGTAAGTTAAAAAGGTATTGTGGTCATTAGTGAGAAATGTGGGGTTTAAATGGTAAATAAGGTTACATATTATCCTTATGGACTTCCAGATATTCACAAAGCAGAAAATCAGTAGGTGTTGTGTGTGTGTGTTGAGAGAAAGAGAGAGCAAGAAGAAGAAAGAAAGGTTGTGGCTAAGAGACTCAATTTGGAGTACTTGGAAGAGAAAGTAAGGTATGTTCCTTTGTATTTTGTGTTTGTAATTGCTTTTAGAAGGTTTCTATCGGATTAGAATAGTTAAATACACATCTGGGGTTGATTCAGTCGGTTTTCTGGGTAAAAAGCACCAAACCGACAGTAGTTTCCGGATAGAATGAACGTGTCCGGATACTTTTGTTGGTAGTGTCCGGGTAGCTCTGATGATGGTGTACGGATGATTCAAGTATCCGGGTAAGTTCCTCTTGTTATGCTTTTCCGGATGGAAGGGGATACCGGATGGTATCCGGATTCCTCATGTTGTCTGGATTCTTTGTGTTGTCCGGAAAGTTGTCCGGATACCTTGTGGTTTCCGGATAACTTGGCTGTTTGGTCAATTTTTGAGGATAAGAGTTATGTAGATGTATCTAGAGTCCATATCCTGCTAGTAAGTCTTATACATAAGTTGGTAAGGAGATATTTGTATGTAAATGGTTTCAGATTCTGAGAATTTTAGATAAAGGATCGGATAGCTCGGAGAAAGGTTTGGAACCATATTGTAAGTATTCAGGTGAGTTTTGCTTTAAAACGTTTTTGAACTGGGATACATATATATGTGTATATATATATATGAGATGATTATGTGGTAGGAATATGATTATGTGTATATAAATGACAATATGATGTAATGAGATATATATTGTATTTATATAAGCTTTGCACTACACGAGTGCACTTGTTGCCGGGTTCCGGTGTGCGGACCGGTGTGTAGCCGGGTTCCGGTGTGAGGACCGGTGAGTAGTCGGGTTCCGGTGTGCGGACCGACGGGTAGCCGGGTTCCGGTGTGCGGACCGGTTGTTGATTTATTAGTTGGCTTGCTACCAACTAATATGGCCATTTGTGGAGGAATAAGGTGAATGAGATATACACGATGCACGAGTCTGGATTGGTATTTAAATACGTGTGGTATGTTTATATTTTACGAAAGGATTACTAAAGGTTTATCTAAACTATTTTGATATAAAGGATTTACATAAAAAGGTTTTATAATGATTTTGGAAAGGACCGGGATTAACTCACTAGACCCGTTTGGTCTAACCCTCATTTTGTTTTCAAAAATATGTTTTCCAGGTTAAGGATCGGCAGGAGAGGATGAAGTGTAGGAAGCTTTTGATGGATGTTGATTAGGAAGCTTTTATATATTTTGTAATGTCAAGACTAATGAGACCGTACTTGGTTTGTTATGTAACTTTTGTTTTAAATCAATGATATGTATGCATGTTATGTATTATGATGTATGTTATGTGATTTGGGTTGTTACACCTACCGAGACCGCCCCTATCCTCGCCGAAGCGACAATCGTGGTTCATTTGAACCAGCAACTGTGGCAACAACAACCGACGCCGAACCTGAAGCCGATTTGTCATTAGCCGAGATGGTAATCGACATGGAAATTTCAGATGATGAAGGCCCGACGGTTGAAAATCTAGAGGGTTCAACACAGGAATTGACTGATTTTGACTCATCAGACAGACCATTATTGGATATGATAGATCCAGACTGCGAAACCAACCCGGAGACCGAAGATGCATGGTATGAAAAAGCCGCCAGTGCCGCAAATCTCCAGGTTAACTTGGGTTTCCGTACTGATGCCGATGACAATATTGATTATGATCAGTTCCTGCTACAGAAGTTTTATGGTACTTCTCCCGTTCACTATGCTCAACCCACCGGAACTTCAACAAGACCTGAAACTACTACCGCCGACATTCCGACATCCCCTCTTCAACAACAGACAGCTACTGATCTTCCTTCTACACCTCAACAACAAATCCGTTGGGAGAAGATCACCGTACTTATCCCTCATCTGGAGGAAACACTGAAGAAGATGTTTGTACACAAGCTACGCCAGATCGAGCCGACCTTCTGCCTGGGCATTTACAACTACAGTCCCGAATACCAACGCCGATATATCTGTGCAATGAAGCGGTGTCTTCCAGTCAGCCAAGTCAGAACCAAGCATCAGATCTCAGAGGTAATCAATATCCAGTCAAGCCGTATGATGAAAATTGTCTATCATGTATTCACTGTCCGACGTGAAGATGGGAACGAATGGAAATTTTCTGAAGCCGACTTCTAGAACCTCCGACCGTTTGACTTCCTGGCGATTCTGAAAGACCTACATTCAAGAACTAACCGACCGCTTCCCGTTACAAAGGCGCTCGAAGCTGTTCGTCGATTCCTAGTCTGCAGAATTATGATGTCTTATCTAACGGACTTCCAAATGACTGTCGAGAACAGGGCGAAGAATGTAAATCTGATAAAGCCGAATCTGCGAGCTCCTGAGTTGAATATGTATCCCGAGAACGCTATGCTTCTGGAACCGGAATTTGGGATCGTCTTCATCAATGAACAGAAAGAGAAAAGATTTCTACGGTTCAGTCAGGTAGAAAGATTCTGCGACGGCACGCTCTACAAAGTTCGAGACGCTCTTTGAAAGATCATTCAGCACGAGTCTAAAAATCCAAGGTTCTCGTATGTCCCTAATCCGATAATTGTAAACACCAGTTCTATTAGGTAAACATGTAATCATCCATTGATCTTCAAGAATCTAGAGTTTTACATATGGAATGTGAAACTTTCTCTCTCTAGATTCTCTCTCTAAAATACTCTATTGATTTTACAATTATGATCATTTACTAATCACTTTATTGAGACTTGCTTAACAACTAAGCAAACTAAACCTATTTATACCTATGAATTACAACACAAGTATTTCTAATTACATTGACTTTCCAACTAAACAACTTTGACTTTGACTTTACAATGTTTGACCATTACAAGGCTTTACAATAAATCTTGAATACAATAATGCTCTAACATTCTCCCCCTTTGGATTCAAGATTTAAAAATATGACAGCAGTCTTCAGCTCTTGATCTTTAACACTTTAACTTTGACCGCTATAAAATTTGAAGCTCAGATAATCTTCAAACAACTTTATCTTCATTAGTTCACGGTGAACTATATGCTTGACACTCTTTAAAAACTCAGCTTTGAAGAATCTTCAGTCAAACACATGAAAAGTCTTCGTCTTCTTATAGAAAAGTCAATCTTCATGAAATGTAATCTTCAACAAATTGTCTTCAAGTCTTGAACGCGAATTTCAGATCTTTGTTGCTTTGAACTTTGTAGCTTAGAACTTTGAAGCTTTGAAAACTTTGAGGCTTTGAACTCAAACTTTGACTGATTTCTTGAACTTTGTATCTTCATCTATTCGATCTTGAAATGTCTTCGAACAACGAGCTTTCTAGTAACAACTCAGAATGTCTTATTGACTTTAGCATATCATTTCTCCCCCTTAATCTTTCAATGACATATCTCTCTTTTCTTCAGGTTATTATTTCTCCCCTTGATCTTCAGTATACTATTTCTCCTCCTTTTTGATGATTGTGAGCATCATGATCATCAAAACCTTTATGAATTCCATCATGCACTTTGTTCACCACAAGTAACATTATCCTTCTTTTTATCTGATAAACCGTCAATTCCAACAGATATTTATCCGAATCTTTTCAAATTCAGATAAATAGAGAGTGGTAACCCTGAAACAACGGATGAATCAGTTAAAGTGCCTGTAAGTAGCACGGAGCCACTTAGTACAATGGATGTACTTTGGAAAGGAGCTTTTTGATGTTCACTCCCCCAGGGCTTCCATTCAATCATCGAAAAACCCAAAGGAAATTCTATGAACGTTATGACAAGAAAACATATTCCTTGTGTGTACGTGCTTGTGTAGAAAGAATAAAGCAACATATGCTTGAATAATATAGGCTCAAAGCGTGTAAACTGTTGAGACAGCAACAATTTTCAACGGACTCAATGTGCATGAATGAAGAGCGAATGTGGGGCAAACTTCCTTCTTATTCAATATCTATACCATCCGAGTGAAGATCAGATAGATTATATGCTGCGTCCCCAAGAAAAATGAAACATTCCTTTGTTACGAAAGAAATGAGTAGCTGGTGGGGTTAAATGCAAGAGTTGGCATGGGCTAACTGCCTGTTTCAATGATGGTCCCCAAAGAATGTGAACCAATCAGAAATGTGGCTTCCCGGCTCAGAAAATGGATGGTGCAGAGTTCTATTATTCTTTTAACTCTGTTCTCACACCCTCTTTCTATTTTTAATCCCCTCACTTCTACCCAAACTCTCATTTACATTTTACGTCAGCACAATGAGATACTCAACCGGATGAGTAATCTCCCCCACTCTTTGATTTCAACCCCTCACCCCTCAATCGCTCAAGGATAACTTCTTGGATAGGAAACACTGGTTAACGTGAATCCATAGAAGTTCTGTATGCTCACACACTGATCCTATGAAATTGTCCTAAAATGATGTGTTGTTCAACAGTTTAGCTTAAACAAATAAACTTCATCATTTGAATGACATTGTCATCATAATGTATGCTCCTAAATAATATCATGAAATATTTGAGCATTTTACGATGAAGAATTCTCAAAACAAGAATATTGAATGAATGAAATGAATTCGAAATACTTGTTTGAGAATATGACAATGTATAAATCAGATCAAATATGAATGATGATCATAAAAGGATAGGGTATCAAAGAATTGAAATTTGTTTATATGAACAAATATAAACAATCTTTGAATGAAACGTTTAAGTAATACGCTGAAAGAATGTATGATGCTCAACAACATTGAAATACAAGCGGGAGTATTACCATCGAAAAATTGTTTCGTTTTGAGACATGGTAATAACAAATTCAATGAGAAGCTGAACCGGTGTGTATGAATACTAAAAAGTATAGAAAAGATAATACACAAGTATTAATCTTTAGAAACACACGGTCAGAAACTGATGTGACGATAATCCAAGATTTTCATGAAAAAACATTTAAAATCACACTTCTAAAATTATAGAATCTGTTTGAATTAGAGAAGTGATTTGAACATTTAAGGAAAAAAATGTTTTTTATGCTTGAAAGTTGTTCTTCTTTCAAACAATCAGAGATTAAGATCAGAAGATACGTACAGTCAGAAATATTTGAGCTCCCCTCAAATCATGATAAGATGATTTAAAAACAGATAAGCTCCCCCTTAACACGTGCAAAAGATCTGTATGTGTACAAAATCTGCACAACGAACAAGACTTGAATTAAAATATCCTTAATCATGCAAACGAGTTCTGAATTACCAGGATTGAAGTAAATTCAGAAGTCATAGTCGTTGAAGAACGAGTCCTGATCTGATATGATCAGAAATCAAACTCGTTGAAGTACGGGTCCTAAACTGAAGTGTTTAGAAACCATAAACATTGCTCCTCCTTAATGATACAAGTACTCTTAAAAAAAATTCACCGCTTCTCTTCTGTTTTCAGTCATGTGTGTGGTATATATGTAACATTCAGCACAACACACGAAGAGCCTATAAAACAGATTAAGCATATTTTGGTACCCAACGGCACTTGGGTCCTATTGTGTTAGGTGCAGATTTCATAGAAGAAATATTGTATGTACCGTACCAATAAGAAGTATAATCTTTATGCACAAAATCATTTGATCCACAGTAGGAACAAAAATTTTCTTATGTGCCAACCTAATCAGATGATTTGTAGAATAAACAAGATTAGGTGAAACATAAGATTTACCTTTCGGAGCATTGTTCCTCTTGGCATTTGATGTGGAAGCAGATGTTTTTGGCATATCTTTCTTTGGAATCGTTGTGCCTTTGACTCTCCATTCCATCTTCACCTTCTTGAAGACTGGAACTTCTTTAGAATTGGAAGTATTAACTTTAGGCACATTTGGTTTGTTATCTGATTTATCAAACAGAGGATTATAGAAGAGATTTGTAGAACAAATCTGATCTTTTGAGAAATCAGTTGATCTATCAGATACTTTTGAAAAAATGTTTTGAAAACTTGAACTTGAAGCAGTTTTAAAAGAGCATTCAGAATCATTTGAATCCACAAGAGGAGTCTGAATAATTGATTCAGGACTGGCTTGTTTTGAAACATCAACTTTAAAAATGATGTCTTCAAGTTCTTTTATTTTGTTAATCAAACCATTTTTCTCTTCTCCCCCTTAAAATATCATCTATCTGATCTTCACTCGGAAGGTCTGGATATTGAAAAAGAAGGAAGTTTGCCCCACCTTCGCCCTTCCTTCATGCACATTGAGTCCGTGGAAACTCGTTGCTGTCTCAACAGTTTACACAATTTGAGCCTAATTATTCAAGCATAAGTTGCTTCAATCATTTCTACACAAGCACGTACACACAAGGAATATGTTTTCTTGTCATAACATTCTTAGAAATTCCTTTGTGGTTTTTCGATGATTGAATGGAAGCCCTGGGGGAGTGAACATCAAAAAGCTTGTAAGATCAGGATTCACTCTTACAATCAATATATCAATGTATAGAACAGTAATTGAGAAGTAATATGTTCAAACCAACTTGTATTCAATGAAGAACAGATTTACAGATCTTAGAGAGAGAGTATCTCAAATATTACAAAAGATGAATACAAATATATGCAGGAAAGTTATGCCAAAGAATAGTTAGCTTACAGTTGCTAACTCCTATATATATATACTGTAAAGAAAAGCTAAAGCTACAGTACATATGAGAAACAGACTAATAGAACAATTACACGTGTCCTAATTAGTAACTGAATATAACAGAATATCCAAGTCATAAGTTCTGAACATGTTGTTCAGAACTTCTGAACATTCTTCTGACTAAGCGCTTCAGAACATTTGTCTTCATAGTCAGAAGTTCCGAGTCTCCTACTCAGAACTCTGAACCTTCTAGTCAGAATCCACACTTGTAATCTTTTCGACTTTCCTGATCAGAACTTCTGAGTCTTCTACTCAGAACTTCTGAGTCTTCTGACTAAATCCCAACACATAGAATCTTTTCTAGACTTCTCTATTCAGAAGTTCTGAGTCTTCTACTCAGAACTCTGAGTCTTCAATTCAGAAACCAACACTTGTGTTTTTGACAAAACTCTAGACCTAACAATCTCCCCTTTTTTGTCAAATACACTTGTACTTTCATCATCAAATTTTTAGAGCAGGAACAATCTTCAGAAGGATCTCTTCTGAATGCTTTGACAACTTTTGCTCAGAACTCTGAATAATCTGAGTTAACAACTTCTGGTCAGTCTTTAATCAGCAGCAGCAACGATTTCCAAATTGATTTCTGTTAACAAACATCAGCAACGATTTCCAAATCACAAATTAGCTTTCAGCTCCCCCTTGAAATAACAATTCTCATCTTCATGTGATCAAATCAAATTGCTGTCTTTTTATGACTTTCTTCTCCCTTTTGAACCAATCAATCAGCTTTCATAACATTTCTTTATAAGAAACAACAGATCAGTTTCATTTTCCTCTTCTCCCCCTTAAAATAACATTTTTCTCTTTTGTTGTTTTTGAACAAATCATTTTCTATTTTCTTCTCCCCCTAAAGTTTTGTAAAGCAAAATCATATCAATCTTTAAAATCTTTAGCTTTTCTCCCCCTTGATTTTCTTGGAAAAACTTTAGCGATGCTTTTTCTTCGAATGAGATCTATGCTTTTTCTCCTCCTTAATGAATAACCTTGCTCCCCCTCAATATAAGAATTCTGGAGCAATTTGTTTTCTCCCCCTGGAAATATGCATATATTTCATTAAAATTATTCATTTCAAATACAGTGCTTTAATGAAAACATTTATACAAGGAAAATAAGATTCACTGAACTACACTTGATAACTACTAACATTTGATCATTTGAAAACTTTACAAAAGAAATCCAACTTAATGAAATTTAACAGATTTTTCAATCAAATGAAATCAAATGCATGTGTTTGGATTCAAATACAAGTCATTATCGCATATCAAGTTAAAAATGTTCAGTTTCAATCCCTTTATTAAATCTATTTGGCGTGCTTAGCATGCGAAATATGATTAGCTTCAAGCATATGCAATTCAAAAACATATGAGAATACTTTGCTCTACTCACACTATTTGTCCAAAATCAGGATTTTCACAAATTTACAGGTTTATTGTGACTTTGTATTTTCCCAAAGTTTCAAGATATGTGTGCTCATTGGCATATTTTAATTTTGTGCACATTGGCATCTTTTAATCAAAAAGTTTAGTAAGAATAAGATACACCATTAAACATGACTTTCTATCTGGTTCTATAGCAGAATTTGAGTCAGCCAATCCCAGACCAGTCGGTCTTAGGTGCTAGGTGTCAAGCACCCCTTGGAACTTACTTTCCCAAACCAGAAAGGCCACATCGATATATCTTAAACCCATTTGAACCAGTAGAACATGGCTTTCTATCTAGTTCTATTGCAGGATTTGGGTCAGCCGATGCCAGACCAGTTGGTCTTAGGGACTAGGTGACTAGCACCGCTTAGGACTTACTCTCCCAAACTAGAAAGGCCACAGGTACAAACTTTCAAACTAAATGATTTTATATATATTTATTGCATCTCAATCACTTGGTTCTAAAACGTAGTACTTCCCCCATATTTTTGTTTCCATCCATCATTCTGACATTTAGGCTATTTGAGCATTATATTCTATATAAGCCTAGATTTACATAACATTGAGCATTCAGCATAATTTCATTCTTGTTTTGCTGACCTTTCGATTTATTTCAGAAATGAAAGTTGGAACAAATATATCTCAGATAATACAAAAATACTTGTAAAATCATCCTTGACACGCATTTTATTCATTGAATGAAAATTAAAAAAAAATTCACATCATTGAATTAAATTTGTTAAGATTCAAACATTCAAAGCAATCGAAATAAAACATAATGCAATGTTACCTTTCACCACTTGTTCCTTGAAACAAAAAGATATGACAGTTAAGGATATCAGCTGATAAGAATGAGTTCTAAACTGATTTGTTTAGAAGTCTTAGTCTTTGAAGTATGGTTCCTAAACTGAATTATTCAGAATCCATAGTCATTTAAGTACGGGTTTTGAATTGATATGTTCAAAAACCTAAAACGTTGAAGCAGGAGTTTTGAACTTTATCTTGAGATAATCAGATCAAATTTTGAGACAATACTCCCTCTGAAATCAAGATAATCCTGCAAAATCAAGAGATTTTGGTAATCATCTACGATGATTCCTCATTAGATATCAAAAATCCAAATTCTGAGTAGTAAAGTCAGAATTCTGATTAGAAGAGTCAGAATTCTGAGTAACTTGTTCAAAATTCTAAGTATCAGAGTCAGAATTCTGATTAGTTGAGTCAGAATTCTGAGTAGTAGAGTCAGAACTTCTGAGTAACAGAGTCAGAATTCTGATAAAACTATCCAGAGAAAATACCTTAGAAAAATGTTTGGATTTTGTGATTTTTGAACATTCTGAACTTCAAATCACCATAACTTGCTAAAAAATCAAAAAATTTCAACCAAAATTTGCAGGATTGCTCAGAATGTGATTCTGAACACATTCTCTGGAAATGTTTTCTACCAAAAACACCCACAACTATGAGTTCGATAACCCCATAGTAAACAGAACTTTTTCCAAAAAAAAAATTCTTCAAAATCAACAAATTGATCTGTATGAATCAGAAATCCATAATCACATTCAGACCGAGTTTTGGACTAAATTATCCAAAAGTCAATATTCTCAACTTAAGCACAACATCTGTTTTCAGTCATGTGTCAGTAGGATCATTCAGCTTTACACATGAATAACCTGCAAAACAGATTAAGTTGTCTTTGGTACCCATATGAACTTGGGTCCAGGTCTGTTAGGTGTAGTGGCATATGCAGATATTCTATAAGAACCATACCAATGCTGAATTAAATCATTGTTCACAAAATCATTAGTCCCACAATATGAACAACAAAGTTTCTTTTGTGCAATTCTGACTAATTGATTTACAGAATAAATCACATCAGCTTTAACTAAAGATTTTCTTTGAAAAGTATTGTTCTTCTTGACATTTGAATTAGGAACCTTTGATTTTGGCACTTCTTTCTTGGAAGTTGTTCCTTTAACTCTCCATTCCATTTTTATCTTTTTAAAAGAACAATTATAAGATTTATCAATAGGAGAATCATAAAACAGATTAGAAGAACGAATCTGATCTTTTGAACTATGATTTGATTTGTCAACAACTTTCGTTTCAAATTCTTTAAACTTTTTAACATACAAATCAAACCTTGACAGCAAATCAGATTTGGACTTCCTCTCTTTCAGGATTTCAGTTGATAAATCAGATAATTTCTTAATAAGCCTCCTTATCTCCAAATGAAAAACTTTCTTTTCCTTCTCAAACTCATCTTTTAAGCATTTTTCTTTAAAGCCATTTACCTTCTTCTTTTCAGTCTCTTTCCTTCCATCTTCTAACTCTTTCTCTAACTTATTGATTTTTACAGAAAACTCATTTAACATTCCTGTTTTCTTTTTCTCAAAACCATTCTTTTCTTTTTGAAAAATATTTTTCTTGCATTCAAACTCTTTTCTCTCTTTTGCAAGAATTTTCTCCAAATTAGAAATTTTCAGAGAGAATTCAACTGACTTTGATTCAAAACCTTTCCTCTCAGTTTGAAAGTCTCTTATCTCTTTCTCAAATTTCTCTCTTTCATG
Source organism: Saussurea involucrata (assembly GCA_033807775.1). NCBI lineage: Eukaryota > Viridiplantae > Streptophyta > Magnoliopsida > Asterales > Asteraceae > Saussurea > Saussurea involucrata. Next base: position 89,522,184 of record CM066314.1, read on the forward strand.
TATAAGAACTTGTTCAAAATCATAGATCTGTTTCAAGAGTTGACAATTTTTCATTTTACATGATTTGATTCTATTTTCAGACTCTGTCAATATCTTTCTTCAAAAATTGATTTTCTCTTTCAAATCCACATTCTCCTTTTCTAACAACTTTGTGTTCTCAGCTTTTGCTTCAGAAGTTTTCAACTTTTCAGTAAATGGTTTCTTTAAATTATCAGAACTTGTGATTGAACTTGCTGGTCTTACAAAAGTTTCATTTTTCTCCAAACCTAATCCCATTTTTGGATCATAAAATCTTGTGTCCTTAATATTGCTAGAATTATGAATTTTGATCAAAAATTTAGAACCAACACAAATTTAGAATATGCTAGAATTGATCAAATCTGTCACATACATTTCATCAAACAGTTAGAGTACATGAATTAATGAAATTCTTCTTTTCAACAAAAAATTTGAATACTAATCAACATGCAGCAGATAGAATCACTTTGATCAAGAAACCAATCAAGAATTTCGAAAACATACCTGTGGTCTCTGTTTAATTTCGAGAATTAATCAGCATAGAGATAAATTCTTTGGATGACTTGATTGTAAGATATCGATTCAACGGAAAGACAAATTCAAATTTCTTGAATCAAAACAGAAAGAATTCAATAATTACTAAGAATTCAAGAATTACGAGTAGCAGCGGAATCAATTGACGAATTGATCAAGAAATCTTCAAGAACACGATCTTGAAACCCTCACGAGCATGATCTTGAATGAATTTGTTTGTTGATTAGCTCTGATACCAATTACCTCTGATACCAATTGTAAGATCAGGATTCACTCTTACAATCAATATATCAATGTATAGAACAGTAATTGAGAAGTAATATGATCAAACCAACTTGTATTCAATGAAGAACAGATTTACAGATCTTTGAGAGAGAGTATCTCAAAGATTACAAAAGATGAATACAAATATATGCGGGAAAGTTATGCCAAAGAATAGTTATCTTACAGTTGCTAATTCCTATATATATACTGTAAAGAAAAGCTACAGCTACAGTACATATGAGAAACAGACTAATAGAACAATTACACGTGTCCTAATTAGTAACTGAATATAACAGAATATCCAAGTCATAAGTTCTGAACATGTTGTTCAGAACTTCTGAACATTCTTCTGACTAAGCGCTTCAAAACATTTGTCTTCATAGTCAGAAGTTCTGAGTCTCCTACTCAGAACTCTGAACCTTCTAGTCAGAATCCACACTTGTGATCTTTTCGACATTCCTGATCAGAACTTCTGAGTGTTCTACTCAGAACTTCTAGTCTTGTGACCAAATTCCAACACTTAGAATCTTTTCTAGACTTCTCTATTCAGATGTTCTGAGTCTTCTACTCAGAACTCTGAGTCTTCAATTCAGAAACCAACACTTGTGTTTTTGACAAAACTCTAGACCTAACAAAGCTCCTTTCCAAAGTACATTCGTTGTACTCAGTGGCTCCGTGCAACTTACAGGCGTTATAACTGATTCATTAGTTGTTTCAGGGTTATCGCTTTCATTTTGTCTGAATTTGAAAAGATTCGGATAAATATTTTTGGAATTGACGGATATTCAGATCAGAAGGAGGAGATTGTTATTGATATATTCAAAGACTGCTGAAATTGACAAGAGAATTTTGATGAACATGATGCTCACAATCATCAAAAAGGGGGAGAAGATTTGAAAGTTTCAATTTCAAGATTGAGTGAAGTTTTATTGAAGTCAAGAAGCTCGAGTTAAAAAGTTCAAGATGTTTCAAGATGTTTCGAGATGATTCGACAAAGATTCAAAATGCAAAGATGTTCATTGTTCAATAAGTAAAGATACACAGTTCAAGACATTCAAAGCCAGTTAAAGCTCAAAACCCCGTTAAATCTCAAAAGCCATTTTGTGTTCAAAGACCGAAGATATATTTCAAAGCTCAAAGATGCAAAGATCTGTGCTATAACGATTCAATGATCAGTGACACAAAGATATGAAGTTTTGTTTGAAGACTTTGACCAACACCACAAAGATATGAAGTTTGCAATTCAAGACTTTTATGATTATTTGATTTTGAAGATCCAGTTGAAGACTAAAGTAGTCAGATTGGATTTCTGAAGACAACGCCTACTTGAAGATTCTTCAGAGTTATTTTTAGAAGATTGATTTTCCTTCAAAGCGAAGAGGGAGATTATTCGAAGTGCTAAAAGTGTTGACGATTTGAAGATTACACGGAGCTGAAGACTATCGTCATCATTTTTCAAATCTTGAATCCATAGGGGGAGATTGTTAGTGCATAAAATCTATTCAAGATTTAATATGTAATTGTATTATTTGTAAGAGTCAAATGCAATAGTCAAAAGTCAAAGTAAAGGTGTTAAAGGGTCAAAGTCAAGGTATTAAGTGAGTTAGTCAAAGTGTATAAATAGGAAGTTTGTAATAGTTGTCATTGTAGAAGTCATTCATACGTACATAGAAGAGAAGTGAGCAATATTGTAATACCCCGGGTAAGTTCGTTAGTTAAAAGTTAGTTCCGTTAAAATTATTTGAATTTATAATTAATGTTTAGGGTGAATTTGGGTTAAATTAGGAGTTAAGGGTATTTTGGGTCATTAAGGGATAACTTAGGGTTTAAAGGGTAAAAATGGGTTAGATATTATCCCTTAGTTAATCTGATAATTCAAATCAGCAGATATTATCTAGAAAAGCAATTTGGTGTGTGTGTGTTTTGGAAGAAAAGAAGAAAGGAAGAAAATCTAGCTTAAGGCATCATTTGGTGTACTTGGAAGAGATTACAAGTATGTTTCCCTTACAATTTATGTTTGTAATTGCTAATAGGAAGTTTCTGTTGGATTAAAATCATCAAAATCGATATGGTATAAACCACAGTCGGATTCTGGGTAGAAATAGGGCAAACCGTCAGAGGTGTCCGGACACTATGAATGTGTCCGGGTGATTTTGTGGGGAGTGTCCGGGTAACCTTGTTGGTGGTGTCCAGATAGTGTTCTGCAAATGTCCGGACGAGTTATTTATCCGGGTAAGTCTTCTTTTCATTAAGTTTCCGGTTAAAAATGAGTTGTCGGATAGTATCCGGATTTCTTTAGTGTCCGAATGCTAACCGGATTAGTTGTGCTGTCCGGATTAGTTGTGCTGTCCGGAAAAGCTATGCTGTCCGGAAAAGTAGTGTTGTCCGGATAAACTATGGTTTCCGGATACTTTGGCTGATTGGTCAAATTGATGAGTTTAGATGCTTTTAAGTGTCCAGTAGCCTGAGTCTTGTTAATTCATGGATAGGAACTGAATAAGGACCGAAAGTACTGTGGACTTGACTTAATCTCGGGTTGGGAAAGACAATGGAGGATAAGAGTTAGATAGAGTTATCTAAAGCTCTTAATCCTAGCAAGCTCTATGTGTTCAAAGTGGTAAAACAATATTTGTACATGATTGTTTCAGATATTGTGAATCGAAGGTGAAAGCAGAATTCTTTGTGGGGGACTGAAAAGAGTGTTGTTAATCAAATAGGTGAGTTTTACTTTAAAAGCATTTTTAACTGGAATACATATATGTATGGTTTGGGAATGTGATAATTGGTGATTATGTGTTGATATGTGAATTATAATATATTGAGGTATTATATTTACATGAGTATTATAATGTGTTATAATACTTTGGCCGGGCTTAGGACCGGTGTGTTTGGCTATAGAATCCGTATAGCGTTGTTTGGCTGAAGATGTTGTACAACATTGTAAATTATTAGTTGGCTTGCAACCAACTAATATGGCCAGGATGAATGAGAAGGGAAGGTACATGACATGTGAGCTTAATTGGATATATGTGATTGTGTTGCGTGATTTACATGAATGAAGTTATATAAATGGTTTCAAACTAACAGGGATTTTCTCACTTAGACCCTTAGGTCTAACCCTCATTTTGTTTTCAAAATATGTATTCCAGGTGGTGGATCGCGTAAGAGCAAGTAATTAGAGTAATCGATGGATGGCTTTTGTGAAGGATTATATGACCAAGATTTTGGCACGTTTAGCAGTTGTATTATAATGATTAAATGTTATGTATGTATTTAGTAAGAAGTTTATAGTAGAATGGCTTCTTCTGATTGTAAAAGACTATGGGACCGTACTTGTAATATAATATTTCGTTTGTTACATCAATGTTATGTTACCTGGTGTGAATTGTTTAGTATGTGGGAATTGGGTTGTTACAAATATAGAGGGATGGCTTTCTAGAGAGAGAAGTTAGAGAGAGAGTAGATCTTAACTCCAATTCTTGTATTCTTTCTCATCTAATGAAGATCAAAGTGTTTACATCATTGTTACTTGATTAGATCTGGGATAACAATCGATTTGCAATTTTTTGTGACGTTTGAGATTATTTGCAACGATTAGCAATTATTAGGGACTATTATCATTTTATGTGATTTTAGTTGACTTCTTTGATCTAACTTGGTTTGTTTTCTTGCAGGTTTAATTCTCGAAGCTTGATTTTGTTCGTTTAAAGTCAATAATCAGATGTTAAATTTTAAAACGAATTTATTTTATAGATTTCTTTTTATGATTTAATTTTTGATTTCTCTTCCGCATTAATTTTTTATTCTTCAAATTAACACCGATCATCGATAAAAAATTTCAGGTAACAATGACGTTTTGCTTCAATCGGAATTGTAACGAACGTGAAAACTATATGCAAAGAATATCACGCAAGTAGATGAATTGATCAACAAGTACATCAAAGAACTGAAGGAACAGAAATCTCAATTCTGAAATACTTCTAAGAAGCTTGCTAAATCTGAAGAAAAGGCAACGATCTTAGAAACTGATAACACTGAGCTGAAAAGGAAGATTTCTGATTTGCCATCACAAGACGAGATAAAGGCACTTGAAGAGAAAGGTAAAGTCTTGAACTGTCAAAACCTTGAGCTTAAAAGTAAACTAACTACTTTTGAAAAGTCTTTTGAAAAGGAGAAAGAAAATTTTGCAATGGAAAGGCAATTGCTTATACAAAAGCAATCTGATTTTTCAAAGAAATCTCTTGAAGAGAAGAAGAGTCTTGAGCTTATATGTCTAAAACTTTCAACACAGATCTCCGACTTTGAAAAAATTCTGATTTTAGAAAGAGAGAAGTTTGAAATTGAACGCAAATCTTTTACTGAAAAGAATGGTGTAACACCCCGCTTACCACGACACAATATTGTCTGCTTTGCCACACTGGCTCACGGCTTTGTTCTTGGCGACCTGGCAAGGACTTCGCAAGGACTTCCCAGGAGGTCACCCATCCTGGTACTACTCCCACCCAAGCACGCTTAACCACAGAGTTCCCAAGGAACCCGCATGCTTGTGGCCCCAAAACGCGTTGTGTCTGGTAAGGCCAAGGTTTACTAATATACCCAGCATCTCTCCTGTCCACGACCGGTGTGGGATATGCCTAAGGTGTTACACACCCCCCCCCCCCTTAGGGACTCATCGTCCTCGATGAGGTTTGCCCCACCATCCCGAACGGCACAGGAGTGGCTCTGATACCATTTGTAACACCCCGCTTACCACGACACAATATTGTCCGCTTTGCCCCACTGGCTCACGGCTTTGTTCTTGGCGACCTGGCAAGGACTTCGCAAGGACTTCCCAGGAGGTCACCCATCCTGGTACTACTCCCACCCAAGCACGCTTAACCACAGAGTTCCCAAGGAACCCGCATGCTTGTGGCCCCAAAACGCGTTGTGTCTGGTAAGGCCAAGGTTTACTAATATACCCAGCATCTCTCCTGTCCACGGCCGATGTGGGATATGCCTAAGGTGTTACAAATGGAGAACTTTCTTTGAAAATAACTGATTTGGAGAAAGAATTAGGCGTTCTAATCAAAGAGTCTAAGAAGAAGAAGGTTGAAGGTTTTAGGGCAAAAAAGTTTGAAAGATGATTTTGCAAACGAGAGAAAGATCTTTCAGACTGAGATTTCTAAGCTTACAAAAACTCTGATGTTGAATCACCCAATCTTGCTAGTCCAGATACTATTAATCAGTCTCTTTACGGTGATTCAACTAATTCAATATACTTTTCTAAGACTGCTTCAAGTTCTATCCACGAAAATGTTTCTTCAAAGACCGGCATTAGATCAAATAGCTCTTCAAAAGATCGGATCCGTACCTCTAATCTGTTTTATGACCCTATTATTGACAAATCAGATAATCAATTTTTCAAGAAAGTAAACATGGTTTGGAGAGCTAAAGGATCCGCTCCAGCTCCAAAGTCATTTGTCTCTGTTAAGAGTGACAAGAAGAATAAAGCTTTCCACACTAAACCTTTTGTGAAAACCGATCGTGTTTACTCTATAAATCAGCTGATCAACTTATCTACAGAGAAGTTGTGTTGTTCTTACTGTAGAACAAGTGACTTTGTGAATAAAGACCATGCTAAGTATTGGTATGGTACTTATAGTATCCCTGGTCCTCATAGGGCATCTAACCAACAAGGATCCATCAAAGGATGGATACCAAAATCCTTCTAATCTGTTTTGCAGGAATGTCATGTGCGGTTTTAATTCCTATTATTCACGTCACATGACGAACATTCAAAGGTTTTGCCAATTTTGAGGGGAGTACTATCTTATGAAAGGTAAGTGAACTTTGACTGACGTCAAAAAACCGTGGTAATTCATTCTAAATAACTAACTTGTGTGTTGTTATTCTGCAATTTTAACTTCCATGATTGCCATGTGTCATCTTTTCTAGACTTAGTTATTTCCATGTCTCACGTATTCGTTGATTTTTCGATGGAAATACACTCGTTTGAATTCCTATTTGTTTTCCAAAGTTCGTCATTTCTTATTAATGATTCAATTCTTTTCTGATATATTAATTGTGACTTGTTCTTCATAATTAAACTTTCTAATCATTGTTTCATTTTTGAACATAATGTGCTTACTGGGTCATTCTGTTTAGCGTTTGATCTTGTTCATTGAAATTCTGTTATTTCAACTATGACTTCTGAACAATTCAGTTCAGAACTCGTTCTTAAAAGCATGACTTCTGATCATCTCAAATCAGGACTCGTTCTTAAATGCTTTGACTTCTAAACATTTCAGTTTGGAACTAGTACTTCATTGTTTACTGAACTGTTCTACTAGTTGCATGAAATGAGTGATAGGTTTTATATTGTTTCTATGGTCTATCCAGAACCGGAAGGACCTACCCATGAAACACATTCCTTATAGACAACAGTGAGGGGTCTAGTTTGATAGATGAGTTTGGAGAGAAAAGAATATGGTGAGGCTGTGACAGGACTTAAAAGAAATATTGGTCCTTACCAAACCAAGTCAGTTATCCGGGTAACCACAAAATCTATTCATTCTCGTTCTTTGGAGATGAATATTGAAACAGACATGGACCCAATGTCGATAACTCGTGTCACCCCACCTAGCCACTCAAGTATCTCACAACAGATGCTTGTTTCATATATTCACGTAGATTTAGCACATAGTCTATCTATTCCCCACTCGAAGGTCTTAGATATTGAAAAAGGAAGACATCAGCTCTGGTCTCTGAACTTCATATTCTTATCACTGTGTCTATTGATTTTAACTCGCGTTCCATGTTAAATCAATATTTGAGCCAAACAGACTTAATTTTTTCACACATGCACGAGTCTTTGTGATTCCACTCGCATATCTTCGTGATATTGCCGGAACAGTTTGAGAAGTTATTTTTTAAATCTTACTTCAGTGATAACTGGAAGTCCTATCAGAGATACCCCATTGCCAACTCTGAACATATGCCACACAATTATTTTAATTGTTGTGATAACAGTTACTAACGTGTTTCTGTGTTAGTTGATTACCCCATTCTGGTTACTTAATGTTTTGATCTGGATTTTTTTGCTACGCGTCACTATTTTCTTTGAACATACATTATGCTCCGGATGCTCCTACTCATCATGAGGGGGAGAAAGGGTATAGATTCCAAGACACCGAATATCAAGTTGAGGAGGAGTTAGCAAAAGCCGAGGGGGAGTAATTGTTGATTGATCAGTTCCGTTATTTGGTCAGTTCCGAAATCCTAACAGAGTTCAAAGTGCATACAAGTGATCAATTCTTCTAATCCTTCATCAAGTGGTGTTTGCTACCATTCAGTATTTCCTCCTTCAAGCATACTGGTTCTACAAGTTCTTAAAGTTGAAAGCCAATTCAACTCACGGCTAATTCAACTCGCAGTTCAAAGACTGATTCATTGAAGACCAACAGCGTTATTCAAGGGGGAGCGCTTAAAAGACATGAAGACAAGCAACATCATTGCATTTCAAAGATAAAAAAGGAAGAGAAGTTCAAGACCTGGATGTTTCAAGATCGTTTTTCTTTATATATCTTTAGGGGGAGATTGTTAGGACCATCAATGTCCTACATATTAGAAAGATATATAAAGAATTATATAGAGCTTAATTAGTTTAAATTATTATTTGTAAATGCCTTAATATTGATTATTGGGCTTATTTGTGTTAATGGGATTGGGCCTTGGTTGTAATAGGTCCAAGTATATAAGGATTATTTCCTTTAGAAATTAGGTTAAGGTTAATCATTCTAATTTGTGTGCTTAATAGTTTAGAGAGGGAGTTCATCATTCCAATACTTGTAACCTCTCGTTAATCATTCAATAAGATTAATCGTTTCGTGTTATTCGTTGTTACCTGATCAAACTGGGATTCACACTTCTTCTTATCTTTCTCCTTTCTCTCTTCCTTTTCATCGTCTTTCTCCTCTTTCTCTTCCTTCCTTTTATCAAACTTCTTATATTTATCACCTTGTTGATATCAGGTTTGCTCTTTGAGTAGAATTTCTTTCTACTAAACCTTTTCTGAAATCTGTTGGTTAGCAAGGCTAACTTCTCCTCAAAATCAGAAATCTCATCTGCAGAACTCTCATTCCCATCCTCATCAGAACTTTCAATCATCTTAGCCATACCAGAAATCAGTGCCTTAGCTTTCAACCCCCCACTCTTTTTGTGCTCACTTAACAAGGCTAAGGATTCTTCCACCTTCTTGTTTTTATCCTCTAGCTCTTTCACTTTGTCCTCATGTTGACTGAGGATACCATAGATGTCACTAAGCTTCTCATCGTCCATATCTCTTGACATTTGTAGTTGCACGGAGTAAGAATCCCATTCAGGAAGGAGGTTCTTCACAAACTTATAGTTGATTTCTGACTCTGGTTTATCAACACCATTCCATCTCAGACCATTTAGAATGATGTTGTATCTGTTATAAGAATCCCTCAATGACTCACCCTCTTTAGCTTTAAAACCTTTGTAGGCATTTATGCTTGGATTCTTTTGGTACTCAAAGACTTTTGTGAACCTTCTAGTTGCCTTTCCAGCTCATCCCAAATTTCCTTCGCTAAATCTCGACTATCTACCCGGTTGTAGATGTCATTAGGAATAGCCATGGTTAAGAAGGTTAAAGCTTGTTCATCTATTTCCATCAACTCCTTGTAGATTTTTCTCGGTGCAATGTAAGGAGTTGTTTGTGTTGCTGCAACAGGGTCTGTCATGATGTATGGTCTATGAGGTCCATTTGTGATTGACTTCATGAGATATCTATTTTGATTATTCAGGAATTGTATCATCCTCTTTTTCCATTGAGGATATCCGTCGGTTTGGAGAACTGGAGGTTTCGATTTCGATCCCATGCGCATTAAATCTCTAGACATCTTCAAAAAATTGCTAGATATTGAATCTTTTCAGAGAATCAAACAGTAAGTGTGTGAAATACACTTAGAAAAAATATTGATGAATATTTCTTGCCTTTTGAAGAACTTTTCGGAACAAACTATAAACAACCAACCTTTTCGGATTAGCTAGGCACACTTTTCGGACTAAATAGGAACCGAATTCCAAACTTTTCAGTATCAACAGATCCGAAAACTACAACTTCCCGGTACAAACTGAACCGAGTTCTCTACTTTTCGGATGATACTTGATCCGAATTCTCTACTTTTCAGAACAATCTGATACGAAATTCTCTACTTTTCGGAACAATCTGATCCGAAATTTGTTCTTGTCGTGATAATAAGATCCGAGTTTTACACTTCTCTGAACAAACTAGATTCGAATTCTTGACTTGTCGGTTCAAACACAATACGAGTTTAGAAACATTTCGGAATAAAGGTGATCCGAACTCTGAGCTTCTCGGTTTAAACTGATCAGAAATCTAAGACTTTTCGGAACACAAGCAATCCGAATTCCACTTTTGTGAATTCACACCCAATCTGAATACCTCTGATGAAGGATCCGAAAACTAGATGAGTGATCCGAGAAGTTTATGAATGATCCGAAAACCTCAAGAACATCCGAAAACTTAACTAAAATCACTAAATATGCCATCACTTCTTCAATTGTTAACCAAAATCAATAATTCTTGCACAGACAGGTTCGTAATACAATTTCGCCCAGTTTCTTAGTTAATTCCAACTTGTGATTCGTCCCAAATTAGCAGATTTTGATCCAAAACAGTAGACTAACGTTTTTCGAACAAAAAGTTTAAGAATCACGAAATTATTGAAAACTACGAAGAATTAGGTAAAGGATCCTGAATCAAAGTACAATTATCTTGAATTCCAATCCAAATCGTCCAAAACTCAGAAAATCCATTAAATCCAATGGAACAGTGTTCGAAAACCCTCACAAATAGTAAAAATCTTAAAAAATTCGGTATAATCTGCTTGAATTGCTCTGATCTAGCTCTGATACCAAATCTTGTTCCCTCAATGTAGCAGGTGTAATCACAATATAGAGAGAGAATCTAGAAAGAGAAATATGTCATTCATCTATTAAGAGTGAAAGTACAAATGACTCAAAAGCTTAATGAAATAACAAAGGACCTTCCTTATATAGTAGGACATGACAAGTCTATGCCTCATACTTGGAAGTTACATAACAAAGCAATACTGTCTTGATAACTACGAAAGTGCTCTAACAAGAACTTGATGAGTCACTGACACTCCTGACAAATTCTTTCAGGCGATTTGCTAGAAAGAGTAACTTCAGAAGAAGTAAACCTCTCACTATCACTGATAAGCCTAAAACTACTCCTATTGATAAGGCTACTGCTACCTGCTTTAACTGTGGAAAAGTAGGACACTTTGCAAGTGAATGCAGGTCAAAGAAAGTCTTCAAACCTTCATCTATCTCCTTCAAGAAATCCTCTAACCATAGGACTAGAGATGAAAAATGCCAAAAGCAGAAAGAAAAGCATGCTAAGCTGAAAGCATACAAAAAGAAAGGTAAAGGTTTGATCGCTGAAGATCGTGACTGGGCTGATTCTGATGAAGAATCATCCGACTCTGAAGAAGATGAGGCTAATCTCTGCCTCATGGCCCAAATACAAGATGAGGAAGAAAAAGCTGAAATTCCCTCTACCTCTACTTCTACCTCTCAGGTATCAAACTCTTCTACTGCTACTTCTACCTTCCCTGAAGCTGATAGTGTAACACCCCGCTAAAGCGGAAACACGGAATGTACAACTCAAGTTTCATAGCAAAAGTTACAAGATCACAACAACCATCAAAATACATTCAAAGGTTAAACCTTGTCTTTTACAATTGTCTTTGCGAAAGGGAAATGAACATAAAATTTAAAGATAGTAAAGAAAGCTTCATCACGTGTAGCCTTCCTAAATTCCAACCTTAAGAACGTTCTCCTGAAAAGCATGTAAACGAGAGTGTCAACTAATGAATAGTTGGTGAGTTCACAGGTTTAATGAGTATAACATTGTTTGCCATCGCAAAATAGTTTAAATCCACACATGGGATAAAATAATACGGTTATAAAAACCACTTGTTTGCCATTGTAAAATAGTTTAGATCCACGCAAGGGATAAATAAAACGGTTATCAGAACCACTTGTTTGCCATTGCAAAATAGTTTAGATCCACGCAAGGGATAAATAAAACGGTTATCAGAACCACTTGTTTGCCATTGCAAAATAGTTTAGATCCACGCAAGGGATAAATAAAACGGTTATCAGAACCACTTGCTCGAGGTGATCATATGTAAAATGCTAAGTTATTGAGCCCGTTACCCGACCTATATCGACATAATTTGCCCCTACCACAACGGTGGAATCATTCCACATACGCGCATGTTCTATCACCAACAATACGCAATACAACAATAATTATGCACTCAAACAAACGCTACTTGTGAGTGGGGGTGTCAACCCAAATAACGTTATTCATAATTACCAACGGCTCACACTCGTGAGTTAAACGGGTAAGGTAATCGTGAACGGGGACTTTATACATGATAGCAATCTAAACTCAAACTTACAACATTTGCAAAACATAGATACCATAGAGCATAAATAAACAAGTTTCGTATTTCCAAGAAAACGATATAATCGATGCATAAAATATTTGTAGTAACCACATGCTTTTCACCCCAAAATATGTAAAACATTGAAAAAGGGGCTGTGAATACTCACATGATACGTGATAGAATCCAGGAATCTCCCACAAATACTCCGAGATGATCCTACTTCAAACCTATGAACGTAAGGTCACTAGTGAGTTCTCAATCTCGAAGGTTCGGTACTAATTATCCAAATCATCATAAAATGCATTGTTGTGTTTTAATATTATAACGTAATAAATGTATACATTGTTCTTCTTAGATTAAAGTTTCCACAATTTCGTCCCAATAAGTAACGAAAAGGGTTTTAAAGAACATAAACATATATAGTACATATATATGTATAAACCGAAATTTTATCGTAACGACGATAAAATTAGGGGTCGTAAACGAAATGACAAATATTTAAATGTATAAATATATAGACATAATATATATTTATACTCCACTATTTCATCATAAAATGATGAAATGGGATCAAGAATAAAATGCATAAATATATATAAATGTATTATATATATAAACATTCCACAATTTCATCATAAAAGATGAAAAGGGATAAAGAATAAATAAAATGCATAAATAAAGGACATAAATAAATTGCATAGATAAAAGATATACTTATATACTCCACTATTTCATCATGAAATGATGAAATGGGATTAGAAATAGTCCTTATAATAAATAATAAATTGTCCTTTACTGTCCAGAATTTGATGTCACTTTGTGTCCAACTTTGGGTAACTTCCAGGTATTATTTGATCATGAAATTTTATGTCCAGTTGGTTCAATGAGTTAGGAAACTTTTGGCATTAGTTGCATAATTTTTGGAAGAGTATAAATACATGAAATAATACACGACGTAAAACCCGACAGAATACTTTGTTGTTTGCATCCGGATTTTGTGAGGACTGTTTGATAAATAAAATCTTTGAGTTTTTAAATGAAACCACTTGGGTTTGAATCTTAACACACTAAAATGAATTCCAGAAAAAGAGTCACTCCATTTGGAGTTAAAATGAGTGAGATATGACTCTTTGATGTGAGGTGTAATTTCTGGCAGCAAGCTGTCCAACCAATACCTTGTGCATGTGCACCCAACTTGACTTTTAAACCAAAATCTTATTCCTTTGCATGCAAAATCCGATTTGACTCTCATCCATACAAATATTTTCAGTTCCAAACATATTTATGATCCATTTAAAATGCATGCAAAACAACCATCAACTCAAACCTTGAACACTTTTGCAAAAGACCCAATTTGAAGATTGTTGATGTTCTTGCCAAGAACATCAACATGCAACTAAAAATTCAGTATTTTGAGCTCATGCATGTGGGTTTAAATGTGTTTTTAGTGGTTTTCAAAGATACATTCATAAGACTCTTGAACAAAAATGATGGATCTTTCAAGATTACTACATGCATATGTTTAAAATGTTCATCTTTGATCTTAACCTTGGTTTGATTTTGGATTCGCCATCTTTTACTAACAAAAGATGTTATGATGGTAAATCTACAAACATTAAGACCCATAAAGATGATTTTAAAAGATATGAAGAAAGTGTAACAAAAAGATGAAGATCATACTTTTAAAAATGCAAAAATATGAAAAAGACTTGAAAGAATGTGTGTGGTTTTTACCCAACACACTTATGTTTACCGTAGGTTATCTTGAACTCTTGAAGACTTTGATTTTTGGGGCTGGAGTTGTGATGAAGGTTTGAAGGTTTGAAGATGAAGATATGAAGATTTGAAAGTGGAGAGAGAGAGGGATGATAACTAGAGAAAGAGTGAAATGAGAGAATGGTTTAACAAGTGAGGTATAGATGTTTATTAATGCAAAATGAGAGAGAGGGGAGGGGATGGCCGGCCCTCACATGGGGGGGGGGGGGGGGTGGTGGTGTGACATTTAAGTATTTTGTCACTTCTTGTACAAAAATAAAAGTCTAAATACAAGTATTTTCTTTTTAAAGTAAAATACATGTATATATGCATAAAGTAAAGTATTTATATATATAAAATATAATTGAAATATATAATTTATCAATGACATAAATACTTGTAGTATATAAATATTTTAGGTTGGTATTTTATGAGATTTATGGATAATTTCCTAATTCAAAGATTTCTTAGGCAAAATTTCTCAATTTTTCCTATTGTACCGGGTTTACTGCTAAAATTGCACTGTGTAAACTATGTCAAAAAAAAATAAGGTTTCCAAAACAGTTCTAACCTGGGATGTGAATTTGACAGTTGTCACAGTCTCCCCGGTTAGAAGAATTTCGTCCCGAAATTCAAGTGTTACTAGCGTTAACAGGTTTGCTTGCAAAGAGGTGAGGATACTTTTGTAACATGTAATCCTCCCGCTCCCAAGTATATTCAGGCCCACGCCTTGTGTTCCAATGGACTTTTACTATCGGGATTTTGCTTCTCTTAAGACGCTTGACTTCCCTGTCGAGTATTTCCATTGGTTCCTCTACGATGTGCAGTTTATTGTTGATTTGGACTTCTTCCAAAGGCACGGTTACTGCTTCATCAGCTAAACACTTTTTAAGGTTCGATACGTGAAACGTGTTGTGAATAGCACTTAACTCCATTGGCAAATCCAGTTTATAAGCTACCGGTCCAATTCTTTTCGTGATCTTAAATGGTCCAACATACCTTGGACTCAACTTTCCTCTTTTCTCAAAATGAACTGTTCCCTTCCAAGGGGATACTTTTAAAAAGACTCGGTCACCCACTTGCAATTCTAAAGGCTTTCTTCGATTATCCGCATAACTCTTTTGACGATCTTGAGCTGCTTTAAGTCTATCCCTGATGATTGCGATCTTGTCGGTGGTTTCTTGAACAATGTCCGGACTAGATAGTTGTCTATCCCCAATTTCCAACCAACAAAGAGGTGATCGACACTTGCGACCGTATAGAGCCTCATATGGTGCACACTGAATACTAGTATGATAGCTATTATTGTAGGAAAACTCAACTAATGGCAAATGGTTATCCCAACTTCCTCCAAAATCTATTACACATGCCCGAAGCATGTCCTCCAACGTCTGAATGGTTCGCTCACTCTGACCATCCGTTTGAGGATGATAAGCCGTGCTTAAGTTTAACCGCGTTCCTAATGCTTTTTGGAGTGATTGCCAAAATCGAGATGTAAAACGACTATCTCTATCCGATATAATGGAAATTGGAACTCCATGCCGCGTAACGATCTCCTTGATGTAGATCTGAGAAAGCTTTTCCATCTTATAATCTTCTCGAATCGGTAGGAAATGTGCGGACTTCGTAAATCGATCTACTATAACCCAAATCGTGTCATGCCCTTTGGCAGTTCTTGGGAGTTTGGTTATGAAATCCATAGTGATTTTCTCCCATTTCCACTGGGGAATCTCCGGTTGTTGTAACAGTCCCGATGGCTTTTGATAAACTGCCTTGACTTTTGCACATGTTACGCATTTTCCTACATATGTGGCAATATCCTTCTTCATTCCTGGCCACCAATAGTATTCCCTTAAATCCTTATACATCTTGTCCGCTCCTGGGTGAATTGAATACTTCGATTTATGAGCGTCCTCTAAAATCATTTCCCGTAGGTTATCAGCCTTTGGGATCCATACTCTGCCTTTAAAGTAACGTACTCCATCAATCTTAGTTTCAAAACTAGACTCTAAACCATGAAGAGTCTCTTCCTTCAGGTTTTCAGATTTCAATGCTTCAATCTGAGCTTCAAAAATCCGGGTTTTCAAACTTGTTTGAACCAGTGCTCCTAACGCTCGGACTCGTGAAGGTTTTACCCTTTCTTTTCTACTCAAGGCATCGGCTACCACATTGGCCTTACCTGGGTGGTAACGTATCTTACAATCGTAATCGCTGAGAAGTTCTACCCATCTTCTTTGCCTCATGTTCAGCATCTTTTGATCAAAGATGTGTTGAAGACTTTTATGATCGGTGAAAATAGTACACTTGGTACCATATAGATAATGTCTCCATATCTTCAGAGCGAATACCACAGCTCCGAGTTCCAAATAGTGTGTGGTATAGTTCTTTTCGTGAACTTTTAATTGTCTTGAGGCATATGCTATCACCTTATCATTTTGCATCAATACGCAACCTAATCCTTGATGTGATGCGTCACAATACACTACAAAATTCTCCGTTCCTTCCGGTAAAGCTAAAATCGGTGCATTGCACAACTTTTTCTTCAGAAGTTGAAATGCTTCTTCTTGTGGAACTCCCCAGACGTGTAACGTCCCAAAAATTACAAGGAAATTTAAAAATTTTAAAACATACATTTCATTATAAAACAACCATAATTCAATAATTCACGTCTTAAGTGAAATTAAC
The DNA here is from genome assembly GCA_033807775.1 of Saussurea involucrata. NCBI lineage: Eukaryota > Viridiplantae > Streptophyta > Magnoliopsida > Asterales > Asteraceae > Saussurea > Saussurea involucrata. The sequence continues at coordinate 89,538,944 of CM066314.1, forward strand.
GTCGTTGACTCAAACCGTCAACAAAGTTTATGCAGCGGAAAATTATATAATTAAATTCAAAGGGTTCGAAAGTGAAAGTTTAACAATCTTTGGTACTCTGCGCTTGATGTGTGTACGGTCACGCCCGACCGCCGCCCGCACCTGAAATAACAACATATTGGGAAGGGGTAAGCTATAATGCTTAGTGAATTCAACCACACACGTAGGTAGCAACCCCACGCATATCGCCCCTACTCGCAAGTAGGAAACATCACCACTACCATGAATACGAAGCCACATAATGATTCATGCATACATACAAACCTCGGTCCCACCGAGTATACAAAAATATAGCAATACCAGCTCAGTCCCACCGAGCCCCCGGTCCCACCGAGTAAAGGTAAATAGTTGTACTAGCTCAGTCCCACCGAGCCCTCGGTCCCACCGAGTAAAGGTAAATAGATGTACTAGCTCAGTCCCACCGAGCCCTCGGTCCCACCGAGCCCCCCAGTCCCACTGAGGTGTACGCAAGCACAAATAATCGACATATAATTTCAACAATCACAGCTAAATCATTCCAACCAAATTGGTCCACGTAAACACGTAATAACGCGTAATAACACATAGCACAAAAACAACGATATACATGAAATTCCTAACTACGCAGTGAGAGAACTCACCTCAAAGAAAACCGACGCGCTCCCGAGCCGCAACACCAGCACGTCAACCTTCCTCACTTTTTCCCACCTAAATACGCACTAAAACGTCAACGGGAAGTCCCAACTCACGACACTTTTACTAGTTTAGCAAAGCTAAAATTCCAGCTTTTATACTAAAAACGCAGGTCTGTTCGGGACCCATTTTACCCCTGCTAAACTGATCAAACCAAAAACTTAATTCCACATCCAGGAAGTTCAATGTCTTATGGTTCCAGGGACGTATCGCACGCGTCCTAACGATATTCCTAGCACTCTATACGAATTTTACAAAAACATCTCGCAGTGCAGCTAAAACAGGACCTGTCAGTATAAAATGGCAATTTGACACTAGCTATGGCCCGAACTGGTTTTTCCACAAAACATATAAAAGTTACTAGACTCAGAATGGGAACTTTTGGCACCAGTTTCATCCCAATCCGACATTTCAAGCAAAAGTTATGCTTAAAACAAAACAGGGACAGAAAGCTGGAAGTTTTTCGGACCAGGCTGTATAAACAGCCCCATACGGCCCAGCTACAGGCTTAACCAGATTCTCGGCAAAACACGAAAAACTTTCCTGACTCGATTAGTGAACTTCGGCCACCGATTTCATTTCAATCCGAGCTACGAGTAAAAGGTTACGGCCACGACAAAACAGTGGCAGAAAAATCGTCATTCACATAAAATGACAAATCACCAAATTTGCGACCACTTTTTCACCTAGCTAGAAGCTGAATCGGTCTTCCGCTAAAACACGGAAAACGTGGTCGACCTCGAACTTGAACCGTGGGTACCAGTTTCGGATCAATCGGAGTTACGACGGAAAAGTTATGGCCGTCGCAAAAACAGAAACGTAACGAGAGCCATACCTTACAACGACGACTCGCAACCGTGCCTGCAATCCCTTCTTCTCGACCTCTCCGACGAAGGACGTTGACACCGGTGGTTTTCCGGCGACGGCGTTTCTCCAGCGACCTCTCTCTCTCTCTCTTTTTCTTCCTCTCTCGGCTTCTCACACTCACGATCACCCTCTCGGCAAATCAAAAACTATGGAGCCAAAATAAGCAAATAACAAAAGAAAACTATATGTTGGTGCAATTTGGAAACCGCCGAGAAGAGGAAGAGGGGGGGGGGGTCGGTTCCCCTTCCCTTGGCCGTTCAACCACCCAAACACCTCCATTGTCCACCTTTGACCCCTAGGCTCAATCCCTTTGACACTTTTGGTCCCTGAATTTCTATATTATTGCAAAAGGGAGTAAGGTTTGCCACACATAACATTCAAGGTCCCCTTTGACAACTTTCGTTAACAAGACTCGCTTTAAACGTCAATAAAATAATTACATTAAGAATTTTAAAAACCCTACCGGGACACGGGCTTTACAACTCTCCCCCGCTTGAGTTAGACTTCGTCCCCGAAGTCTACACCCGCACACAGCTCCGGATAATTCTCTCGCATCTTCGCTTCAGGTTCCCAAGTTTACTCGGAGCACTTCCGGTGTTTCCACTAGACCTTCACTAACAGGAATTTAAGATTTCCCACACCGCCTAAAAATCTCTCGAATACTTTTCTTACCACAAAACTCCTTCAAGTACACCGCAAGTATGATCGGAGGAACATTCCAACAACTGGATTCATTCCTGGTCAAACGACTTCGGTTGTCTCCCAACCATAGATAGTCCAAACATCCCGATTCAAATTTCAAGCTCTAACCATTCTAAAGTTGCTCACCAATATACCCTACAGGATACTCGAATTCGATCATTCCTATCATTAACTGTCGATTAACTTTCACGAGTTATAATAGACTCCCACAATTTACTCCACATGAATTATCAAACTAGTAAATTTATAATCATCCACGAAGGTCATTCCACCACAAGCAAACATCTCATGATTACTACTATCATCAACATAATTTCCTTAAAATCGGCTACAATTCCCCAATTACACTAAGGCATTTGGCCTCAAGCCCAAAAGTCGACACCTAAGTATACTATTTACCTCAAAAATTCTACGCATTTATCCTCTTTATTACAAAGGGCAGCATTCCCTAACCGATAATATTCGGCCTACAGTACCCACACGCGTGGGATACCCAACCTTCCATTAAGACCGAGAAATTGACCCATGACTATCACGGACAAAATTCGGAATTTTCCCCCGAAACTCTCTCGCGATTGGCATTTTCCACCGCTTCACAGCCGTAATCTTGGCCGGGTCCACCATAATACCATTCTGGTTCACGACATGCTCTCGAAAGTGGTCCTCTCGTAACCAGAACTCACACTTGGAGAGCTTAGCATACAGCTTCTCCCGCCTCAAAACTTCCAAAACTTCTCGCAAATGCATCTCATGCTCTTCCTTCGACTTCGATTACACAAGAATATCGTCGATGAACACGATCACCGATCGATCCCACATAGGGCTACATACCCGGTTCATGAGGTCCATGAACGTTGCGGGTGCATTGGTGAGCCCGAGAGGCATCACCACAACTTGTAAATGGCCATGACGTGAACGAAAGGCCGTCTACTCCGTATCCTCTCTCCTCACCCGCATCCGATGATACCTCGATCTCAAATCAACCTTAGAGAACCACGAGGCTCCCTGAAGCTGATCGAACAAGTCATCGATCCTTGGCGGAGGATAACGATTCTTCACCGTAAGCTTATTCAACTCACGGTAGTCTATACACATCCGTTGGGACCCGTCTTTCTTTTTCACAAACAGAATCGGGGCTCCCCACGGTGGACAACTCGGCTTGATGAACTCCTTTTCGATAAGTTCCTGCAACGAGTGTACAACTCCTTCATTTCCGATGGAGCCAGGCGATAAGGTGCCTTGGCCACCGGAGCAGCATCCGGAATCAAATCAACATGGAACTCTACCTGTCGCTCGGGAGGTATCCCCGGTAACTCCTCGGGAAAATACGTCAGCAAACTCCCGTACAATTGGCACATCCTCCACAGACTTCTTCTCTTCGTCGTCGCGCGTGTCGATCACATACGCCAAAAATCCCTGACCACTGTGCTGCAAGTACCTCCGAGCCCTTGCAGCCGAACATATCGCTGAGGTCCGCCTGGGCAAGCCGCCCTGAACTAGCATTTCTCCCCCGCTTGGGGTTCGAACTCGTACTTGTTTGCGACGACAAACAATCTCCGCATCATACGCATCCATCCAATCCATGCCCACAGTCACGCACAACTCCCGCATAGCGATCGGAATCAAATCAATCGGGAACCTCACACCAGAGATCTCCAAAGTGCACCCCGGGTACATGTCAGTAACCGTCAAGGTCCTGTCTTCAGCAACTGCAACCACAAGTGGACAGCCTAACCGTCCTACAACTCGGCCCCAAACACTCACTGACTATGTGAGACACGGAAGGATGAGTAGCCCCGCTATCAATCGTCACCACAGCAAGCACCGGGTTAACCAAGAACGTACCTGTCACCACTTTATACGTAGGTTGTGCCTCCTCCACTCCCAGTTGACGAACTCTACCTCAGGCCGCCTCCATCACTACAGCAAGTGAAGCATACTGCGCGGTACTCACGAACTCCCTGATCTTGGTACGTAACATATCCTTGCACCGTGTCCTCTTCATGTCCTCAAAAGCAGCATGCTAAGGATAGAATAATGTCATTTTCGTAAACTTTCGGTTCACCTCCTTTATGGCCTCCGTAGTCTGATAGAGCTCCAAGAACTCTTTGGCACTCCTCTCCATCTCCACTAGAGGCACATGCTCTACACGAAACATACGACGAACTCCTCCCAGGTCAAGTAGTGAGCCCGTTAAGCGTCAAAGCAATAGCACACCAGTCCTTCGCTCCGTCTCGTAACAGATTCACCGCGAAGCGAACCTTCTAGTTCGCAGGACAACCACCGGTAAGGAATGTGCACTCTATAACCGATCCCGACCCTCTTGTTCGGGGCTGCCCACCCGCAGGGGGTGGAATCGCCGCGATGCGCTCCTCCATCGACACTATTACCTCATCACGAATGGCGGTAATAATATCGGGGATCGCCTCCTCAAAATATGCGTCACCTCGACCGCAAACATCTCACGAATCTGATCAGCAATAATTCCAGCATCAGCATCTGGATCAACATTGTTGTTTCTCCTTAACGAGCTACTAACACACATTAAAACCTGCTAACTACGCTCACACTCAACTCTTCGGATTCTCCGTGACTTTCCCCGACTCGAGCACGGATCCTGTGCTTCAGATAGTAGGAGCTCTGCTACTACCCTTCACACCTATCCTTACTCGTTTCGAGTCCTGTCCCGGGACGTCCAAGTAGTTGCTTACCACAAACAAACACATATGCCCATTCCGGCATATGCAAACACTTTTCCTAGCTCCCTAGAAAAGTCATAATACCCCACTACCCTTGCTAGATCGGAACCCCCACTAGCCCTGATGAGTCGCCTCGTGAACGCACAGTCGTATACAGTGGAAACCAGATAGACATTCGAATATAAGATTCTATCCTACAACGGTTGGACTCAAACAAGAGCTGCGCAATAGAACTAAATCTAACATTCTAAGGCTATTCGGTTCCTACCGCATACAGCCTATAGTGCATTCGCTTAACAACCTATCAAGGTTAGCATAAGTTCCTAATAGCAAGTAACAACCATACAATACCACAAAATCCACGTAAGCAATCTAGCATACATACTCCTATGTTCTAGAAAGCAATCTAGCATACGTACTCATATGTAAACGTTATTCCCAGCTCACTAGGAATTTCATCTCATCCCACTACTCTTGCTACAACGGAATCCCTGTTAGCCATAACGAGTTGCCTCGCGAATACCCAGTCGCACGCATCGTGAATCAAATAGACATTCGAATACAAGATTCTATCCTAGAACGGTTGGACTCAAACAAGAGCTGCGCAATAGAACTAAATCAAATATTCTAAGGCTATATGATTCTTACTGCATGCAACCTATAGGGCCTTCACTTGACAACCTACTATAACTAGCATTGATTCCTACTAGCAAGCAGTCATCGTACAGCACAGTGTAAACAACCTCGGCAATCTAGCATGCATACCCTATGCCTAGAAAGCAATAAATACACTAAGTGCTGTACCTTCCCAATTGGCGTCGGCTGACTGTACACACTGCGCCCACGATCACCGTTTCCCAAACGGGCTTTCTCCGTTCATTTATTTTCAAAGATTTTAATAAGAGAGTTAAAAAACTTCATAGCCGCAACTTGAGACCAAACACACCGAGATGTGTTTGATTCACTCAAGTTGTGCTCTGATACCAAGTTGTAACGTCCCAAAAATTACAAGGAAATTTAAAAATTTTAAAACATACATTTCATTATAAAACAACCATAATTCAATAATTCACGTCTTAAGTGAAATTAACGTCGTTGACTCAAACCGTCAACAAAGTTTATGCAGCGGAAAATTATATAATTAAATTCAAAGGGTTCGAAAGTGAAAGTTTAACAATCTTTGGTACTCTGCGCTTGATGTGTGTACGGTCACGCCCGACCGCCGCCCGCACCTGAAATAACAACATATTGGGAAGGGGTAAGCTATAATGCTTAGTGAATTCAACCACACACGTAGGTAGCAACCCCACGCATATCGCCCCTACTCGCAAGTAGGAAACATCACCACTACCATGAATACGAAGCCACATAATGATTCATGCATACATACAAACCTCGGTCCCACCGAGTATACAAAAATATAGCAATACCAGCTCAGTCCCACCGAGCCCCCGGTCCCACCGAGTAAAGGTAAATAGTTGTACTAGCTCAGTCCCACCGAGCCCTCGGTCCCACCGAGTAAAGGTAAATAGATGTACTAGCTCAGTCCCACCGAGCCCTCGGTCCCACCGAGCCCCCCAGTCCCACTGAGGTGTACGCAAGCACAAATAATCGACATATAATTTCAACAATCACAGCTAAATCATTCCAACCAAATTGGTCCACGTAAACACGTAATAACGCGTAATAACACATAGCACAAAAACAACGATATACATGAAATTCCTAACTACGCAGTGAGAGAACTCACCTCAAAGAAAACCGACGCGCTCCCGAGCCGCAACACCAGCACGTCAACCTTCCTCACTTTTTCCCACCTAAATACGCACTAAAACGTCAACGGGAAGTCCCAACTCACGACACTTTTACTAGTTTAGCAAAGCTAAAATTCCAGCTTTTATACTAAAAACGCAGGTCTGTTCGGGACCCATTTTACCCCTGCTAAACTGATCAAACCAAAAACTTAATTCCACATCCAGGAAGTTCAATGTCTTATGGTTCCAGGGACGTATCGCACGCGTCCTAACGATATTCCTAGCACTCTATACGAATTTTACAAAAACATCTCGCAGTGCAGCTAAAACAGGACCTGTCAGTATAAAATGGCAATTTGACACTAGCTATGGCCCGAACTGGTTTTTCCACAAAACATATAAAAGTTACTAGACTCAGAATGGGAACTTTTGGCACCAGTTTCATCCCAATCCGACATTCCAAGCAAAAGTTATGCTTAAAACAAAACAGGGACAGAAAGCTGGAAGTTTTTCGGACCAGGCTGTATAAACAGCCCCATACGGCCCAGCTACAGGCTTAACCAGATTCTCGGCAAAACACGAAAAACTTTCCTGACTCGATTAGTGAACTTCGGCCACCGATTTCATTTCAATCCGAGCTACGAGTAAAAAGTTACGGCCACGACAAAACAGTGGCAGAAAAATCGTCATTCACATAAAATGACAAATCACCAAATTTGCGACCACTTTTTCACCTAGCTAGAAGCTGAATCGGTCTTCCGCTAAAACACGGAAAACGTGGTCGACCTCGAACTTGAACCGTGGGTACCAGTTTCGGATCAATCGGAGTTACGACGGAAAAGTTATGGCCGTCGCAAAAACAGAAACGTAACGAGAGCCATACCTTACAACGACGACTCGCAACCGTGCCTGCAATCCCTTCTTCTCGACCTCTCCGACGAAGGACGTTGACACCGGTGGTTTTCCGGCGACGGCGTTTCTCCAGCGACCTCTCTCTCTCTCTCTTTTTCTTCCTCTCTCGGCTTCTCACACTCACGATCACCCTCTCGGCAAATCAAAAACTATGGAGCCAAAATAAGCAAATAACAAAAGAAAACTATATGTTGGTGCAATTTGGAAACCGCCGAGAAGAGGAAGAGGGGGGGGGGTCGGTTCCCCTTCCCTTGGCCGTTCAACCACCCAAACACCTCCATTGTCCACCTTTGACCCCTAGGCTCAATCCCTTTGACACTTTTGGTCCCTGAATTTCTATATTATTGCAAAAGGGAGTAAGGTTTGCCACACATAACATTCAAGGTCCCCTTTGACAACTTTCGTTAACAAGACTCGCTTTAAACGTCAATAAAATAATTACATTAAGAATTTTAAAAACCCTACCGGGACACGGGCTTTACAAGACGAATTCCTTCTCCTTTTGAGTTAACGTGGTAAGGGGTTTAGCGATCTTAGAGAAATTCTCGATAAAACGTCGATAATACCCTGCCAAGCCTAGAAATTGGCGAATTTCCGTTGGAGTCCTTGGGGCTTCCCATTTCTTAATTGCTTCCACTTTAGCCGGGTCCACGTGAATCCCTTTCTCTCCGATTACGTGACCTAAGAAATGTACTTCCCGAATCCAAAATTCGCACTTAGAGAATTTGGCATATAACTTCTGTTCATTAAGGAGCTCTAAAATCACTTTTAGATGCTGCTCGTGATCCTTCTTACTCTGAGAATAGATTAATATGTCATCGATGAACACAATCACGAACTTATCAAGATATGGCCTACATACTCTATTCATTAGATCCATAAACACAGCTGGCGCGTTCGTCAATCCAAATGGCATAACTAAAAACTCGTAGTGTCCATAGCGAGTTCTAAAAGCTGTCTTAGGAATATCTTCCTCTTGGACCCTCAACTGATGATATCCCGATCGAAGATCGATTTTAGAAAAGTAAGTTGCACCTTGCAACTGGTCGAACAAATCGTCTATTCGAGGGAGAGGATATCGGTTCTTGATTGTTAACTTATTAAGCTCCCTATAATCGATACACATTCGGAATGCTCCATCCTTTTTCTTGACAAAAAGAATCGGTGCTCCCCAGGGTGATGAACTCGGTCGAATAAATCCCTTATCCAAAAGTTCTTGAAGTTGATTCGATAACTCTTGCATTTCCGCAGGTGCTAGGCGATACGGGGCCTTGGCTACGGGCGCTGCTCCAGGTACAAGATCGATCTGAAATTCGACTTGTCTAAAGGGTGGAAGTCCAGGAAAATCGTCTGGAAATACTTCTGGGTGATCCTTCACCACAGGAATATCTTGGACTCGCCTCTCCTCAGACTTCTTCTCAATTACTTGCGCCAAGAACGCAACATACTTCTTCCTCAAATACTTATGGACCTTCATACATGATACTATCTTCAGATTCCTTCCAACTCTATCTCCTTGAACGACTAAGGTTTCTCCGCCTTGTAATGGTAACCTAACCGTCTTTTCAAAACAACTAACCTCAGCTCGGTGCTTAGACAACCAATCCATGCCTATTACTACATCAAAACTCCCCAATTCAATTGGAATAAGATCAACACTAAACAGTTTATCCGCTAAATTCAAAGTACAACCTAAGATTACATCCTTAGCTTCTAAATCAAATCCATTAGCAACCTCAACAATATAAGCATTCGGAATTTTCTTAGATTCTAGATTGATCAAAGGCCTAAAATCTAACGAAACAAAACTCTTATCGGCACCAGTGTCGAATAATACGGATGCATAATAATCGTTTAGAAGAAACGTACCTGTCACCACATTGGGGTCTCGACGTGCTTCTTCTGCTCCTATGACAAATGCCCTTCCTCGAGCTTGTCCTCCTTGGTTTCCCTGATTGGCTTGCCTTGCTTGATACCCAGCGTTGTTATTGTTTGGTCCTCTTTTCAGCCTTGGGCACACATTTCGGAAGTGATCCGGACTTCCGCACTCAAAGAATACCCTTCCTTCTTCCTTCACATTCCTTATCGTCTTACAAAGTCGAGCTAAGTGACCTTTTTGCTTACAGATGCTACAGACAAGACAGGCTCCCTCGTGATGCGAACCACATTGGTTACACTTTGGGTGGGGCCTATTGTAACGTCCTACTTCCTTATTATTCATCCCAAAGTTCAATATTACTTTCTTATTCCTGCTCCCGATAACATTAAGATAAAACTTCATTCCTATTTTTAGATAATGCCGCAAATACCAAAATTTTGAGGTTCATCCTACATCAATACTAAAGTTTTTAGATCTAATACCACCAATCACTTATAATTACCCAAAATACTTAGTTCATAATAACCACAAGAAAATGTTTTCCTTTGAACCCAAAAGTCTTATCAAAAGCTGCCAAACTATCAATCATCCTATTCAAAACCATCCCAAATACACAACTATCAAGATCATCAACACAAGCATAGCTAGCACTACTCCTCTAAACCTTCCACCGTCCACGTCAATATCTGCCCCGATACACTTCAATAAAAACCCACAACACCAATAGCGTCAACGGCATCACTACTACCTTGCTCATTATCTCGGCTCGTAAAGCTACCCTCCGAGCTATTTTCGCTGCATTTAGGGCGTCGGACGACATGTTGGTCAAAAGGTGGCTAAATTCCACTAGCTCGGTTATCACTTGACTCTGATGACTGACTCTTGTTTGACATCCGTGCAAGTCCATTGTCACGGCCCTAAGGCGTTGCTCTTCAGTCCAAGTCATGCCAGGCGCTCTACTAATCGGCACTCCCTCGATCACCCGTGAGGTTTCCGGTGCGTCTCGCTGATCAGGCCTAAAAGACACTCGTCTAGGTATGGGCACGCTCTTCCTAGTGGTTTGCCTCGTACGTGGACCCCTAGGTGGCATTACTACCGGGATGGGTTGTGGAGGAGCCACAACCGGAGGCATCCTCGGCTCATCATAAGGGTCTCGTTCCACGTCGGACGTACGCTCACTTGATGGCATGTAGGAAGGTTCCGAGATCGATGATGATGACGACATGGTATTGCTGAAGTAAGAGTGTGATGAGGATGTTGACATAGTGATACTGAAGTAAGAGTGTATAACATTACTTCCGCGCAAGATAAAGACTAAGCGTACTATACTATTGCATACTATAGGCAATAACTACGCTCCTACTAGGCATACAACGTGAAACATCAAGTGTGAAAACACACATCTTCCTAGTATATCCATTTCCGGTCTCGCATTACTCTTTCTTTAATTAAACATAGGTGATCAGGCTTTGTTTAATTAAAGACAAATGATGCAATACCCGAATTAGTTATACTAGCAACATGTTTAGCAAATTAAATGTTCATTCCCGTTTTTGGTTATAGTTGCAGTTTTCCAAAGGAAAACCGGTATTCTCTATAACCTTTAGCTCTGATACCAAATCTGTAACACCCCGCTAAAGAGGAAACACGGAATGTACAGCTCAAGTTTCATAGCAAAAGTTACAAGATCACAACAACCATCAAAATACATTCAAAGGTTAAACCTTGTCTTTTACAATTGTCTTTGCGAAAGGGAAATGAACATAAAATTTAAAGATAGTAAAGAAAGCTTCATCACGTGTAGCCTTCCTAAATTCCAACCTTAAGAACGTTCTCCTGAAAAGCATGTAAACGAGAGTGTCAACTAATGAATAGTTGGTGAGTTCACAGGTTTAATGAGTATAACATTGTTTGCCATCGCAAAATAGTTTAAATCCACACATGGGATAAAATAATACGGTTATAAAAACCACTTGTTTGCCATTGCAAAATAGTTTAGATCCACGCAAGGGATAAATAAAACGGTTATCAGAACCACTTGTTTGCCATTGCAAAATAGTTTAGATCCACGCAAGGGATAAATAAAACGGTTATCAGAACCACTTGTTTGCCATTGCAAAATAGTTTAGATCCACGCAAGGGATAAATAAAACGGTTATCAGAACCACTTGCTCGAGGTGATCATATGTAAAATTCTAAGTTATTGAGCCCCCCGTTACCCGACCTATATCGACATAATTTGCCCCTACCACAACGGTGGAATCATTCCACATACGCGCATGTTCTATCACCAACAATACGCAATACAACAATAATTATGCACTCAAACAAGCGCTACTTGTGAGTGGGGGTGTCAACCCAAATAACGTTATTCATAATTACCAACGGCTCACACTCGTGAGTTAAACGGGTAACGTATACGTGAACGGGGACTTTATACATGATAGCAATCTAAACTCAAACTTACAACATTTGCAAAACATAGATACCATAGAGCATAAATAAACAAGTTTCGTATTTCCAAGAAAACGATATAATCGATGCATAAAATATTTGTAGTAACCACATGCTTTTCACCCCAAAATACGTAAAACATTGAAAAAGGGGCTGTGAATACTCACATGATACGTGATAGAATCCAGGAATCTCCCACAAATACTCCGAGATGATCCTACTTCAAACCTATGAACGTAAGGTCACTGGTGAGTTCTCAATCTCGAAGGTTCGGTACTAATTATCCAAATCATCATAAAATGCCTTGTTGTGTTTTAATATTATAACGTAATAAATGTATACATTGTTCTTCTTAGTTTAAAGTTTCCACAATTTCGTCCCAATAAGTAACGAAAAGGGTTTTAAAGAACATAAACATATATAGTACATATATATGTATAAACCGAAATTTTATCGTAACGACGATAAAATTAGGGGTCGTAAACGAAATGACAAATATTTAAATGTATAAATATATAGACATAATATATATTTATACTCCACTATTTCTTCATAAAATGATGAAATGAGATCAAGAATAAAATGCATAAATATATATAAATATATTATATATATAAACATTCCACAATTTCATCATAAAAGATGAAAAGGGATAAAGAATAAATAAAATGCATAAATAAAGGACATAAATAAATTGCATAGATAAAAGATATACTTATATACTCCACTATTTCATCATGAAATGATGAAATGAGATTAGAAATAGTCGTTATAACAAATAATAAATTGTCCTTTACTGTCCAGAATTTGATGTCACTTTGTGTCCAACTTTGGGTAACTTCCAGGTATTATTTGATCATGAAATTTTATGTCCAGTTGGTTCAATGAGTTAGGAAACTTTTGGCATTAGTTTCATAATTTTTGGAAGAGTATAAGTACATGAAATAATACACGACGTAAAACCCGACAGAATACTTTGCTGTTTGCATCCGGATTTTGTGAGGACTGTTTGATAAATAAAATCTTTGAGTTTTTAAATGAAACCACTTGGGTTTGAATCTTAATACACTAAAATGAATTCCAGAAAACGAATCACTCCATTTGGAGTTAAAATGAGTGAGATATGACTCTTTGATGTGAGGTGTAATTTCTGGCAGCAAGCTGTCCAACCAATACCTTGTGCATGTGCACCCAACTTGACTTTTAAACCAAAATTCTTATTCCTTTGCATGCAAAATCCGATTTGACTCTCATCCATACAAATATTTTCAGTTCCAAACATATTTATGATCCATTTAAAATGCATGCAAAACAACCATCAACTCAAACCTTTAACACTTTTGCAAAAGACCCAATTTGAAGATTGTTGATGTTCTTGCAAAGAACATCAACATGCAACTAAAAATTCAGTATTTTGAGCTCATGCATGTGGGTTTAAATGTGTTTTTAGTGGTTTTCAAAGATACATTCATAAGACTCTTGAACAAAAATGATGGATCTTTCAAGATTACTACATGCATGTGTTTAAAATGTTCATCTTTGATCTTAACCTTGGTTTGATTTTGGATTCGCCATCTTTTACTAACAAAAGATGTTATGATGGTAAATCTACAAACATTAAGGCCCATAAAGATGATTTTAAAAGATGTGAAGAAAGTGTAACAAAAAGATGAAGATCATACTTTTAAAAATGCAAAAATATGAAAAAGACTTGAAAGAATGTGTGTGGTTTTTACCCAACACACTTATGTTTACCTTAGGTTATCTTGAACTCTTGAAGACTTTGATTTTTGGGGCTGGAGTTGTGATGAAGGTTTGAAGGTTTGAAGATAAAGATATGAAGATTTGAAGGTGGAGAGAGAGAGGGATGATAACTAGAGAAAGAGTGAAATGAGAGAATGGTTTAACAAGTGAGGTATAGATGTTTATTAATGCAAAATGAGAGAGAGGGGAGGGGATGGCCGGCCCTCACATGGGGGGTGGTGGTGGTGGTGGTGTGACATTTAAGTATTTTGTCACTTCTTGTACAAAAATAAAAGTCTAAATACAAGTATTTTCTTTTTAAAGTAAAATACATGTATATATGCATAAAGTAAAGTATTTATATATATAAAATATAATTGAAATATATAATTTATCAATTACATAAATACTTGTAGTATATAAATATTTTAGGTTGGCATTTTATGAGATTTATGGATAATTTCCTAATTCAAGGATTTCTTAGGCAAAATTTCTCAATTTTTCTTATTGTACCGGGTTTACTGCTAAAATTGCACTGTGTAAACTATGTCAAAAAAAATAAGGTTTCCAAAACAGTTCTAACCTGAGATGTGAATTTGACAGTTGTCACAGATAGTCTTCGTGATATCGATATATTAACTATCTGTTTATATGATGCCATGAACGGCAAGACCAAAGTTGAACAACTAAATCAAGATTTACTTGAACAGCTCAAACAATGTCATTTAAAAATTCAAGAGCTTTCGAACATTGAAAATAATTTAAAAGATCAGGTCTATGTAAATCAAGGTATTAGTATCGAGCGTGAACAAGCTATCGCTGAACTGAAAGCAGAAAAAAGATACTGTTGAAGGATGGTATAAATCCTCAGCAAAGATCACTGAGATAATAGGTGCTCAAATCCCTCTTAGTAACAAACGTGGTCTTGGTTACAAAGCTGACATTGAAGAACCAACCACTGATCATTCCATGCTTAAGTTTGGAATGTTCGTGTCATCTATCCCTGACACCTCTTCATCTCAATGCTCGTCTTCTAAAACTCCCATCCCTGAGGACAAACCTACCTTGATTTCTAAAGGTAAAGACAAAGAAATTCAAAAACCTTAGAAGGGTACCAATGTACCTAAGCTGAAAGTTTCAAAACATTCAGTGAGCCATCCCTCTACTTCTAAAACTAAGAGCCTTGAATTCACTCAGCGATCAACTCCTAAACTAAAAGTGGATGTAATTGGTAAGAAATCCGAAGAACTGATAGTTCCTCCAATTCCCAATGCCAAAGGTATTCTTGGTGCTAGACCTGTGTAACACACAAAAAATTGAA
Organism: Saussurea involucrata; assembly: GCA_033807775.1. Classification (NCBI taxonomy): domain Eukaryota; kingdom Viridiplantae; phylum Streptophyta; class Magnoliopsida; order Asterales; family Asteraceae; genus Saussurea; species Saussurea involucrata. Next base: position 89,553,986 of record CM066314.1, read on the forward strand.
AAACATTTTAAAACTCACGGACGCCCGCAGGCCACAAGGCCGGACGTCTGCGAGGTGCGGAAGTCCGCGGTTTATCCGCGGAAGCAACATAAAATTGAGGGATTTGGATCAGCTCAAGCCGGACGTCCGCGAAGGACGTCTGAAGAAAAAATATTTTTGTGATTTAAGCCCTTTCCCTCTCTCTCTTCCCTCACTTCATCTTCATCTTCAACCTCAAAACCAATTCCCTTTCTCCATCTAACCCGATTTTCTCCCAGCAAACCCTAAATCCTTCACCTTCTTCCCCAAATCAAACCCCTCACCATTGTTGAAAACCTTAACCCATTAAAGAAACCTTCCACTTCATCTCTTTCATCAAGATTCTAGGGTTTCACCCAACCCTTTCCACTCCATTTGAAGATTAGGAATTTATGGTTCATCTTGGTGGTTCTAGAGACATTATGGTTGGTGGATTCAAGTATGGTTAAGGTAATCTTATCTTCTCTTCATTTATGGAGTTAGGGTTTTGATATGAGTGGGTATTTTTGGTGTAAAATGGTTGGAGGATGATTCCACATGGTTAGATCTAACTATTGATGGTTGGAACTTATGGATCTAGGTTTTTGGAAGATTGGGCTTGAAGGTTCAAGTTTATTCAAAGGAGCTTACGTTTGGGGAAATCTAGATTTAGCCTAAATCTAGGAAGGTGAGTTCAAGTTGATTTATGAAAACTTTGTACATGCCAAAAATGTTATTTTCCAAATGTTTGTGTGTTTTACTTGAAAATATAAATTGTTGAGTTATTTGATGAGTCTAACTCTTTTGAAGTGTTTATCTTCATAAATGTTGTAAAACACCCATATTTGGGTTTTTTGAATATTTGATGTGTAGAAATCATAAATATATCCTTAAAATATTTATTGATCAAAATGAAGTATATTTGATGGTTTAATCAGATTATTGTAAATGATTTCATAAACCATTTGGGAGAATGCACGTCTTAGTGTCAATAACTGTAGGTTCCCAGATTCACGTTGTATCACATTAATAGCATAAATCAGATAGCGGAAGCATTATATAAAGCCATTAAAATGTGATTGATTGTGCAAACGATAATGTAACAGTGAGAGATCAATAATGAACAGTAATATGATAACAAGATCAAGTAAATAAGTTGTTCGTATATTGATAATTATGAATAACACCAAGAACACGTTCAAGTGAGTGTATTCAGAAATCTACCGGGGAACAATATCGTACAGTGGTAGTGCTATGGAATGTAGCAGTGCGTGCTTTTACAATTGTGGAAAACTATTCTTCCAAAAGCTTACAATTGTATGTTCCACTACCACTCTATTTATAGTCCAATAAAGTGAAAAGATAGTGTACTATCTAACCCTGGAATGACACATGGATAGTGTGTCTCTGTCCTTTTAGGGCTTACATGGAAAGTACGGACACGTGTCTAACACTTAGAGATTTCTACGAGACTTAGGCTTCATAGAGGTCTTCATGTTACCAGAGCTCTTATGCCAAAGCTCTGTTGGTCTTCTTGTGTAAATGGTTCTTCTGTGGAGTAGAAGAAGTCTTCGGCCAGAGCTCTGTTGAGCTCTGTTGGTTCCGCCAGAGCTCGAACTGATGGTCTTCTTGTTGGATTTCTTCTAGGTCTTCTGCTGGATCTCTGGTGGTCTTCTGACTTGTATTATTTTCAATACTTATACATAAGTGATACATGGGGCTAACAATCTCCCCCTAAGTATTGAAAATAAAAAATTGGAAATTACAGAGATATAAACAACATACAGAGAACTTTTAAATGATGTTCTTATTGATTCAGAGGATGGGAAGAAGACTGGTGCTTCAGGGTTAAGCTCGCTCTATTGTTTAACATCAGAGGATTCAGCCACATAAGTAACAAACTTCTGTCCCTTAAAAGAGTTAAAGTTGAAAATCTCATTAGGATCCAGACTTTTAAGAGAATTAGGCAGTATGATTCTAGCTTTTCCTTGATCAAGAATAAACTTTGAAGATGGTTTTGAAACCTTTTCTTGATCCAAGGTGTCATAGCTGACATTCCTGAAATTTAGCCTCCTGGTCCTTGAAATATCTGAGGTTTTGATTCTTTTGAAAACTGCAGTACTAGAGATAACATCTTCCTGGATCTTCCCAACACAGAAGGCAGAGGACATAGATGTCTTCTTTCATCCATTATAGGGAGCAAGGTCACTGAAACCAAGGCCTTGTGTATCCTTTTGAGAGTTTATCTTGATGTGCACATCTTGTGCATCCTGGTAGTTTTTGATTTGAATTTATTTTCTTTGCAGGGATTGATGCAAAACCTCCCTTTCTCTTTGAAAATAATCTTTTAAAGCAACAGAGTTAAGTCTTTCTATTTCTGATTTCTTAACTTCTTCAGTCTTTTGCTTCAAAACTTCCTCAAACTCTTTAACTTTTTCAGAAAAGGTGTTTTCCTTCTGTTGTGTTAAGACTTCTAGCTCAGATTTTTCTTTAAAGATTTCTTCCTTTTCCTGTTCCAAGAGAGTTTTCTCTCTCTTGTAGAAGGACAGATCCTTCTGAGCTAGCTTTCTTAATTCCGTTTACTCAGAAAGCTTTTGTTTTAGAAGGACACATGCATTTCCAACTCAGAGTCAGACTTTGATTCAGAAGTGGTACATACCTTGGCACTGGGTCTGGTGGTCTCCAGCGCTCTTTCACTTGGCTCTGTTACAGTAAGAGCAAATGCATTCTGGTTCAAATCTTCGTCATTTGTTATCTCTGGTATCTCTCCAGTCATCCAATCTGCTACCTCTTCTAGACTTTCATCGTCCACAGCAACCCCACAAAAATTAGCCTGCTCTGGTTCGTCACAAGAGGACGAATCAGAGATCCAAATTTCCATCTCTGCAACGTAGCTTCTTTCTCTGTAATTGTACTTGTATTTGTTCTTGTAGTAATCCTGGTCTTTTACCAGTTTACCTCTACAATTAGCAGAGAAATGGTCGGGCTTGCCACATCTAAAACGGCGTCCATCATTCTGGTTGATGGGTTGGGCAACATCGGTTTTCTGAGGTGCTGGAGGATTATACTTCTGTTGTGGTCTTTTCTCATGTGGAGCTCTGTTCTGTTGGTGAGGTGCAGCGTAACCTCTTTTCTCATCTTTCTCTTCTCTCTCGTACCTTCCTCTCCTATCAAATACCTTATTGCGAAATCTCTTGTTAAATTTTCGAGTTATTAACGCAACAGATTGAGCAAAAGCATTGATATCATCATCTTCTGATGAACTTTCTGCAGTATCACTTTCAGCGACCAGACTCTTCTTAATCTGCTTTTTTCACAACCTTCTCTTTCTTCTTCTCTCGGCTGGAGCTCTCTCTGTTGGACTTTCCTTCGGTGGGTTTCTTTGAATCAGATATTAAAGCTATTGGTCCTGCGATGGTGGATTTGCCCTTTTGTTCGACAGCATCCTTCTCTTGTGCAACAAGAGTGCCATACACATCAGTGTGAGTCCATGCATCCAAATCTTGGTTAGCTTGTAGAGACATGGATAGATTCAACCATTCATCATTCAAACTTTTCAGGAACAAAACATTGTTATCTTCCTTCGACCTAACAACCCCACACTTTTTGCATTTGTTTATCAAAACATTAAATCTGTTGTAGGTTTGTTGTAGGGTTTCCTCAGAAAGTGCCTTGAAATCATTGTATTCGTTAATACATTGGGTCCTTCTGTTCTTTTGGGTTTTGATACCACCCTCAAGTTGATTAAGAAGATGATCCCAGATTTCTTTAGCAGTAACACATGAATCTAGTTCTTGAAATATATTGTTTGGAATGGCCATAATCAGAAGTCTAACTGCCTTAAGGTCATTTTCTATTTTAAGCTTCTCATCTTCAGTAAACCTGGTGGTTTTAGCTTTGAAGTAAGCAGGAATCTCAACAGTAGTTTCTGTTGCAGGTACACGTGGAACCAAAACCATGGGTTGTGTTAGGTCCATGATCTTCATACAATCCAAGTATTGTGTAACAAGATGATGAAGAACTTTATTGAAAAGGAAATCTAACCTAGAGAGAACACAAAGTGATTAGAGATCTACATCTTGTATTAATGAATTTTCTACTTACAAACTACAAGTAAAGACTTATTTATAGTCTTCATCACTTGCTACAACAATTAAGCATAAGCCCTTTAACACAGCTATTGCTTTACAAAACTTTCTATTATAAAGGACAACTTCAGTGTCCTAACATTCTCCCCCTAAAGTTTTGGAAAGCAAATCATCTTCAAATCATTAGCTCCTCTCCCCCTTGATTTCCTTGTAAAAACTTTAGCGGTGCATTCTTCAAATGTAGGCTTGGCTCCCCCTTGAATGTTGCTCTTAGCCTCGACTAAATGCACTAAAATCATCTTCAAAGTGTATGCATTTAGTGAAAAACAAAGAATCCGTCTTGCTTGAAGGAGGAACGGTAATAAGCACGCACTACTAGGTAGGGATGAGACGACCCAAGCAAATAACATTGTTCAGCAACTGTGGATAAATACTCGTCTTCAAAATATTTCAAGCCACTGAATGAAGAGAATCCAGAACTTCAATCTTCAAGAAATAGCTGGATGATTATAAGCACTCAAAAGTCTGAATCACAACCAAAGCACCAGAACAATGATTGCAAGCACTCACAATTCTGATTGATCAGGTCAGAAGAATGATTAAGAGCATTCAACGGTCTAGCATCGTCAACAAAACTTCAGAATAATGATTGCAAATATTCAAGCGTCTCTTCCAATCCAATCAAAGACTAAACTCCAACAATCAACTTCTGAATATCTTGAAAGACTTGAGCTCTTTTAAACTTTGACAGTTGCTAAATGTATGTGGCACACTGAATATAAGAATGATGTCACACACGCCTTATGCTAACTTTCATGAACAATGTCCCCCCCCCCCCCCCGGTTAGCGGATTTTTTTTTTTTAATGAGAAATATTTTTCAATAAATTTCTTGGATCCGAAACCATCAGAATTCGGACCATGAAGCATCCGAAACCAATGAATCCGGATTAAGTAGGGTGCGAATTCACTCAATTCGGATCATGTTGAGTGCGAATTCACTCAATTCGGATTAAGTAGGGTGCGAATTCACTCAATTCGGATCATGTTGAGTGCGAATTCACTCAATTCGGATTAAGTAGGGTGCGAATTCACTCAATTCGGATCATGTTGAGTGCGAATTCACTCAATTCGGATTAAGTAGGGTGCGAATTCACTCAATTCGGATCATGCTGGGTGCGAATTCACTCAATTCGGATCATGCTGGGTGCGAATTCACTCAATTCGGATCATGAAGGGTTCGAAATCATGGCAATTTCGTGTCATGTTGGATGCGAAACCATGCCTATCTTGAATAAATGGAATTCGAAACCATTAGAATGAGGATTAGAAAGATGCGAAGCCATCCATACCTTTGAACCTTTAGGTGTAAGCACATTCCGAAATTCAGAACTAAGATGACCAAATTCAGCAATATTTCGGACTTCACAAGATCCGAAACCAACAACTCTGAACAGTTCGAAACCATCTAAGCCATCCAAACAATAGTAGCATCCGAAACCATGAACAGTAGAGCATGAAGGATCCGAAATCATCAATGAACAGTAAACGATGAAGGATCCGAATTCATCAATGAACAGTAAATGATGAAGGATCCGAATTCATCAATGAACAGTAAACGATGAAGGATCCGAATTCATCAAGAATAATCCGAATTCATCAAGAATAATCCGAATTCAAGTAACAGCATCCGAAAATCACTAAAATCATCATAACTTCTTCAATTCTTGACCAATTTCAGTGATTCTTTCGCAGACTTATTCGAAAAATGAAGATGAACAGATTTCTAGTTGATCAAAACATGTAATTCGATCGATTTGGCATACTTTTGATCCAAAAAGTGAGTTCGACTTTTTCTTGAACAAACACCATAAGAATCCGAAATCTGAGCAAAATAGGGCTAAAAACACTTGAATTGTGAAGATCCGATGATCGTATCGATGAAAAATTCTTCGATTTGGCTCTGATACCACTTGTTAGGTCCATGATCTTCATACAATCCAAGTATTGTGTAACAAGATGATGAAGAACTTTATTGAAAAGGAAATCTAACCTAGAGAGAACACAAAGTGATTAGAGATCTACATCTTGTATTAATGAATTTTCTACTTACAAACTACAAGTAAAGACTTATTTATAGTCTTCATCACTTGCTACAACAATTAAGCATAAGCCCTTTAACACAGCTATTGCTTTACAAAACTTTCTATTATAAAGGACAACTTCAGTGTCCTAACAGGTTGGAGTGGTCCATCCGTGACAGAACGCATCAAATCTCTATCCATTCCATCAAAGAAATTAACCATCCTAATCTTCCACTGAGGATATTCATCTCTCAGAATAGTAGGAGGTTTGGTCAGAGAACCAGTAGTATAGATGGCATTAATGTTGTTATTAGCCATTTTGAAGAAAAACAGAGTACGAACTTTTCAACAGATTTTGAAAGAGTTTAAACTGAAAGTTGATGAACAGTAACCAATGGAACACTGACTTTGAGTAGAAAAGATATTTAGACTAAACTAGAAAGCTTTAAACAGTATTAAAAGAAACTCTGAAAACTTGTTTTGAACTTGTAAGCAAAAACATAGTATATTTTGAAGCTTTTGAAGAATAACAACAATCAACAACTATGAATCAACCTGGATAGATTGGATCGATTGATTTGAGAAAATCAATCTGCTCTGATACCAACTGTAGGTTCCCAGATCCACGTTGTATCACATAAATAGCATAAATCAGATAGCGGAAGCATTATATAAAGCCATTAAAATGTGAGTGATTGTGCAAACGATAATGTAACAATGTGAGATCAATAATGAACCGTAATATGATAAGAAGATCGAGTAAATAAGTTGCTCGTATATTGATAATGATGAATAACACCAAGAACACGTTCAAGTGTGTGTGTTCAGAAATCTCTCGGGGAACAATATCGTACAGTGGTAGTGCTATGGAATGTAGCAGTGCGTGCTTTTACAATTGTGGAAAACTATTCTTCCAAATGCTTACAATTGTGTGTTCCCCTACCACTCTATTTATAGTCCAATAAAGTGAAAATACAGTGTACTATCTAACCCTGGAATGACACGTGGAAAGTGTGTCTCCGTCCTTTTATGGCTTATGTGGAAAGTACGGACACGTGTCTAACACTTAGAGATTTCTACGAGACTTAGGCTTCACAGAGGTCTTCTTGTTACCAGAGCTCTTATGCCAGAGCTCTGTTGGTCTTCTTGTGTAAATGGTTCTTCTGTTGAGTAGAAGAAGTCTTCGACCAGAGCTCTGTTGAGCTATGTTGGTTCCTCCAGAGCTCTGTCGAGCTCTGATGGTCTTCTTGTTGGATTTCTTCTAGGTCTTCTGCTGGATCTCTGGTGGTATTTTGACTTGTAATATTTTCAATACTTTTACATAAGAGATACTTGGGGCTAACAATAACCATTTTGAGAATTATAAGGTTATGATTCCTTTTGGGAAAACCCTTTTGTTTAACCCGTGTCGAGTTTTGGATTAATAATTGTTAGAACTGAAGTTTGTCAAAAAGCCTAAGTGTAGGTTCCCAGATTCACGTTGTATCACATAAATGGTAAGAAATAGACAGCGGAAGCATTATATAAAGCCATTAAAATGTGAGTGATTGTGTAATATGATAATGTAGCAGTGAGTATCAAATATAGAACAGTAAAATGATAACAGGATCAAATATAATAAGCTGCTCGTGTATTGATAACATGAATAACACCAAGAAAACGTTCAAGTGTGTGTATTCGTAAATCTCACAGGGAACAATATCGTATGGAGGTAGTGCTATGGAATGTTGCAATGTGTGCTCTAACAATTGTGGAAAACTATTCTTCCAAAAGCTTACAATTGTTGTTCCACTACCTCTCTATTTATAGCCTGATATAGCATTAGATATTGTACTATCTAACCCTGGAATGACACGTGGAAAGTGTGTCTTCGTCGTTTTAGGGCTTACGTGGAAAGTACGAACACGTGTCTAACACTTAGAGATTTCAACGAGACGTATGCTTCACAGAGGTCTTCAGTCACCAGAGCTCTTATGCCAGATCTCTGTTGGTTTTCTTTTGTAAACGGTTCTTCTGTTGAATAGAAGAAGTCTTCTGCCAGAGCTCTGTCGAGCTCTGTTGATTTCGCCAGAGCTCTGTCAAGCTCTGTTGGTCTTCTGGTTGAACCTCTTCTAAGTCTTCTGCAGGATCTCTGGTGGTCTTCTGACTTGTACTATTTTCAATACTTTTACATTAGAGATACTTGGGGCTAACAATCTCCCCTAAGTATTGAAAATAAAAACTTTGGAATTTACAGAGATAAAAACAAAAGACAGAGAACTTCTACTTATGTGAAACTTTGCACTATTCTTTTTAAGATGTTACATTACAGAGCAAAGAATAAGTACATTAAGCATAATAATCTCCCCTTAGCATTCTGTCGAATCTTCTGATTAGCTCACGGAAATCCAGCATAAGATCAATCTGGTTGATGTAGAGTCTGAGTTGCTCTTCTGGACATTTATCTCTTGGGAGATTCTGGATGATGTTATTGAGATACTACAACAATTCACTCGAGTACTTGTGGGTTTCAGAAGCTCTGATGGCGTTCTTTATCTTCTTCTGTCGGCAGATGAAGACTGGAGGTTCTCCAACTATGGTTTCAGTTTTGTAATGGCCATAACATCAAGGTTTTCATTTGGGGGTGCAATCGCTAGTTTCTCAACTTCGAACTCTATGCCTAGTTGAAAGTCGATATGTGTTCTGAGATTGACGTCCGCTTTCATAGCGAATCTTACCTCTGGTAAAGCCGTTCTTGCTTCTTTGTATCTGTCATTGAAGTTTAAGAAATAGGCGTGAAGTGTTACCAGATCATATGGGTTCGGAAGCACAAGATCATTGTCGTTGAAGTGTTTGATCTTGCCTTCTGTTGATTCAACAGCGTACTCATGATACACAACTCTGTCATATTGGAATTTCCTGTGCTTGATGTTCATGATTCTTTGGATTCCAAAGTTTGAGTTTATGGCTTTGTTCAGGTTTGACTACGTTTATATGAACTTTAGCCTAGCATCAGAGATTGTGTTTATTCTTCTTCGGTTTAGGTAAGGGTTAATGGGTACGGCATTGACAGGGATAATATCTCTGTCAGCATAGAGATAGGCAAATAGTTCTTCTAAGGATGGTTTCTCGGTGCGTTGGGTTGATGTTTCTGGGTTCTGATCTGGTTGAATTGGGTTCTGATCTTCATGGGTTTCGGCTATAAGAATGTCAACATGGCGTCCGGGCTCTTGTAGAACTTGGGTTTGGACTTGGGGTTGAGCTTGGCTTATTTGTTCGTCAGCAGAGATTGGGATTGATCTCTCTGGTTCAGTCCTTGGAGATGAAGGAGGGGTGTCATGTATGATGATCTCTGGTGGTTGTAGAGTTGACTCTTCTGGTGTTCTGATGACTCTGTCTTTTAACATGTAGTCAAACACTACCATAGTCATCTCTGGTGTTTCTTCTTCTGTCATCCCCTTGTCTCCTTGTGTAACCTTTTCCATCTCAGCCTCTATTTCAGCCTCTTTCTCTTTCCATTTCTCCTTTTTTTCTCTTTCCCTGCCTCTTTCTCTTTCTCTTGCTCTTTCTCCTTTTCTTTCTCTTTCCCTGCCTCTTTCTCCTTCTCTTTCTCTTTCTCTTGCTCTTTCTCCTTCTCCTTTTCTTTCTCCTTCGCTTTCTCCCCCTTTTGTTGCTCTGTGGACTCATCTGACTTAGTATCTGAAGGCCCTTCTGCAACGTCTTGGAAGTCATCATCGTTATCACTATCAGAAGAAGCCTCGCCAGAGAGTCTTGTGACAATAGGTGAGGCTGGAGCAACAAACTTTGCCTTCTTGCTGGAAGGTTCTCCTTCTGGGGGTCCTTCTGCAGGTCTTTTGAGCGTGACATTCTGTTTGATGGTATCTGTGAGAGTAGTGACCGCCTTTTTCAGTGCATCTTCGACCTCTGTTGCAGCAGTTCGGATTTCATCAACTTGACTCTCAAAGTTGACTTTGTGAGTGTCAAGAGATGACTGCACATGTCGCTCTGTCGCTTGTTCCTTCATGACAAACTTTGATGATATGGACATCATTTTGTTGAGAACATTTTTGCTGAAATCTCCCATCTGGCCAACTGTCATATGTAAATCATTGGGGCTTGGACCAGAAATGTTAACTAGGGTAGCAGAAGATGTCGTTGCTTCTTTGATTGCATCTTAACAGAGTTGTCGATTAACTCTGTCAAGGTTCTAATGTTTGATTCTAATAGGAGAAGTGAAGGTATAGGCAGCGTTCTGTTCATTGCAGCTGGGTGGTTCTCTGCCATAAGTCTTTTTAGATTTGCAAGCTCTGTTGATATCTTTGTTGACTCCTCTGCTCTGACCCTTTCAGCATCTGCATATCTCTGATTTATCTCTGCATATTTAGATGAGATCTGTTGCAGTTCTTCTCTGAGAGAAGCATTCTCCTTGCGGATCAGCTCGTCCGTTGATTCATTGATAAGTTTATACTCATTCAAGGAGTTGCTAATAGTGTCACAGAAGCTTGCGAACTCTGCTCTGGTGACAAAATCAGCGGGGGTATCCTTGGTTCCAACACATGGTTCCAATTCTGCCTTGAGTCCATAGGCGCCTACATCAAGAGTTGTTTTGAGGTTGGCTCTTGTAGGACTTCCACCCGATCCTTGATGCTCCTTTTCAGGGGAAACATATACAGGTGTTCTGACCAGAGTTTCCTCTTCCGGCTCAGGTTCTGAAGAAGGAAATCTGATGTGATGAGAAGAGCTTGGATCAAGCAAAGTCTTTCCTTGTGAAACAAGGTCATCCTATTATCCCTGAGTCGGACAGAGACTACGTGAGATACGAAAGATCTCGGGTCTATTTTGTGTCAAGTCTATATGAGCCACAGAGGCATCATCATGTGGAGGTGACCTATTGATGTTCCGGGGCGAAGGAACATCATTACCTTAAATGGATTCCCCGGTTGCGTGCATACCAGAGGCGTGAAGAGTTGCCTCTGGTGATTCTTGCTGGTTAGGGTTCGAGGTGTGCACCTCTGTTTCAATATTCCTCTGGTCTTGATCACCAGGAATAGATTGTATGATACCACTTGGAGTTGGGCTTCGGAATCGAGGGAATTTGATGGTCTTCAGAAATTTGTGGGTTCCAACAACTCCTCCTCTTGCTATGGTTGAAGTCTTTGTGTTAACAGCAGCAAGAAGATCATTGTACAGAATGCTGGCGTAGTCGAAGTTTCTGTTAAAGAATAATCAATACATGATTTGTAGGATTTCGGTGTTGGTTTGATCTTGACTACCAGATTTGCAAGTGAGGGTTCTATTCAACGTGGAGAACATGAAGTTCCACACTGTGGGTAGGTTTGATCTTCTGAACTCCCCTATTTTGTTCAGATCTTTGTTGTAGCCTAAGAACTTCACAAAGTCAAGAAGAACATCTACTTTGGGGGTTTTGTCATAAGCTTCAATTCCAAGTTGTCTTCTTGTCTTCATCCTGAAAATCCTTCTGAAAGTGCTGGCACGAATGCGGATTGTACCTGCGCCTCCATTTCTAGAATCGACATTTCCAACAATCCCATCTTGTTCTTCAATGTACTAGCACATACTCCACCATTGTTGGACGTAGATCTCGGGAAGGTTGTCGTCGAACTCAGTTATGGCTCTGAAAACTTCAGAGTTTCTGAAAAACTCTACAAAAATGTGATAGGTGGGTAAATAGACACATGGGTTAGCATCGAAATGGTAGTTGTTGTCTGCTAACTCGTATGGAAGGATAACGATTTGGTCTACGGGTCCTATGCGGCTGGATTCAGCTGAGTTTTGTTGTTCTGCCATTGTTGCAGGTTAGGGTTTCTTGAAGAACTTAAGGGTTTTGAACTTTGAGAAAGAAAGATGAAGGGTTTTGAATGATTAGTAAGCGTAAGAAAAGAAATGGGTCGTATGTATGGATATTTATACTCGAATCATGTGGCTGGACGAACGTCATAGGTACTGTAGGCACTTGAGTGTCAGATAGTGGAGTGGCCTCAACAGTGTATCGTGGGAACAACTAACGGTTGGTTTCTCAATCAGAGATTGCCACGTGGATTTGGTTCTGATATCTTTTGGGAAAGTAAACCGTCACGATTAGAGATGGGTGGGTGACATGTTGTTGACGTTTAGAAATAACCCGCACCTCTGGTGACAACACTTCTGATGACGTGGCAGAAAACTGACAGAGCTCTGGTGGAGCTTAGTACAGTTTTGCCTCTGTTGAGTGACCGTTTTCATTTCTTTTCAAGTATCCCAAGATGTTTCACCTTTACCCAAAGATCATTTAAAAATTCTGTTCTGATGTGAAAGTGATCAAAGAACGAGAACAGAACTGTCTTAGAAATTTCACAGAGATCTGGTGAGCATCAACAGAGATTCTGGTGAAATATTAGAGTTCTGGCAAGTTCTTGACTTTATCAAAAGGTTTTCATCAGAACAGGTTTTCCCTTCCACAAAAAAAAATTCCTTTAATGTTCAAAAAGCAAAGTCATTTAGATTTGGAAAATGATTTGACTTGCTCCCTAAAATAGTAAGCTTAATTGACCGATTTCTTTTTAGCTTTTCTCTTTTCTTGCAACAATATTTACAAAGAAAACAAGAGTATATACAAACAAGAAATTCACAAAAAAAACATTGAAAAGGTATGCTGGCAGAGCTCTGGTGAGAACATCAGAGGCTCTGGTGAACTATCCCACCCAACTATTGGACAGAGCTCTGGTAGAAACATTAGAGGCTCTGTTGATTTTTAAAACAGAGTTAAGAGGACATGTTCAGCATACCCATCTTGCTGATTAAGAAGTTAAATCTCCTTTCATCAAGGGCTTTTGTGAACATATCAGCAAGTTGGAAGTCAGTTGAAACAAAATACATTTCATTTGTCCCTTTTTCAACATGATCCTTTATAAAATGGTACCTTATATCGACATGCTTTGTCTTGGAGTGTTGGACTGGATTAGCTGTAATTGCTATGGCACTCTTGGAGTCGCACAGAATTGGGATTTTTATGTACTCCATGCCATAATGTTTTAGTTTAGTTTTCATCCAGATCACTTGAGAGCAACAACTAGCAGCAACCACATATTATGCTTCTGCTGTAGAAGTTGATACGCAGTTGTAACGTCCCAAAACTTGACATGCATTAAATCATAGAAACTGAGCATTTTACATTACAAAATTTATCTTGTTCAATACGTCAATAAATGAGCTTAACAAAATGACAGCGGAAGTCTACAAAATCCACAGCCGAGCTCTAACTATGTCATTAGTCTAAGTCTTGGAGTCGCACTAATCTCCAAGTATGCCATGCCTCTCCTATTTCTTCCACGAGGAACTCGTGGAACGCTTACCTGAAAATGGTTTAGTTTTGAAAATGTGAGGGTTAGACCAAAAGTTCTAGTGAATTCCCTCCGTAAAACAACATGTATGAACCACCAGAAATCATTTTAGAACAATTCATGAACTATCACACATATGGTACAGCACTGTATAGGGAATCACATAAACATCCGCGATCGGGGCGGAAGCAGACTCCCCTTTCGCCCTCTCGTATCGGGGCCCAGGCAGACTCCCCGATACCCGATTAGGAGGGAAACAAATTCTAACCTACCGTCTCGTCATACGCATCCAAGGGATCATCGGATCCCGAGGCTCTCTGATTCCACAGTGCAGACCGACATCACCTAACATGCATATACATTTCATAGGCATGAAAATATAATCTTTAAAATTCCTGCTATCTCATTTCATCATATCAAGCTTTCATTCGACATAAAAGTATGTGCGTAAGAAACATGCATTTCAGTTGTAAACATTTCATGCTCTTAAGAACCATAATCAGTAAAGAAAACGTTTAATATTTTAAGCCGTAAAAAGTGTTTATGGAACTCACCTTGATTGACGTACAATGCACTTCCTAAACACCTTCAAGCTACACCCACAGAACACCTAAAGCAATAGATCCACATCAGATACATAGCTCAGCCCTACTGTCCGGATACCCCTTCCAGGACACAGCACTTTTCCGGACACAACACTTTTCCGGACACAATACTTTTCCGGACACAACAATCCGGACGCTAGACTTATCCGGGCAAAACTACCCGGACACTAAGCTTATCCGGAGACTTCAGCTACCCGGATACTAAGAAACACCCGGACACCCTCACGGGGCACTTACCACCGAACACTGGTGTCCAGAAAACACGGTTGTTCGAACTTAACAAGTCTAAAACTGATTTATACTCCGATTTTTGCCATTAAGTCGATTAGATATATACAAGGGTTCATCCACCAACCTCAAATACTCACTTAATCGATTTATAAACTTCTAAATCGGTTTAACAAGACAAAAACCCTTAAAACCCATTTTGAAGGAAAATAGGTGAAAACTCAATGAATCCCCACAATAAATCTGTTAGCTCCATGATCTTCATACAATCCAAGTATTGTGTAACAAGATGATGAAGAACATTATTGAAAAGTAAATCTAACCTAGAGAGAACACAAAGTGATTAGAGGTCTACATCTTGTATTAATGAATTCCCTTCTTACAAACTACAAGTAAAGACCTATTTATAGTCTTCATCACTTGCTACAACAATTAAGCATAAGCCCTTTAACACAGCTATTGCTTTACAAAACTTTCTATTATAAAGGACAACTTCAGTGTCCTAACATTCTCCCCCTAAAGTTTTGGAAAGCAAATCATCTTCAAATCATTAGCTCCTCTCCCCTTTGATTTCCTTGTAAAAACTTTAGCGGTGCATTCTTCAAATGTAGGCTTGGCTCCCCCTTGAATGTTGCTCTTAGCCTCGACTAAATGCACTAAAATCATCTTCAAAGTGTATGCATTTAGTGAAAAACAAAGAATCCGTCTTGCTTGAAGGAGGAACGGTAATAAGCACGCACTACTAGGAAGGGATGAGACGACCCAAGCAAATAACATTGTTCAGCAACTGTAGAGAAATGCTCGTCTTCAAAATACTTCAAGCCACTGAATGAAGAGAATCCAGAACTTCAATCTTCAAGAAATAGCTGGATGATTATAAGCACTCAAAAGTCTGAATCACAACCAAAGCACCAGAACAATGATTGCAACCTCTCATAATTCTGGTTGATCAAGTCAGAAGAATGATAAAGAGCACTCAAAGGTCTAGCATCGTCAACAAAACTTCAAAATAATGATTGCAAATATTCAAGCGTCTCTTCCAATCCAATCAAAGACTGAACTCCAACAATCAACTTCTGAATATCTTGAAAGACTTGAGCTCTTTTAAACTTTGACAGTTGCTAAATGTATGTGGCATACTGAATATAAGAATGATGTCACACACGCCTTATGCTAAAATCCATGAACAATGTCCCCCCCCCGGTTAGCGGATTTTTTTTTTTTAATGAGAAATATTTTTCAATAAATTTCTTGGATCCGAAACCATCAGAATTCGGACCATGAAGCATCCGAAACCAATGAATCCGGATTAAGTAGGGTGCGAAATCACTCAATTCGGATCATGTTGAGTGCGAATTCACTCAATTCGGATCATGTTGAGTGCGAATTCACTCAATTCGGATCATGATGGGTGCGAATTCACTCAATTCGGATCATGTTGAGTGCGAATTCACTCAATTCGGATCATGCTGGGTGCAAATTCACTCAATTCGGATCATGCTGGGTGCGAATTCACTCAATTCGGATCATGCTGGGTGCGAATTCACTCAATTCGGATCATGTTGGGTTCGAAATCAAGACAATTTGGATCATGAAGGGTTCGAAATCATGGCAATTTCGTGTCATGTTGGATGCGAAACCATGCCTATCTTGAATAAATGGAATTCGAAACCATTAGAATGAGGATTAGAAAGATGCGAAGCCATCCATACCTTTGAACCTTTAGGTGTAAGCACATTCCGAAATTCAGAACTAAGATGACCAAATTCAGCAATATTTCGGACTTCACAAGATCCGAAACCAACAACTCTGAACAGTTCGAAACCATCTAAGCCATCCAAACAATAGTAGTATCCGAAACCATGAACAGTAAAGCATGAAGGATCCGAAATCATCAATGAACAGTAAACGATGAAGGATCTGAATTCATCAATGAACAGTAAATGATGAAGGATCCGAATTCATCAATGAACAGTAAACGATGAAGGATCCGAATTCATCAAGAATAATCCGAATTCAAGTAACAGCATCCGAAAATCACTAAAATCATCATAACTTCTTCAATTCTTGACCAATTTCAGTGATTCTTTCGCAGACTTATTCGAAAAATGAAGATGAACAGATTTCTAGTTGATCAAAACATGTAATTCGATCGATTTGGCATACTTTTGATCCAAAAAGTGAGTTCGACTTTTTCTTGAACAAACACCATAAGAATCCGAAATCTGAGCAAAATAGGGCTAAAAACACTTGAATTGTGAAGATCCGATGATCGTATCGATGAAAAATTCTTCGATTTTTCTCTGATACCACTTGCAGAAGCTGAAACTGAAGTTACTTTTAATCAGAACTTGAAAAGAAAGTTTGATGATAATGAGCCTCATGATCATCAAAAGGGGGAGAAAAGACAAAGGTTAAGTTCTGATGATGATATTGGCATAGAAGATTTTGAGATGGCAGATATGCAATTAGCTAGTACAAAAAGTTCAGAAGATCAGATGCAGGAAAATTTAAAGACAATAACTCAGATAGTTCAGATTGATAGCTCAGATACAGAGGAAATGGAGTTGGAAAGTACAGATGGTGGTGATTCAGATAGAACAGAGGAATTGAAGTTAGACATAGAAATGGAAAGAAACTCAGATGAAACTGAAGCTATTGAGGAATCTGTATTGAGATCAGAAAAGACAGTGGAAAGTGAAGTGGTCAACATGTGTACAGATATTGTGGTGTATAACAAAGAAAATATGACGGATTCTGAAGTAAAAGAAAGGAGGTTAAGTAAAGAGTTGATCAGAAGGATGCATAACAGTTTAGTCAGAGCTTTGAATGTTCAAAAAGTTCAGCAAGGAATAAAAATGATAAGACCTATTGATCTAATGGGAGAAGAAGACAGAACTGTGAATTATACTCAGGATTTTGAAGATGATTTTAGATTTAACTTTTGTGATGAGTTAAATACAGAAGAAGAGTATGTGAAAGTGAAAGACTTCTTTATGCCTTCTGAGTATGTATTCAGAAAACCAATTGAGATCCCAAAGATTAAATTGCAAAGACTAGAAGAACCTGTATGTGATTTCATTCTAGAGTTAAGTGATGTGCCATTAGCCAGACAATTTCATGATGATATTTTTCCTGAGGAAATATATGATAATCTCTACTACACAGAAGGAGAATATGAGCCTTTGGAAAGTAACATTGATGGTTTTATGGATGACAGAGCTCAGATGGTCTACTCAGAAGCTTCTAACAGGTTCAGAGTTCCTGACTCAAAACTGCATATTCAGAAAAGAATTGAGAAAGTTCTGATGTTTCAACAAGATGAATTCAATGGTTTAATGTTTGTTAGAATGGAAGTACTGAAAGAAAGAAATACAAAGGTTTCCATGTCTACCTTTGATTTTCACAGATTGACTCTTGATGATCAGATCTTTCTAGTCAAGTTCTTTGCTAGCACTGAAGAAGCCTTGATAGAAATTGAATGCAGAAGACTTCTGGGTATTTATGTCAGAAATATATGCTTGTATGACTTCCAATTAGCTATTGAAGAAAGAAAAGAAAAGTGTAATCTGAGTTCTCCCACAAAGAAAACAGAAGTTGATTTGCATTTGAAGGGATTTGTGAATGAAGGAATGGAGACAGAAGGGTTCACATATATAGTTCATGAAAGGCTTGAATTGTTCAGATTAAAAGAGTTGGTAAAGTACAGTGATGCAACTCTGAATTGGTTGTTGATTAAAATGGAAGTAAGTATGGAAGCTGAAAAAGAGAGTTTAAAGAAGATATGTATAAACTGTGTGAAGAGGAGGTTGGATCTTAGAAGAAAAATCAGAAATAGTAGTGAATGGTTGCTATCTGAGGTGAATCCCAAAAAGATTCTACATAATGATTTTGTGTTTCCTGCTGAGTATGAAGTGAATGAAATTTTGTCAGATGAAGTTGAAGAAGTGCAGAACACAGCATCTCAGAATGTGCAGATAACTAGTTTTGATCAAGCTGAACAGTCTGAACCAAAAAAAGATGAAATATCCATTGATCTAAATGGATACTTTCTTGAATTTGATTTACCTAAGGAGACTCAGATCTGGCTGGCTGAAAAATTAAGATGTCTTGGCAAAACAAAGCAAGCTGTTTACTCAGATTTCTTACTGAGGGTTAAGAAATTCAGAAAGATGGAGTACTTATCTTTTGAAGTTCTGAGAGAAGATGTCAAGGTTTATTACTTTACTGATGCAGATTTTGAGAAACTATCAGTAGTTGACTTCTACAGATTACACAGCTTTCTATGCTTCAAAGAGTCAAGCAAAGACAGAAATGAAAGGAAGGCCAGAAGTGTGGTAATTGAGGCCATGTTCTACATCTTAAGGTGGCACTGTTATACAGATTTTCAAATAGCTTTGTACCTACAAAAGTCATGTGTTTATCTGGCAAATCCCAACACAGATCATGAACAGAAAAAGAAGTTAAAGACTGGAAGTGTTCACAAATATCCAGATTTGGGAGTATTTTTGAAAAACAAAAGTGGAAAGATTTTCTTCAGAGCAAAGGAAACCGCAAAATACTGTTCTGGAACTTTAAGAATCATAAAGCACAATTTGGAGAAAAAGATGCTGAAAGTGAAGGAAGCAAACATGACTCAAGAAGTAATCAATCAGCAAGTTGAGATTATTCAAGAAATCATTGACAAAATTGATAAAAGGCTTAATCTGAGAAATGTGCTACTTCAGAAGATTGTTCCTGCTCTGAAAGAACTGGATGATGCAAAGTTTAAGTTTATTTGACAAAAAGGGGGAGATTGTTAGATCTGAAGTTTTGTCAATAAACCAAGTGTTGAAGATCTGATTAGAAGACTCAGATGTTCTGAGTAGAGAAGTCAGAGGTCTGACTGTGAAAGCTCAGAAGTATTGATCAGTGAAAGCTCAGAAGTCTGGAAAGAGAAGTCAGATGTCTGAGTTAAGGAGTCAGAAGATCTGAGAAGCTTTATCAGAAGAATGTTCAGAAGTTCTGAACTACCTGTTCAGAACTTATGACGAGATACTTTACTTAGTATTTTATAAACTAATTAGGACACGTGTTATGTTCTTATTAGTCTTTCTTATTTGTACTGTAGCTTTAAGATGTCCGTTGCAGTATAAATAGTAGTTAGCTCTATGTTGCTAACTGATTGATTTTTCCCGTATAACTTTGTATTCATTCCTTGTAATCTTTGAGATTCTCTATCTCTTAGATCTGTAATTCTGTTCATCATTGAATACAATTGGGATTGATCATACAACTTCTCAATTACTGCTTTCTATATTGATTGTAAGATTAGATCCTGTTCTTTCAAAATCTCAAGAATCCAAACCAGTAGTGATCGAACACAAGAATTAACAAGGAATAAGAGTTACCTTACTGATTTCTTCTTTGATTCCTCTATGGTTCTTCACTCTCTTGATTTCTTTCCAAAAACCTCCTTTTTCTCCCTTTTCTCTCTTAGTTGCCAACCTCACACCAAAATACTGATTTTAGAGAATGGAGGCTGCCCTAGAAGTTTGTGCACTTATATACCTTCATCCAATGACAGAAATCGTCCCTCAACTTAACTTTCGTTTCTTTTATTTTGACCACCAAACTCAAATACTCACTAGGATTTTGGGTTGTTACAACACTCCCCCCTTAACGGAATTTCGTCCCCGGAATTCCTCATTAGAAGAGCTGCGGGTACCTCGACCTCATTTCCGATTCCAACTCCAACGTAGCCTCCGGGCCATTGTGGTGCCGCCATTGCACCTTTACCAATTTAGTCTCTTTGTTCCGCGACTTCCTTACCTTAACATCCTTGATTGCTTCAGGTTCCTCTACAAAGTTCAAATTCTCGTCCACTTTAATGTCATCCAACGGCACAGATTTAGTCGTGTCGGCTAGACATTTCCTTAGATTAGACACGTGAAACGCATTATGGATGCTGTGCAGTTCTTCCGGTAGATCCAACCTATACGACACTTCCCCAATCCGCTCCGTGATCTCGAATGGTCCGATGTAACGTGGGCTTAGCTTCCCCCGTTTCCCAAATCGCACCACTCCCTTCCACGGGGACACCTTTAACAATACAAAATCTCCGACCTGGAATTCTATGTCTTTTTGTCTTTTATCCGCATAACTCTTTTGGCGGTTGCGAGCGACATTCAGCCTTTCACGTACTTGGACTATCTTGTCCGAAGTCAGTTGTACCAATTCTGGTCCGGCTAACTGCCTTTCACCCACCTCGTTCCAACACAACAGTGTCCGACATTTTCTACCATAGAGTGCCTCAAACGACGCGGACTTGATGCTCGAATGGTAGCTGTTATTATAAGCAAACTCAATCAGCGGTAGGTGCTTTTCCCATGAGCCTTGGAAATCCAAAGCACACGCTCTTAACATGTCTTCTAACGTCTGGATCGTTCGCTCGCTCTGACCGTCGGTCGGAGGATGATAAGCGGTACTCATCTTGATTTGCGAACCCATTTCTCTTTGGAAGATCTTCCAAAACGTAGAGGTAAATCTGCTATCGCGGTCTGATACAATTGACGAGGGTACCCCATGGCGGGTTACGATCTCATCGATGTACAACCTTGCTAACTGCTCCAATGAGTAAGACTCTCGTATAGGTAGGAAGTGCGCCGACTTCGTGAGTCGATCCACGACCACCCAAATGGCGTCAAAACCCTTTGGAGTTCTAGGAAAATGGATAACGAAGTCCATCGTGATCTGGTCCCACTTCCACATCGGTATCTCTAACGACAGGAGCTTCCCATACGGTCTTTGATGTTCGATCTTTACACGCGAACACGTCATACAGGTCTCTACAAAGTGAGCCACGTCTTTCTTCAATCTGGGCCACCAGTAGTCTCATCGTAGGTCTCTGTACATCTTGTTAGTTCCGGGGTGGATCGTGTACTTCGATTTGTGAGCTTCTTCGAGAATCAGCTTTCGGAGCTCTCCGAGTTTCGGAGCCCAGATTCTCCCATTCAGACATTTCACCCCTCGGCTATCTTCCACTAACATGGACGCTTGCCCTACCATTCTCTCCTTCTTAAGATTTTTAGTTTCCAGCACTTCAACCTGACATTTCTTTATTTCAGGTAACAGATTGAATGTGACCTCGGCCCTCATGGCCACAATCCTGGGGGTTTCACTTCGTTCCTTACGGCTCAAAGCGTCCGCCACCACGTTCGCCTTCCCCGGATGGTATTCAATCTTACAGTCGTAGTCGGTCAACAATTTAATCCATCTCCTTTGGCGCATATTCAACTCTTTTTGATCAAAGAGATGACATAAACTCTTGTGGTCCGTGAAGATATGACACTTCGTCCCATACAGGTAATGTCGCCAAATCTTCAGGGCAAAAACCACTGCCGCCAATTCTAAATCATGCGTAGGATAACGAGCCTCGTGATCCTTTAACTGCCGGGAGGCATAAGCGATCACCTTGCCTCGTTGCATGAGTACGCAACCCAAACCAAGCTTCGAGGCATCGCTGAAAACCACAAAATCGTCTGAACCATCCGGTAGTGACAACACCGGAGCGCTGCTCAACATATCCTTAAGCCTTTGAAATGCTTCCTCTTGCTTCTCCGACCAAATGAACTTGGCATTCTTCTTCGTTAAAGAGGTAAGTGGCGTGGCAATACGCGAAAAGTCTTTGATGAACTTCCGGTAGTACCCCGCCAGCCCGAGGAAACTTCGAACTTCTGACGGATTTTTAGGTTGCTCCCAGTCTCGGTTGGCTTCAACCTTAGCCGGATCAACCATGATCCCCTTCTCAGACACCACGTGCCCGAGGAACTCCACTTCCCTCAACCAAAACTCGCACTTGGAAAACTTCGCATACAACTTCTCTTGCTTCAATAGCTCGAGAATTGTACGAAGGTGGCTTTCGTGCTCCCCTTCCGATCATGAAAATATCAGGATGTCATCTATGAACACTATCACGAACTGATCCAAATAAGGTTGGCATACCCTATTCATTAAGTCCATGAATGCTGCCGGGGCGCGTTGGTTAGTCCGAACGGCATCACCAGGAATTCGTAGTGTCCATACCTGGTCCGAAATGCAGTCTTCGGCACATCCTCCTCCCTCACCTTGAGTTGATGATATCCTGACCTCAGAACAATCTTGGATAAGTAACTGACTCCTTGTAACTGATCAAACAGGTCGTCGATTCTCGGGATCGGATACTTGTTCTTGATCGTGACCTTGTTGAGTTCTCAGTAGTCTATGTACATTCGCATAGTACCGTCCTTCTTCTTCACAAAGAGCACAGGTGCTCCCCACGGAGATGTACTCGGTCTAACGAACCCCTTGTCTAATAACTCCTGCAATTGAGTCATCATTTCCTTCATTTCGGACGCCAATCTATACGGTGCGCGGACAATCGGTGCAGCTCCGGGCATCAAATCGATTCTGAACACGATCTGGTGATCCGGGGGTAGACTGGTCAACTCGTCCGGAAATACTTTCGGGTACTCATTTACTACCCGCACATCGCCCATCCCACGCTTCTCTTTCTTGGCATCCAACACATATGCCAAGTATCCCCATACACCCCTTCTTTAAGCACTTAGTAGCCCTAATCATAGAGATAAGGCTATTCTTTCTATTACGGCGGTCCCCATAAATCACTATGGGATCCCCATCCGGCGGTTGAATCCTGATCAGCTTTCTGTTGCAAAAGATGTTCGCATCATTCACGGCTAACCAGTCCATACATAACACCACATCGAACTCTCCTATTGCCATGGGATATAATTTCATAGGTATCAATCTTCCTTCTATATCTATGACACAATCCTCTATCACCTCCTTAACATACACCAAACCATCGTTGGCCGTTTCCACTTCTAGAGCTCTCTCTAAACGTCTAGGCCTCACCCCCAAACATTTCATAAATTCATACGATACAAAAGAGCGGTTTGCTCCTGAATCAAATAACACCTTGGCACATAGAGAGCTCACTAGAAACGTACCTGCCACAACATCTGGAGTTTCCTCCGCCTCCTCCGCAGTCATGCGGAATGCACGTCCCTTCGGACACGTCGGCTCTGCTCCTTTATCACCGCCCTTTCCTCCCTGACGTTCCCCATACCGAGTTGATCCTCCCTTCTTTAATTGCGGACAATCATACTTGGTGTGACCAGTAGCTCCACATTGAAAACATGATTTCCCTTTGGGGCAGTCCCTTGACATGTGACCAGGCAAGCCGCACCGGTAGCATGAGTTTAAACCTGCCATGCAATCACCCTGGTGCACCTTGTTGCATTTCGTACATGGTTTCCCCACGGTATCCTTGTTTGCACGGTTATCTGGTCGGAACACCTTCCCCTTCCTGGAGTCATTACCCGACCCATCCCATTTACGCTTGTCGCCACCCTTTTCAGAAGTCTGATGGTTCTTTTCCATCTCAATCAGCTCGGCCGTATTGATGGCCGCCTGAAAGGTAGTGGGGTTTCTCGTCAGAACTAGCTCCAGAATGTTACTTCTCAGACCATGGATGATGTGGTTCACCTTTCGCCCTTCCGTTGGTACATACAAGTCAGCAAATCAGGACTTCTCAATAAACTTAGAAGTCTACTCCCGTATCGTCATTCCTCCTTGTTCTAAACCCAGAAACTCTTCTTCCAGGTTTTTCACTACCGCGAGTGGGCCGAAATGCTCTTTAAACCTGTCAACAAACGATTCCCACAACATCCCTTTTGCCATCGCAAAACCCTTTCTCCCAGTTTCGGCTTCCCACCAATAAACTGCATCAGAATTCAAAATGGACAAGGCAAACATCACCCTGTCCCCATCAGCACATTTGCACGTATCGAAAACCAGCTCCATCTCCTTCACCCACTTCATTGCCAAAATCGGGTCACACTCGCCCTTGAACGTAGGGGGTTTGCATGAGGCAAAGACCTTGAAGTTACAACCCTTAGCTGCTGACTCATTCACCACCAAGGATAAAGCTTTCGAGTGGCTCCCATTACCAACTCTACCGGGCTTGATAAATCTGCACTCTCCTTGTTCTCAATCGGCTCTTTGCTTACCGAAACTGACTCATTCTGTTTAGTAAGAAGAGTCTGCAAAGTTTCTTGAATCTTACCCAACTCAGCAGCCAAATTTTCTCGAGTGACAAATGTGGAACCCCGGCCTCGACCACGTCCCCTCTTCGGGTTCCCTCTTCTTATAGTAGCTGAACTTTCCTGAATAGAGTCTTCTTGATTGACGGGAATTTCCACACTCCTTGTTCTTCCACGACCTCTTCCACGACCTCTTCCGCGACCTCTCCCGCGACCCCTTCCGCGGTTAACCGTTCCGTTCTCTGGGACCTCTTCCTCCTGATTCCTTGGTACAGCAGGTACCGACTTACTCCTTAAATTTCTCCCAGCCATTCGCGAATACTGAAAGAAAGAAATAATTAACCTTTGCTAGACATGACATCACAAAATGCTATATAAGGTAATGTAAGCACGCACATGTACCTGTAAGTTCACAATTGCACTGGCCAGGTGCAATCCCAAACTTACCTTACACGTTTGTCCTTGGCACCTTATTCTTAAACGCAATTATAGTGATCGTTCCTAGAGGCAATCCTATGTCTCAGCTGTGTTCTTCGTCTTACAGTTTAAGTTTAGGCCCTAAAGGCAACCTAAATCCCTTAAACTAAGGCTCTGATACCACTTGTAACGTCCCAAAACATGACATGCATTAAATCATAGAAACTGAGCGTTTTACATTACAAAATTTAACTTGTTCAATACGTCAATAAATGAGCTTAACAAAATGACAGCGGAAGTCTACAAATTCCACAGCCGAGCTCTAACTATGTCATTAGTCTAAGTCTTGGAGTCGCTCTAATCTCCAAGTATGCCATGCCTCTCCTATTTCTTCCCCGAGGAACTCGTGGAACGCTTACCTGAAAATGGTTTAGTTTTGAAAATGCGAGGGTTAGACCAAAAGGTCTAGTGAATTCCCTCCGTAAAACAACAGGTATGAACCACCAGAAATCATTTTAGAACAATTCATGAACTATCACACATATGGTACTGCACTGTATAGGGAATCACATAAACATCAGCGATCGGGGCCGAAGCAGACTCCCCTTTCGCCCTATCGTATCGGGGCCCAGGCAGACTCCCCGATACCCGATTAGGAGGGAAACAAATTCTAACCTACCGTCTCGTCATACACATCCAAGGGATCATCGGATCCCGAGGCTCTCTGATTCCACAGTGCAGACCGACATCACCTAACATGCATATACATTTCATAGGCATGAAAATATAATCTTTAAAATTCCTGCTATCTCATTTCATCTTATCAAGCTTTCGTTCGACATAAAAGTATGTGCGTAAGAAACATGCATTTCAGTTGTAAACATTTCATGCGCTTAAGAACCATAATCAGTAAAGAAAACGTTTAATATTTTAAGCCGTAAAAAGGGTTTAGGGAACTCACTTTGATTGACGTACAATGCACTTCCTAAACACCTTCAAGCTACACCCACAGAACACCTAAGGCAATAGATCCACATCAGATACATAGCTCAGCCCTACTGTCCGGATACCCCTTCCCGGACACATCACTTTTCCGGACACAACACTTTTCCGGACACAATACTTTTCCTGACACAACAATACGGACGCTAGACTTATCTGGGCAAAACTATCCAGAGACTTCAGCTACCCGGATACTAAGAAACACCCGGACACCCTCACGGGGTACTTACCCAGACACTAGCAACATATCCGGACACCACCGAACACTGGTGTCCGGAAAACACGGCTGTTCGAACTTAACAAGTATAAAACTGATTTATACTCCGATTTTTGCCATTAAGTCGATTAGATATATACAAGGGTTCATCCACCAACCTCAAATACTCACTTAATCCATTTACAAACTTCTAAATCAATTTAACAAGACAAAAACCCTTAAAACCCATTTTGAAGGAAAAGAGGTGAAAACTCAATGAATCCCCACAATAAATCTCAAGAATCCAAACCAGTAGTGATCGAACAAAAGAATTAACAAGGAATAAGAGTTACCTTACTGATTTCTTCTTTGATTCCCCTATGGTTCTTCACTCTCTTGATTTCTTTCCAAAAACCTCCTTTTTCTCCCTTTTCTCTCTTAGTTGCCAACCTCACACCAAAATACTGATTTTAGAGAATGGAGGCTGCCCTAGAAGTTTGTGCACTTATATACCTTCATCCAATGACAGAAATGGTCCCTTAACTTAACTTTCGTTTCTTTTATTTTGACCACCAAACTCCAAGACTCACTAGGATTTTGGGTTGTTACAGCGGTTATGTTTCTTGGATGTCCAACTCACCAATTTATCTCCAAGCAATTGGCAGCTACCAGAAGTACTCTTTTTGTCATTCCCGCATCCTTCATAATCTGAATCTGTGTATGCAATAAGCTCGAAACCAGAATTAAGAGGATACCAGAAACCCAAAAATTGAGTCCCCTTCCGATATTTAAATATGCGTTTGACAGCAGACAGGTGGGATTCTTTAGGATTTGCTTGAAATCTATCACAAAGACAGGTTGCAAACATTATATCAGGTCTGCTAGCAGTTAAGTACAGAAGTGACCCTATCATGCCTCTGTAGTTCTTGACATCCACAGGTTCACCATTAAGGTCAGATTCAAGTTTAACTCCAGTGGCAATAGGAGTTTTCATTGGATTTGAATTATTGAGCTTATACATTTTCAAAATATCAGAGATGTATTTAGACTGACTTATAAAAGTCCCTCTGATGGATTGTTTTACTTTCAAACCAAGGAAGAAAGAAAGTTCTCCCATCATGCCCATTTTGAATTCACTTTTCATCAATTTCCTCAAACCTATCACTGTACTCTTGCCTTGTAGACCCAAAGATAATGTCATCAACATATATCTGTACCAGAAGAATATCATTCTTATACCTTCTAAAGAATATAGTTGTATCGACAGTACCTTTCTCGAAGTGATTAGTCAACAGAAAATTTGACAGAGTTTCATACCAGGCTCTGGGAGCTTGCTTATGGCCTTACAGAGCTTTGTCTAACTTGTAGACGTGGTCTGGAAACTCTGGGCTTTCAAAACCTGGTGGTTGCTGGACATAAACATCTTCTTGGAGTTTGCCATTCAGAAAGGCGGATTTCACATCCATCTGGTAGACCTTGAAACCCTTATGAGCAGCACAGGCTATGAAGATTCGTATAGCTTCCAGCCTGGCCACAGATGCAAACGTTTCATCATAATCGATACCTTTCTCTTGGCAATATCCCTTTGCAACCAGCCGAGATTTATTTCTGATGATAATCCCATCTTCATCCATTTTATTTATGAACACCCACTTGGTTCCAATAGCAGCTTTATCTTTAGGGAGTGGAACCAACGACCAAACTTTATTCCTTTCAAACTACAGAAGCTCCTCTTGTATGGATTCTATCCAGTTTGGGTCTTCTAGGGTTTCAGAGATCTTCTTTGGCTCAATCATGCTTATAAAATTGACAAAGAAAGCTTCATTGATTGTGGCCGATCTTGTCTTCACACCATCTTCAGCAGCACCAATAATTAGATGATGGGGGTGATCCTTTGTCCATCTTGTCATGGGAGCATGGACAACAGGTGGAGTTTCTGCTTCTGATGGGAAAAGACGAATTTATGCATCAGAGCTCTTGGGATTGGGACCAGGGCTATGTGGCACACAACTCTGGAGAGTGGCCTCATTGCTCTGTGATGTCCCAACAGGTCTCTGCGAATGTGAACATTCAAATAGGGAATCTCTCCCAATATGAGTCAGCAGGGGTGATGATGGTTCTTGGTCAGGTTCTCTTACATCTGGTTGTGGTTCCTCATTTCTCTGAATAGCACATGTAGACAGAGAAGTAGATGGTGAAGAATTGGAGGGACCTGTAAGAGTTGTACCTGTCAGATTCTGTTCTGTTGAGTTCTGAGCCCGATTGCCTCTGCTGATGTTGACAGACGAATCATCATCATCGAAGAAATCGTTGAAGACTAAGTTGATATCTTCTTCACTTGATTTTGAAGAACTTGGCTTCTGTTTCGTCTGTATCCCCTCTGGTGTTTTGCGATCAGAGGAACTTGATATATTTTCATCAAAAGACACATTGATGCTCTCTTGAATGACTCTAGTTCTGGTATTGTAGACTATGTAGGCTTTAGAGGTTAAGGAATAACCAATAAAGATTCCTTCGTCAGCCTTTTTGTCGAATTTGCCCAGTTGTTCTCTGTCATTCAAGATATAACACTTACAGCCGAAAGCATGAAAATATTTTACATTTGGCCTTCGATTGTTGATGAGTTCATAGGGAGTTGTGAGTCCATGATCTTCAACACTTCAAGTAATATGTAACAAGATGAGGAAGGAGAGAACAATTTATTATAGAAATGTAAACTAATCTAGAGAGAGAACACAAGAGTGTTTAAGAGCTACATTGTGAATTATGAACTAATGATTACAACAATACATGAAATAACCTATTTATAGTTGTTGGTTCCCGTTTTGGTTAAACAAGATTATCAGATCTATTAGTTCAGGTTTAAGGTTTGATGTGGAAGCGTATTTAAAGAACTAACAGATAAGTTTGATAGATTTTAGAACAAACTATAAATAAACAGTGAACAGAATATTATACCTCAAAGTTTACTGAATATATATCAAGAACAGGTTTATGAACTGTGAGTAAGAAAAAGCTTTAAAACAGATATGACTCTTAAGGTGAATAAGCTTTTGTGTTCTTGATGTTGTTGTTGTGTATTGTGTGTAAGGAAGAGCTCAACATGAGCCTTCCTTATATACTACTCTAAAGGGGACCATAAAGCATATGCTACTATTCAAAAGGTACGTATGAATAGTTGAGAGGATGTCGTGAACAGTTGCAAGGATGGCATGAACAGTCAGACGTGCTATATTGCATTTAATGCAGCAGACGTCTAATATGTACTAAGCCCTACTGAGTCCAATCAGAGTTTGACACGTCGATGTTGGACAGGGCATGCTACCATGCAAGTTGATGTACGAGTCCTTTAACAGTAGCAAGATATTATAAATATCTTCAAGTCTCAGTAAGGACCACAGAAGCTCTGTAATGAGTTACAGAGGTTCTGCGGTCTGGTCCTCTGGAGCAGTCTTCGCCGGATTCCGAGTCTTTGATCTTCTTTGTTCGTATGACAGAGCTTTTGTAGGAAGCCTCTGCTGCTTCTGTAGCTTCTTGACCTTGATTTCTCGGAAATGTCGGCAGAGCCTCTGTAAGAGGCTTTCTTCACTTAGCCTATTTTTCACTACTTCTAAATACTTCTATGATTAGGAAGATTGAAGCTAACAATCTCCCCCTAAGTAGTGAAAAATAAAATTTTTAACTTGAGTTAAGTTTGGCTAAGTTAGATAAGAAAGAGGTTAAACAATACCTCGAAATTTCTTTCATTTAGAAATATGCCAGAGGCATTTTACATTTGAGTACAATGAAAGATAAACTTTAACTTTGTTTGTAGAGATTGGAGGTCTGAGAATCAGATTTTGGCATCTTTGAAATCGTTGTAGCTTCTGTTGTCTCTTCCGACTTTTCTGATCTCTTTGTAGAATCTGATGCAGAGTTCTCTTAGGCGAATTGTTGCGTCAATCTCTCTTATGATAGTATCTGCAGCATCTTTATCCATTTTCTTTGAACCTCTGTATTTCACAAGGCTTGCTCTGAACTTGTTCAGAGTACTTGTTGCGTACTTCTGACAGTCCATGCATACAAATAGTTTAGTTTCGCCTTGAGGGTTTTGAAATACTAACCCAAACCGTGGTTCTGTGATGATTGAGTTAGGTACGGCGTCCGGTGGGCAGCGATCCTCTGGTGGTCGTAAATCCAGATGTTTGAGACCAAGATCCTTTCCCAGCTGGAAATCTATCATGCTATAGAGCAGAAGCTTTTCCCTCATCGCTTTTCTCAACACTTGATAGGCTCTGGTGTTTGCCTCTGTGTTGTAGTTGTCCTTTGTCCATTGCAGAAGGTCAGGTAGATCATATGGATTGATATTTCTTAAATCAGCATAAGCGAAGGTAGTTTCTGAATTGTTTTCTCTTCTGACTTTGTAAAGATTGTACCTGACCCTTGGATAGGTTCTTGTGAAGGAGAATTTGCAGAAGATTACCTTTTTGATCTTGTGGATTGAGAAGACATCTGCTTTTGTTCTTGGCTTTGTCCTTGTGAAGATGTTCTCAAATTCTTCTCTGATCCTTGGATCTGTCACATGATCTGTTGGATAATTTGTCTGAAAGGATTGTTTGTAGAGGTATTTGTATACCACTTCTTCCATTTCTTCATATGTTGGACTTGGTTGTGGTACTTGTCTTCTGAGACTCTCCATCGGTTGAACAAGTTCTGCGGCTCTACCAGTTAGAGGAATGTCTGACAGAGGCTTCAATCCATGTGCCCAGTCAACTTCTTCAGGCTTTGGGGTTTGAAAGGCATCAAACGCACTCTTCATTAGTTTCTCTGTTGACTTTGGCAATGTTTTCTTCTTAGGCTCTTCTGTCAGTATACCTTTGCCCTTATCTTTGGCTTTTGGCGGGGCAGAAACTGTTGCTTCTGTAAGTTTGGAGGTTGGCACTTCTGTTGGCTTGATGGGGGTTGCCTCTGTGGGTTTTGACATTTGTGATTTAGAGGACTTTTGTGGCGATGGTTCTGTTGGCTTGAGTTGCTCTGTAACCTCTGTTGGAGGTTGTTTGTTGACTTCTTCTGTGAACCTGTGCCTTTCTTCTTCTCTCTGCGTCATACGATCACTCATTGTTGTGTGCATCCTTTTCAGAACGTCAGAAGCAGAGGTCGTTGCTCTTTTTGGTTTGGTGGCAATCGACTTTCTTCTGGGTATGGTTTGGGGTGTTTCCACAGAGGTGGGTGTTTTCTCTGTGGTTTGTTCATCTGTTTCTTCCAAAATGATTACCTCAGGGGCGGTTGTTGCCTTTGTGGCTTGCTGATCTGCTTCTGGAGTTTTGGTTTCGTCAGGAGATGATTCCACAGAGATGGGTGTTGTTTCTGTGGTCTTTTGGGTTTGTTGTTGGGTTTCTTCTAGAGGGGCTTGGTTGATTGGTTCTGCTGCGATTGGTGGACTTTGTATTCCTCTACTCGTAGCTTTCTCTCTTAGATTCTCCCTCTCAGGATTATCTGATGGACCAGGTTGGTCATCATCAGAATCATCCTGATGGACCAACTTTCTCTCTTAGATTCTCCCTCTCAGGATTGTTAGATCTGAAGTTTTGTCAATAAACCAAGTGTTGAAGATCTGATAAGAAGACTCAGATGTTCTGAGTAGAGGAGTCAGAGATCTGAGAAGAGAAGTCAGAGTTCTGAGAGAAAGAGTCAGAAGCTCTGAGAAGCGTTATCAGAAGAATGTTCAGAAGTTCTGAACTACCTGTTCAGAACTTATGACTACATACTTTACTTAGTATTTAGTAAACTAATTAGGACACGTGTTATGTTCTTATTAGTCGTTCTTATTTGTACAGTAGCTTTAACATGTCCGTTGCAGTATAAATAGAGTGGTTAGCACTACGTTGCTAACTGATTGATTTTCCCGTATATCTTTGTATTCATTCTTTGTAATCTTTGAGATTCTCTCTCTCTTAGATTTGTAATTCTGTTCATCATTGAATACAATTGGGTTTGATCATACAACTTCTCAATTACTGCTTTCTACATTGATTGTAAGATTAGATCCTGTACTTACAATTGGTATCAGAGCAAATCAACAAACAATTTCGTTCAAGATTGTTATCGCGAAGATCGATTGATCAATTTCTTGAAGATTTCTTGATTCATTCAAAATTCTATTCCGCTGCTAGGGCTAGTTCTTGAATTCTTGGCAATTCTTGAATTTCCTGTTACATTTCGATCAAGAAACTCGAATTTGTCTTTCTGTTGAATTTTCTTACAATCATGTCTTCTAAAGAATATCTAGCCATGGGATCTGAAACCAAACCGCCTGTTCTTATACCTGAAGAGTATCAGCAATGGAAAATTCGTATGATCCAATTCCTATACAACATTGATGAAAACCTTATGATCTCCATTCGAGAAGGTCCAATTGAAGTGTATATCGATGTTGCCGCAACACCTGCTACAGAGACAACTCCAGAAATTCCAGCGACCAGTGTGAAGAAGAGTTATTCCCAATACACAGCTGAACAGAAGAATAGGCATGCTATTGACAAAAGAGCAATTACTTTGATGACTTTGGCTGTCCCAAATGAGGTTCTTAACAGGATTGACAGTGGATCATCAGCTAAAGAAATGTGGGACGAATTGGAAAGGCAGATGTTAGGAACTGTGAGATCTATTCAGGCAAAGTTAAATCAAAGCATAAATGCTTATGAGAGGTTCAAAGCAAAAGAGTCAGAAAGTTTGACACAGACATACAGTAAATTTTGTACTATTCTAAATTACTTGAGAAGAAATTGACTGAAGAAAACGAAGTCAGAAATAAATTACAAATTTCTGAACAGTCTAAATTCAGAATGGTCATCATTTGCCATAAGTCTGCAAATGAACAAGGATATGTGTGAAGAAGACTTAAATGATCTGTTATGTGTTCTTAATCAACATGAAGACTCTGTCAAGTTAGTTGTGGAAGAGAAGAAAAATGTTGCTGATCAGTTAGCGTTCTTATCAAAGTCCAAAGCAATCAAAGCACCCAAAAAGACTGCATATCTATCAGAGATACCTAATCTGGAAGAATCTGACAAGGAAGAAGGATCAGAAGATGATGAAGATATCAAGATAATGGCTGATAAACTAGCTTTGTTGACAAATACTTTCAACAAAAGGTATGGGAAGGGTAGATTTCAAGGAAATTATAAGAGAGTTGGGAGTTCAGATTATAAGAAGAAAGAAGACAGAGAAGAAAATAAGTTTGAAAAGAGAGTAGAGAGAAGTGAAGAAAACAAAGAAGAGAAGGATGAGGGAAAAGAAAAGAATCTGTGTTTCAAGTGTGGAAAATCTGGCCACTATGCTAAGGATTGCAGAGTTAAAATTGTGAAAGACTATGAATACTACACCAAGAAGGCTCAGCTTGCAAAGAAGAGAGATGATAAAATTGCTTTATTGGCTGAACAGGAGAATTGGTTGTACTACACTTCTGATGAAGATGATCATATCACTTTCCACAGATGCAAAGCTATATGGCAAAAATGAGGAATGAGGATGATTCTGATTTTGAAGATGCTGATTCTGAGTCATCTGCTGAGGTACATTCTTCACTTGAAATAGAGTTAATGACACAGATTGGTGAAATGAAAACTGAATTTGCTAATCTAAGAAAACAGATAAAAGGAGAAAGAAATTTGGTTAACAAATTCAGAATTGAAAAAAGAAGTAATAAAAGAACAATATAAAGAATCTGAGGCTGAGAAACAGAAAGTTAAAGATGAAAATTCTGAATTGTTGAAAAAGCTTTCTGAACTAAAAGTTGAGTTTTCAAAAATAAAGGATGAAAAAGGTGATCTACAAATAAAATTTGATATGTTATTTGAAGAAAGAAAGAATTTATACACCAAAATCAAAGAATTGGAAGATCTGAATTTGAAAAGGGGTCAGACTCAGCAAACATTAAATCTTTTATTAAGCAATGTTAAAGATACAAGATTTTACAACCCAAAGAAGGGATTGGGATTGGAAGAAAATGTCACTTTAAAAAGAGCTCCAATCAACTTGTATGAAAAACTTCAAGTTTCTAAGCCAAAAATCCCAGAAATTGTTGAAGTTTTCATAAGACCTGCTAGTTCTATAACAAGTTCTGACAATTTGCAAAGACCAAACTCTAAAAAGTCAGATGAGAAAATTTCTGAGTCTAAAACATAAAAGTCAGTTGTTTCAGAAGAAAAGGTTAAGAAAGAAGTTTCTAAACCAGCAGATGAGAAGCCAAAATACAATGATATTAAATTCAAGTATGATTCTTTAAATGTCAGCTACAAAAATAAACAACCAAGTTTTTCATATCATGACATTGAGAGCATATTTGACACAAGTAAAAATTCTGAAACAGTCAATCAGAAATCTGAAACTTCTAGTCAGGATTCTGAACTTTGTAGTCAGAACTCTGAGTCTAAAGATCAGACATCTGAGTCTGTAAATCAGAACTCTGACTCAGGTAGTCAGAAGTCTGATTCAACTGGATTTTCTGAAACAAAATCAGATGAACTTTTACAACTTGAAAAGAGATTTAATCTTGTGAGTCAAGAACTTGAGGACTTAAGGAAAGCTTATGATGAACTTGAAAATGATTTTTGTGAGGTGGATATTAAACATGAAGAAGCTTTGAAAGAAAAGAATATTTTTATTCAGAAAATAACAGAGCTTGAAAAACTGAAGACTGAGTATGATCTTTCTAAAATTAATGCTCCAAGAGAAAATGATAAATTCTTTAATGAATCAAGTACATATGAAAAAGGTGAATCATCTAATTCTTCTAACAAAAAGGACTTGAATTTTTCAGAAAAGAAGAAAGCAAAAGGAAAGATGATCTTGCAAAGTTGAATGATCTGAAAAGGGATCTTGAGAAGCTTAGAATGAAATCTACTTCTGAACTCAAAGCTAGAAATTCTTGTAATAAGGGCAATTGTACTCTGAACAGTATCAATAAAAATGAAATGATCTATGTTTCAGATTTATTGTCACTTGCAAAGAAAAATCTTGTTTGTGTTATATGTAAAAATGATTCATTCCAATATTCTCATAATGTCAAGTCAAAATAACTTCTGTTTCATACATAAGAAAAGATATTCAGAATTCAGAAAAGAAAACTGTTTCTGTTCATCAGAATACAGAAAAGAAGAAATTTTTTGTTCCTCAGACTGAGAAGAAAGAAAAGATAAAAGAAAAGAAAGTTGAAAATATTGCAAAATCAAAAGATACAACTTTCAAAAAGAAAGTGAATAAGTTTGTAAGCGGAAAATGTTCTGACTTCATAAAAGTTCAAGGAAAGTGGTGTTTGAAGAAAGATTTTGAGTGGAAAGTAAAAGGTACTAATGTTAAATCCAATGACAAAACTAACAAAGATGGACCCATTCCAAAATGGGTACCTAAAACTAACTGATCCTTTTGCAGGGCTGTCATGTGTGGTTTTTAGATTCAGGAGCTTCAAGACACATGACAGGTCAAAAGTCTTTTCTATCAAACTTCACAGAAAAGGCTGGAGGAGCAGTAAACTTTGGAAATAACAGCAAAGGACAAGTCAAAGGTTATGGGGATTTAACTAAAGGGGATCTGACAATTCAAAGGGTTTTCTATGTTGAAGGATTACAGCATAATCTTTTCAGCATAAGTCAGTTTTTAGACAGTCTTTGTCAAATCAAGTTTCAAATAACAGGTTGCATGATTTTAACTGAAAATGATGTTAAAGTCTTCTGGGCCAAAAGACATATGGACTTATTTGTAGTTAATTTTTCAAAATTGAAAACATTAAATACAGTTTGTCTTTTATCAAAATCAACTGCAAATGAATGTTGGCTTTGGCACAGAAGATGTTCTCATCTAAATTTAAAAGATCTTAATAATCTCGTTGCAAAACATCTGGTTAAAGGCTTACCAAAGCTTAAATTTGAAAAAGAATCATTATGCTCAGCTTGTGAAATGGGCAAGATGAAAAAGAGTTCTCATAAATTAAAAATGGACTCATCTTGCAAAGCACCATTAGAAATGATTCATACTGATCTTTGTGGTCCAATTTCAGTTCAATCTATGGGAGGAAAAAAATATATGCTTGTGATTGTTGATGAATTCTCCAGATACACATGGGTTGAGTTCCTAAGAGCTAAGTCAGAAGCTGCTACTACATTGATAAATTTTATCAAAAGGATTCAAGTTCTTTTACAACTTCCAGTTCAGAAAATCAGAAGTGATAATGGAACAGAGTTCAGAAATGAGGCTCTTCAGAATTTTTTAGAAAGTTCTGGGATTTCTAACAATTTTTCTGCTGTCAGAACTCCTCAACAAAATGGTGTTGTTGAAAGGAAAAATAGAACTCTAGTTGAAGCTGCGAGAACAATGCTGGCTTATGCAAATCTTCCTACTTTCCTATGGGCTGAAGCAATTGCAACTGCTTGTTTTACACAGAATAGAACTTTAATCAATAAGAGATTAAATAAGACTGCTTATGAACTGATAAATTAAAGAAAACCATTAATCAAATTCTTTCATGTTTTTGGTTGCAGGTGCTATGTTCTTAGAGACAGAGAAAATCTTGCCAAATTCGATAAAAAAGGCAGATGAAGGATACTTTGTGGGTTATTCTTTAACTT
This sequence comes from Saussurea involucrata, assembly GCA_033807775.1. NCBI lineage: Eukaryota > Viridiplantae > Streptophyta > Magnoliopsida > Asterales > Asteraceae > Saussurea > Saussurea involucrata. The sequence continues at coordinate 89,590,609 of CM066314.1, forward strand.
CCAAAGCATTCAGAATCTACAATAGAAGAACCAAGAGGATGATGGAGAGCATAAATGTAACTTTTGATGAAGCCAGAATGAGGACTTCTGAACAAGACAGTTCAGAACTCATGCTGAACAAGACAAATATTACTTCTGATACAAATTCTAATCCTATTTGTTCAGAACTCAATTTACTGTTTAAGGATGCTTTTAGTGAACTAATTTCTGATTCTTATGCAGAATATGAAAATCCGAAGATGGTCAAAGAGATGAAAAATAAGACTCCAGAAATTGTTCAATCAACTGTAATTTCTGACAAAGGTCCATCAGAGGAATGTCCAAATCTAATAAATACAAGTGGTGAAAATTCTGAACCTTGTAATCAGAATTCTGATTCTTATACTCAGAACTCTGAACAAGTCACTCAGAATTCTGACTTCATTGATCAGAACTCAAACCTGGATGCAACTCCTACTCATACATCAGAACAAGGGGACAGTTCAGAATTACAAGCAATCATTGATGAGAATGATGCAAACAACAATTATTCAGAGATTGATGTACTCCCTAGTGCAAATAAATGGACTAAAAATCATCCTATTCATCAAGTAATAGGTGATCCATCAGCAGGAGTAAAAACCAGATCAGCTACAGCAAATGAAGCAATGTTTGCTGGTTTCTTGAGTGTGATTGAACCAAAGAAAGCTAATGAAGCCCTAGAGGATCCAGACTGGATTTCAGCAATGCAAGAGGAATTGCTTCAATTTGAAAGAAATAAAGTTTGGAGACTCATTCCAAAGCCTGAAGGTAAATCTATTATTGGAACTAAATGGGTGTTCAGAAACAAAAAGGATGAATCAGGTGTTGTCATCAGAAACAAGGCAAGATTGTTTGCTAAGGGATACTGTCAACAAGAGGGAATTGATTATGATGATACATTTGCACCAGTGGCAAGAATAGAGGCAATCAGAATATTTTTGGCCTATGCTGCACATAAAAACTTCAAGGTGTATCAAATGGATGTTAAATCAGCCTTTCTAAATGGCAAACTTAATGAAGAGGTGTATGTTCATCAACCTGAAGGTTTTGTTGATCCAGAATTCCCTGATCATGTTTATATTTTAGACAAAGCTTTATATGGTCTAAAACAAGCACCACGAGCCTGGTATGACACTCTTACTAAACACTTGTTAGGTTCAGGGTTCAAGAAAGGTAAGATTGACACAACTTTGTTTTTAAAGAAACAGGGTGATGATTTGATTCTGATTCAGATTTATGTTGATGACATAATATTTGGTTCTACCAGTCCAGAATTATGTGATAATTTTTCAAAAATCATGTCATCTGAATTTGAAATGAGCATGATGGGTGAGCTGTATTTTTTCCTTGGTCTTCAAGTCAAACAATTACCAAAAGGTATTTTCATAAATCAAGGAAAATATGTCAGAGACATTCTGAAAAAGTTCAAAATGTCTGATTGTGCTTCTATGAGAACACCTATGGCAACTAACATAAAGTTAGATGCTGATCTCAAAGGTGTTTCAGCAGATATCAAACTCTATAGAGGCATGATTGGATCATTACTTTATTTGACTGCAAGTAGACCAGATATCATGTTTTCTACCTGTTTCTGTGCTAGATTTCAATCTAACCCAAAAGAATCACATATGTTGGCTGTCAAAAGGATTTTAAGATATCTCAAAGGAACACCTGATCTAGGTTTATGGTATCCAAAAGAAACTGACTTCAAATTGACTGCTTTCACTGATGCTGATCATGCAGGAAGTAGGTTGGACAGAAAGAGTACATCTGGTGCTTGTCACTTTTTGGGAGATAAAATAGTGAGTTGGGCATCAAAGAAGCAGAATTGTGTGTCCACTTCAACTGCTGAAGCAGAGTATGTTGTTGCTGCTGCTTCATGCTCTCAAACATTGTGGATGAGAACACAACTCATGGACTATAGATATCAGCTTAACAAGATTCCCATCTATTGTGACTCAGAAAGTGCAATTGCCATTACTCATAACCCTGTTCAACATTCGAAGACTAAGCATATAGATGTGAGGTATCATTTTATAAAGGACTATGTGGAAAAAGGAACTATAGAGATGCACTTTGTGCATACAAAGTATCAATTGGCTAACTTGTTCACAAAGCCTCTTGATCACAAAAGGTTTTCTTTTCTCATATGTAAAATAGGAATGCTTATTTTGCCTAATTGAAAATATTTGTTTTTCTTAAAAATGCTAAATTTTTCTAAGTAAAATTGTCTGAGTAGTGTACTCAGATCTCTGAGTCTTAAGATTCAGAACTTCTGAGTACTAAGATCAGAACTTCTGAGTCTTGAGTTCAGAACTTCTGAGTCTTGAGATCAGAACTTCTGAGTCTTAAGGTCAGAGATTCTGAGTCAATACTTCAGCAATCTAATTTCAAAAATTTATTTTTGAGAAATACAAATACTTCAACTGTGTGGATTATGCTTCTTCTATTATCTTTTTATCTCATCTTTATGTATCATTAATAGTTAAATGCATGCTCATGTCAAGGGGGAGCATCAAAATTCTTTTGGAAATCATTTTGTGATGCTTAAAAGATTTGTTTTCATTTTTTTTACCTCTGATTATTCAAAGAAGAACAAGCTTTTAATGATAAATTTTTTGGTTATTCAAACTATATCTGAATTAAAAAATTTCATATTCAGATATAAGATTTTAAATGATTTTTTAAATCATCATAATATGAACAGAATTTTGATGATAAAAAGTGCTTCTATCTGTTCAAACCTCTTCTGAATAATCAAAATGTTTTATATTTGTCAGAAGTTGATTTTAAATGACATTTTGGTTACAAGGCAAAATTCTTCTGAGTTATGGAATCAGAACTCTGAGTAGAACAATCAGATATCTGATAAAGAGAAGTCAAAACATCTGAGCGTGTTATTCAGATCTTTGACTTGAGTCAAAATTCTATCCACTAACACGTGTCAGCTTCATATTTGTTTGATTATGCCACGCATTTCATTTAAATCCTCTGTGGTATTTCAAATGTGTTGACTCCGTTATAACATTGATTTCGCTTTTCCGTTAAACCTTTCAACTTCGCGGATTTTAAATAGGTCTTAAAATCCCTATTTCAAATCTTTTCAAATTCCAGAGCGAAACGTGAGATACGAATTAAATCCAGAGTTCTTTGAGTCTGTTTTCTTCTTAAATCATGTCTGAAATACGAAGAAGTGGTCCGATTTCTCTACATTCTACAAAATCGATAATGGATTCATCCGATTCGGAAAATGATGAAGTACAAAATAGAGTTGCAGAGGAAGGGACAATAAGAAATGATATAGAAGATGAACAAATGGATGAATCAGAAGGAAATGCAGATGAGGTAAACATTAATATTGAACATGAACAGAGTGCTGCAGGGTCGATTATGTCAGATAGACCTATTTTCGTGGAAAGGTCTGTTCCTGAGAGTGAATGGTTGAAATTGTCTGAAAATAACTGTGTTATATTGTTTGAGGAAAGTCGATTTAAACCTGAACACATAATTATCATGGAGTTATTCAAACATCATCCTTATAGAAAATGGTTTACAAGAAGCAAAAATGTTCCTGTTCAGTACATACAACAATGGTGGAAACATCTGAGGTTAGAAGATAATAAGTTTGTGTCTGAAATTGGAGGAGTGACATTTGCCTTATCTATCTCTGCACTAAGAGAAATGCTGAATCTACCAGAGAAAGATGATGTACAAAGAAGGACAGATTTTGAAGACTCACCCCTAACAGAGGAATTAATAGCAGAATTTATGAAATTGGGATACAATGAAGGATTAAGGACTCTCAGTTTGTTCAGAAGAAACAAATTACCACCTATTTGGGCTTGCTTCTTTCATGTGGTAAATAAATGTTTGTCAGGGAAGAATAGTTCTGCTGATCAAGGTTCTAAACAAATTCTTCAGATCTTTCAGGGCTTAGTGAAGAATAGGCATTATGAGTATACTTTAATACGTTGGGAAGACATGAAGAATACATTTGAGAAGAATCAGAAAGCAATTCAGAGGAAAACAAAGGATGCTCCACTGACATACATTCCTTATATAAGGTACTGGCAAACTGTTATTTGGTATGCCATGCAGGAAAACAGCACAATCTCAAGAAGAACAAATGAGAAGCATGGTCCCACATTTTATTTGGGTAAGATGACCTCAGTAACAAGACTTGAAAACTATCCCAATCATAAATTGTTGCCAAAATCACTTAGGAATTATATTCCAAGGGAGAGTGAGATTTTAAAAGCTTATTGCACCTCTATGGGAATTGAATTACCTCAAATCCCTACCCAAGAGGACCAACCTGAGAAGAGAGGTGAGGGGTCTAGTCGAATTAGAGAGGGGGAGGATGTTCAGATGGGTGAACATTCTGAGAGACTTGAGGGGGAAAATTCTGAGAGCTTGGTTAGATTTGGTGAGGAAAAACAGAATGAGAGTGGTGAGGATGAGAGATTGTCAACAGAGGTTCAAACAGAAAGAGATGCCTCTGAACCAGCTAATCTTGACCAGGTAACCACAAATGCTATTGGTTCACATCTCTTGGTGTCCAATATTGAAACAAACACCATGGACCTAGTGGTGGATCTTGAACAACCCATCCATATCCACTCAGAAGCATTTCAACATGCTACTGTTTCACACAAATCCGGGGAACCATCCCAAACTCATTTGGAGGGAGGTGATAAATCCCAATCTATTTTTCAACACATTGAGTCTGAATATCACAGTCCTATTCATATTGAGCCTGAAATTCCTTCTGACACTTGCACAAATCAGGAATTTTGTATTCCTGAAACAACATTCATAGACATACCTAATGTTGGGTGTCAAGGATTGGATGGAAGTCCTGGTGAGGTGAACATTACAAAAGCCTCATTCAAACGTGCATCTGTTGTACAAGATGACTTTGTGTTATCTACAGGCCATGAGCCCTCTGGGCACATGAAAACTGGACCATCTGTTGGTTCAGGTTCACTGTTAGAAACTTCTGAATTTGAAAAGATTCAGAAACAAAACAAGGAGATGGGGGAAAAAGTAGAAAATTTGGAGAAGAAGGTGGAGGATTTGAATGATGAGATGTCAGATTTGAAAGTTGTGTTGGAGAAAAAGTTAATTTCTGTTGAAACCAAAGTAGATGATGTAATGAAATCCTTGGATTCTCACAAAAAGGAGATCGTGGATATAATGTCTGGTTTTCAAAAAGATATGTTAAAACAAATGCAAGGTATGCAGGAATCTATACTGAAAGCACTGAATGTATCATTGGCTTCTACTTCAAAGCCTCTTGATCCTGTTCCTATTGCAGAAGCTGAACCTGAAGTTATTTTTAATCAGAACTTGAAAAGAAAGTTTGATGATAATGAGCCTCATGATCATCAAAAGGGGGAGAAAAGACAGAGGTTAAGTTCTGATGATGACATTGGCATAGAAGATTTTGAGATAGCAGATATGCACTTAGCCAGTACAAAAAGTTCAGAAGATCAGACACAAGAAAAGTTAAAGGCAATAACTCAGATAGTTCAGATTGATAGTTCAGATACAGAGGAAATGGAGTTGGAAAGTACAGATGGTGGTGATTCAAATAAAACAGAGGAATTGAACTTAGACACAGAGATGGAAGGAAACTCGGATGAAACTGAAGCTATTGAGGAATCTGTATTGAGATCAGAAAAGACAGTGGAAAGTGAAGTGGTCAACATGTGTACAGATATTGTGGTGTATAACAAAGAAAATATGACGGATTCTGAATTAGAAGAAAGGAGGTTAAGTGAAGAGTTGATCAGAAGGATGCATATTAATTTAGTCAGAGCTTTGAATGTTCAAAAAGTTCAGCAAGGAATAAAAATGGTAAGACATATTGATCTAATGGGAGAAGAAGACAGAACTGTGAATTATACTCTGGATTTTGAAGATGACTTTATATTTAACTTTTGTGATGAGTTAAATACAGAAGAAGAGTATGTGAAAGTGAAAGACTACTTTATGCCTTCTGAGTATGTATTCAGAAAACCAATTGAGATCCCAAAGATTAACTTGCAAAGACTAGAAGAACCTGTATGTGATTTCATCCTAGAGTTAAGTGATGTGCCATTAGCCAGACAATTTCATGATGATATTTTTCCTGAGGAAATATATGATAATCTCTACTACACAGAAGGAGAGTATGAGCGTTTGGAAAGTAATATTGATGGTTTTATGGATGACAGAGCTCAGATAGTCTACGCAGAAGCTTCTAACAGATTCAGAGTTCCTGACTCAAAACTGCATATTCAGAAAAGAATTGAGAAAGTTCTGATGTTTCAACAAGAAGAATTCAATGGTTTAATGTTTGTTAGAATGGAAGTACTGAAAGAAAGAAATACAAAGGTTTCCATGTCTACTTTTGATTTTCACAGATTGACTCTTGATGATCAGATCTTTCTAGTCAAGTTCTTTGCCAGCACTGAAGAAGCCTTGATGGAAATTGAATGCAGAAGACTTCTGGGTATCTATGTCAGAAATATACACTTGTATGATTTCCAATTAGCTATTGAAGAAAGAAAAGAGAAGTGTAATCTGAGTTCTCCCACAAAGAAAACAGAAATTGGTTTATATTTGAAGGGATTTGTAAATGAAGGAATGGAGACAGAAGGGTTCACATATACAGTTCACGAAAGGCTTGAAATGTTCAGATTAAAAGAGTTGGTGAAGTACAGTGATGCAACTCTGAATTGGTGTGGAAACTGAAAGAGAGAGTTTAAAGAAGAGATGTATGAACTCTGTGAAGAGGAGGTTGGATCTTAGAAGAAAAATCAGAAACTGTAGTGAATGGTTGCTATCTGAGGTGAATCCCAAAAAGATTCTACATAATGATTTTGTGTTTCCTGCTGAGTATGAAGTAAATGAAATTCTGTCAGATGAAGTTGAAGAAGTCCAGAACACAACACCTCAGAATGTGCAGATAACTAGTTTTGATCAAGCTGAACAGTCTGAACCCAAAGAAGATGATATATCCATTGATCTAAATGGATACTTTCTTGAATTTGATTTGCCTGAGTTCTTCAAACCAAAAGAAGTACAATTCTTGGATGTGTATTATGATAGACCTAAGGAGACTCAGATCTGGTTGGCTGAAAAATCAAGATGTCTTGGCAAAACAAAGCAAGCTGTTTACTCAGATTTTCTAATCACTGGAATCAGAGAATTGAAGGTTAAGAAATTCAGAAAGATGGAGTACTTATCTTTTGAAGTTCTGAGAGAAGATGGCAAGGTTTATTATTTTACTGATGTAGATTTTGAGAAACTATCAGTGGTTGACTTCTACAGATTACACAACTTTCTATGCTTCAAAGAGTCAAGCAAAGACATAAATGAAAGGAAGGCAAGAAGTGTGGTGATTGAGGCCATGTTCTACATCTTAAGGTGGCACTGTTATACAGATTTCCAAATAGCTTTGTACTTACAAAAGCCATGTGTTTATCTGGCAAATCCCAACACAGATCATGAACAGAAAAAGGTGTTAAAGACTGGAAGTGTTCACAAATATCCAGATTTGGGAGTATTTTTGAAAAACAAAAGTGGAAAGATCTTCTTCAGAGCAAAGGAAACTGCAAAATACTGTTCTGGAACTTTAAGAATCATAAAGCATAATTTGGAGAAAAAGATGCTGAATGTGAAGGAAGCAAATATACGTCAAGAAGTAATCAATCAGCAAGTTGAAATTATTCAAGAAATCATTGTCAAAATTGATAAGAGGCTTAATCTGAGAAATGTGCTACTTCAGAAAATCGTTCCTGCTCTGAAAGACCTGGATGATGCTAAATTCAAGTTTATTTGACAAAAAGGGGGAGATTGTTAGATCTGAAGTTTTGTCAATAAACCAAGTGTTGAAGATCTGATAAGAAGACTCAGATGTTCTGAGTAGAGGAGTCAGAGATCTGAGAAGAGAAGTCAGAGTTCTGAGAGAAAGAGTCAGAAGCTCTGAGAAGCGTTATCAGAAGAATGTTCAGAAGTTCTGAACTACCTGTTCAGAACTTATGACTAAATACTTTACTTAGTATTTAGTAAACTAATTAGGACACGTGTTATGTTCTTATTAGTCGTTCTTATTTGTACTGTAGCTTTAACATGTCCGTTGCGGTATAAATAGAGTGGTTAGCACTACGTTGCTAACTGATTGATTTTCCTGTATATCTTTGTATTCATTCTTTGTAATCTTTGAGATTCTCTCTCTCTTAGATTTGTAATTCTGTTCATCATTGAATACAATTGGGCTTGATCATACAACTTCTCAATTACTGCTTTCTACATTGATTGTAAGATTAGATCTTGTACTTACAAGAGGCCAATCAATGTCGCAAGCTCTGCTTCTGTTTTGAAACGCATTCTGCCGACACTCTTTCTGAAATCCTTGACATAGTTGGCATTTGCAGTTGTGAAGGAGACAATGACTTCTGTGACCTGGTTAATGACGTTCTGTCCGAGCTCTGTAAGCTGTGCTCTGGTCATATAGTCTTTTGGTTGCATCATTGTCGAGTTGCGTATTGCCTCTGCTTGTACTTGTGATAGGGCATTCTGTAAGTCTGCAGGAGTGATGCCCTCTGCTCTGTGGGATTGCGTATTCATTTGTTCAAGGAAATCTTTGACAGAGTCCCTGAAAGCAGAAGTTGCAGTTGTTCCGAATTCCTGAGCTGCAGAAGTGGCTGTTGCTTTGGCAGTAGTTTCGGCAGAAGACTTCATCTCTGAGATGGCGGTTTTTACCTCTGTGGACAGATTGTCCATTTTGGTGTTCAGTTTCAGGATAGCCGTAGATGTTGTCTCTGTAAAGGATTTGAAAGAGCTTTGCAACTCTTTCAATGTTTGGTTCATAGAGGTGACAAGGGTTTGGAACTCATCCCTTGATACTTGTGTTCCTTGTGTAACCTCTGGAGGAACACATTCGTCTCCAGAGTGAGTCCCTGTTCCTGGGACACCTTCGTTCACCCTTGTTTGTACGATGGGGGTGGAAGGATTTCCTTCTGATCCTCGAGAAGAAACCTGAGATTCGATCTCTACAGAAGTTCTGTGAAGAACAGTGTCCAAATCCACTCCAGAGGTGGTTATTGGAATGTCCTTCTGTTGACTGGGAGACTTGTCTAGAGTCTCTTCGTCTCTGTGCACACTACTTCTCTCTGAAAGAAGTTTTGGTCCTAATGTGTGCGTGGCAGAGGAAACGAATTCCTCTGTAGGGTGTTCTAGGGTGATCTGGGGCGACTGATCACGAACAATAGGTGAGTCTCTTTGAGGAGACTCCCTAGGAATGGATTCCCCGGTTTCTGTGGGCACAGAGGTTGAAAGAGTAACCTCTGGCTGGATGGGTAGGGTTAGGATCGAGCTGTGCTGCTCTTTTTCAATAACTCCTTCTGCAGCTAGACCTGCGGAGTTAGAAATGTGGGTTGCACTGGGAGTTGGTTTTGGTTGTGTGCCTCTATTTATCCAGGCATCTTTTCTTGCTTCTTCCTCTGTTAAGCATCCAAGCACTACTTCATTTTCTATCATATCATCCTCTGTAACTATCCTATGGCTTGGTGCTTCTTCCCTAAGTTCTGTTGAAATTCCTTGCTCTGGTCGTAAGAAGTCATACATTTGATGAGATCCGAATAATCTCATGACATGTGGATGATAAAGACCCTTACGTATCCAGACAGCTTCTTCTTCATCTGAATCTGTCTCTAAGATCTCTATTTCTGTCTCTGTTGTTGCTAATCCCTCTTTTTGTACAACTTCGGCCCCTTTTTCTTTCTCTTCTTCCATCATGTTCTCAGAATCCTCTGTAATTTCACCTCTGTTCCACTCAGCTTCTGTTTGTTCTACTTCTTCTGAAGCTGGGTTTGGACTTCTTCTGTGGACGTCCAATCCTTGAATGAAAGGGTTTTGTAAAATCACAGGGGTGTCGGCTGGTTGATTTCTGGGTGTTGTGTCATCTTCTTGTAGATGTGTGTCAATGCCAGAAATGAAGAAATCTTGTTCTTCTGGAGAGTGGTGGTCGAGAGGTTGTGCCGTCCACCCTGCTGTATTTAGGGTGTTGGCAATTTCAGGGTTCTGTAAGAAGTCGTTCAGGTCTCCTTGGTGAGCAAATCTATCTGGAGATTGATAGGGTGATTGATACCTTTCTGTAGCCATTTCTTCTTCTGCAACTTCTTCTTCAGCAATTTCCTCTTCTGCAATGGTTACCAACTTTGCAAGTGATTTACCATGCCTCTTTTTGGTTTTCCTCCTCTTAGGATTTGGTGCCCCTTCTTCTGTTGATTTAGATCTTTTCTTCTTCATTTTTGGGGAGGAGGGAGGAGCAGAGGAGCCAATTTCTGTGGCATGAGGAGGTGAGGGTTGATCTTCTGCAACGCTTGTTGAGGTGCCTTCTACAGTTTTCCTCTTCTTAGCTTTTGGAGTAGATGCAGAGGTTCTTGATGAAGACTTCTTTCCCATTAGTTCTGCACGTTTGGCTATAAAGCTGAGTTGAATAGCCATGTGCTTTGCTAACTTCTGATCCTTTTCTTCTTGAGTGGAAAGAGGTTTTGCTATCATTGTTCCTAGGGGGACACCTAAACGCGGGGGTGTCATAGGACTCGGTTTAGGAGTTCTATGATCGCGTATATACTCTTTCTTAAGGGATTTATTCGATGCGTATTGCAGAAGCTTCTTTGACAGAGGTCTGCAGTGTGAGTAGCCATCAGTATGATCAGTGGGGGTATTCTTGTTCATCGGGAACTGTTTGGGAGTTGGTCCTTCCATTGGCCATATTTGGATTAGCAGTAGAGGTTCGAACAGTACTCCCAATATTCTTTGGAATTGCAGAGGTGGTAGAAAGTTGGGATCGTTCTCTTTGACCCTTTTCGAGTTGTTCTTTCTGTCGATGGTGTTTATGATCTCTTGCATCATTATGGTCGCATAATCTAGTGGAAGATCATAGTAAACCCCATACATGATGCTCAAGATTTGATGTGAGCTATGGTCAATATTGCCTATCTTTCCTGTCAGGCATCTGTTAAGAATAGAGAACAAAGTGTTCCACAGAGGTGGTAATCGGCCTCTGCGGAAGTCATTCCTCTTTCGTAGTTGGGTGTTGTACCCAAGCATTTCTACGACTCGACAGATCTCTTCGTCTGTTGGTTGCTCTGCATAACTTTTCAATCCCAGAAGACCCCTTGTTGGTAGGTTGAATTCAAGTGAGAACATTGTTCTGTTGAACTTGATTTCAAGATGCTCAGATTTATCAGGTCTTGAAATGTACCCTTTGATAAGAGAATCGTCTTTATCAAATCGGCAGCTTTGCCAAAATTGGTTCAAATAACGGACTGGAATTTTGTTCGGGGTTCTTGATAGTAGAGGGAAGAGGACATGATTCTCCATGATGTTCAGAAGTATGGCATGGGCTTCGCCGAAAGCAGTGGGTGAGGGGACCAAATAGCAGTTGTTGGATTTGATAGGAAGAATGGCTTCGAAATGATCTTTTGCTATAAAGTTTTGCAAGTGTGTCGTCGGAGCAAAGTCTGCTGAGTCCCCGGAATCTTGTTGTTCAATATTTCATGCAAGGCTGGGGTTTTCAGAATGTTCTGAATGTGCAGGGGAGTGTTCCGGTGAGTTCGCCGGAGAGAGTTCAGAGGATGTAGCTCGAGAAGATGAAGCCATTTGATTTTAAGAATAAGATTTTTGCAAGCTTTTTGCAGGGTTTCGCCGGAGAAGAAGATGAGAGTTTGTAAAAAGTTTTATGAAAGGGTAAGCTTTGTTTTTATAGGATGGTAAAACGGTAGAATTCGAAAGAGTAAAATATATGGCAATGGATTAAAGTTTGGAATCCGCACTCGAGTTTGAGTGGCGGGTTCAACTTTCCAAATAAAAACGTTCCATGTACGCCCAATGAAAATGGGACACGTAGGCCTTGTCAGAATATGACAGGACGTCGTGCGCGGCCCATTAATGCTAGGCGCGTGAGGTTGATTTTAGCCATATGAGTTTCACTCGCAGTAACAGTAACCGTTATTACCACAGATAACAAAATGGCAGAACTTTTATGTTTTACAGAAGCTCTGTGATTTTGAAAATCTTGAGTTTTAACCTTTTCTCATATATCTCATTGTTGTCATGACTCTGAAGGTTCTTCTTTGAACGAAAACGTTTGTAAAGACGTTGGAGAGGATCAATAGGATTTTGTCAAGAAATTTTACTCACAGAGGTTTTGTAGCTCTGATGGAACTTGCAGAAGCTCTGCGAGAGCCAACAGAAGCTCTATGAGAGAAAAAAATCTTATAACTTGAATTCTATTAACTTTCTGATCATCCAATTTTTGATCTGTGTTAAGAGATGTTTTTCGCACATTTTTTAAGGTTGGTGTCCGAGAAAACTATTTTGATAAACGTTTTGTTCGAGAAGGTCATGGTGTGTGTTGTCGGTTTCCGAGATAACATTCCAAAAGATCGACAGAGGGTTAATTTGTGATCACAGAGCATATTTCCTGCAGAAGCTCTGTTGAGCTCAGCAGAAGCTCTATGACCTTAAATTTCTCCTATTTCGAATTTTGTTAAACCTTTTGAACTTTTGATTTTTGAAATGTTATTCATAGTATATTTAGGACATATTTGACAATTCTTGTCCTAGAAAACTGTTTTCTAAAAACCTTTCGTGCGAGAGACATACCTTTTGGTTCTTCTGTTCTCGGCAGTTTTGTCTTACTTCTGTCGATGGAGAATTATCGACATTCTTCTTTGGCTTTCCTTTGAAAGATTTACCTCTGTAGATCATTTCAGGGTCCCTTTTGCTCCCCCTTGATCTAATCGCTTCTGTAGATCAAGAATTTTCCTTTTTCTCCCCCTTGATTTATGCTTGGTTCAAAGAATGGTAAGATTTGTATTGAGCATAGATTATGTTTACCAGAGGTTCTGTAAGGGTTATCAGAAGATCTGAGCGGACCCACAGAGGCTCTGTAAACAATTATTTTATATAAAAAAATATAAACTGAAATAAATTTATCAACGCAATAACTTAGTAATAATAGATATTTATACTTATTTACAGAAGATAAAGCTATACTTACAGAGAATTTTCACACCATGTTAATCATTCCTAACTTACCCACCAAGAAGTTGAATCTTTTCTCGTCTAATGCTTTGGTGAATAAGTCAGCGAGTTGATATTCTGTGGGCACGAAATGCATTTCGATTGTACCGTATTCAACATGATGTTTCAAGAAATGATACCTTATATCGATATGCTTGGTTTTTGAGTGTTGCACAGGGTTGGCAGAGATAGCAATAGCACTTTTGGAATCACAGAAGATGGGTATTTTGAACAGAATGTGGCCGTAGTCTTTTAGCTGAGTCTTCATCCATAGAACCTGAGAACAACAGCTAGCGGCAGCAACGTATTCAGCTTCTGCAGTGGATGTGGAGACACAATTCTGCTTCTTGGAGGTCCAACTGACTAGTTTACCACCTAGGAATTGACAACTCCCAGAGGTACTTTTTCTGTCGAGCATGCATCCTCCATAGTCTGAATCTGTATAAGCTTTAAGACCAAAACCAGAGTTCTGTGGATACCAGAGACCAAGATTGTTGGTCCCCTTCAGGTATATAAAGATTCTTTTTACAGCATCATAATGTGATTTCTTTGGATTAGCTTGATAACGTGCACAAAGACACGTGGCATGCATAATGTCAGGTCTGCTTGCTGTTAAGTATAACAGAGATCCAATCATGCCTCTATAGAGAGTACATTCTACAGAAATATCATTTGGATCTAAGAATAACTTATTTCCAGTGGCCATTGGAGTCTTCATTGCAGAGGTATCAGAGAGATTATATTTTAAAAGTATGTCAGAGACATATTTGGCTTGATTTATAAAAATTCCCTCTGAAGATTGTTTGACTTGAAGTCCGAGGAAAAATGTTAATTCTCCCATCATACTCATTTCAAACTCACTCTGCATGAGTTTTTCAAAAATTTTGCACTCTTCTGAATTTGTAGACCCAAAAATTATGTCATCTACGTATATTTGTACAAGCATTATCTCACTATTTTTGCGTTTAGAGAATAAGGTAGTATCTGTTGTACCTCTGTTGTAGCCATTGACTAGAAGGAAGGTAGAAAGTCGTTCGTACCATGCTCTTGGGGCCTGTTTCAGTCCGTATAGAGCCTTTTCAAGGTAGTATACATGCCTTGGAAACTTTGAGCTTTCAAAACCTGGTGGCTGATTTACGTAAACCTCTTCTTGGATTTCACCGTTTAGAAAAGCTGATTTTACGTCCATCTTATAGACTTTAAAACCTCTGTGGGCTGCGAAGGCTAAGAATATTCTTATTGCTTCGAGACGTGCGACAGGGGCAAAAGTCTCATCGTAGTCTATGCCTTCTTCTTGTCTATATCCTTTTGCTACTAATCTTGCTTTGTTTCTGACGACCACTCCATCTTCATCCTTCTTGTTTCTGTAGACCCATTTAGTCCCAATGGCCTGTTTCCCTCTTGGCAGAGGTACTAAAGTCCATACTCTATTACGCTCAAATTGCAGAAGTTCATCTTGCATGGCGTCTACCCAGTTTGGGTCATCTAGGGCTTCAGAAATCTTCTTTGGTTCTATAACACTAATAAAATTTGTAAAGAAACAAAAATTAGCAGTGGCAGACCTTGTTTTTACTGAGTCAGAAGGTTCTACAATTATTTGGCTTGGAGGATGGCTTTTTGTCCACTGAGTTGTGCGTGGAAGATGATCATCAATGTCATCAAAACTTTCTTCAGAGGCTTCTTGTGTAGCCTCTGTTGTTCTTCGTGCCTTGGTAGTTGATTCTACCGTTTGTGGAATGATTGGTACGAGTGGTGGTGGAGTTTGTTCCTCTGAGGATGTATAGTCTTGGTCCTCGATCTCCTCTGTAATTGGTTCTTCTGTGGTTTGTGCAGCTTCTGTGGTCGTTTTTCTTGATGTTTCATCTTCTGCACTTTCTTTTGCTTCGGCAATTGCATCTGTAGTATTTATAGAAGAAGATGAAGCATTATTTGGACCAGTTAGAGTCATACATGTAGGATTTTGTCCGACAGAGGATGGTTCTTCAGAAACTCTGATGGTTCCGACAGAAGGATCAATGTCATTGTGGAACATCTCCAAAAATAGAAGATTCAAATCTTCTTTTGTTCTTGAGATGTCAGAGGATTTCCCTTTAATTCCGAGTTCTGAACTTATTTGCTAAGAAGTCATTTGGAATGAATCATCAAAAGAAACATTGATGCTTTCTACAATCTTGTGAGACTTTGTAAGGAATGTTCTGTAGGCTTTGGAAGTGGCAGAGTATCCAATGAATTTGCCTTCATCTGCTTTTACATCAAACTTTCCTCTTGAATCTCTGTCGTTTAAGACAAAGCATTTGCATCCGAATACATGGAAAAATTTGATGTTTGGCCGCCTTTTGTTAAGCAATTCGTAAGGCGTCTTGAGGTGTCTTTTCACAATGGTTGATCGATTTTGAGTATAACACGCAGTAGAAATTGCTTCTGCCCAAAAGTTCATTGATAATCTGCATGCTGATATCATAGTTCTTGCGGCTTCCACAAGTGTTCGATTCTTTCTTTCGAGAACACCGTTCTGTTGTGGAGTGCGAGCTGCAGAGAAGTTCTGTGATATTCCTTCTGTTGAAAGATAGGCTTCAATGACAGAGTTTTTAAATTTTGTGCCATTGTCACTTCTTAACTTCTGTATTCTGCAATCATAAAGAACTTGGATTCTTTTCATTAGATTTATCAATATATTTGGAACATCTGATTTCTTTCTTACGAATTCAACCCATGTGAAACGTGAATACTCATCAATTAGGACAAGTATGTATTTCTTGCCACCTAGGCTCTGTATGGCAATGGGACCGCAGAGGTCGACATGAAGCATGTACAGAGGTCTAGTGCAAGATACGTCAGTTTTGCCTTTGTGGGAAGCCCTTCTGTGTTTTCCCATTTCACAGGCCGAACACAAATGATCCTTATTGAATTTAACATTTGGCAAACCTTTAACTAGATTGAGTTTTACTAGTTTATCCAAGGTATGAAAGTTTAAGTGACAGAACCTGTTGTGCCATAACCACGCTTCTTCACTTTTGCAGGCTACTAGACAAACTTTGTCCTTGGATTTTGAAGTAAAATTCATTAGGTATAGATCACCTCTTCTTTCAGCTCGCAGAAGTTCCATTCCTGTGTTTTCACTCTGTAGTGAGCAGAAAGTTCTTTTGAATAACACATCGAATCCTGTATCACAGAGTTGACTTACGCTTAGTAGGTTGTGTTTGAGGCCATTCACATATGCAACTTTGTATACAGAGACATTTTCTTTCTGTATTACTCCATAGCCTTTGATGTGTCCCTTCATGCTGTCTCCAAAGGTTACAGATCCACCATCGTGTGTTTCTTTTTATGTGGATAGTAATCTTCTGTTGCCAGTCATGTGCCTTGAGCATCCGGAGTCAAGATACCAAATTGGCACATGTTGCTTCTGTAAGACAATCATAGAGATTTAGGTACCTATATCCACATGGGTCCAATATTGTTAGAATTTTTCAAGTTTGCCTTAGCATTCTTGAAATACATTTTATCTTTTGTAGAAGAATCAGATTGTTTCTCTTTTAGTTCTGACTTTCGAATTTCAGTGGTGAGACAGCAATCTGGACTTGAGAAGTGTTTATTCAATTTAAACATAAGATCAAAACAATGACAGTATTGAATATGAGATGTGATTTGTTTGAACTTTTCATTGAATTTTCTGAACTGAGCCACAGAGACATTACACTCTTTCTTTACATTAGATTTCCTATTACAAGAAGATCTATGAATACTAGAATGTTGTTTGCAAAAGTCTTGTTTAGTTCCTGCCTTCTGTGACTTTCTTCTGTGGTGAACATCTTTCTTCACTGTCACAGAGGAAAAATATTTGTTAGCTTCAGGCCATTTTCCCTTTTGTTTCCAAGTGTGATTCTCTTTGATTTTCCTTAAAGGTTTTGAAAATTTTAAGCTTTTTGGATTTTCAGAGGCCTTTGTCAGATTTTCAAGCTCTGTAGAGGTTTTGACTTGTATATACATTTTGAGAAAATCTGGACGGATAGGTATCTCTGTGATTTTCTCTTTTGGAGAAATTGTTCTGTTAAGAACTTCAGAGGAGATTTTGACATCCTCTGTGTCACAGTGAATTATCCCTGATTTGAAATCGGTCTCTGAGTCGTCAGAGGATGAATCGTCCTCATATGCAGAGGTTGAGTCATTTCTTTCGACAGAGGCTGGATTTTCTGAGCATGTATCATACGAGCTTTCTTCCTCTGTAAAAAAACTTTCGTAGTTGGCAGAGGTTTCTAATGAGATCTCTTCAGCGAGTTTTTGATTTATAGAAGATGTACAGAGATTTTCTAAAATATTTGATTTCAAAACTTCCAAAATTTCTTTTTCAATAGATTCTTCAAGTTTTTCTTCTGAAAAAATGGGTTTAAACTCAGGAGCTTCTGCTGACAATTTCTTTTCAACATTTATCATACAGACAAAAGCGACCTGTGTTAGAGTCTCTAGTTTACCAAACTTAAAGATACCAATCTGATCTTGTGTTTTTAGATATTTCTTTGGTTTGATTTCATCTTTGTATGTTTCCTCAAGTGAGGTTCTGCAGAGATTTTAACCCTTTTACTTACAGAGAGTAAGTTTGGAAAGTTTGGTTTGTTAGTTTTTCCCAAAACAAATAGAGAGGACAGAGGTTTTAGTCGTTTATTTTCAACTCCTAAGGTAATGTCACTGTATCCTATACCTCGTCTTGCTATTTGAGTGTTTACCTTTTCATACACCTTCTGTGCATCTTTATAGTTTTTAATTAAAACTTCTCTTCTTAAAAGATATTGCCAAAGTACCTCTCTTTCCTTTTGAAAGTATTCTTTGAGAGCTCGTATGTCTGTAGTTTCACTTCTTGAAACTGAAAGTTCTTTTGTTTTGATTTTTAAAGCATAGGTTAAATCAGAAATTTGCCTTTTTAAATGATCTATATTTTTGCTCCAATATTTTTTGACTTTTCCTTTTTCTTCAAAGATTTTGGCTTTTTCTTGAGTGAGAAGCCTTACTTCTCTCTCATTAAAGGTCAGCTTTTTCTGAATGCTTTCAATTATATCTTTCAGTTCAATGTTAAGTTTAAATAAATCACCATCTACAGAATTAGTACTTGAGATAGAGTTTGAAATAGATACCTCATTGTCAGTGCAGGAGTCAACTTCTGCCATGCCACAGAACAGGGCATTTGTGAGAAATTCATCGTCAGAGGTAGAGTCTGACTCGAAGTCTTCTTTGCTTGCCTCAGAATGCCCTTTGTTCGCCATTAGGGATTTTTGTGCGTAATACTCGGCCTTCTTTTTGTAAAAAGCTGAGTCCTTCCGTGGGCGATTTGGTCTACTTCTGCATTCTTTTGCGAAATGACCTGGCTTGCCGCAGTTGAAACAACCTTGGGAGATGTTTCCAGTTCGGTCGTTGGACTTCTGTAGGTCTCCACCTTTCTCTGTTCGGCATTCGTTTGCGTAATGACCGGGTTTACCACATTTGTAGCATTCTTGTGTGTGGCCTATATTGTCATCTGATCTCTGTCAATCATTTCCTCTGTAGCTTCTGTCGCTCGACCTCTGTAGGTCATCATTTCTGTAGTCTGACCTCTGTCGGTCACTTGATTCTTCTCTTCTTCCATCATCTCTTCTACCCGAAATCCTTTGGTTATTTCTAAACTCTCTTGTCAATAGAGCCATTGATTTAGCTAATGACGCAAGAGTTATCTCTTCCTCTATCAGCTCGTCTTCTTCGCTATCAACCATTACCATCTTCTTTTTCTCCTTCTTTTTCTCCTCTGTAGATCTCTCATTTCTTGGTCTGTCTGCAGCCTCTGTAGATTTACTAACCAATGCGTATGGCACAGTGGTTAGTGTTTTAGCTTGAGCTATTTGAGGCTCTTGTGCAGCAAGTGTTCCATAGAGATCTGAGAGTGTCCAGGAGTCTAGATCTTGATTTGTTTGTAAAGACATAGACAACTGAAGCCACTCATCGTTCAGGCTCTTTAGAAACATGACGTTATTTTCTTCCGTGGTTCTATGAATACCAGACTTTTTGCATTTGTTTATGAGAGAGTTGAACCGGTCGTATGTTGTTTGCAGAGATTCTGTTGCAGAGGCTCTGAAAGCATGATATTCATTTATGTATTGTGCCCTTCGGTTCTTCTGAGTTTTAGCACCCCCTTCCAACTGTCTTTCTAATTCTTTCCAGAGATCCTGCGCTGTTTCGCATGCATCTAAGGATTGAAAAAGTTCGTTGGGGATTTCCATTATCAATATTCTCTTTGTTTTCTGTGCAACTTCATCTTCTGCCTTATCTTCATTTGACCATTCTTCTCTTGGCTTAGGTTTTTTATGTTCAGGGATTTCAGCAGATTCAGCAGTAGCTGGTACACGTGGCATAGTTATCATCGGAACTGGAGGAGGATTGTAAAGATATTGTTTGAGAGTTTTTTCAGTACCCTCAAAGAAATGAACCATTCTTATCTTCCATTGAGGATACTCATCTCTAAGAAGAGTAGGAGGTTTGGTTAGTGAGCCAGCAGTGAAAAAGTTATTTGTATTTGTCATTTTGAGGAGAGGATTTCTTAATATGAAGATCTAGAAGGTTTTCTGGGTACGACTAATATTTAGAAATATTGTGATGAAGAGAGAAAATAATCTATCAAATAAAAGTTTTAAAACGAGGATCACTTGATATTGAAAATCAAGCTAGGCTCTGATACCAATTGTTGGTTCCCGTTTTGGTTAAACAAGATTATCAGATCTATTAGTTCAGGTTTAAGATTTGATGCGGCAGCGTATTTAAAGAACTAACAGATAAGTTTGATAGATTTTAGAACAAACTATAAATAAACAGTGAACAGAATATTATATCTCAAAGTTTACTGAATATATATCAAGAACAGGTTTATGAACCGTGAGTAAGAAAAAGCTTTAAAACAGATATGACTCTTAAGGTGAATAAGCTTTTGTGTTCTTGATGTTGTTGTTGTGTATTGTGTGTAAGGAAGAGCTCAACATGAGTCTTCCTTATATACTACTCTAATGGGGACCATAAAGCATATGCTACTATTCAAAAGGTACGTATGAATAGTTGAGAGGATGTCGTGAACAGTTGCAAGGATG
Source organism: Saussurea involucrata (assembly GCA_033807775.1). Classification (NCBI taxonomy): domain Eukaryota; kingdom Viridiplantae; phylum Streptophyta; class Magnoliopsida; order Asterales; family Asteraceae; genus Saussurea; species Saussurea involucrata. Next base: position 89,610,816 of record CM066314.1, read on the forward strand.
GCATGAACAGTCAGACGTGCTATATTGCATTTAATGCAGCAGACGTCTAATATGTACTAAGCCCTACTGAGTCCAATCAGAGTTTGACACGTCGATGTTGGATAGGGCATGCTACCATGCAAGTTGATGTACGAGTCCTTTAACAATAGCAAGATATTATAAATATCTTCAAGTCTCAGTAAGGACCACAAAAGCTCTGTAATGAGTTATAGAGGTTCTGCGGTCTGGTCCTCTGGAGCAGTCTTCGCCGGATTCCGAGTCTTTGATCTTCTTTGTTCGTATGACAGAGCTTCTGTAGGAAGCCTCTGCTGCTTCTGTAGCTTCTTGACCTTGATTTCTCGGAAATGTCGGCAGAGCCTCTGTAAGAGGCTTTCTTCACTTAGCCTATTTTTCACTACTTCTAAATACTTCTATGATTAGGAAGATTGAAGCTAACAATAGTCCCCTTCCCTTGTTACATCATTTAAGCCCAAGCTCATTTACATATCTAAGCCCATTAGGCCCAAATCCATTACTTTACAAAACTTTCTAATATTTATGTAATACCCCGGGTAAGTCCGTTAGATATTTTACCTATCCGTTAAATTAATTTAACCATAAGATATAATGATTTGGTTAAGTTTGAGATAAGTTATAAGGTTAAGGGTGTTTTGGGTCATTTTGGAATAGTTTGAGCCAAGAAGGTAATTTTGACCTATATTATCTCTTAAGCCCCGTATACTCATCAGATACCTAAAATAGAAAGAGTGTGTGTGTGCGGGAGTTCTGGAGGCGAAAAGAAGCAGTGGACGAAACCTACGGTTAGAGCATCAATCGATTGGGTTAGAGGCGATTTTGAGGTAAGTTTCTTTACAGTATGTATTTGTAATCACGAATAGAAGATATATATCGGTTTAGAATTTCTAATTTCACGTCTTGATTAGATTTCAATCGATTTTTGGGTAAGTGGAAACCGACTGTGTTCTTAAAGACTGCCGGTGGAGTCCCGGTACTGTCGACTCCCGGTGGAGTCCCGGTACTGTCGACTCCCGATGGAGTCCCGATACTGTCGACTCCCGGTGGACTCCCGGTATAGTGAACTCCCGGTATTGTTAACTCCCGGTGATCGAGACTCCCGGTACCAAGGAGTCCCGGTACTGAGAAGTCCCGGTACTCTGTGTAGTCCCGATAGTTTGCTAAGTTTAGTGGTACAGTTGAGAACAGGAACTGGTAGGCTTTATATGTTTGGCTAGTAAAGCAGTGTATGTATCTTAAATTGTTTCAGATTCTGTGGAGTCGTGATAAGAGATAAGACCATTTTGAAAGGAGATTGCAAGCTGTGTAATAATCAAAACAGGTGAGTTTTACTTTAAAAACGTTTTTAACTGGAATACATACATGTATGGATTGGGAATGTGTAAATTATAATATATTGAGATATTATATTTACATGGGTATTATATTATGTTATAATACGTTGGCCGGGCTTAGGACCGGAGTGTTTGGCTGTAAATGTCGTACAACGCCGTTTGGCTGTAAATGTCGTACAGCGTCGTTTGGCTGTAAATGTCGTACATCGTTGTTAAATTATTAGTTGGATTGCTACCAACTAATATGGCCAGGAAGAATGAGAAAGGAAGGTACAAGATATGTGAGCTTAATTGAATATATGTGATTGTGTTGCGTGATTTATATGAATGAAGTTTATATAAATGGTTTTTAACCTAACAGGGATTTTTCTCACTTAGACCCTTAGGTCTAACCCTCATTTTGTTTTAAAAATATGTATTCCAGGTGGTGGATCGAGTAAGAGCAAATGATTAGAGTAATCGATGGATAGCTTTTGTGAAGGAATGCATGATGAAGATTTTAGCATGTTTAGCATTTGTATAATAATAATTAAATGTTATGTATGTATTTGGTATAAAGTTTGTAGTAGAATGGCTTTTTCTGATTGTAGAAGACTACGGGACCGTACTTGTAATATGATGTTTCGTTTGTCATATCAATGTTATGTTACATTATGTTATCTGTTGTGTTATATGGGAATTAGGTTGTTACAATTTAGGACAATTTAAATGTCCTAACATTCTCCCCCTAAAGTTTTGGAAAGTAAATCATCTTGAAGTCTTTGACTCCTCTCCCCCTTGATTTTCTTGAAAAACTTTAGCGGTGCAATTCTTCAAAACTTTCTAATATTTAGGACAATTTAAATGTCCTAACAGGAGTCTTTTTATATCTTTTCACAATTACATCTCTATTTTGGGTAAAGTAGGCTGTTGAGACTACCTCTGCCCAGAAGTTGATAGGAAGGATAGAACCGGCCAACATGGTTCTGGCGGCTTCTACCAGAGTTCTGTTCTTTCTTTCCACTACTCAATTCTGTTTTGGAGTTCTTGCGGCTGAGAATTTATGGGAAATACCTTCCTCTGATAGATAGGCATCTATTATGGCGTTCATAAACTCTGTCCCATTATCACTTCTCAACTTTTGGATTTTGAGACCTAACAGAACCTGTATCCTTTTCAACAAACTTATCAAAATTTCTGGGATATCAGATTTTACTCTGATGAACTTAATCCATGTATATCTAGAAAATTCATCTATAAGTACTAGAATATACTTCTTGCCCGACAGACTTTGCACAGAGATTGGACCACAGAGATCCACATGTATATCTATGTGAAGATCTTTTCCTCTTACCCAGCTTACAGGCAGAACAGAGATGGTCTTTGTCAAATTTAAGGGAATGAAGAACTTTCACTAAGTTCAACTTCACGAGTTTGTCAAGATTTTGGAAATTCAAATAGGCAAATCTTTTATGCCGGAGCCAGGAATCTTCCCTTTTCAAAGACACTAAACATAGTTTTTCTGTTGTAGAGTTTTGGTTTGGATTAAAATTCATTTTGTACAGATTTCCTTTTTGGTCGGCTCTTAAAAGTTCTTGACCTGACTCGGAATGCAACAGAGAACAATACTTCTTCCTAAAATTGACATCGAACCCATGATCACAGAGTTGACTTATACTGAGTAGATTATGATTTAATCCTTCAACATAAGCAACTTCAGAAACTGAAACACCACCGTTAATTAAAGTACCATAGCCTCTAATATGTCCACCATTATCTCCTCCAAAGGTTACTGCACTTCCCATTTTTTTCTTGTATGAAGTCAGCAGCTCCTTATTGCCTGTCATGTGCCTGGAACATCCTGAATCTAGGGTACCAGATCTGCACATGAGGCTTCTGCAAGACAGATTAGTTTCTTTTAGGTACCCATTGCATGATGGGTCCTTTCTTGTTAGATTTGGGGGTGTTAACGGGCTTACCTGCTGGCCTTCCATTCCTTGATGGTGTGCCAGAGGTTTTTCTCTGTGTATTCTGAACAGTCTTGGGATTTTTTCTTTGAGCTGACTGATTTAGAACACAGTGGGGACCATTCAGGTGATTTTGCAATTTAAGCATAAGTTTAATACAATTGCAATTAATGGAACATGATGATTGATGCAAATTGTTGTTTTTATTCAAAATCTGTTGTTTGAATGGTGCTTGGGATTGAAAAACTTTAGGACCAGATGTCTTCGTATACATTCTGTCCTGGTTGTGCTTCTTGAAATTGCCATTTTTCTTTGGAACAGACTCACTTGACCAAAAAGAGTGTATTATTTGATTTACAACCGAGGCAAAAATAGGTCTGTCATTTACTATCCACTTGCCCTTCTGCTCTGGTGTAAATCTGATTGGTGTGTAGACAAAGGGAACTGAAGTTTGATTCACATAAACGTTTTTAGCTTTCTCTCTTCTCTTGTCTTCTATCTCATTAGAAGAAAGAATTTTGATACCTTTGTTTTGAAAAGCGGAACTGGTATGAATCTGGCTTGTTTCTTAAAGAATGATACATTTTCCAAAGTGTCAGATTCAACAGAAGCTCGTTTGGGTTTGTGTAAAACAGTCTCTTGAGCACAGAAATTTTGCTCATCCACATCAGAATCAGAATCACTATCAGAGGATAGAAATTCTCTGGTGGCTCTGGTGGTAGACTCTGAGGGTATCTCAGAGATATCAGCTTTAGCAGACTTAAACTTTCTCAACTTGGGTTTTAATGCATCAGAAACAGCATTTTCCTTCAGAACACTTTTCAAATCCTACTCAAAAGATGTTCCAATTGTTTCAGTAGTAGGAGAGAAGACTAGGGCTTCAGGGTTGAGCTCGCTCTGTGGTTTAACATCAGAGGGTTCATCCACAGAAGTGACAGACTTATGTCCCTTAAGAGAGTTAAAGTTGAAAATCTCTTTAGGATCCAGACTTTTACCAGAATTAGGAAGTATTATTCTAGCTATTCCTTGATCAAGAATAAACTTTGAAGATGGTTTTATAACCTTTTCTTGATCCAAGGAGTCATAGCTGACATTCCTGAAATTAAGTCTCCTGGTCCTTGAAAATACATCTGAGCTTTTGATTCTCTTGAAAGCTGCAGTACCAGAGATCACATCTTCCTGGATCTTCCTAACATAGAAGGCAGAAGACAGAGATGTCTTCTTTCATCCATTATTGGGAGCAAAGTCACTGAAACCAAGACCTTGTGTATCCTTTTGAGAGTTTATCTTGATGTGCACATCTTGTGCATCCTGGTACTTTTTTATTTGAATTTGTTTCCTTTGCAGGGATTGATGCAAAACCTCCCTTTCTCTTTGAAAATAATCTTTTAAAGCAACAGAGTTAAGTATTTCGGTTTCTGACTTCTTAACCTCTTCAGTCTTTTGTTTCAAAACTTCCTCAAACTCTTTAACTTTTTTAGAAAAGGTGTTTTCCTTTTGTTTCTGCAAAATCTCTAGCTCAGACCTTTCTTTAAATATTTCTTCCTTTCTTGTTCCAAGAGAATTTTCTCTCTCTTGTAAAAGGACAGATCCTTTTGAGCTAGCTTTCTCAACACCTTTTCTTCTGAAAGTTTTTGTTTCAAAAGTTGAAATTCTTCTGTTAATAAAGAAACGTGCATTTCCAACTCAGAGTCAGATTTTGATTCAGAAGAAGAACATACCTTGGCACTGGGTCTGGTGGTCTCCAGCGTTCTTTCATTTGGCTCTGTTACAGCAAGAGCGTATACATTCTGAGACATATCTTTCTCCGTTGTTTTCTCTGGCATCTCTCCAGTCATCCAATCTGCTACCTCTAGACTTTCATCATCCACAGCAACTCCGCAGAAATTGGCCTGCTCTGGTTCTTCATCAGAGGACCAATCAGAGATCCAATTCTCCATCTCAGCAACATACCTTCTTTGTCTGTAATTGTACTTGTATTTGTTCTTGTAGTAATCCTAGTCTTTTACCAGTTTACCTCTATAATTTGCAGAGAAATGGCCGGGTTTGCCACATCTAAAACAACATCCATCATTCTGATTGATGGGTTGGGCAACATCTTTCTGAGTTGTTGGAGCATTATACTTCTATTGTGGTTGAGGTCTCTGCTCTTGTGGAGATGTGTTCTGGTGGGTAGGTGCAGCGTAACCTCTTTTCTCATCTTTCTCTTCTCTCTCGTACCTTCCTCTTCTATCAAATACCTTGCCAAATCTCTTGTTAAAATTTTGAGTTATTAATGCAAGAGATTGAGCAAAGGCATTGATATCATCATCTTCTGATGAACTTTCTTCAGCATCACTTTCAGCTACCAGACTCTTCATTCCCTTTTTCTTCACGAACTACTCTTTCTTTTTCTCTCTGCTACAACTTTCTCTGTTGGACTTTCCTTCAGTGGGTTTCTTTGAATCAGAAACCAAAGCGATTGGACCTGCAATGGTGGATTTGCCTTTTTGTTTGACAACATCCTTCTTTTGTGCAGCAAGAGTGCCATACACATCAGTAAGAGACCATGCATCCAAATCTTGGTTACCTTGTAAAGACATGGACAGATTTAACCATTCATCGTTTAAACTTTTCAAAAACAGAACATTGTTATCTTCCTTCCACCTAACAACCCCACACTTTTTGCATTTGTTTATCAAAACATTAAATTTGATGTAGGTTTGTTGTAGGTTTTCCTCAGGAAGTGCCTTGAAATCGTTGTATTCGTTAATACATTGGGTCCTTCTGTTCTTTTGGGTTTTGATACCACCCTCAAGTTGATTAAGAAGCTGATCCTAGATTTCTTTATCAGTAACACGTGAATCTAGTTCTTGAAATATGTCATTTGGAATGGCCATAATCAGAAGTCTAACTGCCTTAAGGTCATTTTCCATTTTTAACGTCTCTTCATTTGTAAAACCAGTGGTTTTAACTTCGAAGTGAGCAGGAATCTCAACAGCTGTTTGTGTTGCGGGTACACGAGGAACCAAAACCATGGGTTGGAATGGTCCATCTTTGACAGATCGCATTAAATCTCTTTCCATTCCATCAAGGAAGTTAACCATCCTAATCTTCCACTGAGGATATTCATATCTCAGAAGAGTAGGAGGTTTAGTCAGAGAACCAGCAGTATAGATGGCATTTATGTTGTTATTAACCAGTTTGAAGAAAAACACAGTATTATGGTTTCAAAAGAGTTTAAACTGAAGGTGAATGAACAGTAACCAATGGAACAGTAACTTGAGTAGATAAGATCTTTAAACTAGCTAGAAAGCTTTAAACAAAGTTAAATGAACTCTGAAAACTTGTTTTAAACTTGAATAGTAAAAACAGAGTATTCTATGAATCTTTAAGACACACAAACACAATCAACAACTATGAATCAACCTGGATAGATTGGATCGATTGATTTGAGCAAATCAATCCGCTCTGATACCAACTGTAGGTTCCCAGATTCACGTTGTATCACATAAATGGTAAGAAATAGACAGCGGAAGCATTATATAAAGCCATTAAAATGTGAGTGTTTGTGTAATACGATAATGTAGCAGTGAGTATCAAATATAGAACAGTAAAATGATAACAGGATCAAATATAATAAGTTGCTCGTATATTGATAATATGAATAACACCAAGAACACGTTCAAGTATGTGTATTCGGAGATCTCACAGGGAACAAGATCGTACGGAGGTAGTGCTATGGAATGTTGCAGTGTGTGCTCTAACAATTGTGGAAAACAATTCTTCGAAAAGCTTACAATTGTTGTTCCACTACCTCTCTATTTATAGCCTGATAAAGCATTAGACAATGTACTATCTAACCCTGGAATGACACGTGGAAAGTGTGTCTTCATCCTTTTAGGGCTTACATGGAAAGTACGAACACGTGTCTAACACTTAGATATTTCAACGAGGCTTATGCGTCACAGAGGTCTTCAGTCACCAGAGCTCTTACGCCAGAGCTCTGTTGGTCTTCTTGTGTAAACGGTTCTGCTGTTGAATAGAAGAAGTCTTCTGCCAGAGCTCTGTCGAGCTATGTTGGTCTTCTGGTTGAACTTCTTCTAAGTCTTCTACAGGATCTCTGGTGGTCTTCTGACTTGTACTATTTTCAATACTTTTACATAAGAGATACTTGGGGCTAACACTAAGTGTTGAAGTCTGAGCTGAAGACTCAGACTTCTGAGAAAGAAGGCTCAGAAGTTCTGATTAGGAAGCATTGCAAAGATTGCTAAGTATCAGTTATGAACAGAAGGCTCAAAGTTTTGAGTAGGAGACTCAGAAGTTCTGAAGATGAAGATGAAAATGTCAAGTGCTGAAGTGTATGTTCTGAAGTGCTTAATCAGAAGAATGTTCAGAAGTTCTGAACATGTTGTTCAGAACTTATGTCTTGGACATTTTCAGTTATATTCTGTTATTCATTAGAACACGTGTAATTGTTCTATTGGATTGTTATGTATATGTACTGTAGCTTTAGCTTTTCTTTACAGTATATATATGAGTTAGTGTTGGTTCCTGTTTTCATAACAACGATCTTAACTTTCAGTTAGTTCAGATTTAGATATGGTGTGGAAGCGTATTTAAGAACTGAAAGATAATGTAAGGTAGAAGAACACACAATATCAAATAAACAGTGTGTAAGAACAGATGAATATCTCCAAGATTATTGTATTTGATATATATAAAGAAACACCAAGAACTTCAAAGTATTAACAAAAAATCTGCAGTTAATGATGTGTGTGAGAAGTGCAAAGCTTAATGATATATGTGTATTTTCGTGGTATTAAGCTTAATAGAAGAGTTCACATGAACCTTCTATTTATACTACTTCTAAAGGGGACAATAAGGACTGAAGGTACAAATACACTGTTCTGGAACAGTAGCTGGAAGGTACAAAACACTATTCTGGAACTGTTGTAGATACAACGTTCATTAAATGCTCCGTATTCAGCTTTAGGCGGAAACCTTTCAGAGTTTGACACGTGGAGTTGTCAGGTCACGCCTTTGTACGATTGTTCTTTAGAACCTTCGAATGGTAGGTATTGTAAGACGCATGTCCGTCCTTGTTAAGATCTTTTGCGTATATCTTCTTTTTGCCACAAAAGCTCTGTCAAGTATGACAGAGGCTCTGTGGTCTTGTCCGCTTAGAAGTATCTTATGTTGCTTCTTTTACTTTGGTCTTCTTGGTTAACTCTGCAGAGCCTCTGTCGAAGACTTCTGTCTTCTCGGTTACTTGGCTACTCGGCAGAGCCTCTGTCGAACACTTCTATACTTGGCCTATTTTTCACTACTTTCATAAACAGAAAGATTGGAGCTAACAGTTAGCAACTGTAAGCTAACTAACTTTCGCATAACTTTTGAATAGCTTTGGTATTCACTTTGTAATCTTTGAGAGAATCTCTCTCTAGATCTATAATCTGTTCTTGAATGAATACGAAGCTTTTGGATCCAATTCTCTATCATTATACTATTTGATTGTGTTATTGTTAGACAATTATATTGTAAGATTGAATCCTGGTTTCTACAATTGGTATTAGAGCCAATCAACAAACAAATTAGGTCAAGATCGCATTCTTGGAGGTTTCTTAATCGTGTTCTTGAATATTTCTTGATCAATTAGATAATTGATTTCCGCTGCTACTCACAATTCTTGAATTTTTTGTAATTCTTGAATTCATTCTGTTTTTGTTCAAGAAATTCTAATTTGTCTTTCTGTTGATTCGATTCAATACATCTTACAATCATGTCTTCTAAAGAATTTCTCTCTATAGGGTATGAGACGAAGCCGCCTGTTCTAATTCCTGAAGAGTATCAACAATGGAAGATCCGAATTATTCAATTCTTGGGTAATATCGATGAGAATCTGATGATTTCAATTCGTGAAGGTCCAATTGAAGTTTATGTTGATATTGATGCTACACCTGCAACTAATACTACACCAGAGATTCCTGCTACAAGAATCAGGAAAAGTTTCTCACAATATACTGAAGCACAGAAAAAGAGACATGCAATAGACAAGAGGGTTGAAACTCTGTTAACTTTGGCAATTCCTAATGACATGCTAAACCGAATTGATAATGGAACATCTGCAAAAGAAATGTGGGATGAACTGGTGAAGCAGATGCTTGGCACTTCCAAATCAATTCAGGCAAAACTAAATCAATGCATAAATGCATAAGAAAGATTCAAGGCTAAGGAAAGTGAGAGTTTAACTCAAACTTATAACAAGTTTTGCACAATCTTAAATGATCTTAGAAGGAATGGGCTGAAGAAGACTAAGTCAGAAATCAACTACAAATTTCTGAATTGTCTAAATACAAAATGGTCATCTTATGCAATAAGTCTTCAGATGAACAAGGGTATGTGTGAAGAAGATCTGAATGACTTGTTCTATGTATTAAATCAACGTGAAGATTCTGTTATGTTGGTTATTGAAGAGAAGAAAAGTGTTTCAGATCAACTAGCTTTACTTTCTGAAAGAAAATCCAAGGTTAACAAAATAACCAAGAAGTTTGGATTTATTTCTGAAATTCCAAAGTTAGAGGAAGAATCTGAAAAGGAGGAAGAATCTGATGATGATGGTGATCTAAAGATAATACCTTAGAAACTGGCTCTATTGACTAATACTTTCAATAAGAGGTATGAAAATAAGAAGTTTGAAGGTAAGTTCAGGAGAGAAGGTGTAATACCCCGGGTAAGTCTGTTAGATAATTTAACTACAAGATTTGATGTTCAGGGTAAGTTTGAGATAAGTTGTAAGCTTAAGGGTGTTTTGGTATTTATCGAATAGTTTAAATCCAGAAGTGTAAATTATCACATAATACCTATTAGGTATCAGAGCAGCCTCAGTTCTAAAAATAGAAAGCGTTTGAGAGTGTGTGGAGGCGAAGAAAGCGAAAGAAGAAAGTTACGGTTCGAGCATCAATTGATCGGGTTAGAGTCGATTTTAAGGTAATTTCCTTTATATTTTGTGTTTGTAATCATGAGTAGAAGATATCTATCGGTTTAGAAAGTTTGATTTTGGTGATTTGTGTTAGTTTCAATTGAATCTGAGAAATTGGAACCGACTGTGTTCTTGAGAGTCCCGGGGAAGTCCCGGTAGACTCCCGGTCATTTCGACTCCTGGTAGTGTAGAGTCCCGGTATAGTCGACTCCCGATAACATGAACTCCCGGTATTGTTAACTCCCGGTACTGAGAAGTCCCGGTACTGAGAAGTCCCGGTACCCTGTGTAGTCTCGGTAGTTGTTAAGTTTTGACAATTGGTTGCAGTAAGCAGTGAATCAGTTGGTGATAGGAACTTGGTAGGTTTTATATGATTGGCTTGTAAGGCAATATATATATATATATATATATATATATATATATATATGTAATACCCCGGGTAAGTTCGCTAGTTAAATCTTAATTCCGTTAAAGTTATCTAACTCTATAATTGGTGTTTAGGGTATGTATGGGTGAATTTTTAAGTTAAAGGGTGTTTGGGTCATTATGGTATAGTTTAACCCAAGATTGTAAATTTGGGCTAAAATATAAATATCTTAAGAATCCAGATATTTTCATAAAAATCAGATTTATCAGTGTGTGAGTGTGTGTTTGGAGACGAGAAGAAGCAGAAGAAGAGTTCGTACGGTTAGGGCTTCAATTGGCTTGGTTGGAAGCGATTTTGAGGTAAGTCCTTTATGTTTTATGTTTATAATCAGTAGTATTAGACTTCTATCGGTTTAGATTGTTTAATTTGTAGTTGTATAGGTTTAATTTGGATCTGGGTAAAATGGAACCGACTGTGTTCTTGAGCATACCGGTATATTTCATTGAGTACCGGTAGTGTGGAGTACCGGTAGTGCGGAGTACCGGTAGTGTGGAGTACCGGTAGTGTGGAGTACCGGTAGTGCGGAGTCCCGGTATTATGGGGTCCCGATACTGTGGAGTCCCGGTATTGTGGAGTCCCGGTACTGTGGAGTCCCGGTACTGTGTGGAGTTCAGATAGTTTTGGGTAGTGTCCGGATATAGTTTCCGGAAGTATTTTTGAGGATAAGGGTTAGATAGATTTATCTACAGTTTTATGTGTTCTATCTGGTAAAGAGACGCTTGTATTTAATTATTTCAAATCTTGAGAAATTGGGTGAAGGACTGAATCCTTTTGAGAAGAGCTAAGGAAGCGTGTGTTAAGCTAGCAGGTGAGTTTTACTTTAAAACATTTTCAACTGGAATACATATATATCTGTGTTTATATATATATGAGATGGATTTGTTTGGATCGAGAATGTGTGGAATATATATATATATATATATATATATATATGTGTGTGTGTGTGTGTGTGTGTTTATATATATATGAGTTAAATATGTATGATGGCGTGGTTGTATCATATATTGGGATATGATTGAGTTTATGCTTTTAAATATAATATAATGAGATATTATATTTATGTAAGTATTACATGACACGAGAGCACGCCGAACTATGCCGGTAGAAGTGTTGGTCATAATTGTTGTACGGCGTTTTGGGTCGTAGTTGTCGTACGGCGTTGTTGGTTGTAACTGTAGTACAACGTTGATTTATTAGTTGGCTTGCAACCAACTAATATGGCCATTGGGAACGAGGATGAGGAGGAGTCGAGCACGATGCACGAGTCTTGATTGGTTATTAAATACGTGTGGTATGTTTATATTTTACGAAAGGATTACCAAAGGTTTATCTAAACTATTTTGATATAAAGGATTTACATAAAAGGTTTTATAATGATTTTGGAAAGGACCGGGATTAACTCACTAGACCCGTTTGGTCTAACCCTCATTTTGTTTTCAAAAATATGTTTTCCAGGTCGAGGAATTGATAGTGGCAGAGGAAAGAATAAGGTGTAGGCTGCCTCCGTTGATCGATGATGTTTAAGAAGCTTTTATATATTTTGTAGTTTCAAGACTAATGAGACTGTACTTGGTTTGTTATGTAACTTTTGTTGTAAATCAATGATATGTATGCATGTTATGTTATGGGATTTGGGTCGTTACAAGTGGTATCAGAGCCCTAGTTTAAGGGATTTAGGTATTTGTATCTGTACCTAGACTTAAACTGCATGTGAAGTAGGATGTCCCTATTATTGTAGAACCTTGGGATATTAAGTATAAAAGGTAGAAGGAACATCATGTAAGGTAATTTCATATTACACCTGGCCAGTGTAATTGTGATCTTAGAGGTACATGTTTGAACTGGAATACCTTGTTATATGGGGTATGTGATTATGTGTATATTTACGTTGTTTGAATCTACAGCATGGCAAGTGGTACTCGACAAACGAATCGAGGGGGAAGAGGTGGAGATAGAGGTGGAGGCAGAAGGGGCGGTAGAGTCCAGGGGCGAGGTGCTGAATTTATTACAAGAAATGACTTAATGGCTGAAATGGGACGACTACAATCCAGTATACAAGCAATGTTTGACCGAAATCGTCACAAGGAAGCTGAAACACCAGACCCTGGACTCGAAGACGAAATACCAATCATACCGACTGTTATACCAGTACCAAGGAGGTGCGACTACAAAATGTTTTTAAGCTGTAAACCTCCGACCTACTCAGGAGATAGGGACCCCGTGAAAGCGATGAGGTGGTTGAAGGAGATTGAAGCTATCTTCAAAACTAGTAAGTGTGCTGACGAAGATAGAGTACTATATGGAACCGCAATGCTAAAAGATGATGCCCTATTCTGGTGGGAAGCTCACATTGATTCCCTAGGGTCGGATATATTCACAATGGAAAGTACAACAGCATTCAAAGGACAGTTTTGTTCTCAAGCAGCTGTTAGACAACTGGAAGAGGAGTTCATGAACCTACACCAGCGAAGTTCATCGGTTAGGGATTACACTGCTCGTTTTCTAGAGAAGTCTCGCTTCGCGGAGTACTACGTTGCCACCGAGGCACTGAAGATGGAAAGGTTTATTTTCGGGTTGAATTCCGAAATTAGAAAGCTAGTGATTGCAACAGGACCCGATACCTTCTCAGCCGCAGTAAATGCAGCGGAAAATGTGGAACAGGATAATAAGAGAGACGTTGGTGATAAGAGTACTGGAAAAAGAAAATTGGAAGAAACGGCGTACGATTTGGAGGAATACGAATCCCCGAGGATTGATAGTCATTCACCTTATAGATCAATTGAAAGACCATATTCTAAATGTAACCGTATTCATCAAGGAAACTGCTATGGTGATTCCCGAAATTGCTATAGATGTGGAAAGATTGGCCATATTGCGAGAGATTGTCGGGTAACTCGATACTGTTTTGTTTGCAACTCCCCTGATCATATTCAGTCAGACTGTCCACAATGGAAAGTACAACAGGGTAGTATGACGGGGAAACCAACGAATGTTAGGTCGGGAGAAATAGAAGGGTCTGGGGATCCGAAAGCAAAAGGCCGAGTATTCCAAATGATAACACAAGAAGAGGAGGAAATTCCCTGATAAGGTTACATGTATATTTCTAATAAACTCTATATGTGCTAAGGTGTTATCTGACTTCGGTATTGATATTCCCGTGCTTTTGTTGTTTATATGTGTTAGAAATATAAGTGGTTGTGGGGTGTCTATTCAGTTAGTTTCTACGGTTTTGATTGAGTTTGAGGTAATAGTGGAGGTTAAGTATCAATATCTTTCGTCTAACCGAATTCCGGGACGAAATTATTTTAAGGGGAAGATGATGTAATACCCCAGGTAAATTCGTTAGTTAAATATTAATTCCGTTAAATTTATCTAACTCTGTAATTGGTGTTTAAGGGTATGTATGGGTGAATTTATAAGTTAAAGGGTGTTTGGGTCATTATGGTATAGTTTAAGCCAAGATTGGGAATTTGGTCTAAAATATAAATATCTTAAGAATCCAGATATTTTCATAAAAATCAGATTTATCAGTGTGTGAGTGTGTGTTTGGAGACAAGAAGAAGCAGAAGAAGAGTTCGTACGGTTAGGGCTTCAATTGGCTTGGTTGGAAGCGATTTTGAGGTAAGTCCTTTATGTTTTATGTTTATAATCAGTAGTATTAGACTTCTATCGGATTAGAATGTTTAATTTGTAGTTGTATAGGTTTAATTTGGATCTGGGTAAAATGGAACCGACTGTGTTCTTGAGAGTACAGGTATATTTCATTGAGTACCGGTAGTGTGGAGTACCGGTAGTGCGGAGTACCGGAAGTGCGGAGTACCGGTAGTGCGGAGTACCTGTAGTGTGGAGTACCGGTAGTGCGGAGTCCCGGTATTATGGAGTCCCGGTACTGTGGAGTCCCGGTACTGTGTGGAGTTCATATAGTTTTGTGTAGTGTCCGGATATAGTATCTGGAAGTATTTTTGAGGATAAGGGTTAGATAGATTTATCTACAGTTTTATGTGTTCTATCTGGTAAAGAGGCGCTTGTATTTAATTATTTCAGATCTTGAGAAATTGGGTGAAGGACTGAATCCTTTTGAGAAGAGCTAAGGAAGCGGGTGTTAAGCTAGCAGGTGAGTTTTACTTGGGACGAATTCACAACAACATTCAAAGGACAGTTTTGTTCTCAAGCAGCAGTTAGACAACTGGAAGAGTAGTTCATGAACCTACACCAGCGAAGTTCGACGGTTAGGGATTACACTGCTCGTATTCTAGAGAAGTCTCGCTTCGCGGAGTACTACGTTGCCACCGAGGCACTGAAGATGGAAAGGTTTATTTTCGGGTTGAATTCCGAAATTAGAAAGCTAGTGATTGCAACAGGACCCGATACCTTCTCAGCCGCAGTAAATGCAGCGGAAAATGTGGAACAGGATAATAAGAGAGACGTTGGTGATAAGAGTACTGGAAAAAGAAAATTGGAAGAAACGGCGTACGATTTGGAGGAATACGAATCCCCGAGGATTGATAGTCATTCACCTTATAGATCAATTGAAAGACCATATTCTAAATGTAACCGTATTCATCAAGGAAACTGCTATGGTGATTCCCGAAATTGCTATAGATGTGGAAAGATTGGCCATATTGCGAGAGATTGTCGGGTAACTCGATACTGTTTTGTTTGCAACTCCCCTGATCATATTCAGTCAGACTGTCCACAATGGAAAGTACAACAGGGTAGTATGACGGGGAAACCAACGAATGTTAGGTCGGGAGAAATAGAAGGGTCTGGGGATCCGAAAGCAAAAGGCCGAGTATTCCAAATGATAACACAAGAAGAGGAGGAAATTCCCTGATAAGGTTACATGTATATTTCTAATAAACTCTATATGTGCTAAGGTGTTATCTGACTTCGGTATTGATATTCCCGTGCTTTTGTTGTTTATATGTGTTAGAAATATAAGTGGTTGTGGGGTGTCTATTCAGTTAGTTTCTACGGTTTTGATTGAGTTTGAGGTAATAGTGGAGGTTAAGTATCAATATCTTTCGTCTAACCGAATTCCGGGACGAAATTATTTTAAGGGGAAGATGATGTAATACCCCAGGTAAATTCGTTAGTTAAATATTAATTCCGTTAAATTTATCTAACTCTGTAATTGGTGTTTAAGGGTATGTATGGGTGAATTTATAAGTTAAAGGGTGTTTGGGTCATTATGGTATAGTTTAAGCCAAGATTGGGAATTTGGTCTAAAATATAAATATCTTAAGAATCCAGATATTTTCATAAAAATCAGATTTATCAGTGTGTGAGTGTGTGTTTGGAGACAAGAAGAAGCAGAAGAAGAGTTCGTACGGTTAGGGCTTCAATTGGCTTGGTTGGAAGCGATTTTGAGGTAAGTCCTTTATGTTTTATGTTTATAATCAGTAGTATTAGACTTCTATCGGATTAGAATGTTTAATTTGTAGTTGTATAGGTTTAATTTGGATCTGGGTAAAATGGAACCGACTGTGTTCTTGAGAGTACAGGTATATTTCATTGAGTACCGGTAGTGTGGAGTACCGGTAGTGCGGAGTACCGGAAGTGCGGAGTACCGGTAGTGCGGAGTACCTGTAGTGTGGAGTACCGGTAGTGCGGAGTCCCGGTATTATGGAGTCCCGGTACTGTGGAGTCCCGGTACTGTGTGGAGTTCATATAGTTTTGTGTAGTGTCCGGATATAGTATCTGGAAGTATTTTTGAGGATAAGGGTTAGATAGATTTATCTACAGTTTTATGTGTTCTATCTGGTAAAGAGGCGCTTGTATTTAATTATTTCAGATCTTGAGAAATTGGGTGAAGGACTGAATCCTTTTGAGAAGAGCTAAGGAAGCGGGTGTTAAGCTAGCAGGTGAGTTTTACTTGGGACGAATTCACAACAACATTCAAAGGACAGTTTTGTTCTCAAGCAGCAGTTAGACAACTGGAAGAGTAGTTCATGAACCTACACCAGCGAAGTTCATCGGTTAGGGATTACACTGCTCGTATTCTAGAGAAGTCTCGCTTCGCGGAGTACTATGTTGCCACCGAGGCACTGAAGATGGAAAGGTTTAATTTCGGGTTGAATTCCGAAATTAGAAAGCTAGTGATTGCAATAGGACCCGATACCTTCTCAGCCGCAGTAAATGCCGTGGAAAATGTGGAACAGGATAATAAGAGAGACGTTGGTGATAAGAGTACTGGAAAAAGAAAATTGGAAGAAACGGCGTACGATTTGGAGGAATACGAATCCCCGAGGATTGATAGTCATTCACCTTATAGATCAATTGAAAGACCATATTCTAAATGTAACCGTATTCATCAAGGAAACTGCTATGGTGATTCCCAAAATTGCTATAGATGTGGAAAGATTGGCCATATTGCGAGAGATTGTCGGGTAACTCGATACTGTCCACAATGGAAAGTACAACAGGGTAGTATGACGGGGAAACCAACGAATGTTAGGTCAGGAGAAATAGAAGGGTCTGGGGATCCGAAAGCAAAAAGCCGAGTATTCCAAATGATAACACAAGAAGAGGAGGAAATTCCCTGATAAGGTTACAGGTATATTTCTAATAAACTCTATATGTGCTAAGGTGTTATCTGACTTCGGTATTGATATTCCCGTGCTTTTGTTGTTTATCTGTGTTAGAAATATAAGTGGGTGTGGGGTGTCTATTCAGTTAGTTTCTACGGTTTTGATTGAGTTTGAGGTAATAGTGGAGGTTAAGTATAAATATCTTAAGAATCTACGGTTTTGATTGATTGAGTTAAAGGGTGTTTGGGTCATTATGGTATAGTTTAAGCCAAGATTGGGAATTTGGTCTAAAATATAAATATCTTAAGAATCCAGATATTTTCATAAAAATCAGATTTATCAGTGTGTGAGTGTGTGTTTGGAGACGAGAAGAAGCAGAAGAAGAGTTCGTACGGTTAGGGCTTCAATTGGCTTGGTTGGAAGCGATTTTGAGGTAAGTCCTTTATGTTTTATGTTTATAATCAATAGTATTAGACTTCTATCGGATTAGAATGTTTAATTTGTAGTTGTATAGGTTTAATTTGGATCTGGGTAAAATGGAACCGACTGTGTTCTTGATAGTACCGGTATATTTCATTGAGTACCGGTAGTGCAGAGTACCGGAAGTGTGGAGTACCGGTAGTGCGGAGTACCGGTAGTGTGGAGTACCGGTAGTGCGGAGTCCCGGTATTATGGAGTCCCGGTACTGTGGAGTCCCGGTACTGTGTGGAGTTCATATAGTTTTGGGTAGTGTCCGGATATAGTTTCTGGAAGTATTTTTGAGGATAAGGGTTAGATAGATTTATCTACAGTTTTATGTGTTCTATCTGGTAAAAAGGCGCTTGTATTTAATTATTTCAGATCTTGAGAAATTGGGTGAAGGACTGAATCCTTTTGAGAAGAGCTAAGGAAGCGGGTGTTAAGCTAGCAGGTGAGTTTTACTTTAAAACATTTTCAACTAGAATACATATATATCTGTGTTTATATATATATGAGATGGATTTGTGTGGATCGAGAATGTGTGGAATATATATATATATATATATATATATATATATATATATATATATATATATATATATATATATATATATATATATATATATATATATATGTGTGTGTGTGTGTGTGTTTATATATATATGAGTTAAATATGTATGATGGCGTGGTTGTATCATATATTGGGATATGATTGAGTTTATGCTTTTAAATATAATATAATGAGATATTATATTTATGTAAGTATTACACTACACGAGAGCACGCCGAACTATGCCGGTAGAAGTGTTCGTCGTAATTGTTGTACGTCGTTGTGGGTCGTAGTTGTCGTACGGCGTTGTTGGTTGTAATTGTAGTACAACGTTGATTTATTAGTTGGCTTGCAACCAACTAATATGGCCATTGGGAACGAGGATGAGGAGGAGTCGAGCACGATGCACGAGTCTTGATTGGTATTTAATTATGTGTGGTATGTTTATATTTTACGAAAGGATTACCAAAGGTTTATCTAAACTATTTTGATATAAAGGATTTACATAAAATGTTTTATAATGATTTTGGAAAGGACCGGGATTAACTCACTAGACCCGTTTGGTCTAACCCTCATTTTGTTTTCAAAAATATGTTTTCCAGGTCGAGGAATTGATAGCGGCAGAGGAAAGAATAAGGTGTAGGCTGCCTCCGTTGATCGATGATGTTTAAGAAGCTTTTATATATTTTGTAGTTTCAAGACTAATGAGACTGTACTTGGTTTGTTGTGTAACTTTTGTTGTAAATCAATGATATGTATGCATGTTATGTTATATGATGTATGTTATGGGATTTGGGTCGTTACAATATACCTTAAATTGTTTCAGATTCTGTGGAGTCGTGGTAAGAGATAAGACCATTTTGAAAGGAGCTTGCGAGCGTGTGTAATAATCAAAACAGGTGAGTTTTACTTTAAAAGTATTTTTACTGGAATACATATACGTATGGATTGGGAATGTGATAATTGGTGATTATGTGTTTATATGTGCGATATAGGTGAATTATAATATATTGAGGTATTATATTTACATGAGTATTATGATGTGTTATAATACGTTGGCCGGGCTTAGGACCGGTGTGTTTGGCTATAGAATCCGTGTAGCATTGTTTGGCTGTAGATGTTGTACATCGTTGTAAATTTATTAGTTGGCTTGCAACCAACTACTATGGCCAGGAGGAATGAGAAGGGAAGGTATAGGATGTGTGAGTTCAAATTGATATATTCGATCGTGCTGTGTGATTTATATAATTAAGGTTTATATAAATGCTTTCAAACTAACAAGGATTTTCTCACTTAGACCATCGGGTCTAACCCTCATTTTTGTTTTAAAAATATGTATTCCAGGTGGTGGATCGAGTAAGAGCAAATGATTAAGAGTAATCGATGGATAGCTTTTGTGAAGGATTATATGATGAAGATTTTGGCATGTTTAGCAGTTGTATTACAATATTAAATATTATGTATGTATTTAGTACAAAGTTTGTAGTAGGATGGCTTCTGCTAATTGTAAAAGACTACCGGACCGTACTTGTAATATGATGTTTCGTTTGTGATATCAATGTTATGTTACATTATGTGATTTGTTGTGTATATGGGAATTGGGTTGTTACAAATGGTATCAGAGCCTTAGTTTAAGGGATTTAGGAATTTGTATCTGTACCTAGACTTAAACTGCTTGTGAAGTAGGATGTCCCTATCATTATAGAACCTTGGGATGATGAAGTATAAAAGGTAGAAGGAACATCATGTACGGTAATTTCATATTACACCTGGCCAGTGTAATTGTGGTCTTACAGGTACATGTTTGAACTGGAATACCTTGTTATATGGGGTATGTGCTAATGTGTATATTAACCTTGTTTAAATGTATAGAATGGCAAGCGGTACATGGAATTCGAATCGAGGAGGAGGAAGAAATCCGAATAGTACGAATCCGCCGATAGGAACGGGGGACAGGGGAGGCAGAACTGGGGGCAGAGTCGGTGGTAGAACCGGGGGTAGAGCTGGAGGTCAAGCCGGAGGCAGAGTCCAGCCACATGGTACAGAGTTTGTTACCAGGGATGATCTAATGGCAGAAATGGGAAGATTGCATGCTAGCATACAAACAATGTTTGATCGAAACCGTCATAATGAAACTGGAATACCGGATCCCGGGCCAGAAGATGAAATTCCAGTTACACCGACTGTTGTACCAGTACAAGGGAGATGCGACTACAAAATGTTTTTAAGCTGTAGACCTCCGACCTGCTCAGGAGACAGGGATCCCGTGAAAGCAATGAGATGGATGAAGGAAATAGAAGCTATTTTCAAGACAAGCAAGTGTGCAGATGAAGATAGGGTATTGTACGGGGCAGCAATGTTAAAAGGGGATGCTTTGTATTGGTGGGAATCTTTTATTCATTCTAAAGGATCTGATGTTTATTCTACCCTCTCTTGGGAAGAATTTGTGATAGCCTACAGGGAACAATTTTGTCCCCAAGCAGCTGTCAAACAACTGGAAGGGGAATTTATGAACTTGCAACAAGGAAACTTATCCGTTTGAGATTACACCGTTAGCTTTCTGGAAAAGGCTCGGTTCGCAGAATACTACGTTGCTATGGAGACGATGAAGATGTAAAGGTTTATCTTTGGGCTGAACTCAGAAGTCAGAAGGCTAGTGACTGCAAAGGGACCCGATACCTTCTCAGTTGCAGTTGATGCCGCGGAGAATGTTGAACGAGATATTAGAAGGGATGCGGGCGATAAAAGTATCGGGAAGAGAAAGTTGGAAGGACCACAACACGATCCGAAGAAGTCCCGATTTCAGTGGTATGATAACCGTCCGCCGTTTCGACCAGCAGAAATACCATGTCAGAAGTGCAACCGTGTCCACCAAGGAAATTGCCAAGGTGATTTACGAGTGTGTTATAAGTGTGGGAAGACCGGGCACGTCATTAAAGATTGTAAGGTAACGCGGTTATGTTTCTTATGAAATTCTTCGGATCACCTTCAGTCGGACTCTCCGCGGGGGAGGATACAACAAGGTGGGTCATCGGGCAGGCCAACGATTGTTAAACCAGTAATACCAAGACTGGAACCGCCAGTAACCAGGGGTTGTGCATTTCAAATGACCGAGAAAGAAGCGGAGGAAACTCCGGATGTGGTCACAGGTACATTTTTAATAAACTATACACGTGCTAAGGTGTTATTTGATTCCGGTGCAAACCGATCGTTTGTGTCTCCTACATTTGCTGCTTGCCTGTGTTTGAAACCTAAAATGCTAGAACATGCTCTATCAGTAGATACGGAAAATGATAATCAAGTGTCAGTTAAAGAAGTATTTGATGGCTGTGTGATAAATATAGAGGGGTGTGGAGTGCCAATACAATTGTTTCCGATAACTTTGATAGAGTTTGATGTAGTAGTTGGGATGGATTGGTTAGCTGAGAATCAGGCGAACATAGTTTGTGATAAGAAGTTAATAAATGTTGTATTACCTGATAAAAGACCAGTAGTGATTTATGGTGATCGTAGGAATCATCAATCTTGCCTTATATCGATGGTAAAAGCACGTAAGTTTGTTAATAAGGGTTGTCAGAGTTACTTGGCTTACGTGATAGATATTAAGCCAGAAAAGGATAGGATGGAAGATATTCCTATTGTTAGTGAATTCCCTGAAGTATTCCCCGAAGACTTGAATAGTCTTCCGCCCGTTAGACAAGTAGAGTTCGGTATAGACCTGATTCCTGGAGCCACTCCTGTAGCCCATGCACCCTATCGTCTGGCACCCCCAGAGATGAAAGAGATGATGGCACAACTACAAGACCTATCAGATAAGGGCTTCATCAGACCTAGTTCTTCGCCGTGGGGAGCACCAGTGTTATTTGTGAAAAAGAAGGATGGTTCGATGAGGATGTATATCGACTATCGGAAACTGAATAAGCGTGCGATAAAGAACAAGTATCCGTTACCCCGAATTGATGACCTCTTCGATCAGTTAGTTGGAGCTTGCTATTTCTCCAAGATTGATCTAAGATCCGGTTATCACCAGTTGAAAGTTAAAGAAGAAGACGTCCTAAAGACTGCTTTTCGAACAAGGTATGGACATCACGAATTCTTAGTGATGTCGTTCGGACTGACGAACGCTCCAACTGCCTTTATGGATTTAATGAATCGGGTATGTAAGCTGTAGGTTCCCAGATTCACGTTGTATCACGTTAATGGTTAAGAAATAGACAGCGGAAGCATATTAAATAAAGCCATTAAAGTGAGTGATTGTGTAAACGATAAATGAACTGTGAGAATCAAATATAGAACAGTAAAATGATAACAAGATCAGATATAAAAGTTGCTCGTATATTGATAATGAATCACACCAAGAACATGTTCAAGTGTGTTCGGAAATCTCACAGGACAACAATATCGTACGGAAGTAGTGCTTGGGATTGTAGCAATGTGTGCTTAAACAATTGTGGAAAACTATTCTTCCTAAAGCTTACTATTGTTTGTTCCACTACCTCACTATATATAGCCCTGAAAAAGCATAGACAGTGTACTATTGTATCCTGGAATGACACGTGGAAAGTGTGTCTCCAATCTTTAGGGCATACGTGGAAAGTATGGACACGTGTCTAACACTTCAGATGTAACAACCCAAATCCCAAGACATACATCATAATAACATACATTGCATAACTTCATTACATTCATAAAAAAAGATACATAATCAACCACAAACGGTCCCTTCGGTCTCGAAACTACAAAATACATTAAGCTTCCTAATCAACGCCCATCAAAAGCTCCTTACACTTAATCCTTTCCTTTGCCGATCCTTAACCTGGAAAACATATTTTTGAAAACAAAATGAGGGTTAGACCAAACGGGTTTAGTGAGTTAATCCCGGTCTTTTCCAAAATCAATATAAAACTCTTTTCACATAATACTTTGTATCAAAATAGTTTACATAAAACCTTTCGTATAAGCACGCATATACCACACGTATATAAATACCACATTAGGACTCGTGCACCGTGTATCTCTCCTCATCTCATCTTCTTTCCCCTGGCCACATTAGTCGGTAGCAAGCCAACTAATCATCGTCACTGTACAATACAGTCGACTCCACTATAATTTCATACAGCCCCGCTGCAATTACCTACAGCTCCACTGCAATTTCATGCAGCCTCGCTGTATTTCCATACAGCCCCGCCGAACAATAATTCGGCTCACCTATACTCGTTTCGTGCAATATAAATACAATATATATCTCAATATATCATATTGTCATTTATAAACCTTTCATCATTTTTCCAACCATATATATATAAGTATATACATATATCCTTTTAACATAAACATATAATCACACCTTGACACTTATCCGTTTCATATATATAAATACATATATATATTTCACACATACTCACATACATTTATAAACACATATATATATATTTCACACATACTCACATACATATATAAACACATATATGTATTCCAGTTGAAAACGTTTTAAAGCAAAACTCACCTCGATCGCTTATCCATAAACACTTCCAAGCTTTTCTCCAAAAGATTCAGTCTATCAATCCCAATCCACAGAGTCTGCAAATAGATTAAATACAAATATCCCCTTACTAACTGGTCACATAAAACATACTAGAAGACCAAGGACTCTAGATAACTCAAATCCTCAAAAGTGACCAAAACAGCTAAAGTATCCGGACAACCCAAACAACCCGGACAAAACCACCTTTTCCGGACAACACGACTTTTCCGGACAACCTCAGTAATCCGGACAGCAAGACTAATCCGGATAACACGATTTATCCGGACAACACAAGGAATCCGGACGCCATCCGGTCTCTAAATTATCCGGAAACCATCACTCAAATCGTCCGGACTCTATCAACAACTTACCCGGACACCACCCAAGAATATACCCGGACACCTTCAAGAATCTACCCGGACACATTCAACTTATCCGGACACCTCTGTCGGTTTACCCCATTTTTGCCCAGAAATCGACAGAATCAACCCCAGATGCGTTTGTGATGTTTCTACTCCGATAGAACCCTTCTAAAAGCAATTACAAACATAAATTGTACCAGAAACATACCTTAATATCTCTTTCAAGTACTCCAATTTGAATTCTTAGCCATCAAACCTTTCTTTCTTCTTTTTTGCTCCCAATACACACACACACACACTTACTAATCTGAGTTTTCTGAAATGAAGACACCTGGATATCTAATTCAGATATCACTAACCATAATTACCATTTCAACCCTTAGACTCTTCATTATTAACTAAACCTTCTTTAAATTATCATTTAACCAATTTCTACCCTAAACACACTTTATAAAGTTAACTAAACTTAACGGAAAGGGAATTTAACTAACGGACTTACCCGGGGTATTACATTATCCCCCCCTTAAAAGAATTCCGTCCCGAAATTCGGTTAAGCAAAAAGGTAATGAATATTTATCACTACTACCTCGAACTCAATCAAAACCATTGGAAATAACTAAATAGACATCCCACACCTATCTATACCTCTAACACAGATAAGCAACAAAAGCACGGAAATACCGATTATCAGTTTGCACCGAAGTCATATAGCACTTTAGCACGTATAGAGTTTATAGGAATATACCTGTCTTCATATCTATCCATACGTCGAGTCCGACTTGCCACTCTGTTGATTTCAACAAGGTTAATATACACGTAAGCACATACCCAATATAACAAGATATTCCGGTTCAACATGTACTTGTAAGTTCACGCTTACACTGGCCAGGTGTAATTTGAACATACCTTACATGATGTTCCTTCTACCTTTTTTATAATTAACATCCCAAGGTTCTAAAATGATAAGGACATCCTACTTCACATGCAGTTTAAGTCTAGGTATAAATCCAAATACCTAAATCTCTTAAACCTGGCTCTGATACCATTTGTAACAACCCAAATCCCAAGACATACATCATAATAACATACATTGCATAACTTCATTACATTCATAAAAAAAGATACATAATAAACCACAAACGGTCCCTTCGGTCTCGAAACTACAAAATACATTAAGCTTCCTAATCAACGCCCATCAAAAGCTACTTACACTTAATCCTTTCCTTTGCCGATCCTTAACCTGGAAAACATATTTTTGAAAACAAAATGAGGGTTAGACCAAACGGGTCTAGTGAGTTAATCCCGGTCTTTTCCAAAATCAATATAAAACTCTTTTCACATAATACTTTGTATCAAAATTGTTTACATAAAACCTTTCGTATAAGCACGCATATACCACATGTATATAAATACCACATTAGGACTCGTGCACCGTGTATCTCTCCTCATCTCATCTTCTTTCCCCTGGCCACATTAGTCGGTAGCAAGCCAACTAATCATCGTCACTGTACAATACAGTCGACTCCACTGTAATTTCATACAGCCCCGCTGCAATTACCTACAGCTCCACTGCAATTTCATGCAGCCCCGCTGTATTTCCATACAGCCCCGCCGAACAATAATTCGGCTCACCTATACTCGTTTCGTGCAATATAAATACAATATATATCTCAATATATCATATTGTCATTTATAAACCTTTCATCATTTTTCCAACCATATATATATAAGTATATACGTATATCCTTTTAACATAAACATATAATCACACCTTGACACTTATCCGTTTCATATATATAAATACATATATATATTTCACACATACTCACATACATATATAAACACATATATATATTTCACACATACTCACATACATATATAAACACATATATGTATTCCAGTTGAAAACGTTTTAAAGCAAAACTCACCTCGATCGCTTATCCATAAACACTTCCAAGCTTTTCTCCAAAAGATTCAGTCTATCAATCCCAATCCACAGAGTCTGCAAATAGATTAAATACAAATATCCCTTACTAACTGATCACATAAAACATACTAGAAGACCAAGGACTCTAGATAACTCAAATCCTCAAAAGTGACCAAAACAGCTAAAGTATCCGGACAACCCAAACAACCCGGACAGAACCACCTTTTCCGGACAACACGAATTTTCCGGACAACCTCAGTAATCCGGACAGCAATACTAATCCGGATAACACGATTTATCCGGACAACACAAGGAATCTGGACGCCATCCGGTCTCTAAATTATCCGGAAACCATCACTCAAATCGTCCGGACTCTATCAACAACTTACCCGGACACCACCCAAGAATATACCCGGACACATTCAACTTATCCGGACACCTCTGTCGGTTTACCCCATTTTTGCCCAGAAATCGACAGAATCAACCCCAGATGCGTTTGTGATGTTTCTACTCTGATAGAACCCTTCTAAAAGCAATTACAAACATAAATTGTACCAGAAACATACCTTAATATCTCTTTCAAGTACTCCAATTTGAATTCTTAGCCATCAAACCTTTCTTTCTTCATTTTTGCTCCCAATACACACACACGCACACTTACTAATCTGAGTTTTCTGAAATGAAGACACCTGGATATCTAATTCAGATATCACTAACCATAATTACCATTTCAACCCTTAGACTCTTCATTATTAACTAAAACTTCTTTAAATTATCATTTAACCAGTTTCTACCCTAAACACACTTTAATAAAGTTAACTAAACTTAACGGAAAGGGAATTTAACTAACGGACTTACCCGGGGTATTACATCATATTTCCTATGAGACTTAGGCTGACAGAGGTCTTCACTTCACCAGAGCTCTGTTGAAAGAGCTCTGTTGGTCTTCTGTTAAGTACTTGTTCTTCTGTTGGAAGTCTTCGACAAAGCTCTGTTGAGCTCTGTTGGATCCGACAGAGCTCTGTTGAGCTCTGTTGGTCTTCTTGATGAACTTCTTCCAAGTCTTCTGTCTGATCTCTGTTGGTCTTCTGACTTGAACTATTTTCAATACTTTTACATAACAGATACTTGGGGCTAACAATCTCCCCCTAAGTATTGAAAATACAAATTTACATTTGACAGAGATTTAAACAAAAGAACAGAGAACTTTTACCTCTGTCGAAACCTTGCACTAATCTTTTAGAATGTTACAAAAAGATTAAAAGACCAGTACATTTAAGCAAAATTATCTCCCCTTACGATTCTGTCAAATCTTCTATTGAGTTCTCGGAAGTTGATCATAAGATAGATCTGGGTGATGAAGTTTCTCTGTTGCTCTTCTGGACATTTTTCTCTTGGGAGATTCTGAATGATATCTCTTAGGTATTCCAGCGACTCTGTTGAGTACTTGTGGATTTCAGCAGCTCTGAGGGCCTTCTTTATCTTCCTCTGTTGGCAGATGAACACTGGAGGATCTCCAACTACTGTTCCAGTTCTGTAGTGTTCATAGCATTCAAGGCTCTCATTTGGTGGTGCAGTCGCTAGTCTTTCTACTTCGAATTCTATGCCAAGCTGAAAGTCAATCTGAATTCTTAGATTTATGTGCTCTTGCATAACGAAGCGTACCTCAGGGAGTGCAGTTCTTGCCTCTTTATATCTGTCACTGAAGTTGTAACAGTAGGCGTGAAGTTGAATCAGATCGTACGGGTTCAGAAGTACGAGATCGTTGTCGTTGAAGCTCTCAACCTTTGCATCGTCTGATTCAAAAATGAACTCATGATAGCTCATCTGTGTTCTGATGTGCCGAAAGATCATGTGCTTGATGTCTACGATTCTGCGTATTCCAAAGTCAGAGTTAATGTTCTTGTTCAGACCAGACTTTGTTTCGATGAATTTGCGTCGCACATCAGAGATCGTATTGATCCTGCAGGGGTTATAATATGGGTTGATTGGCACAGCATTAACAGGTATTGTATCATGGTCACCATACAGATAGGCAAATATCTCTTCTAGCGGTGGTTTGCCAGAGTGTTGGTTTGAGGATTCGGGATTCTGTTCGGTTTGCATGGGATTTGGGTCTTCATGGGTTTCGGTCATAAGTCTGTCGATGTGTTGAACAGACTCTTGAGGTTGGCTTTGGCTTGTTTCTTCACCAGAGAATGGTTCTGTTCTCTCTGGTTCTGTTCTTGGTGAAGTAGGAGTGGTGTCCAAGATAATGATCTCTGGTGGTTGAGATGAGGGTTTAGTTGGCTTGATGACCCTATCTTTAAACATGTAGTCGAAAATCACCATGGGTATCTCTGGTAAGTCTTTAATTGTGTTCCCTTGACCTCCTGCTTCTGTTGTTTCAGCCTCTGTTACCTCGACCTCTACTACCCTCTCTTTTCCCTTGACAGATCCCTCTGCCTCTGTTACCTCTGTTACCTCTGCTACCTCTGCCTCTGTTACCTCTGTTGTAGGTTATTTTTCCTTTTCCTTCTCCTCTTTCTCAGCCTCTTTCTCAGTCTCTTTCTCCTCTTTCTCAGCCTCTTTCTCTTTCTCCCCCTTTTGTTGTTCTGACGAGTCACCTAGCTGATCATCTGACGGGCCTTCAGAATCGTCTCCATTAACAGAGAGAGCAGCACCTGTATATGGGGAGTGCGGAATAACAAACTTCGGTCGTTTAGCAGAGGGTTCGCCTGCAGGTGCTCCTTCTGCAGGTCTTTTCCAGGAGATTATGTTCTTGAACTCTGTTGCGGCTTGTTGGAGGACGTCTTGAAGTTCTTTTGCGGCCGTGCGGACTTCATCAACTTGATTCGCAAAGTTTACGTTTTTTGAATCAAGTGATGTTTGCACATGCTTTTCTGTTGCTTGGGCTTTCATCACGAACTTGGAAGACACAGTCATCATTCGGTTTAGGACTCGTTTACTGAATTCACCCATCTGGCCGACTGTCATGGGTAAGTCTTTAGGGCTGGGGCCAGATATGTTGATTGGTGTTGCTGAGGAGGTTGTGGCTTCTGTTATGGCAACCTTAACAGAGTTGTTAATTACCTCTGTTAAGGTTCTTATGTTTGAGTCTGACAGAAGCAAGGAAGGAATAGGCAAGGTTCTGTTCATTTGAGCGGTGTGGTTCTCTATTATAAGGGTCTTCAGGGTGGCTAGTTCTGTTGAGAATTTTGTTCTTTCCTCTGCTCTGACCCTTTCTTCCTCTGTTCTGAGTCTTTTCTGTTCTGCCAATTCTGACGTTAACTTGGCAATTTCTTCTGTTCTTGCTCTTTCTGCCTCTGCTCTGAGTTGTTCAACTTCTATTCGGAGTCTTTCGGCTTCGGTATTTCTTTGAGTTATCTCCGTAAAAGAAGTTGTTATTCTCTGTAGCTATGCTCTGAGAGAAGCATTCTCCGATCGGATCAACTCCTCCTTCTGTGAATTGATAAGTTTATACTCGTTCAAGGTGCTGTTGATACAATCACAGAAGCCTGTAAACTCTGCTTTTGTGATGGTATCAACGGGGATATCCTTGTTTCCAACAAATGGATTCAAGTTGACCTCGAGTTCAGAGGTGCCTACGTTAACAGTTGTGTTGAGATTGGCTCTTGTAGGTCTTCCACCCGATCCTTCACATTCCTGTTCTGGGGAAACATCTACAGGTGTTCTGGTCTGTTCAGCTCTCTCATCCTCAGAATCTGATAGATTGAAGTAGACGTGGGAGTTAACATTGTGATCTAGACAAGTTAATCCTTGTGAAATTAGGTTGTCAAATTGCCTCTGAGTTAGGCAATCCCTACGGGTAAATCGAAAATTGCCCAAGGACATAAGTTGTTCCTCCTTAGAAAGATGAGCCACAGAGGCATCATCGTGTGTGATTGTCCTATCGATGTCATGGGGCGAATTGACATCATTACCAAACAGGGATTCCCCGGTTTCGTGCATACTAGAGGCATGAGAAGTTGCCTCTGATGGTATTGGCTGGTTGGGGTTCGAGGTGTGCACCTCTGTTTCAATATCCATTTGAGCTAGATCCTCATGGATAGATGATGTGCTTGAACTGGGAGTTGGGCTGGAAAAACGCACATGTGTGTTCCCAGACTGAACATCTTCTTCTAAACTCTCCTCTCTCTCGGATTCTATGGATAAAGAACGCTCGGGGTGTACTCTCTATCACATGTATCTCATGGTTACCAGAGGGATGCGAACTCTCTGCCATCTCCTCTGTAACTTCCCTTTCTTCCTCATGAACAACCTCCATAGGGGATGCTCTGTTCTGTACTTCCTCCTCCATCACTCTAGAGGAAGACCCCTCTTCGGGTACTCTTCGCTCTGGTCTTTCTTCTTCTGCTATTTCCTCACTCATGCTCTCTAACTCTGGTTCAGGACCTAAGTATGATGGGGTTCTCACCACAGGTTCTTGTGGTTGAGCCACACTCTGATAGTTTTGGATAGAGATGTGGTCTGGTGAGATTAGAGAAAGCATAGTACCTGGAACGCGTCGAATGATGGGGTAGTCGCCTGAAGTGGTGGGATGGAATCTAGAAATTACCCAGTTCTTGAAGGTATTTCCTTGTTGGGTCAACTCCAGACGATCAAATGCTCTTCTGATCAATAAGCTGATGAATCTTGGAAACTTAATGTTCTTTAGGAATTTGTGTTTCCCAACTTCACCTCCTTTGGCGATAGCAGTGGTTTTGAGGTTTACGGCTGTGAGAAGGTCATCGTAGAGAATGCTTGCGTAGTCGAGGTTCCTTTGAAAGAATAATCCATACATGATTTGTAGGATTTCCGTAGTGGCTTGATCTTGACTACCAGACTTTCCTGTAAGGGTTCGGTTCAGGGTGGAGAACATGAAGTTCCAGAAAGGCGGTAGGTTCTGTCTTTTGAAAGCGCCGATTCTGACGATCTCTTTGTTGTAACCTAGAAATCGTATGAACTCAAGAAGAACAGCAGCATTTGGGGGCTTCTCATAGGCATCTATTTCAAGTTGTTCTGTCGTCTTCATTCCAAGGGTTCTCCGCAGGGTTTTAGCTCATATTCTGATAGTTCCTGAACCACCTTCTGTTCCAGCATCGACATTGCCAATGATTCCATCTCTTTCTTCTATAAACTGGCAGGTAGTCCACCATTGACGAATGTATAGCTCAGGAACATTATCGTCAAAGTCGGTTAGGGCTTTGAAGATTTCAGAGTTCCTGAAGAACTCTAGAAGAATGTGGTATTGGGGTAAGTAAAGGCTAGGGTTTGGATCTAATCGGTGATTGTTTTCTGCAAGTTCGTATGGAAGAATATTGATGTGATCAACAAGGCCTATTCTGCTTGAATCGGCAGAATGTGGTTGTTGTTCCATTGTTGCAGGTTAGGGTTCTTGAAGGTTTGAGTAAGGAGGGAAAGATTGATCAAAAAAATTTGAATACTCAGAAATCGTAAGAGAAGAAACGGTTTAAAGGAAATGGGTATTTATATGAAGAATGAATGGCTGGATCACGATCATAGGTACTGTAGGTACTTGAGTTTTGAATAGTGGAACGGCCGCTATAGTAAGAACGTGCGAACAACTGACGGTTGATCTTTCAATCAGAGATTGCCACGTGGATTTATGTCTGACAACTTTCGTGCAAGTAAACCGTCACGGTTAGAGATGTGCGGGTGACAGGTTGTTGACGTTCAAAGAGTGACCCGCGTCTCTGATGATGTGTTCTGATGACATGGCAGAACAAACTAACCGAGCTCTGATGGAGCTTTGTTAAGTTGCCTCTGTTGAGTGAACTCTTCATTTCTTATTAGCCCAAGATGTTGCATCTTTACCTTTAAAACATTTAAAATTCTGTTCTGATGTGGAAGGAAAGGAACAGCCAGATCTTTAGACAAACAACAGAGCTCTGATGAGAAGCAACTGAGGCTCTGGTGAGATGTTAGAGTTCTGGAAAGTTCTTGACATTATCAAAGGTTTTCATCAGAACAGATTTTCCTTCCTCCTTCAAAAATATTTGACTGCAATGATCAAGCAAAGTCTATTTTGATTTGAAAAATTAAGTTCTAACTTGCTCCCCCTAAAACCATGCAATTTTTTTTTTTTAAGCCCCCCCTAGAAAATTGAGCTTGAAAAAAAAACTTTGTACAGACAATACTTTATATACAAACAGAATGTTCAAAGAGATGAAAAAGTATGCGTGACAGAATTCTGGTGAACAACAGAGTTCTGTTGAACTAGCCTACCCAACTATTTGACAGAGCTCTGGTAGGAACATCAGAGCCTCTGCTGATTTTGAACAGAGTTAGGAGGACAAGTTCAGCATACCCAGTTTGCTGATTAAGAAGTTAAATCTCCTTTCATCAAGGGCTTTTGTAAACAAGTCAGCAAGCTGGAAGTCTGTTGAAACAAAGTACATTTCAATAGTCCCTTTTTCAACATGATCCTTTATGAAGTGATACCTTATGTCGATGTGCTTAGTCTTTGAGTGCTAAACTGGATTTGCAGTTATGGCAATGGCACTCTTGGAGTCACATAGAATTGGAATTTTACCATACTCCAAACCATAATCTTTGAGTTGAGTTTTCATCCAGATCACTTGAGAGCAACAGCTAGCAGCAGCAACATATTCTGCTTCTGCTGTAGAAGTTGAGACACAGTTCTGTTTCTTGGATGTCCAACTCACCAACTTATCTCCAAGCAGTTGGCAGCTACCAGAAGTACTCTTTCTGTCATTCTTGCATCCTCCATAGTCTGAATCTGTATATGCTACAAGCTCGAAACCAGAGACCCAAAAATTGAGTCCCTTTCAGATATTTAAAAATACGTTTGACAGCAGTTAAATGAGTTTCTGTTGGATTAGCCTGAAATCTGGCACAGAGACAGGTTGCAAACATTATATCAGGTCTGCTGGCAGTTAAGTACAAAAGTGACCCTATCATGCCTCTGTAGTGCTTGACATCTGTTGGTTCACCCTTAAGATCTAAGTCAAGTTTAACTCCAGTGGCAATAGGAGTTTTCATAGGTTTTGAATCATTGAGCTTATATTTCTTCAACATGTCAGAGATGTACTTGGACTGACTTATAAAAGGCCCTCTGTCAGATTGTTTAACTTGTAAACCAAGGAATAACGAAAGTTCTCCAATCATGCTCATTTTAAATTCACTTTTCATTAAACTCTCAAACTTGTCACAATACTCTTGCCGTGTAGACCCGAAAATAATATCATCAACATATATTTGTACCAGAAGTATATCATTATTATACCTCCTAAAGAATAGAGTTTTATCGACGGTACCTTTCTCGAAGTGATTGATCAACAAAATTTTTGACAAAGTTTCATACCAGGCTCTGGGAGCTTGATTAAGGCCGTAGAGAGCTTTGTCTATGTCACACCCCGCTAAAGCGGAAACACGGGATGTCACAGCTAAATGTTTCAAAAGCGTAAGGTAGAAGACAACACACAATCATCATATCAAAATAGTACAATTACAACGTGTTTTTAGCAATACAACTTGTCCAAAATAACAAAAGTAAACTTGACATGATGAAATCAGTTGGAAGACGCTAATGTGACGCCTTCTAGAATGCATCCTTACTTGTTGTTTCCTGAAAAGCATGTAAAGGAGAGTGTCAACTAAAAATAGTTGGTGAGTTCATAGGTTTTTGCATACACAAAAAGTGTAATGTAAGTTGCAAAGTTTCGTTCTTTCAAAGAAAGTAGTACAACCCTCGGTTGTAAAGTTTGTCGTTTCGAATTGTATGCTCATGGTATATAGTGTAATGCCTCAGAGGTAGCAAGCTAAGCCATTACCCAAACCTCCCGACCTTGTAGTTATTTGCCCCGAGTCATCATGTTCTATCACTAACATGGCGTTGTAACAATTATGCACTTACTTTACCGTAAGTGGGTGGTCAACCAAATAACGTTATCCATAATTATCATGGCTCACACACGTGAGTTAATAGGTAATGTAAAGAAAAGTTGGGGACTTTTGTATGATAGCGCAAACTTAGAAGCTTTCACATGTGCATACGTACCATAGAGAGCGTTTAAACATGCGTAGTATTTCAGTAATAAAACAGTTGATATCGAATAAAGTTTGTAACATGCTTTCCATCCCAAAAATATGTAAAACAGTAAAAAGGGGCTATGAAGACTCACGGTGAATAGCGTAGATGTTTCCCAAAAGTGTGTAATGTGTTCCGTGAGGCGATCCTACTCCGATCCTACTAACCTAAGGACACTAGTAAGATTCTAAGTTCTAGACTTTGGTTGATAAAATATCCAGTTCATCATAAAATGCCTTTGTTGATATTTTGTGTGTTGTTATAGGTTCTTTGATATCAATAGTTCAACTTCAAGATGAAATGTTACATATGATGGTTCGAGATTACCGAAATGTTGTCGTGACAAATGACAAAAAGGGGTCAACAATTTGGAGTCATATGTATAGTATATAAAGTTAGGAGTTAGGTTATATATGTTACATATATAATAATAATACCACAATCTCATCATAAAATGATGAAAAGGGTTAATAGTTAGGTGTTAGATTGTTAGAGTATAAGTAAAATGCGTAAATAAGTAAAGGTTAGGATAAGTAAGTATGTATAAGTAATACATAAATAATATATACCACAATTTCGTCACCAAAGGTGAGGAAAAGGATCAAGAGATAGCATATAGCTATTATACAATATAGTTGTTAGCAGTCAGAATTAGAGGTCACTTGTGGTTACTGTTTAGATAACTTCTAGAGATCATATGGTTATGGTATTTTATGGCTAAGTACTTCCATTTGTTAGGAAACTTTTTCCATAAATCCCTTGATTTTTGGATCAAGATAAGTACATAAAATAACACTTGACAAAAACAGTGACAGAAACACGTAGCTGTTGCACACTGTTTTTGTAAAACCTGTTTGAGGGTTCAAAACTTAATATTTTTCGGTGATTCCAGTGGGGTTTGATCCCCAACCCATAAAAGAAAATTCCAGAAAAAGAATCACTGTATTTGGATCATATTTGAGATAGATATGGGCATGCAAAGTCAGTGTAAAAATCTGACAGCATGCTGTTGGAAATAGCTCCTTTGTATAAATGCTCTTTTTCTATTGGTTCTTTAAAGATTTGTTCTTTTTGCTTAGCCACGATTTTAGACACCCAAATCCAGTATTTTCAGATGAAAAACATTACTTTTTGTTTACACAATCCACATGCAATGAACCTAGACAAATCATCTTGTCAAAATACTTTCAAAACTTGTTGTTTTTTAGTTCTTATGAAAACATTCAAGTAGAACTTCCTTTGATCACTAACATTGGTTTGATAATGGATTCATCACACTTTTAATGACATGCAAAGTGTCATGGTGATGGATCTACAAACATTAGGATGCCAAGGATTTGTTTTAGCAAGAACAATGTGTAAAAACTAATGTAAAAGTAGGTGAAACTTAAAGAATATGGAAGAACAATGCAAGAAGAAGTGTAGGCTTTGCTCTACATGAAGTTTTACCTTGTGATGACTTGTGTTCTTGATGTTCTTGAGTGTGAAAGGGCTGGACTTTGAGCCTTAGATGGAGAGAAAATAGGGAGAAAAGAGAGAGAGCTCTAGAGAGAGTTGAGAGGAATGAGTGAAGAGTAGAAATGAAGGGTTAGGGGGGGTATTTATGGAGTGAGAGAGAGGGGTTAGGGTGGTGGTGGTGTGTGGCCGATTTTGGGAGAGGGGAAAAGAGAGTGTGTGGAGTGTGGTTTTGTATAAAATGATTGTGTTTATGTTTTTATTTTTAATTTATTTTTATTTCTTTTGATTATTTGAATTATTAGACATTTTTAGTTAATTGTTATTAATAATAATACTAGTTGAATTTGCTAGTATTTATCTTGTAAGGTATATTTATATAAATATATATATGTAAATGTATAACATGTTTTTAGTTGGCATTTTATGAGATGTATGGATAATTTCCTAAATTGAGGGATTTTAGACGCAAAATTCAAATTTTTCCCTACTGTGTCGGGTTTACTGCTAACACTAGACAGTGTGACATAAAATAACTGTATCTGATATATTTAGTGCAGTTCTAACCTGAACGCAATTTTGACGGTTGTCACAGTCTAACTTATAGACATGGTCTAGAAACTCAGAACATTCAAAACCAGGTGGTTGCTGGAGATAAACTTCCTCTTGTAGTTTGCCATTCAGAAAGGCATACTTGACGTCCATTTGGTAGACCTTGAAACCCTTATGAGCATCATAGGCTAAAAAGATTCTGATGGCTTCTAGCCTAGCCACAGGAGCAAAGGTTTCGTCATAACCAATGCCTTCTTCCTGTCTGTATCCCTTTGCAACCAGACGGGCTTTGCTTCTGATGATTATCCCATCTTCATCCTTTTTGTTTCTAAACACCCACTTGGTTCCAATGGCCGCTTTGCCTTTTGGGAGTGGAACCAAGGACCAGAATTTATTTCTTTCGAATTCCAGAAGCTCTTCTTGCATAGCTTCGATCCAATTTGGGTCCTCTAGGGCTTCAGAAACCTTCTTCGGCTCAATCATGCTTAAAAAGTTTACAAAGAAAGCTTCATTGATTGTGGCCGATCTAGTCTTCACACCATCTTCAGCAGCACCAATAATCAGATGATGAGGGTGATCCTTTGTCCATCGCGTCATGGGAGCATGGACAATAGGTGGGGTTTGTGCTTCTGATGGGAAAAGACGAACTTCAGCATCAGAGCTCTGTAGGTTGGGACCAGGGCTCTGTGGCACACAGCTCTGAAGAGTGGCCTCATTTCTCTGAGAGTTATTAACAGGGCTTTGTGAAGATGGACTTTCAAATAAGGAGTTTCTGCCAATATTAGTCAGCAGAGGTGATGATGGCTCTTGTTCAGGTTCTCTCTCGCTCTGATGTGGTTCCTTATTTCTCCGAATCACTCCTGTAGACAGAGAAGTAGATGGTGAAATATTTGAGGGGCCAGTAAGAGTTGTACCTGTCAGATTTTGTTCTGTTGAGTTCTGAGCTTGATCTCCTCTATTGACGTTATCAGAGGAATCATCATCATTGAAAAAGTCGTTGAACATAAGATTTATATCTTCTTCCCTTGTCATTGAAGAACTTCTCTTCTTCTGCTCTGTATGTGTCCCCTCTGTTGATTTTCGATCAGAGAATCTTGATGTACTTTCATCAAAGGACACATTTACACTTTCTTGAATTACCCGACATCTGGATTTGTAGACTCTGTAGGCTTTAGAGGTTAAGGAATAACCAATAAAGATTCCTTCGTCTGCTTTCTTATCAAACTTTCCCAGTTGATCTCTGTCATTCAATATGTAACATTTGCAGCCAAAAACATGAAAGAATTTCACATTTGGTCTTCTGTTGTTGATGAGTTCATAAGGAGCCTTCTTAAATCTTTTCACTATTACAGCTCTGTTTTGGGTAAAACATGTTGTTGAGACTGCTTCTGCCCAGAAATTCATTGGAAGGACAGATCCAGCTAACATGGTTCTGGCGGCTTCTACCAGAGTTCTGTTCTTTCTCTCCACAACTCCATTTTGTTGTGGAGTTCTTGCTGCTGAGAAGTTTTGGGAAATACCTTCCTCTGTTAGGTAGGCATCAATTTTGGCATTCTTGAATTATGTCCCATTATCACTTCTCAACTTCTGTACCTTCAGATCTAACAGAACCTGTATCCTTTCAACAAACTTATCAGAATCTCTGGGACATCAGATTTTACTCTGATGAACTCAATCCAGGTATATCGAGAAAATTCATCAATTAAAACAAGAATATACTTCTTGCCCGACAGACTTTGCACAAAGATTGGACCACAGAGATCCAAATGAAGCATATGCAAAGGTCTGGGACAACTATGATCACTCTTTGTTCTGTGTGAAGATCTTTTCATCTTACCCAGCTCACAAGCAGAACAGAGATGGTCTTTGTCAAACTACAGAGAAGGAAGTCCTTTTACTAACTTTAATTTCACGAGCTTATCAATATTTTGAAAGTTCAAATGGGCAAATCTTTTATGCCAGAGCTAGGCATCTTCATTTTTCAAAGACACTAAACAGAGTTTCTTTGTTTTAGAGTTTTGGTTTGGTTTAAAATTCATCTTATAAAGATTGCCTTTTCTGTCGGCTCTTAAAAGTTCTTGACCAGACTCTGAAAGTAACAATGAACAATACTTCTTCCTGAAATTGACGTCGAACCCGTGATCACAGAGTTGACTTATACTAAGAAGATTATGGTTTAATCCTTCAACATAAGCAACCTCAGAAACTGAAACATCACCATTTACTAAAGTACCATAACCCTTAATCTATCCGCCATTGTCTCCTCCGAAGGTTACTGCACTTCCCATCTTGTTCTTAAAAGAAGTTAACAGCTCCTTATTCCCCGTCATGTGCCTGGAGCATCCAGAATCCAAATACCAGATCTGCACATGAGGTTTCTGCAAGACAGATTAATTCCTTTTAGGTACCCACTGCTGTTAGGACACTGAAGTTGTCCTTTATAATAGAAAGTTTTGTAAAGCAATAGTTGTGTTAAAGGGCTTATGCTTAATTGTTGTAGCAAGTGATGAAGACTATAAATAGGTCTTTACTTGTAGTTTGTAAGTAGTGAATTCATTAATACAAGATGTAGATCTCTAATCACTTTGTTTTCTCTCTAGGTTAGATTTCCTTTTCAATAATGTTCTTCATCATCTTGTTACACAATACTTGGATTGTATGAAGATCATGGACCTAACAACTGCATAATGGGTCCTTTCTTGTTAGGCTTTGGTGGATTAACAGACTTTCCTTGGGATTTTTCATACTGAGATGGTGTGCCAGAGGTTTTCCTCTATGTATTCTGAACAGTCTTAAGATTTTTCTTTTGAACCGACTTATTCTGAACACAGTGGGGACCATTCAAATGGTTTTGCAATTTAAGTAACAGCTGAATGCAATTGCAGTTTATGGAGCATGACTGATGCACATTGTTTTTAATAGAAAGTTGTTTGAATGGTGCTTGATTTTTAAAGATTTTAGGACCAGATGTCTTTGCATACAATCTGTCCTGATTTTGTTTCTTTGAAACAGACTCTGTTGACATGAAGTTCTTTGGATTTGACTCTTTTGACCAGACAGAATTTCCTCTTTGATTTACACCAGAATTTGGAATAGATCTGTTGTTTGCTATCCATTTTCTCTTCTGTTCTGGTGTGAACTTTACTGGTTTGAATACAAGAGGAACATTTGGGTTTACAGAAACACTTTTGTTTTTCTCTCTCTTCTCCACTTCTACTGCATTAGAAGCAAGAATCTTGAAACCTTTGTTATTAAACTCAGTTACCGGTATAAATCTTGATTGTTTCTTAAAGAAAGAAACATCCTCTTTTAGATTAATGGATCCCATCGGTATCTGCTTTAACTTGTGTAAGATTTTCTTTTGACCACAACAGATTTGTTCATCTACTTCGGAGTCAGAGTCACTGTAAGAGGCTAGAAAGTCTCTGGCGGCTCTGTTGGAGGTATTAGGCTTGATAGGTATAACAGAGATGTTTGGCTTAACAGTTCTGAACCTTCTCAACTTGGGTTTTAAGGAATCTAAAACAGCATTTTCTTAGATAACTTTCAACAAATCCTCTTCGAAAGATGTTCTTATAGATTCAGAGTT
This sequence comes from Saussurea involucrata, assembly GCA_033807775.1. NCBI lineage: Eukaryota > Viridiplantae > Streptophyta > Magnoliopsida > Asterales > Asteraceae > Saussurea > Saussurea involucrata. The sequence goes on from CM066314.1 coordinate 89,650,500, forward strand.
AGGAGAGAAGGTCGGGGCTTCTGGATTTAGCTTGCTCTGTGGTATTTCAACAGAGGGCTCTGTCACAGAAGTAACAGACTTCTGTCCTAAGAATGAGTTGAAGTTAAAAATCCCTTTTGTATCCAAGTTCTTGACAGAGTTAGGAAGTATGATTTTAGCTCTTCCTTGATCAAGAATAAACTCTGAGGATGATTTTAAAACCTTCTTATGATCAGAGGAGTCATAGCTGACGTTCCTAATGTTAAGATGCCTTGGTTTTGAGAAAGCATCCGAGATTTTGGTTCTTTTAAAAACAGCATTACCAGATATCACGTCCTCTTGGATTTTCCCAACACAAAAGGCAGAGGACAGAGATGTCTTCTTTCTTTCGTCATAGGGAGCAAGGTCAGAGAAACCAAGACCTTGCGTATCCATATGTGAATTTATCTTGATGTGCACATCTTGTGCATCCTGGTACTTTTTGATGTGAATTTCTTTTCTCTGTAGGGATTGATGTAGAACTTCCCTCTCTCTTTGAAAATAATCAGTTAAAGCAACAGAGTTAAGTCTCTCTGTTTCAGACTTTTTCATTTCTTCAGACTTCTTTTTCAAAGAATTTTCATATTCTTTAATCTTATCTGAAAACAGACTCTCTTTCCTTTTTTGCAAGATTTCTAACTCAGTTTTTTCTTTGAAGATTTCTTCCTTTTCTTGTTCTAAGAGAGTTTTCTCTCTCTTGTAAAAGGACAGATCCTTCTGAGCTAGCTTTCTCAGCTCCTTTTCTTCAGAAAGTATTTGTTTCAGAAGTTGAAATTCCTCATTCAGCATAGAAACATGCATTTCTAACTCTGAGTCAGACTTGGATTCAGATGACCATAACTTGGCACTGGGTCTGGTGGTCTCCAGCGCTCTGTCGTCAGACTCTGTCGTGGTAAGAGCAAATGCATGAGCTAGATCTTCTTCTTCTGTTGTTCCCTTCGTTATCTCTGGTTCTCCGGTCATCCAGTCAACAGTATCTTCAAGACTTTCCTCATTCACAGCAACTCCACAGAAGTTGGCTTGTTCTGGTTCATCATCAGAAGATGAATCAGAAACCCAGTTCTCCATTTCAGCAACATAACTTCTCTCTCTGTAGTTGTACTTATATTTGTTCTTGTAATAGTCCTAGTCTTTTACCAGTTTGCCTCTACAATTCACTGAAAAGTGGCCAGGTTTGCCACATCTGAAGCAGCGTCCATCGTTCTGATTGATGGGTTGGGCAGCATCGGCCTTCTGTTGTGTTGGTGGATTTTCTCTTCTGTTTTGTGGTTGTCTCTGCTCTGTAGTAACTATGTTGTTACTCTGTTCTGGTGAAGCATGTCCTCTTCTGTCTTCCTTTCCATCTCTCTCAAATCTACCTTTTCTGTCAAACTTATTGCCAAATCTCTTGTTAAATTGTTGAGTTATTAGAGCAAGAGATTGAGCAAAAGATTGAATCTCATCATCCTCTGATGAGCTTTCCTCTGTTTCACTTTCTGCAACCAAACTTTTCTTTCCTTTCTTTTTAACGGACTTTTCTTTCTTTTTCTCTATGTTTGAACTTTCTCTGTTAGACCTTTCTATTGTGGTTTTCTTAGAATCTGAAACTAGGGCTATTGGACCTGCAATGGTGGATTTGCCTTTATGTTTGACAACATCCTTCTCTTGTGCGGCCAAAGTGCCATACACATCTGTTAGAGACCATGCATCTAAGACTTGGTTATCTTGTAAAGACATGGACAGATTTAACCATTCATCATTCAAACTTTTCAAAAAACAGAACATTGTTATCTTCCTTCGACCTAACAAGCCCACATTTTTTGCATTTGTTGATCAACACATTAAATATCTTGTAGGTTTGTTGTAAGGTTTCCTCAGGAAGTGCTTTGAAATCGTTGTATTCATTTATACATTGGGTCCTTCTGTTCTTTTGGGTCTTGATACCACCCTCAAGTTGGTTAAGAAGTTGATCCCAGATTTCCTTAGCAGTAACACATGAATCTAGTTCTTGAAATATTTCGTTTGGAATGGCCATTATCAGTAGTCTAACTGCTTTAAGATTATTTTCCATTTTTAGATTTTCCTCATCAGTAAAACCTGTGGTTTTAATCTCATAATGAGCTGGAATCTCAGCAGTAGTTCCTGTTGCGGGTACACGAGGAACAAAAACCATGGGTTGGAATGGTCCATCCGTGACAGATCGCATTAAGTCTTTATCCATACCATCGAAAAAGTTAACCATCCTGATCTTCCACTGAGCATATTCATCTCTCAGAAGAGTAGGAGGTTTTGTTAAAGAACCAGCAGTATAGATAGCATTTATACCGTTGTTCACCATTTTGAGAAAAATAGAGTACAATTGTTGCAAAAAGAGTTTCAACAAGAAGATGAGTTTAAACAGTAACCAATGGAACAGTAACTTTTGAGAGAAACGTTTAAACAACACTAGAAATCTTTAAACACAGTTATATGAGCTATGAAAGCTTGTTTAAACTAGGAAGCAGTAAAAACAGAGTATATAATGAAGCTTTTAAAGGCATACAGACACAATCAACAACAATGAGTCAACCTTGGTAGATTGGATCGTTTGGTTTAAGAAAACCAAAGAAGCTCTGATACCAATTGTAGGTTCCCAGATTCACGTTGTATCACGTTAATGGTAAAGAAATAGACAGCGGAAGCATATTAAATAAAGCCATTAAAGTGAGTGATTGTGTAAACGATAAATGAACTGTGAGAATCAAATATAGAACAGTAAAATGATAACAAGATCAGATATAAAAGCTGCTCATATATTGATAATGAATCACACCAAGAACATGTTCAAGTGTGTTCGGAAATCTCACATGACAACAATATCGTACGGAAGTAGTGCTTGGGATTGTAGCAGTGTGTGCTTAAACAATTGTGGAAAACTATTCTTCCTAAAGCATACTATTGTTTGTTCCACTACCTCACTATATATAGCCCTGAAAAAGCATAGACAGTGTACTATTGTATCCTGGAATGACACGTGGAAAGTGTGTCTCCAATATTTAGGGCATACGTGGAAAGTATGGACACGTGTCTAACACTTCGGATTTCCTACGAGACTTAGGCTGACAGAGGTCTTCACTTCACCAGAGCTCTGTTGAAAGAGCTCTGTTGGTCTTCTGTTAAGTACTTGTTCTTCTGTTGGAAGTCTTCGACAGAGCTCTGTTGAGCTCTGTTGGATCCGACAGAGCTCTGTTGAGCTCTGTTGGTCTTCTTGATGAACTTCTTCCAAGTCTTCTGTCTGATCTCTGTTGGTCTTCTGACTTGAACTATTTTCAATACTTTTACATAACAGATACTTGGGGCTAACATAAGCCGTATCTCGATAAATTTGTTATTGTATTTATCGATGATATACTTATCTACTCCCGATCCAAAGAAGAGCATGCGCAACACCTTCGTTTGATCTTGGAGTTACTAAAGAAGGAAAAGTTGCACGCTAAATTTTCGAAATGTGAATTCTGGCTACGAGAAGTTCAGTTTCTGGGGCATGTAGTTTCCGAAAAAGGGATACAAGTTGATTCGATGAAAGTGGAAGCAGTTGAAAAGTGGGAACCGCCGAAGACAGCAACGGAAGTACGAAGTTTTCTGGGTTTAGCCGGCTACTATCGGAAATTCATAAAAGACTTCTCTCGTATCGCAAAGCCTTTGACTAAGCTGACCCGGAAGAACCTGAAGTTAGAAGGGAAAGCAGAACAAAACGAGGCATTCCGAATATTGAAAGAGAAACTGTGCAGCGCGCCGATTCTATCACTACCTGAAGGTTCAGAAGACTTTTTGTTTATAGTGACGCGTCTAAACTGGGATTGGGATGTGTGCGTATGCAGCGTGGGTAAGTTATTGCTTATGCTTCTCGTCAATTAAAGGATCATGAAAGACAGTATCATACGCACGACATGGAGCTTGCAACAGTCGTCTTCGCGTTAAGGATTTTGAGACATTATCTGTATGGTTCCAAATGTCAGATTTATACCGATCATAAGAGTCCCCAACATCTCTTTGACCAGAAGGAACTAAATATGAGAGAAAGAAGATGGCTAGAATTGCTGAACGATTACGACTGTGAAATCCTTTATCACCCGGGAAAGGCGAATGTGGTGGCGGATGCGCTGAGTCGTCAAGAAAGGAGTGGAACAATAAAAGTTATTTCGCTACGAACTCAACTCCTACCCAACATATTTGACGAATTTCAGAAGTGTCAAGTGGAGGCTTATCAGGATGAACATCTGAAATCATAACGGTTAGCGGGGATGTCAGCATTGCTAGTAAAAGATGATCGTGGGTTATTATGTCTGGGAAACAGAGTGTGGGTACCTCGTTTGGGTGGGTTACGTGATCGTGTCCTACAAGAAACTCATCAACCCCGTTTCTCTATTCACCCAGGTACAAACAAGATGTATAAAGACCTTAAACAATTCTATTGGTGGCGGGGATAAAAAGAGGAATTGCTCTGTATGTGGAAAGATGTGATACTTGTAAGAAAGTATAGATCGAACACCAAAAGCCATCTGGTCAGCTACAGCGGCTAGAAATACCTATGTGGAAGTGGGAGCAGATTACCACAGACTTCATCACGAAGCTACCAAGAACTCCGAAAGGATTTGATTCTATTTGGGTGATCGTCGACATATTGACAAACTCTGCACACTTTCTACCGATAAAGGAAACCGATTCGATGGAGCGATTAGCTAAGTTGTACATTGACAAAATAGCAACTCGACATGGAGTTCCAATCTCAATCATTTCTGATTGTGATAGTCGTTTTACTTCAAGATTTTGGAGAAGTTTTCAAAGGGAAATGGGGACACAGATAAAGTTAAGTACATCGTATCATCCCCAAACAGATGGTCAGAGTGAACGAACGATTCAGACCTTAGAAGATATGCTCCGGGCTTGCATTGTTGATTTTGGGGGATCGTGGGATAAGCATTTACCGTTGATCGAATTCGCGTACAACAACAGTTATCATTCCAGTATACAAGTTGCACCGTTCGAAGTATTGTATGGTAGGAAATGTCGAACGCCTCTGTGTTGGAACGAAGTGGGAGAAAAACAGCTAGCGGGACCGGAAATAGTTCAGTTAACCGCCGATATGGTTACTCAGATTCGAAAAAGATTGAAAGTGGCTCAAGATAGACAGAAGAGCTACGCTGACCGACGTCGAAAGCCTTTGTAATTTCAAGTCAGGGATTTCGTAATGTTAAAAGTTTCGCCATGGAAGGGAGTCATCCGATTTGGGAGACAAGGTAAACTTAGCCCAAGGTATATCGGACCGTTAGCAATTACAGAAAGGATCGGTGAAGTAGCTTACCGATTAGATCTTCCACCGGAATTGAGCAGGATCCATAATGCATTTCACGTATCGAACTTCCGAAAGTGTTTGGTTACTCCAGATCAGTCAGTTTCCCTACCAGAGATACAAGTCGATGAAAGACTGAATTATGTGGAAGAGCCGGAAGCTATAGTTGATCATAAAGTTAAAGTGCTGCGGAATAAGGAAATCAAGCAAGTGAAAGTTCAGTGGAGGCATCATAGAGGTCAGGTGCTACATGGGAATCCGAATCGGAAATGAGAGCCAAATACCCTCATCTTTTTGCTTAACTGAATTCCGGGACGGAATTCTTTTAAGGGGGAGATGATGTAATACCCCGGGTAAGTCCGTTAGATAATTTAACTATAAGATTTGATGTTCAGGGTAAGTTTGAGATAAGTTGTAAGCTTAAGGGTGTTTTGGTATTTATCGAATATGTTGGTCCCGAAGGGCTATACAAGTTTGTAGAAGGGGGGGGGGTTGAATACAAACACACAGAATTTACTTTTCTAAATTGTTTATTGATAAATCATTAAAAATTTACAGCTTGTTGCGGAAACAAGTTGGAACACTAAGTTTCTTGCACTAAGAAGGAGAAGGAAATTACTAATAATAACCTATCTCAAGATAAGAAGGATGAACTTGTCCAGAGTTAGCAAGTTACTTCAAAATGAAGTGAGTTCTTCTTCTTATATACTGCATGCATTTAATGCATTGCAGTTTACACTTTACACGTGGCAGCAGCTGATTGGTTGCATGTCATTGATCTTTGTTGACAACCTTAGTAGCCGCATATTGAACAGTGTAGTATCAGAGTGGTTGTACGATTTCAGACAATAAGGAGGTTCTTTTCTAACATATCGTATGGAGTCGTGCAAGGGTGGTTAAGACAAAAGTACTTTGTATGGAGGACTTCATGATCAGCTTTTCGTTGATTCAGCGATCTATCATTCTTCACCAGCGAATGATAGAGTTCAGCGATAGCTGAAGTCTTATACTTGATACTTCACGTTGATTGGACAAATCTGAGTCTTCGCTGATCCGCGTCAGTTCATTAGGAGACTTGTCGCTGGTTCTTGAGCTTGATCTTCGACTTCAGCGTAGAACCTATGTTGACGTGAAACTTGTCTTCAGGGATCATAAGTAAACAACTAACTTATCAGCGATCACCATAAGTACTGAACAGACTCAGAGTATTATGGTGAACAATTTCGCTGAATGTTTAATCTAAAGAGCGAGAGTTCCTATCAGCGGTACTGGAAGATCTTAGTACTTATGTAAAGCCCGTATCCCGGTATGTAATATCTTTTATTAATCCTTTTCTTTTATGTTTGATTTAATGTGGGTTCCGTTAGCGGGGTTAGTCGAGTTGGGTCTAATCGTTAAAGTTTCGGGATTTTTGGTTAGTTGCGAGAGGTTTGTGAGTTGAGGGGCTTAATGTGACAAAGGCCAAAACCCCCTCATGGGTTTCGGCCCAAGCAGTAAAAGAAAGAAATATTAAGCAATCCTTAAGTTTGTATTTTGGATGGTAGTGCCGTGAGCATCCAACAAAGAAGTGAAGAAACCTCAAACCCTACGGCACCTTGGCTTTCTTTTGTTCACCGGCCGGAAAGAAGAACCGAGAAAGGAGGAGAGTCGTCGCCGGCGAGAGGAGAGGGGAAGAACCGCCGATCACTGCTACTGCCGCCGATCACTGCTGCTGTCGCCGGAGTTACGCCGGAGTCGAGGAAGGAGAGCGAGAGGGAGAGGGGAATATAGGAACGTCGTCGTTTTTGTCGCAAGGTAAGTCCTCGTCTCCTTTTCCTTTTTCTTTTCTTTTCCGGCGAAGCAACCACCACCGTACGCCGCCGCTGTGGTGGTCGTGCGTGGGCGGTCGTGGTTATACGCGTTCGGGTGTGTGCGCGTTAGAGCGGTCGAGAGTGAAAAGCGGTGTTGTGAGGGTGGTGTGTATGTATGTGGGTGTGTGTGTGTGCGTGATCGCCGCCGACCACCACCGCCGCCATAGGCGGCAAGGGGGGGTGGTGCACGGCTGTTGTTACACCTTGGTAGGATCTGTTCCAGTAAGTTTTAGGCTTCCCGGGGCTGTTTGGATTAAGCATTGACTTAATGGGATTATAACCTTTAGTTATCATTTTATGTGAAAACGTTTGTCTGCCACTGTTTTGCGACGGCCATAACCTTTCCGTCGTAGCTCGTATTGAGGCGAATCCGGTGCCCACGGTTCACATTCTGTGCCGGGCACATTTTTCGTGTTTTAGCAGAAGTCCGGTTCGGCCTCTAGCTAGGCGTAAATTGGCTGTTTATACAGCAGGTCCGGATGTGGCAGATCGCGTTCCGTTTTAAAAGTCACAGTTTCTGCCACTGTTTTGGGAAAGCCATAACCTCTGCTAGGAATGTCGGATAGGGATGAAACCTGTGCCAAAAGTTCCCATTCTGAGTCTAGTAAGTTTCTTATGTTTTGCGGAAAAACCAGTTCGGAACGTAGCTAGTGTCAAACTGCTGTTTTGTAACGAAAGGTGCTGTTTTTCGCTGTGCAGTTAACCAGTTTTGTAAAATCCATAATAAATTATAGAAAAATCGTTAGGAGGTGTATAATTTGTTCTTAGAACCCTAACTCAGAGCACTTTATGGTTATGTAATTTAATTGAGGATTTTCTGTGTTTATGGAGGTCTGAACAGGTCCCGAACAGACCTGTTTGGTTAGACCGAAAAGTCGTTTTAGTGACGATTTAAGGGTGCGTCGTGTTTTAGGGTCCGGGTCTCGTGTTAATACATTGTAACGTTTGTTTAGGTGTCGGGAAGTGATCTTGGATTTGTGGAGCTTGAATTATTGTTTGTGAGCTAGGCGCGCTTACGAGGTGAGTTCTCTCACTATATCTAATAACGGTTGTTTTATCATTGCTGTAGTACGTGTGTGGTAGCTTTATGTGATTGTGTTGTGGAACTAGATAGTGGGGTGTCTAGTTGATACTATGTTGTCATGTTAACTCGGTGGGACCGAGGATCCGGCGGGGCCGGAGATTTTATACGCGGGTGGCGTAGAGACTCGGTGGGACCGGGGATTCGGCGGGCCGGAGATGTTATCATGTGGTTGGTGGGACCGACTTGTGCCTCTTAGGTGGGCGAGTGTGGATATGCATGTTTATGATTTGTTCGTAAACTGGTATGTTTGTTTATGTGTATCTATCTGTTATAGGGGTAATGTGGAATAACTGTGTTATCTATAGTGGTTGAATTCACTAAGCTTCGTGCTTACCCTTTCCCAATAAACTGTGGTTTCAGGTACAAGTGGCTCTAAGGCGTGACGGGTACACACTGGCGCGCGGGATGAGCTGGCTATTATTAGTTTTATTTATTAACATTATTTCCGCTGGTTTCTGGTTACATGAACAATATTTATGATTTTGCAAATAATATGTTGGGATTATTTAATGGGTTTTATATACGAAATGTTTAATTAAAAATTTTAAATTTCTCGAAATTTTTGGGACGTTACAACTTGGTATCAGAGCGCGGCTTGAGTGAATCAAACGCATTTCGGTGTGTTTGATCTCAAGTTTGTGGCTATAAAATTTTCTTTAAAGTTTTTGGGAAATAAAAAGAAGGAAAAATCCGTTTGAGGAACGGTGATCGAGGGCGCAGTGTGTACAGTCAGCCGGAGCCAAGGGGGAAAGGTACGTTGCTTAGTGTTGTATTGCTTTCTAGACATAGGGTATGCATGCTAGATTGCCTGTTGTTGACACTAGGCTGTATGATGACTGCTTGCTAGTAGGAATCCATGCTAGTTATAGTAGGTTGTTAAGTGAAGGCCCTATAGGTTGTATGCAGTTAGAATCATATAGCCTTAGAATATTTGATTTAGTTCTATTGCGTAGCTCTTGTTTGAGTCCAACCGTTCTAGGATAGAATCTTGTATTCGAATGTCTATTTGATTCACGCTGCATGCGACTGGGTATTCACGAGGCAACTCGTTATGGCTAACAGGGATTCCGTTGTAGCAAGAGTAGTGGGATGAGATGAAATTCCTATTGAGCTGGGAATAGCGTTTACATATGAGTACGTATGCAAAATTGCTTTCTAGAACATAGGAGTATGTATGCTAGATTGCTTGGTGCTTGATACACTGTATTGTATGGTTGTTACTTGCTATTAGGGACTTATGCTAACTTGGATAGGTTGTTAAGCGAATGCACTGTAGGTTGTATGCGGTAGGAACCGTATAGCCTTAGAATGTTGGATTTAGTTCTATTGCGCAGCTCTTGTTTGAGTCCAACCGATGTAGGATGGAATCTTATGTTCGAATGTCTATCTGGTTTCCACTGTATACTACTGTGCGTTTACGAGGCGACTCGTCAGGGTTAGTGGGGGTTCCGCCCTAGCAAGGGTAGTGGGGTATCATGTTTATTCCTAGGGAACTAGGAAGAGTGTGTACCTATGCCGGTGCGGGCATATGTGTGTAGTTATCGGCGAGAAACTACTTGGACCCATCGGATGGAACTCGGAACGAGTGATGATAGGTGTGGAAGGTAGTAGTAGAGCTCCTACTATCGGAAACACAGGATCAATGCTCGAGTCGGGGAAAGTCACGAGGAATCTAAGGAGTTGAGCGTGAGCGTTGTTAGTGTGAATTATTATGTGCTAATAACTCGTTGTAATATCTACCCAGAATAGCCATCACAAGGAGGAACAACTATGGTAAACCTACTAGTACAGGTGTGTACTTGTTTTGCTTTGATAGGATGATCGTTGGGGTAGTGTCGAAGGTTATAAATTAGTAGTTGTTGGAATAAAAGGACGATTCTGGTATTAATCACTTGGAGTGACGATGAGGATGATGTTTGTTTTGGGCCAAGATGGATGATTGTGCTAGAATCATAGGCTTATAGAGCCGACTTTGATTTGAGGAAAAATCGTAGGGATTATTTGACGTAATTTCCCAACTTGCCTTAGAGGTTTAAATGTCCGGATGACGTTAGTGGATCGGAGAGATTTGGAGGAGTAGGAGTCGAAGCGTAGAATGCCGACTGAGTCATGCACAAAGTTTGATTTTGAAATAGATTGCATTAACAAATTATTGTGTTTCAAATCATTTTATGGATGGTGTTTTGAAATTTTGGGAAATGTTCAGCACACACACAAGATTTTGAAATATGGTTTTGAAATATATGAAATCGTTTTATCACGGGAGTGCAACCTTTGTTAGAATTTGTCTCATTTCTTCATTTTTCCAACGGTTCTTTCGGGTAAGATGATATCCGTGTTTTGTGGTATTTAAAATGTTGGGCAAGTGACTACGGCTTGTGACTTTAACATTGGAACTCCTCTACATATGTTAGAGTTGAGACGGAAAGTTACATTCTACGATGTCTGTATAAAGCTATTTGAGCGATTTGATTAAAATAAGTTTTGTTTTACGGCGTGTTGAGTCGTGTGGGTTTAATTTCATGAGGTGCATATCTTATTTGTTTATGTGACCATTTGGGGAAATCTTGGAAATCAATTTAAAGAACCCCACATTTTGAGATTTTATGAGGTTTTAGCCGATTTTCAAATAATTTTGGTGATGGAAGCAGTAACCCTGAGATGCTTATTGTGATGAATGGTTATAGTGGAATGACCTTCGTGAGTGATTATAAATTACTGGTTTGATGATCCGTGTGGAATAAATTTTGGGAGTCTATAGAACTCGTGGAAGTAATCGGTAGTAGTGGCGGGAATGATTGGATTCGAGTATCCTGTAGGGTATATTGGTGAGCACCTTTAGAATAGTTAGAGCTCAAAATTTTGAATTGGGATGTATGGATTATCTATGGATGGGAGACAACCGAAGTCGTTGACAAGGAATGAATCCAGGTGTTGGAGTGTTCTTCCGATCATAATTTCAGTGTCCTTGAAGGAGTTTGTTAGTAAGAAAAGTATTCAAGAAGTTTTAGAAGGGGTTTCAAGTGGACGTGGGAACCCGAAACGGAGATGCGCAAGAACTATCCGGAGCTATTCATAGGCAGAGACTTCGAGGACGAAGTCTAATCCAAGTGGGGGAGAGTTGTAAAGCCCGTATCCCGGTATGTAATATCTTTTATTAATCCTTTTCTTTTAAGTTTGATTTAATGTGGGTTCCGTTAGCGGGGTTAGTCGAGTTGGGTCTAATCGTTAAAGTTTCAGGATTTTTGGTTAGTTGTGAGAGGTTTGTGAGTTGAGGGGCTTAATGTGACAAAGGCCAAAACCCCCTCATGGGTTTCGGCCCAAGCAGTAAAAGAAAGAAATATTAAGCAATCCTTAGGTTTGTATTTTGGATGGTAGTGCCGTGAGCATCCAACAAAGAAGTGAAGAAACCTCAAACCCTACGGCACCTTGGCTTTCTTTTGTTCACCGGCCGGAAAGAAGAACCGAGAAAGGAGGAGAGTCGTCGCCGGCGAGAGGAGAGGGGAAGAACCGCCGATCACTGCTACTGCCGCCGATCACTGCTGCTGTCGCCGGAGTTACGCTGGAGTCGAGGAAGGAGAGCGAGAGGGAGAGGGGAATATAGGAACGTCGTCGTTTTTGTCGCAAGGTAAGTCCTCGTCTCCTTTTCCTTTTTCTTTTCTTTTCCGGCGAAGCAACCACCACCGTACGCCGCCGCTGTGGTGGTCGTGCGTGGGCGGTCGTGGTTATACGCGTTCGGGTGTGTGCGCGTTAGAGCGGTCGAGAGTGAAAAGCGGTGGTGTGAGGGTGGTGTGTATGTATGTGGGTGTGTGTGTGTGCGTGATCGCCGCCGACCACCACCGCCGCCGTAGGCGGCAAGGGGGGTGGTGCACGGCTGTTGTTACACCTTGGTAGGATCTGTTCCAGTAAGTTTTAGGCTTCCCGGGGCTGTTTGGATTAAGCATTGACTTAATGGGATTATAACCTTTAGTTATCATTTTATGTGAAAACGTTTGTCTGCCACTGTTTTGCGACGGGCATAACTTTTCCGTCGTACCTCGTATTGAGACGAATCCGGTGCCCACGGTTCACATTCTGTGCCGGGCACATTTTTCGTGTTTTAGCGGAAGTCTGGTTCGGCCTCTAGCTAGGCGTAAATTGGCTGTTTATACAGCAGGTCCGGATGTGGCAGATCGCATTCCGTTTTAAAAGTCACAGTTTCTGCCACTGTTTTGGGAAAGCCATAAGTTCCCATTCTGAGTCTAGTAAGTTTCTTATGTTTTGCGGAAAAACCAGTTCGGACCGTAGCTAGTGTCAAACTGCTGTTTTGTAACGAAAGGTGCTGTTTTTCGCTGTGCAGTTAACCAGTTTTGTAAAATCCATAATAAATTATAGAAAAATCGTTAGGAGGTGTATAATATGTCCTTGGAATCCTAACTCAGAGCACTTTCTGGTTATGTAATTTAATTGAGGATTTTCTGGGTTTATGGAGGTCGGAACAGGTACCGAACAGACCTGCTTGGTTAGACCGAAAAGTCGTTTTAGTGACGATTTAAGGGTGCGTCGTGTTTTAGGGTCCGGGTCTCGTGTTAATACATTGTAACGTTCGTTTAGGTGTCGGGAAGTGATCTTGGATTTGTGGAGCTTGAATTATTGTTTGTGAGCTAGGCGCGCTTACGAGGTGAGTTCTCTCACTATATCTAATAACGGTTGTTTTATCATTGCTGTAGTACGTGTGTGGTAGCTTTATGTGATTGTGTTGTGGAACTAGATAGTGGGGTGTCTAGTTGATACTATGTTGTCATGTTAACTCGGTGGGACCGAGGATCCGGTGGGGCCGGAGATTTTATATGCGGGTGGCGTAGAGACTCGGTAGGATCGGGGATTCGGCGGGGCCGGAGATGTTATCATGTGGTCGGTGGGACCGACTTGTGCCTCTTAGGTGGGCGAGTGTGGATATGCATGTTTATGATTTGTTCGTAAACTGGTATGTTTGTTTATGTGTATCTATCTGTTATAGGGGTAATGTGGAATAAATGTGTTATCTATAGTGGTTGAATTCACTAAGCTTCGTGCTTACCCTTTCCCAATAAATTGTGGTTTCAGGTACAAGTGGCTCTAAGGCGTGACGGGTACACACTGGCGTGCGGGATGAGCTGGCTATTATTAGTTTTATTTATTAACATTATTTCCGCTGGTTTCTGGTTACATGAACACTATTTATGATTTTGCAACTAATATGTTGGGATTATTTAATGGGTTTTATATACGAAATGTTTAATTAAAAATTTTAAATTTCTCGAAATTTTTGGGACGTTACAACTTATCAGCGATAGTGAAACTCTGATACATATTGTTTACTTATAATTTTCACTAAGTATATAAGAGAGGGTCATTATCAAATCACTGAGGGTTTGGATCAACAATCTCCCCCTATTTGATTATGACATAGCAACAGAGAAAATTGATATATAATGAAAACATAAGGATAAAAAGAACTCATAAAATATTTGTCCCTTTTTACTGTTTTCTGGGATCTTTTCTGTACTGATGGAGTAAAGTACGTTCGCTGAATTTTTTCTTTAAACTTTGTAAAGATTACAGAGGGAAGTGGAAAAATTACAAGTACAGCGAATAAAATTACAAGTACAAAAGATGTAGACAGATAAGGATAGAAAGAATTACAAGGCGATCCTATCCGTCAAAAGGTTCTTCCTTAATGAGTTGTTCATCAAGGGTCATTGATGTGGCAATCATCCAATCAGGGACATCTGCTCCTTGATTCTTTTTCTTCATAGCTTCTTCAAAATCAAGGGCTTCAGGTGTCTAGATTTGATGTCGCGTCTGACTTCACACCAGTATAAGAGATCTCTGAGTTGTTCGATAGGAGCGATGTGGAGCTCAGAGATACGTTGAAAGTAATGGTTTCCATCGTAGTCTAGAAAGAATATACCATATGGATCACTTACAAATGTGCCAGGAATGAAAGTTTCTCCAGGTGGTAGGGAGGTGTCAAGCGCTGAGAGATCAGCATCAGGGCCAAGAACTTCAGCATGAGAGAAACCAATACCTGTTTCATTCCGTGTAGGAGGACCTGAATCAGATACTTTCTTTTTCTTAGCAGAGACTTTTCTTTGTTGAGGAGGAAGAGGAGGAATATCCACAGCAGAAGAAAGCAGGTCGATCTGTTTGTTTAAGATATTCTCGACATGGCTTTTGAACTTTGAGCACGATCCCTGAATGGCTAATTTCGTTTATAACCATTCAGAGAGACCAAACTTTTCTAAGGTAGCAACATAGAAAGTTTGCTTAGTTTTGTCTTCTCTGTAGACATCCACTTCAACAACAGGAACGTCGGCGTACAGTCTTCCTCTGATGTTTACTTTGATGATTTTGGATGGTCTAGATCGATAGGTCAACATTTGTTTTGCCCATTCCAAAGTCGTATCATAGACCTTAGTTTTTTTTCTAACGATCTCTTGAGCATCATCCCATAGCTGACGTTGAACATCAATGGGAACTCTTTTCAGCTTGGGGTCTTTTATCGATCGTTAAGTAAGCTTGATGGTGTATTCTCTGTCTATTTCTTCAGCTTCCTTTCTTTCAGCGATTAGGCGTTCAGCTATGAGGTGTTCCTTGTATTCCTTTTGGGAAATTCTGAACTTTGGAGGAACGGTAGGAAGTTGATCACACTTCAGAATGATTCGCTGATCCTCGAGTCTCTTGATCACTTCATCTCTCTTTTCTTGATCCTCTTCACTTAGCTTTTGAGGAGCCAAGGAAGGTCTGTTTTTGTGAGAGAGAGTCTGTTCTTCAGGTTCATCAGTCTCATAGATTAAATCCAAGACTGGGATTATGTCTTCAGTGTTGAGAGCTGGGATTATTGTTGAAGTCGCAGCTGTAGGAACTTCAGCGATATCCTCAAACAGGGGAGAGGACTAGCTGAAACGCAGCGATCTTACAAGTAAGAATTTGGGTAGAATAGAGAGAGAGAGAGAATGGGATAGTGTATGTAGGTTTGCGGAGGTAGAGAACTGATAAAGTGTATAGAGGAGGGATGTGAAGTAAGGAGTTAGTGTACCTGCCAAACCGGCTTTTTAAGCAAGATCGTCAGATTTTCAGCTTCAGCGACACCTTTTCCTTTGCCTTTGTCAGCTTCAGATGCTGATGGCTTTGTCTTTGTCCGCTCCCCTGAAGGTTCATTTATCAGAATCCCTTTAAGAGCTTTAGTTCTCTGAGCAGGCTTGACGATAAAAGAATCATCATCATCGTCATCTTCGTCATCATCATTCTTTGGAGAAGAGGATGGTTCAGCATCAGACAAGTCGATGGCTTCTTCATCTTCAGCTTCAGACTCAGTTTCTACAGCTTCTTCTTCGAGTTGCTCCCCCACAGATACAGAGGAGAGCTTCTCGGTTCCCTCGGGGTGTTCATCTTCCTGAGGTCCAGCGGCTGCTTCAGCTTCAATTGTCTTCTCACCCTCTGTAACACCTTAGGCATATCCCACATCGGCCGTGGACAGGAGAGATGCTGGGTATATTAGTAAACCTTGGCCTTACCAGACACAACGCGTTTTGGGGCCACAAGCATGCAGGTTCTTTGGGAACTCTGTGGTTAAGCGTGCTTCGGTGGGAGTAGTACCAGGATGGGTGACCCCCTGGGAAGTCCTTGCGAAGTCCTTGCCAGGTCGCCAAGAACAAAGCCGTGAGCCAGTGGGGCAAAGCGGACAATATTGTGTCGTGGTAAGCGGGGGGTTACAAATGGTATCAGAGCCACTCCTATGCCGTTCGGGATGGTGGGGCAAACCTCATCGAGGACGATGAGTCCCTAAGGCGGGTGTGTGTAACACCTTAGGCATATCCCACATCGGCCGTGGACAGGAGAGATGCTGGGTATATTAGTAAACCTTGGCCTTACCAGACACAACGCGTTTTGTGGCCACAAGCATGCGGGTTCTTTGGGAACTCTGTGGTTAAGCGTGCTTGGGTGGGAGTAGTACCAGGATGGGTGACCCCCTGGGAAGTCCTTGCGAAGTCCTTGCCAGGTCGCCAAGAACAAAGCCGTGAGCCAGTGGGGCAAAGCGGACAATATTGTGTCGTGGTAAGTGGGGTGTTACACCCTCTTTAGTGAAGGTGAGGTCTTCGGTCTTCTCTCCCCTGATAGATTCATCATGGGAAAGGTCTTCAGCGCTCTTGGAAGGGTCTTCAGCGCTCTTCTCCCCCTCTTTATCATGATGAGTTGGGGAGGAATGAGATGATTCAGCAGCTCGTGTGATTTCCCTGTCTTCTTGGCCAGGGATCCCTATATAGATTTCAATCGCTGATAATATGTTTTCTATGTCAGAAATACCAGGATTGATCTTCACAAGTTCTGCATGATCCGCCGTAGTAAAAGATGGAGGTGCAGGGGCAGTCGTATTGGTCAGGATCTGCTGTAACAAGTTCTGAATAGAAGAGATGTCATTTTTCATCGTGTTGACATCAGTCTTCACAGAACTCATATCAGTTTTTACTGAACTGACATCAGCCTTTACAGCAGACATATCACCCTCGAGTGTGCCAACCGATGTCTTCAGCGTTGTGACTTCGCTGGACATGGTGTCGACTGATTTCTTGATGTCGAGGTAGTCTGTGTCGATGTCAGCGAGAACCTTGGCAAAGTCACCGAGTGATTTATCAAACTTCTCCATATCAGCTTTGGAGGCATTCTTTCTGACTTCGGTTGTAAGCTTTAAAAGATTCTCTCCAGCGGTTGTGACAGCTGAAGAGTTGCCGGAAAGAGTAGACGTGAGACCTGTCAGCTTTGTCTCTACAGTCTTCAGAGAGGTGTTGATGTCTCCCAAATTAGGACCTATAACATATAAAAACTTGTGAACAGAGGAAAGCTCAGAAGTTTGGGGTTTAGTAATAGTGTTTAGGGGTTGTTGTATACCTAGAGGAGGATTGATGAATTCCTCAAAATTGCGGGTTCCTGAGTAAATTTCCATATCGTCAGCGAGAGAACCTGAACGTATGGTCAGCTCTGCAGGTCCTATGCCCATCACTCCTTGAAGAGTATTTTCTTTAGCTTCTGGAGGAATGACAGGTGCTTCAGTGATAACTGGAGTGGTGTCCAAATGAGTAGAGGGAGAAGCGAAGGGTAAGAATGGAGGTTGGTTACTGAGTTCAGCGTTGGAATCGCTGAGAATCACTTCATCAGTCTTTTTGAGAGACTGAGGGAGGTTGGGTAGTTTCTAAGTCGGGATAGAGTGGGTGGCTTGTTCAGGTGTGGCAGAGCGTACCACTGAACTTTCCTTCAGCTCAACAGGAGGAGCTGAGGAGACTTTAGCAGGAGATTGCTTGGGTTGCTCCTTGGGTTTCTTAGTTCTTTTGGAACCAAGTTGGGTGTCAGAGGGTTTCCTTTTCAGAGAACGAATGGAGGTTCCAGCTGGGGTATCAGCGGTGGGTTTGTCCGCTGAAGGAGCTGCAGAAGTAGAAGAAGTAGAAGGATTTAGAAGAGTTAAGAGTGTAGAAAGACGTACCTCATTCGCCACTGGTTTGAAGTCGAGTATATTAGGACCAACCTGAGAAAGTTTCAGGTCACCCTCTTGTGGATAGCTGTCCTTCAGGCCTTTTTGGAATACGGCGCTGATGAATCGAGGATATGGAACCCATGGAGGTCTGTCAGCGATGGAGTCCACTCTAAGTACCAGGTCATCATAGATGATCGATGCCCAGTCTATATGTAGACCTTTCAGCAACGCATATTCCATTGCTTGCTGAGGTTTAGCGGCTTGGTCAGAGGAGCCACTCTTGGCAGTCATGCAGCTGATCACATGGGCGAAGATGAAATTCATCTCGCTGGGCATTTTTGATTTCTTTATAATGGTCAGCTTCTTCTCGGGCTTCATATCCCTTCCATTTTCCCATACATAGCCCATTGCATCAAAGAATGCAATGATGGCTTCCCTGTCTGAGTTTTTCTTGGGGTCAGGGAGGGAAACGAAAGGTTTTTCTTTGGTTGCTATGGGAAGGCTGAGGGCTTTGCGAATGATGGCAGGGGTGATCTTCATGGTGCCATATTCGATATCGCAAAGGATGCAGTCAATTGTTTTGGAGGGGTCTTTGGCTGGTGGTAACTGAGAGTGTCTGGCAGAGTACCAGAATTGTGATAGCAAAAGCTGATGTGCGGGAGGGGTTATGGTCAGGGCTGTGGAGATGCAGCAATTCTTGAGGAATTTCACAGCATCATCTAGATGTTTGACTTGCTTTCGAGTAGGAAACTCGAGAAGCGCATAGAGGTTGTTTACCTTAGTCCAATCCAGCTTGTCAAGAGAGAACTTGACCTGAGGAGCCTTGAGGATGTCCACTTCCTCAGAAGTATCATCAGCAACAGTGTTTTTAGCGATGGTGTTCTTGGGAATGTCAGAAGATGCCATTTTATGTATTATCAGCTCAACCAAATATTAACAAATAAGAATAATCTTTATGTGGAAAGGTTTTCCAAAAAGATGGTTCGAATTTTGTCCATTTCATTTAGACAGAATGTTTTAATGAAGATTAGGGTTTTTCTTGTTTTTGAAAAACAAAATTTTAAACCCAATAAAAATCTTGTTTTACAGTTTCCTTTGAAGATTGGGATTCTGGAAAAACGAATGAAGAACAAGTTTAAGCTTTTTGCATTTAAACTTGAAGAACAACCATGAAATGGTTGTGTTCATAAAACCATGAAAGAGAATGATTTCATTTTTGAGAAGTTCTTTTGTTTGATCTTGTTAAAACAATGAGAAGATCAGAAACAAGTTATTTGCATTTGGTAAATAATAAGAACATATTAACCTTTGATGTTTGAAGAAGATGAACAGTTGTTCTTGAAAAGTCGAGAGCAAAATGCAACATTGAATCCTTTCTTTGCTTGGAGAAGAAGTTCGCGTAAAAGGAACATATAAACGAAGAATTTGTTTATATAGAGAGATTTTAGAAAGAGAAAATCTTGAGCGGGAAGAGATTTTCATCATGACACGGACACGTGTTTGCATTTTATTGGCGAGTAAACGAAACGTGCAAACGTGTGTCAGAAAGAAGAACGTGCCAGGGCTTATCCGTTGTAAATACATCACAACTGTCCTTTCATATTCATGGTTGTCTCTGAGGCTTTGAAAAACTCAGGGATACTTTTGAAAATATGAAGCACTGAATTTAGAAATATCAGTGAAGGTTTTTAGAAATTTCAAAGTATCGCTGATACGGAAGAGATATTCATCGATGTAATTTATTTTGAAATCTTGCATTTACATGCGATTGTCAGAGAGAGAAAAACATACCTTGATATCAGCGAATCAAGTTTATTCAGAGAGAAGATGATAGAATGGGTTATACAAGTTGATTTTATCCCGAGGGCTATACAAGTTTGTATAATCGTATCGCTGATCAAATGTAAACCGCTGAAGATTTTACTCTTCAAAGTTCAGCATTCCAAGCTCGCTGATGAGAAAGTTGAATCTTGTCTCATCAAGAGGTTTGGTGAACAGATCAGCTAACTGATAATCAGTTGGGATAAAGTGAAGTTCTATATCACCATTCATCACATGATCATTGATAAAATGATACCTAATTTCGATGTGTTTTGTCTTTGAGTGTAGCACTGGATTATTGGCTATAGCGATGGCACTTGTGCTGTCGCAATAGATTGGAATATTTGAGAGCTGAAGGTCATAGTCCAGTAGTTGATTTCTCATCCACAGGACCTGAGAACAGCAGCTTCCAGCGGCTACATACTCAGCTTCAGCTGTAGAGGTGGACACTGAGTTTTGCTTTTTTACTTGTCCAACTTACCAGCTTTCCACCGAGGAGCTGACATCCTCTTGTGGTGCTTTTCCTATCCATTCTGCAACCTGCAAAATCACTATCTGAATAGGCGATTAGATCGAATCCTGAGTCTTTGGGATACCAAAGACCTAGATTCGCTGTACCCTTAAGATATCGAAAAATTCGCTTTACAGCTTTCATATGAGATATCTTAGGTTCAGCTTGATATCGTGCACACAAGCATGTTGCAAACATAATATCGGGTCGGCTAGCTGTAAGATACAAAAGTGAGCCGATCATTCCACGGTACAAAGTGACATTAACAGGAATGCCCTTAGTATCCTTATCAAGTGTCAGCGGTGGTGCCATAGGGGTTTTCATAGCTCAACTTTCAGTTAAGTCGAATTTCTTCAGCATATCTTTAACATACTTTCCCTGATTAATGAAAGTTCCTTTTTCATTTTGTTTTATCTAAAGACCAAGGAAATATGTTAGTTCACCCATAATGATCATCTTATACTCATCTTTCATTCTATCAGCGAAACGAGTACAAAGATCAAGGTTAGTAGAGCCAAATATAATATCGTCAACATATATTTGAACAAGAATGATATGACCTTTTACTTTCCTGAAAAATAGTGTTTTTTCGATTTTACCTCGCTCAAATTTTTCAATATGGAGATAAGTAGAAAGAGTGTCATACCATGCACGTGGAGCTTGCTTTAAGCCATAAAGTGCCTTGTCCAGTTTATAAACATAACCTGGATGCTTAGGAT
This sequence comes from Saussurea involucrata, assembly GCA_033807775.1. Classification (NCBI taxonomy): domain Eukaryota; kingdom Viridiplantae; phylum Streptophyta; class Magnoliopsida; order Asterales; family Asteraceae; genus Saussurea; species Saussurea involucrata. The sequence continues at coordinate 89,671,304 of CM066314.1, forward strand.
CTGAGAATCCTGGAGGTTGTTCCACATAGACTTCTTCATTCAGCTTTCCATTTAGAAACGTTGACTTAACATCCATCCGATATACTTTGAAGTCTTTGTGTACAGCGTATGCTAAGAATAGACGAAATATATTCTAGTCTTGCTACTGGAGCAAAAGTTTCGTCATAAACTATGCCTTCCTCTTGTCTGTATCCCTGAGCAACAAGACGAGCCTTGTTGTGGGTAACAGTTCCATGTTCGTCCAACATGTTTCGATAGACCCATTTAGTGCCTATCACTGTTTTGTCAGTTGTCTTCGAACAAGTTTCCAAACTTTGTTTCTTTCGAATTCAGTCAGCTCTTCTTGCATGGCACTGACCCAGTTTGGATCTTTGAGGGCATCATCTACTTTCTTTGGTTCAGTCAGAGAAATAAAGTTAACAAATAAACATATATTACCTGCACTTCGTCGAGTCTGAACACCAGTGTTTGGATCACTAAGAATTTGATCAATTGGGTGATTTATGGTCCATCGCTGAGCCGGGGCGTGAGACGCTGACTCAACTTGAACTGGAGGAGCTGAAGATGAAGCTTCAGCGACGTCTGGAGTATCAGCTAAGAGAGGAATGGATGCAGTTGTCATTATATTCACTGATTGCTGAGAAGTAGATGGAATGTCTGAGACATTCATTTCAGAAGCAGGTATAGTGTTTATAGGAACAGGTGAGACCCATGATGTTTCAGCTTCACTATTCTGCATATTTGGAATGATAGTAGGACCATCATCTTCATCTGTGTGAGCATGAGGAGTGGGAATATCTTCTGAATCACCAAGATGAGAAAACATCCATTGATTCAGTTCTTTAGTATCAGCGGACGGTTTAGAGTTCGCTGATCGGGATTCGTCAAACGTGACGTGAATTGTTTCTTCAACAGTTTGTCTTCTTCGATTGAAGACTCTGAAGGCTTTGGAGACTGGGGAGTATCCAAGAAAGATTCCATCATCAGCCTTAGGATCAAACTTTCCAAGGGCATCTCTGTTGTTCAGTATAAAACACTGACATCCAAAGATGTGAAGAAAGCTGATTGAAGGATTTCTCCCATGAAAAAGTTCATAGGCTGTTTTATTGAATCTTTTGACTATCAGCGACCTGTTTTGCGTAAAACATGCAGTGTTGACAGCTTCTATCCAAAACTGAGTAGGCAGGTGAGAATCGCTGAGCATTGAACGTGCAGCTTCAATAATTGTTCTATTTCTTCTTTCAGCGACTCCATTTTGTTGTGGTGTTCTCACTGAAGAAAAGTTGTGAGAGATACCCTTACTCTCAAAGAAGGAATCAAGAGAACTGTTTTTTAATTCAGTCCCATGATCACTCCTTATTGAGCGAACGGTCAAATTGTTCAGGGTTTCCATCTTCCGAACAAAGGTGAGGAGTTCTTCAGGGGTGTCACTCTTGGAACGGAGAAACATAACCCATGTATAACGAGAAAAATCATCAACTATGACCAGTGTATATTTCTTTCCAGCGATGGATTGTTTGTTAATAGGGCCAAACAAATCCATATGGAGTAGTTGTCGAGGAGATGACACTGAGGAAACTTGCTTTGATTTAAAGCTTGCTTTGGTCTGCTTCCCTTTTTCACACGCTGAACATAAAGACTCTTTGGCGTATGAGTGTTGAGGTAGACCAGTAACCAACTCTTTTGAAGAAAGAGTGTTCAGTGTCTTGAAATTCAGATGAGAGAGCCTCTTATGCCATAGCCAGTTGACATCAGATGAGGCTTTTGAGAAGAAACAGGAGTTCTCAGTAGTTGTTGAGTCCATGTTTATTACATAAACATTTTCCAAACGATAACCGCTGAGAGTTATCTTCTCCTTTTTATCAGGGACAAAGCAGGATTCCTTAGTAAAGATTACTTTGTTATCCTTGTCGCAAAGCTGACTGATGCTTAGAAGATTATGCTTCAGTCCTTCAACATATGCGACTCTTCTGAAGGTGGTTGTACCATTTGAGAGTACACCAAACCCTCGGGTATGTCCTTTTCCATTTCCACCGAAAGTTACAGAGGGACCCTTCTCTTCCTTGTATTCAGCGAGCAGGCTTTTCTTTCCAGTCATGTGTCTAGAGCATCCGCTATCGAGATACCAGATAACCTTCTGAACCTGCATCATAAAGGAAGATTAGTTTTTCTTGGGTATCCACTTAACCATGTGTATACGTTTGTCAGTGGAAGCAGTTGGAATGGAAGGTTCAGCAGTCTTCGCAGCATTTGAAGATTCAGCTTTGTCAGTCTTCACTTTAGTTAATTTCTTAACCTCAGTGGTCTTCTTTGCCTTGGGGGCAATCTTCACCTTAGCTATCTTATCAGCTTTGGTGGCTGTGGGGAACTTACTAGCAATATGATCAGTGAGTCCACAGTGATAAGATTTCCTATAACTAAAAGTAGTTCTAGGACCATTTAAGTGCTGAGCTTTTGATTTTGAAATAGAAGGACCAGCACCAAATAAGCTTTTGGCTTTGGAAATGGGAGGAACATTTAGTTCTTCAGATTTCTTACCGAGGACATCCACTCCGAGTCTAGGAGTAGATCGCTGAATAGACCCACGCTGAGTAGATCCAGAGATCTGATTCCTTGATCCAGAGGAATAAATCACTAAAGCTTTAGAAGCATTCAGCTTTGGTACTAAAGTACCCTTCTGAGGATTTTGGTTCAACGCAATTCCTTTACCTTTATCTTTAAAGACAGAGGTAGGTTTTGGATAAACCATTTTCTCTTTACCTTTTGAGGTAGAGACTTCCTCAGGGATAGGCGGTCTGGACGAGGAACATTGAGAGGATGAAGTATCAGCGACTGAGGATACGAAAGTTCCAAATAAGAGCATGGAACGATCAGTGGTTGGTTCTTTAGTTTCATATTTGTAACAAAGACCACGTTTATCACTCAGGGGTATCTGAGACTTAATTTTCTTAATGATCTTTGTTGAAGAGTTACACCATCCTTCAACAGTAGCGTTTTCAGCTTTCAAAGCAGCGATAGCTTCTGCTCGTTCGATTTTGACTAGCTGATTTAAATGCACTTGATCTTTAAAATTTTCTTCAATTTTAGAAAGCTTTTCTATTTGAAGGTGACAGTTTTTAAGTTGTTCAACGAGATCAAGGTTTTGGTTTTCAACTATTGTTTTGCCATTCATGGCTTCATATAACTTCTAGTCAAGAGATCGATTTTGCGGAGACTATCAGCTTCATCAATATTTGCAATATTTGTAAAGAAGGAAGGTGATACCTGAATTGCAGATGTTGAAGTAGAGGGAATGTCTGAACTTTCTTCCTCATCTTCAATCTTTGCAATAAGACAAAGATTTTCTTCATCATCCTCAGAATCAGATGATGATTCTTCTTCTTCAGAAGCAGCCCAATCGTAAACCATCAGGCCTTTGCCTTTCTTCTTGAAGCTTTTCAGCTTTGCATATTTTTCTTTCAGCTTAGAATACTTGTCATCTTTATTCCTGGGAATAAAGGATTTTTTGGGAAACGCTGAGTTTCTCGATACTTTCTTAGACCCACACTCGTTAGCGAAATGTCCAATCTTTTCGCAGTTAAAACAAGTAGCAGTAGCCTTATCAACAGTAGCTGATGATCTTGGCTTATCAGTTATTGAAAGAGGTTTGTTCTTTCTGAACATTTTCTTTTTGGCGAATCTCCTGAACTTTTTAGTTAGGAGAGCCAAAGATTCATCATCATCTGAAGAGTCAGAATCTGATGACCTTTCAGAGTTACTCTCTAACTCAGTGATAGTGACCGATGGTCGCTGAGTAGAAGGTTCCTCTGAGATTAAAGCAACAGAGGTGCTTTTGGAATCTTTTATAAGATTCTTCTTAAGATGACTTGATTGCTCATGATTCAGCATCGTGCCATATAAGGTAGCAAGGGTCATTTATCTTAGATCTTTTGACAACTTCAGACACATAGAATAACTGTCCCAACTTTCATTCTAGAAACTTTGTCAGCACTTCAAAGTTAGAATATTCCTTACCAACAGTTTTCAGATCTATTATTAAGCAATTAAAACGTTGGTGAACTTCCGAGAGAGTCTCATTCTTACCACAAATGAAACTTTCATACTGTCTTACCAGGTTGATCTTTCGAGAGTCCTGGACTTCAGCAGTGCCTTCATACTGAACACATATTGTGTCCCACATGGCTTTTGAGGATTTCAGGTTCATGACGGAATGGTAGACTTCGTCAGGAAGAGCCATAGATAGTATGGATCTGGATTTTGTGTCGATAGCCACTTTCTTCTTATCTTCGTCAGTCCACGTATGAACTTCTTTGGGTACCAGCCTTTCTGGAATAGCAGGTCTATTCTCAGCGGCAGGTACTGCGGCATCAATTCTTACACGAATAAATAGGCCGTTTTCAAGATAATAAGGCATAGTAGGGTCTACACCTTCTAAGAAGAGAGTCATCCTATTTTTCCATAGATTAAAATTATCTCTGGAGAATCTAGGGGGTTTTGCAAGAGAACCATTGTCGATATAATTTGTGTTTGTGTTAGTAGCCATTTTTCAGAAATAGCAAGGAAGAGAAATATTAGTATAGATTAGATCTTGTTTATGAGATTAAACAAATCCGCTCTGATACCACTTGTTGGTCCCAAAGGGCTATACAAGTTTGTAGAAGGTGGGGGGGGGGGGGGGGTTGAATACAAACACACATAATTTACTTTTCTAAATTGTTTATTGATAAATCATTAACAATTTACAGCTTGTTGCGGAAACAAGATTAAGAATAAATCCTAAATCTAAACAAGTTGGAACACTAAGTTTCTTGCACTAAGAAGGAGAAGGAAATTACTAATAATAACCTATCTCAAGATAAGAAGGATGAACTTGTCCAGAGTTAGCAAGTTACTTCAAAATGAAGTGAGTTCTTCTTCTTATATACTGCATGCATTTAATGCATTGCATTTTACACTTTACACGTGGCAGTAGCTGATTGGTTGCATGTCATTGACCTTTGTTGACAACCTTAGTAGCCGCATGTTGAACAGTGTAGTATCAGAGTGGTTGTACGATTTCAGAAAATAAGGAGGTTCTTTTCTGACATATCGTACGGAGTCGTACAAGGGTAGTTAAGACAAAAGTACTTTGTACGGAGGACTTCATGATCAGCTTTTCGTTGATTCAGCGATCTATCATTCTTCATCAGCGAATGATAGAGTTCAGCGATAGATGAAGTCTTGTACTTGATACTTCACGTTGATTGGACAAATCTGAGTCTTCGCTGATCTGCATCAGTTCATTAGGAGACTTGTCGCTGGTTCTTGAGCTTGATCTTCGACTTCAGCGTAGAACCTATGTTGACGTGAAACTTGTCTTCAGGGATCATAAGTAAACAACTAACTTATCAGCGATCACCATAAGTACTGAACAGACTCAGATTATTATGGTGAATAGTTTCGCTGAATGTTTAATCTAAAGAGCGAGAGTTCCTATCAGCGGTACTGGAAGATCTTAGTACATATCAGCGATAGTGAAACTCTGATACATATTGTTTACTTATAATTTTCAGTAAGTAGATAAGAGAGGGTCATTATCAAATCACTAAGGGTTTGGATCAACAGAATAGTTTAAAGCCAAAAGTGTAAATTATCACATAATACCTATTAGGTATCAGAGCAGCCTCAGTTCTAAAAATAGAAAGCGTTTGAGAGTGTGTGGAGGCAAAGAAAGCGAAAGAAGAAAGTTACGGTTCGAGCATCAATTGATCGGGTTAGAGTCGATTTTAAGGTAATTTCCTTTATATTTTGTATTTGTAATCATGAGTATAAGATATCTATCGGTTTAGAAAGTTTGATTTTAGTGATTTGTGTTAGTTTCAATTGAATCTGAGAAATTGGAACCGACTGTGTTCTTGAGAGTCCCGGGGAAGTCCCGGTAGACTCCCGGTCATTTCGACTCCCGGTAGTGTGTCGTCCCGGTATAGTCGACTCCCGATAACATGAACTCCCGGTATTGTTAACTCCCAGTACTGAGAAGTCCCGGTAATGAGAAGTCCCGGTACCCTGTGTAGTCCCGGTAGTTGTTAAGTTTTGACAATTAGTTGCAGTAAGCAGTGAATCAGTTGGGGCTAGGAACTTGGTAGGTTTTATATGATTGGCTTGTAAGGCAATATATATATACCTTAAATTGTTTCAGATTCTGTGGAGTCGTGGTAAGCGATAAGACCATTTTGAAAGGAGCTTGCGAGCGTGTGTAATAATCAAAACATGTGAGTTTTACTTTAAAAGTATTTTTACTGGAATACATATACGTATGGATTGGGAATGTGATAATTGGTGATTATGTGTTTATATGTGCGATATATGTGAATTATAATCTATTGAGGTATTATATTTACATGAGTATTATAATGTGTTATAATACGTTGGCCGGGTAGGACCGGTGTGTTTGGCTATAGAATCTGTATAGCGTTGTTTGGCTGTAGATGTTGTACAGCGTTGTAAATTTATTAGTTGGCTTGCAACCAACTAATATGGCCAGGAGGAATGAGAAGGGAAGGTATAGGATGTGTTAGATCAAATTGATATATTTGATCGTGCTGTGTGATTTATATAATTAAGGTTTATATAAATGCTTTCAAACTAACAGGGATTTTCTCACTTAGACCATCGGGTCTAACCCTCATTTTTGTTTTAAAAATATGTATTCCAGGTGGTGGATCGAGTAAGGGCAAATGATTAAGAGTAATCGATGGATAGCTTTTGTGAAGGATTATATAATGAAGATTTTGGCATGTTTAGCAGTTGTATTACAATATTAAATATTATGTATGTATTTAGTACAAAGTTTGTAGTAGGATGGCTTATGCTAATTGTAAAAGACTACGGGACCGTACTTGTAATATGATGTTTCGTTTGTGATATCAATGTTATGTTACATTATGTGATTTGTTGTGTATATGGGAAGTGGGTTGTTACAGAAGGACAGGGGAATTCAGAAGAGAGATATAAGAAGAAGGAAGATAGAGAAGAAAATAAGTATGAGAAGAAAGAAGAGAAGGAAGAAAGGAAAGAGAAGGATCTATGTTTTAAATGTGGGAAATCTGGCTATTATGCAAGGGATTGTAGAGTAAAGGTGGTCAAGGACTATAGTAAAGTGGTATTGCACTCCGTGCAGAACAAGAGAACTGGCTGTACTATTCTTCTTAAGAAGAAGACTGCATTCATTTTTCACAGATGCAGAATTACATGGCAAAGATGAATGATGAAGGTGATTCTGACTATGATGATGCGGGTTCTGAATCTTCTGCTGAGGTACATTCTGCTCTTGAAATTGATTTAATGACTCAGGTTGGCAATATGAATTCTGAATTTGTTAACCTCAGAAAACAGATAAAAGTAGAAAGAATTTTGGTTAACAAATTCAGAACAGAAAAAAAAAATGCTTAGACTTAGATTTGAAGAAACTGAGGTTGAGAAACAAGAGGTCAGAAAAGAGAATTCTAAACTTTTGAAAAAGATATCTGGGCTAAAAATGAGATTACAAAAGTAAAAGATGAAAAAGTTTATTTACAAATTAATGTGGATATGTTGCTTGATGAAAGAAAGAATTTATATACTAAAATCAAAAAGTTAGAAGATCTTAATATGAAAAGAGGTCAAACTCAACAAACTTTAAGTCTTCTCACAAGCAATGTAAAAGACACAAGGTTTTACAATCCAAAAATGGGATTAGGTTTGGAAGAAAATTCTATTTTAAAAAAGGCTCCAATAAATCTTTATGATTTTGAGGAACTAAAAGGTCCTAAACCAAAAATCCCAGATTTAGTTTAAGTGTTTGTCAGACCAGCAAGTTCAATGACAAGTTCTGATAATTTACCAAAACCAAAGGAAACCATTTCTGAACCAAAACAAAAAAATTGAAAAAGTACATGTTTCTGAGACAAAAGTTGAGAAGTCAGAAATTTCAGAAGACAAGGTTAAGAAAGAAATTTCAAAACCAATAGAAGAGAAACCTAGATATAATGATGCTAAATTTAAGTATGATTCTCTGAATGTTAGTTACAAAGATAAACAACAAATTTTCTCCTGTACTGACATTGAGAACATATTTGAAGGAAGTAAGGTTTCTGTAAACAAGGAGGCTTCTGAAACAGTTAGTCAGAATTCTGAGTCTTCTAGTCAGAATTCTGAGTCTGTTAGTCAGAACTCTGAGTCAACTGAAAATTCGGAGTCTGATTCAGAAAGTTTCTCATAAATTGAAAAGAGGTTTAAACTGGTTAGCCGAGAACTTGAAGATTTAAGGAAAAGTTTTGATGAACATGAAAATGATTTCTGTGATGCTGATTTTAAACTTGAACAAGCTTTAAAAGAAAATGAAGTTTATGTTTTGAAAAAGAAGTGCTTGAGAAGTTAAAGACTGAGTATGATCTGTTTATGATTGATGCTTTAAAAGAGAATAAGGAATTCTTTAATGAATCAAGTACTTATGAGCATGGTGAATCATCTGGATCATCTACTAATTCTGTAAAATCAAATGTTTCAGAAAAAGAAGAGGGCAAAAGGAAAGATGATCAGAAAAAAATTCCTGAGAAGATTGGACTGAATACTACTTCTGAATCAAATGTCAATAGTTCTTGTATTAGATGCAAATGTAATATGAAAAGTATCAATAAAACTGAAAATTCTTTTCATTCAGATTTGTTGTTTCATGCAAGAAGGCATTTGAATTGTGTTCATCGTGGTAGTCATTCATTTCAATTCTCTCAGAAAAATCAAAAATCTAAAACTTCTTCTAAAACATCTTATAAAACTAAAGCAAATCAGAATTCAGAAAAGATAGTTGAAAAGGTTTCTCAATCCTAGTCAAAAGAGAAGAAAAATGAAAACATTTCTCAATTTAAAACAAAAGAGAAAAGGACTGAAGAAATGTTTAAATCCAAGTCCAAAGGAAAGAAAACTGAAAATGTTTCTAAATCTCAACCAAAAGTTTTCAAAGAGAGAAAAAATAATTTTGTAAACAGAAAATGTTCTGATTTCATAAAAGTACAAGGAAAGTGGTGCTTAAAAGAAGGGTTTGAATGGAAAGTTAAAGGAACTTTTGTTAAATTTGTGAATGAAGCTAAGAAAACAGGACTCATTCAGATATGGGTACCTAAATCTAACAAAACTGTTTTTGCAGGGCTGTCATGTGTGGTTTTTAGACTCTGGAGCATCAAGACACATGACAGGTCACAAGTCCTCACTGTCAAATTTCACAGAAAAAGCTGGTGGAGCAGTTAATTTTGGCAATAACAGTAAAGGACAAGTTAGAGGCTATGGAGGTTTAACAAAGGGAGATCTGACAATTCAGAAAGTATTTTATGTGGAAGAATTACAACATAATCTGTTCAGCATATGTTAGTTCTTGGATAGTCTGTGTGATATCAAGTTTAGTATAACAGGATGCTTAATTCTGAGTGAGGATAAGATAAAGGTGTTCTGGGCCAAAAGACACATGGACTTATTTGTGGTTAACTTTTGAAAAATTGAAACTTTAACTCCAATATGTCTATTGTCAAATGCTACTGCAAATGAATGTTCGCTATGGCACAGAAGATGTTCTCATTTGAATTTCAAGGAGTTAAACAATCTAGTTAGCAAACATCTGGTTAAAGGGCTGCCAAAGATTAAATTTGAGAAATACTCATTATGTTCAGCATGTGAAATGGGAAAGATGAAGAAGAATTCTCACAAGTTGAAAATGTACTCCTCATGCATGTCACCACCAGAGATGCTACATACTGACTTGTGTAGTCCAATGGCAGTTCAATCAACGGGAGGAAAGAAATATATACTTGTCATTGTTGATGAGTACTCAAGATATACATGGGTTGAATTCTTAAGAGCAAAATCTGAGGCTGCTGAAATTTTGATAAACTTCATCAAAAGAATTCAAGTGTTTTTGCAACTTCCAGTTCAAAAGATTAGGAGTGACAATGGAACTGAATTCAAAAATGAGACTATTCAGAACTTTTTACAAAGTTCTGGGATTTCTCATAATTTCTCTGCTGTCAGAACTCCTCAACAAAATGGTGTTGTTGAAAGAAAGAACAGAACTTTGGTTGAAGCTGCAAGAACCATGTTGGCTTATTCAAATCTTCCAACCTTCCTATGGGCTGAAGCAATTTCCACTGCTTGTTTCACTTAAAACAGGACGTTGATTAATAAAAGACTAGATAAAACTGCATATGAACTGATTAATAAGAGAAAACCACTTATTAAATTCTTTCATGTTTTTTGATGCAGATGCTATGTTCTCAAAGACAGAGAAAATCTTGGTAAATTTGACAAGAAAGCAGATGAGGGATACTTTGTCGGTTATTCATTAATTTCCAAGGAATTCATAATCTACAACAAAAGAACCAAGAGGATCATGGAGAACATAAATGTTACTTTTGATGAGTCAAAAGCAAAGAGTTCTGAACAAAGCAGTTCATAACTCAATCAGGATAAGACAAGAATAATGACATCTGAATCAAATTCTAATCCTAATTGTTCAGAACTCAATTTATTGTTTAAGAATGCATTTCTGGAACTAACTTCTTAATCTTATGCAGATTTTGAAAATCCAAAAATGGTTCAAGAAATAAAAAAGGGAAGTTCAGAGGTTCAAACAACAGTAATTTCTGATTCTGGTCCATCTGAGGAATGTCCAAATTTGGTAAATACAAGTGATGTATCTGAGTCGGGTACTCAAAATTCTGATCAAGGTACTCAGAATTTTGATCAAGGTACTCAGAATTCTGACCAAGGTACTCAGAATTCTGAACATGTTACTCATAATTCTGGACAAGGCACTCAGAATTCTGAACAAGTTATTCAGAACTCTGACTCTACTACTCAGAATGAGGACTTGGATGTAACACCTCAATAATGTTCAAATCAAAGAGGTTGTTAAGAATTACGTGTTGTTACAGATGAGAATGATACAAACAACAATCTTTCTGAGATTGATGTGCTTCCAAGTTCAAACAAATGGACAAAAGACCATCCTATCCATCAAGTGATAGGAGGTCCATCAGTGGGAGTTCAAACAAGATCAGCTACAGCAAATGAAGCAATGTTTGCAGTATTTCTTTGTATAATTGAACCTAAGAAAGCCACTGAAGCCCTAGAGGATCCAGACTGGATTTTAGCAATGCAAGATGAGTTGCTACAGTTTGAAAGAAATAAAGTTTGGAGACTCATTCCAAGGCCTGAAGGAAAATCAATCATTGGAACAAAATGGGTGTTCAGAAACAAGAAAGATGAGTCAGGTGTTGTCGTCAGAAATAAGGGTAGATTGGTTGCTAAGGGATATTCTCAACAAGAAGGAATGGATTATGATGAAACATTTGCACCTGTGGCAAGAATAGAAGCAATCAGAATATTCTTGGCATATGCTGCACATAAGAACTTCAAATTATACTTCATGAAGAAGTTTATGTCTATCAACCAGAAGGGTTTGTTGATCCTGAGTTTCCAGATCATGTGTATGTTTTAGATAAAGCATTGTATGGTCTGAAACAAGCACCAAGATCCTGGTATGACACTCTAACTCAATACTTATTAGAATCTAGCTTCAATAAAGGTAAAATTGATACTACCTTATTTTTAAAGAAATAAGGTGATGAATAGATTTTGATTCAGATATATGTAGATGATATAATATTTGGTTCTACAAATGCAGAATTATATGATGAATTCTCAGAAATCATGAAATCTAAATTTTAGATGAGAATGATGGGAGAATTGAACTTTTTCCTTGGTCTTCAAGTAAAACAATTACCAAATGGAATTTTTATAAATCAAGGAAAATATGTAAAAGATATACTGAAAAGGTTTAAGATGTCTGATTGTGCTACTATGAGAACACCAATGGCTACAAATGTCAAGTTAGATGCTGATCTATCTGGAGTTTCAGTAGATAACAGGGTTTATAGGGGCATGATTGGTTCTTTACTTTATCTGACTGCAAGTAGGCCAGATATTATGTTTGCTACATGTTTCTGTGCTAGATTTCAATCTAATCCAAAAGAATCTCATTTGCTAGCTGTTAAAGGGATCTTAAGATATCTTAAAGGTTCACCTGATTTGGGCCTTTGGTATCCAAAAGAGACTGATTTCATGTTAACTGCCTTTACTGATGCGGATCATGCATGAAGCAGATTGGACAAGAAAAGTACTTCTGGTGCTTGTCAATTTCTGGGAGATAAGATAGTGAGTTGGGCTTCAAAGAAGCAAAATTGTGTGTCTACATCAACTGCTGAGGCAGAATATGTAGCTGCTGCTGCTTGATGTTCTGAAACTCTGTGGATGAAAACACAACTCATGGATTATGGCTATCAACTCAATAAGATTCCCATTTATTATGATTCAGAAAGTGCCATTGCCATCACTCAGAATCCTGTTCAATATTCAAAGACCACACATATTGATGTAAGGTATCACTTCATTAAGGATTATGTGGAAAAGGGAACTATAGAAATGCATTTTGTGCACACAAAGTATCAATTGGCTGACCTGTTCACAAAGCCTCTTGATCACAAAAGGTTCACTTTTCTCATATGTAAGATAGGAATGCTTAATTTGACTAATTGAGCATGTTTGTTTTTTTTCATAAATAATTTTTTTCCAAGTAAAATTTTATGAGTAGTATACTCAGAATTCTGACTCGCTTACTCAGATGTTCTGAGTCTTGAGTTCAGAACTTCTGAGTCAATACTTCAAAATTTTGACTTAATACATTTTTCTGAATTGGTTACTCAGATCTTCTAACTGTACCTTTCATAACTCATTTCTAGAAATTACAAGTGTTTCAATTAGTTGTTAAGTTCTTTCTGTTTTAATATTTTTCATATTTCTTTACGTATAATATGTGTTTGAGTATCTGCTTAAGTTAAGGGGGAGCATTGATATCTTTCAGAAATCATCCTGAGGTGCTTACAAGGTTTGTATTTCTTTCTTATCTCAAATCATTCTAAGGGAACAAGCTTTCAATGATAAAATCTTTTCACTTGTTCAAACTACTTCTTAATTCTTAAAAAGGTTTTCAAGGTCAGAAGTTAGATTTTAAATGATTTTCAGAAATCTAAAATCATCAAAAGAGGGACAGAATTTTGATGATAAAACAACCTTCTATCTGTTCAAGCTACTTCTGTGTGATTAAAAGTTTTATATTCTCAAAAGTTGATTTTAAATTAATTTTGGTTACAAGGGAATTTCTTCTGAATTGTGTACTTAGAACTTCTGAGTATGCATTCTCAGAATTCTGAACGTGTTATTCAGTACTTTAACTTGTGTTAATTTCATTTAAATAACATGTGTCAGCATCTTATTCATTTGATCATACCACGTTTCATTTAACCTCTTTTGTGGTATTTCACAGTGTTTGAAACCGTTATAACTCTGACATAAAGCAACTTTTCACCGTTTGAATCCCTTCAGTTTTGCGGATTTTTAAATAGAACTTAGAATCCCTCTTTCAAATTCATTCGAATTCTAAGTGTGAAAAGTGAGATACGCAAAATTCCTGAGTTCATCGATTCTATTTCTTTCATATTTCCATATTGTAATCATGCCTGGATCAAGAAGGAATGTTGTCCATTCACTACATTTAACGAAAACCTTAATGGAATCTTCTTCGGATGATGATGATGTAGTTAGAATGCCTGATAATATATTCGCAGAAGAAGAGGCTATGAGAGGAAATGTTTTAGGAGGAAATGTTGGTGGAAATGCAGAGGATGAACAAATTGTTGAGTCTGAGGGCAATGCCGAGGAAGGAAATGCAAGCATTGAACACCAACAAAGTGTTGTGCGGTCTGTAATGTCTTCTAGACACATTTCAAGGGAAAGGTCAGTACCAGAAAATTAATATTTGGCTTTGTTAGAAAATAATTGTGTTTTAGTGCTTGATGAAATGAATTTCAAGGAAGAACATAGGATTATAATATAGTTGTTGAAATATCACCCGTTCAAAAAGTGGTTTACTCTGAAAAAGACTGTACCAATTCAGTACATTCAACAGTGGTGGAAGAATTTGGAGTTACAAGGAAATAAGTTTTTGTCTAATGTAGGGGGAGTTTCCTTAACTTTGACTGTTAGTTTTTTAAGAATCGTGTTGAGGTTGCTAGAAAAGGATGAATTGGAAGGAAGGTTAGATTTTGAAGATTCACATTTAACATAAGAGATGATAGCTGAATTCAGAAGATTGGGATATAATGATGAATCGAGGAATCTTAGTTCCTTAAGAAGAAATAAACTATCACCGATATGGGCATGTTTCTTCACAATTATTAACAAATGTTTATCTGGGAAGCACAGTTCTCCAAATCAAGGATCAAGACAAATCATGCAGATTTTTCATGGGTTAGTGCAGAACATGCCTTATGACTATGCTTCTATCTTATGGGAAGATATGAAGAACACTTTTGAAAGAAATCAGAAGGCTTTGAGGGGAGAAACAAGAGATAATCCTTTGACATATATACCTTATCAGAGGTACTGGCAGATGGTAATTTGGTATGCAATGAAGAAAGATCCTAATATTCCAAGAAGAGCAAATGAGGAGCATGGGCCAGTCTTCTACATGGGTAAAATGACATCATCTCTTAGACATGAAAATTTTCCTAATCACAAATCATTATCAAGGCCACTCAGGTCTTACATACAAAGGGAGAGTGAAAAATCAGGAGTTGGGTGAAAAAGTTCAAAATTTGGAAAATACAGTTACTTATTTGAAAGATGAAGTAAAAAAAATCTCAGAATCATGTTGGAAACAAAAGATAAATCTGTTGAAAAGAAAGTGGAGGATGTCAAGAAGTCTGTGGAATCTCATCAAAAGGAGATCACATATAAGTTTTCAAAGTTTCAAAAGGATATACTTAAAAATATAGATGCCATGAAGTCTTCATTGCTTCAAGCATTCAGTTCACAACTTGTTGTAGTATCAAAGCCTCTAGCAATCATGCCTTTGTCTGAAGCAGGGCCAGGATCTGAATCAGCTCAGTCTTTGAAGAGGAAGTTTGATGATAATGACCCTCATCATCATCAAAAGGGGGAGAAAAAGCAGAAGCAAAGTACTGAGTTAATAGTTGTTCCATCTACAAGTTCTGAAAGTCTAAGCTCTGAGGAAATGGAATCAGAAGATGTGATACTTGAAAAATCTTCTGATATGGATGTTGATAATGTTCTGAATCTGATATGGTTATGGAAAGTACTGAAGTGGAAATAGTAAATAAGTCTGAAGCTGATATGGTCATTAGTTCTGAAATGGGTATGGCAGATACTTCTATGGTGGATACTTCTGAATTGGAATTGGCAGATAACTCTGATATGGTGGAGACTTGTTCTGATATTGTTCTGTACACTGGAGGCAATTCTTCTTCTGAATCTAAGCAAGGTTTGATGCAAAGTATGAGGCAAAGTATGGTGATTAGTGTGCTAAATCGTCCAAGTGTTCACAGATGTATCAGAATGGTGAGACCAATTGATATGATGGGAGAAGAAGACTACTCAGTTGGATATTCAGTTAAGTTTCAATTTATGTTTCATTTTCTGGATGAGTTGACAGTTTTTGATGAAGAGTTTGATAGAGTTGAAGAGTTTTTTATGCCTCTTGAATATGTGTTCAGAAGACCAATTGTTATTCCAAGATTTGAATTGCAAATACTGGAGGAACCCCTATGTGATTTCATTATGGAACAAAGTGATACTCCACTTGCCAGGAATTACTTTCGTGACATCTTTCCAGAAGAAAATTATGAGCATCTGTATTGCAAAGAAGATGAGTATGTTGATATTGAGAACTTCATTGATGGTTTTATGGATGAGAAAGTACAAATGGTGTATGTTGAAGCTTCAACCAGACTGAGAAAACCCGATGAAAGGTTGCTTGTACAGAAAAGGGTTGAGAAGGTGTTGGAATTTCAAACTGAAGAATTTGATGGTCTGAAGTATGTAAGTATGGAAGTTCTAAAGGAAGGAAACTTGAAAGTGAATCTAACTAGCTTTGACTTTCACAGATTATTTCTAGATGATCAAATCTTTCTTGTGAAGTTCTTTGCAAGTACTGAAGAAACATGGGTGGAAATTGAATGCAGAAGCATATTGGGGATCTATGTCAGAAATATGCATGTATATGATTTCCAGCTAGCCATTGAATCAGGAAAAGATAAGTGCAATCTGAGTTGTCCAAACCGAATGCCAAAACATGAAAGTTGTGTTCGTGGGTTTGTAAATGAAGGAATGGGAAATGAAGGCTTCTTTTACATAGCTTCTGGTAAACCAATGTTCTTCAGACTGAATGATCTTGTAAAGTACAGTGATGCTACACTACAATGGTTGTTGGAAGAGATGGAGGTAATTGTTGAAGGTGAGAAAGCAATACTTAGGGACAAGTGTACAAGGCACATAAAAGAAAGATTGGATCTCAGAACAAGAATTAAATAATGCAGTGATTGCATGCTATCAGAAGAAAATCCAAAGAAGCTTCTACACATTGATTTTGTATTTCCTTCAAAATACCAAGTCAATGGTGTATATTCTGATGAGGTTGAAGAAGCTATTCTAGAAGCATTGTCTACATAAGAATATGTTCAGATGCAAGATGCTAAACAAGCAGAGAAATCAGAAGTCAATGAAGAAGAAGTGCCAGTTGATCTGAATGGTTTTTTTCTGGAATATGATTTGCAAAAATTCTTTCAACCAAGAGATGTGAATTTTCAGAGTGTTTATCTTGACAAATCAGAATTTTCTCAGAGATTTCGTGCTGAGTTGATAAGATGTGTGTGAAAGAAGAAGCAGTCTGTATACTCTGAGTTCTTGATCACTGGAACCAGAGAAATTTGTGTCAAGATGTTTAAAAAGAATGAATATTATGGGTTTGAGGTTCTGAGAGAAGATGGAAAATTGTACTACTTTACTGAAGCTGATTTTGACAAAATTTCAGTATTTTTGACTTCTATCGACTGTATAGTCTTTTGGGAGATAAAGATACTAGCAAGTATAAGAAGGAAAGAGGAGCATTGGCAACTATAAGGGATGCAATGTTTTATATTCTAAGATGGTATGCTTACACTGATTTTCAAGTTGCTTTGCATGTGCATAGACCATGTGTCTATCATTCAAAACCAAATAATGATTATGAGCAACTAAGTACTTTGAAGACTGGATATATTTGTACACAACCAGAACTGGGTATCATACTGAAGAACAAAAGAAGTGAAAAGATCTTCTTTAGAGTAAGTGAAGTTGATAAGTACTGCTCTGGAACTCTAAGATTTATCAAGAACAGTTTGAAGAAAAAGCTACAAAGATGAAAATGAAGAAAAGTTATGAGTAGGAGACTCAGAAGTTCTGAAGATGAAGATGAACAGTTTGAACAAAAAGCTAAGTATCAGATCTGAACAGAAGGCTCAGAGTTCTGAGTAGGAGACTTAAAAGTTCTGAAGATGAAGATGAAAATGAAAATGTCAAGTGCTGAAGTGTATGTTCTGAAGTGCTTAATCAGAAGAATGTTCAGAAGTTCTGAACATGTTGTTCAGAACTTATGTCTTAGACATTTTCAGTTATATTCTGTTATTCATTAGAAGACGTGTAATTGTTCTATTGTATTGTTATGTATATGTGTAATAACCAGGTATGTTATTGGTTCATTTAAAAGTATTATTTTTATTAAGTTTTATGAAGTTATAAGTTAAGGGGTAAGTTTTAATTTCAATATAGAAGTTTAGGGGTATATTGTGCCAAATGGGAGAAACTTAGGGTATGTTTGGTCACTTTGGCCAAACCCATCACTACAACTGACCCTTGCTTTTCAATTAGGATAGGTGTCCATTTTTATTAGACAAAAATATCCTAAAAAGCTAGTGTGTGTGTGTGTGTGTGTTATGTGAAGAGAGAGAGAAGAGAAAAGGGAGAGAAGTAGAATGGAAGAGGGGAAAAAGAAAAGCAAGTTTCAGCTGAGGTTTAAGGATCAAATCTGAAGAATTAAAAAGGTAACAATCTTATACAATCTTTCCTCTTTATGTTCATAAGTTGTTAAAAGAGTTTAGAGTTGGGTTTTGATGCTTTAGGGATGTTTTGGAAAATCTGAGCGTATGGTTAGGTTATGTTAATAGTCTTAAACATATCTGCATAATTACAGTAACATGCATAACTTAAAAGATTAGATTTCTGGGTTAAGTATGAACTTAGTTGACTGAGACATTCATGCATGTCGCAATAGTGGGTTGCGACATGGTTGAAGGTTGTGATCTTCATGAATGTCGCAACCTTGAGTTGCGACTTGCTCATGAAGTCGCAACAGTGGGTTGCGACTTGGTGCTATGTCGCAACAGTTGGTTACGACTTGGGGGGGGAGTCCCAACAGTTGGTTGCGACATGTGGGAGGTGTCGCAATAGTTGGCTGCGACTTGGTGTAGTGTATTGCGACTTGAGTCGAGGATTTCAGGATTTTAGAGATTTTAGTCTTTAAAAGAAATACTTGTATTTTAATTGTTCCAGATTCTGTAAATTTTGGGTGAAGGATTGGATTTCTCGAGAAAAGCTTGGAAGAAGTTTTGATAAACAATCGAGGTTAGTTTTACATCAAAATATTTTCAACTGGGATACATATATATGTGATATATATATATATATATATATATACTAGTGGTGTACCCGCGCGATGCAGCGTGGGTGAATCACAATTCCGAAACATTAATTTAGTTGTGAATCATGTTTCTCTTTTTCAATTTTATTTCATTAGTTTGCATGTTTAATTCGAAAGCCACCTAATTTTTTAATAATTGTAGGCGAAAATAGATTACAGATAACATTTGTACTCAAACAATAATATATAAGAATTTTAACGATGATAAATTGATTTAGGGTCTCCCACTTTTAGATTCTGGAACAACGGATAAGATTAATACATAAAAGACACCAAAGATGGATATGCTAGTTGATAAGCAGAAGAGCTTAATTGATTGATTGTTCAAGTTTGTCAAGTTGAGTTCATTACAATAAAATTGGGTTCATAGAACATTAAAAGCATTTAATTGTCCTAATAGACTACTTTATTATACTTGAATTTATATGACCAAAACATGTGTGTCGTATCTAAAATTGTTGTAATAGGTTTAAAGATCGATTTTGAGCGTATTTCGCTTATTTGTTTCGTTTTATTCTCTGTCCCTCTCGATTTTGAATCAGAATTTTGTATGGCTTATTTGTTATGTTTTATTCTACTAATTTGTGGAATATCTAGTTTGTGTACAAATGGTACTTTCTAGTTGTGTACTCGCATAAAGCGGCGAAAAATAGTTTTTTTGGAAAGCGATAATTAAAAACTACATAATACAAAGATCGGGATTACTTCGGAAATATTTAGGCTTGTCAACATAAAATCTAAACTTTCATGCATAAAATGGTGGTATTGAGTTGATATTGAGTTAGGTTCAAAGTAAACTAAACTTTGAACCCGATAAACATTTTAGAGGCTTTTTAAAATTATTTGTATTACATTTTAATATATATAAGTTACCAAAAACAACTCGACAATAACGAACAGTTAAACTCATAAGAGGATATTATTAGAAAGTTATATGTAATATCCAAATATTTGATGATCTCGTATATTCTCTTGAATAATTGATCGTATTTCATAGAAAGTTTTTCTTATTTTTATGTTTTCAATAATGATTTTACTTTATTTTAAACACAACCCGACCAAACCAACCAACCCAAACGGGTTGGGTTGGAGTGAAAAGTTTCAAACCGCCAACAATAAGTTAAATTATTGAAACAACTTTAACCTGATCAACCCAACCCATGAACACCCCTAAAATTTACTTTCTAAATGTTTTCCCTTTTTACCTAAATAACAATTATTTCATAGAAAAAGAACAGTGTGTATAAAAATTCCATAGGAAGACATTTTAAAATGGGTATTTAATTAAAATGCCCCAAGTTTACCCCTCCCACGGGCTCCCACGGGCTTTGACCACGAAGGAGTCAAATTTTGTAAAAAAATCCGTGGGCCACGGGTCAGGCCACGGATATTCAGGGTATTTTTGCAAATTGAGAGAGAGAAAGGACATTTCGATGAAACGTTAGTCAACTTGGGGCATTTTTATTAATTTCCCTTTTAAGATCTAACTAAAAATGAAAATGGTTTTCCTTCATCTTTATTGGTCAAATCAGTTAAAGTTATATTTTTTATTTTAATTAACAACAATAGTGAATTGATAATTATCACATGTCTGACAAAAAAACCCTTTATCTTCATGCATTGGAATTTGGAAACATAGTTTCAGTTTTCTTTTGACCAGACCTCAACCATTTTATTAAGCAAAATAGACAACTTTTTTCACTTAATAGTTGGCATGCCCACTAATAAATAATTTAATTTATTTTCTTTTTTAATATATGGATTTGGAAATCGTGAATGGCAAGAACAACATATTCATGCTACATGCTACAGAAAGATAGTGTTGGTCTTCTAGATCGAGTCTTTTAATTGATAATTTTATAGTTCTTTGGGCAATAACCACCCACATGGTCCAAAATAACAAATTTTACAAAGGAAACGTAGCTCCTCGACTCAACCACCATCTGCCAACAAAGGGGTGAAGAGAACCTAAACCCAAAAAGAAAAAAGTCAGAAAAAGAAAACCAAACCTTCTCATCTCTAGTTTCTGCAAATCTTATCATAAAACAACCTCCAAAACTCAATTATGTTAGTTTGATGATGCATATCTTACTTTCTATACTGTTTTTCCAACTGGAGGGACTCTGCAATTCTATCAGAAAGCTCATTTCCTGAAAAAGAAGAAGAAGAGCCATCAACAACATTGTTTTTTGCTTGCTCCATTTTCTCCTAATCCAAGATTGATGTTTCTGGATCACGTACCTTAAAGATTTTTAACATTAATTGCAATACCCTCTTCAAGTTTCACCTGCACAAAGAAAGATTTACCCAGAAAAATCGATGAAATTCCAAATATCATTAACCAAAAACCACTGAAAACTGCAGAAATTTAAAGAATTTCTTACACTGTGCGTCTTTGGAGCTCTCTTCCCCAAATCTCGTAACAACAACACAAATAAATCAGAAGGAAAAGTATGCATTTTCATATTATCATGAAACTCCAACTAACCTGGAAACAATATTAAAAAAAATCATAGTGGACCTTCGAGTGTACAGTGATTTGCAAAGAGTAGAAAAGCAAATATAAAAAGAAAAGAGAAAACCTAGAAAGCAAACATAAAAAACAATACTTACTGATTTACGAAGGAGAGAGAAAGAAGAAGGCGGAATGGGAATCCAGGAGATGAATGAGGCAATAGTATATATGATTGGAGGAGATAAATGTAGTTTTGAAAATTTGAATTTGAAATTCGAATCTTAAAGCTATTCCTGGAGAATCGTTCACAGCCAGAATAAGTAGGATGTCCTCTGAATCGAAGAAAGAAAACTCTGAAATAACCCAATTCAAGGGTGGTGGTGTAGACCGGTCATTTCGAAGATAGTATTCATAAAACATAAAATCTTCCTTTTTTTATAAAGAAAGGGAGTCTGCATTTGTCTACTTTTCCTTAACATTTTGACAGGTGGCAATGATGAGATAAAATGAATGTAGTTATGCACAATATGCTTTAAAAGGTTGTACCTATTAGGTGGTGGTGTGATTCCATTAAAAGTTTGTACATTATGGTTCCTTACTTGTACTTAAGAGATTTTCAACTTTCATGCATAAAATGGTGGTACACCATGTATGAAAATTTGTCTTTAAGAGTTTTGACAAAAACCAATATTAAGGTAGTAATAGATAATAGATATATATAATAACTTATAAATAAATTAATTCTTTATTTTCTCTAGTTTAAAATGTAAATTAATATTTATATAATAATTATTATTAAAAATTGTTAATAGTAAATAAAATATGTTATTTTAATTGGGGTCCACAAAATTGATGTTTTTTTAGAGTGTGGTTGGAGTTGATAATTATTTTGGTGTTGATGGCCCCACCATATTTAGTGTATTTGGTGTTAAAATTGGTGCTATGGTTGGAGATGCCCTTAACATGCCATAACTAAAATGTTTCACATGTTACTACTCTTTTGTATGGATGAGAAAAAAAGTGCCAATCGATGCAAATACAACATGAAGAAATGTCTAGAAGTAATTAAAATGAAAAAATTCCTACAAATACATGGAAAGCTTAAAAATGAAAAAAATGCATACAACAACAAAGAAAGCTTTAAAATGAAAATATGCCTATAAATGCAAAGAAAGCTTAAAACCCAACTTTGTAAGAAACACATTGAAGAAAAACACAGATTATCAAAAATCATTGAAGAAAAAGCAGTTAGACAATCCTGGAGAGCGATGGAGAAACCCTAATGTGCAAGAAATAGAGCGAGCGATAGAGAAATCCAACGGAGTTACAAGAGCATCGAAGAAAAACACGAACTGAAAAGGCAAACATAAAAAATCATTTAAGAAAAAAAAGTAGCAACGATATGATCATACCTAGATGGCAATGGAGAAATTTCTAGTCCAGCCAAGACTCCGATTGATACTCTGCAGGCAGCTGGAATGGGACCCCGGAGAATAATGTTAGCCTTGATCAAAGAGTATGGTGGTATCAGTATTGTCGATTTACAGAGGTAGATTGTATGAATTACATGAGGAATAACCACCAAAGGAGTTTAGAAGGAGACATACAACTTCTGCTTGATTATCTCAAACAAATGAAGGCAAAATTTAGAGAGCACAACAAATCTTACCAAGTCAACTTTAATGTTCTGGAGATGAGATCTACTTGTATTAGCTGTCGTTAGAGTGACAAATGTTCTTACTCTTCCTTCCTGTTACATTGTTTTACATGAAGAATGAGTTAATAAGCAAAACAAATATCAAAGGAAAACATAATCAAAATCAACTGTAAAGAATGAAAATTTTAAAAATATAGAAATCTAGAGTGCACCCGTTTGAAGCTATAAAATGAAAGAAAGGCAACTTCACATAACAAATTATGAACATTGCAAAGAAAATCCACAGCGAACCACAGAAATAGAGAAATAAAAAATGAAATCTGCGGTCCAGCTCAAATATCTACAATCTGACCAAACTTTCTGCAAAAAAGATTGCAAATCACATAATAAAACTTCATGATAACCTAAGAATCAATTTGATAAAGGACCAACATCACATGGTGTAATCGAAAGAGAATGAAAGAAGAAGAAGAAGACAGGTGATGAATTACTTAATTATGAACAGATACCCTTCTTCGTACAATATGAATTGCAATAACTAAAGATAAAACAAAGGATAAGCAAAAAAGCAAATTGATTCCTAGCAAGAAGATGAGCATCCTAGACGAAGAAATTTTGTAATCCTAGGAGATTCAGATCGTGTAAAATAATAGTAGTACCAAAGGCATCACCTTCTGAAGGAATAACAACGGCCAGATTTGCAGAGAAAAACATAGAACTAAAAAGCATAGAACTGAAGGAGGAGTAGAAAGCCAACGAAAAAATACCGGATTCGGGACGGAAAAAGAACAACGTACGGCGGAGGGAGGAGGAGAGCGAGCAGTGAAGAGCGTCACCATGAAGAAATCAAAAGAGAATTTGAAGATTAGGGCTTTGAAAAGAGCATCGTTTACAATTTGAAAATTTGAATTCGAATTGGTTCTATCTAGGCACAGGCTTTGAATTGTGGAAAATGACTGACTCGGCTTGTTGGGACTTGGGGGTGGTGTTTACAGCTAGCCGGGTATGGGAAAAATACTATTCAGACTTTCACAAGTATGGGAAAATACTATTCCTGAATAGAGAAAGTCTCTTTTTTTATCAAGAAAAGGATGGTGGTATGGACCACTTGTACTCTTCCTTAATATCCTGTGACGATGAGAATATAAAATGAATGCATGAATAGTTGTACATTGTGCTTTAAAAGCTTCTACTTATTAGGATGGTTGTGCTTGCATTAAAAACTTGTGCTTTATGCATATGAAGTTGTAATTAAGAGTTTTTCAACTTCTATGCATACAATAGCAATACCTTATGCATTGTGAGTTGTCTTTAAGAGTTTTGCATATATGCTTATTAAGGTAGTAATAGATATATATATGAGATGGATATGTATGGATTGGATATGTGATTAGAATGTAATGAAAGATTTATATATGACAACATGATATATTGGTACATATATATATATATATATTGTATTTATATGTGCATTACACTACACGAATATACGTTAGCCGAAACTATAGTCGGCGGAGGTGTTTGCTGTAGTTGTTGTACAGTGGTGCTGTAATTGTTGTACAACGGTGTTGTTGGCTCACAACCAACTAATATGGCCATGGGGAATGAGGATGAGGAGTTGTGCACGATACACGAGTCTTGATTGGTATATGTGTGTTTATACGAATGGTTTTATATAAACTATTTTAATTCAAATGGTTTTATATACATTGGTTTTATAACGATTTTGAAATGACATGGATTATCTCACTAGACCGTTTGGTCTAACCCTTATTTTTGTTTTCAAAAATATGTATTCCAGGTAGAGAAAATTATAGCGGAAAAGGAAAGGATAAAGAGTAGGATGCTTTTTGATGACTGATGTTGATTAGGAAGCTTTGTGTATATTGTAGTTTCGAGACTAAAGGGACCGAACGTGAATTATTATGTATTTTCTTTCATGAATGTAATGACGTTATGCAATTTATGTTATTT
Organism: Saussurea involucrata; assembly: GCA_033807775.1. Lineage (NCBI taxonomy): Eukaryota > Viridiplantae > Streptophyta > Magnoliopsida > Asterales > Asteraceae > Saussurea > Saussurea involucrata. The sequence goes on from CM066314.1 coordinate 89,696,048, forward strand.
GACGCATGTTTGGGAAACCGGGTTGTTACACTATGTACTGTAGGTTTAGCTTTTCTTTACAATATATATAGGAGTTAGCAACTGTAAGGTAACTAACTTTCGCATAACTTTTGAATAGCTTTGGTATTCTCTTTGTAATATCTGAGAGAATCTCTCTCTAGATCTGTAATCTATTCTTGAATGAATACAAAGCTTTTGGATCCAATTCTCTATCATTTTACTATTTGATTGTGTTCTTGTTAGACAATTATATTGTAAAATTGAATCCTGGTTTCTACAATAATGATTTTGTGGTACTGGTTTACCCTATCAATATTTAAATGCATTTTATGCTATGATGGCCGTATTTATGGGTCTAATGAGTTTTGAGCACTTTCCTCGGTTTTTATTTTGAGGAAGTCTTGGGGACATTTGTCCGATTTTAACGGCTCGATGTGGAGTCTTATTTATGGTTTGCTTTTATTGCACGTTATTAATATTTACATGCCCGGATGCGTTAGTCATTCCAGGATCGGCTTATTATTGTAGACTGTGTTGCATTGGATCCATAGGCACGTAAGTCAGTCTTTATTTGATGGTCTACTGGGTGTTGCGGGATTTGACCGAACCCCATGTTTGATGACCTATACCTTCAAGGGTACACTAGGAGGGCTGAGTCTGGTTGAGTTGTCTGGTTGATTGACGGGCGTTTTATTGACCTTCGCCATGTCGGGGAAATGGCATGGTTGTATCTGTAACAGCCCAAATCCCATAACATACATCATAATACATAACATGCATACATATCATTGACTTACAACAAAAGTTACATAACAAACCAAGTACGGTCTCATTAGTCTTGACATTACAAAATATATAAAAGCTTCCAAATCAACATCCATCAAAAGCTTCCTACACTTCATCCTCTCCTGCCGATCCTTAACCTGGAAAACATATTTTTGAAAACAAAATGAGGGTTAGACCAAACGGGTCTAGTGAGTTAATCCCGGTCCTTTCCAAAATCATTATAAAACATTTTTATGTAAATCCTTTATATCAAAATAGTTTAGATAAACCTTTAGTAATCCTTTCGTAAAATATAAACATACCACATGTATTTAAATACCAATCCAGACTCGTGCATTGTGTATATCTCATCCACCTTATTCCTCCACAAATGGCCATATTAGTTGGTAGCAAACCAACTAATAAATCAACAACCGGTCCGCACACCGGAACCCGGCTACCCGTCGGTCCGCACACCGGAACCCGACTACTCACCGGTCCGCTCATCAGAACCCGGCTACTGTGCACTTGTGTAGTGTAATGCACCAATAAATATAATATCTTACTATATTATAAACACAAAATATTCACACCTTGATCGTATATCCATTCCACACATATCCATCTCATATATATATAAACACAGATATATATATATATATATATATATATATATATATATATATATATATATATATATATATATATATATATATATATATATATATATATATTCCAGTTGAAAACGTTTTAAAGTAAAACTCACCTGAATGATTACAATATGCTTCCAAACCTTTCTCCGAGCTATCCGATCCTTTATCCAAAATTCTTAGAATCTGAAACCATTCACATACAAATACCTCCTTACCAACTTATGTATAAGACTTACTAGGAGGCTATGGACTCTAGATACATCTACATAACTCTTATCCTCAAAAATTTACCAAACAGCCAAGTTATCCGGAAACCACAAAGTATCCGGACAACTTTCCAGACAACACAAAGAATCCGGACAACTTGAGGAATCCGGATACCATCCGGTATCCCATTCCATCCGGAAAAGCATAACAAGAGGAACTTACCCGGATACTTGAATCATCCGGACACCATCATCAGAGCTACCCGGACACTACCAACAAAAGTATCCGGACACGTTCATTCTATCCGGAAACTACTGTCGGTTTGGTGCTTTTTACCCAGAAAACCGACTGAATCAACCCCAAATGTGTATTTAACTATTCTAATCCGATAGAAACCTTCTAAAAGCAATTACAAACACAAAATATAAAGGAACATACCTTAATTTCTCTTCCAAGTACTCCAAATTGAGTCTCTTAGCCACAACCTTTATTTCTTCTTCTTGCTCTCTCTTTCTCTCAACACACACACACAACACCTACTGATTTTCTGCTTTGTGAATATCTGGAAGTCCATAAGGATAGTATCTAACCTTATTTACCATTTAAACCCCACATTTCTCACTAATGACCACAATACCTTTTTAACTTACTAATTAATCCAAACACCCCTAAACTTATATATATATACACCCAAACTTACCCTAAATATCAACTTTAAAGTTAACTAAACTTAACGGAAAGATATTTTTTTAACTAACGAACTTACCCGGGGTATTACATTATCTCCCCCTTAAAAGAATTCCGTCCCGGAATTCGGTTAAGAGAAAAGGTATGAATACTTATCTCTACTACTTCGAACTAAATCAAAACCATAGAAACTAACTGAATAGCCACCCCACACCCACTTATATCTCTAACATAGTTAAGCAACAAAAGTACGGAAATACCAAAAACCATTTTGCACCGAAGTCAGATAACACCTTAGCACGTATAGAGTTTATAAAAATATACCTGTAACCTCATCAGGACTTTCTTCCACCTCTTGTTCCGTCATCTGAAAAACTCGACCCTTTGCTTTCGGTACCTCAGGCCCTTGTTTCTCTCCCGGTCTAACACTCGTTGGTCTTACCGTCATACTACCCTGTTGTGCTTTCCATTGCGGACAATCTGACTGAATATGAACTGGTGAATTGCAAACGAAACAGAATCGAGTTACCCGACAGTCTCTAACAATGTGACCAGTCTTTCCACATTTGTAACAACTTCGGGAATCCACATAACAGTTTCATTGATGAACACGATTGCATTTTGGGCATGGTCTTTCAACTGGTCTGAAAGGTAAATAACTATCAAACCTCGGGGATTCGTATTCTTCCGAATCGTACAACGTTTCTTCCAGTTTTCTTTTCCCAGCACTCTTATCACCAACGTCCCTCCGGTTATCCTGTTCCACATTTTCCGCGGCATCCACTGCGGCTGAGAAGGTATCGGGTCCTCTTGCAGTCACTAGCTTTCTAATTTCTGCATTTAACCCAAAAATAAACCTTTCCATCTTTAGAGCCTCTGTGGCAACATAGTACTCTGCAAAGCGAGACTTCTCCAGAAAGAGAGCAGTGTAATCCCTAACCGATAAATTTCGCTGGTTTAGGTTCATGAACTCCTCTTCCAATTGTCTAACTGCTGCTTGAGAACAAAACTGTCCTTTGAATGCTGTTGTGAATTCGTCCCAAGTAAAAGTAGAGTATACATCCGACCTTGTGGAATCAATGTGAGCTTCCCACCAGTACATAGCTTCTGCCTTCAACATCGCCGTTTCGTATAATACTCTGTCCTCATCCGCACACTTACTGGTCTTGAAGATGGCTTCTATTTCTTTTAATCATCTCATCGCCTTCACTGGGTCTCTATCTCCTGAGTAAGTTGGAGGTCTACAGTTTAAGAACATCTTGTAATCACACCTTCTTGACACTGGTATGACCGGAGGTGTAATGGGCGTTTCGTCTTCCAAACCAGGATCTGGCGTTTCAGTATTTCGAGCTTGGTCGAACATAGCCGGGATATTTGCTTGAAGTCTTCCCATCTCCGCCATCAAATCATTTCTTGTAATAAACTCCGTACCTCGCCCCTGAACTCTACCTCCGGTTCTGCCCCCAGTTCTACTCCCCGTTCTACCTCCGGATCTACCTCCCCCTCGCTCTCCTATTCTTCCCACCGTTCCTATTGGTGGATTCGTACTATTCGGATTTCCTCCTCCTCTTCTATTCGTATTTCGAGTACCGATTGCCATTCTGTAGATTCAAACAAGATTAACATACACATAAACACATACCCCATATAATAAGATATTCCAGTCCAAACATGCACCTGTAAGATCACAATTACACTGGCCAAGTGTAATCTGAAATTACCTTACATGATGTTCCTTCTACCTTTTATACTTAGCATCCCAAGGTTCTAATATATCAAGGACATCCTACTTCACATGTAGTTTAAGTCTAGGTATAGATCCGTATACCTAAATCCCTTAAACTAGGGCTCTGATACCATTTGTAACAGCCCAAATCCCATAACATACATCATAATACATAACATGCATACATATCATTGACTTACAACAAAAGTTACATAACAAACCAAGTACGGTCTCATTAGTCTTGACATTACAAAATATATAAAAGCATCCTAATCAACATCCATCAAAAGCTTCTTACACTTCATCCTCTCCTGCCGATCCTTAACCTGGAAAACATATTTTTGAAAACAAAATGAGGGTTAGACCAAACGGGTCTAGTGAGTTAATCCCGGTCCTTTCCAAAATCATTATAAAACCTTTTTATGTAAATCATTTATATCAAAATAGTTTAGATAAACCTTTAGTAATCCTTTCATAAAATATAAACAAACCACACGTATTTAAATACCAATCCAGACTCGTGCATCGTGTATATCTCCTCCACCTTATTCCTCCACAAATGGCCATATTAGTTGGTAGCAAGCCAACTAATAAATCAACAACCGGTCCGCTCACCGGAACCCGGCTACTCACCGGTCCGCTCACCGGAACCCGGCTATTGTGCACTTGTGTAGTGTAATGCACCAATAAATATAATATCTTACTATATTATAAACACAAAATATTCACACCTTGATCGTATATCCATTCCACACATATCCATCTAATATATATATAAACACAGATATATATATATATATATATACATATATATATATATATATATATATATATATATATATATATATATATATTCCAGTTGAAAACGTTTTAAAGTAAAACTCACCTGAATGCTTACAATATGCTTCCAAACCTTTCTTCGAGCTATCCGATCCTTTATTCAAAATTCTCAGAATCTGAAACCATTTACATACAAATATCTCCTTACCAACTTATGTATAAGACTTACTAGCAGGCTATGGACTCTAGATACATCTACATAACTCTTATCCTCAAAAATTGACCAAACAGCCAAGTTATCCGGAAACCACAAAGTATCCGGACAACTTTCCGGACAACATAAAGAATCCGGACAACATGAGGAATCCGGATACCATCCGGTATCCCATTCCATCCGGAAAAGCATAACAAGAGGAACTTACCCGGATACTTGAATCATCTGGACACCATCATCAGAGCTACCCGGACACTACCAACAAAAGTATCCGGACACGTTCATTCTATCCGGAAACTACTGTCGGTTTGGTGCTTTTTACCCAGAAAACCGACTGAATCAACCCCAGATGTGTATTTAACTATTCTAATCCGATAGAAACCTTCTAAAAGCAATTACAAACACAAAATACAAAAGAACATACCTTAATTTCTCTTCCAAGTACTCCAAATTGAGTCTCTTAGCCACAACCTTTCTTTCTTCTTCTTGCTCTCTCTTTCTCTCAACACACACACACAACACCTACTGATTTTCTGCTTTGTGAATATATGGAAATCCATAAGGATAATATCTAACCTTATTTACCATTTAAACCCCACATTTCTCACTAATGACCACAATACCTTTTAACTTACTAATTAATCCAAACACCCCTAAACTTATATATATTTACCCAAACTTACCCTAAATATCAATTTTAAAGTTAACTAAACTTAACGGAAAGATATTTTTTTAACTAACGAACTTACCCGGGGTATTACAGTATCCCCGCTTGTGCCGAGCCTTTGGTGGTATTCGTATTGATACTTCACTAATGTCAGTTGTCTCTTTGGGTGTGACTTGTAAGGAGTCGTATGGGACACTTAGGCTTTTATGCAGTGAAGTGTCGTACGATTAACATTGTTAGAGTGACGTACTTTTGTGTTCATCCACTCTCAATGGATACGGGTCTCCCCCGTCGTTGGCCAACCTATTTGGGATTTTAAATTGTCCCTGTTTTATTATTGTTGGTCTTATACATTTGACTGCGATTGGATGACTTTCGGATCATTCATAAGGATTTCGGATCATTCATAAGGATTTCGGATCATTCAAGCTTGGTTTCGGATCGTTCAAGCTTGATTTTTGGTGTTTAAGCTTGGTTTCGGATCCTTATACATACGAAATCTGTTGGTTTCGGATCCTTATACATACGAAATCTGTTGGTTTCGGATCCTTATACATACGAAATCTGTTGGTTTCGGATCCTTATACATACGGATCCATTGGTTTCGCATCCAACTTCATCTGAATCCATTGGTTTCGCATCCAACCTCATCCGAATCCATTGGTTTCGCATCCAACTACATCTGAATCCATTGGTTTCGCATCCAACTTGATCTGAATTCGTGTTCATTAAAAAAAAGGATTTTGATAGACAAATCCATTTAGAGAGAAACTAATTGTAATATCTTGTAATTCACAGATTGTTAATAAATCATATGACCAATTGCTGTGAATACGATCTTGAATGATCATTCTACATTGAATCTTGATTATCAGTGATGATTACGGGACTTACAATTGTTATCAGAGCGAAACAACAAAAACCCTAGTCATTCCAAGAACTCGATAGAATCAAGAACATTCTGATCTGCTGATTAATTTTCGAAATTAGACAGAGATCACAGGTATGTTTTCGAATTTCTTGATTGGTTTATTGATCAAGGTGATTGTTTCCGCTTCATGTTGATTTCAAATTCAATTTGATCGAGATTATTGGGTTTTATTGTTGAAAAGATCGCATTTCACTAATTTTCAAGATTTTCAAGATTTTCAAGTTTTCAAGATCATTTTCAATTGAGTGATATAATTCTTGATTGATTCATTCTTGAAGACTCTTTGTAATTTCTCTGATGAGTGTTCTAAATTTTTGTTGAAAAGAAGATTTTATCATTTCATGTACTCTAACTGTTTGATGAGATGCCTGTGACAGATTTGATCAATTCTTGCATGTTCTAGATCTATGTTGATTCTCATTTTTTATCATAATTCATAATTGATATTTGAATTTGTCATTTCATCATGCCTACTTATGATACAAATGGAAATGAGTCTTATTCAAGAAGAGAAACAACTATTTTATATATGCCTGAGAAGCAAGATTGCTAATCTTGAAGCCAAATCTGATGAAAGTGGAAAAGTTGTTGTAAATTTGCAAAAAGACAAATCTGATCTTCTAAAGGATTTGGAAAAGGTTCAATAAAACACAAAGTTGTTAGAAAAAGAGAATGTTGATTTGAAAGAGAAAATCAATTTTGGAAGAAAGATGTTGACAGATTCTGAAAAAAGAATCAAATCATGTGAAATAAAAAATTGTCAACTCTTGGAACAGATATCTGATTTTGAACAAGTTATTGCACTTGAAAGAGAGAACAGACTTTCAAACTGAGAAGAATTTTTTTGAAACAAAGTCTGTTGAATTCTCTCTAAAAATTTCTGATTTGGAGAAAATTCTTGCAAAAGAAATAAAAGAGTTTCAATGCAAGAAAAATATTTTTCAAAAAGAAAACAGGAATGTTAAATGAGTTTTCTGTGAAAATCAATGAGTTGGAGAAATAGTTTGTCTTATGGATAAAACATCAGATCTAAATCAGATTTAATCTTTCAGAAATTCATTAATACTTCCTGGTTCATTCAATTTCATTTTCTTATCTTGTGGAAGTAATAAAAAAACGACTGATATATGTGCACTCAAAATTAATAGTGCAGGATACTTCAATGGACAACATTTAAGTGGTGAGATTTCCTTTTCTTTTCTTCCTCTATGGATCCACAAGAACCTGTGGAACCTACCCATGAGGTCATCCATGAGTATTTGAGGGGTGAGGGGTCACAAATCATGAAAGAGAGGGGGAGAATGTTCATGGGTATGAACAAACTCAAAGTGATGAGTGGTAAAATTCTGAGAGTGGGTAGTGGTAAGGCTAAAAACAGAATGAGTGAATGTTAACAGAGATAAAAAAATTGAGATATCTCGGATCTAGCCATTTCAAGAAGGGCACCCACATAAACTATTGATTCACACTTTTTGGTGATTAATATTGAAAAAGACAGTGAGCCCATGTCAAATCTTGATATAACCCCATTCATCCACTCATTATCTTCTTAACAAGATGGTGTTTCATTTGATTTGGGGATGCAACATATAAACTATCTATCTTTCACTTGGAAAGTTTAGATATTGAACAGAAGGAAGTCCGCCCCACCTTCAACTTCATTTGAATCACAAGTGTGTCATTGAGCTTAAAGATTTTATTCACACATGCACTAACACACATAAATATGTTTTATGTCAGAACTTCTATAGAGATGCTTTAAGCCACTCAATGATTAGAAGGAAGTCCTGGAGAGTGAAAATCACTCAAGCTCTTTAATTAGATATATCTGTTGTATCTAGTGGCTTTGTGCTACAAACAGGCCAAGCTTTTCTTCAAAGGCTTGAAAACAATATCATTTGTTGATTTTGGGTTACACTTATATTAATTCACGGCTGATTCAAATTACGGAAGATTTGTACAGAAACTACAAAAGAGAGAGATGTTATTTTAAGGGGGGGAAGAAAAGGAAACTGATTTGTTGTTATTATAAAGAAAAAGGAATGATTCAGATTTGATGTCCAACCGATTATGGATGCTGTTTGGGTTTCAGTTCTTGCAATAACAGAAAATAGCTGCTGTCGGGTGTAATACCTCGGGTAAGTTCGTTAGTTAAAACCCTTTTCCGTTAAAATCAGTTAACTTTATAATAGTGTGTTTAGGGTAAAAATTGGGTTAAATTATAAGTTAGGGGTGTTTTAGTCATTAGTGAAGAGTTTAGGGGCTGAAATGGTAAATGTGAGTGGATATTATCTAAAGAAAAATCAGATATTATCATAACTCAGAAAAATCTGTGTATGTAGTGTGTGTGTGTTTTGAGACCAAAAGAAGAAAAGAAGGTTTGTGGCTAAAAGGTTCAAATTGGTGTGCTTTGAAGTGTATCTGAGGTATGTTCATTTGTATTTTATGTTTGTAATTGCTATTAGAAGGTTTCTATCGGAATAGATTAGTCAATTACACATCTGGTAGTAATTCAGTCGGTTTCTGGGCAAAATTGGGTAAACCGACAGTGGTTTCCGGACACAGTATGAATGTGTCCGGGTGGTTTTGTTGATAGTGTCCGGATGATATTATAAAGGTGTCCGGACGGGTTCTTTATACGGGTAAGTTTCTTTTTTCTATGTTTTCCGGATAGAATTGGATACCGGATAGCATCCGGATTACTCTGGTGTCCGAACGTTGTCCAGACTGTATAGGTGGTCCGGAAAAGTCACGCTGTCTGGAAAAGTTGCGTTGTCCGGATAATTTGAGGTATCCGGATACTTTTGCTGTTCGGTCATTTTGGAGAATTTAAACACTTTTGAGTATCCAGTAACCTGTGTTTTGTTAATTTTTATATAGAATATGAATGAGGACTAAAATACTATGGACTTGACTTAAGTTCGGGCTTAGATAGAGTTATCTAAAGCTCTTAGTCTTAGCAAGCCCTATGTGTTCAAAGTGGTAAAGCAATACTTGTATATGATTGTTTCAGATTCTGTGAAATTGAAGTGAAGCTGAATTGTTTGAGAAAAGCTTGGAGAATGTTTTGATAAGACAAACAGGTGAGTTTTACTTCAAAATGTTTTTAAACTGGAATACATATACGTGTAGATTGAAAAGTTGATAGATAATGTGATTAGATGTTCATAAATGACAATATGATATATTGAGATATATATTGTATTTATATGTGCATTACACCACACGAGTATACGTTAGCCGAAACTATAGTCGGCGGTGTTTGCTGTAGTTGTTGTACATCGGTGTTGCTGTAGTTCTTGTACAGCGGTGTTAGCTGTAGTTGTTGTACAGTGGATTAGTTGGCTCGCAACCAACTAACATGGCCAGGAGAAATGTGAATGAGAAAGAGGATGAGTTGAACACAGTGCACGAGTCTTGATTGGTATTTAATTACGTGTGATATATGTGTGTTTATATAAAGGATTTTATATAAATGGGTTTTATAATGATTGTGAAATGACAGGGATTTTCTCACTTAGACCGCTAGGTCTAACCCTCATTTTGTTTTAAAAATATGTATTCCAGGTCGTGGATCAAGTAAGGGCAAATAAGAAGGATAGTCGTTGCTTAGCTTTTGGGAAGACTTGTGTTATGAAGATCATGAAGTGTTTTTGTACTTATGGCTTTGTTGTTAGTCATAATGTATATTATTTAGTCAAAAAGTTTGTACTGAATTACTTATTTTGTTTAGTAAGACTATGGGACCGAATATGAAATATGATGTATCGTTTTGATGAAATTATGTTGTGAAATGTATGTTATTTGTATATATGGAAACCGGGATGTTACAGATGATATCAGAGCCCTAGTTTAAGGAACATCATGTAAGGTAATTTCATTATTACACCTGGCCAGTGTAATTGTGATCTTACAGGTACATGTTTGAACTGGAATACCTTGTTATATGGGGTATGTGCTTATGTGTATATTAACCTTGTCTGAATCAACAGAATGGCAAGTGTTACTAGACAAACGAATCGGGAAGGAGGAGGAAACCCGAATAGAACAAACCCAACAGCCGGAGGAAGGGGAAGAGGGGGAGAAAGAGGTAGAGGTAGAACTGGAGGCAGAGTCCAGGGGCGCGGCACGGAATTTGTTACAAGAGACGACTTAGCAGCGGAAATGATAAGATTATAAGCCAATATCCAAGCTATGTTCAACCAAACTCATAATACTGAAACAGATAGACCAGATCCTTCACATGAAGAAGAGATGCCTATTACTCCTACTGTTGTACCAGTAATGAAAAAGTGTGATTATAAAATGTTTCTCAGTTGTAAGCCTCCTACTTACTCAGGAGACCGGGACCCAGTGAAAGCGATGAGATGGCTGAAGGAAATAGAAGCTATCTTCAAAACTAGTAAGTGTGCTGAGGAAGACAGACTACTTTATGGAACCGCGATGTTGAAGGGCGATGCTTTATACTCGTGGGAAGCTCATATGTCATCATGAGAGCCTGGCATATACTCTACCTTCTCTTGGGAGGAATTTGTTATAGCTTTCAGGAAACAATTTTGTCCTCATGCAGCGATTAAACAATTGGAAGGGGAATTCATGAACTTACAACAAGGAAACTTATCAGTTCGGGACTACACCGCCAGTTTTCTAGAAAAATCTCATTTCGCAGAATACTACGTTGCCACGGAGGCAATGAAGACGGAAAGGTTAATCTTCGGGTTAAATTCAGATGTCAGAAAGCTAGTAACTGCAAAAGGACCCATTACCTTCTCAGCCGCAGTAGATGCCGCGGAAGATGTGGAGCGGGGTAATAGGAGGGATGCTGGTGATAAAGGTATGGGGAAGAGAAAGTGGGAAGGACCACAATATGACCCGAAGAAGTCCAGGTTTCAGAGATACGATAACCGCCCGCCGTTTCGACCAACAGAAAAACCTTGTCCGAAGTGCAACCGTGTTCACCAAGGAAATTGTCAAGTTGACCCTCGGATTTGTTATAAGTGTGGGAAGACCGGGCATATTGCTAAAAACTGTCCAGTAACGCGACTTTGTTTCTTGTGTAATTCTCCGGATCACATTCAGTCGGATTGTCCGCGGGGAAGAATACAGCAGGGTGGTACATCAGGGAGACCAGCGGTTGTTAGACCAGTAGTGCCAAGACTAGAACCACCAAGAACAAGGGGTCGTACATTTCAGATGACAGCAAAAGAAGCGGAGGAAACTCCGGATGTGGTTACAGGTACATTTTTTATAAACTCTACACGTGCTATAGTGTTATTTGACTCCGGTGCAAACCGATCGTTTGTGTCTCCTTCATTTGCTGCTTATATGCATTTAAACCCTAAAGTATTAGATCATGCTTTGATGGTAGATACGGCAAATGATAACCAAGTGACGGTTAAAGAGGTTTTTGATAAGTGTGTGATAAATATAGAGGGATGCGAAGTTCCTATACAATTATTGCCTATAGCCTTGATCGAGTTTGATGTGGTAGTGGGAATGGATTGGTTAGCTGAGAATCAAGATAACATAGGGGCTGTTTACCAAATTTTCAATTAAGCCCTGTATGGATAAATATATCTGTCCGGATAAATTTGTCTGTCTGGTTAATAATGTGTTGTTGTTTACTTTTTTTTCCTGAATCATAAATCTGAACAATTAAAATGACTATTTTACCCTTGATTATAAAAACCATCAAAAAACCTCTTCATGAACAATGAGATCTGACTCTTATGTATCAAATCCTCAAAAAACAAGTTAAAATATATAAATCCAACAAGATATAAAAAACAAAGTTAAACAAAGTTGAACAAAGTTGAACAAAGTTAAATCGAACCAAGAAGATGAACCAGTAAACCCTGATATGGAGAATAAATCGATTTCATCTATTTGTTTATTTCTTCTACTGGTTCTAACCCTAAACCCTGGTTCGATGAAATCGAACTGATATGGAGAATAAATCAAACCAAGAAGATGAACCAGTAAACCCTGATACGGAGAATAAATCGATTTCATCTCTTTCTTTATTTCTTCTACTGGTTCTAACCCTAAACCCTGGTTCGCTGAAATCGAACTGAAATGGAGAATAAATCGAACCAAGAAGATGAACCAGCCGAGGGGTCGAGCATCCATGGAGAAGAAATCGAACCAGCAGCGTCCATGGAAAAGAAATCGAACCAGCAGCGTCCATGAAGAAGAAATCGAGAGGGGTCGAGCGTCTATGTTGAAGAAATCAAACCAGGGATAGTCCATGGAGAAGAAATCGAGAGGGGTCGAGCGTCTATGTTGAAGAAATCGAACCAGAGATAGTCCATGGAGAAGAAATCGAGAGGGTCGAGCGTCTATGTTGAAGAAATCGAACCAGGGATGGTTCATGGAGAAGAAATATAGAGTTGAATGGTTGAGCCAATAGAAGAAATAAAAGAAAGAGGCAGTGGCTATGGAGAATGGCGAACCAGTAGAGTGGAGGAGAAAGGGGTAGGTTTGTCTTTTTTGGGGCTGAATGTGGACAACATAGCATTTTCATCTGTGCGAATAAGTCATCATCTGTCCGAATAAGCCACAAGTAAACAACCCATTTTGGCTGCGCGAATAAGCTATTCAACCCATTAAGCTCAATAAGTCATAAGTAAACACCCCCATAGTTTGTGATAAGAAAATAATTAATGTTGTCTTACCTGAGAGAGGACCGGTAGTAATTTATGGTGATCGTAGCAATCATCAGTCTTGCCTTATATATGTGATAAAAGCTCGTAAGTGTGTTAATAAGGGTTGCCAGAGTTACTTAGCTTATGTGATAGATATTAAACCAGAAAAGAATAAGTTGGAAGATATTCCGATTGTTAGTGAATTTCCAGAAGTATTCCCTGAAGACTTGAATAGTCTTCCGCCCGTTAGACAAGTAGAGTTTGGTATAGATCTGATTCCTGGAGCCGCTCCTATTGCTCGTGCACCGTATCGTTTAGCGCCACCAGAGATGAAAGAAATGATGACGCAACTACAAGACCTATCCGATAAAGGCTTCATCAGACCCAGTTCTTCGCCGTGGGGTGCACCAGTTTTGTTTGTGAAAAAGAAGGATGGTTCGATGAGAATGTGTATCGACTACCGGGAACTGAATAAGCGCACGATCAAGAACAAGTATCCGCTACCCAGAATTGATGACTTCCTCGATCAGTTAGTTGGAGCTTGTTATTTCTCCAAGATTGATCTAAGGTCTGGTTACCATCAGCTGAAGGTGAAAGAAGAAGATGTTCTGAAAACTGCTTTTCGCACAAGGTATGGTCACTATGAATTCTTAGTGATGCCGTTTGGATTGACGAACGCTCCAACTGCTTTTATGGATTTAATGAATCGGGTATGTAAGTCGTATCTCGATATATTTGTAATTGTATTTATCGATGATGTACTTATCTATTCTAGATCCAAGGAAGAGCACGCGCAACATCTTCGTCTGATTCTGGAGTCACTAAAGAAAGAAAAGTTGTATACTAAATTTTCGAAATGTGAATTCTGGCTATGAGAAGTTCAGTTTTTGGGGCATGTAGTTTATGAGAAAGGCATTCAAGTTGATCCGATGAAAGTGGAAGAGATTGAAAAGTGGGAACCGCCGAGAATGCCAACCGAAGTACGAAGTTTTCTGGGTTTAGCCGGCTATTATCGAAAGTTTTAAAAAGACTTCTCTCGTATCGCGATGCCTTTGACTAAGCTGACCCGAAAGAATTTAAAGTTCGGATGGAAAGCAGAACAGGATGAAGCATTCCAGATATTGAAAGAGAAACTTTGTAGCGCGCCGATTTTGTCATTACCTGAAGGTTCCGAAGACTTTGTTGTTTACAGTGATGCTTCCAAACTGGGATTGGGTTGTGTACTTATGTAGCGTGGAAAGGTTATTGCTTATGCTTCTCGTCAACTAAAAGATCATGAAAGACAGTATCCTACGCACGACATGGAGCTTGCAGCAGTTGTCTTCGCATTGAAGATTTGGAGACATTATCTATATGGTTCCAAATGTCAAATTTATGCCGATCATAAGAGTCTCCAACACCTCTTCGATCAGAAGGAACTAAATATGAGGCAAAGAAGATGGCTAGAACTGGTGAATGATTACGACTGTGAAATTCTTTATCATCCGGGAAAGGTAAACATGGTAGCTGATGCACTGAGTCGTCAAGAAAGAAGCGGGACAATAAAAGCCATTGCACTACGAACTGAACTCCTACCCAACATCTTTGACGAATTGCAGAAGTGTCAAATAGAAGCTTATCAGGAAGAACATTTGAAGTCAGAACGGTTAGTGGGGATATCAGAATTGCTTGTGAGAGATGACCGTGGGTTATTGTGTACGGGAAACAGAATTTGGGTGCCTCGTTTGGGTGGGTTATGTGATCGTGTACTACAAGGAGCTCATCAATCTCGTTTCTCTATTCATCCAGGTACGAATAAGATGTATAAAGATTTAAAACAATTCTATTGGTGGCCGGGAATAAAAAGAAGTATTGCTCAACATGTGGAAAGTTGTACTACGTGTAAGAAGGTAAAGATTGAACATCAAAAGCCGGTTGGTCAGTTGCAACGATTGGAAATACCTATGTGGAAATGGGATCAAATTATGACAAATTTCATCACGAAGCTACCAAGGACCCCGAAGGGATTTGATGCTATTTGGGTGATTGTCGATAGATTGACGAAGTCTGCTCACTTCTTACCAATAAAGGAAGCTGATTCGATGGAGCGATTAGCTAAGTTGTACATTGACGAAATAGTAACTCGACATGGAGTTCCATTCTCGAGCATTTCTGATCGTGATAGTCGTTTTTGTAACGACCCGGTTTCCCAAACATGCTTCAAATAACATACATTGCATAACTTCATTACATTCATAATAAAAGATACAAAATAAACCACAAACGGTCCCTTCGGTCTCGAAACTACAAAATACATTAAGCTTCCTAAGCAGCGCCCATCAAATGCTCCTTACACTTAATCCTTTCCTTTGTCGATCCTTAACCTGGAAAACATATTTTTGAAAACAAAATGAGGGTTAGACCAAACGGGTCTAGTGAGTTAATCCCGGTCTTTTCCAAAATCAATATAAAACTATTTTCACATAATACTTTGTATCAAAATAGTTTACATAAAACCTTTCGTAAAAGCACGCATATACCACACGTATATAAATACCACATTAGGACTCGTGCACCATGTATCTCTCCTCATCTCATCTTCTTTCCCCTGGCCACATTAGTCGGTAGCAAGCCAACTAATCATCGTCACTGTACAATACAGTCGACTCCACTGTAATTACATACAGCCCCGCTGCAATTAACTACAGCTCCACTGCAATTTCATGCAGCCCCGCTGTATTTCCATACAGCCCTGCCGAACAATAATTCGGCTCACATATACTCGTTTCGTGCAATATAAACACAACATATATCTCAATATATTATCAATCACGTACACCATACATATAAGCACATTAATCACTAATTATCACATTCCCAAACCATACGTATGTATTCCAGTTGAAAATACCTTTAAAGTAAAACTCACCTGAATGCTTACTACAACTCTTTCAATCCTTTTCCAAAGATTCAGTCTATCAATCCCAATCCACAGAGTCTGCAAGTAGATTAAATACAAATATCCCCTTACTAATTGATCACATAAAACATACTAGAAGACCAAGGACTCTAGATAACGCAAATCCTCAAAAGTGACCAAAACAGCTAAAGTATCCGGACAACCCAAACAACCCGGAAAACACCACCTTTTCCGGACAACATGACTTTTCCGGACAACCTCAGTAATCCGGACAGCAAGACTAATCCGGACAACACGATTTATCCGGACAACACAAGGAATCCGGATGCCATCCGGACTCTAAATCATCCGGAAACCCTCATACAAATCATCCGGACACTATCAATAAACTACCCGGACACCACCCAAGAAACTACCCGGATACCTTCAACTTATCCGGACACCTCTGTCGGTTTACTCCATTTTTGCCCAGAAATCGACAGAATCAACCCCAGATGTGTTTGTGATGTTTCTACTCCGATAGATACTTCCTACTAACCATTATAAACATAATTTGTACTAGAAACATACCTTAATCAGCTTCAATAACTTCAATTTGGTCCTTTACCCTTCTTTCTCTTTTCTTCTTCTTTTTGCTCCCAATACACACACACACACTTACTAATCTGAGTTTTCTGAAATGAAGACACCTGGATATCTAATTCAGATATCATCCACTCTAATTACCATTTTAGACCCTAAACTATTCCATAATAACCAAAGCACCCTTAACTTACTAAATCATCTCAACTTACCCAAAATAGTAACTTTAAAGTTAACTAAATTTAACGGAATTAGATTTTTAACTAACGGATTTACCCGGGGTATTATATTATCTCCCCCTTTAAAGAATTCCGTCCCGGAATTCGGTTAAGCAATAAACGAGGGTAACTACTATCATGTCCTATCCAATGGTCCTTCACTCTGATCATTACATTCGACTACTTTTTCCCATTCTCTTCTCAACATAAAACACGTTTTCTCCAAGGATAGCACACTAGAAAGTACTCACTCTTAACAGATCCTATAAGCTATCTTTCTTTCGCCTCCAAACCAATTGCACGCACCTAATTTCAACAACTACTATACTTTACTAACAACTTCACCATACCTAATATCAGAAGCTTAATCGAGTCAATCCGAAATCATACTCAATGCTCAAAATAACTTCACATTTTCCATTTCTCAAACGGTAATACCCTATTCTTTAGCTAACTATCTACTGCCACTCCATTCTCTTATTCTTGGATATCACTACTACACACCGCCTAGACATCCATACCTCTCCCCACATACTTTTGACACCTTCACACAACTTACAAACAAAATTCCGAGCAGAGGTTTCCACTTATACTCACTCCATATCCCCACAAATCCACCACTTAATCTAACGAAATTCATCACTACTACACCTCGCACATTCACTAATTATAAACTGCCACCATCTTATCCACATTACCCCACACATTTAAACAATACCTTTCTTGATAGCGTCAACGATCACATTAAGTATAATCTACACAACATACTAAACTGTCGCCTTCATGACTAGGTCAAGACTTTACGCACTATCGTTACCTTCCACACACAATTCATCACGTTCTACATACCGCTATTATTCTTTACACTCAAGCCATCACACTCCACACTAACAGATTAGAACAACAATAATTAAACACACCCTTCTATACCTCTAACACAATTATCAAATATTTTTCTAACACAAATAATAAAATTGAAAACACAAAAGAATCGGTTTGCACCGAAGTCAGATAACACTTTAGCACGTATAACGTTTATAGAAATATACCTGTCTTCATCTCTATCCATACGTCGAGTTCAACTTGCCACTCTGTTGATTTCAACAAGGTTAATATACACGTAAGCACATACCCAATATAACAAGATATTCCGGTTCAACATGTACTTGTAAGTTTCCGCTTACACTGGCCAGGTGTAATTTGAACATACCTTACATGATGTTCCTTCTACCTTTTTATACTTAACATCCCCAGGTTCTAAAATAATAAGGACATCCTACTTCACATGCAGTTTAAGTCTAGGTATAAATCCAAATACCTAAATCTCTTAAACTAGGGCTCTGATACCATTTGTAACGACCCGGTTTCCCAAACATGCTTCAAATAACATATATTGCATAAATTCATTACATTCATAATAAAAGATACAAAATAAACCACAAACGGTCCCTTCGGTCTCGAAACTACAAAATACATTAAGCTTCCTAAGCAGCGCCCATCAAATGCTCCTTACACTTAATCCTTTCCTTTGTCGATCCTTAACCTGGAAAACATATTTTTGAAAACAAAATGAGGGTTAGACCAAACGGGTCTAGTGAGTTAATCCCGGTCTTTTCCAAAATCAATATAAAACTATTTTCACATAATACTTTGTATCAAAATAGTTTACATAAAACCTTTCGTAAAAGCACGCATATACCACACGTATATAAATACCACATTAGGACTCGTGCACCATGTATCTCTCCTCATCTCATATTCTTTCTCCTGGCCACATTAGTCGGTAGCAAGCCAACTAATCATCGTCACTGTACAATACAGTCGACTCCACTGTAATTACATACAGCCCCGCTGCAATTACCTACAGCTCCACTGCAATTTCATGCAGCCCCGCTGTATATCCATACAGCCCCGCCGAACAATAATTCGGCTCACCTATACTCGTTTCGTGCAATATAAACACAACATATATCTCAATATATTATCAATCACGTACACCATACATATAAGCACATTAATCACTAATTATCACATTCCCAAACCATACGTATGTATTCCAGTTGAAAATACTTTTAAAGTAAAACTCACCTGAATGCTTACTACAACCCTTCCAATCCTTTTCCAAAGATTCAGTCTATCAATCCCAATCCACAGAGTCTGCATGTAGATTAAATACAAATATCCCCTTACTAATTGATCACATAAAACATACTAGAAGACCAAGGACTCTAGATAACGCAAATCCTCAAAAGTGACCAAAACAACTAAAGTATCCGGACAACCCAAACAACCCGGACAACACCACCTTTTCCGGACAACATGACTTTTCCGGACAACCTCAGTAATCCGGACAGCAAGACTAATCCGGACAACACGATTTATCCGGACAACACAAGGAATCCGGATGCCATCCGGACTCTAAATCATCCGGAAACCCTCATACAAATCATCCGGACACTATCAATAAACTACCCGGACACCACCCAAGAAACTACCCGGATACCTTCAACTTATCCGGACACCTCTGTCGGTTTACTCCATTTTTGCCCAGAAATCGACAGAATCAACCCCAGATGTGTTTGTGATGTTTCTACTCCGATAGATACTTCCTACTAACCATTATAAACATAATTTGTACTAGAAATATACCTTAATCAGCTTCAATAACTTCAATTTGGTCCTTTACCCTTCTTTCTCTTTTCTTCTTCTTTTTGCTCCCAATACACACACACACACTTACTAATCTGAGTTTTCTGAAATGAAGACACCTGGATATCTAATTCAGATATCATCCACTCTAATTACCATTTTAGACCCTAAACTATTCCATAATAACCAAAGCACCCTTAACTTACTAAATCATCTCAACTTACCCAAAATAGTAACTTTAAAGTTAACTAAATTTAACGGAATTAGATTTTTAACTAACGGATTTACCCGGGGTATTACAGTTTTACTTCAAGATTCTGGAGAAGTTTTCAGAAGGAAATAGGGACGCAGATAAAACTAAGTACAACATATCATCCTCAAACTGACGGTCAGAGTGAACGAACGATTTAGACCTTAGACGATATGCTCCAGGCTTGTATTGTTGACTCTGGGGGATCATGGGATAAGCATTTACTGTTGATTGAAATTGCCTACAACAACAGTTATCATTCCAGCATTCAAGCGGCACCGTTTGAAGTATTGTATGGTAGAAAATGTCGAATGCCTCTGTGTTGGAATGAAGTGGGAGAGAAACAATTAGCGGGGCCAGATATAGTTCAGTTGACCGCGGATAAGGTTACTCAGATTCGGGAAAGTTTAAAAGTGGCTCAAGACAGACAGAAAAGCTACGCAGATCGACGCCGGAAACCGCTAGAATTTCAAGTTGGGGATTTTGTGATGTTAAAAGTCTCACCTTGGAAAGGAGTCATTCGATTTGGAAAGAAGGGTAAACTTAGTCCAAGGTACATCGAGCCGTTTGCAGGTATGGAGAGGATCGGTGAAGTAGCGTACAGGTTGGATCTTCTGCCAGAGTTAAGCAGGATATCGTACAAGAAACCACCGACAAGATTGCAGTTATCAGAGATAGGCTTAAAGCAGCTCAAGATCGTCAGAAGAGCTATGCGGACAATCGAATAAAGCCTCTAGAATTTCAAATTGGTGATAGAGTCTTTTTAAAAGTATCCCCTTGGAAGGGAACAGTCCTTTTTGGGAAAAGAGGAAAGTTGAGTCC
The DNA here is from genome assembly GCA_033807775.1 of Saussurea involucrata. Taxonomy (NCBI): domain Eukaryota; kingdom Viridiplantae; phylum Streptophyta; class Magnoliopsida; order Asterales; family Asteraceae; genus Saussurea; species Saussurea involucrata. The sequence goes on from CM066314.1 coordinate 89,716,742, forward strand.
ACGGTATGTTGGACCATTCAAGATCACGGAAAGAATTGGACCAGTAGCTTATAAGCTGGAATTGCCAATGGAGTTAAGTGCTATCCACAACACGTTTCACGTATCGAACCTAAAGAAGTGTTTAGCTGATGAAGCAGTAACCGTGCCCTTGGAAGAAGTCCAAATCAACAATAAACTGCACATCGTAGAGGAACCAATGGAAATACTCGATAGGGAAGTCAAGCGTCTTAAGCGAAGCAAAATCCCGATAGTAAAAGTCCATTGGAGCACAAGGCGTGGGCCTGAATACACTTGGGAGCGGGAGGACTACATGTTACAAAAGTATCCTCACCTCTTCGCAAGCAAACCTGTTAACGCTAGTGACACTTGAATTTCAGGACGAAGTTCTTCTAACCGGGGGAGACTGTGACAACTGTCAAATTCACATCTCATGTTAGAACTGTTTTGGATACCTCATTTTTATGACATAGTTTACATAGTGCAATTTTAGCAGTAAACACGGTACGATAGGAAAATTCGAGAAATTTTGCCCAAGAAAATCCTTGAATTAGGAAATTATCCATAAATCTCATAAAATGCCAACTTAATATATATTTATACTACAAGTATTTATGTAGTTGTTAATTTTGATATATTTTAAGTTTATTATGTATATGAATACCTTATTTTTATACTTATACTTGTATTTTTAACTTTAAAAGAAAATATTTGTATTGTGATTTTTATTTTAATACATGATGTGACTAAATACCAATGTCACACCACACCACCCCACCCCCCATGTGAGACCGGCCATCCCCCCCCCCCCCCCCCCTCTCTCATTTTTGCATAAGTAAACCCTTAACCTCACTTGTTGAACCACTTCTCTCATTTGCACTCTCTCACTAAAAAGAGTAGTCATCTCCTTCTCTCTCCATCTTCAAACCTTCATCCTCATCTTCATAAGTTCTTCAAGAGTTCATCATAAACTCCAGCCCCTAAAATCATTTCTTCAAGAGTATCAAGTTAAACAAAGGTAAAAATAAGTGTGTTGAGGAAAATCCACACACATTCTTTCAAGTCTTTTTCAAGTTCTTGCATTTCCAAAGTATGATCTTCCTCTTTTGTTACACCTTCTTCATGACTTCTAAAATCATCTTTTATAAGTCTTAATGTTTGTAGATTTACCATCATAACATCTTTTGTTAGTAAAAGATGGTGAATCCAAAATCAAACCAAAGTTAAGACCAAAGATGAACATTTTAAACACATGCATGTAGTGATCTTGAGAGATCCATAATTTTGTTCAAGAGTCTCATGAATGTACCTTTGAAAATCATTAAAAACATATTTAAACCAACATGCATGAGTTCAAAATACTGATTTATTAGTTGCATGTTGATGTTCTTAGCAAGAACATCAACAATCTTCAAAATGGGTCTTTTATAAAAGTTTTCCAAGTTTGAGTTGATGGATAAATTGCATGCATTTTTAATGGATCACAAATATGTTTTGGGAACTGAAAATAAGTGTATGGGTGAGAGTCAAATCGGATTTTGCATGCAAAAGAATAAGAATTTTGGTTTAAAAGTCAATTGGAGAGCACATGCACAAGGTGTTGTTTGGTCAGCTTGCTGTCAGATTTCACACCCCACTTCAAAGAGTCATATCTCACTCATTTTAACTCCAAATGGAGTGATTCTTTTTCTGGAAATCATTTTATTGTGTTAAGATTCAATCCCAAGTGTACAAACAGCAAAGTCTTCCGTCGGGTTTTATGTCGTGTATTATTTCATGTATTTATACTCTTTCAAAAATTATGAAACTGATGCCAAAAGTTTCCTAACTCATTGAACCAACTGGACATAAAATTTCATGATCAAATTATACCTGGAAGTTATCCAAAGCTGGACACAAAGTGACATCAAATTCTGGACAGTAAAGGACAAATTATTATATATTATTAAGGACTATTTCTAATCCCATTTCATCATTTCATGATGAAATAGTGGAGTATATAAGTATATCTTATATTTATGCAGTTTATTTATGCATTTTATTTATGTCTTTTATTTATGCATTTTATTTATTCTTTATCCCTCTTCATCCTTTATGATGAAATTGTGGAATGTTTATATATATAATATATTTATATATATTTATGCATTTTATTCTTGATCCCATTTCATCATTTTATGATGAAATAGTGGAGTATAAATATATATTATATCTATATATTTATACATTTAAATATTTGTCATTTCGTTTACGACCCCTAATTTTATCGTCTTTACGATAAAATTTCGGTTTATACATATATATGTACTATATATGTTTATGTTCTTTAAAACCCTTTTCGTTACTTATTGGGATGAAATTGTGGAAACTTTAATCTAAGAAGAACAATGTTTACGTTTATTACGTTATAATATTAAAACACAACAAGGCATTTTATGATGATTTGGATAGTTAGTATCGAACCTTCGAGATTGAGAACTCACTAGTGACCTTACGTTCATAGGTTTGAAGTAGGATCATCTCGGAGTACTTGTGGGAGATTCCCGGATTCTATCGCGTATCATGTGAGTATTCACAGCCCCTTTTTCAATGTTTTACATATTTTGGGGTGAAAAGCATGTGGTTACTACAACTATTTTACACACCGATTATTTCGTTTTCTTGAAAATACGAAGCTTGCTTATTTATGCTCTATGGTATCTATGTTGTTGCAAATGTTGTAAGTTTGAGTTTCTTTTGCTATCATTCAAAAGTCCCCGTTTACGTATACGTTACCCGTTAACTCATGGATTGAGCCATTGGTAATTATGGATAACGTTATTTGGTTTGACACCCCACTCACAAGTAGCGCTTGTTTCAGTGCATAATTATTGTTGTATTGGCGTATTGTTGGTGATAGAACATGCGCGTATGTGGAATGATTCCACCACTTTAGTAGGGGCAAAGTATGTCGGTTTAGGTCCGGTAACGGGCTCAAGAACATAGCATTTTACATATGATTACCTTGAGCAAGTGGTTTTTATAACCGTATTATTTTATCCCAGGTGTGGATTTAAACTATTTTGCGATGGCAAACAATGTTATACTCATTAAACCTGTGAACTCACCAACTATTCATTAGTTGACACTCTCATTTACATGCTTTTCAGGAGAACGTTCTTAAGGTTGGAATTTAGGAAGGCTATACGTGATGAAGCTTTCTTTCCTATCTTTAAATTTTATGTTCATTTCCCTTTCGCAAAAACAATTGTAAAAGACAAGGTTTAACCTTTGAATGTATTTTGATGGTTGTTGTGATCTTGTAACTTTTGCTATGAAACTTGAGCTGTACATTCCGTGTTTCCGCTTTAGCGGGGTGTTACATTTTATAAAGTCCATGTAAAGTCAAGAAAAGTCAAATGTGTTGTAATTAGCTTTGTAAGTCTTTTGGGCTTTGGGAGTTTAATGGGCTTGGGCCCATGTCATGTAATTAGACACCATAAATAGGTGTCTTGGGCTTCCATTATCATTAGAGATTTTGATAGACAAATCCATTTAGAGAGAAACTCATTATAATATCTTGTAATTCACAGATTGTTAATAAATCATATGACCAGTTGCTGTGAATACGATCTTGTATGTTCATTCTATATTGAATCTTGATTATCAGTGATGATTACGGGACTTACATTCGTCCATTTTGTCGTCCTTGGAAGATGATCATTGGTGGCATCAAATTGATCTTCTGAGGTTGCACATGGTTGTTCTTGTACAATCTCTGCGGTAGAAGGTACTTCTATGCTTGAGCTTGGTTCTTCAGCTTCTGTAGGTATTGGGATCAGAGTTGGAATAGATTCCTCTGATGAGATAGAGACTGAATCCTCATTTTCCTCTGGTATTGCTTCCTCTGTAGTTGTTGGAGTTGGTATTTTCAGTGCCTCTGTTGTTGTATCTTTGCTTGTATCATCTTCTGTTCGCTCCCCCTCGGCATTAGCATCTGCATGATTCACAGAAGAGGATGAACTATTTAATGGACCAGTTAGAGATATACCTGACTCAGTCTGGTTGACAGAAGATGTTTCTCCAGAGGCTCTGACGGCTCCAGCAGAGATATCAATATCATCATGGAACATCTCTTCAAATAGCAGATTTAAGTCTGCTTCTCTTGTCTTTGAGATGCCAGAGGATTCCTTTTTCAGGCCGAGTTCTGAACTGATTTGTTCAGAAGTCTTCTGAAAAGAATCGTGAAAAGAGACATTTATACTTTCCACAATGGATCGAGACCGCATGACGTAAACTCTGTAAGCCTTTGAAGTGGCAGAGTCTCCTATGACCTTTCCTTCATCTGCTTTCACATCGAACTTCCCTCTAGCTTCTCTGTCGTTTAGAACGAAGCACTTGCATCCAAATACATGGAAGAACTTGATGTTTGGTCTCCTTTGATTGATCAATTGGTAAGGAGTCTTGATGTGTCTCTTAACTATGGTAGATCGATTTTGGGTATAACACGCGGTTGATATAGCTTCTGCCCAGAAAGAAATTGGCAACCCAAATGCTGTTAGCATGGTTCTTGCGGCCTCTATAAGCGTTCTGTTCTTTCGTTCAACTACGCCGTTTTGTTGTGGAGTGCGTGCAACAGAGAAGTTCTGAGAGATGCCTTCTTCTGTGATGTAAGCTTCAATGACAGAGTTTTTGAATTCTGTGCCATTGTCGCTTCTCAACTTTTGAATTTTGCACTCATACAGAACATGGATCCTTTTCATTAGGTTTATCAGTATGTTAGGAACATCTGATTTCTCTCTGACAAATTCTACCCATGTATATCTTGAGTATTCATCGATCACCACAAGTATGTATTTCTTGCCTCTTAGGCTCTGCGTAGCGATTGGACCGCAGAGGTCAATATGAAGCATGTACAGAGGCCTAGGACAAGACACATCAGTCTTGGTTGATCTCCCTGAGGTCCAGCGGCTGCTTCAGCTTCAATTGTCTTCTCACCCTCTTCAGTGAAGGTGAGGTCTTCGGTCTTCTCTCCCCTGATAGATTCATCATGGGAAAGGTCTTCAGCGCTCTTGGATCAGCGCTCTTCTCCCCCTCTTTATCATGATGACTAGGGGAGGAATGAGATGATTCAGCAGCTCGTGTGGTTTCCCTATCTTCTTGGCCAGGGATCCCCATATAGATTTCAATCGCTGATAATCTTTTTTCTATGCCAGAAATACCAGGATTGATCTTCACAAGTTCAGTACGATCCGCCGTAGTAAAAGATGGAGGTGCAGGGGCGGTCGTGTTGGTTAGGATCTACTATAACAAGTTCTGAATAGAAGAGATGTCATTCTTCATCGTGTTGACATTTGTTAGATCTGAGTTTTGTAAATAAACTACGTGTTAAAGGTCTGATGAGAAGACTCAGATGTTCTGATATGAAGGGTCAGAGTTCTGACTAAGAAGGCTCAGAAGGATCGCTTTGAAAGTTTGAGAAGAAGAGTCAGAAGTCTGTGAAGAAGAGTCAGAAGTAGAGCCAGAAGTTCTGAGAAGCCTTGTCAGAAGAACGTTCAGAAGTTCCGAACTACCTGTTCAGAACTTATAACTAGATACTTTCCTTTGTGTTTAGTTAACTAATTAGGACACGTGTATTGTTCCTATTAGTCATTCTTATTTGTACTGTAGCTTTAATATTTCCGTTGGAGTATATATATAGTTGTTAGCACTACATTGCTAACTGATTTTCCCGAATATATTTGTATTCTCCTTTTGTAATCTTTGAGATTCTCTCTCTCTAAGATCTGTAATTCTGTTCTTAATTGAATACAATTGGGCTTGATCATATTACTTCTCAATTACTGTTTCATACATTGTTGTATTGATTGTAAGAGTAAATCCTGAACTTACAATTGGTATCAGAGCCACTCAACAAACAAATTTGTTCAAGATCGTGATCGCGAAGATTTATTGATCAGTTCCTTGAAGAATTCTTGATTCGTTCAAAAATCGATTCCGCTGCTAGTTCTAATTCTTGAATTCTTGCCAATTCTTGAATTAATAGATTGTCTGTCGATCAAGAAACTCAAATTTGTCTCTCTGTTGAAAATTCTTACAATCATGTCTTCTAAAGAATATCTTGCTATGGGATCTGAAACAAAGCCACCTGTTCTAATTCCTGAAGAGTACCAGCAATGGAAAATACGAATGATCCAATTCTTAGATAACATAGATGAGAATTTGATGGTATCTATTCGAGAAGGTCCTATCGAAGGGTGAAGAAGAACTATTCCGGCAACAAGGGTGAAGAAGAACTATTCTCAATACACAGCAGAACAGAAAAGTAGGCATGCAATAGAAAAAGAGCAATCACATTGATGACACTTGCAGTTCCGAATGAAGTTCTTAACAGAATTGATAGTGGTTCATCAGCCAAGGAAATGTGGGATGAACTGGAAAGACAAATGTTAGGAACTGTCAGATCGATACAAGCCAAGTTAAATCAAAGCATAAATGCTTATGAAAGGTTCAAGGCTAAAGAATCTGAAAGCTTAACTCAGACATATAGTAAATTCTGTACTATACTAAATGATTTGAGAAGGAATGGGCTGAAAAAGACAAAGTCAGAAATTAATTACAAATTTCTGAACAGTCTAAACTCTGAATGGTCATCATTTGCTATAAGTCTACAAATGAATAAGGACATGTGTGAAGAAGATCTAAATGATCTATTTTGTGTTCTTAATCAGCATGAGGACTCTGTTAAGATTGTGGTTGAAGAAAAGAAAAATGTTGCAGAACAATTAGCTTTTCTATCTAAGTCTAAAAGTGTGAAAACACCCAAGAAGGCAGCGTATCTATCTGAGATACCAAATCTGGAGGAGTCTGATAAGGAAGAGGGATCAGAAGAAGATGAGGATATCAAAATAATTGCTGAAAAGTTGGCCTTGTTGACTAATACTTTCAACAAGAGATATGGAAAAGGAAAATATCAGGGCAAGTTCAGGAAAGAGCAAGGAAGTTCAGATTTCAAGAAAAGAGAAGAGAGAGGAGAAAGTAAGTATGAAAAGAAGGAAGAAAGAAGGGAAGAAAATATAGAAGAGAAGGAAGAAAGAAAAGAAAAGAATCTGTGTTTCAAGTGTGGAAAGTCTGGCCACTTTGCAAAGGATTGCAAAGTGAAAATTGTGAAAGATTATGAGTACTATACCAAAAAGGCTCAGCTGGCGAAGAAAAGAGATGATTAAGTGGCATTGTTAGCTGAACAAGAAAACTGGTTGTACTACACGTCAGATGAAGAGGATTGCATAAACTTTTCACAGATGCAGAGTTATATGGCAAAGATGAAGAATGAGGATGATTCTGACTTTGAAGATGCTGATTCTGAGTCATCTACTGAGGTACATTCTGCACTTGAAATAGACTTAATGACACAGATTGGTGAAATGAAAACTGAATTTGTTAAACTAAGAAAACAAATTAAAGGAGAAAGAAATTTAGTTAACAAATTCAGAATTGAAAAAGAAGTAATAAAAGAACAATTTGAGGAATCTGAGATTAAGAAACAGAAAATTAAAACTGAAAATTCTGAATTGATGAAAAATCTTTCTGAATTAAAAATTGAGTTTTCAAAAGTTAAGGATGAAAAGGGTGATTTACAAATAAAGTTTAATATGCTATTTGAGGAAAGAAAGAATTTATACACCAAAATCAAAGAATTAGAAGATCTTAACTTGAAAAGAGGTCAGACTCAGCAAACATTAAATCTTCTTACAAGCAATGTAAAAGATACAAGATTTTATAATCCAAAGAAGGGATTGGGATTGGAAGAAAATGTTGTTTTAAAAAGCTCCAGTAAACTTGTATGATTTTGATAAGCTTCATGTTCCCAAACCAAAAACTCCAGAAGTTGTTGAAGTCTTTATAAGACCTGCAAGTTCCATCACAAGTTCTGACAAAATTAGAAAAATCAAGTTCTAAAAAGCCCAAAGAGATAGTTTCTGAGTTAAAAACAGAAAAATCAGATGTTTCAGAAGAAAAAGTTAAGAAAGAAATTTCTAATCCAAAAGAAGAGAAACCAAAATACAATGATACCAAATTCAAATATGACTCTTTAAATGCCAGCTACAAAAATAAACAACAAAGTTTTTCTTATTCTGACATAGAAAGTATATTTGATACTAGTAAGGTTTCTGAAATAGTAAGTCAGAAATCTGAGTCTTGTAATCAGAATTCTGATTGTTCAAATCAGTCTTCTGATTCTGAAGGTCAGAAATCTGAGTCTACTAATCAGAATTATGATTCAAAGAGTCAGAATTCTGAGTCAACTGAAAATTCTGAAACAAAGTCAGAAGACTTTCTAGAACTTGAAAAGAGATTTAATCTTGTAAGTCAAGAACTTGAGGACTTAAGGAAAGCTTATGATGAACTTGAAAATGACTTATGTGATTTGGATTTTGATCTTAAAAATGCTTTAAAAGAAAAGAATATTTTTATTCAGAAAATAACAGAGCTTGAGAAACTGAAAGCTGAATATGATCTGTTCAAGATTAATGATCTAAAAGAAAATGATAAATTCTTTAATAAATCAAGTACATATGAAAAAGGCGAATCATCTAATTCATTTTCTAACAAACAAAAGTTGAATTTTCCAGAAAAAGAGGAAAGCCAAAGGAAAGATGATCTGAAAAGAGTTCCTGAGAAAACTGAATTGAATTCATATTCTGTACCAAAAGCTCATAGTTTCTGTAATAAATGTACATGTACTTTGAATGATAGAAATAAAAATGAAAGGACTTATGGTACAGACTTGTTGTTACTTGCACAGAAAAATTTGACTTGTGTTCAATGTAAAAGTGATTCTTTTCAATATTATCAGAAATGTCCAATAACAATAACATCTGTTTCATTCATAAGAAAAGATATTCAGAATACAGAAAAGAAGAATGATTATGTTCCTCAAACTCAGAGAAAAGAAAAGATAAAAGAAGTGAATCATCAAGTTAAATTCAAAACAAAGTATGAGAAAGTGAGAAATGTGAAAGAAAAGAAAGTTGAAAACATTGCAAAATCAAAAGTTACACCTCTCAAGAAGAAATTGAATAAATTTGTGAACAGAAAATGTTCTGACTTCATAAAAGTGCAAGGCAAATGGTGTTTAAAGAAAGATTTTGAATGGAAAGTAAAAGGCACTTTTGTTAAATCAAATGACAAAGCTAACAAAGAAGGACCCATTCCAAAATGGGTACCTAAAACTAACTGACTGTTGTTGCAGGGCTGTCATGTGTGGTTTTTAGATTCAGGAGCTTCAAGACACATGACAGGTCAGAAGTCTTTTCTATCAAACTTCACAGAAAAGGCTGGAGGAGCAGTAAACTTTGGAAATAACAGCAAAGGTCAAGTTAAAGGTTATGGGGATTTAACAAAAGGAGATCTGACAATTCAAAAAGTTTTTTATGTTGAAGGATTACAACATAATCTTTTCAGCATAAGTCAGTTTTTAGACAGTCTTTGTCAAATCAAGTTTCAAATAACAGGTTGCATGATTTTAACTGAAAAGGATGTTAAAGTCTTCTAGGCCAAAAGACATATGGATTTATTTGTGGTTAACTTTTCAAAATTACAAACAGTAAATCCTGTTTGTCTTTTATCAAATTCAACTGCAAATGAATGCTGGTTATGGCACAGAAGATGTTCTCATCTAAATTTCAAAGATCTTAATAATCTTGTGGTAAAACATCTGGTTAAAGGTCTACCAAAGATTAAATTTGAAAAAGAATCATTATGCTCAGCCTGTGAAATGGGCAAGATGAAAAAGAGTTCTCACAAATTAAAAATGGACTCATCTTGCAAAGCACCATTAGAAATGATTCATACTGATCTTTGTGGTCCAATTTCAGTTCAATCTATGGGAGGAAAGAAATACATGCTTGTAATTGTTGATGAATATTCCAGATACACATGGGTTGAGTTCTTGAGAGCTAAGTCAGAAGCTGCTACTACATTGATAAACTTTATCAAAAGAATTCAAGTTCTCTTACAACTTCCAGTTCAGAAAATCAGAAGTGATAATGGAACAGAGTTCAGAAATGAGACACTTCAGATTTTTTTAGAAAGTTCTGGGATTTCTCATAATTTCTCTGCTGTCAGAACTCCTCAACAAAATGGTGTTGTTGAAAGGAAAAACAGAACTCTAGTTGAAGCTGCAAGAACCATGTTGGCTTATTCAAATCTTCCAACCTTCCTATGGGCTGAAGCAATTGCAACTGCTTGCTTTACACAGAACAGAACTTTAATCAATAAAAGATTAAATAAGACTGCTTATGAACTGATAAATAAAAGAAAACCATTAATCAAATTCTTTCATGTTTTTGGTTGCAGATGCTATGTTCTTAAAGACAGAGAAAATCTTGCCAAATTTGATAAAAAGGCAGATGAAGGATACTTTGTTGGTTATTCACTAACTTCCAAAGCATTCAGAATCTACAATAGAAGAACCAAGAGAATGATGGAAAGCATCAATGTAACATTTGATGAAGCCAGAATGAAGATTTCTAAACAAGACAGTTCAGAACTCATGCAGAACAAGACAAATATGACTTCTGATACAAACTCTAATCCTGTTTGTTCAGAACTTAATTTATTGTTTAAGGATGCTTTTCTAGAACTAATTTCTGATTCTTATGCAGAATATGAAAACCCAAAGATGGTAAAAGAGATGAAAAATAGAACTCCAGAAATAGTTCAATCAACTGTAATTTCTGACAAAGGTCCATCTGAAGAATGTCCAAATCTGATAAATACAAGTGGTGAAAATTCTGAACCTTGTACTCAGAATTCTGATCCTTGTGTTCCGAACTCTGAACAAGCCACTCAGAATTCTGACTTCAATGCTCCGAATCCAAACTTGGATACATCTCCTATACATGTATCAGAACAAGGGGACAACTCAGAATTACATGCAATTATTGATGAGAATGATACAAACAATAACTTTTGAGAGATTGATGTGCTTCCTAGTGCAAATAAATGGACTAAAAATCATCCTATTCATCAAGTAATAGGTGATCCATCAGCAGGAGTAAAGACCAGATCAGCTACAGCAAATGAAGCAATGTTTGCTGGTTTTATAAGTGTGATTAAACCAAAGAAAGCTAATGAAGCCCTAGAGGATCCAGATTGGATTTCAGCAATGCAAGAGGAATTGCTCCAATTTGAAAGAAATAAAGTTTGAAGACTCATTCCAAAGCCTGAAGGCAAATCTATTATTGGAACTAAATGGGTATTCAGAAACAAAAAGGATGAGTCAGGTGTTGTCATTAGAAACAAGGCAAGATTGGTTGCTAAGGGATACTGCCAACAAGAGGGAATTGATTATGATGAGACATTTGCACCAGTAGCAAGAATAGAGGCAATCAGAATATTTTTGGCCTATGTTGCACACAAAAATTTCAAGGTGTATCAAATGGATGTCAAATCAGCCTTTTTAAATGGCAAACTTAATGAAGAGGTGTATGTTCATCAACCTGAAGGTTTTGTTGATCCAGAATTTCCTGATCATGTTTATATTTTAGACAAATCTTTATATGGTCTAAAACAAGCACCAAGATCCTGGTATGACACTCTTACTCAACACTTGTTAGCTTCAGGTTTCAAGAAAGGTAAGATTGACACAACTTTGTTTTTAAAGAAACAAGGTGATGATTTAATTCTTATTCAGATTTATGTTGATGACATAATATTTGGTTCTACCAGTCCAGAATTATGTGATAATTTTTCTAAAATCATGTCATCTGAATTTGAAATGAGCATGATGGGTGAGCTGAATTTTTTCCTTGGTCTTCAAGTCAAACAATTACCAAAGGGTATTTTTATAAATCAAGGAAAATATGTCAGAGATATTCTGAAAAAGTTCAAAATGTCTGATTGTGCTTCTATGAGAACTCCAATGGCAACAAACATAAAGTTAGATGCTGATCTCAAAGGAGTTTCAGTAGATACCAAACTCTATAGAGGCATGATTGGATCATTACTTTATCTGACTGCAAGTAGACCAGATATTATGTTTTCTACTTGTTTCTGTGCTAGATTTCAATCTAACCCAAAAGAATCACATATGTTGGCTGTCAAAAGGATTTTAAGATATCTCAAAGGATCACCTGATCTAGGTTTATGGTATCCAAAAGAAACTGATTTCAAATTAATTGCTTTCACTGATGTTGATCATGCAGGAAGTAGGTTGGATAGAAAAAGTACTTCTGGTGCTTGTCATTTTTTGGGGGATAAGATAGTGAGTTGGGAATCAAAGAAACAGAATTGTGTGTCTACTTCGACTGCTGAGGCAGAGTATGTTGATGCTGCTGCTTCATGCTCTCAAACTTTGTGGATGAGAACACATCTCATGGATTATGGATATCAGCTCAACAAAATTCCCATCTATTGTGACTCGGAAAGTGCAATTGCTATTACTCAGAATCCTGTTCAACATTCAAAGACTAAACACATAGATGTGAGGTATCATTTTATAAAAGACTATGTGGAAAAAGGAACTATAGAGATGCACTTTGTGCATACAAAGTATCAATTGGCTGACTTGTTCACAAAGCCACTTGATCACAAAAGGTTCTCTTTTCTCATATGTAAAATAGGAATGCTTAATCTGACCAATTGAAAATACTTGTGTTTCTGAAAAATGATAAATGTTTCTAAGTAAAAATGTCTGAGTAGTGTATTCAGAACTCTGAGTCTTATGTTCAGAAACTCTGACTCTTAAGTTCAGAACTTCTGAGTCTTGAGATCAGAACTTCTGAGTCTTGAGATCAGAACTTCTGAATCTTGAGATCAGAACTTCTGAGTCTTGAGATCAGAACTTCTGAGTCTTAAGTTCAGAACTTCTGAATCTTGAGTTTAGAAATTCTGAGTCTAGAGTTCAGACCTTCTGAGTCTTAAGGTCAGAGATTCTGAGTCAATACTTCAGAAATCTAACTTTCAAGATTTTTTTTTGAGAAAAACAAATACTTCAAATGTGCGGATTATGTCTTTTCTATATCTTTTTATCTCATCTTTATGTATCATATTTGGTCAAATACATGCTAAAGTCAAGGGGGAGCATCAATATCTTCTGGAAATTATTTCATGATGCTTAAAAAAAAGGTTTGTTGTCATTTCTTATCTCTAATCATTCTAAGAAGAACAAGCTTTTAATGATAAATTTTTTATCTTGTTCAAACTATATATGAATTTCAAACATTTTCATATTCAGATATAAGAGTTTAAATGATTTTTTTTAATTCATCATTCTATGAACAGAATTGTGATGATAAAATGTGTTTCTATCTGTTCAAATCTCTTCTGAATAATCAAAAGTTTTACATCTGTCAGAAGTTGATTTTAAATAAATTTTTGTTACAAGGTAAAATTCTTCTGAATAATGGGATCAGAACTCTGAGTAGAACAATCAGATATCTGATAAAGGAAAGTCAAATCTTCTGAGCGTGTTATTCAGATCCTTGACTTGAGTCAATATTCTATCCAATAACACGTGTCAGCTTCATATTTGGTTGTTTATGCCACGCATTTCATTTAAATCCTCTGTGGCATTTCAAATGTGTTGACTCCGTTATAACATTGATTTCGCTTTTCCGTCAAACCTTTCAGCTTCGCGAATTTTAAATAGGTCTTAAAATTCCTATTTCCAATTCTTTCAAATTCCAGAGCGAAAAGTGAGATACGAATCAATCCAGAGTTCTTTGAGTTTGTTTTCTTCTTAAATCATGTCTGTATTTCGAAGAAGTGGTCTAATTTCTCTACATTCTACTAAGTCTTTGATGGATTCATCTGATTCGGATAATGATGAAGTACAAAATAGATATGTTGAGGAAGAAGCAATAAGGGATGATGAAATAAATGAAGAAGATGAACAAATGGCTGAATCAGAAGGAAATGCAGATGAGGTAAATATAAATGTTGAACATGAACAGAGTGCTGCAGGGTCGATTATGTCGAATAGACCAATCTTAGTGGAAAGGGTTGTTCCTGAAGAAGAATGGTTTAAATTATCAGAAAACAATTGTGTTTTGTTATTTGAGGAAAGTAGATTTAAGCCTGAACACAGAATTATCATGGAGTTATTCAAATATCATCCTTACAGAAAGTGGTTTACAAGAAACAAAACAGTTCATGTTCAGTATATTCAACAATGGTGGAAACATCTTAGGTTAGAAGACAACAAGTTTGTATCCGAAATTGGAGGAGTCACAATTACCTTATCAATCGGTGCACTAAGAGAAATACTGAATCTTCCAGAGAAAGATGATGTACAAAGAAGGATAGATTTTGAAGACTCACCATTAACAGAGGAGTTAATTGAAGAGTTTATGAGATTAGGATATAATGAAGGATTGAGAACCCTTAGTTTGTTCAGAAGGAACAAATTGCCACCTATTTGGGCTTGTTACTTTCATGTGGTGAATAAGTGTTTGTCAGGGAAAAATAGCTCAGCAGATCAAGGTTCAAAACAGATTCTTCAGATCTTTCAGGGTTTAGTGAGGAATAGGCATTATGATTATACTGCTATACTTTGGGAAGACATGAAGAATACTTTTGAGAAAAATCAGAAAGCTATTCAAAAGAAGACAAAGGATACTCCTCTGGCATATATACCTTACATAAGGTATTGGCAGATTGTAATTTGGTATGCAATGCAAGAAAACAGAACCATTTCAAGAAGATCAAATGAACAGCATGGTCCTACTTTCTATTTGGGTAAGATGTCTTCTGTTACCAAACTTGAGAATTATCCTAATCATAAACTGTTACCAAAATCACTTAGGAATTACATACCAAGGGAGAGTGAGATTTTAAAAGCATATTGCACCTCAATAGGAATTGAAATACCTCAAATCCCTACCCATGAGGACCAACCAGAGAAGAGAGGTGAGGGGTCTAGTCCAGTAAGAGAGGGGGAGGATGTTCAAATGGGTGAACATTCTGAGAGAAATGAGGGGCAAAATTCTGAGAGCTTGGTTAGAACAAATGAGGAAAAACAGAATGAGGGTGGTGAGGATGAGATATTGTCAACAGAGGTTCAAACAGAAAGAGATGCCTCTGAACCAGCTAATCTTAACCAGGTAACCACAACTGCTGTTGGTTCACATTTCTTGGTGTCCAACATTGAAACAAACACCATGGACCTAGTGGTGGATCTTGAACAACCCATCCATACCCACTCATAAGCATTTCAACATGCTACTGTTTCACATAACTCAGGGGAACCATCCCGAACTTATTTGGAGGGAGGTGATAAATCCCAACCTATTTTTCAACACATTGAGTCTGAATATCACAGTCCTATTCAATTTGAGCCTGAAATTCCTTCTAACACTCGCACAAATCAGGAATTTCGTATTCCTGACACAACATTCATAGACATACCTAATATTGGGTGTCGAGGATTGGATGGAAGTCCTGGTGAGGTGAACATTACAAAAGCCTTATTCAAACGTGCATCTGTTGTACAAGATGACTTTGTGTTATCTACAGGCCATGAGCCCTCTGGGCACATGAAAACTGGACCATCTGTTGGTTCAGGTTCACAGTTAGACCATTCTGAATTTGAAAAGATTCAGAATCAAAACAAGGTGATGGGGGAAAAGGTTGAAAAATTGGAGAAAAAGGTGGATGATTTGAATGCTGAGGTGACAGGATTAAAAGATATGTTGGAGGGTAAACCGAAATCTGTTGAAACTAAAATAGATACTGTGAAGGAATCCTTGGAATCTCATGAAAAGGAGATCAAGGATATAATGTCTGAATTTCAAAAAGATCTGTTGAAACAAATACAGAGTATGCAGGAATCCGTCTTGAAAGCACTGAGTGTATCTATGGCTTCTACTTCAAAACCTCTTGATCTTGTTCCACTTGCAGAAGCTGACCCTGAAGGTGTTTCTGGTCAGAACTCTAAAAGAAAGTTTGATGATAATGAACCTCATGATCATCAAAAGGGGGAGAAAAGGCAAAGGTTGAGTTCTGATGATGACATTTGCATAGAGGATTTTGAAATAGCAGATATGCACTTAGTCAGTACAAAGAATACAGAAACTCAGATAGTTCAGATTGATAGTTCAGATATAGAGGAAATGGAGGTGGAAAGCAGAGATGGTGGTGATTCAGATAAAACTGAAGAATTGAATTTAGTCACAGAGATGGAAATCAATTCTGATGAAACTGAAGCAATTGAGGAACCTGTGTTGAGGTCAGAGGAAACAGTGGAAAGTTTAATTGTTGACAACACTTGTACATATATTGTTCTTTATGATAAAGGTAGTGGGATAGATTCTGAATCAGAAGAATGAAGATTAACTGAGAATTTGATCAGAAGTATGCAAAATGAGTTAGTCAGAGCACTTAATGTTCAAAACATTCAACAAAGTGTAAAACTGATAAGGCCTATTGATTTATTGGGAGAAGAAGATAGAATTGTTGATTACTCTCAGAAATTTAAACATGAGTTTCGATTTAACTATGCTGATGAGATGAATACAGAAGAAGAATATGAGAGAGTGGAAGATTACTTTATGCCTTCTGAGTATATATTCAGAAAACCAATTGAGATTCCTAAGATGAACTTGCAAATTTTGGAGGAGCCTGTATGTGATTTTATCCTGGAGTTGAGTGATGTACCACTTGCTAGACAGTTTAATGATGACATTTTTCCTGAGGAAATATATGAGAATCTCTATCACACAGAAGGAGATTATGAGCTATTGGAGAGCAACATTGATGGCTTCAGGGATAACAGATCTCAGATGATTTATACAGAAGCCTCAAACAGATTCAGAATTCCTGATTCAAGACTATACATTCAGAAGAAGATTGAGAAAGTATTGATGTTTAAACCAGAAGAATTCAATGGTCTGATGTTTGTTAGATTGGAAGTGCTGAAAGAAAGAAGTACAAAGGTTTGCATGTCAAGTTTTGATTTTCACAGATTAACTCTTGATGATCAGATCTTTCTAGTTATGTTCTTTGCCAGTACTGAAGAAACCTTGATAGAGATTGAGTGCATAAGAATTCTGGGGATTTATGTCAGAAATATGTACATGTATGATTTTCAATTGGCAATTGAAGGAAGAAAAGAGAAATGCAACTTGAAATGTCCAGCAATGATTTCAGGGTTTGGTGTATATGTGAAAGGATTTATAAATGAAGGAATGGAAACTGAAGGGTTTGCATATCTAATTCAAGGAAGACTTGAAACATTCAAACTGAAGGAATTGGTGAAGTATAGTGATGCAACTTTGAGTTGGTTACTAACTGAAATGAAAGTTAATGTTGCTGCTGAAAGAGAAAATCTAAAGAAAAAATGTGTAAACTCTATGGAAAGAAGATTAAATCTCAGAAGAAAAATCAGAGGCTGTGGTGAATGGTTATTATCAGAGGTTAATCCTAAAAGGATGCTGCACAATGACTTTGTGTTTCCTGCTGAGTATGAAGTGAATGAAATCCTTTCAGATGATTTTGAAGAAGTTCAGAACACAACTCCTCAGAATGTGCAGATAACAAGTCTTGATCAAGCTGAACAATCTGAATCAAAAGAAGATGAGATGTCAATTGATTTGAATGGATACTTTCTTGAGTTTGATCTACCTGAGTTTTCAAGCCTAAAGAGATACAATTTCTGAATGTATATTATGATAGACCAAAGGAGACTCAGATCTGGTTGGCAGAGAAATCAAGGTGTCTTAGGAAATCAAAACAGGCTGTATATTCAGACTTCTTAATCACAGGGATCAGAGAATTAAAAGTTAAACAATTCAGAAAGATGGAATACTTGTCTTTTGAAGTTTTGAGAGAAGATGGCAAAGTATAGTATTTCACTGATGCAGATTTTGAAAATCTATCAGTAGTGGATTTCTACAGATTACATTGTATGATGTGCTTCAAGGAATCAAGCAAAGATAAGACTGAAAGGAAGGCAAGAAGTGTGGTAATTGAAGCTATGTTTTACATCCTAAGATGGCATGGTTATACAGATTTTCAAATAGCTCTGTATTTGCAAAGGCCATGTGTTTATCTGGAAAAACCCAACACAGATCATGATCAGAAAAAGGTGTTGAAAACTGGAAGTGTTCTTAAATATCCAGATTTGGGAGTCTTTTTGAAAAACAAGAGTGAAAATATCTTCTTCAGAGCAAAGGAGACTGCAAAATACTGCTCTGGAACTTTGAGATTCATCAAGCACAATTTGGAGAAAAAGATGTTGAAAATAAAGCAATGCAACATAACTCAAGAAGTGATGACTCAGCAGATTGAAATTATTCAAGAAATTATTGACAAGATCGACAAAAGGCTTAATCAAAGAAATGTGCTCTTACAGAAGATTGCTCCTACCTTGAAAGATTTGGATGATGCAAAGTATCAGTTTATTTGACAAAAAGGGGGAGATTGTTAGATCTGAGTTTTGTAAATAAACTAAGTGTTAAAGGTCTGATGAGAAGACTCAGATGTTCTGATATGAAGGGTCAGAGTTCTGACTAAGAAGGCTCAGAAGGATCGCTTTGAAAGTTTGAGAAGAAGAGTCAGAAGTCTGAGAAGAAGAGTCAGAAGTAGAGCCAGAAGTTCTGAGAAGCCTTGTCAGAAGAACGTTCAGAAGTTCTAAACTACCTGTTCAGAACTTATAACTAGATACTTTCCTTTGTGTTTAGTTAACTAATTAGGACACGTGTATTGTTCTTATTAGTCATTCATATTTGTACTTTAGCTTTAATATTTCCGTTGCAGTATATATATAGTTGTTGGCACTACATTGCTAACTGATTTTCCCGAATATATTTGTATTCTCCTTTTGTAATCTTTGAGATTCTCTCTCTCTAAGATCTGTAATTCTGTTCTTAATTGAATACAATTGGGCTTGATCATATTACTTCTCAATTACTGTTTCATACATTGTTGTATTGATTGTAAGAGTAAATCCTGAACTTACAACATTAGTCTTCACAGAACTCATATCAGTTTTTACTGAACTGACTTCAGCCTTTACAGCAGACATATCACCTTCGAGTGTGCCAACCGATGTCTTCAGCGTTGTGACTTCGCAGGACATGGTGTCAACTGATTTCTTGATGTCGAGGTAGTCTGTGTAGATGTCAGCGAGAACTTTGGCAAAATCACTGAGTGTTTTATCAACCTTCTCCATATCAGATTTGGAGGCATTCTTTCCGACTTCGGTTGTAAGCTTTAAAAGATTCTCTCCAGCGGTTGTTACAGCTGAAGTGTTGCCGGAAAGAGTAGACGTGAGACCTGTCAGCTTTGTCTCTACTGTCTTCAGAGACGCGTTGATGTCTCCCAAATTAGGACCTGTAACCTATAAAAACTTGTGAACAGAGGAAAGCTCAGAAATTTGGGGTTTAGTAACAGTGTTTAGGGGTTGTTGTATACCTGCAGGAAGATTGATGAATTCATCAAAATCTCGATGGCCTGAGAAATGTTCCATATCGTCAGCGAGAGAACCTGAACGTATGATCATCTCTGCAGGTCCTACTTCCGTCGTTCCTTTAGCTTCTGGAGGAATGACACGTGCACCAGTGATAACTGGAGTTGTGTCCAAATGAGTGGAGGGAGAAGCGAAGGATGAGAATGGAGGTTGGTTACTGAGTTCATCGTTGGAATCGCTGAGAATCACTTCATCAGTCTTTTGAGAGACTGAGGGAGGTTGGGTAGTTTCCAAGTTTGTAACCTCAGCGTTTGGAGACGCTGAAGTTGGGATAGAGTGGTGGCTTGTTCAGGTGTGGCAGAGCGTACCACTGAACTTTCCTTCAGCTCAACAGGAGGAGCTGAGGAGAATTTAGCCAGAGATTGCTTGGGTTGCTCCTTGGGTTTCTTAGTTCTTTTAGAACCAAGTTGGGTGTCAGAGGGTTTCCTTTTTGGAGAAGGAATGGAGGTTGCAACTGGGGTATCAGCGGTGGGTTTGTCTGCTGAAGGAGCTGCAGAAGTAGAAGAAGTACGGTTTTGAAGAGTTAAGAGTGTAGAGAGACATACCTCGTTTTCTACCGGTTTGAAGTCGAGAATCTTAGGACCAACCTGAGAAAGTTTCAGGTCACCCTCTTGAGGATAGCTGTCCTTCAGGCCTTTTTGGAATATGGCGCTGATGAATTGAGGATACGGAACCCATGGAGGTATGTCAGCGACGGAGTCCACTCTAAGTACCAGGTCATCATAGATGATCGATGCCCAGTCTATATGTAGACCTTTCAGCAATGCATAGCCCATTGCATGCTGAGGTTTAGCGGCTTGGTCAGAGGAGCCGCTCTTGGCAGTCATGCAGCTGATTAGATGAGCGAAGATGAAATTCATCTCGCTGGGCATTTTCGATTTCTTTATAATGGTCAGCTTCTTCTCCGGCTTCATATCCCTTACAGTTTCCCATACATAGCCCATTGCATCAAAGAATGCAATGATGGCTTCCCTGTCTGAGGGCTTTGCGAATGATGGCAGGGGTGATCTTCATGGTGCCATATTCGATATCGCAAAGGATGCAGTCAATTGTTTTGGAGGGGTCTTTGGCTGATGGTAACTGAGAGTGTCTGGCAGAGTACCAGAATTGTGATAGCAAAAGCTGATGTGCGGGAGGGGTTATGGTCAGGGCTGTGGAGATGCAGCAATTCTTGAGGAATTTCACAGTATCATCTAGATGTGCGGCTTGCTTTGAAGGAGGAAACTCGAGAAGCGCATAGAGGTTGCTTACCTTAGTCCAATCCAGCTTGTCAAGAGAGAACTTGACCTGAGGAGCCTTGAGGATTTCCACTTCCTCAGCAGTATCATCAGCAACAGTGTTTTCCGCGATGGTGTTCTTGGGAATGTCAGAAGATGTCATTTTCTATATTATCAGTTCAACCAAATATTAACAAATAAGAATAATCTTAATGTGGAAAGATTTTCCAATAAGATGGTTCGAATTTTGTCCATTTCATTTATACAAAATGTCTTAAAGAAGATTAGGGTTTTTCTTGTTTTTGAAAAACGAAATTTCAAACCCAATAAAAATCTTGTTTTCCAGTTTCTTTTGAAGATTGGAATTCTGGAAAAACGAATGAAGAACAAGTTTAAGATTTTTGCATTTAAACTTGAAGAACAACCATGAAATGGTTGTGTTCATAAAACCATGAAAGAGAATGATTTCATTTTTGAGAAGTTCTTTTGTTTGATCTTGTTAAAACAATGAGAAGATCAGAAACAAGTTATTTACATTTGGTAAATAATAAGAACATATTAACCTTTGATGTTTGAAGAAGATGAACAGTTGTGCTTGAAAAATCGAGAGCAAATGTAACAGTGAATTCTTTCTTTGCTTGGAGGAGAAGTTCGCGTAAAAGGAAAATATAAACGAAGAATTTGTTTATATAGAGAGATTTTAGAAAGATAAAATCTTGAGCGGGAAAATATTTTCATCATGACACGGACACGTGTTTGCATTTGATTGGCGAGTAAACGAAACGTGCAAACGTGTGTCAAAAAGAAGAACGTGCCAGGGCTTATCCGTTGTAATGACGTCACAACTGTCCTTTCATATTCATGGTTGCCTCTGAGGTTTTGAAAAACTCAGGGATACTTTTGAAAATATGAAGCACTGAATTTAGAAATATCAGTGAAGGTTTTTAGAAATTTCAATGTATCGTTGATAAGGAAGAGATATTCAGCGATGTAAATTATTTTGAAATCTTGCATTTACATGCGATTGTCAGAGAGAGAAAAACATACCTTGATATCAGCGAATCAAGTTTATCCAGAGAGAAGATGATAGAATAGGTTATACAAGTTGATTTTATCCCGGGGGCTATACAAGTTTGTATAATCGTATCGCTGATCAAATGTGAACCGCTGAAGATTTTATTCTTCAAAATTCAGCATTCCAAGCTCGCCGATGAGAAAGTTGAATCTTGTCTCATCAAGAGGTTTGGTGAATAGATCAGCTAACTGGTAATCAGTTGGGATAAAGTGAAGTTCTATATCACCATTCATCACATGATCTCTGATAAAATGATACCTGATTTCGATGTGTTTTGTCTTTGAGTGTAGCACTGGATTATTGGGTATAGCGATGGCATTTATGCTGTCGCAATAGATTGGAATATTTGAGAGCTGAAGGTCATAGTCCAGTAGTTGATTTCTCATCCACAAGACCTGAGAACAGCAGCTTCCAGCGGCTACATACTCAGCTTCAGCTGTAGAGGTGGACACTAAGTTTTTCTTTTTACTTGTCCAACTTACCATCTTTCCACCCAGGATCTGACATCCTCCTGTGGTGCTTTTCCTATCCATTCTGCAACCTGCAAAATCACTATCTGAATAGGCGATTAGATCGAATCCCGAGTCTTTGGGATACCAAAGACCTAGACTCGATGTACCCTTAAGATATCGAAAAATTCGCTTTACAACTTTCATATGAGATATCTTAGGTTCAGCTTGATATCGTGCACACAAGCATGTTGCAACCATAATATCGGGTCGGCTAGCTGTAAGATACAAAAGTGAGCCGATCATCCCACGGTACAAAGTGACATTAACAGGAATACCCTTAGTATCCTTATCAAGTGTCAGCGGTGTTGCCATAGGGGTTTTCATAGCTGAACTTTCAGTTAAGTCGAATTTCCTCAGCATATCTTTAACATACTTTCCCTGATTAATGAAAGTTCCTTTTCATTTTGTTTTATCTGAAGACCAAGGAAATATGTTAGTTCACCCATCATGCTCATCTTATACTCATCTTTCATTCTATCAGCGAAACGAGTACAAAGATCAGGGTTAGTAGAGCCAAATATAATATCATCAACATATATTTGAACAAGAATGATATGACCTTTTACTTTCCTGAAAAACAGAGTTTTGTCGATTTTACCTCGCTCAAATTGTTCAATATGGAGATAAGTAGAAGGAGTGTCATACCATGCACGTGGAGCTTGCTTTAAGCCATAAAGTGCCTTATCCAGTTCATAAACATAACCTGGACGCTTAGGATCTGAGAATCGTGGAGGTTGTTCCACATAGACTTCTTCATTCAGCTTTCCATTTAGAAACGCTGACTTAACATCCATCTGATATACTTTGAAGTCTTTGTGTACAACGTATGCTAAGAATAGAAGAATAGATTCTAGTCTTGCTACTGGAGCAAAAGTTTCGTCATAATCTATGCCTTCCTCTTGTCTGTATCCCTGAGCAACAAGACGAGCCTTCTTGCGGGTAACAGTTCCATGTTCGTCCAACTTGTTTCGATAGACCCATTTAGTGCCTATCACTGTTTTGTCAGTTGGTCTTCGAACAAGTTTCCAAACTTTGTTTCTTTCGAATTCAGTCAGCTCTTCTTGCATGGCGCTGACCCAGTTTGGATCTTTCAGGGCATCATCTACTTTTTTTGGTTCAGTTAGTGAAATAAAGTTAACAAATAAACAAATATTACCTGCACTTCGTCGAGTCTGAATACCAGTGTTTGGATCACCAATAATTTGATCAATTGGGTGATTTATAGTCCATCGCTGAGCCAGAGCATGAGACGCTGACTCAACCTGAACTGGAGGAGGTGAAGATGAGGCTTCAGCGACGTCTGGAGTATCAGCCAAGAGAGGAATGGATGCAGTTGACATTATATTCACTGATTGCTGAGAAGTAGATGGAATGTCTGAGACATTCGTTTCAGAAGCAGGTATAGTGTTTATAGGAACAGCTGAGACCCATGATGTTTCAGCTTCACTATTCTGCATATTTGGAATGATAGTAGGACCATCATCTTCAACTGTGTGAGCACGAGGAGTGGGAATATCTTCTGAATCACCAAGATGAGAAAACATCCATTGATTCAGTTCTTCAGTATCAGCGGACGGTTTAGAGTTCGCTGAGCGGGATTCGTCAAACGTGACGTGAATTGTTTCTTCAACAGTTTGTCTTATTCGATTGAAGACTCTGAAGGCTTTGGAGATTGAAGAATATCCAAGAAAGATTCCATCATCAGCCTTAGGATCAAACTTTCCAAGGGCATCTCTGTTGTTCAGTATGAAACACTGACATCCAAAGATGTGAAGAAAGCTGATTGAAGGCTTTCTCCCATGAAAAAGTTCATAGGCTGTTTTATTGAATCTTTTGACTATCAGCGACCTGTTTTGCGTAAAACATGCGGTGTTGACAGCTTCTGCCCAAAACTGAGTAGGCAGGTGAGAATCTCTGAGCATTGAACGTGTAGCTTCAATAATAGTTCTATTTCTTCTTTCAGCGACTCCATTTTGTTGCGGTGTTCTCACTGAAGAAAAGTTGTGAGAAATACCCTTACTCTCAAAGAAGGAATCAAGAGAACTGTTTTTGAGTTCAGTCCCATGATCACTCCTTATTGAGCGAACGGTCAAATTGTTCAGGGTTTCCATCTTCCGAACAAAGGTGATGAGTTCTTCAGGGGTGTCACTCTTATAACGGAGAAACATAACCCATGTAAAACGAGAGAATTCATTCACTATGACCAGTGTGTATTTCTTTCCAGCGATGGATTGTTTGTTAACAGGGCCAAACAAATCCATATGGAGTAGTTGTAGAGGAGATGACACTGAGGAAACTTGCTTTGATTTAAAGCTTGCTTTGGTCTTCTTCCCTTTTTCACACACTGAAGATAAAGACTCTTTGGCGTATGAGTGTTGAGGTAGACCAGTAACCAACTCTTTTCAAGAAAGTGTGTTCAGTGTCTTAAAATTCAGATGAGAGAGCCTCTTATGCCATAGTCAGTTGACATCAGATGAGGCTTTTGAGAAGAAACAGGAGTTCTCAGTGGTTGTTGAGTCCATGTTTATTACATAAACATTTTCCAAACGATAACCGATGAGAGCTATCTTCTCCTTTTTGTCAGTGACAAAGCAGGATTCCTTAGTAAAGATTACTTTGTTATCCTTGTCGCAAACCTGACTGATGCTTAGAAGATTATGCTTCAACCCTTCAACATATGCGACTCTTCTGAAGGTGGTTGTACCATTTGAGAGTACACCAAACCCTTGGGTATGTCCTTTTCCATTTCCACCGAAAGTCACAGAGGGACGCTTCTCTTCCTTGTATTCAGCGAGCAGGATTTTCTTTCCAGTCATGTGTCTAGAGCATCCGCTATCGAGATACCAGATACCCTTCTGAACCTGCATCACAAAGGAAGATTAGTTTTTCTTAGGTATCCACTTAACCATGTGTATACGTTTGTCAGTGGAAGCAGTTGGAATGGAAGGTTCAGCAGTCTTCGCAGCATTTGAAGATTCAGCTTTGTCAGTCTTCACTTTAGTTAATTTCTTAACCTCAGTGGTCTTCTTTGCCTTGGGGACAATCTTCACCTTAGCTATCTTATCAGCTTTGGTGGCTGTGGGGCACTTACTAGCAATATGATCAGTGAGTCCACAGTGATAACATTTCCTATAACTAAAAGTAGTTCTAGGACCATTTGAGTGTTGAGCTTTTGATTTTGAATTAGAAGGACCAGTACCAAATAAGTGTTTGGCTTTAGAAATGGGAGGAACATTTAGTTCTTCAGATTTCTTACCAAGGACATCCACTCTGAGTCTAGGAGTAGATCGCTGAATAGACCCACGCTGAGTAGATCCAGAGATCTGATTCCTTGATCCAGAGGAATAAATCACTAAAGCTTTAGAAGCATTCAGCTTTGGTACTAAAGTACCCTTATGAGGAGTTTGGTTGAAAGCAATTCCTTTACCTTTATCTTTAAGGAAAGAGGTAGGTTTTGGATAAACCATTTTCTCTTTACCTTTAGAGGTAGAGATTTCCTCAGGGATAGTTGGTCTGTATGAGGAACACTGAGAGGATGAAGTGTCAGTGACCGGGGATACGAAAGTTCCAAATAAGAGCATGGAACGATCAGTGGTTGGTTCTTGAGTTTCATATTTGTAACCTAGACCACGTTTATCACTCAGGGGTATCTGAGACTTAATTATCTCAGTGATCTTTGTTGAAGAGTTACACCATCCTTCAACAGTAGCTTTTTCAGCTTTCAAAGCAGCGATAGCTTCTGCTCGTTCGATTTTGACTAGCTGATTTAAATGCACTTGATATTTAAAATCTTCTTCAATTTTAGAAAGCTTTTCTATTTGAAGGTGACAGTTTTTAAGCTGTTCAGCGAGATCAAGGTTTTGGTTTTCAACTATTGTTTTGCCATTCATGGCTTCATATAAACTTCTAGTCAAGAGATCGATTTTGCGGAGACTATCAGCTTCATCAATATTTGCAATATTTGTAAAGAAGGAAGGTGATACCTGAATTGCAGATGTTGAAGTAGAGGGAATGTCTGAACTTTCATCCATATCTTCAATCTTTGCCATAAGACAGAGATTGGCTTCAACATCCTCAGAATCAGATGACGATTCTTCTTCTACTGAAGCAGCCCAATCGTAAACCATCAGGCCTTTGCCTTTCTTCTTGAAGCTTTTCAGCTTTGCATATTTTTCTTTCAGCTTAGAATATTTGTCATCTTTATTCCTGGGAATAAAGGATTTCTTGGGAAACGCTGAGTTTCTCGATACTTTCTTAGACATGCACTCGTTAGCGAAATGTCCAATCTTTTCGCAGTTAAAACAAGTAGCAGTAGCCTTATCAATAGTAGCTGATGATCTTGGCTTATCAGTTATTGAAAGAGATTTGTTCTTTCTGAACATTTTCTTTTTGGCGAATCTCCTGAACTTTTTAGTTAGGAGAGCCAAAGATTCATCATCATCTGAAGAGTCAGAATCTGATGACCTTTCAGAGTTATTCTCTAACTCAGTGATAGTGACCAAGGGTCGCTGAGTAGAAGGTTCCTCTGAGATTAAAGCAACATGGGTGCTTTTGGAATATTTTATAAGATTCTTCTTAAGATGGCTTGATTGCTCATGATTCAGCATCGTGCCATATAAGGTAGCAAGGGTCATTGAGACACATAGAATAACTGTCCCAGCTTTCAGGTAAACATTCTAGAAACTTTGTCAGCACTTCAAAGTTAGAATATTCCTTACCAACAGTTTTCAGATCTATTATTAAGCAATTAAAACGTTGGTGAACTTCAGAGAGAGTCTCATTCTTACCACAAATGAAAATTTCATACTGTCTTACCAGGTTGATCTTTCGAGAGTCCTGGACTTCAGCAGTACCTTCATACTGAACACATATTGTGTCCCACATGGCTTTTGAGGATTTCAGGTTCATGACGGAATGGTAGACTTCGTCAGGAAGAGCCATGGATAGTATAGATCTGGCTTTTGTGTCGATAGCCACTTTCTTCTTATCTTCGTCAGTCCACGTATGAACTTCTTTGGGTACCAACATTTCTGGAATAGCAGGTCTATTCTCAGCGGCAGGTACTGCGGCATCAATTCTTACAGGAATAAATGGTCCGTTTTCAAGATAATAAGGCATAGTAGGGTCTACACCTTCTAAGAAGAGAGTCATCCTATTTTTTTCATAGATTAAAATTATCTCTGGAGAATCTAGGGGGTTTTGCAAGAGAACCATTGTCGATATAATTTGTGTTTGTGTTAGTAGCCATTTTTCAGAAATAGCAAGGAAGAGAAATCTTAGTATAGATTAGATCTTGTTTATGAGATTAAACAAATCCGCTCTGATACCACTTGTTGGTCCCGAAGGGCTATACAAGTTTGTAGAAGGGGGGGGGGTTGAATACAAACACATATTTTACTTTTCTAAATTGTTTATTGATAAATCATTAACAATTTACAGCTTGTTGCGGAAACAAGATTAAGGATAAATCCTAAATCCAAACAAGTTGGAACACTAAGTTTCTTGCACTAAGAAGGAGAAGGAAATTACTATTAATAACCTATCTCAAGATAAGAAGGATGAACTTGTCCAGAGTTAGCAAGTTGCTTCAAAATGAAGCGAGTTCATCTTCTTATATACTGCATGCATTTAATGCATGGCAGTATACACTTTACACGTGGCAGCAGCTGATTGGTTGCATGTCATTGACCTTTGTTGACAACCTAAGTATCAGAGAGTTTGTACGATTTCAGACAATAAGGAGGTTCTTTTCTGACATATCGTACGGAGTCGTGCAAGGGTGGTTAAGACAAAAGTACTTTGTACGGAGGACTTCATGATCAGCTTTTCGTTGATTCAGCGATCTATCATTTTTCATCAGCGAATGATAGAGTTCAGCGATAGCTGAAGTCTTGTACTTGATACTTCACGTTGATTGGACAAATCTGAGTCTTCGCTGATCCGCATCAGTTCATTAGGAGACTTGTCGCTGGTTCTTGAGCTTGATCTTCGACTTCAGCGTAGAACCTATGCTGACGTGAAACTTGTCTTCAGAGATCATAAGTAAACAACTAACTTATCAGCGATCACCATAAGTACTGAACAGACTCGGAGTATTATGGTGAACAGTTTCGCTGAATGTTTAATCTAAAGAGCGAGAGTTCCTATCAGCGGTACTGGAAGATCTTAGTACTTATCAGCGATAGTGAAACTCTGATACATATTGTTTACTTACAATTTTCACTAAGTATATAAGAGAGTGTCATTATCAAATCACTGAGGGTTTGGATCAACGGTACTATACCTTGTGAGTAGAGGCATGGACATGTCATGCTCTACTATATAAACAAGTTTCTTTGTTATTTCCATAACACTTTCATGCTAAATGTCATTTGTACTCATTGAGACATATATGGATGACACATTTGCTCTCTAGATTCTCTCTATATTTCATTGCTAGATTCTGGGTTTCACATTTGGTATCAGAGCGAAACAGAATAATTTTTACACTAAATTGAAGATTTCGGATCCTTCAATCATCACTGTTCATCGACAACTGTTCATCCAGAATTCTTAATTTCTACCATTTTTTATCTTTTGAATTAATCTTTGGTAATACATCACTCGAAATTCATTCCTGAGCATCTTTAATTCTTGGATCTCATCCAAATTCTTAACAAAAGTCATCGAATTTGATCATTTTGACAGTTTGTTCGAAAAACCCTAAATCAACTGTTTTTGGATCTTAATTCGATTAAATCGATCGAATTAGGATTTGTAATAAAAAAGAAAAGTGTGAGAAACTTGTTTTCGAACAAATCGGTGTAAGTTTCGTGTTCATTGATCATGAATTGAAGAAGTTATGGCTGAATCTGGGATTTTTGGGTGTAAGTGATGGTTTCAGATTGTTCATACGGGTTTCGGATCATTCTTGAGGGTTTCGGATCATTCAAGGGTGATTCTACTTGATTTCGATTCACATAGATAAAGTAATTTTTCTACAAGTGTGGGTTTCGGATTCCTGAGCGTACGAAATCTGTTGGTTTCGCATTCCATTGAATACGAAATTTGTTGGTTTCGAATCTTGTTGTGTCCGAATTCTGTGGTTACGGATCAAGCTTCATTTGCTTTGTGTTGTTTTCGAATCAGAGTTGATTTGGATTTTGTTTAAGTGTTGATTTCGGATTCAGTTAGAGTCGAAATACTTGGTTCCGAATCAAGTGAGGTACGAATTCCGTGGTTCCGCACCCAGTTACGTCCGAAATCAGTGGTTCCGCACCCAGTTACGTCCGAAATCAGTGGTTCCGTATCCTGCTGCATCCAACATCAGTTGGTTTCGGATCTAAGATCATCCGAATTCTTGGGAGTTTTTAGTTGCTTTCAGTTCATTCTAAGTGTAATTTTTGTTACACTTACTGCTTGATCTTCTGAACGATCATCTTCTAGGAATTTACAAAGATGTCGAGAGAATTACTCAGTATGGGGTCTAAGAACAAGCCTCCAGTTCTTCTAGTGGAAGAATATGCCCAATGGAAGAAAAGAATGATTCAATTTCTAAATCATCAGAACAGAGATTTAATGGTGTCAATCCGAGAAGGTCCTCTCATACTGTATATGGATGTTGGTGGTCAAGCTGAAACTGCTACGAATCAGTATGTTGCACCTAGAAGAGTTGATAAAGAACCCAGATTTTTTAATCAAGCTGACAAAGATAGGATTGCAATTGATGAACTGGCTTTGACTTATTTGACTCAGGCAATCCCAAATGATATCTACAATCGAGTAGACAGTCGTAATACAGCTAAGGAGATATGGGATGAGCTAGAAATACAGTTTGAGGGATCAGCAAAGTCTATGAAGACAAAAAGAAATCAAAGCATCAATGCTTATGAAGGGTTTAAAGCAAGAGAAGGCAAACCTTTAAAAGAGACCTACAATAGATACAACATCATCCTTAATGATTTGAGAAGAAATGGGGTAGACAAATCTGAATCAGAGATAAATTACATGTTTGTCAAGAATCTTTTACCCGAATGGGATTCATACTCCATCCAACTCCAAATGTAAAGAGATATGGATGATGAAAAGTTGACTAATATTTTCAGCATTCTTGGTCAACACGAAGAAAAAGTAAAAGCAGTTAACGAAAAGGATAAAAAGATCGAAGAGTCTTTAGGCCTTCTGAGTGAACAAAAGAAGAGTGGAGCTGTGAAAACAAAAGCTTTGATTTTTGGGATGACCAAAAAGAGGATAAGTTCTGATGATGATGATAGTAGCAGTTCTGGAGACGAAATGACTGATATAGCTGAGAAGTTCGCTTTGTTAACTAACAGATTTCAAAACAGGTTTGGCAAAAAGAAGTTTTACTCAAAATCCAAACCTGACTATAACAAAGCTAATAAGCATAAGAGATTTGAGAAGAAATATGAGAATAAGGAGGAAGAGAAAGAGGAGAAAGTTGAGAAAAAGGAAAGAGAGGAAAAGAAGGATAGAGATGACCGAAGCTGTTTTAACTGTGGAAAGTCAGGTCACTTGCCAGAGATTGTAGACAGAAGAAGGTTAAGGATTCTAACTATTATCAGCGGAAGGCACATCTAGCAAAAGCAAAAGAATGCGGAAAGCCAGTCAACGTTGAGGAAGAAATTTGGCTTTTGGATTCTTCTGATGATGAAGAAGCGCACTTTACTGAAGTAAAGCACAGTCTGATGGCAAAATTGAATGAAGAAGACCTGGAATCCGAGGTACCATCTCTTTATCCTTCTAATAATTCAGATGATTTTGAAAATAATTCTGAAACTGAACATGAAGAAATGCAATTCGTGATATTTGAACTTAATGAGAAATTTGAAAAAGTTCAAAAGAAGCTTGATAAAGCTCAAAAGAAACTTGATAAAGCTCAAAAGAAACTTGAAGATGAGGAAAGTTTAAAATTGAAATATCACGATGAAGCACTTCTTTATAAATGTCTTGCTGAAGATAGAGAAAATGAAAAGGAAGTTATTAGAACAAAAGTAAAAACGCTCGAATCTGAAATATCTGAATTAAAGAAGAAAATGATAGATATAAGTGATGAAAATATAGACTGTCAATTTAAAATTAAGATTCTCTCTGAAGAAAGAATAGAAGCTTTTGCAAAGATCAAAGAACTTGAAGAGTTGAATTATAAAAGAGGTCAGACTGAGCAAACTTTAAAATTATTAACAAATAACTCAAAAGAGAAACGATTTTATAATCCAAAAATGGGACTTGGTTTATCTGTTGTAGAGGTATCAAAGAAAGCGCCTGAAATTTTTTGCACAATTGAAAATTTGGGTGAAGATTTAAAGGAATCCATTAAAAATGAAATACCTCCTATATCTAAAGTTTTTGTTAAATCTGAATGTTCAACTCCGGATTCGAATAAAGATAAGGATAAGACGGATAAAGGTTCGGATGAAAAGCCTAGATTCAATACGACAAATTTTAATTACGATGAATTAAATTCTAGTTACAAATCCAAAAGGGCTGAACTAACTAAATTAAATTCATTATTCTCAAATGAATCTATGGATAAATCGTTTGAATCTAAAGTCAATGAACCGGAATCTGTTAAATCTGAATCTTGTGAGAACATGGAGTCAAATACAAAATCTGATGTTAACAAAGAAAAGCTTGCTCATGAAACCACTTCTGAATTTCCTGATCTAGATTATGTATTGATTAAGATTGTTGACTTATAAAATCAAATTTCTGAGTTAAAATTACAAGTTGAAAAATTAGAAGATGATAATGAAAACATTGGAATGGATTTAGATCAAAGTCAAAAGGTTATTTCTAATCTTTGGACTGATATTCGAAATCTTGAATCCAAATTATTTGAATTATCAAAATCTAAAGATTCAAACACTTGTAAAAAGTGTACAAATCAAAGTGAATCAATAGATCAATCTAAATCTTCAAGTTCGGTTAAAGCAAAAGAAAAATGTTCTTTCGAAGGAATTAATCTTACGCCAAAAGAATCATCATTTGTATGCTTTACTAATTCATTATTTGAATCTGATTCTGATTCAAATGATAAAGAATACAGTGCTTATGAGAAAGGAGAATCATCCGGAGCCAAATCTGATTCATGTTCAAATGATTCTTCTATTTCTAAAAGTTCTGACAGTTTTTCTTCTTTTTCTTCAGAAATGGATGACGAAAAGTGCGTGGATTTGAAGGAGCATGGTTTAAATAGCAAGAATAGAAGTACTGATACTGAGAAATGTTGTTCTTTCAATAAAAATTGTATACATTCATGTAATGTTTACAATGCTTGTGAAAATATAAAATTCCGAAATTTCTGGTTCTGAATTGTTGACATAAGCTAAAAGAAGAATACATTGTGCTCATTGTTGGGACAACTATTTCAAGCTAAATAGCAATGCTCCGAAGAACAAAAAGTCTAATACTTCATCGTTTTCTTTAAAATCTACAGCGAACAAATTTGCTAAAATGTTCGGCTTCAGATCAAACAAACAGAATAAGAAGAAGAAGGAAACAAAAACAGTTGAAGTGAATATGGTTTGGAAATGGATTCCAAAAGATGAAGTTAACAAACCAAATTCACAAAATGACCTTATTTATAAAGGCAAAATTCAAGGGTCATCAACTGTGATAAATCAACTGATCTGTACTAACAAGAAAGGACCCATACAGATATGGGTACCTAAGATAAGG
This sequence comes from Saussurea involucrata, assembly GCA_033807775.1. Taxonomy (NCBI): domain Eukaryota; kingdom Viridiplantae; phylum Streptophyta; class Magnoliopsida; order Asterales; family Asteraceae; genus Saussurea; species Saussurea involucrata. The sequence goes on from CM066314.1 coordinate 89,749,670, forward strand.
TAAATCTTTCTTTTACAGGACTGTCATGTGTGGGTCATTGATTCGGGAGCATCTAGACATATGACGGGGTACAAGCACTTATTGCAAGATTTTACTGTACATCCTGGCGAATCGGTGGGGTTTGGAAATGATTCAAAGGGTCATGTTCGAGGATACGGAACGTTGAAAAATGACTCGATGCTAATTGAAAAGATCTTGTATGTCGAAGGATTAGGGCATAACCTTTTCAGTATTAGTAAGTTTTGCGACAAGGACTGTAAGGTTGTTTTTGACAAGAAGTTTTGCTATGTTGTGGATGAGAACTGGTCAGAGATTTTCAGAGCGAAACGATGCGGCGATCTATATATGACAGATTTTGTGACTCTTGTTGCTTCCAATCAAGTTTGTCTTGTATCAAAAGCATCTCAAGATGAATGTTGGTTGTGGCATAGAAGACTCTCGCATCAAAATTTCCGTAGCATCAACAAGCTCAAAATTGATGGATTAGTTTCCGGGCTTCCTGAATTGAAAATTGGCAAAGTCTCTATCTGTTCGGCTTGTGAAATGGGAAAGATGAAACACGTCTCGCACAAGTCCAAAACTTTGTCTAACTGCAACAACGCCTTGGAATTAATCCACATGGATCTCTGTGGCCCGATACGGACTCAGTCAATGGGAGGAAAGAAGTATATATTTGTGATAATTGATGAGTATTCGCGACATACTTGGATGGATTTTCTTAGACTCAAATCTGAAGCACCCGGACTGATTATTAAGTTCATCAAGAAAATTCAAACTCTTCTACAACGCCCGGTTCGAAAAATCCGAAGTGACAACGGAACTGAGTTCAAGAATGCAACTCTTCAAACGTTTCTTGAATCCGTTGGAATATCTCACAATTTTTCCGCACCAATTACTCCACAACAAAATGGAGTAGTTGAAAGGAAGAATCGGACTCTTGTAGAAGAGGCTCGAACAATGCTTGCCTATTCGGGTCTTCCACCAAGTCTATGGGCCGAAGCAGTTTCCACATCATGCTTTACTAAGAACAGGACAATCATTAATAAACGCTTTAACAAAACTGCATATGAATTAATCAACAAACGCAAACCTAACATCAAATTTTTGCGTGTGTTTGGATGCAGGTGTTTTGTTATGAAAGATCGTGAACACCTTGCGAAGTTCCAAGTTAAGTCTGATGAGGGAATCTTTATTGGATATTCTCTAAACTCGAAGGCATACCGGATCTAGAATAATCGAACTAAATCAGTCATCGAGAGCATCAACGTTACGTTTGACGAGACTGTGACTTTGACTTATGGACAACACAGTTCAGAACTCGAACAAATATTTGAAGCTTCTACTAAAAAATGAGTAGAACCTGTGGCGAAACAGCTTTCTAATTCAATTTTAAATACTAATAATACTACTGATTTAGATTTACTATTTCATGATGCATTTATGGATTACTGTGCAGATATGGAATCACCTATCATATCTGTGAATGCATCTCCACAACAGAGGAGTGTCAATATCTCCGGTCCATCTGAAGATGTCGGTGCTAGTACTTATGGGGCAACTAACGAGACTCCGAGTGAACCTACAACTGTTCCAGTTTCTGAACCTGAAATTCAACCTGAAGTTCCGGTTTCAGTAAACACATCATCAGAGGTTTCAACACCTGAAATACAACAACCAGAAGTTAACATACCAGAACCGACACATATATCTGCAGCTGAATCAACTAAGGAGATTCTTGCAGTTTTAGATGAGAATGATTCATCGAACACTCGTGTAGAGATTCCAACTCTTCCTAGTACACATAAATGGACAAAAGCACACCCCCAACAGATATTATTGGTGATCTCAATGATGGAGTGAAAACACGATCTGCGACTACAAACGAATGTTTGTATGTCAACTTTCTAAGCACGTTAGAACCCAAGAAAGCATCTGAAGCTTTACAAGATCCAGATTGGATAAACGCCATGCAAGAAGAGTTAAATGAGTTTAAGCACAACGATGTTTGGCATTTGGTGAAGCATCCTAAAGACAAGACCATTGTCGGAACTAAATGGGTCTTTAGGAACAAGAAAGACGAAGCAGGGATTATAGTCAGAAACAAAGCAAGACTGGTTGCAAAAGGGTATAATCAACAACAAGGAATAGATTATGATGTAACCTACACACCAGTAGCAAGGATTGAAGCCATCAGAATTTTTCTTGCATACGCCGCGCATAAAAGCATGAAGGTATTTCATATGGACGTCAAATCTGCGTTTCTGAACGGAATACTTCATGAAGAGGTTTATGTAAGTCAACCTGAGGGCTTTGTAGATCCAAAATATCCCAAACATGTCTATGTTTTGGACAAAGCACTCTACGGTTTGAAACAAGCTCCGAGGGCATGGTATGAGACTCTGACTATTCATTTGCTTGAAAAAGGATACACCAAAGGTACAATAGATACAACTCTTTTTCTCAAAAGAAAAGGTACAGATTTAATGCTAGTACAAATATATGTGACGACATTATATTTGGCTCTACGAATCCCGATATGTGTAAAGATTTTGAAGAGGTGATTAAAAGCCGTTTTCAAATGAGTATGATGGGAGAGCTAAAAATTTTCCTTGGACTCCAAGTGACTCAGTCAAATGAAGGCATTTTCATTAATCAATCAAAATATATAAATGATATGCTTAAGAAATTTGACATAAATTCCTCTTCCACCATGAAAACTCCCATGTCTACCGGTAGGCTTTTGGACGCTGATTCATCTGGTATATCAGTCGATCAAAAGTTATACCGTGGCATGATTGGATCTTTACTATATCTAACGGTCATTTCCCACTTTTTCATTTCTTGCAAACTCTTCAAACACTCTCAAGAGAGCACTGTTCATCATCTCTTTCGAATCCTTCAACTTCAACTGTTCGATTATTCTTGATCAAGTACCCATTTCATTCGATTTTGGTCTCTTTAGTTTTGTTTTCATGATCTGATTCTTTCTATCCGTTTATTTTCATCGATTTCATTCATCTGTGATGTCTATTTGTGTGAAATCAGTATGGTCATTATTCATGTTCTTCATCATCATCGCATTTATGTTCATCATCACCTTTTACTTGTTGATGGGATTGATAGAAACGTTTAATGTCTATTAATAACTATCGAATCCATCTGTGTTAGGATTTCACTTTAAAAATTTATTTCAATCTGTGATTTGAAGTTCATGTTCTTTGTGTTCTTCATGCTTGTTCTTCATGGGTCTGTGTGTTTGTGAGTAAAAGTATGTTAGCTCAAAGGATGTTAGGGTTTCGAATCCTTTAAGGTCAGAAATGCTTTTTGATGTCAAAATTAGTTAAGTCCATATTTCGAATCCTATATGATACGAAATCTTGGGCAATTTTTTTTGAAAAGGGTTTATGCTCTGAAGTCTTGATTTCGGATCCTTCTGGATACGATTTCCTTGGTTTCGAATCATTCTGGATACGGAATCGTTGGTTTCGGTTCCTCTTGGATACGAAATCATCTTATAAATTTTTTTGAAAATGTTGAAATCAGCTAAGTCATGGTTTCGGATCCTTCTTGGATTACAAGTGTTGATTTCGGATCCTTCTTGATCCGGAATCCCTTGGTTTCGGATCCTTCTTGATCCGGAATCCTTGGTTTCGGATTCTTGTCCATCCGAATCCATTAAGTGTGTATGTGTGATCCGAATACTATACTTAGGAAATTTCAGAATTTTTTTTCAAACTTTTTTTTTCAAAGGATAACCTTTTTCAGGATTGTTTTGTTCACGATCAACAGTTCAAATGGCAAATCAAGAAGAACAAAGCCGTATTCAGGGCTTTGGTGAACATGTTCCGAGCATACCCGATCTGACACCTGATGTTCCTTTACCATCAGCACGTTCTGTGCATTTATCCCAATCCGGAGTTCATCCCGATCATTTTATCATCCATCCAGTTAACTACGTCATCATTATTCACAACAACCATCCTGTTGATTTTGACAAGATCCATACCCATCCGGTGGTAAAGGAGATGCTCAGAAATCATCCATTAGCATACGTATTGACTCACACTGTCAATGTGCCTATGCTAAACTTACAGCAAGCATGGAAGAGGATAACCACATCCATGGAGAATGGCAGACCTATCTTCGTATTCCAGACTGATGAATACATTACAAAGATCGACTTTCAAAGACTGCGACTTGTACTGAGGCTACCTGAGCCTGATTCTAGAGAAGGAAAGACTGAATTCGATCCATATCTGTCTGAGCAAGAAGTATTTGAAGGCATACGCGCAATGGGATATACCGAGCATTTAACATGACTAAAGGGGTTTAATAAGGCAAATCTACCACCTTTGTACTATGCTATCTTCTCAATTATGAACCGGTGCCTAACTGCAAAACATTCCGGAACTGACAGTACCAACATCGGATTTCTAATGCTATTTCATGCGGTGGTGTATGATCTTCACGTAGATTATGCAGCCTTCTTCTGGCATGAATTGAACGAAAAGATAAAGCTTCGTCGTCAAAACAAGGGAAAGTCGTACATTCCATATATGAGATTCCTTCAAATCATTATTCAGAGTATGCTTCGATCTAACCGGGAAATTCCACGACGTGTAAATCATCCTTCTGTGCCCGAGAAACCAATTCAATATATTCAACTACCAAAGAGGAATTATGATTATGAAATGCCTTTATCGGAAGGGTTCCTTTCATACGCGGATCAGGACGCTGAGTGTATGGTTGATTATAGAGAGTCTATGGTCCGACCAGCACCGGAGGGACCTACCCTAGACTCAACCCCCAGGCGAGAGGAGTCGGTAAGGGTTCAGGATGCACGGGCTACGGAACGGGGAGAGTCGAGGGAAAATACCGAGAGGGGAACCGGTGGGGGTCAGTCACCTGTACTTGAAGATGCAAGGTCATCGTCTGAGGACACACATCTAGATGATCTTGTACAAAACGATTCTGAAGAAGTTATCCCTCTACACATTGGGGATGCTCCTTTGGTTGAGTATTCTAGTGATAGTACAGGGTCTGACAATGCGTCTGATCCCGCGGAGGAACATTATGATGGTGATTCTGATGACAATGATGATGGCAATGATGGAAATGATGGTGCCGATGCTACTAATGTGGAAAATTGGTTTGGCAATGTTGCTGATATCCTTGAATTTCCACAAATACACTTGTCAGCTAACATTAATGTGGAAGAACTCAACTTAGATGACATGCCCTTGATGTCTTCTCAAGTTGGTGAAGGAATGGGAGGTGTAAGGAGAACCGAGGGAGCAATAGTTGAAAATATACGTGAGTCTGCGAGAGAAAATGTAGAAAAAAACATGGAGACTGTGAGAGCTACCCAAACTTACTATACTAGAAGGGTAACCACATCCACCACCATATCTCATTTATTGGGATCAGGTGTTGAAAAAGACGTTACTCGCCCAGTAATGCATTTGCACACCTCAGCCAGCCATTCAGCTTCTTCTCAACAAGAAGTTGTCTCATCTTCTCACGGAGTTTTAGCACATACTCTATCCGGATCTCACTTGGAGATCTTGGGTATTGAAACAGAGCGACCTCCTCCCCGGTCCTCGACCTTCTTTCCTGCACATGTTGAACGTCTAGTGCCTGTTGCTAATATTTTTGATTCTTTGAATAGGACACTTACTGGAACATCTGATGTGCGTCTTAGTGACCCATCCGGAACACTCAGAGTAGATCCTCTCATAGGACAACAAGGACAGAGTGGAAATCCTACCAGTGCTAATACTATGCCAACACTGAGCGTAGGTCACACAATTGAAACAACTGTTGTGCCAACGGCGAACCTAAGTGGTGCCGATGTTACTTTACCCGTCTTCGTGACAAGGGAATATCTTGACGGCGCCCTAAAGGCTGTTGAGGATTCATTCATACAGGAGTTACAAGGAGTTAAAACGTTACTGAAAGGCAAAGGGCCGATCATTGATGAGCCTGTTGTATGTCCACGACCAGAAATTTACTTGCCTCCGCCTCTGCAAAGTCGTGTAACTCAGCCTACTCCAGTTCAACAACCTCTAGTTGATCAAAGTGTTGATGAGTTAAGAGATTTGTTTTATGCTAAGCTGATGTCCATTAGCCCTGAAGACCAACAAAGCAAAACCTTGTTGTCTTTACTCCAGAATTTCCAATCTACTGCAAATCCATCTCCACCACCACCTCCATCTACACCTACACCCTCAGTTACATCCATGGAGTTCCAAGTCTTATCCACGAACTTTAATTCTTTCAAGACAGAAGTTGTACAATCCCTGAGCGATATGAAACAGTCAATTGGTGAGTTGAAAGAATTATTGTAACAATCTTGTAAAACTCAAGCCCAAGGTTCAAAGCGAAAGCATGATCAGGATCCCGGTGATCATGATCATGAGGGGGAGATGAGTAAAAAGAGAAGGGCTGAGTCTGAAAGTTCACAAGGTCAAAAGAAAACTCCAACTGTTGCTGAGATTTCTGAAATGTTTGAATCTGGTGCTATGAGTGATGAAAGCGGAAAACATATGTATTATACGTTGATCCGAATGCAGAACCAACGGTTGAAAATCCTGAGGTAAATGAGGAGGAGATAAGGGAAGTGGTAGACAGGTTTGTGGAATCTGTTGAATTGGTTGAAATCAGTTCTGGTGATGAAGCTGATGATCTGGCAAGAGAATATGATCAGTATTGGAAAGTAAAGGAGGAAGCAGAACCGTTCTTATTGCTTACTTATGAACCAGAGGATCAAGGTGTTGGGTTCACACAAGATGAGGTAGACATACTAACTGAAATATATGGGCCACAATCTCTTGAAGAAATAACCGTAAGTCCCATACATTCACCCGAACACATCTCAAGTACCTTTATACCCGTTCAATCTGATGTTATACCTTTATCTTTTAACCTAAACCAACCTAGGTCAACTCAAACCACTATACCAGTATCTGAACCAATTCCAACTTCTGAATCCATTCCCATTAAACCTGAATCACAACCTTTTCATGATCCATTCTTAAAAGAACCGAAACCTGAAGAAACTGAACCTCCATCTACTACACATTTTGTACCACCTGTCATTCCTACTCATGATGAAGCTGGTCCTTCCAATCCGGCTGATCAACCTGGTCCATCATCCTCACGAAGCAAAAAATTGTCTGAACTTGAACAGCGTCAAAGAACCTTGTATTTGAGAACACCATTCTTAGAAGATTTTGAAAGAAGACTGTTTGTTTACAGAATTAGAAGTTTGAGTCCCTACGCCATGTTGGGAATTACAGATCAGACAGCCGAATACAAGTTCGAGTATATGTATTTTATGAGAGACAAGTGCTAGAAGAAAAGAGATGTGAGGAGCAAGAAGCTAATTGTAACTATAAAGGAGGTAACTGCCAGGTTATACTACAAAATGTGGTATCCAGAATTACTTGTTCAAAGGCAGGATTGTAAAGACTACAGATTTACTGAAGCAGATTTTTGTCACCTAACGATGGAAGATTTTAAGTTCATGTATCATCATTTCAGAGATCTTCAGATCAGAAAGGAAAATGTGACTCTTGCTTTGAATGCTATTAAGAGATTTCTGAGAAGACACATCTTGTTCACACAGTGTCATGATTTACAGATGGGTGTGGAAAGTGATCAACCAAGAGTTAATTTGTTAAGTCCTAATCAAGAATTGGCTGGATTGATGAGGATGCTTTTGTATTGTGTGATTGAAGACCTGATAAGCTCCAGGTGTCTAAGTCCTGATTTGTTTGTAGGGATATAGACAGCTGGAGCCATTCTTCGTTGAGGCTCTTTAGTAACATGACGTTGTTTTCTTCAGAAGTTCTGTTATTCCCAAACTACATGCACTTGTTTATCAAAGAGTTAAACATGTCATAAGTTGACTGCAGAGATTCTGTCGGCAGAGCTTTGAATGCGTAGTATTCATTGATGCATTGGGCTCTGCGATTTTTCTGAGTCTTAGCCCCTCCTTCCAATTGTTTCTCCAATTCCTTCCATAGATCGTATGCAGGTTCACACGCATCATTGGGGATGGCCATTATTAGAAGTCTCTTGGCCTTTTGAGCGAATTCATATTTCTCCCAGTCAGGTGCAGACCATTTATCTTTTGACTTAGGTTTCTCGTCCTCAGGAATCTCTAGAGTGTCGTATGTGGCAGGTATACGAGGTACTGTGGTCATAGGAACGAAAGGAGGATTGTAAACATATTTCAGAAGTTCTTTGTCAGAGCCCTCAAAGAAGAGAATCATTCGTATCTTCCACTAAGGGTACTCATCTGTGAGTAAAGTGGGTGGTTTTGTTAAGGAACCGGCAGTGAAGAAGTTGTTGGTGTTCGCCATTATAAAATGGTTTAGAAATACCAGAAAACAGAGTATGAACTGAAAACTTTCAGATGGTGGGTCAGATTTTTCGAAAAGAGCTTACAAGCTTGAAAACCTTGAACAATGCACTAAAATGGAGAGTTTTAACTGAAGAAACATGTTCTGTAAGTTTACCAAAGTTGAACTGGTCGATTATGGCAGAAAAACAGAGTCTGTTTGAAATAAAAGAATAACAGGTTAAAATTAAACCAAGTTGTTGGTTACTGTTTTCTTAACAATGATCTTAACTTTCAGTTAGTTCAGATTTAGATATGGTGCGGAAGCGTATTTAAGAACTGAAAGATAATGTAAAGGTAGAAGAACACACAATATCAGATAAACAGTATGTAAAGAACAGATGAGTATCTCCAAGATTACTGTTTGATATTTATCAAGAACACCAAGAACATAACAAGAATTCTGCTGGTGTGTGTGTTTGTGCGTAGCTTAATTCTAATTATTTTTCTTGTTAATAGAAGAACTCAACACGAGTCTTCTATTTATACTACTACAAAAGGGACATACTTCAGACAATAAGGACTTATCTACAGTAGACAAGATCGTATGAACAGTAGCAGGTACGATGTTCATTTAATGCGCATGTTCCAATTCTGACAGAGCCCTATCAGAGTTTGACACATATAGTTGATGTCAGGGCACGCCTAGAACAAGTGGATGAACGGATCCTGGAACAGTATAAAGATATTTGTAAATCTTCCAAGTCTTCAGTATAAACCGCAGAGGCTCTGCCAAGGGTGACAAAGGTTCTGCGGCTCGGTCCTCTGCGAGCAGTCTTCTGCTGATTCATGCCTTCGGTATTCTTGGGTTCTTCTGCAGAGCCTCTATGGGTGACTTCTGTACTTAGACTATTTTCACTACTTTTTAAAATAGAAAGATTTGAGCTAACAATCTCCCCCTAAGTAGTGAAAATTAAAAAATTTGAAAGTGCAAGGATTTTCCAAGTACAAGAACATTTTTTTTTCACATTAGATTATGCAGAGGCATTTACATTTGATTGTATTGAAAAGAAAAAAATACAGAGGATTTGTTTGACTGATTCAGACGTTGGCATCTTTGAAGTCATTGAAACTTCTGTTGTCGAGTCCTTGTTGTATTAGCTCGTGATAGAAACTGATGCATAGTTTTCTGAAGTTGATTGTTGCATCGATGATCTCTATCAGTCTGTCGGCTAGGCTTTGATTCATGAGCTCTGTTCCTCTGTGCTCCACTAGGATCGATCTAAACTCTGTCAAAGTACTTGTTGCATACTTCTGACAGTCAATCTCTATGAACAACTTTGATTTACCAGAAGGATCTAGAAATACTAACCCGACCCTTGGATTTGTGATAATTGAGTTTGGTGTAGCAGAGGGAGGGCAGTAGTTTTCTAGTGGTTGAATGGTTAAGCTTTTTACTCCAAGATCTCGAGCCAATTGGAAATCTACCATGCTGTATAGCATAAGATTCTCGCGTATGGTCTTTCTAATCACCCTGTATGCTCTGCGAACTTCATCTATTGTGAAGTTTTCTTTTGTCCAGTCCAGAAGGTCAGGAAGGTCACAAGGATTTAAGTTTCTAAGATCCGCATCAGAGAATTGGTTCTCGGATTTGTCATCCCCTTTGACCTTGTATATATTGTATGAGACGTTGGGCCAGGTTCTGGTTTTGGAGAACATACAATAGATGACTTTGATGATCTTGGATGTTGAGAAGACTTCGTGTTTAGGCTTGGGTTTTGTTCTGGTGAAGAGGTTTTCGAGGTCAGCACGAAAGTCAGGGCCTTGAATTGTTGGTTCGGATTGATCCATTATGCCCATTTTGCTGTATAAGTACCTGTATACCACTTCTTCCATTCGTGGTGGTGGTGGTTGAGGTAAGGTTCAGCGCAGAACATCTAACAGTTTCTTGACTTCTGCTACTCGATCCTCTGATGGTTTTGCCTTTGGATCCAGAACATGAATATTTGACAGAGGTGTAGCGCCGAAAGCCCATTCTTCTTCTTCAGGCTTTTGTGTTTTATACGCATCGAAAGAGCTCTTCATCAGTTTTTCTGTTTGAGGTTGATGCTTGGGCTTCTTCTTCTGGGGTTCCTCTGTCATTATTCCTTTGCCCTTGTCTTTTGCCTTCGGCTGATCTTCTTGTAGAGATGGGGTTGCCTCTTTAGGATTTGACGCTTGAGCTTTAGAGGGCTTTGTTGTTGATGTTTCTGTTGGTTTGGGGATTGCCTCTTTAGGTTTTGATTCTTGAGTTTCAGAGGGCTTAATTGTAGGAGGTTCTGTGGGTGTTGCCTCTGTTGGATTTGACACTTAAGTTTCAGAGGGCTTGATTGGTGATTTGGGTTCTGTTGGAGAGACTTCTAGTGTTTTGATCGGAAATTTTCTCTGTTTTTGAGCAATTGTTTTGGTTCTTGGTATTTTGGGTGTTGGGGAAGGTAGTTCGTCTTCGAAGGATGTCAAAAGTTGGACCTCTTCTTGGATTTGGACATCTTCTCAAAATACAGAAGGAAATTCCACAGAGGTTGGTGTTGCCTTTGTGGTCTTCTGTTGTTGAACTTGGGTTGTTTCTGGTATTTGGGTTTCAGGTGTTTGGATTGTAGCTGGGGTTTCTTCAGAGACCATTTCCACAGAGGCGGTTGTTGCCTCTGTGGACTGTTGTGTTCTTTGTTGGGTTTGAGTTGGGGTTACAGAGGATATTTGTTCTGCGGATACCGGTGGAGCGGGTAGACCTCTTCTTGCAACTATTTCCCTTTGTTTCTCCCCTCGATTCTCCCCCTCAGGATGATCTTATGGACCATGATGGTCATCATCAGAGTCATACTGACCTTTATCTGTCGTACCCTCTGCTCTACATGAAGTTTCAGGTTTCTTTGGTGGAACAGTCCCTGCAGCAATCATCTTTGCGCATAAGTCATCACAGAGGTCGAGCAGTGTTTCAACCTCTGCTTCTGTGTTGAAGCGCATTCTGCCGACGCTTCCTTGAAACTCTCTGACATAGTTTACGTTGGCAGCGGTGAAAGCTCTGATGAATTCGGTCATCTGATCAAGTATCCCTTGGCCGAGTTCTGTCACTTGAGCTCTTGTCATGTAGTCAGAAGGCTTCATGGCCTGAGTATTTCTGGTTGTTTGCTCTTGAACTTCGTCTAAGGCCTTCTCCAGGTCTTCAGGTGTAAGACCCTTAGATTTTAAGGATTGCTCTTTTCGTTGTTGAAGAAAGTGCTTGACAGACTCTTTGAAGGCAGTAGTGGCGGCTTTTCCGAATTCAGCAGCTGCAGAGGTTGCAGTGTTTGTTGCAGAGGACTTCATCTGAGCTACGGTATGTTGTACCTCTGTGGAAAGGTTGTCCATTTTGGTATTTAGTTTTGTGATAGCCAAAGATGTTGATTCTTCAAAAGTTTTGAGAGAGCTTTGCAACTATTTCATTGTTTGGTTCACGGGAGTGACAAGGGTTTGGAACTCATCCCTTGATACACGTGAACTCCTTGTAACCTCTGGGGGAACACATTCGTCCCCAGAGTGAGTCTCTGTTCCTGAGACACCTTCTTTCGTCCCTGTTTTGATGTTGAGGATGGAAGGATTTCCTTCTGATCCTTGAGCAGAAGCATCTAGTGCTTCAGACTCTACAGAAGTTCTGAGATTGACATTGTCTAGATCCACTCCAGAGGTGGGTACTAGATTATCCTTCTGTTGACTCGGAGACTTGTCTAGAGTCTCTTCGTCGTTGTGCACTCTAATCTCCTCTGAAGAGATGTTTGGACCTATTTGTGTGCGTGTGGCAGAAGAAACAAATTCCTCTGCAAGGATATATGTTGTGATCTGGGGCAATAGATCACTTACTAAGGATGAATCCTTTAGAAAGGATTCCCCTGGAATGGTTTCCCCGGTTATTAATGGTACAGAGGATGAAAGAATTTCCTCTATCCGGATGGTTTGGGTTGGGGTCGAGCTGTGCTGCTCTTTTCCAATATTACCTTATGCTGCTAGACCAGCGGTAATAGATGTGTGGGTTGCATTGGGAGATGGTTGTGGATGTGTGCCTTCTTCTTCTTCGGCATCTTTTTCCTTTTCATTTTCTTTTTCTCCTTCTGCTCTAACCATATCTTTTGTGATCCCTTCTGTCACTAGATCTAACCTAATCACTTCTTCTGTTTCCTCTTTTTCCATAACCTCTTCTTCCCTAGGACCAAAGGAGTCGTATATTGAGTGTGTGCCAAAAAGTCGTTGTACATGGGGATGCATAACTTGTGTACCATCAGAGGCAGAGATAACAGGTTCTGGACTCTTTCTATGACCATCAAGGTCAGGTTGAAGGAAGGGGTTCTGCAGTATCTCTGGGATCTCAGCCGGATTGTCTCTTGGAGTTTGGTCATCATCAGCTAACTCTGAGTCAACTCTAGAGATTGTGAAATCGGGATCTTCTGCGGCTTCTTCGTTTTCATCTGACAGAGCTTCTGTAGTCCATCCAGCATTGTCAAGGGTGTGGGCAAATTCAGGGCGTTAGAGGAAGTCAAAGAAATTCCCATGATGCGCATAAATTAGGGGATTCTTGTACTACTTCTTCTATCACCTCTTCTACCACTGTATCCTCTGCAATTGTTTTCATAGGAGACAGAGGTTTCCCAGTTTTCTTCTTGCTCTTTCTCCTCTTGGGTTTAGGTGCCCCTTCCTTTGAGGCTTTGGATTTTCTCTTTTTCTTTTCCTTTGGGGGAGAGTGAGGAGCAGAAGATCCAACTTCTGTGGCATGAGGAGGAGAGGGTTGACCTTCTACGACACTTGTAGAGGTACCCTCTGTGGTTTTCCTCTTATGAGTTTTCTTTTGAGGAGTAGAGGCAGAGGGTTTTTGTTTCTTTGAGGCAGAGTAGATGGATTTTCTATGAGCATGGAATCTGGCTTGATTGTCTTCATGCTTCTGAAAAGCAGCTGCCCATTCTTCATCTATCAACCTATCTAATACTTATGTACCTATGGGGACTCCTAAACGCGGGGGTGTCATAGGACTTGGTTCTGGAGTCATATGATCGCGTATGTATTCTAGTTCTAGTTCTTCGTCCTTTACATATCCCAGAAGTTTCTTTGGCAGAGGTCTGCAGTGTGGGTATCCATTTTTCGAGCAAGAGTAGAGGCTCTAGCAGAACACCTAGAATTCTTTGAAACTACAGAGGAGGTAGAGCTCCTGTTTTGTTTGACTTTTTCTACTGGAAGGTGATCTTTCTGTCGATGGTGTTAACCATTTCTTGCATCATGAGAGTTGTGAAGTCCAGAGGTAGGTCGTAGTAGACTTCGTACATGATGGCTAGTATTTGGTGTGAGGATTGATCTGGACTCCCCATTTTCCCGTTTAAGCATCTGTTGAGTATGGAAAAGAGTGTATTCCACAGAGGTGGTAATCTGCCTCTGCGGAAGTCATTTCTCTTTCTGAGTGGTACGTTATACCCCAACATTTTGACAAACCTGCAGACCTCTTCATCTGTAGGTTCCTGTGCAAAGGTCTTTAACCCTAGAAGACCTCTTGTGGGTAGGCTGAACTCAAGAGAGAACATAGTTCTGTTGAACTTGAGTTCAAGATGTGCGGATTTATCGGGTTTAGAGATGTAGCCTTTGATCTGTCGGTCATCTGGATCAAATCTGCATCTTTGCCATAATTGATTTATATATCTGGCAGGGATTTTGTCCACGGTTTTGGACAGAAGAGGGCAGAGAATATGTTGTTTCAAGATATGGAGAAGTATAGCATGTGCTTTCCCAAAAGCGGTTCTTGAAGGAACAAGGTAGTGATTATTGGGTTTTAAAGGTAGAACATTTGCAAAATGTTCATGTGCAAAGAAGTTTTAGAGATGGGTTGTCGGAGCAAAGTCTGCTTCATCGCCGGAGTTATCTTGCTCTAGGTTTCTGGCGATTTCAGGGTTTTCTGAATGTTCAGAGTGTTCAGGGTGTTCAGGGGAGTTCGCCGGTGAGTGTGCAGGGGAGATAGCTTGAGAAGACGAGGCCATTTCTTGTATGAAGATAAGAATTTTGCAGTTTTTTGCAATGGTTCGCCGGAGAAGAAAGTAAGTTCGTAAAGGTTTATGAGGAGACGTAACTTGGGTTTTATAGTAGGAGGTAACGGTAGAATCTGGGGAGGTAAATATATGGAAGTCGATAATTTTTGGGGTCTGTACTTGAGTGTGAACGGCGGGTTCAACTTTTCAGAAGAACGTGTGCCGTGTACGTCCAATAAAGATGAGACACGTCAGCAATGTCAGAGTATGACTTGACGTCGTGCGCGGCCCATTAATGCTTGGCGCGTGGGTTTCTTTTCCTCCACATAATTTTCGCTCGCAGTAAAATAGCCGTTATTGTTACAGAATTTCCCTAAGTTAAAAAAATGACAGAAGCTCTGTGGTTTGAAATCTTCCTTTCATTTTCCTCTTCTGTTGCTTGCATCTTTACCAAAAGTATTTGAAAAAGCATTGGAGAGGTTCGATAGATTTTTAGAGTGGAAATTTGTATTCACAGAGGTTTTGGAGCTCTGTCAAAGCTAGCAGAAGTTCTATGAGTCGAAATTTCTCATAACTAAAAATCTAATAAACTTTTTGATCATCCAAGTTTTTAATTTTTTTAAGAATAGTTTTTAGGACATATTTGGAAGTTGGTGTCCTAGAAAACTGTTTTGGATAAGGTTCTGTGTAAGTAACTCTTATTTTTTCCTAGGTTAATCAACAAAGGTTCTTGTGTTGGAAAGAGCTCCGTGACTAACCTTTTAGTGACTTTTGGCGTGCAAATGTTCAAGTGAAATCTTTAGAGGACATTCAAGTAGATTGATAGAGTTTTTATTTTAAATTTATGATCATAGAGGATTTCCCTAGCAGAGCCTCTGTTGAGCTCAGCAGAGGCTCTATGACCTTAAATTTCTAATAACGAAGAACTCATTAATCTTTTTGAATATTTGAAGTTTGGAATGTCTTTAGCAGTGTTTCTAGGACATATTTGGAAATTTGAGTCCTAGAAAACTGTTTTCGAAAATGATTTTGTTCGTGTAAACTTCAAATATCTTGATTTGTTAGCACAAGTTCTGTGGTGTATGAAACTTTTTGACTTGAGACCTTTTGTATGACATTCAAGATGATCGATCGAGTTATTATATGTAATTTGTAGGAATAGAGGATCTGACTTACAGAAGCTCTGTTGAGCTTAGCAGAGGGTCTGGAACCTTAAATTTCTCATAATGGGAGACTCATCCATCGTTTTGATTATTTTCTTTTTGGAATGTCATAAGTAATGTTTCTAGGACATATTTGGAAATTTGTGTCCTAGAAAATTGTTTTCTTGAAGAATTTGTACGAGATACTCACTTTTTGACTTTCCTTTGTTCGGCGAAATTCTTGACCTCTGTAGATTGTGGTTGATCACAATTCTTCTTTGGCTCCCCCTTGAATGATCAACCTCTGTTGATCATTTCAAGGTCTTCTTCTGCTCCCCCTTGACCTATGCTTGGATCAAATAAGATAAGTTGTGCATAAAACATAGATCAATTATTTTAGAGGTTCTGAGCAATCCCATAGAAGCTCTGTTGAGTATTGAACACTTGGTGATTGAGAATTTACATACAGAAATAATTTAAACCACAAAATAAAAGAAATGTATTTACATATTTACAGAAGATTAAGTTATACTTACAGAGGTTTTAACTCATGTTTATCATTCCCAACGTACCCACCAAGAAAAGGAATCTTTTCTCATCTAGTGCTTTGGTGAATAAGTCTGCAAGCTGGTACTCTGTAGATACGAAGTGCATTTCGATTGTCCCATATTCAACATGGTGTTTCAGAAAGTGGTAACGGATGTCGATATGCTTTGTTTTGGAGTGCTGTACTGGATTGCCAGAGATTGATATGGCGCTCTTCGAGTCACAGAAGATAGGAATCTTGAATATGATGTGGCCATAGTCCTTAAGCTGAGTTTTCATCCACAGAACTTGGGAGCAACAGCTAGCAGCAGCAACGTATTCGGCTTCTGCTGTAGATGTGGATACGCTGTTCTGCTTTTTAGAGGTCCAGCTGACTAGTTTACCACCTAGGAATTGACAACTCCCAAAGGTACTCTTTCTGTCGATCATGCATCCTCCATAATTTGAATCTGTGTAAGCTTTAAGACCAAAACCAGAGTTCTTCGGATACCAGAGGCCAAGATTTTTGGTCCCTTTGAGGTATCTGAAGATACTCTTTACAACATTATAATGGGATTCCTTCGGGTTAGCTTGATATCTTGCACAGAGGCATGCGGCATGCATTATGTCAGGTCTACTTTGCAGTTAAGTATAACAGAGACCCAATCATTCCTCTGTAGAGTGTGCATTCTACAGGTATTCCATTTGGATCTGAGAATAACCTATTTCCAGTGGCCATTGGGGTTCTCATTACAGAGGCATCAGAGAGACTGTATTTTGAAAGTATGTCTGAGACATATTTAGCATGATTTATGAAAATTCCCTCTGATGATTGTTTTACTTGGAGTCCGAGGAAGAAAGTTAATTCTCCCATCATACTCATTTCAATCTCACTCTGCATGAGTTTTTCGAAATTTTTACGCTCTTGTGTATTTGTAGACCCAAAAATTATGTCATCCACATATATTTGTACAAGCATAATTTTATAACTTTTTCGTTTATAAAACAAAGTTGTATCCGTTGTACCTCTGTCGTAACCATTATCGAGAAGAAAGGTAGAAAGTCTTTCGTACCATGCTCTTGGAGCCTGTTTCAGTCCATACAGAGCTTTGTCAAGGTAATACAAGTATTTTGGGTACTTAGAGCTTTCAAACCCTGGTGGTTGTTGGACGTATACTTCTTCTTGGATTTCACCGTTTAGAAAAGCGGATTTTACGTCCATTTGAAATACTTTAAAACCTCTGTGGGCTGCGAAGGCTAAGAAGATTCTTATGGCTTCGAGCCGTGCGACAGGGGCAAAAGTTTCATCGTAATCTATGCCTTCTTCTTGTCTATATCCCTTGGCCACCAATCTTGCTTTGTTTCTTATGACCACCCCATCTTCATCCTTCTTATTTCTAAAGACCCATTTAATTCCTATGGCTTGTTTTCCTCGTGGCAGAGGAACTAAAGTCCATACTTTGTTTCGTTCAAACTGTAGAAGCTCTTCTTGCATAGCGTCTACCCAGTTTGGGTCGTCAAGGTCTTCAGAGATCCTTTTTGGCTCGATCACACTAATAAAGTTTGTAAAGAAAAAAAAGTTAGCATTGGCATATCTTGTTTTTACCTTTTCAGCAGGTTCGCCGATTATAAGACTTGGAGGATGGCTTTTTGTCCATTTTGTTGTTCTTGGGAGATGGTCATTGTTAGCTCCAATATTCATAATATTAGAAGTATTGAAAAATAGGCTTAAGTATGAAAGACTTCCACAGAAGCTCTGCGGAGTGCCACAGAAGCTCTGCCGAAGTAAACAAGAAGATCATTCAAGAAACACCAAGACCAAATACATAACTACAGAAGACTGCTAACATAAGGATAAAGTCACAGAACCTCTGCCACCCTTGACAGAAGCTCTGCGGAAAACTGAAGACTTGGAAGATATTTATAATATCTTTCTACTGTTCCAGGATCCGTTCATCCACTTGTTTCCAGGCGTGCCCTGACATCAACTACACGTGTCAAACTCTGATAGGGCTCTGTCAGAATTGGAACGTGCACATTAAATGAACATCGTACCTAGCTAATGTTGATACGATCCTGTCAACTGTAGATCAGTCCTTATTGTCTAAAGTATGTCCCCTTTAGGTGTAGTATAAATAGAAGACTCATGTTGAGTTCTTCTATTAAGCACAACAACCACTTTAACACGCATAATCTTTTACGCAAAACACTAGCACACAATTAACGTCAAATCTGTTCTTAGTGTTCTTAATATATGTCAAATACAGTAACCTTTAAGATATTCATCTGTTCTTCATACACTGTTTATTTGATATTGTGTGTTGTTTCTATTAAACATATATGTTAGTTCGTCAAATACGCTTCCGCAACACATCTTATTTGAACTAATAGATTAGATAATCTTTGTTAATCAAAACGGGAACCAACAATTGGTATCAGAGCAAAGCTTAATTTTTTAATCAAGCGATCCTCGTTTAAACAAGATTATTGGTAGAAACGTGGTATGATTTTAACCTGTTATTCATTCCTTCAAACATATTCTGTTTTTCAGCCATTTTCGATTTATTCGATATTTGGTAAAACAAGAAACTGTTTCTTTCGTTAAAACTCCATTAAAGTGCACTATTGTCGGTGATTGAATCATTATTCATTTGTCTCTAGATTTCTCAAGTAACAATGTCTAGAATAAAATTATGTGGTGATGCTGATTCTCATTATTATTCAAAACTAAGTACAAATTTTTGCAAGATAATTCCTACTCTTGAGAAAGAACTAGATGAAAGGAACAAGAGCATTCATAGTGATTCAGATAAAATTGCTAAGCTTGAAGAATCAAGTAAACTTCTAAACTGTGAAAATCTGAAACTGAAAAGGAAATTATCTGAGTCAGAAAAGCTTTGTGAAAAGGAGAAAGAGACGCTTGAGGAAGTTAAGACAATTTTTGAAGATGAGAAGAAAAGACTTGAACTCAAATGTTTAAAATTTTCTAGTCTGATTTTTTATTTTGAGAAACTTGTGATCTGTGAGAGAAAGAAATTTGAAAAAGAGAGAACCATTATTGAAACAAAATCTATGGAGTTTTCTTACAAAATCTCAGAATTACAGAAGACTCTTGAAACGGAGAGGAGAGAGCATGATTTTAATAGAAAAGAGTCTGAAAAGGTGAAGGTTGAAGTATTTCAAACAAAGTGTTTAAAAGATGATTTTGAACGAGAAAGAAAGGTTTTTAAAGCTGAAATGTCCAAATTAACAAAAAGAATATCTGATTTGTCAACCAATATTATGTTGGAGAAAAAGTATAAATCAGATCCTCTAAAGAAGTTTGATTTAAATCTTAAAGAAAAAGATGTTTTAGCTAAAAGGGTTAAGGACTTTGATTTAGAAAACTCTTGTGCTGATAATACAAATAATCTTGTTTTCAAAAGAGTGAAAATGGTTTGGAGAGTCAAAAACTCTACTCCTGTCAAAAAATGCTCCAAAGCTTTTTGTTTCTACCAAGCATTCATCTCTTCATTCTCATAATTATAAATGCTTTGATCTTCTGTTTAAATTAAAAAACCTTTTCTCTAAATCTTTCTGTGTTCTAAATGGGTCATTTCAAAAGAAAATTCCAAAGACCCAAAGTGAGAAGAGTCACAGAAAGGAACCTTGCAAACCAGCAAAGACTGGCAAACCATAGGACCTGAAGACAGCTCCAAATCCTAAAATTCTAATACTTCTGTCTTGCAGGTAATTGGACTCCTTAATACTTCTGTTATGGACTCGCACTTCAGTGAACAATGAACTCCTTAATACTTTTGTTAATGACTCAGGCTTCAAAGTTCACAATGACTCTTAAACACTCAGTTTAAGACTCATCCTTCAAAGGTTCTATACTTCATAGAGCCTCTGTGGAATTACCCAGAACATCTGACAATCTCCACAGAACCTCTGATGAGGTTGACCTATGTTCTATGCTTTACTTCACATTTTAAACCAAGCATAGGTCAAGGGGGAGCAGAATGAGAACATACTTGATCTACAGAGGTTTATTAGATCAAGGGGGAGCAGAAGGAAAACATACTTGATCTACAGAGGTTTATTAGATCAAGGGGGAGCAGAAAGAGAACATACTTGATCTACATAGGTTGTTTAGATCAAGGGGGAGAAATAGGAGACCTTGCTTAATCTACAGAGATTTACAAGTCAAGGGGGAGCCAAGGAAGAGATGACATCAACAAAAGAAAAGAACATTGCCGGACAAAGAAGAACAAAAAGGTTGGTATCTCGTACAAATTCTTTTTGAAAATAATTTTCTAGGACACAAATTTCTGAATATGTTCTAGAAACATTATTAAAAACATTCCAAATAAAATTTGATCAAAAAGAATTTTGAGCTTTCCATTGTTAGAAATTTAAGGTCATAGAACCTCTGCTGAGTCCAACAGAGGTTCTGCAGGCAAAATCAATAATCTTGGAAACTCTGTCGATCACCTTGGGTGTCAATTTCAAAGAGAATCTTCGCGTACAAATGCACTGTAACAGAAGTCATTGGTTACAGAGTTCTTCCCACAATAAAGAACTTCTGTAGACCAATAAATGTCACTTTTTGCTGCACAAAACCTTTTTTTCAAAACAGTTTTCTATGACACCAACTTACAAATATGTCCTAAAAACATTTCTTAAAACAAATTAAAAACATGGATGATCAAAAGTTTATAGATTTTTAGTTATGAGAAATTTCCTCTCATAGAGCTTCTGTTGGCTCTAACATAGCTCCAAAACCTCTGTAAAAGCAATTTCTTCACAAAAAATCTATCGATCCTCTCCAATGGTTTTTCAAACGTTTTTTTTCAACCTACAGAGGAAAGAAAAACAAGGTTTTCAAATCACAGAACTTCTGTAAATCACAGAGCCTCTGTCAGTTTTTACTTTGGGCAATTCTGCAACAGTAACGGCTATTTTACTGCGTGCCAAGCATTAATGGGCCTCGCACGACGTCAAGTCATTCTCTGACACTGCTGACGTGTTACATTTTCATTGGACGTACACGGCACACGTTCTCCTGGAAAGTTGAACCCGCCGTTCACACTCAAGTACGGACCTAAAAAATTATTCACTTCCATATATTACCTCTTCAGATTCTACCGTTTACTATAAAACCCAAGTTACCCATCCTCACAAAAACTTTATGAACTTACTTTCTTCTCCGGCGAAACCTGCAAATTATCATAACTCTTACTGTGCAAAAATGGCTTCCAGTTCCCACGATGCTCAGAACTCTCCTCAACAATCCCCAGTACATTCAGAGCACTCACACAACCCTAACGTCGCCGAAAATGCAGAAAAAGAAAACTCCGACGACTCTGCTAATTTTACACCATCCACTCACCTTCAACATTTTCTGACCAAAGAACATTTTGAGGATGTTCTTCCATTAAAATCAAATAACTGCTACCTGGTACCCTCACCAACAGCCTTCGGCGAAGCCCATGCCCTTTTCCTCAACATCATGGAAAACCATATCCTATATCCCCTCCTTTCCAAAACCCCAACCAAAATCTCCGTTCGATATCTGAATCAATTTTGGCAAAGTTGCCGATTTGATTCAGATGATTCTCTGATTAAGGGCTATATTTTGAAGCCAGACAAATCTGCACACCACGAACTCAAGTTCAACAGAACTATGTTCTCTCTAGAGTTCAACCTACCAACCAGTGGTCTACTTGGAATAAAGAAATACGCTGAGGAACCGACGGACGAGGAACTCTGTCGTTTTGTAGAGATGTTAGGGTAAAACACAACCCTAAGGAAACGCAATGATTTCCGCAGAGGCAGACTACCACCTCTGTGGAATACCCTCTTCTCCATCCAGAATCGTTGTCTCACAGGGAAAATTGGCAGTCCTGACCAGAGCTCACACCAGATCCTGACCATCATGTATGGGATCTATTACGATCTTCCACTTGATTATGCCACCATCATGATGCAGGAGATGGTAAATACGATCGACGGAAAACTTGCAACCCAAAAAGCCAAAAAGAACACACCATGATATCTGCCAGCTCTGCAATATCAAAGAATTCTAGGAGTCTTATTCGAGCCTCTACTTCTTATGGAGAAATGGCCAATGGAAGGGCAAACTATAAAACTTTTCCCATGAACAAAAACACTCCTACAGAGCATGAAGACGAATATCCCCACTGCAGACCTCTGTCGAAAAGTCTTCTGACATATGCCAGAGATAAAGACCTAAAAGAAGAGTATATACGCGTTCACAGGACTCCAGAACCAAGTCATGTGACACCCCCGCGTTTAGGTATCCCCATAGGTACTAGAGTAGTGGAGAGGATGACAGAAGAAGAATGGGCCAGAGCTTTAGAAAAACATTACTCAGTACAGGAACGGTTCCATGCCCAACGAGAAAACATATACCCCTTTTCATCCAAGAGAAAAACCTCTGCAAGCAAAACCCAAAAGAAGAGCTGTTAGGACATTTAAGTTGTCCTAATTAATTAGAAAGTTTTGTAAAGAAATTGGATTGGGCCTAATGGGCTTAGACATGTAAATGGGCTTGGGCTTAAATGGTGTAACAAGGGAAGGGGAGTATAAATAGGACTTGTAATATAATTTTGTAAGTAACAATTCATAATTCACAATGTAGCTTCTAAACACTCTTGTGTTCTCTCTCTAGATTAGGTTTACATTCTAGTGAATAAATAAGTCTTTCTCTACCTAATCTTGTTACATAATACTTGATATGTTGAAGATCATGGACCTAACAAGTGGTATCAGAGCCAAATCGATGAACTTTTCTCGATACGATCATCGGATCTCGACGTTTCAAGTTAATTTTGCCCGATCTACATGTAAGTGTGCTCAAATCTCTTATGCTCTTGAAGATTTGATCGTTATTCGATTTCAGATCATCTCCAATTTTTAGAATCGAATTTCGACAAGTTTTGACGATTTTCGAAATTTTCGAGAGTTTTTCGGTGTTCTTCGTGAAGATTCTTTAGATCCGGAAAGTTTATTGTGCATGATATGATTATATCTACTCCGATTTGTTTCTCTATTGTTTTTGGAGACTTTTCATCGACCAGATCTGAAAATGATGAAGAATTTAGTGAGTTTCCATTTTTAAAAAGTTAACAGTGATGTGTTCTTCGAAGAGCTCAATGAAGTGATGATTTGATCTTGTGATTAGAGTGTGTTTAAATCGATAAATTCTGCTCAGATCAGTTTGTTTCTAGTTTTGGAGCATATTGCAACTTTCAGATCTGAAATCCATCAAGAATTCAATGTTTTATAATTTCCAAAAGTCGACAGGGTGTTTTCTCGCCGGAATCTGCTACATTTCGCCGGAAAACCATGAATCACCGAAAGTCCCTCGGAGTTACTGTTTTAATCGTCTAAACTTCTATAGCTTGAACTAATTCTCATTTTAGATCTGATTATAAAGTTTAGAAGTGCAAATCGTCAACAAAGCAGTAACTTTTGGTAATCTGCTCGTCGATAAGATATCTCGCCGGAAAATCGTGCATGGCCGGAGTTTCGCCTGAAATTCGCATTTTTGCCAAATTTGTGATGTTCTTCCATCTCAGATCTACTCATATTGTTGTTTCGATCATTTTGATGCAACTTCCAGCATGAAATCAAGATATTAGAGTTGTTGGAAATTGACTGCCGGAAAAACGAATATCGCCGGAGCACATCGCCGGAAAAACGTTTTTGATCGGAAAATAGTTTGTGTTCGATTAAATCGTATAAGATCTGCTCGTTTTTGTCATTTAGATCAGTTTGCAACAAAATTACGAAATTTCCAGCAAGCAATCAGATCTTAGTGAGTTGTTGGAAGATCTCGCCGGAAAAAGTTGGTTAGCTCATCGGAAAATTCTGTTACTCGCCGGCAACATGCATTTCACGTTTTGCTCTTGAACTACTCTTATTAATGATCAATGAGGCTAAGAAACAATTTTGGAGCTGTTTTGATCGTGGTTGTTGAAAGGAAATGGAAAGAAAAAGTAACAGTACGTAAGATTGGTTTAAAAGGTGATGATGAATAGTTCTAACGGAGCAGTTAGTGGACAGTTAGATTTCTAACATTTTTGGTCCAAATTCCGTTAGATTCGTCAAATTTCGTGGATTTTGCTTATGGAACTCGTGTGGCATCATTCCTACATTTCGTTTGTCACACATCCATCTCCACGACATCGATTTGTGATCGATTCCTCGAAATCCCTACCGAGTAGCGCGTGTTTACCGTTCCTCCTTCGAGCAAATTCGGATCAAGCTCTTAAGCCGAATTCTCACTCAACTCGTGGTCCAACGACGGATTCTCTGTTTTACACTAAGTTGCATATCCTTTGAAGATGATTTTAGTGCACTTAGTCGGTGTTATGGAGTACATTGGATCCAATTTTTCAAAGTTGAAAATATGATGAATAAGAGCGACTTTCAAGGGGGAGCCGAGCCTAACTTTGAAGAATACACCGCTAAAGTTTGTCAAGAAAATCAAGGGGGAGAGGAGTCAAAGACTTGAAGATGATTTACTTTCCAAAACTTTAGGGGGAGAATGTTAGGACATTTAAGTTGTCCTAATTAATTAGAAAGTTTTGTAAAGAAAATCATCTTCAAGTCTTTGACTCCTCTCCCCCTTGATTTTCTTAAATGTTAGGACACTGAATTCACCACTTGCAACAAAAAAATAAATGTTAGGATTCGAATTCAATGAATTCGGACTCTTAAGGATTCGAATTCAATGAATTCGGATTCTTAAGGATTCGAATTCAATGAATTCAACATCATCTTTTTCTACTGTTTGCCAAGTGGAGTACTCTAAATCGTGCCAAGTGTCCAAATTTTTTAAGTATAAATAGAGTTTAAATGTTCATTTTCCCACTTTTTCACTTCTTGCATTCAATTCGAATTCTCTGAAGAAGACACTATTCATCATCTTCAATTTCAATCTTCATCTGTTCATATCATCTTCATCAGGTAACCATTTCGTTTGATTTTTGTATCATTAGATTCGGTTTTTGCATGCCCATCTTTCCATCTAAGTTTTTTTCATCAATTTCATTCATCTATTAGGCTACAATGTGAAAAATCAGTTTGATTTTCAACTTGTGTTCTTCGTGTTCTTGATGTTCTTCATGTTTAACTAAGATTTCGAACCCTCCTTTAGAATAGAATTTTTTTTAGGGTTTCGAATCTTATGTTTCATTAAAAAGAATTGAATTCGACTTAAACTGATATGTGTTTAAAAAAGGTTCATGTTAGGGTTTCGAACCATTAAGGATTCGAATTCCATGGTTTCGAACCTTTATGGATTCGAATTGCATGATTTCGAACCCTTATGGATTCGAATTGCATGATTTCGAACTCTTATGGATTCGAATTGCATGATTTCGAACCATTCTAGATTCGAATTGCATGATTTCAAACCATTCTAGATTTGAATTCATATGTTCCAATCAGTCTTAAAAGATAAGTGATGAATTCGAATGCTCCTTGATTCGAATTCCCTGAATTCGGATCTTCTTTAATTCGAATTCATATGCAGATGAATGATTCGAATTCTATACTTAGAATTTTTTTCAAAGAGTAATCTTGTCAGAACTGATATCTTCTTTATCAGATGGTTAATCAGGAAGAACAATGTCACATTCAAGGCTTTGATGATTATATTCCGAGTCTACCCGAACCGACACACGATGTACCTTTACCGTCAACACGATCAGTACATCAATCCCAAGCCGGAATTCATCCAGATCATGCTATCATTCATCCGATCAACTATATTGCGATCATTCCCAACAATCATTACATTGATTTTGATCACATCAACATTCATCCGGTGATAAAGGAAGTGCTCAAGAATCATCCATTAGCATACGCATTGACGAATACTGTCGTTGTGCCTATGTTATATTTACAGCAAGCATGGAAGACAATAACCACAACTATGGAAGATGGAAGATCAATCTTTGTATTCCAAATAGACAACTTAATCACAAAGCTTGATTTTCAAAGACTAAGAATGATTCTGAGGCTACCTGAGCCTGATTCACGAGAAGGAAAGACGGAGTTTGATCCTTTTCCATCTGAAGAAGAAACGTTTGAAGGAATACGAGCTATGGGATACACTGGAAACTTAACTCGGATGAAGGATTTTCATAAGGCGAACCTACCAATGTTATACTATACAATCTTCTCCATTATCAATCGATGCTTATCTGCTAAACATGCCGGAACAGACAGTGCCATCGTCGGATTTCTGAAGCTGTTTCATGCAGTAGTGTATGATCTTCATGTAGATTATGCAGCTATCTTCTGGCATGAATTGAATGAGAAGATAGATCTTCGCCGACAAAACAAGGGAAAGCCTTACATTCCATATATGAGGTTTCTTCAAATTATCATTCATAGCATGCTTCGTTCTAACAGAGATATTCCAAGACGAGCAAACCATCCTTCTGTGCCCGAGAAAGCTATGCAGTATCTTCAGTTTCGCAAAACTGAATATGCTTATGAGATGCCGTTACCTGAAGGATTTCTTCGATACGCGGATCAGGACGCTGAGTGCATTATCGAGTATAGAGAGTCTATGGTCCAGCCAGGACCGGAGGGACCTACCCCATACTCAACCCCTAGGCGAGAGGAGTCGGTGAGGATTCAGGATGCACGGGCTACTGAACGGGGAGAGTCGAGGGAAAACACCGAGAGGGGAACTGGTGGGGATCATACATCTGTACTTGAAGACACAGGGTCATCGTCCGAGGACACTCATACAGATGACCTTGTACAACACGATTCTGAGGGAGAAATTCCTAAACACATTGGGGATCCTCCTTTAGTTGAGTACTCTAGTGATAGTACAGAATCTGATAATGCGTCTGATCCAGCGGAGGAACATCGTGATGATGATGAAGATGACAACGATGAAAATGATGATAATCAAGGGAATGCTGGAAATATTGGTGCTGATGCTACTACTGAAGAAAACCGGTTTGGTAACATTTCTGATATCTTTGAATTTCCACAATTGAATATGTCAGATAATGTTAATGTGGAAAGCTTAAACATTGATGACATGCCTTTAATGTCGACTCAAGTTAGTGAAGGAACGGAAGGCATAAGGAGAACCGAGGGAGTATCAGTTGAAAATATATGTGAGTCTGTGAGAGAAACTGAAGAAAAGAATATGGAGAGTGTGAGAGATATTCAAACTGTCTATTCCAGAAGGGCAGCCACATCCACCACCAGATCTCATTTGTTGGGATCAGGTGTTGAACAAGTCGTTACTCGCCCAGTAACGCAATTGCACACCTCTGCCAGGTATTCATCTTCTTCTTCACAAGAAACTGTCTCATTTTCACACGGGGTTTTAGCACAAACACTATCTGGATCTCGTTCGGAGATTCTGGATATTGAAACAGAGCGACTTCCTCCCCAGTCCTCGACCTTCTTTCCTGCACAAAGCTCGAGTCTAGTGCCTGTTGCTAACATATTTGATTCTTTGAATATGACACTTTCAGGAACATCTGATGCGCGTCTTGGTGACCCATCTGGAACACTCAGAGTAGATCCTTTTACAGGACTACAAGGACAGAGTGGAAATCCTACCAGTGCTAACACTATGCCAACACTGAGCGTAGGTCACACAGTTGCAACAACTGTTGTGTCAACGGCAAACCTAAGTGGTGTCGGTGTTACTTTACCCGTCCTTGTGACAAGGGAAAACTTCGATGGCGCCCTAAAGGCTATTGAAACTATGTTCATCCGGGAGTTACAAGGTGTAAAGAATCAGTTGAAGGGAAACGAACCGATGACTTATGAGCCAGCTGTACGTCCTCGTCCAGAAATCTATCTGGCTCCGCCTCGAGTACCTCAGCCTTCTCCTATGCAACAACCACCAGTGGATCAAAGTGTTGATGAATTAAGGGATTTATTCTATGCCAAACTGATGTCTATAAGTCCTGAAGATCAGCAAAGTAAAACCTTGTTGTCTCTACTTCAGAATTTCCAATCTACTCCAAATCCATCTCCACCTCCACCTACACCTTCAGTTACACCCATGCAGCTTCAAGTATTATCTTCAGAGTTATCTACGTTCAAATCTGAAGTTGTGAAGTCTTTAAATGATATGAAGCAGTCAATTGCTGAGTTGAAAACATTGATGGAACAGTCGTGTAAGACTCAAGCTCAGGGTACTAAGAGAAGACATGATCAGGATCCCGATGATCATGATCATGAGGGGGAGATGAGTAAGAAGAGAAGAGCTGAGTCAGAAAGCTCTCAAGGCCAGAAAAAGAATCCGACTGTTGCTGAAATATCTGAGATGTTTGAATCAGGTGCTATGGGTGATCAAAGCGGAAAACAGATCGTATTATATGTTGATCCGAATATAGAAACAACGGTTGAAAAGCCTGAGGTAAATGAGGAGGAGATAAGAGAAGTGGTTGATCGATTCGTGTAATCTGTGGAATTGATTGAAATTAGTTCTGATGATGAAGAAGCTGATGAAAGTGCAAAAGATTATGATCGGTATTGGAGGGTTAAGGAAGAAGACAAACCACTTCTGATACTTACTTATGAGCCAGAAGATCAAGGTGTTGGATTTACTGAAGAAGAGGTTGATATTTTGTCAGAGATATATGGGCCACAAACTCCTGAAGAAATTATCTTTAGCCCTGTTCACTCACCCGAACATATCTCAACCACTTTGATTTCAGATCAACCTTCTATTATACCTATAAACATTAACCTTAACCAATCAACTTCAACTCATACCACTACACCAATATCTGAATCAATTCCAACTTCTGAATCCATTCCTATTCAACCTGAATCACAACCTTCCTATAATCCATTCTTTAAAGAACCTAAACCTGAAGATTATGAACCTCCATTTTCTGTACATCCTATACCACCTGTTAATCCTATCCATGACGAAACTGGTCCTTCCAATACAGCTGATCAACCTGGTCCATCATCCTCACGAAACAGAAAATTGACTGAACTCGAACAGCGTGAAAGAACTTTGTATTTGAGAACACCATTCTTAGAAGAGTATGAAAGAAGACTGTTTGTGCACAGAATCAGAAGTTTGAATCCCTACGCCGTGTTGGGAATTACTGATCAGACAGCCGAATACAAGTTCGAGTATATGTATTTTCTGAGAGACAAGTGCCAAAAGAAAAGAGAGGTGAGGAGCAAGAAGTTGATTGTGTATATAAAGGAGGTAACAGCTAGATTGTATTACAAATTTTGGTATCCAGAGTTTTTAGTTCAGAGACAGGATTGCAGAGATTACAGGTTTACTGAAGCTGATTTCTGTCATTTAACCATGGATGATTTTGAGTTCATGTATCATCATTTTAGAGATCTTCAGATCAGAAGGGAAAACGTAACTCTTGCACTGAATGCCATCAAAAGATTTTTGAGAAGACACGTCTTGTTCACACAGTGTCATGATCTACAAATGGCCGTGGAGAGTTATCAGCCAAGAGTCAACTTGTTGAGGCCTAATCAAAGTATGCCTGGATTGATGAAGATGACTCTATTTGCTGTGATTGGAGAACCAGAGTTTGGTGTTGTGTTCAGTAATGGTGCAAACAAGATATTCATTCGGTTTAATGAGTTGGAAAAATATTCTGATGGTACGCTTAAAATTGTAAGACTTCAGTTAGTCGAAAAGCTTAAAAGACATGATGCTGAACGAAAAGTTAATTGGATGTCTTCAAGACCTAGAAGAGTTTTGTCAAGAGCCATTGAAGAGATAGATGAAAAATTGAGTTTCAGAATGGCTATGCGAAGGATTGAAACGCATCTTGGGTTTCGAAGTAGAAGAAGACCCTTTCTGCCTTGATAGCTAAGGGGGAGATTGTTAGAGCATTGTTGTATTCAAGATTTACTGTAAAGTCAATGTACTATATTAGTTGCTAGTGCCTTTATACCTTGTATGTTATGGGTATAAATAGGCATGTCTAGTTCTTAGTTAGAGAAGAATCTAGATCCCTTTAGGAACAACTTGTAGCATTAGTCATTTGTACTTTGAAGATCAATATATGGATGACTTGTGTAGTCTAGATTTTCTCTCTACATCATTCTTGATTTCTTGCTAGATTTGGGATTTCACAAGTGGTATCAGAGCCAAATCGAAGAATTTTTCATCGATACGATCATCGGATCTTCACAATTCAAGCGTTTTTAGCCCTATTTTGCTCAGATTTCGGATTCTTATGGTGTTTGTTCAAGAAAAAGTCGAACTCACTTTTTGGATTAAAAGTATGCCAAATCGATCAAATTACAAGTTTTGATCAACTAGAAATCTGTTCATCTTCATTTTTCGAATAAGTCTGCGAAAGAATCACTGAAATTGGTCAAGAATTGAAGAAGTTATGATGATTTTAGTGATTTTCGGATGCTGTTACTTGAATTCGGATTATTCTTGATGAATTCGGATTATTCTTGTTGAATTCGGATCCTTCATCGTTTACTGTTCATTGATGAATTCGGATCCTTCATCATTTACTGTTCATTGATGAATTCGGATCCTTCATCGTTTACTGTTCATTGATGATTTCGGATCCTTCATGCTTTACTATTCATGGTTTCGGATGCTACTACTGTTTGGATGGCTTAGATGGTTTCGAACTGTTCAGAGTTGTTGGTTTCGGATCTTGTGAAGTCCGAAATATTGCTGAATTTGGTCATCTTAGTTCTGAATTTCGGAATGTGCTTACACATAAAGGTTCAAAGGTATAGATGGCTTCGCATCTTTCTAATCCTCATTCTAATGGTTTCGAATTCCATTTATTCAAGATAGGCATGGTTTCGCATCCAACATGATACGAAATGGCTTGATTTTGAACCCTACATGATCCGGATTCATTGATTTCGGACCCTTCATGATTCGAGTTGCCCTGATTTCGAACCCTTCATGATTAGAATTGAGTGATTTCGAACCCTTCATGATCCGAATTGTCTTGATTTCGAACCCTTCATGATTCGAATTGAGTGATTTCGAACCCTTCATGATCCGAATTGTCCTGATTTCGAACCCTTCACGATCCGAATTCATTGATTTCGCACCCTACATGATTCGAATTCCCTGATTTCGCACCTAACATGATCCGAATTGAGCTGATTTCGCACCCTACTTAACCCGAATCCATGGTTTCGAATCTGCCTACATCCGAATTCTGATGGTTTCGGATCCAAGAAATTTATTGAAAAATTTAGGAGGGGGACATTGTTCATGGGTTTTAGCATAACGCGTGTGTGACATCATTCAGATATTCAGCTTGCCACATACATTTAGCAACTGTCAAAGTTTAAAAGGGCTCAAGTCTTTCAAGATTTTCATAAGTTGATTGTTGGAGTTCAGTCTTTGATTGGATTGGAAGAGACGCTTGAATATTTGCAATCATTATTCTGAAGTTTTGTTGACGATGCTAGACCTTTGAGTGCTCTTTATCATTCTTCTGACTTGATCAACCAGAATTGTGAGAGCTTGCAATCATTGTTCTGGTGCTTTGGTTGTGATTCATACTTTTGAGTGCTTATAATCATCCAGCTATTTCTTGAAGATTGAAGTTCTGGATTCTCTTCATTCAGTGGCATGAAGTATTTTGAAGACGGGCATTTCTCTACAGTTGCTGAACAATGTTATTTGCTTGGGTCGTCTCATCCCTACCTAGTAGTGCGTGCTTATTACCGTTCCTCCTTCAAGCAAGACGGATTCTTTGTTTTTCACTAAATGCATACACTTTGAAGATGATTTTAGTGCATTTAGTCGAGGCTAAGAGCAACTTTCAAGGGGGAGCCAAGCCTACATTTGAAGAATGCACCGCTAAAGTTTTTACAAGGAAATCAAGGGGGAGAGGAGCTAATGATTTGAAGATGATTTGCTTTCCAAAACTTTAGGGGGAGAATGTTAGGACACTGAAGTTGTCCTTTATAATAGAAAGTTTTGTAAAGCAATAGTTGTGTTAAAGGGCTTATACTTAATTGTTGTAGCAAGTGATGAAGACTATAAATAGGTCTTTACTTGTAGTTTGTAAGAAGTGAATTCATTAATACAAGATGTAGATCTCTAATCACTTTGTGTTCTCTCTAGGTTAGATTTCCTTTTCAATAATGTTCTTCATCATCTTGTTACACAATACTTGGATTGTATGAAGATCATGGACCTAACAGAACCAATCAGTCAAGTTCCTCCAGAACAAACCCAAGATCAACAACAAACTCAACACCCCACAGAGACAACACCCATCTCTGTGAAATCAAGTCCTGAAGAAACAAATATTCCAGAAGCTGATCAGCAACCCACAGAGGCAACAACCACCCCTGTGGTAATCATTTTGGAAGAAAGTCCTTCAACAAAATCAACAGAAAAACCCCCAACCATAACAAGAAGAAAGTCGATTGCCACCAAACCAATAAAAGCAACGACCTCTGCAACCTCTGCTTCTGACATTCTGAAAAAGATGCACAATACAATGACTGATCGAATGTCACAGAGAGAAGAAGAAAGGCACAGGTTCACACTAGCGTTCAAAATGGCAAGAAGATTCGACATACTCAATCCACAGAAACCGAGCTTACAGAAGAAGTCACCAAAGAACCTCCTACAGAGGTTACAGAGCAAAGAAAGCCAACGGAACCAATGCCACAAAAGTCCTCTAAAAAACAAGTGTCAAAACCTACAAAGGCAACCCCCATCAAGCCAACTGAAGCACCAACCTCCAAACCTACAGAAGAAACAGGTTCTGCACCTCCAAAAGCCAAAGATAAGGGCAAAGCAATACTGACAGAAGAGCCCAAGAAAAAGAAGTCATTGCCCAAGCCTACAGAAAAATTAATGAAAAGCGCATTTGATACCTTTCAAACTCCAAAGCCTGAAGAAGTTGACTGGGCATATGGATTGAAGCCTCTGTCAGACATTCTTCTAACTGGTAGAGCTGCAGAAGTTGTTCAAAAAATGGAGAGTCTCAGAAGACAAGTACCACAACCTGGTCCAACACATGAAGAGATGGAAGAAGTTGTATACAAATATCTCTATAAACAATCCTTTCAGACCAATCATCCTACAGATCATGTGACAGATCCAAGGATCAGAGAAGAATTTGAGAACATCTTCACAAGAACAAAGCCATGAACCAAAGCAGATGTCTTCTCAATCTCCAAGGTCAAAAAGGTAATCTTCTGCAAATTCTCATTTACAAGAACCTATCCAACGGTCAGGTACAATCTTTACAAAGTCAGAAGAGAAGACAATTCAGAAACCACCTTCGCTGACGCTGACCTAAGAAATATCAATCCTTATGATCTACCTGATCTTCTGCAATGGACAAAGGACAACTACAACACAGAGGCAAACACCAGAGCCTATCAAGTGTTGAGAAAAGCGATGAGGGAAAAGCTTCTGCTCTACAGCATGATAGATTTCCAGCTGGGAAAGGATCTTGGTCTCAAACATCTGGATTTACGACCACCAGAGGATCGCTGCCCACCGGACGCCGTACCTAACTCAATCATCACAGAACCACGGTTTGGGTTAGTATTTCAAAACCCACAAGGCGAAGTTAAATAGTTTGTGTGCATGGACTGTCAGAAGTACGCAACTAGTACTCTGAACAAATCCAGAACAAGCCTTGTAAAATACAGAGGTACAGAGAAAATGGATAGAGATGTTGCAGATACTTTCATCAGAGAGATTGATGCCACAATCCCCCTAAGAGAACTCTGCATCAGTTTCTACAAAGAGATCAGAAGAGTCGGAAGAGACAACAGAAGCTACAACGATTTCAAAGATGCCAAAATCTGATTCTCAAACCTCAAATCTATGCAAACCAAGTCAAAGTTTATCTTTCATTGTACTCAAATGTAAAATGCCTCTGGCATATTTCTAAATGAAAGAACCTTCGAGGTATTGTTTAACCTCTGTCTTATCTAACTTAGCCTAACTTAACTCAAGTTCAAATTTTTTATTTTTCACTACTTAGGGGAAGATTGTTAGCTTCAATCTTCCTAATCATAGAAGTATTTAGAAGTAGTGAAAAATAGGCTAAGTGAAGAAAGCCTCTTAGAGAGGCTCTGCCGGACTTACCGAGGGCTCAAGATCAAGAATCTACAGAAGCTAAAGTGGCGCTCTACAGAATCTCCGTCATACGCACAAAGAAGACCAATATCTCGGAATCTGGGGAAGACTGCTCCAACAGAGGACCAAGCCGCAGAACCTCTGTAACTCATTACAGAGCCTCTGTGGTCCTCACTGAAAGACTTGAAGATAT
Organism: Saussurea involucrata; assembly: GCA_033807775.1. Classification (NCBI taxonomy): domain Eukaryota; kingdom Viridiplantae; phylum Streptophyta; class Magnoliopsida; order Asterales; family Asteraceae; genus Saussurea; species Saussurea involucrata. Next base: position 89,783,979 of record CM066314.1, read on the forward strand.
TTATAATATCTTGCTACTGTTACAGGACCCGTTCATCAACTTGCATGGTAGCATGCCCTGTCCAACGTCAACGTGTCAAACTCTGATTGGACTCAGTAGGGCTTAGTACATAATAGACGTCTGCTGCATTAAATGCAATACAACACGTCTTACTGTTCATCCCGTTTTTGCAACTGTTCACGACATCCGTTCAACTATTCATCAGTACCGTCTCAATAGTAGCATATGCTTTATGGTCCCCTTTGGAGTAGTATATAAGGAAGACTCATGTTGAGTTCTTCCTTAATAATCAATCAATAAATCTCAAAAATCGACCATCATAAGAACACAAAAAGCTTATTCACCTTAAGAGTCATATCTATTTTGAAGCTTTTCTTACTCATTGTTCTTAAATATGTTCTTAATATATATTTAGTAAACTTTGAAAGATTATTTCCTGTTCATTGTTTATTTATATTTTGGTCTAAATCTATCAAACTTATCTGTTAGTTCTTCAAATACGCTTCCGCATCAAACATTAACTTGAACTAATAGATCCGATAATCTTGTTTAAAGCAAAACGGGAACCAACAATATTATCTAACCATATTTACCCTTTAGACCTTAAGTTATCCATTAATGACCCAAAACACCCTTAACTTATAATCTAACCCAAACTAACCCTCAATATCAATTATAAAGTTAAATAAGTTTAACGGAACTAGCTTTAAACTAACAAACATACCCGGGGTATTACACCTGCAACAATCATCTTTGCGCATAAGTCATCACAGAGGCCGATCAGTGTTTCAACCTCTGCTTCTGTGTTGAAGCGCAATTTGCCGACGCTCTTCTAGAAGTCTTTAACATAATTTGCGTTGGCAGCAGTGAAGGCGACAGTTACTTCTGTCACTTGGTTGATTACCCCTTGTCCAAGCTCTGTCAGCTGAGCTCTGGTCATATAGTCAGAAGGCTGCATGGACTGAGTGTTTCTGATTGTTTGCTCTTGGACCTCTTATAAGGCCTTCTTTAGTTCTTCAGGTGTAAGGCCCTTAGAAGAAGAGGATTGTTGTTTTAGTTGTTGAAGGAAGTGCTTGACAGATTCTTTGAAAGCAGAAGTTGCGGCTTTCCCGAATTCTTGAGCTGCAGAGGTAGCAGTGGTAGTAGCAGTGTGTATTGCAGTGGACTTCATCTGGGTTAAGGCGTTTTGCACCTCTGTAGACAAGGTGTCCATTTTGGTGTTCAGATCAAGGATTGCCCTGGATGTAGTATCTGCAAAAGAATCAAAGGAGATTTTCAACCCCTTTAATGTATTGTCCATAGAGGTGACAAGGGTTTGGAACTCATCCCTTGATACATGTGAACTAGTTGTAACCTTTGGAGGAACATATTCGTCCCCAGACTGAGTCTCTATTCCTGAGACACCTTCTTTCGCCCTTGTTTTGATGTTGGGGGCGGAAGGATTTCCTTCTGATCCTTGAGGAGAAGCAGATAGTGCTTCAGACTCTACAAAGGTTTTGAGAATGATATTGTCTAGATCCACTCCAGAGATGGGTACTAGATTATCTTTCTATTGACTTGGAGACTTGTCTAGAGTCACTTTGTCTTTGTGCACTCTAATCTCCTCTGAAGAGATGTTTGGACCTATTTGTGTGTGTGTGGCAGAGGAAACAATTCCTCTGTTGGGATTTCTGTTGTGATCTGGGGCGACTGATCACGAACTAAGGGTAAGTCCTTTTGAGAGGATTCCCCTGGAATGGTTTCCCCGGGTATGATTGGTACAGAGGTAGACAGAATTACTTCTGCCCGGTCGGTTTGGGGTAGGGTCGAGCTGTGCTGCTCTTTTTCAATATTACCTTCTACCACTAGACTGGCGGTAATAGAAGTGTGGGTTGCACTGGGAGTTGGTTGTTGTTGAGAGCCTCTATTATTCCAGGCTTCTGTTCTAGTTTCTCCTTCTGTTAGGCATCCAAGCACTACTTCACTATCTATAGTTTCAATATCTGTCGCTACCCTATGGCTTGGTGATTCTTCCCTAACTTCTGTTGCAGCTGCTGTCTATACATCTAACATATACACTTTGTCTGTCTCCTCTTCTTCTGTTACCTCTTCTTCTGTTAGAACATTTTATGTTGTAATCAATGTGTATTTAAGTAAGCTTGTAGCTTTCTTTTAGTTAGTTTGACTTTCTAAGTCATGGGTATAAATACCCTTTCCTTCCTTGTTTTGTACAACTTTTGTTAATATCAGAGATATACAATTTCTACATTTTCTCTCTATCAAATTCACTTTCTTCTTCATTGATCTTGTAATCTACAATTGGTATCAGAGCAGTGTGAAGAATCGAGAGTGTATTTGATTATCAGTGATCGATTTTTGCAGAGATTTGTCAAGGAAATTTGATTGATTTCTTGATTTTCATCAAGAAATCTCGTATTCTGAGATTTTTTTTCAAAAATCCGATTTTCTGATCGAATTGCTTGGGGATTAGGTTCATTTGATTCGGATTCAGATATAGAACATTGTTTGTGAAGGAAGTTTCTCGATTAATCGTGTTTTTGATCTTCAATTTTGAAGATTTCATCAGATTTTGGTTTATCGTTTTTGGCTTCTGTTCGATCTGCGTATTATTGATTCAGAGGTTTTCAGAGTCTGTGTAAAAGAGAGTAAGTGATTAGATTGCATTTTCGAGCATATCTGTGAATTTTCGTGCTAATCCGTTCAGATTTCAGACGTGTTTGGGATTTTTCGTTCGGTTTTCGCAAGATCTCAGGTTTTCGCAAGATTCATCAGGTTTTCGCAAGATTCATCAGGTTTTCGCAAGTTCATCATCCGTGATCTTCTTCAGGAACCAAGTGTGACTTTTCGTAAGCCACTGTTAAGCAAACAGTATCTTTTCGCAAGCCACTGTTACGAAAACAGTGACTTCTCGCATTCCGTTTTCACGAAAACAGTATCTTTTCGCATTCCTTTGTCACGAAAACTGTCACTTCTCGCAATCCTTTGTCCCGAAAACCTCAGTGATCTTCAATTTCTTTCTAAGTCTAGTTTTCGCATCTGTCAATTGCGAAAACTTCGACTTTTCGTGTCCTTTGCTTACGAAAACTTTGTGGTTTTCGCATTAGTTGGTTGCGAAAACTGTTCCTTTGTCATTTTTTTCCGAATCCTTTCGTTTCTAACCCAAACCTCTGTTTTACAATGGAAAATCAAGATATGATGTTCAAGAATGACATAATGATGACTTTGGGCTCTAACACTCGGCCACCGGTGCTCATAAATGAAAACGAGTTTTCTCAATGGCGTGATAGATTTCTCAACTTTATCGAGTTTCAAAGCAACGGTGTGAATATAATGAAGTCTTTGATGGAAGGCCCGTTTGTTAAACCTGTTGTTGAGATTCCTGCTACAGCTACTACTCCGGCAACTCGTGAAGAAAAGAAAGAGACTGATTACACACCGGAGGAAATCCTTAGACAGCAAGCAGATAAAGATGCCAAGTCATACCTGATCCTTTCTTTACCAAATTTCATATACAACAGGATTGACTGCTATCGAAATAACATTACTTTGATGTGGGCTCAATTAGAGAAGATAATGTTGGGATCTGTCGTTTCTACTCAGTTGCGACAAACTTGTTACATGAACAGTTTTGAAAGTTTCAAAGCATTGGAGAATGAGTCGTTAAAGAGCACATTTGATAGATTTTGGGGAGTCATCAATAATCTGTACAAGATCAAGGTGGTTAAATCAGAATTGGAAGTCAATCTGAAGTTTCTGAATTCTCTTCAACCGGAATGGAGTAAGACATGTCATAGGTTAAGAAATGATGTTGGGATTTCTAAGATGCAGATTCAAGAGCTGTATGAATTACTGATGGTGGATGAGGATTTGGTTCTAATGAAGAGGGCAAAGATTGATAAGAAAGCTAAAGGTAAAACAGAAGATCCGATTGCTTTGCTGGCCAAGCAACTTGCTGAGAAGTCGTTGGTAGAAAATGCTTTTGATGGAAATGTGGATGATGACGGAGAAGAGTTGGAAAAGGCAATGATATTGTTGACACAACACTTTCAAAAGAAATACAAGTCAGGCAACAATAATCAACGTTTCTCTTCAGGGCCAAGAAAACAGTTCAATGAAATCTCTTCCTACACTCCTCAAGCTAATCCTCCAAAGAAGTATATTCCAAAGGCTGAAGAATTGAAGAAGCCAATCACTTGCTTCAAATGTGGTAAGACTGGGCACATGGCCAAAGACTGTAGAGTCAAAGTTGTCAGAGATTCTCAGTACTACAAGAAGAAATTGGATCTTGTTGAGAAGAAAGAAAATGGAAACATTCTGCTTGTGGAAGAAGAGTACTTTCTTGATTTCTCTGATGATGAATCTAACAATGAGGAGACGGCCGCTATGTGCTTTGTGGGAGAAGATGCTTCAGATGATGAAAAGCAGGAGGATGATACTTCATCAGATGAATCTGAGGTACATTCTAATTTTGATTATAACTTCATATCATCTCAAATGGAAAATGTCGTTAAAGCTATCCGGATTCTCCGATCTAAAAGACTATCTGAAAAAGACATTATTCATGATCAATCAAAGTTAATCAAATCGCTTAATGTTCAAATCGAAGATAATAAAATAATTTTGATTAACATGGAAAATATGTTTAAAAAGAAAATAGAAGATTCAGAATATATCATAAAAATGAAAGAGGAATCTTTGAGACTTATGACCAACCAAAAAGATGAATTTTCAGATAAGATCAATGAACTTGAGGAAAAACTGTATGTTCGGGGTCAAACGGAACAAACTGTTTATTTGAACAAACCGAGGAGTTATAATGCTATTAAAGAAAAATGGGGTTTAGGTTTTGAAAATCCGCATTTTCTAGATGATGCGAAAGAAAAAGTTCCAACGCTTTACGAGGAAGCTTTGGACATAGAAGATATGCCCCCCAATTTAAAATAAATTGGACAAATGAAGAGGAAGCTTTGGAAGTAGAAAAGGAGAAAAGATATTTTACTACCAAAATGCAACTTCCATTTGTGTATACAAGAGAAAACGCAAAGTACATTTCGAAACCAAAAGATTCTAATAAAGATTTCTTATCCAATGATTACTTTGATACTTATGTGACTAACACTGACAGTAAGGATAAATCTGAAGTATTGTATGATACTAAAAGGTATATTCCTCCGTTAGTGTTAGAAACTAAGATAGTTTGTCTTGAAAATAAAATCAAGGATTTGGAATCTAAGTTAGAGGATTTGGAAAATAAAAGAAATGTACATGTGGTTTCTGAATATGATTTTAAGGAAGTTTCTTCTGATTCTATTTTTGAAACTACTTCTGAGTCCGATTTATCTGATTTTTCAAAACAGAATAACTCCAAGGAAAGTTTAAAGGAAATTAATGTGAAGTTTGATTCTACCGATGATAGTTTGTCTTCAATGTCAGAGATTAAATTTGAAATTTTAGACGATTCATTTACGACAAATTCAAATATTCATATTAAAAAGCGTCGTAAAAGAAGAAGATCAAAGAAAAGGTCAAAGGCTCAAGTTTCTAATTTTGGAAATATATCTCACTCTTCTACTTCTTCTTTTTCAGATAGGGCTTTAAAAGAGAAAGGAAAGCCTATGTGGATTCCCAAATGCAAACCGATGGAATCATCAACTTCTTCTTGTAGTGACATAGAATCTGACATTTGGAACAAGAATACATTTGCTTGTATGAATAAAGATTGTAATAGTCTTGTCAGATATTCAATAAAGCAATTGATTCATATTGCAAATGTTGGTATGTGTTGCTCGGAGTGTTGTCATTCTAACGGTTATCTTTCTAAAAACGACATTAAAGTTAATCATGGAGATTTAAATATGACTGATGCCTATTTTTACTTGAACAAAGATAACAGAAAGAAAAGGAATAACAAAAAGGGACCCAAATCTATATGGGTACCTAAACTTGTTTGATGTGCTTATATGCAGCCAAGTCGTTTGTGGTATCTGGATTCTGGATGCACCAAACATATGACTGGCAATAGATCTCTGTTATCTAATTTTAAGGAAAAGGCATGTGGAAAGGTAAGATTTGGTAATTGTGAAACATCACAAATTCTTGGATATGGAGACATTGTGCAAGGGAATGTTACTGTCAAGAGAGTAAACTATGTCGACGGGCTGAAGTACAATCTTTTTAGCATTGGTCAGTTTTGTGATAAAGACCTGGAAGTGAGCTTCAAGAAACAGAGAGTTGCTGTAAAGAATGAAGATGGCAAGGAACTTCTTGTTGGAAAGAGGAGATGCAATTTGTATACGATAGATCTAAATATGGTGAACTCTCCATCAGATATTTGTCTTCTCTCGAAAGCTTCTGTTTATCAAAGTTGGCTTTGGCATCGACGACTAGCTCATCTCAACTTCAATTATATGGACAGACTTGCAAGAGGTAATATGGTTCGAGGTCTTCCGTCTTTGAAATTCCAAAAGGATCATTTATGTCATGACTGCGAAAAAGGATAGATGAAGAAAGCCTCCCACAAACCGAATCCTGATTTTTGCACAAAGGACATACTTGATATTTTACATGTTGACTTGTGCGGACCGATGAAGACTAGGAGCATTGGGAAGAAAAGATATGTTTTGGTGGTAGTTGATGACTATTCTCGTTACACGTGGGTCAAATTTCTCAAATCTAAAGATGAAACCCCGGAGATTCTCATCACTCTTATCAAGACTATTCAAACCAATAAGCAGAAACCGGTTAAGACTGTCCGTTCTGACAACGGTACAGAATTCAAGAACAGTGTTCTACAAGAGTTCTATGAAGAAAATGGAATTACTCAGCAATTCTCTGCCGCGAGAACTCCTCAGCAAAATGGGATCGTGGAGAGACGGAATAGAACACTTGTAGAATCGGCCAGAACGATGCTTGCTTATTCGGGACTTCCTCTATCTCTCTGGGCTGAAGCGGTTTCCACAGCATGTCATACTCAGAACCGGTCAATCATTCATAGGCGCTTCAACAAGACTCCGTATGAGATCATGAATGGGATAAAGCCAAACGTGAAATATTTTAGGGCTTTTGGTTGCAAGTGCTTTGTGTTGAATGATCGGGACAATCTAAATAAGTTTGGTCCGAAAGCTGTTGAGGGAATCTTTTTGGGATATTCTTCAAATTCTGCGTCATATCGTGTGTTCCTTTTAGATCCAAGAAAAGTGATTGAAAGCGTTAATATTCATTTCGATGAATCTGAAGCAATGGCTTCCGGCCAATCAGGACCGGAACCCGATCTTTCAGGGGTTTTAGCTTCTGAACAAGTCAGTTCAGAACATGCTTCTCAAATGTCAAATCAGGATCATCTTTCTAACTCTGTTATTCTTACTGATCTTGATTTATTATTTGAAAATTTCTATGATGATGTGCCTAAATCTAATAATGAATCTAACTTGATGAATCAGGAAAATGTGAACACATCTACAAACACTTTCGCTACAACTCAATCAACAGAAGATGTTGTTCCACTTGTTCCTGAACAAGAGGCACCAGTTATAGAAGTACAAAATGTGGTTTCTGAAACACCACATCTCGTTGTATCTGAGGTTGAATCACCGGTGACAAATGATGACATCCAGTCACCACTTGTTCAAGAAGAAGAACAAACTGAAGTTGTTCAACAATCTGAAGTTGTTGTTCCACTTACATCTGTTGATCCTCCTTTAGTCGAAATATCAGAATCAGGGAGTATTAATGATATTTCTCCTCCGATAACAGAAATCGTGTCTATTTCTTCTTCCGAAGGTGACATTCCAGATCCTCCACCTCAGATTTTAGAAAGTATTCAAGAAACAATTGATCCTCTTCCTCACACGGCCAAATGGACAAAAGCTCATCCTGTTCATCAGATTATTGGGGAACCATCGACTAGTGTTTCAACTAGATCCAAATCCGCGACACCAAACGAATGTTTGTTTGCATGTTTTCTGAGTAATATAGAACCATCTACAGTCTCAGAAGCTCTCATGGATCCGGATTGGATAATTGCGATGCAAGAGGAACTCAATCAGTTTGAAGCCTTAAAGGTGTGGAGACTTATGCCTAAGCCAAATGGAAAGAGTATCATAGGCACTAAGTGGATATTCAAGAACAAGAAGGACAAGGATGGTATTGTGGTTCGTAATAAAGCTCGTCTTGTTGCAAAAGGCTATAGACAACAAGAAGGTATCGATTATGATGAGACATACGCGCCAGTGGCTCGCCTTGAAGCTATTCGGATGTTTCTTGCTTTTGCTGCCTTTCGGAACTTCAAAGTATTTCAAATGGATGTCAAAACCGCGTTTCTATATGGAGCAGTCAAGGAAGAGGTTTACGTATCTCAACCTGAAGGGTTTGTCGATCCAAACAAATCAAATTACGTCTACGTTCTCGATAAGGCTCTATATGGTTTGAAACAAGCACCACGGGCGTGGTATGATGAATTGTCAACCTTCTTGTTGACAAATGGTTTTACCAAGGGAGCAATTGATACTACTTTGTTCACTTTTCGTAAAAATCTTGATATTTGCTTAGTACAAATTTATGTAGATGACATTATATTTGGTGCTACTGACAAAGCTTTATCTGATTGGTTTTCAGATCTTATGTCTTCAAGGTTTAAAATGAGCATGATGGGAGAAATTAATTTCTTCCTTGGACTTCAAGTAAAACAGCTTCCGGATGGCATCTTTATCAATCAATCCAAGTACGTATTTGACATTTTGAAGAAATTCAAGATGGACAAAAGCACGACTATGCGAACGCCGATGTCTCATGGATCGAAGATTGGTTTAGACCTGGATGGTAAAGCTGTGGATGTTCGCTCATATCGAGGCATGATCGGTTCACTAATGTATCTTACAGCAAGTAGACCGGACATAATGTTTGCTACATGCTTATGTGCGCGTTTTCAGGCAAATCCCAAAGAATCGCAACGATCAGCAGTGACGAGGATTTTCAGATATTTAAAAGGAACTCCGTACTTAGGCTTATGGTATCCTAAGAGTTCTGATTACAAACTAACTGCTTATTCTGATGCAGATTATGGAGGAAGTCAATTGGATCGGAAAAGCACTTCAAGCCATATCCAGTTTCTCGGAGATAGATTAATCAGCTGGGCTTCCAAGAAGCAAAATTGTGTATCCATTTCAACTGCCGAAGCGGAGTATGTTGCCGCGGCTAGTTGCTGCTCTCAAGTCCTATGGATGAAAACACAATTGAAGGATTACGGCTTGTTTTACAAAACGATTCCGATATACTGTGACAGCAAGTCGGCGATCGCTATTTCCGTGAATCCGGTCCAACACACCAAGACAAAACACATTGACATGCGTTATCACTTCATAAAGGATCATGTGGAAAAAGGTACAATAGAGTTATATTTTGTACCTACTGAATATCAACTTGCCGATCTTTTCACCAAAGCTTTGGATGAAAAGAGGTTCAATTTTCTACTTTCAAAGATCGGCATGTTGAATTTTAAAGTTTGATCTTTAACAAATTTTATTCAAAGAAGTGAAAATTTGTCTATTTTCAATTCAGTGAATAAAATATACGTTAAGGATTTTTAGTCAAGTAGTCTTGTGATATGTTGAGATATATTATTTTCATATTTCGCTTCTAAGTCAAATCGAAAGGTAAGTGACACATGATTGAAACATAGATATAAGCGCAATTTAGTGTAAATCTAGATGTTTTAAGATTATAATGCTCAAAAAGCTTATGATTTTGTTAATTGAATGGAAATGAAGATATGAGCCAAGCACAGAGTTTTTGAACCAAGTGAAAAGAGATGCAATAAAAAAAAACATCATTTGGTTTGACTTGTACAGATGAGATTTAGGACGACCCGAATTGGCTGGTCTGGGATTGGCTGACCCAAATCCTTCTATAGAACCAGGTAGAAAGCCATGTTCTACTAGTACAGATGAGATTTAGGTATATCGATGTAGCCTTTCTGGTTCGGGAAAGTAAGTCCCAAGGGGTGCTCGTCACCTAGCCCCTAAGGCCAACTGGTCTGGGATCGGCTAACACAAATCCTGCTATAGGACTACATAGAAAGTTACGTTTACGATGTATCTGGATTTTAATAAACCTTGTGATTAAAAGATGCCAATGTGCACACAATAAAAGATGCCAAAGAGCACACATCTCTATAAGCTTTGGGAAAATTACAATGTCGCGATAAACTTATAAATTTGTGGAAATTCAGTATTTCAGATAAATAGTGTGAGTCTGAGCAAAGTAATCTTTTATGTCTATGAAATGCATTTGCTTGTTGCTAATCTTAATTCACACGCTAACCCACCAATTAGATTATCTAAGGGGATTGAAAGTGAACTTATATCATCTTGGTATGCAAGCATGACTTGGTTTTCAATCTGGAAGCATGTATTTGATATCATCTGTGATTGAAAAATATGATTATTTTCACTGATTTGAATTTCATTTGTTAAGTGTTCAAACATTTTTATTCAGTAGATATTAAATATAAATCTTTGTATTTCTTTGATCATAGTTGACTCTTTTATTTGAAGTAATTAACTGTCATGTGTGGAGTCTCTGCTTTATTCGAGGGGGAGAACACATATTGTTTTGATAAGCAAATTTTGAGGGGGAGAGACTTCTTTGCATCTGAAACTGAAAGAAGAAGAGAATAGTTCTTCATTTGAGGGGGAGAGAATCTGGATATCTGATTGTCAAATATCAATTCAGGTATAAATCTCTGAGATATCATTCAGGTATGTTTTCTAAATGCAGATGTTAATTGTAAAATTTTTAATGCATTTGTGTAGGGGGAGAAAACAGGTAAAAAGGGATTTTATTGAGCATAGTCATTATTTTTATATAAGATTTCAAAATCAAATATATTAATAATTTTTGATATTTTGAAAATTAATAAGTTTTCTTTAAATAAGAAAATTTATTTTTATTTGAAATACTAAAAATTATAAATATAATTGTATTTTGGTATTTTATAAAATAATGATTTTTTTTAGAAAAAGGGTTTAAAAGAAAGTTTGACCAATTTTGACTTTAGTTTCCCGGTTTTGAATTTTCTTACTGTTCATCTTCTCTCATTTTGTGCGAATTCGGTTTCTGATCTTCTTTTCTTTAGTGTGATCCCGTATACGACTCATATCAGGTAAGTTTTCGTACCATTAATCTTTGGTATCACATCCGTTTATGTTCGATTTTGTATTCAATTTCATCCATTAAAATATGTTTTATCATCTGTTCGCATGATCATTTTTCATTTTCTAGGGTTTAACTCAAATTAGATGCTTAAAAGTGTGTTTTAATGTTCGTTTTAGTGTTTAAAAGCATTTAGAATAGTTTTCGATCTGAGTACTTCTTTAATTTTAGGATAATTTTGAGTTTTTTGATCTGTTCGTTTACTTTTCGCATCATTCAACTCAAGAACTCGCAATGATCTATTGCGAAAACTCAACTTTTCGCAATAGGCAGATACGAAAACCTCACTTTTCGCAATTACCTATTACGAAAACCTCATTTTTCGCAATAGTCCTTTGCGAAATCCTTGTGTGTGTGTTGAATTTTTTTCTAAGTCTAAGTTTTCGCAGTAGTTCACTACGCAAACCTCACTTTTCGCAATAGTTACTTGCGAAAACCTCTATTTTTCGCAACAGTTGCTTGCGAAAACTTCTCTTTTCGCCACAGTGCACTGCGAAAACCTACACTTAGGAAATTTTTCTTGTTTTTTTTTTTTCTTTTCAGATTTTTTTTATTTTTAGGCAATTTGTTTTACACTTTGTTTCTTTTATCTGTTTTTACTAATATTTCTTGTCTTAAATGAATATCTTTCACAGATTTGATGGCTTCTGATGATGTTCAAGAACATGAACAGGAGGTTCAGGAAGGAGAGCATGATCCTTCAGAACAAATTTCGAGGGACAGACCTCTTCCTTCTCAAAGATCTTCTGGTGCTGATCTTTCTTCCATAAGAAGTACTCCGAATGATGTTTTTCCAAGAGACAACTACATCAACTATCTTCCGAACAATCATTATGTGGAACTTGATCGGATAGATATTCATCCGATCATTCGTTCGATTCTTCTAGGGCATCCTCTTTCATATGCTTTATCGGCTCGATGCGACGTACCGGAAGTTTATGTTCAACAGGCATGGAATTCAATTACGAAGATTGTGAATGTCTCGCCTCCCAGATTTAGCATTGAGATTGACCAGTTCACGACATATCTGGATTACGCACGTCTTCGTCTGATACTTAATCTTCCAGAAGCAAATTCCAGAGCAGGAATGACGGGATTTCAAGAGTATCCACATGAGGAAGAAGTTCTAGCTGGGATTAGAGCATTGGGGTATGACGGACAGTTATCTATGGTTAGTCATTTCAGGAAGAACAAATTACCACTTCCATGGTACACGCTTTTCTCTGTGATCATTAGATGTTTGACAGCCAAGGCTACGGGTACAGATAATGCAAGCTTGCATTTTCTTCGTTTATTTCATGCTGTCATCTATGATCTTCATGTTGATTACGCCATCATTTTTTGGACCGAGCTCAGTGAGATAGTTCATTGGAAGGTGACTAACAAGTCCAGAAATTTCTTACCAAACATCAGATTCTTGTCCTTAATTGTGAGGAGTATGCTTAGAAGCAACAGAGAGATTCCTCGCAGAAACAATTGGCCCATTGCACCAGACTACAGAATGGCTTATATACAAAAGCTGAAGCGATCGTTTGATGTTTGTATGCCTATTCCTCCTGCACTTATTCAGAATTACGCTGATCCAGAAGATGATGCTGTTGAATCTTATTGTGAAGAGCACGGGATTGTGATTCCATCTAGAGTTGCTCAAGATGTGAATGAAGAAGCATAGCAAGAGCATCCAGCTGAAGAAGAACATGCTGAGTCTAGTAGCTCTGAGTCAGATAGTGCAGATGAAGAAGACACAGATGATAATGGTGATGGTTCTGAGGGTAATGATGATGATGGTGGTGATGATGATGAAGGACATGGGGGAAATAGGATGGATAGTGGAGATTATTCTTTTAGAGAACCTATTGTAGAAGGGATTTCAGTAACTCATACTGCTGAGTCTTCCGAAACGATACCCATAGATTATCATGTTGGTCACTTAGAAGTGGATTGCTTCTGCACATGTTACTGCTTCTGTGGCTTCTCCAAGGGAAAATATACAGCAAGTGATTGATAATATCGAAGGTACTGATATGATATCTGGGGCAGATATTGTTAGACAAATGGAAGAACAAATGGAAAAGGAAAAGCAGGATCAGTTAGCTAAGGCAAGAGCCTTCTTGAAAGGTAAAGGTAAGCTATCTGAGGCTCAGAACATTCCAGTTGTGCCTCCTTTCAGACGTCCGACAGGGGTTATTATCCGAGAACCATCTGATCAGCCGTCGGGTCGTCCTGTTATTTCCACTCCACCTCCAGTCAGTCAGCCTCCGCCTTCTATGTCTGTTCGCCCTTCTCTCAGAGATCAGTCAGCTCCTCACGGTACTCAAGGTATGTTTCTTGAAGATTCTTCTCTCACAGAGCTATCAGATGCATTTTATGCCAGATTATTATCTGTTTCTCCGCCAGATCAGCAAGATTTAGATCTCATGTCTCTACTGAGAAATTTTCAGCCTCATCAAACTCAGCCTCCGCCTCCACCTCCGCCTCCTTCAGAAACTAGCTTTTCGCGTCTTGAAGCTCGAGTTGATTCTCTTTCTACTGAATTTCATACTTTCACGTCTACTATTCAGCAAAGTCTTTCCAGCATCGAAAAGGGAATTTCTTTAATGACAGACGCGCTATCGTCGCTTTCTGATCGCGTAGCAAAGCATGAAGAAACCTGTCAGACTGCTGCTATTTCGTCTTTTAAACGGCGACATGACCGTGATGACCCGGATCATCAAGGCCATGAGGGGGAGAGCTCAAAGAGACAAAGAGTAGAAAGTGTAACTATTGCTGATGTTATTGTTGATTCTGCTGTTCAAGCTACTCAAGAAAGAGAAAGAACCGATGCTGAGCAGGCTGATGTTGTTGAATCTGTTGCTGTTGTTGAAGATGATGATATTGATGAATTTGGAGTAGAAGATGATGATGTATTTGAAATTGTAAATGATATGCTTGATATACTTCTGGACTGTGTTGTTAATAGTCAGGACGAAGCTGAAGTAGAAAGACAACGAGAAGCACATCCAAAGCTTATTCTTGAAGAAATGATGAATAGGATTGATCCGGCTATCTTAGCTTCTCAGCTAAACTATACTGAACCAGAAAATGTTAATCATCTTCAGATGGTTATTCATTTAAATCCAGATACTGAGCCAATTTCTATGGAAGTTCCTGAAGCGACAGATAATGGATCTAGAGAAGAAATGCGGAGTTTCTTTGCTAACTTCATAGAGATCAATTCGGATGATGATGACAATACAAAGTTTGAGAAAGCTTGGAAAGTAAAAGAAGAAGATTTAAATGACATTGTGGTCATTTCAGATTCTGAAGATTCTGATCAAAGTGAGTCTTTTGTGGATCAGAAAGATTTAGAGAAATCAGAATTTCTTTATGAAGATCTTCCTGATCTGTCTATTCCTAGATATCCTATTCCTGAATCTACGGTACCTGCCTCCTTTGAAGCTCCTGCTTATACAGAAGTTCCTGAAGTGCCTGAAACGGCTACTCCTTCTGTTGATCCTTCTTCTGATGCTCCGACTTCCACTGTTCCTCCGAGTACTTTCGAAAGTGGAGAGTCATCGAGACCTCGTAGAAAATCTTCTAGATCTGAAGCTTGGGAAAGAGCTAGACAAAGGGCAGCTGCAGAAGTTCTTGATCTTTCTGGTATCGCTCCTCGAATTCTTCATCCTGGTCCTGGTTTGGATCGTGTAGATCGACTTGAACAGTTAGAAGCTAGGCATCAAGCTACAAGAATCCGTTCTGCTTTTCTTAAAGATTCTGAACTCAAATTCTTTGTCAGGAAAAGAAGACACGTGAATCTCTTTGCCATTCTTGGAGTTGAAAAAGAAAAGGAATGGTTTCAATATGAATTCTTTATGTTCATCAGGCATCTTCGTCAAGGTAGACTTGCTACATATTCTAAGCATGGTATTGTTAGAATATTAAGAGTCGAGATGCGTACATTTGTTAGGATATTCTATCCGGTTTTCTTTGTGGAAAGACGTGACTGCAAGACTTATCAATTCAGCGAAGCTGATCTAGATGATCTGAACATTGATGATATTGAAGTCATGTTTCAACAATTTCGGGAGATGCCGATTTGGAACAACGACACACTCAGGGCGATGGATGCACTAAGAAGATTTATTAGGCGTCTTATTCGGTTCTATCGAGTATTTGATTTCCAGATGGCCTTGGAAAGCCATCAACCTGTGGTTAATGTTACTCGTCCAAATCGACGTTTTCCCAACCTCGATGTCATTCCTCTGTTCACGATCGTTGAAGATCCTTATGGGATAGTTTATCAAAATCAGCAAAGAGAACGTCTTTTCTTGAGATTCGATGAGATCGGCAAATATTCGGACGGTACTTTGAAGGTTATTCGGTTGCAAGTAGAACGTCGTCTGAATGATGCCTTGAAGACACTCTCGGATGCTCAACAAAGATACGGAACTGAAACTCCAAGGATCTCTCTTCTTCGAAGAGTTTTTGAGACTCTTGAAACCAGATTGGAGTTCAGAAGAACTCTAAGACGCTTGGAAGTTATAATTGGATTAAATCGTCAAAGAACTCTGTTCCAGCGCCATTGATTACAAAGGGGGAGATTGTTAGAACATTTTATGTTGTAATCAATGTGTATTTAAGTAAGCTTGTAGCTTTCTTTTAGTTAGTTTGACTTTCTAAGTCATGGGTATAAATACCCTTTCCTTCCTTGTTTTGTACAACTTTTGCTAATATCAGAGATATACAACTTCTACATTTTCTCTCTATCAAATTCACTTTCTTCTTCATTGATCTTGTAATCTACATCTTCCCTTGGACCTAGGGAGTCGTACATAGGATGAGTACCAAAAAGTTATTGTACATGGGGGTGCATAACCTGTGTACCGTCAGAGGTAGAGATTACTTACTCTGGGCTTCTTCTGTGCACATCATAGCCAGGGTGAAGAAAAGGGTTCTGCAGACCTCTGGGGTCTCAGTCGGATTATCTTGGAGTTTGATCATCATCATTAAGATCAGAATCAACTCCAGAGATTGTGAAATCTGGATCTTCTATGGCTTTTGTGGTTTCATGTGACAGATCTTCTACAGTCCATCCTGCAGTGTCAAGGGTGTTGGCAAATTCAGGGCGTTGGAGGATGGAAGAGAAATCTCCATGATGAGCATAGTTGAGAGGAGTTAGGGAATGCAAAGGTGATTTTTGGGTTTGTTCTTCTGCGACTTCTTCTGTCACCTTTTCTGTCACTTCTTCTGCTACTTCTTCCTCTGCTATTGGTTGTATAGGAGACAGATGTTTCCCTATTTTCTTGCTCTTCCTTCTCTTTGGTTTGGGTGCCACATCCTCTGTGGACTTATGTTTTCTTTTCTTTTTGTCCTTTGAAGGAGAGGGAGGTGCAGATGATCCAACCACTGTTGCATGAGTTGGAGATTGTTGAGCTTCGACAGCAGAAGTTGAAGTACCCTCTATGGTTTTCCTCTTCTTTGTTTTTTTAGAAGTTGAGGCAGAGAGTTTTTGTTTCTTTGAGACAGAGAAGATGGATTCTCTCTGAGCTCGGAATCTGGCTTGAACCTCTTCATGCTTCTAAAAAGCAGCTGCCCATTCTTCATCTGTCAACCTATCTAATACTTCTGTACCTATGGGGGCTCCTAGACGCGGGGGTGTCCTAGGACTTGGTTCTGGAGTCCTATGATCGCGTATGTATTATAATTCTAGTTCTTCGTCCTTTACATATCCCAGAAGTTTTTTGGCAGAGGTCTGCAGTGTGGGTATCCATCAGCATATTCTGTTGGGGAGTTCTTATTCATGGCATACATTTTGGTTGTTGGCCCCTCCATTGGCCATTTTTCGAGTAAGAGTAGAGGCTCTAGCAGAACACCTAGAATTCTTTGAAACTGCAGAGGAGGTAGAGCTCCTGTCGTTTGTGACTTTTTCTGCTGGAAGGAGATCTTTCTGTCAATGGTGTTAACCATTTCTTGCATCATGAGTGTGGCGAAGTCCAGAAGTAGGTCATAGTAGACTCCGTACAGGATGGCTAGGATTTGGTGAGAGAATTTATCTGGACTTCCCACTTTCCTTGTTAGACACCTGTTTAGTATGGAAAAGAGTGTATTCCACAGAGGTGGTAATCTGCCTCTGCGGAAGTCATTTATCTTTCTTAGGGTGGTATTGTACCCTAACATTTCGACAAATCTGCAGAGTTCTTCATCTGTGGGTTCCTCTGCGTATTTCCTTAAGCCAAGAAGACCTCTGGTGGGTAGACTGAACTCAAGAGAGAACATAGTTCTGTTGAACTTGAGTTCAAGATGTGCGAATTTATCGGGTTTGGAGATGTGCCCTTTGATCTGTCGGTCTTCTGGATCAAATATGCAACTTTGCCAGAATTGATTTATATATCTGGTAGGGATTTTGTCCACGGTTTTGGTCAGAAGAGGGTAGAGAATATGTTATTTCAAAATATGGAGAAGTATAGCATGTGCTTTCCCAAAAGCGGTTCTTGAAGGAACAAGGTAGTGATTATTGGGTTTTAAAGGTAGAACATTTGCAAAATGTTCATGTGCTAAGAAGTTTTGAAAGTGGGTAGCCGGAGCAAAATCTGCTTCATCGCCGGAGTTGTCCTGATCCAGGTTTCTAGCGATTTCAGGGTTTTTCAGAGTGTTCAGATTGTGCAGGGGAGTGTTTAGGTGAGTTCGCCGGAGATTGTGAAGTGGAAGTCATTTCTTGAATATGAGGAAAGATGAAGATATGAAGATTTGCAGGTTGTAAGTTCGCCGGAGAAGATAGTAAGTTCGTAATGTTTTAGGAAGGAATGGTAACTTGGGTTTTATAGTGAGAGGTAACGGTATAATCTGAAGAGGTTAATATATGGAAGTGGATAAAATTTTGGGGTCCGCAATCGAGTACCTACGGTTGGTTCAACTTTCCAGGAGAACGTGTGCCGTGTACGTCCAATGAAAATGTGACACGTCAGCAGTGTCAGAGCACGACTTGACGTCGTGCGCGGCCCATTAATGCTTGGCGCGTGGTTTCTTTTCCTCCACATAATTTTCACTCGCAGTAAATAGCCGTTACTGTTACAGAATTTCCCTAAGTTGAAACACGTTTGAAAATTCATTGGAGAGGATCGATAGATTTATAGAGTAGAAATTTCTTTTACAGATGTTTTGAAGCTCTGTCAGAGCCAGCAGAGGCTCTATGAGATGAAGTTTCTCATATCTAAAAATCTATTAAACTTTTTGATCATCCAAGTTTTTAATTGTTTTTTTGACAATGTTTTTAGGACCTATTTGGAAGTTGGTGTCCTAGAAAATTGCTTGTTAAAAGGTTTTGTGCGAGAAATTCTTTTAAAAGCCTATGTTGGTCAACAGAGTTTCTTTGGTGGAATGAGCTCTGTGACCAACAACCTTTTAGAATCTCAAAGTGTGCATTTGTGCGAAAGAGGTATTTTTAGATAACATTCAAACCGATCGAAAGAGTTTAAATTTACGATCTTAGAGATTTTCTCTGGCAGAGCCTCTGTTGAGCTCAACAGAGGCTCTATGACCTCAAATTTCTCATAACACAAAATTTATGCATCTTTTCGATCATTTGAAGTTTGAAATGTTTTTAACATTGTTTTTAGGACAAATTTGGAAATTTGTGTCCTAGAAAACTGTTTTCAAAAATTGTTTGTATGAGATACTTATATTTTGACTCGTCAGACCTCGGCTTAGTACCTGACTTCTGTGGATAATGTTGATCGCAATTCTTCTTTGGCTCCCCCTTGAACTGTCAACTTCTGTAGATCAGTTCAAGGCCTCCTTCTGCTCCCCCTTGACCTATGCTTGGATCAAATAAGATAAGTTGTGTATTGAACATAGGTCAAGATCACTAGAGGTTCTGTGAAGTCCGACAGAGGTTCTGAGCAAACCCACAGAAGCTCTGTGATTTAAAGAACTTTTAAAGATTGAGAATTTACAGACAAAAAATAAAATAAACAAAACAATTAAATATATATGTATATACATATTTACAGAGGTTTAAGTTATACTTACAGTGGTTTCAACACATGTTAATCATTCCCAACTTACCCACCAAGAAAATGAATCTTTTCTCATCTAGTACCTTGGTGAATAAGTCTGCAAGCTGGTATTTTGTAGACACGAAGTGCATTTCGATTGTCCCATATTCAACATGATGCTTCAGAAAGTGGTAACGGATGTCGATATGCTTTGTTTTTTAGTGCTGTTCTGGATAGGCAGAGATGGCTATGGCGCTCTTTGAGTCACAGAAGATGGGTATCTTAAATAAGATGTGACCATAGTCTTTTAGTTGAGTTTTCATCCACAGAACCTGGGAGCAACAGCTAGCAGCAGCAACATATTCAGCTTCTGTCGTAGATGTCGACACACACTTCTGTTTCTTTGAAGTCCAACTAACTAATTTCTCACATAGGACTTGACAACTCCCAGAGGTACTCTTTCTGTCGAGTTTGCAGCCTCTATAGTCTGAATCTGTATAAGCTTTAAGACCAAAACCAGAGTTCTGCGGATACCAGAGGCCAAGATTTTTGGTCCCTTTTAGGTATCTAAAGATTCTCTTTACAGCATTGTAATGGGATTTCTTTGGGTTAGCTTGATATCTTGCATAGAGGCATGTGGCATGCATTATGTCAGGTCTACTAGCAGTTAAGTATAACAGAGACCCAATCATGCCTCTGTAGAGTGTGCACTCTACAGAGATACCATCTGGATCTGAGAATAATTTATTTAAAGTGGCCATTGGGGTTTTCATTACATAGGCATTAGAGAGACTATATTTTGAAAGTATGTCATAGACATATTTAGCTTGATTTATGAAAATTCCCTCTGATGATTGTTTTACTTGTAGTCCGAGGAAGAAAGTTAATTCTCCCATCATACTCATTTCAAACTAACTCTGAATGAGTTTTTCAAACTTTTTGCACTCTTCTGTATTTGTAGACCCAAAAATTATGTCGTCCACATATATTTGTACAAGCATAATTTCATCACTTTTTCGTTTATAAAACAAAGTTGTATCCGTTGTACCTTTTTCGTAACCATTATCGAGAAGGAAGGTAGAATGTCTTTCGTACCATGCTCTTGGAGCCTATTTCAGTCCATACAGAGGTTTGTCGATATAGTACAAGTATCTTGGGTACTTGGAACTTTCAAACCCAGGTGGCTGTTGGACGTATACTTCTTCTTGGATTTCACCGTTTAGAAAAGCGGATTTTAGGTCCATTTGAAATACTTTAAAACCTCTGTGGGCTGCGAAGGCTAAGAAGATTCTTATGGCTTCGAGCCGTGCGACAGGGGCAAAAGTTTCATCGTAATCTATGCCTTCTTCTTGTCGATATCCCTTGGCCACCAATCTTGCTTTGTTTCTTATGACCATCCCATCTTCATCCTTCTTATTTCTGAAGACCCATTTAGTTCCTATGGCTTGTTTTCCTCGTGGCATAGGAACTAAAGTCCATACTTTGTTTCGTTCAAACTGTAGAAGATCTTCTTGCATAACGTCTACCCAGTTTGGGTCGTCAAGGGCTTCAGAGATCCTTTTTGGCTCGATCACACTAATAAAGTTTGTAAAGAAACAAAAGTTAGCACTAGCAGATCTTGTTTTTACCTTTTCAGAAGGTTCGCCGATTATAAGACTTGGAGGATGGCTTTTTGTCCATTTTGTTGTTCTTGGGAGATGGTCATCGATTTCATTAAGTTAATCTTCAGAGGTTTCTAACTGTGGTTCTTGTGCAGCCTCTGTCGTAGATTTTGCTTTCGTGCTTGATCCTACAGATTGTAGGATGATTGGAATGTGTGGCGGAGTTTGTTCCTCTGAGGAAGTATAGACTGAGTCTTCTTGTTCCTCTGTGGTTTTTTAGTAGCTTCTGTGGTTGTTTTCCTTGTTGTATCATCTTCTGTTGGCTCCCCCTCGGCATTTGCATCCGTATGATTAACAGAGGAAGATGAATTTTTTAAGGGACCAGTTAGAGAGATACCTATCGCGTTCTGGCTGACAGAAGATGATTCTCCAGAGGCTCTGACGGCTTTAGCAGAGGGATCAATGTCTTCATGGAACATCTCTTGAAATAGAAGATTTAAGTCTTCTTCTCTTATTTTTAAGATGCCAGAGGATTCCCCTTTTAGACCGAGTTCTGAACTGATTTGTTCAGAAGTCTTTTGGAAGGAATCGTTAAAATAAACGTTTATGCTTTCTACAATCGTTCGTGATCGTAGAAGATAAACTCTGTAGGCCTTGGAAGTTGCAGAGTATCCTATGAACTTGCCTTCATCAGCTTTAACTTCAAACTTTCCTCTTGTTTTTCTATCATTTAAGACGAAGCACTTGCATCCAAATACATGGAAGAACTTGATGTTTGGTCGTCTTCTGTTGATAAAATGATATGGTGTTTTGATGTGTCTCTTTACAATGGTTGATCGATTTTGAGTATAGCAAGCGGTTGATACTGCTTCTGCCCAAAATGTCATTGGTAATCCACATGCGGTCAGCATAGTTCTGGCGGCCTCCACAAGCGTGCGGTTCTTTCGTTCAACCACTCCATTTTGTTGTGGGGTGCGTGCAGCACATAAGTTATGTGATATTCCTTCTTCTATAATATAGGCTTCAATGATAGAGTTTTTGAATTCTGTGCCATTGTCACTTCTTAATTTCTGAATCCTGCACTCATATAGAACTTGGATTTTCTTCATTAAATTTATCAGAATGTTTGGAACATCTGATTTCTTTCTGACAAATTCAAACCATGTAAATCTTGAGAATTCATCGATCAAAACAAGCAGATATTTCTTGCCACCTAGGCTCTGTGTAGATATTAGACCGCAGAGGTCAACATGGAGCATGTATAGAGGCCTAGTGAAAGATACATCTGTTTTGCCTTTATGGGAAGCCTTTTTGAGTTTTTCCATTTCGCAGGCAGAGCAAAGATGATCTTTATTAAATTTAACGTTTGGTAGACCTTTGACTAGATCAAGTTTTACAAGTTTATCAAGAGTATGAAAGTTTAAATGGCAGAACCTGTTATGCCATAACCAGGCTTCTTCGCTTTTACAGGCAACGAGGCATATTTTGTCTTTCTTCTTGGCATTGAAGTTCATGAGATATAGATCTCCTCTTCTTTCGGCTCGCAGAAGTTCAATTCCTGTGTCCTCGCTCTGTAGAGAGCAGAAGGTTCTTTTGAACATTACGTCGAATCCTGTATCGCAGAGTTGACTAACACTGAGAAGATTCTGTTTAAGGCCATCAACATATGCAACTTTGCATACGGTTATATTCTCCTTCTGTATGATTCCGTAGCCTTTAATGTACCCCTTTTTGTTGTCTCCAAAGGTCACAGATCCACCATTGTTCTTTTCTTTGTATGTGGATAGAAGACCTTTGATGCCAGTCATGTGCCTCGAGCATTCGGAGTCTAGATACCAGATCGACACATACTGCTTCTGCAAGACAATCAGAGAGTTTTAGGTACCCATATCCACATGGGTCCAGTTTTGTTAGGGGTTTTCAAGTTTGCCTTATCATTTTTGGTCTTTGTTTTAGCTTCTGTTGAAGAAACATTTTGTTTCTTCTTACCCTTGGATTTATCATTTTCTTTGGGTACACAGAGATGACAGTTTGGACTTTTGTAGTGATGGTTTAATTTAAACATAAGATCAAAGCAATGACAGTATTGAATGTGTGAAGAGATATGCTTAAACTTTTCATTAAATTCATTAAATGGGGGCACATAGGCATTACAATTTATCCTAACATTAGACTTTCTATTACAAGAAGGTTTATGTAGGCTAGATTGTTGTTTGCAAAATCCTTTGTTGAGTGCGGCATAAGGATCTATATCACAGAAGCCAATTCTCCGTCTCCCTATTTGGGTGTTAATTTTCTCGTACACCTTATGCGCATCTTGAATTTTTTTAATTTGAAGATCTCTTCTGAGTAAATCTTGACAGAGGACTTCTCTTTCCTTTTGAAAATAATTTTTAAGAGCTAGGATGTTCATTCTGTCGCACTCGACGTCCATTAGTTCTTTAGACTTTGTTTTCAAAGAAGAATTAAGTTAAGAAATCTTTTCTTTTAAAGGATTTAACTTTTTGTTCCAGTCCATTTCAATTTCTTCCTTTTCTTTAAAGATTTTAGCTTTTTCTTGAGTGAGAAGTCTAGCTTCTCTCTCATAGAAGGTGAGCTTTTTCTGAATATTTTCACATGTCTTTTTCATTTCAGTGTATTCAATGTTAAGTTTAATCAAATCATCTTCTGCCATATTAGAGTTAGAGGTAGAAGTGGATACCTCATTGTCGGAGTCGGAGCTGACTTCTGCCATGCCAGAGAATAGAGCATTCTTTGTTTCGCCTTCGTCAGAGGACGTGTATGACTCCCAGATGTCTTTGTTCACCATTAGTGACTTCTGAGCACAGTATTCAACTTTTTTTTGTAGAAAGCTGCATCCCTCTGAGGGCGATTTGACTTGCTCCTGCATTCGTTGGCAAAGTGACATGGTTTTCCACAGTTGTAGCATCCTTGGTTCTGTGTGGAGTTTCCAGCTCTGTCACCTGACCTCTGTCGGTCACCGCTTCTTTCGGTTCGGCATTCATTTGCGTAGTGGCCTGGCTTACCATATTTGTAACACTCTTGAATCTATGGAGTGTTGCCAGCTTTGTCTTCCGACCTCTGTCGGTCATTTCCTCTGTCATTTATGTCAGTTGACCTCTGTCGGTCACCACTTATGTCGTTTCTGTCGTTTGACCCTTCTCTCTCTCGATTATCTATTTCATATCGTTCATTACCAGATTTCTTCTGGTATCCTCTGCTGAATTCCATAGTCAAGAGAGCTAATGATTTAGCTATCGAGGCCAGGGTCGTTTCTTCTTCTGCTGCTACTTCGTCTTCTTCTTCACTTTCCACCATCATGTTTTTCTTCTTCTTCTCCTTTCTTTCCTCTACTGCTTTCTCTTTCTTTGGTTTCTCTCTAGCCTATGTAGTCTTACCAACCAATGCAAGAGGTGCAATGATCTGGGCTTTTGCTTGTGCTACCTGAGGCTCTTGTGCTGCCAATGTTCCATAGAGGTCTGATAGGGTCCAGGAATCTAAGTCTAGATTTGTTTGCAGAGACATAGATAACTGAAGACATTCTTCATTCAGAGACTTCAGGAACATAACGTTGTTTTCTTCAGAGGTTCTGTGGATGCCGAACTTCTTGCACTTGTTTATTAGAGAGTTGAACCTATTATACGTAGTCTGCAGATATTCGGATGGCAGAGCTTTAAAGGCATAGTATTCATTTTTGTTTTTCCAGTTCTTTCCATAGATCATATGCAGATTCACATGCATCCATGGACTGGAAAAAGGTCATTTGGAATTGCCATAATCAGAATTCTCTTAGTTTTCTGAGCAACTTCGTATTTAGCCCAATCAGGATCAGACCATTTATCTTGGGTCTTTGGTTTCGTGTGTTATGGGATTTCTGGTGTGTCGTCTGTGCCAGGAACACGAGGTACAGTTATCATAGGAACGAAAGGAGGATTACGGATATAATATACTAATTCTTTGTCAGTAACCTCAAAGAAGTGAATCATTCGAATCTTCCATTGAGGGTATTCGTCTCTAAGAAGAGTAGGAGGTTTGGTTAAAGAACCAGCAGTGAAGAAGTTGTTTGTATTCGTCATTTTAGAGAGAGATAAA
The DNA here is from genome assembly GCA_033807775.1 of Saussurea involucrata. Lineage (NCBI taxonomy): Eukaryota > Viridiplantae > Streptophyta > Magnoliopsida > Asterales > Asteraceae > Saussurea > Saussurea involucrata. Next base: position 89,808,853 of record CM066314.1, read on the forward strand.
TTATCCAGAAAAGGGTTTGAACAGTAAGCTTTTTAGAGATGAAGTGGATGCGTCGTTTGAAGTTTCTTAGATTAAAAGCTTTAAACTGAGCACAAAAATGGTGTTTTTAACCGGAATAACAGATTCTATAAGTTTACCAAAGTTCGAATGAATCGAAAATGGCAGAAAAACAGAAACTGTTTGAATAAATTGAAGAATAGGTTAAAAATCCAAGTTTCTACCAAAAATCATTGTAAAGAGTGGATCCCTTGATATTAAAAATCAAAGTTCGATCTGATACCAATTGTTGGTTCCTGTTTTCTTAACAATGATCTTAACTTCCAGTTAGTTCAGATTTAGATATGGTGCGGAAGCGTATTTAAGAACTGAAAGATAATGTAAAGGTAGAAGAACACACAATATCAAATAAACAGTATGTAAAGAACAGATGAATATCTCAAAGATTATTGTGTTTGATATTATCAAGAACACCAAGAAGATAACAAGAAAGAGCTGCTGGTGTGTGTGTTTGTGCGTAGCTTAAATGTGTAATTCATGTTAATGGAAGAACTCAACATGATTCTTCTATTTATACTAATTCTTAAGGGGACATACTCTAGACAAAGAGGACTGATCTACAGTAGACAAGATCGTATGAACAGTAGCATGTACGATGTTCATTTAATGCGCATGTTCCAATTCTGACAGAGCCTTATTAGAGTTTGACACGTATAGTTGATGTCAGGGCACGCCTAGAACAAGTGGATGAACGGATCTTGAAAAAGTAGAAATATATTTGTTAATCTTCCAAGTCTTCAGTATAAACCGCATAGGCTCTGTCAAAGGTGACGAGGTTCTGCGGCTCGGTCCTCTGTGAGGAGCACTTCTGTCGATTCTTGCCTTCTATCTTCTTGGGTTCTTCTGCAGAGCCTCTTTGGGTGATTTCTGTAATTGGATTATTTTTACTACTTTTACAAACAGAAAGATTGGATCTAACAGAAACCTCTGAAGATGGTGAATGTGTGGTTTGAAAACACAAATCTACCATCATCAGCCTCTGTCAAAAGAGCGTCCAAACCGAAGAAATATCTGAATACACAAGATCAGACATGAATCTTTAAGTTTGGTAATCCCGAGACTCAATCACAGGTTGCCTTTGTCTGCACTATAGATTCTGAGAAGAAACTATCCGCAGAGGCACCTGAATTCTTGCCTGCTTCAACAGAAGAAAAACCGACTCATATTTCTGAAAAGGAATTATTGGAAATCGGTGAAAACAACTTTTATGAATGTACCAGTACTTAAAAAAATGGCCAAAATCTCTCTGAGGAAACCTCGATGAAAACTTTTGTTGACTTAGAAGATATCCCTGAAAGAAAGGAATAAAGCGAGTATGGCACATGCTATGAAAATCTAGCCTCTGTCGAAAGAGAACTAAGTGACTCAACCTCTGTATATGAGGACGATTCATCCTCTGACGAATCTGAGACTGACTCTAAGTCAGAGATAGTACCTAGTGACTCAGAGGATTTTAAACTACCCTCTGGAGTTCTTAGCAGAACTATTCCTCCCAATGAGAAAATCACAAGAGTTCATATCTGTCCAGATTTTTTGAACATGTGTATACAAGCCAAAACCTCTCTTGAGCTTGAGAAAATTAAACAACAAAAAGAAATGTCCTCTCAAAATCCAACGAGTTCAAAGTTTTCAAAACCCTCAAAGCCTATTAAAGAACAACTAACATGGCAACAGAAGGGTACGTGGATTGGCAATAACAAAACTCTTTCTTCTGTGATAGTGAAACCAACGGAAGTTCACCACAGAAGGGGTCAACAGAAGGCTACTCTCAACAGAGGATTTTGCAAACAACAAACTAGCCTACATAGGTCTTCTTGTAATAGGAAGTCAAATGTTAGGATAGAATGTAATGCCTCTGTGCCCCCATTTAATGTTTTCAATGAAAAGTTCAAGCAAATCTATTCGCACATTCATTATTGTCATTGTTTTGATCTCATGTATCGATTAAATCAACACTTCTCAAGTCCACACTGTTTCCTCTCTACACCCAAAAAGAACACTAAATTCAAGGGTAAGAAGAAACAAAATGGTTCTTCAAAAGAAGCTAAAACCAAATCCAAGAATGCTAAGGCAAACTTGAAGACCCCTAACAAAGCTGGACCCATTTGGATATGGGTACCTAAAACTCTCTGATTGTCTTACAGAAGAAGTATGTGCCAATCTGGTATATTGACTCCGGATGCTCGAGTCACATGACTGGCGACAGAGGTCTACTATCCTCCTACAAAGATAAACTCGATGGAGGATCTGTGACCTTTGGTGACAACAAGAAGGGGTATATAAAAGGCTACAGAGTCATTAAGAAGGAGAACATAACTGTATGCAAAGTTGCATATGTGGATGGCCTTAAACACAATCTTCTCAGTGTTAGCCAACTCTGCGATACGGGTTTCGACGTAATGTTCAAAAGAACATTCTGCTCTTTACAAGGTGAGGACACATGAGTCGAACTTCAGCGAGCCGAACGAAGAGGTGATGTATACCTCATGAACTTCAGTGCCAAGAACAAGGAAGACAAGCTCTGCTTTGTTGCCTGTAAAAGCGAAGAAGCCTGGTTATGGCATAACAGGTTCTGTCATTTAAACTTTCATACTCTAGATAAGCTTGTTAAACTTGATTTAGTTAAAGGTCTGCCAAATGTCAAGGTTAATAAAGATCATTTGTGCTCTGCCTGCGAAATGGGAAAACTCAAAAGAGCTTCCCATAAAGGCAAAACTGATATATCTTGCATTAGGCCTCTGTACATGTTTCATGTCGACCTCTGCAGTCCAATCGCTACACAGAGCCTAGGTGGCAAGAAATATATACTTGTTTTGATCGACGAATACTCAAGATTTACATTAGTTGAATTTGTCAGAAAGAAATCAGATGTTCCAAACATTCTGATAAATTTAATGAAAAGAATTCAAGTTCTGTATGAGTGCAGGATTCAGAAACTAAGAAGCGACAATGGCAAAGAGTTCAAAAACTCTGTAATTGAAACCTATCTTACAAAAGAAGGCATATCACAACACTTCTCTGCTGCACGTACCCCACAACAAAATGGCGTGGTTGAACGAAAGAACCGCACGCATGTGGAGGCTGCAAGAACTATGCTGACAGCATGTGGATTACCAATGTCTTTTTGGTCAGAAGCAGTGTCAACCGTTTGCCACACCCAAAATCGATCAACCATTGTAAAGAGGCACATCAAGACACCTTATCATTTGATCAACAAAAGGCGACCAAACATCAAGTTCTTCCATGTATTTGGATGCAAGTGCTTCGTCTTAAACGACAGAGAAGCAAGAGCAAGTTCATTGGGTACTCTGCCACTTCTAAGGCCTATAGAGTTTATCTTCTGCAGTCACGCACCATTGTAGAAAGCATCAATGTGTCTTTTGAGGATTCCTTTCAAAAGACTTCTGAACAAATCAGTTCAGAACTCGGTCTAAAGAAGGAATCCTCTGGCATCTCAAAGACAAGAGAAGAAGACTTAAATCTTCTATTTGAAGAGATGTTCCATGATGATATTGATCCCTTTGCTGGAGCCATCAGAGCCTCTGGAGAAACATCTTCTGCAAACCAGACTGAGTCAGGTATATCTCTAACTGGTCCATTAAATACTTCATCCTCTTTTGTGAATCATACAGATGCACATCCTGAGGGGGAGCGAACAGAAGCTGAAGATAACACAACCAAGGACTCAACCATAAAGGCTCCTGAAATACCTACTCCAGCAACTACAGAGGAATCAATACCAGAGGAAAACGAAGACTCAGACTCTACTTCGTCAGAGGAACAAATTCCAACTCTTATTCCAATCCTCCCACAAGCTGAAGAACCAAGCATAAGTACAGAAGTACCATCAACAACAGAGGTTGCACCAGAACTGCAGTGTACAACACAGTGGACGAAAATCCATCCTCCAAGCCTTATAATTGGTAATCCTTCTGAAAAGGTCAAAACAAGATCAACCACTGCTAATTTTTGTTTCTTTACAAATTTTATCAGTGTGATCGAGCCAAAAAGAATCTCTGAAGCCCTAGATGATCTAAACTGGGTAGATGCTATGCAAGAAGAGCTTCTACAGTTTGAGAGAAACAAGGTATGGACCCTAGTACCTCTGCCACGAGGGAAACAAGCCATAGGGACAAAATGGGTCTTCAAAAACAAGAAGGACAAGGATGGGGTGGTCATTAGAAATAAAGCAAGATTGGTTGCCAAGGGATATCGCCAAGAAGAAGGCATTGATTACGATGATACTTTTGCCCCTGTCGCACGGCTCGAAGCCATAAGAATCTTCTTAGCCTTCGCAGCCCACAGAGGTTTCAAAGTATTTCAGATGGATGTAAAATCTGCCTTTCTGAATGGTGAAATCCAAGAAGAAGTATACGTCCAACAGCCACCAGGGTTTGAAAGTTCCAAGTACCCAAAATATGTCTATTATCTCGACAAAGCTCTGTATGGACTGAAACATGCTCCAAGAGCATGATACGAACGGCTTTCAACTTATCTTCTCAATAATGATTACGACAGAGGTACGACATATACTACTTTGTTTTACAAAAGAAAAGGTGATAAGATTCTGCTTGTACAGATTTATGTGGATGACATTATTTTTGGGTCTACAATCATCGGACTCCAAGTAAAACAATCATCAGAGGGAATTTTTATAAATCAAGCTAAATATGCCTCTGACATACTTTCAAAATACAGTCTCTCTGATGCCTCTGTAATGAAGACCCCAATGGCTACTGGAAATAAATTATTCTCAGATCCAAATGGCACATCTGTAGAGTGCATGCTCTACAGAGGTATGATTGGGTCTCTTTTATACTTAACCGCAAGTAGACCTGACATAATGTATGCCACATGCCTCTGTGCAAGATATCAAGCTAACCTAAAGGAATCTCACTATATTGCTGTAAAGAGGATCTTCAGATACCTTAAAGGGACCATAAATATTTGACTCTGGTATCCGAAGAACTCTGGTTTTGGTCTTAAGGCATACACAGATTCAGATTATGGAGGATGCAAGCTTGATCGAAAGAGCACCTCTGGGAGTTGTCAATTCCTGGGAGGTAATCTAGTCAGCTGGACTACGAAGAAGCAGAACTGTGTGTCTACATCTATAGCAGAAGCAGAATATGTTGCTGCTGCTAGCTGTTGCTCTCAAGTTCTGTGGATGAAAACTCAGCTCAAGGACCATGGGTACAACATATACAAGATTCCCATCTTCTGTGATTCCAAAAGTGCCATAGCAATCTCTGCCAATCCAGTACAACACTAAAAAATAAAGCATATCGATATTCGTTATCACTTTCTGAAGCATCATGTTGAACATGGCACAATCGAAATGCACTTTGTGTCCACTGAATACCAGCTTGCAGACTTATTCACCCAGGCACTAGATGAGAAAAGATTCCTTTTCTTGGTGGGTAAGTTGGGAATGATAAACATGAGTTGAACCCTCTGTAAGTAAGATTTGATCTTCTTGTAAATATATATATATATATTTAAATTCTTCTGTATGTAAATTCTTAATCATCAAAAGTTATGTAACCAACAGAGCTTCTGTGAGATTGCTCAGAGTATGACAATCGCCACAGAACCTCTGATAACCTTGACCTATATTCTGTGCACAACTTATCTCATTTGATCCAAGCATAGGTCAAGGGGGAGCAGAAGGAGACCTTGAACTGATCTACAGAGGTTGATCATTCAAGGGGGAGTCAAAGAAGAGATATGATCAACCATATCTACAAGAGTCATGTATTTTTACCGAACAAAGGAGAACCAAAGGTGAGTAACTCGTACAAATCCATTTTGAAAACAATTTTCTAGGACATAAATTTCAAAATACGTCCTACAAACACTGTTCAACAAAGCCTTTGTAAGCCGGATCCTCTAGCACTGCAAATTTCATACGGAAACTCTGTCGATCAACCTTAAATGTCTTCTTTCAGGATTTGTACGTACAAATGCACACACAAGAATACTGAAAGAAAGTCTTATGGGCAAAGAGCTCACTCCACAAAAGAGTCTCTGTCGCCCAAACTAGACACTCGAACAAAATCCATTTCCAAAACAGTTTTTGTTGGTCCCGAAAGGCTTAAACAAGTTTGTAGAAGGGGGGGGGGGGGGGGTTGAATACAAACACACTATTTTACTTTTCTAAATTGTTTATTGATAAATCATTAACAATTTACAGCTTGTTGCGGAAACAAGATTAAGGATAAACCTAAATCTAAACAAGTTGGAACACTAAGGTTTTCTTGCACTAAGAAAGATAAGGAGATTACTAATAAAATCCTATCTTGAGAGATTTGAACTTGTCCAGAGTTAGCAAGTTACTTCAAATGAAGTGAGTTCATCTCTTTATATACTGCATGCATTTAATGCAATCCAGTATATACTTTACACGTGTCATTAGCGGATTGGTTGCATGTCATTGACTTTTGATGACAACCTTAGTAGCCGCATGAATGAACAGTGTAGTATCAGAGTGGTTGTACGATTTCAGATTTTCGGAGGTTCTTTTCTGACATTTCGTACGGTGGCGTGCAAGGGAGGTTAAGACAAAAGTACTTTGTACGGAGGACTTCATGATCAGCTTTCGTTGATTCAGCGATTATCATTTACTATTCAGCAGATGATAAAGTTCAGCGATAGCTGAAGTCTTGTACTTGATACTTCACGTTGAGTGGACAAATCTGAGTCTTCGCTGATCCGCATCAGTTCATTAGGAGACTTGTCGCTAGTTCTTGAGCTTGATCTTCGACTTCAGCGTAGAACCTTTGTTGACGTGAATCTTGTCTTCAGGGATCATAAGTAAACAACTAACTTATCAGCGATCATCATAAGGACTGAACAGACTCAGCGATATGGTGAACAGTGTTCGCTGAATGTTTAATCTAAAAGTGCGAGAGTTCCTATCAGCAGTACTGTAAGATCTTAGTACTTATCAGCGATAGTGAAACTCTGATACATATTGTTTACTTACAATTTTCACTAAGTATTTAAGATAGGGTCATTATCAAATCACTGAGGGTTTGGATCAACAATCTCCCCCTATTTGATTATGACATAGCAACAGAGAAAATTGCTATTTAATGAAAACATAAGGATAAAAAGAACTCATAAAATATTTGTCCCTTTTACTGTTTTCTGGGATCTTTTCAGTACTGATGGAGTAAAGTACATTCGCTGAAATCTTTCTTTAAATCTTTGAATCAGGTTACAATATGAATAAGAAAGATTACAAGTACAAGCGAAATAAATTACAAGTACTGAAGGATGACTGATACAATAGAGAAAATGGTGATTGTTGTCAGCCTTCAAAGGGTTCTTCCTTAATGAGAAGTTCATCAAGGGTTGTCTTTTCAGTTGGAATCATCCAGCCAGGAACCTTTTCTCCTTTATTCTTTAGCTTCAGAGCAGCTTCAAAAATCAAGGGTTTTAGGTGTCGTGCCTGAATGTCTTTTCTGAAGTCGCACCAGTAGATGAGATCTTTGAGCTGTTCGATTGGAGTGATTGGAAGCTCAGCGATCCGTTGAAAGCATTTACGTCCGTCGTAGTCAAGAAAGAATATTCCATAAGGATTACTGATGACTTTACCAGGGACGAAAAGTTCACATGGTGGCAAACAGACATCAAGGGCAGATAGATCAGGATCAGGACCAAGTACTTCAGCGCGAGAGAAACCAATTCCAGTTTCATTTCGTATGACAGGACCTGAGTTTGAATCTTGACGTTTCTTCCTTGGAGAGTCCTTTTTTCTTTTCGGCTTTAGATCAGGAACAGGAGGAATATCCACACAAGAAGATATCAAATCGATCTGTCTGTTTATCAGCTTTTCGAAATGATCCTTGTACTTAGATTTTGACGGTTGGATAGCTAACCTCATCTCCAGCCATTCAGAGAGACCATACCTTTTTACAGTGTCAGCACGAAAGGTTTCAGATGAGTCATCTTCTCTGAACAGTTTGATGTCAACAATAGGTACTCCGATGGAGGTTCTTCCAGAGATGAATACCTTGTTGATCTTCCCTGGACGATATCTGAAGTGGATTTTCTCTTTACACCAGATTAGGGTGGTCTGAGAAACTTCAGCTTTCTTTTCCACGATCTTCTGGGCTTGTTCCCAAAGCTTTCGTTGGATTTGAATGGGAATACGCTTCAGCTTGGGGTCTTTGACAGATTCTTGAGTGAGCTTGATGGCGTATTCTCTGTCTTTATCTTCAGCTTCCTTCCTTTCAGCGATGAGGCGTTCAGCTCTGAGATGATCTTGGTATTCAGCTTTTGAAATTCTGAACTTAGGAGGAACTGAAGGTAGTTGATCGCGCCTTAGGATGATTCGCTGATCCTCGAATCGCTTTATCATTTCTTCTCTCCTCTTTTGATCTTCTTCACTCAGCCTTTGAGCAACTGAGGAAAGTCTGTTTCTGTGCGAGAGAGGTTGTTCTTCTGGTTCATCAGTCTCAGAGATTAAATCTAAGACTGGGATTATGTCTTCAGCGGTAGCTGGAATTATTGGTGAAGTCGCAACAGATCTTTCAGCGATATCCTCAAACAGGGGAGAGGACTAGCTGAAACGCAGCGATCTTACAAATAAGAACTGGGTAGAAGAACTTGGGTAGAAAAGATAGAAAAAAATGTGGATGTGTATGGTGTTTGTGGAATGGATAACTGATTTTTCAGAGATGATCAAGGAAGGAAAAATAAGTTTAGTGTACCTGACAAATCGGCTTTGCAAGTAGGATCGCCAGATTATCATCTTCAGCGATGCCTTTGTCTTTGCTTTTCTCAGCGCCAGAGGCTGAGTGCTTTGTCTTTGTCTTCTCCCCTGAAGGTTCTTTTATTGAAATACCTTTAAGAGCTTTGGTTCGAGGAGCAGGTTTGACAACAAAGAAATCATCGTCATCTTCATCATCATCATCATCATCGTTCCTTGGAGAGGAGGATGGTTCAGCTTCAGGGATGTCGAAGTCTTCGTCTTCTTCTGCTTCAGATTCCTCAGCATCTTCATCGAGTTGCTCCCCCTCAGATATAGAGGCGAGGTTCTCGGTTCCCTCAGGGTTTTCATCTCCCTGAGGTCCAGTAATCCGATCTTCATTACCTTCTCCCCTGATAGATTCATCATGGGAAAGGTCTTCAGCGCTCTTCTCCTGTTCAGCGCTCTTCTCCCCCTCTTTCTCATGATGGGCGGGGGAGGAATGGGTAGATTCAGCATTGGTGTTGTCTCTGTCTTCTGGGCCAGAGATTTTCACACAACCTTCAAGCTTAGCTATTCTGTCTTCTAGGCCAGAAATAGCAGGCGTGATTTTCTTCAGCTCTTGGCGATCCTCTGCGGTGAATGAGTCCAAAACAGGTGCAGGGGCCGGAGCAGGAGCTGGATTATTTGCCTTGTTCACCAGCGTCTCGATCATTGTCTTGACAGAACCAAGGTCGGTCTTCACTGAGCCCAAGTCGGTCTTGACCACTGACATATCACCTTCGAGTGTACCAACCGATTTCTTCAGCGTTGTAACTTCGCTGGAAATGGTGGAAACTGATGATTTGAGGTTGGTGTAGTCAGTGTAGATGTCGGAGAGCACTTTGGCAAAGTCGGCGAGAGTTTTATCAAGGTCTTTGATGTCATCAGAGGAGGCCTTCTTTTCCACCACAGTAGTCAGCTTCGTCAGATTCTCTCCAGCGTTTGTTACAGCTGTAGAGTTATTTGATAGACCGGTGGTGAGATCCGTAAGTTTCATCTCCATAGACTTCAGAGACTGGTTGATGTCTCCCAAAAAAGGACCTGTAACATATAAGTACTTGTGAACAAAGGAAAGCTCAGAAGTTTCAGGTTTAGTTACAGTGTTTAAGGTGGGATCTGTACCTGCAGGAGCGTTGACGAACTCATCAAAGTTTCGAGTCCCTCCATAGTGTTCCATATCTCCCTCAAAAGTTCCGTGAGGAATGGAGATCTCTGCAGGTCCTTTCTTCGTCATTCGCTGAGAAGCTTCAACGGCTTCTTGAATGATGGCATCTCCAGTTTTGACTGGAGGAGTGTCCAAAGAAGTAGAGGGAGGAGCGAAGGATAAGAATTGGGGTTGGGGTTCAAGTTCAGCGTTGGATTCGCTGAGAAGTACTTCATCAGTCTTTTGAGAGACTGACGAAGGTTGGGTAGATTCCAAAGTTCTAACCTCAGCGTTTAGGGACGCTGAAGTAGGTTTAGAAGGGATGGCTTGAATTGGTGTGGCAGAGCGTACCACGGAACTTTCCTTCAGCTCTTCAGAATGAGCTGAGGAGTCTTCAGCATGCAACTGCTGGGGTTGCTCCTTGGTTTTCTTGATCCTTTTGGAATCAAGATGGGTAAGAGATTGTTTCCTTTTCTTAGAAGGAATGGATTTTGTGGCCGGGGTATCAGCGATGGGTATTGTCGCTGAAGGAGCCACAGAAAGCGGAGAATTAAGAAGAGTGAGAAGAGTAGAGAGACGTACCTCGTTGGCGACAGGCTTGAAGTCGAGAACTTTAGGGCCAATCTGAGAGAGTTTCAGATCACCCTCTTCAGGATAGCTGTCCTTCAGGCCATATTGAAAGATGGCGCTGATGAATCGCGGGTAAGGAACCCATGCTGGTCGGTCAGCGGCAGAATCAACACGTTGAATGAGGTCTTCATAGATGATGGAGGCCCAGTCAATGTTGAGACCTTTTAGCAGTGCGTAACCCATGGCCTGCTGAGGCTGAGCGGCTTGATCAGAAGATCCGGATTTCGCTGTCATGCAGCTGATCAGGTGAGCGAAGATGAAGTTCATCTCGCTGGGCATCTTGGATTTCTTTATCAGCGTCAGCTTCTTCTCAGGTAGCTTGTCTCTTCCAGTCTCCCAGATGTAACCCATCGCATCAAGGAAAGCAATGATTTCTTCCCTGTCAGCGTGCTTCTTGTGGTCAGGAAATGGAATGAAAGGATTTTCTGAGGTAGCGTTAGGGAATTTCAGAGCTTTGCGGATTATTGCGGGGGTTATCTTGATGGTGCCATACTCAGTATCGCTGAGTATGCAGTCGATGGTTTTAGATGGATCTTTGGCTGAGGGTAGGTTGGTGTGTCTGGCAGAGTACCAGAATTGGGATAATAGACGCTGACTGGCAGGAGGTGTGATTGTCAGTGCTGTGTATATGGGGCTATTCTTCAAAAAAATCACAGCGTCGTCTAGATGGGATACCTGCTTCCGAGGAGGAAACTCGAGAAGCGCTGAAAGGTTGTTTGCCTTTGTCCAGTCTAGTTGATCCAGCTCAAACTTAACCTGAGGAGCTTTGGTGATTTCCAGTTCCTCAGAATCACTGGAGATGGACTCAGCGGTAACATTCAGCTTTGAAGTTGCCATTTCACTGTATTATCAGTTCAACCAAAGATGTTAACAAATAAGAAATATCTTAATGTGGAAAGAGAATTTCCATTAAGATTTTTCGAATTTTGTCCATTTCATTCAGACAAAAAAGTCTTAATGAAGATTAGGGTTTTTCTTGTTTTTAAAGAAAACGAATATAACACCTATAAGCCTTGTATACCAGTTTTTAAAAAAATGGATACGAAAGAAGAACAAGTTTAAGATTTTAGATTTAAAACTTGAAGAACAACCATGAAATGGTTGTGTTTATAAAACCATCCCAATCCCCAAAACCAAAATCACCAGAAGAACTCCCCTCTCCAACACCAAAACACCAGAAGCTGCAACAACAAAACCCCCATCTCCCATACCCAAAACCAGAACTAAAACCATTGCTCACAAAAGAAAACATCTGAGCAAAACCACAGAAGCCTCACCAACAAAACCCACATCACCAACAAAGTCCTCATAAATGTAAGTGCCAAAACCTACTGAGGCAACCCCCAAAACTACAGGTGGTCGTAGATCTAGATGTTTGAGACCAAGATCCTTTCCAGCTGAAAATCTATCATGCTGTATAGCAGAAGCTTTTCCCTCATCGCTTTTCTCAACACTTGATAGGCTCTGGTATTAGGCTCTGTGTTGTAGTTGTCTTTTGTCCATTGCAGAAGGTCAGGTAGATCGTAAGGATTGATGTTTCTTAAGTCAGCATCAGCGAAGGTAGATTCTGAATTGTTCTCTCTTCTGACTTTGTAAAGATTGTACCTGACCCTTGGATAGGTTCTTGTGAAGGAGAATCTGCAGAAGATCACCTTTTTGATTTTGTGAATTGAGAAGACATCTGCTTTGGTTCTTGGTTTTGTTCTTGTTAAGATGTTCTCAAATTCTTCTCTGATCCATGGATCTGTCACATGATCTACTGGATGATTTGTCTAATAGGATTGTTTGTAGAGGTATTTGTATACCACTTCTTCCATCTCTTCATGTGTTGGACCAGGTCGTGGAATTTGTCTTCTGAGACTCTCCATCTGTTGAACAACTTCTGCAGCTCTACCAGTTAGAGGAATTTCTGACAGAGGCTTCAATCCATGTGCCCAGTCAATTTCTTCGGGTTTTGGGGTTTGAAAGGCGTCAAACGCACTCTTCATTAGTTTTTCTGTTGGCATTGGCAATGTTTTCTTCTTCTTTGGATCTTCTGTCAGTATCCCTTTGCCCTTATCTTTTGCTATTGTCGTGGCAGAACCTGTTGCTTCTATGGGTTTTGAGGTTGGCACTTATGTTGGTTTGATAGAGGTTGCCTCTGTGGATTTTGACGATTGTGATTTAGAGGACTTTTGTGGTGATGGTTCTGTTGGCTTGACTTGCTCTGTAACCTCTGTTGGAGGTTGTTTGATGACTTCTTCTGCGAGCTCAGTTTCTGTTGATGAAGTATTGACATCGAATCTTCTTGCCATTCTGAAAGCTAAAGTGAACCTGTGCCTTTCTTCTTCTCTCTGCGCCATACGATCACTCATTGTTGTGTGCATCCTTTTCAGAATGTTAGAAGCAGAGGTCGTTGCTCTTTTTGGTTTGGTGGCAATCGACTTTCTTCTGGGTATGGTTTGGGGTGTTTCCACAGAGGTGGGTGTTTTCTCTGTGGTTAGTTCATCTGTTTCTTCCAAAATGATTACCTCAGGGGCGGTTGTTGCCTCTGTGGCTTGCTGTTCTGCTTCTGGAGTTTTGGTTTCGTCAGGAGATGATTCCACAGAGATGGGTGTTGTCTCTGTTGTTGTCGGGTCTGTTCTGGAGGTGCTTGACTCAGAGGTTCTGCGGCTATTGGTGGACCTGTAAGTCCTCTGCTTGCAGTTTTCTCTGTAGTTTTCTCCCCCTCAGGATGATCTGATGGACCATGATGGTCATCATCATCAGAGTCATCCTGGCCCTTGTCTGATGTACCCTCTGCTCTGCAGGAAGCATCGGGTTTCTTTGGCATTGTGGCTCCAGCAGCGATCAGTTTCGCGCAGACATCATCACAGAGGCCAAGAAGAGTTGCTAGCTCTGCCTCTGTTTTGAATCTCATCCTTCCTACACTTTCTCTGAAATCTTTGACGAAGTTAGCATTGGCAGTGGTGAAGGAAAGGATGACTTCTGTCACTTGATTAATCACGTTCTGCCCAAGCTCTGTCAGCTGTGCTCTTGTCATGTAGTCTTTGGGTTGCATCAGCATGGTATTTCGCATGGCTTCTTCTTGAACTTTTTGTAGGGCCTTCTGTAGATCTGCAGGAGTGATGCCCGTTGACCCTGAAGTCTGTTTGTTCAATTGATCAAGGAACTTGTTGATGGAGTTCTCAATCGAAGGAGTAGTTGTTGCGGCAGAAGTGGTGGATGCAGTAGCAGCAGACTTCATCTGTGAGATGGCAGTTTTCACCTCTGTGGACAGGTTGTCCATTTTGGTGTTCAGATTTAGCAGTGCCAGTGATGTTGTCTCTGTAAAAGATTTGAAAGAGCTTTGCAACTCTTTCAAGGTTTGGTTCACAGAGGTTTCAAGGGTTTGGAACTCATCCCTTGTAACTTGTGTTCCGGTGGTAACCTCTGGAGGAACACATTCGTCTCCAGAGTGAATCCCTGTTCCTGGGATACCTTCTTTCATTCCTGTTTGTACGTTGAGAATGGAAGGATTTCCTTCTGATCCTTGAGAAGAAACATGAGTTTCAATCCCTACAGAAGTTCTGAGAAGAACATTGTCCAAATCCACTCCAGAGGTGGGTATTGGAATATCCTTCTGTTGACTAGAAGACTTGTCTAGAGTCTCTTTGTCTTTGTGCTCCCTACTTCTCTCTGAAAGAAGTGTGGGTCTTAATAAGTGTGTGGCAGAGGAAACAAATTCCTCTGTTGGGCGTTCTTCTGTGATCTGGGGCAATTGATCACGAACTATAGATGAGTCTCTTTGAGGAGACTCCCTAGGAATGGATTCCCCGATTTCCGTGGGCACAGAGGTTGAAAGAGTAACCTCTGGCTGGATGGGTTGGGTTAGGATCGACCTGTGCTGCTCTTTTTCAATGACACCTTCTGCAGCTAGACCTGCGGTGTCAGAAATGTGGGTTGCACTGGGAGTTGGTTTTGGTCGTGTGCCTCTATTTATCCAGGCATCTTTTCTTGCTTCTTCCCTAAGTTATGTGGAAGTTCCTTGCTCTGGTCGTAATTGGTCATATACTTGATGAGATCCAAATAATCACATGACATGTGGATGATAAAGACCCTTACGTATCCAGACAGCTTCTTCTTCATCTGAATCTGTCTCTAAGATCTCTATTTCTGTCTCCGTTGTTGCTAATCCCTCTTTTTGTACAACTTCGGCCCCTTTTTCTTTCTCTTCTTCCATCATGTTCTCAGAAGCCTCTGTAATTTCACCTCTGTTCAATTCATCTTCAGTTTGTTCTATTTCTTCTGAAGCTGGGTTTGGACTTCTTCTGTGGACATCCAATCCTTGAATGAAAGGGTTTTGTAAAATAACAGGGGTTTCGGCTGGTTGATTTCTGGGTGTTGTGTCATCATCTTGCAGATGTGTGTCGATGCCAGAAATGAAGAAATCTCCTTCTGGAGAGTGGTGGCCGAGAGGTTGTGCCGTCCACCCTGCTGTATTTAGGGTGCTGGCAATTTCAGGGTTCTGTAAGAAGTCGTTCAGGTCTCCTTGGTGAGCAAATCTATCTGGAGATTGATAGGGTGATTGATACCTTTCTGTAGCCATTTCTTCTTCTGCAACTTCTTCTTCAGCAGTTTCCTCTTCTGCAGTGGTTACCAACTTTGTAAGTGATTTACCATGCCTCTTTTTGGTTTTCCTCCTCTTAGGATTTGGTGCCCCTTCTTCTGTTGATTTTGATCTTTTCTTCCTCATTTTTGGAGAGGAGGGAGGAGCAGAGGAGCCAATTTCTGTGGCATGAGGAGGTGAGGGTTGATCTTCTGCAGCGCTTGTGGACGTGCCTTCTGCAGTTTTCCTCTTCTTAGCTTTTGGAGTAAATGCAGAGGTTCTTGATGAAGACTTCTTTCCCATTAGTTCTGCACGTTTGGCTATAAAGCTGAGTTGAATAGCCATGTGCTTTGCTAACTTCTGATCCTTTTCTTTTTGAGTGGAAAGAGGTTTTGCTATCATTGTTCCTAGGGGGACACCTAAACGCGGGGGTGTCATAGGACTCGGTTTAGGAGTTCTATGATCGCGTATATACTCTTTCTTAAGGGATTTATTCGATGCGTATTGCAGAAGCTTCTTTGACAGAGGTCTGCAGTGTGAGTAGCCATCAGCATGATCAGTGGGGGTATTCTTGTTCATCGGGAACTGTTTGGGAATTGGCCCTTCAATTGGCCAATTTTGGATTAGCAGCAGTGGTTCGAACAGTACTCCTAATATTCTTTGGAATTGCAGAGGTGGTAGAAAGTTGGGATCGTTCTCTTTGACCCTTTTCGAGTTGTTCTTTCTGTCGATGGTGTTTATGATCTCTTGCATCATTATGGTCGCATAATCTAGTGGAAGATCATAGTAAACCCCATACATGATGCTCAAGATTTGATGTGAGCTCTGGTCAATACTGCCTATCTTTCCTGTCAGGCATCTGTTAAGAATCGAGAACAAAGTGTTCCACAGAGGTGGTAATTGGCCTCTGCGGAAGTCATTTCTCTTCCGTAGTTGGGTGTTGTACCCAAGCATTTCAACGAATCGACAGAGCTCTTCGTCTGTTGGTTGCTCTGCATAACTCTTCAATCCCAGAAGACCCCTTGTTGGTAGGTTGAATTCAAGTGAGAACATTGTTCTGTTGAACTTGATTTCAAGATGCTCAGATTTATCAGGTCTTGAAATGTACCCTTTGATAAGAGAATCGTCTTTATCAAATCGGCAGCTTTGCCAAAATTGGTTCAAATAGCGGACTGGAATTTTGTTCGGGGTTCTTGATAGTAGAGGGAAGAGGACATGATTCTCCATGATGTTCAGAAGTATGGCATGGGCTTCGCCGAAAGTAGTGGGTGAGGGGACCAAATAGCAGTTGTTGGATTTGATAGGAAGAATGGCTTCGAAATGATCCTTTGCTATAAAGTTTTGCAAGTGAGTCGTCGGAGCAAAGTCTGTTGAGTCCCCGGAATCTTGTTGTTCAATATTTCTTGCAAGGCTGGGGTTTTCAGAATGTTCTGAATGTGCAGGGGAGTGTTCCGGTGAGTTCGCCGGAGAGAGTTCAGAGGATGTAGCTCGAGAAGATGAAGCCATTTGATTTTAAGAATAAGATTTTTGCAAGCTTTTTGCAGGGTTTCGCCGGAGAAGAAGATGAGAGTTTGTAAAAGGTTTTATGAGAGGGTAAGCTTTGTTTTTATAGGATGGTAAAACGGTAGAATTCGAAAGAGTAAAATATATGGCAATGGATTAAAGTTTGGAATCCGCACTCGAGTTTGAGCGGCGGGTTCAACTTTCCAAATAAAAACGTTCCATGTACGCCCAATGAAAATGGGACACGTAGGCCTTGTCAGAATATGACAGGACGTCGTGCGCGGCCCATTAATGCTAGGCGCGTGAGGTTGATTTTAGCCATATGAGTTTCACTCGCAGTAAAAGTAACCGTTATTACTACAGAGATGCCCAAGAAATCAGATTGACAGAGATTTTGTAGTTTACAGAGGCTCTGTGATCTTTGAAAATCTTTGATGTTTATCCCTTTTTCATATATCTCATTGTTATCATGACTTCTGTGGGGTTCTTCTTTAACCAAAACATTTGTAAAGGCATTGGAGAGGATAAAATCGGATTTTTGGAAAGAAATTTGCTTCGCAGAGGTTTTGTGGCTCTGTTGGAACTTGCAGAAGTTCTGTGAGGGCCAGCAGAAGCTCTATGAGAGAAAAAATCTCATAAAAAAAATTTATTAGTATTTTTGATCATCCAATTTTTGATTTGGTTTAAGAGATGTTTTTCGGACATATTTGAAAGTTTGTGTCCGAGAAAACTGTTAAAAAAACGGTTTGTTCGAGAAGGTCATGGTCTGCGTTTTCGGTTTCCGAGATAACATTCCAAAAGATCGACAGAAGGTTAATTTGTGATCACAGAGCATATTTCCTGCAGAAGCTCTGTTGAGCTCAGCAGAAGCTCTATGACCTGAAATTTCTCCTAATTCGAATTTTGTGAAACTTTTTGAGCTTTTGATTTTTGAAATGTTATTCACAGTATATTTAGGACATATTTGACAATTCTTGTCCTAGAAAATTGTTTTCCAAAAACCTTTTGTGCGAGAGACATACCTTTTGGTTCTTCTTTTCTCGGCAGTGATATCTGACTTCTGTCGATATAGAGTCATCGACATTTTTCTTTGGCTTTCCCTTGAAAGTTTTTTCTCTTTAGATCATTTCAGGGTTCCCTTCTGCTCCCCCTTGATCTAATCACCTCTGTAGATCAAGTAATTTCCTTTTGCTCCCCCTTGACCTAATCACCTCTGTAGATCAAGTAATTTCCTTTTGCTCCCCCTTGACCTATGCTTGGATCAAAGAATGATAAGTTTTGCATAGAACATAGGTCATGGTCTTTCAGAGGTTCTGTAGGGGTCGTCAGAGGTTCTGAGTTGACTTTACAGAAGCTCTGTGATTTTAAGAACTATTTAAGGTTTTAAGAATTTACATACAAAAGTAGAATCAATCAAAGCAATAAATTAAGCAATGTATTTACTTGTTATTTACAGAAGATAAAGCTATACTTACAGAGGATTTTCACACCATGTTAATCATTCCTAACTTACCCACCAAGAAGTTGAATCTTTTCTCATCTAATGCTTTGGTGAATAAGTCAGCGAGTTGATATTCTGTGGGCACGAAATGCATTTCGATTGTACCGTATTCAACATGATGTTTCAAGAAATGATACCTTATATCGATATGCTTGGTTTTTGAGTGTTGCACAGGGTTGGCAGAGATAGCAATAGCACTTTTGGAATCACAGAAGATGGGTATTTTGAACAGAATGTGGCCGTAGTCTTTTAGCTGAGTCTTCATCCATAGAACCTGAGAACAACAGCTAGCGGCAGCAACGTATTCATCTTCTGCAGTGGATGTGGAGACACAATTCTGCTTCTTGGAGGTCCAACTGACTAGTTTACCACCTAGGAATTGACAACTCCCAGAGGTACTCTTTCTGTCGAGCATGCATCCTCCATAGTCTGAATCTGTATAAGCTTTAAGACTAAAACCAGAGTTCTGTGGATACCAGAGACCAAGATTGTTGGTCCCCTTCAGGTATCTCAAGATTCTTTTTACATCATCATAATGTGATTTCTTTGGATTAGCTTGATAACGTGCACAAAGACATGTGGCATGCATAATGTCAGGTCTGCTTGCTGTTAAGTATAACAGAGATCCAATCATGCCTCTGTAGAGAGTACATTCTACAGAAATACCATTTGGATCTAAGAACAACTTATTTCCAGTGGCCATTGGAGTCTTCATTGCAGAGGTATCAGAGAGATTATATTTTAAAAGTATGTCAGAGACATATTTGGCTTGATTTATAAAAATTCCCTCTGAAGATTTTTGTTTGACTTGAAGTCCAAGGAAGAATGTTAATTCTCCCATCAAACTCATTTCAAACTCACTCTGCATGAGTTTTTCAAAAATTTTGCACTCTTCTGAATTTGTAGACCCAAAAATTATGTCATCTACGTATATTTGAACAAGCATTATCTCACTATTTTTGCGTTTATAGAATAAGGTAGTATCTGTTGTACCTCTGTTGTAGCCATTGACTAGAAGGAAGGTAGAAAGTCGTTCGTACCATGCTCTTGGAGCCTGTTTCAGTCCGTATAGAGCCTTTTCAAGGTAGTATACATGCCTTGGAAACTTTGATCTTTCAAAACCTGGTGGCTGATTTACGTAAACCTCTTCTTGGATTTCACCGTTTAGAAAAGCTGATTTTACGTCCATCTGATAGACTTTAAAACCTCTGTGGGCTGCGAAGGCTAAGAATATTCTTATTGCTTCGAGACGTGCGACAGGGGCAAAAGTCTCATCGTAGTCTATGCCTTCTTCTTGTCTATATCCTGTTGCTACTAATCTTGCTTTGTTTCTGACGACCATTCCATCTTCATCCTTCTTGTTTCTGTAGACCCATTTAGTCCCAATGTCATGTTTCCCTCTTGGCAGAGGTACTAAAGTCCATACTCTGTTACGCTCAAATTGCAGAAGTTCTTCTTGCATGGCGTCTACCCAGTTTGGGTCATCTAGGGCTTCAGAAATCTTCTTTGGTTCTATAACACTAATAAAATTTGTAAAGAAACAAAAATTAGCAGTGGCATACCTTGTTTTTACTGAGTCAGAAGGTTCTCCAATTATTTGGCTTGGAGGATGGCTTTTTGTCCACTGAGTTGTGCGTGGAAGATGATCCTCAATGTCATCAAAACTTTCTTCAGAGGCTTCTTGTGTTTCTTCTTGTGCAGCCTCTGATGTTCTTCGTGCCTTGGTAGTTGATTCTACCGTTTGTGGAATGATTGGTACGAGTGGTGGTGGAGTTTGTTCCTCTGAGGATGTATAGTCTTGGTCCTCGATCTCCTCTGTAATTGGTTCTTCTGTGGTTTGTGCAGCTTCTGTGGTCGTTTTTCTTGATGTTTCATCTTCTGCACTTTCTTCTGCTTCGGCAATTGCATCTGTAGTATTTATAGAAGAAGATGAAGCATTATTTGGACCAGTTAGAGTCATACCTGTAGGATTTTGTCCGACAGAGGATGGTTCTTCAGAAACTCTGATGGTTCCGACAGAAGGATCAATGTCATTGTGGAACATCTCCAAAAATAGAAGATTCAAATCTTCTTTTGTTCTTGAGATGTCAGAGAATTTCCCTTTAATTTCGAGTTCTGAACTTATTTGCTCAGAAGTCATTTGGAATGAATCATCAAAAGAAACATTGATGCTTTCTACAATCTTGTGAGACTTTGTAAGGAATGTTCTGTAGGCTTTGGAAGTGGCAGAGTATCCAACGAATTTGCCTTCATCTGCTTTTACATCAAACTTTCCTCTTGAATCTCTGTCGTTTAAGACGAAGCATTTGCATCTGAATACATGGAAAAATTTGATGTTTGGCCGCCATTTGTTAAGCAATTCGTAAGACGTCTTGAGGTGTCTTTTCACAATGGTTGATCGATTTTGAGTATAACACGCAGTAGAAATTGCTTCTGCCCAAAAGTTCATTGATAATCCGCATGCTGACATCATAGTTCTTGCGGCTTCCACAAGTGTTCGATTCTTTCTTTCGACAACACCGTTCTGTTGTGGAGTGCGAGCTGCAGAGAAGTTCTGTGATATTCCTTCTGTTGAAAGATAGGCTTCAATGACAGAGTTTTTAAATTCTGTGCCATTGTCACTTCTTAACTTCTGTATTTTGCAATTATAAAGAACTTGGATTCTTTTCATTAGATTTATCAATATATTTGGAACATCTGATTCCTTTCTAACGAATTCAACCCATGTGAAACGCGAATACTAATCAATTAGGACAAGTATGTATTTCTTGCCACCTAGGCTCTGTATGGCAATGGGACCGCAGAGGTCGACATGAAGCATGTACAGAGGTCCAGTGCAAGATACATCTGTTTTGCCTTTGTGGGAAGCTCTTTTGAGTTTTCCCATCTCACAGGCAGAACATAAATGATCCTTATTGAATTTAACATTTGGCAAACCTTTAACTAGATCAAGTTTGACCAGTTTTTCCAATGTGTGAAAATTCAAGTGACAGAACCTGTTGTGCCATAACCAGGCTTCTTCACTTTTGCAGGCAACAAGGCAAACTTTGTCCTTGTTCTTTGAGTTGAAGTTCATTAGATATAGATCACCTATTCTTTCAGCTCGCAGAAGTTCCATACTTGTTTCTTCACTTTGTAGAGAGCAGAAAGTTCTTTTGAACAATACATTGAATCCTGTATCACAAAGTTGACTTACACTGAGTAGGTTGTGCTTAAGGCCATCCACATATGCAACTTTGTATACAGAAACGTCTTCTTTCCTTATGACTCCATAGCCTTTTATGTGTCCTTTCTTGTTGTCTCCAAAAGTCACAGATCCACCATCTTGTGTTTCTTTGTACGTGGATAGTGCAATTCTGTTACCAGTCATGTGCCTTGAGCATCCGGAGTCTAGATACCAGATTGGCACATACTTCTTCTGCAGGACAATCACAGAGATTTAGGTACCCATATCCATATGGGTCCAATATTGTTAGAGTTTTTCAAGTTTGCCTTGGCATTCTTGAAATACATTTTGTTCTCTGCAGAAGAGACAGATTGTTTCTTTGTGGGATTTGACTTTTGAATTGTCGTAGAGAGTAAACAGACTTGACTTGAAAAATGATTATTAAGTTTAGACATAAGATCAAAGCAATGACAGTATTGAATATGAGATGTAATTTGCTTGAACTTTTCATTGAATTTTTTAAACTCAGCCACATAGGCATTACATTCTTTCTTTACATTAGATTTCCTATTACTAGAAGATCTATGAATACTCGAATGTTGTTTGCAAAAGCTCTGTTTAGGACCTGCCTTCTGTGGGTTGCTTCTGTGGTGAACTTCTTTCATCACTGTCACAGAAGAAAAAGATTTATCAACCTTGGGTTTTGAAAATCTAGAACTTATAGGATCAATAGAGGTCTTCTGTAACTTTTTAAGCTCAGCAGAGGTTTTGATATGTAGATTCAAATTTAGAAAATCTTGGCAGATTGGAATCTCTGTGAGTTTCTCTTTTGGAGAAATAGTTCTGTGAGGAACTTCAGAGGAGAATTTGACATCCTCTGTGTCACAGTGAATTATCCCTGATTTGAAATCAGTCTCTGAGTTGTCAGAGGATGAATCGTCCTCGTATACAGAGGTTGAGTCAATTCTTTCAATAGAGGCTGGATTTTCTGAGCATGTATCGTACGAGCTTTCTTCCTCTGTAGAATAGTTTTCATAGATTGCAGAGGTTTCTAATAAGATTTCTTCAGTGAGAGTTTTATCTATAGAAGATGTACATAAATTTTCTAAAACGCTTGATTTCCATATTTCCAAAATTTCTTTTTCAATTAAAATTTTAAAGTTTTCTTCTGAAAAAATGGGTTTAAACTCAGGAGCTTCTGCTGATAATTTCTTTTCAACGTTTATCAAACAGACAAAAGCAACCTGTGTTTGGGTCTCTGGTTTACCAAACTTGAAGATACCAATCTGATCTTGTGTTTTCAGATATTTCTTTGGTTTGATACCTCTATTGACAGAGGTTGAAGATGATGAGTCTGTGTTTTCAAACCACACGTTAATCATCTTCTTATGTTTCTTCAAGTAAGGATCCACAGAGATTTTCGTCCGTTTGCTTACAGAGATTAGATTTGGAAAATCTGGTTTGTTTGTTTTTCCAATCACAAATAACGAGGACAAAGGTTTGTTTCTTTTGCCTTCAACACCTAGGGTGATATCATCATACCCTATACCTCGTCTCCCTATTTGTGAGTTTATTTTTTCATAAACTTTCTGTGCATCTTTATAGTTTTTAAGCAAAACTTCTCTTCTGAGTAAATCTTGCCATAATACCTCTCTTTCTCTTTGAAAGTATTATTTAAGAGCTCTTATGTCAGTAGTTTCACTTCTTGAAACTGAAAGTTCTTTTGTTTTATCTTTTAAAGTATTGGTTAATTCAGAAATTTGTTTTTTTAAAGGATCTAGAGTTTTGTTCCAATTCTTTTCTATTTTCTCTTTTTCCTCAAAAATCTTTGCTTTTTCTTGAGTGAGAAGCCGTACTTCTCTCTCATTGAAAGTGAGTCTTTTCTGAATACTTTGATTTATCTCTTTCAGTTCAATTAATTCAATGTTAATTCTAAGTGTATTATCATCTACAGAGGTAATACAAGAGTTGGAATTTGAAGTAGATACCTCAGAGTCAGTGCAGGAGTCGACTTCTGCCATGCCACAGAAGAGGGCATTTGCGGTATGTTCATCGTCAGAAGTAGAGTCTGACTGGAAGTCTTCTGTGTTCTCCTCAGAATGTCCTTTTGCCATTAAGGATTTTTGAGCATAATATTCGGCTTTCTTTTTGTAGAAAGCAGAGTCCCTCTGTGGGCGATTTGATCTGCTTCTGCATTCATTCGCAAAATGGCCTGGTTTTCCTGTTCGATCATTGGACTTCTGTAGGTCTCCGCCTTTCTCTGATCTACATTCATTTGCATAGTGACCAGGTTTGCCGCACTTGTAGCATTCTTGCTGCGTGTGGCTTACCGAGTCATCTGACCTCTGTCGGTCATTCCCTCTGTAATTTCTATCGCTTGACCTCTGTCGGCCACTTGATTCTTCTCCTCTTCTGTCATCTCTTCTGAACTCTTTTGTCAATAGAGCTAAAGATTTAGCTAGTGACGCAAGAGTTATTTCCTTTTCTGCTTGCTCTTCTTCTTCACTGTCAATTATCACCATCTTCTTCTTCTCCTTCTTCTTCTCCTCTGTGGCTTTATCATTTCTTGGTCTCTGTGCATCCTCTTTAGTTTTACTAACCAATGCATATGGTGCAATGGTTAGTGTTTTATCCTGTGCTATCTGAGGTTCTTGTGCGGCTAATGTTCCGTAAAGATCAGAGAGAGTCCAGGTGTCTAGATCCTGATTTGTCTGTAGGGACATAGACAGCTGGAGCCATTCTTCATTTAGACTTTTTAAAAACATGACATTGTTTTCTTCAGAAGTTCTGTCAATGCCTGATTTTCTGCACTTGTTGATTAGAGAGTTGAATCTGTCGTATGTTGCTTGCAGAGATTCTGTTGCAGAGGCTCTGAATGCATGATATTCATTGATGTACTGTGCTCTTCGGTTTTTTTGTGTTTTAGCACCTCCTTCCAACTGTCTTTCCAGTTCTTTCCACAGATCATGCGCTGTTTCACATGAATCCAAGGATTGAAAGAGTTCGTTGGGTATTGCCATAATTAATGTCATCTTGGTTTTCTGAGCAACTTCATCTTCTGCTTTATCTTCGGTTGACCACTCCCCTTTTGGCTTTGGTTTTTGATGTTCGGGGATTTCGGCAGATTCAGCAGTAGCAGGTATACGAGGTACTACTGTCATGGGAATAGGAGGAGGATTGTACAGATATTGTACTTGATTTTTTTCAGTGCCCTCGAAAAAATGGACCATTCTTATTTTCCACTGAGGATACTCATCTCGAAGGAGAGTAGGAGGTTTAGTGAGAGAACCAATAGTAAAGAAATTATTTGTTTTTGTCATTTGAAGATTTTAGAAAGAAAGTATGACTAAAGAGTTACTTCGATGAGCTTGAAGATTTTCTGGGTTTAAGCAGTTTCCAGACACAATTTTAAATCTCAATAATATCTATCACGAATCTTGATAAGTGGATCACTTGATATTGAAAATCAAGGAAGGCTCTGATACCAATTGTTGGATCCCAGATACACTTAATCAAGATTAACAATCTATTAGTGGAGTTTAGAGTTTGATGCGGAAGCGTATTAAACTAACAGATATGTTTGATAGATATTAGAACGCACATATATAAAGAAAACAGTAAAGAATGAAAAGGATTTCTTGAACAGTTACTGTTATTCAATATATAATAACAACACGAAGAACAGATTAAGAACTGTTGGTGTGTGTGAGAATATAACACTCAGATATTTGACAATAAAGCTTGAGAGTATTAGTGATTCCTTGTGTTTTCGTCCTTAGGAATATCTCAACATGAGACTTCCTTTTATACTACTCTTAGAAGACTATGAAGTAGGTCACTGTTCCTTTTACGGCATGATTAGTAAACTGGATGGTGTGAACAGTGGACTGGATGGTGTGAGCAATTGTTTGAGCCATGCGCATTTAAGGGAGCAAATGTACTTTTGGTAAATGCATTAAATGGCGCAGACGTCTATTTTGTACCTTGCCCTATTGAGTCCACTCAGAGCTTGACACGTGTTTTGATAGTACTTTTCCATGCAAGTTGATGAACGTATCCAGTAATATCTTCCAAGTCTTCATTGAGGACCACAGAGGCTCTGTAATGAATTACAGAGGTTCTGCGGTCTGGTCCTCTGTGGAGCAGTCTTCGCCGGATTCCGAGTCTTTGGTCTTCTTTGTGCGTATGACAAAGCTTCTGTAGGAAGCCTCTGCTGCTTCTGTAGCTTCTTGACCTTGTCTAAGTTTCAGGATACACTCTTACAATCAAATATGAACAATTAAGATCGTATTAACAGCAACTGGTCATATGATCTATTAACAATCTGTGAATTACAAGATATTACAATGAATTTCTCTCTCAATAGATCTAACAATTTATGCGTAAAGAGTTATCCAAAAGGTTAGCCAAAGATTCAGTTAGCTACAGTTGCTAACTCCTATATATACTGTAGATAATAGCTAAAGCTACAGTACATATGAGAAACAGACTAATAGAACAATTACACGTGTCCTAATTAGTAACTGAATATAACAGATAATATCCCAAGATATGAATTCTGAACATACTTCTGAATAAGCGCTTCAGAACATTTGTCTTCATAGTCAGAAGTTCTGAGTCTCCTACTCAGAACTCTGAACCTTCTAGTCAGAATCCAACACTTAGAATCTTTTTGAGATTTCTCACTCAGAACTTCTGAGTCTTCTACTCAGAACTTCTGAGTCTTCTGAGTCTTCTTTAGTCTTCTTACT
Source organism: Saussurea involucrata (assembly GCA_033807775.1). Lineage (NCBI taxonomy): Eukaryota > Viridiplantae > Streptophyta > Magnoliopsida > Asterales > Asteraceae > Saussurea > Saussurea involucrata. The sequence continues at coordinate 89,834,909 of CM066314.1, forward strand.
CAGAACTCAACACTTGTGTTTTTGACAAAACTCTAGACCTAACAATCTCCCCCTTTTTGTCAAACACACTTGTACTTTTCACCATCAAATTCTTAGAGCAGGAACAATCTTCAGAAGGAGCTCTTCTGAATGTTTTGACAACTTTTGCTCAGAATTCTGAATAATCTGAGTTAACAACTTCTGGTCAGTCTTTAATCAGCAGCAGCAACGATTTCCAAATTGATTTCTGTTATATATAGCTTTTCTCCCCCTAAAGTTTTGGAAAGCAAAATCATCTTCAAAATCTTTAGCTTTTCTCCCCCTTGATTTTCAAAACTTTAGCGATGCTTTTTCTTCGAATGAAGTCTATGCTTTTTCTCCTATATATACTGTAGATAATAGCTAAAGCTACAGTACATATGAGAAACAGACTAATAGAACAATTACACGTGTCCTAATTAGTAACTGAATATAACAGATAATATCCCAAGATATGAATTCTGAACATACTTCTGAATAAGCGCTTCAGAACATTTGTCTTCATAGTCAGAAGTTCTGAGTCTCCTACTCAGAACTCTGAACCTTCTAGTCAGAATCCAACACTTAGAATCTTTTTGAGATTTCTCACTCAGAACTTCTGAGTCTTCTACTCAGAACTTCTGAGTCTTCTGAGTCTTCTTTAGTCTTCTTACTCAGAACTCAACACTTGTGTTTTTGACAAAACTCTAGACCTAACAATCTCCCCCTTTTTGTCAAACACACTTGTACTTTTCACCATCAAATTCTTAGAGCAGGAACAATCTTCAGAAGGAGCTCTTCTGAATGTTTTGACAACTTTTGCTCAGAATTCTGAATAATCTGAGTTAACAACTTCTGGTCAGTCTTTAATCAGCAGCAGCAACGATTTCCAAATTGATTTCTGTTATATATAGCTTTTCTCCCCCTAAAGTTTTGGAAAGCAAAATCATCTTCAAAATCTTTAGCTTTTCTCCCCCTTGATTTTCAAAACTTTAGCGATGCTTTTTCTTCGAATGAAGTCTATGCTTTTTCTCCTCCTTAATGAATAACCTTGCTCCCCCTCAAAATAAGAATTCTGTAGCAGTTTGTTTTCTCCCCCTGAAAGTATGCATATATTTCATTAAAATTATTCATTTCAAATATAGTGCTTTAATGAAAACATTTATACAAGGAGAATAAGATTTACTGAACTACACTTAATAACTACTAACATTTGATCATTTGAAAACTTTACAAAAGAAATCCAACTTAATGAAATTTATCAGATTTTCAATCAAATGAAATCAAATGCATGTGTTTGGATTCAAATACAAGTCATCATTGCATATCGAGTTAAAAATGTTCAGTTTCAATCCCTTTATTAAATCTATTTGGTGTGCTTAGCATGCGAAATATGATTAGCTTCAAGCATATGCAATTCTAAAAACATATACGAATACTTTGCTCTACTCACACTATTTGTCCAAAATCAGGATTTTCACAAATTTACAGGTTTATTGCGACTTTGAATTTTCCCAAAGTTTCAAGAGATGTGTGCTCATTGGCATCTTTTAATTTTGTGCTCATTGACATCTTTTAATTTTGTGCTCATTGACATCTTTTAATTTTGTGCACATTGGCACCTTTTAATCAAAAAGTTTAGTAAGAATAAGATACATCGTTAAACATGACTTTCTATCTGGTTCTATAGCAGGATTTGGGTCAGCATATCCCAGACCAGTTGGTCTTAGGTGCTAGGTGACAAGCACCCCTTGGAACTTAATTTCCCAAACCATAAAGGCCACATCGATATATCTTAAACCCATTTGTACCAGTAGAACATGGTTTTCTATCTGATTCTATTGCAGGATTTGGGTCAGCCGATCCTAGACCAGTTGATCTTAGGGACTAGGTGTCGAGCACCCCTTAGGACTTACTCTCCCAAACCAGAAAGGCCACAGGTACAAACTTTCAAACTAAATGATTTTGTATATATATATTGCATCTCAATCACTTGGTTCTAAAACGTAGTACTTCCCCCATATTTTCGTTTCCATCCAACATTCTGACAAATTATGCTTTTTGAGCATTATATTCTATATAAGTCTAAATTTCATAACATTGAGCATTCAGCATAATTTCATTCATGATTTGCTAACCTTTCGATTTATTTCAGAAGTGAAAGTTGAAACAAATATAGCTCAGATAATACAAAAATACTTGTAAAAGCACCATTGACACACATTTTATTCATTGAATGAAAAATAAAAAAAAAATCATATCATTGAATTAAATTGTTAAGATTCAAACATTCAAAGCAATAGAAATAAAACATAATACAATGTTACCTTTCACCACTTGTTCCTTGAAACAGAAAAATATGACAGTTAAGGATATCACCTGAGAAGTATGAGTTCTAAACTGATTTGTTTAGAAGTCTTAGTCTCTGAAGTACGGGTCCTGAACTGAATTATTCAGAAGCCATTGTCATTTAAGTACGGGTTTTGAACTGATATGTTCAAAAACCTAAAACGTTGAATCACGGGTTTTGAACATTATCTTGAAACAATCAGATCAAATTTTGAGTCAATGCTTCCTCTGAAATCAAGATAATCCTGCAAAATCAAGAGATTTTGGTAATCATCTACGATGATTCCTCATTAGTTATCAAAAAAAAATTCTGAGTAGTAGAGTCAGAATTCTGATTAGAAGAGTCAGAATTCTGAGTAACTTGCTCAAAATTCTAAGTATCAGAGTCTGAATTCTGATTAGTTGAGTCAGAATTCTGAGTAGTGGAGTCAGAATTCTGAGTAGTAGAGTCAGAACTTCTGAGTAACAGAGTCAGAATTCTGATAAAACTATCCAGAGAAAATTCCTTAGAAAAATTTTTGGATTTTGTGATTTTTGAACATTCTGAATTTCAAATCACCATAACTTGCTCAAAAATCAGAATTTTTCAACCAAAATTTGCAGGGTTGCTCAAAATGTGATTCTGAACACATTCTCTGGAAATGTTTTCTACTAAAAACACCCACAACTATGAGTTCGATTACACCACAGTAAACTGAACTTTTTTAAAAAAAAATGCTTCAAAATCAACAAATTGATCTGTATGAATCAGAATTCCATAATCAAGATGAGACAAATTGTAAGTCCATAATCACATTCAGACCGAGTTTTGGACTGAATTATCCAAAAGTCAATATTCTCAATTTAAGCACAACATCTGTTTTCAGTCATGTGTCAATATATGATCATTCAGCTTTACACATGAATAACCTGCAAAACAGATTAAGTTGTCTTTGGTACCCATATGAACTTGGGTCCAGATTTGTTAGGTGCAGTGGCATATGCAGATATTCTATAAGAACCATACCAGTGCGGAATAAACTTCTTGTTCACAAAATCATTAGTCCCACAATATGAACAACAAAGTTTCTTTTGTGCAACTCTGACTAATTGATTTACAGAATAAATCACATCAGGTTTAACAAAAGATTTTCTTTGAAATGTATTGTTCTTCTTGACATTTGAATTAGGAACTTTTGATTTTGGCACTTCTTTCTTGGAAGTTGTTCCTTTAACTCTCCATTCCATTTTTATCTTTTTAAAAGAACAATTATAAGATTTATCAATAGCAGAATCATAAAACAGATTAGAAGAACGAATCTGATCTTTTGAACTATGATTTGATTTGTCAACAACTTTCGTTTCAAATTCCCTAAACTTTTTAACATACAAATCAAACCTTGACTGCAAATCAGATTTGGACTTCCTCTCTATCATGATTTTAGTTGATAAATCAGATAATTTCTTAATAAGCCTCCTTATCTCCAAATGAAAAACTTCCTTTTCCTTCTCAAACTCATCTTTTAAGCATTTTTCTTTAAAGACATTTACCTTCTTCTTTTCAGTCTCTTTCCTTCCATCTTCTAACTCTTTCTCCAACTCATTGATTTTTACAGAAAACTCATTTAACATTCCTGTTTTCTTTTTCTCAAAACCAATCTTTTCTTTTTGAAAAACATTTTTCTTGCATTCAAACTCTTTTCTTTCTTTTGCAAGAATTTTCTCCAAATCAGAAATTTTCAAAGATAATTCAACAGACTTTGTTTCAAAACCTTTCCTCTCAGTTTGAAAGTCTCTTCTCTCTTTCTCAAATTTCACTCTTTCAAGTATAAGAACTTGTTCAAAATCATAGATCTGTTTCAAGAGTTGACAATTTTTCATTTCACATGATTTGATTCTATTTTCAGACTCTGTCAACATCTTTCTTCTAAAATTGCCTTTCTCTTTCAAATCAACATTCTCTTTTTCTAACAACTTTATGTTTTCTTGAACCTTTTCAAAATCCTTTAGAAAATCAGATTTCTCTTTTTGCAAAATCTTTATAACTTTTGCATATTCGTCTTGTTTTGCTTGAAGATTAGCAATCTTGCTTTCAAAATGAACAATCTCAGTTTTTGGTTCAGAAATTGTTTCTTTTGCTTTTACAGGACTTAATTTTTGTAAATTGTCTGAACTGGTTATAGAAATTGCAGGTCTCACAAAAACTTCAATAATCTCAGGCATGATGAAATGACAAATTCGAATATCAACTATGAATTATGATAAAAAATGAGAATCAACACAAATCTAGAACATGTAAGAATTAATCAAATCTGTCACATGCATTTCATCAAACAGTTAGAGTACATGAATTAATGAAATCTTCTTTTCAACAAAAAATTTGAATACTAATCAACATGCAGCAGATATAATCACTTTGATCCAGAAACCAATCAAGAATTTCGAAAACATACCTGTGATCTCTGTTTAATTTCGAGAATTAATCAGCATAGAGAGAAAATCTTTGGATGACTTGATTGTAAGATATCGATTCAACAGAAAGACAAATTCAAATTTCTTGAATCAATGATAGAAACGAATTCAAGAATTGTTAGGAATTCAAGAATTGTTAGCAGCAGCGGAATCAATTGTCGAATTGATCAAAAAACTTCAAGAACGCGATCAAACACACTCTTGGACGAATTTGTTTGTTGATTGGCTCTGATACCAATTGTAAGTTTCAGGATACACTCTTACAATCAAATATGAACAATTAAGATCGTATTAACAGCAACTGGTCATATGATCTATTAACAATCTGTGAATTACAAGATATTACAATGAATTTCTCTCTCAATAGATCTAACAATTTATGCGTAAAGAGTTATCCAAAAGGTTAGCCAAAGATTCAGTTAGCTACAGTTGCTAACTCCTATATATACTGTAGATAATAGCTAAAGCTACAGTACATATGAGAAACAGACTAATAGAACAATTACACGTGTCCTAATTAGTAACTGAATATAACAGATAATATCCCAAGATATGAATTCTGAACATACTTCTGAATAAGCGCTTCAGAACATTTGTCTTCATAGTCAGAAGTTCTGAGTCTCCTACTCATAACTCTGAACCTTCTAGTCAGAATCCAACACTTAGAATCTTTTTGAGATTTCTCACTCAGAACTTCTGAGTCTTCTACTCAGAACTTCTGAGTCTTCTTTAGTCTTCTTACTCAGAACTCAACACTTGTGTTTTTGACAAAACTCTAGACCTAACACCTTGATTTCTCGGTAATGTCGGCAGAGCCTCTGTAAGAGGCTTTCTTCACTTAGCCTATTTTTCACTACTTCTAAATACTTCTATGATTAGGAAGATTGAAGCTAACAGGTGCTTTTGGAATCTTTTACAAGATTCTTCTTAAGATGGCTAGATTGCTGATGATTCAGCAATGTGCCATATAAGGTAGCAAGTGTCATTGATCTTAGATCTTTTGACAGCTTGAGACACATGGAATAATTGTCCCAGCTTTCAGGTAAACATTCTAAAAACTTTGTCAGTACTTCAAAGTTAGAATATTCCTTACCAACCGTTTTAAGATCTATAATTAAGCAATTAAAACGTTGATGAACTTCAGAGAGAGTTTCATTCTTACCAGAAATGAAGCTTTCGTATTGTCTTACCAGGTTGATCTTTCTTGAATCCTGGACTTCAGATGTTCCTTCATACTGAACACATATTGTGTCCCACATGGCTTTTGAGGATTTTAGGTTCATGACGGAATGGTAGACTTCGTCAGGAAGGGCCATGGATAGTATGGATTTGGCTTTTGTATCTATAGCCACTTTCTTCTTATCTTCATCGGTCCACATGTGTATTTCCTTTGGAATCAGCCTTTCAGGAATAGCAGCTCGAGTTGCAGTGGCTGGAACTAAAGGATCAATAGTTACAGGGATGTGTGGGCCGTTTTCAAGATAGTAGGTCATAGTAGGGTCTACACCTTCTAGGAAGAGCATCATCCTATTTTTCGATAAGTTGAAGTTGTCTCTGGAAAATCTAGGGGGTTTTGCAAGAGAACCATTGTCTATATAATTTGTGTTTGTGTGGGAGGCCATTTTCAGATAATAGCAAGGAAGAGAAATATCTTAGATTAGATCTTGTTTATGAGATTAAACAAATCTGCTCTGATACCACTTGTTGGTCCCGAAAGGCCTATACAAGTTTGTTGAAGGGGGGGGGGGGGGGGGGGTTGAATACAAACACGCTCTTTTACTTTTCTAAATTGTTTATTGATAAATCATTAACAATTTACAGCTTGTTGCGGAAACAAGATTAAGGATAAACCTAAATCTAAACAAGTTGGAACACTAAGGTTTCTTGCACTAAGAAAGATATGGAGATTACTAATAAAATCCTATCTTGAGAGAGATTTGAACTTGTCCAGAGTTAGCAAGTTACTTCAAATGAAGTGAGTTCATCTCTTTATATACTGCATGCATTTAATGCAATTCAGTATACACTTTACACGTGTCATCAGCGGATTGGTTGCATGTCATTGACCTTTGTTGACAACCTTAGTAGCCGTAAAGATGAACAGTGTAGTATCAGAGTGGTTGTACGATCTCAGATTTTCGGAGGTTCTTTTCTGACATTTCGTACGGTGGCGTGCAAGGGAGGTTAAGACAAAAGTACTTTGTACGGAGGACTTCATGATCAGCTTTCGTTGATTCAACGATTATCATTTACTATTCAGCGAATGATAAAGTTCAGCGATAGCTGAAGTCTTGTACTTGATACTTCACGTTGAGTGGACAAATCTGAGTCTTCGCTGATCCGCATCAGTTCATTAGTAGACTTGTCGCTGGTTTTTGAGCTTGATCTTCGACTTCAGCGTAGAACCTTTGTTGACGTGAAACTTGTCTTCAGGGATTATAAGTAAACAACTAACTTATCAGCGATCACCATAAGGACTGAACAGACTCAACGCATTATGGTGAACAGTGTTCGCTGAATGTTTAATTTAAAGAGCGAGAGTTCCTATCAGCGGTACTGTAAGATCTTAGTACTTATCAACGATAGTGAAACTCTGATACATATTGTTTACATACAATTTTCACTAAGTATTTAAGAGAGGGTCATTATCAAATCACTGAGGGTTTGGATCAACAAGGTCACCTAAGCATTAGAAACCCAAGGCATAGATGGGATCAAACATGCCAATTAACAAACAAGTTGTTAAGGATCCCATAACGCTAGGAATTGCATTCGATGTAATCGATAAACGTTACCTACCTTGTTGGATTAAATGGATGGGATAAAGGTCACCTAACCGTTTCATTTGTTTTGCAACGTTGGATCCTAGATTATATGCAAATTAATTTTTTTTTAGAAAACGAAAGGGTAATTAATTTGCTTAATAATTAATATTGAAAATACTATATTAACTTTGTTAAAATTTTGTAGATGGCCCAATATGCAAACACTACAATTAATTCATCCCTAAGAGCATGGCTTAACCAAGAAAAGTTAACCACTCAAAACTTCCCGAGTTGGTTTCGCAGATTGAGACAAGTTCTCAAAAGTAAACACAGATCATATCTTCTTAACGTACCTCTTCGTCAAGAACCTCCTCTTACCTCCACTGAAGATCACAAGGCTTGGTTGAAACATAATGATGATTCAATCGACATATCACGTTTTATGCTTGAGACTATGGATCCACTCTTCCGAGAAGATGTGGAGATATTCTCATATACGACACTATAAATGTTAATCCACTTAGGGGAGCTTCATCAAACCTATGTGTTCGGTGAACGCCTGAGAACTCTTCAGGCACTTTATAGAACTAAGATGGAGGAAGACCAAGATGTAAACACACATGTTCGGAGGAAGAGGACGCACCTTGATTATTTGGATAACCTTGGTTATCCTTATCCCGAACTATTGGCCATAGATATGATCCTTAGATCATTGACCCCAAAATTTGATGCCTTTATCAAAAGGTTCGGCCTCAAAGTTTTTTCGGTCTCACAGTTGCATACAATGCTAGAGACGTTTGATAAGAATCTTTCTATGGAAGCGTTTACATGCGGTAAGTGTGGTTACCTTGGTCATGGAAGAGAGAATTGTCATCTGAATGTTTTCTAACGAAGGAATGTCCTTCAGGTATCTATTGGATAGATAGATTTTTTTTTATATCTTACACTTGTCTACTTGATACTAAGTGTAAAACTCGCTTTTGTAATATGTTACAGATGATCAAGAAAGGTAGATGACTGAATGACAAGCAAAATGGTAATCCACATGGGCAAGGAAGCAGGAATGCATACCAAGCTTACAGAGGATTCTATTATGAAACCATATGGCTTGTATTGTTAAACAATGTTTGTTTCGAACAATATTTGAATTTAGTTTGACTAAATTGTTATTTTTCAGTCACATGCCTATTGATTGAATGAAATTCACTTAACCGTTTTGGAAACGATTATATTCATATTCAAATTGAATTATTCTATTTCGAGAACTTGTCCTCCTAATTGAATAATAAAGTGAATCTCAAAAGTCTTCTAAGACATAGTTTTATATATTCACCATAAGATTCAAATGTGTTTTGAATCAAGTCTACACATGAAATAGTCAACTAAATCAACAAAATTAAACGCATATCTAAATTTTAAAACTTTTAAACTAAATATAAATTTTTTCATTTGATATAGGCGATCTTGATAAAGTTGAATATAGCTCTTTTCTCTAATTCATAGAGAAGGAGAAAAAGTTTTTTTAGAATTGATACATGTTGATGTATATGGTCTTTCAAAACCAAGTCTAGATATGGTGATAGATAATACCTTCACTGACGATTTCAATTGTTGAAGTTTATGGAACATAAAAATTAAGCTAATTTAAGTTGTTTCAAAGTGAAGTTTAAGAAAACAACTCAGCAGTACCATTAAAGTCTTTTCTGATATAGGAGGATAGTATCTAAACCAAGAACTATTGGATCATCTTAGAAATTGTGTATATCTGAAAGGATGAACCAAACCTTATTAAATATGGTTTGCTCTATGATGAGTAGAAGTACTATTCCTATATCAAATTCGGAATTCTGCCCTAGTTAAAGTAAACCGTACTTTTTGACACCAACCAAAAGGTAGACAAGACACCTTATAAGATTTCGTATGAAAGTTTTTACATCCTTAGTCTTGGTTGAAGGTGTGGGATTATGAAGCTCAGGTAAGACAATAAGCTTCAAGTAAACTCAACCCAATATCTACCAAATGCATATATTGTAGAATATACTATAAATTGTTTTTATATACCGATTCTACAATCCCACAAACAATAAATTTATTTATTGTTCCAAAGCCAAGTTCTTAGAAAGCAAGTTTTTTAATGGGCAAGGCAAGTGGGAGTGTTAAGGAACTTGAAGGGAATCAAGAACTTCATAACCTAATGCACTTATTGGTTGGCACTAGTTATCAAACAAAGGTCGTTGAAACTGACTGATTTGATTGATCAGAAACTTAGTAAAAACACCATGTGTTCGCAAATCTAGTAGAATCATTCATAAAATTCGAGAGATATCAATCTCTTATAAAGAATGATGTATGACTGGGTTCTAGTAAACCCATCAACTGCTAAAGTGCTATGTCAGATTCTGAATCTGGTGAGTGGCTTAGAGTCATGAACACTGAGATACAATCCATTCATGGATCAGTACAAGTATCTCAAAACTGGAATCTTCATTTTGACAGGAAAATTAAAAGTTTAAATTTTCAACAAAATAAAAGATGACTCATGTATTTGCTAAAACTAGTGGGAGCGCAGTAAAATTCCTAATCCTGTATGTGCAAGACATACTAGTATTTGGAAATTGACTTTCCGACATAGCAAAACCTCATGTTTTGGCTCGGATAGTATTTCATCAATAAAAGACTTAGAAAGGGCTAATTTTGTTCTTGGAATAAAGATCTTTAGAGATTAGATCAAGACGACTTATAGGTTTAAGTCAAAGTGCATATGCTGACATGATCTTGAAAGGTTCAAGATGCAAGGCTCTAAAGGTAGTTTCTTGCAAATATGATATGGCATCATTTTGAGCATGTCTCAACATTCTAGCACAAAGGTTGAGCTAGATAAAATGATTAGTATTCCATATGCTTCGGCAATTGGATCTATCATATATTCCATGACATGCACTAGATCGAGCGTGTCAAAATGCTTTAGTGCATTAGAAAACGATACCAACGAAATACGAGGGAAGGTCATTGGATGATTGTATATAACAATTTAAGGCACTTACGAAGAACAAACAAGTGTTCCTTAACTGAGGGTTGGAAGAAAATCATAGTCAGAAGTGATTCTTGAATAAAGGTAGTATCTTTGTATCCTTCGACCTGAGATACATATTTGGGACTCAAATGTAGGGAGTGTTATGCTTTGATATGGTTAACCGTTGTTCATGAAAAAGGCAGCTATAAAGGCCATTACTGGGCATGGCATGAACTGCATGAGAGGCGTATGTAGTCAAGATGGGATTTGTTTCTCTAAATATGTTAAGAGTGAGACATCTAAGGCGCCTTACCAAAAGTTGAACAATTGATGAGAATGATAGTGATCCATGTCTCATGTTCAACATGATGTCCAATCAAATGGATAATGGCACTTACAGTCATACGTTGTTGGGGGCAGTGAGATGTTGCTAGACGTCCACCACTGTCTATATCATTCTATAATCCAATCTTGAGCAAGTGGGAGATTGTTGGTTTTTTATGCTCAAGAATGATTATAAAATAATATTACCGGTAATATATGATCCTATAGGGTCACACCGAACAACAAGTAGACACTAAATTAATATTTATAAGAATTTGATTCTTAATAAATATTAATATTTCTTGATAAATATTATTAATTATATTATTGAATATAATTCTTAATATTAAATGCAAATGAAATATTCTAGTTTATTAAATAATATGATGGGTTCATATATAACTAGAATTAGAAGGAGGGACTAAATGTAATATAGTTTAAATTGTTAAAATCTTGATTTTACCTAATTTAAACTAGAGGGGCTCAAGTGTAATATTTGCATGTAAGACTCAAATGCTATTGGACCATTTTTTGGCCAAATGAAAAAAAGGGTTTGGTTGCATATCTTGAGAACTTATGGAGAGAGATAGACACTTGAAAATATACACAAAAATTGAATTTGGCTATCTCTCTCTTCCTCCTCTTTCCTTTCGGCCGAAAACCACCCATTTTGGTGGTGGTTTTTCTTCTTATTTTTCAACACTAGTGTAGTATTGAGAAAGAAGTGAGCTTGCATCTCATCTCAAGATAGGTACTAGCATACTTTGGTGTTGGAGCTTGTCGGTGGACTACTCTAGAGGAGCTCTCTTTTGGGTTCTACATTCATCACCAACATCCAACCTCCCGTGAGGAACCAAAGGACTACAAAGGTTGTAATCTTGAACTTTCTTGCTATATCTTTTATTTATCTTTTCATGCATGTAACAAGATCCTTGGTGGGAATAAAATGGTATTATGTTTTTGTTCAAATGTTTAACTTTTTGCTTCCGTTGCGTAATTATTTTTATCTCTTATGGTTTTTGAAACCGGTTTTTGAGCATAAAATCCCAACATCCTTGGGTGTAGCAACCTTATAGCCGTCGAAGTAGTCATTCGATAGGTACTTCTTTTCTTTCTTATAGGAATAATTTAAAGATCCATAACAAAATGGGAGTTGCATTTTGGATGTGCGTGTGCGCTTGTATTCCTCAGTTTCCTCTTCCTTTTCAGGTTCAAGAGGACCAGTCCATTTAATTGCATATTCCGGATAATCTTTGGCTATTCCAAGACAACTGAAATCATACAATATAGGTCTTTTGGCTATACCCTTTTTCAAATAATGTCGGTTATCATATCCGATTCCCCAGGCTTTGTTAAAATACGTGAACTCTTTGGGTTTATTCATGTGGATAGTTTGATCCGTTTGGCCTCTTTTATGTAGTTTGGTTTCAAGATCAAGTATTTTTACGACAAACTCATTGTGTTGAATTTAAAGAGCAGAACATTGATAAACAATTTCTGCGTTCTCATTCATACACTGATCAAACTGAGACTGAAGTTCAGATAATTTGGCCCTTAAGTCTTTAGGTGCTGTTGAAAGATTTGTGCATTTGTCTTTTAAATTAGCAATTTCAGACTTATATTTTTCAGTTATTATCTTTTGAACATCTAGATTTTCAGTTAGAGACCTAATCTCAAGCTGTTGTTCTTTAGAGGCGGCCTTAAAGGAATCTGCCTGTTCGGTAAGAGATTGCATTTGATTAAAGAAATCTTTTTGGCAAGAATCATATACCTGACTTGACGTTGCCTTTTCCTCATCAGCTGGAGAGTGATATCCCATGAAAGCATTAGCACCATCAGATTCGCTTTCATCGTCAAATTTTCCCAACTAGTATTCGTTTTCAACGAACATAGCTTCTCCAGGCTCCTTTTGCTCAGCCAATGCGAGCTTCGCCTTGTAGTAGTGAACATTCTTTACCGTTGGCTGTCGGCAATCTTTTGCAAAGTGACCAAGTTTCCCGCAGTTGTAGCAAGTTACGGGTTCATCTTTTTTCTTTCGGTCATCTTTCTCCGTCATCTCCTTCTTCTCAGACTTTTCTTGCTCATCGGCTTTCTTCTTTCCTTCATACCTGTCCTTATAATCGTGGCGCTTGTTGGAGGAGGTGGAGTAGCGCTGATTATTGGACGATAGCTTCTTATAGAACTTTTGTTGTTGAAATGATTTGGTAAGAAGGGCTATCGCTTTCTTCAAATCAGATACTTCATCATCAGACTCACTATCATCCTTTTCTTCAGGTTCTGACTCAGAAAGATTTTTCTTTTGAGCACGTTTGGAGTGACGGCTAGAGGATTTCCCTTGATTGGAGGACATGAGAGCAATGGGATCAGCAGTTGGTTTGGAAGCAGTCTTCTTTTCGCTTAGAAGTTCATTCACTTCATCTTCATCTTGAAGAAGCGTCTCATACAGCTCGTGGATGCCAACTTTCTGAATCAGGTTGTTATGCTTTGCGTGTGAGGCAAATACTTTCTACTCAGTCAGAAGGTTGTTGAGGAATTTAAGAGCATTCTCCGTGTTCGAACGAGTAATCTTGTTCTTGTTAAGTTCGTTGAGGAGAAGACAAAAACGTTCATAGGTATCGGAAAGAGGTTCGCCGGAACGTTGTTTGAATCCATCGAACTTAGTTATGGAGCTATTAATCTTCAGCTGATTCCCGACTTCGCTCCCACGCATCATCTTTTCCACCTAATCCCACATGCCCCTAGCTGTATCTCTGTAGCTATCGATGGCAGTATAGATCGTGTTGGGGATAGCTTGAACGAGATACCGCTTAGCAAGCTTTTCTCCCTTAAGCATGCTCTTTTCCTCGTCGGTCATATCGGCAAGAGTCTTTGGCACATGGAGTGTTTTCCCACCTTCTTGAGGTGGTGGAATTGGCCCATCTTCTAATGCTCACCAAATGTACTGGAAGTTATCCTTCGACTCAATGAAGATTTTGAACCTGTCGCACCACTGGCTGTACTCACCTTGATAGAGACAGGGTGGTTTGGAGTCGGTGCCGATTGCGAGAGCGTCAGGTAAATAGAAAATGGTTTATCCAAAAGCTACCTCTGTCTTTAAAGATAAAGGTAAAGGAATTGCTTTTAACCAAAAACCTCAGAAGGGTACCTCGGTACCAAAGCTGAATGATTCTAAAGCTTTGGTGATTCATCCCTCTGGATCAAGGAATCAGATCTCTGGATCTACTCAGCGTGGATCTATTCAGCGATCTACTCCTAGAATCAGAGTGGATGTCTCTGGTAAGAAATCCGAAGAACTGAATGTTCCTCCCATTTCAAAAGCCAATAGCTTACTTGGTGCTGGTACTTCTAATTTAAAATTTAAAGCTCATCATTCAAATGGTCCTAGAACTACTTTTAGTTATAGGAAATGTTATCACTGTGGACTTACTGATCATATTGCTAGTAAGTGCCCCACAACCACCAAAGCTGAAAAGATAGCTAAGGTGACGATCATTGCCCCCAACGCAAAGAAGACCAATGAGGTTAAGAAATTAACCAAAGTGAAGACTGACAAAGCTGAATCTTCAAATGCTGCGAAGATTGCTGAACCTTCCATTCCAACTACTTCCACTGACAAACGTGTACACATGGTTAAGTGGGTACCCAAGAAAAACTAATATTCCTTTGTAATGCAGGTTAAGAAGGGTATCTGGTATCTCGATAGCGGATGCTCTAGACACATGACTGGAAAGAAAAGCCTGCTCGCTTAATACAAGGAAGAGAAGGGTCCTTCTGTGACTTTCGGTGGAAATGGGAAAGGACATACCCGAGGGTTTGGTGTACTCTCTAATGGTACAACAAACTTCAGAAGAGTCGCATATGTTGAAGGGCTGAAGCATAATCTTTTAAGCATCAGTCAGCTTTGCGACAAGGATAACAAGGTAATCTTTACTAAGGAATCCTGCTTTGTCACTGACAAAAAGGAGAAGATAGCTCTCAACGGTTATCGTTTGGAAAATGTTTATGTAATAAACATGGACTCAACAACCACTGAGAACTCCCGTTTCTTCTCAAAAGCCTCATCTGATGTCAACTGGCTATGGCATAAGAGGCTCTCTCATCTGAATTTCAAGTCACTGAACACTATTTCTTCAAAAGAGTTAGTCACTGGTCTACCTCAGCACTCATACGCCAAAGAGTCTTTATGTTCAGCGTGTGAGAAAGGGAAGAAGACCAAAGCAAGCTTTAAGTCAAAGCAAGTCTCCCCAGTGTCATCTCCTCTACAACTTCTCCATATGGATTTGTTTGGCCCTGTTAACAAACAATCCATCGCTGGAAAGAAATATACACTAGTCATAGCTGATGAATTCTCTCGTTATACATGGGTTATGTTTCTCCGTTCCAAGAGTGACACCCCTGAAGAACTCAACACCTTTGTTCGGAAGATGGAAACCCTGAACAACTTGACCGTTCGCTCAATAAGGAGTGATCATGGGAAGATGGAAACCCTGAACAACTGGACCATCACGAAGTACGGTCTCTCTGAATGGTTGGAGATCAGATTAGCCATCCAGAAGTCTCAGTCTAAGTACAAGGATCATGTTGAAAAGCTGATAAACAAACAAATCGACTTAGTCTCTTCTTGTGTGGTTATTCCTCCTCCTCCTCCTCTCGAAAGTCAGAAAAGAAGGGCCTCTGCAAAGAAAAAGTCTAAATCTTCAGATGATGGTCCTCGTATACGAAACGAAACAGGTGTTGGTTTTTTTCTTGATGAAGTCATTGGTCTTGAACCTGACCTTTCTGCATTTGACATTCCTCTTGGTGAGACTTTCATCCCTGGGGAAGTCATAAGCAAACCCTACGGGATATTCTTTATTGACTAGGATGGACGAAAACGTTTTCAACGTATCTCTGAGCTTGCCATCACTCCCATCGAACATCTGAAAGATCTCATCTACTGGTGTGACTTCAAAAACGACATTCAGGAACGACATCTTAAACCTTTGATTTTTGAAGAAGCCCTAAAAAAAGAATCAAGGAGTAAAGGTCCCAGACTGGATGATTCCCACATCAAAGACCCTTGATGAACTTCTCATTAAGGAAGAACCTTTATAAACTGATAGGATCGCCTTATTCTTCTATTGTATCAGTTATTCTTTTGTACTTGTAATTGTATTCGTTGTACTTGTAATTTTTCCACTTCCCTCTGTAATCTTTACGATGTTTAAAGAAAAATTTCAGCGAATGTACTTTACTCCATGAGTACAGAAAAGATCCCAAAAAACAGTAAAAGACACAAATATTTTATGAGTTCTTTTTATCCTTATGTTTTCATTATATAGCAATTTTCTCTGTTGCTATGTCATAATCAAATAGGGGGAGATTGTTGATCCAAACCCTCAGTGATTTGATAATGACCCTCTCTTATATACTTAGTGAAAATTGTAAGTAAACAATATGTATCAGAGTTTCACTATCGCTGATAAGTACTAAGATCTTATAGTACCGCTGATAGGAACTCTCGCTCTTTAGATTATACATTCAGCGAACACTGTTCACCATAATGCTCTGAGTCTGTTCAGTCCTTATGGTGATCGCTGACAAGTTAGTTGTTTACTTATGATCTCTGAAGACAAGTTTTAGGTCAACATAGGTTCTACGCTGAAGTCGAAGATCAAGCTCAAGAAGCAGCAATAAGTCTCCTAATGAACTGATGCGGATCAGCGAAGACTCTAATTTGTCCACTCAACGTGAAGTATCAAGTACTGGACTTCAGCTATCGCTGAACTTTATCATTCGCTGATAAACAATGATGAAGCGCTGAATCAACGAAAATCCGATCATGAAGTCCTCCGTACAAAGTACTTTTGTCTTAACCACCCTTGCACGACTCCGTACGATATGACAGAAAAGAACCTTCTTATTGTCTGAAATCGTACAACCACTCTGATACTACACTGTTCAAACATGCGGCTACTAAGGTTGTCAACAAAGGTCAATGACATGCAACCAATCAACTGCTGCCACGTGTAAAGTGTAAACTGTCATGCATTAAATGCATGCAGTATATAAGAAGAAGAACTCACTTCATTTTGAAGTAACTTACTAACTCGGGACAAGTCATCTTTCTTATCTTGAGATAGGTTATTATTAGTAATTTCCTTCTCTTTCTTAGTGCAAGAAACTTAGTGTTCCAACTTGTTTAGATTTAGGTTTATCCTTAATCTTGTTCCGCAACAAGCTGTAAATTGTTAATGATTTATCAATAAACAAGTTAGAAAAGAAAAATCTGTGTGTTTGTATTCAACCCCCCCTTCTACAAACTTGTATAGCCCTATGGGACCAACAGGCATCGACGTCTATCGCACCTGAACTTCAAGAGTATCAACAAACTGGTGCTAGGCGGACACGTGAAAGGCATGCCCGATCTACAATCCGTGAAAGATCGACTCTGCGGGGCATGCGAGATGGGAAAGATGAAGCGAGCGACGCACAAGCCGAAGGCCGCTCCGAGCATGGTCCGGTCCCTCAAACTTATCCATATGGAATTGTGTGGACCGATGAGTGTTCAGAGCATCAACAAGCGTAAGTACGTTCTGGTGATGGTTGATGATTTCTCACGCTACACATGGGTCAAGTTTCTACGCTCGAAGGACGAAACCCCAAAGCTGATCATCAATCATCTGAAGACCATCCAACAGAACAAAAAACAACAAGTTCAGACTATTAGAACCGACAACGGGACAGAGTTCAAGAATCAAACAGTGAACGAATACCTGACTTCCGTCGGTATTTGTTAAACCTTCTCGGCTGCACGCACTCCTCAACAAAACGGAGTGGTGGAAAGACGCAACCATACCCTCGTCGAAGCTGCTCGTACAATGCTTTCTCAGTCCAATCTGCCGCTATTTCTCAGGGCCGAAGCGGTGTCTACTGCTTGTTACACGCAAAACCGCTCCATCATCAACAAGCGGTTCAATAAGACGCCGTACGAGATCATGAACAACCGTGTTCCGAACATCAAATATTTCCATGCGTTCGGATGCACGTGCTACGTCCTCAACGATAAAGATGATCTCGGGAAATTCAGCCAGAAGGCGGATGAGGGAGTATTTATAGGATACTCTATGCAGGCTAAGGCATATCGCGTTTACAACAAACGGACTAAAACCATTACTGAGAGTGTAAACGTGACATTCGACGAAGCCGCAGATATGGCTTCTGAACACATCAGTTCAGAACCCGAATTAACTGGCGTGCTAGCTTCCGAACTACCACGTTCGGGATTTGCACAAGTGACAGTAAATCCGAATCACGCATCCACGTCCGGGCCGCCGCCTTCGACTAGCACTCCTTCTATCACATTGGGGACACCTCAGTCATCATCCTCAACATCTACTGCTACAACCACCCCCCTAGAGGAACCTGTACAAAACACGGAGATCGCTCCTCAAGATTCGTCATCTGCTACACTCGTGGATCAACCTCTGAATTCCTCGGAACCAGAAGTAGCTCAGCCTTCGACGAATCCTCCCTCATCTCCTCTGAGAAACCAACCGGCGACACTTGAAGCAGTTCAAGACCTTTCATCTGGTGACTACGTGGATCCGGACGCCTCTCACTCAACTCAGCAGCCGCTTCCACACACCACAAAATGGACAAGAGCTCATCCCTTACACCAGATCATCGGTGATCCCTCCACTCCGGTCCAAACGCGAGGCGCATTGGCCAATTTCTGCCTCTTCTCCGGATTCGTAAGCAAGATCGAGCCTACCAACGTCCACGAAGCACTCGAACATCCAGACAGGATCATAGCCATGCAAAAGGAGCTCAACCAATTCAAGGCTCTCAAGGTATGGCGACTTGTTCCACGTCCAACTCACAAGACGGTGATCGACACTAAATGGATCTTCAAGAACAATAAGGACGAAGACGACATCGTCGTACCCAACAAGGCGTGTCTCGTGGCCAAGGGATACCGTCATCAAGAAGGGATCGACCATGACAAGACCTACGCTTCGGTGGCAAGAATCAAAGCCATACGTTTGTTCCTTGCATACGCCGTGCACAAAAACTTCACGGTCTTCCAAATGAATGTGAAGACCGCATTCCTCTACGACGATATCAAGGAAGAAGTGTACGTATCGCAACCGGAAGGATTCGTGGACGATTTGAAGCCTGATCATGTCTACGTTCTAGACAAGGCGCTTTATGGTTTAAAGCAAGCTCCACGAGCCTAGTACAACACTCTGTCCGA
Source organism: Saussurea involucrata (assembly GCA_033807775.1). Lineage (NCBI taxonomy): Eukaryota > Viridiplantae > Streptophyta > Magnoliopsida > Asterales > Asteraceae > Saussurea > Saussurea involucrata. Next base: position 89,854,044 of record CM066314.1, read on the forward strand.
GTTCTTGCTAAAATCAAAATTTACACAAGGTAAGATAGATTCAACTCTTTTTATCAAGAACGAAAAAGGTCATATTGTTTTAGTTCAAGTGTATGTCGATGACATAATTTTCGGCTCTACTAATCCTCAGTGTGCTAAGAACTTTGCAAAGCTCATGGGACAATTTTTTAAAATGAGTATGTTATGTGAGATGAATTTCTTCCTTGGTCCTCAAGTTAGACAACTGTCGACCGGGATATTCAAAAACCAGGCTAAGTACATCCGGGATATTCTTAAGAAATTCTAGATGGAACAGTCCTCACCAATGAAAACTCCCATGGCACCCGGTAAATGATTGGTTCTTTGATGTACCTAACTGCCAGTAGACCGGACATCATGTTTTCCACATTTCTATGCGCATGGTTTCAATCAAAACCACAAAAGTCTCATTTAATTGCTGTCAAACGAATTTTTCGTTATTTACGTGGTACTGTTGATCTTGGCTTGTGGTACTCGAAAGAGACAGGTTTTGAGCTGTCTGCATACTCTGATGCGGACCACGCAAGCAGCATGATGGATTGGAAGAGCACATCGAGCCATGTGCAGTTCTTGGGCGATAGCTTGGTGAGTCCAAGAAGCAGCAATGCGTCTCTACGTCGACTATCGAGGCAAAATACGTGGCCGCCGCAAGTTGTTGTTCTCAAGTAATCTGGATGCGCACACAACTCAAGGACTACGGATTTTCCTACGTCAAGGTGCCCATCTACAGCGACTCGAAGAGCGCCATTGCAATATCCAGCAATCCGGTCCAGCATACGAAGACGAAGCACATAGACGTTCGGTACCATCTCATCAAGGATCACGTAGAAAGGGGTACAGTCGAACTCTATTTTGTAAATACAGAACACCAGATAGCAGACCTGTTTACAAAACCCCTAGACGAAAAATGCTTTACAAATCTAGTGTCCAGGTTAGGCATGCTATAGCTGACGACTTGATCTGATTGTGTGCCCGATACAAGTTCCATACATCTACGAGAAACTGTCTTCTCATCATCAGTTGTTCACACTCCTAATGATTGCGCATACACTTTCTTGCACTTGTCTTCTACTTGTATCAGTTACACCGTTAGGTTGAGTATCTGTATTTACTAGGTAGATTTCGTTTGTTCACTTTCTTTCTACGTGTGTTTCTTTTATTCAATACTATCGTCTAGTTTATTTGGCTTTATATATGTACTTTCACAAGTGTTCATGTGTTCAGGGGGAGCATGACCAGCTATCAGGTTAGTTATTCTATTGTTAAGGGGGAGTGTCACACACATTTTTTCCTTCACTGCCAGAAAAGTTTTTTTCCTGTAAGGACATTCCCGAGTGCACTTCACATCACGCATCGTGCACATTCTAAGGGGGAGCAAAATCATTTTGTTCATCATTTGAGGGGGGCGTCACACATTGTTTTTCTGAAAAGTGTGAAAAGTTTTTTTTGTGTCGATGTCTCCCGAGTAATCCCAGTCTTGTTCCGAGGGGGAGCGGGGTAATCCTCATGCAAAGATCGAGGGGTAGTGGGAAAATTTCTTACGAACGGATCCAATTTCAAACATTTTCAAGGATCCAGACACTTACCCGGTAAGTAACCCAGTAACTAAGGTTACCGGGTGAACTTACCGGTCAGAGTAAGTGACCGGACATCAACCCTATATAATGAAGAATCCGGGAACCTTCATTTGTTTCATACTCACCCGGAAACTCCTTAAACCCTTCTTAAAACTCTCTCGACCTCTCCCACTCGGTCACTTGTGCTTTTCGATCAGATCCCTGTTTTCTGACTTCATACTCTCAGGTATTCATTCTCTATAGATCTCGAATGTTTTTCGATCACTTTCACGCTCAAACATACATGAATCGATGTCGATTTGATCGATCCAGGGAACGACCCGGGTTTCCAAAACCCCATTCGTGTGTCGATTCGTTTTATGCTTGAATATGAGTTTATAAATCATGATGATGGTTGTTATTAATAGTTCGAACAACATAAACCGAGTAGATTTAATTGTGGTGCATGTTTTGGGCCAATTTGGGTAACACAGTCACGTACCCAGAAACCCTAGTTACCCGGTAACATTCATGTTACCCGGTAACTAGCAAGTTACCCGGACACTTTCATACTACCCGGTAAGTTCTTAATTTCAAACAATCCGGACACCTTGATCCCCGGTAACTCATGTCGTCCGGATACCTTTGTATCCGGTAAGTTCGACATCCGATAAGCTCATGATTTGGTAACCTTCTTGAGATCCGGTAACTCATGTGTCATCCGGTGACCTTTGTTTACCCGGTATCTCTCATTCACCCGGTAACTACTATGCTTACCCGGTAACCCCTATCTGTCCTGCATGTTTTGCTTGTTCGACATGTTTTGCTTGTCCGAATACCCTGTTTATCCGGACAGTGCTGGCGTCAAATTCCTTGCATTTATCACACATTGGCAATCCTAATGTCCTGCTTTTGCAACCAGTCCTCAATCAACCGATGATTGAGCCATTCAAATGCCAAGGTACGCCTTAAAGGTGATTTTATCCCAACCATTATCTGACACTGTGCTCTACAGGTATTATACATGGCGGAACAACAAGAGCAGCAACAACAAAACATTCCTCCTCCTGAGGATGTCATAGACGATGAGGCGGACAATGCCTTGGTTCCCATGGACCAGGAAATTGAGATCAATCCGAACAATCATCACCTTGACGCTGCGGCATTCCGACCCGATCATCGAGCACTGACCGCGACAACAGATGTGCCTCTCATATATGTACATCAAATATGGCACACGACGAGGGTGGTCACTGTCAACAACGTTTAGACCATCACTGCCAACATCGATCACCATCCAATAACTCTCATACTAGAATCCTTCAAACCACTCTTATCACTTCCGAAACCGACTGCCGGAGGCCATGCCGCATACGCACCCACCATCGATGATGTCACACTATGTGCTGAGGTCCGTGCGCTTGGATATCACCATGATCATGACCGTCCATCCGCATTCACCCGAAAACACATCGCCCCGGTCTGGTACACTCTATTCTCTATCCTAAACCGGTGTCTATCCTCCCGCTGGAAGGGAATAGACCAATGCACCGTAGACTTCCTACGTCTATTTCACGCGGTGTGCTACAATCGGCACATAGACTACGCAGCAGTCATTTGGCGACAAATGGTGCAAGCCATCAGACAGACCGGCCGAACCAAAAAGAAGTTCCTTCCATTTCTGCGGTTCTTTGCTCTAGCCGTTCGACAACACATGGATGCGAACCCGCTGATCCCACGATGAATCAACCATCCGGTATGTCCTCATCACAATTTACAATATTTGGTGATTCGTAACGCACCCAATACTCCAGCCATGCCTATACCTGAACCGTTACTGACACACGTGGACCACACTGCACCGAGTGTAGTAGAATATAGGCGAGAGTTTTAGGAATCCCATGGTCCAGCCAGCGCCGGAGGGACCTCCCCCGGGACATAGAACTGAGGGACGTGAGGGTCCTAGGACAAGAGAAGGAAGGGCTCGGGCAGCAGGGGCTCCCGGGTGGGGTGTGTTGAGGGTACGTGGGAGGGGAACAGGCGTGGGCGGTGCAGTAGATACGCGAACCAGTACTTCCCAAGCTGGACCAAGCCATCAACCTATTCCCATCACCCGAACGACAACCGAAGCTGGTACTTCATCTAGACCGATGCTTTACCATGACATGGAAGCTTACATATCTGACCCTTCACCACCCAGACAGGTTGAACAGGTGGAATCCGACTCCACCGAATCCGATACAGATCGTAATATACGCGTATCCTTGATACCTACCCGTATTGGACCAAACCTAGTGTTGATGCAAACCCTCAGTGATTTGATAATGACCCTCTCTTATATACTTAGTGAAAATTGTAAGTAAACAATATGTATCAGAGTTTCACTATCGCTGATAAGTACTAAGATCTTCCAGTACCGCTGATAGGAACTCTCTCTCTTTTAAATTAAACATTTAGCGAACACTGTTCATCATTAATACTCTGAGTCTGTTCAATCATTATGATGATCGCTGATAAGTTAGTTGTTTACTTATGATCCCTGAAGACAAGTTTCACGTCAACAAAAGTTCTACGCTGAAGTCGAAGATCAAGCTCAAGAACCAGCGACAAGTCTCCTAATGAACTGATGCGGATCAGCGAAGACTCAGATTTGTCCACTCAACGTGAAGTATCAAGTACAAGACTTCAGCTATCGCTGAACTCTATCATTCGCTGATATGAAATGATAGATCGCTGAATCAACGAAAGCTGATCATGAAGTCCTCCGTACAAAGTACTTTTGTCTTAAAAGAACCTCCGACTGCATGCATTTAATGTCTGAATCAACGAAAGCTGATCACGACTCCGTACGAAATGTCAGAAAAGAACCTCCGACTGTCTGAAATCGTACAACCACTCTGATACTACACTGTTCATCCATGCGGCTACTAAGGTTGTCAACAAAGGTCAATGACATGCAACCAACCAGTTGATGACACGTGTAAAGTATATACTGACTTGCATTAAATGCATGCAGTATATAAAGAGATGAACTCACTTCATTTTGAAGTAACTTGCTAACTCTGGACAAGTTTAATCTCTTATCTCAAGATAGATTATTATTAGTAATTTCCTTATCTCTCTTAGTGCAAGAAACCATAGTGTTCCAACTTGTTTAGATTTAGGTTTATCCTTAATCTTGTTTCCGCAACAAGCTGTAAATTGTTATTGATTTATCAATAAACAATTTAGAAAAGTAAAATCTGTGTGATTGTATTCAACCCCCCCCCCCCCCCCCCCCCCTTCTACAAACTTGTATAGGCCTTCGGGACCAATAAGTAAGTGGTATCAGAGCAGATTTGTTTAATCTCATAAACAAGATCTAATCTAAGATATTTCTCTTCCTTGCTATTATCTGAAAATGGCCACCAACACAAACACAAATTATATAGACAATGGTTCTCTTGCTAAACCCCCTAGATTTTCCAAAGAAAACTTCAACTTATGGAAAAATAGGATGACACTCTTCTTAGAAGGTGTAGACCCTACTATGCCTTACTATCTAGAAAATGGTCCATTCATCCCTGTAAGAATTGATGCTGCTGTTCCAGCCGCTGAGAATAGACCTGCTATTCCAGAAAGGCTGGTACCTAAGGAAATCTTTCAATGGACTGACGAAGATAAGAAGAAAGTGGCTATAGATACAAAAGCCAGATCCATACTATCCATGGCTCTTCCTGACGAAGTCTACCATTCCGTCATGAATCTGAAAACATCAAAGGCCATGTGGGACACAATATGTGTTCAGTATGAAGGAACGTCTGAAGTCCAGGACTCAAGAAAGATCAACCTGGTAAGACAATACGAAAGCTTCATTTCTGGTAAGAATGAATCTCTCTCTGAAGTTCACCAACGTTTTAATTGTTTAATTATAGATCTGAAAACTGTTGGTAAGGAATATTCTAACTTTGAAGTGCTGACAAAGTTTCTAGAATGTTTACCTGAAAGCTGGGACAATTATTCTATGTGTCTCAAGCTGTCAAAGGATCTAAAATCAATGACCCTTGCTACCTTATATGGCACGTTGCTGAATCATGAGCAATCGAGCCATCTTAAGAAGAATCTTGTAAAAGATTCCAAAAGCACCCCTTGTTGCTTTAATCTTAGAGGAACCTTCTACTCAGCGACCCTCGGTCACTATCACTGAGTTAGAAAGTAACTCTGAAAGGTCATCAGATTTTGATTATTCAGATAATGATGAATCTTTAGGTCTCCTAACTAAGAAGTTCAGGAGATTTGCCAAAAAGAAAATGTTTAGAAAGAACAAACCTCTTTCCATAACTGACAAGCCTTGATCATCAGCGTGTGTTGATAAGGCTACTGCTACTTGTTTTAACTGCGAAAAGACAGGACATTTCGCTAACGAGTGCAGGTCAAAGAAAGTTTCTAGACCCTCAGCTTTTACAAAGAAACCCTTTGTTCCAAGAAATAAAGATGACAAATACTCAAAGCTGAAAGAAAAACATGCAAAGCTGAAAAGCTTTAAGAAGAAGAATAAAGGCCTGATGGCTGACTATGATTGGGCTGCTTCTGATGAAGAAGCATCATCATCTGACTCTGAAGATGATGAAGCAAATCTATGTCTTATGGCCAAGATTGAAGAAGAGGAAGAAAGTTCAGACATTCCCTCCACTTCAACATCTACTATTCAGGTATCACCTTCTTTCTTTACCAATATTGCAAATATTGATGAAGCTGATAGTCTCCGTAAGATCGATCTCTTGACTAGAAGTTTATACGAAGCCATGAACGCCAAAACTGTGGTTGAAAACCAAAATCTTGATCTCGCTGAAAAGCTTAAAAACTGCCACCTTCAAATAGAAAAGCTTTCTAAAATTGAAGAAGATTTTAAAGATCAAGTATATATTTAAATCAGCTAGTCAAAATCGAACGAGCAGAAGCTATCGCTGCATTAAAAGCTGAAAAAGCTACTGTTGAAGGATGGTGTAATTCTTCAACAAAGATCACTGAGATAATAAAGTCTCAGATTCCCCTGAGTGATAAACGTGGTTTGGGTTTCAAATATGAAATTCCAAAACCAACCCCTGAGCGTTCAATGCTTAAATTTGGAACGTTCGTATCCTCAGTCGCTGATACTTCATCTTCTCAGTGCTCCTTGTCCGTTACACCAATCCCTGAGGAAACTCCTACCTCCTCAAAAGGCAAGGAGAAAATGGTTTATTCAAAACCTACCTCTGTCTTTAAAGACAAAGGTAAAGGAATTGTTATTTACCAGAATCCTCAGAAGGGTACCTTAGTACCAAAGCTGAATGCTTCTAAAGCTTCAGTGGCTCATCCCTCTGGATCAAGGAAGCAGATATCTGGATTTATTCAGCGATCTACTCCTAGACTCAGATTGGATGTCCTTGGTAAGAAATCTGAAGAACTGAATGTTCGTTCCATTTCTAAAGCCAATAGTTACTTGGTGCTGGCACTTCTAATTTGGAATTAAAAGCTCAGCATTCAAATGGTCCTAGAACTACTTTTAGTTATAGGAAATGTTATCACTGTGGACTTACAGATCATATTGCTAGTAAGTGCCCCACAGCCACCAAAGCTGAAAAGATAGCTAATGTGAAGATTGCCCCCAAGGCAAAGAAGACCAACCCTGGTGCAAATCAGGTCAAGGTGAATTCTACCACTGAAGTTAAGAAATTAACCAAAGTGAAGAAAGACAAAACTGAATCTTCAAATGCTGCGAAGACTACTGAATCTTCCATTCCAACTACCTCCACTGACAAACGTGTATACATGGTTAAGTGGGTACCCAAGAAAAACTAATCTTCCTTTGTATTGCAGGTTAAGAAGGGTATCTGGTATCTTGATAGTGGATGCTCTAGACACATGACTGGAAAGAAAAGCCTGCTCGGTGAATACAAAGAAGAGAAGGGTCCCTCTGTGACTTTCGGTGGAAATGGAAAAGGACATACCCGAGGGTATGGTGTACTTTCAAATGGTACAACCTCCTTCAGAAGAGTCGCATATGTTGAAGGGCTGAAGCATAATCTTCTAAGCATCAGTCAGCTTTGCGACATGGATAACAAAGTAATCTTTACTAAGGAATCCTGCTTTGGACTCAACAACCACTGAGAACTCCTGTTTCTTCTCAAAGGCCTCATCTGATGTCAACTGGCTATGGCATAAGAGGCTATCTCATCTAAATTTCAAGACACTGAACACTCTTTCTTCAAAAGAGTTAGTCACTGGTCTACCTCAGCATTCATACGCCAAAGAGTCTTTATGTTCAGCGTGTGAAAAAGGGAAGCATACCAAAGTAAGCTTTAAGTCAAAGCAAGTTTCTTCAGTGTCATCTCCTCTACAACTACTCCATATGGATTTGTTTGGCCCTGTTAACAAACAATCCATCGCTGGAAAGAAATATACGCTGGTCATAGCTGATGAATTCTCTCGCTTCACTTGGGTAATGTTTCTTCGTTCTAAGAGTGACACCCCTGAAGAACTCATCAATTTTGTTCGGAAGATGGAAACCCTGAACAATCTGACCGTTCGCTCAATAAGGAGTGATCATGGGACTGAATTCAAAAACAGTTCTCTTGATTCCTTCCTTGAGAGTAAGGGTATTTCTCACAACTTTTCTTCAGTAAGAACACCGCAACAAAATGGAGTCGCTGAAAGAAGAAATAGAACAATTATTGAAGCTGCACGTTCAATGCTCAGCGATTCTCACCTGCCTACTCAGTTTTGGGCAGAAGCTGTCAACACTGCTTGTTTTACGCAAAACAGGTCGCTGATAGTCAAAAGATTAAAAAAGACAGCCTATGAACTTTTTCATGGGAGAAAGCCTTCAATCAACTTTCTTCACATCTTTGGATGTCAGTGTTTTATACTGAACAACAGAGATGCTCTTGGAAAGTTTGATCCTAAGGCTGATGATGGAATCTTTCTTGGATACTCCTCAGTTTCCAAAGCCTTCAGAGTCTTCAATCGTAGAAGACAAACTGTTGGAGAAACTATTCACGTCACGTTTGACAAATCCCGTTCAGCGAACTCTAAACCGTCCGCTGATACTGAAGAACTGAATCAATGGATGTTTTCTCATCTTGGTGATTCAGAAGATATTCCCACTTCTCATACTCATCCAGTAGAAGATGATAGTCCTATCATTCCAAATATGCAGAATAGTGAAGCTGAAACATCATGGGTCTCAGCTGTTCCAATAAACACTATACCTAACGCTGAACCAAATGTCTCAGCCATTCCATCTATTTCTCAGCAATCAGTGAATATAATGACAACTGCATCCATTCCTCTCTTGGCTGATACTCCTGACGTCGCTGAAGCTTCATCTTCAGCTCCTCCAGTTCAAGTTGAGTCAGCGTCTCGCACTCCGGCTCAGCGATGGACTATAAATCATCCAATTGATCAAATTCTTGGTGATCCAAACGCTGGGATTCAGACTCGACGAAGTGCAGGTAATATTTGTTTATTTGTAAATTTTATTTCACTAACTGAACCAAAGAAAGTAGATGATGCCCTCAAAGATCCAAACTGGGTCAACGCCATGCAAGAAGAGCTGACTGAATTCGAAAGAAACAAAGTTTGGATACTTGTTCAGAGACCAACTGATAAAACAGTAATAGGCACTAAATGGGTCTATCGAAATAAGTTGGACGAACATGGTACTGTAACCCGCAACAAAGCTCGACTTGTTGCTCAGGGATACAGACAATAGGAAGGTATAGATTATGACGAAACATTTGCTCCAGTAGCAAGACTTGAATCCAATCGTCTATTCTTAGCATATGTTGTACACAAAAACTTCAAAGTACATCAGATGGATGTTAAGTCAGCGTTTCTGAATGGAAAGCTGAATGAAGAAGTGTATGTGGAACAACCTCCAGGATTCTCAGATTCTAAGCGTCCAGGTTATGTTTATAAACTGGATAAGGCACTTTATGGTTTGAAGCAAGCTCCTCGTGCATGGTATGACACTCTTTCTACTTATCTCCATATTGAAAAATTTGAGCGAGGTAAGATTGACAAAACTCTATTTTTTAGAAAAGTGAAAGGTCATATCATTTTAGTTCAAATATATGTTGATGACATTATATTTGGTTCTACTAACCCTGAGCTTTGTACTCGTTTCGCTGATAGAATGAAAGATGAGTATAAAATGAGCATGATGGGTGAACTAACATATTTCCTTGGTCTTCAGATTAAGCAAACTGAGAAAGGAACTTTCATAAATCAGGGAAAATATGTTAAAGATATGCTGAAGAAATTCGACTTAACTGAAAGTTCAGCTATGAATACCCCTATGGCACCACCGCTGACACTTGATAAGGACACTAAGGGTGTTCCTGCCAATGTCACGCTGTACCGTGGGATTATCGGCTCTCTATTGTATCTAACTGTTAGCTTCAATCTTCCTAATCAAAGAAGTATTTAGAAGTAGTGAAAAATAGGCTAAGGGAAGAAAGCCACTTACAGAGGCTCTGCCGAACTTACTGAGAGATCAAGGTCAAGCAGCTACAGAAGCTAAAGAGGCGCCCTATAGAAGCTCTGGCATACGCGCAAAGAAGACCAAAGACTCGGAATCGGGTGAAGACTGCTCTTCTAAGGACCAAACCGCAGAACCTCTGTGGCACTTCACAGAGCCTTTGCGGTCTTCAACAAAGACTTAAAAGATATTTATAATATCTTGCTACTGTTACAGGACCTGTTCATCAACTTGCATGGTAGCATGCCCTGTCCAACTGCAACGTGTCAAACTCTGGTTGGATTCAATAGGGCTTAGTACATAATAGACGTCTGCTGCATTAAATGCAATACAGCACGTCCAACTGTTCATGCCATCCGTCCAACTATTCATACCGTCCTTTGTGAATAGTAGCATATGCTTTATGGTCCCCTTAGAGTAGTATATAAGGAAGACTCATGTTGAGTTCTTCCTATTAATCAATCAATCCATCCATCGATCAATCGAACAATCGAAACAAGAATTCAAGAGAGAAAAACATCACAAGCTTTAAACACTTTGAGAGTCATATCTGTTTTAAAAGCTTTGCTTAACTCACTGTTCTTGAATCTGTTCTTAATATATATATTCAGTAAACTTTGAGATATTATTTCCTGTTTACTGTTTATTTATATTATGTTCTAAATCTATCAAACATATCTGTTAGTTCTTCAAATACGCTTCCGCATCAAACTCAAACTTGAACTAATAGATCTGATAATCTTGTTTAAACAAAACCGGGAACCAACAATTGGTATCAGAGCGAATCTTGATTTTCAATATCAAGTGATCCTCGTTTTTACAAGATTAGTGATAGAAATCATTTTTTTTCTATTCCTCATCTCTAGGTTAAAACTCCATTAAAGTGTACTCTGGGAACTGTTCAAACCCAGAAAACTTTCCAGATCTTCAGACTCATACTCTTTAAATCATACTATCTTTTCAGGACCTTAAAAATGACAAATACAAATAACTTCTTTACTGCTGGTTCACTCACCAAGCCTCCTACTCTCCTACGAGATGAGTATCCTCAATGGAAGATAAGAATGGTTCATTTCTTTGAGGGTACTGAAAAAAATCTAGTACAATATCTTTACAACCTTCCTCCTGTTCCCATGATAGCAGTACCACGAGTACCAGCTACTGTTGAATCTCCAGAAATCACTGAACATCAAAAACCAAAACCAAAAGAAGAATGGTCAAATGAAGATAAGGCAGAAGATGAAGTTGCACAGAAAACAAAAAGAATCCTGATAATGGCTATCCCCAACGAGCTTTTTCAATCCTTAGATGCATGCGAAACTGCGCACGATCTTTGGAAAGAATTAGAAACACAGTTGGAAGGGGGTGCTAAAACACAGAAGAACCGAAGGGCACAGTACATAAATGAATATCATGCATTCAGAGCCTCTACAACAGAATCTCTGCAAACAACGTACGACAGGTTCAACTCTCTCATAAACAAATGTAGAAAGTCTGGCATTCACAGAACCTCGGAAGAAAATAACGTTATGTTTCTAAAGAGTCTGAATGATGAGTGGCTTCAACTGTCTATGTCTTTACAAACAAACCAAGATCTAGACTCATGGACACTCTCTGATCTCTATGGAACACTAGCTGCACAAGTGCCTCCAATAGCACAGGCTAAAACAATAGCCATTGCACCATACGCATTGCTTAGTAAATAAACAGAGGCTATAGAGAGACCAAGAAATGAGAGAGCAACAGAGGAGAAGAAGAAGGAGAAGAAGAAGATAGTGATGGTTGATAGCGAAGAAGACGAGCTGATAGAGGAACAAATAACTTTTGCGTCATTAGCTAAATCATTGACTCTATTGACAAGAGAGTTCAGAGGTAATCAAAGAAATTTTGGAAATGACAGATATAGCAGAGACAACCAGAGAGATAGAAGAGATGATGAAAGAAGAGAAGAATCAAGTGACCGACAGAGGTCAGACTACAGAAGTGACCGACAGAGGTCGAGCGACATAAACTACAGAGGAAATGACCGACAGAGGTCAGATGACAAGGTAGGCCACGCACAAGAATGCTACAAATGTGGTAAGCCTGGTCATTATGCAAACGAATGCCGAACAGAGAAAGGTGGAGACCAACAGAAGTCCGACGATCGAACTGGAAACACCTCCCAAGGTTGCTTCAACTGCGGTAAGCCAGACCATTTCGCAAAAGATTGCAGAAGTAGACAAAATCTCCCACAGAAGGACTCAGCTTTTTACAAAAAGAAGGCTGGATATTATGCACAAAAATCCCTAATGGCGAACAAAGGGCATTCTGAAGCAAATAAAGAGGACTTCGAGTCAGACTCTACATCTGATGATGAATTCACCACCAATGCCCTGTTCTGTGGCATGGCAGAAGTCGACTCGGGCACTGACAATGAGGTATCCATTTCAAACTCTACCTCTTGTATTAAATATGTAGAAAATGATTCAGTTAGACTTAACATTGAATTGATTGAACTCAAAGAGATAAATGAAAGTATTCAGAAAAGACTCACCTTTAATGAGAGAGAAGTAAGGCTTCTCACTCAAGAAAAAGCCAAAATTTTTGAAGAAAAGGAAAGAGTAGAAAAATATTGGAGCAAAAATGTAGATCCTTTAAAAAGGAAAATTTCTGAATTAACCTCTGCTTTAAAAGTCAAAACTAAAGAGCTTTCAGTTTCTAGGAGTGAAACAACTGACATAAGAGCTCTCAAAGAATACCTTCAAAAAGAGAGAGAGGTACTTTGGCAAGATCTACTCAGAAGAGATGTTTTACTTAAAAACTATAAAGATGCACAGAAGGTGTATGAGAAAGTAAACTCACAAATAGGAAGACGAGGTATAGGGTACGATGATATTACTCTAGGTGTTGAAGGCAAAAGACTTAAACCTCTGTCTTCTCTATTTGTGGTAGGAAAGACAAATAAACCAATTTTTCCAAACTTACTCTCTGTAAGTAAAAGGGTTAAAATCTCTGAAGAACCTCACTTGAGGAAACATACGAAGATGATCAATGTGTGGTTTGAAAACACAGATTCATCATCTTCAACCTCTGTCAATAGAGGAATCAAACCAAAGAAATATCTGAAAACACAAGATCAGATTGGTATCTTTGCCATCTATGAAAGTTTTTCTACAGAGGAAGAAAACTCGTACGATACATGCTCAGAAAATCCAGCCTCTGTCGAAAGAAATGACTCAACCTCTGTATATGAGGACGATTCATCCTCTGACGACTCAGAGACTGATTCTAAATCAGGGATAACTCACTGTGACACAGAGGATGTTAAATTCTCCTCTGAGGTTCTTAACAGAACAATTTCTCCAAAAGAGAAAATCACAGAGATACCTATCTGTCCAGATTTTCTAAAAATGTGTATACAAGTCAAAACCTCTACAGAGCTTGATAATTTGAAAAAGGCCTCTGAAAATCCTAAAAGCTCAAAATTTTCAAAACCTTTAAGTCCTGAAGCTAACAAATATATTTCCTCTGTGACAGTGAAGACAGACGTTCACCACATAAGAGACTCACAGAAGGCAGGACCTAAACAAGATTTTTGCAAAAAACATTCTAGTATTCATAGATCTTCTTGTAATAGGAAATCTAATGTTAAGAACGAATGTAATGCCTCTGTGACTCAGTTCAATGAATTCAATGAAAAGTTCAAACAAATCACGTCTCATATTAAATACTGTCATTGTTTTGATCTTATGTTCAGATTGAAAAATCACTTCTCAACTCCAGATTGCTTACTCTCCACTAAAATTCAAACTCTAAAGTCAAAACCTAGAGAGATACAATCTGATCTTTCTACAAAAAATAAAATGTATTTCAAGAATGCTAAGGCAAACTTGAAAAATTCTAACAATATTGGACCCATATGGATATGGGTACCTAAGTCTCTGTGATTGTCTTACAAAAGCGGTATGTGCCAATTTGGTATCTTGACTCCGGATGCTCAAGGCACATGACTGGCGACAGAAGTTTACTATCCACGTACAAAGAAACACACGATGGTGGATCTGTAACTTTTAGAGACAACAAGAAGGGACACATCAAAGGCTATGGAGTCATACAGAAGGAAAGTGTCTCGGTATACAAAGTTGCATATGTGAATGGCCTTAAACACAACTTACTCAGTGTAAGTCAACTCTGTGATACAGGATTTGATGTCTTGTTCAAAAGGACTTTCTGCTCTCTGCAAAGTGAAGACACAGGAATGGAACTTCTGCGAGCCGAAAGAAAAGGTGATCTGTATCTGATGAACTTTTGTTCAACAACCAAGGACAACGTTTGCATTGTAGCTTGCGAAAGTAAAGAAGCCTGGTTATGGCATAACAGGTTCTGTCACTTGAACTTTCACACCTTGGATAAACTGGTCAAACTTGATCTAGTTAAAGGTTTGCCTAATGTTAAATTTAATAAGGATCACTTGTGTTCTGCCTGTGAAATGGGAAAACTCATAATAGCTTCCCACAGAGGCAAAACAGATGTGTCTTGCACTAGGCCTCTGTACATGCTTCATGTCGACCTCTGCGGTCCCATTGCCATACAGAGCCTAGGTGGCAAGAAATATATACTTGTCTTAATTGATGAGTATTCGCGCTTCACATGGGTTGAACTTGTTTGAAAGAAATCGGATGTTCCAATCATCTTGATTAATCTAATGAAAAGAATCCAAGTTCTTTATGAATGCAGAATACAGAAGTTAAGAAGTGACAATGGCACAAAATTTAAAAACTCTGTCATTGAAGCCTATCTTTCTACCGAAGGAATATCACAGAACTTCTCTGCCGCACGCACTCCACAGCAGAATGGTGTAGTCGAAAGGAAGAATCGAACGCTCGTTGAGGCCGCAGGAACTATGCTATCAGCATACGGATTACCGATGAACTTTTGGGCAGAAGCAATTTCTACCGCTTGTTACACACAGAATCGGTCAACCATTGTGAAAAGACACATCAAGACTCCTTACGAACTGATCAACAAAAGGCGGCCAAACATCAAGTTTTTCCATGTGTTTGGATGTAAATGCTTTGTTTTAAACGACAGAGATTCAAGAGGAAAGTTTGAAGTAAAGGCATATATTACGATGAGACTTTTGCCCCTGTCACACGGCTCGAAGCAATAAGAATATTCTTAGCCTTCG
This sequence comes from Saussurea involucrata, assembly GCA_033807775.1. Lineage (NCBI taxonomy): Eukaryota > Viridiplantae > Streptophyta > Magnoliopsida > Asterales > Asteraceae > Saussurea > Saussurea involucrata. Next base: position 89,869,288 of record CM066314.1, read on the forward strand.
CAGCCCACAGAGGATTTAAAGGTTATCAGATGGACGTAAAATCAGCTTTTCTCAACAGTGAAATCCAAGAAGAGGTTTACGTAAATCAGCCACCAGGGTTTGAAAGCTCAAAGTTTCCAAGGCATGTATACTACCTTGAAAAGGCTCTGTACGGACTGAAACAGGCTCCAAGAGCATGGTACGAACGACTTTCTACCTTTCTTCTAGTAATGGCTACAACAGAGGTACAACAGATACTACCTTATTCTATAAACGTAAAAACAGTGAAATAATGCTTGTACAAATCTATGTGGACGACATAATTTTTGGGTCTTCTAACACAGAAGAGTGCAAAAGTTTTGAAAAACTCATGCAGAGTGAGTTTGAAATGAGTATGATGGGAGAACTAACATTCTTCCTCGGACTCCAAGTCAAACAAACATCAGAGGGAATTTTTATAAATCAGGCCAAATATGTCTCTGACATTCTTTTCAAGTATAGCCTCTCTGATACCTCTGCAATGAAAACTCCAATGGCCACTGGAAATAAGTTATCCTTAGATCCAGATGGCATCTCTGTAGAATGCACTCTCTACAGAGGGATGATTGGATCTCTGTTATACTTAACTGCAAGCAGACCTGACATTATGCATGCCACATGTCTTTGTGCACGTTATCAAGCTAATCCAAAGAAATCACACTATGATGCTGTGAAAAGAATCTTTAGATATCTAAAGGGGACCAAAAATCTCTGTCACTGGTATCCACAGAACTCTGGTTTTAGTCTTAAAGCTTATACAGATTCAGACTATGGAGGGTGCATGCTCGACAGAAAGAGTACCTCTGGGAGTTGTCGATTCCTAGGTGGTAAACTAGTCAGTTGGACCTCCAATAAGCAAAATTGTGTCTCAACATCCACTGCAGAAGCTGAATACGTTGTTGCTGCTAGCTGTTGTTCTCAGGTTCTATGGATGAAGACTCATCTAAAAGACTACGGCCACATCCTATTCAAAATACCTATCTTCTGTGATTCCAAGAGTGCCATTGCTATCTCTGCCAATCCTGTGCAACACTCAACAACCAAGCATATCGATATAAGGTACCATTTCTTGAAACATCATGTTGAATACGGTACAATCGAAATGCATTTCATGCCCACAGAATACCAACTCGCGGACTTATTCACCAAAGCTTTAGACGAGAAAAGATTCAATTTCTTGGTGGGTAAGTTAGGAATGATCAATATGACGTAAAAATCCTCTATAAGTATAGCTTTATCTTCTGTAAATATGTATATATTTCTAATTATTTTTGCTTTAATTAATTTATTTCTGTATGTAAGTTCTCAATCTTAAATAGTTCTTAAAATCAGAGAGCTTCTGTAAGTCTACTCAGAACCTCTGACAACCCCTACAGAACCTCTGGAAAATATGACCTATGTTCTATGCAAAACTTATCATTCTTTGATCCAAGCATAGGTCAAGGGGGAGCAAAAGGAAAATTCCTGATCTACAGAGGTGATTAGATCAAGGAGGAGCAAAAAGGGATCCTGAAATGATCTACAGAGGTAAAACTTTCAAGGGAAAGCCAAAGAAGAATGTCAATGAATCTATATCGACAGAAGTCAGACATCACTGCCGAGAAAAGAAGAACCAAAAGGTATGTCTCTCGCACAAAAGGTTTTTGAAAACAGTTTTCTAGGACACAAATTGTCAAATATGTCCTAAATATACTGTGGATAACATTTCCAAAATCAAAAGATCGAAAAGTTTCATAAAATTTGAGTTATGAGAAATTTAAGGTCATAGAGCTTCTGCTGAGCTCAACAGAAGCTCTGCCAGAAATATGCTCTGAGATCGCAACTTTAACCTCTATCGATCTTTTGGAATGTTATCTCGGAAACCAAACAGACTCACCATGACCTTCTCGAACAAAACTTTTTCCATAACAATTTTTCGGACACCAACTTTCAAATATGTCCGAAAAACATCTCTTAAAACACATCAAAAATTGGATGATCAGAAAAGTTAATAGAAATTTCGTTATGAGATTTTTTCCCTCACAGAGCTTCTGTTGGCCCTCCCAGAGCTTCTGCAAGTTCCAACAGAGCCACAAAACCTCTGCGAGTAAAAACTCTTAACTAAAAATCCTATTTGATCCTCTCCAATGCCTTTACAAAACGTTTTTGGTTAAAAAGGAACCCCACAGAAGTCATGATAACAATGAGATATATGAGAAAGGGATACACATCAAAGAGTTTCAAAATCACAGAACCTCTGTAAACTACAGAAGTTCTGTCAATCTGTTACTTGGGCATTTCTGTAGTAATAACGGTTACTTTTACTGAGAGTGAACTACACGTGGCTAAGAATAACCCCACGCGCCTAGCATTAATGGGTCGCGCACGACGTCCTGTCATCCACTGACATGGCCTCCGTGTCCCATTTTCATTGGGCGTACATGGAACGTTTTCTGTGGAAAGTTGAACCCGCCGTTCTAACTTGAGTTCGGATTCCAAATTTTAATCCATTGCCATATATTTTACTCTTTCGAATTCTACCATTTTACCCTCCTATAAAAACCAAGCTTACCCTCTCATAAACTTTTTACAAACTCTCATTCTTCTCCGGCGAAACCTGCAAATTTCTTATTCTCAGTACCAAATGGCTTCATCTTCTCAAGCTATCTCCCCTGCACACTCTCCGACGACCTCACCAGAACATTCACCTGCTCATTCTGAACATTCAGAAAACCCCAACCCTTCCCAAAACATTGAACTAGAAGATTCCGGCGATTCAGCAGACTTTGCTCCAACCACACATCTTCAAAACTTCATAGCAAAGGATCATTTCGAAAAAGTACTACCAATCAAATCCAACAATTGCTATTTAGTCCCCTCACCCACTGCTTTCGGCGAAGCCCATGCTCTTCTTCTAAACATAATGGAAAATCATATCCTCTTCCCTTTACTCTCAAGAACCCCAAAGAAAATTCCAGTAAGATATCTGAACCAGTTTTGGCAAAGTTGCCGATTTGATAAAGATGATTCTCTTATCAAAGGATACATTTCAAAAACCGACAAATCTGAGCATCTGGAAATCAAGTTCAATAGAACAATGTTCTCACTTGAATTCAACCTACCAACAAAGGGTCTTCTTGGATTAAAGAAGTACGCAGAGCAACCAACAGACGACGAGATCTGTCTTTTCCTAGAAATGCTTGGGTACAACACACCACTAAGGAAGATAAATGACTTCCGCAGAGGCAGATTACCACCTCTGTGGAACACCTTGTTCTCAATTCTTAACAGATGCCTGACAGGGAAGATAGGCAGTATTGACCAGAGCTCACATCAGATATTAACCATCATGTATGGGGTTTACTATGATCTCCCACTGGATTACGCGACCATAATGATGCAAGAAATCATTAACACCATCGACAGAAAGAACAACAAAAGAAGGGTCAAAGAGAACGATCCTAAGTTTCTACCACCTCTGCAATTCCAAAGAATACTGGGAGTCTTGTTCGAACCTCTGTTGCTAATACAGAAATAGCCAATGGAAGGGCCAATTCCAAACAGTTTCCAATGAGAAAAAATATTCCCACTGATCATGTAAATGGCTACACACAAAGCAGACCTTTGTCAAAGAAACTTCTTAGGTATACCAAGAATAAAATCCTTAAGAAAGAGTATATACGCGATCATAGAACTCCTAAACCGAGTCCTATGACACCCCGCGTTTAGGTGTCCCCCTAGGAACAATGATTGTAGAACCTCTTTCCACTCAAGAAGAAAAAGATAACAAATTAGCAAAACACATGGCTATTCAACTCAGCTTCATAGCCAAACGTGCACAGCTCATGGGAAAGAAGTCCTCTTCAAAATCAAAAAGGAGGAAAACTGCAGAAGGCACCTCTACAAGCGCTGCAGAAGATCAACCTTCACCTCCTCATGCCACAGAAATTGGCTCCTCTGCTCCTCCCTCTTCTCCAAAACAGAAGAAGAAAAGAAAATCAAAAACTACAGAGGAAGTGGCACCAAAACCAAAGAGGAGGAAATCCAAAAAGAAGCATGGTAAACCACTTGAAAAATTGGTTACCATAGAAGAGGAAGCAATCGCAGAAGAAAGAACTGCAGAAGAAGAAATGACAGAAGAGGGATATCAATCGCCCCATCAATCCCCATATCGATTTGCTCACCAAGGAAACATTAACGATTTCCTACAGAACCCCGACATTGCAAACACTTTAAATACAGCAGGGTGGACGACACAACCTCTCGACCACCATTCCCCAGAAGAACAATACTTCTCTATTTCTGGCATTGACACACTTCTGCAAGAAAGTGATCAAACACCCAGAGATCAATCAGTTGAGACACCTATTATTCTACAGAACCCCTTCATTCAGCAAGGATTGGACGTTCACAGAAGGAGTCCAAGCCCAGCTTCAGAAGAAATAGGACAAACAGAAGCTCAGTGGAATAGAGAAGAAGTAACAGAGACAAGAATGGAGGTCTCAGAGGTAGATTCAGACGAAGAAGAAGCTGTCTGGATACGAAAAGGTCTCTATCATCCACACGTCATGAGGTTATACGGCTCTCATCAAATGTATGACTTCTTAGGCACAGAGCAAGGAACTTCAACAGAAGATAGAGAAGAAGCTCCAAGCCATCGGATATCTACAGAAGCTGAAAAGATAGACAATGATGTAGTGCTTGGATGCTTAACAGCAGAGGAAACAAGAAAATATGCCTGGATTAATAAAGGCACACAACCAAAACCAACTCCCAGTGCAACCCACACATCTAACTCCGCAGGTCTAGCTGCAGAGGGAGTTATTGAAATAAAGCAGCACAGCTCGATCCAAACCCAACCCAACCAGCCAGAAGTCACTCTTTCGACTTCTGCGCCCACAAAAACCGGGTAATCCATTCCTAGGGAGTCTCCTTAAAGAGACTCACCTATAGTTCGTGATCAATCGCCCCAGATCACACTAGAACACCCTACAGAGGAATTCGTTTCCTCTGCCACGCACGAAATAGGGCCAACCCTTCTTTCAGAGAGAAGTAGTGAGCACAACGACGAAGAGACTCTAGACAAGTCTCCGAGTCAACAGAAGGATAATCTAGTACCCACCTCTGGAGTGGATCTAGACAATGTCGTTCACAGAACTTCTGTAGAGTCTGAAGCACTAGATGCTTCTGCTCGAAGATCAGATGGAAATCCTTCCACCCCCAACGTACAAACAAGGGTGAACGAAGGTGTCCCAGGAGCAGGGACTCACTCTGGAGACGAATGTGTTCATCCAGAGGTTACACCAGGGACACAAGTATCAAGGGATGAGTTCCAAACCATTGTCACCTCTGTGAACCAAACCATGAAAGAGTTGCAAAGGTCTTTCACATCTTTTGCAGAGAAAACATCAACGGCCATGCTGAATCTGAACACCAAAATGGACAATCTGTCCACAGAGCTGAAAACAGCCATCACAGAGATGAAATCTTCTGCGCAAACAACTGCAACAACTACAGCCTCTTCTGCTGCTAAAGATTTTGGAATTACCGCAACTTCTGCATTCAAGGAATCAGTAAAACATTTCCTTGAACAAATGAACAAGCAATCCAACAAATCACCGAGCATCACACCCACAGATCTACAGAAGGCTCTGCAAAAACGTTCAAGCAGAAGCAATGCGCAACACAATACTGATGCAGCCTAAAGACTACATCACCAGAGCACAGCTAACAGAGCTCGGCCAAAATGTCATAAACCAGGTCACTGAAGTCATTGTCTCCTTCACTACTGCAAATGCCAACTACGTCAAAGAGTTCAGAAAAAGTGTCGGCATAATGCGCTTCAACACAGAAGCAGAGCTTGCAACTCTTTTCGGCCTCTGTGATGATGTATGTGCGAAGTTGATGGCCGCAGGAGCAGAACTACCAAAGAAACCCAAATCTTTCTGCAGAGCAGAGGATACTTCTGATAAAGGTCAGGATGATTATGATGATGACCATCCTGGTCCATCAGATAATCCTGTGGGGGAGAATATAAGGGAGAAAGCTACGACCAGAGGAATACAAGCTCCACCAATCGCAGCAGAACCAATCAGTCTAGCCCTCCAGAACAAACCCAAGATCAACAACAAAATCAACAGACCACAGAGACAACACCCATCTCTGTGGAATCAAGTCCTGAAGAAACCAATATTCCAGAAGCTGATCAGCATACCACAGAGGCAACAACCACCCCTGTGGTAATCAACTTGGAAAAGAGTCCTTCAACAAAATCAACAGAAAAACCCCAAACCATACCAAGAAGAAAGTCGATTGCCACCAAACCAATAAGAGCAATGACCTCTGCGACCTCTGCTTCTGATATTCTGAGAAAGATGCACAATACAATGACTGATCGAATGTCGCAGAGAGAAGAAGAAAGGCACAGGTTCACATTAGCTTTCAAAATGGCAAGAAGATTCGATGTCCAATCTTCACCAACAGAAATAGAGCTCACAGAAGATGTCACCAAAGAACCTCCAACAGAGGTTACAGAGCAACTCAAGCCAACAGAACCATCGCCACAAAAGTCCTCTAAAACACAAGTGTCAAAACCTACAGAGGCAACCATCAAGCCAACAGAACCATCGCCACAAAAGTCCTCTAAAACACAAGTGTCAAAACCTACAGAGGCAACCATCAAGCCAACAGAAGCACCAACCTCCAAACCTACAGAAGAAACAGGTTCTGCACCTCCAAAAGCCAAAGACAAAGGCAAAGCAACACTGACAGAAGAGCCCAAGAAAAAGAAATCATTGCCCAAGCCTACAGAGAAATTGATGAAGAGCGCCTTTGACGCCTTCCAAACTCCAAAGCCTGAAGAATTTGATTGGGCATATGGATTAAAGCCCCTGTCAGACATTCCACTTACTGGCAGAGCTGCAGAAGTTGTTCAACAGATGGAGAGTCTCAGAAGACAAGTACCACAACCTGGTCCACCACATGAAGAGATGGAAGAAGTGGTATACAAATACCTCTATAAACAAACCTTTCCAACCAATCATCCCACATATCATGTGACAGATTCAAGGATCAGAGAAGAATTTGAGAACATCTTCACAAGGACAAAGCCAAGAACCAAAGCAAATGTCTTCTCAATCCACAAGATCAAAAAGGTAATCTTCTGCAAGTTCTCCTTTACAAGAACCTATCCAAGGGTCAGGTACAATCTTTACAAAGTCAGAAGAGAAGACAATTCAGAAACCACCTTCGTTGATGCTGACCTAAGAAATATCAATCCTTATGATCTACCTGACCTTCTGCAATGGACAAAGGACAACTACAACACAGAGGCAAACACCAGAGCCTATCAAGTGTTAAGAAAAGCAATGAGGGAAAAGCTTATGATCTTCAGTATGATAGATTTTCAACTGGGAAAGGATCTTGGTGTCAAACATCTAAATTTACGACCACCAGAAGATCGCTGCCCACCCGACGCCGTGCCCAACTCTATCATTACAGAACCAAGATTCGGGTTAGTATTTCAAAACCCACAAGGCAAAATCAAACTATTTGTGTGCATGGATTGTCAGAAGTACGCAACTAGTACTCTAAACAAGTTCAGAGAAAGCCTTGTAAAATACAGAGGTACAGAGAAAATGGATAGAGATGCTGCAGATACTTTCATCCGAGAGATTGATGCCACAATTCGCCTAAGAGAACTCTGCATCAGTTTCTACAAAGAGATCAGAAGAATAGGAAGAGACAACAGAAGCTACAACGATTTCAAAGATGCCAAAATCTGATTCTCAAACATCAAATCTCTATAAACCAAGTCAAAAGTTTATCTTTCATTGTACTCAAATGTAAAATGCCTCTGGCATATTTCTGAATGAAAGAACTTTCGAGGTATTGTTTAACCTCTGTCTTATCTAACTTAGCCTAACTAAACTCAAGTTAAATTTTTTATTTTTCACTACTTAGGGGGAGATTGTTAGTTTCAATCTTCCTAATCAAAGAAGTATTTAGAAGTAGTGAAAAATAGGCTAAGTGAAGAAAGCCTCTTACAGAGGCTCTGCCGAACTTACCGAGAGATCAAGGTCAAGCAGCTACAGAAGTTAAAGAGGTGCCCTACAGAAGCTCTGTCATACGCGCAAAGAAGACCAAAGACTCGGAATCGGGTGAAGACTGCTCTTCTAAGGACCAAACCGCAGAACCTCTGTGGCACCTCACAGAGCCTCTGCGGTCTTCAACAAAGACTTAAAAGAAATTTATAAAATCTTGCTACTGTTACAGGACCTGTTCATCAACTTGCATGGTAGCATGCCCTGTCCAACTGCAACGTGTCAAACTCTGGTTGGATTCAATAGGGCTTAGTACATAATAGACGTCTGCTGCATTAAATGCAATACAGCACGTCCAACTGTTCATCCCATCCGTCCACCTATTCATACCGTCCTTTGTGAATAGTAGCATATGCTTTATGGTCCCCTTAGAGTAGCATATAAGGAAGACTCATGTTGAGTTCTTCCTATTAATCAATCAATCCATCCATCGATCAATCGAACAATCGAAACAAGAATTCAAGAGAAAAAAACATCACAAGCTTTAAACACTTTGAGAGTCATATCTTTTTTAAAAGCTTTGCTTAACTCACTGTTCATGAATCTGTTCTGAATATATATATTCAGTAAACTTTGAGATATTATTTCTTGTTCACTGTTTATTTATATTATGTTCTAAATCTATCAAACATATCTGTTAGTTCTTCAAATACGCTTCCGCATCAAACTCAAACTTGAACTAATAGATCTGATAATCTTGTTTAAACAAAACCGGGAACCAACACTAACAGCTACCCGACCCGATATTATGTTTGCAACATGCTTGTGTGCACGATATCAAGCTGAACCTAAGATATCTCATATGAAAGTTGTAAAGCGAATCTTTCGATATCTTAAGGGTACAACGAATCTAGGTCTTTGGTATCCCAAAGATTCAGGATTCGACCTAACCGCCTATTCAGATAGTGATTTTGCAGGTTGCAAAATGGATAGGAAAAGCACCACAGGAGGATGTCAGATCCTGGGTGGAAAGCTGGTAAGTTGGACAAGTAAAAAGCAAAATTCAGTGTCCACTTCCACAGCTGAAGCTGAATATGTAGCTGCTGGAAGTTGTTGTTCTCAAGTCTTGTGGATGAGAAATCAGCTACTAGACTATGATCTTCAGCTCTCCAAAATTCCAATCTATTGCGACAGCACAAGTGCCATCGCTATAGCAAACAATCCAGTACTACATTCAAAGACCAAACATATAGAAATCAGATATCATTTTATCAGAGATCATTTGATGAATGGTGATATAGAACTTCATTTTATCCCAACTAATTATCAGTTAGCTGACTTATTTACCAAACCTCTTGATGAGACAAGATTCAACTTTCTCATCAGCGAGCTTGGAATGCTGAACTTTGAAGGATAAAATCTTCAGCGGTTCACATTGATCAGCGAAAGGATAAAATCAACTTGTATAACCCATTCTATCATCTTCTCTCTGAATAAACTTGATTCACTGATATCAAGGTATGTTCTCTCTCTGACAATCGCATGAAAATGCAAGATTTCAAAACAAAATGCATCGATGAATATCTTTTCCTTAACAGCGATATTTTGAAATTTCTTAAAACCTTCACTGAATATTTTGCAAAACCTCTGAGTTTTTCAAAAACCTCAGAGACAACCAAGAATATGAAAGGACAGTTGTGACGTCATTGCAACGGATAAAACCCCGGCACGTTTTCTCTTCCTGACACACGTTTGCACGTCTCGTTCAAACTTCCAATCAAATGCAAACACGTGTCCGTGTCATGATGAAAATCTTTTCCCGCTCAAGATTTTCTCTTTCTAAAATCTCTATATAAACAAATTCTTTGTTTATATTTTTCTTTTACGCGATCAATCTTCCTCCGCAAGAAAGAATTCACTGTTGCATTTGTGATTTCAAAAACTTCAAGAACTGTTCATCATCTTCTTCATCAAACATCAAGGTTAATATGTTCTTATTTATTACCGAACGCGTATAACTTGTTTCCGATATTCTCATTGTTTTAACAAGTTCAAACAAAAGAACTTCGTAAAATGAAATCATTTTCTTTCGTGGTTTTATGAACACAACAATTTCATGGTTGTTCTTCAAGTTTAAATGCAAAATCTTAAACGTGTTCTTCATTCGTTTCCAGAATCTATTTCTCCATAGAAAACTGGAAAACAAGAAAATGGGTTTTACATTTCGTTTCAAAAAAAACATGAAAAACCCTAATCTTCATTAAGACATTTGTGTCTGAATGAAATGGATAAAATTCGAAACATCTTATTGGAAATTCTTTCCACATTAAGATTATTCTTATTTGTTAACATCTTTGGTTGAACTGTTAATATAGAGAAATGGCCTCGTCTGGCATTCCTACTAACGCTGAGAACATCTCCGCTGACTCTGAGGAAGTGGAAATCCTCAAGGCTCCACAAGTCAAGTTCAATCTTGATCAACTAGACTGAACTAAGATAAACAACCTTTCTGCGCTTCTCGAGTTTCCTCCTCGAAAGCAAGTCACACATCTGACAGATGCTGTGAATTTCCTGAAGAATTGCTGCATTTCAACAGCCCTGACCATTTCACCCCCTGCAAGTCAGCTGCTACTATCTCAGTTCTGGTACTCTGCCAGACACTCTCAGCTACCATCCGCCAAAGATCCCTCCAAAACAGTTGATTGTATCCTCTGCGATACTGAATATGGCACGATAAAGATCACACCTGCCATCATTCGCAAAGCTCTGAACTTTCCCATCGCTACAAAGGAAAAACCTTTTGTTCCTTTCCCTGACCATAAGAAGATCGCTGACCAAGAAGCTCTTATTGCATTTTTTGATGCAATGGGCTATGTATGGGAAATGGGCAGAGACAAGAAGCCTGAGAAGAAGCTAACACTGCTGAAGAAATCGAAAATGCCCAGCGAGATGAACTTCATCTTCGCTCACCTTATCAGCTGCATGACTGCCAAGACCGACTCTTCTGATCAAGCCGCTCAACCTCAGCAAGCTATGGAATACGCTCTACTGAAAGGTCTACACATTGACTGGGCATCTCTCATCTATGATGACTTGCTGCAAAGAGTAGACTCTGCCGCTGACAGGCCAGCTTGGGTTCCCTACCCCTGATTCATCAGCGATATCTTTCAATATGGCCTGAAGGACAGCTACCCGCAAGAAAGCGATCTAAAACTCTCTCAGATTGGCCCTAAGGTACTCGACTTCAAACCTGTTGAAAATGAGTTACGTCTTTCTACCCTCTTAACTCTTCTCAACTCTTCTTCTACTTCTGTGGCTCCTTCAGCGACAATACCCATCGCTGATACCCTGGCCACAAAATCCTCTCCTTCTAAGAAAAGGAAACATTCGTCTACCCCACTTGATTCTAAAAGGATCAAGAAAACAAAGGAGCAACCCCGGCAATCTCATGATGAAGACTCCTCAGCTCTTTCTGCAGAGCTGAAGGAACGTTCAGTGGTACGCTCTGCCACACATGAACAAGCCATCCCTTTTATCCAAACTTCAGCGTCTCTAAACGCTAAGGTTATAAACTTGGAACCGACCCAACATCCTTCAGTCTCTCAAAAGACTGATGAAGTGATTGTCAGCGAATCCAACGCTGAACTCATAACCCAACCCCCACTCTTATCCTTCGCTCCTCCCTCCACTCATTTGGTCTCTACTAAAGATCTAACTGGAGCTGCCATCATTTCCTCGGAACATAAAGCTGATTCTCCAGGAATGATGAAGACAGGACCTGCAGAAAAATCCATGGGCACTTTTGAAGATGACATGGAGCTTTACTCAGGAACCCGTGATTTCGATGAATTCATCAATCCTCATGCAGGTAAACAACAACCCATAAACACTGTGACTAAACCCCAAACTTCTGAGCTTTCCTCTGTTCACAAGTTTTTATATGTTACATGTCCTAATTTGGGAGATATCAACGCCTCTCTGAAGTATGTGGAGACAAAGCTGACAGGTCTCACCACTACTCTCTCCAATAACTCTACAACTGTAACAAACGCTGGAGAAAATCTGAACAACCTGACAACGGTGGTGGAGAAGAAGGCTTCCACAGATGACATGAAGAAACTTGATAAGACTCTCAGCGACCTCGCCAAGGTGCTCGCTGATATCTATACAGACTACACCTCTCTCAAAAATTCAGTTTCATCCATGTCCAACGAGGTAACAACGCTGAAGACATCGGTTGGAACACTAGAGGGAGATATGTCTGTTGTGAAGACAAATGTCAACACTCTGACGACTGACTTAAGCTCTGTAAAGACTGACGTTGGTTCGATGAAGACTATGATCGAACAGCTGCTGCACAAGGCGAACACTCCTGCTCCTGCTCCTGCCCCTGTCCCTGAATCTGAACATTTTACAGTGGCGGATCGCATTGAGCTCGGGAAGATCAATCCTGCTATTTCTGGCCTTGAAGACAGATTAGCAAAGATTGAAGTTTGTGTAGGTCTCTCTGGCCAAGAAGACAGAGAACCTACCAACGCTGCTGAATCTAGCCATTCCTCCCCAGTCATCATGAAAAAGATGGGGAGAAGAGCGCTGAAGACCTTGCCAAGAGCGCTGAAGACCTTTCCCATGATGAATCTATCAGGGGAGAGAAGACGAATACTGAAGAAACCACCGCTGGACCTCAGGGAGATGAAAACCCGGAGGAAACCGAGAAGCTCACCTCTGTATCTAAGGGGGAGCAACTTGAAGAAGAAACTGAGAAAACTGAATCTGAAGTAGAAGATGATGAAGTTGTTGGTTCCCGTTTTGCTTTAAACAAGATTATCAGATCTATTAGTTCGAGTTTATGTTTGATGCGGAAGCGTATTTGAAGAACTAACAGATATGTTTGATAGATTTAGAACACAATATAAATAAACAGTGAACAGGAAATAATATCTCAAAGTTTACTGAATATATATATATATATCAAGAACAGATTTAAGAACGGTGAGTATACAAAGCTTTAAACAGATATGACTCTAAATGTGCATAAGCTATGTGTTCTTGATGTTCGATTGAAGTGTTCTTGTTTTTCTGTTTTTGTGTGTTGTTCTATATTCTCACCTTAGGAAGAACTCAACATGAGTCTTCCTTTTATACTACTCTTAGAAGACTATGAAGTAGGTCACTGTTCCTTTTACGGCATGAATAGAAAACTGGATGGTGTGAACAATTGTTTGAGCCATGCGCATTCAATGGAGCAGATGTACTTTTGGTAAATGCATTAAATGGCGCAGACGTCTATTTTGTACCTTGCCCTATTGAGTCCACTCAGAGCTTGACACGTGTTTTGACAGTACTTTTCCATGCAAGTTGATGAACAGGTCTTGGAACAGTAGCAAGATATTATAAATATCTTCCTAGTCTTTAGAGGACCACAGAGGCTCTGTAATGTGTTACAGAGGTTCTGCGGTCTGGTTCCTCTGTAGAGTAGTCTTCACCGGATTCCGAGTCTTTGGTTGTTTACTTCTGCAGAGCTTCTGTCAAGGGTGGCAGAGATTCTGTGGCTCAGTCCTCTGTGAGAAGTCTTCTTTTGATGTTGTCCGCAGAGGCTCTGTTAATGGTAACAGAGGATCTGCGGTCTTGGTCTTCTGAAAGCGTCCTTCTGTAGTTTCCTCGGTCTTTGATCACTCTTGATCAAACTTCCTTTGATTCTTCTGAGATGCCCGGAAGAGCTTCTGTTGCGCTCAGCAGAGCTTCTGTGGAAGTTCTTCTGTACTTGGCCATTTTTCAATACTTCTAATATTTCAGAATATTGGAGCTAACAATCTCCCCCTAAGTATTGAAAAATAAAAGGTTGAATTTATGCATTTTAACCTAAGTAAAGAAGAGGTTAAACAATACCTCAGAAGATTATTTCTTTCATTTGAAATTTATGCCAGAGGCATTTACATTTAAGTACACAGAAATAAACGTTGACAGAGATTCTTTGAAGAGACTCAGATTTTTGCATTTGGGAAGTCGTCGAACTTTCTGTTGTCTTTTCCTACTTCCTTGAGTTCTTCATAGAATTTGTGACAGAGATTTCGTAAGCCGAGTGTAGCATCAATCTCTTTGATCATCATCAGAGCAGATTCTTCGTCCATAAGCTCTGTTGCTTTATTCTTCTCTAGTATCTTTCTGAACATGTTCAGAGTATGGGTTGTGTACTTCTGACAGTCCATTGTCATAAACAGTTTCAGTTGTTCAGCAGGATTCTTGAATACTAACCCGTACCTTGGAGTTTTGATGATTGAATTGGGTATGGCATTGGGTGGGCAGAAATCCTCTGGTGGTCTGATACTTAGAGTAGTTACGCCTAGATCGATGGCTAATTGAATGTCGAGCATGCTGTAGATTTGGAGCTTTTCACGCATCGCCTTTCTGAGAACTCGATAAGACCTTTTGTGGCAGTCGTCATTGAAGTTGTCTTTAGTCCATTGCAGAAGGTCAGGTAAGTCATAGGGATTGAGGTTTCGGATATCAGCATCAGAGAATTGATTCTCTGATCTGTCAGACCTTTTGACTTTCCAGATTGTATACACCGTATGAGGATAGGTTCTCATTTTGGAGTATTTGCAATAGATTACCTTCTTTATTTTGTGAATGGAGTAAACTTGATTGACTGGTTTTGACTTTGTAGAGGTGAAGATTGCATCGAATTCCTCTCTTAGCTTCTGATCTCGGACATGGGCTGGCAGATCGCTCTGGAAGTGCTGTCTGTAGAGATAACTGTAGACTTGTTCTTCCATTTGTTCAATGGTTGAAGTAGATCTTGGAATTGGTCTCCTTAGCTCATCCATCTTTCGAGTGATGTCTGCTACTCTACCTTCTGTTACCTTAGCTGTGGGATTCAGGGATGGGTTTTCTGACAGAGGATTCAAGTTGAATGCCCAGTCTTCCTCTTCGGGTTTAGGAGTGACGAAGGCATTAAATGCACCTTTCATCAATTTCTCTGTAGCAACTGGCATCTTCTTCTTTGGCTCTTCTTCTGTCATTATTCCCTTGCCTTTATCTTTTGGCTTTTAGGTTTCAGATATTGGGTTTTGGATTTGTGTGGGTGGAACCTCTGTTGATTTGACAGTTGGAGGTTCTGTGGGTTTTGGGGTTTTATGCTCTGATGTTTTGGTTGTTGCCTCTGAAGGTTTTGATACTTCGGGTTGTGAGGTTTCTGTTGGTGAGGAGTCTTCGGGTCTTGGAGGTGGAATGTCAAAACGCTTTGCTGATTGAAAAGCAGATACAAATTCCATTCTGCGAAGAATGAACTCTGCAGAGCGTTTTGGTCTTTGGGGTTTTCGAGCTATGGTTTTGACTCTAGTTTTGTGCGGGATTGGTTGTGAGGTTGGTGTTGGTTCTTTGGGTGAGGGTGGAGTTTGTTCTGAGGATGAGGATGCAAGATTGATTACCTTAGGTTCTGTGGTTGGTGCATCCTTTGGTGAGATAGAGGTGTTTTGCCTATGTTGTTTTTCCTTCTGGGTTTCTGTTGTAGAAGGTTCTGCTGATTTCTCTGTAGTTTTTGCAGAAGCAGCCTCTGTAGTTTCCTTTGTTTTCTCCCCCTCAGGATGACCAGATGCTCCATCATCAGGATCATCCTGCCTTCTTTTTGCAGTAACTTCTGTTCTGCAGGTGTCTTGAGCTGCTTGCCTTGCTGCATTTTTCTTCATTGTTTCAAAGTAGATTGCGATCGAAGTTTTGAAGGCTTTGGTCGCACTTTTCTCGAACTCTGCAGCGGTTGTTTTGGCAATGTTAGTGGCAGAGGCGATGGCAGCAGCAGCAGAAGTTTCTGTAGTTGACTTCATTTCTGCAAGGGCTGCTTTAACCTCTGTGGATAAGGTATCCACTTTGGTATTTAATCCCGTAAGCGCGCCTGGAGTTGATTCTGTAAAAGACGTGAATGAGCTTTGCAACTCATTCAATGTTTGAGTTACAGAGGTTACAAAGGCTTGGAACTCATCCTTCGTAACATGTTCCTCTTGGGTAACCTCTGGAGGAACAACTCCTTCTCCAGAGTGAGTCCCTGTTCCTGGGACACCTTCGTTCACCCTTGTTTGTACGTTGGGGGTGGAAGGATTTCCATCTGATCCTCGAGAAGAAACCTGAGTTTCAGTCTCTACAGAAGTTCTGTGAAGAACATTGTCCAAATCCACTCCAGAGGTGGGTATCGGAATATTCTTCTGTTGACTCGGAGACTTATCTAGAGTCTCTTCGTCATGGTGCTCTCTACTTCTCTCTGAAAGAAGTTTTGGCCCTACATTGTGCGTGTCAGAAGAAACGAATTCCTCTGTAGGGTGTTCTAGTGTGATCTAGGGCGATTGATCACGAACTATAGGTGAGTCTCTCTGAGGAGACTCCCTAGGAATGGATTCCCCGGTTTCTGTGGGCGCAGAAGTCGAAAGAGTGACTTCTGGCTGTTTGGTTTGGGTAGGGATCGAGTTGTGCGACTCTATTTCAATGACACCTTCTGCAGCTAGACCTGCGGTGTCAGATGTGTGGGTTGCACTGGGAGGGGTTGAGGGATGTGTGCCTTCTGCAACTTCGGCATCTTTTCCTTTCTCATTTTCTTTTCCTCCAGACGTTTCTACCCTATCCTCTAAACCTATTTGCACCTCTTCTACTGCAGTCTCTTGTCTTGGCAGAAGTGAATCAAGAACCTCTGTGAAGATTTGAGTTTGCAGAGGTGGTTCGATTCCTTCTGTTATTGTTTGCAGAGGAGAAGATGGTTTCTTCTTCTTTGATTTCCTCTTCTTTGGTTTTGGTGCTCCCTCCTCTGTAGATTTTGACTTTCTTTTTCTTTTGGAAGAGGGAGGGGCAGAGGGACCTTGGATTTGTGGTGGAGATGAGGGTTCTGTGGGATGTTCAGTGGGTGGAGAAGATGGTTCTGTAGGAGTTTGTTGGATAGCAGAAACAGAGGCAAGTTATTCCTCTGTAGGGGTCTTGGTTTTCTTTCCCTTTTTTCTTCTTCTTCTCTTCAGAAGACTTCCTCTTTGAAGAATAGAGGTCTTTCCTTATATCTCTGAAGTTCTTCTGGTTGGCCTTGTGTTTAGCCAATTTTATCTTCCATTCTTCTTCTGTAAGTCTCTCTACTACATTACCTCCTATGGGCATTCCTATACGCGGGGGTGTTACAGAACTGGGTTCAGGAGTTCTGTAAACGCGTGTGTACTCACTAACTAGTTCTTCATCACTAGCATAACCTAACATTACCTTTGATAGTGGCCTGATGTGTGGGTAGCCATCCTCATGTTCTGTAGGGGTGTTCTTGGACATAGGAAATTGCTTAGGTTTGGGACCGTCCATTGGCCATTTTTGGATAAGGAGTAGGGGTTCGAAAAGTACACTGAGGATTCGCTGGAACTGCAGAGGGGGTAACCAGTTGTGATCAGACATTTTGGCTTTCTGGGAGGCGATTTTGCGATCGATGGTGTTGATGATCTCTTGCATCATTATGGTGGCATAATCTAGGGGTAGATCATAGTATACACCATACATGATTGAGAGAATTTGAGGTGAGCTTTGATCGATGCTCCCGATTTTTCCCGTGAGGCAACGATTTAGGATGGAGAATAAGGTTTTCCACAGAGGAGGTAGTCTTGCTCTGCGGAAATCGTTCCTCTTTTTCAACTGTTGGTTGTACCCTAACATGTGCAGAAAGTCGACAAGTTCTTCATTTGTTGGTTGGGGTGCATACTTTTTGATTCCCATGAGTCCTCTTATTGGAAGGCCAAATTCTAATGAGAACATGGTGCGATTGAACATCAGTTCAAGGCTCTTACTTTGGTCAGGTTTAGAAATGTAGCCTCTGATCAAATCGGTGTCAGCGTCATAACGGCAAGATTGCCAAAACTGATGTAGGTAACGTACTGGTATTTGTTCAACGGTTTTGCTTAGAAGAGGGTAAAGAAAGTGGTTCTCTAGGATGTTTAGCAGGATGGCATGTTCTTTGCCAAATGTCGTAGGAGAAAGAACAAGATAACAGTTGTTCGATTTAATGGGAAGGGTTTGCTCGAAATGGTCATTTGAGAAAAATTGTTGCATGTGGGTAGTGGGTTCGAAGGATGCCTCGTCGCCGGAGTCGTGTCTGTCGGCATCGGTGGCGATGTGTGGGTTGTGGGAGTGCTCAGAATGCACTGGAGAGGATGTCGGAGAGTTCGTTGGTGAAATGTGAGCAGATTTGGAACTGGAAGCCATTTGTAGGTTTTGAAAGTTCTAGGTTTTCAGAAAGAAATAAGCAAGTTCGCCGGAGAAGATGAGAGAATAGTAAAGTTTTGAAAGTGATTTTATCTTGGGTTTTATACTGTGGTAACGGATAGAATTCGGAACGGTGAAAATGTGAGAAAGTTAATAAAATTTGAGGTCCACACTCGAGTTCATTCGGCGTGGTGCAAGTTTCTAGGACGACGTGATATGTACGTCAATGAAAACTTGACACGTCATCAATGTCAGTGACGACGAGACGTCGTGGGCGGCCACATTGAATGAAAAACGCGTGGGTTTTAAATTTTCACTACAGAAAAGTTACCGTTACAGATACAGAAATTCCCAAGTGGAAATCTTTACAGAAGCTCTGTGGGTACAGAAGCTCTGTGATTTTGAAAAACGTTTATCTCTGTAGATTGTATCTTTAATGAAAATCGTTTGAAAAACACGGAGAGGATCAATAAATTTTTAGTAGAGAAATTATCCTACAGAGGTTTTTTTTTGGACCTCTGCCAGAGCCAGCAGAGGCTCTGTGACAGGAAATTTCTAATAACTAATAATTTATAAACATTTTTAATCATCCAAGTTTTTGATCAGTTTTAACAATGTATTTAGGACTTATTTGAAAGTTGGTGTCCTAGAAAATTGTAAATCTCAAAGATTTTGTGCAGCAGAAGTCACTTGAATGATTTGAGTGATCTAAAGAGGTTCTTTGTTTAAAAGAACTCTGTGGCTTATGACTTCTGTGGCAAGATACCAACCTATTTCCTTTTGATCGGCGAATGTGATCTCTTCTGTCGCATTCTTTGCTCCACCTTGACTTATGAATCTCTGTAGATTCAGCAAGGTCTCCTTTTCCGCTCCTCCTTGATCTAACAACCTCTTTAGGATTGATCTCTGTGGTTTGAAACCTGCCTTTTTATCTCTTGAAGCTTGTACTTTTACCAAAAACGTTTGAAAAACATTGGAGAGGGTCGTTAAATCTTTAGTAGAGAGAAATTATCCTACAGAGGTTTTTGGACCTCTGCCAGAGCCAGCAGAGGCTCTGTTACAGGAAATTTCTAATAACTAATAATTTATAAAACTTTTTGATCATCCAAAGTTTTTATGGTTTTAAATATTGTTTTTAGGACATATTTAGAAATTTTTGTCCTGGAAAATTGTTTTTGGAAAAAGATTTTGTGCGACACATACCTTTTAGAGTGTCTAGTTTGGACGACAGAAACTCTTGTTGATCATAATCCTCCTTTGGCTCCCCCTTGAATGATCAACCTCTATAGATTAATTTGAGGTCTCCTTCTGCTCCCCCTTGACCTATGCTTGAATCAATAGAGATAAATAATGCACAGTACATAGGTCAACCTCATCAGAGGTTCTGTGGAGATTGTCATAGGTTCTGAGCAATTCCACAGAGGCTCTGTGAAGTATAGAATCTTTGAAGGATGAGTTTTAAACAAATTGTTTAAGAGTCATAGTGTATTTTGAAGCCTGAGTCCTTAAAAGAAGTATTAAGGAGTCCATTGTTTGCTGAAGAGTGAGTCCTGATCTGTAATGGTCAGAAGTCCTTTTACCTGCAAGACAGATCAAATAACTTTTGGTACCCATATCCAAATGGGTCCCTTTTTGTTAGGATTTGGAGCTGTCTTTAGGTCCTCTGGTTTGCCAATCTCTGTTGGTTTGCCAACTTTCTTTCTATGACCTTTCTCATTTTGGGTCTTTGGATTTTTCTTTTGAAATGACCCATTTTGTACACAGAAAGATTTAGAGAAAAGGTTTCTTAATTGAAGCAAAAGATCAAAGCATTTATATGAATGAAAAGATGAAGGCTTTGTAGAAACAAATGGCTTTGGAGCATTTTTGTCAGGAATAGAGTTTTTGACTTTCCAAACCATTTTCATCTTTTTGTCAACAGGATTATTTGAATTTTTAGCACAAGAGTTTGCTAAGACAAGGTTTTTAAGCCTTTTAGCTAAAACATCTTTTTCTTTAAGGTTTAAATCAAATTTTCTTAGAAGATCTGATTTATACCTCTTCTCCAACATAATCTTGTTTGACAAATCGGATAGTCTCTTTGTTAAATTTGACATCTCAGCTTTAAAGACCTTTCTTTCCTTCTCAAACTTGTCTTTTAAACACTTTGTTTGAAATCCTTCTCTCTTCACCTTTTCAGACTCTTTTCTTTCAAAATCCTGCTCTTTCCTCTCTTTTTCAAGAGATTTCTGTAATTTTGAGATTTTGAAAGAAAGTTCCATATTCTTTGTCTCAAGAAGAGTTTTCTCTTTTCCAAACTTTTCATTTTCACTGATTATAAGTTTTTCAAAGTTGGAAATCAGTTTAGAAAAGTTTAGACACTTAAGCTCAAGGCTTTTCTTCTCTTCTTTAAAAACAGTCTTAACTTCCTCAAACTTCTTTTTCTCCTTTTTACCAAGCTCTTCTGACTCAGATAGTTTCCTTTTTAGTTCAAGATTTTCAAAGTTTAGGAGTTTACCTGATTCTTCAAGCTTGGCAATGTTGTCTGAGTTAATAAGAATGATCTTGTTTCTTTCCTCTAATTCTTTCTCAAGAGAAGGAATTATTTTTTTAAAATTTGTGCTGAGTTTGAAATAATAATGAAAATCAGCATCAGCACTAAATTTTAGTCTTGACATATTGAATGAAGTTTTTAACGAAAGAAACAGTTTCTAGGATGTTACCAGATCGAATAAATCGAAAATGGCGGTAAAACAGAATTTGTTTGAAGGAATGAAGAATAGGTTAAGAACAGACAGTTTCTATCAAGAATCTTGTCTAAACGAGGATCACATGATATTGAAAACCAAGCTTTGCTCTGATACCAATTGTTGGTTCCCGTTTTGCTTTAAACAAGATTATCAGATCTATTAGTTCGAGTTTATGTTTGATGCGGAAGCGTATTTGAAGAACTAACAGATATGTTTGATAGATTTAGAACACAATATAAATAAACAGTGAACAGGAAATAATATCTCAAAGTTTACTGAATATATATATATATCAAGAACAGATTTAAGAACGGTGAGTATACAAAGCTTTAAACAGATATGACTCTAAATGTGCATAAGCTATGTGTTTTTGATGTTCGATTGAAGTGTTCTTGTTTTTCTGTTTTTGTGTATTGTTCTATATTCTCACCTTAGGAAGAACTCAACATGAGTCTTCCTTTTATACTACTCTTAGAAGACTATGAAGTAGGTCACTGTTCCTTTTACGGCATGAATAGAAAACTGGATGGTGTGAACAGTTGTTTGAGCCATGCGCATTCAATGGAGCAGATGTACTTTTGGTAAATGCATTAAATGGCGCAGACGTCTATTTTGTACCTTGCCCTATTGAGTCCACTCAGAGCTTGACACGTGTTTTGACAGTACTTTTCCATGCAAGTTGATGAACAGGTCTTGGAACAGTAGCAAGATATTATAAATATCTTCCTAGTCTTTAGAGGACCACAGAGGCTCTGTAATGTGTTACAAAGGTTCTGCGGTCTGGTTCCTCTGTAGAGTAGTCTTCACCGGATTCCGAGTCTTTGGTTGTTTACTTCTGCAGAGCTTCTGTCAAGGGTGGCAGAGATTCTGTGGCTCGGTCCTCTGTGAGAAGTCTTCTTTTGATGTTGTCCGCAGAGGCTCTGTTAATGGTAACCGAGGATCTGCGGTCTTGGTCTTCTGAAAGCGTCCTTCTGTAGTTTCCTCGGTCTTTGATCACTCTTGATCAAACTTCCTTTGATTCTTCTGAGATGCCCGGCAGAGCTTCTGTTGCGCTCAGCAGAGCTTCTGTGGAAGTTCTTCTGTACTTGGCCATTTTTCAATACTTCTAATATTTCAGAATATTGGAGCTAACAGAAGCCGTCGACATCCCTGATGATGAACCATCTTCTTCTCCAAAGAATGATGATGATGATGACGAAGATGACGATGACTTCTTTATCGTCAAACCTGCTCAAAAGATCAAAGCTCTTAAGGGAATCTCGATAAATGAACCTTCAGGGGAGCGGACAAAGACAAAGCCCTCAGCCTCTGGAGCTGAGAAAGGCAAAGGCAAAAGCGTCGCTGAAGATGACAATCTGATGATCTTGCTTGAAAAGCCGGTTTGTCAGGTACACTAATCATCTCTCACTCCATCCCTCCTCTATCATACACTATCAGTTCCTTTACCCAAGCCTATACACTTGAACCAATTCTCTCTATCTGATTCTACCCAAGTTCTTACTTGTAAGATCGCTGTGTTTCAGCTAGTCCTCTCCCCTGTTTGAGGATATGGCTGAAGGCTCCACAACTGCGACTTCACCAAAAATACCAGCTGCTGCTGAAGAAATAATCCCAGTCTTAGATTTAATCTCTGAGACTGATGAACCAGAAGAACAACTACTCTCGCACAGAGGCAGACCTTCCTTAGCTCCTCAAAAGCTAAGTGAAGAGGATCAGAAAAGAAGAGATTAGATAATAAAGCGATTCGAGGATCAGCGAATCATTCTGAGGCGTAATCAACTTCCTTCAGTTCCTCCAAAGTTCAGAATTTCCAAAAAGGAATACAAGGAACATCTCAGAGCTGAACGTCTAATAGCTGAAAGAAAAGAAGCTGAAGAAAAAGACAGAGAATACGCCATCCAGCTTTCTAAATGTTCAATAAAAGACCCCAAGCTGAAAAGAGTTCCCATTGATGTTCAACGTCAGCTCTGGGAAAACGCCAAGAATATAATTGAAGAAAAGAGAACTGTGTCTCAGTCAACTTTAGCCTGGTGCAAAGAAAAGGTCAACTACATAGACTCTCCTGCCAAAATCAACAAGGTATTCATCTCTGGAAGAACAACCCTTGTTTCAATCGCTGAAATCGAGATATTCAGAGAAGATAAGAAGTCCGAAAAATTCTATGTTGAAGCCATAACGAAGTACGGTCTCTCTGAATGGTTGGAGATCAGGGTAGCCATCTAGAAGTCCAAGTCGAAATACAAGGAACATGTTGAAAAGCTGATCAACAAACAAATCGACTTATTCTACTCCTGTGTGGATATTCCTCATCCTCCTCCTCTCGAAATTCAGAAAAGAAAGGCCTCAGCGAAGAAGAAGAAGAAATCTATATCTTCAATTGATGGCCCTGTCATTCGAAATGAAACAGGTATTGGTTTTTCACGTGCTGAAGTCCTTGGTCCTGATCCTGATCTTTCCATGGCAAAGTCATAAGCGAACCCTACGGGATATTTTTTCATGACTACGATGGTGGAAAGCATTTTCAACGGATCGCTGAGCTTCCAATCACTCCAATCGAACAGCTCAGAGATCTCATCTACTGGTGTGACTTCAGAAATGACCCTCAGGCACGACATCTGAAACCCTTGATTTTTGAAGAAGCGCTGATCAAAAGAAAACAAGGTGTAACCGTTCCTGACTGTATGATTCCCACCACATCAATGACCCTTGATGAACTTCTCATTAAGGAAGAACCTTTGTAAGCTGATAGGATCGCCTCTTTCATCTATTTTATCAGTTATCCTTCTATACTTGTAATTTATTTCGCTTGTACTTGTAATCTTTCCATTTCTCTTTGTAACCTGATTCAAAGTTTTAAAGAAAGATTTCAGCGAATGTACTTTACTCCATCAGTACTGAAAAGATCCCAGAAAATAGTAAAAGATACAAATATTTTATGAGTTCTTTTTATACTTATGTTTTCATTAAATAGCAATTTTCTTTGTTGCTATGTCATAATCAAATAGGGGGAGATTGTTGATCCAAACCCTCTGTGATTTGATAATGACCCTCTCTTATATACTTAGTGAAAATTGTAAGTAAACAATATGTATCAGAGTGTCACTATCGCTGATAAGTACTAAGATCTTCCAGTACCGCTGATAGGAACTCTCGCTCTTTTAAATTAAACATTTAGCGAACACTGTTCATCGTTAATGCTCTGGGTCTGTTCAATCATTATGATGATCGCTGATAAGTTAGTTGTTTACTTATGATCCCTGAAGACAAGTTTCACGTCAACAAAGGTTCTACGCTGAAGTCAAAGATCAAGCTCAAGAACCAGCGACAAGTCTCTTAATGAACTGATGCGGATCGGCGAAGACTCAGATTTGTCCACTCAACGTGAAGTATCAAGTACAAGACTTCAGCTATCGCTGAACTCTATCATTCGCTGATATGAAATGATAGATCGCTGAATCAACGAAAGCTGATCATGAAGTCCTCCGTACAATGTACTTTTGTCTTAACCACCCTTGCACGACTCCGTACGAAATGTCAGAAAAGAACCTCCAACTGTCTGAAATCGTACAACCACTCTGATACTACACTGTTTATCCATACGGCTACTAAGGTTGTCAACAAAGGTCAATGACATGCAACCAACTAGCTGATGACACGTGTAAAGTATATACTGACTTGAATTAAATGCATGCAGTATATAAAGAGATGAACTCACTTCATTTTGAAGTAACTTGCTAACTCTGGACAAGTTCAATCTCTTATCTCAAGATAGGTTATTATTAGTAATTTCCTTATCTCTCTTAGTGCAAGAAACCTTAGTGTTCCAACTTGTTTAGATTTAGGTTAATCCTTAATCTTGTTTCCGCAACAAGCTATAAATTGTTAATGATTTATCAATAAACAATTTAGAAAAGTAAAATCTGTGTGTTTGTATTCAACCCCCCCCCCCCCCCCTTCTACAAACTTGTATAGGCCTTCGGGACCAACACCTAGACTTTATCGAAGGAATCCTTCGGACTCACCGACAGCCCCACTCATCCCTACTACCCAGCCTGATACGAGAGATACTAGGAGAGAGGAGGGAGCATTATTTAAACAATTAGAACATGTGAGATGGAGGGAATTGAGGTCGAAAGCGAACCAAGAAAGATTAAGACGTAAAGATAAAGAGGCTTCTGAGCGACCCCAAACCAGTGTCGACCAGGTAGCCACATCTGTTATCCCGTCTCATACGTTGGGACGGGGTATTGAAGAAGCCGTCGTGGACCTAGCGGCTCAAGTGCACAACCTTCCTAGCCACTCATCCGTCTCTCAAAAGACGGATGTTTCATCTTCACATGGGGAATTAGCACAACTTCTACCGATCTCTCACTCGGAGAGTATTGGTATTGAAATAAGAGACCAGCAACCCCCGGTCTCGCCTTCTTTCAGAGCACCATTGAGTCTAGAGACACTTGTTATTGAACATTCTTCATCTAGGAAATAGGATGAGGAAACGAACGTCGGTTCTCTTAGTGACCCGATCGGAACTTTCGTAGGATCTCCTCTTTTAAGTGGAATCCGAGGATCAGAAGAAAATCCTACCACGGACACACCTTCACCAACCGTGAACGTAGGTGGCTCTGCCTCTAAGGTAGATGCCTCAATGGGTAATCTAAGTGATCCCGGGGTTACTTTACCCGACTTTGTGTCACAAGGGTCTCTGGACAACACCCTCAAGGCTGTCTGCGAGGTAATGGAGCAGCGCCTCACCGCAGAGTTCGACAAACTGAAGAGTCTGATCAAAGGTAAGGAGAAAGTGGTTGAAGCTGAAACCGCACCAACACCTACACCGACTCCCGTTAAACCTATCTATTCGGTGGATACCTTGAAGACGATGCTCCTAGCTCAGCTGCTCTAGCAATCTGGAAACGAAGCCTCTACCGAAACAGAACTGATCTCCGTTTTTCGATCCCAGGTATCTGCTCTATCATCATCCATCAGCTTGACATGACTCTCAAGGACGTTCAACAAGCTCTCAAAACGCTATCCGAGAGAGTCGTCTCCATGGAAGAAACTTGCAAAAGTCAAGCCGGCGATCTAAAGCGAAGACATGAAGATCCTGATCACCGTGAGGGGGAGAATAAAAGACAAAGATTAGCCGAGATCGTCCAGATCCTCACTGAAACCACTATGGTTCAACCGGAACCGTCAACTGCGGCAACTACAGCTGAAGAACAACCGGAAGCCGAGTTGAGCTTAGTCTAGATGGTTATGGATATGGACATCTCTGACGACGAAGACCCGACGGTTGAAAATCCTGAGGGAGCAACATAGGAATTGGTCATATATGAAGCATCAGATAGGACCAAACTACAACTGATAGATCCAGACTCACAGATCGACCGGGAGACCAAAAATGCATGGTACGAAAAAGCCGCCAGTGCTCTAAATCTCCAGGTAAACCTGATCTTTCCTACTGATGAAGACGACAATGTTGACCATGACCAGTTTTTGCTACAAAATCTATTTGGTACACCCGTTCACTCTGCTCAAGCCGCCAAGGCTTCTACAAGACAAGAAACGACAATTGTGGAAAATCCGACATCTCCTCAACAACCGACAACTTCAGATCATCCTCTTCCTCAACAATAACAAATCCGATGGTAGAAACTCATGATCTTCATTCCTCACCTGGAGGAATCTCTGTAGAAGCTGTACGTTCACAGGTTACGCACTATCGAGCCTTCCTTTTGCCTTGGGATTTCCAGTTCTGATCCGGAATACCAAAGCCAATACTTAAACGCAATGAAGCGGTGTCTGCTAGTTAGCCAAGTCCGAATGAAGCACAAGATCACCGAAGTGCTTAATGTACAAACCGGCCGAATCCTTAAAGTCATGTATCCAGTATTCACCGTCCGATGCGAAGACGGTAATGAATGGAGATTTTCCGAAGCCGACTTCAAGCACCTCCGACCGTTTGACATACTTGCTATACTGAAAGACCTGCGAACCAGAACCATCCGTCCGCTTCAAGTAACAAAGGCACTCGAAGCTGTTCGTCGATTCATGATTCACTCAATCATGATGTCTTATCTCACGGACTTCCAAATGGGAATAGAGAACAGAGCTAAGAATGTAAACCTGATAAAACCGAATTTGAAAGCGCCCGAACTGAAGATGTATCCCGAGAACGCACTACTTCTAGAACCTGAATTTGGGATAGTCTACCTCAACGAACAGAAAGAAAAGAGGTTTCTCCGCTTCAGCCAGGTCAACAGATTCTGCGATGGCACGCTCTTCAAAGTCCAAGAGGCTCTTCGAAAAATCATCACCTTCGAATCCGAAAATCAAAAGGTATCGTATGTTCCGAACTCGAATGAGAAAACTGCACGAAAAGCCAGAGAAATGATTGAAGAACGCATCGACTACCGTCGAGCCATCAGAACGTTCGAGATACACTTTGCGCTTCGAAAGAGATACGTTGATAACTGGCGCGAACTCAACTTCAATTCAAAGGGAGAGATTGTTAGGGCAATATTTGGTTGAATAGAAGTTCAAGGGATGAATTTCTATTTTTTATTTTGAGCCTTATTAGTGAACAGGCCGTGGGCTTGTTAACATGGGCCCAACATATATAATGTTTTTTATCTTAGAAAAATAAGCTAGTTGTCATTTTACTTTCCTAAGCATATTGTAAACACTCTGAATATTGAAAGTGAATTGGATGACCAGTTCAAATCATATCGACTTGTTCTTCATATATTGATTTCTATTACGTTTGTTGCACGAATCTGGAACCCACAGCCATCCCTGAGGAAAAACCTACCTTACTCTCTAAAGGTAAAAGTAAAGAAAATATTTTCAACCAAAAACCTTAGAAGGGTACCTTTGTACCTATGCTGAACGCTTCTAAAGCTTCAGTGACTTATCCCTCTACTTCTAAGAATAAGATCCTTGGATTTATTCAGCGATCTACTCCTAGAATCAGAGTGAATATAATTGGTAAGAAATCTGAAGAACTGATTGTTCCTCCCATTTCCAATGCCAAATGTATACTTTTAGCTACTTTTAGCTATAGGAAAATGGTCCTAAAGCTACTTTTAGCTATAGGAAATGTTATCACTGTGGACTTACCGATCATATTGCTAGTAAGTGCCCCACAGCCACCAAAGCTGAAAAGTTAACTAAGGTGAATATCAATGCCTCCAAGGCAAAGAAGACCAGTCCTGGTGCAAATCAGGTTAAGGTGAAACCTACCACTGAGGTTAAGAAATTAACCAGAGTGAAGAATAGTTCTAAAGCTGAATCTTCAAATGCTGCGAAGATTGCTAAACCTTCCACTTCCTCTACCACCACTGACAAGTGTGGGCCCATGGTAAAATGGGTGCCCAAGTCAAACTAATCTTTCATTGTTTGCAGGTTAAAAAGGGTATCTGATATCTTGATAGCGGATGCTCTAGACATATGACTGGAAAGAAAAACCTACTCACTGAATACAAGGAAGAGAAGGGTCTATCGGTCACCTTTGGTGGAAACAGAAAAGGCTATACCCGAGGGTTTGGTGTACTCTCTAATGGTACAACAACCTTCAGAAGAGTCACATATGTTGAAGGACTGAAGCACATTCTTCTTAGAATCAGTCAGCTATGTGATAAGGATAACAAAGTGATTTTCACTAAGGAATCCTGCTTTGTCACTGACAAAAAGAAGAAGATATCTCTCAACGGATACCGTAAGGAAAATGTTTATGTTATAAACATGGACTCTACAACCACTGAGAACTCCTGTTTCTTCTCAAAAGCCTCATCTGATGTCAACTGGCTATGGCCTAAGAGGCTCTCTCATCTAAACTTCAAGACACTAAATACTCTTTCTTCTCAAGAGTTGGTTACTGGGCTACCTCAACACTCATACGCTAAGGAGTCTCTATGTTCAGCGTGTGAGAAAGGGAAACAAACCAAGGCAAACTTCAAGTCTAAGAAAGTTTCCTCAGTGTCATCTCCTCTACAACTTATGCATATGGACTTGTTTGGCCCTGTTAACAAACAATCCATCACTGGAAAGAAATATACATTGCTCATAGTTGATGAATTCTCTCGGTATACCTGGGTAATGTTTCTCCGTTCTAAGAGTGACACCCCTGAAGAACTCATCACTTTTGTCAGGAAAATGGATGTCCTGAACAACATGACCGTTCGCTCAATAAGGAGTGATCTTGGGACTGAATTCAAAAACAGTTCCCTTGATTCCTTCTTTCAGAGCAAGGGTATTTCTCACAACTTTTCCTCAGTTAGAACACCCCAACAAAATGGAGTCGCTGAAAGAAGAAATCGTACTATCATCGAAGTTGCACGTTCAATGCTCAGCGATTCTCACCTACCTACTCAGTTTTGGGCAGAAGCTGTCAACACCGCTTGTTTTACTCAAAACAGGTCGCTGATCGTCAAAAGCTTCAAGAAGGCAGCCTATGAACTTTTCCATGGTAGAAAGCCTTCAATTAGATTTTTTCACATCTGTGGTTGTCAGTGTTTCATACTGAACAACAAAGATGCCCTTGGAAAGTTTGATCCTAAGGATAATGATGGAATCTTTCTTGGATATTCTTCAGTCTCCAAAGCCTTCAGAGTCTTCAATCTAAGAAGTCAAACTGTAGAAGAAACAATCCACATCACTTTTGACGAATCCCGTTCAGCGAACTCTAGATCTTCTGCTGATACTAAAGAACTGAATCAATGGATGTTTTCTCGTCTTGGTGATTCAGAAGATGTTCCCACTCCTCAATCTCATACTCATACCACTGAAGATGATGATCCTATTATCATCCCAAGCATGCGGACAAGTAAAGTTGAATCCTCATGGGTCTCAGTTGTTCCTCTCAACACTATGTGTAAAGCCCGTATCCTGGTATGGAATTTCTTTCATTAATTCTTTTCTTTTAAGTTTGATTTATTGTGGTTTCCGTTAACGGGGTTAGTCGAGTTGGGTCGAATCGTTAAAGTGTCGGAATTTTTGGTTATTTGCGAGAGGGTTGCTAGTCGAGGGACTAATTGTGTCAAGGGCCAAAAACCTTGATGGATTTCGGCCCATGCAAAAAGAAAAAAACGCAGCCTTGTGATGATTTTTGTTTTGGTAGCGTGAAGGGAAAGAAAAGCAAAGAACAACCCTACGGCCATCCCTTTTTCCCCCTCACCCTTTGTGGTTGTCGTCGGCCGGAGGAAGAGAAGAGAGAGAGAGAGAGAGGAACCGGGAAGGTTAGAGAGAGAAACCGAGAGGAGGAGGAAGGAGGTCGCCGGCGTAGGAGAACCACCGTCGGTTTCGGTGTGGGAACGGTTGTGTCGTCGCGAGGTAAGATTTCTTTTCGTCTTGTTTCCTTCTTGCGTTGTTGCCGAAACCGCCACCGCCGGTGGTGGCTGCCGCCGACCACAACTGCCGGAGGCGGCAGTGGGTAGTGATTGGTGTTGTCCAGCCTTCGTACGTCCGTGATATCTAAACCGTAACCCAATCGCGAAAACATCTAAACCGTTTTAAAAATCACTTTCTGTCCCTATTTTACGTCGGCCATAACTTTTTCTCCGTAGCTCGGTTTGAGGCGAAACTGGTGCCCACGGTTCACGTTCTGGGTCGGGCACATTTTCCGTGTTTTAGCGGAAATCTGTTTCGGCCTCTAGCTAGGTGAAAAAGTGGTCGTTTTTACAGCAGTTCATCATTTTATGTGAAGACGTCGTTTCTATCACTGTTTTATTTCGTGCATAACGTTTCCGTCGTAGCTCGGATTGAGGCGAATCCGGTGCCCACGGTTCACATTTTGTGCCGGGCACACTTTTCGTGTTTTAGCGGAAGTCCGTTTCGGCCTCTAGCTAGGCGTAAATTGGCTGTTTATACAGCAGGTCCGGATGTGGCAGATCGCGTTCCGTTTTAAAAGTCGCGGTTTCTGCCACTGTTTTGGGAAAGCCATAACTTCTGCTAGGAAGGTCGGATTGGGATGAAACCAGTGCCAAAAGTTCCCATTCTAAGTCTAGTAAGTTTCTTATGTTTTGCAGAAAAACCAGTTCGGACCGTAGCTAGTGTCAAACTGCTGTTTTATAACGAAAGGTGCTGTTTTTCGCTGTGCAGTTAATCAGTTTTGTAAAATCCATAATAAAATGTAGAAAAATCGTTAGGAGGTGTATAATATGTCCTTGGAACCCTAGCTCAGAGTACTTTCTGTTCATGTAATTTAATTGAGGTTTTTCTGGGTTTAAAGGGGTCGGATCAGGTCCCGAACAGACCTGTTCGGTTAGACCGAAAAGTCGTTTTAGTGACGGATTAGGTGTGCGTCGTATTTTAGGGTCCGGGTCTCGTGTTAATACATTTTAACGTTCGTCTAGGTGTCAGGAAGTGATCTTGGATTTGTGGAGCTTGAATTATTAATTGTGAGCTAGGCGTGCTTACGAGGTGAGTTCTCTCACTATATTTAATATTGGTTGTTTTACATTACTGTAGCTCGTGTGCGATAGCCTATTTATTGTGTTGTGGAACTCGATAGTGGGGTGTCTAGTTGATACTATGTTGTCATGTTAACTCGGTGGGACTGAGGATCCGGCGGGGCCGGAGATTTTATACGCGGGTGGCGTAGAGACTCGGTGGGACCGGGGATTCGGCGGGGCCGGAGATGTTATCATGTAGTCGGTGGGACCGACTTGTGCCTCTTAAGTGGGTGAGTGTGGATATGCATGTTTATGATTTGTTCGTAGACTTGTATGATCGTTTGTGTGTCACTATTTGTTTTAGGAGTAATGTGGAATAACTGTGTTTTCTATGGTGGTTGAATTCACTAAGCTTCGTGCTTACCCTTTCCCAATAAACCATTGTTTCAGGTACGAGTGGCTCCAAAGCGTGACGAGTACACACTGGGGCGCGTGAAGAGCTGATTATTATATCGTTTTATAATTATCATTTTTAAACTATTTATTCTGCTGTTTACTGTTTTTAGAGAATAATTATTCTTGGGTTGCAAACGAAACGTTTTGGGTTATTTAACGAGTTTAATTAATGAAATGTCATTTTTAAAAAATTTAAATTTTCTTGTAATTTTTGGGACGTTACAACTTGGTATCAGAGCACGGCTTGAGTGAATCAAACGCATTTCGGTGTGTTTGATCTCAAGTTTGCGGCTATAAAATTTTCTTTAAAGTTTTTGGGAAATAAAAAGAAGGAAAAATCCGTTTGAGGAACGGTGATCGAGGGCGCAGTGTGTACAGTCAGCCGGAGCCAAGGGGGAAAGGTACATTGCTTAGTGTTGTATTGCTTTCTAGGCATAGGGTATGCATGCTAGATTGCCTGTTGTTGACACTATGTTGTATGATGACTGCTTGCTTGTAGGAATCAATGCTAGTTATAGTAGGTGGTTAAGTGAAGGCCCTATAGGTTGTATGCAGTAAGAATCATATAGCCTTAGAATATTTGATTTAGTTCTATTGTGCAGCTCTTGTTTGAGTCCAACCGTTCTAGGATAGAATCTTGTATTCGAATGTCTATTTGATTCACGCTGCATGCGACTGGGTATTCGTGAGGCAACTCGTTATGGCTAACAGGGATTCCGTTGTAGCAAGGGTAGTGGGATGAGATGAAATTCCTAGTGAGCTGGGAATAGTGTTTACATATGAGTAGGTATGCTAGATTGCTTGGTGCTTAATACAATGTATTGTATGATTGTTACTTGCTATTAGGAACGTATGCTAACTTTGATAGGTTGTTAAGCGAATGCACTATAGGTTGTATGCGGTAGGAACCGAATAGCCTTAGAATGTTGGATTTAGTTCTATTGCGCAGCTCTTGTTTGAGTCCAACCGTTGTAGGATAGAATTTTATATTCGAATGTCTATCTGGTTTCCACTGTATACGACTGTGCGTTTACGAGGCGACTCGTCAGGGTTAGTGGGGGGTTCCGCCCTAGCAAGGGTAGTGGGGTATTATGTTTATTCCTAGGGAGCTAGGAAGAATGTGTACATATGCTGGTGTGGGCATATGGGTATAGTTATCGGCGAGAAACTACTTGGGCGCTTCGGATGGAACTCGGAACGAGTGATGATAGGTGTGGAAGGTAGTAGTAGAGCTCCTACTATCGGAAACACAGGATCAATGCTCGAGTCGGGGAAAGTCACGAGGAATCCAAGGAGTTGAGCGTGAGCGTTGTTAGTGTGAATTATTATGTGCTAATAACTCGTTGTAATTTTTTTACCCAAAATCGCCATCACAAGGAGGAACGACTATAGTAAACCTACTAGTACAGGTGTGTACTTGTTTTGCTTTGATGGGATTATCGTTGGGGTAGTGTCGAAGGTTATAATTAGTAGTCGTTGGAATAAAAGTACGATTCTAGTATTAGTCACTTGGAGTGACGATGAGGATGATGTTTGTTTCGGGCCAAGATGGATGGTTGTGCTAGAATCATAGGCTTATAGAGCCGACTTTGATTTGAGGAAAAATTGTAGGGATTATTTGACGTAATTTTCCCATCTTGCCTAAGAGGTTTAAATGTCCGGATGACGTTAGTGGGTCGGAGAGATTTGGAGGAGTAGGAGTCGAGGCGTAGAATGCCGACTGAGTCATGCACAAAGTTTGATTTTGAAATAGATTTCATTAACAAATTCTTGTTTTTCAAATCATTTTATGGATGGTGTTTTGGAATTTTGGGAAATGTTCAACACACACACAAGATTTTGAATTATGATTTTGAAAGTGCATGAAATCGTTTTATCACGGGAGTTGCAAACTTTGTTAGAATTTGTCTCATTTCGTTATTTTTCCAACGGTTTTTTCGGGTAAGATGATATCCGTGTTTTGTGGTGTTTAAAATGTCGGGCAAGTGACTACGGTTTGTGACTGTAACATTGGAACTCCTCCACATATGTTAGAGTTGAGACGAAAAGTTACATTCCACGATGTCTGTTTAAAGCTATTTGAGTGATTTCGTTAAATAAGTTTTGTTTTACGACATGTTGAGTCGTGTGGGTTTAAATTCACGAGGTGCATACCTTATTTGTTTATGCGACCATTTGGGGAAATCTTGGAAATCAATTTAAAGAACCCCACCTTTTGAGATTTTATGAGATTTTAGTCGATATTTTCAATTGATGGAAACGAATTGGTTTTTATCTTTAAGTTTGAAACTTACACGAGACAGTTGTGTTTTAACAAAAATATATTTGTAAACCGTTTCATCGTTTTGTATGACTAGCCGACGCGCGTAAGATTTGTTAGTGAACCATGTGCCACGACATTTTATGTTGAAAAAGAGAAATTTTGGGGTCAAATGTCGTGGAACTTATTTTGAAATTATGTGCACTCTTTTGTCGCACCCGGTGTAAGGTCGAGCGGTTACTTTTTATACATGTCATGAGTCAATTCATACTAGAACCGTGACGGTTCATTTTCAAAGAAATTATTTATTTCGCTTTACGTTTTGTGAGTAAACTAAGCTGCAATGAAATGATTTTCGACATGATTTTCATTTGTGGGACGAGCGTGTCCATTTTTGCGTAACTACCGACCTGGTAATAGTAGTTTTATTGCTTACGGTCTTTTTGAAATGAAAAATCTTGACGTTGAAAATATTTTGTAAATGATTCTGTAAACCATTTGGGAAGTGCGCTTATAAGTGTATGTGTCATTTTGGAGATTTTTTTTTAGGGGTGTGAGTCCTTTCGAAAAACTCTTTGGTTTAACCCGTGTCGAGGTTGGGACTAATGTTGATTTTAGAGTATTGCTTGCTTAAACTTTATTTAAACGCGTTTTGACCGACTTATGGGTCTAGCAAGCGTGGAGCATTTTGCTCGGTTTTGACTTTGTGATAGTCGTGGGTCAATTGCACGGTTTTAATGGCTCGATGTGGAGTTTTGTTGATGGGTTGTTTTGTTGCACAGTTTTACACCTATTGCACGTTGAGTATTTACATGTTGGGGGAGTGAGTCATTCCGGGATAGGCATGTTGTTGGTAGACTGTTTTGCATTGGATCCTTGGTCACGTCAGTCAGTCGTTGGTAATGGTCGGTTGGGTATCTTGGGGTGGGACTCCGGTATTCATGTGTTACGACCTTGACTTTCCAGTAGGCACTAAGAGGATATAGTCTTGGGCACTTACCTGGAAGGTAGTTCCGAAGTGCCGGGCCTTGAGACGTACCTGGGAGGTAGGCGTTAAGGCGTATGTTAGCTTCAATCTTCCTAATCATAGAAGTATTTAGAAGTAGTGAAAAATAGGCTAAGTGAAGAAAGCCTCTTACAGAGGCTCTGCCGACATTACAGAGAAATCAAGGTCAAGAAGCTACAGAAGCAGCAGAGGCTTCCTACAGAAGCTCTGTCATACGCACAAAGAAGACCAAAGACTCGGAATCCGGCGAAGACTGCTCCACAGAGGACCAGACCGCAGAACCTCTGTAACTCATTACAGAGCCTCTGTGGTCCTCAATGAGACTTGAAGATATTTATAATATCTTGCTACTGTTACAGGACTCGTACATCAACTTGCATGGTAGCATACCCTGTCCAACGTCGACGTGTCAAACTCTGATTGGACTCAGTAGGGCTTAGTACATATTAGACGTCTGCTGCATTAAATGCAATATAGCACGTCTGACTGTTCATGCCATCCTTGCAACTGTTCACGACATCCTCTCAACTATTCATACGTACCCTTTGAATAGTAGCATATGCTTTATGGTTCCCTTTAGAGTAGTATATAAGGAAGACTCATGTTGAGTTCTTCCTTACAAAAATACACAACACAACAACATTAAGAACACAAAAGCTTATTCACCTTAAGAGTCATATCTGTTTTAAAGCTTTTTCTTACTCACGGTTCATAAACCAGTTCTTGATATATATATTCAGTAAACTTTGAGATATAATATTTTGTTCACTGTTTATTTATAGTTTGTTCTAAATCTATCAAACTTATCTGTCAGTTCTTTAAATACGCTTCCGCATCAAACCTTAAACCTGAACTAATAGATCTGATAATCTTGTTTAAGCAAAACGGGAACCAACAATTGGTATCAGAGCCTAGCTTGATTTTCAATATCAAGTGATCCTCGTTTTACAACTTTTATTTGATAGATTATTTTCTCTCTTCATCACAATATTTCTAAATATTAGTCGTACCCAGAAAACCTCCCAGATCTTCATACTTAGAAATCCTCCATCAGATTATCCTCTCCTCAAAATGACAAATACAAATAACTTTTTCACTGCTGGCTCACTAACCAAACCTCCTACTCTTCTTAGAGATGAGTATCCTCAATGGAAGATAAGAATGGTTCATTTCTTTGAGGGTACTGAAAAAACTCTCAAACAATATCTTTACAATCCTCCTCCAGTTCCGATGATAACTATTCCACGTGTACCAGCTACTGCTGAATCTGCTGAAATCCCTGAACATCAAAAACCTAAGCCAAGAGAAGAATGGTCAAATGAAGATAAGGCAGAAGATGAAGTTGCACAGAAAACAAAGAGAATATTGATCATGGCAATCCCCAACGAACTTTTTCAATCCTTAGATGCATGCGAAACAGCGCACGATCTCTGTAAAGAATTAGAAAGACAGTTGGAAGGGGGTGCTAAAACTCAGAAGAACCCAAGGGCACAATACATAAATGAATATCATGCTTTCAGAGCCTCTGGAACAGAATCTCTGCAAACAACATACGACCGGTTCAACTCTCTCATAAACAAATGCAAAAAGTCTGGTATTCACAGAACCACGGAAGAAAATAACGTCATGTTTCTAAAGAGCCTGAATGATGAGTGGCTTCAGTTGTCTATGTCTTTACAAACAAATCAAGATCTAGACTCCTGGACGCTCTCTGATCTCTATGGAACACTTGCTGCACAAGAGCCTCAAATAGCTCAAGCTAAAACACTAACCACTGTGCCATACGCATTGGTTAGTAAATCTACAGAGGCTGCAGACAGACCAAGAAATGAGAGATCTACAGAGGAGAAAAAGAAGGAGAAAAAGAAGATGGTAATGGTTGATAGCGAAGAAGACGAGCTGATAGAGGAAGAGATAACTCTTGCGTCATTAGCTAAATCAATGGCTCTATTGACAAGAGAGTTTAGAAATAACCAAAGGATTTCTGGTAGAAGAGATGATGGAAGAAGAGAAGAATCAAGTGACCGACAGAGGTCAGACTACATAAATGATGACCTACAGAGGTCGAGCGACAGAAGCTACAGAGGAAATGATCGACAGAGATCAGATGACAAGATAGGCCACACACAAGAATGCTACAAATGTGGTAAACCCGGTCATTACGCAAACGAATGCCGAACAGAGAAAGGTGGAGACATACAGAAGTCCGACGACCGATCTGGAAACATCTCCCAAGGTTGTTTCAACTGCGGCAAGCCATGTCATTTCGCAAAAGAATGCAGAAGTAGACCAAATCGCCCACAGAAGGACTCAGCTTTTTACAAAAAGAAGGCCGAGTATTACGCACAAAAATCCCTGATGGCGAACAAAGGGCATTCTGAGGCAAACAAAGAAGACTTCGAGTCAGACTCTACCTCTGACGATGAATTTCCCACAAATGCCCTGTTCTGTGGCATGGCAGAAGTTGACTCCGGCACTGACAATGAGGTATCCATTTCAAACTCTATCTCAAGTACTAATTTTGTAGATGGTGATTTATTTAAACTTAACATTGAACTGAAACATATAATTGAAAGCATTCAGAAAAAGCTGACCTTTAATGAGAGAGAAGTAAGGCTTCTCACTCAAGAAAAAGCCAAAATCTTTAAAGAAAAAGGAAAAGTCGAAAAATATTGGAGCAAAAATATAGATCCTTTAAAAAGGCAAATTTCTGATTTAACCTATGCTTTGAAAATCAAAACAAAAGAACTTTCAGTTTCAAGAAGTGAAACTACAGACATAAGAGCTCTCAAAGAATACATTCAAAAGGAAAGAGAGGTACTTTGGCAAGATCTTTTA
This sequence comes from Saussurea involucrata, assembly GCA_033807775.1. Taxonomy (NCBI): domain Eukaryota; kingdom Viridiplantae; phylum Streptophyta; class Magnoliopsida; order Asterales; family Asteraceae; genus Saussurea; species Saussurea involucrata. The sequence continues at coordinate 89,907,216 of CM066314.1, forward strand.
AGAAGAGATGTTTTAATTAAAAACTATAAAGATGCACAAAAGGTGTATGAAAAGGTAAACACTCAAATAGCAAGACGAGGTATAGGGTACAGTGACATTACGTTAGGAGTTGAAAACAAATGACTAAAACCTCTGTCCTCTCTATTTGTTTTGGGAAAAACTAACAAACCAAACTTTCCAAACTTACTCTCTGTAAGTAAAAGGGTTAAAATCTCTGCAGAACCTCACTTGAGGAAACATACAAAGATGATCAATGTGTGGTTTGAAAACACAGATTCATCATCTTCAACCTCTGTCAAAAGAGAAATCAAACCAAAGAAATATCTGAAAACACAAGATCAGATTGGTATCTTTAAGTTTGGTAAACCAGAGACTCAAACACAGGTCGCTTTTGTCTGTATGATAAATGTTGAAAAGATATTGTCAGCAGAAGCTCCTGAGTTCAAACCCATCTTTTCAGAAGAAAAACTTGAAGAATCTATTGAAAAAGAAATTTTGGAAGTTTTAAAATCAAATATTTTAGAAAATCTCTGTACATCTTCTATAAATCAAAAACTCGCTGAAGAGATCTCATTAGAAACCTCTGCCAACTACGAAAGTTTTTCTACAGAGGAAGAAAGATCGTATGATACATGCTCAGAAAATCCAGCCTCTGTCGAAAGAAATGACTCAACCTCTACATATGAGGACGATTCATCCTCTGACGACTCAGAGACTGATTTCAAATCAGGGATAATTCACTGTGACACAGAGGATGTCAAATTCTCCTCTGAAGTTCTTAACAGAACAATTTCTCCAAAAGAGAAAATCACAGAGATACCTATCCATCCAGATTTTCTCAAAATGTGTATACAAGTCAAAACCTCTACAGAGCTTGAAAATCTGAAAAAGGCCTCGGAAAATCCAAAAAGCTTAAAATTTTCAAAACCTTTAAGGAAAATCAAAGAGAATCCCACTTGGCAACAAAAGGGAAAATGGCCTGAAGCTAACAAATATTTTTCCTCTGTGACAGTGAAGAAAGATGTTCACCACAGAAGAGAGTCACAGAAGGCAGGAACTAAACAAGACTTTTGCAAACAACATTCTAGTATTCATAGATCTTCTTGTAATAGGAAATCTAATGTAAAGAAAGAGTGTAATGTCTCTGTGGCTCAGTTTAGAAAATTCAATGAAAAGTTCAAACAAATCACATCTCATATTCAATACTGTCATTGTTTTGATCTTATGTTTAAATTGAATAAACACTTCTCAAGTCCAGATTGCTTTCTCACCACTGAAATTCGAAAGTCAGAACCAAAAGAGAAACAATCTGATTCTTCTACAAAAGATAAAATGTATTTCAAGAATGCTAAGGAAAACTTGAAAAATTCTAACAATATTGGACCCATGTGGATATGGGTACCTAAATCTCTATGATTGTCTTACAGAAGCAACATGTGCCAATTTGGTATCTTGACTCCGGATGCTCAAGGCACATGACTGGCAACAGAAGATTACTATCCACATACAAAGAAACACACGATGGTGGATCTGTAACCATTGGAGACAACATGAAGGGACACATCAAAGGCTATGGAGTCATACAGAAAGAAAATGTCTCTGTATACAAAGTTGCATATGTGAATGGCCTCAAACACAACCTACTAAGCGTAAGTCAACTCTGTGATACAGGATTCGATGTGTTATTCAAAAGAACTTTCTGCTCTCTACAAAGTGAAAACACAGGAATGGAACTTCTACGAGCTGAAAGAAGAGGTGATCTATACCTAATGAATTTTACTTCAAAATCCAAGGACAAAGTTTGCCTAGTAGCCTGCAAAAGTGAAGAAGCGTGGTTATGGCACAACAGGTTCTGTCACTTAAACTTTCACACCTTGGATAAACTAGTAAAACTCAATCTAGTTAAAGGTTTGCCAAATGTTAAATTCAATAAGGATCATTTGTGTTCGGCCTGTGAAATGGGAAAACACAGAAGAGCTTCCCACAAAGGCAAAACTGACGTGTCTTGCACTAGACCTCTGTACATGCTTCATGTCGACCTCTGCGGTCCCATTGCCATACAGAGCCTAGGTGGCAAGAAATACATACTTGTCCTAATTGATGAGTATTCACGTTTCACATGGGTTGAATTCGTTAGAAAGAAATCAGATGTTCCAAATGTATTAATAAATCTAATGAAAAGATTCCAAGTTCTTTATGATTGCAGAATACAGAAGTTAAGAAGTGACAATGGCACAGAATTTAAAAACTCTGTCATTGAAGCCTATCTTTCAACAGAAGGAATATCACAGAACTTCTCTGCAGCTCGCACTCCACAACAGAACGGAGTTGTCGAAAGAAAGAATCGAACACTTGTGGAAGCCGCAAGAACTATGATGTCAGCATGCGGATTATCAATGAACTTTTGGGCAGAAGCAATTTCTACTGCGTGTTATACTCAAAATCGATCAACCGTTGTGAAAAGACACCTCAAGACGCCTTACGAATTGCTTAACAAAAGGCGGCCAAACATCAAAATTTTCCATGTATTCAGATGCAAATGCTTTGTCTTAAACGACAGAGATTCAAGAGGAAAGTTTGATGTAAAAGCAGATGAAGGCAAATTCATTGGATACTCTGCCACTTCCAAAGCCTACAGAACATTCCTTACAAAGTCTCACAAGATTGTAGAAAGCATCAATGTTTCTTTTGATGATTCATTCCAAATGACTTCTGAGCAAATAAGTTCAGAACTCGGAATAAAAGGGAAATCCTCTGACATCTCAAGAACAAAAGAAGATTTGGATCTTCTATTTTTGGAGATGTTCCACAATGACATTGATCCTTCTGTCGAAACCATCAGAGTTTCTGAAGAACCATCCTCTGTCGGACAAAATCCTACAGGTATGACTCTAACTGGTCCAAATAATGCTTCATCTTCTTCTGTAAATACTACAGATGCAATTGCCGAAGCAGAAGAAAGTGCAGAAGATGAAACATCAAGAAAAACGACCACATAAGCTGCACAAACCACAGAAGAACCAATTACAGAAGAGATCGAGGACCAAGACTATACGTCCTCAGAGGAACAAACTCCACCACCACTCATACCAATCATTCCACAAACGGTAGAATCAACTACCAAGGCACGAAGAACAACAGAGGCTACACAAGAAGAAACACGAGAAGCCTCTGAAGAAAGTTTTGATGACATTGATGATCATCTTCCACGCACAACTCAGTGGACAAAAAGCCATCCTCCAAGACAAATAATTGGAGAACCTTCTGACTCAGTAAAAACAAGGTCTGCCACTGCTAATTTTTGTTTCTTTACAAATTTTATTAGTGTTATAGAACCAAAGAAGATTTCTGAAGCCCTAGATGACCCAAACTGGGTAGACGCCATGCAAGAAGAACTTCTGCAATTTGAGCGTAACAGAGTATGGACTTTAGTACCTCTGCCAAGAGGGAAACAGGCCATTGGGACTAAATGGGTCTACAGAAACAAGAAGGATGAAGATGGAGTAGTCGTCAGAAACAAAGCAAGATTAGTAGCAAAAGGATATAGACAAGAAGAAGGCATAGACTACGATGAGACTTTTGCCCCTGTCGCACGTCTCGAAGCAATAAGAATATTCTTAGCCTTCGCAGCCCACAGAGGTTTTAAAGTCTATCAGATGGACGTAAAATCAGCTTTTCTAAACGGTGAAATCCAAGAAGAGGTTTACGTAAATCAGCCACCAGGTTTTGAAAGCTCAAAGTTTCCAAGGCATGTATACTACCTTGAAAAGGCTCTATACGGACTGAAACAGGCTCCAAGAGCATGGTACGAACGACTTTCTACCTTCCTTCTAGTCAATGGCTACCACAGAGGTACAACAGATACTACCTTATTCTATAAACGCAAAAATAGTGAGATAATGCTTGTACAAATATACGTAGATGACATAATTTTTGGGTCTACAAATTCAGAAGAGTGCAAATTTTTTGAAAAACTCATGCAGAGTGAGTTTGAAATGAGTATGATGGGAGAATTAACATTCTTCCTCGGACTTCAAGTCAAACAATCTTCAGAGGGAATTTTTATAAATCGAGGCAAATATGTCTCTGACATACTTTTAAAATATAATCTCTCTGATACCTCTGCAATGAAGACTCCAATGGCCACTGGAAATAAGTTATTCTTAGATCCAAATGGTATTTCTGTAGAATGTACTCTCTACAGAGGCATGATTGGATCTCTGTTATACTTAACAGCAAGCAGACCTGACATTATGCATGCCACATGTCTTTGTGCACGTTATCAAGCTAATCCAAAGAAATCACATTATGATGCTGTAAAGAGAATCTTTAGATACCTGAAGGGGACCAACAATCTTGGTCTCTGGTATCCACAGAACTCTGGTTTTAGTCTTAAAGCTTATACAGATTCAGACTATGGAGGATGCATGTTCGACAGAAAGAGTACCTCTGGGAGTTGTCAATTCCTAGGTGGTAAACTAGTCAGTTGGACCTCCAAGAAGCAGAATTGTGTCTCCACATCCACTGCAGAAGCTGAATACGTTGCTGCCGCTAGCTGTTGTTCTCAGGTTCTATGGATGAAGACTCAGCTAAAAGACTACGGCCACATTCTGTTCAAAATACCCATCTTCTGTGATTCCAAAAGTTCCATTGCTATCTCTGCCAACCCTGTGCAACACTCAAAAACCAAGCATATCGATATAAGGTATCATTTCTTGAAACATCATGTTGAACACGGTACAATCGAAATGCATTTCGTGCCCACAGAATATCAACTCGCTGACTTATTCACCAAAGCATTAGACGAGAAAAGATTCAACTTCTTGGTGGGTAAGTTAGGAATGATTAACATGGTGTGAAAATCCTCTGTAAGTATAGCTTTATCTTCTGAAAATAAGTATAAATATCTATTACTACTTAAAGTTATTTCATTGATAAATTTATTTCTGTATGTATTTTTTGTGCAAAAATAATTGTTTACAGAGCCTCTGTGGGTCCGCTCAGATCTTCTGATAACCCTTACAGAACCTCTGGTAAACATGATCTATGCTCGATACAAATCTTACCATTCTTTGAACCAAGCATAGATCAAGGGGGAGAAAAAGGAAAATTCTTGATCTACAGAAGTCATTAGATCAAGGGGGAGCAAAAGGGACCCTGAAATGATCTACAAAGGTAAATCTTTCAAAGGAAAACCAAAGAGGAATGTCGATAATTCTCCATCGACAGAAGTAAGACAAAACTGCCGAGAACAGAAGAACCAAAAGGTATGTCTCTCGCACAAAAGGTTTTTGGAAAACAGTTTACTAGGACAAGAATTGTCAAAAATGTCCTAAATATACTATGAATAACATTTCAAAAATCAAAAGTTCAAAAAGTTTAACAAGATTCGAAATAGGAGAAATTTAAGGTCATAGAACTTCTGCTGAGCTCAACAGAGGTTCTGCAGGAAATATGCTCTGTGATCACAAATTAACCCTCTGTCGATCTTTTGGAATGTTATCTCGGAAACCGACAACATACACCATGACCTTCTCGAACAAAACGTTTATCAAAATAGTTTTCTCGGACACCAACTTTCAATAATGTGCGAAAAACATCTCTTAACACAGATCAAAAATTTGGATGATCAGAAAGTTAATAGAATTCAAGTTATAAGATTTTTTATCTCATAGAGCTTCTGCTGGCTCTCACAGAGCTTCTGCAAATTCCATCAGAGCTACAAAACCTTTGTGAGTAAAATTTCTTGACAAAATCCTATTGATCCTCTCCAATGTCTTTACAAACGTTTTTCGTTCAAAGAAAAAACCTTCAGAGTCATGACAACAATGAGATATATGAGAAGAGGTTAAAACTCAAGATTTTCAAAATCACAGAGCTTCTGTAAAACACAAAAGTTCTGCCATTTTGTTATCTGTGGTAATAGCGGTTACTGTTACTGCGAGTGAAACTCATGTGGCTAAAAACAACCTCACGCGCCTAGCATTAATGGGCCGCGCACGACGTCCTGTCATATTCTGACAAGGCCTACGTGTCCCATTTTCATATATGTTACTCTTTCCAAACTCGAGTACAGATTCCAAATTGAACCCGCCGCTCAAACTCGAGTACAGATTCCAAATTTTAATCCATTGCCATATATGTTACTCTTTCGAGTACTACCGTTTTACCCTCCTATAAAAACCAAGCAATACCCTCTCATAAAACCTTTTACAAACTCTTCTCTTCTTCTCCGGCGAAACCCTGCAAAAACTTACAAAAAAAAACCTTGTTCTTAAAATCAAATGGCTTCATCTTCCAAAGCTATCTCCCAAGAACTCTCTCTGGCAAACTCGCCGGAACACTCCCCTGCCCATTCTGAACATTCAGAAAACCCCAACCTTGCAAGAGCTATTGAACAACAAGATTCCGGGGACTCAGCAGAATTTGCTCCGATGACACACATGCAAAACTTCATAGCAAAAGATCACTTCGAAACCATACTTCCTATCAAATCCAACAACTGCTATTTGATCCCCTCACCCACTGCTTTCGGCGAAGCCCATGCTATTCTTCTGAACATAATGTAAAATCACATCCTCTTCCCTCTACTCTCAAGAACCCCAAACAAAATTCCAGTCCGTTATTTGAACCAATTTTGGCAAAGCTGCCGATTTGATAAAGACGATTCTCTTATCAAAGGGTACATTTCAAAACCTGATAAATCTGAGCATCTTGAAATCAAGTTCAACAGAACAATGTTCTCACTTGAATTCAACCTACCAACAAGGGGTCTTCTGGGATTGAAGAGTTATGCAAAGCAACCATCAGACGAAGAGCACTGTCGCTTCGTAGAAATGCTTGGGTACAACACCCAACTACGGAAGAGAAATGACTTTCGCAGAGGAAGATTACCACCTCTGTGGAACACTTTGTTCTCTATTCTTAACAGATGCCTCACAGGGAAAATAGGGAGTATTGACCAGAGCTCACATCAAATCTTGAGCATCATGTATGGGGTTTACTATGATCTTCCACTAGATTATGCGACCATTATGATGCAAGAGATCATAAACACCATCGACAAAAAGAACAACTCAAGAAGGGTCAAAGAGAACGATCCCAACTTTCTACCACCTCTGCAATTTCAAAGAATATTGGGAGTACTGTTCGAACCTCTACTGCTAATCCAAAACTGGCCAATGGAACGACCAACTCCCAAACAGTTCTCGATGAACAAGAATACCCCCACTGATCATACTGATGGCTACTCACAATGCAGACCTCTGTCAAAGAAGCTTCTGCGCTACGCATCGAATAAATCCCTTAAGAAAGAGTATATACGCGATCATAGAACTCCTAAACCGAGTCCTATGACACCCCCGCGTTTAGGTGTCCCCCTAGGAACAATGATAGCAAAACCTCTTTCCACTCAAGAAGAAAAGGATCAGAAGTTAGCAAAGCACATGGCCATTCAACTCAGCTTTATAGCCAAACGTGCAGAACTAATGGGAAAGAAGTCTTCATCAAGAACCTCTGCATCTACTCCAAAAGCTAAGAAGAGGAAAACTGCAGAAGGCACCTCAACAAGCGCTGCAAAAGATCAACCTTCACCTCCTCATGCCACAGAAATTGGCTCCTCTGCTCCTCCCTCTTCCCCAAAAATGAAGAAGAAAAGATCGAAATCAACAGAAGAAGGGGCACCAAATCCTAAGAGGAGGAAAACCAAAAAGAGGCATGGTAAATCACTTGCAAAGTTGGTTACCATTGCAGAAGAGGAAACTGCTGAAGAAGAAGTTGCAGAAGAAGAAATGGCTACAGAAAAGTATCAATCACCCTATCAATCTCCAGATAGATTTGCTCACCAAGGAGACCTGAACGGCACAACCTCTCGACCACCACTCTCCAGAAGAACAAGATTTCTTCATTTCTGGCATTGACACACATCTGCAAGAAGATGACACAACACCAAAAAATCAACCAGCCGACACCCCTGTGATTTTATAAAACCCTTTCATTCAAGGATTGGACGTCCACAGAAGAAGTCCAAACCCAACTTCAGAAAAAATAGAACAAACAGAAGCTGAGTGGAACAGAGGTGAAATTACAGAGGCTTCTGAGAATATGATGGAAGAAGAAAAAGAAAAAGGGGTCGAAGTTGTACAAAAAGAGGGATTAGCAACAACAGAGACAGAAATTGAGATCTTAGAGACAGATTCAGATGAAGAAGAAGCTGTCTGGATACGTAAGGGTCTTTATCATCCACATGTCATTAGATTATTCGGATCTCATCAAATGTATGACTTCTTACGACCAGAGCAAGGAACTTCAACAGAACTTAGCAAAGAAGCACCAAGCCATAGGATAGTTACAGCGGATGATATGATAGACAATGAAGTAGTGCTTGGATGCTTAACAGAGGAAGAAGTAAGAAAAGATGCCTGGATAAATAGAGGCACACAACCAAAACCAACTCCCAGTGCAACCCACATTTCTAACTCCGCAGGTCTAGCTGCAGAAGGAGTTATTGAAAAAGAGCAGCACAGCTCGATCCTAACCCAATCCATCCAGTCAGAGGTTACTCTTTCAACCTCTGTGCCCACAGAAACCGGGTAATCCATTCCTGGGGAGTCTCCTCAAAGAGACTCACCTATTGTTCGTGATCAGTCGCCCCAGATCACCCTAGAACACCCTATAGAGGAATTCGTTTCCTCTGCCACGCACACATTAGGACCAAAACTTCTTTTAGAGAGAAGTAGTGAGCACAGAGATGAAGAGACTCTAGACAAGTCTCCCAGTCAACAGAAGAACATTCCAATAACCACCTCTGGAGTGGATTTGGACACTGTTCTTCACAGAACTTCTGTAGAGATCGAAACTCAGGTTTCTTCTCGAGGATCAGAAGGAAATCCTTCCACCCCCATCGTATAAACAAGGGTGAACGAAGGTGTCCCAGGAACAGGGACTCACTCTGGAGACGAATGTGTTCCTCCAGAGGTTACACAAGGAACACAAGTATCAAGGGATGAGTTCCAAACCCTTGTCACCTCTGTGAACCAAACATTGAAAGAGTTGCAAAGCTCTTTCAAATCCTTTACAGAGACAACATCTACGGCTATCCTGAAACTGAACACCAAAATGGACAATCTGTCCACAGAGGTAAAAACCGCCATCTCAGAGATGAAGTCTTATGCCGAAACTACTGCCAAAGCAACAGCCACTTCTGCAGCTCAGGAATTCGTAACAACTGCAACTTCTGCTTTCAGGGACTCTGTCAAAGATTTCCTTGAACAAATGAATACGCAATCCAACAGAGCAGAGGGCATCACTCTTGCAGACTTACAGAATGCCCTATCACAAGTACAAGCAGAGGCAATACGCAACACGACAATGATGCAACCAAAAGACTATATGACCAGAGCACAGCTTACAGAGCTCGGACAGAACGTCATTAACCAGGTCACAGAAGTCATTGTCTCCTTCACAACTGCAAATGCCAACTATGCCAAGGATTTCAGAAAGAGTGTCGGCAGAATGCGTTTCAAAACAGAAGCAGAGCTTGCGACATTGATTGGCCTCTGTGATGATGTCTGTGAAAAGTTGATGGCAGCAGGAGCTGAATTACCAAAGAAGCCCAAAACTTCTTGCAGTGCAGAGGGTACTTCTGGTAAAAGTCAGGATGATTCTGATGATGACCAACCTGGTCCATCAGATAATCCTGAGGGGGAGAATCTAAGAGAGAAAGCTACGAGCAGAGGAATACAAAGTCCACCAATCGCAGCAGAACCAATCAACCAAGCCCCTCCAGAAGAAACCCAACAACAAACCCAAAAGACCACAGAGACAACACCCATCTCTGTGGAATCATCTCCTAACGAAACCAAAACTCCAGAAGCAGATCAGCAAACCACAGAGGCAACAACCGCCCCTGAGGTAATCATTTTGGAAGAAACAGATGAACAAACCACAGAGAAAACACCCACCTCTGTGGAAACACCCCAAACCATACCCAGAAGAAAGTCGATTGCCACCAAACCAAAAAGAGCAACGACCTCTGCTTCTGACGTTCTGAAAAGGATGCACACAACAATGAGTGATCGTATGACGCAGAGAGAAGAAGAAAGGCACAGGTTCACTTTAGCTTTCAAAATGGCAAGAAGATTCGATGCCAATACTTCATCAACAGAAACTGAGCTCACAGAAGAAGTCAACAAACAACCTCCAACAGAGGTTACAGAGCAACTCAAGCCAACAGAACCATCACCACAAAAGTCCTCTAAATCACAAATGTCAAAACCCACAGAGGCAACCCCCATCAAGCCAACAGAAGTGCCAACCTCCAAACTTACAGAAGCAACAGTTTCTGCCCCGCCAAAAACCAAAGATAAGGGCAAAGGTATACTGACAGAAGAGCCTAAGAAGAAAACATTGCCAAAGCCAACAGAGAAACTAATGAAGAGTGCGTTTGATGCCTTTCAAACCCCAAAGCCTGAAGAAGTTGACTGGGCACATGGATTGAAGCCTCTGTCAGACATTCCTCTAACTGGTAGAGCCGCAGAAGTAGTTCAACAGATGGAGAGTCTCAGAAGACAAGTACCACAACCAGCTCCAACATATGAAGAAATGGAAGAAGTGGTATACAAATACCTCTATAAACAATCCTTTCAGACCAATTATCCAACAGATCATGTGACAGATCCAAGGATCAGAGAAGAATTTGAGAACATCTTCACAAGGACAAAGCCAAGAACCAAAGCAGATGTCTTCTCAATCCACAAGATCAAAAAGGTAATCTTCTGCAAATTCTCCTTCACAAGAACCTATCCAAGGGTCAGGTACAATCTTTACAAAGTCAGAAGAGAAAACAATTCAGAAATTACCTTCGCTGATGCTGATTTAAGAAATATCAATCCATATGATCTACCTGACCTTCTGCAATGGACAAAGGACAACTACAACACAGAGGCAAACACCAGAGTCTATCAAGTGTTGAGAAAAGCGATGAGGGAAAAGCTTCTGCTCTACAGCATGATAGATTTCCAGCTGGGAAAGGATCTTGGTCCCAAACATCTGGATTTACGACCACCAAGGGATCGCTGCCCACTGGACGCCGTACCTAACTCAATCATCACAGAACCACGGTTTGGGTTAGTATTTCAAAACCCTCAAGGCGAAACTAAACTATTTGTATGCATGGACTGTCAGAAGTACGCAACAAGTACTCTGAACAAGTTCAGAGCAAGCCTTGTGAAATACAGAGGTTCAAAGAAAATGGATAAAGATGATGCAGATACTATCATGAGAGAGATTGACGCAACAATTCGCCTAAGAGAACTCTGCATCAGATTCTACAAAGAGATCAGAAAAGTCGGAAGAGACAACATAAGCTACAACGATTTCAAAGATGCCAAAATCTGATTCTCAGACCTCCAATCTCTGCAAACAAAGTTAAAGTTTATCTTTCATTGTACTCAAATGTAAAATGCTCTGGCATATTTCTAAATGAAAGAAATTTCGAGGTATTGTTTAACCTCTGTCTTATCTAACTTAGCCAAACTTAACTCAAGTTCAAATTTTTTATTTTTCACTACTTAGGGGGAGATTGTTAGCTTCAATCTTCCTAATCATAGAAGTATTTAGAAGTAGTGAAAAATAGGCTAAGTGAAGAAAGCCTCTTACAGAGGCTCTGCCGACATTACCGAGAAATCAAGGTCAAGAAGCTACAGAAGCAGCAGAGGCTTCCTACAGAAGCTCTGTCATACGCACAAAGAAGACCAAAGACTCGGAATCCGGCGAAGGCTGCTCCACAGAGGACCAGACCGCAGAACCTCTGTAACTCATTACAGAGCCTCTGTGGTCCTCAATGAGACTTGAAGATATTTATAATATCTTGCTACTGTTACAGGACTCGTACATCAACTTGCATTGTAGCATACCCTGTCCAACGTCGACGTGTCAAACTCTGATTGGACTCAGTAGGGCTTAGTACATATTAGACGCCTGCTGCATTAAATGCAATATAGCACGTCTGACTGTTCATGCCATCCTTGCAACTGTTCACGACATCCTGTCAACTATTCATATGTACCTTTTGAATAGTAGCATATGCTTTATGGTTCCCTTTAGAGTAGTATATAAGGAAGACTCATGTTGAGTTCTTCCTTACAAAAATACACAACACAACAACATTAAGAACACAAAAGCTTATTCACCTTAAGAGTCATATCTGTTTTAAAGCTTTTTCTTACTCACGGTTCATAAACCTGTTCTTGATATATATTCAATAAATTTTGAGATATAATATTTTGTTCACTGTTTATTTATAGTTTGTTCTAAATCTATCAAACTTATCTGTTAGTTCTTTAAATACGCTTCCGCATCAAACCTTAAACCTGCACTAATAGATCTGATAATCTTGTTTAAGCAAAACGGGAACCAACAGCGTATCTTGATACAGTGTAACTAGGTTTCCTAGAGCGAGCGTGGAGGACAAGTAGACGGTGGAAGGTCGGGTATTCCACACGTGTTGTTAGTGTAGACCGAATAGTGTCGGTTAAGGGAATGATGCCTTTGTAATTAAGAGAATAAATGCGCAGTAACCTTTTTGAAGTAAGTAGTATATTAGGGCGTCGACTTTTGGGCTTAAGGCCAAACACCTTTAGTGTAATCGGAGATTTGTAGCCGATTTTAAAATAATTATGGTGATGGTAGTAGTAACCCTGAGATGCTTAATTGTGATGAATGGTTATGGTGGAATGACCTTCGGGGGTGATTATAAGTTTATTGGTTTGATGATGCGTGTAAGGTAAGTTTTGGGAGTCTATTAGAACTCGTAGGAGTTAATCGACGGTTAATGGTAGGAATGATCGGATCCGAGTATCCAGTTGGGTATATTGGTAGGCAACTCTAGAATGGTTAGAGCTTGAGATTTGACTCGGGATGTATGGAATATCTAAGGTTGGGGGACAACCGAAGTCGCTTGGCTGGGAATGATTCCAATTTTTGGGGTGTTCTGCCGGTCATGATTCTAGTGTCCTAGAAGGAGTACATTAGTTAGAAAAGTATTCGAAAAGTTTTAGAAGGGATTTCAAGTGGACTTAGGAACCTGAGGTTGAGATGAGGGAGATCTATCCGGAGCTATTCGTAGGTAGAGACTTCGAGGACGAAGTCTAATCCAAGTGGGGGAGAGTTGTAAAGCCCGTATCCTGGTATGGAATTTCTTTCATTAATTCTTTTCTTTTAAGTTTGATTTATTGTGGTTTCCGTTAACGGGGTTAGTCGAGTTGGGTCGAATCGTTAAAGTGTCGGAATTTTTGGTTATTTGCGAGAGGGTCGCTAGTCGAGGGACTAATTGTGTCAAGGGCCAAAAACCTTGATGGATTTCGGCCCATGCAAAAAGAAAAAAACGCAGCCTTGTGATGATTTTTGTTTTGGTAGCGTGAAGGGAAAGAAAAGCAAAGAACAACCCTACGGCCATCCCTTTTTCCCCCTCACCCTTTGTGGTTGTCGTCGGCCGGAGGAAGAGAAGAGAGAGAGAGAGGAACCGAGAAGGTTAGGGAGAGAAACCGAGAGGAGGAGGAAGGAGGTCGCCGGCGTAGGAGAACCACCGTCGGTTTCGGTGTGGGTACGGTTGTGTCGTCGCGAGGTAAGATTTCTTTTCGTCTTGTTTCCTTCTTGCGTTGTTGCCAAAACTGCCGGAGGCGGCAGTGGGTAGTGATTGGTGTTGTCCAGCCTTCGTACGTCCGTGATATCTAAACCGTAACCCAATCGCGAAAACATCTAAACCGTTTTAAAAATCACTTTCTGTCCCTATTTTGCGTCGGCCATAACTTTTTCTCCGTAGCTCGGTTTGAGGCGAAACTGGTGCCCACGGTTCACGTTCTGGGTCGGGCACATTTTCCATGTTTTAGCGGAAATCTGGTTCGGCCGCTAGCTAGGTGAAAAAGTGGTCGTTTTTACAGCAGTTCATCATTTTATGTGAAGACGTCGTTTCTGTCACTGTTTTATTTCGTGCATAACGTTTCCGTCGTAGCTCGGATTGAGGCGAATCCGGTGCCCACGGTTCACATTTTGTGCCGGGCACACTTTTCGTGTTTTAGCGGAAGTCCGGTTCGGCCTCTAGCTAGGCGTAAATTGGCTGTTTATACAGCAGGTCCGGATGTGGCAGATCGCGTTCTGTTTTAAAAGTCGCGGTTTCTGCCACTGTTTTGGGAAAGCCATAACTTCTGCTAGGAAGGTCGGATTGGGATGAAACCAGTGCCAAAAGTTCCCATTCTAAGTCTAGTAAGTTTCTTATGGTTTGCGGAAAAACCAGTTCGGACCGTAGCTAGTGTCAAACTGCTGTTTTATAACGAAAGGTGCTGTTTTTCGCTGTGCCGTTAATCAGTTTTGTAAAATCCATAATAAAATGTAGAAAAATCGTTAGGAGGTGTATAATATGTCCTTGGAACCCTAACTCAGAGTACTTTCTGGTCATGTAATTTAATTGAGGTTTTTCTGGGTTTAAAGGAGTCGGATCAGGTCCCGAACAGACCTGTTCGGTTAGACCGAAAAGTCGTTTTAGTGACGGATTAGGTGTGCGTCGTATTTTAGGGTCCGGGTCTCGTGTTAATACATTTTAACGTTCGTCTAGGTGTCAGGAAGTGATCTTGGATTTGTGGAGCTTGAATTATTAATTGTGAGCTAGGCGCGCTTGCGAGGTGAGTTCTCTCACTATATTTAATATTGGTTGTTTTACATTACTGTAGCTCGTGTGCGATAGCCTATTTATTGTGTTGTGGAACTCGATAGTGGGGTGTCTAGTTGATACTATGTTGTCATGTTAACTCGGTGGGACCGAGGATCCGGCGGGGCCGGAGATTTTATACGCGGGTGGCGTAGAGACTCGGTGGCACCGGGGATTCGGCGGGGCCGGAGATGTTATCATGTGGTCGGTGGGACCGACTTGTGCCTCTTAGGTGGGTGAGTGTGGATATGCATGTTTTTGATTTGTTCGTAGACTTGTATGATCGTTTGTGTGTCACTATTTGTTTTAGGAGTAATGTGGAATAACTGTGTTATCTATGGTGGTTGAATTCACTAAGCTTCGTGCTTACCCTTTCCCAATAAATCATTGTTTCAGGTACGAGTGGCTCCAAGGCGTGACGTGTACACACTGGCGCGCATGAAGAGCTGATTATTATATCGTTTTATAATTATCATTTTTAAACTATTTATTCCGTTGTTTACTGTTTTTAGAGAATAATTATTCTTGAGTTGCAAACGAAACGTTTTGGGTTATTTAACGAGTTTAATTAATGAAATGTCATTTTTAAAAAATTTAATTTTTCTTGTAATTTTTGGGACGTTACACTATGCCTGCCTCTGAACCTTCTAAGCATACCATCTACTTCTAAGCAATCAGTGAATGACATGACATATAAACATCTTCCTCTCTTGGCTGATATACCAGAAGTTGCTGAAGCCTCATCTTCAGCTCCTCCAGAAGTTCAAATTGAGTCAGCGACTTATGCTCCGGCTCAGCGATGGACTATTAATCACCCTATTGATCCAATTCTCGGTGATCCAAATGCTGGTGTTCAGACTCGACGAAGTGCAGGTAACATTTGTTTATTTGTTAACTTTATTTCTTTAATTGAACCAAAGAAAACAGATGATGCTCTCAGAGATCCAAACTGGGTCAGCACTATGCAAGAAGAGCTGACATAATTCGAAAGAAACAAAGTTTGGAAGCTCGTTCCCAGACCATCTGACAAGTCAGTGATAGGCACTAAATGGGTCTATCGAATCAAGTTGGATGAACATGGAACTATAACCCGCAACAAGGCTCAACTTGTTGCTTAGGGATACAGACAAGAGGAAGGTATAGATTATGACAAAACATTCGCCCCAGTGGCAAGACTCGAAGCTATTCGTCTATTCTTAGCTTACGTTGTACACAAAGACTTCAAGGTTTATCAAATATATGTTAAATCAGCGTTCCTAAATGGAAAGATGAATGACGAAGTTTACGTGGAACAACCTCCAGGATTCTCAGATCCTAAGCATCCAGGTTATGTTTATAAACTGGATAAGGCACTTTACGGCTTAAAGCAAGCTCCTCGTGCATGGTATGACACTCTTTCTTCTTATCTGTAAAATCGATAAAGCTCTATTTTTCAGGAAAGTAAAAGGTCATATTATTCTTATTCAAATATATGTCGATGATATTATATTTGGTTCCACTAACCCTGACCTATGTACTCGTTTTGCTGAAAGAATGAAAGCTGAATATAAAATGAGTATGATGGGTGAGCTTAACCTATTTCCTTGGTCTTCAAATCAAATAGAGTGAAAAAGGAACTTTCATTCACCAAGTAAAATATGTTAAATATATGCTGAAGAAATTTGATTTAACTCAGAGATCAGCTATGAAAACCCCTATGGCACCATCGCTGACACTAAACAAGGATCCTTCAGGGAAACCTGTTAATGTCACAGCGTACCAAGGGATGATCGGCTCTCTTCTGTATCTTATAGCTAGCCGACCTGATATTATGTATGCAACCCGTTTGTGTGCACGATATCAAGTTGAACCTAAGGAATCACATTTGACCGCTGTAAAGCGTATTTTTCGTTACCTTAAGGGTTCTCCTAACCTAGGTCTTTGGTATCCCAAAGACTCAGGGTTTTATCTAATCGCCTATTCAGATAGTGATTTTTCAGGATGCAAATTGGATAGGAAAAGCACCACGGGAGGCTGTCAGCTCCTGGGTGGAAAGCTGGTAAGTTGGACAAGTAAGAAGCAAAACTCAGTGTCCACCTCTACCGCCGAAGCTGAATACGTAGCCGCTGGAAGCTGTTGTTCTCGGGTCTTGTGGATGAGAAATCAACTATTGGACTATGACCTTCAGCTCTCCAAAATTCCAATCTATTGTGACAGCACTAGTGCCATCACTATGACCAAACACATCGAGATCAGGTATCATTTTATCGGAGATCATGTAATGAATGGTGATATATAACTTTATTTTATCCCAACTGACTTTCAGTTAGCTGATCTGTTTTCCAAACCTCTTGATGAGACAAGATTCAACTTTCTCATCAGCGAACTTGGAATGCTGAACTTAGAAGAGTAAAATCTTCAGCGGTTCATATTTCAACTTTCTCATCAGCGAACTTGATTCGCTGATATCAAGGTATATTTTTCATACTCGCTAACGTTCGCCTAAGAATGCAACATTTCAAAACAAATTGCATCGCTGAATATCTTTTCCTTTTAGTGGTTTTTTTGAAATTCTTAAATCACACTGATATTTCTAGTCATTGCTTCATGTTTTACCTGAGTTTTCAAAATTGTCAGAGACACCCTAAGATGTGAAAGGACGTTTGTGACGTCATCACAACGGATAGACCATGGCACGCTTTTCTTTTCTCTGACACGTTCGCCCATTTCGTTTACCTTGTCCAATCAAATTCAAGGGACGTGTCCGTGTCATCATGAAAAACTTTCCCGTTCATAGTTTTTCTCTCTCTACTCTCACTATATAAACCGATTGTGTTTATATTTTTACCTTTTACGTGAACATCATCTCTTGAGCAAGAACAACTGTTGCATTTGAACTCATTTTCTCCAGAAACTGTTCATCTTCATCTTCTTCAACAATCAAAGAAATGACATCTACTAAAGCTCCCTCCAGTCAATCTCCTACTACTCCTGAACGTACTGAACTCATCCCAGCTCCGCATGTCATGTTTAAAATGGAGCAAGTTAACTTCCAAGGCAACAATCCTTATGCCCTCTTCAACTTCCCTCCAAGGAAGCAAATTGTAGGTTCCCAATAATAAGTAACAATATATAAACTATCAATTGTATTGAATGATTTGAGAAGAGTTTACAATATAGGAATTAAGAACGCTCTCTCACAATTGAAGCTCTCTCTCTCATAACGTATGAATGTAAATGAGAGGCTTGGATGCTTAACCTAAATACAATTGGGGCTTTTACAATTAAAAGCCCATTAGCAATTAAAGTCCACAAATACAATTGGGGCTTTTACAATTTAAGCAAGTAATCTTGAATACAATATAAAAATAAAGTCAACAATCTCCCCCTTTGAATTCAAGATTAAAAATAGCCTGATCTTCCACAAAATCAGTTGCTTCAATTCCTTCTTTAACTCCCCCTTGATCGTTGCATACTCCCCCTTGACTGTTGCTTTACCTTTTTGGTCTCGGTTGTCTCCCAAAGATTAAACTCAAACAATCAGAGAACGATTTGTGCGGAAGCTTGTATAACCAGTTTGAGTAATAACCGATTGTAGATAAACAGCTAGGAGATGAAGAGAAGCAAAACATTTGTCTCATGAGAATCAGCATTAAAGAATAAGTAATAAGGGGTAATCATCTAACACAAAAGCACATAGCAACTGTTATCACAATAATTAAAATAATTGTGTGGCCTATGTTCAGAATTGTCAAATATGAAGCTCTGATAGGACTTCTAGTTATCATAGAAGTAGAATTATAAAATTAAACTTCTCAAACTGTTTTGGAAATATCACATAGATATGCACGTGGAATCACAAAGATTCGTGATATTTTGTGGAAGAAAAATAGAATATTATCTATTAGGCTCAAAAGTGTGTAAACTGTTTGGACATAATAGGTGTCCACAGACTCAACGTGCATGAGTGAACTGTGAAGGTGGGGCAAATTTCCTTCTTTTCAATATCCAACCTTCCAAACACGTTAAATAACTAGGATTATAAAGCATTAAATCTAAACTAGTTTGACTTTACACTAAACAACGTTGACTTTGACTTTTCTTGACTTTACATTTACATGACAAATACATTTACTTTCTCAATAAATCTTGAATACAATATAATGCTCTAACATTATGGATTGTGGTCAAATATGAGTCACTACATATTTATCGTTATATTTATTGCTTTTACATGAGTTTTTGTAACACCCCTCTTACCACGACACAATATTGTCCGCTTTGCCCCACTGGCTCACGGCTTTGTTCTTGGCGACCTGACAAGGACTTCGCAAGGACTTCCCAGGAGGTCACCCATCCTGGTACTACTCCCACCCAAGAACGCTTAACCACAGAGTTCCCAAGGAACCCGCATGCTTGTGGCCCCAAAACGCGTTGTGTCTGGTAAGGCCAAGGTTTACTAATATACCCAGCATCTCTCCTGTCCACGGCCGATGTGGGATATGCCTAAGGTGTTACAGTTTTCTACCTAAAATCTCTGAAGTTATGATTTTGACCTAAAATGAAAATAATGAGCATGGTCCATTCTTTGGTATGTAAAAGATGACATTTTTGGCAAATATTTAATTGTGGTTGGTCTGTGTGTGTTAGTATGGTGAACTCCTAATTTGAGGAAAAAGGACATGACATGAATCCTATATGAGATTTTTAGTACATCGAGTTACGTGTAATGTGGAGTAAATAACATGTTACTGCTTGCTATGGTTATCTAATCTTGTGTATGATCATATTTGGGAATTGCTGGTATCTATCTCCTTGTGCACGCGGATTCAGATTTATGAATTGTATGTCTATTCTTGGTAGGCCACTTTGGGCCACTAGCGAGTATACAATAAAGGATATCGATGTCATTCAGGTGGAACTCGTCTAGATTGTGTAGGCAATAAAGTCCCATAAGACCTTGAGGTGTAACTCTACGGAGTAGGCAATAAAGGCATGGCATGCTTTGAGATTGTGATGTCTTGATGGCATGTGCACAAAAGGCGGGTGTTGAGGTGTAACCCAATAACATCATAGGTGACTTCATTCATGTGTTCCCATCACCTTGATGGAAATTGGTCTCCTCCGTATGTCAAGAGATGTCTCTTGTTTGTTTATGTTCAGGTATGGAACATCTTTTGCAAAGTTGAGGTTTGGTATTTACTCAAACAAAGAGGATCCGGTAACATTTAAACTTTTGTATTATTATCTCTCTTGTAACCGTAGAATTATATTGGATCTCACTAGGTTTTTGGTCTAACACGTGTTGTGATGTTTGTTGGTTCACAAGTCCACTAGCGGTGGAACTAGGACTGGATGAATACCGGTTGGTGAAGCTAGGAGCATCATAGGGACCGGATTTTTGGGGCATTTGTGAGGAGGGACATTTTTGGAGATATATACACACCCATATTAATCTAGTAGTCATAGTCTAGATTAAATAGTTTGTTACTGTTATGTCTCAACACATATAATATTTTGGTTGTATGAACTCCCACTTTTTGGGTTACAGTTGTGGTATTTGAAAGTTTTGTTTCTACCCATTATCTAGAATTTTTCCCTATTATTGTTGTTAAATTTTAGGGTGTTACATGAACCTAATTTTATATGTTCTCTTAATATTGGATGAGTATTGTGAATATTTGGTTGGTTGAAAATATTTGGATTATCACAACCTTATAAATGGTTTATGGTGTGTTATTGGGTGTTTAGTCACCAAAAAGGGGTCTTAATCAATTAAACGAGATTTCTCGAACATTTGGAGAGTTTGGACAAAATGTGGATTTCACTGTTAATATGTACAATGTGGGCTACAAATGGTTCTATTGGAATTATTTAATGAGTTAAGAATTTATGGTTCGTCTTGGAAGTTACGGAGTATTTTGGGATCTTACCCAATTCTGAGGTGCCGTTTGGTTCACAGAAACTGATGGAATCTGGTGGAATTGGAATGTCAGATTTCTTTGACCATATTCAATTCCAGTGTTTGGTAGACAAACCTCTCTCTCGTTTTCTCTCCATCGTCGCAAAGCTCCTTCCTCGACTGATATGGTAAGATTTCGATTTATCTTTCTTATTTGCTTTCGATTCTTGCTTGGATTCGATTTATGTTTGTCTTTCTGCTGATTTCAAATTATGTTTCTGTGAGTCCATGATCTTCAACAAATCAAGTAATGTGTATCAAGATTAGATAGAGAAGGACTAATTGTTTATTAGAAAAGGAAATATAATCTAGAGAGAATAATGTGAGATTTGAAGGCTACATTGTGAACTATGAATTGTTAATGAAATATTACATGACAAGCCCTATTTATAGCCCTTCCCCCTTGTTACAACAAGTAAGCCCAAGCCCATTTACATGTCAAAGCCCATTAGGCCCAAATCTATTACTTTACAAAACTTTCTAATTAATTAGGACAACTTAAATGTCCTAACATTCTCCCCCTAAAGTTTTGGAAAGTAAATCATCTTCAAGTCTTTGACTCCTCTCCCCCTTGATTTTCTTGAAAAATTTTAGCGGTGCAATTCTTCAAAAGTAGGCTCGGTTCCCCCTTGAAAGTTGCTCTTATTCATCATATTTTCAACTTTGAAAAATCGGATCCAATGTACTCCATAACCCCGACTAAATGCACTAAAATCATCTTCAAAGTGTATGCATTTAGTGTAAAACAGAGAATCCGTCGTTGGACCACGAGTTGAGTAAGAATTCGGCTTAAGAGCCTGGTCCGAATTTGCTCGAAGGAGGAACGGTAAAAACACGCGCTACTCGGTAGGGATTTCGAGGAATCGTATGCAAATCGATGTCGTGGAGATGGAAGTGTGACAAACGTAATGTAGGAATGATGCCACACGGGTTCCATAAGCAAAACCACGAAATTTTACGACTTTAACAGAATCTGGACCAAAAATGTTAGAAAACTAACTGGCCACTAACGGACTCCGTTAGTCACTATTCATCGTCACCAACAATTACCAACTTTCACGATCTGTTGATTTTAACATCATTTCTCTTTTAATTTCCACGTGCAAAACTCCTTTGAAACAACTTCTTATCCTCCATTGATCATCAAGAAAGATAGTTCAAGAACAGAATGTGATCATGCAGCGATAAACACGTGTGGCCGGTGAGTAACAAACTTTTCCGGCTAGATCTACAATTTTCCGATCAGTTCCAACAACTCACAAAAAATGCGATTTCATGCTGGAAATTTACTCTAATCATTTCAATGTTATCATAACATCAACGATGAACAGATCTGGGAAGATTCAGTCAGACAGAACAGTAACTCCGGCGAACAACCGTCCAAACACGGTTTTCCGGTAATGAAGGTTATTGACATGCATAATTTGTATCTCTCTCAATTTTCGACCAAAAATCATTCTAAAACATGCAACGTGTTCCAAAACTAGAAACAAACGGATCTGAGCAGAATTTATCGAGAAAAACATACTCAAAAAGAACAAGATCGAAGAGCTCCGGCGAGACTTGCGATTTTCCGGCAACAACATTCAGAACACACAACTCATTGGTTTTTTGATCAAAATCAGATCTGAAAGTTGCTTTCTGCACTAAACTTAAAAACTAACAGATCTAAAGAACTTTAATCGATCAAAACCATCAAATGAATAATATTGAACATCTCCTTCCATGAAAGCTTCGAAGAACTTACTGTTGATATTTTCAGATCTCAAAATCACTGAAATCTTCATATTTTTCCAGATCTGATCGATGATAAAATCGGAGTAGATAAAATCGATTCATGCACAACGAAATTTTCAGATCTCAAAATCTTCACGAAGAACACCGAAAATTCTCGAAAAAAATCGTAAATCACCAAAAAATAGATCGGAGTAGATAAAATCGATTCATGCACAACGAAATTTTCAGATCTCAAAATCTTCACGAAGAACACCGAAAATTCTCGAAAAAATTCGAAAATCACCAAAAAATTGTCGAAATTCGATTCTAAAAATTGGAGATGATCTGGAATCTAATAACGAGCAAATCTTCAAGAGCATATGAGATTTGAGCAAACTTACATGTAGATCGAGCAAAAAATAACTTGAAATGTCGAGATCCGATGATCGTATCGAGAAATATTCGTCGATTTGGCTCTGATACCAATTGTTAATCCAAGATCAAACAAGAATAGAGATAGAAATCTAGAGACAGAAGTACGTCATCTATTACTCTCAATATGTGAACTGTTAGATACAAAAGCTTAAAACAAGGGTTTATATACCCCTTGACTAGACAAAGTCAAACTACAATTATTACAAAAGCATTACATAATAAGCCTTGATTACAACATAAAAGTAGCATTAACAGTTTCTGCTTGGTTTCGATTTATCTTCCTCGTGACTGATGTTGATTTTTGCTTGGTTTCAATTTATCTTCCTGCTGTTTCGATTTATCATTATGTTTACTTTCGATTTTTGCTTTGGTTCGATTTGATTTCTCTTGTCGTCTGCTTCATTTTGATTTCTGACAGATTTCATTTTGTCTGTGGATTTACAATCTGTTTGCAATATGTGATTTCACAATCTGTTTTTGTGATTTTACAATTTGTTTTTGCAATCTGTTTCTGCAATCTGTTTTTGCAATCTGTGATTTTACAATATGTTTGCTACTGATTTTGTTAATTTACAATCTGTTTGCAATCTGTTTCATGTGTGATTTATGTCTCTATTGCTACTGATTTTGTGAATTTAAAATCTGTCAACCAAACAGACAGATTCCAATTCCTTTAACAGATTCCATTCCAATTCTGTCAACCAAACGGCTGGTCAAAGCTGACAACATTCCATTCCAATTCCTTCAAAGTCAAATTCCTTTGACATGTTCTATTCAATCCAAAAACATTCTGCGAACCAAATTCCCCCTGAGAGTTTTGTTATTATAACTTTTCATCTCCTTTGATCTTAAAAGCGTGAGTTCTCGGTTACAGTCATCCTTTGAACTTGTAGATATGTTGGAAAATATGAACCTTACGGTTTGTGCCTTTGGCCAATTATATTTTGAAGAAATAACGATTTTGAAAAAGTTGCATTTCGGCTTATGTAGCGATATTGGCTTATTTGTTATAGCCAAACATTTTGTGATGCCTTTTTGGCTTGATTTGTACTCAAAAGAGTTTTGGGACTTTGTCCGATTTTAAAGGCTCAATGTGGAGCTTTATACGTAATGTGCTTTTATTGCACAAATGATGAATAATTACATGTTTGAATGCTTTAGCCATTCAATTGGTATCTTGTAAATTTAAGTTGTAATGCATTGGATTCATAGGCATAGGAGTCTGTTATTTTAACGTGGATTTTGAAGTCCACGTTTGAGTGTAATGAGTTGTCCCCAAGTCATGTTTTAGTAAATCTTGCGGTGGTGCTCATGGGAGCCATATACGGAGCTAAGTCTTGCGGTAGTGCTCGTGGTAAGCCGGATATGGGGACTTGTGACTTTTGTGGTGAGACTCATCTAGAGGTCAAGTAGACACTAGGGTCATTTGTGTATCCTGTGGTGGTTTCTCAAAAGAGGTGTACACGGGGATCCAGGGCCCGGAGTGAATCTCGAGAACGTTGATAAATGGCTTGACTTTGTGTTCCCGCCATATTTGATGGAATCGGGTCTCCCCCGTCACCGAAATGTGTTATTTTGCGTACTATGTTATACATATTTTCGGTGTTTGGAATTTATGGTTTTATCCGTATAAACGGTATTTTTGAAGGTGCGTCTTGTACGTGTGTAAGTTGCAGGATACACTCTTACAATCAAATATGAACAATTAAGATCGTATTAACAGCAACTGGTCATATGATCTATTAACAATCTGTGAATTACAAGATATTACAATGAATTTCTCTCTCAATAGATCTAACAATTTATGCGTAAAGAGTTATCCAAAAGGTTAGCCAAAGATTCAGTTAGCTACAGTTGCTAACTCCTATATATACTGTAGAGAATAGCTAAAGCTACAGTACATATGAGAAACAGACTAATAGAACAATTACACGTGTCCTAATTAGTAACTGAATATAACAGATAATATCCCAAGATATGAATTCTGAACATACTTCTGAATAAGCGCATTAGAACATTTGTCTTCATAGTCAGAAGTTCTGAGTCTCCTACTCAGAACTCTGAACCTTCTAGTCAGAATCCAACACTTAGAATCTTTTTGAGATTTCTCACTCAGAACTTCTGAGTCTTCTACTCAGAACTTCTGAGTCTTCTGACCAACTTCCATACTTGTAATCTTTTCATTATTCTCTGATCAGAACTTCTGAGTCTTCTTACTCAGAATTCTGATTCTTCAGATCAGATCTTAATAGTTGTGTTTTTGACAAAACTCTAGACCTAACAACGTGAAAATGTGTGAGCTATATTTTGGGCATTTACCTAAAGGGAGTATTTTGGGGTTGATATACAAAAGTTATTGTTTAAAGTCCTTTTATAACTTACGTTCTCAAGGTTGATTGTAATTATAACAAAATGGCCATTTTAAGTGCTTTATATTTTATATGAGGAATTATGATTTAACCCAATAGGCGTTAAGCCTAACACTTTTTCTTTTTTGACACGTATATCAGGTTATAGATGGATCTGAGTTGCATATGGGGCTTGGTAGAAATCCCGGTAGTATGGATTTAGAGGAGTCATCCGGTTTTGAGAAGATAGCGGAATTTGGAAGTTTTCGTAACACCCGACTTGTTCTATCTCCGTTTGTAGGGTTAGATAGCTCGAATAATACTCTGATACTTGTTTCTGTTATTTCTTCCTTTGTAAACTGTGGATTTTTATTATTTCAGTTTATGTATTAAATGGATTTTGGAATTGTTAATTTGTTCGCTATTTTCAAAATGTAGGGGTGTCATAGCACAAAAAATATTAGTTGTTTTTTGATACATTCGTTAAAACAACCATCAAATGATAATAGTGTCTACCAACCCCCAAGCCAAGATGAAAAGATCATGTGACTAGTTGTCGTTGAGGTTTCGATAATAAAACTAGTTGGCCTTCCCGAACTAGGTATACCTGTTAAAGGCCGGTCGAATGGAAATTACTTGGCTCGTCTTGCTGATTTTAATGTATGGTTATTTAATCGTTCATTCATTATCAAGATATGGTCATTTTCAATTATAAATTTGAATTGAGGGTCCACCTCTTTTGATTAAATTAGATCGTAAATACTCATCACGTATTAAGATATAGTTTGATGACTAACTTGTATCATATCATATACTGTATTTTACACTGAAAATCCATTTATTCTATCATTTTTTATAAATGAATGCAATATTGAATAGAAAATTTCAATAATTATTTATCCCTTTCTCTTACTCTATTGGTGGGTTTTATGAGAATTTTTACATTGCTTGATTAGATGAGTGTATCCTCACATCTCTCGTCGCCACTCATTTATCTCACCGTCGCTCATTGATGATTGCATTCACCATCTTTCTCCAATTCATTAGTGTTTGTCATGGGTCCATATTTGATTCAGTCATATTTGGGTGTTATTTGTTAAAAACACTAGGAATGTGCCAACTTGCCTTTTCTTTTCATGAATGGTTTTGGACATTGATTATATGTCCAGACCACTTTTCTAGAATGGTTAAGGAATGAATTGTACACAACGAACAATTATCTCTTATTTTTTATGAAAGATAAGATTCCCCAATGATAGTAATAAACAGGAGTATCATTCCCTAATGGTTAATTTTTGCTTATTTAATTTAACCTCTTCTTTTAACTTTTATAGCATGAAAGCACTCGAAACAGAAGCTCATCCACTGGGATTGTATCTCCCTATGCAGTCCAAGTTGTTTACATCCAACAAAAATTTGCTTCATTGTGAAACCTAAACCTAGAGGAAGGAAGAAATTTTCATGAATCATATTTGGCATTTGTGAGTGAGTACATTGTGTATATATATATATATATATATATATATGTGTGTGTGTGTGTGTGTGTGTGTATATATATACTACTAAGATTAACCTCATGTTCATGTTCAAGTAATATGATATTATATTTTAAAGAGAATCTCTTGAACACGGTGGTGTTTTTCTTCCCTGACATCTAAACCAACTTGGATTAGAAAAAATGTGTTTGAGAATGCACTAAAGGTTAGAACTTCTAGCTCGTTGTTCACTTACCATTTTTTTTTAGTCAAATATTAAGCTTGGTCGTTTGATATATAAGATGAAGAAATTGCGTGTTTTTACTTGACTAATTGCATATGCCAATTTATACGAATGCCTCTTGTTTGGGTAAAAAACCACACCTCACGACCGTCGAGAAAAATTAAACATAATATTTATGTATGACAGAACTTGTAATAAGATAAGCTATAAAAACGAAGGCTTGCAACACATTCGAAACAATGCATTGGGCATACGAAGAACATCAGAGCAAAACTCAGAGCATTCTAACAAGAAATATTACTCTCGAAAGATACTCACGACAACAGTTCATTCACTCACGACGCACGACATTAGTTTACGATTAAGTTTACTTTTATTGTTATTGTAATCTATTGTACTCACGACACCTGTTACTAAAGGACGTCGTCCCTGTTTGACGACCATATGCATTGTCGACTTCTGTAGTCGACCACGGTTTTTACCCTCGATGGGGTTTTCCGCCTCACCAAATTCTCTTGTCTTATTTACTTTTTTGTCGACGATCGTACAATTTGTCTTGAGATCCTTTTCTTTAGTTGTTAAAGCTCCCCATCAACCTTAAGTTATCCTTTGGGTGATTTTTGGCATTAACAGTTTGGCGCCCACTGTGGGTCCCCATCTAGAGAAAATCTCTGACAAAGCATACGTCGTTCTAACGATCTTTTGAAGTTTGTTATTTACAGGAAAATGGAAGCTCAACATGATCCAATCGCTTAATTGCATATGGAGCTGAATGCTGCACGAAATCAGATCAACGTCTTAAATGAACAAAACCGAAAGGCAACCGAAGAAATTGCTTCCTTGAGGAATCTAGCAGTAGGCAATTCGTTTGGACCCCAAAACGGTCCAATACCTCCTTTTGGTGCACCTTTCGTAAGATCACCTCTTCCGACTGGTCCAAGGCCATTCGTCAACAATCATTTCTCAGAGCAACTTTCTCCGCAACACTTAAGGCTACTTCCACTGTACAATGGGGCTATGCCTTATAACATTCCGTTAGTGCCCATCCCGACGATGGCTATCCCGACGATACCACACCCGACAATGACGATTTCCATGAACTTTCCTCCCAATGGGGAAACTGACGATTCATCGTACATAAATGGTTTCCACACAACAGTCAGCATGACATCTCAAGATTCAGGAGTTATTCCTCCAGTCACCACCGTGCTCAATCAAGATGACTCGGTTGCTCGATGGTTAAGACTTCTGGAAGAACATATAGAAAAGAGGTTGTCGCTACTCTCAAAATTGCCTGGTGCTGCCGTCCATGTCGATGTCGAGCCCCGCTCAGGATTTCAAGCGTCTCCTTTTGTTGACGAAATTACAACTGTCGACGTCCCAAAAAAGTACAGTATCCCAACTTTCACGCCCAAGTATTCGGGAATAACCGACCCGACGAAACATATCGCTCAATACAAACAATTGATGTGGACCGCATCGATCCCACATCAGTACCAAGAATTCTGCATGTGCAAGAGTTTTGGCGTGACCCTTACAAGATCTGCTCTCCAATGGTTAATCAACCTCAAGCCTAAGTCCATCGAAAATTTAGCTAAATTGGTCAACCAGTTTTCACAACAGTTCGCCAGTAGTCGCAAGATGGAGAAGCAGACTAGTGACTTGTATTACGTCACTCAAATAGCTGGAAAGTCCATTCGCAGTTAATTTAATCCTTTCAACGCAGAACTGATCAGTATCCGAAACTATGATGTCAAAACCGCAATCAAGGCCTACAAGTGAGGTCTTGACGATGACAGTTCGGGATTGAACACCGATCTTACGAAATACCCTCCAGAAAACTTTGAAGACGTTCGAGCTAGGACGTTGGCATACATGAGAGTGGAGGATGATGTGGCGTTCCATCGTAAGCATTCGAGCGACAAGAAATCACTGGGTGTAATGAAACCGGATTTCTAGCCCAAGGCGAACGTCAAGTCAGAACCCGCACGCCAGATATATCGAACGTCCGATTCGAAAAGAAGAAGAATAATCCTATAACTAAGTTTCCTCAGTATCCTAAGATTTCCTCCTATGGATTCAAGGGTACATCCAAGGACTTGGTCGAAGCCCTCAAGAGCATACAATCAACTATTCGATGGCCCAAGAAGAGGGACAAAAATGATGCCAAGAAAGACAAGTCCAAGTGGCGCGACTTACAAAACGACTATGGTCACACGACGGACGGTTTCGTAGCACTACAAAAGGAAATGGCCTGGCTCGTCCCCAAGGGTCATCTCGAAGGATTGATCGACAAAGAAGCAACACCTGTCGATAATACACGACCAACATCCCCTGTCCACGCAAAGGTTGTTAACTGTGTGACAGGAGGATCGGACGACTGTGGTCTGACTTATTCGGCAGCCAAAAGGCACGCCAACCAAGTATCGGACGAGCACTCGATTCCTCGATCGTCAAGACCAAAACAGGATTTGGAGCTGGAAGCAATGCCCATAATATTTGACCAAGAAGATCTCTAAGATAGCTGGAAAAAGCATCACGACGAGTTAATTATCCAGCTTACCGTTGGAAATTGTTCGACCAAAAGAGTCTTGGTTGATGGGGAAGTTCAACTAATATTATTTTCCTCAACACCATCAAGGCGATGGGTATCGACAAATCAGAGATTGTTCGCCGTTCAACAACTCTGGTAGGATTCAATGTAGACTCGACCAATACTCTGGGTGAGATTATTCTTCCAGTCTATGCTAAAGGGGTCAACAAGAAGACAATATTCAATGTCATCGACTGTTCGTCAGCTTATAACATAATTCTTGGTCGACCATGGGTCCACGACATGAAAGTCGTTCCCTCGACGTACCATCAGACGATAAAGTTCCCAATGCCATGGGGAATCTAGGAGATTAAAAGTGAACAAAAGACCGCTCGCGATTGCTATAAGGCGACGCTGAAGCCTCAGAAAAAGGACATCTAGCAATTATAGAGCCAGGATGTCTCTGAGTTTGTCGACGACTATCGCCTGGAAGAAGTTGTCCTAGACCAGGACAAGCCTGATGAAGTCGTCTTTGTGGGGGAATCACTAGATCCCACCATAAAGGAAAAGCTAATCTCATTTTCGCAGGAACACACCGACTGTTTCTCTTGGATGCACGAACACATGGTCGGCATAGACCCCGACGTCATTTCTCACAAATTAAACGTTGATCCATCGTATAAACCTATAAAAACGTCGAAAATTCGCTCCTGAGTGAAATAAGGTGATCAACGACAAGGTCAAAAATTTGCTCAAGACTGGGAAGATCAGAGAAGTGAAATACCGACCAACGTCGTGGTCGTACAGAAGAAAAACGAGAAATGGCGAGTATGCATCGATTTCACATATCTCAACAAAGCTTGCCCTAAAGATCCATTTCCATTACCTTATATTGATGCTATGGTCGATGCAACCACACTACATGAACTATTGACGTTCATGGATGCTTATTCACGATATAACCGATCCT
Source organism: Saussurea involucrata (assembly GCA_033807775.1). Taxonomy (NCBI): domain Eukaryota; kingdom Viridiplantae; phylum Streptophyta; class Magnoliopsida; order Asterales; family Asteraceae; genus Saussurea; species Saussurea involucrata. Next base: position 89,937,582 of record CM066314.1, read on the forward strand.
AATGTACGCCGACGACCAGGAGAAGACCGCTTTTATGACAGATAAAGATATTTACTGTTATAAGGTCATGACTTTTGGTTTGAAAAATGCATGATCGACATATCAAAGATTGGTCAGCCAAGGAAGGTGACGCAAGCTGCGCTTGCCCTTCGAGGCCGGGAAAGGAGAAAGAATGCCCCCACAGCTGGGTCGGGAATCTTGAAGAAGACAAGGGCGGTAGTCCTGTAGGAACCGTCTTCGAGGGCTGACGTTTCGTCGAGAGTTGTCACACCTAAGGAGGCGAGGGCGTCATCAACCATTCTGGCGCGATGGACGCGACATCAGCAAGTTCGGCGCTTCTGGCGATAGTGACGAAGTCGGTGTCCAAGGTGTTGTCCCCAGCGTCTGCCGACAAGGGGGATGGGCCATCGGCCGAGGTCATGACGGTCAATTTTACATTACTGTATGACTTTAGGGCGGATGGTGTCCTAGACGGGACGACGTTGTTGGTGTCCTAGACGGGACAACGTTGTTTCCTCATCTGGGGAAATATTTTCTCCCGTCTTTCAGGGAACGTTTTCCTATGGAGGAGACAGGGGTCCATGTCAACGGGTTGGCGTTCTTGGTCGACGTGGTCCTGTGATCTGGCGTTCACAGCCGATACGGTCGTTTAGAGACATATGTTCTGGCGTTCTGAGCCATTATGGTCATTAAAGACCTAGGGTCTGGCGATCCGAGTCGATGTGGTCGTTAAAGACCTATGACCTAGCGTTCACAGCCGATATGGTTTGGCGTTCACAGCCGTCGTGGTCTGGCGTTCACAGCCGTCGCGGTCGTTACGTTGTGTAAGTTTTCCTTTAGCGATAATCGGTAAGAATTTTACCTTTCTATTGAACCTGAGTATTACATGTCATGGACAGATGTAATATCAACTGAAGAAATTCATTAAGTGCAAGAATGAACAAGAAGTCGTGCGACTTGGGCATCCATTGTAATACAACGGTTAGAACGTAAGTCACAAAACTTTCATATTTTCGAATCGTATAAGCAAACGTAAGCGCGTGCGATCAAAGAACTTAGATTGTGGGGTCATAAGACCTCATGACCGTATGACTAAATCATACGATGAATTTGAATTATGCGTTCCTGCGAAAGGATAATTAAGTCATAAACCTGATCGTTTGTGTCGTACGATCCTGTGAGAGCGTACTAAAGTCGTACGATAGACTTAGCAATATATATATCGTGCGATCCTGCGAGACTAAAGTCGCATAGTAGACTCGGCAACTAATGTCGTGCGATCCTGCGATAAAACAATGTCAGAGGTTGGTCGTTGGCTAGCCAACGACCCTCCGATGCTTAAGTCAGTAATCGTCGTGATAAAAAATTGTATGAAAGATGGAAAAGGACTTAGAAGAAATACCTTTTCAGATGCGTTGCATTCCAGCTGCATGGGATATCTCGACCGTCGAAGGTTTGGAGCCGACAGGCGCCCTTACCCGGGACTTCTAAGATACGAAAAATACCTTCCCACTTGGTGAAAAGTTACCTGCATTAAGCTATTGAGTGCTTTGGAACACTCGTCGTAGGACGTAGTCGCCTTCTTGGATTAAATAAGAAGCAGGTTTCGAATGTACAAGAGTCCGAAACCAAATGATTTTGGATCAAGAAGGATCCGAAACCAATACTTGTAAAGTGCGAAGGATTCGAAACCAAGAGAATTCGAATAAGGTTGGATCCGAAACCATGACTTAGAAAATTTTAGAGTTTTGAAAACATCAGTGAATTAAGGATTTCGTACCCAAGAGGAATCGAAACCAAGGAATTCGAATCCAGAAGGGTTCGAAACCAAGGAATTCGAATCCAGAAGGGTTCGAAACCAAAGAATTCGAATCCAGAAGAGTTCGAAACCAAGGAATTCGAATCCAGAAGGGTTCGAAACCATGACATAAAGTTCAAACCTTTTCTCACATTAAAATATCCATGATTTCGAACCAAGGAAGATCCGAAATCAGAACGTAGATAATTTTGAGAAAACAATTATATCTGAAACCCTAGAAATCTTGACCTAAATCGACTCAGGTTTGACCTTTCAGATTACTTACACACACAGACATATGAACATCATATACGCATGAAGAACATGAAGAACAACCAAGAATACTGATCGACAAACCACAAATTAAACATGAAAATCCTAACCCTGGTCGATTAAAAAAAATGAACATTCAAGCAAAAGTATAGAATCGATACACATAATCAGTGAACATGAAGATGAACATAGAGATGAACATGAACAGTAACCGCCACTGTAATCAAACAAATAAGCATGGCAGATGTTTTCAATTGATGAAGTTACATGAATGGAAAGATTCAGTATGTAAAATCTAACCTAATGAGACAAAAATCGTATGAAATGGTTACCTGATGAAGAAAATATGAACAAATGAAGTTTGAGGTTGAAGATGATGAACAGTGCTTTCTTTGAGAGGATTCGAATCGTTTGCAAGAAGTGAAAAAGTGGGAAATGCTATTTTGAACTCAATTTATACTTAAAAAAAATTGGACACTTGGCACGATTTAGAGTACCCCACTTGGCAAACAGTAGAAAAAGGCATGTCTGAAAAATAGACGTGGCTCTGTTCATCTGAACAATTTGCATGAACAAAGACGCAAAAAGTTCCAAAAGAATTAGAATCAGATAAAGTTGAAAATTTTAAAAAAATTTGAATTCGTATCCATCTAGATTCGAAACCATATAGTTTCGCATCCTTAAGGATCCGAAACCATTGGTTTCGTATCCTTAAGGGTTCGATACCTTATGTTTCGCATCCTTAAGGGTTCGAAACCATTGGTTTCGCATCCTTAAGGGTTCGAAACCTTTGGTTTCTTATCCTTATAGGTCCGAAATCTAAAAGATTTTCAAAAAAAATACAACTTTTTTTGTTTTTTTTAAGCTATATACTATATACTATATTCTTACAGACTTATGCCAATCTGTTCCCCCTAAACAGATGCATAATCAGTTGTCTTTTCTTTAGAAAAATCTGCACAAACAGATGAAAACTTGGTACTCATAGAACATGAGTCCATACCAGTTAGTTCTATCACTTTATGAAAAATTCAAACTCCCCCTCAAAAGATGAATATAATTAAATAAACAAGAACATATACTCCCCCCTCATTGTTTTAAAGAAAACTAAGAAATGCCTAAGTATTCAACATTCCTAGTTTGCTGATTAGAAATGTGAACCTTTTTTCATCTAAATGTTTTGTAAATAAATCAGCAAGCTCTAGTTTTGTTGGTACGAATTGCATTTCTATAGTTCCCTTCTCAACACGGTCTTTGATAAAATGGTACCTGACATCTATGTGTTTCGTCTTGGAGTGTTGAACAGGATTCTCAGTTATTGCAATCACGCTTTTGGAATCACAATATATTGGGATCTTGTTGAAGATATATCCATAATCCTTTAGCTGAGTCTTCATCCAAATTACTTGTGAACAGCAACTAGCGGCTGCCACGTACTCTGCTTCAGCCATAGATGTTGATACACAAGTTTTCTTCTTTGATGGCCAGCTTACAAGTTTATCTCCCAAAAATTGGCAAGCACCAGATGTGCTTTTCCTGTCCATCATATTTCCCGCATGATCTGCATCTGTGTAAGCAGTTAGCTCAAACCCATAATCCTTAGGATACCAAAGACCCAAATTCTTTGTGCCTTTGAGATATCTAAGGATTCGCTTTACAGCTACAAGGTGAGATTCCTTCGGGTTAGCTTGAAAACGTGCACAAAAGGATGTTGCAAACAAAATATCCGGTCTACTTGTCGTTAGATATAGTAAAGATCCAATCATGCCACGGTATAACTTTTGATCGACTGATATACCTGATGAATAAGCGTTCAAAAGCTTACCGGTAGCCATGGGAGTTTTCATGGTGGAAGAGGAATTTAAGTCAAATTTCGTAAGCATATCATTTATATATTTTGATTGATTAATGAAAATGCCTTCATTTGACTGTGTCACTTGGAGTCCAAGGAAATTTTTTAGCTCTCCCATCATACTCATTTGAAAGCGGCTTTTCATCACCTCTTTACACATATCGAGATTCGTAGATCCAAATATAATGTCGTCAACATATATTTGTACTAGCATTAAATCTTTACCTTTTCTTTTGAGAAAAAGAGTTGTATCTATTGTACCTTTGGTGTATCCATTTTCAAGCTTGGATAGACTTGCAAGGCATGAAGAGGTGCAACACTAAAGTTTTCAAATAGATCATTTGAAGATGCTTTCTTTATAAAACTTTAGGGGGAGATTGTTGGGTCTAGAAAGCCCCAATTATATAGAAAGTTTTATAAAGTCCAAGTAAAGTCAATGAAAGTCAAATGTATTGTAATTAGCTTTGTTAGTATTTTGGGCTTTGGGAGTTTAATGGGAGTTAAATGGTCTTGGGCCCATGTCTTGTATTTTAGACACTATAAATAAGTGTCTTGGGCTTACATTGTCATTTGAGACTTTGAGAGTCATTTAAGAGATCAGTATACTTTGAGAGAGTCGTATACTTTCAATTCTCCCTCCATTGTATTGTAAAGCATATGAATAGAGATCATTCAACAAATTGTTCTTCTTGCCCATTTCTATTCAATCTTTATGGAGTATTCTTGATTGTTGCTTCAATTATGGGACTTACAAAACTAAATTCAGTTAGTTCAATCCTTTTGGTTTTGTAACTACAATTTATTTCATCGTATTTGAAGTTTGTAGTATTAAATCTAGGCTTTTCTTCCGAACCTTTATCTGTTTTTACTTCCTCTTTGTTTGAAATGGGAGTTGAAGGATTTGAAGCAACATCTTTAGCAAAACTTTGTTTCAAACTTTCATTATTAGTGTTAACAAAAGCTTGTGTCACTGAAGGAACCTCCGTTATTATAGTTTGCTGTAAGACTTCGTTACTTGATTTAACAAAGACTTGTGAAATTGGAGGAATCTCCTTTATAATTGTTTGCTTCAAAACCTTACTTTGAATTTCAGATTCTTTAGTTTTAAGAGTTTCCTTTAAACCTTCACCCAATTTTTCAATTGTGTAAAGATTTTCAGGTGCATTCTTAAGAACCTCTACATCAGATAATCCTAGACCCATTTTTGGATTATAAAATCTAGTATCTTTTGGGTTGCTAGTTAGTAATTTCAGAGTTTGCTCAGTCTGACCTCTTTTATAATTTAAATCTTCAAGCTCCTGGATTTTTTCCAAAGCATCTTTTCTTTCTTCAGAAAGAACTTTGACTGTGAACTGAAAATCTATGTTTTCATCATTTATATCTTTCATTTTCTTCTTTAACTCAGAAATTTCAGATTCAAGCATTTTAACTTTTGATTTAATAACTTCTTTTTCCTGTTCTCTATCTTCAGCTAAAGCTTTATAAAGAAGTGCTTCATCGTGATATTTCAACTTTGAACTTTTCTCTTCTTCAAGTTTCTTTTGAACATTTTCATGTTTCTTTTGAGCTTTTTCAAATTTCTCATTAAGTTCAAGTATCACGATTTGCATTTCTTCATATCTATCATCTTCAGTTTCAGAATCATTATTATCAGAATTATTGGAAGGATATAGAAATGATACCTCGGATTCCTGGTCTTCTTCATTCAGTTTTGCCATCAAACTGTGCTTTACTTCAGTAAAATGCACTTCTTCATCATCAGAAGAATCCAAAAGCCAAATTTCCTCTGCAACATTGACAGGCTTTCCACTTTCTTTGGGTTTTGCTAGATGTGCCTTACGCTGGTAATATTCAGAATCCTTGACCTTCTTTTGCCTACAGTCTCTGGCAAAATGACCTGGTTTTCCGCAGTTGAAACAGTTTCGGTCATCTCTATCCTTCTTTTCTTCCCTCTCCTTTCTCACAAATTTATCCTCTTTCTCCTCTTTCTCTTCCTCCTTTTTGTCATTCATTTTGTCAAATATTTTATATCTGTTAGCTTTGTTGAAATCAGGTCTGGTTTTTGAATAAAACTTCTTGTTGCCAAACCTGTTTTGAAATTTGTTTGTTAACAAAGCAAACTTTTCAGCTACTTCCTCCATATCATCTCCAGAACTGCTACTGTAATCATCATCAGAACTCATCTTTTTCTTGCTTATCCCAGAAATCAAAGCTTTTGTTTTCACAGATCCAATCTTCCTATGTTCACTCAGAAGGGCTAAAGACTCTTCGACCTTTTTATCCTTTTCCTTAACTGCTTTTACTTTATCTTCGTGTTGACCAAGAATACTGAAAATGTTGGTCAACTTTTCTTCATCCATATCCCTAGACATTTGGAACTGAATGGAGTATGAGTCCCATTCTGGTAGAAGATTCTTTATAAACTTGTAGTGTATCTCCGATTCTGATTTGTCGACTACATTTCTTCTCAAATCATTAAGGATGATGTTGTAGCGATTGTAGGTCTCTTTCAATGATTCGCCTTCTTTTGCCTTAAACCCTTCATAAGCATCGATACTTTGATTCTTTTTGGTCTTCATGGATTTTGATGATCCCTCAAACTGCCTTTCTAACTCATCCCATATTTCCTTAGTTGTATTACGAAACCAACAGAATTAGAATGCAATATGGTGCGAAACCTTCATATTTCGGATGCTATACGGTGCGAAATCTTCAGATTTCGGATGTAGTACGGTGCGAAACCAAGGAATTCGAATGCAACTGAGTACGAAATCCCTGAATTCGGACTTAGCTTGGTGCGAAATCCACACTTAGACAAATTCGAATCCGATTACAAACTTCACCTCAGAATTCGGACGTAGATGGGTGCGGAACCACGGAATTCGAACCTAACTTGGTACGAAACCAACACTTGTACAAAATCAAACTTTCAACTAATGAATACCAATCCGAAACCACCAGAATTTGGACTTTACTATGTTCAAAACCTCAAGAATTTGAATCTAACAGGGTGCGAAACCACGGATTTCGGACTTAACTAGATCCGAAACCATCACTTGAACACTTCGAAAAACTTGAATGGTGCGAAATCCGTATGAATGATCCGAAACCCTCAAGAACAATCCGAAACCCTCACTTTATCCCAAAAACCACTGATTCAGCCATAACTTCTTCGATTCTTGATCAATTAAATCGAGATTTGCACAGATTTGTTCGAAATCAACTGTCGCACACTTTTCTAGTTAATCACAGATCTTAATTCGATCGATTTAATCGAATTTTGATCCAAAATTGGTAAAATAGGGTTTTCGAACAAAAGTGATGAAAATGATCAAATCTAACGATTCTGTGCAGTAATTGATGATGATCCAAGAATTAAAGTTGTTCAGAAATCAATTCCGAGTTCAGTGATGCCAAGAATTGATCCAAGAAATCAGAAACTAGAAAAAATCAATGTCTGAATGTAAAGTGATCAGATGAACAGTGATATATGCATGGTCCGAAATCTTCATCTCAGTGTACAAAATCTTCAATTTGGATCTTAATCTGCTTGAATCTCCTGTTTGTGCTCTGATACCAATTGATAAACCCAGAATCTAGCAATGAAATGTAGAGAGAGAATCTAGAGAGCACTAGTCATCCATATATTGATCTTTGAAAGAGTAAATGTCAAATGCTGCAAGTGTTACAAGAGTTATGGAATTAACAAAGGAGTCTTCTTTATATAGTAGGGCCATGACATGTCCATGCCTCTACTAAGAAGAACAATACAAGATATGAATACTGTCTTGATAGCTACAATAATGCCCTGACAAGCCGTTAGTCACGCGAGGGACGACGTGAATTATCGTCTGAAGGAGTCCTTCTCTGTGATTGCAAATCAGAGAGAGGAGCTGGACAGGATGCAAGTGTCCTTGGTCATGAAGGAGAAAGAGGTCAAGGAATCCAAGTCCAAGGTGGCGGTCTTGGAGAAGGAGGTGAGGGAGCTCAAAGATGAGGATGCGTCTACCTTTGCCCTTGCTCGTCTAACAGCTCCGGCGGCGATTATGCGGCAACACTTGTCGGGGAAGAATCCCCTTGCGTCCGCGACTAAGGAGCTGGCCTTCTTCCTAGCCAAGGTCGGGACCGACAGGGATCTCGACTCCGACAATGAGAAGGAGGCCGAGGAAGAAGAGGCTGCGGACGAGGGCCTCCAGGGCGAAGCTTCGGGCAAGGATGCCGCTGACGTTCATTCTAATCCTTAGAGAATTTTGTTTGTTTTTGTCTTAGTTTTGAATGCTCGACCGTTGGTAGTCGAGTCACTTTTAGATGTCATCGTTCGTTTATGAATGAAATTTTGCTTTTTCATCAAACTCATGTACGATATCGATTTACGCATGTCGTAGATATAATATCAGTTGTGAAAATTTGTTAAGTATGGAACAAACAGGGAATCGTGCGACTTAGGAATCCATTGTAATTACCAAGACTAGCACATAAGTCATAGAGTTTTCATACTTTAGGATTATATTGGAAAACGTAAGCACATGCGATCAAAGCATTCATTCAGAACATGTAGTTTGTCTAAGATAAGAAATTTAGATCATGGATCGCTAAACCAGATGATCGTACGACTAGTTTGCATGACGAAACTTGAGTCGTATGCCCGTGTGTTAAAATAATCAAGTCATAGACTAGAGCACTAATGTCATACGACTCCGCGAGATTAAAGTCGTATGATAAATTTAGTAATATATATTGTGCGATCCTGCGGTGAAACAATGTCAGAGGTTGGTCGTTGGCTAGCCAACGACCCTCCGATCCTTAAGTCAGTAATCGTCGTGGTAAAAAATCGCATGAGAAATAGAAAAGGACTTAGAAGACATGCCTTTTCTGATGCGTCGCATCCCAGCTATGTGGGATGTCTTGTTTGATGATACCTGCGCTGGGGTTTTTGAGTGTCTTAAAACACTCGACACTCGTTGGAGGATTACTTGGAGGACTTTGAATTTTTATGGGGTATACCATACCATATTGCCCCCCCTCCCCTGTGGCGATTTTAAGACGATACGCGAAATCTAGGATATGTCATCGTGAATCGCCACAGTAGACACGTTGACCCTTTCATGCGATCAGGCACAAACAATCGGCATGTCCCTGTAAACAAGATATTAGTTTATCTTTTAAGGTAGAGATTAAGAGACGAACCTGTCGAGACTTTCTGGTCGTGCTTGATTTGATCTAGGATGCCTTTGTTAACCTGTAACTGCAAGATGGCTTACATTCGCGGTTTCAGGGTGGTCTTATAGTTGTCACGGGCGACTTTCGGCTCACTTTTGATCTCCTAGATTACCCACGGCGTAGGGAACTTCATGGTCTGATGGATCCATGGTCGGCCTAAGATGACGTTATAAGCCGACGAGTAGTCAATAACATTGAACTTGGTCTGCTTATTGATTCCTCTGGCATAGACAGGCAAGACGATCTCTCCAAAGGTACTTGTCGCTTCTCCATTGAAACCGACCAAGGTTGTCGAACGTCGGGTGATTTCCGATCGATCGATTCCCATGGCCTTGAGGGTGTAAAAGAAGATAACGTTTGCTGAACTGCCTCTATCGACCAAGACTCGTCGGGTTAGACAATTACCAATCGTGAGTTGAATGATCAACCCGTCGTGATGCTTCTGATACGAGTCGTCGAGGTCGTCTTGGTCGAACACGATCTTCATAGCTTCCAACTCCAAATCTCCTTTGGGTTTTGATGAACGCGGGATAGGTCAATCGTCAGGTGCTTGAATGGCGTGACGTTTGGCTGCGGAATACGTCAGGCCGCACACGTCGGAACCACCAGTGATGAAATTGACAACTTTTGCATGCTCAGGAGTTGGCGGTCGAACGTTGTTACCTGGAATAACGACGTCATCAATGATATTTTTTAGATTTCCTTTCGGGACATGATACGCTAGCTCCTTTTTGAGTGCTATGCAATCATCTGTCGCATGACCATGGTCGACATGGAAGTCCTACCACTTCGACTTATTTTTCTTGGCATCGTACTGATCAGATTTCTTTGTCCACCGGATGGTCGCTTGGGCAGTCTTCAGAGCTTCGACCAAGTCTTTAGTGGTCCATTTGAATCCGTATGAGGATATCTTGGGGTACTGAGGAAATTTGGTCGCGATATTGGCTCCCGCTTTTGTCTTGAATCGGACGTTCGAGATTTGGCGTGCGGGTTCTACCTTGGAAATTGCCTTTGTCTTGAACTCTGGCTTCTTTACACGTAACGACCTCTTGTCATCGGTATGCTTACGATGAAAGGAAGCATCATCCTCTACCCTCATATACGCTAGCATTCGAGCTCGGACGTCTTCGAAATTTTCTGGAGGATACTTGGCCAGATCAGTGTATAAACCTGAACTGTCATCCAGACCACATTTGTAAGCTTCGATCGCAGTCTTGACGTCGCAGTTGCGAATACTGATCATCTCTGCATTGAATCTATTGAAATAGCTTCGAATAGACTCATTAGCTTTCTGCACGACATAATACAGGTCACTGGTTTGCTTCTCCATCTTGCGACTGCTGGCGAACTGCTGGGACAATTGATTGACCAACTCAGCGAACGACCCGATGGACTTGGGTTTGAGATTGATCAACCACTGGAGGGAAGGACCAGTGAGAGTCCCGCCAAAGCTTTTGCACATGCATACTTCTTGATACATGTGTGGGATCGAGATCGTCTACATGAGCGGCATATACTGCACGATATGCTCCGTTGGATCGGTCACCCCTGAATAGTTGGGCGTGGAGGCGGGGATATTGAATTTTTTCGGGACGTCGACTGTCGCGATCTTGTCGATAAAAGGCGACACCTGAAATCCTGAGCGAGGCTCGACGTCGATGGGCACGGCTGGCCCGGATAGCTTAGCGAGCTAGGACAGGACACGCCCATTTTGATATTCTAGCATCTTTAATCGCTAGGCGACGGGGTCGTTAGGATCGGGATTCGCACTTGCCAATGGATCAACTCCCGAACTAGTGCCATTGCCATACGACGAGCCATTGGCATCCCCGTTAAAAGGGACAAAATGCGGCTGCGACCCATTCTGAAACGGCTGCGACCCATTCTAAAACGGCTGCGATCCATGATGAAACGGTTGCGACCCATTCTGAAACGGCTGCGACCCATTCTGAAACGACTGCGACCCATTCTGAAATGGCTGCGGCCCGTTCTGTATGGGTGGAGGTCTGATATACTGAGGAGGAATATGCCCATACTACGGATTTGGGTTGAACGATCCCGGCTGCTGGTTTTGCGCGAACGGACCTGGCTGGTGATTCTGCATGAATGGACCTGATCCTGGATTGCGGACGAACGGAGCTGAACCAGGGTTATGGACGAACGGAGCGGATCCCTGATTCTGACCGAACAATCCTTGACCTGGATTCTGGATGAATGGTCTTGGACCGTTCTACGGTCCGAAGGAATTCCTCAGCCGGGCTATTTCTTCAGCTACTCTTCGACTCTGCTCCGCCATGGCATTGATTTGATTTCGTGCAACTTCCAACTCCTGGTACATCTGGGCAATGACTTGCTCTGGATTTCCAGGGGTTGCATTTTCCTGAAACAAAAAACAGGGGAAATACAAGAAACTGTTAGTAAAACGCACGTTTGTCGAATATTTTCTCTAGATGGGGCCCCACGGTGGACGCCAAACTGTTAATGCCAAAAATCGTCCAGAAGGATAACTTAAGGTTGATTGTGGAGCTTAACAACTAAAGAAAGGAATCTTGCGACAGAGCAATGCGACAAAGAGAGAAAATGTAAAAGAGACAAAGATTTTGGTGACGCGGGAAAAACCTCAACGAGGAAAAAACCCGCGGATGACTGTAGAAGTCGTCGCTGCACTATGATCGCCAAACATGGGCGATGTCCTTTGTTTCAGGTGTCGGGGATACAGTGATTACAATACAAATGACTTGAAATGTAAAAACGACAAGTGTATTGAATGTAAAACTAGTGTGTCGTGTGTTAAGACTGCTGGTCGAGAGTGTAAGTCGTGCATCGAGAGCAATTCTTTGAGAGAGATTTCTTTGCTTCAGTTGTTCTTGAGTAAGCAGTGTATGATTCAAAGTTTGGTCGCCCTCAAATGATGATTTTGCATTCATATTTATAGTCTTCTAATGCACTTAATGGCTCCATGAATTCTTCTAGTAACGGTCGCAGCGGTCTTTGCTGTTTAATGTTCATAACTGCTCTGTGAGTTTCGTCAGTTGGTAATAAATGTCGTTTGAACTGCATTAAATGAGGAAAACAGAACAGAAGAATCGTACGTTAGTTGGTCGAGGTCGTGTGTTCCTACACGACGGTCGAGGTCGAGAGGTACGTTCGACTTTGGCTTTGGTCAAAGGACAAAGGGTTTACGATTTGACTTTGTTTATATGTGAAGTAAAGTAAATGTCCTTAGAGTCTTTGGTCGTAGTCGAGACTGGTGAAATTTTGCCCAAACAGGATTCCACTGGCCATATTCGCCTCTAGCCAAGGCGTTTATGTGCGAGTTTGATTCGTCGCCGGGGCAGCTAATGCCCCAGTTTTGGCTTGTTATGCAGGTCATCGAGCGGCTTACCTCAAACTGGGAGTCGCCGATGAATGTGAACGATGTCTTGACGGCTTACCCGGTCAAGATGGATACGTACCGTCGCTACAACTTGTTCTCGAAACACAAGGGCGACCGTACCTTGGTCCTGAAAACCGTGGTCAATGACCGTAAATGGAAGACCAGGTACGCATTCGTGCGAGTAGCGACGCTGGACCCCGTCAGTGACTGGATCAGGTCCGATTGGTCGAGCGCTTTTATTGTATTTATTTATTTACTTTTCGTCTAATCCTCTCCCTTATGTGCCTCCAGACATCAATTTCGAGAAGGTAGAGCCCAACGACAACTCCAGGGCTAAGATCAAGAAGTTCCTGGAGATCAGTACTGACGATCGATCGTTCGTCACACGTCATCTGATAGACGAAGACGACGACTTAGTCTTCTTGTGCTAGCATCATCAGGAGAGTCGAGAGGAAGAGGAGGAGGAAGAGAAGACAGAGGAAGAAGGGGAGAAAGAGGAGGAAGAGGAGAAAGAAGAGGAGGTAGAGATGACTGGTAAGTGTACCCTACTCTGCTCGACTTACTCTTTCCAATATTTCAGTTGCTTAATCGTTCTCCCGTTCTTGTTTTACATGAGAATCCCAGCCGAAAGCGTCTTCTGCGATGACCAAGAAGGCGGGCCAAGCCGAAATGGCTCGTAAGGCGAGGGAAAAGAGGAAAGAGGCCCCAACAACTGGGTCGGAGGTCATGAAGAGAACCAGGATGTCCATCCCGAGGGAACCGTCTTCGAAGACGGGCGGCTCGTTGAGAGTCGTCACGCCTGAGAAGGCGAAGGTGTCAATTGCATCCGCTGAGAAGACGAGGACGTCTTCTGATGCGATCGATGCAACCCCGGTCAATTCTGCGCCTCCGGCGAAATCGGCGATGTCCCCTACTGCCACGTCGACCCCTTCGTCGGCCGACAAGGGCAACGGCCCCAAGACGGGGGAGGGTGAGAAAGAAGTCACGACGGTTAGTTTTACGTTGCCGTAAGACTTCTTGGCTGACAATGTCCTAGACGGGACAAAAGTGTTTCCTCATCTGGGAAAATATCAGCTCCCGTCTTTCAGGGAGGGCTTCAGGGGGGTCTCGATCGAAGATACGGGGTCCCATGTTGCCGGACTGGCATTCCTGGTAAGTCTTTCTTTCAAGACTTGGGTTATTTCATCATTGTTTAACTTTGTCGAATGTGTACTAACATGTGTCAAGACTGGCCCTACACGCCAAGACGATGAAGATTGAAGGTCTTGTGTCCTCTGCTCTCGTAAGGGAGAACGCTGCTCTGGACAGGGAAAAGTCGGCTCTGGAGCGTGCCGAGGCTATGTCCATACGTCTTGACGATGCCTTGAACAAATTGGAGGCCGTTGGACGCGCGAAGGATGAGGTGAACCATTGCCTGAAGCAGTCCCTGTCCATGATCGCTGATCAAATGGAGGAGTTGGACAGGGCTAAGAAATCTCTGGATGTGAGCGAAAAAGAAGCTGGAGATTCCATGTCCAGGCTGGCGGAGCTGGAAACGGAGGTGAATGAGCTAAAGGACGAAACTAAGTCCGTTTTTGCCTTGGCTCGATTCACCGCACGGGCGGCGATTATGAGACAACATCTGTCAGGGAAGTCGGATCTGCAAGAGACCTCGACTCGGATGACGCGACTGATGGCCCTCCTCAGTCTTAGAAAAAATTTATTTTTCATAGTTTTGCTTTTGAGCGCTCGACCGTTGGTGGTCGAGTTACTTAGATGTAATTGATTATTTCATGAATGAAACTTACCTTTCTGTTGAACTCATGTATTATTTCGACTCATACGTGTCGTAGACAGGTATAATATCAATTGCGAATTTTACTAAGTATAGAATGAACAAGAAATCGTGCGACTTATGCATCCATTGTAATACAACGACTAGAACAAAAGTCATAAGACTTTTATATTTTTTAAATCGTGTAAGCAAACGTAAGCACATGCTATCAAAGCATTCATTCAGAACATGAAATTTTTCTAAGTTAGAAAACTTAGATCATGGGGTCGTTAGACCTTACGATTGCACAAATAAATCGTTCAATGAACCTGAATCATATGTCCCTATGGAAGGATAATCAAGTCATAGACCTGATCGCTTATGTCGTGCGATCCTGCGAGACTAAAATCGTATAGTAGACTTAGCAACTGACCCTTCGATGCTTAAGTCAGTAATCGTCGTGATAAAAAATCGTATGAAAGAAGGAAAAGGACTTAGAAGAAATACCTTTTCAGATGCGTTGCATTCCAGCTACGTGGGACATCTCTATTGTCGAGGGTTTGGAGTCGTTAGGCACCTTTTACCCACGACTAGCTTGCTAATGTCAGGGTATTTTACTTCTCAAAGTTTTCATGTCTCGAGGAGATTGTCGACCTCGTCATTTATCACCTTATTCCTTTCAGGAACAAATTTCCACCGCTTTTGTTTGATAGGTTTAAATGACGGGTCGACACTGAGCTTATGGGAAATGACGCCAGGGTCTATGTCGACCATGTGCGACTAGGGAAAACAATCGGCATTTTCCTGCAAGAAACATATTAGCTTGTCTTTAGGACAGGGGTCGAGAGACTAGCTTACAAAGACTTTCTGATCAGGTTTGTTCTGGTCCAGGACGACTTCCTCCAGGCGATAGTCGCCGGTTGCCCCATGAGCATCCCGTACCTGAAACTGCTAGACTGCCTACTTCTGCAGCTTCAGGGTAGTCTTGTAGCAGTCACGGGCGACCTTCGGCTCACTTCTGATTTCCTGGATTCCCCACGGCGTAGGGAACTTCATGGTCTGATGATACGTCGAGGGAACGGCTTTCATTTCATGGATCCACGGTCGACCTAAGATGATGTTATAGGCCGACGAGCAATCAATGACGTTGAACTTTGTCTACTTATTGATTCCCCTGCATAGACAGGCAAGGTAATCTCTCCAAAGGTACTTGTCGCGTCTCTGTTGGTTCCTGTTTTGCTTAACAATGATGATTCTATCTAATAGTTCAAACAAGATATAATGCGGAAGCGTTTTTAACGAACTAAAAGATATAATATGGTAGAAGAACACACTATATCAAATATGTAAAGTGTAAATAACTGTAGGTTCCCAGATTCACGTTGTATCACATTAATGGTAGTAACATAGACAGCGGAATCATTTAAATATAAAGCCATTAAAGCGAGTGATTGTGTGAATGATATTGTAATAGTGAGAATCAATTATAGAACAGGATAATGATAACAAGATCAAAATAAGAAACGCTGCTCGTATATTGATAATGGATAACACCAAGAACAAGATCAATGGTGTATCCTGAATTCTCACAGGGAACAATATCGTACGGAGGTAGTGCTCGGGAATACTGCAGTGTGTGCATAAACAATTGTGGAAAACTATTCTTCCAAAAGCTTACAATTGTTTGTTCCACTACCTCTCTATTTATAGCCCTGATAAAGTGTAGACAGTGTACTATCGTACCTTAGAATGACACGTGGAAAGTGTGTCTCCTAATTTTAGGGCATACGTGGAAAGTATGGACACTTGTCTAACACTTGGGATTTCTTACGAGACTTAGGCATCACAGAGGTCTTCACTTCAACGGAGCTCATAGACCAGAGCTCTGTTGGTCTTCGGGTTGTGAATAGTTCTTCTGTTGATCTTCTGACAGAGCTCTGTTGAGCTCTGTTAGTTCCACCAGAACTCTGATGAGTTCTGTTGATCTTCTTGAAGCTTTTTCTTCTAAGTCTTCTGCTGCATCTCTGATGGTCTTCTGACTTGATGATATTTTAAATACTTTTACATTACAGATACTTGGGGCTAACAATCTCCCCCTAAGTATTGAAAATAAAAATTTGAAACAGAGATGTAAACAAAAAGAACAGAGAATATTTACCTCTGTTAGCCTTTGTACTATTCTTCTAAGATATTACAATGCATGGTAAGAAATAGTACATTTATGCATAGTTATCTCCCCTAAGAATTCTGTCGAATCTTTTGATTAGTATACGGAAGTCCAGCATCAGATCAATCTGGTCGACGAAGAGTTTCTGCTGTTCTTCTGGACACTTGCTTCTTGGGAGATCTTGGATTATGTTCTTGAGGTATACTAGCGACTCACTCGAGTACTTATGGGCTTCAGCTGCTCTGATGGCCTTCATTGTGCCCTTCTGTCGGCAGACAAAGACTGGAGGATCTTCTACTACGGTTCCAGTTCTGTCATGGCCATAACCCTCAAGGTTTTGATTTGGTGGTGTAATCTCTAGTTTCTCTACTTCAAACTCTATGCCTACCTAATAATTAGTCTGTATTCTGATATTGATGTGCTCTTGCATAGCGAATCTGACTTCTGGTAGCGCAGTTCTGGCCGGTGTGTATCTTTCTGAGAAGTTCAAGCAATATGCGTGAAGTGTGATCAGGTCGTATGGGTTCAGAAGGACGAGATCATTGTCATTGAAGATTTCATTTCTGCCTTTTGTTGATTCCACAGTATACTCATGGTTTATGACTCTGTCAAGTTGACACTTCTTGTGCTTGATGTCCAGGATTCTGCAGATACCGAAGTTTATGTTGATGGCTCTGTTCAGATTTGACTTGGTTTGGATGAACTTTAGCCTTACATCAGAAATGGTGTTTATTCTGATTGGGTTAAGGTATGGGTTAATGGGTACGACATTTACAGGGATGATGTCTCTGTCAGCATATAGAAATGCAAATACTGTTTCTAAGGCAGGTTTTTCGGTATGATGGGTAGAGGTTTCTGGGTTTTGTTATGGTATTATTGGGTTTGGGTCATCGTGGGTTTCTGCCATAAGAATGTCGATGTGATCAGATTTTTGAGTAGCTTGAGGTTGGGCTTGACTTGTTTGTCCTTCTGCAGATGATGGGTCTGTCCTCTCTGGTTCTTTTCTTGGAGATGTAGGAGGGGTATCTAGGCAAATGATCTCTGGTAGTTCTTGTGTTGACGCTTCTGTTGGTTTGATGACTCTGTCCTTGAACATGTAGTCAAATGCCACCACAGTCATTTATGGCGTGTGTTCCTCTGTTATCCCCTTTTCTCCTCCAGTAGCATCTGCCTCAGTTGCTTCTGTGACTTCCCCTTTACCCTTGGCTTCTCTATCTTTTTTCAACCTCTTTCTCTTTCTCTGCCTCTTTCTCCTTCTCCTACTCCTTCTCTTTCTCCTTCTTTTTCTCTTTCTCCTTCTCCCCCTTTTGTTGTTCTGAGGACTCACCCAATTGATTGTCTGATTGACTTTCTTGAGCATCCTCAAAATCATCATCATCGCCAGAAAATTCAATTCGAGCTTCTGGTGAGGGCGGAACAACAAATCCTAGATCAGCTTTGTGTCGCTTGCTTGAAGGTTCTCCTGTAGGTGCTTCTTCTGCAGGTCTTTTCGATGTAGAGGTAGCCTATAAAATGATGTTAGTAAAATTTGAGGCTGCCTTTGTCATTACATCCTCTACCTCTGTTGCGGCACTTCTGATCTCTTCTACTTGAGCCGCAAAGTTGACCTTGTGTTTATCAAGAGATGTTTGCACATGTTGTTCTGTCGCCTTAGCTTTCATTACAAATTTTGATGAAATCGTCATCATTCGGCTAAGAATTGATTTTTTGAAGTCTCCCATTTGGCCAACAGTCATGGGTAGGTCATTTGGGTTAGGGCTGGAGATGTTGAGTGGAGTAGCAGATGAGGTGGTTGTTCCTTTTATGGATTCCTTAATAGAGTTGGTAATTATCTCTGTCAAGGTTCTGACGTTAGATTCTGAAAGAATAATTGTAGGGATGGGAAGGGTTCTGTTCATCTGCGCTATGTGGTTCTCTGTTATGAGTTGTTTTAGCGCTGCAAGCTCTGTCGAAGTCTTTTTGGCTTCCTCTGCTCTGACTGTTTTTAGCTCGACTATCTCTGTTGTCAGTTTTGCCATCTCTTCTCCTCTAACTCGTTCAGACTCTGTTCTGAGTGCTTCAGCCTCGGCATATTTCTGAGTTATCTCTGCATGTTTGTTAGAGATGTTCAGCAGTTCTTCCTTAAGAGAAGCATTTTCCTTGCGGATCAACTCCTCCTTCTGTTCATTGATAAGTTTACACTCATTCAAGGAGTTGATGATACTATCACAGAAGCTTTCGAACTCTGCTCTTGTGACAGTGTGAACAAAGGTAACCTTGGTTCCAACACATGGATCCAATTCTGCCTCGAGTTCAGAGGCGCCTCCGTCAAGAGTTGTTTTGATGTTGTCTATTGGAGGACTTCCACCTGATCCTTGATTTTCCCTTTGAGGGGAAACAACTACAGGTGTTCTGACCAGAGTTTCCTCTTCCACCTCAGGATCTGAAGAAGGAAATCTGATGTGATGAGAAGAATTTGGATCAAGCAAAGTCTTCCCTTGTTCTACTATGGTCTCCCATTGTCCCTGAGTCGGACAGATGCCACGTGAGATTACAAATATCTCTGGTATATTTTGTGTCATGTCTATATGAGCCACATAGGCATCATTTTGTGGAGGTGACCTATTGATATTCTGGGGCGAATGAACATCACTACCAAAGATAGCTTCCCCATGTTCATGCATACCAGAAGCATGAAGAGTTGCTTCTGGTGGTTCTTGTTGGTTGGGGTTCGAGGTGTGCACATCTGTTTCAATAATCCTTTGGTCTTGATCACCAGGATTAGATTGTGTGGAAGCACTGGGATTTTGGTTAAGGATACCCTCAGATGTGCTCTATTGAGCATCTTTTTCTATCCTCATATTCTCCTCGGCTCCTACGGCTGTATAACTCTCTGGATTCTCTCTGATATTTCCCTATTGCTCACCACTATCAGAGGAGATATTTTCCACCTCTGGTGTTTCCTGTACTTCCTCATGGACAGCCTCTCTAGGAGATGCTCTGTCCTGTACTTCCTCCATCATTCTAGAGGAAGACCCCACTTCGGGTGCTCTTCCTTCTGGTCTGTTAATTTCCCTCTCCTATCTCCTCACTCAAGCTCTTGAAAGAAGGCCCATATCCTAAATATGCTGGGGTTCTCACCTCAGGTTCTTGAGGTTGAGCAGCACTCTGATAGTTTTGGATAGAGATATGGTCTGGGGCGATAATGTAACGTCCCAAAAATTACAATAAATTTGAACTTTTTAAAATACCATTTTATTAAAACTAAACCATAAGTAATTAAATTCAATTAAACGTTTATCAAAACCTCGTTAAGTTAAATCACCAATTATAAATAACACAACGGAAATTGTAATAAATCTAAACTTGATGTCTCAAAATAAATAATAATAAAAGTCTTCTCAACGCGCCAATGTGTAACGTCACGCCTTACTACCACTCGTACCAGAAATCATTATTTATAGGGAAGGGGTAAGCACGAAGCTTAGTGAATTCAAACACATACACAGGTAGCAATCATATATACACCACTCCTATCCACACATAGATAGACATCCAACACAAGCAAATCTAATTGTATACGCAAACGCATGCAGAAACACCCGCGCGTGTATCCTTTGGCTCCCCGAATTCACACCACACTCGTGTAGGCATCCCTCGGTCTCTCCGAGTTCATCCAACACTGGTACACAATTCCTCGGCCCCGCCGAGTACTCGGTCCAACCGAGTTCATACAACACTTATACAAAATTCTTCGGCCCGCCAAGTACTCGGTACAACCGAGTTCACACAACACTTGTACACAATTCCTCGGTCCCACCGAGCCCTTGGCCCCGCCGAGATGTATACGACACACATGGCATTATACTGAACATTAATTCAAACTAGTACTACGCACAATAATTCAGTTAATACACACAAACTACCGCAATGCATATATAATCCCTATCCTACGCAGTGAGAGAACTCACCTCGAAAAGTAAAGAAGATATCCACGAACAGCGACACAAGCTCGACAACTCCAACTCACTTCTTTTCACCTAAAGAAGTGCTACAACGTGTCAACACGACTCCCCAACTCTCAATTATAAACATAAGACTAGACGAGCGACATTTCAGATTTTCGGTCTGAACTGCAGGTCTGTTCGGGACCTGCTTATCCCCCTCTAGCCCCACTAATCCAGAGATTAAGTCCCGCAGACAGTAGGGTCTAGGTCTTAGCTTTCCAAGGACATATTATACGCGTTCTAACGATTTTCCTACAATTTTAAACAATTATTCTAAGATTGAACCGCAAATCTGTCAAAATTCGGACCTGCTGTAAAAATGGCTATTTAGTACTTAGCTAGAGGCCGAACCAGGCTTTCCCCGAAACACGAAAAGTGTGTCCGACACAGAATGTGAACCGTGGGCACCAGATTCGTCTCAAACCGAGTTAATACGGAAAAGTTATGAGCGAAATAAAAGCTGGGCTGAAAGGCGTTTATCACATAAAATGACGATTTTGCAATGGTTTAATATTTATGCGATTCGGGCTTACGGTTCAGCTATTAAGGGTTAACGAAGGCTATACCAAACCACACGCCACCTACTTCCATCTCCGGCAGTGGTGGTCGGTGGCGGCGGCGGCAGCCACCACCCACGGTGGTGATGGCTTGGCAAAAGAGCCCGGCGAGACCAACGGGATTAACCCGACTACCCTACTCCGCCACACGCATACATACACAAGAAACCGCAGACCTGCACGTTACAGCCACCGGGAAGGTGGTGTATGGTGGCAGCGCACCGCAAGAAGCCATGGCTGCGGCGGTGGCCGAGGTGGTGGTTTCGTGAGACTTAGCAACGATGTAAAGAAACCAACGAGAGCGACTTTACCTGAGGAGAACGCAGCTGCACCCTCACGAGACTCCGATTGCCGGCTCTTCCTCACTCTCCCTCTCTCTCTCTCTCCCTCACTCTCTCGCCGGCAGAAGGCTCCGGCGGCGGCGCTGGTGGCGGTGGGTGGGGTTCGGCGGAAGCAGCAAAACGGGATGGGGGGAAGGTGTTCGACGGCAGCAGGTAGGGGGGGTGCTCTTAGGGTTTTTGGTGATTTGTGTGACGTGAAACAAAATGAGAAGGGGAACAAAAGGGAGGGGAAGGGTCGGTCCTCTCTTCATGGGCCGATCCATGCAAGGTTTAAAGAAATACAACATTGGTCCATGCAGTTTGGAGTTTTCCCAATAAGCCCCCAAACCCAACTTTTAACATTTTAAGCCTTTCCTAACGAAACCCGCTAACAATTTCGTTTAGCTGAAAATATTAAAACAAATAACTAAATAATTAAATAAAAAGAAACCATACCGGGTCATGGGCTTTACAACTCTCCCCCGCTTGAATTAGACTTCGTCCTTGAAGTCCACGTTCGCAAAAAGCTCCGGATAGTTCTTCCGCTTCTCAGCCTCTGGTTCCCAAGTCCACTCGGAACCCTTTCGGTGCTTCCACTGGACCTTCACCAAACCAATTACCTTGCTACACGAGGTCCTCGTCCTCCTGTCAAGAATTGCAACCGGCTTTTCCACGTAATTAAGCCGTTCGTCGATCTGAATTTTCTCGAGAGGAATCACCGCAGACTCATCCACCACGCACTTCCACAACTGAGAAATGTGGAAAGTGTTGTGGATCAAACTCAGCTCGTCCGGTAACTCCAAACGATAAGCTACTTTCCCCACACGCGCAATGACCTTGTAAGGTCCAATGTAACGGGGCCCCAACTTTCCCCGCTTACGAAACCGGATCACCCCTTTCCAGGGCGAGACCTTCAACCATACATAATCTCCCACCTGAAACTTCAAATCTGATCGCCTCTTGTCGGCGTAACTCTTCCGCCGACTCTGTGCAGTAACTAGACGGTCCCGCACCATCTATATCATCTCGGTCGTCTTTAACACGATATCAGTGCTTCCTAATACCCGCTGACCAACCTCGCCCCAACAAACGGGCGTCCTGCACTTCCTCCCATTCAACAACTCGTATGGCGGCATGCCAATATTAGAATGGAAGCTGTTGTTGTAGGAAAACTCCGCCAAAGGAAGGTACTGATCCCAGCTACCCCCAAAGTCAACAGCACAAGCCCGAAGCATATCCTCGAGAGTCTGAATAGCCCGCTCACTCTGCCCGTCGGTCTGTGGATGAAAAGTCGTGCAAAAATGTAACCGCGTACCCATCTCCGACTGAAACTTCTCCCAAAATCGGGAGGTAAAACGGGTATCCCTGTCAGAGACAATCGAAACTGGCACCCCGTGCCTGGCTACAATCTCCCGCACGAAAAATTCCGCGAGCTTCTCCTCCGAGGAGCTCTCCCTGATGGCCAAAAAGTGAGCACTCTTGGTCAGACGATCGACGATCACCCGAATAGCATCAATTCCACGCGGAGTTCTTGGGAGTTTCGTAATGAGATCCATCGTGATTTGTTCCCATTTCCACACCGGAATCTCTAAAGGCTGCAACTTCCCATGCGGATGCTGGTGCTCGGCCTTGACCTTCCGACAAGTCAAGCACACCTCTACACACTAGGCGACATCCTGCTTCATGCCGGGCCACCGATAATTCTCCCGCAGGTCGCGGTACATCTTCGTAGCTCCGGGATGAATAGAAAACTTGGACTTATGTGCCTCGTCCAACAATATCTGCATGTTCCCACCCGTGGAAGGAACCCAAACTCGACCATACCGCGTCAATAAACCCCGACTATCACGGACAAAATTCGGAATTTCCCCCGAAACTCTATCGCGTTTGGCATTCTTGTCCCGAACGGCCACTTCCTGAACACTACCTATCGACTCTAGGGGAGGTGTAACCACCGTTAATCGTTGACACAAACCCCGAAGTGGGTCACCAACCGGATGTCAACTAAGTGCGTCCGCAACAACATTCGCTTTACCCGGGTGGTAAAGTATCTCACAATCATAATCCTTAACTACGTCAAGCCACCTCTTCTGACGCATGTTGAGATTTTGCTTGTCCATCAAGTATTTGAGGCTTTTATGGTCAGTGTATATCGTACAATTGACGCCACACAAGTAATGCCACCAATTCTTGAGTGCAAACACAACTGCTCCCAACTCTAAGTCGTGAGTCGGGTAGTTCGCCTCATGAGGCTTCAACTGCCTCGAAGCATAAGCTATGACCTTACCGCGCTGCATGAGCACGGCGCCCAAACCTTGGTGAGAAGCGTCACAATATACCACCAAATCCTCCATACCCTCGGGCAAAGTCAACACCGGAGCCTCGCATAAACGCGTGCGTAGCTCCTCAAAGGCCCTCTGCTGCTCTTCACCCCAACTAAAAGCAGCAGATTTCTTCGTCAGACGGGTCATAGGTAAAGTAATCTTGGAGAAATCCTGATTAAATCTCCGATAATACCATGCTGACCTAAGAAAACTCTGTACTTCAGTGGGAGTCTTTGGAACTTCCCGCCGCATCACTGCCGTAATCTTGGCCGGATCGACCATAATACCATCCTGGTTCACGACATCTCCTAGGAATTGGACCTCCCGTAACCAGAACTAACACTTGGAGAGCTTAGCATATAGCTTCTCCCGCCTCCAAACTTCCAGAACTTCTCGCAAATGCATCTCATGATCTTCCCTCGACTTTGATTACACAATAATATCGTCGATGATATCCCGACCTCAAATAAATTTTAGAGAACCACGAGGCTCCCTGAAGCTGGTCGAACAAGTCATCGATCCTTGGCAGAGGATAACGATTCTTCACCGTAAGCTTATTCAACTCACGGTAATCTATACACATCCGTTGGGACTCGTCCTTCTTTTTCACAAACAGAATCGGGGCTCCCCACGGTGGACAACTCGGCTTGATGAACTCCTTTTCGATAAGTTCCTACAACGAGTGTACAACTCCTCCATTTTCGGTGGAGCCAGGCGATAAGGTGCCTTGGCCACCGGAGCAGCATCCAGAATCAAATCAATGCGGAACTTTACCTGTCGCTCGGGAGGTATCCCCGGTAACTCCTCGAGAAATACGTCATCAAACTCCCGTACAACTGGCACATCCTCCACAGACTTCTTCTCTCCGTCGACGCGCGTGTCGATCACATACGCCAAAAATCCCTGACCACTGTGCTGCAAGTACCTCCGAGCCCTCGCAGCCGAACATATCGCTGAGGTCCGCCTGGGCGAGTCGCCCTGAACTAGCATTTCTCCCCCGCTTGGGGTTCGAACTCGTACTTGTTTGCGACGACAAACAATCTCCGCATCCATCCAATCCATGCCCACTATCACGCACAACTCCCGCATATCGATAGAAATCAAATCAATTGGGAACCTCACACCAGAGATCTCCAAAGTGCACCCCCGGTACACGTCAGTAACCGTTAAGGTCCTGTCTTCAGCAACTGCAACCACAAGTGGACAGCCTAACCGTCCTACAACTCGGCCCCAAACACTCACTAACTATGTGAGACACGAAAGATGAGTAGCCCCGCTATCAATCATCACCACAACAAGCACCGAGTTAACCAAGAACGTACCTGTCACCACTTTATACGTAGCTTGTGCCTCATCCACTCCTAGTTGATGAACTCTACCTCAGGCCGCCTCCATCACTGCAGCAAGTGAAGCATACTGCGTAGTACTCACGAAATCCCTGATCTTGGTACGTAACATATCCTTGTACCGCGTCATCTTCATGTCCTCAGAAGCAGCATGCTAAGGACAGAATAATGTCATTTCCGTGAACTTTCGGTTCACCTCCTTTATGGCCTCCGCAGTCTGAGAGAGCTCCAAGAACTCTTTGGCACTCCTCTCCATCTCCACTAGAGGCACATGCTCTACACGAAACATATGACGAACTCCTCCCAGGTCAAAGTAGTGCGCCCGTTAAGCGTCAAAGCAGTAGCACACCAGTCTTTTGCTCCGTCTCATAACAGATTCACCGCGAAGCGAACCTTCAAGTTCTCAGGACAATAAATCCTACTATCTATGCTCACACTCAACTCCTCGGGTTCCCCGTGACTTTCCCCGACTCGAGCACGGATCCTGTGCTTCAGATAGTAGGAGCTCTACTACTACCTTCCACACCTATCCCTACTCGTTTCGAGTCCCGTCCCGAAGTGCCCAAGTAGTTTCTTGCCAACAATTAATCCCATATGCCCGTACCAACATATGACAACACCCTTCTTAGCTCCCTAGGAATTTCACCCAATTCCACTACCCTTGCTATGACGAAATCCCCACTAGTCATGACGAGTCGCCTCGCGAATGCACAGTCGCACACAGTGTAAAACCAGATAGACATTCGAATATAAGATTCGATCCTACAACGGTTGGACTCAAACAAGAGCTGCGCAATAGAACTAAATCCGACATTCTAAGGCTATTCGGTTCCTACCGCATACAACCTATAGTGCATTCACTTAACAACCTATCAAGGCTAGCATAAACTCCTATTAGCAAGCAACAAACATGCACCATAGTGTAATAAGCACCAAGCAATCTAGCATACATACTCCTATGTTCTAGAAAGCAATCTAGCATACATACTCATATGTAAACACTCTTCCCAGCTCCCTAGGAATTTCATCTCATCATACTACCCTTGCTACAACGGAATCCCTACTAGCCATAACGAGTTGCCTCGCGAATACCCAGGCGCATGCAACGTGAATCAAATAGACATTCGAATACAAGATTCTATCCTAGAACGGTTGGACTCAAACAAGAGCTGCGCAGTAGAACTAAATCAAATATTCTAAGGCTATGTGATTCTTACTGCATACAACCTATAGGGCATTCACTTAACCACCTAATATGACTAGCATTAATTCCTACTAGCAAGCAATAACCATACAGTACAGTGTAACCAACACAAGCAATCTAGCATGCATACCCTATGATCTAGAAAGCAATAAATACACTAAGTACTGTACCTTTTCCCTTGGTTCCAGCTGACTGTACACATTGCGCCCTCGATCACCGTTTCTCAAACGGGTTTTCCTTTCTTATATTTTCCAAAAAATTTAAGAGAAGAATTTCATAGCCGCAACTTGAGATCAAACACACCGAGATGTGTTTAATTCACTCAAGTTGTGCTCTGATACCAACTTGTAACGTCCCAAAAATTACAATAAATTTGAACTTTTTAAAATACCATTTTATTAAAACTAAACCATAAGTAATTAAATTCAATTAAACGTTTATCAAAACCTCGTTAAGTTAAATCACCAATTATAACTAACACAGCGGAAATTGTAATAAATCTAAACTTGATGTCTCAAAATAAATAATAATAAAAGTCTTCTCAACGCGCCAGTGTGTACCGTCACGCCTTACTGCCACTCGTACCTGAAATCATTATTTATAGGGAAGGGGTAAGCACGAAGCTTAGTGAATTCAAACACATACACAGGTAGCAATCATATATACACCACTCCTATCCACACATAGATAGACATCCAACACAAGCAAATCTAATTGTATACGCAAACTCATGCAGAAACACCCGCGCGTGTATCCTTCGGCTCCTCGAATTCACACCACACTCGTGTAGGCATCCATCGGTCTGTCCGAGTTCATCCAACCAGTACACAATTCTTCGGCCCCGCCGAGTACTCGGTCCAACCGAGTTCACACAACACTTATAAAAAATTCCTCGGCCCCGCCGAGTACTCGGTCCAACCGAGTTCACACAACACTTGTACACAATTCCTCGGTCCCACCGATCCCTCGGCCCCGCCGAGATGTATACGACACCCATGGCATTATACTAAACATAAACTCAAACTAGTACTACGCACAATAATTCAGTTAATACACACAAACTACCGCAATGCATATATAATCCCTATCCTACGCAGTGAGAGAACTCACCTCGAAAAGCAAAGCAGATATCCACGAACAGCGACATGAGCTCGACAACTCCAACTCACTTCTTTTCACCTAAAGAAGTGCTACAACGTGTCAACACGACGCCCCAACTCTCAATTATAAACATAAGACTAGACGAGCGACATTTCAGATTTTCGGTCTGAACTGCGGGTCTGTTCGGGACCTGCTTATCCCCCTCTAGCCCCACTAATCCAGAGATTAAGTGCCACACACAGGTCTTAGCTTTCCAAGGACATATTATACGCATTCTAACGATTTTCCTACAATTTTATACAATTATTTTAAGATTCAACCGCAAATCTGTCAGATTCGGACCTGCTGTAAAAATGGCTATTTCGCACTTAGCTAGAGGCCGAACCACGCTTTCGCCGAAACACGAAACGTGTTTTCGACACAGAATGTGAACCGTGGGCACCAGATTCGTCTCAAACCGAGTTAAGACGGAAAACTTATGAGCGAAATAAAAGCTGGGCTGAAAGGCGTTTATCACATAAAATGACGATTTTGCAACGGTTTAATATTTATGCGATTCGGCTTACGGTTCAGCTATTAAGGGTTAACGAAGGTTATACCAAACCACACGCCACCTACTTCCATCTCCGGCAGTGGTGGTCGGTGGCGGCGGCGGCAGCCACCACCCACGGTGGTGATGGCTTGGCAAAAGAGCCCGACGAGACCAACGGGATTAACCCGACTACCCTACTCCGCCACACGCATACATACACAAGAAACCGCAGACCTGCACGTTACAGCCACCGGGAAGGTGGTGTATGGCGGCAGCGCACCGCCGGCAGCCATGGCTGCGGCGGTGGTCGAGGTGGTGGTTTCGTGAGACTTAGCAACGATGTAAAGAAACGAACGAGAGCGACTTTACCTGAGGAGAACACAGGTGCACCCTCATGAGACTCCAATTTCCGGCTCTTCCTCACTCTCCCTCTCTCTCTCTCGCTCACTCTCTCGCCGGCAGAAGGCTCCGGTGGCGGCGCTGGTGGCGGTGGGTGGGGTCCGGCGGCAGCAGCAAAACGGGATGGGGGGGGGGGAAGGTGTTCGACGGCAGCAGGTAGGGGGGTGCTCTTAGGGTTTTTGGTGATTTGTGTGACGTGAAACAAAACGAGAAGGGGAACAAAAGGGAGGGGAAGGGTCGGTCCCTGCAGTTTGGAGTTTTCCCAATAAGCCCCCAAACCCAACTTTTAACATTTTAAGCATTTCCTAACGAAACCCGCTAACAATTTCGTTTAGCTGAAAATATTAAAACAAATAACTAAATAATTAAATAAAAAGAAACCATATCGGGTCACGGGCTTTACAGATAAGGGCAAGCATTGTACCTGGAATTCTTCTTATGAAGGGGTATTCGCCTGATGTGGTGGGGAGGAATTTGGACATTGTTCAAACAGGTGTGGAGCGACCCTGATGAGTTAATTCCAGTCTGTCGAAGGCTCTTCTGATTACCAGACTGATAAAGCGTGGAAACTTGATCATCTTTAAGAACTTGTGGTATCCAACGACTCCTCCTCTTGCGATGGATGAGGTTTTTGTGTTAACGGCGGTAAGAAGATCGTTGTAGAGAATGTTGGCGTAGTCAAAGTTCCGATTGAAGAACAATCCATACATGATTTGTAGGATTTCCGTTGTGGCTTAGTCTTGACTACTAGATTTGCTGGTAAGGTTCTGTTTAAGGTGGAGAACATGAAATTCCACATAGTGGGTAGATTCTGTCGCTTGAATTCTCCTATCCTATTCAGATCCTTGTTGTAACCCAAAAATTTCATGAAATCCAGAAGGACAGCTACTTTTGGTGGTTTATCATAGGCGTCTATTCCTAGTTGTCTTTTGGTTTTCATTATGAAGATTCTTCTCAAGGCACTTGCTCTAATGCGGATTGTTCCCACTCCTCCATTACTTGAGTTGACGCTCCCAACTATCCCGTCTTGTTCTTCGATGTATTGGCATGTGGTCCACCATTGTTGGACATAGATTGCAGGAAGATGGTCATCGAACTCTGTTAGGGCTCTAAAGATATCATAGTTTCTAAAGAACTCAATGAAGATATGATATAGGGGAAGATAGAGTCCTGGAGTGGGATCGAATCTGTAGTTGTTGTTAGCAAATTCGTATGGAAGAACAATGATGTCGTCAGTGGGTTCTATTCGGCTAGAATCAACAGAGTTTTGGGGTTCCGCCATTGTTGCATGTTTGGGGTTTTCTTGAAGAACACAGAGGATTTGAATAAAAGAGGGAAAGGTGAAAGGTTTAGGATGTTTAGAAATGAAATAGGTCAAGGTTATGGATATTTATAGTCAGAACTTGTGGCTTGGTAATCATCGTAGGTACTGTAGGCACTCGAGTGTCAGAAGGTGGAGTGGCCTGAACAGTGCGTTGTGGGAACATCTAGTGGTTTAGCTTTCAACTAGAGAGTGCCACGTGGATTTGTTCGGACCACTTTTGTGCAAGTAAACCATCGCGGTAAGAGATGTGTGGGTGACAAGTGGTTGACGCTTAGAAATAACCCGCACCTCTGATGACGTTTCTTCTGATGACGTGGCATAAAACCGACAGAGCTCTGTTGGAGCTTTGCAAGTTTTGCCTCTGATGAGTAACCTTTTTTCATTCTTTTCAAGTACTCCTTTGGTGTTTAACCTTTACCCAAAATTATTTAAAATTCTGTATCTGATGCAGAAATGGCCAAAGAACGAGAACAGAACTGACTTTAGAAATTTCACAGAGTTCTGGTGAGAATCAACAGAGGCTCTGGTGAAATATCAGAGTTCTGGTAAGTTCTTGACATTATCAAAGGATTTTCATCAGAACAGGTTTTCCCTCTTTCTTAAAAAAGATTTTTCTTTTCAGAATGGAAAGCGAAGTCATTTTGATTTAAAAATCAGATTTGACTCCCTCCCCCTAAAACCATGCGCAAAATTTTATAAACTCCCCCTTGAAATATGAGCAAAAAAAAACTTTTTACAAAAAGAGATATATACAAACAAATTCACTAAGCTTGTTGAAAAAGTATGCATGACAGAGTTCTGGTGAATAGCGGAGACTCTGTTGAACTATCCTTCCTAACCTTTTTGACAGAGCTCTGTTGGAACATCAGAGGCTCTGTTGAGTTTGAACAGAGTTAGGAGGACATGTTCAGCATACCCAGTTTGCCGATTAAGAAGTTAAATCTCCTTTCATCAAGGGCTTTTGTAAACAAGTCAGCAAGCTGGAAGTCGGTTGAAACAAAATACATTTCAATCGTCCCTTTTTCAACGTGATCCTTTATGAAGTGGTACCTTATATCGATATGCTTTGTCTTGGAGTGCTGAACTGGATTAGCTGTGATTGCTATGGCACTCTTGGAGTCACACAGAATTTGAATTTTTCCATACTCTAGGAGATTGTCTTTGAGCTGGGTTTTCATCCTTATCACTTGAGAGCAACAACTGGCAGCAGCAACATACTCTGCTTCTGTTGTAGAAGTTGATACGCAATTCTGTTTCTTGGATGTCCAACTTACCATTTTTCACCAAGTAATTGGCAGCTACCAGACGTACTCTTTCTGTCATTCTTGCATCCTCCGTAATCAGAGTCTGTATATGCTACAAGCTCGAAACCAGAATTAAGAGGATACCAGAGACCCAAAAATTGAGTCCCTTTAAGATATTTAAATATGCGCTTGACAGCTGACAAATTAGATTCTTTAGGATTTGCTTGAAATCTGGCACAGAGACAGGTTGCAAACATTATGTCAGGTCTGCTAGCAGTTAAGTACATAAGTGATCCTATCATGCCTCTGTAGTTCTTGACATCTGTTGGTTCACCCTTAAGGCCAGAGTCAAGTTTAACTCCAGTGGCAATAGTAGTTTTCATTGGATTTGAATTGTTTAGCTTGTATTTTTTCAAAATATCAGAGATGTATTTTGACTGACTTATAAAAGTCCCTCTGATGGATTGTTTTACTTGTAAACCAAGGAAGAATGAAAGTTCTCCCATCATGCTCATTTTGAATTCACTTTTCATCAAATCCTCAAACCTATCACAGTACTCATGTTGTGTAGACCAAAAAATAATGTCATCAACATATATTTGTACCAGAAGTATATCATTCCTATACCTTCTAAAGAATAGAGTTTTATCGACATTACCTTTCTCGAAGTGATTTGTCAACAGAAAATTGGACAAAGTTTCATACCAGGCTCTGGGAGCTTGTTTAAGGCCGTATAGAGCTTTGTCTAACTTGTAAACGTGGTCTGGAAACTCCAAACTTTCAAAACCAGGCGGTTGTTGGACATAAACTTCCTCTTGTAGTTTGCCATTCAGAAAGGCAGACTTTACATCCATCTGAAAGACCTTAAAACCTTTGTGAGCAGCTTAGGCTAAGAAGATTCTTATGGCTTCTAGTCTAGCTACAGGGGCAAAGGTTTCGTCATAGTCGATACCTTCTTCTTGGCAGTATCCTTTTGCAACCAGACGGGCTTTGTTTCTGATGATTATCCCATCTTCATCCTTTTTATTCCTAAACACCCACTTGGTTCCAATGGCCGCTTTGTCTTCAGGAAGTGGAACCAAGGACCAAACTTTGTTTATTTCGAATTCCAGAAGCTCTTCTTGCATAGATTCGATCCAGTTTGGGTCTTCAAGGGCTTCAGAAAATTTCTTTGGCTCAATCATGCTTAAAAAGTTTACAAAGAATGCTTCATTGATTGTGGCCGATCTCGTCTTCACACCATCTTCAGCAGCACTGTTAGCTCCAATATTCTGAAATATTAGAAGTATTGAAAAATGGCCAAGTACAGAAGAACTTCCACAGAAGCTCTGCCGGGCATCTCAGAAAAATCAAAGGAAGTTTTGATCAAGAGTGATCAAAGATCGAGGAAACTACAGAAGGACGCTTTCAGAAGACCAAGACCGCAGAACCTCTATTACCAATAACAGAGCTTCTGCGGACAACATCAGAAGACAAGGAACCAAGAAGACTTCTCAGAGGACCGAGCCTCAGAACCTCTGCCACCCTTGACAGAAGCTCTGCAGAAGTAAACAACCAAAGACTGGGAATCCGGTGAAAACTACTCTACAGAGGAACCAGAACGCAGAACCTCTGTAATTCATTACAGAGCCTCTGTGGTCCTCTCTAAAGACTAGGAAGATATTTATAATATCTTGCTACTGTTCCAAGACCTGTTCATCAACTTGCATGGAAAAGTACTGTCAAAACACGTGTCAAGCTCTGAGTGGACTCAATAGGGCATGGTACAAAATAGACGTCTGCGCCATTTAATGCATTTACCAAAAGTACATCTGCTCCATTAAATGCGCATGGCTCAAACAACTGCTCACACCATCCAGTTCACTATTCATGCCGTAAAAGGAACAGTGACCTACTTCATAGTCTTCTAAGAGTAATATAAAAGGAAGACTCATGTTGAGTTCTTCCTAACAAAAACATAACACACAACACAAAAACACTTGAAAACTATTAGCATCAAATCTGTTTTAAGTGTTCTTGATATATTAAATACAGTGGGCCTTTGTGCTATAAGTCTATTCTCTTCACTGTTTATTTGATATTGTGTGTTCAAAATCTATCAATCTTATCTGTTAGTTCTTCAAATACGCTTCCGCATCAAACATAAACTCGAACTAATAAATCTGATAATCTTGTTTAAAGCAAATCGGGAACCAACAATTGGTATCAGAGCAAAGCTTGATTTTCAATATCAAGTGATCCTCGTTTTTACAAGATTTTTGATAGAAACTGGCTGTTCTTAACCTATTCTTCATTTCTTCAAACAGATTCTGTTTTACTGCCATTCTCGATTTATTCGATCTGGTAACATCCTAGAAACGGTTTCTTTCGTTAAAAACTTCATTCAATATGTCAAGACTAAAATTTAGTGCTGATGCTGATTTTCATTATTATTTCCAACTTAGCACAAATTTTAAGAAAATAATTCCTACTCTTGAGAAAGAATTAGAGGAAAGAAACAAGAGTATTCTTATTGACTCAGACAACATTGCCAAGCTTAAATAATCAGGTAAACTCCTAAACTGTGAAAATCTTGAACTGAAAAGGAAACTATCTGAGTCAGAAGAGCTTGGTAAAAAGGAGAAAGAGACGTTTGAGGAAGTTAAGACTGTTTTTAAAGAAGAGAAGAAAAGCCTTGAGCTTAAGTGTCTAAACTTTTCTAAACTGATTTCCAACTTTGAAAAACTAATAATCAGTGAAAATGAAAAGTTTGGAAAAGAGAAAACTCTTCTTGAGACAAAGAATATGGAACTTTCTTTCAAAATCTCAAAATTACAGAAATCTCTTGAAAAAGAGAGGAAAGAGCAGGATTTTGAAAGAAAAGAATCTGAAAAGGTCAAGAGAGAAGGATTTCAAACAAAGTGTTTGAAAGACAAGTTTGAGAAGGAAAGAAAAGTCTTTAAAACAGAAATGTCAAATTTAACAAAGAGACTATCCGATTTGTCAAACAAGATTATGTTGGAGAAGAGGTATAAATCAGATCTTCTAAGGATGTTTGATTTAAACCTTAAAGAAAAAGATGTTTTAGCTAAAAGGCTTAAAAACCTTGTCTTAGCAAACTCTTGTGCTGAAAATTCAAATAATCTTGTTTACAAAAAGATGAAAATGGTTTGGAAAGTCAAAAACACTATTCCTGACAAAATTGCTCCAAAGCCATTTGTTTCTACTAAGGTTTCATCTTTTCATTCAAATAAATGCCTTGATCTTTTGCTTCAATTAAGAAACCTTTTCTCTAAATCTTTCCGTGTACAAAATGGGTCATTACAAAAGAAAAATCCAAAGACCCAAAATGAGAAAGGTCATAGAAAGAAAGTTGGCAAACCAACAGAGATTGGCAAACCAGAGGACCTAAAGACAGCTCCAAATCCTAACAAAAAAGGACCCATTTGGATATGGGTACCAAAAGTTCTTTGATCTGTCTTGCAGGAGAAAAAGGACTTCTGATCATTACAGATCAGGACTCGCTCTTCAGAGGAGATCAGGACTCCTAAACACATCAGTTTAGGACTCGCACTTTAGTGAAAAAGACTCTTAAACAAATCAGTTTAAGACTCGAGCTTCATCAGAAAAATGACTTCTGACCATTACAGATCAGGACTCACTCTTCAGCAAACAATGGACTCCTTAATACTTCTATTAAGGACTAAGGCTTCAAAATACTCTATGACTCTTAAACACTTTGTTTAAGACTCATCCTTCAAAGATTCTATACTTTACAGAGCCTCTGTGGAATTGCTCAGAACCTATGACAATCTCCACAGAACCTCTGATGAGGTTGACCTATGTACTGTGCATTATTTATCTCTATTGATTCCAGCATAGGTCAAGGGGGAGCCAAAGGAGGATTATGATCAACAAAAGTTTCTGTCGTCCAAACTAGACACTCTAAAAGGTATGTGTCGCACAAAATCTTTTTCCAAAAACAATTTTACAGGACAAAAATTTCTAAATATGTCCTAAAAACAATGTTTAAAACCATAAAAATTTTGGATGATCAAAAAGTTTTATAAATTATTAGTTATTAGAAATTTCCTGTCACAGAGCCTCTGCTGGCTCTGGCAGAGGTCCAAAAACCTCTGTAGGATAATTTCTCTCTACTAAAGATTTATCGATCCTCTCCAATGTTTTTCAAACGTTTTTGGTAAAAGTACAAGCTTCAAGAGATTAAAAGGCAGGTTTCAAACCACAGAGATCAATCCTAAAGAGGTTGTTAGATCAAGGAGGAGCGGAAAAGGAGACCTTGCTGAATCTACAGAGATTCATTAGTCAAGGGGGAGCAAAGAATGCGACAGAAGAGATCACATTCGCCGATCAAAAGGAAATAGGTTGGTATCTTGCCACATAAGTCATAAGCCACAGAGTTCTTTCAAACAAAGAACCTCTGTAGATCACTCAAATCATTCAAATGACTTCTGCTGCACAAAATCTTTGAGATTTACAATTTTCTAGGACACCAACTTTCAAATAAGTCCTAAATACATTGTTAAAACTGATCAAAAACTTGGATGATTAAAAATGTTTATAAATTATTAGTTATTAGAAATTTCCTGTCACAGAGCCTCTGCTGGCTCTGACAGAGGTCCAAAAACCTCTGTAGGATAATTTCTCTCTACTAAAAATTTATTGATCCTCTCCGTGTTTTTCAAACGATTTTCATTAAAGATACAATCTACAGAGATAAACGTTTTTCAAATTCACAGAGCTTCTGTACCCACAGAGCTTCTGTAAAGATTTCCACTTGGGAATTTCTGTATCTGTAACGGTAACTTTTCTGTGGTGAAAATTTAAAACCCACGCGTTTTTCATTTAATGTGGCCGCCCACGACGTCTCGTCGTCACTGACATTGATGACGTGTCAAGTTTTCATTGACGTACATATCACGTCGTCCTAGAAACTTGCACCACGCCGAATGAACTCGAGTGTGGACCTCAAATTTTATTAACTTTCTCACATTTTCACCGTTCCGAATTCTTTCCGTTACCACAGTATAAAACCCAAGTTAAAATCACTTTCAAAACTTTACTATTCTCTCATCTTCTCCGGCGAACTTGCTTATTTCTTTCTGAAAACCTAGAACTTTCAAAACCTACAAATGGCTTCCAGTTCCAAATCTGCTCACGTTTCACCGACGAACTCTCCGACATCCTCTCCAGTGCATTCTGAGCACTCCCACAACCCACACATCGCCGCCGATGCCGACAGACACGACTCCGGCGACGAGGCATCCTTCGTACCCACTACCCACCTGCAACAATTTTTCTCAAATGACCATTTCGAGCAAACCCTTCCCATTAAATCGAACAACTGTTATCTTGTTCCTTCTCCTACGACATTTGGCAAAGAACATGCCATTCTACTAAACATCCTAGAGAACCACTTCCTTTACCCTCTTCGGAGCAAAACCGTTGAACAAATACCAGTACGTTACCTACATCAGTGTTGGCAATCTTGCCGTTATGACGCTGACACCGATTTGATCAGAGGCTACATTTCTAAACCTGACCAAAGTAAGAGCCTTGAACTGATGTTCAATCGCACCATGTTCTCATTAGAATTTGGCCTTCCAACAAGAGGACTCATGGGAATCAAAAAGTATGCACCCCAACCAACAAATGAAGAACTTGTCGACTTTCTGCACATGTTAGGGTACAACCAACAGTTGAAAAAGAGGAACGATTTCCGCAGAGCAAAACTACCTCCTCTGTGGAATACCTTATTCTCCTTCCTAAATCGTTGCCTCACGGGAAAAATCGGGAGCATCGATCAAAGCTCACCTCAAATTCTCTCAATCATGTATGGTGTATACTATGATCTACCCCTAGATTATGCCACCATAATGATGCAAGAGATCATCAACACCATCGATCGCAAAATCGCCTCCCAGAAAGCCAAAATGTCTGATCACAACTGGTTACCCCCTCTGCAGTTCCAGCGAATCCTCAGTGTACTTTTCGAACCCCTACTCCTTATCCAAAAATGGCCAATGGACGGTCCCAAACCTAAGCAATTTCCTATGTCCAAGAACACCCCTACAGAACATGAGGATGGCTACCCACACATCAGGCCACTATCAAAGGTAATGTTAGGTTATGCTAGTGATGAAGAACTAGTTAGTGAGTACACACGCGTTTACAGAACTCCTGAACCCAGTTCTGTAACACCCCCGCGTATAGGAATGCCCATAGGAGGTAATGTAGTAGACAGACTTACAGAAGAAGAATGGAAGATAAAGTTGGCTAAACACAAGGCCAACCAGAAGAACTTCAGAGATATAAGGAAAGACCTCTATTCTTCAAAGAGGAAGTCTTCTGAGGGATCTAAAGAGAAGAAGAAGAAAAAGGGAAAGAAAACCAAGACCCCTACAGAGGAACAACTTGCCTCTGTTTCTGCTATCCAACAAAATCCTGCAGAACCATCTTCTCCACCCACTGAACATCCCACAGAACCCTCATCTCCACCACAAAACCAAGGTCCCTCTGCCCCTCCCTCTTCCAAAAGAAAAAGAAAGTCAAAATCTACAGAGGAGGGAGCACCAAAACCAAAGAAGAGGAAATCAAAGAAGAAGAAACCATCTTCTCCTCTGCAAACAATAACAGAAGAAATCGAACCACCTCTGCAAACTCAAATCTTCACAGAGGTTCTTGATTCACTTCTGCCAAGACAAGAGACTGCAGAAGAAGAGGTGCAAATAGGTTTAGAGGATAGGGTAGAAACGTCTGGAGGAAAAGAAAATGAGAAAGGAAAAGATGCCGGAGTTGCAGAAGGCACACATCCCTCAACCCCTCCCAGTGCAACCCACACATCTGACACCGCAGGTCTAGCTGCAGAAGGTGTCATTGAAAAAGAGCAGCACAGCTCGAACCTCACCCAACCCATCCAGCCAGAGGTTACTCTTTCAACCTCTCTGCCCACAGAAGCAGGGGAATCCATTCCTAGGGAGTCTCCTCAGAGGGACTCACCTATAGTTCGTGATAAATCGCCCCAGATCACACTAGAACACCCTACAGAGGAATCCGTTTCCTCTGACACGCACAATATAGGGCCAAAACTTCTTTCAGAGAGAAGTAGAGAGCACCATGACGAAGAGACTCTAGACAAGTCTCCGAGTCAACAGAAGAATATTCCGATACCCACCTCTGGAGTGGATTTGGACAATGTTCTTCACAGAACTTCTGTAGAGACTGAAACTCGGGTTTCTTCTCGAGGATCAGATGGAAATCCTTCCACCCCCAACGTACAAACAAGGGTGAACGAAGGTGTCCCAGGAACAGGGATTCACTCTGGAGAAGGAGTTATTCCTCCAGAGGTTACCCAAGAGGAACATGTTACGAAGGATGAGTTCCAAGCCTTTGTAACCTCTGTAACTCAAACATTGAATGAGTTGCAAAGCTCATTCACGTCTTTTACAGAGTCAACTTCAGGCGCGCTTACAGGATTAAATACCAAAGTGGATACCTTATCCACAGAGGTTAAAGCAGCCCTTGCAGAAATGAAGTCAACTACAGAAACTTCTGCTGCTACTGCCATCGCCTCTGCCACTAACATTGCCAAAACAACCGCTGCAGAGTTCGAGAAAAGTGCGACCAAAGCCTTCAAAACTTCGATCGCAATCTACTTTGAAACAATGAAGAAAAATGCAGCAAGGCAAGCAGCTCAAGACACCTGCAGAACAGAAGTTACTGCTAAAAGAAGGCAGGATGATCCTGATGATGGAGCATCTGGTCATCCTGAGGGGGAGAAAAAAAAGGAAACTACAGAGGCTGCTTCTGCAAAAACTACAGAGAAATCAACAGAACCCTCTACAACAGAAACCCAGAAGGGAAAACAACAGAGGCAAAACACCTCTATCTCACCAAAGGATGCACCAACCACAGAACCTAAGGTAATCAATCTTGCATCCTCATCCTCAGAACAAACTCCACCCTCACCCAAAGAACCAACACCAACCTCACAACCAATCCCGCACAAAACTAGAGTCAAAACCAGAGCTCGAAAACCCCAAAGACCAAAACGCTCTGCAGAGTTCATTCTTCGCAGAATGGAATTTGTATCTGCTTTTCAATCAGCAAAGCGTTTTGACATTCCACCTCCAAAACCCGGAGACTCCTCACCAACAGAGACCTCACAACCCGAAGTATCAAAATCTTCAGAGGCAACAACCAAAACATCAAAGCATACAACCCCAAAACCCACAGAACCTCTAACTGTCAAATCAACAGAGGTTCCACCCACACAAATCCAAAACCAAATATCTGAAACCTCAAAGCCAAAAGATAAAGGCAAGGGAATAATGACAGAAGAAGAACCAAAGAAGAAGATGTCAGTTGCAACAGAGAAGTTGATGAAAGGTGCCTTTAATGCCTTCATCACTCCTAAACCCGAAGAGGAAGACTGGGCATTCAACTTGAAACCTCTGTCAGAAAACCCAACCCTGGATCCCACAGCTAAGGTAACAGAAGGTAGAGTAGCAGACATCACTCGAAAGATGGATGAGCTAAGGAGACCAATTCCAAGATCTACTTCAACCATTGAACAAATGGAAGAACAAGTCTACAGTTATCTCTACAGACAGCACTTCCAGAGCGATCTGCCAGCCCATGTCCGAGATCAGAAGCTAAGAGAGGAATTCGATGCAATCTTCACCTCTACAAAGTCAAAACCAGTCAATCAAGTTTACTCCATTCACAAAATAAAGAAGGTAATCTATTGCAAATACTCCAAAATGAGAACCTATCCTCATACGGTGTATACCATCTGGAAAGTCAAAAGGTCTGATAGATCAGAAAATCAATTCTCTGATGCTGATATCCGAAACCTCAATCCCTATGACTTACCTGACCTTCTGCAATGGACGAAAGACAACTTCAATGACGACTGCCACAAAAGGTCTTATCGAGTTCTCAGAAAGGCGATGCGTGAAAAGCTCCTAATCTACAGCATGCTCGACATTCAACTAGCCATCGATCTGGGCATAACTACTCTAAGTATCAGACCACCAGAGGATTTCTGCCCACCCAATGCCATACCCAATTCAATCATCAAAACTCCATGGTACGGGTTAGTATTCAAGAATCCTGCTGATCAACTTAAACTGTTTTTGACAATGGACTGTCAGAAGTACACAACTCGTACTCTGAACATGTTCAGAAAGATACTAGAGGAGAATAAAGCAACAGAGCTTATGGACGAAGAATCTGCTCAAATGATGATCAAAGATATTGATGCTACTCTAGGCTTAAGAAATCTCTGCCTCAAATTCTATGAAGAACTCAAGGAAGTGGGAAAAGACAACAGAAAGTTCGACGACTTCCCAAATGCAAAAATCTGAGTCTCTTCAAAGAATCTCTGTCAACGTTTATTTCTGTGTACTTAAATGTAAATGCCTCTGGCATAAATTCCAAATGAAAGAAATAATCTTCTGAGGTATTGTTTAACCTCTTCTTTACTTAGGTTAAAATGCATAAATTCAACCTTTTATTTTTCAATACTTAGGGGGAGATTGTTAGCTCCAATATTCTGAAATATTAGAAGTATTGAAAAATGGCCAAGTACAGAAGAACTTCCACAGAAGCTCTGCCGGGCATCTCAGAAAAATCAAAGGAAGTTTTGATCAAGAGTGATCAAAGACCGAGGAAACTACAGAAGGACGCTTTCAGAAGACCAAGACCGCAGAACCTCTGTTACCAATAACAGAGCTTCTGCGGACAACATCAGAAGACAAGGAACCAAGAAGACTTCTCAGAGGACCGAGCCTCAGAACCTCTGCCACCCTTGACAGAAGCTCTGCAGAAGTAAACAACCAAAGACTCGGAATACGGTGAAAACTACTCTATAGAGGAA
The DNA here is from genome assembly GCA_033807775.1 of Saussurea involucrata. Lineage (NCBI taxonomy): Eukaryota > Viridiplantae > Streptophyta > Magnoliopsida > Asterales > Asteraceae > Saussurea > Saussurea involucrata. Next base: position 89,978,238 of record CM066314.1, read on the forward strand.
CCAGAACGCAGAACCTCTGTAATTCATTACAGAGCCTCTGTGGTCCTCTCTAAAGACTAGGAAGATATTTATAATATCTTGCTACTGTTCCAAGACCTGTTCATCAACTTGCATGGAAAAGTACTGTCAAAACACGTGTCAAGCACTGAGTGGACTCAATAAGGCATGGTACAAAATAGACGTATGCGCCATTTAATGCATTTACCAAAAGTACATCTGCTCTATTAAATGCGCATGGCTCAAACAACTGCTCACACCATCCAGTTCACTATTCATGCCGTAAAAGGAACAGTGACCTACTTCATAGTCTTCTAAGAGTAGTATAAAAGGAAGACTCATGTTGAGTTCTTCCTAACAAAAACATAACACACAACACAAAAACACTTGAAAACAATTAGCATCAAATCTGTTTTAAGTGTTCTTGATATATTAAATACAGTGGGTCTTTGTGCTATAAATCTATTCTCTTCACTGTTTATTTGATATTGTGTGTTCAAAATCTATCAATCTTATCTGTTAGTTCTTCAAATACGCTTCCGCATCAAACATAAACTCGAACTAATAAATCTGATAATCTTGTTTAAAGCAAATCGGGAACCAACAAGCACCGATAATTTGATGATGAGGATGATCCTTTGTCCATCTTGTCATGGGAGCATGGACAACAGGAGGGGTTTGTGCTTCTAATGGGAAAACACGATCCTCAGAATCAGAGTTCTGTGGCACACAACTCTGGAGAGTGGCCTCATTTCTCTGTGAGGGTGATCTTTCAAATAGGGAGTCTCTGCCAATATTGGTTAGCAAAGGTGATGATAGCTCTTGCACAGGTTCTCTTTGTGGTTCCTCGTTTCTCTGAATGACACCTGTAGACAGACAAGTAGATGGTGAAGTATTGGAGGGACCAGTAAGAGTTGTACCTGTCAGATTCTGTTCTGTTGAATTCTGAGCTTGGTCGCCTCTGTTGATGTTGACAGAGGAGATATCATCATCGAAGAAATCACTGAACACAAGATTGATGTCTTCTTCCCTTGTCTTTGAAGAACTTGGCTTCTTCTGTTCTGTCTGTGTCCCCTCTGTTGATTTGCGATCAGAGACACTTGATGTACATTCATCAAAGGACACGATAACTCTCTCTTGAATGACACGAGTTCTGATTTTGTAGACTCTGTAGGCCTTAGAGGTTAAGGAATAACCAATAAAGATTCCTTCGTCCGCCTTTTGGTCGAATTTTCCCAGCTGTTCTATGTCATTCAAGATGTAGCACTTGCAGCCAAAATCATGAAAGAATTTCACGTTTGGCCTTCTGTTGTTGATGAGTTCATAGGGAGTCTTTTTAAATCTTTTTACTATGACAGCTCTGTTTTGGGTAAAACAGGCTGTTGAGACTGCCTCTGCCCAGAAGTTGATGGGAAGGACAGAGCCAGCCAACATGGTTCTGGCATCTTCTACCAGAGTTCTGTTCTTCCTTTCCACTACACCATTTTGTTGTGGAGTTATGGCAGCTGAGAAGTTCTGGGAGATTCCTTCTTCTGAAAGATAGGCATCTATTCTGGCATTCTTGAATCCTGTCCCGTTATCACTTCTAAACTTTTGCACTTTTAATCCTAACAGAACATGTATCCTTCTCAACAAACTTATTAGTATTTCTGGGACATCAGATTTTACTCTGATGAACTCAATCCAAGTATATCTAGAAAATTCATCAATAAGTAGTAGAATATACTTCTTGCCCGGCAGACTTTGCACAGAGATAGGACCACATAGATCCACATGAAGCATATGCAAAGGTATGGGACAACTATGATCACTCTTAGTTCTGTGTGAGGATCTTTTCATCTTTCCCAGTTCACAGGCAGAACAGAGATGGTCTTTGTCAAATTTCAGTGGAGGAAGTCCTTTTACTAGATTTAATTTCACGACTTTGTCAAGATTTGAAAATTTCAAATGGGCAAATCTTTTATGCCATAGCCAGGCATCTTCATTTTTTAAAGACACTAAACAGAGCTTTCTTTTGTAGAGTTTTGGTTAGGATTGAAATTCATTTTATAAAGATTGCCTTTTCTACCGGCTCTTAAGAATTCTTGACCAGACTCGGAAAGTAACAGAGAACAATACTTCTTCCTAAAAATGACATCGAACCCATGATCACAGAGTTGACTTATGCTAAGCAGATTATGGTTTAATCCTTCAACATAAGCAACCTCAGAAACTAAAACACCACCATTGACTAAAGTACCGTATCCTCTAATCTGTCCGCCATTATCTCTTCCAAAGGTTACTGCACTTCCATTTTTGCTCTTGAAAGAAGTGAGAAGCTCCTTATTCCCCATCATGTGCCTTGAGCATCCTGAATCTAAATACCAGATATGCACATGGGGTTTCTGCAAGACAGATTAGTTTCTTTTAGGTACCCATTGAGTTTTGGGTCCTTTCTTTTATCTGTTGGCTTTCCATTTTGGGATGGTACGCCAGAGGGTTTCTTCTGTGCATTCTGAATAGTATTGGGATTTTTTCTTTGAGACGACTAATTCAGAACCTAGTGAGGACCATTCATATGGTTCTTTAACTGTAACAGAAGTTGAATACAATTGCATTTGATAGAGCATGAAGATTGATGCAAATTGTCGTTTTTAATCAAAAACTGTTGTTTAAAGGGAGCTTGATTTTGAAAAACTTTAGGACCAGATGTCTTTACGTACATTCTGTCCTGTGATTTAAAATTGTTGTTTCTTGGAGCAAACTCTCTTGACACAAAACTGTTTCTCTTTTGATTTACAATAGGTGTAGAAGTAGGTTGGTCATTGACTTTCCATTTTCCTTTCTGCTCTGTTGTAAATTTGACTTGATCATAAGAGTAAGGAACAGAGGTATAGTCTTCATGAATAATTTTAGCTTTTCCTCTTTTCTTCTCTTCTATATCATTAGAGGAAAGAATTCTGATACCCTTATCTTTCAAATTTGGCAAAGGTATAAATCTGTTCTGTTTCTTAAAGAATGAGACGTTTTTTAGAGAACCAGATTCAATAATTGCTTGTTTAGGTTTGTGCAAAGAAGTCTTAGGAGCACAGAAAATTTGCTCATCTACCTCAGAGTCAGAGTCACTTTCAGAGCACAGAAAGTCTTTGTTGGCTCTGGTAGAGGTGTTAGACTCATTGGGTATCTTAGAGTTATCAGCTCTGGTGGATTTAAACTTTCTTATCTTTGGTTTTAAAGCATCACAAGAAGCATTTTCTTCAATAACTTTCAAAATATCCTCTTCAAAAGTTGTTCGTAAGGTTTCAGAGGATGGAGAGAAGATTGGGACTCCAGTATTGAGTTCTCTCTGTATTGTAGCACAAGAGGGTTCTGTAACAGAGGCAACAAACTTCTGTTCCTTGAAAGAATTGAAGTTAAAGATTTCTTTCGGATCAAGACTTTTGATGGAATCAGTAAGCTTTATTTCAGCTCTTCCCTGATCAAGAATAAACTTTTCAGATGGTTTTGTAACCTTTTCTGAATGCTTCATCCTGTTCTGCTCTGCATTCAAACTTTAGATTCTTCTGAGTCAGCTTAGTCAATGGCGTCACAATTCGACAGAAGTCTTTTATGAATTTCCGATAGTAATCGGCTAAACCTAGAAAACTACGTACTTCGGTTGGCGTTCTCGGCGGTTCTCAGTTTTCAATTGCTTCTACCTTCATCGTATCAACTTGTATACCTTTTTCGGAAACTACATGCCCGAGAAACTGAACTTCCCGTAGCCAGAATTCACATTTAGAGAACTTAGCGTATAAATGTTCCTTCTTCAACAATTCCAGAATTAAACGAAGATGTTGGGCGTGCTCTTCCTTGGATCGAGAATAGATAAGTATATCATCGATAAATACAATTACAAATTTATCGAGATACGGCTTACATACCCGATTCATTAAATCCATGAAAGCAGCTGGAGCGTTCGTCATTCCAAACGGCATCACTAAGAATTCATAATGACCATACCTTGTGCGAAAAGCAGTTTTCAGAACATCTTCTTCTTTCACATTCCACTGATGATAACCAGACCATAAATCAATCTTGGAGAAATAACAAGCTCCAACCAATTGATCAAAGAGGTCGTCGATTCTGGGAAGCGGATACTTGTTCTTGATCGTGCGCTTATTCAGTTCCCGGTAGTCAATACACATTCTCATCGAAGCATCCTTCTTTTTCACAAACAAAACTGGTGCTCCCCACGGCGAAGAACTGGGTCTGATGAAACCTTTGTCGGATAGGTCTTGTAGTTGTGTCATCATCACTTTCATCTCTGGAGGTGCCAGACGATATGGTGCACGGGCAATAGGAGTGGCTCCCGGAATCAGATCTATACCAAACTCTACTTGTCTAATGGGCGGAAGACTATTCAAGTCTTCAGGGAATACTTCAGGAAATTCACTAACAATAGGAATATCTTCCAACTTAATCTTTTCAGGCCTACTATCTATCACATAGGCTAAGTAACTCGGGCAACCCTTGCTGACACACTTACGGGCTTTTATCATAGATATTAGGCTTGACTGATGATTCTTACGATCACCATAAATAACTACTGACCTCTTATCCGGTAAAATGACATTGATTATTTTCTTATCACAAACTATGTTAGCCTGAATCTCAGCTAACCAATCCATCCCTACTACCACATCAAACTCGATCAAGGCTATAGGAAATAGTCGTATCGGTACTCCACACCCCTCTATATCTATCATACAGCAATCAAAAACTTCTTTAACTAACACTTGGTTATCATTCGCAGTGTCTACCAGTATGACATGTTCTAACATTTTAGGCTCTAAATGCATGTGAGCAGCAAATGAAGGAGACACAAAAGATCGGTTTGCACCGGAGTCAAACAACACTTTAGCACGTGTAGAGTTTATGAAAAATGTACCTGTAACCACATCTGGAGTTTGCTCCGCCTCTTTAACTGTCATTTGAAATGTACGACCCCTTGTTCTCGGCGGTTCTATTCTTGGAACTACTGGTCTAGCAATTGTTGGTTTCCCTGATGTGCCCCCTTGTTGTATTCTACCTCGCGGACAATCTGACTGAAGGTGATCCGGAGAATTACACAAGAAACAAAACCGCGTTAATCAACAATCTTTAATAACATGCCCGGTCTTCCCACACCTATAACAAACCCGCGATTCAATCTGACAGTTTCCTTGATGGATACGGTGGCACTTCGGACAAGGTCTTTCCATTGGTCGGAAAGGTGGACGATTATCGATTCTCCGAAATCTAGACTTCTTCGGGTCATGTGATGGTCCTTCCCATTTTTTCTTTCCCATACTTTTATCACCAGCATCCCTCCTATTATCCCGCTCTACATTTTCCGCGGCATTTACTGCTGCTGAAAAGGTATCAGGTCTCGTTGCAGTCACTAATTTTCGAATTTCCGAATTCAATCCAAATATGAACCTTTTCATCTTCATTTTCTCCGTGGCAACATAATATTCTCCAAAATGCGACTTCTCTAGGAAACGGGCAGTATAGTCTCTAACTGATAAATTCCCTTGTTGTAGGCGCAGGAATTCCTCCTCCAATTGTCTGACTGCTGCTTGAGGACAAAACTGTTCTTTGAATGCCCTTGAGAATTAGCCCCAAGTAAAGGTTGAGTATACATCAGATCCCTTGTAGTCAATAAGGGCCTCCCACCAATATAAAGCATCTGCCTTCAACATTGCAGTTCCGTATAACACCTTATCCTCTTCCGCACATTTGCTGGTTTTAAATACAGCTTCAATTTCCTTCAGCAAACGCATCGCCTTCACTTGCCATTCGGTTGATTCAAACAAGGTTAATATACACATAAGCACGTACCCCATATAATAAGGTATTCCAGTCCAAACATGTACCTCTAAGATCACAATTACACTGGCCAGGTGTAACTCTGAAATTACCTTACATGATGTTCCTTCTACCTATTTATATTTTACATCCCCAGGTTCTACAATAATAGGGACATCCTACTTGACATGCAGTTTAAGTCTAGGTACAGGTACTAATACCTAAATCCCTTAAACTAGGGCTCTGATACCATCTGTAACAACCCGACTTTTCCATACATAATTCAAATAGCATACATAGCATAACTTCGTTAAAACAAAAGTTACATTGGACAACATATACGGTCCACTAGTCTTTTACAAACATTTAGTACATCATTACAAACGTTTACATAGTAGATTACATCATTACTAACAACAAGCTATCTACTAAACACATCATAGTCTTCAACTACATAATCCTCCAAAAGCTATTCGCAATTAACCTTCTTACTTTCTCTTACTCGATCAGCGACCTGGAATACATATTTTTAAAACAGAAATGAGGGTTAGACCTAATGGTCTAGTGAGGAAATCTCTGTCAGTTTAGTAAACCTTTGTATCAAAACCATTTATATAATACTTTTCATATACATCCATACATTACACATATATCAATACCATTCAAGACTCGTACAACTCATCCCACCTTATTCCCCTACAACTGGCCATACTAATTGGTAGCAAGCCAACTAATAATTATCAACGTTACCGGTCCGCACACCGGAACCCGGCTACTCACCGGTCCGCACACCGGAACCCGGCTACCCATCGGTCCGCACACCGGAACCCGACTAATGTACACATGCGTAGTGTAATGCACATATGAATATAATACCTTACTATATTATAAACACATAATATTCACACCTTAATCATATATCCATTCCACACATGTATATATTCCAGTTTAAAAACATTTTCAAGTAAAACTCACCTGGTTGTCTTATCAAAACACTCTCCAAGCTTTTCTCAAACAATTCAGCTTCACTTAAATTTCACAGAATCTGAAACAATCATATAAAAATGTTGCTTTACCATTTTGAACACATAGGGCTTGCTAGGACTAAAAGCTTTAGATAACTCCATCTATCTCTTATCATCAATTGTCTTTCCCCCAAGCCCGAACTTAAGTCAAGTCCATAGTAAATTTAATCCTCATCCATTCCTAATCCAATAACTAACAATACACAGGATACTGGATACTCAAAAGCATTTAAACTCTCAAAATTGACCAAACAGCCAAACTATCCGGACGCTACAGAATTATCCGGACAACACATCTTTTCCGGACAACACATACAATCCGGACGTCATTCGGACACCAAAGTAATCCGGACAGCATCCAGTATCTTAACTCATCCGAAACTATAGAAAAGAGAGACGTACTCGGATATTTGACTCGTCCGGACATCTTAGAACACCATTCGGACACCACCAGCTAATTACCCAGACACTACCAACCAACCCATCCGGACACATTCATGGTATCCGGAGAACTCTGTCGGTTTGCATACTTTCAGCCCAGAAACCGACTGAATCATTCTCATATGTGAAATCATTTATTCTACTCCGATAGAAACTACCTAATAGCAATTACACACAAGATTTGCAAAGGAAGCATACCTGAAATTACTTCCAATTACACCAAATTGAATCCCTAGCTCCTAAACCTTCTTTCTCCTTCTTTTCTTCTCCATGTACACACACACACACTTTGAATTTCTGGATAATACTGATTTTTAGGAAATATCTAATTCCATGAAGGGTAATATCTAATCCAATTTTCCACTTTAGTCCTTAAGTTATCATTAATGACCAATTACACCCTTTACTCATAAATCTATCCAAACTTACCTTTAACTTCACATTTTAAAGTTACCAAAATTTAACGGAACTAACATTTAACTAACGAACTTACCCGGGGTATTACATCTTATGACCCCACAATCTAAGTTCTTTAACTTAAAAAAATTTCATGTTCAGAATGAATGCTTTAATCGCACGCGCTTACGTTTGCTTATACGATTCGAAAATATGAAAGTTTTGTGACTTACGTTCTAACCGTTGTATTACAATGGATGCCCAAGTCGCACGACTTCTTGTTCATTCTTGCACTTAATGAATTTCTTCAGTTGATATTACATATGTCCATGACATGTAATACTCAGGTTCAATAGAAAGGTAAAATTCTTACCGATTATCGCTAAAGCAAAACTTACACAACTTAACCACCGCGACGGCTGTGAACGCCAGACCACGACGGCTGTGAACGCCAGGCCACGACGGCTGTGAATGCCAGACCATATCGGCTGTGAACGCCAGGTCATAGGTCTTTAACGACCACATCGGCTCGGATTTCCAAACCATAGGTCTTTAATGACCATAACGGCTCGGAACGCCAGAACATATGTCTCTAAACGACCGTATTGGCTGTGAACGCCAGATCACAGGACCACGTAGACCGAGAACGCCAACCCGGTGACATGGACCCTGTCTCCTCGATAGGAAAACGTTCCCTGAAAGACGGGAGCAAATATTTCCCCAGATGAGGAAACAACGTCGTCCCGTCTAGGACACCAACAACGTCGTCCCATCTAGGACACCATCCGCCCTAAAGTCAGACAGCAATGTAAAATTGACCGTCATGACCTCGGCCGATGACCCATCCCCCTTGTCGACAGACGCTGGGGACAACACCTTGGACACCGACTTCGTCGCTATCGCCAGAAGCGCCGAACTTGCTGATGTCGCGTCCATCGTGCCAGAATGGTTGATGACGCCTGTTAATGCCAAAAATCGCACCAAAGATGCCAAAAATTGCATTAAACTGTCTTATGCCGAAAATCATATAAAATACGATTTAAGGTACGGTTTCGGACCTTATCAACTAAAGATTGAATCATTGAAATAAACAATAAAAATTTCGAAGGAAATATAGACGAGACAAGAGATTTTGATGATGCAGGATAAACCCCGAACGAGGGAAAAAACCTACGAACGACAGTGGATGTCGTCGTTGTACTATGGTCGCCAATCAGGGGCGATGTCCTTGAGCCGATCATACAGATGATTACAATACAAGTGAAGGAAAGACTTCGAAATGTATAGTACAAGTGTTTAGAATATAAAACAAGTGTTTGTCGTGTATGAAAACAATGTGTGGACTGCTGGTCGAGACCAAATGTCATGCGTCGAAAACGATTCTCCGAGAGGGAAACTCTTTGCTTCGTGTGTTCTTGAGCTCGCCGTGTCGTCCTGGAATTATCTGTTGTCCCCTGGAATGAAGATTTAGCTTCATCTTTATAGTCTTTGGGAGCTTTAATTAGCTCATTAAAGGCTTTATGGCTTATTGTAACGGTCGTCGTCTTCTTTAATGCTGTTAATGGCTGTTAATGACATCGTCGGTTATAGCCGTTGTTCATTAAGAGTGTTGACTCCACCATTAAAGATCAAACAAATGTAACAGTAATGTTACATGTCAGTCAGCCGAGGTCGCATGATCTTATGCGACGTCGAGGTCGAGTGTCGTAAGGTAAAAGACTTTCGATTAAGAGATAAAGTACTATGATTTTACCTTCCTCGCAGAAAAAGGATTAAGGGTTTTCCTTACCTGGTCGTGGTTACGACGTGCGACACGTGTTGTGCGATGCGTGACGTGCGATCATTAGACGTAGGACGACTATTGATCTAATATGTCTTTTAATACCCGATTAGTGTGTGTCGGGGATACAGTAATAATGGGTACCACCTTTGTCGACCGGGGGTATGTCTTTTGTAGATATTGTGGTTCGTGGGTCATGTCTAGGGGATTTCCCAAGTCGGTCGAGGTTGTGATTTTTTACCCAAACAGTTAGCCCCCCGAGATCTGAATTTCAAGGCCATTGAAATTTCAGATCTCGCACTAAAGTAAAATGCGTTGCTACGGAGACGTGTTACTTGTGCTAAGATCATCAGAGGAATATTGACTTGGTCAGCCAAAGAAGGCGACACAAGTTGCGTTTTCCCTTCGAGGCCGGGAAAGGAGAAAGAATGCCCCGACAGCTGGGTCGGGAACCTTGAAGAAGACAAGGACGGTGGTCCTGAAGGAACCGTCTTCGAGGGCTGACGTTTCGTCGAGAGTTGTCACGCCGAAGGAGGCGAGGGCGTTATCCAACCGTTCTGGCGTGATGGACGCGACACCAGCAAGTTCGGCGCTTCTGGCGACAGTGACGAGGCTAGTGTCCAAGGTGTTGTCCCCAGCGTCTGCCAACAAGGGGGACGGGTCATCGGCCGATGGTGTCCTAGACGGGATGACGTCGTGGGTGTCCTAGACGGGACGACGTTGTTTCCTCATCTGAGGAAATATTTGCTCCCGTCTTTCAGGGAACGTTTTCCTATCGAGGAGACAGGGGTCCTTGTCGCCGGGTTGGCGTTCTCGGTTGAACGTGGTCCTGTGATCTGGCATTCACAGCCGATACGGTCGTTAAAGACATATGTTCTGGCGTTCTGAGCCGATATGGTCGTTATAGACTTGTAATCTGGCGTTCACAGCCGATATGGTCATTAAAGACTTTTGATCTGGCGTTCACAGCCGATATGGTCGTTTAGAGACCTATATTACGTTCTGTAAGTTTTGCTTTAGCGATAATCGGTAAGAATTTTACCTTTGTATTGAACCTGAGTATTATTTTGACTTATATATGTCACGGACATATGTAATGTCAACTATAAAAATTCATTAAGTACAAACAGTCGTTCAACTTGGGCATCCATTGTAATACAACGATTAGAACGTAAGTCATAAGACTTTCATAGTTCTGAATCGTATAAGCAAACATAAGTGCATGCGATCAAAGCATTCATTCAGAACATGAATTTTTTCTAAGTTAAAGAACTTAGATTGGGGGTCGTTAGACCTTACGATTGTGTGATTTGATCATACGATGAACTTGGATCATGTGTTCCTGTAGTTATACAATTGAGTCGTCTAATAAACCTGATTTTTTATATCGAACGATCCTGTGAGAGTGTACTAAAGTCGTACAATAGACTTAGCAATATATATCGTGCGATCCTGCGAGAATAAAGTCGTATAGTAGACTTGGTAACTTATGTCGTGTGATCCTGCGATAAAAAAATGTCAGAGGTTGGTCGTTGGCTAGCCAACGACCCTCCGATGCTTAAGTCAGTAATCGTCGTGATGAATAAAAATCGTGTGAAAGAAGGAAAAGGACTTAGAGGAAATACCTTTTCAGATGCGTTGCATTCCAGTTTCTTGGGATATCTCGACCATCGACGGTTTGGAGCCGATAGGCACCTTTACCCACGACTTCTAAGATACGATAAGGACCTTTCCACTTAGTGAAAAGTTTACCTGCATTAAGCTTTTGAGTGCTTTGAAACACTCATCGGAGGACTTTTGCTTGTGATTATACGGTTAATCTGGCGACTTGCCTTTATTGGCAATCATGAGATTAAAATGTGCGAGTCGCACTTATTGGCGACTTTTACGTTTTGACATGCGTCTCACCATAACTGGTGATTGTGAAATTCAATGTATAAATCGTCTTTATTGACGACATATGTCATGACTAGCGATCGTGCGATTTCAACATGCGAGTCGCTTTTATTGGCGACCGAGAATTTTATCCTGGCAACCGAGAATTTTAATCTGTGTTTGCCATGACTGGCGATAATAAGATTAAAAAAATATGAGTCGTCTCTTATTGACGACTATAAATCGTAAGAGCTACGATGTAAGTCTTAGAGACTTTGTTTCTCACGATATAAATCGTAAGACCTGCGATGTAAGTCTTAGAGACTTTCGTTTTTTCACGATATAAATCGTAAAACCTGTACTTAAGTCGTAGAGACTTTTTATTTCTCACAATGTAAATCGTAAGACGAGCTTGCAATGTAAAATCGGGGGTGGTCGTTGGTTTTGACCAATGATCTTTTGATGCTTGAATCGACGATCATATGTTAGATCAAAATAATTTAAACGAGGAGAATATACTAAGAGTATATATATATAGAGTTGTTTTACAATATTTAGTTACCGTAACTTGGAGTCGATATGCGCCTTTTTTCAAGGACTTTTGAAATCGAAATATGATATTTCCTATTTTGTGACGGGCGTTCTGAGCCCCCGACCCCTTCGGATGATGCGATACCTGTGATACATTGACTGAGCATTTTTTATGATCAGTGTCTTCCAACTTCACTTGGATCTTCGTCGTGTGGTCAAGACTTGAAGTTGACAAATGGAAAACGAAGATCTACATACGATGAAACGTTAGTAATACGATGTCCATTTCAAAAGAAATCCTTAGTTGGGTCCCACGGATGGCGCCAAACTGTTAATGCCAAAAATCGCACCAAAGACGCAAAAAATTGCATTAAACTGTCTTATGCCGAAAATCATATAAAATACGATTTAAGGTACGGTTTCAGACCTTATCAACTAAAGATTGAATCATTGAAATAAACAATAAAAATTACGAAGGAAATATAGACGAGACAAGAGATTTTGATGACGCAGGAAAAACCCCGAACGAGGGAAAAAACCTGCGAACGACAGTGAATGTCGTCGTTGTACTATGGTCGCCAATCAGGGGCGATGTCCTTGTGCCGATCATACAGATGATTAAAATACAAGTGAAGGAAAGACTTCGAAATGTAAAGTACAAGTGTTTAGAATATAAAACAAGTGTTTGTCGTGTGTGAAAACAATGTGTGGATTGCTGGTCGAGAGCAAATGTCGTGCATCGAAAGCGATTCTCCGAGAGGGAATCTCTTTGCTTCGTGTGTTCTTGAGCTCGCCGTGTCGTCCTGGAATTATCTGTTGTCCCCTGGAATGAAGATTTAGCTTCATATTTATAATCTTTGGGAGCTTTAATTAGCTCATTAAAGGCTTTAATGGCTTGTTGTAACGGTCGCCGTCTTCATTAAGAGTGTTGACTCATGCATTAAAGATCAAACAAATGTAACAGTAATGTTATATGTCAGTCAGCCGAGGTCGCATGATCTTATACGACGGTCGTGCGGAGCGGGCGACGTCGAGGTCGAGTGTCATAAGGTAAAAGACTTTCGATTAAGAGATAAAGTACTATGATTTTACCTTCGTCGTGGAAAAAGGATTAAGGGTTTTCCTTACGTTGGTCGTGGTTACGACGTGCGACACGTGTCGTGCGACGTGTGACGTGCGATCATTAGACGTAGGACGACTATGTCTTTTGTAGATATTGTGGTTCGTGGGTCATGTCGAGGGGATTTCCCAAGTCGGTCGAGGGTGTGATTTTTTACCCAAACAACGCCCTCGCCTCCTTAGGTGTGACAACTCTCGACGAAACGTCAGCCCTCGAAGACGGTTCCTTCAGGACTACCGCCCTTGTCTTCTTCAAGATTCCCGACCCAGCTGTCGGGGCATTCTTTCTCCTTTCCCGGCCTCGAAGGACAAGCGCAACTTGCGTCACCTTCCTTGGCTGACCAAGTCAATTTTCTTCTAATGATCTTAGCAAAAGTAACACGTCTCCGTAGCAACGCATTTTACTTTAGTGCGAGATCTGAAATTCCACTGGCTTTGAAATTCAGATCTTGGGGGGCTAACTGTTTGGGTAAAAAATCACACCCTCGACCGACTTGGAAAATCCCCTCGACATGACCTATGGACATTGGTTACCCCTGACCGACAATGATAATACCCATTATTATCATATCCACGGCATACGTTAAATAACCACGATATCTGACATATTAGGTCAATAGTCATATTACATCTCATGATCGCACGTCACGTATCGCACGTCACGTATCGCACTTCGCACATCACTAGTCCTACGTCACTAGTCTTACGTCGCCAGTTTCGGCTCGTCGGTCTTACGTCGACAGTCTCCCGTCATCGCTGTTATATCGCTCTGGTCCTACGACCAAGTGGTCTTATATTTTGGCGATAGTCGTATGTTCCATAAGACTGACATCCAAGACTTAAGACGGTCGTACGATTATACTAACCGTTAACAGTCTAACATCTGTTTCTTCTGTTTATCAATGCAGGTCTTGACCACGAATAGAAAAGGTAAGATACTCGTTATGAACCATATCTTGTATTAAGATAAGGTCCCGACAAAGACCCAGAAAACATCCGTCGTCCCTCCCGAAAGGTAAGTCGAGAGTTCATCGCGACACTCGTCCTCGACGTCGCCCGCTCCACACGACCGTCGCATATAGACCATGCGACCTCAACCAAGCTAACACATATTATAACTGTTACGTTTGTTAAGTGGTTAATGCAGGAGTCAAAGTCATTAATGGGCAACGGCTATAACCGACGAAGTCATTAACAAGCATTTAATCCCACATTGAAGACAACGACCGTTACAACAAGTCATCAAATCCTTTAATGATGTAGTTAAAGTTGCCGAAGACTATAAAAGATCAAGCTCAAGCCTCATTCCGGGGACATATGCTATCGAATCCAATAAATCATCTACTGAAAGCTAACATCTGATACTGAATTAAAGAATTCTACAGCGAGCTCAAGAACAACAGAAGAAAAGAAGCTTTCACTCGAAGAATCGCTCTCGACGCACGACATCCGCCCTCGACCAGCAGTTTACACCTTATTTTCACACACGACAAAACACTTGTTTTACATTCCAAACACTTGTACTTTACATTTCGAAGAGTTTCCTTCACTTGTATTGTAATCTCTGAACGATCGACACCAGTACCGAAGGACATCGCCCCTTATTGGTGACCATAGTGCAGCGATGACTCCTACTGTCTTCCGTAGGGTTTTTCCTCATTTGAGGTTTTTTCCTGCGTCATCAAATCTCTTGTCTCCTTTATTTTTATCCTCCTCGCACGTTTCGTCGAACGATCCTTTCTTTAGTTGTTTAAGTCCACATCGACCTTAAGTTGTCCCTTTGGTGCGATTTTTGGCATTAACAGCTTCCAACTCCAGATCTCCTTTGGGTCTTGATGAATGAGGAATAGGTCGATCGTCGGGTGCCTAGCTAGCGTGACGTTTGGCTGCGGAATACGTCAGACCGCACACGTCGGAACCACCAGTGATGCAATTGACGACCTTTGCATGCTCGGGGATTGGCGGTCGAACGTCATTAGCTAGAGTAACGACATCGTCGATAATATCCTTGAGATTTCCCTTCAGGACGTGATATGCTAGCTCTTTTTTTAGAGATATGTAATCATCAGTCGCATGACCAATGTCGACATGGAAGTCGCACCATTTCGATTTATCTTTCTTATCGTCATCTTTGTCGGTCTTCATCGGCCACCGGATGGTCACCTGGATGCTCCTCAGAGCATTGACCAAGACCTTGGTGGTCCCTTTGAATCCGTATGAGGATATCTTAGTGTACTGGGGAAATTTGGTCGCGGTCTTGGATTCCACTTTTGTCTTGAATCGGACATTTGAGATTTGTTGTGCAGGCTCAGACTTGGATACTGCCTTCGCCTTGAAATATGGCTTCTTTACACCAAGCGCCCTCTTGTCGTCAGTGTCCTTTCGACGAAAAGCAGCATCGTCTTCCACCCTCATATAGGCAAGGGTTCTGGCTCGGACGTCTTCGAAATTTTCTGGGGGGTACTTGGTCAAGTCAGTGTACAGACCCGAACTGTCGTCTAGACCACGTTTAAAGGCTTCGATCGCGGTCTTGACGTCACACTTATGGACACTGATCATTTCTGCGTTGAACCTGTTGAAATAACTCTAGATGGGTTCACCGGTCATCTGAATGACATATTACAGATCGGAGAGCAGGACCTGTGAGGGTCGCCCTAAAACTTTTGCACATGCAAACTTCGGGATACATGTGCGGGATCGAAACCGTCCACATTAGCTGCTTATACTGCGCGATGTGCTCCGTTGGATCGGTTATCTCCGAATATTTGGGGGTGAAAGAGGGAATATTGTACTTCTTTGGGACGTCGACTGTCGCGATGGTGTCGATGAAAGGCTACGCCTGAAATCCTGAGCGAGGCTCGATGTCGACGGGCACGGCTACACCGGTAGCTTGGCGAGTAAAGACATGAAACGCTCATTCTGGTCCTCTAGCTTCTTCAACCGCTGCGCGAGGGGGTCGTTAGGATCGGAATTCGTACCTGTTTGTGGGTTAACCCTTGAACTGGTACCATTTCCGTACGACGAGCCATTGGCATCCCCGTTGAAGGGGATGAAATATGGCTGGGACCCATTATGCATGGGTGGAGGTCTTAGATGCTGAGGAGGGGTCGGCCCGAACTGGGGATTTGGGATGAACGATCCCGGCTGCTGATTTTGAATGAACGGAACTTGCTCCTGATTCTGGACGAAGGGAGCGGATCCTGGATTCTGACCGAACCATCCTGGACCTGGATTCTGCACGAATGGTCTAGGACCGTTTTGTGGTCCGAATGGTTTCCTCAATCGCGCGATTTCTTCGGCTGCCCTTCGATTTTGATCAACAAGGGCATCAATTTGACGACGCACATTTTCAAGCTCCCAATGCATCTGCGCAATGACCTCCTCTAGGGTTCCGTTACCTGCCATTTTTCTGAAACATAAAAAGAAGGAACTCCAAGAAAGCGTTAGTAAGACGCACGTTTGTCGAAGATTTTTTCTAGATGGGTCCCACGGATGGCGCCAAACTGGTAATGACAAAAATCGTCCAGAAGGATAACTTAAGGTTGATTGTGGAGCTTAACAACTAAAGAATGGGAATCGTTCGACAAACCGTACGACAAAGACAGAAAACGTAAATTAGACAAAGATTTTGGTGACGCGGGAAAAACCTCAGCGAGGAAAAAACCTGCGGACGACTTTGGATGTCGCCGCTGCACTATGGTCGCCAAACAGGGGCGATGCCCATATGTTTCGGGTGTCGAGAGTACAACGATTACAATACAAATGAAAGAAAGATTTTAAATGTAAAGTAACAAGTGTATTGAATGTAAAAACGGGTGCGTCGTGTGTAGAAACTAAGCGTCGTGTATGTAAGTCGTGCGTCGTGAGCGATCTTTTGAGAGAGAATTCTTTGCTTTGGGTGTTCTTGAGAGTTCAGTTACGCCAAGGTGTCTGAGATACGCAAAATGGTGATTGAGCCTTTGTATTTATAGCCTTCGAACGCCTTGAATGATTCCATAAAAGCTTCTTGTAACGGTTGCAACGGCCACGGGGTTTAATGCTCATAATTGTCCTTATTGCCTATGTCCGTTGGTCATCAATGACATTGACCCTGC
Organism: Saussurea involucrata; assembly: GCA_033807775.1. Taxonomy (NCBI): domain Eukaryota; kingdom Viridiplantae; phylum Streptophyta; class Magnoliopsida; order Asterales; family Asteraceae; genus Saussurea; species Saussurea involucrata. Next base: position 89,995,304 of record CM066314.1, read on the forward strand.
ATTAAACAGTAAAAAAGTAACAGTAATATCGCATGTTAGTCGGTCGAGGTCGTGAGGTTCCATACGACGGTCGAGTGTCGTGAGCAACTTTGGATTTTACTTTTGGTCCAATGATAAAGTGTTTATGATTTTGTCTCATCATGGAAAAGTATAATAAATGTTTTCCTTGCTTTGGTCGTGTTCGAGACTGGTGAAATTTTACCCAAACAATATAGTGAGAGGAGAGAGAAAGAAATGATGAGCGGGAAAATACTTATCATGACACGTAACACGTCCCACGAAGCTTATTGGGCAAGAATACGAAACGGACGAACGTGTCAGACAAAAAGTCGTGCCATGGATTATCCATTTGATGACGTCACAGACAAAACCGTCTTTTCATTTCAAAAGATGTCTCTGAAGGTTTTGAAAACATCAGAGAGGATTTTGTTTAATGAATATTCACTGAGTAGAAATATCAGTGATGAGTTTTGTTATTTCAAAAGAATCACTGAATGAAGATATGTCAGTGATCAATTTATTTTTGAAAAAGCAACATACTGATGTAAACTTCAGTGATTAGGAATAGAAAAACATACCTTGGTATCAGTGAACATTTAGTTCAGAGATTAGATGATAAATAAGGAGATAGAATTTCTGTTATCACTGACCTAATGCATAACCACTGAAGAGTTAATCTTCAAGGTTCAGCATGCCAAGCTCGCTGATTAGAAAGTTGAATCTTGTCTCATCAAGCGGATTGGTAAAGTGATCAACGAGCTGAAAGTCCGTGGGGATAAAGTGAAGTTCTATATCACCATTCATCACATGATCTCTGATAAAATGATATCTGATCTCGATGTGTTTGGGCTTTAAGTGTAGCATTGGATTGTTTGTTATAAAGATGGCACTTGTGTTGTCGCAATAGATTGGAATTTTGGATAGCTAAAGGTCATAGTCTAATAGTTGATTTCTCATACATAAGACCTGAGCACAACATCTTCCAGCAGCTACAAATCAGCTTCAGTGGTAGAGGTGGATACTGAACTTTGCTTCTTGCTTGTCCATCTTACCAGCTTTACACCCAAGAGCTGACAGCCTCCTGTGGTGCTTTTTCTATCCAGTTTTCAACCTGCAAAATCACTATCTGAATAGGCAGTTAGACCGAACCCTGACTCTTTGGGATACCAAAGACTTAGGTTAGGTGTACCCTTCAGATATCTGAAAATTTGCTTTACGGCGATCAGATGTGATTCTTTGGGTTCAGATTGATATCGTGCACATAGACAAGTAGCATACATAATATCAGGACGACTCACTGTAAGATAAAGAAGAGAGCCGATCATTCCTCTACATGCATTGATATTAACCGGTTTTCTAGAGGGATCCTGGTTAAGTGTCAGCGGAGGTGCCATAGGAGTTTTCATAGCTGAACTTTGAGTAAGATCAAATTTCTTCAGCATGTCTTAAATGTACTTACCTTGGTTAATGAAAGTGCCTTTGTCACTTTGCTTGATTTGGAGTCCAAGGAAGTATGTCAGCTGGCCCATCATACTTATTTTGTATTCATTTTTCATTCTTTTAGCGAATCGATCACAAAGAGATGGGTTAGTAGAGCCAAATATAGTATCATCGACATATATTTGAACAAGAATGATATGACCTTTTACTTTCCTGAAAAATAGAGTGTAATCGATTTTACCACGTTCAAAATTTTCAATCAGGAGAAAAGAAGATAGAGTGTCATACCATGCACGAGGTGCTTGCTTTAAGCCATAAAGTACCTTATCCAGTTTATAGACATAACCTGGATGATTAGGATCAGAGAATCTTGGAGGTCGTTCAACGTAGACTTCTTCATTCAGCTTTCCATTTACGAATGCTGAGTTAACATCCATTTGATGAACTTTGAAGTCCTTGTGAACTGCATAGGCTAGAAAGAGTCGAATTGCTTCGAGTCTAGCTACTGGGGAAAAGGTTTCATCGTAGTCTGTGCCTTCCTCTTGTCTGTATCCCTGAGCAACAAGTCGGACCTTGTTGCGGGTTACAATACCAACTTCATCCAACTTGTTTTGATAGACCCACTTAGTGCATATCACTGACTTGTTAGATGGTATGGGAACAAGATTCCAAACTTTGTTTCATTCAAATTCAGTCAGCTCTTCTTGCATAGCACTGACCCAGTTTGGATCTCAGAGGGCATCATCAACTTTCCTTGGTTCAACCAACGAAATAATTAGAACAAAGAAACAGATGTTACCTGCACTTCGTCAAGTCTGAACACCTGAATTTGGATCACCAAGAATTTGATCAATTGGGTGATTTAAGGTCCATCGCTGAGACGGAGCATGAGTCACTAATACAGATGGAGCTGCTGAAGAAGAAGCTTCAGCTATAGAGGATTCAGGTATACTAGGCAAGATAAGTTGAGGTTCAAATGAAATTTCATTCACTGATTGCTGAGAAGCAGATGGAATATCAGATGTTGAGGGTTCAGAAAGAGGCAAAATGTTAATGGGAATAGCTGAAACCCAAGAGGATGATTCAGCTTCACTTGTCTCCATTCTAGGAATGATGTTAAGAACATCATTAGCGATAGGATTGTTGACCTGAGGGTCATTGTTAAGGTTAGCTTCTGATTCCCTAAAATGAGAAAACATCCACTGATTCAGTTCTTCGTTATCAGCAGTAGGTCTGGAATTCGCTGAACGGGATTCATCAAAGGTGACATGAATTGTTTCTTCTACAGTTTGTCTTCTCTTGTCGAAGACTGTAAAGGCTTTAGATACTGAAGAGTATCCTAGGAAAATTCCATCGTCAGCTTTGGGATCAAACATTCCAAGTGCATCTATGTTGTTTAAGATGAAACATTGACAACCAAACATGTAAAGAAAGCTGATAGATGGCTTTCTTCCACGGAAGAGTTCGTAGGCCGTTTTGTTGAATCTTTTAACGATCAGCGACCTATTTTGAGTGAAACAGGCAGTGTTGACAGCTTCTGCCCAGAATTGAATTGGTAGATGAGAATCGCTGAGCATTGATCTCGCAACTTCAATGATCGTTCTGTTTCTTCTTTCAGCGACATCGTTCTGCTGAGGAGTTCTCACTTCAAAGAAGTTGTGAGAAATGCCCTTGCTCTCAAAGAAGTTATCAAGGGAACTATTTTTGAATTCAGTCCCATGATCACTCCTTATTGAGCGAACGGTCATATTGTTCAAGACTTCCATTTTCTTGACAAATGAGATGAGTTCTTCTGAGGTGTCACTCTTTGCATAGAGGAACATTACCCAGTATAACGAGAGAATTCATCTACTATGACCATAGTGTATTTCTTTCCAACGATGGATTGAATATTGACAGGGCCAAAGAAATCCATGTAGAGTAGCTGAAGAGGATTTGTCACTGAGGAGACTTTCTTGGATTTGAAACATACTTTCGTTTGTTTTCCTTTCTCACACGCTGAACAAAGCGATTCCTTAGCGTATGAGTGTTGAGGCAAGCTATTGACCAATTCCTTTGAGGAGAGAGTATTCATCCTCTTGAAGTTTAGATAAGAGAGCCTCTTATGCCAAAGCCAGTTGACATCAGTTGAGGCCTTGGAAAGAAAACAAGCATTCTCAGTGGTTGTTGAGTCCATGTTTATGACATAAACATTTTCCAAACGCTATCCACTGAGATCAATTTTCTCTTTCTTATCAGTAACAAAGCATGTTTCTTTAGTAAAGCAAACCTTGTAGTCCTTATCACATAGTTGACTGATGCTAAGAAGATTGTGCTTCAGTCCTTCAACATATACGACTCTTCTGAAGGTAGTTGTTAGCTTTTATTTTTTATTGTATTCAAGATTACTTGGTTAAATTGTAAAAGCCCAAATTTAATATGTGGGCTTTAGTTGCTAATGGACTTAGGCCATAAAGCCTTAGTACTTAATATGTATCTTTGTGAGTTTTAGGGTAAGCCTCTCACACATTTAATACGTATCTTTTTACTGAGAGAGAGCTTCAAGAGAGAAAGAGTGTTCTTCATAGCAAACATTGTAAATTCTCTTCAATCAATCAATATACAGCTTAATTTCTATATTGTTACTTGTAAGTGGGAACCAACAATTGGTATCAGAGCCAAAGAGACAAGAATTTCTGATTCAAAGAGCAAATTGTTTCAATCAATTTTCTGGTTGTGATTTTTGTTCTTCAATTTTTGTTTAAAAACAGCTTTTCATCGATTTCATCTCAGACTTGTTCCATCGATTCCGGCATCTGGTTCAACTGGATACATATTCTGGTTCGATTCCTCAAGAACAGGTTAAGATTTCCAGATTTGATTCATCATCAAATAATCTAGGTTTTGAATTTCATCATCTTATTAATTTGATTCTATGCTTAATTGATAATTGCCATGCGTTTTGATCTTGATTTATTTTGTCAATCGCATTTCTGGGTTAAAACTTAACTGATCGTTTTTTTTTGTTTTTGAACAAATTTGTCAATCGGATTTCTGGATTAAGAACTGTTGGTCGATTTCTCAAACTGATTTCAAGTTCAAGATTTCATTCAGCCCCTGTGTTTTGAAATCTGAGTTCTAATTGGGATCTAATTGTGGTTGATTACGGATAGTTGATGTTTGAACCTAAAATCTGTTTAAATTGAGTAGTCAGTTTTCATCAAATTGTGTTTGAAATACTGAAATCACAGTTTTGAGGTGTTTTAGTTTAGGTCAAATCTGACCTATTGTGTTTGATATTTGCGATAAGTCGGTGATTGAACTGTGTGATTGAATCTCTGTTTTGACAGATTTCTATCTATGTTTTATTCATTGAGTCGATATTCAATTGTCTCACGATCTCTCGAGCAACAATATGTTGAAACGATATCTCAATTCGAGTGTAGAGCTTCATTACTTTTCTAAACTTAGTCCTAACTTTCGCGATATGATTATTAATGTTGAGAAATAATCGGAGGATAGGAAGAAAAGCATCCTTGTTCAATCAGAAAAGATTGTCGAACTTGAAGAGTCAGGTAAACTCTTAAACTATGAAAATGTTGAACTGAAAAGGAAATTATCTGAGTCAGAAAAGCTTTGTGAAAAGAAGAAATAGAAGTTTGAGGAAGTTAAGACAGTTTTTGAAGAAGAGAAGAAAAGAGTTGAACTCAAATGCATAAAATTTTCTAGTCTGATTTCTGATTTTGAGAAACTTGTGATCTGTGAGAGATAGAAATTTGAAAAAGAGAAAACCATTTTTGAAACAAAATCTATGGATTTTTCTTGCAAAATTTCAGAGTTACAGAAAACTCTTGAAAAGGAGAGGAAAGGGTGTGATTTTGAAAGAAAGAGTCCGAAAAGTTGAAGGTTCAAGGATTTCAAGAGAAATGCCTAAAAGATGATTTTGAAAGAGAGAGATTGTACTTTAGATCTGAAGTAAAGGACTGACAATAAGGTTCTTTGATTTATCTGCTGAGGTTAGGAAAGAGAGGAAGTTGAAATTTGATTTACAATCACAAGTTGATCTGTGCATTAAAGAACGAAATGATTTGGTTCTCAAATTAAATTCTGAAAGTTCTGAAAGTTCTGTTAAAACAAATGAGTTCATTAAGCCAAACAAGTTTTCAACAAATCATATCTCTACTTCTAATCCTTTCTATCATCGTAGGCTAGATCAATTAGTTAATCAAGTTTTTAGAAGAGTAAAAAAGGTTTGGATAGTCAAAGGCTCTTCACTTGTTCAAAATGTTCGAAAGCCATTTGTTTCTGTTGAACATAACAAGATCAGCAAAGCACCTCATGCCAATCCTAACAAAATAGGACCCATTTGGAAATGGGTACCAAAAATTATTTGATCTATCTTGCAGGTACGTCGACTCCTAAACACATCAGTTTAGGACTCGTTCTTCAAAGATTGAATTAACAGCCAGTTCAGCAACTATACAGACCTGTGCAACAACAAGTCAAAACTGACAAGTTGTGCTTAATTATGTTGATTTCAGATGTACTTAAGTCAGAAGTGATTTCAGAATCATGAGCAGTTGTTATGTGCTCAATTCAGCATGTTTGATGTGGTTAAATCTTAAAAACAGAAAGATAGCTGATGTCCTGATGGTGTTTGTGACTGTGCATACAACTTAATGAAGAAGCTTAATGCAGATTTAAACTGTTTGTCCTCTTAAAAGACTCAAAATCAAAAGCAATAGCAGATCAGACCTCTGCTGCATTCAGATCATTAGGTGCTGGAAAGTGACAAAATTATTGTCTGTGCAGACTTCAGATCAGGAGTAAATTCAATGCAAACATCATATTTTTGTAATCTGGTCTTACAGAGCTTATGAACAGACTCAACTATGCTCATTTTTCAACCTTATGTGTACTGAAATGTTTGAATATTAATAAGTTGATCTGTGTACAAATTAGTGTGCAAATAAGCTGATCTGTGTGGTCTATGTGCAAATCAGAAGCTGATCAGATCAGATGTGGTCTAGCTATTTGATGTTCCAAATCAAGTCTAATGCAGATTAGTTGATATCATGCAGAGACTACAGAAGCACCCTTTGTGATCACATGTTTTGCTGTCAAAATGTTGCTACTGTTGTGGTTTGCATAAATACAGCAGATTGTCATCCATTCGTAATTTACAGCTTGATACCCAATGCTGTCATAAACAAAATAAATAAATATGTAGACTGTTTGGCTGCTGTTTAAGCTGCTGTTTCAGCTGCTGTTTGGCTGCAGTTTAAGCTGTTGTTTGGCTGCAGTTTAAGTTACTGTTTGGCTGTTGTTTGGCTGTAGTTTAAGCTGCTGTTTGGCTGCTGTTTGGGCTTATTTGTGCAGATCAGCACGTGTGTTATCCAGACTTCAAATAAAGACATATGCTGTAACAAAAGTTGTTGTTGTGATAGCTTAATAACGTTGTTGGATGCAGTGGTAATAACTATATATGCAGCAACAAAAGTTCGTTTATTCATATGCTAATTCAGCAAAAGTTGTTGTTGTTTGCTTGCTGTCAAAACAGTGTGGTGCATAGAAAGCTGTTAAGCAATGCTGCTGCTGCTTTTAAGCACTACTGCTGCTGTTAAGCATTGCTGGTGCTGTTATTGTGTCACTGTTTGGTGCAACAAAATTAAGTTGTTGTATTAGATGGTGTTGTTTATTCAAAAATGGTCGATCAATGTGAAAAGCTAAGCATTTCAGACCGGTGTGCAGATTCTAAAACCTTCAGAAAGCTTGAAAGAAGTTGTCCAGATACATTCTTGTGTATAGGAATGCGATCTTAAATTGCACAGACCTGTCGATATGTTTAAAAATGTGCAGCTGCAGATGATTTCAACATACATATTCAAACAGATTTTACATCTGTCCTGATGTGGTCCCGGAGCTGATAATGTATAGGTTTACGCATAAGCACATCACAGAAGCAGCCTCTGTGGGACACCTTGACGAAGCCTCTGTCGTACCTTGACAAGCTCTGCCGCACCTTCGCTAAACCTCTGCCGAGCCGCAACCCCGCCTTTGTCAAGCCGTGGTCGACCTTCTGTCGTGCCTCGACCATGCCTCTGCCGAGCCGCGGTCCAGGCCTCTGTCGAGCCGCGACTACCCTTCTGCTGAGCCGTGGTCAAGATTTGCCATGCCTTCGGTCGAGCGGTTCAAATTTTGTGTTGGTTCCTCAATGCCGTTTGGTGCTGCTGTACTTTATGTTAACACAGATTTGAAAAGTGCAGAAGTTCCAGAACTTAATCCACACGGATTAAATTTTTAGCAGAGGTCATTGGCAAACATCAGAGCTCTACTGCAGAAGTGTGCATAGATGTAATGCATCAGAACCTATGTCATCAGAGGTGCTCATCAGATTTGCTCATCAGAGGATTGACCAGAGGGTTGACCAGAGGCCTCTGTAGACCGAAAATCTCATCTTTGAGAGCAACGACCAGAAGGGACCACAAGTATTTCAGAGCACGTTTATTAGAAGCTGTTGGTCCAGAAGTCGCGATGATCCGAAAGCCCGGAGACCAAATTTTTTGGTTTTTTCTTGATAGCTTTGCGCTGCTTCAGAAAAAACGCGCACATCTTTCTACTCGGGGCTCCAAATGACACGAATCCAGTTGCCTTAAATACCTAACACAAATATGTACGACTTTGAAGTTCTGAATTTTCTCAAATTCAGTGATCTGATATGCCTAATTCACTGTCAAAGTCAGTAGATACTTGCTGGATCGAAAGCATAACTTCACTCTCTCCATTGCCATAATTAGATCAGAATTGTGCTTCTACACACAACAGTGTAGGACCAGTAACTCATTTGTTTCTACACACATCAGTGTAGGACCAATACCTCAACAGATAAGACTTCGACTGGTATTTCTAATCTCTAACCCCCAATACCATGTTTCCTTTTAATTTGAATTAACTGTGTGTAACAACCCGGATTCCCAACATACAAATAACATATATTTTACCACAAAATAATACATCATATTTCATTTACGGTCCCTTATCTTAACCAAGTAGGTCTTTCAGTACAAACTTTTTCGTTCATAATAAAGTACAAAATATCATAACAGATACAAAACATATCTTGAATCTTCATAATCATATAGCTTCCAAAAAGCTAGACATGATTAACCTATCATTTGTCTTTACTTGCTCCACGACCTGGAATACATATTTCAAAACAAAAATGAGGGTTAGACCTTGAGGTCTAGTGAGAAAATCCTCGTTAGTTAAAAATCATCTTTTACAACATTTAATACACATAATGCACATAAGTAAATACCAATTATGACTCATGCATCATGTATCTTTTCATCTCTTTCTCTTTCTCTTTCTCTTTCTCTTTCTCTTTCTCTTTCTCTTTCTCTTTCTCTTGGCCATATTAATTGGTAGCAAGACAATTAATTATTTTACACCGATGTACTAAATACAGCCAACACCGCTGTCCCTTTATACAGCCAACTTTCACCGGTCCTAAGCCCGGCCAACTAGCACCCATACAATGTAATACTCATATAAACACTATATGCACAATATTACACTCATTAACATATATGTATCCCATTTGAAAACATTTTAGATAAAAACTCACTTGATTCGTTTAATTTCCAAAATCCTCCCACGCTATTACCAAGCACTCTAAATTCTTCAGTCCCATTTCACGGAATCTGTACCACATAAATACAAATATTTCTTTTAAAGACTAATATCTCTAAAAATCTTGAAATCCTCGACTCAAGTCGCAATCCACTATTGAAATACCCCATGTCGCAATACACTACACTAAGTCGCAACCAACTACTGCGACACAGTACTAAGTCGCAATCAACTACTGCGACTTCTCCTTCATGTCGCAACCAACTGTTGCGACAATCCCCTCAAGTCGCAATCCACTATTGCGACATAGCACCAAGTCGCAATACACTGTTGCGACTTCATGAGCAAGTCGCAACTCAAGGTTGCGACATTCATGAAGATCATAAATTCAACCATGTCGCAACCCACTGTTGCGACTTCAATGAATATCTCAGTCCCCTGTTCTTCTTAAAACCCATAAATCTAAACTTTTAAGCTATGCATGTTGCTGTAATTATGCAGATATGTTTAACACTATAAACATAACCTAACCATAAGCTCAGATTTTCCAAAACATACTTAAATCATCAAAACCCACTTATAAACTCCCATAAATCTCTATCTCAACAAAAGGGTATATTAAAAGTTTACATACCTTTGATCTCAGCAAGATGAACCTTCGAATTTTCAGCTACAAACCTTGTCCTTCATCTTCTTTCCTTTCGATTCTACCTTTCTTTCTTCTTTCTCTCAACCGAACCCACACACACACACTTTAGATTAGGATTTAGCTAAAATATCCATATGGAGGACACCTCCTCCTAGTGAGGTGTCTAAGGCGGTGGTGGTGTGGTTTTAGGCAAAAAGGCCATACACACCCTAGGGTTTACTCACTTGACAAAACACTCCCTTATACTTCCATATCAAAATTAAAACTTACCCCTTAACTTCTAACCCCATAAATTCGTCAACTAATAATTATAAAACTAACTCCAAACCTTTCTTAAATTAAAATATTAACACTAAATAAATTAATGACGTACCTGGTTATTACAACATCTCCCCCTTAAAAGAATTCCATCCCGGAATTCAGTTAAGTGAACAGATGAGGGTATTTGGTTCTCATTTCTGACTCTGATTCCCACGTATCATCCTGACCCCTATGATGTCGCCACTGAACTTTCACTTGTCTTATCTCCTTATTCCGTAGAACTTTGACTTTTCGGTCAACAATCGCTTCAGGTTCCTCCACATAATTCAGCTTTTCATCAACTCGTATATCTGGTAGAGACACTGCCTGATCTGGTGTAACCAAACACTTTCGAAAATTCGACACATGAAAAGCGTTGTGAATCCTGCTTAACTCTGGTGGTAAATCTAGTCGGTAAGCAATTCCCCAATTCTTTCAGTAATTGCAAACAGTCCAATATATCTCGGACTAAGTTTACCTTGCTTTCCAAATCGAATGACTCCTTTCCAAGGTGAGACTTTTAACATTACAAAATCTCCAACTTGGAACTCTAATGGTTTCCGGCGTCGGTCGGCATAGCTTTTCTGTCTGTCTTGAGCCACTTTCAATCTTTCTCGAATCTGAGTAACCTTATCCGCTGTTAACTGCACTATATCTGGTCCTGCTAACTGTTTCTCTCCCACTTCATTCCAACACAAAGACGTTCGACATTTTCTACCATACAATACTTCAAACGGTGCCGCTTGAATGCTGGAATGATAACTGTTGTTGTAGGCAAATTCGATCAACGGTAAATGCTTATCCCACGATCCCCCAAAGTCAATAATGCAAGCCCGGAGCATATCTTCTAATGTCTGAATCGTTCGTTCACTCTGACCGTCAGTTTGAGGATGGTAAGTTGTACTTAACTTTATCTGCGTCCCCATCTCCTTTTGAAAACTTCTCCAGAATCTTGAAGTAAAACGACTATCCCGATCTGAAATAATCGAGATTGGAACTCCATGTCGAGTTACTATTTCGTCAATGTATAATTTGGCTAAACGTTCCATCGAATCAGTTTCCTTTATCGGTAAGAAGTGAGCAGACTTGGTTAATCTATCTACAATCACCCAAATAGAATCAAATCCCTTCGTAGTCCTTGGTAGCTTTGTAATGAAATTTGTAGTAATCTGATCCAATTTCCACATCGGTATTTCCAATCGTTGTAACTGACCAAACGGCTTTTGATGTTCAATCTTTACCTTCTTGCAAGTAGTACAATCTTCCACATACTGCGCAATGCTTCTTTTGATTCCCGGCCACCAATAAAATTGTTTCAGATCTTTATACATCTTATTCGTACCTGGATGAATAGAAAATCGAGATTGATGAGCTTCTTGTAGTACGCGATCACGTAATCCACCCAAATGAGGTACCCAAATTCTGTTTCCCATACACAATAACCCACTGGTCATCTTGCACAAGCAACGCTGATATTCCCACTAACCGTTCTGATTTCAAACATTCTTCTTGATAGGCTTCTATTTGACACTTCAACAATTCGTCAAAGATATTAGGTAAGTGTTCAGCTCGTAGTGACATAGCTTTTATTGTTCCACTTCTTTCTTGACGACTCAGTGCATCGTCCACCACATTCGCCTTTCCCGGGTGATAAAGAATCTCACAGTCGTAATCATTCACCAGTTCTAGCCATCTTCTTTGCCTCATATTTAATTCCTTCTAATCGAAGAGCTATTGGAGACTCTTATGATCGGTATAAATTTGACATTTGGAACCATAAAGATAATGTCTCAAAATCTTCAACGCGAAAACAACTGCTGCAAGCTCCATGTCGTGTATTGGATACTGTCGTTCATGATCTTTTAGTTGACGAGAAGCATAAGCAGTAACTTTCCCACGCTGCATAAGTACACATCCCAATCCCAGTTTAGAAGCATCACTAAAAACAACAAAGTCTTTAGAACCTTCAGGTAGCGATAAAATCGGTGCGCTGCACAGTTTCTCTTTCAATATTCGGAATGCTTCATGTTGTTCTGCTTTCCATTCAAACTTCAGATTCTTTCGTGTCAGCTTTATCAAAGGCGTCGCGATACGAGAGAAGTCTTTTATAAACTTTCGATAGTAACCGGCTAAACCCAGAAAACTACGTACCTTGGTTGGCGTTCTCGGCGGTTCCCACTTTTCAATCGCTTCTACTTTAATTGGATCAACTTGAATACGTTTCACTGAAACTACATGTCCCAGAAACTGAACTTCCCGTAACCAGAATTCAAATTTCGAAAATTTAGCATACAACTTTTCTTGCTTCAATAGTTCTAGAACCAAACAAAGATGTTGAGCGTGCTCTTCCTTGGATCGGGAATAGATAAGTATATCATCGATACATACAATCACGAATTTATCAAGATACGGCTTACATACCCGATTCATTAAATCGATAAAGGCAGTTGGAGCATTCGTCAAACCAAACGGCATCACTAAGAATTCATAATGACCATACCTTGTGCGAAAAGCAGTCTTCAGAACGTCTTCTTCTTTAACCTTCAACTGATGATAACCGGATCTTAGATCAATCTTGGAGAAATAACAAGCTCCAACTAACAGATCGAGGAGGTCATCAATTCTGGGTAACGGATACTTGTTCTTGATCATACGCTTATTCAATTCCCGGTAGTCGGTACACATTCTCATCGAACCATCCTTCTTTTTTCACAAATAACACTGGTGCTCCCTACGGCGAAGAACTCGGTCTAATGAAGCCTTTATCTGAAAGATCCTGCCGTTGAGTCATCATCTCTTTCATCTCTGGAGGTGCCAAACGATATGGTGCACGGGCAACAGGAGTGGCTCCAGGAATCAGATCTATACCAAACTCTACTTGTCTAATGGGCGGAAGACTATTCAAGTCTTCAGGGAACACTTCTGGAAATTCACTAACAATCGGAATATCTTCCAACTTATTATTTTCTGGCTTAATATCTATCACATAAGCTAAATAACTCTGACAACCCTTATTCACACACTTACGGGCTTTTATCATAGTTATAAGGCAATACTGATGATTTCTACGATCACCATAAATCACTACTGGCTCCTTCTTAGGTAACACAACATTTATTAACTTCTTATCACAAATTATGTTAGCTTGATTCTCGGCTAACCAATCCATTCCCACTACCACATCAAACTCGACCAGTGCTATTGGAAATAACTGAATCGGTACTCTGCACCCTTCTATATCTATCACACAGCTATCAAATACTTCTTTAACTGACACTTGATTATCATTTGCAGTATCTACCATTAAAGCATGATCTAACACTTTAGGCTTTAAATACATATAAGCAGCAAATGTAGGAGACATAAACGATCGGTTTGCACCGGAATCAAATAACACCTTAGCACGTGTAGAATTTATTAGGAATGTACCTGTAACCACGTCTGGAGTTTCCTCCGCTTCCTTTGCTGTCATCTGAAATGAACGACCCCTTGTTCTTGCTGGTTATGGCCTCTGTACTACTGGTCTGACACCCGTCGGTCTTACTTGCGTACCCCCTGATTGTATTCTACCCAGTGGACAATCGGACTGAAGATGATCAGGAGAATTGCACGAATAACAAAATCTAACAACTCGACAGTCTTTAGCAATGTGATCGACCTTTCCGCACTTATAACAGCTTCTAAAATCTACTTGACAGCTTCCTTGATGGAAACGATGGCACCTTGGGCAAGGTCTTTCAACTGGTTGAAAAGGTGGACGACTATCAAATCGCTGAAACCTTGACTTCTTCGGATCATATGGTGGTCCTTCCCATTTTCTCTTTCCCATACTCTTATCACCAATATCCCTCCTATTATCTTGCTCCACATCTTCCGCGGCATCTACTGCAGATGAGAAAGTATCGGGTCCCTTTGCAGTTACTAGCCTCCTGACATCTGGATTCAATCCGAAGATAAATCTCTCCACTTTCATTGCCTCCATGGCAACGTAATACTCCGCAAAAACGAGATTTTTCTAGAAAACGAGCAGTGTAGTCCCGAACAGATAAGTTTCCTTGCTGCAAATTCATAAACTCCCCCTCTAGTTGTTTAACAGCTGCATGAGGACAGAACTGCTTCCGGAAAGCTATAACAAATTCTTCCCACGAGAAGGTAGAATATATGTCCGAACCTCCCGAAGATATATGAGCTTCCCACCAGTACAAAGCGTCACCCTTCAAGATTGCGGTTCCATAAAGTACCCTATCCTCATCCGCGCACTTGCTAGTCTTGAAGATGGATTCTATTTCCTTCAACCATCGCATAGCTTTCACTGGATCCCGATCTCCTGAATAGGTCGGAGGCTTACAACCAAGAAACATTTTGTAATCACACTTTTTCATTATGGATCCAACGGTAGGAGTAATAGGCATCTCTTCTTCATGTGTGGGATCTGGTCTTTCCGTTTCGGTATTATGCGTCTGGTTAAACATATCCTAGATATTTGCCTGTAATCTTCCCATTTTGGCAGCTAAATCGTCTCTCGTAACAAACTCCGTACCATGTCCCTGAACTCTGCCCCCACTTCTGCCTCTGCCTCTTTCTCCCCCTCTTCCCCTTCATCCGGCTGTTGGATTGGTTCTATTCGGATTTCCTTCCCCTTCCCGATTTGTTCGTCTCGTACCACTTGCCAATCTGTTGATTGAAACAAGTTTAATTTTACACATAAACACATACCCCATATAACAAGGTATTCCAGTCCAAACATGTACCTGTAAGATCACAATTACACTGGCCCGGTGTAATCATAAATTACCTTACATGATGTTCCTTCAACCTTTTTATATTTAACATCCCAAGGTTCTACAATAATAGGGACATCCTACTTCACATGTAGTTTAAGTCTAGGTACATGTACTAATACCTAAATCTATTAAACTAGGGCTCTGATACCATCTGTAACAACCCGGATTCCCAACATACAAATAACATATATTTCACCACAAAATAATACATCATATTTCATTTACGGTCCCTTATCTTAACCAAGTAGGTCTTTCAGAACAAACTTTTTCGTTCATAATAAAGTACAAAATATCATAACAGATACAAAACATATCTTGAATCTTCATAATCATATATCTTCCAAAAAGCTAGACATGATTAACCTATCATTTGTCTTTACTTGCTCCACGACCTGGAATACATATTTCAAAACAAAAATGAGGGTTAGACCTTGAGGTCTAGTGAGAAAATCCTCGTTAGTTAAAAATCATCTTTTACAACATTTAATACACATAATGCACATAAGTAAATACCAATTATGACTCATGCATCATGTATCTTTTCATCTCTTTCTCTTTCTCTTTCTCTTTCTCTTGGCCATATTAATTGGTAGCAAGCCAATTAATTATTTTACACCGCTGTACTAAATACAGCCAACACCGCTGTCCCTTTATACAGCCAACTTTCACCGGTCCTAAGCCCGGCCAACTAGCACCCATACAATGTAATACTCATATAAACACTATATGCACAATATTACACTCATTAACATATATGTATTCCATTTGAAAACATTTTAGATAAAAACTCACTTGATTCGTTTAATTTCCAAAATCCTCCCACGCTATTACCAAGCACTCTAAATTCTTCAGTCCCATTTCACGGAATCTGTACCACATAAATACAAATATTTCTTTTAAAGACTAATATCTCTAAAAATCTTGAAATCCTCGACTCAAGTCGCAATCCACTATTGAAATACCCCATGTCGCAATACACTACACTAAGTCGCAACCAACTACTGCGACACAGTACTAAGTCGCAATCAACTACTGCGACTTCTCCTTCATGTCGCAACCAACTGTTGCGACAATCCCCTCAAGTCGCAATCCACTATTGCGACATAGCACCAAGTCGCAATACACTGTTGCGACTTCATGAGCAAGTCGCAACTCAAGGTTGCGACATTCATGAAGATCATAAATTCAACCATGTCGCAACCCACTGTTGCGACTTCAATGAATATCTCAGTCCCCTGTTCTTCTTAAAACCCATAAATCTAAACTTTTAAGCTATGCATGTTGCTGTAATTATGCAGATATGTTTAACACTATAAACATAACCTAACCATAAGCTCAGATTTTCCAAAACATACTTAAATCATCAAAACCCACTTATAAACTCCCATAAATCTCTATCTCAACAAAAGGGTATATTAAAAGTTTACATACCTTTGATCTCAGCAAGATGAACCTTCGAATTTTCAGCTACAAACCTTGTCCTTCATCTTCTTTCCTTTCGATTCTACCTTTCTTTCTTCTTTCTCTCAACCGAACCCACACACACACACTTTAGATTAGGATTTAGCTAAAATATCCATATGGAGGACACCTCCTCCTAGTGAGGTGTCTAAGGCGGTGGTGGTGTGGTTTTAGGCAAAAAGGCCATACACACCCTAGGGTTTACTCACTTGACAAAACACTCCCTTATACTTCCATATCAAAATTAAAACTTACCCCTTAACTTCTAACCCCATAAATTCGTCAACTAATAATTATAAAACTAACTCCAAACCTTTCTTAAATTAAAATATTAACACTAAATAAATTAATGACGTACCTGGTTATTACAACATCTCCCCCTTAAAAGAATTCCATCCCGGAATTCAGTTAAGTGAACAGATGAGGGTATTTGGTTCTCATTTCTGACTCTGATTCCCACGTATCATCCTGACCCCTATGATGTCGCCACTGAACTTTCACTTGTCTTATCTCCTTATTCCGTAGAACTTTGACTTTTCGGTCAACAATCGCTTCAGGTTCCTCCACATAATTCAGCTTTTCATCAACTCGTATATCTGGTAGAGACACTGCCTGATCTGGTGTAACCAAACACTTTCGAAAATTCGACACATGAAAAGCGTTGTGAATCCTGCTTAACTCTGGTGGTAAATCTAGTCGGTAAGCAATTCCCCAATTCTTTCAGTAATTGCAAACAGTCCAATATATCTCGGACTAAGTTTACCTTGCTTTCCAAATCGAATGACTCCTTTCCAAGGTGAGACTTTTAACATTACAAAATCTCCAACTTGGAACTCTAATGGTTTCCGGCGTCGGTCGGCATAGCTTTTCTGTCTGTCTTGAGCCACTTTCAATCTTTCTCGAATCTGAGTAACCTTATCCGCTGTTAACTGCACTATATCTGGTCCTGCTAACTGTTTCTCTCCCACTTCATTCCAACACAAAGACGTTCGACATTTTCTACCATACAATACTTCAAACGGTGCCGCTTGAATGCTGGAATGATAACTGTTGTTGTAGGCAAATTCGATCAACGGTAAATGCTTATCCCACGATCCCCCAAAGTCAACAATGCAAGCCCGGAGCATATCTTCTAATGTCTGAATCGTTCGTTCACTCTACCGTCAGTTTGAAGATGGTAAGTTGTACTTAACTTTATCTGCGTCCCCATCTCCTTTTGAAAACTTCTCCAGAATCTTGAAGTAAAACGACTATCCCGATCTGAAATAATCGAGATTGGAACTCCATGTCGAGTTACTATTTCGTCAATGTATAATTTGGCTAAATGTTCCATCGAATCAGTTTCCTTTATCGGTAAGAAGTGAGCAGACTTGGTTAATCTATCTACAATCACCCAAATAGAATCAAATCCCTTCGTAGTCCTTGGTATCTTTGTAATGAAATTTGTAGTAATCTGATCCCATTTCCACATCGGTATTTCCAATCGTTGTAACTGACCAAACGGCTTTTGATGTTCAATCTTTACCTTCTTGCAAGTAGTACAATCTTCCACATACTGCGCAATGCTTCTTTTGATTCCCGGCCACCAATAAAATTGTTTCAGGTCTTTATACATCTTATTCGTACCTGGATGAATAGAAAATCGAGATTGATGAGCTTCTTGTAGTACGCGATCACGTAATCCACCCAAATGAGGTACCCAAATTCTGTTTCCCATACACAATAACCCACGGTCATCTTGCACAAGCAACGCTGATATTCCCACTAACCGTTCTGATTTCAAACATTCTTCTTGATAGGCTTCTATTTGACACTTCAAGAATTCGTCAAAGATATTAGGTAAGAGTTCAGCTTGTACTGACATAGCTTTTATTGTTCCACTTCTTTCTTGACGACTCAGTGCATCGTCCATCACATTCGCCTTTCCCGGGTGATAAAGAATCTCACAGTCGTAATCATTCACCAGTTCTAGCCATCTTCTTTGCCTCATATTTAATTCCTTCTAATCGAAGAGCTATTGGAGACTCTTATGATCGGTATAAATTTGACATTTGGAACCATAAAGATAATGTCTCAAAATCTTCAACGCGAAAACAACTGCTGCAAGCTCCATGTCGTGTGTTGGATACTGTCGTTCATGATCTTTTAGTTGACGAGAAGCATAAGCAGTAACTTTCCCACGCTGCATAAGTACACATCCCAATCCCAGTTTAGAAGCATCACTATAAACAACAAAGTCTTCAGAACCTTCAGGTAGCGATAAAATCGGTGCGCTGCATAGTTTCTCTTTCAATATTCGGAATGCTTCATCCTGTTCTGCTTTCCATTCAAACTTCAGATTCTTTCGTGTCAGCTTTATCAAAGGCGTCGCGATACGAGAGAAGTCTTTTATAAACTTTCGATAGTAACCGGCTAAACCCAGAAAACTACGTACCTTGGTTGGCGTTCTCGGCGGTTCCCACTTTTCAATCGCTTCTACTTTAATTGGATCAACTTGAATACGTTTCACTGAAACTACATGCCCCAGAAATTGAACTTCCCGTAACCAGAATTCACATTTCGAAAATTTAGCATACAACTTTTCTTGCTTCAATAGTTCTAGAACCAAACGAAGATGTTGAGCGTGCTCTTCCTTGGATCGGGAATAGATAAGTATATCATCAATAAATACACTCACGAATTTATCAAGATACGGCTTACATACCCGATTCATTAAATCGATAAAGGCAGTTGGAGCATTCGTCAAACCAAACGGCATCACTAAGAATTCATAATGACCATACCTTGTGCGAAAAGCAGTCTTCAGAACGTCTTCTTCTTTAACCTTCAACTGATGATAACCGGATCTTAGATCAATCTTGGAGAAATAACAAGCTCCAACTAACAGATCGAAGAGGTCATCAATTCTGGGTAACGGATACTTGTTCTTGATCATACGCTTATTCAATTCCCGGTAGTCGATACACATTCTCATCGAACCATCCTTCTTTTTTCACAAATAACACTGGTGCTCCCTACGGCGAAGAACTCGGTCTAATGAAGCCTTTATCTGAAAGATCCCTGCCGTTGAGTCATCATCTCTTTCATCTCTGGAGGTGCCAAACGATATGGTGCACGGGCAACAGGAGCGGCTCCAGGAATCAGATCTATACCAAAATCTACTTGTCTAATGGGCGGAAGACTATTCAAGTCTTCAGGGAACACTTCTGGAAATTCACTAACAATCGAAATATCTTCCAACTTATTCTTTTCTGGCTTAATATCTATCACATAAGCTAAATAACTCTGACAACCCTTATTCACACACTTACGGGCTTTTATCATAGTTATAAGGCAAGACTGATGATTTCTACGATCACCATAAATCACTACTGGCCCCTTCTTAGGTAACACAACATTTATTAACTTCTTATCACAAATTATGTTAGCTTGATTCTCGGCTAACCAATCCATTCCCACTACCACATCAAACTCGACCAGGGCTATTGGAAATAACTGAATCGGTACTCTGCACCCTTCTATATCTATCACACAGCTATCAAATACTTCTTTAACTGACACTTGATTATCATTTGCAGTATCTACCATTAAAGCATGATCTAACACTTTAGGCTTTAAATGCATATAAGCAGCAAATGAAGGAGACATAAAAGATCGGTTTGCACCGGAATCAAATAACACCTTAGCACGTGTAGAATTTATTAGGAATGTACCTGTAACCACGTCTGGAGTTTTCTCTGCTTCCTTTGCTGTCATCTGAAATGAACGACCCCTTGTTCTTGCTGGTTTTGGCCTCTGTACTACTGGTCTGACACCCGTCGGTCTTACTTGCGTACCTCCGATTGTATTCTACCCAGTGGACAATCGGACGGAAGATGATCAGGAGAATTGCACGAATAACAAAATCTAACAACTCGACAGTCTTTAGCAATGTGATCGACCTTTCCGCACTTATAACAGCTTCTAGAATCTACTTGACAGCTTCCTTGATGGAAACGATGGCACCTTGGGCAAGGTCTTTCAACTGGTTGAAAAGGTGGACGGCTATCAAATCGCTGAAACCTTGACTTCTTCGGATCATGTGGTGGTCCTTCCCATTTTCTCTTTCCCATACTCTTATCACCAATATCCCTCCTATTATCTTGCTCCACATCTTCCGCGGCATCTACTGCATATGAGAAAGTATCGGGTCCCTTTGCAGTTACTAGCCTCCTGACATCTGGATTCAACCCGAAGATAAACCTCTCCACTTTCATTGCCTCCATGGCAACGTAATACTCCGCAAAAACGAGATTTTTCTAGAAAACGAGCAGTGTAGTCCCGAACAGAAGTCATCCTTTCCTTCACCACTGCCAATGCTAACTTCGTCAAAGATTTCAGAGAAAGTGTAGGAAGGATGAGATTCAAAACAGAGGCAGAGCTAGCAACTCTTCTTGGCCTCTGTGATGATGTCTGCGCGAAACTGATCGCTGCTGGAGCCACAATGCCAAAGAAACCCGATGCTTCCTGCAGAGCAGAGGGTACATCAGACAAGGGTCAGGATGACTCTGATGATGATGACCATCCTGGTCCATCAGATCATCCTGAGGGGGAGAAAACTACAGAGAAAACTGCAAGCAGAGAACTTACAGGTCCACCAATAGCCGCAGAACCTCTGAGTCAAGCACCTCCAGAACAGACCCGACAACAACAAACTCAACAAACCACAGAGAATACACCCATCTCTGTGGATTCAACCTCTGAAGAACCCAACACTACAGAAGCAGATAAGCAAACCTCAGAGGCAACAACCGCCCCTGAGGTAATCATTTTGGAAGAAACAGATGAACCAACCACAGAGAAAACACCCACCTCTGTGGAAACACCCCAAACCATACCCAGAAGAAAGTCGATTGCCACCAAACCAAAAAGAGCAACGACCTCTGCTTCTGACATTCTGAAAAGGATGCACACAACAATAAGTGATCGTATGGTGAAGAGAGAAGAAGAAAGGCACAGGTTCACTTTAGCCTTCAGAATGGCAAGAAGATTCAATGAAAACACTTCATCAACAGAAACTGAGCTCACAGAAGAAGTCACCAAACAACCTCCAACAGAGGTTACAGAGCAAGTCAAGCCAACAGAACCATCGCCACAAAAGTCCTCTAAGTCACAATCGTCAAAATCCACAGAGGCAACCTCCATCAAACCTACAGAAGTACAAACCTCAAATCCCACAGAAGCAACAGGTTCTGCCACGACAACAAAAAATAAAGGCAAAGGGATACTGACAGAAGAGCCTAAGAAGAAGAAAACATTGTCAAAGCCAACAGAGAAACTGACGAAGAGTGCGTTTGACGCCTTTCAAACCCCAAAACCCGAAGAAGTTGACTGGGCACATGGATTGAAGCCTCTGTCAGAAATTCCTTTAACTGGTAGAGCTGCAGAAGTCGTTCAACAGATGGAGAGTCTCAGAAGACAAATTCCACGACCTGGTCCAACACATGAAGAAATGGAAGAAGTGGTATACAAATACCTCTACAAACAATCCTTTCAGACAAACTATCCAACAGATCATGTGACAGATCCAAGGATCAGAGAAGAATTTGAGAACATCTTCACGAGAACAAAGCCAAGAACCAAAGCAGATGTTTTCTCAATTCACAAGATCAAAAAAGTGATCTTCTGCCGATTCTCCTTCACAAGAACCTATCCAAGGGTCAGGTACAATCTTTACAAAGTCAGAAGAGAGAACAATTCAGAATCTACCTTCGCTGATGCTGACTTAAGAAACATCAATCCATACGATCTACCTGACCTTCTGCAATGGACAAGGGACAACTACAACACAGAAGCAAACACCAGAGCCTATCAAGTATCGAGAAAAGCGATGAGGGAAAAGCTTCTGCTCTACAGCATGATAGATTTCCAGCTGGGAAAGGATCTCGGTCTCAAACAACTGGATCTACGACCACCAGAGGATCGCTGCCCACCAGACGCCATACCAAACTCAATCATCACAGAACCACGGTTTGGGTTAGTATTTCAAAACCCTCAAGGCGAAACTAAACTATTTGTATGCATGGACTGTCAGAGGTACGCAACAAATACTCTGAACAAGTTCAGAGCAAGCCTTGTGAAATACAGAGGTTCAAGGAAAATGGAAAAAGATGCTGCAGATACAATCATAAGAGAGATTGACGCAACAATTCGCCTAAGAGAACTCTGCATCAGATTCTACAAAGAAATCAGAGAAGTCGGCAGAGACAACAGAAGCTACAACGATTTCAAAGATGCCAAAATCTGATTCTCAGACCTCCAATCTCTACAAACAAAGTTTTATCTTTCATTGTACTCAAATGCAAAATGCCTCTGGCATATTTCTAAATGAAAGAAATTTCGAGGTATTGTTTAACCTCTGTCTTATCTAACTTAGCCAAACTTAACTCAAGTTCAAATTTTTATTTTTCACTACTTAGGGGGAGATTGTTAGCTTCAATCTTCCTAATCATAGAAGTATTTAGAAGTAGTGAAAAATAGGCTAAGTGAAGAAAGCCTCTTACAGAGGCTCTGCCGACATTACCGAGAAATCAAGGTCAAGAAGCTACAGAAGCAGCAGAGGCTTCCTACAGAAGCTCTGTCATACGCACAAAGAAGACCAAAGACTCGGAATCCGGCGAAGACTGCTCCACAGAGGACCAGACCGCAGAACCTCTGTAATTCATTACAGAGCCTCTGTGGTCCTCTATGAAGACTTGGAAGATATTACTGGATACGTTCATCAACTTGCATGGAAAAGTACTGTCAAAACACGTGTCAAGCTCTGAGTGGACTCAATAGGGCATGGTACAAAATAGACATCTGTGCCATTTAATGCATTTACCAATAGTACATCTGCTCCATTAAATGCGCATGGCTCAAACAACTGCTCACACCATCCAGTCCACTGTTCACACCATCCAGTTTACTATTCATGCCGTAAAAGGAACAGTGACCAACTTCATAGTCTTCTAAGAGTAGTATAAAAGGAAGTCTCATGTTGAGATCTTCCTAACGACGAATAGACAAGGAATCACTAATACTCTCAAACTTTATTGTCAAATATCTGAGTGTTATATTCTCACACACCAACAGTTCTTAATCTGTTCTTCGTGTTGTTATTATATATTGAATAACAGTAACTGTTCAAGAAATCCTTTTCATTCTTTACTGTTTTCTTTATATATGTGCGTTCTAATATCTATCAAACATATCTGTTAGTTTAATACGCTTCCGCATCAAACTCTAAACTCAACTAATAGACTGTTAATCTTGATTAAGCGTATCTGGGATCCAACAATTGGTATCAGAGCCTTCCTTGATTTTCAATATCAAGTGATCCACTTATCAAGACTCTTGATAGATATTACTGAGATTTAAAATTGTGTCTGGAAACTGCTTAAACCCAGAAAATCTTCAAGCTCATCGAAGTAACTCTTTAGTCATACTTTCTTTCTAAAATCTTCAAATGACAAATACAAATAATTTCTTTACTACTGGTTCTCTCACTAAACCTCCTACTCTCCTTCGAGATGAGTATCCTCAGTGGAAAATAAGAATGGTCCATTTTTTCGAGGGTACTGAAAAAAATCAAGTACAATATCTGTACAATCCTCCTCCTATTCCCATGACAGTAGTACCTCGTATACCTGCTACTGCTGAATCTGCCGAAATCCCCGAACATCAAAAACCAAAGCCAAAAGGGGAGTGGTCAACCGAAGATAAAGCAGAAGATGAAGTTGCTCAGAAAACCAAGAGGACATTAATTATGGCAATACCCAACGAACTCTTTCAATCCTTGGATTCATGTGAAACAGCGCATGATCTGTGGAAAGAACTGGAAAGACAGTTGGAAGGAGGTGCTAAAACACAAAAAAACCGAAGAGCACAGTACATCAATGAATATCATGCATTCAAAGCCTCTGCAACAGAATCTCTGCAAACAACATACGACAGATTCAACTCTCTAATCAACCAGTGCAGAAAATCAGGCATTGACAGAACTTCTGAAGAAAACAATGTCATGTTTTTAAAAAGTCTAAATGAAGAATGGCTCCAGCTGTCTATGTCCCTACAGACAAATCAGGATCTAGACACCTGGACTCTCTCTGATCTTTACGGAACATTAGCCGCACAAGAACCTCAGATAGCACAGGCTAAAACACTAACCATTGCACCATATGCATTGGTTAGTAAAACTAAAGAGGATGCACAGAGACCAAGAAATGATAAAGCCACAGAGGAGAAGAAGAAGGAGAAGAAGAAGATGATGATAATTGACAGTGAAGAAGAAGAAGAGCAAGCAGAAAAGGAAATAACTCTTGCGTCACTAGCTAAATCTTTAGCTCTATTGACAAAAGAGTTCAGAGGAAACAGAAGAGGTTCCGGAAATGAAAGATATGATAGAGAAAACCAGGATGACAGAAGAGACAACAGAAGAGATGACAGAAGAGGAGAAGAATCAAGTGGCCGACAGAGGTCAAGCGATAGAAATTACAGAGGGAATGACCGACAGAGGTCAAATGACTCGGTAAGCCACACGCAGCAAGAATGCTACAAGTGCGGC
This sequence comes from Saussurea involucrata, assembly GCA_033807775.1. NCBI lineage: Eukaryota > Viridiplantae > Streptophyta > Magnoliopsida > Asterales > Asteraceae > Saussurea > Saussurea involucrata. The sequence continues at coordinate 90,020,133 of CM066314.1, forward strand.
AAACCTGGTCACTATGCAAATGAATGTAGATCAGATAAAGGCGGAGACCTACAGAAGTCCAATGATCGAACAGGAAACACTCCTCAAGGGTGTTTTAACTGTGGAAAACCAGGCCATTTTGCGAATGAATGCAGAAGCAGATCAAATCGCCCACAGAGGGACTCTGCTTTCTACAAAAAGAAAGCCGAATATTATGCTCAAAAATCCTTAATGGCAAAAGGACATTCTGAGGAGAACACCGAAGACTTCCAGTCAGACTCTACTTCTGACGATGAACATACCGCTAATGCCCTCTTCTGTGGCATGGCAGAAGTCGACTCCTGCACTGACTCTGAGGTATCCACTTCAAATTCCAACTCTTGTATTACCTCTGTAGATGATAATGCACTTAGAATTAACATTGAATTAATTGAACTGAAAGAGATAAATCAAAGTATTCAGAAAAGACTCACTTTCAATGAGAGAGAAGTACGGCTTCTCACTCAAGAAAAAGCAAAGATTTTTTAGGACAAAGAGAGAATGGAAAAGAACTGGAACAAAACTCTAGATCCTTTAAAAAACCAAATTTCTGAATTAACCAATACTTTAAAAGATAAAACAAAAGAACTTTCAGTTTCAAGGAGCGAAACTACTGACATAAGAGCTCTTAAAGAATACTTTCAAAGAGAAAGAGAGGTATTATGGCAAGATTTACTCAGAAGAGAAGTTTTGCTTAAAAACTATAAAGATGCACATAAAGTTTATGAAAAAATAAACTCACAAATAGGGAGACGAGGTATAGGGTATGATGATATCACCCTAGGTGTTGAAGGCAAAAGAAACAAACCTCTGTCCTCGTTATTTGTGATTGGAAAAACAAACAAACCAGATTTTCCAAATCTAATCTCTGTAAGCAAACGGGCGAAAATCTCTGTGGATCCTTACTTGAAGAAACACAAGAAGATGATTAACGTGTGGTTTGAAAACACATACTCATCATCTTCAACCTCTGTCAATAGAGGTATCAAACCAAAGAAATATCTGAAAACACAAGATCAGATTGGTATCTTCAAGTTTGGTAAACCAGAGACCCAAACACAGGTTGCTTTTGTCTGTTTGATAAACGTTGAAAAGAAATTATCAGCAGAAGCTCCTGAGTTTAAACCCATTTTTTCAGAAGAAAACTTTAAAAATTTAATTGAAAAAGAAATTTTGGAAATATGGAAATCAAGCGTTTTAGAAAATTTCTGTACATCTTCTATAGATAAAACTCTCACTGAAGAAATCTTATTAGAAACCTCTGCAATCTATGAAAACTATTCTACAGAGGAAGAAAGCTCGTACGATACATGCTCAGAAAATCCAGCCTCTATTGAAAGAATTGACTCAACCTCTGCATACGAGGACGATTCATCCTCTGACAACTCAGAGACTGATTTCAAATCAGGGATAATTCACTGTGACACAGAGGATGTCAAATTCTCCTCTGAAGTTCCTCACAGAACTATTTCTCCAAAAGAGAAACTCACAGAGATTCCAATCTGCCAAGATTTTCTAAAATTGAATCTACATATCAAAACCTCTGCTGAGCTTAAAATGTTACAGAAGACCTCTATTGATCCTATAAGTTCTAGATTTTCAAAACCCAAGGTTAATAAATCTTTTTCTTCTGTGACAGTGATGAAAGAAGTTCACCACAGAAGCAACCCACAGAAGGCAGGTCCTAAACAGAGCTTTTGCAAACAACATTCGAGTATTCATAGATCTTCTAGTAATAGGAAATCAAATGTAAAGAAAGAATGTAATGCCTCTGTGGCTGAGTTTAAAAAGTTCAATGAAATGTTCAAGCAAATTACATCTCATATTCAATACTGTCATTGCTTTGATCTTATGTCTAAACATAATAATCATTTTTCAAGTCAAGTCTGTTTACTCTCTACGACAATTCAAAAGTCAAATCCCACAAAGAAACAATCTGACTCTTCTGCAGAGAACAAAATGTATTTCAAGAATGCCAAGGCAAACTTGAAAAACTCTAACAATATTGGACCCATATGGATATGGGTACCTAAATCTCTGTGATTGTCCTGCAGAAGAAGTATGTGCCAATCTGGTATCTAGACTCCAGATGCTCAAGGCACATGACTGGTGACAGAAGTGCACTATCCACGTACAAAGAAACACAAGATGGTGGATCTGTGACTTTTGGAGACAACAAGAAAGGACACATAAAAGGCTATGGAGTCATAAGGAAAGAAGACGTTTCTGTATACAAAGTTGCATATGTGGATGGCCTTAAGCACAACCTACTCAGTGTAAGTCAACTTTGTGATACAGGATTCAATGTGTTGTTCAAAAGAACTTTCTGCTCTCTACAAAGTGAAGAAACATGTATGGAACTTCTGCGAGCTGAAAGAATAGGTGATCTATATCTAATGAACTTCAACTCAAAGAACAAAGACAAAGTTTGCCTTGTTGCCTGCAAAAGTGAAGAAGCCTGGTTATGGCACAAAAGGTTCTGTCACTTAAATTTTCACACATTGGAAAAACTGGTCAAACTTGATCTAGTTAAAGGTTTGCCAAATGTTAAATTCAATATGGATCATTTATGTTCTGCCTGTGAGATGGGAAAACTCAAAAGAGCTTCCCACAAAGGCAAAACAGATGTATCTTGCACTAAACCTCTGTACATGCTTCATGTCGACCTCTGCGGTCCCATTGCCATACAGAGCCTAGGTGGCAAGAAATACATACTTGTCCTAATTGATGAGTATTCGCGTTTCACATGGGTTGAATTCGTTAGAAAGAAATCAGATGTTCCAAATATATTGATAAATCTAATGAAAAGAATCCAAGTTCTTTATAATTGCAGAATACAGAAGTTAAGAAGTGACAATGGCACAGAATTTAAAAACTCTGTCATTGAAGCCTATCTTTCAATAGAAGGAATATCACAGAACTTCTCTGCAGCTCGCACTCTACAACAGAACGGTGTTGTCGAAAGAAAAAATCGAACACTTGTGGAAGCCGCAAGAACTATGATGTCAGCATGCGGATTATCAATGAACTTTTGGGCAGAAGCAATTTCTACTGCGTGTTATACTCAAAATCGATCAACCATTGTGAAAAGACACCTCAAGACGCCTTACGAATTGATTAACAAACGGCGGCCAAACATCAAATTTTTCCATGTATTCGGATGCAAATGCTTCGTCTTAAACGACAGAGATTCAAGAGGAAAGTTTGATGTAAAAGCAGATGAAGGCAAATTCATTGGATACTCTGCCACTTCCAAAGCCTACAGAACATTCCTTACAAAATCTCACAAGATTGTAGAAAGCATCAATGTTTCTTTTGATGATTCATTCCAAATGACTTCTGAACAAATCAGTTCAGAACTCGGAATTAAAGGGAAATCCTCTGTCATCTCACGAGCAAAAGAAGACTTGGATCTTCTATTGGAACAATCAGAGTTTCTGAAGAACCATCCTCTGTCGGACAAAATCCTACAGGTTTGTCTCTAACTGGTCCTAAATATGCTTCATCTTCTTCTGTACATACTACAGATGCAATTGCCGAAGCAGAAGAAAGTGCAGAAGATGAAACATCAAGGAAAACGACCACAGAAGCTGCACAAACCACAGAAGAACCAATTACAGAGGAAATCGAGGACCAAGACTATACGTCCTCAGAGGAACAAACTCCACCACCACTGGGTAGACGCCATGCAAGAAGAACTTTTGCAATTTGAGCGTAACAGAGTATGGACTCTAGTACCTCTGCCAAGAGGAAAACAGGCCATTGGGACTAAATGGGTCTACAGAAATAAGAAGGATGAAGATGGAGTGGTCATCAGAAACAAAGCAAGATTAGTAGCAAAGGGATATAGACAAGAAGAAGGCATAGACTACGATGAAACTTTTTCCCCTGTCGCACGGCTCGAAGCAATAAGAATATTCTTAGCCTTCGCAGCCCACAGAGGTTTTAAAGTCTATCAGATGGACGTAAAATCAGCTTTTCTCAACGGTGAAATCCAAGAAGAGGTCTACGTTAATCAGCCACCAGGATTTGAAAGCTCAAAGTTTCCAAGGCATGTATACTACCTTGAAAAAGATTTATATGGACTGAAACAGGCTCCACGAGCATGGTATGAACGACTTTCTACCTTTCTTCTAGTCAATGGTTACAACAGAGGTACAACAGATACAACCTTATTCTATAAACGCAAAAGTAGTGAGATAATGCTTGTACAAATATACGTAGATGACATAATTTTTGGGTCTACTAATTCAGAAGAGTGTAAAAGATTTGAAAAACTCATGCAGAGTGAGTTTGAAATGAGTATGATGGGAGAATTAACTTTCTTCCTCGGACTCCAAGTCAAACAATCATCAGAGGGATTTTTTATAAATCAAGCTAAATATGTCTCTGACATTCTTTCCAAGTATAGCTTCTCTCATGCCTCTGCAATGAAAACTCCAATGGCCACTGGAAACAAGTTATTCTTAGATTCAGATGGCATCTCTGTAGAATGCACTCTCTACAGAGGCATGATTGGATCTCTGTTATACTTAACAGCAAGCAGACCTGACATTATGCATGCCACATGTCTCTGTGCACGCTATCAAGCTAATCCAAAGAAATCACATTATGATGCCGTAAAGAGAATCTTTAGATACCTAAAAGGGACCAAAAATCTTGGTCTCTGGTATCCACAGAACTCTTGTTTTGGTCTTAAAGCTTATACAGATTCAGACTATGGAGGATGCATGCTCGACAGAAAGAGTACCTCTGGGAGTTGTCAATTCCTAGGTGGTAAACTAGTCAGTTGGACCTCCAAGAAGCAGAATTGTGTTTCCACATCCACTGCAGAAGCTGAATACGTTGCTGCCGCTTGCTGTTGTTCTCAGGTTCTATGGATGAAGACTCAGCTAAAAGACTACGGCCACATTCTGTTCAAAATACCCATCTTCTGCGATTCCAAAAGTGCTATTGCTATCTCTGCCAACCCTGTACAACACTCAAAAACCAAGCATATCGATATAAGGTATCACTTCTTGAAACATCATGTTGAATACGGTACAATCGAAATGCATTTTGTGCCCACAGAATATCAACTCGCTGACTTATTCACCAAAGCACTAGACGAGAAAAGATTCAACTTCTTGGTAGGTAAGATAGGAATGATTAACATGGTGTCAGTAGGTATAGTTTTATATTCTGTAAATAATAAGTAAATACATTGCTTAATTTATTGCTTTGATTAATTCTACTTCTGTATGTAAATTCTTAAAACCTTAAATAGTTCTTAAAATCACAGAGCTTCTGTAAGTCAACTCAGAACCTCTGACGACCCCTACAGAACCTCTGAAAAACCATGACCTATGTTTTATGCAAAACTTATCATTCTTTGATCCAAGCATATGTCAATGGGGAGCAAAAGGAAATTCTTGATCTACAGAAGTGATTAGATCAAGGGGGAGCAAAAGGGGCCCTGAGATGATCTACAGAGGTAAAATCTCTCAAAGGAAAGCCGAAGAAGAATGTCGATAATTCTCCATCGACAGAAGAAAGACAAAACTGCCCAGATTCACGTTGTATCACATTAATGGTAGTAACATAGACAGCTAATAGTGAGAATCAATTATAGAACAGGATAATGATAACAAGATCAAATAAGAAACGCTACTCGTATATTGATAATGGATAACACCAAGAACAAGATCAATGGTGTATCCTGAAATCTCACAGGGAACAATATTGTACGGAGGTAGTGCTCGGGATTACTGCAGTGTGTGCTTAAACAATTGTGGAAAACTATTCTTCCCAAAAGCTTACTATTGTTTGTTCTACTACCTCTCTATTTATAGCCCTGATAAAGTGTAGACAGTGTACTATCGTACCCTAGAATGACACGTGGAAAGTGTGTCTCCTAATTTTAGGGCATACGTGGAAAGTATGGACACTTGTCTAACACTTAGGATTTCTTACGAGACTTAGGCATCACAGAGGTCTTCACTTCAACAGAGCTCATAGACCAGAGCTCTGTTGGTCTTCGGGTTGTGAATAGTTATTCTGTTGATCTTCTGATAGAGCTCTGTTAGTTCCACCAGAACTCTGTTGAGTTCTGTTGATCTTCTTGAAGCTTTTTCTTCTAAGTCTTCTGTTGCATCTCTGATGGTCTTCTGACTTGATGATATTTTCAATACTTTTACATTACATATATACTTGGGGCTAACAATCTCCCCCTAAGTATTGAAAATAAAAAATTGAAACACAGATGTAAACAAAAAGAATAGAGAATATTTACCTCTGTTAGCCTTTGTACTATTCTTCTAAGATATTACAATGCATGGTAAGAAATAGTACATTTATGCATAGTTATCTCCCCTAAGAATTCTGTCGAATCTTCTGATTAGTATACGGAAGTCCAGCATCATATCAATCTGGTCGACGAAGAGTTTCTTCTGTTCTTCTGGACACTTGCTTCTCGGGAGATCTTGGATTATGTTCTTGAGGTATACTAGCGACTCACTCGAGTACTTGTGGGCTTCAGCTTCTCTGATGGCCTTCTTTGTGCCCTTCTGTCGGCAGACAAAGACTGGAGGATCTTCTACTATGGTTCCAGTTATGTGATGGCCATAACCCTCAAGGTTTTCATTTGGTGGTGCAATCGCTAGTTTCTCTACTTCAAACTCTATGCCTAGCTGATAATTAGTCTGTATTCTGAGATTGATGTGCTCTTGCATAGCGAATCTGACTTCTGGTAGCACAGTTCTGGCCGGCGTGTATCTTTCTTAGAAGTTCAAGAAATATGCGTGAAGTGTAATCAGGTCGTATGGGTTCAGAAGGACGAGATCATTGTCATTGAAGATTTCATTTCTGCCTTCTGTTGATTCCACAGTCTACTCATGGTATGTGACTCTGTCATGTTGAAACTTCTTGTGCTTGATGTCCAAGATTCTGTGGATACCGAAGTTTATGTTGATGGCTCTGTTCAGATTTGACTTGGTTTGGATGAACTTTAGCCTTGCATCAGAAATGGTGTTTATTCTGATTGGGTTAAGGTATGGGTTAATGGGTACGGCATTTACAGGGATGATGTCTCTGTCAGCATATAGAAATGCAAATACCGTTTCTAAGGCAACTTTTTCGGCATGATGGGTAGAGGTTTATGGGTTCTGTTCTGGTATTATTGGGTTTGGGTCAACGTGGGTTTCTGCCTTAAGAATGTCGATGTGATCAGATTTTTGAGTAGCTTGAGGTTGGGCTTGACTTGTTTGTCCTTCAGCAGAGGATGGGTCTGTACTCTCTGGTTCTTTTCTTGGAGATGTAGGAGAGGTATCTAGGCAGATGATCTCTGGTGGTTCTTGTGTTGACGCTTCTGTTACTTTGATGACTCTGTCCTTGAACATGTAGTCAAATGCCACCACAATCATTTCTTGTGTGTGTTCCTCTGTTATCCCCTTTTCTCCTCCTGTAGCCTCTGCCTCAGTTGCTTCTGTGACTTGCCATTTACCCTTGTCTTCTCTCTCTTTTTCAACCTCTTTCTCTTTCTCTGCCTCTTTCTCCTTCTCTTTCTCCTTCTCCTTCTCCTTCTCTTTCTCCTTCTCCTTCTTCTTCTCCTTCTATTTCTCCTTCTCCTTCTCCTTCTCTTTCTCCTTCTCCCCCTTTTGTTGTTCTGAGGACTCACCCAATTGATTGTCTGAGTGACTTTCTTGAGCATTCTCAAAATCATCATCTCCGCCAGAAAAGTCAATTCGAGCTTCTGGTGAGGGCGGAACAACAAATCCTAGATCAGCTTTGTGTCTCTTGCTTGATGGTTCTCCTGTAGGTGCTTCTTCTACAGGTCTTTTCGATGTAGAGGCAGCCTGTAAAATGATGTTAGTAAAATTTAAGGCTGCCTTCGTCATTACATCCTCTACCTCTGTTGCGGCACTCCTGATCTCTTCTACTTGAGCCGCAAAGTTGACCTTGTGTTTATCAAGAGATGTTTGCACATGTTGTTCTGTCGCCTTAGCTTTCATTACAAATTTTGATGAAATCATCATCATTCGGCTAAGAATTTATTTTCTGAAGTCTCAAATTTGGCCAACAGTCATGGGTAGGTCATTTGGGTTAGGGCTGGAGATGTTGAGTGGAGTAGCAGATGAGGTGGTTGCTTCTTTTATGGATTCCTTAACAGAGTTGGTAATTATCTCTGTCAAGGTTCTGACGTTTGATTCTGAAAGAATAATTGTAGGGATGGGAAGGGATATGTTCATCTGCGCCGTGTGGTTCTCTGTTTTGAGTTGTTTTAGCGCTGCAAGCTCTGTCGATGTCTTTTTGGCTTCATCTGCTCTGACTGTCTTTAGCTCGACTATCTCTGTTGTCAGCTTTGCAATCTCTTCTCCTCTAACTCGTTCAGACTCTGTTCTGAGTGCTTCAGCCTCGACATATTTCAGAGTTATCTCTGCATGTTTGTTAGAGATGTTCAGCAGTTCTTCCTTAAGAGAAGCATTTTCCTTGCGGATCAACTCCTCCTTCTGTTCATTGATAAGTTTATACTCATTCAAGGAGTTGTTGATACTATCACAGAAGCTTTCGAACTTTGCTCTTGTGACAGTGTCAACGGGGGTAACCTTGGTTCCAACACATGGATCCAATTCTGCCTCGAGTTCAGAGGCGCCTCCGTCAAGAGTTGTTTTGATGTTGGCTCTTGGAGGACTTCCACCTGATCCTTGATGTTCCCTTTGAGGGGAAACAACTACAGGTGTTCTGACCAGAGTTTCCTCTTCCAGCTTAGGATCTGAAGAAGGAAATATGATGTGATGAGAATAATTTGGATCAAGCAAAGTCTTCCCTTGTTCTACTATGGTCTCCCATTGTCCCTGAGTCGGACAGATGCCACGTGAGATTACAAAGATCTCTGGTCTATTTTGTGTCACGTCTATATGAGCCACAGAGGCATCATTGTGTGGAGGTGACCTATTGATGTTCTGGGGCGAATGAACATCACTACCAAACATAGCTTCCCCATGTTCGTGCATACCAGAAGCATGAAGAGTTGCTTCTGGTGGTTCTTGTTGGTTGGGGTTCGAGGTGTACACCTCTGTTTCAATAATCCTTTGGTCTTGATCACCAGGATTAGATTGTGTGGAAGCACTGGGATTTTGATTAAGGATACCCTCAGATGTGCTCTGTTGAGCATCTTTTTCTATCCTCACATTCTCCTCGGCTCCTATGGCTATAGAACTCTCTGGATTCTCTCTGATAATTCCCTCTTGCCCACCACTATCAGAGGAGATATTTTCCACCTCTGGTGTTTCCTGTACTTCCTCATGGACAGCCTCTCTAGGAGATTCCTTGTCATGTACTTCCTCCATCATTCTAGAGGAAGACCCCACTTCGGGTGCTCTTACCTCTGGTCTGTTAACTTCCTCTCCTATCTCCCCACTCAAGCTCTCGAAAGAAGGCTCAGATCCTAAGTATGCTGGGGTTCTCACCTCAGGTTCTTGAGGTTGAGCAACACTCTGATAGTTTTGGATAGAGATATGGTCTGGGGCGATAAGGGCAAGCATTGTACCTGGAATTCTTCTTATGAAGGGGTATTCGCCTGATGTGGTGGGGAGGAATTTGGACATTGTCCAAACAGGTGTGGAGCGACCCTGATGAGTTAGTTCCAGTCTGTCGAAGGCTCTTCTGATTACTAGACTGATAAAGCGTGGAAACTTGATCATCTTTAAGAACTTGTCAGATCCAACGACTCCTCCTCTTGCGATGGATGAGGGTTTTGTGTTAACAGCGGTAAGAAGATCGTTGTAGAGAATGCTGGCGTAGTCAAAGTTCCGATTGAAGAACAATCCATACATGATTTGTAGGATTTCCGTTGTGGCTTGGTCTTGACTACCAGATTTGCTGGTAAGGGTTCTGTTTAAGGTGGAGAACATGAAATTCCACATAGTGGGTAGATTCTGTCGCTTGAATTTTCCTATCCTATTCAGATCCTTGTTGTAACCCAGAAATTTCATGAAATCCAGAAGGACAGCTACTTTTGGTGGTTTCTCATAGGCGTCTATTCCTAGATGTCTTTTGGTTTTCATTCTGAAGATTCTTCTCAAGGTACTTGATCTAATGTGGATTGTTCCCGCTCCTCCATTCCTTGAGTTGACACTCCCAACTATCCCGTCTTGTTCTTCGATGTATTGGCATGTGGTCCACCATTGTTGGACATAGATTGCAGGAAGATGGTCATCGAACTCTGTTAGGGCTCTAAAGATATCAGAGTTTCTAAAGAACTCAATGAAGATATGATATAGGGGTAGATAGAGTCCTAGAGTGGGATCGAATCTGTAGTTGTTGTCAGCAAACTCGTATGGAAGAACAATGATATCATCAGTGGGTTCTATTCGGCTAGAATCAGCAGAGTTTTGGGGTTCTGCCATTGTTGCAGGTTTGGGGTTTTCTTGAAGAACACAGAGGATTTGAATAAAATAGGGAAAGGTGAAGGGTTTAGAAGGTTTAGAAATGAAATAGGTCAAGGTTATGGATATTTATAGTCAGAACTTGTGCCTGGGTAATCGTCGTAGGTACTGTAGGCACTCGAGTGTCAGAAGGTGGAGTGTCCTGAACAGTGCGTCGTGGGAACAGCTAGTGGTTTAGCTTTCAATTAGAGAGTGCCACGTGGATTTGTTCCGACCACTTTTGTGCAAGTAAACCGTCGCGGTTAGAGATGTGTGGGTGACAAGTGGTTGACGATTAGAAATAACCCGCACCTCTGATGACGTTACTTCTGATGACGTGGCATAAAACCGATAGAGCTCTTTTGGAGCTTTGCAAGTTTTGCCTCTGATGAGTAACCCTTTTTCATTCTTTTCAAGTACTCCTTTGGTGTTTCACCTTTACCCAAAATTATTTAAAATTTTGTATCTGATGCAGAAATGGACAAAGAACGAGAACAGAACTGACTTTAGAAATTTCACAGAGTTCTGGTGAGAAACAACAGAGGCTCTGGTGAAATATCAGAGTTCTGGTGAGTTCTTGACATTATCAAAGGATTTTCATCAGAACAGGTTTTCCCTCTTTCTTCAAAAAGATTTTTCTTTTCAGAACAGAAAGCGAAGTCATTTTGATTTGAAAATCAGATTTGACTCTCTCTCCCCCTAAAACCATGCGCAAAACTTTATAAACTCTCCCTTGAAATATGAGCAAAAAAAAACTTTTTACAAAAAAGAGATATATACAAGCAGATTCACTAAGCTTGTTGAAAAAGTATGCATGACAGAGTTCTGGTGAATAGCGGAGACTTTGTTGAACTATCCTTCCTAACTTTTTGACAGAGCTCTGTTGGAACATCAGAGGCTCTGTTGAGTTTGAACATAGTTAGGAGGACATGTTCAGCATACCCAGTTTGCTGATTAAGAAGTTAAATCTCCTTTCATCAAGGGCTTTTGTAAATAAGTCAGCAAGCTGGATGTCGGTTGAAACAAAGTACATTTCAATTGTCCCTTTTTCAACGTGATCCTTTATGAAGTGGTACCTTATATCGATATGCTTTGTCTTGGAGTGCTGAACTAGATTAGCTGTGATTGCTATGGAACTCCTGGAGTCACACATAATTGGAATTTTTTCATACTCTAGGCCATAGTCTTTTAGCTGGGTTTTCATCCATATCACTTGAGAGCAACAACTGGCAGCAGCAACATACTCTGCTTCTGCTGTAGAGGTTGATACGCAATTCTGTTTCTTGGATGTACAACTCACCAATTTTTCACCAAGTAATTGGCAGCTACCAGACGTACTCTTTCTGTCATTCTTGCATCCTCCGTAATCTGAGTCTGTATATGCTACAAGCTCGAAACCAGATTTAAGAGGATACCAGAGACCCAAAAATTGAGTCCCTTTAAGATATTTAAATATGCGCTTCACAGCAGACAAATGAGATTCTTTAGGATTTGCTTGAAATCTGGCACAGAGACAGGTTGCAAACATTATGTCAGGTCTTCTAGAAGTTAAGTACAGAAGTGATCCTATCATGTCTCTGTAGTTCTTGACATCTGTTGGTTCACCCTTAAGGTCAGAGTCAAGTTTAACTCCAGTGGCAATAGGAGTTTTCATTGGATTTGAATTGTTGAGCTTGTATTTTTTCAAAATATCAGAGATGTATTTTGAGTGACTTATAAAAGTCCCTCTGATGGATTGTTTTACTTGTAAACCAAGGAAGAATGAAAGTTCTCCCATCATGCTCATTTTGAATTCACTTTTCATCAAATCCTCAAACCTATCACAGTACTCTTGTTGTGTAGACCCAAAAATAATGTCATCAACATATATTTGTACCAGAAGTATATCATTCCTATACCTTCTAAAGAATAGAGTTTTATCGACATTACCTTTCTCGAAGTGATTTGTCAACAGAAAATTGGACAAAGTTTCATACCAGGCTCTGGGAGCTTCTTTAAGGCCGTATAGAGCTTTGTCTAACTTTGTAAACGTGGTCTGGAAACTCCGAACTTTCAAAACCAGGCGGTTTTTGGACATAAACTTCCTCTTGTAGTTTGCCATTCAGAAAGGCAGACTTTACATCCATCTGAAAGACATTAAGACCTTTGTGAGCAGCATAGGCTAAGAAGATTCTTATGGCTTCTAGTCTAGCTACAGGGGCAAAGGTTTCGTCATAGTCGATACCTTCTTCTTGGCAGTATCCTTTTGCAACCAGACGGGCTTTGTTTCTGATGATTATCCCATCTTCATCCTTTTTATTCCTAAACACCCACTTGGTTCCAATGGCCGATTTGCCTTCAGGAAGTGGAACCAAGGACCAAACTTTATTTCTTTCGAATTCCAGAAGCTCTTCTTGCATAGCTTCGATCCAGTTTGGGTCTTCAAGGGCTTCAGAAATTTTCTTTGGCTCAATCATGCTTAAAAAGTTTACAAAGAAAGCTTCATTGATTGTGGTCGATCTCGTCTTCACACCATCTTCAGCAGCACCGATAATTTGATGATGAGGATGATCCTTTGTCCATCTTGTCATGGGAGCATGGACAACAGGAGGGGTTTGTGCTTCTGATGGGAAAACACGATCCTCAGAATCAGAGTTCTGTGGCACACAACTCTGGAGAGTGGCCTCATTACTCTGTGAGGGTGATCTTTCAAATAGGGAGTCTCTGCCAATATTGGTTAGCAGAGGTGATGATGGCTCTTCCACAGGTTCTCTTTGTGGTTCCTTGTTTCTATGAATGACACCTGTAGACAGAGAAGTAGATGGTGAAGTATTGGAGGGACCAGTAAGAGTTGTACCTGTCAGATTCTGTTCTGTTAAATTATGAGCTTGGTCGCCTCTGTTGATGTTGACAGAGGAGATATCATCATCGAAGAAATCATTGAACACAAGATTGATGTCTTCTTCCCCTGTCTTTGAAGAACTTGGCTTCTTCTATTCTGTCTGTGTCCCCTCTGTTGATTTGCGATCAGAGGCACTTGATGTACTTTCATCAAAGGACACGTTAACGCTAATGACACGAGTTATGATGTTGTAGACTCTGTAGGCCTTAGAGGTTAAGGAATAACCAATAAAGATTCCTTCGTCCGCCTTTTTGTCGAATTTTCCCAGCTGTTCTCTGTCATTCAAGATGTAGCACTTGCAGCCAAAATCATGAAAGAATTTCACGTTTGGCCTTCTGTTGTTGATGAGTTCATAGGGAGTCTTTTTTAAATCTTTTTACTATGACATCTCTGTTTTGGGAAAAAACAGGCTGTTGAGACTGCCTCTGCCCAGAAGTTGATGGGAAGGACAGAGCCAGCCAGCATGGTTCTGGCGGCTTCTACTAGAGTTATGTTCTTCCTTTCCACTACACCATTCTGTTTTGGAGTTCTGGCAGCTGAGAAGTTCTGGGAGATTCCTTCTTCTGAAAGATATGCATCTATTCTGGCATTCTTGAATTCTGTCCCGTTATCACTTCTCAACTTTTGCACTTTTAATCCTAACATAACCTAATCCTTCTCAAGAAACTCTGGGACATCAGATTTTACTCTGATGAACTCAATCCAAGTATATCTAGAAAATTCATCAATAAGTACTAGAATATACTTCTTGCCCGACAGACTTTGCACAGAGATAGGACCACAGAGATCCACATGAAGCATATGCAAAGGTATGTGACAACTATGATCACTCTTAGTTCTGTGTGAAGATCTTTTCATCTTTCCCAATTCACAGGCAGAACAGAGATGGCCTTTGTCAAATTTCAGTGGAGGAAGTCCTTTTACTAGATTTAATTTCACGAATTTGTCAAGATTTGAAAAATTCAAATGGGCAAAAGTTTTATGCCAGAGCCAGGCATCTTCATTTTTTAAAGACACTAAACAGAGCTTTTCTGTTGTAGAGTTTTGGTTAGGATTGAAATTCATTTTATAAAGATTGCCTTTTCAGTCGGCTCTTAAGAGTTCTTGACCAGACTCGGAAAGTAACAGAGAACAGTACTTCTTCCTAAAATTGACATCGAAACCATGATCACATAGTTGACTTATGCTAAGCAGATTATGGTTTAATACTTCAACATAAGCAACCTCAGAAACTGAAACACCACCATTGACTAAAGTACCGTATCCTCTAATCTGTCCGCCATTATCTCCTCCAAAGGTTACTGCACTTCCATTTTTGTTCTTGAAAGAAGTAAGCAGCTTCTTATTCCCCGTCATGTGCCTTGAGCATCCTGAATCTAAATACCAGATCTGCACATGGGGTTTCTGTAAGACAGATTAGTTTCTTTTAGGTACCCATTGCGTTTTGGGTCCTTTCTTGTTAGGTTTGCGGGTGTTCAAGGGCTTATCTGCTGGCTTTCCATTTTGGGATGGTATGCCAGAGGGTTTCTTCTGTGCATTCTGAATAGTCTTGGGATTTTTTCTTTGAGATGACTGATTCAGAACACAGTGAGGACCATTCATATGGTTCTTTAACTGTAGCAGAAGTTGAATACAATTGCATTTTATAGAGCATGAATATTGATGCAAATTGTCGTTTTTATTCAAAAGTTGTTGTTTAAAGGGAGCTTGATTTTGAAAAACTTTAGGACCAGATGTCTTTACGTACATTCTGTCCTGTGATTTAAAATTGTTGTTTCTTGGAGCAAACTCTCTTGACATAAAACTATTTCTCTTTTGATTTACAATAGGTGTAGAAGTAGGTTGGTCATTGACTTTCCATTTTCCTTTCTGCTCTGTTGTAAATTTGACTTGTTCATAAGCGTAAGGAACAGAGTTATAGTCATCATGAATAATTTTATCTTTTCCTCTTTTCTTCTCTTCTATCTCATTAGAGGAAAGAATTCTGATACCCTTATCTTTCAAATTTGGCAAAGGTATAAATCTGTTCTGTTTCAAGTGTGAAGGTTCATAAGTATTTGAGGAAGAAGTGCGTTGCATTTTTGGCACACGTAGTTGAGAAGACGTCCGAGAAAAGGCGAAGATATTCTGGTGGTGAAGGATCACCCGGAGGTATTCCCAGATGATTTGCCTGGACTTCCCCCGTTTAGACAAGTGGAATTTCAAATTGACCTCATATATGGAGCAGCACCTGTAGCTAAGGCACCGTACCGCTTAGCACCTGCCAAAATGCAAGAGTTGTCGAGTCAACTTCAAGAACTCCTGGACAAAGAATTTATTAGGCCAAGTTTCTCACCTTGGGGAGCCCCAGTCCTGTTTGTCAAGAAGAAGGATGGATCATTTCGAATTGCATAGATTATAGGGAGCTGAACAAGTTGACGATCAAGAATCGATATCCTCTCCCCCGAATAGACAATAAAAATGGGTACATAAAAGGCTACGGAGTCATACAGAAGGAGAATATAACCGTATGCAAAGTTGCATATGTTGATGGCCTTAAACACAATCTTCTTAGTGTAAGCCAACTCTGCGATACGGGATTCGACGTAATGTTCAAAAGAACCTTCTGCTCTCTACAGAGTGAGGACACAGGAATTGAACTTCTGCAAGCCGAAAGAAGAGGCGACTTGTATCTCATGAACTTCAATGTCAAAAACAAGAAAGTCAAAATCTGTCTTGTTGCGTGCAAAAGTGAAGAAGCCTGGTTATGACACAACAGGTTCTGCCATTTAAACTTTCATACTCTTGATAAACTTGTAAAACTTGATCTAATATAAGGTCTACCAAACGTCAAATTTAATAAAGATCATCTATGCTCTGCCTGCGAAATGGGAAAACTCAAAAGAGCTTCCCATAAAGGCAAAACTGATGTATCTTGCACTAGGCCTCTGTACATGCTTCATGTTGACCTCTGCGGTCCAATATCTCCATAGAGCCTATGTGGCAAGAAATATCTGCTTGTTTTGATCGATGAATTCTCTAGATTTACATGGGTTGAATTTGTCAGAAAGAAATCAGATGTTCCAAACATTCTGATAAATTTAATGAAGAAAATCCAAGTTCTGTATGAGTGCAGGATTCAGAAACTAAGAAGTGACAATGGCACAGAATTCAAAAACACTGTCATTGAAGCCTATCTTACAGAAGAAAGAATATCACAGAACTTCTCTGCTGCACGCACCCCACAACAAAATTGCGTGGTTGAACGAAAGAATCGCACGCTTGTGGAGGCTGCTAGAACTATGCTGACCGCATGCGGATTAGCAATGACATTTTGGGCAGAAGCAGTATCGACCGCTTGCTATACCCAAAATCGATCAACCATTGTAAATAGACACATCAAAACTCCATATCATTTGATCAACAAAAGACGAACAAACATCAAGTTCTTCCATGTATTTGGATGCAAGTGATTCGTCTTAAATGATAAAGAAGCAAGAGGAAAGTTTGAAGTAAAAGCAGATGAAGGCAAGTTCATAGGATACTCTGCAACTTCCAAAGCTTACAGAGTTTATCTTCTGTAGTCACGAACGATTGTAGAAAGCATAAACGTTTCTTTTGAGGATACCTTCCAAAAGACTTTTGAACAAATCAGTTCAGAACTCGGTCTAAAAGGGGAATCCTCTGGTATCTCAAAAACAAGAGAAGAAGACTTAAATCTTCTATTTCAAGAGATGTTCCATGACGACATTGATCCCTCTGCTGGAGCCGTCAGAGCCTATGGAAAATCATCTTCTGCCAGCCAGAACGCGATAGGTATATCTCTAACTGGTCCCTTAAATAATTCATTTTCCTCTGTTAATCATACAGATGCAAATGCCTAGGGGAGCCAACAGAAGATGATACGACAAGAAAAACAACCACAAAAGCTACTGAAGAACCAACTCCAGAAACCACAGAGGAACCAATAACAGAGGAACAAGAAGACTCAGTCTCTACTTCCTCAGAGGAACGAACTCCGCCACACATTCCAATCATCCCACAATCTGTAGTATCAAGCACGAAAGCAAAATCTACGACATAGACTGCACAAGAACCACAGTTAGAAACCTCTGAAGATCAACTTGATGAAATCGATGACCATCTCCCAAGAACAACAAAATGGCCAATGGAGGGGCCAACAACCAAAATGTATGCCATGAACAAGAACACCCCAACAGAACACGCTGATGGATACCCACACTGCAGACCTCTGCCAAAGAAACTTCTGAGATATGTCAAGGATAAAGAACTAGAACTAGAATACATACGCGATCACAGGACTCCAGACCCAAGTCCTGCGACACCCCCGCGTTTAGGAACCCTCATAGGCACAGAAGTATTAGATAGGTTGACAGATGAAGAATGGGCAGAGGCTTTTCAGAAGCATGAAGAGGTTCAAGCCAGATTCCGTGCTAAGAGAGAATCCATCTTCTCTGTCTCAAAGAAACAAAAACTCTCTGCCTCAACTCCTAAAAAGAAAACAAAGAAGAGGAAAACCATAGAGGGTACTTCACTTTTGTTGTATGTGAAACCCAGAATCTAGCAATGACATGTAGAGAGAAAATCTAGAGTGCACAAGTCATCCATGTATTGATCTTTAGAGAGTAAATGACAAATGCTACAAGTGTTACAAGATTAACAAAGGAGTCTTCTTTATATAGTAGGGCCATGACATGTCCATGCCTCTACTAAGAAGAACATTACAAAATATTAATACTGTCTTGATAGCTACAATAATGCCCTAACAATCTCCCCCTTAGCTATCAAGGCAGAAAGGGTCTTCTTCTTCTTTGAAACCCAAGATGCGTTTGAATCCTTCGCATAGCCATTCTGAAATTCAATCTTTCATCTATCTCTTCAATGGCTCTTGACAAAACTCTTCTAGGTCTTGAAGAAATCCAATTGATTTTTCGTTCAGCATCATGTCTTTTAAGCTTTTCAACCAACTGAAGTCTTACAATCTTGAGCGTACCATCAGAATACTTTTCCAACTCATTAAACCGAATGAATATCTTATTTTCACCACTTCTGAACACAACACCAAACTCTGGTTCTCCAATCACATCAAATAGAGTCATCTTCATTAATCCAGGCAAACTTTGATTAGGCCTTAACAAGTTAACTCTTGGTTGATAACTCTCCACGGCCATTTGTAGATCATGACACTGTGTGAACAAGACGTGTCTTCTCAAAAATCTTTTGATCGCATTCAGTGCAAGAGTTACGTTTTCCCTTCTGATCTGTAGATCTCTGAAATGATGATACATGAACTCAAAATCTTCCATCGTTAAGTGACAAAAATCAGCTTCAGAGAATCTGTAATCTCTACAATCCTGCCTCTAAACTACAAACTCTGGATACCACATTTTGTAATACAATCTAGCCGTTACCTCCTTTATAGTCACAATCAACTTCTTGCTCCTCACCTCTCTTTTCTTTTGACACTTGTCTCTCAGAAAATACATATACTCGAACTTGTATTCGGCTGTTTGATCAGTAATTCCCAACACGACGTAGGGATTCAAACTTCTGATTTTGTGTATAAACAGTCTTCTTTCAGACTCTTCCAAGAATGGTGTTCTCAAATACAAAGTTCTTTTACGTTGTTCAAGTTCAGACAGTTTTCTGCTCCGTGAGGATGATGGACCAGGTTGATCAGCTGTATTGGAAGGACCATTTTCGTCATGGGTAAGATTAACAGGTGGTATTAATGGTGTAAAAGATGGAGGTTCAGTATCTTCAGGTTTAGGTTCTTTAAAGATTGGATCATGAAAGGATTGTGATTCATGATGAATGGGAATGGATTCAGAAGTTGGAATTGGTTCAGAAACTGGTATAGTGGTTTGAGTTGAACTGGGTTGGTTTAGGTTAAAAGATAAAGGTATAGCATCAGATTGAACCGGTATAAAGGTACTTGGGATGTGTTCAGGTGAATGTATAGGACTTACAGTTATTTCCTCAGGAGTTTGTGGCCCATAGATTTCAGTAAGAATGTCTACCTCATCTTGTGTAAACCCAACACCTTGATCCTCTGGTTCATACGTAAGCACTGCAAATGGTTCTGCTTCCTCCTTTACTCTCCAATACTAATCATATTCTCTTGCCAGATCATCATCACCTTCATCACCATAACTGATTTCAATCAATTCAACAGATTCCACAAACTTGTCTACCACATCCCTTATCTCTTCCTCATTTACCTCAGGCTTTTCAACCGTCGGTTCTGCATTCGGATCAACATACAATACGATCTGTTTTCCGCTTTCATCACCCATCGCTCCAGATTCAAACATATCAGAAATCTCAGCAACAGTTGGATTCTTCTTTAAGCCTTGTGAATTATCAGACTCAGCCCTTCTCTTCTTACTCATCTCCCCCTCATGATCATGATCATCGGGATCCTGATCATACTTTCGTTTCAAACCACGGGCTTGAGTCTTGCAACCCTGATTCAGTAATGCTTTCAACTCATCTAAGGAATGCTTCATATCATTCAAAGATTGTACAACTGTTGACTTGAAAGAAGTAAACTCCGTGGATAATTTTTGGAACTCCATGGATGTAACTGTAGATGTAGGTGTAGGTTGAGGTGGTGGTGGTGGTGGTGTAGATTGGAAGTTCTGTAGTAGCGATAATAGAGTTTTACTTTGTTGATCTTCAGGGCTAATGGAAATCAGCTTAGCATAAAACAGATCTCTTAACTCATCAATACTTTGATCAACTGGAGGTTGTTGAACCGAAGGATGCTGAGTTACACGAGGTGGAGCCAAGTAAATTTCTGGACGTGAACGTGCAACGGGCTCTTCAATTGCCGGCCCTTTTCCTTTCAATAAGTTTTTCACCCCTTGTATCTCCCGTGTGAATGATTCCTCAACAGCCTGTAGGGCACCGTCGAGAATTTCCCTTGTCACGAAGACGGGTAACGTAACACCGGCACCACTTAGGTTCGCCGTTGACACAACAGTTGTTTCAACTGTGTGACCTACGCTCAGTGTTGGCATAATGTTAGCACTGGTAGGATTTCCACTCTATCCTTGTAGTCCTGTGTGAGGATCTACTCCGAGTGTTCCGGATGGGTCATGAAGACTCACATCAGTTGTTTCAGAAAGTGTCCTATTCAAAGAATCTAAAATATCAGCAATAGGCACTAGACTATCAACATGTGCAGAAATGAAGGTCGACGACCGGGGAGGAGGTCGCTCTGTTTCAATACCCGAAATCGCCAAGTGAGATCCGGATAGATTATGTGCTAAAGCCCTGTGAGAAGATAAGACAGCTTCTTGTTGAGAAGAAGCTGAATGCCTGGCTGAGGTGTGCAATTGCGTTACTGGGCGAGTACCGTCTTTTTCAATACCTGATCCCAACAAATGCGATCTGGTGGTGGATGTGGCTGCCCTTCGGGTATAGAAATGTTTGGTAGCACTCACACTCTCCATATTTTTTTCTTCATTTTCTCTCGCAGACTCACATATATTTTTATCTAATTCTCCCTCGGTTCTCCTTATACCTCCCATTCCTTCCACATCAATATTAGCTGACAAATTCATTTGTGGAAAGACTAGGATATCAGCAAAATCACCAAACATATTTTCTGCATCAGCACCATCATTTCCATCATTGCCATCATTATCATCATCAGAATCTCCATCATTTTGTTCCTCCGCGGGATCAGACGCGTTGTCAGACTCTGTACCATCATCAGAATAACCAACTAAAGGAGCAACCCCAATGTGTTTAGGAACTACTTCTTCAGTATTGTCTTGTACAAGGTCATCTGTATGTGTGTCCTCAGACGATGACCCTGCATCTTCAAGTATAGATGACTGACCCCCACCAGTTTCCCTCTCGGTATTTCCCTTTGACTCTCCCCGTTCAGTAGCCCTTGCATTCTAAACCCTCACAGACTTCTCTCGCCTAGGGGTTGAGTCTTGGGTAGGTCCCTCCGGTGCTGGCCGGACCATAGACTCTCTATAATCAACTATACACTCAACGTCCTGATCCGCGTATCCAAGGAACCCTTCCGGTAATGGAATTTCATAAGGATAAGTCTTCTTCGGAAGTTGAAGATATTGCATTGCTTTTTCAGGTACAGAAGGATGATTTATACGCCGTGGAATCTCCCGGTTAGAGCGAAGCATACTTTGAATAATAATCTGAAGAAACCTCATGTACGGAATATAAGGCTTTCCTTTGTTTTGACGATGTAGCTCTATCTTCTCGTTCAGTTCATGCCAGAAGATGGCTGCATAATCTACGTGAAGATCATACACCACCGCATGAAATAATTTCAGAAACCCGATACTCGCACTGTCAGTTCCCGCATGTTTGGCAATTAAGCATCGATTAATAATGGAAAAGATAGCATAGTACAAAGGTGGTAGATTCGCCTTATTGAAGCCCTTCACTTTTGTCAGATTCGCGGTATATCCCATTGCGCGTATACCTTCAAACACTTCTTCCTCAGATGGATAAGGATCAAATTCAGTTTTGCCTTCTCTAGAATCAGGCTCAGGTAGCCTCAGTACAAGTCTCAATCTCTGGAAATCAAGCTTTGTGATAAACTCGTCGATCTGGAATAAAAAGATAGGTCTTCCGTTCTCTAGTGATGTAGTGATTGTCTTCCATGCTTGTTGAAGATATAGCATAGGCACATGGACTGTGTGAGTCAATGCGTATGCTAACGGGTGATTACGAAGCACTTCCTTGACCACTGGATGTATGTTGATGTTGTCAAAATCAACGTGATGATTATTCGGAATGATCGCGACATAATTGATCGGATGAATAATAAGATGATCTGGATGACCTCCGGTAAGGGATTGATGTACGGATCGCGTCGATGGTAAAGGAACATCGGGTGTCGCATCGGGTATTCTTAGAACATGTTCACCAAAGCCCTGAACACGGCTTTGTTCTTCCTGATTTTCCATCTGAACTGTTGTTTTAGAATAAAACAGTTCTGAAAAAGGTTATCATTTTGAAAAAAAATTGGAAAAAATTCTGAAATTTTCTAAGTGTAGGTTTCGGATCACACACACACACAATGGATTCGGATGAACAAGAGTCCGAAACCAAGGGAATTCGAATCAAGGAGGATCCGAAACCAAGGATTTCGAACCAAGGAGGATACGAAACCAAGGATTTCGAACCAAGAAGGATTCGAAACCAAGGATTTCGAATCAAGACAGATCCGAAACCATGACTTAGTTGATTTCAAAATTTTAAAAAATTCTTTTAAACACCAGATTTCGTATCCAAAAGGAACCGAAACCAAGGATTTCGTATCCTGATGGATTCGAAACCAAGGATTTCGTATCCTGATGGATTCGAAACCAGTGACAAGTTAACACAAACCTTTTTTCAAGAAAAATTATCCATGATTTCGTATCAACAAGGATTCGAAATCAGGACTTCATACAATTTTTATCACCAAGAACAAGAGTGATTCGAAACCCTAACATCTATTCTGACCTAAGAAGGGTTCGAAACCCTATGAAGAACACGTACGAAGAACACGAAGAACATTTGTTTAAAATCGAACAGAGTTTTCACAAATAATCATCACAGATGAATAAAATCGATAAAAATTATTTGATGGAAAGATGCAGTGGTGAAGATTTGAAGCAAACTCTGAAAAAGGAGAATCCTCCAATTGCAAAAGTTTTTGTTAAACCAAATGTAAAGTTGCAACAAGTCATTATAACAGAAACATCTGTTAATTCACATGTATCTGTTAAACCAAATAAGGAAGTGTTGCAACAAGTCATAATAACAAAAACACCTCCAAAGCCACAAGAAAAAGCTAAGGCAAATAATGGAATTTTGCAACAAGTTATTTTATCAGAAACATCTCCTATATCAGAAACTCCTGTTAAAGATAATGCTTCAAATTCTTCAACTCCTATTTTAAATAAAGCATTGGAAGAAGAAAATGTTAATCTGAAAAGACAAATTTTAGACATTTCTTCTTCAAATGCTAAACTTACTAAAAGAATAACTGATCTTGAAGTTTATATTGCAGATCTTGAAGCAAAGAAAGACAACTCAAGTCTGCACGATCAAATCGAGAATCTTCAAGAGAAAGTAACAACTCTTCAAAAAGAAAATGCCGATTTGAAGAGTAGAGAAGAAAAGAGAGTGAAGTGGAACTTAAAGTTACATGCTCAATTAAAAGAAGTTAAAGATATAGGGAAAATTTTGGACAGTGAAAATGCCGATCTAAAGAGAAAACTGTCTAATTTTTCTTTTGAAGAAAAGAAAGTTTTTGAAGAAAAGAAAGAGACTGAGCTGAAATGTATAAAACTTTCAAAACAAGTTTCAGACTTTGAGAAAGTTTTATTTTTAGAAAAAGACAAGCTCGAAAAAGAAAGAGCTAAATTTGAAACTGAACGCAAATCTTTTGAAATTAAAAGTTCTGAACTTTCCGTGAAAATCTCTGAATTAGAAAATCTTTTGGAAAAGGAAAGAAAAGATTTCACGGAAAAGCAAAATCTCTTTGAAAAGGAAAGTAAAACCCTTAAAAAGAAAAATATGGAAATTTTCAAAGAGATTACTGATAAAAGAAAGTTTTTGGAAAAAGATTTTGAATCGGAACGCGAATATTTTGAAGATGTGATTCTTAATCTTACCAAAAGATTATCTGGTTTATCAGCTGATATTATGAAGGATCAGTTGATCAAATCTGATCTCCAAAAGAAATTTGATCTAATTTCTAAAGAGAAAAATGTTTTAATAAACAAAGTCAAAGAACTTGAAGACGTCATTTTTAAATTTGATGTCTCAAAGCAGGCTAGTCATAATTCTATCTTTCAAACTTCATTTGTTGATTCAAATGATTCTGAATGCTCTTTTAAAACTGCTTCAAGTTCAAGTTTTAAAAACATTCCTTCTAAACAATTTAATAGATCAACAGATTTCTCAAAAGGTCAGATTCGTTCTTCTAATCTTTTCTATAATCCTCTGTTTGATAAATCGGATGATATTCTTAAGATGCCTAAAGTTAATACTTCCAAACTTGAAGAAGTTCCAGTCTTCAAGAGGGTGAAGATGGAATGGAGAATCAAAGGCACAACAATTCCAAAGAAAGAAGTGCCAAAATCATCTGTATCCACATCAAATGAAAAGAAGAACAATGCGCCAAAAGGTAAATCTTATGCTAAACCTAATCCTATTTATTCTGTAAATCATCTGATTAGGTTGGCACATAAGAAAATCTGTTGTTCTTACTGTGGATCAAATGATTTTGTGCATAAAGATTATACTTCTTATTGGTATGGTTCTTACAGTATTCCTTGTAAGAAATCTACACCTAACCCACTAGGACCCAAGTGCCATTGGGTACCAAAATCTGCTTAATCTGTTTTGCAGGTTCTTCATGTGTTGTACTGATTTGTAGATACATACCACACACATGACTGAAAACAGAAGAGAAGCGGCGTATTTCTTTGAAGAATATTTGTACCATTAAGGGGGAGACAAATCATGTATGGTTTCTGAATACATCAATTCAGGACCCGTGCTTAAATGTAATTGGCTTTTGGACAAATCAGTTCAAAACCCGTTCTTCAAAGACTATGGCTTCTGAACAACTCAGTTCAGGACCCGTACTTTAAAGACTAAGACTTCTAAACAAATCAGTTTAGAACTCACACTTCTCAGGTAATATCCTTAACTGCTATATATTTTTGTTTCAAGGAACAAGTGGCAAAAGGTAACATTGGATTATATTTGTTTCTACTGATTTGAAAACTTGAAACTTTACAAATTTAATTCAATAAGATGAAATTTTCAATTTTCATTCAATGAATTAAATGTGTGCTAAAAGATGATTTTACAAGTATTTTTGTATTATCTGAGTTAGATTTGTTTCAACTTTCACCTCTGAAATAAATCGAAAGGTCAGCAAAACATGAATGAAATTATGCTGAATGCTAAAAGATATGTGAATCTGGACTTATATAGAATATAATGCTCAAAAAGCCTATTTATCAGAATGATGAATGGAAACGAAAATATGGGGGAAGCACTATGATTAAGAACCAAGTGATTGAGATATCATTCATATTTTGTGATGTAAATTCGAACTTATATAGAATATCATTTAGTTTGAAAGTTTGTGCCTGTGGCCTTTCTGGTTTGGGAGAGTAAGTCCTAAGGGGTGCTCGACACCTAGTCCCTAAGATCAACTGGTCTGGGATCGACTGACCCAAATCCTGCAATAGAACCAGATAGAAAGCCATGTTTTACTGGTACAAATGGGTTTAAGATATATCGATGTGGCCTTTCTGGTTTGGGAAATTAAGTTCTAAGGGGTGCTTGACACCTAGCACCTAAGGCCAACTGGTCTGGGATCTGCTAACCCAAATCCTGCTATAGAACCAGATAGAAAGTCATGTTTAACGGTGTATCTTATTCTTACTAAACTTTTTGATCAAAAGATGCCAATGAGCACAAAATCAAAAGATGTCAATGTGCACAAAATCAAAAGATGCCAATGAGCACACATCTCTTGAAACTTGGGAAAATACAAAGTCGCGATAAACCCGTAAATTTATGAAATTCTGATTTTGGACACATAGTGTGAGTAGAGCAAAGTATTCTTATATGTTTAAGAATTGCATATGCTTGATGCTAATCATATTTCGCATGCTAGCACACCAAATAGATTTAATAAAGGGGTTGAAACTGAACATTTTTTAACTTGATATACAATGATGACTTGTTTTTGAATCCAAACACATGCATTTGATTTCAGTTGATTGAAAAATTTGTTAAATTTCATTAAGCTGAATTTCTTTTATAAAGTTTTCAAATGATCAAATGTTTGTAGTTATAAAATAAAATTCAATGAATGTTATTTTCCTTGTGTAAATTTGTTTTAAAATTTGTGCTACAATTTCAAATACTGTACGTTATTGAAATATATGCATACTTTCAGGGGGAGAAAATAAATTGCTCCAGAATTCTTATTTTGAGGGGGAGCAAGGTTATTCTGTAAGGAGGAGATTGTTAGCAATACTCAAAGACACGACTGAAATTGAAAATGGTTTTCGATGCTCACCATCATCGAAAAAGGGGGAGAAAAGTTTAATTTCAATTTCATGTCAAAGAATTTTCAAATCAAAGATATTTCAAGTCAAAGATTCGTGAACAAAGACTGAAGATTGGGGAGAAGGATCATGTGAAGTCCAAATGTTGCTGAATTTGGTTATCTTAGTTCTGAGTGGTTATCGGAATGCGCTTACACCTAAAAGTTCAACAATGTGGATGGTTTCACATCTTTCTGATCCAAACTCTAATCGTTTCTGATTTATCTTGTTCCGAATTGATGGTTCTATATAAAGATATGAAATCCATGTTCAAGACTTGAAGACAATCTGTTGAAGATTGTATTGAAGAAGGTTGATTTTTCAAAGAAAAAGACAATGACTTTTCATGTTTGTCTGAAGATTCTTCAAAGCTGAGTTCTTAAAGAGTGTCAAAGCATATAGTTCGCCGTGAACTAGTGGAGATAAAGCTATTTGAAGATGGTTTGATAGAGTGTCTGTTTGAGAAGATTGACTTTACAAAGAGCTGAAGACTGCTGTCATATTTTTTTAAATCTTGAATCCAAAGGGGGAGATTGTTAGAGCATTGTTGTATTCAAGATTTACTGTAAAAGTCAATGTACTGTATGAGTCTATACAGTATTGTGAATGCCTTTATACCTTGTATGTTATGGGTATAAATAGGCTTGTCTAGACCATTTGTTAAAAACACTTCAAAATACTTTAGAAAGCTTTTGTAATACTTTAGAAACCTTTTGTAATCCTTTGAGCTCAATACATGGATGACATATTTGCTCTCTAAATTCTCTCTCACTACATTCATATCTTATTGCTAGAGATTTGGGATTTAACACACAAGATGAAATCGAATCTAACAAGACAAAAATTAATAGAAATGGTTACCTGATGAAGGAGAATCGAACAGATGAAGTTTGAGATTGAAGATGATGAATAGTGCTTTCGTGAGAGAATTCGAATCCTTTGCCAAAATGAAATAAGTGGGAAATGAAAATTTTGAACTCTATTTATACTTAAAAAAAATTGGACACTTGGCACGATTTAGAGTACCCCACTTGGCAAACAGTAGAAAAAGGCATGTCTGAAAAATAGACATGGCATTGTTCATCTGAAAATTTTGCATGAACAAAGATGCAAAAAGTTCCAAAAGAATTAGAATCAGATAAAGTTGAAAAAACTTATAAAAAAATTGAATTCGTACCCATCTAGATTCGAAACCATATGATTTCACATCCTTAAGGGTTCGAAACCTTTGGTTTCGCATCCTTAAGGGTTCGAAACCTTTGGTTTCGTATCCTTAAGGGTCCGAAACCTTTGGTTTCGAATCCTTAAGGGTTCGAAACCTTTGGTTTCACATCCTTAAGGGTCCGAAACCTTTGGTTTAGAATCCTTAAGGGTTCGAAACCTTTGGTTTCGCATCGTTAAGGGTCCGAAACCTTTGGTTTTGAATCCTTAAGGGTTCGAAACCTTTGGTTTCGATTCCTTATAGGTCCGAAATCTCAAAGATTTTCAAAAAAATACAACTTTTTCAGAAAAGATTTCAAACTGTTCAAAAACTTTTACATCAGATAAAATCTTTGAAGTCTTTTATTAAACTCTCTCAAATTTTTATTTATTTTTACTTACAGACTTATGCCAATCTGCTCCCCCTAAACAGATGCATAATCAGTTGTCTCTTCTTCAGAAAAATCTGCACAAACAGATGCATAATCAGTTGTCTCTTCTTCAGAAAAATCTGGACAAACAGATGAAAATTTGGTACTCATAGAACATGAGTCCATGCCAGTTAGTTGTATCACTTTATGAGAAATTCAAACTCCCCCTCAAAAGATGAATATAATTAAATAAACAAGAACAGATACTCCCCCTCAATGTTTTAAAGAAAACTATGAAATGCCTAAGTATTCAACATTCCTAGTTTACTGATTAGAAAAGTGAACCTTTTTTTATCTAAAGGTTTTGTAAATAAATCAGCAAGCTCTAGTTCAGTTGGTACGAAATGCATTTCTATAGTTCCCTTCTCAACATGGTCTTTGATAAATAGGTACATGACATCTATGTGTTTCGTTTTGGAGTGTTGAACAGGATTCTCAGTTATTGCAATCGCGCTTTTGGAATCACAATATATTGGGATCTTGTTGAAGATATATCCATAATCCTTTAGGTGAGTCTTCATCCAAATTACTTGTGAACAGCAACTAGCGGCGGCCACAGATTCTGCTTCAGCCGTAGATGTTGATACACAAGTTTGCTTCTTTGATGACCAGCTTACAAGTTTATCTCCCAAAAATTGACAAGCACTAGATGTGCTTTTCCTGTCCATCATATTTCCCGCATGATCTGCATCTGTGTAAGCAGTTAGTTCAAACCCAGAATCCTTAGGATACCAAAGACCCAAATTCTTTGTGCCTTTGAGATATCTAAGGATTCGCTTTACAGCCACAAGGTGAGATTCCTTCGGGTTAGCTTGAAAACGTGCACAAAAAGATGTTGCAAACAAAATATCCGGTCTACTTGCCGTTAGATATAGTAAAGATCCAATCATGCCTCAGTATAACTTTTGATCGACTGATATACCAGATGAATCAGCGTTCAAAAGCTTACCGGTAACCATGGGAGTTTTCATGGAAGAAGAGGAATTTAAGTCAAATTTCTTAAGCATATCGTTTATATATTTTGATTGATTAATGGAAATGCCTTCATTTGACTGTGTCACTTGGAGTCCAAGAAAAAATTTTAGTTCTCCCATCATACTCATTTGAAAGCGGCGTTTCATCACTTCTTCAAAATCTTTACACATCTCGGGATTCGTAGAGCCAAATATAATGTCGTCAACATATATTTGTACTAGTATTAAATCTTTACCTTTTCTTTTGAGAAAAAAAGAGTTGTATCTATTGTACCTTTGGTGTATTCATTTTCAAGCAGATGAATAGTCAGAGTCTCATACCATGCCCTTGGTGCTTGTTTCAGACCGTAGAGTGATTTGTCTAAAACGTAGACATGGTTGGGATATTTTGGATCTACAAAGCCCTCAGGTTGACTTACATAAACCTCTTCATGAAGTATTCCGTTCAGAAACGCAGATTTGACGTCCATCTAAAATACCATCATGCTTTTATGCGCGGCGTATGCAAGAAAAATTCTGATGGATTCATCGTAATCTATTCCTTCTTGTTGATTATATCCCTTTGCAACCAGTCTTGCTTTGTTTCTGACTATAATTCCTTCTTCGTCTTTCTTGTTCCTAAAGACCCATTTAGTTCCAACAATGGTCTTGTCTTTAGGACGCTTCACCAAATGCCAAACTTCGTTACGCTTAAACTCATTTAACTCCTCTTGCATGGCGTTTATCCAATCAGGATCTTGTAAAGCTTCGGATGCTTTCTTGGGTTCTAACGTGCTTAGAAAGTTGACATACAAACATTCGTTTGTAGTCGCAGATCGTGTCTTCACTCCATCATTGAGATCACCAATAATATATGCTGGGGGTGTGCTTTTGTCCATTTATGTGTACTGGGAAGAGTTGGAATCTCTACACGAGTGTTTGAAGAATCATTCTCATCCAAAACTGCAAGAATCTCTTCAGTAGATTCAGATGAAGATACATGTGTCGGTTCTGGTATGTTAACTTCTGGTTGTTGTATCTCAGGTGTAGAAACCCCCCGATGATGTGTTTACTGAAACCCGAACTTCAGGCTGAATTTCAGGTTCAGAAACTGGAATAGTTGTAGGTTCACTTGGAGTTTCGTTGTTCGCCCCAGAAGTACTAGCACCGACATCGTCAGATGGACCGGAGACATTAACACTCGTCTGTTGTGGAGATGCATTTACAGATGTGTTGGGTGATTCCATATCTGCACAATAATCCATAAATGCATCATGAAATAACAAATCTAAATCTTTAGTACTATTATTATTTAATACAGAATTAGAAAACTGTCTTGCCACAGGTTCTACTCCTTTTTTAGTAGAAGCTTCAAATTTATGTCCGAGTTCTGAACTGTGTTGTCCAGAAGTCAATGTCACACTCTCGTCAAACGTAACGTTGATGCTCTCGACGACTGATTTTGTACGATTATTGTAGATCCGATATGCTTTAGAATTCAAGGAATAGCCAATAAAAATCCCTTCATCAACCTTGACTTGGAATTTTGCAAGGTGTTCTCGATCTTTTAGAACAAAACATCTGCATCCAAAAACACGCAAAAATTTGATATTAGGTTTGCGATTATTGATTATTTCATATGCAGTTTTATTAAGACGTTTATTGATAATTGTCCTGTTTTGTGTGAAGCATGCGGTGGAAACTGCTTCAGCCCATAAATAGGCAAGCATAGTCCGAGCTGCTTCCACAAGCGTCCAATTCTTTCTTTCAACCACTCCATTTTGCTGTGGAGTAATTGGTGCAGAGAAATTGTGAGAGATGCCAACGGATTCAAGAAACGATTGGAGAGTAGCATTCTTGAATTCAGTCCCGTTGTTGCTCCTTATCTTTTGAACTGGACATTGTAGAAGAATTTGAATCTTTTTGATGAACTGGATTATCAGCTCAGGTGCTTCAAATTTTAGTCGAACAAAATCCAACCAAGTGTAGCGTGAATACTCATCAATCATAACCAATATGTACTTCTTTCCTCCCATTGACTGAGTCCTCATCGGGCCACGGAGATCCATATGAATTAATTCCAAGGCGTTGTTGCAGTTAGACAAAGTTTTGGATTTATACGAGATGTGTTTCATCTTTCCCATTTCACACGCCGGACAGATAGAAACTTTGTCAATCTTCAATTCAGGAAGCCCGGAAACTAATCCATCTATTATGAGCTTGTTGATGCTTCGAAAATTTTGATGTGAGAGTCTCCTATGCCACAACCAACATTCATCTTGAGAGGCTTTTGAAACAAGACAAACTTGATTAGAAGCAACAAGAGTCGCAAAATCTGTCATATAGATCGCCGCATCGTTTTGCTCTGAAAAATCTCTGACCAGTTCTCATCCACAACATAGCAAAACTTCTTGTCAAAAATTACCTTACAGTCCTTGTCGCAAAACTGACTAATACTGAAAAGGTTATGCACTAATCCTTCAACATACAAGATCTTTTCTATATGCATCGAGTCATTCTTCAACGTTCCGAAGCCTCGAACGTGACATTTAGAGTCGTTACCAAAACCTATCGATCCGCCAGGATGTACAGTAAAATCGTGCAATAAGTGCTTGTACCCTGTCATGTGTCTAGAAGCTCCCGAATCAATGACCTACACATGACGGTCCTGTAAAAAGAAAAATTACCTGATCTTAGGTACCCATATCTGTATGGGTCATTTCTTGTTAGTACGTATCAGTTTGTTTATTACAGTTGATAAACCTTGAATTTTGCCTTTAAAGGTAAGGTTATTTTGTGAATTTGTTTGATGAGTTTATCTTTGGGAATCCAAACCATATTCACATCAACTGTTTTTGTTTCTTTCTTCTTATTCTGTTTCTTTGATCTGAAACCGAACATTTTAGCAAATTTGTTCGCTGATGATTTTAAAGAAAAGGATGAAGTATTAGACTTTTTGTTCTTTGGATCATTTCTATTTAGCTTGAAATAGTTATCTCAACAATGAGCATAGTGTATTCTTCTTTTTGATTGTGTCAACAAAGTAGAATCAGAAATTGCGGAATTTTTATTTTCACAAACTTTGTAAACATTACACGAATGAATACAATTTTTATTTGAAGAAATACATTTCTCAGTATCGGTATTCCTATACTTGCTATTCGAAACATTCTCCTTCAGATCCACGATCTTTTCTTCATCTATTTATGAGAAAGAATGAGAAACATTGTTAGAACTCTTAGAACTAGAAGCATTATTTGGAAACAAATTTGATTTCGTTTCGAATAATTTTCCTTTTTATTTTATTTTCAGTTCTTGTTCCTTTTCGACATTAGATATATTTGATGAAAACTTTGTATGATATACTTCACAATATTTCAGTTCAATTTCAAGCTCAGTTCTTTCCTTTTTATGCTTCTCGTTCTCAAGAATAAGCACTTTCTCAAAATCTGAAACTTGATTTGAAAGTTTTGCACATCTTAAAACAAGTGCTTTGTTTTCTTCAAAAAACTTATCTTTTTCTAAAAATACTTTTGCACCAGAATCAATTGTACTTGAAGATTTACTCTGATCTTTGAATTCAGCTTGTTTTGAACACTTTTCACAAGGTTTTGAATCCTTAGATTTTGATAATTCGAATAATTGGGATTCAAGTCGTCGAATCTCATTTTTAAGATCAAGATTGATTTTTTGAATGTGATCATGATCTATTCCAATATAGTCATAATCATCCTCTAATTTTTTAAAATTTAATTGTAATTTAGAAATTTGATTTTCTAAATCCACAATTTTAAGTAAGGCTGAATTCAAATAAGGAAATTCAGAAGAGATATCGTGAACAAACTCCTTTTCGTCAGAATCTGATATTATTTTTGACTCCAATTCAACACTTGATTCAGATTTAACAGATTCAGATTCATCAGTTGTTTTAGCCATAGATTTTTTTGAAAATAATAAACTAAATTCAGTTAGTTCAACCCTTTTGGTTTTGTAACTAGAATTTAGTTCATCGTATTTGAAGTTTGTTGTATTAAATCTAGGCTTTTCTTCCGAACCTTTATCCGTTTTTACTTTCTCTTTGTTTGAAATGGGAGTTGAAGGATTTGAAGCAACATCTTTAGCAAAGCTTTGTTTCAAACTTTCATTATTAGTGTTAACAAAAGCTTGTGTTACTGAAGGAACCTCTGTTATTATAGTTTTCTGTAAGACTTCATTACTTGATTTAACAAAGACTTGTGAAATTGGAGGAATTTCCTTTATAATTTCCTTTAATTTCAGGTTCTTTAGTTTTAAAAGTTTCCTTTAAACCTTCACCCAAATTTTCAAATGTGTAAAGATTTTCAGGTGCATTCTTAAGAACCTCTACATCAGATAATCCTAGACCCTTTTTTGGATTATAAATTCTAGTATCTTTTGGGTTGCTAGTTAGTAATTTCAGAGTTTGCTCAGTCTGCCCTCTTTTATAATTTAAATCTTCAAGCTCCTTGATTTTATTTAAAGCATCTTTTCTTTCTTCAGAAAGAACTTTGATTGTGAACTGAAAATCTATGTTTTCATCATTTATATCTTTTATTTTCTTCTTTAACTCAGAAATTTCAGATTCAAGCGTTTTAACTTTTGATCTAATAACTTCTTTTTCTTGTTCTCTATCTTCAGCTAAAGCTTTATAAAGAAGTGCTTCATCGTGATATTTCAACTTTGAACTTTTCTCTTCTTCATGTTTCTTTTGAACTTTTTCAAGTTTCTTTTGGGCTTTTTCAAATTTCTCATTAAGTTCAAGTATCACGATTTGCATTTCTTCATATCTATCATCTTCAGTTTCAGAATCCGTATTATCAGAATTATTGGAAGAATATAGAAATGATACCTCGGATTCCTGGTCATCTTCATTCAGTTTTGCCATCAGACTGTGCTTTACTTCAGTAAATGCACTTCTTCATCATCAGAAGAATCCAAAAGCCAAATTTCCTCTTCAGCATTGACAGGCTTTCCACTTTCTTTGGCTTTTGCTAGATATGCCTTACGCTGATAATATTCATAATCCTTGACCTTCTTTTGCCTACAATCTCTAGCATAAAGACCTGGTTTTCCGCAGTTGAAACCGTTTCGGTCATCTCTATCCTTCTTTTCTTCCATCTGCTTTCTCACAGCTTTCTCCTCTTTTTCCTCTTTCTCTTATTTCTCTTCCTCCTTTTGCTCATACTTTTTCTCAAATCTTTTATATCTGTTAGCTTTGTTGTATTCAAGTTTAGCTTTTGAATAGAACTTCTTTCTACTAAACCTGTTTTGAAACTTGTTAGTCAACAATGCTACCTTTTCAGCAATATCCTCCATATCATCTCCAGAACTGCTACTATCCTCATCTGAACTAAACTTCTTCTTGCTCATCCCATAAATCAAAGCCTTTGTTTTCCCAGTACCACTTTTCCTATGTTCACTCAGAAGGGCTAACGACTCTTCGACCTTTTTATCCTTTTCCTTAACTGCTTTTACTTTATCTTCGTGTCGACCAAGAATACTGAAAATGTCGGTTAACTTCTCTTCATCCATATCCCTAGACATTTGGAGCTGAATGGAGTATGAATCCCACTCTGGTAGTAGATTCTTGATGAACTTGTAGTTTATCTCCAATTCTGATTTGTCGACTCCATTTCTTCTTAAATCATTAAGGATGATGTTGTAGCGATTGTAGGTCTCTTTCAATGATTCGCCTTCTTTTGCTTTAAACCCTTCATAAGCATTGATGCTTTGATTCTTTTTGGTCTTCATATATTTTGATGATCCCTCAAACTGCCTTTCTAACTCATCCCATATCTCCTTAGCTGTATTGCGGCTATCTACTCGATTGTAGATATCATTTGGGATAGCCTGTGTCAGATATGTCAAAGCTAACTCATCAATTTCAACTTTGGCTTTATCAGCTTCATTGTAATATCTGTATTCGTTTTCAACTCTTCTCGGAGGAACATACTGACTTGTAGCAGTTTCAGCAATACCACCAATATCTATGTATGCTTTGTAGGGACCATTTTGAATAGACAGCATGAGTTCTCTGTTTTGATGATTCAGAAATTGAGTCATTCTCTTTTTCCATTGAGAATACTCTTCAGCTTGAAGAACTGGAGGATTGCTCTTTGATCCCATACTCATTAAATCTCTCGACATCTTTTCAAATAGCTAGAAAATGATCGTTCAGAAGATCAAGCAGTAAGTGTAACAGAAATTACACTCAGTATAAACTGTTCAAAAAAATTCAACATAAGGGTCCGAAACCAACACTTAGTCAAATTCTGTATGGTGCGAAACCTTCAGATTTCGGATTCTATACGGTGCGAAACCTTTTGATTTCGGATGTAGTACGGTGCGAAACCACGAAATTCGAATGCAACTGAGTACGAAATCCCTGAATTCGGACTTAGCTTGGTGCGAAATCAACACTTAGACAAATTTCACCTCAGTATTCGGATGAAGACGGGTGCGGAACCACGGAATTCGAACCTATCTTGGTACGAAACCAACACTTGTTCAAAATCAAAATTACAACAGATGAATACCAATCCGAAACCACTAGAATTCGGACTTAACTAAGTTCGAAACCTCAAGAATTCGAATCTAATAGGGTGCAAAACCACGGAATTCAGACTTAACTGGATCCGAAACCTTCACTTGAACACTTCGAAAAACTTGAATGGTGCGAAATCCGTATGAATGGTCCGAAACCCTCAAGAATGATCCGAAACCTTCACTTCGAACTCGAAAATCGCAGATTCAGCCATAACTTTCTCAATTCTTGATCAATTAACACGAAATTTGTACTGGTTTGCTCGAAATCAAAATCCACACACTTTCTTAGTTAATCACAAGTTCTAATTCGATCAATTTAATCGAATTAAAGTCCAAAACAGTGAATTAGGGTTTTCGAACAAAGTTTCAAAGAAATGATCAAATCCAATGTTTCTGTGCAGTAATTGATGATGATCCAAGAATTAATGTTGTTCAGATATCAATTCCGAGTTCAGTGATGCCAAGAATTGATCCAAGAAATCAGAAACCAAAAAAATCAAAGTCTGAATGAAAAGTGATGAGATGGACAGTAAAACATGCATGGTCCGAAATCTGTATGATCAGTGTAAAAATTCTTCAATTTGCTTCTTGATCTGCTTGAATCTCCTGTTTGAGCTCTGATACCAAATGTGAAACCCAGAATCTAGCAATGAGATGTAGAGAGAAAATCTAGAGTGCACAAGTCATCCATGTATTGATCTTTAGAGAGTAAATGACAAATGCTACAAGTGTTACAAGATTAACAAAGGAGTCTTCTTTATATAGTAGGGCCATGACATGTCCATGCCTCTACTACGAAGAACAGTACAAAATATTAATACTGTCTTGATATCTACAATAATGCCCTAACACTGTCGAAGCTCAACAATCTCCACCTCATGCAACAGAGGTTGGATCATCTGCACATCCCTCTCCTCCAAATCACAAAAAGAAAAGAAAACATAAGTCCACAGAGGAGGTGGCACCCAAACCAAAGAGAAGGAAGAGCAAGAAAACAGGGAAACATCTGTCTCCTATGCAACCAATAGCAGAGGAAGAAGTGGCAGAAGAAGTGACAGAAAAGGTGACAGAAGAAGTCGCAGAAGAACAAACCCAAAAATCACATGTGCATTCCCCAACTCCTCTCAATTATGCTCATCATGGAGATTTCTCTTCCTTCCTCCAACGCCTTGAATTTGCCAACACCCTTGACACTGCAGGATGGACTGCAGAAGCTCAGTCACATGAAACCACAGAAGCCACAGAAGATCCAGATTTCACAATCTGTAGAGTTGATTCTGATCTTGATGATGATGAACAAACTCCAAGGGATAATCCGGCTGAGACCCCAGAGGTACTGCAGAACCCTTTCCTTCACCCTGGCTATGATGTGCACAGAAGAAGCCCAGAGCAAGTAATCTATGCCTCTGACGGTACACAGGTTATGCACCCCCATGTACAACAACTTTTTGGTAATCATCCTATGTACGACTCCCTAGGTCCAAGGGAAGAAGAGGTAACAGAAGAAGAGGAGACATAGAAAGTGAATAGGCTAGATGCATGGACAGAAGCTGCAACAGAAGTTAGGGAAGAAGCACCAAGCCATAGGGTAGCGACAGAGATTGAAACTATAGATGGTGAAGTAGTGCTTGGATGCCTAACAGAGGGAGAAACTAGAACATAAACCTGGAATAATAGAAGCTCTCGACAACAACCAACTCCCAGTGCAACCCACACTTCTATTACCGCCAGTCTAGTGGCAGAGGGTAATATTGAAAAAGAGCAGCACAACTCGACCCCACCCTAAACTGACCGGGCAGAGGTAATTCTTTCTACCTGTACCAACCATACCCGGGGAAACCATTCTGGGGGAATCCTCTCAAAAGGATTTACCCTTAGTTCGTGATTAGTCGCCCCATATCACAACATAAATCCCAATAGAGGAATTTGTTTCCTCTGCCACACGAACACAAATAGGTCCACACATCTCTTTAGAGGAGATTAGAGTGCACAAAGACAAAGAGACTCTGGACAAGTATCCAAGTCAACATAAAGATAATCTAGTACCCATCTCTGGAGTGGATCTAGACAATGTCATTCTCATAACTTCTGTAGAGTCTGGAGCACTAGCTGCTTCTGCTCAAGGATCAGAAGGAAATCCTTCCGCCCCCAACATCAAAATAAGGGCGAAAGAAGGTGTCTCAGGAACAGAGACTCACTCTAGGGACGAATGTGTTCCTCCAGAGGTTACAACTAGTTCACATGTATCAAGAGATGAGTTCCAAACCCTTGTCACCTCTGTGGACAATACATTGAAGGAGTTGCAAAGCTCTTTCAACACTTTTGCAGATACTACATCCAGGGCAATCCTTTATCTAAACACCAAAATGGACACCTTGTCCACAGAGGTGCAAAACGCCTTAACACATATGAAGTCCACTGCAACACACACTGCTACCACCACCGCTACCTCTGCAGCTCAAGAATTCGGGAAAGTCGCAACTTATGCCTTCAAATAATCTGTCAAGCACTTCCTTCAACAACTAAAACAACAATCCTCTGCTTCTAAGGGCCTTACACCTGAAGAACTAAAGAAGGCCTTAGAAGAGGTCCAAGAGCAAACAATCAGAAACACTCATGCCATGCAGTCTTCTGACTACACGACTAGAGCTCAGCTAACAGAGCTTGGACAATGCGTAATCAACCAAATGACAGAAGTAATCGTCGCCTTTACTGCTGCCAATGCAAATTATGTTAAAGACTTCCAGAAGAGCGTCGACAAATTGCTCTTCAACATAGAAGCAGAGGTTGAAACACTCCTCGGCCTATGTGATGACTTATGCGCAAAGATTGTTGCTGCATGAGTTGTTCCACCAAAGAAACTTGAAACTTCATGTAGAGTAGAGGGTACGACAGATAAAGGTCAGGATGACTCTGATGATGACCATCATGATCCATCAGATCATCTTGAGGGGGAGAATCGAGGGGAAAAACAAAAGGAAATAGCTGCAAGCAGAGGTCTACCCGCTCCATCGGTATCCGCAGAACCAATATCCTCTGCACCCCCAACTCAAACCCAACAAAGAACACAACAGTCCACAGAGGCAACAACCACCTCTGTGGAAATGGCCCCTGAAGAAACCCCTGCTACAACCCAAACACCTGAATCCCAAAGCAGAAACCAAACCACGGAGACAACAACCATCTCTGTGGAATCCATTCCTGAAGAAACCCAAATACCAAAAACAACCCAAGTTCAACAACAGAAGACCACAGAGGCAATACCAACCTCTGTGGAATTTCCTTCTGTATTTGGAGAAGATGACCAAATCCAAGAAGAGCTCCAACTCCTGACATCCTCCGAAGACGAACTACCTTCACCAACACCCAAAACCAACCCAAGAATCAAAACCATTGCTCAAAATCAGAGGAAATATCTGAGCAAGACACCAGAAGATTTTATATACTGCATGCATTTAATGCACATCGGTACAACTTTACACGTGGCAGCCTCTGGTTGGTTGCATGGTTTAACTTCAGTAGACATCCTAGTGTCCGCATGATGAACAGTGTAGAATCAGAGTTGGTTGTACGATTCTGGACAAAAGGGATGTCCGTTCTGACAAAATCGTACGGAGGCGTGCAAGGGGATCAGACAAAAGTTACTTGTAGATTAGGGTTCATGATCAGCGTTCGCTGAATGATTCTTTTCAGTGAATGATAAAGTTCAGCGTTCACCGAAGTCTTCTACTTGAAACTTTACGTTGAGTGGATAGGTCTTGGCTTCACTGATATCCGCATCAGTTCATTAATAGACTTGTCGCTTGTTCTTTGGCTTGATCTTCGACTTCAGCGTAGAACATGGTTGACGTGAAACTTGTCTTCAGGGATCATAAGTAAACTACTTAAACTATCAACGATCATTAGTAAGGCTGAACAGGCTCAGGGCTTGGAGATGAACAGTGTTCGCTGAATGTGTAATTTAAAGAGCGTGAGTTTCCTATCAGCGGTACTGAACATACTTAATACTTATCATCGATAGTGTAGAAACCAGGATTCGATCTTACAATCAATTAATCAATCAAGAACAATCAAACAGTAGAATAGTAGAGAATTGGATCCAAAATCTTTGTATTCGATTAAGAACAGATTACAGATCTAGAGAGAGAGTCTCTCAAAGATTACAAAGTGAATACAAAGTGATACGAAAGTTAGTTAGCTTACAGTTACTAACTCCTATATATATACTGAAAGGCAAAGCTAAAGCTACAGTACATATATATGACAAACCAATAGAACAATTACACGTGTTCTAATTAGTAACAAAATATAACTGAAAATGTCCTGACATAAGTTCTGAACAACATATTCAGAACTTCTGAATATCCTTCTGATAAAGCACTTCAGAACATATACTTGACCACTTGACATTTTCTTCAACTTCATCTTCAGAACTTCTGAGTCTCTTACTCAGAACTCTGAGCCTTCTGTTCAGACTTCACACTTAGTAAACTTTGCTTAGACTTCTCCATCAGAACTTCTGAGTCTCCTACTCAGAACACTGTGAATTCAGATCAGATAACAACACTTAGCTTTTTGACAACCTCCAGTTCTAACAATCTCCCCCTTTTGTCAAACAAGCCTATATTGATCAACATTAAATTCCTTTAGAGCAGGTACAATCTTTAGAAGAATTGTATTTCTTAAAGCAAGTCTTCTATCAATTATTTCAATCACTTCTTCTGTCTTTTCAACTTGAACTCCTTTTTGTATCTTTTTCTTCAAACTATTCTTGATAAATCTGAGAGTTCCAGAGCAGTACTTAGCAACTTCACTTGCTCTGAAGAAAATCTTTTGGCTTTGTTTATTTTTCAGTACAACTCCCAATCCTGGCAATTTACAAACATATCATGTCTTCAAAAT
The DNA here is from genome assembly GCA_033807775.1 of Saussurea involucrata. NCBI lineage: Eukaryota > Viridiplantae > Streptophyta > Magnoliopsida > Asterales > Asteraceae > Saussurea > Saussurea involucrata. Next base: position 90,060,594 of record CM066314.1, read on the forward strand.
ACTCAGTTGCTCATGCTCACTGTTTGGCTTAGAAAGATAGACACATGGTCTATGCACATATAGAGCAATTTGAAAGTCTGTATATGCATACCATCTCAGAATGTAAAACATAGCCTCTCTTACTGTTGCCAATGCTCCTCTTTCCTTTTTGTACTTACTACAATCTTTATTCTCCAAAAGACAATACAATCTGTAGAATTCCGATACTGAGATCTTATCAAAATCAACTTCAGTGAAGTAGTAGACTTTTCCATCCTCTCTCAGAACCTCAAACCCACAGTATTCATGTTTCTTGAATTGCTTGACACATAATTCTCTGATTCCAGTGATCATAAAATCAGAATATACAGCCTGCTTTGGTTTTCCTATGCATCTTGATAATTTAGCACAAAACCATCTAGAGAACTCTGGCTTATCATGATACACACTCATAAACTGAACATCTCTTGGTTGAAAGAAGTTTGGCAGATCATATTCCAAAAGTAAACCATTTAAGTCAATTGGAACTTCTTCTTCATTAGCACCAGACTTTTCAGCTTGTTCAACATCTTTCATTTGAACATCTTCTTGTGCATCTGATACTTCTGGAATAGATTCATCAACATCATCAGAGTAAACACCATTAACTTGGTATTCTGAAGGAAATACGAAGTCAATGTGAAGCAACTTCTTAGGATTCTCTTCTGATAGCATCCATTCATAACAGTTTCTGACTTTATTTCTGAGCTCCATTCTTTCATTTATACATCTGATACATTTCTCTTTCATAGAAGTTCTGACATTCTCAACATATGCTTTCATCTTTAATACTGTAAATTTCAAAGTAGCATCACTGTATTTCGCTAAGTCCTTCAATCTGAACAAAAAGACTTTATTGGATTTTGAATGAATAAACCTTTCATTACCAACTTCTTCACTGATAAATCCATCAATGCTATTCACTGCATCCAGAAATCTAATTAGACACTCCAAGTTGCACTTCTCTTTCCTTGATTCAATTGCTAATTGAAAATCATAAAGATGCATATTTCTGACATATATCCCCAAATTCCTTTTGCATTCCAGTTCCACCCAAGTCTCTTCAGTACTTGCAAAGAATTTCACCAAGAAAATCTGATCATCTAAGAATAGTATGTGAAAATGAAAGCTAGTCATGCTTACTTTAAAGTTCCCTTCTTTTAGAACTTCCATGTTGACATACTTCAAACCATCAAACTCTTCAATTTGAAACTCTAACACCTTTTCAATCCTTTTCTGAACAAGTATCTTCTAATCAGGTTTTCTCAGTCTGTTTGAAGCTTCAACATACACCATCTGTAACTTTCCATCCATGAACCCATCAATGAAGTTCTCATATCTACATACTCATCTTCTTTGCAGTAGAGATTCTCATAATTGTATTCTGGAAAGATGTCAAGAAAGTAATTTCTGGCAAGTGGAATATCATTTTGTTGTATAATGAAATCACGTACTAGTTCTTCAAGAATTGGCAAATCAATTATGGGAATGATAATTGGAGTTCTGTATGTGTATGAAGGTAAGAAGAAGTTAACAATTTTGGCTAGATCTTCTTCTGACACACCCTCAAAATAATGTTCTGTAATTTCCTTTTCAAACTCTCTTGAATAGTTGACTGTGCAATCAAACTCTCCCATCAAGTCAATTGGCCTCACCATTCTGAGAAATCTGTAAACTCTCTGACCATTAAGAGTATTTACCAACTCATTGTGCATTCTTCTTATTAGAGTATCATTCATCCTTCTTTCTTAAATCTCAGAGATAAGATCACCTCCAGTATAAAGAATAATGTCTGAACATGTAACCACTCTGTCCATTTCATAACTTTCTGCTAACTCCACTTCTGAGATATCCATCATAGAAGTATCTGCTACAATCATTTCAGAACTAATAACCACATCAACTTCAGAAGTATTCACATCAACTTTAGAAATATTTTCCATCATCACGTCTTCTTACTCCAAATCCTCAGAACTAGAATCTTGAATAACTACCAACTCAACACTCTGTTTCTGTCTTTTCTCCCCCTTTTGATGATCATGAGAATCATTATCATCAAACATCCTTTTCAATGTCTGAGTTGAATTATCCTGTGTTTCAGCAATTGACAAAGGTACAACTTCCAATGGTTTTGAAATAGTTGCCAACTGTGAACTGAAAGCCGTAACCAAAGAAGTTTAAAAGTCATCCATATTCTTCAAAATCTCCTTCTTAAAATCTGATAATCCATCTTTGATCTCCTTTTTGTGAGATTCCAAAGACTCTTTGACCTCATCAAATTTTTGTTCAACATATTTGACTTTGCTCTCCAGTGTTGTTCTGAGATTTTTAACTTCATCTTTCAAAGAAGTTACTGAGCTTTCCAATTTTTGAACCTTCTCACCCAAATGATCATTTTGTTTCTGAATCTTTTCAAATTCAGAAGATGCTAACGGTATTCTTGGAACAACTGATGAACCAATTTGCATGTGCTCAGAGAACACATGGCATGTAGGTGCCACAGAGTCACCATGTACAACAGATGCATTGTGTGAAGAGGCTTTTAAGATGTTCACCTCCCCAGTACTTCCATCCAATCCTTGACTACCAGTAATTGGTATGTCTATGGAAGTTGATACCGGAATACGAAATTCCTATGATGTGCTTGTGTGAAATGAAAAATCAGGCCCAAATTGGATATCACTTTTGCAATCCAGACTTAATGTGATGAATAATATGTTGGGGTTTATCACCAAGCTCCAAAGGAGTAGATGACGGTTCCCCTGTTTGAAATGAAACAGTAGCATGTTGAAATGCTTCTGAGTGGATGGGATTGGGTTGTTCAAATTCTACCATGAGCTCACTGGTATTTGCTTCAATATTAGTCACCAAGGGTTGTGAACCAATAGCAGATGTGGGTGCCCGGTTTAGATCAGCTGGTTCAGAATTATATCTGTTTTCTAATTCTGGTGACATTCTCTCATCCTCACCTCTCTCTATCTGTTTTTCAGGCTCACTTCTAACCAAGCTCTCAGAATTTTGCCTCTCAATTCTCTCAGAATGTTCTCCCACCTGAACATTCTCCCCCTCTCTATTTGCACTAGACCCCTCACCTCTCCTCTCAGGGTTTTCCTCATGGGTAGGGACTTGAGGTTGTTCAAGTAACATAGAGGTGCAATAAGCTTTTAAATCTCACTCTCCCCCGGAATGTAAGCCCTAAGTGATATTGGCAATGGTTTGTGATTAGGAAAATTTTCATGTTTAAGAGATGAAATCATCTTACCCATATAGAATACTGGCCCATGCTCATCATTGTCTCTCCTTGGAATTTGATTATCTTGTCTCATAGCATACAAAATTACCATCTGCCAGTACCTCTGATAAGGTATATATGTTAAAGGATTATCTCTTGTTTCCCCTTTCAATGCCTTCTGGTTCCTCTCAAAAGTGTTCTTCATATCTTCCCATAAGATAGAAGAATAATCATAGTGCCTATTCTTCACTAACCCATGAAAGATCTGCATGATTTGTCTTGAACCTTGATCTATAGAACTGTGCTTCCCAGATAAACACTTGTTAATAATGTTGAAGAAACATGACCAGATTGGTGGTAGTTTATTTCTTCTGAATGAACTAAGGTTTTTCAAATCATCGTTATATCCTAATCTCTTAAATTCAGTTGTTATATCTTCTGTTAATGGTGAATCCTCAAAATCTAATCTCCTCTCCAAATCATCTTTCTCTGGCAACCTCAACATTATTCTTAAGAAATCAACAGTTAAAGTCAGTGAAACTCCCCCTACATTGGATACAAATTTTTCCTTGTAGCTCCAAATTCTTCCACCACTGTTGAATATATTGAATTGGAACAGTCTTCTTCAGAGTGAACCACTTTTTGAATGGATGATACTTTAACAATTCTATAATAATCCTATGTTCTTCTTTGAACTTTGTTTCATCAAGCACTAACACAGAGTTATTTTCTAACAACGCCAAATATTCATTCTCTAGTACTATCCTTTCCCTTGAAATGTGTCTAGAAGACATTACATATCGCACGACACTTTGTTGGTGTTCAATGTGTAATCCCAGATCTAATCAAGTAACAATCAAGAATTCAAGAGATCTTCATAGGATAGAGAAAGAATACAAGATTGGGAGTGAGATCCACTTTCTCTCTCTAAACTCTCTCTCTAGGAAGTCATCCCTCTCTATGCTCACCTCTCTCTTACTCACGTATGAAAGACTATTACAAATGACTTGCTTGAATGTGAGACTCTCTCCCTAATTCTATTACAAACTTCCTATTTATACAACTTTGACTTTCACTTAGGAACTTTGACTTTGACCTTTAAAGCCCTTACTTTGACTTTGACAAATACATTTGACTCTATACAATTAATACAAACACACCTTAGATCTTGAATACATTTTATGCACTAACAATCTCCCCCTATGGATTCAAGATTTAAAAAATTGATGACGATAGTCTTCAGCTCTTTGTGATGTTTAGATCTTCAACATTTTAGCTCTTTGAACAATCTCCCTCTTCGCTTTGAAGGAAGAACAATCTTTGAAAAATAACTCTGAAGAATCTTCAAGTAGGCGTTGTCTTCAGAAATCCAATCTGACTGCTTTAGTCTTCAACTGGATCTTCAAAATCAAATAGTCATCAAAGTATTGAAACACAATCTTCAAATCTTTGTGGTGTTGGTCAAAAGTCTTCAAACAAACAAAATCTTCATCTTTTTGAATCTTCGTATCACTGATCTTTGAATCATTGTAGCACGGATCTTTGCATCTTTGAGATTTGAAATATATCTTCGGTCTTTGAACATGAAATGGCTTTTGAGCTTTAACGGGGTTTTGAGCTTTTCGAAAATCTTGAACTGCGTATCTTCATCTCTTGAAAAATGAACAATCTTTGAATTTTGAATCTTTGTCAAATCATCTCGAAACATCTTGACACTTTATCTCGAGCTTCTTGACTTTAACAAAAATTCTCTTTATCTTGAAATTGAAACTTTCATATCATCTCCCCCTTTTTGATGATTGTGAGCATCATGATCAACAAAATTCTCTTTTCAATTTCAGCAATCTTGAATACCAATAACAATCTCCTCCTTCTGATCTGAATATCCGTCAATTCCAAAAATATTTATCCGAATCTTTTCAAATTCAGACAAAATAAAGTGGTAACCCTGAAACAACGGATGAATCAGTTATAATGCCTGTAAGTTGCACGAAGCCACTTAGTACAACAAATGCACTCTGGAAAGGAACTTTTTGATGTTCACTCCTCCAGGGCTTCCATTCAATCATCGAAAAACCACAAAGGAATTTCTATGAACGTTATGACAAGAAAACATATTCCTTGTGTGTACGTGCAAGTGTAGAAAGAATGAAGCAACTTATGCTTGAAAATTAGGCTCAAAGTGTGTAAACTGTTGAGACAGCAACAAGTTTTCCACGGACTCAATGTGCATGAATGAAGAGCGAAGGTGGGGCAAACTTCCTTCTTTTTCAATATCTAGACCTTCCGAGTGAAGATCAAATAGATTATATGATGCGTCCCCAAGAAAAATGAAACATTCCTTTGTTAAGAAAGAAATGAGTAGCTGGTGGGGTTAATGCAAGAGTTGGGATGGGCTAGTTTCCTGTTTCAATGATGGTCACCAAAGAATGTGAACCAATCAGTAATGTGGCTGCCCGACTCAGAAAATGGATGGTGCAGAGTTCTCTTATTCTTTTAACTCTGTTCTCACACCCTCTTTCTGTTTTTAATCCGCTCACTTCTAACCAAACTCTCATTTTCATTTTACCTCAGCACAATGAGACACTCAACCGGATGAGTAATCTCCCCCACTCTTTGATTTCGACCCCTCACCCCTCAATCACTCAAGGATAACTTCTTGGGTAGGAAACACTGGTTAATGTGGATCCATAGAAGTTTTGTAAATCCTCACACTGATTCCCATGAAATTTTGTCCTAAAATGGTGTGTTGTTCAACAGTTTATTTTGAACAATTAAGAATATCGGCATTTGATAACATTGCCATCAGAATGTATGCTCTTGAATAATATCATGAAGATTTGAGCATTTTGATCTTTGAAGATTTCTCACAACAAGAATATTGAAAGAATGAAATGAATTCGAAAGACTTGTTTGAGAATCTGACAATGTATCAATCAGATCAAATAACATGAATGATAATCATGTAAGGTTTAGGGTATCAAAGAATTGAAATTTGTTTATATGAACAAATATAAACAATCTTTGAATGAAACGCTTAAGTTCGAACGCTGAAATGAATATGATGCTCAATCAAAATTTGAAAAATCAAACGGGAGTATTACCATCGAAAAATGTTTCGTTTTGAGACATGGTAATAACAAAGTCAATAAGAAGCTGAACCGATGTGTGTGAATACTTGAAGGTATAGAAAAGATAATACGCAAGTATTAATCTTTAGAAACACACGGTCAGAGATGATGTAACGAGAATCCGAGAGCAGAATATGTATATATATATATATATAGGAAAAAACATTTAAAATCGCACTTCTAGAATTCATAAAATCTGTTTGAGAATCGGGAAGTGGTTTGAACATTTAAGAAAATATTTTTCATGCTTGAAAGTCGTTCTTCTTTCAAACAATCTCAGATTAAGTTCAGAAGTTACGTACACATAAACGTTTAAGCTCCCCCTCAAATCATGATAGACTGATTTACAATCAGATAAGCTCCCCCTCAAAATCTGCAAGAGATCTTAATAAAACAAGATCAGTATATGAAACAGTTAAAGTATAAAACAATGAAGTACGAGTTCTAAACTGATGTGTTTAGAAGTCAATGTTTCTTTGAAGTCCGGGTTCTAAACTGATGTGTTTAGAAACCACTATTTCCTTTGAAGTCCGGGTTCTAAACTGAGGTGTTTAGAAACCATTGTTTCTTTGAAGTCCGGGTTCTAAACTGAGGTGTTTAGAAACCATTATTTCTTTTGAAGTCCGGGTTCTAAACTGAGGTGTTTAGAAACCATCTTCATTTACTTCATCTGCATTGCCCTCAGACTCAGCCATTTGCTCATCCTCTTCATTTCCACCGACATTTCCCCCTAAAATGTTTCATCCTATAGCCTCTTCCTATGCGACTATATTATCAGGCATTCTGACTTCATCATCATCATCCAAAGATGCCATTAAGGTTCTTGTTGAGTATAATGATATCGTTCGACCTATTCGTGCAGCAGACATGATTATCACTCAAGAAGTATGAAAGAAAACAGAATCGATGAACTCAGGAATTTTGCGTATCTCACTTTTTCACTCTGGAATTCGAATAAATTTGAAATAGGGATTCTAAGGTCTATTTAAAATCCGCGAAGATGAAATAATTCAAACGGTGATCATTTTCTTTTTGTTAGAGTTATAACGGATTCTAACACTGTGAAATACCACATGATAATCTAGCACAAAGTAATGAACAAGTGTAGAGAGAATCTAGAGTGCAATCTTGTCATCCATATATTGATTTCAAAATGTAAAATGACAAATGCTTCAAGTTGTTATACAAAATAACAAAGGAACTCCTTTATATAGTAGGACATGACAAGCCCATGCCTCTACTAAGGAGAAACAGTACAAGATATTAATACTGTCTTGATAGCTACAAAAATGCCCTAACAATCTCCCCCTTAGCTATCAAGGCAGAAAGGGTCTTCTTCTACTTCGAAACCCAAGATGCGTTTCAATCCTTCGCATAGCCATTCTGAAGCTCAATTTTTCATCTATCTCTTCAATGGCTCTTGACAAAACTCTTCTAGGTCTTGAAGACATCCAATTAACTTTTCGTTCAGCATCATGTCTTTTGAGCTTTTCGACTAACTGAAGTCTTACAATTTTAAGCGTACCATCAGAATATTTTTCCAACTCATTAAACCGAATGAATATCTTGTTTGCACCATTACTGAACACAACACCAAACTCTGGTTCTCCAATCACACAATATAAAGGCATCCTCATCAATCCAGTCAATTCTTGATTTGGTCTTAACAGATTTATTCTTGGTTGATAGCTTTCCACACCCATCTGCAAATCATGACACTGTGTGAATAAAACGTGTCTTCTCAGAAATCTCTTAATGGCATTCAAAGCAAGAGTTACGTTTTCCCTTCTGATCTGAAGATCTCTGAAATGATGATACAAGAACTCAAAATCTTCCATGGTTAAATGACAGAAATCAGCTTCAGTAAATCTATAATCTCTGCAATCTTGCCTTTGAACAAGAAACTCTGGATACCACAACTTGTAATACAGTCTAGCTGTTACCTCCTTTATAGACACAATCAACTTCTTGCTCCTCACCTCTCTTTTCTTTTGACACTTGTCCCTTAGAAAGTACATATATTCGAACTTGTATTCGGCTGTTTGATCTGTAATACCCAACACAGCGTAGGGATTCAAAGTTCTGATTCTGTGCACAAACAGTCTTCTTTCTTCTTCTTCTAGGAAAGGTGTTCTCAAATACAAAGTTCTTTGTCGTTGTTCAAGTTCAGTCAATTTTCTGCTCCGTGAGGATGAAGGACCAGGTTGATCAGCAGGATTAGAAGGACCAGCTTCATCATGACTAGGAATGATAGGAGGTATTGAAGATGTAGTGGATTGAGGATCAGTCTCTTCGGATTTTGGCTCTTTAGATAATGGATCATGAGAATGATGTGGTTCAGATACAGGTATAGTGGTTTGAGTTGAAGTAGATTGGTTAAGGTTGATGGTTATAGGTGTAACAGAAGGTTGTTCTGACATCAAAGTGGTTGAGATATGTTCGGGTGAGTGTACAGGGCTAAAGATTATTTCTTCAGGAGTTTGTGGCCCATATATCTCTGACAAAATATCAACCTCTTCTTCATTAAATCCAACACCTTGATCTTCTGGTTCATAAGAAAATACCAAAAGTGGTTCTTCTTCCTCCTTAACTTTCCAATACCGATCATAAGCTCTTGCACTTTCATCAGTTTCTTCATCATCAGAACTAATTTCAATCAACTCCACAGATTGCACGAATCGATCAACCACTTCTCTTATCTCCTTCTCATTTACCTCAGGCTTTTCAACCGTTGGTTCTATATTCGGATCAACATATAATACGATCTGTTTTCCGCTTTGATCACCCATAGCACCCGATTCAAACATCTTAGATATTTCAGCAACAGTCGGATTCTTTTTCTGACCTTGAGAGCTTTCTGACTCAGCTCTTCTCTTCTTACTCATCTCCCCCTCATGATCATGATCATCGGGATCCTGATCATGTCTTCTTTTAGTACTCTGAGCTTGAGTCTTACACGACTGTTCCATTAATGCTTTCAACTCAACAATTGACTGCTTCATATCACTTAAAGATTTCACAACTTCAGACTTGAAAGTAGATAACTCTTTGGATAATGCTTGAAACTGTGTGGGTGTAACTGAAGGTGTAGGTGGAAGTGGATTTGGAGTAGATTGGAAATTCTGAAGTAGAGATAACAAGGTTTTACTTTGCTGATCTTCAGGACTCATAGACATCAGTTTGGCATAGAATAAATCCCTTAATTCATCAACACTTTGATCCACTGGTGGTTGTTGCATAGGAGAAGACTGAGGTACTCGAGGCGGAGCCAGATAGATTTCTGGACGAGGACGTACAGCTGGCTCATAAGTCATCGGTTCTTTTCCCTTCAACTGATTCTTCACACCTTGTAACTCCCGGATGAACATAGTTTCAATGTCCTTTAGGGCGCCATCGAAGTTTTCCCTTGTCACAAAGACGGGTAAAGTAACACCGGCACCACTTAGGTTTGCCGTTGACACAACAGTTGTTGCAACTGTGTGACCTACACTCAGTGTTGGCATAGTGTTAGCACTGGTAGGATTTCCACTCTGTCCTTGTAGTCCTGTAAAAGAATCTACTCTGAGTGTTCCGGATGAGTCACGAAGGCGCGCATCAGATGTTCCTGAAAGTGTCCTATTCAAAAAATCAAATATATTAGGAACAGGCACTAGACTCGAACTTTGTGCAGGAAAGAAGGTCGAGGACTGGGGAGGAAGTCGCTCTGTTTCAATATCCGGAATCTCCGAACGAGATCCAGATAGTGTTTGTGCTAAAACCCCGTGAGAAAATGAGACAGTTTCTTGTGAAGAAGAAGCTGAATAGCTGGCAGAGGTGTGCAATTGCGTTACTGGGCGAGTAACGACTTGTTCAACACCTGATCCCAACAAATGAGATCTGGTGGTGGATGTGGCTGCCCTTCTGGAATAGACAGTTTGGATATCTTTCACACTCTCCATATTCTTTTCTTCAGTTTCTCTCACAGTCTCACATATATTTTCAACTGATACTCCCTCGGGTCTCCTTATGCCTTCCGTTCCTTCACTAACTTGAGTCGACATTAAAGGCATGTCATCAAAGTTTAAGCTTTCCACATTAATATTATCTGACATATTCAATTGTGGAAATTCAAAGATATCAGAAACGTTACCAAACCAGTTTTCTTCAGTAGTAGCATCAGCACCAATATTTCCAGCATTCCCTTGATCATCATCATTATCATCGTTGTCATCTTCATCACCATCACGATGTTCCTCCGCTGAATCAGACGCATTATCAGACTCTGTACTATCACTAGAGTACTCAACTAAAGGAGGATCCCCAATGTGTTTAGGAATTTCTCCCTCAGAATCGTGTTGTACAAGATCATCTGTATGTGTGTCCTCGGACGATGACCCTGTATCTTCAAATACAGATGTATGATCCCCACCAGTTCCCCTCTCGGTGTTTTCCCTCGACTCTCCCCGTTCAGTAGCCCGTGCATACTGAACACTCACCGACTCCTCTCGCCTAGGGGTTGAGTCTGGGGTAGGTCCCTCCGGTTCTGGCTGGACCATAGACTCTCTATACTCGATAATGCACTCAACGTCCTGATCCGCGTATCGAAGAAATCCTTCAGGTAACGGCATCTCATAATCAAATTCAGTTTTACGAAACTGAAGATACTGCATAGCTTTCTCGGGCACAGAAGGATGATTTGCTCGTCTTGGAATTTCTCTGTTAGAACGAAGCATGCTATGAATGATAATCTGAAGAAACCTCATATATGGAACATAAGGCTTTCCCTTGTTTTGTCGGCGAAGATCTATCTTCTCATTCAGTTCATGCCAGAAAATAGCTGCATAATCTACATGAAGATCATACACTACTGCATGAAATAGCTTCAGAAATCCGACGCTGGCACTGTCTGTTCCGGCATGTTTAGCAGATAAGCATCTATTAATAATGGAGAAGATTGTATAGTATAACGGTGGTAGGTTCGCCTTATGGAATTCCTTCACCCGAGTTAAGTTTCCAGTGTATCCCATAGCACGTATTCCTTCAAACGTTTCTTCTTCAGATGGAAAAGGATCAAACTCAGTCTTTCCTTCTCGTGAATCAGGTTCAGGTAGCCTCAGAATCATTCTTAGTCTTTGGAAATCAAGCTTTGTGATGAAGTTGTCTATTTGGAATACAAAAATTGGTCTTCCATCTCCCATAGTTGTTGTTATTGTCTTCCATGCTTGCTGTAAATATAGCATAGGCACAACGACAGTATTCGTTAATGCGTATGCTAACGGATGATTCCTGAGCACTTCCTTTATCACTGGATGAATGTTGATGTGATCAAAATCAATGTGATGATTGTTGGGAATGATCGCAATATAGTTGATCGGATGAATGATAGCATTATCTGGATGAATTCCGGCTTGGGATTGATGTACTGATCGTGTTGACGGTAAAGGTACATCGTGTGTCGGTTCGGGAAGACTTGGAATATGATCATCAAAGCCTTGAATGTGACTTTGTTCTTCTTGATTAACCATTTTACCTGTTGATAATAGTTCTTACAGAATTAGTCTTTGAAAAAAAATTTGAAAGAAAAATATTTTCTAAGTATAGAATTCGAATCATAGTGCATTCGAATTCATGATTTGTCTTTGAATATCAATTCGAATCCACAAGGGTTCGAATTCATCCAATTCGAATCCACAAGGGTTCGAATTCATCCAATTCGAATCCACAAGGGTTCGAATTCATCCAATTCGAATCCACAAGGGTTCGAATTCATCCAATTCGAATCCACAAGGGTTCGAATTCATCCAATTCGAATCCATAAGGGTTCGAATTCATCCAATTCGAATCCACAAGGGTTCGAATTCATTCAATTCGAATCCACAAGGGTTCGAATTCACTCAATTCGAATGTAATAGGGTTCGAATTCTCTATGAATGTTCCGAATTCTCTTTGAATGATCCGAATTCACCAAGAATGATCCGAATTCTGTACTTCGAACTTCAAAATCACTTAATCTGCCATAACTTCTTCAATTCTTGATCAATTGTGATGAATCTTATATCAAATTGTTCGTAATTGAAATCTGCACACTTTTCCTGTTGATCACAATTCACAATTCGATCAATTTAATCGAATTAAGATCCAAACAGTGATCTTGAAGTTTTTTGAAAAAATATTCAAGAATCGATCAGATCTGTCAATTCTGTGCAGATTTTGATGTTTATGCAAGAATTAAATGTGTTCAGAATCCAAATCCGAGTTGAACGATGCAAAGAAATGATTCAAAAACTCAAAATCTAGAAAATCTTCATGTCTGAATGTTAAGACTTCAGATGAACAGTAAACTTCTCTTGGTCCGAATTCTTGATGAACAGTGTAAATATTCTTCAATTTGCTCTTTAATCTGCTTGATTCTTCTGTTTAGCTCTGATACCAATTGATAAATCCCAAATCTAGCACAAAGTAATGAACAAGTGTAGAGAGAATCTAGAGTGCAATCTTGTCATCCATATATTGATTTCAAAATGTAAAATGACAAATGCTTCAAGTTGTTATACAAAATAACAAAGGAACTCCTTTATATAGTAGGACATGACAAGCCCATGCCTCTACTAAGGAGAAACAGTACAAGATATTAATACTGTCTTGATAGCTACAAAAATGCCCTAACACCACAAAAGATGTTAAATGAAACATGGTATAATCAAATGAATAAGATGCTGACACGTGTTATTTGATAGAAATCAACACAACTTAAAGTTCTGAATAACACGTTCAGAATTCTGAGAATGCATACTCAGGAGTTCTGAGCATACAATTCAGAAAAAATTCCCTTGAACAAAATTCATTTAAAGTCAACTTCTGATAATGTAAATCATTTAATCACACAGAAGTAGTTTGAACGGATAGAAAATTGTTTTTATCATCATAAGTCTGTCCCACTTAGGATGATTTGTGATTTATGAAAATCATTTAAAATATAACTTCTGACCTTGAAAACCTTGTTAAGAATTCAGAAGTTGTTTGAACAAGAAAAAATTTGATCATTAAAAGCTTGTTCTTCATATGATGATTTGAGATAAGAAAAGAATACAAACCTTGTAAACAATTCAGAATGATTTCTGAAAGATATGAATGCTCCCCCTTGACTAAAGCATATACTCAAACACATATTAGACATAAGAGAATATTGAAAAATAAATAAAACAGAAAGAAATCAACAAATTGAAATATTTGAAAAAAATTCAGAAATAGGTTCTGAAAGGTACAGTCAGAAGATCTGAGTAGCCTAATCAGAAAAACAATTATTAAGTCAAATTTCTGAAGTATTGACTCAGAAGTTCTGAACTCAAGACTCAAAACATCTGAGTAAGAGAATCAGAATTCTGAGTAGACTACTCAGAAAATCTTACTTAAAAAATTTATTTCTGAAAATAACAAATATACTCAATTAGTCAGATTAAGCATTCCTATCTTGCATATGAGAAAAGTAAACCTTTTGTGATCAAGAGGCTTTGTGAACATGTCAGCCAATTGATACTTTGTATGCATAAAGTGCATTTGTTAGCCCCAAGTATCTGTTATGTAAAAGTATTGAAAATAGTTCAAGTCAGAAGACCAACAGAGATCAGACAGAAGACTTGGAAGAAGTTCATCAAGAAGACCAACAGAGCTCAACAGAGCTCAGTCGGATCCAACAGAGCTCAACAGAGCTCTGTCGAAGACTTCCAACAGAAGAACAAGTACTTAACAGAAGACCAACAGAGCTCTTTCAACAGAGCCCTGGTGAAGTGAAGACCTCTGTCAGCCTAAGTCTCGTAGGAAATCCGAAGTATTAGACACGTGTCCATACTTTCCACGTATGCCCTAAAGATTGGAGACACACTTTCCACGTGTCATTCCAGGATACAATAGTACACTGTCTATGCTTTTTCAGGGCTATATATAGTGAGGTAGTGGAACAAACAATAGTAAGCTTTAGGAAGAATAGTTTTCCACAATTTTTTAAGCACACACTACTACAATCCCAAGCACTACTTCCGTACAATATTGTTGTCATGTGAGATTTCCGAACACAATTGAACATGTTCTTGGTGTGATTCATTATCAATATACGAGCAGCTTTTAAATCTGAGCTTGTTATCATTTTACTGTTCTATATTTGATTCTCACAGTTCATTTATCGTTTACACAATCACTCACTTCAATGGCTTTATTTAATATGCTTCCGCTGTCTATTTCTTTACCATTAACGTGATACAACGTGAATCTGGGAACCTACAATTGGTATCAGAGCTTCTTTGGTTTTCTTAAACCAAACGATCCAATCTACCAAGGTTGACTCACTGTTGTTGATTGTGTCTGTGTGCCTTTAAAAGCTTCATTATATACTCTGTTTTTACTGCTTCCTAGTCTAAACAAGCTTTCATAGCTCATATAACTGTGTTTAATGCTTTCTAGTGTAGTTTAAACGTTTCCCTCAAAAGTTACTGTTCCATTGGTTACTGTTTAAACTCATCTTCTTGTTGAAACTCTTTTTGCAACAACTGTACTCTGTTTTTCTCAAAATGGCGAACAACGGTATAAATGCTATCTATACTGCTGGTTCTTTAACAAAACCTCCTACTCTTCTGAGAGATGAATATGCTCAGTGGAAGATCAGGATGGTTAACTTTTTCGATGGTATGGATAAAGACTTAATGCGATCTGTCACGGATGGACCATTCCAACCCATGGTTTTTGTTCCTCGTGTACCCGCAACAGGAACTACTGCTGAGATTCCAGCTCATTATGAGATTAAAACCACAGGTTTTACTGATGAGGAAAATCTAAAAATGGAAAATGATCTTAAAGCAGTTAGACTACTGATAATGGCCATTCCAAACGAAAAATTTTAAGAACAAGATTCATGTGTTACTGCTAAGGAAATCTGGGATCAACTTCTTAACCAACTTGAGGGTGGTATCAAGACCCAAAAGAACAGAAGGACCCAATGTATAAATGAATACAACGATTTCAAAGCACTTCCTGAGGAAACCTTACAACAACCCTACAACAGATTTAATGTGTTGATCAACAAATGCAAAAAATGTGGGGTTGTTAGGTCGAAGGAAGATAACAATGTTCTGTTTTTGAAAAGTTTGAATGATGAATGGTTAAATCTGTCCATGTTGTTAGCTTCAATCTTCCTAATCATAGAAGTATTTAGAAGTAGTGAAAAATAGGCTAAGTGAAGAAAGCCTCTTACAGAGGCTCTGCCGAACTTACAGAAGATAAAGAAGCGCCCTACAGAAGCTCTGTCATACGCGCAAAGAAGACCAAAGACTCGGAATCCGGTGAAGACTGCTCTTCTAAGGACCAAACCGCATAACCTCAGCGGCACTTCACAGAGCCTCTGCGGTTTTCAACAAAGACTTAAAAGATATTTATAATATCTTGCTACTGTTACAGGACCTGTTCATCAACTTGCATGGTAGCATGGCCTGTCCAACTGCAACGTGTCAAACTCTGGTTGGATTCAATAGGGCTTAGTACATAATAGACGTCTGCTGCATTAAATGCAGTACAGCACGTCCAACTGTTCATGACATCCGTCCAACTATTCATACCGTCCTTTGTGAATAGTAGAATACGCTTTATGGTCCCCTTAGAGTAGTATATAAGGAAGACTCATGTTGAAATACGCTTATATTATGTTCTAAATCTATCAATCATATCTGTTAGTTATTCAAATACGCTTCCGCATCAAACATAAATTCGAACTAATAGATCTGACAATCTTGTATAAGCAAAACGGGAACCAACAATTGGTATCAGAGCCAAACTTGATTATCAATATCAAGTGATCCTCGTTTTTACAAGATTAGTGATAGAAATCATTTTTTTATTCCTCATCTCTAGGTTAAAACTCCATTAAAGTGTACTCTGGGAACTGTTCAAACCCAGAAAACTTTCCAGATCTTCAGACTCATACTCTTTAAATCGTACTATCTTTTCAGAACCTTAAAAATGACAAATACAAATAACTTCTTTACTGCTGGTTCACTCACCAAGCCTCCTACTCTCCTACGAGATGAGTATCCTCAATGGAAGATAAGAATGGTTCATTTCTTTGAGGGTACTGAAAAAAATCTAGTACAATATCTTTACAACCTTCCTCTTGTTCCCATGATAGCAGTACCACGAGTACCAGCTAATGCTGAATCTCCAGAAATCCTTGAACATCAAAAACCAAAACCAAAAGAAGAATGGTCAAATGAAGATAAGGCAGAAGATGAAGTTGCACAGAAAACAAAAAGAATCCTGATAATGGCTATCCCCAACGAGCTTTTTCAATCCTTAGATGCATGCGAAACTGCGCACGATCTTTGGAAAGAATTAGAAAGACAGTTGGAAGGGGGTGCTAAAACACAGAAGAACCGAAGGGTACAGTACATAAATGAATATCATGCATTCAGAGCCTCTGCAACAGAATCTCTGCAAACAACGTACGATAGGTTCAACTCTCTCATAAACAAATGTAGAAAGTCTGGCATTCACAGAACCTCGGAAGAAAATAACGTCATGTTTTTAAAGAGTTTGAATGATGAGTGGCTTCAACTGTCCATGTCTTTACAAATAAACCAAGATCTAGACTCATGGACACTCTCTGATCTCTATGGAACACTAGCTGCACAAGAGCCTCAAATAGCACAGGCTAAAACAATAGCCATTGCACCATACGCATTGGTTAGTAAATCAACAGAGGCTACAGAGAGACCAAGAAATGAGAGAGCAACAGAGGAGAAGAAAAAGGAGAAGAAGAAGATAGTGATGGTTGATAGCGAAGAAGACGAGCTGATAGAGGAAGAAATAACTCTTGCGTCATTAGCTAAATCATTGGCTCTATTGACAAGAGAGTTCAGAGGTAACCAAAGAAATTTTGGAAATGACAGATATAGCAGAGATAACCAGAGAGATAGAAGAGATGATGAAAGAAGAGAAGAATCAAGTGACCGACAGAGGTCAGACTACAGAAGTGACCGACAGAGGTCGAGCGACAGAAACTACAGAGGAAATGACCGACAGAGGTCAGATGACAATGTAGGCCACACACAAGAATGCTACAAATGTGGTAAGCCTTGTCATTATGCAAACGAATGCCGAATAGAGAAAGGTGGAGACCAACAGAAGTCCGACGATCGAACTGGAAACACCTCCCAAGGTTGCTTCAACTGCGGCAAGCCAGTCCATTTCGCAAAAGATTGCAGAAGTAGACAAAATCGCCCACAGAAGGACTCAGCTTTTTACAAAAAGAAGGCTGAATATTATGCACAAAAATCCCTAATGGCGAACAAAGGGCATTCTGAAGCAAATAAGGAGGAATTCGTGTCAGACTCTTTACCTCTGATGATGAATTCACCACCAATGCCCTGTTCTGTGGCATGGCAGAAGTCGACTCGGGCACTGACAATGAGGTATCCATTTCAAACTCTACCTCTTGTGTTAAATATGTAGAAAATGATTCAGTTAGACTTAACATTGAACTGATTGAGCTCAAATAGATAAATGAAAATATTCAGAAAAGACTCACCTTTAATGAGAGAGAAGTAAGGCTTCTCACTCAAGAAAAAGCCAAAATTTTTTAAGAAAAGGAAAGAGTAGAAAAATATTGGAGCAAAAATGTAGATCCTTTAAAAAGGCAAATTTCTGAATTAACCTCTGCTTTAAAAGTCAAAACTAAAGAGCTTTCAGTTTATAGGAGTGAAACAACTGACATAAGAGCTCTCAAAGAATACTTTCAAAAAGAGAGAGAGGTACTTTGGCAAGATGTAAAGCCCGTGTCCCGGTACGTTTATTTTTCTTTATTATTTATTAATGGCTTTAATATCGTTCCTTTTTAGTGAATCTTTTTAACGGGGGTTAGGCTCGGTTGACCAAAAATGTTAATATTGGAATAACTCTATTCAAATGGTAAGGAGTGGGAAAATGAGGGACTAAAAGTGGTTATGTGGCAAACTTTGCATGGGATCGGCCTTAAAGAAAACCGACCCCTCCCTCCTCGTTCTAATTTCGTCCCAAGCAAGAATTAAGAAAAGAAAAACCCTACCCCTTCCCTTTCCTTTTACCTGCTGCTGCGCCGGCCGTGCCACCCCAAAAACCACCGCGCGTCGCCGTGGTTTTTCCGCCGGAGAGAGAGAGTGAGCGAGGAGGAGAGAGCGAGAGAGAGAGGAGGAAACGGCGAGCAGGAGGAAGCCGGGATCGCGTTACGGTTGTGGTCTCATTATCACCGTGAGGTAAGTCTCTTTTCGTTCTTCCCTTTTCGTTTCCCGTCGCCGGCCGCAAAGCAACCGCCACCGCCGCAGGTGGCCTAGGCCGCTGCCGGTGGTGACAGCGGTGATTCTCCCTCCCCACGGTGGTGGTGGTGCGAGGGTGTGGCTGTGTGCGGCGGTGTGTGGTCATGTAGGTGTGTGCGTGGTACGAGTTTTGTGGGTGCGATTACGGTGGCCGCCGGAGTGTCGCCGCCGCCGCTGTGCCCCACCGATGGGGGGTGGCAGTGGGTGGTGGCCACGGCAAAACCCTAAAACCACCCCTGGCGAGACCCTAAACCTCAGTCGTTAGAACCTTAAACCGTAAACCGATCGCGAAGCGTAACCGTTTTATAAGTTATCATTTTATGTAAATTATAAGTGTGCTGTCCAGTTTTCGTTTGACCATAACTTCTCCGTCGTAACTCTGGTTGAGCCGAAATTGGCACCCACGCTTTGAGCTCGGGACCGAGTACGTTTTCTGTGTTTTGGCGGAAAACTGGTTCGGCCTCGAGTTGGGAGAAAAAGTGGTCGCAAGTTGTGCGGTTCGTCATTTTATGTGAAATTTCCTGGAATCTGCCACAGTCTTGCGAAGGCCGTAACTTTTTACTCGTAACTCGTTTTGAGGTGTTTTTGGTGGCCATAGTTCCCTATTCGAGTCGGGAAGGTTTTTCGTGTTTTGCCGAAAGTCTGATTTAAACCGTAGCTAGGCTGTTTTGGACTGTTTTTGAAGCTGGACCGAAACTGGCAGTTTCGGGTAACCGTTCGTATTTAATTCATAATTAATTATAGAAAAATCGTTAGGAGGCGTGTAATATATCCTAGGAAAGGTATTTCAGGGCACTTTTCAACCGTGTAATAAATCGGAGTTTTTTTTCTGGAGTTTTAGTGGTCAAATCAGGTCCCGAACAGACCTGTTCGGTATGACCGAAAGTTAGTTTTAGTGATAGTTTGGGGTGTGTCGCGTCGTGGGGTCCGGGTCTCGTATTGACGTATTTTATCGTACGTTTAGGTGCCGGAAAGTGATCGTCGTTGTGTGGAGATACTTACTATATTTTTTTGCTAGGCGCGCACCCGAGGTGAGTTCTCTCACTACAATTAATTAATAGTTGTTTATTATTACTGTAGCACGTGTGTGATAATTATATGCGGGATTGTTGGGGGCTAGATAGTGGGACGTCTAGTTAACATTATGTGCTACATTATTCGGCGGGGCCGAGTCCCGACGGGGACGGAGGTGTTTTACGCAGTAGGCGTAAAAGGGGCGTTTACGCGGTAGGCGTAAAAAGGATGTCACACGCAGTAGGCGTAAAACGGGTGTTTCCTGCAGTAGGCGGAAACGTGCGGCGGGGCCGTAGACCCGACATCCGCCCGGGAATTTTGTTATGTGGTGGTTATTATACTTGTTCATGATTTGTTCGTAGACTTGTAGGTGGTGGTGTGATCCTCTTTGCTTTAGGGGTAATATGAGATAACCATTGTTAATTGTTGTGTTTGAATTCACTAAGCTTCGTGCTTACCCCTCCCAATTTACAGTGGCTGCAGGTATAAGTGGTACGAAGGCATGACTGGCACACACTGACGCGCAAGATGGATGGGTCGAAGGATTTGCTTATTAAACATTTTCCCGTTATTGAATAAACAATTTAATTTCCGCTGTTGACTTGTGTTTTAATAACGCTCGTGGTTAGAATTATTATTTTGGGTTTAATAAATGGAGACTTATTATTAAATATGCGCGTTTAAAAATTTTTAAATTTTCTTGAAATTTTGGGGCGTTACAACTTGGTATCAGAGCACAGCTTGAGTGAATCAAACGCACCTCGGTGTGTTGGGTCTCAAGTTGCGGCTGGGAAATTTTCAAATACTTTATTAAATCTTTTTAGAAATAAAAGGAAAAGTAAAAACCCGTTCGAGGAACGGTGATCGAGGGCGCAGTGTGTACAGTCAGCCGGAGCCAAGGGAAAGGTACAATGCTTAGTGTTTTCTCATTTTATCGCTTTCTAGATCCTAGGGCATGTATGCTAGATTGCCTGAGGTTGACACTATGCGATACGTTGGATTACTTGCTATTATGATTTTCTTGCTAATTGTAGTAGGTTTCTAAGTAGGTGCCCTTTAAATCGTATGCGGCAAGAGGCTAATAGCCTTAGAATATTCGATATAGTTCTATTGCGCAGCTCTTGTTTGAGTCCAACCGTTCTAGGATAGAATCTAGTATTCGAATGGCTATTTGTCTTGCACTGCATATGATTGGGTATTTGCGCGGCCACTCATTATGATTAACAGGGTTTTTATAGTAGCGAGGGTAGTGGGTGGAATATAATTCCTAGGGAGCTAGGAAGGGTGAGTGCATATGCCGGTGCGGGCATATGTGTTGAGTTGCGGCGAGAACTACTTGGACCCTCGGGATGGGACACGAAACGGGTAATGATAGGTGTGGAAGGTAGTAGTAGAGCTCCTACTACCGGAAGCACAGGATCAGTGCTCGGGTCGGGAAAGTCACGAGGAATTCAAGGAGTTGAGCGTATGTGTTGATAGTGTGAGTTATTAGCTGATAATAACTCTTTGAATTTCTCCTTCTTATAGAATGGTCAACACTAGGAGACGCGGTGAGGCTGAGCCGAGGGCTGAAGCCGGGATCACTGAGGAGCGGATCCAAGAGATGATTGCAAATGAGGTTGCACGAGCTGTTGGGGATGCAATTCCCGAGATTATCACCGCGATTCATAATCAACTGGTGACCCTAGTGGAGGAGCGGTTTGCAGCGATGCCGCCGCCTGTTGGGGGACAGCCCCGTGCCCGAGACTTCCAGTATCGGGACCTTTCCGCCTGCTCTCCACCAGAATTCAAGGGTGACTCTAACCCTATCGTTAGCATGCGCTGGATATCCGACATGGAGTGCGCTTTTCTGACAAGCGGCTGTCCGGATAACTTGAAGGTTCGATTTGCAGTGAATCTACTTCGCGAGGGAGCGAAAGACTGGTGCGCCACGGCATTGACTCTGGCCGAGCGTACCACTCTTACTTGGGACGAGTTCGTTGTTCGTTTCCGTGCTGAGTACGTGCCGCCGATAGAGATGGAAAGAATAGCGAAGGAGTTCTTGGAGCTGAACCAGACCACGGAGACCATAAAGGAGATGAACAAGAAGTTTACCGAAATGGCGCTATTCTGTCCCCAATATGCGGCCTCAGAAGAAATGAAGATGGCGAGGTACAAGGACATGCTTCGGACCGAGATCCGAGAAATTGTGAGCGCAGTGCAACATCCTTCGCTGTCGGCTATGATGGATGCAGCGCGGAGAAGAGAGTTAGAGTTGGAGACCCAAGCGAAGAAGAGGAAGGCGGCACAGGCAGTGACGCCTATCTCTGCAGTGCCGAAGAAATCGAAGTTTGTTGATTCTCGTGGGCACACGAAGAGTAGCGGTTCTAAGGCCCGGGATGTGAGTGGTAGAAGATCTGATGCATGTTACAAGTGTGGGCAGCCTGGCCATCTCAGTAGAGATTGCAGGTCGCCACTGATGTTATGTTTCGGCTGTAAACAGGCTGGCCATGTGAAGGCCAACTGCCCGAATGCTAGGGCAACTGATGGGGGTGGTGCACAGAGGGCTCCTGCGAATGCCCCGATGCGCATCACCGACGGCCGTACGGGTCAGCCCGGGACGGAGGCGGCCCGAGGGAGAGTCCACCAGCTGAAGGTGGAGGAGGCGCAGGCGACGCCTAAGGTGGTGACAGGTATGTTTCATCACTCTTTTCTTTTGTCTTTCCTTTTCATGCCCTGTGTTTATGTATTGTTATTCTTTATATATTAGGTACGTTTCTAGTCAATTCTGTACCTGCGGTGGTAATGTTTGATAGCGGGGCTACTCATTCATTCGTGTCTCGCACTTTTAGCGAGAGGTTGGGTCGAGCGGTGGGACGTCTAGGATGTCCTTTATTGGTCGAGGTCGCCGATGATAGGACCTTGATGGTTACGGACGTGTATCGGGGATGCACGTTGGAAATCTCGGGTGTGAGGTTTCCTATCGATTTGATCCCTATAGCGATGCGAGAGCTTTGCGTGATAGTGGGCATGGATTGGATGGACGCGTTCGATGCAGAGATTGTTTGCCGTCGCAAACAAGTACGGGTTCGAACCCCAAGCGGGGGAGAACTGTTGATTCAGGGGGGCTCGCCTAGTCGGGTTACGGCTATTTGTTCTGCGGCGAGGGCTCGGAGATACCTTCAGCATAGTGGGCAGGGGTTCTTGGCGTATGTGGTGGATACGCGTGTCGATGAGACGAAGATTAGTGCCGAGGATGTGCCAGTCGTGAGGGAATTCGCCGATGTATTCCCCGATGAGTTGCCAGGGATACCTCCCGCGCGACAGGTGGAGTTTCGAATCGACCTGATTCCAGGTGCTGCTCCGGTGGCCAAGGCACCTTATCGCTTGGCTCCACCGGAAATGAAGGAACTGTATGATCAGTTGCAGGAACTTCTCGAGAAAGAGTTCATTAAGCCGAGTTGTTCACCGTGGGGAGCTCCGATCTTGTTCGTGAAAAAGAAGGATGGATCTCAACGAATGTGCATTGATTACCGGGAGCTGAACAAGCTTACGGTGAAGAATCGTTATCCTTTGCCAAGGATTGATGATTTGTTTGATCAGTTGCAGGGAGCCTCGTGGTTCTCTAAGATTGACTTGAGATCCGGGTACCACCAGATGCGGGTGCGTAGCGAAGATACGGAGAAGACGGCCTTTCGCACGCGTTACGGCCATTACGAGTTCGTGGTGATGCCTTTCGGGCTCACCAATGCACCCGCAGCGTTCATGGACCTCATGAACAGGGTGTGTAGCCCGATGCTGGATCGCTCGGTGATCGTATTCATCGACGATATTCTCGTTTATTCGAAGACGAAAGAAGAGCACGAGGTGCATTTGCGGGAAGTTTTGGACGTGTTAAGGCGGGAGAAGCTTTATGCTAAGTTCTCCAAGTGTGAATTCTGGTTACGGGAGGTCCAATTCCTAGGACATGTCGTGAATCAGAACGGTATCATGGTCGATCCGGCCAAGATCTCAGCGGTAATGCGGTGGGAGGTGCCGAAAACTCCTACCGAGGTGCGGAGTTTTCTCGGGTTAGCAGGGTACTATCGGAGATTTATCCAAGATTTCTCCAAGATTGCCTTGCCTATGACTCGACTGACGAAGAAAACTGCAACTTTCAGTTGGGGTGAAGAGCAACAGAAGGCGTTTGAGGAGCTACGCAGGCGTTTATGTGAGGCTCCTGTGTTAACCTTGCCTGAGGGCATGGAAGATTTGGTGGTTTACTGTGATGCTTCGTACCAAGGGTTGGGTGCCGTGCTTATGCAACGCGGCAAGGTCATCGCTTACGCGTCGAGGCAGTTGAAGCCTCATGAGGCGAACTACCCGACTCATGATTTGGAGCTGGGAGCGGTGGTGTTTGCTTTAAAAATATGGAGACACTATCTTTATGGTGTCAAGTGCACGATCTATACCGATCACAAAAGCCTTAAATACCTGATGGACCAGCAAAATCTTAATATGCGTCAGCGGAGGTGGCTTGATGTGGTCAAGGATTACGACTGCGAGATACTTTACCACCCCGGTAAGGCGAATGTAGTCGCGGATGCACTTAGCCGACATCCGGTCGGGGGATCTTTGAAGGGTTTTTGTCAGCGATTAACGGTAGTTGCACCACTCTTGGAGTCGATCGGTATCGCTCAAGAGGTGGCCGTGTTGGAGGAAAATGCTAAACGAGAGAGAGTTTCGGGAGAAATTCCGAAGTTAGTACGGGATAGTCGGGGACTGTTAACCCGTTATGGTAGAGTTTGGGTTCCATACACTGGTGGGAATCGCCAGACACTATTGGACGAGGCGCATAAGTCCAAGTTTTCGATTCATCCCGGAGCTACCAAGATGTACAGAGACCTGCGTGAAGACTATTGGTGGCCCGGCATGAAGCGGGATGTAGCCAAATGTGTGGAAGTATGTTTGACCTGTCGGAAGGTCAAAGCGGAACACCAACGACCGCATGGGAAATTGCAGCCGTTGGAGGTTCCGGTGTGGAAGTGGGAGCAAATCACAATGGATTTCATCACTAAGCTTCCCAAGACTCAGCGAGGAAATGATACTATCTGGGTGATCGTGGATCGCCTGACGAAGAGCGCTCACTTCTTGGCGATTAAAGAGAGCTTCTCGGCGGATAAGCTCGCGGAGGTCTTCATCCGAGAGATTGTAACTAGGCACGGAGTGCCAGTCTCGATTGTCTCAGATCGGGATACTCGTTTCACCTCCCGGTTTTGGGAGAAGTTTCAGAATGAGATGGGTACGCGGTTGCATTTCAGTACAGCATTTCATCCTCAGACCGACGGGCAGAGTGAGCGTACTATTCAGACACTTGAGGACATGCTGCGAGCATGTGTGATTGACTTTGGTGGTAGTTGGGATCAGAATCTCCCACTAGCTGAGTTCTCCTACAATAACAGCTATCACGCTAGCATCGGTAGAGCGCCGTACGAAGTGTTGTATGGCAGGAAGTGTCGGACGCCCATTTGCTGGGGCGAGGTTGGTCACAGAGTGCTGGGGAGCACCGATGTGGTGCTAAAGACGACGGAAATGATCCAGATGGTGCGGGATCGGTTAGTCACTGCTCTGAGCCGACAAAAGAGTTACGCCGATAGGAGACGATCGGACTTGGAGTTCCAAGTCGGGGATTACGTTCTTTTGAAAGTGTCACCCTGGAAGGGGGTAATCCGTTTTCGCAAGCGGGGAAAGTTGGGTCCCCGATATATCGGACCGTACAAAGTCATCGCGCGTGTGGGGAAAGTAGCTTACCGATTGGAGCTACCAGAGGAGCTGAGCCTGATCCACAACACGTTCCATGTCTCTCAGTTGCGGAAGTGCGTGATGGATGAGTCTGCAGTAATTCCCCTTGAAGATATTCAGATTGACGAGCGACTCAACTATGTGGAGAAGCCAATAGCCATCGTCGAGAGGAAGACGAAGACTCTGCGGAACAAAGTCATTGAATTGGTGAAGGTCCAGTGGCAGCACCGAAAAGGTTCAGAATGGACGTGGGAACCAGAAGCCGAGATGCGGGAGAACTACCCGGAGCTGTTTGCGGGCGTGGACTTCGGGGACGAAGTCTAATCCAAGCGGGGGAGAGTTGTAAAGCCCGTGTCCCGGTACGTTTATTTTTCTTTATTATTTATTAATGGCTTTAATATCGTTCCTTTTTAGTGAATCTTTTTAACGGGGGTTAGGCTCGGTTGACCAAAAATGTTAATAATGGAATAACTCTATTCAAATGGTAAGGAGTGGGAAAATGAGGGACTAAAAGTGGTTATGTGGCAAACTTTGCATGGGATCGGCCTTAAAGAAAACCGACCCCTCCCTCCTCGTTCTAATTTCGTCCCAAGCAAGAATTAAGAAAAGAAAAACCCTACCCCTTCCCTTTCCTTTTACCTGCTGCTGCGCCGGCCGTGCCACCCCAAAAACCACCGCGCGTCGCCGTGGTTTTTCCGCCGGAGAGAGAGAGTGAGCGAGGAGGAGAGAGCGAGAGAGAGAGGAGGAAACGACGAGCAGGAGGAAGCCGGGATCGCGTTACGGTTGTGGTCTCATTATCACCGTGAGGTAAGTCTCTTTTCGTTCTTCCCTTTTCGTTTCCCGTCGCCGGCCGCAAAGCAACCGCCACCGCCGCAGGTGGCCTAGGCCGCTGCCGGTGGTGACAGCGGTGATTCTCCCTCCCCACGGTGGTGGTGGTGCGAGGGTGTGGCTGTGTGCGGCGGTGTGTGGTCATGTAGGTGTGTGCGTGGTACGAGTTTTGTGGGTGCGATTACGGTGGCCGCCGGAGTGTCGCCGCCGCCGCTGTGCCCCACCGATGGGGGGTGGCAGTGGGTGGTGGCCACGGCAAAACCCTAAAACCACCCCTGGCGAGACCCTAAACCTCAGTCGTTAGAACCTTAAACCGTAAACCGATCGCGAAGCGTAACCGTTTTATAAGTTATCATTTTATGTAAATTATAAGTGTGCTGTCCAGTTTTCGTTTGACCATAACTTCTCCGTCGTAACTCCGGTTGAGCCGAAATTGGCACCCACGCTTTGAGCTCGGGACCGAGTACGTTTTCTGTGTTTTGGCGGAAAACTGGTTCGGCCTCGAGTTGGGAGAAAAAGTGGTCGCAAGTTGTGCGGTTCGTCATTTTATGTGAAATTTCCTGGAATCTGCCACAGTCTTGCGAAGGCCGTAACTTTTTACTCGTAACTCGTTTTGAGGTGTTTTTGGTGGCCATAGTTCCCTATTCGAGTCGGGAAGGTTTTTCGTGTTTTGCCGAAAGTCTGATTTAAACCGTAGCTAGGCTGTTTTGGACTGTTTTTGAAGCTGGACCGAAACTGGCAGTTTCGGGTAACCGTTCGTATTTAATTCATAATTAATTATAGAAAAATCGTTAGGAGGCGTGTAATATATCCTCGGAAAGGTATTTCAGGGCACTTTTCAACCGTGTAATAAATCGGAGTTTTTTTTCTGGAGTTTTAGTGGTCAAATCAGGTCCCGAACAGACCTGTTCGGTATGACCGAAAGTTAGTTTTAGTGATAGTTTGGGGTGTGTCGCGTCGTGGGGTCCGGGTCTCGTATTGACGTATTTTATCGTACGTTTAGGTGCCGGAAAGTGATCGTCGTTGTGTGGAGATACTTACTATATTTTTTTGCTAGGCGCGCACCCGAGGTGAGTTCTCTCACTACAATTAATTAATAGTTGTTTATTATTACTGTAGCACGTGTGTGATAATTATATGCGGGATTGTTGGGGGCTAGATAGTGGGACGTCTAGTTAACATTATGTGCTACATTATTCGGCGGGGCCGAGTCCCGACGGGGACGGAGGTGTTTTACGCAGTAGGCGTAAAAGGGGCGTTTACGCGGTAGGCGTAAAAAGGATGTCACACGCAGTAGGCGTAAAACGGGTGTTTCCTGCAGTAGGCGGAAACGTGCGGCGGGGCCGTAGACCCGACATCCGCCCGGGAATTTTGTTATGTGGTGGTTATTATACTTGTTCATGATTTGTTCGTAGACTTGTAGGTGGTGGTGTGATCCTCTTTGCTTTAGGGGTAATATGAGATAACCATTGTTAATTGTTGTGTTTGAATTCACTAAGCTTCGTGCTTACCCCTCCCAATTTACAGTGGCTGCAGGTATAAGTGGTACGAATGCATGACTGGCACACACTGACGCGCAAGATGGATGGGTCGAAGGATTTGCTTATTAAACATTTTCCCGTTATTGAATAAACAATTTAATTTCCGCTGTTGACTTGTGTTTTAATAACGCTCGTGGTTAGAATTATTATTTTGGGTTTAATAAATGGAGACTTATTATTAAATATGCGCGTTTAAAAATTTTTAAATTTTCTTGAAATTTTGGGGCGTTACACAAGATCTACTCAGAAGAGAGGTTTTACTTAAAAACTATAAAGATGCACATAAGGTGTATAAGAAAGTAAACTCACAAAGAGGAAGACGAGGTATAGGGTACGATGATATTACTCTAGGTGTTGAAGGCAAAAGACTTAAACCTCTGTCTTCTCTGTTTGTGGTAGGAAAAACAAATAAACCAATTTTTCCAAACTTACTCTCTGTAAGTAAAAGGGTTAAAATCTCTGAAGAACCTCACTTGAGGAAACATACGAAGATGATCAATGTGTGGTTTGAAAACACAGATTCATCATCTTCAACCTCTGTCAATAGAGGAATCAAACCAAAGAAATATCTGAAAACACAAGATCAGATTGGTATCTTTAAGTTTGGTAAACCAGAGACTCAAACACAGGTCGCTTTTGTCTGTATGATAGATGTCAAAAAGAAATTATCTGCAAAAGCTCCTGAGTTTAAACCCATCTTTTCAGAAGAAAATCTTAAAAGATCAATTGAAAAAGAAATTTTGATAGTTTTGAAATCAAATGTTTTAGAAAATCTCTGTACATCTTCTATAGATCAAATTCTCGCTGAAGGGATCTCATCTGAAACCTCTGCCATCTATGAAAGTTTTTCTACAGAGGAAGAAAACACGTACGATACATGCTCAAAAAATCCAGCCTCTGTCGAAAGAAATGACTCAACCTCTGTATATGAGGACGATTCATCCTCTGACGACTCAGAGACTGATTCTAAATCAGGGATAATTCACTGTGACACAGAGGATGTTAAATTCTCCTCTGAGGTTCTTAACAGAACAATTTCTCCAAAAGAGAAAAACACAGAGATACCTATCTGTCCAGATTTTCTAAAAATGTGTATACAAGTCAAAACCTCTACAGAGCTTGATAATTTGAAAAAGGCCTCTGAAAATCCTAAAAGCTAAAACTTTTCAAAACCTTTAAGGCCTAAAGCTAACAAATATCTTACCTCTGTGACAGTGAAAACAGACGTTCACCACAGAAGAGACTCACAGAAGGCAGGACCTAAACAAGATTTTTGCAAAAAACATTCTAGTATTCATAGATCTTCTTGTAATAGGAAATCTTATGTTAAGAACGAATGTAATGCCTCTGTGACTCAGTTCAATGAATTCAATGAAAAGTTCAAACAAATCACGTCTCATATTAAATACTGTCACTGTTTTGATCTTATGTTCAGATTGAAAAATCACTTCTCAAGCCCAAATTGCTTACTCTCCACTAAAATTCAAACTCAAAAGTCAAAACCTAGAGAGATACAATCTGATCTCTCTACAAAAGATAAAATGTATTTCAAGAATGCTAAGGAAAACTTGAAAAACTCTAACAATATTGGACCCATATGGATATGGGTACCTAAGTCTCTGTGATTTTCTTACAGAAGCGGTATGTGCCAATTTGGTATCTTGACTCCGGATGCTCAAGGCACATGACTGGCGACAGAAGTTTACTATCCACGTACAAAGAAACACACGATGGTGGATCTGTAACTTTTGGAGACAACAAGAAGGGAGACATCAAAGGCTATGGAGTCATACAGAAGGAAAACGTCTCTGTATACAAAGTTGCATATGTGAATGGCCTTAAACACAACCTACTCATTGTAAGTCAACTCTGTGATACATGATTTGATGTCTTGTTCAAAAGGACTTTCTGCTCTCTGCAAAGTGAAGACACAGGAATGGAACTTCTGCGAGCCAAAAGAAAAGGTGATCTGTATCTAATGAACTTTTGTTCAACAACCAAGGACAAAGTTTGCCTTGTAGCTTGCGAAAGTAAAGAAGCCTGGTTATGGCATAACAGGTTCTGTCACTTGAACTTTCACACCATGGATAAATTGGTCAAACTTGATCTAGTTAAAGGTTTGCCTAATGTTAAATTTAATAAGGATCACTTGTGTTCTGCCTGTGAGATGGGAAAACTCAAAAGAGCTTCCCACAGAGGCAAAACAGATGTGTCGTGCACTAGGCCTCTGTACATGCTTCATGTCGACCTCTGCGGTCCTATTGCCATACAGAGCCTAGGTGGCAAGAAATATATACTTGTCTTAATTGATGAGTATTCGCGCTTCACATGGGTTGAATTTGTTCGAAAGAAATCGGATGTTCCAATCATCTTGATTAATCTAATGAAAAGAATCCAAGTTCTTTATGAATGCAGAATACATAAGTTAAGAAGTGACAATGGCACAGAATTTAAAAACTCTGTCATTGAAGCCTATCTTTCTACAGAAGAAATATCACAGAACTTCTCTGCCGCACACACTCCACAGCAGAATGGCGTAGTTGAAAGGAAGAATCGAACGCTCGTGGAGGCCGCAAGAACTATGCTATCAGCATACGGATTACCGATGAATTTATGGGCAGAAGCAATTTCTACCGCTTGTTACACACAGAATCGGTCAACCATTGTGAAAAGACACATCAAGACTCCTTACGAACTGATCAACAAAAGGAGGCCAAACATCAAGTTTTTCCATGTGTTTGGATGTAAATGCTTTGTTTTAAACGACATAGATTCAAGAGGAAAGTTTGAAGTAAAAGATGACGAAGGAAAATTCATTGGATACTCTGCCACTTCCAAAGCCTACAGAGTATACCTTACAAGATCTCGCAAAATCGTAGAAAGTATCAATGTTTCTTTTGATGATTCTTTCCAAATGACTTCTGAGCAAATCCGTTCAGAACTCGAACTTAAAAGAGAAACCTCTGGCATCTCGCAAACGAAAGAAAACTTAAATCTTCTAACAGATGTTCCACGATGACATTGATCCTTCTGTTGGAACCATCAGAGTTTCTGAAGAACCATCCTCTGTCGGACAATATCCTACAGGTATGACTCTAACTAGTCCAAATAATGCTTCATCTTCTTCTGTAAATACTACAGATGCAAATGCCGAAGAAGAAAATGCAGAAGATGAAACATCAAGAAAAACGACCACAGAAGCTGCTGGAAAACAAACTCCACAATCCACAGAAGAACCAATTACAGAGGTAATTGAGGACCAAGACTATACGTCCTCAGAGGAACAAACTCCACCACCACTCATACCAATCATTCCACAAATGGTAGAATCTTCTACCAAGGTAAGAAGAACGACAGAGGCTATACAAGAAGAAGATCCACAAGAAGCTTCTGAAGAAAGGTTCGATGACATTGATGACCATCTTCCTCGCACCACTCAGTGGACAAAAAGCCATCCTCCAAGCGAAATAATCGGAGAACCTTCTGACTCAGTAAAAACCAGGTCTGCCACTGCTAATTTTTGTTTCTTTACAAATTTTATTAGTGTGATAGAACCAAAGAAGATTTCTAAAGCACTAGAGGGCCCAAACTGGGTAGACGCCATGCAAGAAGAACTTCTGCAGTTTGAGCGTAACAGAGTATGGACTTTAGTACCTCTGCCAGGAGGGAAACAGGCCATTGGGACCAAGTGGGTATACAGAAATAAGAAGGATGAAGATGGAGTGGTCATCAGAAACAAAGCACGATTGGTAGCCAAGGGTTGTAGACAAGAAGAAGGCATATATTACGATGAGACTTTTGCCCCTGTCGCACGGCTCGAAGCAATAAGAATATTCTTAGCCTTCGCAGCCCACAGAGGTTTTAAAGTCTATCAGATGGACGTAAAATCAGCTTTTCTCAACGGTGAAATCAAAGAAGAGGTTTACGTAAATCAGCCACCAGGGTTTGAAAGCTCAAAGTTCCCAAGGCATGTATACTACCTTGAAAAGCCTCTGTACGGACTGAAACAGGCTCCAAGAGCATGGTACGAACGACTTTCTACCTTTCTTCTAGTAAATGGCTACGACAAGGGTACAACAGATACTACCTTATTCTATAAACGTAAAAACAGTGAAATAATGCTTGTACAAATCTATGTGGACGACATAATTTTTAGGTCTTCTAACACAGAATAGTGCAAAAGTTTTGAAAAACTCATGCAGAGTGAGTTTGAAATGAGTATGATGGGGGAACTAACATTCTTCCTCGGACTCCAAGTCAAACAAACATCAGAGGGAATTTTTATAAATCAGGCCAAATATGTCTCTGACATTCTTTTCAAGTGTAGCCTCTCTGATACCTCTGCAATGCAAACTCCAATGGCCACTGAAAATAAGTTATCCTTAGATCCAGATGGCATCTCTGTAGAATGCACTCTCTACAGAGGCATGATTGGATCTCTGTTATACTTAACTGCAAGCAGACCTGACATTATGCATGCCACATGTCTTTGTGCACGTTATCAAGCTAATCCAAAGAAATCACACTATGATGCTGTGAAAAGAATCTTTAGATATCTAAAGGAGACCAAAAATCTCCGTCTCTGGTATCCACAGAACTCTGGTTTTAGTCTTAAAGCTTATACAGATTCAGACTATGGAGGATGCATGCTCGACAGAAAGAGTACCTCTGGGAGTTGTCAATTCCTAGGTGGTAAACTAGTCAGTTGGACCTCCAAAAAGCAAAATTGTGTCTCAACGTCCACTGCAGAAGCTGAATACGTTGCTGCTGCTAGCTGTTGTTCTCAGGTTCTATGGATGAAGACTCAGCTAAAAGACTACGGCCACATCCTATTCAAAATACCTATCCTCTGTGATTCCAAGAGTGCCATTGCTATCTCTTCCAATCCTGTGCAACACTCAAAAACCAAGCATATCGATATAAGGTACCATTTCTTGAAACATCATGTTGAATACGGTACAATCGAGATGCATTTCGTGCCCACAGAATACCAACTCGCGGACTTATTCACCAAAGCTTTAGACGAGAAAAGATTCAATTTCTTGGTGGGTAAGTTAGGAATGATCAATATGACGTAAAAATCTTCTGTAAGTATAGCTTTATCTTCTGTAAATATGTATATATTTCTAATTATTTTTGCTTTAATTAATTTATTTCTGTATGTAAGTTCTCAATCTTAAATAGTTCTTAAAATCACAGAGCTTCTGTAAGTCTACTCAGAACCTCTGACAACCCCTACAGAACCTCTGGAAAATATGACCTATGTTCTATGCAAAACTTATCATTCTTTGATCCACGCATAGGTCAAGGGGGAGCAAAAGGAAAATTCCTGATCTACAGAGGTGGTTAGATCAAGGGGGAGCAAAAAGGGATCCTGAAATCATCTACAGAGGTAAAACTTTCAAGGGAAAGCCAAAGAAGAATGTCAATGAATCTATATCGACAGAAGTCAGACATCACTGCCGAGAAAAGAAGAACCAAAAGGTATGTCTCTCGCACAAAAGGTTTTTGAAAACAGTTTTCTAGGACACAAATTGTCAAATATGTCCTAAATATACTGTGAATAACATTTCAAAAATCAAAAGATCAAAAAGTTTCATAAAATTTTAGTTATGAGAAATTTAAGGTCATAGAGCTTCTGCTGAGCTCAACAGAAGCTCTGCCATAAATATGCTCTGAGATCGCAACTTTAACCTCTATCGATCTTTTGGAATGTTATCTCGGAAACCAAACAGACTCACCATGACCTTCTCGAACAAAACTTTTTCCATAACAATTTTTTCAGACACCAACTTTCAAATATGTCCGAAAAATATCCCTTAAAACAGATCAAAAATTGGATGATCAGAAAAGTTAATAGAATTTTCGTTATGAGATTTTTTCCCTCATAGAGCTTCTGCTGGCCCTCCCATAGCTTCTGCAAGTTCCAACAGAGCCACAAAACCTCTGCGAGTAAAAACTCTTAACTAAAAATCCTATTTGATCCTCTCCAATGCCTTTACAAAACGTTTTTGGTTAAAAAGGAACCCCACAGAAGTCATGATAACAATGAGATATACGAGAAAGGGATACACATCAAAGATTTTCAAAATCACAGAACTTCTGTAAACTACAGAAGTTCTGTCAATCTGTTACTTGGGCATTTCTGTAGTAATAACGGTTACTTTTACTGAGAGTGAATTACATGTGGCTAAGAATAACCCCACGCGCCTAGCATTAATGGGCCGCGCACGACGTCCTGTCATCCTCTGACATGGCCTACGTGTCCCATTTTCATTGGGCGTACATGGAACGTTTTCTGTTGAAAGTTGAACCCGCCGTTCTAACTTGAGTTCGGATTCCAAATTTTAATCTATTTGGTCCCCTAACCCACTGCTTTCGGCGAAGCCCATGCCATTCTTCTAAACATAATGGAAAATCATATCCTCTTCCCTTTACTCTCAAGAACCCCAAAGAAAATTCCAGTTAGATATCTGAACCAGTTTTGGCAAAGTTGCCGATTTGATAAAGATGATTCTCTTATCAAAGGATACATTTCAAAACCCGACAAATCTGAGCATCTGGAAATCAAGTTCAATAGAACAATGTTCTCACTTGAATTCAACCTACCAACAAGGGGTCTTCTTGGATTAAAGAAGTACGCAGAGCAACCAACAGACGACGAGATCTGTCGTTTCCTAGAAATGCTTGGGTACAACACACCACTGAGGAAGAGAAATGACTTCCGCAGAGGCAGATTACCACCTTTGTGGAACACCTTGTTCTCAATTCTTAATAGATGCCTGGCAGGGAAGATAGGCAGTATTGACCAGAGCTCACATCAGATATTAACCATCATGTATGGGGTTTACTATGATCTCCCACTGGATTACACGACCATAATGATGCAAGAGATCATTAACACCATCGACAGAAAGAACAACACAAGAAGGGTCAAAGAGAACGATCCTAAGTTTCTACCACCTCTGCAATTCCAAAGAATATTGGGAGTCTTGTTCGAACCTCTG
The DNA here is from genome assembly GCA_033807775.1 of Saussurea involucrata. Taxonomy (NCBI): domain Eukaryota; kingdom Viridiplantae; phylum Streptophyta; class Magnoliopsida; order Asterales; family Asteraceae; genus Saussurea; species Saussurea involucrata. Next base: position 90,095,436 of record CM066314.1, read on the forward strand.
TTGCTAATACAGAAATGGCCAATGGAAGGGCCAATTCCCAAACAGTTCCCAATGAGCAAAAAATATTCCCACTGATCATGTAGATGGCTACACAAACTGCAGACCTTTGTCAAAGAAACTTCTGAGGTATGCCAAGAATAAAACCCTTAAGAAAGAGTATATACGCGATCATAGAACTCCTAAACCGAGTCATATGACACCCCCGCGTTTAGGTGTCCCCCTAGGAACAATGATTGCAGAACCTCTTTCCACTCAAGATGAAAAAGATAACAAATTAGCAAAACACATGGCTATTCAACTTAGCTTCATAGCCAAACGTGCAGAGCTCATGGGAAAGAAGTCCTCTTCAAAATCAAAAAGGAGGAAAACTGCAGAAGGAACCTCTACAAGCGCTGAAGAAGATCAACCTTCACCTCCTCATGCCACAGAAATTGGCTCCTCTGCTCCTCCCTCTTCTCCAAAACAGAAGAAGAAAAGAAAATCAAAAACCAAAGAGGAAGGGCACCAAAACCTAAGAGGAGGAAATCCAAAAAGAAGCATGGTAAACCACTTGAGAAATTGGTTACCATAGAAGAGGAAGCAATCGCAGAAGAAAGAACTGCAGAAGAAGAAGATACAGAAGAAGAAATGACAGAAGAGGGATATCAATCGCCCCATCAATCCCCAGATCGATTTGCTCACCAAGGAAACATTAACGATTTCCTACAGAACCCCGACATTGCCAACATTTTAAATACAGCAGGGTGGACGGCACAACCTCTCGACCACCATTCCCCAGAAGAACAATACTTCTGTATTTCCGGCATTGACACACATCTGCAAGAAGATGATCAAACACCCAGAGATCAATCAGCTGAGACACCTATTATTCTACAGAACCCCTTCATTCAGAAAGGATTGGACGTTCACAGAAGAAGTCCAAGCCCAACTTCAGAAGAAATAGGACAAACAGAAGCTCAGTGGAATAGAGATGAAGTAACAGAGACAAGAATGGAGGTCTCAGAGGTAGATTCAGACGAAGAAGAAGCTGTCTGGATACGAAAAGGTCTCTATCATCCACATGTCATGAAGTTATACGGATATCATCAAATGTATGACTTCTTAGGCACAGAGCAAAGAACTTCAACAAAGGATAGGGTCGAAACATCTGGAGGAAAAGAAAATGTAAAATAAAAAGATGCCAAAGATGAAGAAGGCACACATCCCTCACCCCCTCCCAGTGCAACCCACACATCTAACTCCGCAGGTCTAGCTGTAGAAGGAGTTATTGAAATAGAGCAGCACAGCTCGATCCAAACCCAACCCAACCAGCCAGAAGTCACTCTTTCGACTTTTGCGCCCACAAAAACCGGGGAATCCATTCCTAGGGAGTCTCCTCAAAGAGACTCACCTATAGTTCGTGATCAATCGCCCCAGATCACAACAGAACACCCTACAGAGGAATTCGTTTCCTCTGCCACACGCACACAACTAGGGCCAACACTTCTTTCAGAGAGAAGTAGTGAGCACAACGACGAAGAGACTCTAGACAAGTCTCTGAGTCAACAGAAGGATAATCTAGTACCCACCTCTGAAGTGGATCTAGACAATGTCGTTCACAGAACTTCTGTAGAGTCTGAAGCACTAGATGCTTCTGCTCGAATATCAGATGGAAATCCTTCCACCCCCAACGTACAAACAAGTGTGAACGAAGGTGTCCCAGGAGCAGGGACTTACTCTGGAGACGAATGTGTTCCTCCAGAGATTACACCAGGGACACAAGTATCAAGGGATGAGTTCTAAACCCTTGTCACATCTGTGAACCAAACCATGAAAGAGTTGCAAAGCTCTTTCACATCTTTTGCAGAGAAAACATCAACGACCATGCTGAATCTGAACACCAAAATGGACAATCTGTCCACAGAGGTGAAAACAACCATCACAGAGATGAAATCTTCTGCGCAAACAACTGCAACAACTACAGCCACTTCTGCTGCTAAAGATTTTGGAATTACCGCAACTTCTGCATTCAAGGAATCAGTAAAACATTTCCTTAAACAAATGAACAAGCAATCCAACAAATCACAGAGCATCACACCCGCAGATCTGCAGAAGGCTCTACAAAACGTTCAAGCAGAAGCAACGCGCAACACAATTCTAATGCAGCCTAAAGACTACATGACCAGAGCACAGCTAACAGAGCTCGGCCAAAATGTCATAAACCAGGTCACTGAAGTCATTGTCTCCTTCACTACTGCAAATGCCAACTACGTCAAAGAGTTCAGAAAAAGTGTCGGCATAATGCGCTTCAACACAGAAGCAGAGCTTGCAACTCTTTTCGGCCTCTGTGATGATGTATGTGCGAAGTTGATGGCCGCAGGAGCAGAACTACCAAAGAAACCCAAAGCTTCCTGCAGAGCTGAGGGTACTTCTGATAAAAGTCAGGATGATTCTGATGATGACCATCCTGGTCCATCAGATAATCCTGAGGGGGAGAATATAAGGGAGAAAGCTACGACCAGCGGAATACAAGCTCCACCAATCGCAGCAGAACCAATCAGTCAAGCCCCTCCAGAACAAACCCAAGATCAACAACAAAATCAACAGACCACAGAGACAACACCCATCTATGTGGAATCAACTCCTGAAGAAACCAATATTCCAGAAGCATATCAGCATACCACAGAGGCAACAACCACCCCTGTGGTAATCAACTTGGAAAAGAGTCCTTCAACAAAATCAACAGAAAAACCCCAAACCATACCAAGAAGAAAGTCGATTGCCACCAAACCAAAAAGAGCAATGACCTCTGCGACCTCTGCTTTTTCTATTATGAGAAAGATGCACAATACAATGTCTGATCGAATGTCGCAGAGAGAAGAAGAAAGGCACAGGTTCACATTAGCTTTCAAAATGGCAAGAAGATTCGATGTCCAATCTTCACCAACAGAAATAGAGCTCACAGAAGAAGTCACCAAAGAACCTCCAACAGAGGTTACAGAGCAACTCAAGCCAACAGAACCATCGCCACAAAAGTCCTCTAAAACACAAGTGTCAAAACCTACAGAGGCAACCATCAAGCCAACAGAAGCACCAACCTCCAAACCTATAGAAGAAACAGGTTCTGCACCTCCAAAAGCCAAAGACAAGGGCACAGCAATACTGACAGAAGAGCCCAAGAAAAAGAAATCATTGCCCAAGCCTACAGAGAAATTGATGAAGAGCGCCTTTGATGCCTTCCAAACTCCAAGGCCTGAAGAAGTTGATTGGGCATATGGATTAAAGCCTCTAACAGACATTCCTCTAACTGGCAGAGCGGCATAAATTGTTCAAAAGATGGAGAGTCTCAGAAGACAAGTATCACAACCTGGTCCAAAACATGAAGAGATGGAAGAAGTGGTATACAAATACCTCTATAAACAAACCTTTCAGACCAATCATCCAACAGATCATGTGACAGATTCAAGGATCAGAGAAGAATTTGAGAACATCATTACAAGGACAAAGCCAAGAACCAAAGCAGATGTCTTCTCAATCCAAAAGGTCAAAAAGGTAATCTTCTGCAAGTTCTCCTTTACAAGAACCTATCCAAGGGTCAGGTACAATCTTTACAAAGTCAGAAGAGAAGACAATTCAGAAACCACCTTCGCTGATGCTGACCTAAGAAATATCAATCCTTATGATCTACCTGACCTTCTGCAATGGACAAAGGACAACTACAACACAGAGGCAAACACCAGAGCCTATCAAGTATTAAGAAAAGCAATGAGGGAAAAGCTTCTGATCTTCAGTATGATAGATTTTCAACTGGGAAAGGATCTTGGTCTCAAACATCTAAATTTACGACCACCAGAAGATCGCTGCCCACCCGAGGCCGTGCCTAACTCTATCATTACAGAACCAAGATTCGGGTTAGTATTTCAAAACCCACAAGGCGAAATCAAACTATTTGTGTGCATGGATTGTCAGAAGTACGCAACTAGTACTCTGAACAAGTTCAGAGCAAGCCTTGTAAAATACAGAGGTACAGAGAAAATGGATAGAGATGCTGCAGATACTTTCATCAGAGAGATTGATGCCACAATTCGCCTAAGAGAACTCTGCATCAGTTTCTACAAAGAGATCAGAAGAATCGGAAGAAACAACAGAAGCTACAACGATTTCAAATATGCCAAAATCTGATTCTCAAACCTCAAATCTCTGCAAACCAAGTCAAAAGTTTATCTTTTATTGTACTCAAATGTAAAATGCCTCTGGCATATTTCTGAATGAAAGAACTTTCGAGGTATTGTTTAACCTCTGTCTTATCTAACTTAGCCTAACTAAACTCAAGTTAAATTTTTTATTTTTCACTACTTAGGGGGAGATTGTTAGCTTCAATCTTCCTAATCATAGAAATATTTAGAAGTAGTGAAAAATAGGCTAAGTGAAGAAAGCCTCTTACAGAGGCTCTGCCGAACTTACCGAGAGATCAAGGTCAAGAAGCTACAAAAGCTAAAGAGGCGCCCTACAGAAGCTCTGTCATACGCGCAAAGAAGACCAAAGACTCGGAATCCGGTGAAGACTGCTCTCCTAAGGACCAAACCGCAGAACCTCTGTGGCACTTCACAGAGCCTCTGCGGTCTTTAACAAAGACTTAAAAGATATTTATAATATCTTGCTACTGTTACAGGACCTGTTCATCAACTTGCATGGTAGCATGGCCTGTCCAACTGCAACGTGTCAAACTCTGGTTGGATTCAATAGGGCTTAGTACATAATAGACGTCTGCTGCATTAAATGCAATACAGCACGTCCAACTGTTCATGACATCCGTCCAACTATTCATACCGTCCTTTGTGAATAGTAGCATATGCTTTATGGTCCCCTTAGAGTAGTATATAAGGAAGACTCATGTTGAGTTCTTCCTATCTATCTATCCATCGATCGATCAATCGAACAATCGAAACAAGAATTCAAGAGAGAAAAACATCACAAGAACACATAGCTTTAAACACTTTGAGAGTCATATTTGTTTTAAAAGCTTTGCTTACTCATTGTTCTTGAATCTGTTCTTAATATATATATTCAGTAAACTTTGAGATATTATTTCCTGTTCAATGTTTATTTATATTATGTTCTAAATCTATCAATAATATCTGTTAGTTATTCAAATACGCTTCCGCATCAAACATAAATTCGAACTAATATATCTGACAATCTTGTATAAGCAAAACGGGAACCAACATATGTCTTTACAAGCTAACCAGGACTTAGATGCATGGTCTCTAACAGATGTGTATGGCACTTTGGCCGCACAAGAGAAGGATGTTGTCAAACATAAAGGCAAATCCACCATTGCAGGTCCAATAGCCCTAGTTTCAGATTCTAAGAAAACCACAATAGAAAGGTCTAACAGAGAAAGTTCAAACAGAGAGAAAAAGAAAGAAAAGTCCGTTAAAAAGAAAGGATAGAAAAGTTTGGTTGCAGAAAGTGAAACAGAGGAAAGCTCATCAGAGGATGATGAGATTCAAGCTTTTGCTCAATCTCTTGCTCTAATAACTCAACAATTTAACAAGAAATTTGGCAATAAGTTTGACATAAGAGGTAGATTTGAGAGAGATGGAAAGGAAGACAGAAGAGGATATGCTGCACCAGAACAGAGTAACAACAGAGTTACTACAGAGCAGAGACAACCACAAAACAGAAGAGAAAATCCACCAGCACAACAGAAGGCCGATGCTGCCCGACCCATCAATCAGAACGATGGACGCTGCTTCAGATGTGGCAAACCTGGCCACTTTTCAGTGAATTGTAGAGGCAAACTGGTAAAAGACCAGGACTATTACAAGAACAAATATAAGTACAACTATAGAGAGAGAAGTTATGTTGCTGAAATGGAGAACTGGGTTTCTGATTCATCTTCTGATGATGAACCAGAACAAGCCAACTTCTATGGAGTTGCTGTGAATGATGAAAGTCTTGAAGATACTGTTGACTGGATGACCGGAGAACCAGAGATAACGAAGGGAACAACATAAGAAGAAGATCTAGCTCATGCATTTGCTCTTACCACGACAGAGCGCTGGAGACCACCAGACCCAGTGCCAAGGTATGTTCATCTGAATTAAAGTCTGACTCAAAGTTAGAAATGCATGTTTCTATGCTGAATGAGGAATTTCAACTTCTGAAACAAAAACGTTCTGAAGAAAAGGAGCTGAGAAAGCTAGCTCAGAAGGATCTGTCCTTTTACAAGAGAGAGAAAAATCTCTTAGAACAAGAAAAGGAAGAAATATTCATAGAAAAATCTGAGCTAGAAATCTTGCAAAAAAGGAAAGAGAGTATGTTTTCAGATAAGATTAAAGAATATGAAAATGCTTTGAAAAAGAAGTCTGAAAAAATGAAAAAGTCTGAAACAGAGAGACTTAACTCTATTGCTTTAACTGATTATTTTCAAAGAGAGAGGGAAGTTCTGCATCAATCCCTACAGAGAAAAGAAATTCAGATCAAAAAGTACCAGGATGCACAAGATGTGCACATCCAGATAAATTCACAGATGGATACGCAAGGTCTTGGTTTCTCTGACCTTTCTCCCTATGACGAAAGAAAGAAGACATCTCTGTCCTCTGCCTTTTGTGTTGGGAAAATCCAAGAGGACGTGATATCTCGTAATGCTGTTTTTAAAAGAACCAAAATCTCAGATGCTTTCTCAAAACCAAGGCATCTTAACTTTAGGAACGTCAGCTATGACTCCTCTAATCATAAGAAGGTTTTAAAATCATCCTCAGAGTTTATTCTTGATCAAGGAAGAGCTAAAATCATACTTCCTAACTCTGTCAAGAACTTGGATACAAAAGAGATTTTTAACTTCAACTCATTCTTAGGACAGAAGTCTGTTACTTCTGTGACAGAGCCCTCTGTTGAAATACCACAGAGCAAGCTAAATCCAGAAGCCCTAGCCTTCTCTCCAACCTCTGAATCTATAAGAACATCTTTCGAAGAGGATTTGTTGAATGTTATCGAAGAAAATGTTGTTTTAGATTCCTTAAAACCCAAGTTGAGAAGGTTCAGAACTGTTAAGCCAAACATCTATGTTATACTTATCAAGCCTAATACCTTCAACAGAGCCGCCAGAGACTTTCTAGCCTCTGACTGTGACTCTGGCTCCGAAGTAGATGAACAGATATTTTGTGGTCAAAAGAAAATCTTACACAAGTTAAAGCAGATACCGATGGGATCCATTAATCTAAAAGAGGATGTTTCTTTCTTTAAGAAACAATCAAGATTTATACCGGTAACTGAGTTTAACAACAAAGGTTTCAAGATTCTTGCTTCTAATGCAGTAGAAGTGGAGAAGAGAGAGAAAAACAAAAGTGTTTCTGTAAACCCAAATGTTCCTCTTGTATTCAAACCAGTAAAGTTCACACCAGAACAGAAGGGAAAACGGATAGCAAACAATAGATCTATTCCAAATTCTGGTGTAAATCAAAGAGGAAATTTTGTCTGGTCAAAAGAGTCAAATCCAAAGAACTTCATGTCAACAGATTCTGTTTCAAAGAAACAAAATCAGGACAGATTGTATGCAAAGACATCTGGTCCTAAAACCTTTCAAAATCAAGCACCATTCAAACAACTTTCTAATAAAAACAATGTGCATCAGTCAGGCTCCATAAACTGCAATTGCATTCAGCTGTTACTTAAATTGCAAAACCATCTGAATGGTCCCCACTGTGTTCTAAATAAGTCGGTTCAAAAGAAAAAGCTTAAGACTGTTCAGAATACACAGAGGAAAACCTCTGGCACACCATCTCAGTATGAAAAATCCCAAGGAAAGTATGTTAATCCACCAAAGCCTAACAAGAAAATACCCATTATGCAGTGGGTACCTAAAAGGAATTAATCTGTCTTGCAGAAACCTCATGTGCAGATCTGGTATTTGGATTCTGGATGCTCCAGGCACATGACGGGGAATAAGGAGCTGTTAACTTCTTTTAAGAACAAGATGGAAAGTGCAGTAACCTTCGGAGGAGACAATGGCGGACAAATTAAGGGTTATGGTACTTTAGTAAATGGTGATGTTTTAGTTTCTGAGGTTGCTTATGTTGAAGGATTAAACCATAATCTTCTCAGTATAAGTCAACTCTGTGATCACGGGTTCGACGTCAATTTCAGGAAGAAGTATTGTTCATTGTTACTTTCAGAGTCTGGTCAAGAACTTTTAAGAGCTGACAGAAAAGGCAATATTTATAAGATGAATTTTAAACCAAACCAAAACTCTACAACAGAGAAACTCTGTTTAGTGTCTTTGAAAAATGAAGATGACTGGCTCTGGCATAAAATATTTGCCCATTTGAACTTTCAAAATCTTGTTAAGCTCGTGAAACTAAAGTTAGTAAAAGGACTTCCTTCTCTGAAGTTTGACAAAGACCATCTCTGTTCTGCTTGTGAGCTGGGTAAGATGAAAAGATCTTCACACAGAACAAAGAGTGATCATAATTGTCCCAGACCTTTGCATATGCTTCATGTGGATCTCTGTGGTCCAATCTCTGTGCAAAGTCTGTCGGGCAAGAAGTATATTCTTGTTTTAATTGATGAATTTTCTCGATATACCTGGATTGAGTTCATCAGAGTAAAATCTGATGTCCCAGAGATTCTGATAAGTTTGTTGAAAAGGATACAGGTTCTGTTAGATCTGAAGGTACAGAAGTTGAGAAGTGATAATGGGACAGAATTCAAGAATGCCAAAATTGATGCCTACCTAACAGAGGGAGGTATTTCCCAAAACTTCTCAGCAGCAAGAACTCCACAACAAAATGGAGTTGTGGAGAGAAAGAACAGAACTCTGGTAGAAGCCGCCAGAACCATGTTAGCTGGCTCTGTCCTTCCAATGAACTTCTGGGCAGAAGCAGTCTCAACATCATGTTTTACCCAAAACAGAGCTGTAATAGTGAAAAGATTTAAGAAGACTCCTTATGAACTCATCAACAACAGAAGACCAAATGTGAAATTCTTTAATGTTTTTGGCTGCAAATGTTACATATTGAATGACATAGATCAACTGGGAAAGTTTGATAAGAAAGCAGACGAAGGAATATTTATTGGTTATTCCTTAACCTCTAAAGACTATAGAGTCTACAACTCCATATGTCGGGTCATTCAAGAAAGTGTAAATTTGTCCTTTGATGAAAGTACATCAAGATTCTCTGATCGAAAATCAACCGAGGGGACACATACGGAGCAGAAGAAGACAAGTTCTTCAAAGACAAGGGAAGAAGATATAAATCTTATGTTCAACGACTTTTTCAATGATGATGATTCCTCTGATAACGTCAACAGAGGAGATCAAGCTCAGAACTCAACAGAACAAAATCTGACAGGTACAACTCTTACTGGCCCTTCAAATATTTCACCATCTACTTCTCTGTCTACAGGAGTGATTCAGAGAAATGAGGAACCACATCAGAGCGAGAGAGAACCTGAACAAGAGCCATCATCACCTCGGCTGACTAATATTGGCAGAAACTCCTTATTAGAAAGTCCATCTTCACAAAGCCCTGTTAATAACTCTCAGAGCAATGAGGCCACTCTTCAGAGTTGTGTGCCACAGAGCCCTGGTCCCAACCTACAGAGCTCTGACGCTGAAGTTTGTCTTTTCCCATCAGAAGCATGTTGAGTGCTAGGTGTGTACCTGAAAATATCACAAATAAACCATGACGCAAGTATACATCTTAGTTTATTATCGCCTTTAACAAGTAATAATGGTACAAAGTACCGAGTATCGATCCCACAGGGAAGCTTGGAAAAGTTCTTCTTTTATAAGTCTAGTAAATAAAAATAAGTCTCAGATGGCGAATGCGAAGGTAATCTTTTTGTTGGGATTTTGGTTATTAACTAATGGTAATTTAATTATAAAGAAGCACAGGGTATAAAGATTCATTAAGTCCTTTAGTCCGATAATCAGATTAGAGATGAGACGGTATTCCTTATTATCTCAGAGTCGATATTTTATGTGACTTAACAGTCCTTCATATAATTAACCAGTTGTCAATTGACTAATTATAATCATCCTAAAAATATAACTTTGATTTAAATAATTCGGACAATTATACCATACGATACACCTTTTCGTCTTTTTATAGGGACCGGTCCTAACTTTACTTTATACCCCAAGCTAAGGCAATTAGCCCATTATCGCTTTACATGCACTAAAAACTACAACGACGATTGTGAAAATAAATAATAGAGATGGACAATTCATTACACAAAACTTGAAACTTGGAAATTACGTTGAAGAAAATTAATTATAAATTAACGAGATGGAAAGTCTTGTTTTAAATGTAGCAAACACAAAACTAAACATAGAATTCTAACGTCGATTTAAGATTTAAAATTAACAAACGAGATGAGAAAATATTTTTAAAGCAAAAACATATTAACACTTGAAACTTCTATAATTCCGTCGTTACTACAAATCGTGAACCAAGCTAGTTGGGGATCCGAAGAGATTAATTCAGACTTCCGATTTATGGTAGTAATTTAGAATTATAAAAGAGAATTAAGAGTGGTTTTCGAAAACAACATAAACCAAAATTTTAAACTATCGAGAATTAGAGAACGAAATTGCGAGAACCGTAAACTACAACGATGAGCGAGAGAAATTTTAAAGCCGTAAAAACGAGAAATTAAGCTAAACCGTAAGAAAAAAAAAACAATGGAATTTAAACGATAACCGTAAAATTAGCGTAAACACTAGATTAATAGAAATACATTTAAATAAAACGAGAAATCAAACCCGAGTTTACAACGAGATCACTTGGGTGTGAATGTGAACCAACCCAATTGAGATATGGATTTGTTCACTTAGTTGCAGGTGGCCGAAGCCAAAAATGAAGACAAAGAAAGAGCATCTCAGCTCTCTCTCTCTTGCTTACTACTATGGTATAATATCTACAATGAGATAAGGAACTGATGTCTCCTTTAGTTTACTACTTATCATACATATATATAGGCGTTTGTTATCTTGGGGCCTAAGAATAAGTCTTGGGGGCCCAAGTGCCTAATCACAAATTCAGCCCATAATATACAAATATGGGTCCACAACTTAATTATCCATAAGCCCAAAAATTGTCATCCCAAAAATCGGCCCAAGTGAATATATGTAGTCCTTGTATTTCGGCCCACTTGAATAAAAATATGTCGTGTCCCGAAATGTGAAGTCTCTCGTTTTTCGTCCCGCTACGTGTAAATTACTTCTTTCCCACGTGCTTCCAATATATATATAGACTTCAAAAACGACATCTGCATTATCCCTACATTTAGACAACTTTGGATGAGAAAATAGCTACAATATATATATAATTACGCTACTTTGACGTTTTAAAGTACCAAGTATTTATTTGCTAAATTAAACACTAAAATAAACTAAAAGTCTCAATGGGGAATAAAAATTAGCTCAAAATGGTGATAAAAATGCTATAAATAGGGTTATAAAAATAACCCTATCACAACCCCAAACTTGAATCGTTGCTTGTCCTCAAGCAACTTTATTTAACGAAAATTTTTGAGCTAAAAACAATGTTAACCCAAAGAAGAGAATTGTTCTTTTCCATCAATACCATAGACACATGCATGCATACGGTTTACAAGAATTGTTGCAACAACTAGTTTACATGGTAAGCATTGATAGCCCTTCATAACCCAATTTATCTCAAAATGCACAATAAATCACATCAAACCATAAGCTAGCCACACAACTCTCTATCTAATTGGAATCAAGAAATGCACTTCAACAAAGGTATGCAATCGGCTTTTTAACGTTTGTGATGTAATGCCTTTTACCACTTGCTCTTATTTTTCCTTTTATGGTATTTTGCCATCTTCTCATTTTTGAGGAACGTGGACACATTGGTCTCTTAGTGTCTTTGACACTTGACTTTTATGCACGGAAAACACATTTAGAGCTTTGCTCGTTTTTGCATGGATGTTTTCACATTTGTGCATTTTTTTTGAATTTTTGTGTATTTGTGGGTATGCAAAGAAATACCACAATTAATATGGTGTGAATGATATATCATGAACGAACGACCATATTTCCTCAACCCCAAACTTGAAGGGTTCAATGTCCTCATTGAACATTGAATTGGATCGATACCAAAAATGGTAAGAATGGGTGGCTTGAGTGTATAAGTGCACAAAAATTGATTCCAACAAAAATTGGTAAAAATAAGAGTTTTGCGGCTAGTTCTAGTGATGCATTTAAAATACAAATGATAGACAAACATGAATTATTGTGGCTATCATTCCACCAATTCAACTAGCAATTACTCACTTGTGAGCCGTGTGCATGTGTGCATGGCATGATCAACACTTACAACCTTTCTTTTGGAAACAAAAACAACCCCAGACACATATTATATAACTAGGAACATTAAATTAAAACATGCAAGAAATTAAAAGATGATAGAACCTGGCCTACTCAAGATGAGTAGGTGAAGTATCAGTATGTCCTCCTATTTGGATTGGAAATGGTGGGAGGTTCTTCAAGAGTCTTGTATTTTGCTGACTCCAAATGTGGTGTTTCTCTTTCCACTTATGCTTATATACTTCTCTCACCACTCGCTTTATTGCTTGATCACGACACAAGACATCGATTGCACAAATGGGCAAACGATTCATCACCTCACCAACAATATAACATGATTTTATGTAGTTTCCCAAGTCCTTGGATTGATCATTACGTCCCCTTTTTAAAACAACTTGAAGGTTTTCTACAGAAATTTGTTGTAGGGATCTTACGGTATCTACAACAATATGTTCGTTCTGCACATATTTATTATAGGGGTTAATGAAAATCTTGGCACGTTGTTGCACCTCTTCACTATTTTGAAGTGAAGAGGGGTTGCTCAAATGCTCAGGTGTTTTCTTGGAACTCTCTATCTTTTGATTTTTTTCCACAGTATTAGCCTCACCCTCGTCCTTACCGATACACTCATATTTTTCAATATCACTTGGTATAGGGATTTGGCTTTGTAATTTAAGTTCACTAATGATCTCTCCCGCACAAGTTGTTATGTTAATAACAACTCCTTGTATGTTTTGTAAGAAATCATTCATCAAAGTTTCAAGAGATTCGAAGTTTTCAACTTGTTCTAAAGGGGGCGTAGGGGGTAAAAATGAGTTGTTAAAATCATCCCCTTGAAAATTCCCAGAAAAATCATCGTGTTCCTCCCAAGATTGGTCAAAAATATTTGAGCAAATGTTACTCCAATCTTGATAGGGAGGTATTGGTGATGTGAAAGTGCCATGATCTTGACCATTTAAAAATAAATTAGGATGATCCTCCCATGATTGAGTGTAACCATTAAAGTGTGAGGTATCCCAATTATTATCTTCCATGAAATAACGGGATTCAGGGTTCGAAGGGCAACTGTATGAGAAATGATTTCCGCCACAGTAGTCACAATAAATAGTTTCATACGGCCCAAACGAATGTCCCATTGAATCCATATTCACAGAAAAATATACTCAAAGATTTATCACTTGTACACACATGGAGACGTATGACAAGCAACAAAGATGGTAGAAAAACTTGCTTTTATAAACTTTACTTTTAAAAAGAAAAACTTTTAGCGTGCTTCCCCGGCAGCGGCGCCAAAAACTTGTTGAATGCTAGGTGTGTACCTGAAAATATCACAAATAAACCATGACGCAAGTATACATCTTAGTCTATTATCGCCTTTAACAAGTAATAATGGTACAAAGTACCGAGTATCGATCCCACAGGGAAGCTTGGAAAATTTCTTCTTTTATAAGTCTAGTAAATAAAAATAAGTCTCAGATGGCGAATGCGAAGGTAATCTTTTTGTTGGGATTTTGGTTATTAACTAATGGTAATTTAATTATAAAGAAGCACAGGGTATAAAGATTCATTAAGTCCTTTAGTCCGATAATCAGATTAGAGATGAGACGGTATTCCTTATTATCTCAGAGTCGATATTTTATGTGACTTAACAGTCCTTCATATAATTAACCAGTTGTCAATTGACTAATTATAATCATCCTAAAAATATAACTTTGATTTAAATAATTCGGACAATTATACCATACGATACACCTTTTCGTCTTTTTATCGGGACCGGTCCTAACTTTACTTTATACCCCAAGCTAAGGCAATTAGCCCATTATCGCTTTACGTGCACTAAAAACTACAACGACGATTGTGAAAATAAATAATAGAGATGGACAATTCATTACACAAAACTTGAAACTTGGAAATTACGTTGAAGAAAATTAATTATAAATTAACGAGATGGAAAGTCTTGTTTTAAATGTAGCAAACACAAAACTAAACATAGAATTCTAACGTCGATTTAAGATTTAAAATTAACAAACGAGATGAGAAAATATTTTTAAAGCAAAAACACATTAACACTTGAAACTTCTATAATTCCGTCGTTACTACAAGTCCTGAACCAAGCTAGTTGGGGATCCGAAGAGATTAATTCAGACTTCCGATTTATGGTAGTAATTTAGAATTATAAAAGAGAATTAAGAGTGGTTTTCGAAAACAACATAAACCAAAATTTTAAACTATCGAGAATTAGAGAACGAAATTGCGAGAACCGTAAACTACAACGATGAGCGAGAGAAATTTTAAAGCCGTAAAAACGAGAAATTAAGCTAAACCGTAAGGAAAAAAAACAATGGAATTTAAACGATAACCGTAAAATTAGCGTAAACACTAGATTAATAGAAATACATTTAAATAAAACGAGAAATCAAACCCGAGTTTACAACGAGATCACTTGGGTGTGAATGTGAACCAACCCAATTGAGATATGGATTTGTTCACTTAGTTGCAGGTGGCCGAAGCCAAAAATGAAGACAAAGAAAGAGCATCTCGGCTCTCTCTCTCTTGCTTACTACTATGGTATAATATCTACAATGAGATAAGGAACTGATGTCTCCTTTAGTTTACTACTTATCATACATATATATAGGCGTTTGTTATCTTGGGGCCTAAGAATAAGTCTTGGGGGCCCAAGTGCCTAATCACAAATTCAGCCCATAATATACAAATATGGGTCCACAACTTAATTATCCATAAGCCCAAAAATTGTCATCCCAAAAATCGGCCCAAGTGAATATATGTAGTCCTTGTATTTCGGCCCACTTGAATAAAAATATGTCGTGTCCCGAAATGTGAAGTCTCTCGTTTTTCGTCCCGCTACGTGTAAATTACTTCTTTCCCACGTGCTTCCAATATATATATAGACTTCAAAAACGACATCTGCATTATCCCTACATTTAGACAACTTTGGATGAGAAAATAGCTACAATATATATATATATAATTACGCTACTTTGACGTTTTAAAGTACAAAGTATTTATTTGCTAAATTAAACACTAAAATAAACTAAAAGACTCAATGGGGAATAAAAATTAGCTCAAAATGGTGATAAAAATGCTATAAATAGGGTTATAAAAATAACCCTATCAAAGCACAAACCCCACCTATTGTCCATGCTCCCATGACGCGATGGACAAAGGATCACCCTCATCATCTGATTATTGGTGCTGCTGAAGATGGTGTGAAGACTAGATCGGCCACAATCAATGAAGCTTTCTTTGTAAACTTTTTAAGCATGATTGAGCCGAAGAATGTTTCTGAAGCCCTAGAGGACCCAAATTGGATCGAATTTATGCAAGAGGAGCTTCTGGAATTCGAAAGAAATAAAGTCTGGTCCTTGGTTCCACTCCCAAAAGGCAAAGCGGCTATTGGAACCAAGTGGGTGTTTAGAAACAAAAAGGATGAAGATGGGATAATCATCAGAAACAAAGCCCGTCTGGTTGCAATAGCAAAACCTTTGCTCCTGTGGCTAGGCTAGAAGTCATCAGAATCTTTTTAGCCTATGCTGCTCATAAGGGTTTCAAGGTCTACCAAATGGACGTCAAGTCTGCATTTCTGAATGGCAAACTACAAGAGGAAGTTTATGTCCAGCAACCACCTGGTTTTGAATGTTCTGAGTTTCCAGACCATGTCTATAAGTTAGACAAAGCTCTCTACGGCCTTAAGCAAGCTCCTAGAGCCTGGTATGAAACTTTGTCCAATTTTTTGTTGATCAATCACTTCGAGAAAGGTACCGTCGATAAAACTCTATTCTTTAGGAGGTATAAGAATGATATACTTCTGGTACAAATATATGTTGATGATATTATTTTCGGGTCTACACGGCAAGAGTATTGTGACAAGTTTGAGAGTTTAATGAAAAGTGAATTTAAAATGAGCATGATGGGAGAACTTTCGTTCTTCCTTGGTTTACAAGTTAAACAATCTGACAGAGGGACTTTTATAAGTCAGTCCAAGTACATCTCTGACATGTTGAAGAAATATAAGCTCAATGATTCAAAACCTATGAAAACTCATATTGCCACTGGAGTTAAAGTTGACTTAGATCTTAAGGGTGAACCAACAGATGTCAAGCACTACAGAGGCATGATAGGGACACTTTTGTACTTAACTGCCAGCAGACCTGATATAATGTTTGCAACATGTCTCTGTGCCAGATTTCAGGATAATCCAACAGAAACTCATTTAACTGCTGTTAAACGTATTTTTAAATATCTGAAAGGGACTCAGGTTTTGGGTCTCTGGTATCCTCTTAACTCTGGTTTCGAGCTTGTAGCATATACAGATTCAGACTATGGAGGATGCAAGAATGACAGAAAGAGTACTTCTGGTAGCTGCCAACTGCTTGGAGATAAGTTGGTGAGTTGGACATCCAAGAAACAGAATTGTGTCTCAACTTCTACAGCAGAACCAGAATATGTTGCTGCTGCTAGCTGTTGCTCTCAAGTGATGTGGATGAAAAGTCAACTCAAAGATTATGGTTTGGAGTATGGTAAAATTCCAATTCTATGTGACTCCAAGAGTGCCATTGCCATAACTGCAAATCCAGTTCAGCACTCAAAGACTAAGTACATCGACATAAGGTATCACTTCATAAAGGATCATGTTGAAAAAGGGACTATTGAAATGTACTTTGTTTCAACAGACTTCCAGCTTGCTGACTTGTTTACAAAAGCCCTTGATGAAAGGAGATTTAACTTCTTAATCAGCAAACTGGGTATGCTGAACTTGTCCTCCTAACTCTGTTCAAAATCAACAGAGGCTCTGATGTTCCTACCAGAGCTCTGTCAAATAGTTGGGTAGGCTAGTTCAACAGAACTCTGTTGTTCACCAGAATTCTGTCACGCATACTTTTTCATCTCTTTGAACATTCTGTTTGTATATAAAGTACTGTCTGTACAAAGTTTTTTTTCAAGCTCAATTTTCTAGGGGGAGCTTAAAAAAATTAAAAAAATTGCATGTTTTAGGGGGAGCAAGTTAGAACTTAATTTTTCAAATCAAAATAGACTTTGCTTGATCATTGCAGTCGAATATTTTTGAAGGAGGAAGGAAAATATGTTCTGATGAAAACCTTTGATAATGTCAATAACTTGCCAGAACTCTAACATCTCACCAGAGCCTCTGTTGCTTCTCATCAGAGCTCTGTTGTTTGTCTAAAGATCTGTCTGTTCCTTTCCTTCACATCAGAACAAAATTTTAAATATTTTAAAGGTAAAGATGCAGCATCTTGGGCTAATAAGAAATGAAGAGTTCACTCAAAAGTGGCAACTTAACAAAGCTCCATCAGAGCTCTGTTAGTTTGTTCTGCCACGTCATCAGAACACGTCATCCGAGACGCGGGTCACTCTTTGAACGTCAACAACCTGTCACCCGCACATCTCTAACCGTGACGGTTTACTTGCACGAAAGTTGTCAGACATAAATCCACGTGGCAATCTTTGATTGAAAGATCAACCATCAGCTGTTCGCACGTTCTTACTGTAGCGGACGTTCCACTATTCAAAACTCGAGTACCTACAGTACCTATGATCGTGATCCAGCCATGCATTCTTCATATAAATACCCATTTCCATTAAACCATTTCATCTCTTACGATTTCTGAGTATTCAAATTTTTGATCAATCTTTCCCTCCTTACTAAAACCTTCAAGAACCCTAATCTGCAACAATGGAACAACAACAACATTCTGCCGATTCAAGCAGAATAGGCCTTATTGATCACATCAATATTCTTCCATACGAACTTGCAGAAAACAATCACCGATTAGATCCAAACCCTAGCCATTACTTACCCCAATACCACATTCTTCTAGAGTTCTTCAGGAACTCTGAAATCTTCAAAGCCCTAACCGACTTTGACGATAATGTTCCTAAGCTATACATTCGTCAATGGTGGACTACTTGCCAGTTTATAGAAGAAAGAGATGGAATCATTGGTGTAACAACCCACAATCCAAATATACATATAACATATAATTTATAACATGTTTTCAATACATAAGTAATTCATATTGCACATTTGGTCCCAAAGTCTGACTAATCAATATAAAATTCAGTACAAACTTGATCCGATTTAGATAACAAAATAACTAATAACAAAGTTATAAGTACAAAAGTATCCACATTTTCTTAACGATCATCTTCTCAAAAGCTACCCATCAAGTATTCTAATCACTGGGTCTTACTGGAACCACCACCTGGAATACATATTTTTAAAACAGAAAATGAGGGTTAGACCTAAGGGTCTAGTGAGTAAATCCCTGACATTTGGAAATCATTAAAAATTCATTTATATAAAATACTCTTTATATAAATACACATATATCACACGTAAATTAATACCAACCAAGATTTTGTGCATCATACTTGTCTTATCCCACCTTATCCCTCCACCAATGGCCAAATTAATTGGTTGCGAGCCAATTTAACACACCGGTCCAAAGCCCGGCCACGCATTATATTCTCATATAATACTCACGTAATTATAATATCTCAATATATTATAATCACCCACGTATGACATATTCATACTATTTATCAAGTATTTGTTATCCACAAAATATATTCCAGTAAAAATACTTTAAAG
Organism: Saussurea involucrata; assembly: GCA_033807775.1. Classification (NCBI taxonomy): domain Eukaryota; kingdom Viridiplantae; phylum Streptophyta; class Magnoliopsida; order Asterales; family Asteraceae; genus Saussurea; species Saussurea involucrata. The sequence goes on from CM066314.1 coordinate 90,114,389, forward strand.
TAAAACTCACCTCACGTATGACCGGCCTTCACAGAATCTGAAATCACACAAAATACCAAATATCTCTTTTAAAACTAAACTTATAAAATCCTCGACTGAAGTCGCAAACTTCTAAAAGTAAATTAGAATCGCAAGGCATAGTGTCAAGTCGCAACCATCTACTGCGACTTCACCCCGAAATCGTAACCCACTATTGCGACTCCACTCCTAAGTCGCAATACACTACTGCGATTTCAAGCCAAGTCGCAAACGACCATTGCGACTTCAAGACCAAGTCGCAACCAACCATTGCGACTTCGTTGAATGTCGCAGTCATCTACTGCGACTTCGTTGAATGTCGCAGTCATCTACTGCGACTTCGTTGAATGTCTCACTTAACTAAATTCGTCCTAAACCCAGAAATTTACAGTTTTAGACCATGAATGTTTATGATATTTTGCAGATATAATTTATACTACCATAAGAACACTATTCTAAACCCAAACTTCTCATATCTCTCTAAAATTACCAAGACCCATTTATATAATTATTTAGCAAACTTAATAAACATAAGGTGAATAACTTAAATAGGATTATTACCTTTTTATCTCTACAATTGATTTAGCAATCCAGCAGAAAATCTTCAGCTCATTTCTTCTTCCTCTTTTCCTTCCTACGGTTATCTCTCCTTTTTTTTACCAAGAATAAAACACACACACTTATATAAATATATAATTCTTATGGTGACTCACGCACATATATAATATATCTCAATATGCTAATATCTTGACACCTCTCTCTCTCTCTTTACGAAACACCCACATATATATATATATATACATAAATATCCAAATTGATTTATGAGATGACACCTCATACATACACACTTGATATTTCTAAATGAAATATCTCTCTTTGTCTCTTATCTATCGACCAACACCATACACACACCAAATTTTAAATGAGATATTTAATCATATTTACCAAACAAAACCCCAAACTCCTCTTAATTGGCAAAACACATCCTTAAGCTTCCAAATAAAAATTAAAGTCTACCCCTTTAACTTATAACTCAAAAAAATAAATCCCAAACTTATCTTAAAGCTAAAATTATAAAATTGAATAACCAATAATATACCCGGTTATTACAACATCTTCCCCTTAAAAGAATTCCGTCCCGGAATTCATTCAAGCAACAAACGAAGGTAACTACTACCGAATTGATATCAAATTCTTTGAACACATCAAAGTGTTTACGGAACCCTCAAAGACCAACCGCTTTACTGTTTCTAGTTTACCATTTGTTCCCACTTCAATATTTCAACCCAAAACATCAAGAGTTTTAATTTCTCACAAGAATTCCTCCCTTTTAAAACAACGATACTCACTCAATAATCAAATCCCACGAAGGTTCAAATTAACTCGAAAGTTTACTTATATCATAAAAAGAAATAACTTATACTCATATGAATCTAATCCAAATAAAACAACATTTTAAACTTACTCGGGACATTTACCACGCTAATACTACTTTTAACTTCACCGGCCTTTTACTACAAACGTCTTGTCCTACACTTTTACAATACTAACTCAAAAACGTAATCATATACTTTCAATTTAAAACTTGTTTAGCAAATACAACCTATTTCTTATACTCTTTCATGGAATAAAATATACTCAACACGAATCACTTTATATCACGGATAATTTCTTAATTTTTATCAAACCCGTAAACTTCATCCTACCATTTCCATTTCCCACGAAAGCATAGCATAATCACTATAATCACACAACTATACTCAATTGCACTTGACACCAAATCATTCATCAAATTAAAATAAAGTCTAAATAGCAACTTAATTTTTCGAATATCAGCAAAACACAATTTCAAACATTTCAATTATCTCAATAACCTCACCACCATAACTCATACTGACTTCCATCCAAGAATATCAATACCAATTTATTTCTTAATAAAATAACAAACTCGCTATCACATCAATTCCATACATCTCCAACTTAGCATAAAAATACTAACACAAATCCTTAGACATTTGTTTCACTTAAACCACTCTGCAGTTGAAATTCATCAACACCGGTCTCACATTACCCAACTAATATAATTACCAAATCATCACAGAATAATTTCACTACAGAACTAAGCCGAAAAGAATTCATCACAACTCCGTAAAAAAATATTCATGACACTAATCATAACACTTAATAATATAAATCCCTTTTAAAACTTAAATCCGCCAATCCAATCTGGTGTTTTCTAACGGTACAACCTTACTTGCTTCGGCTAAACCTTTCCACAGAATCAACACGGGAAAGGCTGAATGAACTCTCACTAAGCGTAACCCTTCAATACCAAGGCGTATACCACTAATTTAGTACCCTCCTAACTAAAACAACTCTTATTCCAAGAAGAAAACCCGTGTGATACAAACAAGGTATATTATCTCAGATCAATCATACCAATAACATTCATACATCTAGACTCCAGGTTCACCTCATCCTGCTACCCTTGCCATGACGGAATCTCCACTAGTCATGACGAGTCGCCTCGCGAATGCACATATGCATACAATGTGAAATCAGATAGACATTCGAATAAAAGATTCGATCCCACGACGGTTAGACTCAAACAAGAGCTGCGGAATAGAATTAAATCAAACATTCTAAGGTTATTTAGTTTCTACTGTATACCACTTATAAGGCATTCACCTAACAACCTATCAGGACTAGCATAAATTCCTACTAGCAAGCATTAGTCGTGCAGCAAAGTGTAATAAGCACCAGGCAATCTAGCATACATACTCCTATGTTCTAGAAAGCAATAAATTACACTAAGTACTCTACCTTTTCCCTTGGCATTGGCTGACTGTACACACTGCGCCTTCGATCACTGTCTCTAAAATGTCCCAACAATCCAACCCTCCAAAAATAACGACATTCTACTCCCCAATAGATTACAAAATCAACTTGGAGTATCACCTTAATCCGTAGTTGAACTTTCCTCCATAGGTCATCCCCAACTCTACCGTCACTTCTCTAATCCAAAATACATCTAAGACAGACAACACTTTCTTGCATTAATTACACCGACCACGAACCTTAGATTACAATTGATTTCCACAATTGCCACAACATCACTCTCGTACTACTACCACGTCCTATCGCATGGTCCTTCACCCCGATCATTACATTCGACTATTTTATTCTACTCTCTTCTTAACATAAAACACGTTTCCCCAAGGATAGCTCATTAGGAGGTGCTTACTCTAGACCGATCCTATGAGCTAGCTTTCTTTCACCTTTAAACCAATCGCACACACCCAATTCCCACAATTATTATACTTCACCAATAATTTCACCACACCTCAAATCAGGAATTTAACCGAGTTAATCAGAAATCACATTCATGCTCGAAACAACCACACGCTTTTTCATTTCTCAAATATCATTAACATCATCTTTCAAAACGATAATAAACAATTTGGGTCCACACTATACACCCATCCCCAAAATATAACAATCATAAAAACATCTTATTAACAAAATCAGTACATCTTTATTTCACCTCGTGCCTCGATTAGCACAAAATATATCATCGTGCCTCTTTCAACATACAATATTTCACCGTGCCTCATCCAGCACAAAATTATATATATATCACAAATCATCTAACACATTTGAAATTTTATTTATAACATAAACTTTAACATTTGGAGGCATAACCTAGCGTTTGAAATACTGAATTTTACACAACGCCACATTCTACACTTTCGCAATATCTTTCCAAAATTCTAACATGCACCTTCAATTTGAAAATTGCTAACAATTGCAAGTGTTAGATCAATCATTCCAAATTAAACTACCAACCACTTTCGTTCTCATACAATAAATTTTATTACCACCTTGATAAATCTTTCAAATCCAACCACATATGATAACGGGTTATCACCTTTGATCACTAATAGCTTTTCCTTACTAATCATTCCCAATAACACTCTTCACTTTCTAGTTTCGATTACCCTTGATTTCTCACTTAAATTTATCTCAAGCAATATCATAATGAATAAACATACTAATTTCGATATCATCCAAAATATTTGTTACACTCTTACTAAATTAGAACCAACTTCTTTTCACACCAAATGCTTCCAAACCTACACTCTTACTAAGCCTTATCACAAATAATTCATCTATCCCCAATATAAAATTTGTTAACAAGTGAAGACTTTAAATCAATCACCCGACAATCTCTTCTTTCATCATAACTACTTATTCCAATATATACAGAATTACCAAGGATCACTTATCATTACCTAATCGAAAGTTTTAACAAAATCAAATTCCAACACCATCCTATACTTACTACTACCTCAAATTCCAACAAGATTATCAAAAATAACTTAATAGGCACTCCACTCCTATCTATATTACCAACACAGTTATCAAATTCTTTTCTAATGCAAATAAGCAACAAAAGATTGAAAACACAATTAATCGGTTTGCACCGAATTCAAATAGCACTTTAGCACGTGTAGAGTTTATATAAATATACCTGTCTTCGTCTCTATCCATATGTCGAGACCGACTTGCCACTCTGTAGATTTCAACAAGGTTAATATACACATAAGCACATACCCCATATAATAAGGTATTCCAGTCCAAACATGTAACTGTAAGTTCACAATTACACTGGCCAGGTGTAACTCGAATTTACCTTACATGATGTTCCTTCTACCTTGTTATACTTAATATCCCAAGGTTCTAAAATAATAGGGACATCCTACTTCACATGCAGTTCAAGTCTAGGTACAAATACTAATACCTAAATCCCTTAAACTAGGGCTCTGATACCATTTGTAACAACCCACAATCCAAATATACATATAACATATAATTTATAACATGTTTTCAATACATAAGTAATTCATATTGCACATTTGGTCCCAAAGTCTGACTAATCAATATAAAATTCAGTACAAACTTGATCCGATTTAGATAACAAAATAACTAATAACAAAGTTATAAGTACAAAAGTATCCACATTTTCTTAACGATCATCTTCTCTAAAGCTACCCATCAAGTATTCTAATCACTGTGTCTTACTGGAACCACCACCTGGAATACATATTTTTAAAACAGAAAATGAGGGTTAGACCTAAGGGTCTAGTGAGTAAATCCCTGACATTTGGAAATCATTAAAAATTCATTTATATAAAATACTCTTTATATAAATACACATATATCACACGTAAATTAATACCAACCAAGATTTTGTGCATCATACTTGTCTCATCCCACCTTATCCCTCCACCAATGGCCAAATTTATTGGTTGCGAGCCAATTTAACACACCGGTCCAAAGCCCGGCCACGCATTATATTCTCATATAATACTCACGTAATTATAATATCTCAATATATTATAATCACCCACGTATGACATATTCATACTATTTATCAAGTATTTGTTATCCACAAAATATATTCCAGTAAAAATACTTTAAAGTAAAACTCACCTGATATGTTTATTACAAAAGCTTTTCCAAGATAATTATCACGTATGACCAGCCTTCACAGAATCTGAAATCACACAAAATACCAAATATCTCTTTTAAAACTAAACTTATAAAATCCTCGACTGAAGTCGCAACCTTCTAAAAGTAAATTAGAATCGCAATGCATAGTGTCAAGTCGCAACCATCTACTGCGACTTCACCCCGAAATCGTAACCCACTATTGCGACTCCACTCCTAAGTCGCAATCCACTGCTGCGATTTCAAGCCAAGTCGCAAACGACCATTGCGACTTCAAGACCAAGTCGCAACCAACCATTGCGACTTCGTTGAATGTCGCAGTCATCTACTGCGACTTCGTTGAATGTCGCAGTCATCTACTGCGACTTCGTTGAATGTATCAGTTAACTAAATTCGTCCTAAACCCAGAAATTTACAGTTTTAGACCATGAATGTTTATGATATTTTGCAGATATAATTTATACTACCATAAGAACACTATTCTAAACCCAAACTTCTCATATCTCTCTAAAATTACCAAGACCCATTTATCTAATTATTTAGCAAACTTAATAAACATAAGGTGAAGAACTTAAATAGGATTATTACCTTTTTATCTCTACAATTGATTTAGCAATCCAGCAGAAAATCTTCAGCTCATTTCTTCTTCCTCTTTTCCTTCCTACGGTTATCTCTCCTTTTTTTTACCAAGAATAAAACACACACACTTATATAAATATATAATTCTTATGGTGACTCACCCACATATATAATATATCTCAATATGCTAATATCTTGACACCTCTCTCTCTCTCTTTACGAAACACCCATATATATATATATACATAAATATCCAACTTGATTTATGAGATGACACCTCATACATACACACTTGATATTTCTAAATGAAATATCTCTCTTTGTGTCTTATCTATCGACCAACACCATACACACACCAAATTTTAAATGAGATATTTAATCATATTTACCAAACAAAACCCCAAACTCCTCTTAATTGGCAAAACACATCCTTAAGCTTCCAAATAAAAATTAAAGTCTACCCCTTTAACTTATAACTCAAAAAAATAAATCCCAAACTTATCTTAAAGCTAAAATTATAAAATTAAATAACCAATAATATACCCGGTTATTACAATTGGCAATGTCGATGCTGGAACAGAAGGTGGTTCAGGAACTATCAGAATAGGAGCTAAAACCCTGCGGAGAACCCTTGGAATGAAGACTACAGAACAGCTTGAAATAGATGCCTATGAGAAGCCCCCAAATGCGGTTGTTCTTCTTGAGTTCATAGGATTTCTAGGTTACAACAAAGAGATCGTCAGAATCGGCGCTTTCAAAAGACAGAACCTACCGCCTTTCTGGAACTTCATGTTATCCACCCTGAACCAAACCCTTACAGGAAAGTCTGGTAGTCAAGATCAAGCCACTGCGGAAATCCTACAAATCATGTATGGATTATTCTTTCAAAGGAACCTCGACTACGCAAGCATTCTCTACGATGATCTTCTCACAGCCGTAAACCTCAAAACCACTGCTATCGCCAAAGGAGGTGAAGTTGGGAAAAACAAATTCCTAAAGAACATTAAGTTTCCAAGATTCATCAGCTTAGCGATCAGAAGAGCATTTGATCGTCTGGAGTTGACCCAACAAGGAAATACCTTCAAGAACTGGGTAATGTCCAGATTCCATCCCACCACTTCAGGCGACTACCTCATCATTCGACGTGTTCCAGGTACTATGCTTTCTCTAATCTCACCACACCACATCTCTATCCAAAACTATAAGAGTGCTGCTCAACCACAAGAACCTGTGGTGAGAACCCCAGCATACTTAGGTCCTGAACCAGAGTTAGAGAGCATGAGTGAGGAAATAGCAGAAGAAGAAAGACCAGAGCGAAGAGTACCCGAAGAGGGGTCTTCCTCTAGAATGATGGAGGAGGAAGTACAGAACAGAGCATCCCATATGGAGGTTGTTCATGATGAAGAAAGGGAAGTACAGAGGAGATGGCAGAGAGTTCGCATCCCTCTGGTAACCGTGAGATACATGTGATAGAGAGTACACCCGAGCGTTCTTTATCCATAGAATCCGAGAGAGAGGAGAGTTTAGAAGAAGATGTTCAGCCTGTGAACACACATGTGCGTTTTTCCAGCCCAACTCCCAGTGCAAGCACATCATCTATCCATGAGGATCTAGCTCAAATGGATATTGAAACAGAGGTGCACACCTCGAACCCTAACCAGCCAATACCATCAGAGGCAACTTTTCATGCCTCTGGTATGCACGAAACTGGGGTATCCCTGTTTGGTAATGATGTCAATTCGCCCCATGACATCGATAGGACAATCACACACGATGATGCCTCTGTGGCTCATCTTTCTAAGGAGGAACAACTTAGGTCCTTGGGCAATTTTCGATTTACCCGTAGGGATTGCCTAACTTAGAGGCAATTTGACAGCCTAATTTCACAAGGATTAACTTGTCTAGATCACAATGTTAACTCCCACGTCTACTTCAATCTCTCAGATTCTGAGGATGAGAGAGCTGAACAGACCAGAACACCTGTAGATGTTTCCCCTGAACAGGAACGTCAAGGATCGGGTGGAAGACCTACAAGAGCCAATCTCAACGCAACTCTTAACGTAGGCACCTCTGAACTCGAGGTCAACTTGAATCCATTTGTTGGAAACAAGGATATCCCCGTTGATACCATCACAAAAGCAGAGTTTACAGGCTTCTGTGATAGTATCAACAGCTCCTTAAACGAGTAAAAACTTATCAATTCACAGAAGGAGGAGTTGATCCGATCGGAGAATGCTTCTCTCAGAGCAGAGCTACAGAGAATAACAACTTCTTTTACAGAGATAAGTCAAAGAAATACCGAAGCCGAAAGACTCCGAATAGAAGTTGAACAACTCAGAGCAGAGGCAGAAAGAGCAAGAACAGAAGAAATTGCCAAGTTAACGTTAGAATTGGCAGAACAGAGGAAGAAAGGGTCAGAACAGAAGAAAGAACAAAATTCTCAACAGAACTAGCCGCCCTGAAGACCCTTATAATAGAGAACCACACCGCTCAAATGAACAGAACCTTGCCTATTCCTTCCTTGCTTCTGTCAGACTCAAACATAAGAACCTTAACAACTCTGTTAAGGTTGCCATAACAGAAGCCACAACCTCCTCAGCAACACCAATCAACATATCTTGCCCTAGCCCTAAAGACTTACCCATGACAGTCGGCCAGATGGGTGAATTCAGTAAACGAGTCCTAAGTCGAATGATGATTGTGTCTTCGAAGTTCGTGATGAAAGCCCAAGCAACAGAAAAGCATGTGCAAACATCACTTGATTCAAAAAACGTAAACTTTGCGAATCAAGTTGATGAAGTCCGCACGGCCGCAAAAGAACTTCAAGACGTCCTCCAACAAGCCTCAACAGAGTTCAAGAACATAATCTCTTGGAAAAGACCTGCAGAAGGAGCACCTGAAGGCAAACCCTCTACTAAACGACCGAAGTTTGTTATTCCGCCCTCACCAGATACAGGTGCAGCTCTCTCTGATGATGGAGACGATTCTGAAGGCCCGTCAGATGATCAGCTAGGTGAGTCGCCAGAACAACAAAACGGGGAGAAGGAGAAAGAGGCTGAGAAAGAGGAGAAAGAGACTGAGAAAGAGGCTGAGAAAGAGGAGAAGGAAAAGGAAAAAGAACCTACAACAGAGGTAACAGAGGCAGAGGTAGCAGAGGTAACAGAGGAAGAGGGATCTGTCAAGGGAAAAGAGAAGGTAGTAGAGGTCGAGGTAACAGAGGCTGAAACAACAGAAGCAGGAGGTCAAGGAACACAATTAAAGACTTACCAGAGATACCCATGGTGATTTTCGACTACATGTTCAAAGATAGGGTCATCAAGCCAACTGAACCCTCATCTCAACCACCAGAGATCATTATCTTGGACACCCCTCCTACTTCACCAAGACCAGAACCAGAGAGAACAAAACCATTCTTTGTGAAGAAACAAGCCAAAGCCAACCTCAAGAGTCTGTTCAACACATCGACAGACTTATGATCGAAACCCATGAAGACCCAAATCCCATGCAAACCGAACAGAATCCCGAATCCTCAAACCAACACTCTGGCAAACCACCACTAGAAGAGATATTTGCCTATCTGTATGGTGACCATGATACAATACCTGTTAATGCTGTGCCAATCAACCCATACTATAACCCCTGCAGGATCAATACGATCTCTGATGTGCGACGCAAATTCATCGAAACAAAGTCTGGTCTGAACAAGAACATTAACTCTGACTTTGGAATATGCAGAATCGTAGACATCAAGCACAGGATCTTTCGGCACATCAGAACACAGATGAGCTATCATGAGTTCATTGTTGAATCAAACAACGCAAAGGTTGAGAGCTTTAACGACAACGATCTCGTACTTCTGAACCCGTACGATCTGATTCAACTTCACGCCTACTGTTACAACTTCAGTGACAGATATAAAGAGGCAAGAGCTG